>OX411730.1:42500-4842500 GCA_948252095.1 Dicycla oo | reverse complement strand
CATCCAAACATCTTCACAAACTTTCACATTTATAATATTAGTAGGATTTGTGTTGCACACGATATGTTTTAGTTATCAATGAATCAGCTGATGTGGATTCTGAATCTTGTCACACATGAATTTCAATATTTGCACAGACTTTAGCTACAGTACATTCCTCATGGTGACCCTGCAGTGGTCACCTAGTTTTTGTGACGTTGAAGGCTTTTCGATAAAGACTGTTTTGAAACAGGCTTTTCATTCCATGGGAACATAGAAGGAATAGCACTTAAAAAAAACTGTGTAGATGTTCTACTGTAAAACAAATACTTTTAAGGCGAAACACTTAAGTAGCAAGATTATTAAAACATTGTTCAGACATCGGACCTTAAGAGAATATTATTTACCTGTATATTTACTAATTTTTTTGTAGTCACTCTCCTTGAAATATTTTCTACGTAACCTCGATTGGCTTTTAGGTACAAAATCAACACGTCTTATTGGTTTCAGTCACAGTTTTTTGATTTTAGAGTCCTTTGAATAATGGTGGGTTCCTGTCTCCGAACAATTGGATACGCTACACCTCGTCATTTCAATAAAATAAACAAAAATATATATTAATAGTACAAAAACACACTGTTTTGGGAGCGATCTACGCTAGCGCCATTTTGACAGTTGCCAGCCCCATTGGGACGGTCGATATGTCATAAGACAATGTAAAGGTTTTCGTCATAGTAAAACAAAAATTTTACTTTACTATAGTTTGGTACGCAGCATATTGGAATATTGTAGTGTGGTGTGGCGGCCGCACTATGCTACTCACAGTTTGCGTCCAAAAACGCTTTGCTTGGCATTTGGCTTTTTCAGTCGGTATAGCTAAAGAAACGCCTTCTTACAAATACAGATTAAAAATCTTCAACATACACACTTTAGAAGAGCGAAGGCGTTTAAACGACGCTATGGTTGCCTGTAAAATCCTGAAAGGAAAGATTGATTCACTGTCGCTGCTCGCACTTATAAACTTTCGTGCTCCTTCAAGAATTCCACGGAAACCCATAAATCCACTTCGTCCTCCACAGACAAGAACGGTTTTGGGTTGTAACTCTCCATGCGCCAGGTTCTGAAGGGTTTTGAACAGTTGTAGCGATCTAATCGTTTCCACTTTGATTCTCTGACTAAGCAGAAATCTAAAATCTTGAGTTGTAAGTATATCAGACTTGTTGTAAAGCATTCATTGAATTTATTCTTACTTTTTTTTTTCATTAGTACAAAAGTAATTATTTATTTAAACATAGGCTTCATATTTTTTCTTTAGTTTTAAGATATCTTGTAAACTGTACATGTACCTAGGCTTACAATTAATAGAGGGAAAGGATGGTAATTTGGAATACCATTTTGTTTCAGACCTGCAACTGTTTTTCCGTGAGGTATTAAGAAATAAAACCTTGATTAAATTGAAGCAATATTATCTTACTATCAATGTGCAAGCTATCAAAAACAATTAAATATCCCTACAGGTTAAAATTTTAGGTTGAATGCTAAATGGCACAATTTAGTTTCGGAGATGGAGTGCAGCTATTTTGGTATAGGAGTATTTTATTTATAAATATACAAATTGTTGAAATCAATGCTAATATGCAACATTAATTATCTATTTTACACTACACATAAAGCTAAACAGCACAATCATAAGAAAATTTTGCGATGAGAATGGGTTAAACATGTACCTCAAAAACTTTCTCACGCGCTGTTCCACGTTGTAATCTCTGGTCGCCATCTTAGTAAAATGACAGACTATTCGTGAAAATATATCGATAAATGACGCTACTTGTGAACATTTTATGATCGATAATACGAGATAGCGCTTTTCATTTTTGTGACACACTGCTATCCCAAATTAACAACAGTATTCCAAAATACCATCATTTCCTCTATTACTTAATTTAGTTCATGTGGTGTTTAACTTTAAGTAATTATTACACTGTTCAAAGTTATTAACATGTTATTTTTATGTTCATATTGTTAATGTAAACAATTATTGGTGATCCACAAATAAATTAATTCTAATTCCAAATAAATAAATAAATAAAAAATAACTAATGAGTTAGTCAAAAGTAAGTCATGAGTTTAATTTTTAAACCTATCGAAAAACCGACTACAAAATTATTCAAAAAATATTTTAGGTTTCGCAAATCATCGCATTCTATCTGCCTTTTCTCAACTATATTGGAGCCGGCTTACAGTCTAACCGGATGCAGTATTTGAGATGGTGACTGCCTATCTGACCTCCACAGCCCAGTTACTGGGTAACACGATAAGTAAGTCTTGGTAAGTCTGGTTGTCAGACTTTCGGGCTTTGACGACCCGTAACGGCTGTCAAAGATCCACGTATGACAGCGTCTTGGTATGTTAAGATACCAAGACGCTGTCATACGTGGATCCATACACCATCACATACCATACCCATCCACGGATCAAACGCAGCAAGCGTTGCTTAACCTCGATCGATCGCCCCATGCGGCTGTTATTACATAGCCACAATCCCCACCTATCTATACCGAAAACCATCGCTTCTATGGATTTACTTCTCCTTCGTTGAAGTCTAATAAAAATACGCTGCAACAACTAAAAAAAAATTAAATGAGTGTAAACATTAGCTCTAAAGTCATAACACCAGTCTTTAATTTCACCGTACATTTATTACATCAAACAAAAGCGTTTAAAAATCCAATCCCAAAGAAAAGCAGAATAAACAAACAGTTCGTTTACGATGTTTTCCTGTCATTCCCGAATTCAAGTGGGATTTGAAATAAAAACCTGCCATAATCCCGGGCGGCGAAGTTGCCAACCCACGCTTTCCGGATCCGGCCTGTTGTTATAATTACCGAATACCAGCTTATCTTGCTCGACAGTTTGCTGCAAAAATAAAAGGACAGAAGGCTTAGGACTACCTTCGAACAGATCCTGATTAAAAATTATTTTGAAAAAAAAAATGTAGGTATTTATTTATATTTACGCATAATTTCCGCCATCTTGTTCTTTTCATGTTTGTGTTCTTTCTTGGCGTCGTGTTTAATGCAAATAGACGTATTTTCTTTCTTTCCTATGGAGCTATTTGTGACTGATATGTTACAACTTGCCGTAACACAGTCCTTGACTAGCACGGGAGGTAAAGAACTTTTCTCTGTATACCGTCATTGGGCATTCATAAATTTAATCAAATATGTGAACCATTGCTTTACTTGTGATAGCATTATTATAACTTAACCCTTCTTCTACTCCCCTTGCTACTTGTTATAGCTAAGTTCTAACTTAGTGTAGTTGAACGTGAGTGTGCCCTATACTATGTAAATATGTATTACCGGTGTACTGTAACCTAAACTTATGGTCAATAAACTTTATTATTATTATTATTAACTTGATTCTTTTTAACCGACGAAAAAAAGAGGAGATTCTCAAGTAGGTAGGGGTATTTTTTTTTTATGTACGCATAACTTTTAACAGGTTAGTCCGCTTTAAATGATTTTTGGTTTTTTCGGGAGGTTATGCCTCGAAGTTAGTCCCATCTAAAATTTATTAACTTTGCTTGCGTAGTTTTTGAGTTAGCTTTAATTATACGTATTTTTTCCAATTAGTCTACGTGGATGATGTTCTAATTTATTTTGCAGGTAGTGGTATTCGAATATGTGTGTGGTAGGTAACACAACTAAAATGTGACTTTTATTTTTTTTTTACAAAAAAAAAAAATACTATCGACTCCCAAATAAACACTACAAAGTGAAAACTAACTTTAATTTCGCAAACCGGTAGCAAAAAACGAAAATTCAAATCCAATGACACTGACATCCGAAATTGATTTTTTTTTCACTTTGTAGGGTTTTTTTTGGAAGTCGGTTGATTTTTTTTTCCTAAAAAAGTGTTTTTCTCTTCCTATCATAATATACAAACGCGACGATTGTCTGGCTATCTGGTCGCATACCGTACACATATAAGCTCTGCACAACAAGCCAATGTGATTCTTAGTTTTTTTTTTTTTTTGTTATAATAATTCATCGTCGTCACTTCGGCCACACAGAGCTACAGGCACAGTTACTTCATAAATCATAACGCAATTACAGTAAGTAAATGGTTCAATCGTATCGAACTTCGATAAAATTGAGCCTTCTGAAGCCTTTTTGCTTAGTAGCTTAACCCTTAAAATTTCCGCCCAAATATGTCGGCAAACTTTGTTATCATTTAATAAGTTTTTTTTTTTAAGTTAACCCAAATACTTACGCCAGATTGTTACTGTTTAAACACTAAGTATTTGGTGTATCTTGTTGGTAGAATATTAGACTGTGCTGTACTATTTATCATATTCAATTTTAAATTTATTTATTAATAACCAAATTATATTTACAGTTTGCACCACACATACAAGTTATAGGTTGTTATCAGTAATACACAATAATAAAATTATATTAAATTACATAAAAACAAAACAAGATAAGAAATTAAACAAAATAAGATAAGATTAGACAAAGTTAGTCAAAATTAGATAATATTAAAAATTAGATAAAATTAGACAAAATTATATAAAAATGGAAAAAAATTGGAATGAAATTATTAATAACAAAATACACAATTTAATTTATTTAATCCAAGGAGATTGTACTGGGAGTGGTAATGGAGTCCAGGTATCGAGTAGCAGTGTTCAGAAATCTCAGTTCAGTACTCACGAAGACATCTGAGGATTCATCATATAGCATAATGTTGTTAATAAGGGTGAGGGCTAGGTACAATTAGGTATTGAGAATAGGGGTCGTTGGCGAGGGCGAAGTGTGTGACTAATGGGTTAAATGATGTTAAATGAGATAACATTTTAACCCTCGACCCAAAAATAAGTGGATGTAGGTAAGTTTAAAACTTTTGTCTGTCTGGGTGTCTGTTTGACATTTACTCCAAAACTTATAGCTGGATGTTAAATAAATGCGATTTTTTAATACTTGCTTTAATTGTTTTCTCAATGAACACTAACTTAGTTCTGGCCAAACTGAAGTGAATTTCACTCGCGCTCGCCGGTTGTGTCAACTAACTTGTATGGCCCAGTTCACATTAGGTCGGACGGACAGGTTTACTATTGGCCGACTGTTGGATTTTCTGTTCACACTACAAGCCGCCGATCTGAGTTGTCACAAAGCAGTTGTGAGTTGGCTTCTGTGTAGAGAAATCAAAGCTTCTGTATTAATTTCACCCTCCATGTTTAAAGGAGTCCTCCCTGCGTACACGCTACCAAAGTAATGTACAAACTGATGGTGTGAGACGAGAATGTGCGGGTGGGTGGGATGCGGCAGATTTCGCGACACCGAGCCGACAAGTGTGAACGACAAAAGAAAATAAAACAAAACATTATGCCAATATTATAAATCCCACCAGACAGAAATCGTGGCTAAACGTCCGGTAAATGTGTCGTTGTTGACAGTTTTATTGGGTCGCCCTAATGTGAACAGCGATATTGAAATACATAATATAAAGGGAAAGAAAACATGTTTATTCGGCACATATATATATATATATATATATGCCGAATAAACATGTTTTACATATATATATATATATATATATATATATATATATATATATATATATATATATATATACCGATATGCATCCGACACTTTTGTCTTTCCAGTAAAACTGCTGGTCCGACTTAGTGTGAACCGGGAGGTGTTCAAACTAGCGCGAGAAGTCGCATGAATTCTTTATTATTAAAAACAATTGACGCGCGCAGTCACGTCACACGTCTCGCGCGGGATTTGCCTAAAGGTGCCTGTCCACAGAAGCGGAGCGAGGCTCCGGAGCGGAGAAAGGGAGAAATATTAACCAATAGGATCCTGGCTCCTGGGGCAGAACAGAGATTTATGCAATCCTATTGGTTAATATTTCTCCGTTTCTCCCCTCTACAGCCTCGCTCCGCTTCTGTGGCCAGGCACCTTAATGCCGCGGTTCTACGTTCCGCTTTCTCACAGGCCAGACAGCGCTAGGCCAGGCTGACAGGTGGCCTGTCATCGCCCGTCCGATCGAATATATGGGATGATCCGTGAAATGCTCGGGCCGCGACAAGCCTCCACAGGCACGGGCCGCAACGGGCCTCGACGGAACGTGGGAACGCGGCATAAGTGTGACCAGAGTAACTAAAAAGATTTTCTTGCAATAACAAAAATATCTAACGAGTATTATTCTTTTGTTTCCAGGTAAGAAAAGTGTCTCCAGCATAAACTCATCAACGTAAGTAGTTCGCAGACTTATGCCCTGGGGGCTAACACGAACGCGCTGAGTAATCGTAGGTACCGTAAATTGGAACGATTTTAAAATTTAAAATATTCGTTTTGCATATGTTATTGACCGAGCGAGCGAAGCGTCTCTGCTTCAAGTCTGGCAAAATTTGCTTTCGTCTGTCAGTTGGTTGCTACTCCTCTACAGGTCCTATTTTACGACTGATCTGGACGAAGGTTGGTGTACAGGTTTTACGACTTTATAGAATTTAGTACTCCAAAAAGGGACAAAAAGGGGGCTACTAGATATCTCTGGCTTATGAGATCCGATTTCGATGCTTCTTTTTTATTTGAAAGGTTTGGTGGTTGGTAAGGTAGGGTTTACTTTAAGTTCGTCTAATAAAAATTTGGTGACGATCTAATTAAAAAAAAAAACATTGAACGTTTACTTCGTTTTTTTGACTTTATTCATATCTAAAGGTGATACTTATAGTGCTTGATATAAAAATTGAAACCTAAATTCCATAGGATTGTTATATTTTCGATTCAAACATCGCTCAAATTCTATTTAAATTTAAAAGAAGATTTTTAACACATTGTCTGCTTAATTCTTTATGCAAACGCTTCTTTATGCTACACCCTTACCGACCCTTATTTTACGATGTTTTCGAAACAATAGAGATGCACAACGAACGCATATGTGCGGCGCGCCGCACTCGAAGAAAGTTATGAAAACGCGCATGTGCGTCTGCCGCGCCTAATGTATTAAAGAAGTATACTTTGTATTGTCAATGCCATTGCACTGGTACATTCCACTCGAGATAAGTACCTACAGCTCGCGACAACACAGTGTTGACTAGGGTCGACGCGCTCCGTGAGACACGAACGCGTCGTTTTTATTTTATTTTTGATTTTGTGCACCCTTCGCAGGCCGGCGGCAACCCTAACTGCCCTAACGTGGTCAGAGGGAATAAGAGTTACGCAATAGAAAGAGAGGCAACTTGTAGGTGAATATAACTTGTAGGTAATAAGCGTTGTGCGACCTGAATTGCACTTTATTGTGTCGTAGCAAGAGTCGCTTTTTATTTCATTGGTTTTGCGGAGTGCGGGATCTGTTAATCTGTGGTATTGTGGGGATTCCCACAAAAATTGAGCATTGACTAACCCAATTTAATATGATTTGTTATGCTGTACCAAGAACCTTTCACAGGCGACAGGTACGAGCAGGTACTCTTTTTGCGGTGAACTCTTGCCGAACTAATTCTGGCGAACACTCTCCTTTCTGCTGTATGGTTGACTCATTTAATAGAACCTTTGAAAATATTGACATCTTCAATTGTACAATGAGTAGATTCATAAAAGCCTCATCCGATCCTCTTTATTAAATAAAACCCCTGTGTGTACCCTATCTGAAAAACATCTAACTTTCTAAGCTCATATTTTATATTATAACGTAATCCTTGACTATTAAAGCAGCCACGATACAACTAACTACCGTACGTACTTCTACTACAACTCCTTAGCTCCTAGCGATTACACTTGTTTTCCTTTTAAACTCTTATGTCTACCTGTGGACAGCGTGGTGGGTTATGTTATTACTAATGTTTATTGTTAAATTAGTTGTAAGCTCTTATAATGTAACTGTTTGCTGTTCCTTTTATTAAAAAAATAAAATCATTTCTCTCATTTATTTTTAATCATCGTCTGGCAGTTTGAGTAATTTATGCGGCCTACCCCAATGTCCTTTCTTTGGTATTGTTCGTCGAATCGTTGAGCTCCTTAAGTTCTGGGTTGAGCTGCGCGATTACTGACAAATGCGTGCACTGACTGGACAGGTCCTCTCAATCTGTGTAGTTCTTTCCTCAAAAGACCATTTCAGACACCAATCTACATGGTCTTCACATGAAGTGACCAAGATTATGTCTGGACTTTATAAGAGACTGTGACCTCTGAGTGTGTTTCGGCCTTTCTTCTCAGAGTAGTCAGATAGGAAACGCCGACCTCATCTAGTTAAAAAAAAAAAAAAAACATGATTGACTTGTAAAAGTGTTTGTACAAACCTACTTACAGAAATAAAAATCATTTATCATTTAAAAATAAAATCTCAATGTTGTATACTAACTACGAAATGAAACAAATGACGGACGAGAAAAAACTAAACTTTATTAAGATAAAATATTTCCTTATATTATACTAAAGTACATGTTATATTCTATGTGGGGGGTCGTCATTTAGTAGGTGTGGTATGACACTGTTTACATTTCGCTGCTTTGCATGAATACCCGCACAATCCAAAATTTTGTAATTACTGGTTTATAACACAGCCAAATGCAAAATAGTCCTTATTTCATGGTCAGTAAGACTCACATTCATAACAGCATGATCGGCGGTTTTGCCGTTATGAATGTGAGTCTTACTTCCATGAAATAAGGACTATTTTGCATTTGGCTGTATTATAAACCAGTAATTACAAAATTTTGGTTTGTGCGGGTATTCATGCAAAGCAGCGATTTGTAACTAAATATCTATTGTAACAAAACAAACTTGTATAAATAAATCGCTAAAAGGGTTGAAAATTAAATAATAATAATAATAATAATAATATTCCACAACTATCACACAACGCCGTCTAGCCTCAAGCTAAGCAGAGCTTGTGTTATGAGTACTAGACAACTGATAAACATACTTATATATTTCTAAATACATACATATATAGATAAATAGATAAATTACACCCAGACACAGAACAAATGATCATGCTCATCACACAAACATTTGTCCTGGGTGGGAATCGAACCCACGACCTCCGGCATAGCAGTCAGGGCCACTAACCACTAGACCAACAGGCCAGTCAATAAATTAAGCTGTATTAAAAACGCAGCATGTGTTGTTCCCAGTTGATTGATTGAGCAATTATCCTGTACAATAAATACATATGTTGTTTGCTGTTCATTTTGAACGCAAATATTCAAAATGAAGCTGAAATATTTTTTTTGCGGAGACTTGATATTTGTATGCTATAAAAGTGTAGTTTTTAATGTAAATAAAATCAAGGTTAAAATTGCCTCATTTTAATTTGATAAATGATAAATGGTTTTATTTCTGTAAGTAAGTTTGTACAAACACTTTTACAAGTCAATCATGTTTTTTTTTTTTGAAACTAGATGAGGTTGGCGTTTCCTATCTGACTACTCTGAGAACAAAGGCCGAAACAAACTCAGAGGTCACAGTCTCTTATAAAGTCCAGATATAATCTTGGTCACTTCATGAGATTGGTGTCTGAAATGGTCTTTTGAGGAAAGAACCATACAGATTGAAAGGACCTGTCCAGTCAGTGCACGCATTTGTCAGTAATCGCGCAGCACAACTCAGAACTTAAGCAGCTCAACGATTCGACGAAAATACATTTGGGTAGGCCGCATAACTGACTCAAACTGCCAGACCATGATTAAAAATAACTGAGAGAAAATATAAAACAAACAAAAAAAGCAATGACCTACATAGTCTTCACATTCACAATAATTAAAATAATATACTTCTTTACAAAGTAAATGGTCATGTCAACATTCAATATGCAAAAATAAAAAGAGAAAAGAAAATTTGGAGCAGTTCATTCCCAAGCCTTTTTGTGCTCAATATAATCTTTAACGGTATAAATTGAGCATACATGATGATTATGATGATTTAGCAAACAATATATAATAAAGAAATGTCGGTGATTTGTCAAGTCCAAATAAACGTGGAAAGCCGGGATGGGTCTTTAAAGCTGTTATTAATTATAGTTACCTATGTACTGGTAAACAATAATAATTAAAACCGAGTTTTTGTTAAGTATTTATATTTAAAAGCTTGCACCCGAATTTTAACGTACTCTTTAATATGCTTATAAGCCATGTACGGGATGATCAAAAAGTAATGATAATGAATATTAAACACGGTGATTATAGTTAAAAAAAATATATATATTTCTCTACGTAGTCTCCTAACAAGTCAATACATTTAGTCCATCTTTTCTTCTAAACCCAGAATTCCCTTAGAAAAAAAATCTTTGCCTTGACCCTCCAAAAACCCCTCAACAGCGGTCATCACTTCGTTATCGTCTTCAAATTTCTTGCCTGTAGGTGTTCCTTGAGCCGAGGAAAGAGGTAGAAGTCACTAGGAGCTAGATCTGGCGAATAGGGTGGGTGTTCGAGCAGTTCGAATCCCGATTCTTGAATGGCAGCCATCGCAACTGCGGCTTTGTGAGCTGGTGCGTTGTCTTGGTGAAACAGCATTCCAGCTCTCAGTTTGCCGCGTCTTTTTTCCTTAATGGATTTCCGCAATCTTCTTATTTGGTCTGCGCAGTACGAGCCCGAAATAGTGGCTCCCTTTTCTAAATATTCTACCATAATTATTCCTTCAGCTTCCCAAAAAACGGACGCCATAATCTTTACCACTGAACTTGACACTTCGGCGTCGGTGAGGAAGCTCGCTTTCAGGTCATTGATTGTTGTTTGGTTTCAGGATCAAAATGGTGAACCCAGGTCGTGTACACGTCGTTTCGTGGTCACGAAACGTAGCAAAAAGTTTTCCTGATCTGCTTGGAACTTTTCGAGTTTCACTCTCGAAATGTCGACTCGTTTTTTCTTTTGCTCGTTGACTATCAACAGGACTATCGTTTCTTCAGACCAAGTAAGTCTACTCTTACACACCACGACATAACCAAACCAATCAACCTGCCTAGCCTTTTCCCAACTATGTTGGGGTCGGTTTCCAGTCTAACCGGATGCAGCTGAATACCAGTATTTTAGATGGAGCGACTGCCTATCTGACCTCCACAACCCAGTTACTGGGTAATACGATACCCCTTGGTAAGACCGGTTGTCAGACTTTCGGGCTTCTGACAACCCGTAACGACTGTCAAAGATCCACGAATGACAGCCGGGACTATCGGCTTAACGTGCTTTCCGAGGGCGGTATGAAAGATGGTCACCCATCCACAGACCAACCCCGGCAAGCGTAGCTTAACCTTATGGATCGACCCGTGCGGCTGTTATTACTTAGCCACGAGCTCCACGATATAACCAAACGATTATCACCCAATGCTCGTAGCAGACGTAGCAGTGCGCTACGACGTAGCAAGCTGTGCTACTAAGTCGCTACGGCGTAGCTCAGCTTTTGCTACTTTACCAATATTGTTAAGTTAGAAGTCGTATCTTTGTAAGCAGCATTCTTAGAATAGTTTCACAAGTCAAAATAAGTATCTAACGAATTCCGTACAATCAAACTTAGAAATACATAAAATAATAAATAAATAATAAGTATCATTGTACGAGGAGAAGCACATAATGTACATACACTAAACAAGATAGTACAAGACCGTGGTAGTCAAAATCAGGTTGAACAGCTGGCTCCTGAACTAAGCAAAAAGATACTTGTTTCTCAGGAGCCAAAAAACAGCTACATACAACACAAGAAGTAAAAACAGGTTTCAACTAATGACTGTAAGTGGACGGACTAATTACGACAAAGAAACAATATTGGTTGAGGGAGCACGACTATTCAATAACCAGAAGATTTAAAGAATTGTGATAGTATAAACATATTTAAAGCAATACTCAAGAAACTTGTATGCAGCCTGTAACATCGCCAACGCCCCAGAGGCAAATATTATATTATTTAGATCAGCGGTTCTCAAACTTTTTTGGCGACGGAACCCTTTTGGAAAACGAAATATTTGACGTAGCCCTAAAATAATCAGTGACTGCGTTTTATGGATTACTATTTTCCGCCCGTGGCTTCGCCCGCGTGGTGTGTCGACAAAAAGTAGCCTATAAGTAGATGTCCTTTTCCAGGTCATGGTCTACCCGTGTGCCTTTCATCCAAATCCATTCAGCCGTTTTAGTATGAAAGCATAACAAACAAACAAACCATTGATCTGTGCCATCAGTGGGACATAGCCGCTAATTACACATGGGGTGAAATTCACCCCATTTTTTTATTTAAGTAGTGGTTCGTGGGAGTTAAGTCATCCCACGCAAATCTGCTTTTGGTTTGAACCTTGTTCCACCACTATTAAGGAGTCCTTTCTAATTCTACATTACTATAAAGCCCTACTCACTAGCATTCTAAGAAACATCCAACGGTCACAAAATTCCAAGAAGCTACGATGCAAATCGGTTTTGTTTACAAGATTGCCGCGGGCGTCCGCGGGTGGGGCGCTCAACGGTTTTCCCCGCGCGTGGGTAGCACAGCGGATAGTGGATTGTTCAGTTTTGTCGTCCAATGTGTCCCACTAATTGATTTTGGTGGGGCAAATAACACTCGCATAAACTCTGAGTTTACTTTTTCCCACTAGGGCTGGCACCGTTGGATTTAATAAAATATTATGGCGAAAATAAAAACGATTTTAATAATAAAAAATATAAAGTATTCGTACTAGATTATGATGATTCTAAAGCAGCTAAAATACCACATTGCTGGGCATATGTGATAAGCTAATACATTTTAAGTGAACTATTATTTAAGTTCTTATGAGAATAAATTCTTTAATCCTGTCTAAGGAGTTACGAGGCTATTTAAAAGTCCAGATTTTTCCGTATCAATCAATCTGCCTAGCCTTTTTCCAACTATGTTGAGGTCGGCTTCTAGTCTAACCATATGCAGCTGAATACCAGTATTTTACATGGAGGGACTGCTTATCTGACCTCCACAACCAATTTATTGGGTAATACGATACCCCTTGGTATGACTGGTTGTCAGACTTTCGGTCTTCTGACGACCCGTAATGACTGTCAAAGATCCACGAATGACAGCAGGGACCAACGGCTTAACATGCTTTCCGAGGCACGGAGGAGTTTCGGTATGTAAAAATGGTCACCCATCCACGGACCAACCCCGGCAAGCGTAGCTTAACCTGATGGATCGACCCGTGCGGCTGTTATTACTTAGCCACGAGCTGCTCAGTTTCCTCCAGTTTTTGTCCGTATAGTACAAAGTATTGTCACTAAAACGTAATAATACAAATCGATCGAGTCTAAATTCAGTCAGCTCCACTATTACGTCTACTAATTAAACAGGGTGTAATTTGAATCACCGTTATCTTCTTAAGGGATCATTGTAATCATCATTATGAACAACTCTTACGATGGGGACTAACCCTGAAATTAGGTAAAATATTTAGCTGTTCCTCTACATTTTGACATAAATAATTAAATGTAGGGAACAGCTGATTTTTTTTCGCGATTTCAGTATTAGTCCCATAGTAAAAGTTGTTGTTGTTAAGAGGATAATGGTGACTAAATTACACTCAGTATTGTTCTGGTTATTCTTTTCCAGATTGCATTACTAGTGAGCTATTATGGCAAGCATTTTGCTTAATAGCAAAGTATTATTTCATGAGCACTGCTCTCAAAACTGTGAAAGAAACCATCGTGAGGAAACCGGCATATCCCAGAGATACAAAATTGGAATTTAATACGGTCATTTTCATTCTAAAAATTTGAAGTACCAAAACCTTTATTGTGGCGATGGCTGATAAGAGCGGTAGAAGTCATTGATACTATATGCGGGAGAAAGGGACAAAATTACATTTAGTAAGCGTTGTCTCTTTCTTTTCTATTGTCTCTTATGCAATTGGGATTTCGTATTACTTACGTTCCTTGGTTCGTTGAGTGCGCACGTCGTGATTTTGTGGTGACTGGTTTTGTTTTTACGACCCCTCTTCTTGATTTACGGACTGATCTCTCTTCTTTTCCAGACTATTTTACTAGCCGCTAAAGTATTTTTATAATAAAGAAATTTAAAACAATAAATAAAATAACATTTGATTATAACAAAATCATAAAAACCCGCTTCCCACAAGGCTTATCCATATTATCACAACGTTTAAGGTCATTCACCTTAAATTTCACTACCTATTCCGAACACTGATGATCGTTCTACGTGTTATTTTCGAGTAAGCTCGTACCACTTTTCATGCTGACACGAAATCCATTACACCCGGAAAGTAAAATTTACCTCCTCTCCCTTTTCTAAACACAACAGCAATGCAAAGTACGACGCCCTTCTTTTGTTATTGAGCTTAAAATAAACACGTCCAAACATGAGGTTAATTGGTACGTCACATATCAAAGATTAACATCGCTTTTGGGGCTTCAGTGTTGTTATGTGTGTGGAGTGTGAGTTACAACGAGAAAACGATACGATATTAAAGAACATAAGAATTGATATTTTAAGCCATTTTTCATTAGTTTTGCAAACAGTACTCTATTAAGAATGCCTCAGTAAATATCTTTATCAAGGAGAGGAGCTCGTGGCTAAGTAATAACAGCCGCACGGGTCGATCCATCAGGTTAATTTATTTATTAATCACAGAATCCACAGCTCTTAAAAATACCTTAACACACTTATTGTACTAGTATTTACAGCTAATTACGGATTCACAATTTAATAACTATACAAAGAAGAAATTGCAACAGAAACTTACTAAACTAAACATAATATTTTAGGACTCGAGTGAGGTGTTAAGAAGTGTGTGTGTGCGTGTGTGGTGCTAAGCTTGCTGAGGTTGACCCGTGGGTGGAACCCGTGACCCGTAGATAGAGTAAGCCGTTGGTCCCGGCTGTCAGTCGTGGATATTTGACAGTCGTTACGGGTCGACAGAAGCCCGAAAGTTTGACAAGCAGTCTTACCCAGTTAACTGGATTGTGGAGGTCAGAGAGGCAGGCGCTGCATGTAAAATACTGGTATTCAGCTGTATCCGGTTAAGCTGGAAGCCGACCCCAACATAGTTGGGAATAGGCTAGGCAGATTAATTGACAGTAAATATCAGGTTGGCGGAAAAGTATTGCACCAAGTTATAAGACTTAAAGAATTTATTGATAACTTTGTTATTTACAATAATTAATCAGTAATGTAATCCCCAAATAACTCTAGTACTCTGGCCCATCTAGTTGGTAGATTTTTGATGCCCTGCGCCTAGAATTCCGGAGGCTGTGCAGAAAAGAAATTGTCCACTGCCATTTTGAGGTCTTCGTAGTTTTGAATTTTTTTCTCACGCAAATAAAGCTTTAGTGGTCGGAACAAGTGATAGTCGGATGGCGCGAGATCCGGTGAGTACGGTCGGTGGGCAACCGGGTGCCATCCAAGCTCTACGATTTTTTGTCGAGTTTCCGAAGCGACATGAGGTCGCGCATCATCATGGAGTAAGTGAACATTTACACGTCTCGGTCGTTTTTCCCTTATTGCGTCAGCCAGTTTCTGAACCTGTTCAGTATAAATGGAAGTCGTAATCGTCCTTCTCGCAGCTGGATGGTCGCCCAGATCGCTCGTGATCTTCAAGAATTATATCTCCCGATGTAAAGCGAGCAAACCAGCGGCTTATCTTCCATCGCGATACAACACCTTCACCGAACGCTTTGCTGATGTTAGCGGTAGCCACACTCACGTTGTGTCCCTGACGCCACTCGTAAAATATGATCGTTCGAAGTTGATGTTCACTAATCATTTTCGCAAACTAACCAAATCCTCACTAGCGCGCCTTTATATACCCTTGTGACAGCTTCGAGAACCTTCTACAATATTCTTACGTATCGCAGATCAATACTAAATATTCCGGAAAATTCTGGTAATTTACAATTTCTTGTGCAATATTTTTCCGCCGACCTGATGTCTTTGTATCTTGACATCAAAAATCTCAATAGAAAGCTCTACTTTTGCCTATATTACTTTGAGTGGAAGCGCTGGGAGGTGACGCCCTAGGAGGACATAGTGACCTACCATATTGGCAATGTTCTTCAGAAAGGTCAGGTGCGCTGTACTCACGGAATAGAAAAAACAAATGGAATTAGTGCTCACGCAGCTATCCGGCGTGTCACAATTATGCGGAAAAATATGTAAAATAATAACAACCTTTGTCAGTTGTAATAAGTCTTAATTTTTGTATGAACAACAAATTCAATTTTGGCGAAAATCTTATTTGTATGTATGTGAACTATTCATAAATGTTGAGTTTCATCAGAGAAAATAACCCTAGATAGGATTATTTTCATTAAACATGAACTTTTTTTAGGGACAATTGGTTCAGGCTTGAAACAGCCTGTAGGACTTAATTTGAACTGTAACTTCAGTAGTTCTAGAAGTTGTCCGGATAAAGTACAGATTGGGTTGTTTGTAAACTTTGTTTTGTAACAAAATCGTAGTTACAAATAAAAATAAACACCTTAACTAGCACAGAAAATATTCCGTGTTTGCTAATGAACGTATGTGAATCGTAACGACAAGAAAATAAAGAAGTTTAGGTGCAGTATTTTGAGTACAAGGCGATTTTTGCGTGTTGTTTTAGGGATTACGAGTATTCAGTTTGTTTTTTTTTTGCAATTTTATTGACTAACAAACAAGCAAGCCACCCAATCAATCTGCCTAGGCTTTTCCCAACTATGTTGGGGTCGGCTTCCAGTCTAACCGGATGCAGCTGAATACCAGAATTTTACATGAAGCGACTGCCTATCTGACCTCCACAACCCAGTTACTGGGTAATACGATACCCCTTAGTAAGACTGGTTGTCAGACTTTCGGGCTTCTGACAACCCGTAACGACTGTCAAAAATCCAGCAATGACAGCCGGGACCAACGGCTTAACGTGATTTTTGAGGCACGGAGTCTCGGTATGAAAAGATGGTCACCCATCCACAGACCAACCCCAGCAAGCGTAGCTTAACCTGATGGATCGACCCGTGCGGCTGTTATTACTTAGCCACAAGCTCCTCCAAGCAAGCAAGCCACCCACTAGATGGTAAATGTAGACTTATTCCAACTTTAAATCTTATAAGATTTAAAAGACAATAAAAAATCAATCTACCTTATCCCAACTATGTTGAGGTGTGAAGGGTATGGTTTACGTGGGCGAGAAAGAAATGAAACCCACGTAAAACGTCAACATAAAATATATTGAAGAAGAAGGAAATAAAAGTAAGGGAGTAGGTAGGTTTATGGCTACAAGATTTCCCTTAGTTTTCCTGGGAACAGCGCAGTATATTAGCCTGGTGTCTTTACCCTGAGCAGGATTTTAAATGTCTTAGTCACTGTGAGTAAACGGCATACGGCAATGTCCCGTGTAGGTTATGGATCCTCATTCACGTTCGGATATGTTAACCGCGCGCGTCACTAATACAGATAGCTAACTATATTGTTTAGTAACCTAGGATGTCCCTAATGTTATTACGTCTGTGGTTTGACTTGACACTTTATTATTGTGATTATGTTATTTTTTAAGAAAGTAACAATACGTTTTCCCAACTATGTTGGGGTCGCCCTCCAGAGTAACCAGATGCAGCTGAATACCAGGATTTTAAATGAAGTGATTGCCTATCTGATTTCCACAACCCACTTACTGGGTAACACGATACCCCTTGGTAAAACTAGTTTCAGACTTTCGGGCTTCTGACTACCCGTATCGACTCTCAAAGATCTACAAATGACAGCCGAGACCAATTTCTGAGTTTTTTAAACGGAGTTTATCCATTCGATAGTGATTATTGGTTCAATATCGTATTTCTGAACACTTCGTTACGGAAGAATTTATCTTAAAAGTCGAGTTAATTACTATCGAGGGTTTATCTGCGGACCTTGAAAACCGAGCATAAGGAAGAAATTCGCTTAAATAGATAATTTTATCGAATCAATAGCTATTAAGAGTTTAAACTCCGTTTAAGAATTCTTCAGAAACTGGGCATTAGCAAGCTTCCGATGCACGAAGGGGTCTCGGTATGTAATGGATGGTCACCCTTTCAGAACTGACCGCGGCAAGCGTAACTTCACCTTCGATCGACCCGTGCGGCTGATATCATTGAGCCACGAGCCCCTGTAATGAACTGAATATTTACCAACAAAAAAAAACCGGCCAATTGTGCGACCACGCACAATGAAGGGCTCCGTAGTTGGAATGAATTTATCCCAAGAACAAACTAAACATTGTAGTTGAAATACATGTTCTCCCATACATTCCAACTGCAAATGTAAGTTTGTACGCACAATTTTGAGAGATAAACCATGTTATTTTAAGACCAAAGGCTTCATATAAGTTTTCCTGTATTCTATAGTGATAGAACTATTTTATGTATTTTTTTTTTTTAATTTAGGCTCAGTAGTTTCGGAGATTGGGGGTGGGGGGGATTGCCAATTTTCATCTATTTCCTTAAATAACTTTAAAACAATTTAATTTAAAATTATAAAAATATATATATTTGAGAACCCTCACAGTAAGCCATTTCAATTGATATGTCACACGGTACAGTTTGCAAATTTCATATGTGGACCTTTCAACTTAATCAGTCCATTAGATTCAGAGCCAATTGACTGTGACAGACGGACAGAAAGACTGACACACGAATGATCCTATAAGGGTTCCGTTTTTTCCTTTTGAGGTACGGAACCCTAAAAAAAATATAATACTCCCCGCTATATCTGTGACCGCACCTTAGTAACAAGGATATAAACACGAAACGTTTTCACGGCATTGTTTAACATAATCAACAGTTGAGAGATGTCCCCGATTGTTTGCTGACGAAATTAAAGATTTTATCACAACCTGTACCTACATGTTTTGGTTAGAAAGTTCTTCAGGTAGTTGAAGCTGGATTTTAGTTGATTTTGTGAAGTTGTATTTAATTACCTAATAGTTAAAGGAAGAATTAGTTTTTTTTTTGTAACAGAAAAATGTCAAGTTATTAAAAATAAAAAATTGAAGGCTTTCTTAAAAATTCGAAGGGAGGCTACTAGGACATGTGGGATATCATATGAAAGAACGCTGTTTGCACATTCTCAAACATTTTTTCTATATTTTTTAGGCCGCATAGTTTTCGATTTTTGATGAAAAATGTAAAAAAATACCGCCCTCCCCCCTCTCCGAAGTTTGCATAGGTTTTTTTTTGTTGTAAATTTTGATGTTCAGAAGTGCCTATTATGTGCCTATTTGAAATAAACGTTTGATTTGATTTGATTTTGCTGCTAAGATTTAAACATTTAGAAATGCACTGGTAAACATGGTGCTGCTAGATCCCTACTTATCTACCACCTAGCCAGAGGTAATTAAGAAAATAATTATTTCAGATTTGGTAGACTGGACTCAATAGATTATAGAATTGTTGACATAAATACACATATTTTTTACCACATATGCATAAAAATCAAGTAGTATGACATGCCGGTTTTCTCACGATCTTTTCCTTTAGCGTTTTGAGAGTGGTGATGAAATTCTTTACACAAAGTAGAGTTCCTGCTGCTGATAAATCACATGTATGTCCTTTCTTTGGTATTGTTCATCGAATCGTTGAGCTCCTTAAGTTCTGAGTTGAGCTGCGCGATTATTGACAAATGCGTGCACTGACTGGACAGGTCCTCTCAATCTGTGTGGTTCTTTCCTCAAAAGACCATTTCAGACACCAATCTACATGCTCTGCACAAGAACTGACCAAGATTATGTCTGAAAAGTTTGTTTCGCATGATTGACTTGTAAAAGTGTTTGTACGAACCTACTTACAAAAATAAAATCATTTATCATTTATCACATTAGTGTTTTTTGTGGAAAAATGTAAAAATATGGCAAGTTCATGGTTTTCTAATTTAGAGTTAAACGAAATCTATATCAATTTATTTGTGTTAGCACCACTGTTTGGAAATCTATATTCTGCGTTCGTGACTGTAGAACCTGATGAGTTAAAAAAAAAGAAAAGAAAATGGATATAACGCTTATTGACCAAATCAACTGGATAAAGTTAGGGATTTATCTACATCTGTTTCGATCGCCATCGTTGTTTATTACGATTGATGTAATTATTGGTTATTTCGCGGACGGATTTAAAGCGGATTTATCAGTTTCGATCAGGTTGCATTAACCATAGAGCTTGATATGTACAACCAATTGGCATCATAAAAAAAAAAATGTCAAAATGTGATTTATTGGTTTTTGTTCTGACGCTCCACAACTTACAAAAAGGCCACAACTGCTCTTTTGTCAATTTCCAGTCGCATCAAAGTATTGGGGAAGACCAAAGAAACGATGGATAAACTGTATGAATGATGATATGGCCAGAAAGGGAGTGACTACCGAGATGACGACTAATAGAGAAGTATGGAAGAAAAAGACATGTTGCGCCGACCCCAAATAAATTGGGACAAGGGCTGGAGAATGATGATAAGTTGTATTAAAGTAAATCACTTTGTGAGTAACAATACTAAAATTAATATGTAAAACCACAACAGGTAGTGACGAATGAGTATAGCTCATCCAAAGACAAAAGAGAGACAGGGTCAAATTAAATTAGCTAACGAAACTCTGCAGGTGTGATAGGTATCTTAACACGATCAAATAAAAATAAAAAGATTTGATTTTTTTCTGTTTTGTTACTTAGTAAGTTGATAACAGCCGCACGGGTCGATCCATCAGGTTAAGCTACGCTTGCCGGGGTTGGTCCGTAGATGGGTGATCATCTTTACATACCGAGACTCCTCCGTGCCTCGGAAAGCACGTTAAGCCGTTGGTCCCGGCTGTCATTCGTGGATCTTTGGCATTCGTTACGGGTCGTCAGAAGCCCGAAAGTCCACCAAACCAGTCTTACCAAAGGGGTATCGTATTATCCAATAACTGGGTTGTGGAGGTCAGATAGGCAGTCGTTCCATGTAAAATACTGATATTCAGCTGCCGGGGTCGGCTTCCAGTCTAACCGGATGGTTAGACTGGAAGCCGACCCCAACATAGTTGGGAAAAGGCTATGCAGATTGATTACTTAGTAAGTTGAATATTGATACCAATCTCATCTGTGGAGTTTACACAAAAGACAACTGTTTTTTTTTTACTGATACTTATTTCAAGCGACCACACTAACTGCGGTCGATGACCCCACAAAAAATCATCAAACTTTTAGTTTCAAGTTTAGATATCGATACTTTCGAGTTTTGCTAGCTAATTTAATTTGACCCTGTATAACTTTTCACTCTGTTTTAGCTTTGAATGAGCTTTTCTCTTTCATCGCTACGTGTGGTTTTTAATCGACTTTAAAAAGAAGGTTTTGTATTCGGCCCGTATGTATGTATGTTTGGATGTCCGCGATGTTTTCAAAAACAAATAAACCAATTTTGATGATTCTTCATTAACGTGATCGGCATAATCTCAGGAAGGTTTTAGTATATAATACATTAGATAGTTATTCTTATGTACGAAGTTATATGCATAAATGTACTGTATCTCTGGCATTTCTATTTCATATTTTGATGATTCTTCGTTTTATTCGTCTTGAGCTTATGTCATTTTATAGGTATTCAACTAAAAATAGAAAAAAAAAAAATACTTAAAAAAGTAAAAACCGACTTATAAAAACCAAATGTCTTCAATTCTTCAATACACCTTAGCTTGGCATCGACTTTAGAAGCTGTGAAGTTTTTTTAATAAAGTTATTTTCTACATATGACTCTAAGTATAATTATTCAGAACGTGATTTACTTTAATACAACTATAAATTCTCTGTGGCTAGAGCATTTACCTGTACCTACACTCACACGCTTCTCAGTTTGTTTAATGTACTACATAAATTAAATACCTACCCACTTCTCGTTAATGCTCCTGCTTCTCGAAGGCACTTTGGGGTTAACTAACTTAAAATGTTTCATATAGGTACGTACATACTAAGTTTTTCCTAATGAAATCACTTTTAGGTACGATTATTAATTTTGGGGTGTACTCATACACGAAATATCTTAAGAGGTCATTGTACTCATCATTATGAACAACTTTTACTATGGGACCAAACCTGAAATCGTGGAAACAAATCAGCAAAAAAAAATTGTTGTTCTTTACATTTTGACGAGTTATGCGAACATAAATGTAGGGAACAGCTGATTTTTTTCGCGATTTCAGGTTTGGTTCCATAATAAAAGTTGTTCATAATGATGATTATAATGCCTTATAAGAGATTTCGTGTATACATAGATCTTATATAGGGTGACTGGTAATTAGTGGCCGATAAACACATGATTGTACTCATGAAAATAAACAACTTTTACTATGGCACCAAACCAGAAATCGCGAAAAAAAATGGTTGTTCCTTACATTTTGACGACTTATACGAACATGAATGCATAAAAAAAAAAAAAAAAATGAAAATCAGCTGTCCCATAGGACAGCTGATTTTTTTTCGCGAATTCGAATGTGGTCCCATAGTAAAAGTTGTTTGTTATCATGAGTACAATCATGTGTTTAAGGATCGGTCACTTAATACTCTTCACCCTATATATGCATGTACTAATAATAAATGTGAAAAGTATTTTTTTTTTTTGTATTATATTTGACGTGTTAATCTCTGGAACTATCAGTCGGATATGAAAAATTATTTATATTTTTGATAGCCTAATTCTTGAGGAAGGCTATTTAACATCACGCAGATCACGCTACGGCCCAAAGGCGAAGCGATGCGACGGGGGGAACAAGGTAAAAATCTCATCGTGTTAAGGGAGCTTGAAGTGAGTTGTCATTCTACCTGATGTTAGTTAGAATACGAGGGATGAACTCTATTTATAGCTCACTACACCTAAGTTTTCACGGTGACTTTTTTACAGAATTGACCGGCTAGGATCGTATAGGAAAGTGACAGTCACAATAATTGTTCCCGTGCATGAAGGAGATGAAGCTACATATATATAGCTTTTATAGCGTAACTTGTATAGCGTTTTTTTTGGTGATTTTGTTTTTTGAGTCCCATAATTCTGAACAATTTTTGTTCATAGATATTAATAACAGGACGAATACCTTCGCATCAGTGCTCACGTTCACTTCTTCACCGTCGGGAATTAACGGACGGCGATCCACTGTCCATGTCCATAGATGACGCAGTTTCGAAACGAACTGAGCTGTTGCATGGCATGCCAATCTGAAGACAATTATAGAGGTATGAGGAACAGGGTGTAAAGTTCACTCATCCTCCATAGAAAAGGCAGGATCCTCCGACCAGACGGGTGTTGTGTCTGGTGGGCTACTGCCCCACGATTGATGTCGGGACGTTTTATATATGCAAGTCGCGCAGTAAACTCTGATTGTGCGATGCAGGATTTTTGCGTGACGTCAGTGTGATGCGTAGTTTGCATGTGGCGATGTAGATGCCGCCACACAATCATGCGTGTATGTCAGTCATAGCTTGCAGGATGAAAAATAAAAGGAATTTTCAAACAACTGCCATTACGTAGTTTGCATGTCTTTCACATCAATCAGTACAATTAAACGGCCATGATTGCGTGAAGGCACGTAACACATGTCATGCCGCATGATCGTCTAGGGTCCGCTTTATTACAAGACTATACTAGCACCATCTCTTTTTTGCACTAGCTAGAACATAGGTGACTTGTAACATTTTTCTACTTATAGTCGACTCTCGATAATTTGAAACTCAAGGGACCAGAGAAAAAGTCAAATTACCAAGAGTTCAAAATAACAGGAGTTTTATTAACCAAGAGGGAGGGAGGAAAAAAATCAAGTAAACAAGCTCACTATAACGTTCAAAGGTAGACTGGAATGCGAACTGTAAACTCACTCATATCTTATTTGTAAACATGTCCATGTATATAAACAAACGATAAGTGCATGATAAACGCTTCAAATTATAGAGAGTAGGGAAGTCCGGACTTCAAATTATTGCATGTTGACGGGCAAGATACTATTCCGTCAACAAACAAACGATAGGTGCATGATAAATGCTTCAAATTATAGAGAGTAGGGAAGCCCGGACTTCAAATTATTGCATGTTGACGGGCAAGATACTATTCCGTCAACAAACAAACGATAGGTGCATGATAAATGCTTCAAATTATAGAGAGTAGGGAAGCCCGGACTTCAAATTATTGCATGTTGACGGGCAAGATACTATTCCGTCAACAAACAAACGATAGGTGCATGATAAATGCTTCAAATTATAGAGAGTAGGGAAGCCCGGACTTCAAATTATTGCATGTTGACGGGCAAGATAATATTCCGTCAAACAAATAACAGGTGCATGATAAACGCTTCAAATTATAGTGAGTAGGGAAGCCCGGACTTCAAATTATTGCAAGTTGATAGGCAAGATACTATGCCGTCAACTTCAAATTACCGAGGGGACCAATTAACGTTGCGCGCCTTGTACGCACTGATTGACACGGCTGACAGGATCGACTTATTTTCCTGCTCTCTGAAGGAATTCTCAATAATAATATTGTATGTGTTATGTTATTTAAGATAGTTTCATTAAGGACCACGCTACCGCATTAAGATGTTCCTGTAATGATAGCGGTGTTTGTTACAAATAAATAAATAAATGATTTTATTCAATTTATCGAGTATTTTTCAAGGAACAAAAAATATTTCAAACTATCAAGAGATTCAAATTATCGAGTGTCAAATTATCGAGAATCGACTGTAATACATTTCTTGTATACTTACAATGTGAGTCTTTATAATATGCACATATCGAAATGAGGGAAACTTTGCTTAATTTTGTCGACGGAAAAATTATATTAAAAAAAAAAAAAAAAATTGTCTCTGCCTGCTGATGTATTTTTGTAAGTAACTGTGTGCAAGGCCTTTCTTTTTAACAGTTGATAGGAAATGTTATAATCGAGTTATAACCGTGGTATTTTACTTATAGAAAGCTAATACAATGAAAAAAAAATGTAGGTAACTGGGAGTTTTATTGAGAAATTTTACAATTATTTTAAAAATTTATAAAAAATACCTGATTTTTGTTACACCCACAACTTAATTCTCAATTGAGGCCGGTTTTTTCTTTAATTTTTATTTTATGAGGACGCCCTATTATTTCCAATTATAACTGAGTTTGTTTCATCGTGATAGATCATTTATTTTAAAAGTTATACCATTTTGTTTACACAGAGGTCAGAATTTAATAAATGCTATACAAAGTTTAATTTATTTTTTACATTTTTTTTAATATTTTTTCCGGCGATAAAATTAAGCATAGTTTCCCCTCATTTTGATATAATTATGGACTTTATAAAGACTCTCACTGTATTTCGTGCCGATACAAGAAAAAATTAAGAAGAGTTTACAAATAGAAGAAATATGAATAGAACAGAATCTTAGTTTTAAACAAGTTAATTTCGTCCATTAATCTTATGAAATAACACTGCTAATAAATTATACAAAAAAAAAAAAAAAAAATATGCGTGTTGGCTCCACGTCATTATTTTCTGTCAACTTATTTGGCGCCAACTGCGAAGCTGAATGCCAAACATACGCTATTGTGAACTGGCTTTACATGATATCGGCATTGTGAGGTTAATGAACTTTGTGGTTTGTAGTTCGTTTGACGTTAAACTAGAAACTTTTGCATAATTCAATATATTTAACGTTATTTACGAGATTCTTCCAGTCTGCGACATACTTCGGTGAACTATCTCAACTTTGAGAGGAAAATTATGAATGAAAACTTGCTAACTATAAAAATATTGAAAAGTTGTGAATTCTTTGGAGACGTATAATGATGATAGTAACACTAAGTTAAACAAAAAGGTTTAATTATATTAAACAGGCAGGTAAACAAAATAGAATAGAATAGAATAGAATAGATTTATTTTCTTACCACAAATTGCAGCTTAAAGTTAATAGTCTACAGATACAATTGTGTACTTACGAGTAATTTGTGAAAGACTGGTGCCTAAACTAAGTTTATACAAAACCTGTAAGTCAGGTCACCAGACCCCCTAACAGTTCATATATTACGAGTATAAGTATTGTACTGAAGACGTTTTGCTTGAACTCACAATTTCTTTCTTTTTTTTCGTTATTGTTATTTATATTTTATCTAAGAAACATGCAAAGGATGTATGAGAGTGTAACGTGTATGTATGTGTATGTGTTAGTGAGAGTGTGTGTGAAAATGTACAAATGTAAAATCATCAGTTACATCAAACAAAGGTTTATACCGGATGACTATTTCAGTGTCTGGAAAAAATAGGGTACAACAGAAGAGGCCTTTGCTGAGGAGTAGCACAGCGTAGGCTAGTAAAAAATATAAGAGCGGAGAAGAAGCCTTTAAGAAATAAAAATAAAAAATCATACATAATTTAAAGTGACCTATCATTAAAATAACTCCTAATTTTAATTACACGATTCATAATTAGAACAGACGATTGATCCAATCTAAGTATTCTACTTGCGGAAATTATTTGTAACATCGATAGCACCAGAAGAAATGCTCGTGGCTAAGTTTTTCTGCCGCACGGATCGATCCATCTGGTTAAGCTGCGCTTGCCGGGGTTGGTCTGTGGATGGGTAACCATCTTTTTATACCGAGACTCCTCCGTGCCTCGGAAAGCACGTTAAGCCGTTGGTCCCGGCTGTCATTCGTGGATCTTTGATAGTCGTTACGGGTCGTCAGAAGCCCGAAATTCTGACAACCAGTCTTACCAAGGGGTATCGTATTACCCAGGAACTGGGTTGTGGAGGTCAGATAATATAATATCCTAGGACATTGTTCACACACGGTCATCTGATCCCAAACTAAGCAGAGCTTGTACTATGGAAACCAGATAACTGATATACTACATAAACTACTTTTTTTTTTTTGGTAAATACATACTTATATAGATAATTACACCCAGACTCAGGACAAACAGACATGTTCATGTACACAAATGTTTGTCCTGGATGGGAATCGAACCCACGACCAGCGGCATGATAGGTGATATCTTAACCAACCACGCCATCTGGCCTGTCAAGGTCAAGATAGGAGTTGCTCCATGTAAAATACTTGTACTCAGGTGCATCCGGTTAGACTGGAAGCCGACCCCAACATAGTTGGGAAAAGGCTAGGCAGATTAATTGATTTATAGCACCAGAACTTAAAATTCATACTACCTTACCCAATACTACCATAGACAATTTCGAGCGGCCATTGTTGCTTACATATTTTGCAAATGTGAAAATCTGCACTTTAGATTAAATTTGCTATCATACAAGCTAAATTACGCTACACTCCCAAATAATTTTTGATAACATTTCTACTTGTGGGCTTGTGGCTAAGTAATAACAGCCGCACGGGTCGATCCAGCAGGTTAAGCTATGCTTGCCGGGGTTGGTCTGTGGATGGGTGACCATCTTTATATACCATGCCTCAGAAAGTATGTTAATCCGTTGGTCCCGGTTGTAATTCGTCGATCTTTGACAGTCGTTACGGGTCGTCAGGAGCCCGAAAGTCTGACAACCAGTCTTACCAAGGGGTATCGTATTACCCAGTTACTGGGTTGTGGGGGTTAGATAGGCAGTCGCTCCATGTGAAATACTGTAAGCTGCATCTGGTTAGACTGGAAGCCGATCCCTACATCGTTGGGAAAAAGCTACGCGCTTCATTTCTATACAACGCAACCAAGAGCTCTTCTACGCGCGCTTCCCGCCCTCTATCGTAAATAGCCACGTACTATCGCATTGCATAGTCACGTATCTATCATTACTCACAGATATTATATGTGATCATTGGTGTAGAAAAATGCTTCTCATGTTAGCAATTGCTGCTCTGATTGTGTTAAGAGAAATCTCGGAAGGAATCTGAAATAAGTTGTTATGTTTTGTAGGTTCTTTGGAGAAAGGGTATCCTGAAAACCGGTAGGAAATAAGTCCGAATGCTGATGATAGCTAGTGTGATTTCAAGGCTCACATTTCGATCGTGATTTTTACGAAGGTTGATTTTTACATTTATGTTCGCATAATTCGTCAAAATGTACTGAAAAGCTGATTTTTGTTTCGCGATTTCAGGTTTGGTCCCATATTAAAAGTTGTTCATAATTATGAGTACAATGACCCCTTAAAAGGTTGTGCGTTATTTTAAGTTACACCTTATATATACTGACGCTGACCAGGCGAACTTCGTACCGCCTTAGCAGCGCCAATTACCGGGTCCAATTGTGTTTTCCAATCATCCAGGAACCTATTGAAATATACACACAAAATTGCATCAAAAATGCTAAGTGGTAAGTGAAATATAAATATATTACAATGGTATAAATCGTTCTAAAGTTCAAAACTGTACATGTTGCTTAGACTTTTTGATGTGTGTAGTATAAGTTGATAATAGTACTTCATCCAAAACTCTCTTTGATAGATATACCTACATTAAAACCGTAGTAGCTTTAACTAAAAGCACATTCGGCCAGCGCATCTGTCTGGAAACGCATCAAAATTCATTTACGAGGGGCACTAAACCAGGAACACTTCCAAAACATTACCACCGACTCGGATGGACGTAAACATTTGCGAGTTTTGACTACATTGTAGAGTTTAGCTTCAGATTTTGATATTTTGTATCGAAGCTTGTCTTACTTGAAATTGATGGAGACAATTGTTCCAATTTGTGAAACAATAAAATTATGTCCATCAATTTGCTTCACAAAGCACGTTAAGCTTTTGGTCCCGGTTTCATTTTTGGATATTTGACAATCGTTACGGGTCGTCAGAAGCCCGAAAGACTGACAATCAGTCTTACCGAGGGGTATCGTTTTACCCAGTTACTTGGCTGTGGAGGTCAGATAGACAGTCACTCCATGTAAAATACTGGTATTCAGCTGCATCCAGTTAAACTGGTAGTCGACTCTAACATAGTTGGGAAAAGGCTAGGCAGATTGACATAATAGTGTACTCTATTCTGTGAAGGAAAACATCGTGAGGAAACCTGACTTTAATAAAAAAATAAAAGTCTGAAATTGCCTTCCCGTCTTGAGCAAGCTTGATGATCAATGCTCGTGACTTCTCTGTATAAGAGGCGTTTGCCCTGCAGAAACAATAATTGGATGGTAATATTTAATGTTATTTTTATCTTGTTATTTATTAAACAACAAAACATATTATTTGATTAGAGGCTTATGATCTTTTCAACCGCACGTCCAGTATAATTATTTTTGAATGGCTAAACTCTTTACAACTATTTATTTAACTTTAGAAATAATCGCGCCTATGAAGTTCCCTATTTATTGACAGACAACCGTAGAGGATAAAATGCAAAACTTCATGGATGCTATGAAGTTCCTTATTTATTGACAGGCAACCGTAGGAAAAAATGCATTAATAAATAATAACCATTCATTTATTTCAGATTAAAAATGTCCACAAGTGTTAGTTATAAATGGTCTTAAATCTATGTCAGTGTTACATAATCATTAAAATAAAAATAATTCAAAATAAGTAAAGTACTAATAATAAAATCGCTTACGTCAAAAAAAATATGTATCATTATGTCATCTCGTCACATGAAGCTAGATGAATCTCCCCAGCACTGCAGACACTGGCTTCTCAGAAATCATCATCAAATCTTCATCAAATCAATAATACTTCATGGACGCTAAGGTAAATTAAATGATTGGAAAGATCATAGCTGTACTACTTCTAGGAAAAAAAAAATATTTTTGTTATATTTTTTTAGTTATTTTTTTATTTAATTTAATTTTTTTATTTGAATTTTTGATTTTTAATTTAATATTTTGTTTTAATTTTTAAGTTTATGTCTGTATTTTGATTTTAATTGTATAAGTGCGATTTTGTTTTGTTTTGTTTTGTCTTGTGTTGTAGCGTGGCGTTTTGCTATGGATGTTTGTCTGAAATAAAAGATTTGATTTGATTTGAAAAATTCCTGAGACTAGGGAATGTACGGTATCACAGTTGGTACCTATATAATTTACTGGCAAACCGCACCTTAGTCTTCCAACTAAGTTTACCTAGGTGCCGAGATAACGACAGGCCTGTAATTACACCACCTATGCTCTCAGAGAATTTGTAAAGCAACGCATCGGTCGGCCTTTTGATGTTGTGCATGTAATAGGCATCGGTAATCACTCTCTCAGCAGTGGTGACCCACAGGCAATAATCCTGGCTTACGATTTGCTGGTCGTAAACCCAGGCACGCACGTAACTAATTATTAATAATATAATAATAATAATATTCCACAACTATCACACAACGCCGTCTAGCCTCAAGCTAAGCAGAGCTTGTGTTATGAGTACTAGACAACTGATAAACATACTTATATATTTCTAAATACATACATATATAGATAAATTACACCCAGACACAGAACAAATGATCATGCTCATCACACAAACATTTGTCCTGGGTGGGTATCGAACCCACGACCTCCGGCATAGCAGTCAGGGCCACTAACCACTCGACCAACGGGTCAGTCAATTGAGAGCATCATCATTATCCTGCCCTTATCACAATCTATTTTGGGTCGGCGCAACACGTCCCTTTCTTCCATACTTCTCTATATCGTCTTCGTCATCTCGGTAGTCACTCCCTTTCTAGCCATATCATCTTTCACACAGTCCATCCATCGTTTCTTTGGTCTTCTTCTACTCTTATAGCCATAAACATTCATACTCAAAACTTTCCTCACGACATTTTGCTCATTCCTTCGCATCACATGCCCATACCATGACCACCGAAATAAGAGCATAACGGTGAAAAAAAGTAATATAAAACCGGCATGTCCTAGAAACGAAAATTCAAAAACTGTAACGTCCACCACCAACCCGCACTAGGTCAGCGTGGTGGATTACGGCCCACTCCCAGCCCAGTCCCTCTCACAGAGAGGAGGCCTGAATCCCAGCAGTGAGTACATTTCTGGCTGATTATTGTGTAAGATAATATCACCATAATCAGCTTGTTTGCAAACTCATAAAATAAAGTAGAATTTTAGGCCAAACTAAAATAATGTGACTATGATCCGTTGTCCTTTTACCCGTCAAGTGACAAATTACGCGCCATTAGCACCCGCCATGTTGGCCGCCATCTTGTCGAATTATTTATGAGCGCCATTTTGTGAAGCTTATCGCGGTTTAGTGTTTCAGGTGTTAAATATTTTTTAACGTGAATTTATCATTATTTTTTAATCTTTGTGGAGAAGGAAAAAGCGAAAGGTTCTGTTATGGAGGTTACAGCGAAAGCTACAGATAGCCTGCAAAATTCAATTTTTCTCACGTTTTTTGCAATTTGCTGGTCAGTATCAGGTTGTATGTTGATCTGAATATGATTCGCGATCGTAACAAATTTGTATTTATATAATAATTAAAATCATCAATATAACTCTCTAAGTTCATATAATCCAAATGAATGACTATTTCATGAAATTTTGACATTTAGGATTATAATAACATATGGAGTTGTATTACTAATTTTAATGATTATAATTCTGTAAATACATATTTCATTATAATCAACATACAGAGTGTTGGTTAAACGAAGGATTTACTTTAAGGGTCACTGTACTCATCATTATGAACAACTTTTACTATGGGGCCAAACCTGAAATCGCGAAAAAAATCGGCTGTTTAGTACAGTGTTGTTCAGTATGTTCGCTTAATTCGTCAAAATGTAGGGAGCAGCTGATTTTTTTTCGCGATTTCAGGTTTGGTCCCATAGTAAAAGTTGTTTGTTGTTTAACCTAACACTCTGTATAATCTAATAATGACTTGAAAATTGCAAAAAGGTAAGAAAATTGGAATTTTACGGGCTACCGAATTTTCTGTTTTTGTTTTTTTTAATAGATTTTCTTTAATATTCAGATAGTTGCTACAAATTCTGTCTCTGACATGTCGTTACGTGTAACCAGAACACCGAAAATTTTGTCCAGTTTTACCAAGGGTACCGTTGTACAGACGCCACATCAAACTACTACAATCTGTCAAATTTCTTTAATAGATTTCAAACTTTATTGCTAAAGCATTTGGTTCAAGATTGAGGGGGGAAATTAGACAGTTTTGGGTAGCTAGACTTGTTGACGTCTATACTAACAGTACCAAAATCAATCAATCAAAATCAAAAGTAATTTATTCAAACCAGGCTGAGAAAAAAAAATACATAAGACAGTCCCCAAGACGCCCGCCTTTCACCATTTCCTAGTGCTTTGGGGAAGAAGAAGTAGCTCAACAAACTCCCCAGCTCCCCATCACAGCTGTCTCTTCAGTTAAAAAAAAAATGATTCTATACAATAGTAAAATAATAATAATAAAATAATTTAGATACATTACGCAACACAAAACATTAAATTAAATTATTTGCCTAGCTAGCACATGCCAATATACAAAAAAAAAAACGGAAACTACTCAAGCAGAAATAAAAATACAAAACTTTATACCTAAATAAAAGCCCCCAGGCATATAAGGCGTGCCCACTCACATAAAGCTACATATGTATATGTAGCCGTAACTCGAATTCACAAATGATAAACTAAGACCATAGAAGTAAAATAAATAAAGAGTTAATTATTAATAACAATAACAAAACCAAGGTCAGCAAGAGGATAGCACCAGTCTGATACGCACCCATTAACTTATGTAATTACTCTTTTAAATAATTTTTCGCTCCCAATACGAGCCAACTGCATTCGGTTAAATTAGAAGCTGACGCCAACTTAAATACCTTGTCGTGAAACGCTAGGCAAATGAAGTCCTATGACAAAAATTCGTTGTATGGTTTTGTTAATTTCGCAGTAAACATTTATAACTATAATTTGTATGGTGAACATAATAAAGTGTCTATGTAAAGTGTGTGTGGACATCTAGACGCACTGCCAGTTACCATCCCTACCTGGTTGCTATTCCACCAATTCGTACTAAGCGCTTCCAAATGTCTTTTATAATGCGCACAGCAAAGGAGTGGAACTCACTACCTGCGTCTGTGTTTCCGAACGCATACAACCCTAATCTCTTCAAAGTGAGAGTGAACAGGCTTCTTCTGGGTAAGCTCACTCCATCGTCGACTTTGTCTCTGTCACCTCCGACCTAGACTAGAGTCAAGAGCAAACCCATCACAAATAAAATAAAATAAAAGTGTAACTATCCAATTTTAATTCCGACTATGTCAATAAAAACCAGTCAAGTGCAGGTCAGACTACGCACAATGAAGGGTTCCGTAGTTGGGATGAATTTATCTGAAGAAAAATCTTAACATTGTAGTTAAAAAACATGTTCTCTTATACAATCCAAATGTAAATGTAAGTTTGTACTCACATATTGAGAGATTTACCATGTTATTTAAGACCATAGACTCGTTACAAGTTTTCCTGTAATCTATTGGTATAAAACTATTGTTTGTATTTTTTTTTAATATTAGGTTCAGGATTTTCGGAGATAAGGGGGGAAATGGTAAATTTTCGTCTATTTTCTTAATTAACTTTAAAACAGTTTATTTTAAAATTATAAAAATATATATTTGAGACGCTCACAGTAAGCCCTTTCATTTAATATGTCACACGGCACAGTTTGCAATTTTTTTTTATTTGCCCCCAAAATTGACCCCCATATTCAAAATCCATTTATTTTCGTTACGCATCCGCGTTTGGGTCACAGAAATTCATACGTGTACCAAATTTCAACTTAATCGGTCTATTAGATTCGGAGCAAATTGGCCGTGACAGACGGACAGTGATCCTATAAGTGTTCCGTTTTTTCCTTTTAAGGTACGGAACCCTAAAAATGTGAAATCGATGAGCATGCAAAAAATCATTGCCAAATCCAACATTCGTCTCACTTCGTAAAGTAGAATATACATAAAGATACGTAAACCGAAAGATACGACAGCAAATAGTATTTTTTCTTAAAAAAAGGGATTTTCTACCCTCCCCGGAGTGATAAGAAAAGCGTAAAACAGTGGTTTTATTGCCCAAAAGGGCCCTATATCATCGGAATTACGCTTGAATGATTGCGGTATGAAGATTATGTGATATTTCTAATTTTAGCGAAGAGAAATGGGTATATGTTTATCAAGTAGGAAATATTGTATGGTGTGCTAAAAATAAGCCAATCTAACTCTGTCCGTGGGAGTTGTAAAAGGCGACTGAACCTTGACCCCTGGGATTAAAGCGGATAATGATTATTCTCAACGGAGGGGCTCGTCGCTAAGTAATAACAGCCACATGGTTCGATAGATTAGGTTAAGCTACGCTTGCCGCGGTTGGTCCGTGGATGGGTGACCATCTTTACATAGTAAAACCCCTCCTTGCCTCGGAAAGCACGTTAAGCCGTTGGTCTCGGCTGTCATTCTTGGATCTTTGACAGTCATTAGAGGTCGTCAGAAGCCCGAAAGTTTGACAACCAGTCTTACCAAGGAATATCGTATTACCCAGTAACTGGGTTGTGGAGGTCAGATAGGCAGTCGCTCCATGTAAAATACTGGTATACAGCTACATCTGATTAGACTGGAAGCCAACCCCAACATAGTTGCGAAAAGGGTAGGCAGATTGATAGTTTGCAGCATTTCAAATTCGTTTCTGCGATATCAACGCATCTGAGATACTTCTGGTATGCAGATGTATAGGTGATCATATATCAATCTATATAAATAGTTTGTTATGTCAAAATAACAGCGTTTACTGAATGCAAAAATATATACGGATATCCATGTGGACTGTATATCCATAGGTCGCTGGTACAAATCCGGCTCGAAGGACCATAAAGAAGTATGGGTATACCAATTCTTCTTTATGGTCCTTCGAGCCGGATCCTCCAGGTGTTACAAGGACTAAAACACCGGTGACTTGACAATAGTGGACCTTATTCAAGAGTTTTATAAGGAAAACAATCGGTAAACTATATAATATAGTTAGAATAGGATAGGTATGTGATCGCTCAGTAGCGAGGACAATGACTGTGACGATGACGCAGGGCAGTGCCGGCCAGTGCGCGCCCGCATGTCGAGCGCCCCCTCCGCCACCGCAGCTCCCGCCCGTGGTCGCCCGATGCGGCGGATATTCTCGACAGTAACAAACAAACGATTTTTAATATTTTTGTCTGTCTCTTTGTCTGTCTATTTGTTCCGGCTAATCTCCGAAATGACTGGATCAATATTGACGAAACTTTCACTTGCAGACATATTGACATCCAGGTGGGCGGAGCCGCGAACAACAATATAACAATGCTGAATAATAGCTCTGAAGCTATCAGTCGGATATGATAAATTGCTTTTGCATTTGATAGCCCAATTCTTAAGAAAGGTTATAGGCTAATAATTTATCATCACGCTACGAACCGTAGGAGCTGAGCAAAAAGAAAATAAATAAATTACCTAATAGTACAAAAAAAAATTAATTAAAAGCAAGCTTTTCGTAAAAAATAACTAGTCCACCACCTTGGGCGGTCCACCATATTGGATTTAGAGTGAAGTCATTTTATGTATTTTAATTTTTTAGGTATTCTTCTTAGTAAACCTTTGATACCCATATCGTGGGAGTGCACAAAAAGTAATTAGTCCGCCGTCTTGGGCAGTCCGCCATATTGGATTTAGAATGACGTCACTTAGCTTAACATGCATTGTCATCCAAACTAAACGTGTACGCAAAACTTCATCTCAATCGGTTGAGGATAACTGCTTTAAAATTTAATTGCAACATTTGACCCGAACATACATACATACTTACATACAAACGTTCCAAGTTAAATAAAACCTTGTAAAAAAGTGAAAAATAACGCTCAGCGAAAACGAAGTAGGTAATACTCGTAGCGCGGAGGAGTTGCGATGCGACGCAGAGGGACGGGCGGGGGCCGAGGGAGTTTTATAAAAATGTGTGTCTTGTGTATTTTACAACTTCCACGCGAACAAAAGCAGGTCATTATATAAGGTGTATACTATTCATACACGAAATCTCTAAAGGGATCATTGTACTCATCACTACACAACAACAACTTTTTCTATGGGACCAAACCCGAAATCGCGAAAAAAAAATCAGCTGTTCAGTACATTTATGTTCGCATAATTCGTCAAAATGTACTGAACAGGTGATTTATTTTTGCGATTTCATGTTTAGTCCCATAGTAAAATTAGTTCGTAATGATGAGTACAATGACCACTTAAGAGATTTCGTGTATGAATAGATACACCTTATATAAATATCATTAGCAATACGTGCCTAATCAAAAATATTTCCATCTCAACAAATAAATAACACATCACATCCAAAAATAAACGTAGGTACATACCTATAGACACAAAAATGATTCAAATAAATCAATTACAGAAAAAGTAAATAACTAAAAATATCTTCAAACGACAAGACAGCTGGTCGTGCCAAAACAAACGGAGCTAATTGACGGTCCGCAGACGGACACAAAATAATAAATACCTATTATCGTTTTTGGGTGAAGGTCTGGACCGGGAATGTTGATTAGACAAACATCAGGATTTGACCATGATAGTAGATTCTTTTACAGATATTTTTAAACGACGACGAAAAAAAAACGGAGGTTATCAGTTCGACACGCATGCATGTATTCTTATTGGAACTGCAATATATTCACATATGATAATCTATGAGGACTTCCAAACAAATATACAAAATTTTATGGATGTATTATATGTATGTTTGTTTGAATGTATGTTTGTCCACGCATTTCTCCGAAAGTATTAATCGGATCGTGACCATTTAATTTTTATTGGCTTACATTTACAAAATCTGTTCAGTAGTTTTCAAGATAATACGTGTAAGTGTGACGGCCTAGCTTACTGATACGAGCTACGGGTGTGTCAAAGGGAAAACATCTCAGAACCTTGGTCAAATTCTAGTGCAATATTTATAACAAAACTTATAACTACTTATTACAAACAAATATTCCAGTTTTTACTAAAAACTAAAAAGAGGAGCTCGTGGCTAAGTAATAACAGCCGCACGGGTCGATCCATAAAGTTAAGCTACGCTTGCCGGGGTTGGTCTGTGGATGGGTGACCATCTTTCATACCGAGACTCCTTCGTGCCTCGGAAAGCACGTTAAGCCGTTGGTCCCGGCTGTCATTCGTGGATCTTTGACAATCGTTACGGGTCGTCAGAAGCCCGAAAGTCTGACAACCAGTCTTACCAAGGGGTATCGTATTACCCAGTAACTGGGTTGTGGAGGTCAAATAGGCAGTCGCTCCATGTAAAACACTGGTATTCAGCTGCATCCGGTTACACTGGAAGCCGACCCCAACATAGTTGGGAAAAGGCTAGGCAGATTGACTAAAAACTAAAAAATTACGAAATAAAAAATAATTCAAACAAATTTAATCGACTATGAAATAACTTTAAATTCGGAAATCGGTAGCAATAAACTAAAATACAGACCCCCAAGATACCGACATCCGAAATCACATCATTTTGAGTTAATTTCTTTTGAAGACGATTTCATTTTATTTATTTTTTATTTTTTGTTGTTAATGAAAACCAAACACGGCCATCAAATGTTTATATCTAGATCTGTGGAATTAAATAAATCATGAAGTTGCTTGTTCAGTTTAATTGAATATTGAAACCAATGTTATAATGATCGATCTCGCTTCATATGTAGGTACACGTCGCGCATCTAACCGGTAACCCGTTGAAAGTAACGGAAATAAGTAGGATGCGGAAAGCAAAGACCGGTCGTTTTGGCGATCTTCCGGAGGCCTATGTGCAATATTGACGTATTTCAACTGAAATTATCTACTTTATCGATGTAAGTAAGGTATATTATGAAAAAGCATCAACTGTTGAATGTAAAATACATGTAATTATCATTCAATCATTATAAAATCGACAAATATGTAAGTACATAAAGGTCATAATAAACACAGATACAATTCATCAATGTTATCCTTGAATAAGGATAAAATGCAATGTGCCTCGAAACAATTTGTTAGTATTGTATTTTCAAATCGTATTGAAAATACAGCTGTTTCAGTATTGATTGGTCGCTTACATACTATTCAATAACGACTAAACTAATATTTGTAATGAATAGATTTATTCAGAATTAAAATTAAATAACTATTTGTACCGAATTAATTAATAAAATAAAATTATACCTAACGAACAACTAAAACTAACAACAACTAAAATATAATTTAGCTTAAACTATTAACAAACTAAAACATGGTGTCGACAAATTCCTAATTGATAGTGGTTGGTGTATTAAGTTATCGATTTATCGCATGTTAGCCAGAATACAGGATAAAATTTAATTCATGGGCATCCTTTTAAGGGGTACTCACCATTATGAACAATTTTACTGCGAGAACAAACCTGAAATCGCGAAAAAAATTATAATAATAAATATCTTTATTTCCCGAAAATACAGATAATATTGTACATTAAGTTTACAATTTTGAAAACACTGTAGAGTACCTACATTACATAAAACATTTGGACGCTGCAGAAATCTGTACACTGTAGAATAAACTCTGTCTCTTAAACTAGGGGTATCCTGTATCTTAAGAGAAAAAATCGGTTCCCTACATTTATGTTCGCATTAAGACTCTTACATACAGGTGCGACACGCGACACGCATCGCACGCGACACGTGCACACGACACGTACGTGCGACGAGCGGTGCCTTTGTGTATTTTTTTTTTGAAAAATATATTTGAGACCCTCACAGTAAACCCTTTCAATTGATATGTCACACTGTACAGTTTGCAAAAGTTTTTTTTTAATTTTCTTATTTGCCCCGAAAAGTGACCCCCGTATTCAAAATTCAATTATTTACGGTACACGTCCGTGTTTGAGTTATACAGTATGTTAACCAACAGAGGGCGTTCCCGTTAACCCGCAATAGTATAGCATCCATACATGCTAAAAAAATATTACCATTCGAAAACAAAATGGTTTTTATTTTTTTTTAATATTAAAATATTCACTAAAAATGTTAAATTGATACGTAAAAGAAACACTCTGTACACGCGTACTTGAAGGACGGAAACATCGCAATTTAGTTTTTATTTTTAGTGAATTTTTGAATATTTTAGTGAATATTTTTAGCATTTTTAGTGAATATTTTAATATTAAAAAAAAAATAAAAACCATTTTGTTTTCAAATGGTAATATTTTTTTAGCATGTATGGATGCTATACTATTGCGGGTTAACGGGAACGCCCTCTGTTGGTTAACATACTGTATAAATTCATAATTGTACCAAATCTCAAATTAATCGGTCCACATCGGTCTGGGTGTAATTATCTATATAAGTATGTTTTTACAAATAAGAAAAAAGTAGTGTATGTAGTATATCAGTTATCTGGTTTCCATAGTACAAGCTCTGCTTAGTTTGGGATCAGATTACCGTGAGTGAAATGTCCCAGGATATTATTATTATTATTAGATTCGTAGCAAATTGGCTGTGACAGACGGACAGACAGAAACACGAGTAAGAGTTCTGTTGTTTCCTTTTGAGGTACGGAGCCGTAAAACCGATATATTTCCTATACCACTCAGACGGTTAGGTTAGGAAAGTTAACGATTTCATAAGGACATAATTTAGTTCGTTGGTTAGCGAATTTGTTTTAATTAAAAAACTTTTTTTTTCATAAAAAATACATCCCTCATTTAGTCACCATTTTAGCCACGGTAAAACAACCTCCATGATACCTTAAATAACATTATAAATTAAACCAGCCAGTATAATAAAATGCTTGTTTATTTTTAGCAGTGAACTGTATTTTGAATATTTAAACGTTATTATAACACTTGATCTAACGTCCATGGCACTCACAAGATTCAACCCTTCTTTTTGTTACCAGTATATAAAAAACTAGTGCTAAAATATGAATGTTGCTATTGCTGATTATTTTTGTTTTGATTATTCTTAAACACAGCCTATTATTGTTCCACTGTATATTAAAGGCCTTTTCTCACACAGAGAAGGCACGAGCATTGACCACCACGCTTGCTCAACACGCATTGGCCTTCAGATGCATTCAGACTTAGGGTGCTGTCCACAGAAGCGAAACGAGGCTGCGCAGCTGCGGAGCGGAGAAACGGAGAAATTAACCAATAGGATTGCATAAATCTCCTTTCCGCTCCTGGAGCCAGGTTCCTATTGGGTAATATTTCTCTGTTTCTTCGTTTGTTCTTCTATTTCATACATTTTGGCTGCGTAGTTAATAAACATTTGTATGAAACAGCTTTCTTCTTCTTCTCTTTCCTTTGATTTTTTTCTTTTCTTTTGATTTCTTTTTCGTGATTTCAGAGTTGCTACCATAGTAAAAGTTGTTTATATTCGTGGGTAGAACACCCTGTGACAAATTACGCACTGCTTAAAAAACTTTTCCTGTATTAACAGCTCTAATCCCAAACTTCCTCACGATGTTTTCCATCACCGATGTCAGTAACGGTCCTACAAAACAAAAAAAAAAAAAATAGCCAATCAAATCTTATCTAAACAAAATACCACTCAAGTACTGCCAAGCCATTCCAATGCTTTATTCTAATGCCTATAATGACCTTTCACAGAAGGGGCTCGACAGTCACAGGGGTTTAATATCCTATATTTTGACTTCCAGTGCTCGTTAAGACGATATGGGCTTTTATATATTTCTTTTGTAAGTTATTTATTTAGTCCTTGGTTGGATGGTCTCTTAATTATTTTGGATGAGGAGATTAAGTGAAGTGTGTTTTTGGAGTGGATTTTATTTTGGTGAAGCTTCACTGTCTATAATTACCACTTTTGAATGAATGATTGAAAACAAAATGAATGAATGATTTGTCAATAGGTGGGTATGTAACTTTATTTTTTACCAACCTGTGACATGATATCCTTTCCAGGAGTATTGAGCAACCTGTTTTTTTTTTCAGCTAGCCATATCTACCTTCTTCATTTAAAGGGAAGCGCCTAGGTAGCCCGCGAAATTCAAATTTTCTTATGTTTTTGTAATTTGCAAGTCAGTATTAGGTTGTACGAGTATGTTGATTAAAGTATGATTAGCGACCGTAACAAAAATTAATAAACGACATAATAATAATATCCTGGGACATTATTCACACATAGTCATCTGATCCCAAACTAAGCAGAGCTTGTACTATGGAAACCAGATTACTGATATACTAAATACATTACCTTTTTTTTTTGTAAATACATACATATATAGATAATTACACCCAGACTCAGGACAAACAGATATGTTCATGCACACAAATGTTTATCCTGGATGGGAATCGAAACCACGACCTGCAGCGTGATAGGCGGTATCTTAACCAAACACGCCATCTGGCCTGTCAAATATGTATTTACAGAATTATAATAATTATAATTCAGTAATACAACTCCTCAAGTTAGTATAATCCTAAATGTCAAGGTTTGTCTGTCAAATTCCACGAATGACAGCCGGGAACAACGCCTTAACGTGCTTTTCGAGGCAGAGAGGGGTCTTGGTATGTAAGGATGGTCACCCATCCACGGACCAACAGCGCCAAGCGTAGCTTAGCCTGATCGATCGACCCGTGCGGCTGTTATTGCTTACCCACAAGCTAAGATTATCAAATTATACCGATAGAAATTACTAAAGTTATTTGGAAACGATTTATTAATTACATTGGGAGGTGTAATGTATTTAATAACTTTTGTGGACAGTCTGGGTGTCGAAATCGATGAATATGGAATAATAATTATACCTCATCCCACCGGCCTCCTTCTACCATCGGACATCTAGACGTCTACCTAGTTGCTATTCCACCAATTCGCGCTAAGCGTTTTCAAATCGACCGTGAACTTCTGATACCTCCTAACTAATATTTTTGCGCAAAACGTTTTTATAATGCCAACTCCTAATTACGATTAAAATAAAAACAACACAATATTAACTGCATTTAATTATGATTTCGTAAAAGACATACAAACTAATCAACTACTTTTTGGTTTACCAAAATTCTCCACGAAAAATTAATAAATTAGTTTTATATTCCTCCTGTAAAATTTGTTTGTAGGTAGATAGAAGATCTCAGAAGTTCACGGACGAAATGTCTTTTATAATGCGCACAGCAAAGGAGTGGAACTCACTACCTGCGTCTGTGTTTCCGAGCGCATACAACCCTAATCTCTTCAAAATGAGAGTGAACAGGCTTCTTCTGGGTAAGCTCACTCCATCGTCGACTTTGTCTCTGTCACCTCCGACCTAGACTAGAGAAGAGACAAGAGCAAATCCATCTCAAATAAAAAAGAAAAATAATAGTCTATAACTATATAGTAATAATAATAAAGTTCATTTCACGTCTGATAATTTATTGGGTGTATGGGCTTACTATGAAATTTAATATCAGTATGGAACAAGTAGGTATTGATAATTGATTATGGCAGAATATGAACATATTTTACGTTGAAAAGAAATGCTGGATTCGTTTCCCCCTCTACCTATCTATTGTATGTTCTCCTGGCAAAGTTTATTATAATTATGTGTATGTGTGCATTATCCTAACTAATATTATAAATGCGAAAGTAAGTTTGTTTGTTTGTTTGTTACCTTTTCACGCCTAAACCACTGAACTGATCATCCTGAAATTTCGCACATATATTGCCAGGTCCAGGCCCTTCATCCCGAAAAAAAGTACTATTCCCAAGGAAAACAACAATAACGTTCTTATTATCATAGATAGAGCCACGTGTCTTTCGAATCATGATCGAATTATATTATTATATAAATTTTATTAGCGTGTTAAGAGTTTTTTTATTTATTTATTAAAGTACCTAATACATTTTGTGAGTCGTAGAGTGTCGATAGACCCGTTTCTCATTCTCCTAGCTATAGTATTATAGATGCGAAAGTAAGATTGTTTGCTTGATACCTTTTCACGTCCTAAAACCGCTATTTTAAATAAACACGAGCGAAGCCGCGGGTAAAAGCAAGTATGTATATAAATCTGCCTAGCCCTTTCCCAAATATATTGGGGTCGGCCTCTAGTCTAGCCGGATGCAGCTGAATACCAGTATTTTACATGGAGCAACTCCTATCTGACCTCCACAACCCAGTTCCTGGGTAATACGATACCCCTTGGTAAGACTGGTTGTAATTATAAAAAAAAAAACTAGCTTTTGCCAGCGGCTTCGCCCGCGTGGATGTTGGAAATATTCTCACGGGAACCGTACATTTTCCGGAATAAAAAGTATTCTATGTGCTATTCCAGACTACAATCTATCTCTGTGCAAAATTTCATCCAGATCTGTTTAGCCGTTCTGGCGTGATTGAGTAACAAACATCTTCACAAACTTTCACATTTATAATATTAGTAAGATTGGGTATTAGACATCCCAGGAGATCTTTTAAATACGTGTTTAGTTTTGTAGATAGGTATTTGTGTGACAACCAGGTTTCCCTGGAATGTAGGATATTGTTTTAAACACGGAAAACCAATCATGATTTTTCTAAGGAAAAATTGAACATTTTTACCAATTCAACCTGCGTTTCATACCATGATTTATTTACAAATGCCCTTAACCCTGACTTTCACCTTTATTTCACCCCCTTGTCCAAAACTCAACCCCTTCTTAATCAATCCAACAAAACTACCCTATAACATATTCATAGAGGTCTTGGAAAAAAACGGCCAAGTGCACGTCAGACTCGTGCACGAAGGGTTCCGCACCACTAATAATGCCTGTGGGGACTCCCTTGGGTCTTTTAATTACTTGGGACTTTTTATTATTATTGTGTATCAGAGATCGGAATAGGTAGAGTATAAATACCTAAAATTCGAGGAAAGAAGTAACAAGAGTAGATAATATCTCCTATAAAATAATAATATCCTGGGACATTTCACACACGGTCACTTGATCCCAAACTAAGCAGAGGTTGTACTATGGAAACCAGATGACTGATAAACTACATACACTTTGAATACGTACCAAATTAAATGTTTATAATAAATAATTCGCAATTCCTAAATCCCGGGAAATAAAAAAATGAGAATTACTAATTGCACTTTGAATACATTCGTAGCAAATTAAATATTTGTAGTAATTAATATTATAGCCTAACATTCGCGATTTAAAAACTGTGTCTCTTTTCAAATTTCGAGTAAAAGAGCATTACTTTTCCTCTGAACTGTGAGTATTTATGTAAGTATAGTATAATGTATGTTTATTTATTTTAGCTAGATGTATTTATTTAAGTTTATGTTATACTTAATATTTTAGTTTAAGACTTCGCATATTCATATTTTTCTCTTCTTGTTCTCACACACTATCGTCTACATTCTATTTCATTTCTCCTTTCGCAGGTCTGCTAGAAGAAATTTCTTAAGTAATAAGCAGTTCCTTTGTACTCCTTATTATATTTAGGTATTTTATTAGGTATTTTTCTGTGTGTACATAAATGACAAAATAAATAAATAAATGTGAATGTTTTTTTAAGATATATGTTACTCAATCACGCCAGAACGGCTGAATGGATCTGGATGAAATTTAGCACAAAATAGATTATAGCACATAAGATACTTTTTATCCCGGAAAAATGTACGGTTCCCGTGGAACCATTACCAACATTCACGCGGGCGATTCCGCTTTCAAAAGCCAGTAAAATAATAAATAATTCACAATTTCTTTAATCGTCATGTTTATAATTCCGGGATTTTATAGGAGGTATTACTGACAAATGCGTGCACTGACTGGACAGGTCCTCTCAATCTGTGTGGTTCTTTCCACAAAAGACCATTTCAGACACCAATCTACATGGTCTTCAAATGAAGTGACCAAGATTATGTCTGGACTTTATAAGAAACTGTGACCTCCGAGTTTGTTTCGGCCTTTCTTCTCAGAGTAGTCAGATAGAAAACGCCGACCTCATCTAGTTTAAAAAAAAAACATGATTGACTTGTAAACGTGTTTGTTCAAACCTACTTACAGAAATAAAAATCATTTATCAATTATATATTACCGTTAAAAAGAGGTACACCACTTCGCTATGACATACAGACAGCCCTGCAGACAAACGAACTAATAGAAGGAGTAGGCTTATAGAATACGGTTTTCATCCTTTCGATATGGAACCCTAAAAACGGGATCCATTTAAAATAGCCCTCTCTGTAAACAGAGTCCTTTCGCGCGGATAATGCAAGGTCCTGCTGAATGGGACCCGGACCCATAGGTCATTAATTCTGGTGAATAATGACGAGGTAGACCGTCTAACTAGTAAGTACGGCTTGTGGAAAGATTTTGGCTGATTTCGACTGGGTTTTGTGGTTGAAATGAAGTTTTAGATGTGGAATTAGACAGTGCGCTCTGTAGAACAAAACAATTTTCGATACGGGTCTAATAGAAATTATCTGTTTGGGGTCTTGAGGTTGAACCGATTTGTTATACGCACATTTCATAAAATTATGTCTCAGCAAAGGTGATGATGCGAAGAGTCTGTGCAGGTTCATGGCCATCTGTGTTGTTTTTCATTAGTTCCACTTCACCAAATGATACTTTATCTATGCAAATGCTTGACTTGTTGATGATAATACTAAAATATAAGCCTTTATATATGTAAGCCTATAATATTTGAGGAGTTCCCTCTTGGATCTCATCATCGAAACTGGATTTTGATAAAAAGGGTATCAATCTGGAAGTAAATCCTTTGAAATAAAAAAAATATTTTTCTTGGTCTATAATGATCTAGCTGTTGCCCGTGACTTAGTCTGCGATCCAAGATAGATTGATAGATTGTAGCCTATGTCCTTCTACAGATCATGATCTATCTGTGTGCCAATTTACATCCAAATCCATTCAGCCGTTTCAGCGTGAAAGCTTAATCTACAAAAAACAAACACTTTCGCATTTATTATATTAGTTAGGATAGTTAGGAGGATAAAAAACCGGTCTATCGACACTCTAGACTCATAAAATGTATTAGGTACGTATTGTATAAATAAAATTTAAAAAAACTCTTAACACACTATTAAAGTTTTTATAATAATATAATTCAATCATGATTCGAAAGACACGTGGCGCCATCTATTATCATAAGAACGTTATTGTTGTTTTCCTCGGAAACAGTACTTTTTTCGGGATAAAAAGTACCCTATGTCCCTTTTTTGTACACCTGACAACGTATATGCAAAATTTCAGGATGATCGGTTCAGTGGTTTAGCGTGAAAAGGTAAATAAACTAACAAACAAACTTATGCAAACTTCGCCAAACTAACTCTATAAAATATTTTTAATAATTTTTTTTGATGGCCTCATCTTTCCTTGAAACCGTATTTTATAAAATCTACTCTCATAAGAGGCATATTCCTTTTATTCATTTCGACCGTGATTTTTGCGTAAATTGGCCAACTTTGGCGTCCTTGTTCTGAGAAACTGAAAGACTTCGACAACTTTGATTTATTGGACGGTGGAGAATAGTTATATATGTGTAGTTTATAGCAGCCTCGCTTTTCGCATTTTTTCTTATCTATTTAAATAAAGCCAAAATTAAAAAGCAACTTTACGGCATTTTTTTGAGGTCGTTGATTGACTGCTGTACAAATGAAATGAAAAATATACAATAATATTTCAAAAATAGTGCTTTAGTTCATAGTGGCCTCAGAATTTCGAAACATTGAAAACCATGAAACTACTAAAACACTCAGAATCAACTGTAAATGTCTCCTTACTACAATAATATTATTACGTAAAATTTATACCAGAATAAATGTTAGTTCATAATAAATTAAAATTTCATAATATAAACACAAAAAAAAATATAAGACTCCAAAAAAAAACATAATTACAACTGCCAAATTGCTACATAATGTGATGTGTCGCCGTGATTACCTAGTCTGTCAGAACGTAATTTTGTGACAGCCCTCTTAAAAGAAAATGTTATTATTTCCTTGACAACAAAAGGACAAGGACAAATGTCATAATGTCAATCAATCGTACTGATCGTACAATCGTACTGTTGAATAGAGCTTTTTCTTGTTTCCTGGCATTTACATCCTCAACAAGGGATATTTTTTAGGGTTCCGTACTAAAATGGTAAAAAGGAACCCATAAGGTGTGACTCAGTCTGTCATAGCTGGATATCTCAAGAACTACTAGTGCTATCAACTTGAATTTTGGAATAGTTTTAGATGACGTGGGCACACGTCGTCTAAAACTAATATTTTTGTAACAGGGTCTGAAAGGGCTCTTAAAAACTCAAAGAGAAGCTAGTAGGACATGTGGGGTATCATATGAAAGAGCGCTGTTTGCACATTCTCAAACATTTTTTATTTTTTTAGGCCGCATAATTTTCGACTTTTGATGAAAAATGCAAAAAAAATACAGCTATGGGCGGGGGCCCTTTTCTCCGAAGTTTGCATAGAAAAAATCTGAAATGATTCTGTGTGATAGAAGTGTATGTATAGATTACAGGACAAATAAAATTATGTCTCTAAATACCACACTTTTTTATATATGGAACGGAACGGTACGGAACCCTCGGTGCGCGAGTCGGACTCGACGGTTTTTTTTATTATTTTGATTTAGTGAAAAACAAAAGAAACCGTAAATTTGACGAAATAATGGTATAGGTAACAGTAAATCAGATAAAAGAACCGCTGTAGTGGCAGTGGGCTGGCCATGTTTGTCGAAAGACCGATGGCAGCAGACGAGTTCTGGAGTGAAGACCGCGTATCGGCAAGCATAGTGTGGGACGCGCTAGATGGACCGACGACCTTAAAAAGTTGGCTGGGATAGACTGGATGTGAAAGGTGGAGGACAAGGTGTTGTGACGCAGCCTGGGAGATGCCTATGTCCAGCAGTGATAGACTGAAAAATATGACCGTGAAACTCAGTTTTCTTGGGTAAGGTTACTATCAAATTAAGCACCTGAATTCATCTGTTTATGACAGGCCAGTTGGCGTGGTTGGTTAAGATACCACCTATCATGTCGCAGGTCGTGGGTTCGATTCCCATCCAGGACAAACATTTGTGTGCATGAACATGTCTGTTTGTTCTGAGTCTGGGTGTAATCATCTATATAAGTATGTATTTACAAAAAAAAGTAGTATATTTAGTATATCAGTTATCTGGTTTCCATAGTACAATCTCTGCTTAGTTTGGGATCAGATGACCGTGTGTGAATAATGTCCTAGGTTATTATTATTTTTTTTTACATTTCTCGGGACTCTGGGGTCCCGGACCTTTGGAAGGCGTACGAGGAGTCGATGTCAACTCGCAGAGGCACCTTAAATAATTTTAAATGATAAGGAGGCCCAACCGACGATTATCCCTGTATGCACTATGCAAGTGCACCCAAGGACAACCCCCGGTTGGTGCAGGACTATTGTTGTGCGTGGAAACGAAACATATTGGGCTATGGGTCTGTGTGTGTAATGTGGATTGGGTTACTTGAACTATGGAAGAACTAGGTCCCTTCCTGACCAATGTTATATATTATACACGGATAAAATGGCAGGGGGTGACTTGCACACTCAATAATGGGCTCCCGGAAATGGCCGCTAGCACATAGTGACGTAGCGACAAGGGGGCAACACTTCCTGAGATGCTTGAGGAGTGGAGAGGTATTCTACGGCTATCAGGACAATCCCGGAAGTACGGTCAAGATCCCTACCAGCACCTTACTGGAATACTTCCTTCCTCCGAGCACGTTTGCTCTTGCGAATCTCCACTCAAGCCGGCCAATAAAGGCAAGAAAGAGGTGGGAGCTCTGTTCCTCGTCAGTGTTCACTCCAGCCGGCCAATAAAGGCAAGCCAGAGATGAGGACAAGATTTCTCTCGGGAGATAGGTTCCGTGGGGACTCTACTGCTCAACAGCTCGCCACATCCTGCCCTGCGGGTTTCTGTATCTCTCTTGACTCCTCGCTCCTCATCCTAGACCCGTTCCGGCAAAGTAAACTCTACCGGCACAGACCTAAAGTTTGGAGTGCGCAAGCCCCACTACGGTGTCAACGTAGAGATACAGCGGTGGGGTTATTGTTATTATTATTATCTATGTGGAAAGAGTTTATGTAAAAACTAGTAAAGATTAAAAAAAAAAAAATTGAAAAACATGGTAATACGAAGAATTTTACTGGCGTACTTCCCAAAAATTAACTGTCTATTAAAAATGTTGCCAACATTAAAATTTATAGAAATACAAACTGTCATCCTCCCCGAATATATTCTTTGATCATATTTCATTTCAAAATCAATGAACTAACATTTATATCTGATGAATTATGGAAGATATATTTTGTCGATATATTTGCTTCAGTCGAGTTTATTTTGACAAATATTTCGATATAAGGGGACATTAGTATACGGGACGAGGTCGGGACATTTATCAAACTTACCCCAGTTTGGGAAGAGTGTGGATGGCAATAGAGATTATTTTGAGGATAGAGACTGAGATCAGGCTTTATGCTCATGTACAGGGTTATATGGTAATATGTCGGCAATCCATTAAGCGGATGTACGAGAGGTCATTTGTAACCTAGTGACCCCTTATGACCCTATGCAAATGTCAATAATTTCCAAGTAATTTTACATTTTTATTTATTTTATTTTAAATTAATTTTATTTTTATTTTTTTATTTTAAATTTTATATTTTTTGAAGATATTTGCAGTATACAACTTTGATAATATATTTAAAAAATCGAAAATGTTTGACATTTGCATAGGAGTCATTAACGGGCCAATTGATTGCCAATGACCTCTCCTACATCCTCTTAATAATATAGATTGCCAGCATATTACAAATAACTGTATAGGTACTTTTGGAGAACTCTACCTTAGTACAAGATGGGTGTTATCTCGGCAAACAATGTGGCAATAAAGCTATAGACCTAGAGGAAAGGCATCAGGCGTCAGCGTCTTTCATTCTGCTAATAAGAGCAGCCAACCAGGTCCAGAACCAGGTCGCTTGCCAAGTGTTTTAATTATAGCAATTTTCTCTTTGACTATACAAGGTGTATCTTTTTTTATGATTACGATGTTGGTCCCCGTGAAAAAGTTGTTCAGTTTGATGGTCTGTACCACATCCTTAAGTTTGATCACTCGTCTGTGATACACCTTGTATAAATATTGTTACAGTCCATTCATAATATCAGTAATAATTTTTTCTTGTATAAAATACAGTATGTTAACCAACAGAGGGCGTTCCCGTTAACCCGCAATAGTATAGCATCCATACATGCTAAAAAAAATATTACCATTCGAAAACAAAATGGTTTTTATTTTTTTTTAATATTAAAATATTCACTAAAATATTCAAAAAAAATATAAAAATATTCACTAAAAATAAAAACTAAATTGCGATGTTTCCGTCCTTCAAGTACGCGTGTACAGAGTGTTTCTTTTACGTATCAATTTAACATTTTTAGTGAATATTTTAATATTAAAAAAAATAAAAACCATTTTGTTTTCGAATGGTAATATTTTTTTTAGCATGTATGGATGCTATACTATTGCGGGTTAACGGGAACGCCCTCTGTTGGTTAACATACTGTATAAAGAACAGTGGTGATCCATGGTAACGGCCCTGACTTACGAGTTCGTGGGTCGTGGTTCGAGAGTCGTGAGTTCGAACCCAGACAGGCGCTTTACTTTGCGTAAATAATTTCATCAGCACTGCTCTCAATATGGTGAGGAAAAAAGTTTGTGGGTGCAGTTCGAGTCCGAGCCATTTACTTTCGTGAAAACTCATTGAAATTTAACTACGTTTTCTGAGACTGCAATAGCCATTGTAGTTGCTCAATACTAGATTTAGTAGGCTCATTGCATTCCTTATAAGATAAGCTTTCACAAATTATGACTTTTCAGTTCTGAGCAGATTTACGACCATTATGAGACGTCATCTTAAACTTGTTTGCTATTTGCAACAGATTTTTTTACGGTTTCTGACACTGCCGTAGCTATTATATTTTCTCAGCACTAGACTGTTTAGGCACATTGCATTATTTTAATGCAAGTTTTCTTCGATTGGAATTATTTTCATTTCTGAGCAGATTTACGGCCGATATGAAACGACATCTGACATTTTGTTGCTATTGTCAACCTCATATTAATTTTTAACCCTATTTTGGCCAATATTTCTGTTGTTTCTGTTTTGGTCCTGGTAGTGCTTTGTCAACTCTTAGCAATGGCACCAGAATAACTTATCTAGCTAAACAGTTTTTTGTGCTATAAGAACTTATATTTCGACACATAGTGAAAAGTAGAGGGCCGCGCGCATGCGCGTGCTCTCGCAGTGTGACGTCACACGCAAATTATATCCGGCTTTAAAATTGTTATAGATTTGACCTATCTTTTAAATGTTTAACTATTACTCTAGCTTTAAAAGTCTCATAGTTATTACTGGTTGAAATCTTACATGTTTTGTCGGTCAGAAATATTGAGCTTACCATCAGTACACCGAGCGAAAAGACGTTTTCACGTCAAAACATCGTGAGGAAACCGTCATGTCCTAGAACCAAAAATTCGAAGATGTGACATCTACCAACCCGCACTGGGACCACGTGGTGGATTACGGTCCACTCACTCTCAAAGAGAGGAGGCCTGTATCGCAGCAGTGGGAACATTATAAGATGGCTATGCTTTTATAACCAAACCTAATTTCAAAGCATTTATTTCGATTAAACGTGGAATAAATCTTTTACAGGCACTTTGAATCGTCAAAGAGACTTACCAACAGTCAGAAAGATGAAGTTGGTGACCTATTCCACAGCGTAGTAGTTTCCTATGGAGAAGACCGGGCAAGAAACTCCATGGACACTCTTTCAAATGTAAATATTGTTACCAATCTACTTACATGTCAATAAAGTTTGTCCATCGCAGTTCAAATAAAGTAATTTCTAAACCGCAATATTTGAAGACTACTGCGACTCCCGCATTCCCCTTAAAATCAAGGGGAAGATTTATAAAATAATGGTTAGACCTGCTGTCGTGTATGGATCAGAATGTTGGGCCATAAAAAGAATAAATGAAAGGCAATTGCATGCAGCCGAGATGAGAATGCTAAGAGGGATGTGTGGTATTACGCGAATGGATAGAATAAGAAATGAGTATGTAAAAGGAAGTCTGAAAGTGACACCGGTGACTGAAAAGTTTGAAGAGACTGAATGAGGAAAATGTCGTCAGGAAAGTGTTGAGTATGAACGTGGAGGGCTATACGAGTAAGGGAAGACCAAAGAAACGATGGATGGACTGTGTGAAAGATCGATATGGCCAGAAAGGGAGTGTCTACCGAGATGACGACTAATAGAGAAGTATGGAAGAAAAAGACATGTTGCGCTGACCCCAAATAAATTGGGACAAGGGCAGGAGAATGATTATGGTCTTCAACCAGTGCGTCATGCCCGTTATGATACTGACAGTTGGGCTGGTCCACAAGTTCAAGGTCGGTGTTTCTTTGAAGGATACAATCAGAAATGATTTTTTTTATTTGAGTTGGGTTTATGACAGAGACAAAGTCGACGATGGAGTGAGCTTACCCAGAAGAAGCCTGTTCACTCTTTCTTTGAAAGGATTAGAGTTTTATATTCAGAAATTCAGGCGCAGGTTGAGACTTCCACTCTTTTGTTGTGCGCATTATAAATGACATATGGAAACGCTTAGTGCGAATTGGTGGAATAGCAACAAGGTAGGGATGATAACTTGCAGTGCGTCTAGATATCCGATGGTAGAAGGGAGCCGGTGGAAGGAGGTCGTGGAGTTCTTGAGCACACTCACTGAAGTATGATCTGTAGAAGACCGACAAGCAGGCAACCTTTCGGCGATGAGCCAAGCTGCCAAGCTTAGCATTCAACAGTTTTACGTCGCCAATGAGCCTCTTAGCTTATGCGTTCCACCGAGTCAAGCGCGGCAAGTTGGTAATAATAAAGCAAACATTATTTGGAAAAGAACTGGAGTTACCGACATGGCTTGCAGAGTAAGCAAACTGAAGTGGTAGTAGCCTGGCCATGTTTGTAGAAGGACCGATGGCTGTGAGAGACTGGATGCGGAAGGCAGAGGACAGGGTGTTGTGACGCAGCCTGGCAGAGGCCTATATCCAGCAGTGGACTGCGATAGGTTGAGTTGATTGATTGATTGATTGACTTCATAAACCGGATTGATTATTGAAAAATGCGTGCACTAACTGGACAGGACCTCTCAATCTGTGTGGTTCTTTAGTCAAAAGGCAGTTTCAGACACCAATCTACATGGTCTTCACATGAACTGACCAAGATTATGTCTGGAATTTATAAGAGACTGTGACCTCTAAGTTTGTTTCTGCCTTTCTTCTCAGAGTAGTCAGATAGGAAATGCCGACCTCGTCTAGTTTAAAAAAAAAAAAACATGATTGACGTGTAAAAGTGTTTGTACAAACCTACTTACAGAAACAAAATCATTTATCATGTACCTATCATGATGCTAATAGATGCTATCACGACACGTAATAAACCCTACGACGCTCCGCAAGCGATCTGTCTTACAACTCGACATTTCACTTCCCTAACCTATCTTTTTCTTTTCTCTTTCTTCAAAGATATTATTGACTTTGCGAGCCACTAGAGGTCGCAGTGCCAAGCCACTTAATAATAATACTTTTATCTTATTTATTTCCGTCACCCAAAGCTCGGGGTCAAGCAGGATTCGTAAAAAACTTATACCGAAGTTAGTTTAAGAATTGTTGAATCGATTATGTGGGTAGATTTGGTATGAAAAACTTTTGTGAAAGTTTGGGTCTGGGTCTATATTTGTGATTATTTTATGCCGCTAAGGAAAACTTACATGCATGAATGATTTTTTTCTGATAAATTAGTTTATCAAACTTTTTGTAACGGCCCTTTGCGGCTATGACCAAGCTCTGTTCTGCCTACTTGATATGGATTGAGTTAAAACTTTTCTTATTTCTTTTCCCTTAAACATTATGGTGTAACTAATTTAGTAGCAGTCTCAAAGACAGTTGCATCATCTCTCTGGGACTCGCCAAGCTGCACTAACTCATCGTTTTTCTGCTGGACGCCATTGTTGAATCTGGGTTTCACGAGGTACTCGAAGAAGGCTTGTCTCAAAACAAGAGACTTTTTTGTAGTATGCAACCCTAATCTCTTCAAAGTGAGAGTGAGCAGGCTTCTTCTGGGTAAGCTCACTCCATCGTCGACTCTGTCTCTGTCGCGTCCGACCTAGACTGGAGTCAATAGTAAACCCATCTTAAATAAAAATAAAAAAAGTCTATAGTGAAATTAATAGCGGACGCTTCTATTCAATGAAGACATTGTGAATTAGATTACAACTTAAGGACCTCTAAATAAAGGTTCTTTGAATGACGTATATTTGGAAGATACAGGATTCTTCTAGAGTTACTGAAAAAGTGTTTTGTGCACGTGACTTTGTTCTAGCTAGAACATTAAAATTTTGCCACTATAAAATATTATTAATGTTACTCTAACATACCTACTCTCATTTAAATGCGTACAGTAAACGTCTAGAAGTCCACTTACACCGCAATGACCATTATCGCCTGCGCTATACGGGCTGCCAAAGTTGCCAATGTGTAGTATTGTCAAACGTTCTTATAGAAGAAGGTCATAAGTACAACTAATATTGCTATGCCATAGTTTTGTGAGATTGCTAATCGACTTCTGATTGTTATAGTACATTAAGAGGGAAGCGTCAGGGTAGCCCGCGAAATTCAAATTTTCTAACATTGTTTTGCAATTTGCAAGTCAGTATTAGGTTGTATGTTGAATTAAGTATGATTCGCGGCCGTAACAAATAGTATTCACAGAATTATAATCATTCAAATTAGTAATCAATCTGCCTAGCCTTTTCCCAACTATGTTGGGGTCGGCTTCCAGTATAACCGGATGCAGCTGAATACCAGTATTTTACATGGAGCGACTGCCTATCTGACCTCCACAACCCAGTTACTGGGTAAGACCCCCCCTTGGTAAGACTGGTTGTCAGAATTTCGGGCTTCTGACGACCCGTAACGACTGTCAAAGATACACGAATGACAGCTGGGACCAACGGCTTAACGTGCTTTCCGAGGCACGGAGGAGTCTCGGTATGAAAAGATGGTCACCCATCCACGGACCAACCTCGGCAAGCGTAATCTGATGGATAGACCCGTGTGGCTATTATTACTTAGCCACGAGCTCATTAAAATTAGTAATACCACTCATTATGTTAGTATAATCCTCAAATGTCAAGATTTAATGAAATAGTCATTAATTAGGATTACCTGGTGTTAAAGAGTTATATAATTATGTAAATACATACTTGTTACGATCGCGAATCACTGAATCGCATTGTACACCCCCGCGCTGGGAAAACAGCTAACCGCCCCACCCGATTATGTAATTCAGCCCCGCGGTAATCTTGTAAACAAAACCGATTTGCATCATAGCTTCTTGGAATTTTATCACCGTTGAATGTTTCTTAGAATGGTAGTGAGTAGGGCTTTAGTAACGTACGTTTCGTTTGAAAGTATGACTTTTTTCATTTTCAAAATTGGTACAAACGAAACGTACGTTACGTTTCGTTTGAAAGTATGACTTTTTTCATTTTCAAAATTGGTTTTTAAAAATAATAAAACAATTTTTAGTTACACTTTCAAAGAAATTACTCTAGTAAAAGAAAACAAGTGATGACCTATATGTTTTATGGTTTAAAATGCATGGTGTGTTTATTCTTAGCATGAAACATAAATAAAACCACTTACCTTAATACAATTTTCATTAATTACAAGCATTCCAGTTTGAACAAAAACCTTTTGTTTACAAAAAGATTTTCAACTACAGACTAAAAATAATCTTTCCATAGACGATTGACTAGTCGCATAGAGGGTTGGCGTACCTCAAATTCCTCGGAAATAGATAGTGCATCAAACTAAATGTATGGAATTAGAAAGGACTCCTTAATAATGGTGGAACAGGGTTCAAACCAAAAGCAGATTTGCGTGGGATGACTTTATTCCCACTAACCACTTCTTAATAAAAAAGTGGGATGAATTTCATCCCATGTGCTTAAATAAATTGCAAAAACGTACCTAAAGAAATTTGCATTTCGCGGGCTACCCTGACGCTTAGCTATTTCCTAGATGCGTACTATAGCTATGTACACGTATCTACACTGCAGTAGCTATTTTCTAGTCTGCTTCAGACGTCCCAAATAGCTTAGTGGCGCTTAGCATTCCACTGTAAAGGTCGCCAGTTCAATCCACTCATAGAATCCTGAGTCATTATTTATTTGGAGTTTTGATATTATTTATATGGAATAACAAGTCTAACTTTACTTGTGGGATTACTCAAAAACTGTTGAAAGCTTCCGCACTTTTTTCCTTGTTTGCTTTATTATTTTTATATTTCCTTATTTTGTCTTACATGTGAGAGACAGTGAGATTTGCGTATATGTGTATATATATGTACATAAGATTTGCACACACGTAAACGAATGGCTTTGAACGAGAACTGATTGTTTTTAGGGTTCCATACCTCAAAAGGAAAAAGGAAGCCTTATGTATCAATTTCTTGTCCGTCTGTCTGTCTGTATGCCTTTCAAGACCCTTTTTCTCAAAAACGCGTAGAGGTCATCATCATCTGGCTAGCCTTTTCCCAACTATATTGGGGCTTCCAGTCTGACCGGATGCTGCTGAATACCAGTATTGCACATGGAGCGACTGCCTATCTGACCTCCACACCCATTAACTGGGTAATACGATACCCCTTGGTAAGACTGGTTGTCAGACTTTCAGGCCTCTGTCGACCCTTAACGACTGTCAAAGGTATATCCTAGAATGACAGCCGTGACCAACGGCTTAGCGTGCTTTCCGAGGCACGGAGGAGTCTTGGTATGTAAAAATGGTCACCCACCCACGGATCAACCGCAGAAAGCTTAGCTTAACCTGATTGATAGGCCCGTGCGGCTGTTATTACTTAGCCACAAGCCCCTCAAAAACGCGTAGAGGTATCAAGTTAAAATTTATACCAAATACTCAAGTCTATGGTCTCTTTCAGCTTTGAAAAAAATCAAAATTGTAAGTCAACGCGGTCAACAGATGTAATCGTATATGTCGCATATTTTGCAATTTCACAAGGGGATCACAACCTTCATGGTACTTCCCGTCGACCTCGAATTGGCAAGAAGCAAGGTTTCACAGCACAAGTAAAGGAAAATGTCCGAAAATCGTTAATTTGTAATTTTATCACATAAAACATTTTTTTTTTTTGGGTTTACAAACACAAATTTTCAGTGGAAGAATTGACAGTGATGTCGGACCACGCACTATTAAGGGTTCAAGAGTAAACTTAACATTGTAGTTGAAAAACATGTTCTCCCATACATTTCAACTACAAATGTCCATAGTTAAACGAAAAAGATCCAACCCACATTACACATAATGTGGGTTGGATCCTTTTCGTTTAACCAGGGTCAAATGAAAGTTTGTACGCACAATATTGAGAGATTTACCATGTTATTTTAAGACCATAGACTTCTTATAGGTTTTCCTGTAATCTATATAGAACTATTTTCTTTATTTGTTTCAAAATTTTAAGGTCAGTAGCTTCGGCGATAAAGTGGGGGAATGGTCAATTTTCGTCTATTTTCTTAAATTACTTTAAAATAGTTTATTTTAAAATTATTAAAAATATACAATATATTTGAGACCCACACAGTAAGCGCTTTCATTTGATATATCGCACGGTACAGTTTGCAAACATATTTTTTTAATTTTCTTATTTGCCCCCCAAAATTGGCCCCCATATTCAAAATTCATTAATTTACATTACACGTCCGTGTTTGGGTCACAGAAATACATAAGTGTACCAAATTTCAACTTAATCGGTTCATTAGATTCGGAGAAAATTGGCTGTGACAGACAGACGGAAAGACAGACAGACACACAGATAGACACATGTATAAGGGTTCCGTTTTTCGTTTTGAGGTACAGGTTTTAGGTTTTGAAGTCGGTTTTTACTTTTTTTTAAATAAATTTATTGAGAAATGGAATCAATTGGCAGACTAATACATAATGTTAATTTATAGGTAATTATTAAAAACACATTTTTATTGTTGCATTTATTTAACTCATCTCAGAAACAGTAATACTTTTTGAGCTGAGTTCATTACATAACACAATAGAAATGTGATTTTAATAATGACCTATTAAATTAATATTATTTACTAATTCGCCAATTGATTAAATTTTTCAAAAAAGCATCTTTTCATTCAGCATTCTTAAAACTTTGGTTTGAGCCGTTGAAACCGTGTGAGCGAGATAGGTGACAAAATACGACAGCCCTCTGGTCCAGGTTTCCTCACGATGTTTTACTTCACCGATATCAGTATTTTATTAGTAGGTACTTGCCTTTTTTTTTTTGGTGGGAAATCATCAAATAACTTCTCCCGCTCTGGGTGGAGCGGGAGGGCGTGTCAGACTTCTACTGACTAAAACCCACCCGTGTCCCTTCAGTTGCCTGTGCCAGGGCCACGGTAACTCTTTCGAACAACCCGCAACTCTGGCGTCGGCCCTAGCACCCTTCAGCTAGTGCTGACATCTCTTTGAGGCGCGCGTGGAACACAACGCGCCGTCGACCCGGGCCTGGCCCGACGGCGAGCTACCCGTTGCTCGCCATCCGCAAGCCCGCGCCTACGGTGGCCGGGAATCGGCTATCGATTCCCGATTCCCAGGGCGTCTCCTGCGGCGACTAGCGTGAGAGTGCAAAGATTGCCTCTCCCTCACGCGTTCTGCCTCCTCCTTCGCGAGCATTACTGCTTCGCAGAAGGAGGTGACGGCTTCCCATGCACTCTCGATTAGTACTTGCCTGAATTTTAACTACCACAAACTCGTGCATAAGAGGCGAGGCCTTAACCAATATACTAAGTATGAAGTCGCCAACTCGTCTTAAGCAAGCGTGATGACCAATGCAAGGCCTCTTCTCATTTAGAGAAGGTGTACCCTCCAGTAGGACAATAATAGGCTGAAATTACACTTACTATTATTTTTATTCAACCCAACTGTCTGTACACATTCTAATTATGTGGCCTGCCAAATCCCTATCCAACCATCTTGTATTTTTCATTTTGATGAAAAATACAAGAGTTAAATTATAAAATTTCACGAATGTCGGTCGTAACCTAGCGGTGGTCGCGACCTCGCCTAGTTGGCAAGCGGCGCACGCGCCGGTCAAGGCGGCTGTTTTGATGCTCGGACTCATCCCAATGATATTCGGCTGAATGCCGGTATGAAGTTTTAGTTATAGTATAGTTGAATAGTGTTAGATTATTGAATGAGTGATTCATCTATATTCTATATATCAATCTGCCTAGCCTTTTCCCAACTATGTTGGGGTCGGCTTCCAGTAAACTGGATGCAGCTGAATACCAGTTATTTTACATGGAGCGACTGCCTATCTGACCTTCACAACCCAATTATTGGGTAATACGATACCCCTTGGTAAGACTGGTTGTCAGACTTTCGGGCTTCTGACGACCCGTAACGACGGTCAAAGATCCACGAATGACAGCTGGGACCAACGGCTTAACGTGATTTCCGAGGCACGGAGGAGTCTCGATATGTAAAGATGGTCACCCATCTACGGACCAACCCTGGCAAGCGTAGCTTAACCTGATGGATCGACCCGTGCGACTGTTATTACTTAGCCACGAGCTCCCTATATTCTATATATATATATAAGATATAAATGAATCTGCAATCTGTCCCCTTAAGGGGACAAAGCAGGGTGTCAGATCGGAATAATCCCTAAACACTGCCCCAATACAATGTAACATAAGCAATGTTTTCATTTACAAACGAGCTATTGCAGATATATTCATGACAACACCTACCCCTTTATTCATTAAAAAAACCTCAAACGCTTAATAAACCTATTTTAGTAGAAAACTGTTTCATCAATTTCTTTCCAATTATGATTTGAGTTTGGAAGATGAACACTAAACACTTTTTAACTAAAATAGGTTTAGTTTCTTTATGAATAATATGGATAGTATCTATAGCTTTGTGGCAGTTTTCGTACCTAATGCTTTTTAGGGTTCATTGCCTCAAAAGGAAAACACGGAACCCTTATAGTATCACTCGTGTGTCTGTCTGTGCATCTGTCACAGCTAATTTTTTCCGAATCTAATGGACTACTCAAGTTGAAATTTGGTACACGTATGAATTTCTATGACCCAAACACGGACGTCTAACGAAAATAAATGAATTTTAAATATGGGGGTCACGTTTGGGGGGCAAATAAGAAAATAAAAGAAAAGTTTTGCGAACTGTACCGTGTGACATATAAAATAACTGAATGAATGTTAAATGTTGTTGAATGAAATTTACGTTACACGTTCGTGTTTGGGTCACAGAAATTCATACGTATACCATCGGCCCATTAGATTCAGAGCAAATTGGGTGTGACAGACGGACAGATAGACAGACAGACACACGAGTGATCCTATAAGGGTTCCGTTTTTTCCTGTTGAGGTACGAAACCCTAAAAACATAATTATGTTACAAAAAATATGTTTTTAATTTCAGTGTCTTTACTTTATTTGTCGTTCAGTCATAAATGAGAGAGAGAGAGATAACACTATACTCAGCAAAACGAACATGCAAACTAAATACTAAAATTAGTATATCCTTGACACGAACCCGACCTTGGCAGTCTAGCAAAACATTAATAAAACATCTCCTAAACAGATAAATACAAACTTCGCGATGCAGACATCCAAGAACGCTTATAATAAAACTGATACACGCATTGGATAACATTTACGAGCACTATAAAGTCGAGCTATTTCCGAAACATTTTCGATGACACGCAGAACGTTAAAATTCAAGAGTACTGCCAACTTTGTAGATATTAAAAGAAAATGTTAATTTTCGATTTTTATTTAAAATATAACTTAGACGACCAAGGAATTTGTATGCAACGTAAGGAATATAACTTAATAATATGACAATTAAATTAAAAAAGAAATCGTTGGTACAAAATCTTTTTTTTTTTTCTTTCCTGATTGGCATCTCGCAGGTCAACCTAGGAGGAGGTTGTTGGCTGGTTAACCAGGCTTGCCTGGCCTTAATAAATTAATAAATTAAGGCCAGACAGGGTGTTCACGCTATGTGAACGCTACTAAATTTGTAACCGAGAATTAAACGTTGAAGTATTGATTGTAAAACGTGGTTGTTATTGGTGGCTCTCACTACCATCCCAAACACAGGGCATGTGAGACCTCGGCTTAGGGCTTCGCTGGGGTAGGACAGCAAGGTCCAGGCTGGATCGGATTAAGGTACGAAAAGAAAGCTGCGGTATGCTGTGTCGGCAGCGTTCGGCATACCTCGGCATCCCTCGGAATACTTCGGTAGGTTTCGAGATGCCGAGAAAAGGTGAGAGCGCGAGCGCGATGTCGTGGCATGCCTAAGGATACCGCGGCATCGTTGCCGTAAGCGCTTACATGTAGTGATGCTGAAGGATCACCTGCCATGCCGTGGCCGCAACATGGAGACACGAACAAAAAACACAGAGAGTAGCTAGGGAACATCACATTCGGGTATGTGGTTCTGTAGTTTTATTTGGAGTAACAGAGAGATGTTGCTTTTTATGTAAAGATTGAATATTGGTTACCTTTTCTTGTTGCAATTTCAATGTTGTTGATAACATTGGTCGTTTTCACATTGGACGACAACGATAACTACACGATAAAGTAGTTTCATACTGTTACTACTAAACGCTTTCACACTGTGTCATTGTAGTGAACGGTATCGTCGCCAACATTGATTGTCGTGCCGATATCGGTGGACGACACAGTGCGGGGTGAAGCAGATTTGCGGGGGGAGTGGCATGGGCAGGCGTTTCTCCCCTTGCCGCACCGTATCGCCCGTACTACTCTGTTTATATTATAACAAATATGTATTTACAGAATTATGATCATTAAAATCAGTAATACCACTCCATAAGTTAGTATAATCCTCAAATGTCAAGATTTCATGAAATAGTCATTCATTAGGATTACCTGGTCTTAAAGACTTTTATTGTTCACTTTATTGATTATAATTCGACGGTCCCTATTAACAATGTCGGTTCTGCAGGGAGACTACTGTTTAGTCCCTACTGAACAGTGGTCTTTTTGCAGAACTAACATTGTTAATATCATAAAGATTCTTTATTATGGTTAGGGCAAACTTGAACTGCCCTCAGTTCAAAGTTTGTTTTACAGTGAAGAATTTTTTTTAAATTGTATTTCGATTTATGTGAAAAAGTGAATATTGGTAAAAATGTATATCCGACATTGTTAATAGGGACGGTCGAATTATGTAAGCACATACTTATTACGGCCGCGAATTAGATTTTTATCAACGTACAACCCAATACTGACGTGTAAATTGCAAAAAACGTAAGAAAATTTGAATTTCGCGAGCTACCCTGACGCTTTCGCCTTAATCCAAAACTGTCTTTGATAGATATCCATTGATAGATTTAACTAAAAGCACATTCGGCCAGCGCATCTGTGTGAAAATGCATCAGAATTCATTTACGACCGGCACTAAAACAGAAACACTTCCAAAACATTACCACGGACACGGATGGATGTAAACATTTACGAGTTCTGACTACATTGTAGAGTTTAGCTTTAGATTTTGATATATTACATTGAAGCTTGTCTAACTTGAAATTGATGACCATAATTGTTCCAATTTCTGGAACAATTTGCCTCGGAAAGCACGTTAAGCTTTGATCCCGGCTGTCATTCTGAGCTGAGGCCCTTTTGGCATTGCAATCATTATTTCATGTTTCCATAGTTTTAAGGTGTATTTATTTTATGCTGTAATGCCAATTAAACGCATTTTTCTTTCTTCTTTTTTTCTTTCTTTCTATTCTTGGATCCTTGACAGTCGTTATCGGTCGTCAGAAGCCTGAAAGTCTGACAACCAGTCTTACCAAAGGTATTGTATTACCCAGTAACTGGGTTGTGGAGGTCAGATAGGCAGTCGCTGCATGTACAATACTAGTATTCAGCTGCATCCGGTTAGACTGGAAGCCGACCCCGGAATAGTTTAGATGATGAATTGTTCCCATTTTAATGTCAGAGGAATTAATTGTTAAGCAAATTAACTACCAACTTAAATTGTCTGTATAGTCAAATCGCAACTGTCATTATTTGACAGTTGCGTGAAATGGCTATAACTCGGAAAAAAATTGACGTAGGGTGTAGTTTGCATAAGTTGATATGTAAAAGGCAAACAATCGGAATCGGTTCCGTTCTGACAGTTCAACAACATTGATTGCGTTATTAACATTGTCGAGAAAATAATTTTGTCGACCATATGAAGCAATGGATCAGCAATTTGCTTCAAAATGATTCAAATTACGATTGATAGTGTGTTACGCAAATTAAAAGAGAGCGCCACAATGGCCTGGAACCAAAATAAAAGCAATAAACCAAATAATTATTGTTAAAAAAATTAAGATATATATCAAAGATATTTTCAGCCAGATGTTTAGGATTTTATTATAGAAAAAAAAATGTAGAGGGCTGTTCGGAATTAAATTCAATCTAGGAAATTTAATCCTATTGTGTTTTCCTTCAGTCAGAGTATTAATCAAATAGTCAATAAACATATATCCAAAAATTTAATTTATACATGTAAGAGCTCCCAGGGCTCGGAGATCTCAAATGAAAACCATCAGACATCTTGTAATCACGTTTTATCACTCACTCACAACCAACAATGATTCACACTATTTAATTTTACAAACAGGTGCACACAGTTCAAAATACAATTCAATACTAAGCGCTCTGCGACTAGAGCGAGCCTATTTATACGTTTACACAACTATCAATAGCAACGAACGGCTGGTGACATTTGTTTTACAAAAATGTTTAGATTTAATTTAGTAATTACGTACAATATTTGATTTGTAATTAATAACACTTTTTAAATACTTTAAATTGTAAATTAAGTTACGTAATAATTATTTTATTTAAATGACCTAACAGTAACAATGTTCCAATTAGAGTTTAAAATTAGTAGGTACTTCTAAAAAACAAACATTAAAATTAACAATACTTAATATGATTTTATAATCCAATGCAAAATCACTTGTTTATTTTACTGATTCGTTTCCGTTCCGTCATCAACCGTTATGACATTTGCTTCAGTCTGTGGTACCGACTGTTTTATTTGCCAGCGCTATCATACATGCTGTAATAGTGAAATAAATGGTTACGAAAAAAATTTTCTTGATTTTATTTTGATTCACTCAAAAACTTGGTCATCGGAAAGTTTAGGACTCGCTTCTTATGGTAGGTATTTGCTAGGTTTCAAACTCGCGTTCTAGTAGGTACCTACTAGAATGCGAGTTTGAAACCTGGCAAATTCCAATGACTTTTTTAATATCATTATTTATTATATGATCTTTCGCAAACTTGTTACTTGCTAAGGCTTTAAGTATCCTAACAAAGACTTTTACGGGTACAGAGAAATAACGAGTATTACTTACTAGGCTCACTTACAGTACGAAAACATTCAAAAGGTTCCAATCGTTTATCTTCGGAAAAACCGAACTTTGTCGAATAAAGCCGGCCACATACTGTAAGGTGCAAATGCAAATACAACCTAACATTAACTAGTGCATTGCAATGGGGAAGTAAACTGTCAAATTAGTTCCGCGTAGATGGCGCTAAGTGTTTGTTACTTTCATTTTGCTGGCAATGGAGTTCCTTGCTGAACACTTTGCCGCGAGATGGTGCTCAGTGTTTTTTCTTGTTGCCAATTGGTTGCTTTATCTTAAAAACGACTTTGACAAGTGACAAACACTCAGCACTCTCTTGCGGCGAAGCTTCCAGGAAACAACCCCATTGTCAGTGTGATGTAGAATGTCAGTGAGTACCAACGGGCTTAAATCAAGAAAAAAAATGCAAGTTTTCCGACCCAAACCGCGTCTATTATAATACCAAACTACATTTCGATACAGAATGCACCATCCGGGCTCTGCACGCTGCTGCTGCATGGTTGTCATGCATTCTATTGTAGGTCGCACGTGTAAGTGCAAAGATGCGAGCCTACTTATTGCACAACTCATTACTTACTAAACAATTTTGATAATCATGTACGTGCACTAGTACACATACTCGTACAGTCGGAATTCCGTTTCGAAATCAGCAAATCTATACAAAATCACGCACAGACTACCATGCGGAATTTCGAATCGGAGTAAATTTTTAATGGATTTGCTGATTTCGAAATGGAATTCCGACTGTATGTGGTCGGCCTTTACACTTTGACAGCCAAGCATTTTGTAACGCGCAATCCCATGTACTGCCATTTACGGCATTTGTGTAAAAAAAATATATAAAATAACTAAAAAAATCACAGATCTCGTGCTCTACACGACCTTCGGGTACATTGAAGATGCACTTAGGCAGGCTTTTCATTTTGTACGATGCCTAATCTAATAGATTTAGACCTAATAGATTTTGTATCGTCTTTGATGTAATAGAGCTCAAATGCACGAAATAAAAAATCCGTAAGATAAAAAAGTACGCCATGCAATTTTGAACTTTAATAAAATAATCTTAAGACTCAAATACAAAATTATAATTAGGAATTTGAAGTATTTTCGAAGTATCGCAAAACAAAATTAATTAATAAAAAAAAAACAATTTAAATTAAAACCATTCTAAAGTTAAATTAAAATACGTATTTACAAATACTCTGAAACACTTCCATAACAATACGGATGATGCTTGGGTAAAAATAAAGAAATTCTATTTAGTCCGTCAGTCAGGTAATAAAAAAATATTAGACACGTATTTTTTGCTTTATCATATTAATAAAAAATGACTTAGATAATACGCACTAAAGTTCGGGAGTGGGGGCTCGCTACGTCACTTCTACGTATAAAATCTACCAAGACGTGACGTCATGCCACATTTTAACTCAATGTATCGCCGTAATCTTTAGATTGCGTAAAAGATACAGAGTTGTTAGTGATACAGAGGTCCGGTTTTTTTTTCAATGCAGGCCAATTCAATACTCCGAGGACTTTTTTCATTTTTTCTGTATCGCATTTAGTTTTTGAGATATAGTTGATTTTATGACAACAGTCCCTTAAAATTGATCGAATTTTTCACAATTTTGCGATTTTCAAGAAAATCTTTTGACTATTTCAATTTTTTTTTTCACCATATTGTAGCTCTTATTGATACGCGTCTTTTGAGATCTCAATTATTCATGTAGCCCTAAAACTCACGACACCAAGGCGACGTCACATTCTGAGCGAAAATGAACCCCCATTTTCGCTCAGAGTGTGACGTCGCCTTGGTGTCGTGAGTTTTAGGGCTACATGAAATACTGAAGCGATCGAAAGAACATTTTCAATGTTAAAAAATATTTATGCATTTGCTTCTTTTTGTACTGACTGGTCCAATAAGGGAGTGATGGAATTAGTCCGGTAATCCATAATAATTTGGGTGGGAATATAAATCAATTTTTATTGGTCTGCTTTGTGGGTGGGTGTAACATGGACACCTCCTGGACCATCAACTTCGTCTGTAAGTCTATACGTAACGTCACGACGCTTAATTTGGACACCTCATGAATCATCAGCGGCGGCGGTAAGTATCAGCAGGCCTGTATTTCCTAAATGGGACCAACTTTTTAGAGCTCTGAGAATAAAAATGGTTGACTTTTCATATTAGCATAGCATAGTTATTAGACTAAAATATGCAGAGCTTTTACTAATAATATGCAGATATTTGTATCATATTAATAATAGGTATTTGACTGTACATTCATTGTCGTCTCGGCCATTTTGAATCCCAAAAAATAATCGCAACAGTTTTTTATTATTGTCTAATAACACTCTGCTGCCCTTAAATAAAGATAATCACAGTTGTTGGGAGAGGTTTAGAATACAGTCGGTGTGTCGGTGTCTGTGTCAGTCAGTCGGATCGGTCGAGTGCATCCGACCGCACTGCGGACGGCGGCCGACACACGCGCACGTGCTGCTCGCTCACTAATACCCACGACTTTTACCTACTCAGTGCACAGCGAGTTTTTATAATGGAAATGTTTGACTTGTAATATTTCGGTTTTTCCGAAGATAAACGATGGAACCATTTGAACGAGGAATGCGGTTTCGGCCCCCGCACCCCGCCTCTATCCACGCGCTTCCCCTAGTGACGTGACACGCAGTCGTGTACTCGCTCTCGGCAGTGATAACACGTACTTACTTTAGCGCTTCCTGAAGTTTTCGTTTTCTGTTACTTAATTGTTATATGTTTTTCGTAGTGTTGCTATAGTTTATTTTGTTATCGTTGATTGTTTTGTTATTCCTTATTTGTTATTAGTTTTTTTTTTGTTGACAAGTTTTTGAAACTCAAAATGGATTCGCGGGGTAGAAAGGACTCTTATATTAAAAAATATATAATTTTTTGAATAAGAAAAGATAAATGGGATTACTATAAAGACTAACTAGTTCTCACTACAGTAGCTACAGTCTATCACGCAAGATGATTGGAAGAAAGAAATTCGCCTCGTTGAACGATTACGGCAGAGTTATTGGCAAAAACAAGGCTTGAAAGATGCTAGAGTAGGTATTTATAATACATATTAGGTCAATGACGACGATAGCAGTGATGATGACTCACTGGTAGACATTGTTTCCGATGAATTTGATTTTAAGCAAAGTCGGGGATTGGGGAGTTCTGATTCGGAGTAAAATATGGTTTATCAAAATAGTAAAATAACAAAGTTATATCCTTACTGATTATAAATGATATATGATTTTGTTTCTGTAAGTAGGTTTGTACAAACACTTTTACACGTCAATCATGTTTTTAAAAAAAAAAAAAAAACTAGATGAGGTTGGCGTTTCCTATCTGACTACTCTGAGAAGAAAGGCCGAAACAAACTCAGAGGTCACAGTCTCTTATAAAGTCCAGATATAATCTAAAAATAAAATAAAATGTCTAACTATGTATACAATTTTTTTTTTTCCAAATGGCATCTTCCCTATAAACCAATAGTATAATACGTACAAGTCACAAGTATGTACTACGTACGTTCTATGGTATCAATCACCGTTCCGGTGTCCCTTCCTTAGTTCCAATGACGTCTTAGTTGTCATGCGCCTAATTGTTTTGGTCACGTAGTACAGTCTGTACTTCTTATTTTAAAAGATTAAATCCTAGGTTTACGCACAATGTCTTCCTTCCTGTAAGTAAAAGTAAGGTTAAGGTAGGTTAAGGTTTCCAAAATTAACTTTGAAACTTCTTCTCCTTTTCGTGTCGATGCTATTCTTCTTCGATGTTTTTACATTGATTGAGCGCAGTAGGTGGCCTCATTGATCGTGGCATCAGTTTCATTCTTTAGATCATTCGAGGGGGCCTTGTGGGTTCCCGCATTGTCAAGGCGCGGGGCTCAGTAGCCGTGGCTTGGTCACCCACGGTGTAGCGAAGAGGAACGCAAGGACGGGCCGCTCGTCAAGGCTTTTGCCGGTAAACCGACGACGTAGCGGCCAATAAGTAAGTTGCGGTGCCGCTTGGGCGACATCGCAACTGAGGCGGGCCGCGATGTCGTATGGGAGACATTGCGGCTGAGGGTTGGAGGCCGCGAGAGTGCCGGTAATGCGGTGCGCGGCTCTCCCTACCTTCCGCGGCCTTGACGTGGTCGCTACCATCTCTTGGCGGACACGGTGGGGCCGCAGGGGAGGAGGAGTGTCGGTATTTTATTGGCCGCTCTCCCTGTCCTCTGCGGCCGAAAAGTGGTAGGCAACCGGGCCACTAACCTGACCGGTCGCAGGGGGACCAACTGTGGCTAGACACGGGGCCGTCTAGCGCCCATGTGCTGGTTTGATCCTTGGGGTGGTCACGGCGTGCAATGTGTTCTGGTACGCCGGTGATGGGGGTACTCCCCAGCGGAGGGTCCGGTGACGGACAGCTGTGGCGGGTTCGCGGTGAGTGCTAACGCGTGCCCGTGTTCCCGCCACAGGTGGCAGAAGAGGACACCGTGGAGTTTTAGTGGGTTGGAGACACTCCAGCAAGTGCGGTATGGTCTGATCAGAAGCACCGCACTTGCAATATTATATTTCTGTGATGACTTTGAAACTACAGTGAGGTAAGTCAATTTTTAAGCAAAACTAATTAATGTTGTGATTTGAATACTTATACCAACAATTTAAGTTGGTAGTCAATTTGCTTCACAATTAATTTCCCTGACTTTGTATCCTAACTAAGGATTAGAAATGCGAAAGTTAATTTGTTTGTTTGCTTGTTTAATTGTTACGCTTTCACGCTAAAACGGCTAAATGGATTTGGCTGAAATTTGGCACATGAGTAGACCATGTTCTAAGTTAGGACATAGGATACTTTTTATTCCGATATTCCCACGACATCGAGACTTATGCGGGTAAAACCACAGGGCGTAGCTAGTAGGTATAGTTTGACCAAGACCGCTATACCGCGCCGTAGGTATGTACGCGGCGAGACGGGAGGCAGTGCAGGCCGCTTATTCGTCAACGCTCACGGCGTCCCACCGCTCATTCACCAGCGCTGCACCCCGCCTCGCCGCGCATTCCTAAGGCGCGGTACAGCGGTCTTGGTCGAAAATAAATACTACATCGACAGACGAAATTTTGAAGCCATTTTTATTAAAAAGCTAGTGACTTTGCCTTCCAAGCTACATCATACAAACAAACAAACATCCATAATATCCCAGGTAATACACGAACAACATTAACTAAAACTAGACTCAAGGCGAAGGCGCCAGGGAAGCACGCGAAATTCAAATTTTGTTATGTTTATTGTAATTTGCAAGTCAGTATTAAGTTGTATGTTAATTAAAGTATGATTCGCGACCGTAACAAATATGTAATTACATAATTATAAACATTAAATTTACCAATACAACTCTTTAAGTCTACTTAAGTCTCTTTAAGTCTAGTAGACTAACAGAGTTGTATTACTGTTTCTAATGATTATAATTCTGTAAATCAAATCAAATTAAATTGATTTCATTTAATCAACATACAACCTAATACTGACTTGCAAATGGCAAAAAACGTAAGAAAATTTGAATTTCGCGGGCTACCTGGAACTTCCCCCTTAATTAAAAAACAAATGCAGTCTGAAGTTTGTATTACACTCTGAATATCCAGTTCGCTTCCAGGACGCGGCTGCAGTTTAAAAGTGTGCAGCCAAGTGAAGGAACTTGTATAATTAGAAAACAAGTGAGGGCTACGAGTACTCTAGCAGTTGGAGTGGGGTTGGTAAAAGGAATGAGATGAAGCGAGAAAGTGACATAACAAATAGCAGCGCTGATTTGCTGCACTCAAGTATTTTTTTTGCATGAAAGTATCTTTTGTACAGCTTCACGCATCCTTAATAATATTCCGGGGCATATTAGAATAATTACGGAAATTAAAAAATTCAAAAAGAGTCTCTATTATCTGTTAATAAACAAGTGCTACTATTCTATAAAAGACCTCTTATCAGACAAATCTCTGCTCCAATACAGTCCCCCTCAGTCATGATACGTTTAGCCGCCCACTGATGTGTACCCACCTAAATTCGTTCCGTTTTATTTTTTATCTTTTTTTTTATATATTTTATGTGAAATCTTAATTAATTTGTAACAATAATGTAAATTTGCTGATCACAATTTAATTATTTAAGACCTGTGTTACTTGTATATACCTACCTATGATCCACAGTAAAGATATTGAAGTTGAAGTAGATTCATTTTCTCCTGTACTGATCGTTATTTCTCCTCTACCGATCATTATTTCTCCAGACTAAATTTATTATGTTTGTATCTATTTATTTATTCTTGTATTTTATAGTTATTTTCGTGTTATCTATCTTTTTTTTTCTTTTTTTTGGCATCAAACAGTCATATACTTACAAACAATATTATTCTTAAGTGAATTATTTCCTTACAATAGACGTATAGTGCCGACAATTTGATATAGTGATAAAAATAATTACAATAAACTCCTAACAAGGAAAGACGCGCAAGAAATACATATTAATTTTTGTATCAGAACTAATGTTCAATGCAACATAGTTTAAAGTGAAGGTAGACAAAGTAAAAAAATGTAAGTTTAACTTAGGTGACAGGAATATCTAATTTTAAGTTTTTGTTTACGGCTATTAAGAGGATTGTGAAGCTGTAAATTTTCATACAAAAAGAGATAACGTTTTTCTCCCCGTAAACATAGTCTAATTTTCATAATTTTTGGAAATGTGGTAGGTATAATGAAAAACTAGGTCCGTACGTTTTTATTATAAAGAAATATTGCGTACAATATTAGCATCTAAATATCTATATTTTTGACATAAAAACATCCTCGAGCATTTTTATTTTTTTAAATTAAATGAAATTTAATTACTAAAAACGAAAAACGTACAGACCTAGACTAAAGTGTACTGAATGTAATGAGGTTAAAATTGTCTCATTTCGTAAAGGTTTAGGGGAGTAAAAACGTTATCGCCCGAAACAATATTTCTGTAAATAATTGTATGAAATGTAGGCCTCTAAAAATCGCGCCGCGTATCGGCACTTCACAATCCTCTTAAGAGAGATATTAAAAAGATCTATATCCATAAATTCTCTATTATAATTGTTAGTGGAACGGTATATAAATGAATTACGAGTGTATGTTTAATTTAGTCGAGGAGGAACAAAAAGTGGTGTTGTACGTGAGGGGCGTACGGGAAGGCGACCGTGTGCTTTCAGTGATATTTTACCAAGCAATGATCTTTTATACTGCACCTGTCATGTTTTCTCTGCATCACCTTATAGTTGACAAGTAGAAAATGCCTCAGGCATTAAGTCCGCCTCTGTACAGTATTGTTTCACTTGTGCATAAAGTTTGAATTAAAAAAAATAATAATAACATCATGCCTAATCCCCGAAGGTTTAGGCAGAGGTGTTTTTTATGGTACACCCACATTTCGCCAGTTATGTGAAGTCCCCTGTAATAGGGAGCGAGCCTATTGCAATCAACCAGGCACAAATAGGGAGCGAGCCTATTGCAATCAACCAGGCACAAATAGGGAGCGAGCCTATTGCAATCAACCAGGCACAAATAAGGAGCGAGCCTATTGCAATCAACCAGGCACAAATAGGGAGCGAGCCTATTGCAATCAACCAGGCACAAATAGGGAGCGAGCCTATTGCAATCAACCAGACACAAATAGGGAGCGAGCCTATTGCAATCAACCAGGCACAAATAGGGAGCGAGCCTATTGCAATCAACCAGGCACAAATAGGGAGCGAGCCTATTGCAATCAACCAGGCACAAATAGGAAGCGAGCCTATTGCAATCAACCAGGCACAAATAGGGAGCGAGCCTATTGCAATCAACCAGGCACAAATAGGGAGCGAGCCTATTGCAATCAACCAGGCACAAATAGGGAGCGAGCCTATTGCAATCAACCAGGCACAAATAGGGAGCGAGCCTATTGCAATCAACCAGGCGCAAATAGGGAGCGAGCCTATTGCAATCAACCAGGCGCAAATAGGGAGCGAGCCTATTGCAATCAACCAGGCGCAAATAGGGAGCGAGCCTATTGCAATCAACCAGGCACAAATAGGGAGCGAGCCTATTGCAATCAACCAGGCACAAATAGGGAGCGAGCCTATTGCAATCAACCAGGCGCAAATAGGGAGCGAGCCTATTGCAATCAACCAGGCGCAAATAGGGAGCGAGCCTATTGCAATCAACCAGGCGCAAATAGGGAGCGAGCCTATTGCAATCAACCAGGCACAAATAGGGAGCGAGCCTATTGCAATCAACCAGGCACAAATAGGGAGCGAGCCTATTGCAATCAACCAGGCACGGACTGCTATTGAGAAATGTTTAAATGGAAAAACCCAATAAGATTTTTCCGTTTCCGCCAGAGATGAGCAAGGATGTGAAGCGAGGGATGTGTTTGTTAAGAACCAATAGAATTCAGCTTCATTTACCTAGCCTCGCTCAGCGCAGCTCCTGTGGAAACGGCTTAGCGGAGCGAGGTTTTTGTACGTACCAAACAAGCGAGGGATGGGTGCTAGGGATGTGAGCGAGGGATATGTGTGAGGGATGTGTGACAGGGATAGACGCTAGTGAGAAACTGCTAGCAGTTACTAGACGGTGTTTGTATTGTATATGTATTGTACGAAAAACATGGATCAGTGGAAAAATCGCTCCCACCACACCTCACCCCGCTCACTCGCATCTGAAAAGAGCCCACTACACATCCTTGCACTGCTCATCTGCGCACCGTTTCAACGCATCCTCGCACCACTCAGGCCAGTTGGCGTGGTTGGTTAAGATACCACCTATCTTGCCGCAGGTCGTGGGTTCGATTCCCATCCAGGACAAACATTTGTGTGCATGAACATGTCTGTTTGTTCTGAGTCTGGGTGTAATTATCTATCTATATATATATATATGTATTTACAAAAAAAAAGTAGTATATGTAGTATATCAGTTATCTGGTTTCCATAGTACAAGCTCTGTTTAGTTTGGGATCAGATGACTGTGTGTGAGTAATGTCCCGGGTTATTATTATTATCTTTTATTATTATTACTCAGCGGCCTAGCACATCTCTGGTGGAAACGCTCACATCGTTTCACAGTTTCGTTACGCATCCTCGCACCGCTCAGCTACCTCGCACATCTCTGCTGGAAACGTAGCCTAACACTGCCAGACCTAGGAATTGAACTTAGGACGTCATGCTCAGTAGTAGCTCTTGCCACCACTAGACCAACGACTACCATAGTAAAATTTTCCGCCAGACAATCATCTATAAGCCTTTACGTTCTTTGATTTTTTTTCATCTAAAGGTGACTAAAGGATACTCCAAGGGGATAAGGGAGAGATAAAACAAATTGAAAAATCCCTTGGGGTCGTGGTGATCGGTTTATAGACCCACTTCTATCGCACAAAACTGCGAGAAAAATTACACAATTAAACTTTGCATGACGAATAAGGAAAATATCATGAAAATATATGCATTTTTTAGTAGGACAATAAAAGTTAACATGTGAGTAGCAAGCAATGTATGTGCTTTCTTTGCAGGTATAAAAATACGTCTTTCGTTTGTAACAGACAATTTTAGTCAGTTTTTTATGTGTAAAATCTTGTCGCTTTCCTGCAATCTGTGGGAGTGTTTTCGTGGAACGGGACAGAAGTGTGTAACAGGAATCTGGGGAAGCACGCGATATTTCATTTAACAAATGAGCGCGCGCGGTGCTAGAGTTGGCCGTCAGGTGGTGCCAACCCAAACGGATGTCAGATGTTACAAATCATATGCGACTATTGTAAGGCTCGCTCATTTTTAGGGTTCCGTACCAAAATGGTAAAAAAGAAACCTTATGGTGCGACTCAGTCTGTCTGTCTGTCTGTCCGTCTGTCACAGATATCTCAAGAACTACGAATGCTATCAAGTTGAATTTTGGAATTTTAGAAATAAATATATATATATATTTTTTGTTTTGCAACAGGGACTGAAAAGGGGTCTTATTTAGGGTTCCGTACCTCGGATTTTTCTTTTTTTTTTAGACCGAATAGTTTTCGACTTTTGATGAAAAATGTAAAACAAATAATACCGTCCCCACCCCCCTTATCTCCGAAGTTTGCATTATTTGCATTATTCTATGTGATGGAAGTTTATGTAAAGATTACAGGAACAATAACACGATGTCTCTAAATAGTACACTTTTTTGATGGTACGGAACCCTCGGTGCGCGAGTCCGACTCGTTCTTGGCCGATTTTTTTTATGAATTACAAACTTTCTCGCACGATGATCGACAATAGTTGATCATCGTGCCAGAAAGTTGATAATAATCAACAGATTATTAAAGTCAAACGTCGACAATAATTTACATCGCTTATATGAGTTCATACCAATTACAATTTAGACCCAAATCGCTCCATATCTCAACTTACACCACATTTAAAAACTAACTATTCAGAAGATAGCCTTTGTTTGCGCCTGCCTGGATATCGCCTGCATTTAAATTGCTCCAATATTTAATGTTATTAAGAATATTCATTAACTCCTACTTTTGCTTTAACTTTTTTCTTACTTCGAACAAAATAACAGGTTTGCTTTATCAAAAGTTCATCGTACGTTTAGATACATAATAGTCGATGTTACAACAGAGATTAGGTTCTATGTTCTATGTTATTGGGTTTCGTTTCCGCACTTAGTCCTTCAAATGGACCATTGTACGTGAGCCACGGCGGCCGTCGGTGGTTATTCCGACCAGCCTACCTCCCTCCAGAAGTTGATGTTTCTGTTCTAATCTGGGTAACGCCTGTGCATTCAAGTGTGAGCACATGCGCAGCGGTTTCCTCAGCCTCCATGCAAGATATACACAGAGGGCTGTCCGTTATGTCCAATGTGTGAAAGTGTTTGGTTAGTGAGCAGTGTCCTGGGATGGTCCCCGTGTCACCAGGCGCAGGCCGTTCCTGTCCAGGTGTAAGAAGCGCCTGGTTAACTTACCAACTAAGGATGGCATAGCCTCCCTGGATTGCCTGCAACCCGGAGATTAGGTTTATAAAACCATAATTCTCTTGCCCTTATCGCAATTTATTTGGGGTCAGCGCAACATGTACTTTAATTAGGTTTACAAAATATTTATTATTTATTTTAGTGTTAAGAGGATTGTGAAGCTGTAAATTTTCATACAAAAAGAGATAACGTTTTTCTCCCCGTAAACATAGTCTAATTTTCATAATTTTTGGAAATATTATAGGTATAATGAAAAACTAGGTCCGTATGTTTTTATTATAAAGAAATATTGCATACAATATAAGTTATTAGCATCTAAATATCTATATTTTTGACATAAAAACATCCTCGAGCATTTTTATTTTTTTTAAATTAAATTAAATTGAATTACTAAAAACAAAAAAACGTACAGACCTAGAATAAAGTGTACTGAATGTAATGAGACCAAAATTGTCTCATTTCGTAAAGGTTTAGGGGGGTGAAAACGTTATCGCCCGAAACAATATTTATGTAAATAATTGTATGAAATGTAGGTAATTGCTTCCAAAAATCGTGCCGCGTATCGGCACTTCACTATCCTCTTAAATTAGTATAATTGTTTTGAATTTATATATTTAATTTGATACAATAATATTGATTTGGATTGGCACATACAAAGAAATGAAGAAAAAACGTGGGAATGGGCGTTAAGCGTTTGGCCTTTGCTTAATGGAACACTATTGCCTCAAATAGAAAGGCTTGCTCTATAAAACATAGGCACACGATTCACGTACAGAGAGTACAATGGCACTGGCGACCTGCATTTGTTTGAGATCGCCGTACGTACGCGTCCTTTTGCGTGAGATTGTTTTTGCTTGTTTTATGGAGCCGACCTTTTTTACCTATCCACATATAAAGTCAATCAAGTCAGCCTATCGCAGTCCACTGCTGGACACCGGCTTCTCCCAGGCTGCGGCACAACACCTTGTCCTCCGCCTTCCGCATCCAGTCTGTCACAGCCACCTTCTTACGGTCATCGGTCCATCTAGCTGGGGGGCGTCCCAGACCACACTTACTAACTAAACTGGGGTTACTTTGATCCTACGGGGTTACTTTGATAGCAACTTTCGACTTATGAAAAACTTATTTTTGTAACATCTACGTATGGGCATGTGATGCGGAGGAATGAGGAAAATGTCGTCAGGAAGGTGTTGAGTATGAACGTGGAGGGCTATACGAGTAAGGGAAGACCAAAGAAACGATGGATGGACTGTGTGAAAGATGATATGGCCAGAAAGGGAGTGACTACCGAGATGACGACTAATAGAGAAGTTTGGAAGAAAACGACATGTTGCGCCGACCCCAAATAAATTGAGACAAGGGCAGGAGAATGATGATGAAATGAACGTCATATTTAAAAGAAACTATCAGAAGTGTCAACTACTGATAGTTTATTTTTAATATGGCGTTGTAGATATTATAAAAATAAGTTTTTCATAAGTCGAAAGTTGCTATCAAAGTAACCCCAGTTTATCGTACCTATTTTGTGCAAAAAGACAAAAAAATATATAAATTAGTTAGGTACTTCATAAAATTTTGACCAAAGTGGTAAGCGGTTAAAATTTATCTCTCAAAGGGACTATCAAAAATATTGAAATTTCCCTCTGAACTAATTAAGTACCTATTAGATTAGCATAAATTGTGAACTTTTACTAGAACGTGGTAACTTCGTCGGGCAGAATTCAATTTCGCTGGTCATTAGATAGAAGCCGGTTCTAGGATAGTGGTCGTTTTAAGTCGTATTTTCGATGAGCTGAGCTGAGCGTGAAATGTGTGGAGATGAGTGACCAAAAAGTGCCCAAAATGGTGAAGTTTACTTAACGAAAAACCAGTGATTTTAGTCGCTAGAAATAACTTTATTTATTTCCTTTTTTTTCTTATACTAGCTAAGCTATGTGAGGCGTTTGCTAAAGTTCATGGCTTGGCATCCAATACTAAGAAATCGGAGGTCTTTGAGGCTGGGGGTACACCTTTACAGAGAGTGTAGGTACAGGTTTAAGTATCTGGGTCATATATTGAATGCGTAAAAGGTGCGCTTTCCCTGGTGCGCAGGGTGTGGAGCGGCTCCAACAGTATTTTAAGCATGGTTGCGAGTCGCCTGGTCTGTACGTATATATACGTGGGTCACTGTTGTGCCGTCTCTCATGGGATGTCACAGCGGTGACCACCCGTTATTTCGTGAATTGTACTCCATGTTTTTGTTTTGTGTCTATACTCACTAACATAGTCGTAAGTTGTAGTAACAATCTTGTTGAGTCTTGGTTACTTTAATAAATAAAAATTCTATTCTATTCTATTCTATTCTGAGCATACTGAGAGGTAATTTTCTTGATACGGTCAATTGATGTCAATCAGGCAACAAGTAAAGATATCTTCATTTTTTTTTTTAATATTCCATATCGATCAGTTGTCGAACGATGAATGAGTGATAATAGGATGACTTGGACGATCGTTGAAAAAGAACAATTGACGTCGAATGAAAACAGTTGACGTCGAGTGATCGTATAGGCGATATCAGACGCTGCACTTTTTAATTTTTATATACTTTTTGTTATCTTTCTTTCATTTGACATCTTTCACTCGAAGAGAAAGATCTCAACACTAAATAAATCAAAAATGAATTCAGTGTTAAACCGATCTAACGATGTTGTATTTCGGCACTCGGCAACTTTCATTCGCCAACCGAAATTATCGAAAAGTTAAATGAAAGGAGCAGATCAACCTATTCCTACGTAATTTTGCTGGTGTCGTGTGAACGTTGAATGAAACAAAAATGAACCTTTACAAAAGTGAAGCGTTTGATATAGGCTTAAAGAAGAACAGTTGACGTCGAATGAAAACAGTTGACGTCGAGCGACCGTAAGCAGTAAATGTTACGTTTTGAATTTACATTATGTTTACTCCATGTGTTCGTCCTAAAGCCTCAGAAGACGTCGAGCGACCATAATTAAACTGAATCGGTCTTAAGGGTCGATGTCATCGTTCGACTGCAGTCTAGTTGTATATTTACATCAGGGGTGCAGAATTCGCTAGCACCCGAAAGAAATTATGTAATATCTAAAATTTTGTGTGATAATTCGAGCTCCGAGCTCAAGCCTTGCAATCAGAATACCACAGAAATCAACTCAGCACCTCATTTGGGTTTTAATGTAGGCAAAAATTGAATATTTTTGCAGTCTCACAAAAAGGAGGAGCAAAGGGTTTTTACTTGCTATGACTCTGATTTGCAAGCTCCGTTTTCCGGGAAGTTTCGTAATACCGTGGGCCTAGCACATCGCGCTGAGTTTGATTTTCGTGACGTATAACTATACGTCACGAAAATCAAACGATATTACAATTGAAAACCTCGTTCCGCACATACATTAACTTCGTTTTAAAACTTCATATCTATGGGTGATGACAAAATACTAAGCCAGGTGAAGACACTGTCGTTTCAAAACTCGGTCGAATTTCTGTTAAAGTATACGATGCGTTCGTGCTAAGGTAGGTACTGAAAACTTACTAAATGACTAGAAAAAAAAAAAAAATAAACAAAACAACAACGAAAATTTACTTCCAATGAAAAAATGTTTTCGCAACTTTGAATAAATTAAAAGAAATTGCTTTCGTAATATTTCAGAAGGAAAAGAAAAAACTTTACGTCTTTAAAACCAAAATTGTTACTATGTTTAACCAGGTTTCAAACAAGAGGCTCGTCGATCAGTTTAAGCTGCGCTTGCCGCGGTCGGTCCATTGATGGGCGACCGTCTTTACATACCGAGACCCCTCGTTCCTCGGAAAACATGTTAAGCCGTTGGTACTTGCTGTCACTCTTGAATCTTTGACAGTCGTTACGGGTACGATTAGAAGCCCGAAAGTCTGACCAGGCTTACCAAGGGGTATCATGTTACCAAGTAAGTTGGTTGTAGAGGTCAGATAGGCAGTCGCTCCATGTAAAATACTGGTATTCAGCTGCATCCAGTTAGACTGGAAGCAGACCCCAACATAAGTAGTAGTCAAATTGATTTGCTTTTGTTTTAAGCAAGTTGGTAATGGACATGTGCAGTATGGAAAATTAATTGATATAATCAAATTGAAATTGAAATCAATTCATATAACTGTATAAAAAGACAGGTTATGATTTGAATATCTATACACACTGAGTTGATATTCAATTTGCTTAACCATTAATTCTCCTGACTTTACCTTGGTTACTTTATTATTACTTATTTACTAACGAGCTAAGCCAGAGCAAAGTTAAGCGCGTGATTACTTAGTTCTTTCAAAGGAAAGACTACCGAATTTATGTAAAACTAATTAATGTAAAACTTCTAGGAAATGAAATTGGACTAAAAAAATTTTGGCTTGTTTGAACTACCCCGACTGAATTCTAGCCTTTAGAAATTTTCATAAAACCAACATTTTAACGTAGCTGGCAATTATTTTTCTAGAATCTAGAGTTTGGACTTCAGAGCCAGAAACAGGAATCAGCATTTTCAAAACCGCAGCGATATTTTTGATCAAGATTTTTTTTTCTAGCCGTGATTTTCGTAGAATACGTTTCACCCAGATCCCAGCGCTTTCCAATATATTGAGAATAGCTAGCTCGCAATTTTAGACGCTTGGATTCGGACGTACTGACATACCATTCGCTTTTTTCAAAAGATTTTCAAAAGTTTTCTTTTTAATTTTTAATTTTGGTTTGCTCTTGACTCTAGTCTAGGTCTAGTCTATTGGGATCGGCTTCCAGTCTAACCGGAGGCAGCTGAATACCAGTATTTTACATGGAGCGACTGCCTATCTAACCTTCTCAACCTAGTTACTTGATAATACGATACCCCTTGGTAAGACTGGTTGTCAGATGTTCGGGCTTCTGACGACCCGTAACGACTGTAAAAGGTCAACGAATGACAGCCGGGACCAACGGCTTAACGTGCTTTCCGAGGCACGGATGAGTCTCTGTATGTAAAGATGGTCACCCATGTTGCAAAATAAGATCACAATATTATTTGTGGTCGTATATTATTTTTCTGGCCGTTTTTGATGCGCTCATCGGAAATCTAGTACTAATTGTTGATCGAAGCCTAAAGGGGTTATACGGGGTTATTGGTAAAACACAAACAACCTCTTAAGGGGTCATTGTACTCATCATTATGAACAACTTTTACTACGGGACCAAACAGCAAAAATAATCAGCTGTTCAGTACATTTATGTTCGCATAATTCGTCAAAATGTACTGATCAGCTGATTTTTTTTTTTGCGATTTCAGGTTTGGTTCCATAGTAAAAGTTGTTCACAATGAAGAGACCCCTTAAGAGGTTGTTGGTGTTTTACCAATAACCCTATATAGAGAATAAATGTTGGTATGGAAGTTCGTCATTTTTGCCGATGTAATATCCCATCGGCCACATGACTTGTAATGTATAAAACCCTCAATGAACGTATCCGACTCGCACTTGGCCGGTTTTTATAGAACCCTAATTAAAATGAACCGTAGAATCTGTCGTTATCAATCAACTGCTATCTGTTCTTGGATCTAGTTCAAATAATTTGATTAGTCAAATGGACGCGAGATGACTGAGTGACTGAGCAATGATTTATCTTGGCAATCACCTCTATACCTACGTTATAATCAATATGTTTTTACTTTGTATTACTAGTGAAAGTTGAATGAAGTTTTAAGTATCAGGAACTAAGCCGAGTCAACCAAGATGGATCTGCAAAATAATAACACTTTTTAAACTAAACTTATGAAACTCATGGTCTGTTCAATGAAATCTCCAAACGGCTGGTTGACACTTCCCGTGACCCAATAGGAGGGTTTTACCTTGGCCAGAGACTCAGCCTTGCATGGCAATACCGTCGGTCTCTTGGGTTCAGTCGACAGCGATGCGGCGGAATTCATAGCTTGGCTCATCGCCGCAAGATTGCCTGCTTGTCGGTCTTCTACAGATTGTACTTCGGTGAGTGTGCTCAAGAACTCCACGACCTGATTCCACCGGCCCCCTTCTACCATCGGACATCTAGACGCACTTCAAGTTACCATCCCTACCTCGTTGCTATTCCACCAATTCGCACTAAGCGTTTTCAAATGTCTTTTTAATGCGCGCAGCAAAAGAGTGGAACTCACTACCTGCGTCTGTGTTTCCGAGCGCATACAACCCTAATCTCTTCAAATTGAGAGTGAACAGGCTTCTTCTGGGTAAGCTCACTCCATAGTAGACTCTGTCTCTGTCGCCTCCGACCTAGACTAAAGTCAAGAGCAAACCCATCTTAAAAAAAAAACTCATGCACCATATACACAGCTCCTGCATCAGTCACATGATGAATACCAACATGAGGGTATCTCACCCCTAACTCTTGTAAAAGTGACACACCCATTATAAGCGCAACGATTAGTCTTTCGCATCGTGTCAGTAACACGCGTGTCTTGATGTATCGTTGCCCTGCTACGTTTTGTTTGTTACTAATAAACTATACAGGCTGCAGTTTTAATCACCATAAACCTCTTAAGGGGTCATTGTACTCATCATTGTGAACAACGTTTACTATCGGGAAAAATCTGCAGTTCCCTACATTTTGACGAGTTCATGTAAGGAACAACTGATTTATTTCGTGATTTCAGGTTTGGACCCAAAGTTAACCATGGTAAATATTACACCCTGTATAAATGGTTAAGCAGGGATGTTGGTGGTGTTATGTATAAGCTAGGGAACGTTGTCTGTCTGCTAATGTATGAAGAAAAAGCGAATAATGAGATTTAAGTCCAATTAACACGAAGCAATTTACACGAAGCAAAAATCAATCTGCCTAGCCTTTTCCCAACTATGTTAGGGTCGGCTTCCAGTCCAACCGGATGCAGCTGAATACCAGTATTTTACATGGAGCAACTGCCTCTCTGACCTCCACAACCCAGATCAGATCGTCTACTTCTACTCCGCGTAGGTATTTCGCATATCATACTGGTATTCAAGACTAACCTCTCTAATGTTTAAATAACAGTTGTAAAAATGTTTACCTTTTTTAAGTCATCTGTCCATCTTTATACAACAACTTTATCATTTTATACAATATCATCTGCCTAGCCTTTTCCCAACTATGTTGGGGTCGGCTTCCAGTCTAACCGGATGCAGCTAAATACCAGTATTTTACATGGAGCGACTGCCTATCTGACCTCCACAACCCAGTTACTGGGTAATACGATACCCCTTGGTAAGACTGGTTGTCAGACTTTCGGGTTTCTGACGACCTGTAACCACTGTCAAAGATCCACGAATAACAGCCGGGACTAACGGCTTAACGTGCTTTCCGAGGCAAGGAGAAGTTTCGGTATGTAAAGATGGTCATCCATCTACGGACCAACCCCGGCAAGCGTAGCTTAACCTGATGGATCGACCCGTGCGGCTGTTATTACTTAGCCATAATAACCTCTCTAATATTTAAATAACGGTTGTAAAAATGATTACCTTTTTTTTTAAGTCATCTGTCCATCTTTATACAACACATCAATACTTTTTCATTTTATATAATACCGGCAGAAAACAGCTATTTATTCCGTCGGAACAAATCCTTAACCCCCCGTGTATATCCGATATTATTGTTATGATAATCATTATTATTGTGTTTGTCATAAGAATCATATTATTTTTAGAAATAACGTATTCGAGTGGATATCAGTACAATGGCAGTTAGCTTAAGGGGACTACAGGACCGAAAGCGCGGTCACTGTCGGACTGCATAGAAAAGAAAGAGAAACGCGATGACACAACGCTGGTAACTTATTACAAAAAATGAAGCAATTATCTATTTACAAAGAATCTATTGATTGGATTATAAAATTAAAACACTATCACTTGCTTTTAGAATAATCTGACAATAAAATCTGAATGATTTCATGTATATTAGTATAGTTTTTAATCGTTAAAATATTTTTTTTGAGATAGGGAAAGGTTTGGTATATTGGACCATTCGTTAAGTTGGACCACCATCAAATAACAGTTTAGTAGTTTATTGATTTTATAATTGGCAACACCAAACGACAATCAACTAACTTCACTACTCATCGGCCATTTTGGATTTCTCATAAAACAGCGCGGCTAGTCGTCATTAACGAAAAACTAATTTCTTTGTTTTTAATGTAAATTTTGGTGTTCTTTGCTAGTGGTGTAATTAAGGCAAAGGTAAGCTGTCTATATTTATATAATTAATTGAGATTCGTTATTAATTAACAATTAACTGGTGATAAACATTAGCCGGCTTAGGGCGGAGTTCACGGACTGTCATTTGACCAATGTTTCAGTAATCGGCCGATGAATTCTTAAACATCGTTTATGCAGCTGGTCAAGTATTCACTGTTCACTACGAATATTCCAACCGTGATTAGTAAATCGGGCAATTACCGTATGCTCAGAGTGAATGAACGAATGCTTTAAGTCTACTCATTAGAGAAGTCAGGTCGATATAGTAGTCAACCCGAGTTTTGGTGACATCTATATTTTAGCATAAATTAAAATACTTGCAACTTGGAGAAGTTCGAGAATGCATTGGGAACGTTATGCTAGCCTGTAGTGTCCAATTTGGATGGGTAATAACGTCCTGGCGCTGTCAAATGTCAATCAATCAATATATCAGGTTGGCAGAAAAATATTGCACAAGAAATTGTAAATTACTAAAATTTTTCGGGATATTTAGTATTGATCTGGGATACGTAAGAATATTGTAGAAGGTTCTCGAAGCTATCACATCAAGGGTATATAAAGGCGCGCTAGTGAGGATTTGGTTAGTTTGTGAAAATGATTAGTGAACATCAACTTCGAACGATCATCTTTTACGAGTGGCGTCAGGGACACAACGTGAGTGTGGCTACCGCTAACATCAGCAAAGCGTTCGGTGAAGGTGTTGTATCGCAATGGAAGATAAGCCGCTGGTGGGTGCTCGCTTTGCATAGGGAGATATAATTCTTGAAGATCACGAGCAATCTGGGCGACCATCCACCTTCGACGATGAGGAATTACTCAAGAATTACTACAAAAGTATCTCTATCTTTGTATAATTATCTCAAAAGGTGAACTGTATTAATAATAAAAATGTTCAGCTATTAAGTAAAATATAGTTTTATTTATTGGTAATATACGTATACATTACTTATTTTTCAAACAAGACTATGGACATAATTTGATATTAATGATCTCCTGTTGGGATTTAAGTCTCTAACATTATTATATAGAGGACGCTGTATTCTTCCCTGGTGTAATATTTCTTCCCATGGTGCTGGTAAGACTAGATTTGGGTCGTCAAAAGGCATTTCTTCTCCTCTCATTCGTAGGATATTGTGTAATACACCCGCAGCCACTATAATAGGTGGCGCATTTTTCAAGTTTACCCTAATTCCAAAGGCCAACACTAGGAAGCGCCTTTTCCAAACCCCAAATAACCTCTCAAGTGGGTTGCGTGTCCTAATTTGGGATTCATTGTATAATGATTCTGCTGATGTAGCAACTCTATCTAATGACATCATCATATAATTCCTATTCATGTACCCACTGTCCGCAACAAGTACTGAATCACCATACATTTTCATTTCAAACATGGCATGTCTTCTAGATGCACTGAATATCCGTTCATCATGGATACTTCCTGGCCACCTAACTACTAGATCAGTTAATAACAATTGGGCGTTACAAATAGCTTGCACATTGATTCACATATAGCCTTTTCTATTCCTGAAGGTTTCAGCATGGCTTCCTCCTGGTGATATTATCCTAATATGTGTGCAGTCCAATGCACCAATAACTTTTGAAAATCTGGCTATATTGTAAAAATCCATTTGGGTTTTCCTAATGTCTGCATCAGTGTGTGAGAACTTAATGTAAACACGGCTCAGGGAGGCTATTGCTGCAATTACTCGGTGGATGACACGATTAGTTGTTGGTCGACTCACTCCAGCAAAATCACCCATGGTCAGTTGATGGCATCCAGTCGCATAGTACCGTAAAGTCAATAGTAACTGATTTATAGGTGCCAGGGAATTATTCTTACAAAAAAGCAAAAGATTACAATAAATAGGTACCTAGGTACTTAAACTGCTGTTACCACTGGGTCACCACTGTTCACTCTGCTAATATTTTATTATTTTTATTTTCAGGTACGGAATCGATCAAGACCACTGCAATAGTTACTAAGGCTGCTAATTCCCAATTAAATTAAGGTAAAGTTAAAAAAAAATCTTACTAATTATAGCTGACGATAACCTACCCTCAGAATACTCTTACCATTCTTCTTTTCTGCAAGTTAGTAAAAGATAGCAATAAAAGAAATATAGTAAAGTGACGCACATACATAAAATTGTTGTTTAACAGAAGCTAGAATCCTTTGGTCCAGTTTCACAATCTTCAGATACTTTTCATTAAACTATCTGACAGATCATTTAAAGAAAGAATGAAAATAGTTATGGTGATTTTTAGTTCGATTAACTAAAATCCACACAACAAACTCTGCAAATAAAATTATAATAAAAAGTGCAAGTATTGAATCAATCTGCCGAGCCTTTTCCTAACTATTTTGGGGTCGCTTCCAGTCTAACAGGATGTGTCTCGAAAAACACGTTAAGCCGTTGGTCCCGGCTGTCATTCGTAGATCTTTGACACTCGTTACGGGTCGTCATAAGCCCGAAAGTCCGACAACCATTCTTATTAACGGGTATCGTATTACTCATTAACAGGGTTGTGGAGGTCAGATAGGCAGTCGCTTTGTGGTAAATGCTGGTATTTAAGTGCATCCGGTTAGACAGGAAGCTGAGCCCAACATAGTTGGGAAAAGGCTAGGCAGATGGTGCAGATGATGAGATAGATAGATAAATCATTTATTTAGTGCACACAAAAGCACAACACAGAAACACACATATTATAAATGATAACAAATTACATGAATATAAAGAAAATATGAGTTGGTAATATGACAGATATGCGAGATTTGTCTATCAATGAATGAATTAAAAAATATAGATTAAATAGACATGCATAAAACACACGCCTTCTTCCCATGGGGGTAGGCAGAAACTACAGAACGCCACCTGCTACGATTCTTACATACTCTTTTGCCTCGTTTATGTTCATACATCTGGTCATACACGCACGCCGGAAAGTATTAATTATCGTAGAATCTGGTAGAAATTCCTATCCGGACACTGTGAAACAAATCCTTACATTTTTACCAATACTATACTGGAAAATTTACTTTAAAAAAAGTAAAAACCGACTTCAAAAACCAAAAACGAATAAAATAACTTTCATAAAAACTTAACAGCGTCTGAAGTCGGTGCCAAGCTATTAGTGCATTGAAGAACTAAAGACCCCGTCTTCAGAAGCTGTTAAGTCGTTTTTATGAAAGTTATAATATTACGATTAGTTATGATGTTACAACAGAGATTAGGTTCTATGTTCTATGTTATTGGGTTTCGTTTCCGCACTTAGTCCTTCAAATGGACCATTGTACGTGAGCCATGGCGGCCGTTGGTGGTTATTCCGACCAGCCCACCTCCCTCCAGAAGTTGATGTTTCTGTTCTAATCTGGGTAACGCCTGTGCATTCAAGTGTGAGCACATGCGCAGCGGTTTCCTCAGCCTCCATGCAAGATATACACAAAGGGCTGTCCGTTATGTCCAATGTGTGAAAGTGTTTGGTTAGTGAGCAGTGTCCTGGGATGGTCCCAGTCACCAGGCGCAGCAGGCCTTTCCTGTCCAGGTGTTAGAAACGCCTGGTTAACTTACCAACTAAGGATGGCATAGCCTCCCTGGATTGCCTGAAACCCGGAGATTAGGTTTATAAAACCATAATTCTCTTGCCCTTATCGCAATTTATTTGGGGTCGGCGCAACATGTATTTTAATTAGGTTTACAAAATATTTATTATTTATTTTAGTGTTAAGAGGATTGTGAAGCTGTAAATTTTCATACAAAAAGAGATAACGTTTTTCTCCCCGTAAACATAGTCTAATTTTCATAATTTTTGGAAATAGGTATAATGAAAAACTAGGTCCGTATGTTTTTATTATAAAGAAATATTGCATACAATATAAGTTATTAGCATCTAAATTTCTATATTTTTGACATAAAAACATCCTCGAGCATTTTTATTTTTTTTAAATTAAATTAAATTGAATTACTAACAACAAAAAAACGTACAGACCTAGAATAAAGTGTACTGAATGTAATGAGACCAAAATTGTCTCATTTCGTAAAGGTTTAGGGGGGTGAAAACGTTATCGCCCGAAACAATATTTATGTAAATAATTGTATGAAATGTAGGTAATTGCTTCCAAAAATCGTGCCGCGTATCGGCACTTCACAATCCTCTTAAATTAGTATAATTGTTTTGAATTTATATATTTAATTTGATACAATAATATTGATTTGGATTGGCACATACAAAGAAATGAAGAAAAAACGTGGGAATGGGCGTTAAGCGTTTGGCCTTTGCTTAATGAAACACTATTGCCTCAAATAGAAAGGCTTGCTCTATAAAACATAGGCACACGCTTCACGTACAGAGAGTACAATGGCACTGGCGACCTGCATTTGTTTGAGATCGCCGTAAGTACGCGTCCTTTTGCGTGAGATTGTTTCTGCTTGTTTTATGGAGCCGACCTTCTGTACCTATCCACATATAAAGTCAATCAAGTCAGCCTATGGCAGTCCACTGCTGGACACCGGCTTCTCACAGGCTGCGCCACAACACCTTGTCCTCCGCCTTCCGCATCCAGTCTGTCACAGCCACCTTCTTACGGTCGTCGGTCCATCTAGCTGGGGGGCGTCCCAGACCACACTTGCCGCTACGCGATAAACTGGGGTTACTTTGATACTACGGGGTTACTTTGATAGCAACTTTCGACTTATGAAAAACTTATTTTTGTAATATCTACGTACAACGCCATTTGTCATGGTATGGGCATGTGATGCGGAGGAATGAGGAAAATGTCGTCAGGAAGGTGTTGAGTATGACCGTTGAGGGCTATACGAGTAAGGGAAGACCAAAGAAACGATGGATGGACTGTGTGAAAGATGATATGGCCAGAAAGGGAGTGACTACCGAGATGACGACTAATAGAGAAGTATGGAGGAAAAAGACATGTTGCGCCGACCCCAAATAAATTGAGGCAAGGGCAGGAGAATGATGATGAAATGAACGCCATATTTAAATGAAACTATCAGAAGTATCAACTACTGATAGTTTATTTTTAATGTGGCGTTGTAGATATTATAAAAATAAGTTTTTCATAAGTCGAAAGTTGCTATCAAAGTAACCCCAGTTTATCGTACCTATTTTGTGCAAAAATACAAAAAAAAATATAAATTAGGTAGGTACTTCATAAAATTTTGACCAAAGTGGTAAGCGGTTAAAATTTATCTCTCAAAGGGACTATCAAAAATATTGAAATTTCCCTCTGAACTAATTAAGTATTAGATTAGCATAAATTGTGAACTTTTACTAGAACGTGGTAACTTCGTCGGGCAGAATTCAATTTCGCTGGTCATTAGATAGAAGCCGGTTCTAGGATAGTGGTCGTTTTAAGTCGTATTTTAGATGAGCTGAGCTGAGCGTGAAATGTGTGGAGATGAGTGACTAAAAAGTGCCTGAAATGTATGGTGAAGTTTAGTTACCGAAAAGCCAGTGATTTTAGTCGCTAGAAATAATTTTTTTCTAAGCTATGTGAGGCGTATGCTAAAGTTCATGGCTTGGCATCCAATACTAAGAAATCGGAGGTCTTTGAGGCTGGGGGTAAAAGTCCTGATGCAGTACCGCCTGTTCTACTTTATGGTACACCTTTACAGAGAGTGTACAGGTTTAAGTATCTGGGTCATATATTGAATACGTAAAAGATGCGCTTCCCTGGTGCGCAGGGTGTGGAGCGGCTCCAACAGTATTTTAAGCATGGTTGCGAGTCTCCTGGACTGTACGTATATGTGTATATACGTGGGTCACTGTTGTGCCGTCTCTCATGGTATATGTGGCAGCGGTGACTAACCGTTATTTCGTGAATTGGACTCCTTGTTTTTGTTTTGTGCCTGTACTCACTAACATAGTCGTAAGTTAGACTAACAATCTTGTTGAGTCTTGGTTACTTTAATAAAGAAAAATTCTTTTCTATTCTATTCTAAGCATACTGAGAGGTAATTTTCTTGACACGGTCAATCGATGTCAATCCGTCAACAAGTAAAGATATCTTCAATTTTTTTTTTATATTCCATATCGATCAGTTGTCGATCGATGAATGTCTGACAATCAGACGACTTGGACGATCATTGAAAAAAAACAGTTGACGTCGAATGAAAACAGTTGACGTCGAGTGATCGTTTAGGCGATATTAGATGCTGCACTTTTTATTTTTATAAACTTTTTGTTATCTTTCATTTGACATCTTTCACTCGAAGAGAAAGATCTCAACACTAAATGAATCAAATATGAATTCAGTGGCAAACCCATCTAACGATGTTGAATTTTGGCACTTGGCAACTTTCATTCGCCAACCGAAATTATCGAAAAGTTAAATGAAAGGAGCAGATGAACCTATTCCTACGTAATTTTGCTGGTATCGTGTGAACGTTAAATGAAACAAAAATGAACGTTTACTAAAGTGAAGCGTTTGATATAGGCTTAAAGAAGAACAGTTGACGTCGAATGAAAACAGTTGACGTCGAGCGACTGTAAGCAGTAAATGTTACGTTTTGAATTTACATTATGTTTACTCCATGTGTTCGTCCTAAAGCCTCAGAAGACGTCGAGCGACCATAATTAAACTGAATCGGTCTTAAGGGTCGATGTCATCGTTCGACTGCAGTCTGGTTGTATATTTACATCAGGGGTGCAGAATTTGCAAGCACCCGAAATAAATTATGTAATATCTAAAATTTTGTGTGATTATTCGAGCTCCGAGCTCAAGCCTTGCAATCAGAATACCACAGGAATCGACTCAGCACCTCATTTGGGTTTTAATGTAGGCAAAAATTGAATATTTTTGCAGTCTCACAAAAAGGAGGAGCAAAGGGTTTTTACTTCCTATGACTCTGATTTGCAAGCTACGTTTTCCGGGAAGTTCCGTAATACCGTGGGCCTAGCACATCGCGCTGAGTTTGATTTTCGTGACGTATAACTATACGTCACGTAAATCAAACGATATTACAATTGAAAACCTCGTTCCGCACATACATTAACTTCGTTTTAAAACTTCATATCTATGGGTGATGACAATGTCGATTCAAAAATCGTTCGAATTTCTGTTAAAGTATGCGATGCGTTCGTGCTAAGGTAGGTACTGAAAACTTACTAAATGACTAGAAAAAAAAAAAACAAAACAAAACAACAACGAAAATTTACTTCCAATGAAAAAATGTTTTCGCAACTTTGAATAAATTAAAAGAAATTGCTTTCGTAATATTTCGGAAAGAAAAGAAAAAACTTTACGTCTTTAAAACCAAAATTGTTACTATGTTTAACCAGGTTTCAAACAAGAGGCTCGTCGATCAGTTTAAGCTGCGCTTGCCGCGGTCGGTCCATTGATGGGCGACCGTCTTTACATACCGAGACCCCTCGTTCCTCGGAAAACATGTTAAGCCGTTGGTACTTGCTGTCACTCTTGAATCTTTGACAGTCGTTACGGGTCATCAGAAGCCCGAAAGTCTGACCAGGCTTACCAAGGGGTATCGTGTTACCAAGTAAGTTGGTTGTAGAGGTCAGATAGGCAGTCACTCCATGTAAAATACTGGTATTCAGCTGCATCCAGTTAGACTGGACGAAGACCCCAACATAAGTAGTAGTCAAATTGATTTGCTTTTGTTTTAAGCAAGGTGGTAATGGACATGTGCAGTATGGAAAATTAATTGATATAATCAAATTGAAATTGAAATCAATTCATATAACTGTATAAAAAGACAGGTTATGATTTGAATATCCATACACACTGAGTTGATATTCAATTTGCTTAACCATTAATTCTCCTGACTTTACCTTGGTTACTTTATTATTACTTATTTACTAACGAGCTAAGCCAGAGCAAAGTTAAGCGCGTGATTACTTAGTTCTTTCAAAGGAAAGACTACCGAATTTATGTAAAACCAATTAATGTAAAACTTCTAGGAAATGAAATTGGACTAAAAAAATTTTGGTTTGTTTGAACTACCCCGACTGAAATCTAGCCTTTAGAAATTTTCATAAAACCAACATTTTAACGTAGCTGGCAATTATTTTTCTAGAATCTAGAGTTTGGACTTCAGAGTCAGAAACAGAAATCAGCATTTTCAAAACCGCAGCGATATTTTTGGTCAAGATTTTTTTTTTTTTCTAGCTGTGATTTTCGTAGAATACGTTTCACCGGAGATCCCAGCGCTTTCCAATATGTTGAGAATAGCTAGCTCGCAATTTTAGAGCTTGGATTCGGACGTACTGACATACCATTCGCTTTTTTCAAAAGATTTTCAAAAGTTCTTTTTTAAATTTTTTATTTTGGTTTGCTCTTGACTCTAGTCTAGGTCTAGTCTATTGGGATGGGCTTCCAGTCTAACCGGATGCAGCTGAATACCAGTATTTTACATGGAACGACTGCCTTTCTAACCTTCTCAACCTAGTTACTTGATAATACGATACCCCTTGGTAAGACTGGTTGTCAGATGTTCGGGCTTCTGACGACCCGTAACGACTGTAAAAGGTCAACGAATGACAGCCGGGACCAACGGCTTAACGTGCTTTCCGAGGCACGGATGAGTCTCTGTATGTAAAGATGGTCACCCATGTTGCAAAATAAGATCACAATATTATTTGTTATCGTATTTTTCCGGCCGTTTTTGATGCGCTCATCGGAAATCTAGAACTAATTGTTGATCGAAGCCTAAAGGGGTTATACAGGGTTATTGGTAAAACAACCTCTTAAGGGGTCATTGTACTCATCATTATGAGCAACTTTTACTACGGGACCAAACAGCAAAATAATCAGCTGTTCAGTACATTTATGTTCGCATAATTCGTCAAAATGTACTGAACAGCTGATTTTTTTTTTGCGATTTCAGGTTTGGTTCCATAGTAAAAGTTGTTCACAATGAAGAGACCCCTTAAGAGGTTGTTGGTGTTTTACCAATAACCCTGTATAGAGAATAAATGTTTGTATGGAAGTTCGTCATTTTTGCCGATGTAATATCCCATCGGCCACATGACTTGTAATGTATAAAACCCTCAATGAACGTATCCGACTCGCACTTGACCGGTTTTTAATAGAATCCTAATTAAAATGAACCGTAGAATCTGTCGTTATCAATCAACTGCTATTTGTTCTTGGATCTAGTTCAAATAATTTGATTAGTCAAATGGACGCGAGATGACTGAGTGACTGAGCAATGATTTATCTTGGCAATCACCTCTATACCTACCTCATAATTAATATGTTTTTACTTTGTATTACTAGTGAAAGTTGAATGAAGTTTTAAGTATCAGGAACTTAGCAGAGTCAACCAAGATGGATCTGCAAAATAATAACACTTTTTAAACTAAACTTATGAAACTCATGGTTTGTTCAATGAAATCTCCAAACGGCTGGTTGACACTTCCCGTGACCCATTTGGAGGGTTTTACCTTGGCCAGAGACTCAGCCTTGCATGGCAATACCGTCAGTTTCTTGGGTTCAGTCGACAGCGATGCGGCGGAATTCATAGCTTGGCTCATCGCCGCAAGATTGCCTGCTTATCGGTCTTCTACAGATTCTACTTCGGTGAGTGTGCTCAAGAACTCCACGACCTGATTCCCCCGGCCCCCTTCTACCATCAGACATCTAGACGCACTTCAAGTTACCATCCCTGCCTAGTTGCTATTCCACCAATTCGCACTAAGCGTTTTCAAATGTCTTTTTAATGCGCGCAGCAAAAGAGTGGAACTCACTACCTGCGTCTGTGTTTCCGAGCGCATACAACCCTAATCTCTTCAAATTGAGAGTGAACAGGCTTCTTCTGGGTAAGCTCACTCCATAGTAGACTCTGTCTCTGTTGCCTCCGACCTAGACTAAAGTCAAGAGCAAACCCATATTAAAAAAAAAAAAAAAAAAAACTCATGCACCATATACACAGCTCATGCATCAGGCACATGATGAATACCAACATGAGGATATCTTACTCGTACCCCTAACTCTTGTAAAAGTGACACACCCATTATAAGCGCAACGATTAGTCTTTCGCATCGTGTCAGTAACACGCGTGTCTTGATGTATCGTTGCCCTGCTACGTTTTGTTTGTTACTAATAAACTATACAGGCTGCAGTTTTAATTACCATAAACCTCTTAAGGGGTCATTGTACTCATCATTGTGAACAACGTTTACTATCGGGAAAAATCTGCAGTTCCCTACATTTTGACGAGTTCATGTGAAAGAAAGAAAGAAAGAAAAACAGTTTATTCGCGTGAAAATGACGCACACAAACTATACAAAAAAAGCGAAACACAAAATAATAAAACATAACAAACCACACAAAACAAAAAACATAAGTACACACAATAAAGTTTTTGGAAATGTGCGTCACTACCCCGCGAAACGGCTACACGCTCAGCATAATGCCGCGGCCCGTGCACGAAGGCACGAATCCACGGCGCTGGTTTTCAGCGTAAGCCGGCGGTGTGTATCGCTGTCAGAGACCATTAAAGTAAGTAACTAAAAAAAAAAAAACAATAAAAATATATAATATGTACAGACATAAATAATAAAATATGTGGCAACATTTCAACGCGTCTCAAACCAGTCATGTAATGAACGTCATGTAAGGAACAACTGATTTATTTCGTGATTTCAGGTTTGGACCCAAAGTTAACCATGGTAAATATTACACCCTGTATAAATGGTTAAGCAGGGACGTTGGTGGTGTTGTGTATAAGCTAGGGAACGTTGTCTGTCTGATACTGTATGAAGAAAAAGCGAATAATGAGATTTAAGTCCAATTAACACGAAGCAATTTACACGAAGCAAAAATCAATCTGCCTAGCCTTTTCCCAACTATGTTGGGGTCGGCTCCCAGTCCAACCGGATGCAGCTGAATACCAGTATTTCACATGGAGCAACTGCCTCTCTGACCTCCACAACCCAGTTACCCCTTGGTAAGACTGGTTGTCAGACTTTCGGGCTTCTGACGACCTGTAACGACTGTCAAAGATCCACGAATGACAGCCGGGACCAACGGCTTAACATGGTTTTCGAGGCACGGAAGAGTCTCGGTATGTAAAGATGGTCACACATCGACGGACCAATCCCGGCAAGCGTAGCTTAACCTGATGAATCGACCCGTGCGGCTTGTATTACTTAGTCACGAGCTCCTTGCAAGCAAGCAATTTACATGAATCAATTTACACGCTGATGCGTGCAACACACGAACCAATTTACACGAAGCAATTTATTCGAATTAATTTACACGAAGCAATTTAGTTGCAGGAACTTTGAAATAGTTGGATGGAATATTAAAAGTTGCACTGCTTCTAAGGTGCAAGTCATTTAATTATTGCTACTATTTTAGTGTATGCAATAGACAATCAAATTCAGTCGTGTAAACCAGCCTTCAAAATACTTATGTAACTTGGAAGGACGGTATCTCATTTCTGAACAAAATTAAGCCTATAAGACCAAAACAAAATAAGATAAGAATTGATGCTTATGTCACTGATGAGCAAATTTTTTTAACAGAATGGGCAAAAAACTGATTCTATAAAATGGCTGAATAATTTAGAAGAAAATGGCTTGTGAGACAGTTTTGGTGATAGAATTTTCCGAATTCTACACACACTATGTGTCGAACACGACCTAGTTACCAAACATATAAAAAAAAACCGGCCAGGTGCGTGTCGGACTACACACAATGAAGGGTTCTGTAATTTGGATGAATCCCAAGAACAAACTTAAAATTGTTGTTGAAAAACATGTTCTCCCTTACAAATGTTAGTTTCGTAAACATTTGCAGTTGGAATGTAAGGGAGAACATGTTTTTCAACAACAATGTTAAGTTTGTTCTTGGGATTCATTCAAACTACGGAACCCTTCATTGTGCGTAGTTCGACACGCACTTGGCCGGTTTTTTTTAAAAATATGTTTGGTATCTAGGTCGTGTTCGACACATAGTGTGTGTAGAATTCAGAAAATTACATTAGTAAATCTCTCAATATTAATATTGAGAGATTTATCATGATATTTTAAGGCCATCGACTTTTTATAGAATTTCCTGTAATCTATTCGGTATTGAACTATTTCTAACCGACTTCCAAAAGGAGGAGGTTATCGATTCGTCAGTTTTTTTTTTTTTTTGTATGTTTGTTACGTGATTACTCAAATACGGATGGACCGATTTAGAAAATTCTTTTTTTGTTTGATAGGGTATACTTCCGAGGTGGTCCCATATAAATTTTATTAACTTTTCTTCGGGAGTTTTTGAGTTAGCTTCAATAATGCGTATATTTCCCACTTATTTTATATGGATGATGTGATGGTGTTTTAATAACTTCCTATCACTGTTATTTAGCAAAAAATAAAACCGACTTCCAAAACAAAACACTACAAAGTGAACAATAACTTTAATTTCGGAAGTCGGTTTTATTTTTTGCTAAAAAGATTTTATCTGTATTTTTTTTTCAAAATTTTAGGCTCATTACTTTTGGAGATAAGGGGGAGTGGTCAATTTTCGTCTATTTTCTTAAATAACTTTAAAATAGTTTATTTTAAAATTATAAAAAATAAAAATACATTTCAGACCCTCACAGTAAGCCCTTTCATTTGATATGTCACAAGGAAAAGTTTGAAAAACTTTTTTTTCATATTTGCCCCCCAAAGTTGACCCCCATATTCAAAATTAATTTATTTACGTTACACGTCCGTGTTTGGGTCACAGAAATACATACGTGTACTAAATCTCAACTTAATTGGTCCATTAGATTCGGAGCATTTTGGCTGTGACAGACGGACTACAGACAGACACACGAGTGATCCTATAAGGGTTCTGTTTTTTCCTTTTGAGGTACGGAACCCTAAAAATTCTCAGAAAACTAAGTACAACATAACACCAAGATCTTGTTTTTCATTGGTTGGGCAGAGGTATACCTAGAGTACACCCACATTTCGCCAGTTATGTTTTAGTCCCATGTAATAGGGGGCGAGCCTATTACCATCAACCGGAGACAAATCCAGGCTGCTACTGAGAAATTCCAGATATGAAAATCCAATAACACTTTGCTCAACCTGGGAATGGAACCCAGGACCTCAAACTCACCTCCTTCTGCAAAGCGGTAATGCTCGCGAAGGAGGAGGCGGAACGCGTGAGGGAGAGGCAGCCTCACGCCCTCAGTCGCCGCAGGAGACGCCCTGGGCGGCGGGAATCGATAGCCGATTCCCAGCCACCGTAGGCGGGTGAATATTCGAGCTTTTAACCGCCGTCATTACCTTCCGCCAAAAGTTGATGAAGGAGAATATCGTTAATGAAATATTTCATCAATTCCCAGAATCTGCTTAAGGACCAGAATCAGGAATTGCTGAAATATTTCATTAAATATATTCTCTTTCATCAACTTTTGGCGGAAGGTAATGACGGCGGTTAAAACGCTCGAATATTCACCCAGGCGCGGGCTTGCGGACGGTGAGTAGTGGGTATCTCGCCGTCCGGTGAGGACCAGGCCCGGGTCGACGGCGCGTTGTGTTCCACGCGTGCCTCAAAGAGATGTCAGCGAAAGATGGGGTCCAATAGGGCCGATGCCGCTGGGGTCGCGGGTTGTTTGAAAAAGATACCGTGGCCCTGGCATAGGCAACTGAAGGAACACGGGTGGGTTTTAGTCAGTAAAAGTCTGACACGCCTTTCCGCTCCACCCAGAGCGGGAGAAGTTATTTGATGATTTCCCATCCACAAAAAAAAAGGACCTCAAACTCAGCAGTAGCTATACAAAATATATACATAAATACCTTAATATGTAACCGTTCCGTCAATAATATATCAAAGTAGGTATCTAAAATAAATATTCCGCAATACCCCACCAATTTGCATTGAACCTTGATATTTTATTCCTTTCCCACAAAATATAAAGCATATAATAAAATTGCCTCGTGACAAAAGTTCTTTGCAAACTGGTGGGGTTATACAAAAAGTGAGTTAAGGCGTGTCCAGACGTAATAAGCTTTGGACGCGGGTAACATTTTAGAGCTTTAGTTCAGTTTTTCTTGTACTTATTAATTGTGTGTGAGAGTAAGCACTTTGTATTCAGTATCCTAGCAAAAGATGTATCACGATATATGTGACATAATCGTAGATATGAGCAACGGAGTTTGAAGTTCCTCATATCCTCCATAGAAAAGGGAGGACCCTCCAATCAGACGGGTGTAGTGTCTGGTGGGCTACTGCCCAACTGTTGATGTCGGGATGTTGAAGGTATACATGATCTGACCAACATTGTGTCTGGACTTTAGTTTTGTATTTTGATTTCTGCTTGAGTATACTTTTCGATTTCTTTTTTTGGTACATTGGCGTGTGCTTGGTTACGTATAGCAAATAATTTAATTTAATGTTTTGTGTTGCGTAATGTACCTAAATTATTATGCGCAGTGTTGTATATAGTCAAAATTTTAACTGAACAGACAGCTGTGCTGCTGGGGAGTTTGTTGCGCCACTTCTTCTCCTCAGCTAAAGCACTAGGAAGTGGTGAAGGGCGGGCGTTTTGGGGGACTGTTTTATGTAATTTTGACGTTCAAAAAGTGCTGATTCTCAGCCTAGTTTGAATAAATGACTTTTGATTTTAAATTTCAGCCTTTCTTCTACTGCTCGGTTCCTATAAACAAAAACGGAGCCTTTTACTTACCAATAGTAGCATTTTTTGTTAATTTTTTACACTACTTGAGTATTTTTGTACTGTCACACTAATTTACCAACCGCCAACAAATTCAATGACTGCCCGTTAATTTTTAGGGTTCCGTACCACAACAGGAAAATACGGAACCCATATAGGATCGCTCATGTTTCTGTCTGTCTGTCTGTATATTACTATACCTATAGATTACAGGGAAACTTATAAGAAGTCTATGGTCTTAAAATAACATAGTAAATCTCTCAATATTGTGCGTACAAACGAACATTTACAGTTGAAATGTATGGCAGATCGTGTTTTTCAACTACGATGTTAAGTTTATTCTTGGGATAAATTCATACCAACTACGGAACTCTTCATTGTGCGTAATCCGACACGCGCTTGACCAGTTTTTTTTTAATTGATCATAATAACCTCTCTAATGTTTAAATAACAGTTGTAAAAATGTTTACCTTTTTTAAGTCATCTGTCCATCTTTATACAACAACTTTATCATTTTATACAATATCATCTGCCTAGCCTTTTCCCAACTATGTTGGGGTCGGCTTCCAGTCTAACCGGATGCAGCTGAATACCAGTATTTTACGTGGAGCGACTGCCTATCTGACCTCCACAACCCAGTTATTGGGTAATACGATACCCCTTGGTAAGACTGGTTGTCAGACTTTCGGGCTTCTGACGACCCGTAACGACTGTCAAAGATCCTCGAATGACAGCCGGGACCAACGGCTTAACGTGCTTTCCGAGGCACGGAGGAATCTCGGTATGAAGAGATGGTCACCCATCCACAGACCAACCCCGGCAAGCGTAGCTTAACCTGATGGATCGACCCGTGCGGCTGTTATTATCATTTTATACAATACCGGCCAAAAAACAGCTATTTATTCCGTCTGAACAAATCCTTCACTCCCTCGTGTATATCCGATGTTATTGTTATGATAATCATTATTATTGCGTTTCGCGGAGATTATTGTGCTTGTCATAACATTCATATTATTTTTAGAAATAACATAATAATATTCGAGTGGATATCAGTACGATGGCGGTTAAGCTTATGGGGCCTACAGGACCTAAAGCGCGGTTACTGTCGGACTGCATAGAAAAGAAAGAGAAGCGCGATGTCACAACGCTGGTAACTTATTGCAAAATATGAAGCAATTATCTCTTTACAAAGAATCTATTAATTGGAATATAAAATTAAAATACTATTAAAAATCTTGCTTATAGAATAATCTGACAAAAAAATCAGAATGATTTCATGTATATTAGTATAGTTTTTATCGTTGAAATAATTTTTTAGAGGTAGGGAAAGGTTTGGTATATTGGACCATTCGTTAAGTTGGACCACCATCAAATAACAGTTTAGTAGTTTATTGATTTTATAATTGGCAACACCAAACGACAATCAACTAACTTCACTACTCATCGGCCATTTTGGATTTCTCATAAAACAGCGCGGCTAGTCGTCATTAACGAAAAACTAATTTCTTTGTTTTTAATGTAAATTTTGGTGTTCTTTGCTAGTGGTGTAATTAAGGCAAAGGCAAGCTGTCTATATTTATATAATTAATTGAGATTCGTTATTAATTAACAATTAACTGGTGATAAACATTAGCCGGCTTAGGGCGGAGTTCACGGACTGTCATTTGACCAATGTTTCAGTAATCGGCCGATGAATTCTTAAACATCGTTTATGCAGCCGGTCAAGTATTCACTGTTCACTACGAATATTCCAACCGTGATTAGTAAATCGGGCAATCACCGTATGCTCAGAGTGAATGAACGAATGCTTTAAGTCTACTCATTAGAGAAGTCAGGTCGATATAGTAGTCAACCCGAGTTTTGGTGACATCTATATTTTAGCATAAATTAAAATACTTGCAACTTGAGAAGTTCGAGAATGCATTGGGAACGTTATGCTAGCCTGTAGTGTCCAATTTGGATGGGTAATAACGTCCTGGCGCTGTCAAATGTCAATCAATCAATATATCAGGTTGGCAGAAAAATATTGCACAAGAAATTGTAAATTACTAAAATTTTTCGGGATATTTAGAATTGATCTGGGATACGTAAGAATATTGTAGAAGGTTCTCGAAGCTATCACATCAAGGGTATATAAAGGCGCGCTAGTGAGCATTTGGTTAGTTTGTGAAAATGATTAGTGAACATCAACTTCGAACGATCATCTTTTACGAGTGGCGTCAGGGACACAACGTGAGTGTGGCTACCGCTAACATCAGCAAAGCATTCGGTGAAGGTGTTGTATCGCAATGGAAGATAAGCCGCTGGTGGGTGCTCGCTTTGCATCGGGAGATATAATTCTTGAAGATCACGAGCAATCTGGGCGACCATCCACCTTCGACGATGAGGAATTACTCAAGAATTACTACAAAAGTATCTCTATCTTTGTATAATTATCTCAAAAGGTGAACTGTATTAATAATAAAAATGTTCAGCTATTAAGTAAAATATAGTTTTATTTATTGGTAATATACGTATACATTACTTATTTTTCAAACAAGACTATGGACATAATTTGATATTAATGATCTCCTGTTGGGATTTAAGTCTCTTACATTATTATCTAGAGGACGCTGTATTCTTCCCTGGTGTAATATTTCTTCCCATGGTGCTGGTAAGACTAGATTTGGGTCGTCAAAAGGCATTTCTTCTCCTCTCATTCGTAGGATATTGTGTAATACACCCGCAGCCACTATAATAGGTGACGCATTTTTCAAGTTTACCCTAATTCCAAAGGCCAACACTAGGAAGCGCCTTTTCCTAACCCCAAATAACCTCTCAAGTGGGTTGCGTGTCCTAATTTGGGATTCATTGTATAATGATTCTGCTGATGTAGCAACTCTATCTAATGACATCATCATATAATTCATCACCATACATTTTCATTTCAAACATGGCATGTCTTCTAGATGCACTGAATATCCGTTCATCATGGGTACTTCCTGGCCACCTAACTACTAGATCAGTTAATAATAATTGGGCGTTACAAATAGCTTGCACATTGATTGACATATAGCCTTTTCTATTCCTGAAGGTTTCAGCATGGCTTCCTCCTGGTGATATTATCCTAATATGTGTGCAGTCCAATGCACCAATAACTTTTGAAAATCTGGCTATATTGTAAAAATCCATTTGGGTTTTCCTAATGTCTGCATCAGTGTGTGAGAACTTAATGTAAACACGGCTCAGGGAGGCTATTGCTGCAATTACTCGGTGGATGACTCGATTAGTTGTTGGTCGACTCACTCCAGCAAAATCACCCATGGTCAGTTGATGGCATCCAGTCGCATAGTACCGTAAAGTCAATAGTAACTGATTTATAGGTGCCAGGGAATTATTCTTACAAAAAAGCAAAAGATTACAATAAATAGGTACCTAGGTACTTAAACTGCTGTTACCACTGGGTCACCACTGTTCACTCTGCTAATATTTTATTATTTTTATTTTCAGGTACGGAATCGATCAAGACCACTGCAATAGGTAATTACTAAGGCTGCTAATTCCCAATTAAATTAAGGTAAAGTTAAAAAAAATCTTACTAATTATAGCTGACGATAACCTACCCTCAGAATACTCTTACCATTCTTCTTTTCTGCAAGTTAGTAAAAGATAGCAATAAAAGAAATATAGTAAAGGATTTTATTCACGTGAAAGTGACGCACATACATAAAATTGTTGTTTAACAGAAGCTAGAATCCTTCGGTCCAGTTTCACAATCTTCAGACACTTTTCTTTAAACTATCTGAGAGATCATTTAAAGAAGGAATGAAAATAATTATGGTGATTTTTAGTTCGATTAACTAAAATCCACACAACAAACTCTGCAAATAAAATTATAATAAAAAGTGTAAGTATTGAATCAATCTGCCGAGCCTTTTCCTAACTATTTTGGGGTCGCTTCCAGTCTAACGGGATGTGTCTCGGAAACCACGTTAAGCCGTTGGTCCCGGCTGTCATTCGTAGATCTTTGACAATCGTTACGGGTCGTCAGAAGCCCGAAAGTCCGACAACCATTCTTATTAAGGGGTATCGTATTACCCATTAACAGGGTTGTGGAGGTCAGATAGGCAGTCGCTTTGTGGTAAATACTGGTATTTAAGTGCGTCCGGTTAGACAGGAAGCTGACCCCAACATAGTTGGGAAAAGGCTAGGCAGATGGTGCAGATGATGAGATAGATAGATAAATCATTTATTTAGTGCACACAAAAGCACAACACAGAAAAACACATATAGACGATAACAAATTACATGAATATAAAGAAAATATGAGTTGGTAATATGACAGATATGCGAGCTTTGTCTATCAATGAATGAATTAAAAAATATAGATTAAATAGACATGCATAAAACACACGCCTTCTTCCCATGGGAGTAGGCAGAAACTACAGAACGCCACCTGCTACGATTCTTACATACTCTTTTGCCTCGTTTATGTTCATACATCTGGTCATACACGCACGCCGGAAAGTATTAATTATCGTGGAATCTGGTAGAAATTCCTATCCGGACACTGTGAAACAAATCCTTACATTTTTACCAATACTATACTGGAAAACTTACTTTAAAAAAAGTAAAAACCGACTTCAAAAACCTAAAACGAATAATATAACTTTCATAAAAACTTAACAGCGTCTGAAGTCGGTGCCAAGCTATTAGTGCATTGAAGAACTAAAAAGTCTTCAGAAGCTGTTAAGTCGTTTTTATGAAAGTTATAATATTCGTTTTAGGTTTTTGAAATTAGTTTTTACTTTTTTTTTAAGTAAATTTATTCATTAATTTAGTTGAGTATACAAAATACCATATGCTCAAGACGAACGAAAAGAAAAATCATAAAAAACCCGCTTAGAAATGCCGGAAATTATGCATATAACTTCGTACATAAGAATAATTACCTAATGTATTATATACTAAAACCTTCCTGAGAGTATGTAGATCACGTTAGTGAAAGAATCATCAAAATTGGTATTCGTTTTTGAGAAAATCATGGACATACAAACATCCAAACATCGTACGGGTCGAATAGAGAACTTCTTTTGTTTAAGTCGGTTAAAAATAAGCCCCATTCCATCCTCAAACCCCAAAATATACATCATAATCATATCCTCACACAAAATCAATGTCACCCATGGGCTCTCCGTTATTATCCGCCATAACCTCGTATACAAGTCGCATTTTTCAAGATTATCCGGATAAAACCGGATGAAACTGAATCTATCCGGGTAAGGGATGGCTGTTATGATTCTATTCTACCCTCTTTTTGGTTGTGTTTGTTCAAGATGAATAAGTTTTCGATGGATGATTTTGTATTTTATTTGATATGGGGGTGAAAAGGGCTGAATCTGTTTTTTTACATTGTAGTAAGTTCAGTAGCCGGTTCCTTTTACGTTTATTTGATTGCCAACTGTATGACTGCTCTGGTTATTGCAATAGTCGATTCGTGGGTACTTAATCGATACTATAATATTAAATTCAATGGTCAGATTACTTTTATCTAAGGAATAAATATTGCAATTTGATAATTTTTGTATAAAAAATATGCCAGTCTGTTATATATTATTTAGATAAAAGTTATCCATCTATTGAAAAATCAGCCCTTAATCGAATGTATTTAATCCGACCCCAAAATAATTCCCATTTTGCTTTCCTTAAAAAGGACAATGGGCATTATTGTAGGAGCTGTGTCCCAAACCTTGTAACAAGTTGCGACTAGTATAAACATGTTCAATTAAGCTTTTTTATGACCAATATGCTAAGTTTTTACTGTAATTGCGTGCAGGTCAAAAGTTACTGGGCTTCAAGTGAAAAAAAGGTTTTTGTTGGAACCACTATAACCGATTCCCTGCACAAGATACAAAGTTACGTCCATACAAAAAAACATAACACTAATTAAGATCTTTCATATGATATAGGTAGGAAAATGTTACAACACTTGGGACGAAACCGGCCATTGTTCTTTATTAAACAGTAATATAATGAATACACCTCTTTTTGTGAACCTCAAATGTATTTTGGGTTCTATACATACTTACTAGCCAAGTAACTACCACTTATTCGGCTTGCGCGTGACTGGTCACAGTTCTGAACTAACCTAACCCATTTGGTCGGGGTACCATAGCTTACTTACTGCGACCAACCGTGAGAAAAGGCCAGAAAGTTAAAAAGAGTCTTAATTATTTGAAAAATTGTGCATCATTAGAAGCCCAAAAAGTATTTAAAGTTTCAATAATAAAAAAAAAGCTTCATAGCTTGGCTCATCGCCGCAAGGTTGCCTGCTTGTCGGTCTTCTACAGATTTTACTTCGGAGAGTATGCCCGAAAACTCCACGACCTCCTTTACCACCACCGGCCCCCTTCTACCATCGGCCATCTAGAAGCACTGCCAGTTACCATCCCTACCTGGTTGCTATTCCACCAATTCGCACTAAGCGCTTCCAAATGTCTTTTATAATGCGCACAGCAAAGGAGTGGAACTCACTACCTGCGTCTGTGTTTCCGAACGCATACAATCCTAATCTCTTCAGAGTGAGAGTGAACAGGCTTCTTCTGGGTAAGCTCACTCCATCGTCGACTTTGTCTCTGTCACCTCTGACCTAGGCTAGAGTCAAGAGCAAACCCATCACAAATAAAAAAAAGAAAGCGCACGTCATTATAAGGCCAATAAGTTTTTAGACGATCAGTTAAATATTTCCCCTTAGTTACTTCGCCAGATAAATATATAATGATGTTTTCTTATCATGACATTTTAAATAGCAGTCTAGAGTTCATAATAAATTTTTCCCAATTCGTGAATGACAATAGGCCCTTTATCGAAAGTATCTATTCAGCACTTTGTAGACAGCGCTACGGGTTTCTATAAGCCATCAATCAATCTGCCTAGCCTTTTCCCAACTATGATGGGGTCGGCTTCCAGTCTAACCGAATGCAGCTGAATACCAGTATTTTACATGGAGAGACTGCTTTTCTGAACTCCAACACCAATTACTGGGCAATACGATACCCCTTGGTAAGACTAGTTGTCAGACTTTCGGGCTTCTGACGACCCGTAACGACTGTCAAAGATCCACGAATGACAGCCGGGACCAACGGCTTAACGTGCATTCCGAGCTTTGGGGGGTCTTGGTATGTAAAGATGGTCACCTATCCACGGACCAACCCCGGCAAGCTTAGCTTAATCTGATCGATCGAACCATGCGGCTGTTATTACTTAGCCACAATCTCCTCCTAAGCCATCGTTCTACCCATATAAGTTTTAACCCCGCTTATCGTCTTTGAGAACTGACAACACTTATGGTCATTATCTTTATTTACTTGCCCAACCTGATAACATTACTGTTTATGGAAGTGAGAGACCGCAGCCCATTAAACCAAGGCAGTGACGGTCAGTTGTCAATTACTCAACTCAGCCTATCGCAGTCCACTGTTGGACACAGGCCTCTCCCAGGCTGCACCACAACACCTTGTCCTCCGCCTTCCACATCCACTCTGTCCCAGCCACCTATTTAAGGTCGTCGATCAATCTAGCTGGGGAGCATCCCACTCTACGCTTGTCGATACGCGGTCTCCAAGCTCAGTTGTAGACAAGTTAAAAACCGCAACCCATCTACCCAACTTTGTCCCATAGCCTTAACAGCACCCTTAAGACCAACCAGACCAGAAAACAGCCATCAAAATTCCCCATAAAGCAATAATAAAAATTACAGACAGTCCTGGAAACATTTGACACAATACTGAAATCGCCCCCACGGGCGTTGTTATAACCAACTGCATTGTAAATGTCGTTCAAGGGGTAGTTTTCACCCCTATTTTTTCACCCCCTTACTTTTCACCCCCGGGTATAAGGGACAGATAAATAATGTTAGGGAGGTTGTGATGACAATGGGAAAGTCACATAAGTCATCTGTGCGCTCCTTATCGCAGAGTTTTTCGGGGTATAAGTGATATTAATAGTAGTGGTGAGAGGATGTGAGAAAGCCCTTTTCTTTTGTGAGAGCCTAATTTTATGGTAATATGTTTTGGTCTGATAAAATAATAGGAGGAAAATGTTAGTCTAGGTTGACTTATAGTCACTGACTGAGCAAGAGCTCAGATTACATTGCACACAGCATTTTGGCGTGAGTTGCTGAATTCAGAATTTGAATTAACGATGGCTATAGTGTAAACCTCTAATTTATAGGTAGGACCCGTTTCGTCGTTTTCGAGATTCAAATTTTCTTACTTTTTTGCAATTTGGTATGTTGATTAAATTATGATTTGCGACCGTAACATATATGTATTTACAAAATCATTACCATTAGAATCAGTAATACGACTCCTTAATTTAGTATAATCCTAATTTGTCAAGATTTCATGAGATCAAATAGTCATTCATTAGATTATATGAACTTATAAAGTTGTATTGATGATTTTAATGATTATCATTCTATAAATAAAGATTTGTTACGGTCGCGAATTATATTCAGATCAACATACGTATACAACCTGATACTGACTTGCAAATTGCAAAAAACGTAAGAAAATTTGAATTTCGCGGGCTAACTGGAGCTTTCGCCTTTTGGATTCACTGATTGGCTATACAGGGAGTAAGGGACAACCCTCCGCAAACTGACAGGGTGCATTCAGCTCCTTATTTTGAATCATATTCCACCGGTAAATTTGTCAGGAAAATTTAAATATTTTTTATCATTTTTTCAAATACTATTTATTTAATTAAATGTAAAATTACATTACCTCCACGCAGCACTCCAATTATGTAAAAAAACAGCTAAAATAAAAAAAAATCAGCAGTGGATGTTGAAATACTCTAACGAATGACTCGTGTAATCAGCTGTTCACTTTCTGCCTTGCTACAGAGTTCATCGAACTCACCGCATACCTATTACCTACTCCTCCTAACCAGTAACAGACGCTCCAATTTGTACACAAAAATACAAACAGATCAGGTTTATTGGATTCTCATAACGTTCCTAAAATAATTTCATGTACCGTTCATCTTAGTATGGTATACTGAATTCACCCTATCAGTCTGCGGAGGGCTGTCCCTTACACCCTGTATAGAGATGAGTCCGTCTTTCTCTCTAGTGAAGAAAACAATTTTACTATATTTTTCAAGAGTTCAATTGTTCCTCGCCGATGTAAAACTTATAAAATTCGCCTGTGTTTCCCAAAGCGTTGGGTAGATGTGTACAGTACAGTACTTACAGTATTATTTTTTATATTATCTTTATTGTTGTTTTGTGTTGATATGAACGACAATGAAGTACTTAGTTCTGAATTCAAATTATTATACACGATAAATCTAATCATACATTGATGGACATGGAAATAAGCATTAATTTGTATTCGGAATTGCGATAATTGCCGAGGGACGTTTAGAAAATAACTGTACTGTAGGTACCTATAGTACACCCAAATTTCGCCAGTTATATTTAATTGTATTATCCCATGTAATGGGGGGCGAGCCTATAGCCATCAACTGGGTTTAAAAAATGAACTGAACATGTAAAACTTAGCCCGTATAAATTCGATTCAACATTATTCTCTGTAAAGCAAAGCCTACTCTTCTGCCTATCCCCTACAGAAGATGAACACGGGAGTGGAATTACGAAACCGAAGCCATAATAAGGCTCTTGGCACAAAATTAAATAATGTCTCAGATAAGGTACGGGACACATTAACGCCACTTTAAATTACTTCCTCTTTCCCCCGCCCCCCGTCTCGGAATGGCTGGTAACAGCTGGGTGAGAGTAGCTGAGGACTGAGTGAATGGAATAATGTACGGCAAAACTGTTGATGGTGATGCCAACACATCTAAATCCGTTAAACTGTTTATGCGTGATTGAGTTACAAACATCCAAATACTGTAATAAGCTTTCGTATTAATGGGGAAGCGTCAGGGTAGCCCACGAAATTCAAATTTTCTTACGTTTTTTGAAATTTATGAGTCAGTATTAAGTTGTATGTTGATTAAAGTATGATTCGCGACCGTAACAAATGTATATTTACAAAATTATAATCATTAAAGTGATCAATACAACTCTATAAGACCAGGTAATCCTGACTATTTCATGAAATCTTGACATTTGAGGATTATACTAACTTAAGGAGTTGTATTACTGATTGTAATGATTATTATAATTCTATAAATATATGTATATGTAAAAGCACATTATTAATGTTCGATATTCTATCACCAAAATGGCACGTTGTTATTTATTATTTATTTATTTATTAATCACATAATCCACAGCTCGTGAAAACACCTTAATTGATTGATTGTACTACTGTTACAGCCAATTACGGATTCACAATTATTATTTGTTTTTATTTAAAATATATATATATATATATATATATATATATATATATATATATGTATATATATATTATGTACAAGTGTATAAAATATCATAAAAATAAAAAGGGGAAGAGCTCATAGGGCGTCAAAAAATTCGTCCCCATCGCTGTCAATGGAAAAAGTGCCCAATAAAAATAGGCCAGCTCTCTGGTCCCGTGAAGAGTCGAGATTACAATTAAAATTATTGATTGCGTGCATCTTTTGCTTATTAAGGTGTCTTTCTTTTAATTTGAGGATTACATTAATGGATAGTAGTTTATCATCTAGTTTATCATCTGTGACTTTGAGTTACGACTACATGTACGGCTATATGTAAGTGGGCACGCCCTTTATTACTGGAGGCTTTTATTTAGGTATAAAGTTCTGCTTACGTTTTTAGTTTTGTATTTTGTTCCTGCTTGAGTATAGTTTACGATTTTTTTTTGGTATATTGGCGTGTGCTAGCTTACTTATAGCAAATAATGTAATTTAATGTTTTGTGTTGCGTAATGTACCCAAATTATTATGCGCAGTGTTATATAGAATCATTTTTTTTTAACTGAACAGACAGCTGTGCTGCTGGGGAGTTTGTTGCGCCACTTCTTCTCCCCAGCTAAAGCACTAGGAAGTGGTGAAGGGCGGGCGTTTTTGGGGACTGTCTTATGTATTTTTGACGTTCAAAAAGTGCTGATTCTCAGCCTAGTTTGAATAAATGACTTTTGATTTTGATTTTGATAGATAATTTATGAATTTTAGATTATTATGTTGTCTAACCATTAGTGCTGCCATCATTTTCATGACAGCTGTCACTGCGGCCACCGCTCTTCTAGGGTTAACGGTCGGTACCAGGAAAACGTGTTACGGGTTTTTGATAAGTTTATTTAGAAAACTTAAAGTAGTGGCCACGAAAAGTCAGGCAAGAGTTTCACCAGTCAGTGAAAAAAATCGGATTTAGGATAAACCTTGTAGATGTGACGTAACATTACTTTTGTTTTGCGTAAAAAGTTCGGAAACTTTCTGAATTTTCGCCATAGTAATTTATTTAGAGATTTTCGGCGTGAAAATTCAGAAAATTTTACAAGTTTCCAGTGGGTTTACTGTTCTGTGTTGTCTTTATTTAAGCATTATATTAAATAGGTGACTTTTTATCAACGCCAAAGTTTATTTATTTATTTATTTAAGGAAAAACAAACAGTAGCACAATAAGAAATACACATAATATCTTAATTATTACATTTTTTTTTAAATTATGCTACCCACTACGTTCTCCACAGATTACAATTTAAAGTATTTAAAACTAGCTAAGAACACAGATACAATACCTGTATAATAGTAATTGTCCTAGAACTCATATTCCGATTATTAAGTTTATACAAAATAATAATAATAAAGTAAATTTGTGTGCGTACATTAGTAGACATTACGTTATTATAAATGTATTGCTTGCTGATTCTTTAGGGTTGCTTGGATTTGCTTCTTAAATGCATTTTTACTGAGAAAAAGAATGTCAATTGAATTAAACTCATTGTTATATGTCTCAACCAAACGATGAAGTGGTGAACGCGAGCCAGCGTTGGATTTACAGAGACTAGTAGCAAATAGACGTCGAGTGCGTACCTCACGTACATGAACTGTTCGAGGTAACACAGACTCCTAACTAAGTCTGGACAATCAAAATGATTGCGGCACACATTAAACAGAGTCATAACTTCCAGAAGTTTCCGTCTTGATTGTAAGGTCAGAAGATCATACTTTTTAAGAAGTAAGTGGTATGACATTTTATTCCGATAACATCTAAAATTCATAGCACGAAGGTATTTATGTTGTACTAGTTCTAATCTATCACTATATTTTACGTAAAAAGGGTTCCAAATAGGTACTGCAAACTCTGGCAAGTTATCAAACTATGGCAGTGCTTTTTGCACGTCCATAGTGGTATAATTTTTTTTTTAAACTATGGTCTACAAAGTTTATCCTCAGTCCGATTTTTTCACTGACTGGTGACACTCTTGAGCTACCCATAGGTTCTTTTTCGTGTCTACTTAGTTATGTTTTGTATATAAATTTATCCAAAACCCCTATCATGTTTTCCTGGTACCGACCCTTAACCTCAAGGTGCGCCTTTTAAGAACCTTTTGTAATAAGTAACAACTTATTACTTAGTGTCCTTTGTAACGCTTTTCCCATCAAATTGTAACAAAGAACTAAGTATAATATTTTGTTTGTTTGCTTATAATGATCGCAGTGTGTGGTTTTAGCGACGGAGATTGATTGATTACCTACTTGCCGAAGTGGAGGCGTGTTCTAATAAAAATATTGAGCTGTGAGTTTTTTGTGTCAGCTTTTATGTATAGGTATGACGAAGGATATTCTCGATTCAGTAAATATTTAAATAGTTGACAGAGTATTTTTTTTAAATGGCTTAGTGGGCATTTGAAAATATTATTGCCTGTTTTTTTTTTTTTAAATTTAGAATTAGATATTTGCGAAGACACGGCAGTTAGTCATCTGCCTAGCCTTTTCCCAACTATGTTGGGGATGACTTCCAGCCAGACCAGATGCAGCTGAATTTAGCTATATTTTACATGGAGCGACTGTCTATCTGACCTCCACAACCCAGTTACTGGGTAATATGATACGCCTTGGTAAGACAGGTTGACGACCCGTGACGACTGTTAAAAATCCACGAATGACAGCCGGGACCAACGGCTTAACGTGCTTTTCGAGGCACGCAGGGCTCTCGGTATGGATGGTCACCCACCCACGGACCAACCGCGGCAAGCGTAGCTTAACCTGTTCGATCGACCCGTGCGGCTGTTATTACTTAGCCACGAGTATTAAATTGTTTTCTTAAAAATGTTTTAAAAGGCAGTAAGCATACATCACTGCTGAACATATGTATAGATAGCACGGAGTAAATTAATCTTAGCCAGGACATCATGGTCTGCGTAGCCTTTTACCAACTATGTTGGGGTCGGCTTCCAGTCTAACCGGGTGTAGCTGAATATTAGTATTTTACATGGAATGACTGCCTATCTGATCTCCACAACCCAGTCACTGGGTGATAAGAAAAGCCTTGATCAGACTGGTTGTCAAACTTTCGAGCTTCTGGTGACCCGTAACGACTGTCAAAGATACACGAGTCGCAGCCGGGACGGTTTAACGTGCTTTCTGAGGCACGGAGGGGTCTTAGTATGTAAAGATGGTCACCCATTCACAGACCAACCGTGGCAAGCGTAGCTTAACCTGATCAATCAACCCGTGTGGCTGTTATTACTTAGCCACAAGGCCCGGCGAAGACACGACATTATTACCTACTTTTTACAATAAAGCTACGGTTTACTAGAAGTGTATGTAAAAAGTACTCTGTGACTAGAAGAGCGATGGCCATCGTATTACAACAGTTGTCATGAAAATCTGTCATTTTAACCAGTACCTATTTGACATGAAGGTGTCAAAAAACGCCTTGTATTTGGACAGCCGTTATTGCTTACATTGTCGTTTTTGCGTTGTTAGCTTTATGCTTTTTCTTTGTCTTTTTTAATCGACTTTCAAAAAAAGGAGGAGGTTCGTCACGTATATATTTTGTTTTTTTTTTTTTTTTTTATGTATGCACACCGATTTCTCCGTCAAGTGTGGACCGATTTCGAAAGTTCTTTTTTGTTTGAAATTTGGGTATGCTTTTGTCACCAAGTTAGAATATGATGAAGGGATCCCATGGAAATCGAGGGCAACCCTAAAATTTTATAGGCACACCTATATCAATTTAGATATTGTTTTATAGTAACTCGTGCATTTACTCTCGGAAAGCACCATTTGGTGAAGTGAAACTGCTGATGAAGTCCACAGATGACCATCGGAACTACTATAAGTGTTTCACGGGTTGCGAACTTGCGATTCGATTAAGTACTTTAATATGGTTGCTAAGCAATTTATGCTCGTCACACTGCATATGGTGAAATGGAGCTAATGTTGACTTCACCATCAGCTCCAGTTCTCCTGGTTCTTATTATGGGATCTCCTCAACAATTAACGTCCCTACATCGGGAAAGCAATATTTTGTAAAACGTGATGAGCAGTTGACATTACGCTATTGTAACTTAGATAAATCACAAAGTGACCCACTAAAAAGTGATAAATAAAAAACTTTTTACAAAAATAAAAAAAAACACCGACTTCCAAAAAAAACACTACAAAGTGAAAAATAACATTAATTTTAGAAGTCGGTGGCAAAAAATCTAAAATACATATCCAAAGACACCGACTTCTGAAATTATTATTTTTCACTTTGTAGTGTATTTTTTGTAAGTCAGTATTTTTTTTTTGTGAATAAGATTTTTATTTTCTTTTATACTTTGTTAATTTTGTATTTTTTTTTTTTTTGTTAGTTTTATATGCTCCTTTTTTACTGTTTGTATTTCCTGTGCGTGTCCTAAATAAAATATTTTTCTTTCTTTCTTTATTTTCTTTTTTTTACCGCTTTCTGAGGAAATTAAAGCTTGAATGAGAAACGTCAAAGGATTCTGTAAAAAAAATTTGGTACTTAAAAATACCTAAGTGCCTTTGTACTATGTACTATGTACTATACATAGAAAGTGCAATGATACATTGCCAACAGCTCGTTTTCTCACGAAAAGTTTTTATTCTTGTAAATACTTTTCGTGTGAAAACGAGCTGTTGGTTGTATCTTTGAACAAATACCTAATTTACTGTAAAGTAGTCTGAACTAAGAGCAGTTTCAGAAAATCTAACAAAATAAGTGGAACATAAAGTATTTTCCAGGAAATCCTACAAATAGGTCGATTCGTACAACGGATGGCTTTGACCTCCATTTTAATGTGTGTTTACTGTTGAAAATCCAATTAATGTTTTGACTGGGAGCGTTTAAATGCAATGTAGGTTAGGTTATGAAGTGGGCTCTCGAGCAGAACGGCAACACGAATATTTTGTTAAATAATCCAGTTAATGTTTTGACTGGAAGCGTTTAAATATAACGTAGGTTAGATTATGAAGTGGGCGGGGAGTAGAACGGTAACACGAATATTTTATAAAATCTACGAACTGTAGCGATATCCGAAGGGATCGTTACTTTACTTCGGGATCTAGTCTACTCAAATGATAAATAAATCAACTGTTCGCGTATAAGACTAATATATTTTTATATAGCTTTTCTTATTAAATATCTCTTTAAGGGGGCCCGTCTCGTTGACGTCTCCCTAGAACAAACTCTACCCTTTTTCAATGTGACCATCAGAATGTCATAGATTCTGCTAACCATATATAATACTACGTGACCAAAACAATTAGGCGCATGACAGCTATGAAGTTATTGGAACTAAGGAGGGAACTCCGGAATGGTGATTGATATTGTACGTATTATCATCACTGCCGAAAGCGAGTCGACTGCACGTCACTACGGAAGGTGCGGGGTGCGGACGCCGAAACAGAATTCCTGTCATGCGCCTAATTGTTTTGGTCAAGTAGTACGGCTTATACGATATTAGACAGGGGCTCGAATTAAACCTCTACAGTACTATATGTTCCAGTTTTTAGAAAAAGGGTTGAGAAATAAAATTGAAACCTTCTAAATGTGATGTGTTTAGTTAGTGATTGTGTAACAATTTAACCTGAACAGGGTTTGTTTACACTTTCATCAGATACATTTAAAACAGTCCATAGGTCATTATCGTTCAGCCAAAAGACGTCACAGCTGCACATAGGCCTCCGCCAACCATCGTCACTTCAACCGGTTCTGTGCTTCCCGCATCCAGCGGATTCCTGTGGCCTTCACAAGTTCATCGGTCCACCTTGTGGCAGGCGTTCCAACGTTACGTCTTCCGGTACGCGGTCGCCACTCCAGAACCTTTCGGTCCTATCGGCCATCTGTTCTGCGAGCAATGTGCCCTACCCACTTCCACTTAAGTTTGGCAATTCTTCGGGCTATGTCGGTTACCTTGGTTCTCCTGCGAATCTCTTCATTTCTAATTCGATCACGTAGGGAATCTCCAAACATAGCCCTCTCCATCCAGTTCCCATTTTCGTTCAACCATTGACAATGTCTTTTTCTTTATGTTGTGGATGGTATGTCTAACTTTTAAATATTGCACTTGGATTGAAAAGCACATGAAACAAGTACCTAATATGACAAGCGAGCATTAGATAAAGTCTGTCACACACAATTACCAGTGACGAAGACGACCCTCTACAAAGACCAACATTTTCTAAAAATTCCATATTTACGGCCAGTTGCTTTATGAAAACATTCTCGGACTGTGCGAATTCACCTATTCAAAATTGGCCCAAAATAGTAGTAAACAAATGATTGATCACTAAAACTCTAGTGTTTGCACTGGCCTTTAAACTTTTGTATAAAATATTGCAGTAGCTTAAATAAGCAAAGAAGATTACAAGAAGCTCTCTTGTAATCTTCTTTGCTTATTTTTCTTCTTTGTAATGCCAATTTACTTTAGTCTCGTCAACGGATGCCATTGAGTGCACGCTGGTCTATAATCTTCTGTAGAAATGGTAGCAGCAGTATGTGATCTGATGTTAACAAAATACCTGCTTCTGACGGCTGCAAAATTCCTCGGAAATCCAAGGAATCGGATAGGGCGTTTGTCCACCACAGCCATCACCGGCACGTCACCGAGAAACGAGATAATCAAAACGAACGTGACGTCCCGGTGAAGGCGATCGTTTGTCAACCGCGACCGAACTCAGCGGTTCAGTACCTATATTATAATATACAAAACAAATAAGTGTAATAATAGTGATATAAATAATTTCAAATGTTTGCATGTCGATTGAAAAATGTCGCTGAGCTAAATGTAATCTTAAGAACTATTATGTATTACCCATATTTGCAAAATAAAATTCTATTATATTCTATTCAATTGAAAAGCCGAGCGAACGGCACCAGTGTGACAGCAGTATATGGATAAGCTCAAACGTGTTTTGTTCGCCGAATCAAACGCCGAACTCCTCGAAGCCTCGGCGGCCGGGATAGTGGCGCTCGAGTGACGGACGAGCAGTGGACACGCGGCCATAGTAAATATCGCTACTTCGGTGACGTCATCTCGTTCTCGGTAACATCCCGGTGACGGCTGCGGTGGATAAACGCACTTAGATAATTTGTTACGTACAGTCACAAACATAAATACCTTACACTAAAGCAAAATTCTCGTGAAATAACAGCTGTAACTTTGAGAAAATACTAATTCATAATAACATGGTTTCGAAAACACTATGATCGTAAAACCATAAAACGCTTTAGGAGAAATCGTTTTTAAATCTTGCATAAGTATTGGCTAACTATCATTAGTCGATAACTCACTCGGTCGACATACAGCATGCGGGGCTCCCCGCGGGCGGGCTAATGAACAATGGAAGTCTTATGTCGATAACGCAGTCGTTACACTATCTGCGGGGAATCCCCGTAGCGGGCGCAGGGACCAATGAAATTGATCGGTTGATAAAAAGGATGCAGAGATTCTCATCCAATGAAAATGACCAATGAAAATGAGCCTTCAAAGTAACTGCCAAATGTGCGGTACAGATTCTCCGTGTACCGCAATCGTTCCCTATCGACTAATCAAAACGGTTCCCAAAATACGGGTCCCATGTCATGCGTTACAGAAATCTCCCGCACCCCGCATACAGGGTTCGGCAGGGTGCGAGATCGATCAATGGAAATAAGCCTTACACTGTTCGTCAATGAGAAACGAGATTATTCGAACCGAACGTGACGTCTCGGTGACGGTGTGCGATAGACACACAGCCATAGTACATGTAGGTATGTATCGCTAACTTCGGCGCCGTCATCTCATTCTCGTTGACGTGGCGGTGGACATACGGCCTTAATGTAGGTATTTATGCTCGTGCTGAACTAAAAGTTTAATTTGGTTAGCAAAACTAGACCATTTTAAAACAAACAAACCATGCATAAAACTAAGAACATTTCACTCGAAAATTCCAGTTAATTCAGAATAAAATTATTTCTGCCAACCACGCCAAAAAACGCACATTTTGTACTATTTTTTTCATTCACCCAGTAACTAAGTCTTCCTTTTCAACAAGCTAATGAACCGAAAATGCCACACCAACTTTCTTCATTCCTTGTACTCACGGACGATTTTTTATCTCGATGATATTTTATAGCGGATTGAATTTTCTACGCTTGGCATCGAGAATAGCGAATGTAATTGTTCAGTTTTCATGTATAATATTATTTTAATTTCAGTTTCTACGATTTAGATTTTTAACTTTAAGTAATAGCTAAGTATCAACCAATAATTTTTGCTGTACCCTGACAGGGTCTACAACGGCTCTTAGCTCTAAGCCTTTTGTTAACATCTTGTTTTACCTTGTGGAACGCAAATAAATGAATATGATATGAACTAAAAATCCAACAGTGTATATTTTTGACGCGTTGTGGTGCACTCTGTTAGATTCTCAATGCTCGGCTCAACACGAAGAGTTGAAAATCCTGTGCGCGATGAAAAATCGTCGCGTTAATGGCGCACAGATCCTTTGTCTCTGTCTTTTTCTGTACGTGTGAAGAGTAAAGAAAATAACCACACTTTTGCACTTTTTCAATGTTTTTCTCTGTATTTTCAACATATTGCTATATTGCTCTTAAATAAAAAAAAAAACTATCGTATACACGCTCCAGTCATCTATAAACTTTAGTAAATTAATTATAATGTATAAAATTACTTACTTATATATATATAAACAAATAGGAAAATAGAGGAAAAAGATACTCGAACTTTGCGAATTTATTCTATCGAGCCAACTTTATCAAATTGTATTTCCATCGTGTACACTGTCTAGTATATAATATATTACCATTAATACCAATATATTTCCCTAGATTTTAATGTAATCGTTTACTACTTCAAACAACGGTTATAAAACGTGTTTGTGTGTATTAAACGCTCGGCGCGCCGTTAAAAAGTCGCCCGAGTACAAGAGCTAACGAAATTCCGTGAGGCAGGCTGGGCTCGAGAGTATCAAGCTTCATTTTAAAGCAATTTCGAGCTCATAACAGTATTCATAATGGTTGAAGCTTGAACAGACTGCTAGCAAATATGGCAGTTTGAAGATTATTTTGGAGAACGATTAACATAATTAGTGGGTATATTACTTTTATTGATGGGTTCTTAGTGAAAGAATTCGTCTAAGGAAGGAATCACCATGCTTATTTGAACTGGTAAGATATCATTTTGATGGATGAGGCTTTTATAAACACTACAAGTGTCGACTTAAAGAAAAGGAGGAGGTTGTGAATACGTGGGAAACTTTTTTGTATAAAACCGCGGGCCCACGTTCCAGCCGCGCCTGGAGTTGCTAGGCCTGTCAAGACCTGGTGCGGCCCGTGCCGAGCATCCCGATGTCAGGCCGCCGCAGGCTTCATCGGATACGACGGCTCCCACGGCCTATCGGCCTGGCCTGGCGCGATCTGGCCCCTGAGAACCGTGGGACGTAGCTGCGTAAGCGCCGACTGGGCAGTCAACCTCGCTACCAAATTACTAATTTGATCACTATCACTACTAGACTACTGACCATCAATCTGGAAAACATGGAACCATCATCGTACATAAATTACCAACTGTCCCATACAAAACTTCAACCTATCCGAACAAATGGAGAAAGTTGTTCAGTTTGATGGTCTGTACCACACCGTTTTTGACCACACCATTCCGACACACTACGTATAGAATAATAAATAAGACTACTGCAACTGCAGAATATAACACAGTGAAAATAAAACATGTACTTTACCACTATAAAAATTTAAACCATAATATTTTGTCAAAGATTTTCTGTCACGACGAATTCTCTTTGACCTGCGAATTTCACGCGAGAACTTTACTCTTTTGTCTCTGTTAGTGACACACGGTTCTTCTGCATGGCAAACAAAATGCGACATTTAAATTCAAAAGTACTTTTAATAATGTTCAAGTAATATTTATCGCAATTATTTCCCAGTTCATGTAAGTCAACCCCCGGCCCCCAGTTGCCTGGAGTCCGGATTTGTGCCCGACTGATAGCAATTAAATAACATTATTTTCTAAAACCCGTCGTTTTTCGTAAAACTCGAAAAAAATTGATTAGGGTTGGTTTTTCCTAACAGTATTTTAGCTACACTGGCGGACAAGGTTGATGGACCATTTATCAGGCTTTGGGCTGGCAGACATGTGCGTGCACTTGTTCATATAGCCAATTAATATATAGTTATTGTTTAAGTTATTCAGGTTACTAACATAAGCTAAGTTCATACTAACACTATAATGGATGCCTTGGTCTGAAATAAAACTTTTGAATTTGAATTTTGCAATAGGGATGATGACTAAAAAATGATTTTTTGTCCGTCATGTACATTATTAAAATATATTGGACACGTATTTTTTCTTTTTCTACGTAATCAAATGATTACGGCGATACATTAAGTTAAAATGTGGCATGACGTCACGTCTTCGTAGATTTTATACGTAGAAGTGACGTAGCGAGCCCCCACTCCCGAACTTTAATGCGAGTTATCTAAGTCATTTTTTATTAATATGATAAAGCAAAAAATACGTATCTAATATTTTTTTATTATCTGACTGACGGACTAAATAGAATTTCTTTTTGTTTACCCAGGCATCATCCCTATTACTATATTTCTTCTACTATATTAATATATTTTTTCTTTTATTTTATCCAAAGAAAAAATATATGTAGGTACTTTTGCCATTTTTTGTGTGTAAAACTGTAAAATTTTCAAAATGGTGATTGAAAAATTAACACTTCTTAAAAGATATGCTGACTCGTTTTTCTAGTGGTAGCAAGCAATCGCTGAGCATAAGGTTCCGGGTTCAATTTTCAGATCCGGCAGTGTTGTTGGATTTTTCCAACTGGAATTTCTCAGTAGCAGCCTGAACTCTGGATTTGTGGCCGGTTGATGACAATAGGCTCGCCCTCTATTACATGGGACTTAGACATAACTGGCGAAATGTGGGTGTACTATAGGTACAGCTCTGCCTAACCCTCAGGGATTACAGGCGTGATCTTATGTATGTGTTTAAGTGAGTATTTGTGGCTGTCTTAAGAACTGGTATGCAAATAATGCATTCATCTTTACTTTTCTTATTTTCTGATTTTTTATAATAACATCAGGAAACCAAAAGGTACTAAGAAAGGATTATGAAGGGGAGGGCACCATCAGGGATCCAAATATCAACCTGTATTCATCCAGTATTTGATAATAATAATAATGACCACCGCCGTATCTCTACGTTAACGTCGTGGAAGGGCTTGCGCACTCCGAACTTTAGGTCTAGTTAGTTAGTTTACTTAAAACTATACTCAAGCAGAAACAAAATACAAAACTAAAAACGTAAGCAGAACTTTATACCTAAATAAAAGTCTCCAGTAATAAAGGGCTCTTAGCTCGGCTCCTAACTAAGGGTCGTAGCATGATGTTAAATAGCCTACGACCTAACCTATAATCGTACTCAAGAATTGGGCTATCAATTGTAAAAATATTTTTTCAATGTCGACTGTTAGTTCCAGAGATTAGCGCGTGCAAACTTACAAACAAACTCTTCAGCTTTATTATTAGTACTAGCTTCTGCACGCGACTTTGTCTGCGTAAAATTTCTTATCCCTCCGACCCAGCTTGTCGCACCGCATCGCCTGTCCGCGTTTCATTTTTGCTTAGCGTTCTTTCTGTCTTTTTTCTGTTTGCTCGGCTCCTAAGGGTCCTAGCATGATGGTAAACTCAAAAAGAATTTTTCAAATCCGACGGGTAGTTCCAGACATGTGTGGCGTGTTCAAACAAACTCTTCAGCTTTATTTATTTATTTTATTTAACCGTTTATGTACACACAAATAAACAGACAAGAATAAAGGAACAGATAATTACGTACAAAGGTGATGCTTATTTCTAAAGAAATCTCTTCCAGCATACCTGCGATAGGACAGAGGATAAAAAGAGATGTAGACACCGTGTGTAAGAATAAGAGAGAAAATAAAAATACACAAAATCTAAAAAAAAAAACATATACATACATACATACTTCTAGAATAAATATCACTAAAATACGAGTAACTATGACGAAATGGAAAGATAGTGTTCTTTCACTCTTTTTTTAAATTTGGCAGTTGGCAAAGAGTTTGGCAGTCCCTAATGTCAGGTGGAAGTAAATTCCAAAACCGAACTTTATTATATTATATTATAGATTGGTTTCCATAAAATTCAGAAGCATGAGAATAAAGTCAAAGATGTGCGAAATGTGGAACATGTTCATTTCGAAATCGTAGAAATTCCAGTTTCGTTTACAATAATAAATATTTTACAGCGCTGTGATGGATTGTTTCCATTTGTTATTTTAATTAAACGAAGTATTCGTCGTTTTGGATAAAACAGAAGTGTTGAGTAATGTTAGAATAACTTTTTTCTCTTTTTATGTAAGTACAACGAGACGAGGGGCACGTGGCTAAATAATAACAGCTACATGGGTCGATAGACGGGTAAGCTACGCTTGCCGCGGTCGTTTCATAGATGGATGAACATCCATAACATAATTATCGAGATCCCTCCGTGTCTCAGCAAATACGTTAAGACGTTGACCCCGGCTGTCATTCGTGGATCTTTGACAGTCGTTATTGTCTGACAGACTGACTGACAGACTTTTGGGCTTCTGACCAGAAGCCCATAAGTCTGAAGCCAGTGACTGAGTCGTGGAGGTCAGATAGGCAGTCGCTTCATGCAAAATACTGATATTCAGATGCATTCGGTAATACTGGAAGCCGACCCCAACATAGCTGGAACAAGACTAGTTAGATAGAATCATACAGGTTTCTACAGATAAAATGAATAAACGAAGAAAAGTTTTAAGAACGACTAAAAAGTAAGAAGAGCCGTTGCAGTTTAAAATTATTGGCTTTAGTTTTTAATAAAACGGGATAACTTTACATTACTCCCAAAGGGACATTCTTACCTGCATTTTAAAAGAAAACTCGTCACCCTTAACGTCTGTGTGTCACAAATTACCTGTTAGCGTTTCCGCGTACCCCTAAATTGCCTCAGAAAGTTATTTTTTGAACTTTCAAAAGCCTCTTTGTGAGTAAACAGTTTTTTGTTCGCCAAATGAAATGAAACGCGCTTTAACATTTTTATAGGAGTCAAACAAAACGCCTCGGAAACGTTTCGGATTCGAATACGCGTTTTCGTGTTCGGTTTTTTAAAGTTTTAAAACACGGTTTCGGTGACGTAGTTTGGGGCGTGATTGCTCTTTTGAACTTCGAGGGCACGAAATTGCGTTCCGTTAAAATTGTTCGAAAGTAGAAATGGATGTTTTATTCGTGACCAGCATTTTTATGGAAAAAGCCTACGAATAAATTTATTCGTAGGATAAAGCGGACAGGATAAAAGAGTACACTCACGCGAGTTTTGACAAAAAGTACACACATAATTAATGATGGGCACATGTTGGTGAACCAATATTTCCAGCTCATTTTCATCTGCCTAACCTTTTTCCAACTATGTATGTTGTAGTCGGCTTCTCGTCTAACCGGATGCAGCTAAACACCAGTATTTTACATGGAGCGACTGCCTATTTCACCTCCACAACCCAGTTACTGGATGGGTAATACGATAGTTACCCCTTGGTAGATAGATAGATAGATAGTCTATAATAATACTCTTTATGTACCATCGCGGACATTTCCGATGAACCAATTTAAAACCTTATTGCCTTAATAATAAGGTCGAAAAGTGTTTCACCGCAAATGTCCGTGGTTGTATTCTACGAAAATAATGAATGAGGTGAAAAAAGTCTGATTTATTTCATTCAAATTACCATAAGAATGGCTTATATGAGGAGGTCGAAAAGTTTTATATACGGTTTAAAAGCAAGCTGAAAGAAATATTAAACAATATGAAAATTTCTAGTGCAAACAGTTTGTGCGTGTCATTAAGTGTTCTTGCCTTCGGAACTTGAAATCCTGTTCTTTGTACATGAACATGCGCACAAACTAAAATAAATCATAATTATATACATATATCTCTTCCGATGGGAGTAGGCAGAACGCCACCGGCTACGATCCTTACATACGCCTTTTGCTTCGCTTACGTTCATACATCTGGTCATATACGCACGTTGGTCCTAAAAAAATCATCATCTTACCCTTGTCCCATGCTACGTGGGGTCGGCGCATCACGTTTTCTCTTTCCATTCTCCCCTGTTAACCGTCACACTAGCATTTACTCCCTTCTCATTCATATCATTTCTTATACATTCAATCCGTCTTTTCTTTGGCCTTCCTCTTCCTTTCCCGCTCCATCCTTCAATATTTATATTCATCACTCTTGTTGTCACATGACATGCGTTTCCTCCCTCCTCAAACGATTTCCTTTCAGCTACTCTTTCACTGGCGCCACTTTCAATCTTCCCCTTATATACACATTTCTTACTTTATCCATTTTCGTCTTCCCACACATCCATCTCAACATTCTCATCTCCGCTGAATGCAATCATTTTTCCTCCGTCTTATTCACGGCCCAGCATTCCGATCTATACAGTACGATAGGCCTTATCATGGACTTGTAAATTTTCCCCTTTAACTTTAGGGGCATGTGTGGGTCGTAAGTTGTTCCTGTGACTTGTCGGCATTTCATCCATCCAGAGTGGACCTAGTGCGGTACGTCTCGGTCTATTTCGCCATCTTCTTGGACCTCGGTCAGTCTTACCAAATGTAACATCGAAATATATGTTCTTAAAAAGGTTTAGGCTCTTAAAAAAGACTTCGATTCTACACCCCCTGAACCGTTTAAAGTTTGCATACGAACGAATTGGCTAGTTTACAATATTTATTATATCCGTAAACCACCGTAAAAGTGTCTAAGACATACATTATTAGGAAACAATAACTTTCAGCTGCAAGCAAGCGTTTTTAAAGAGGCCACTATACTTTAGACGATGTTGGAACTTTTCCAGCGTTTAAAGGAAAACAGCATGTTTAAGTATTGAATTTATCAAGTAATAAGCTAGACTCGTGTTTATGGGTAGTCGGATATGATGAGCATGATAGGATGAGCAATTTAGTAAGACATGCTGTACAGGTGGCAGATATATCGACATGCAACCTAGCTCTGTTACCCGTCCTGGACCACACTTTTTTGTTCCGTGGAGAAATGCTCATGCATACACTACCACGAGGAGATAATGTAGTTATGTGGGATTCGCGTTGACTTTTTCTTCGACTATAAAAAATATATTTGATGTTCCATACTTTTTGACCGCACTTTTGTAGGAACCATCTGATTAAAAAAAATAACCAATGAATAATTTCAACGCCCCCTGCGTTGAATTTATTCGTAGGTTATTTTTTAGGATTCCGTACCTCTAAAAGGAAAAAACGGTACCCTTATAGGATCACTCGTCTGTCTGTCTGACTGTCCGTCTGGCACAGCCAACTTGCTCCGAATCTAATATAATAATATAATATTCCACAACTATCACACAACGCCGTCTAGCCTCAAGCTAAGCAGAGCTTGTGTTATGAGTACTAGACAACTGATAAACATACTTATATATTTCTAAATACATACATATATAGATAAATTACACCCAGACACAGAACAAATGATCATGCTCATCACACAAATATTTGTCCTGGGTGGGAATCGAACCCACGACCTCCGGCATAGCAGTCAGGGCCACTAACCACTAGACCAACAGGCCAGTCTAATGGACCGATTAAGTTGAAATTTGGTATGCTTATGAATTTCTGTGACCCAAACACGGACGTGTAACGTAAATAAATTAATTTTGAATATGGGGGTCGACTTTGGGGAACAAATAAGAAAATTAAAAAATACAAACAGTTTTGCAAACGGTACTGAGTGACATATCAAATGAAAGGGCTTACTGTGAGGGTCTCAAATATATTTTTTTACCTATAGATTACAGGAAAACTTATAAGAAGTCTATGGTCTTAAATTAACATGGTGAATCTCTCAATATTGTGCGTACAAACTTACATTTGTAGTTGGAATGTATGGGTAAACATGTTTTTCAACTACAATGTTAACTTTGTTCTTAGAATAAATTCATCCCAACTACGGAACCCTGCACTGTGCGTAGTCTGACACGCACTTGGCCGGTTTTGTATTTTGTCTATTCTTCCATCGACAAAACCCGTCATGCTATGCATTCTGATATCTCCTACCGCATACCGCATTAAAGAACATCGTTCCAAAAAAATACTATTACCTACCTCTATTTCCTTGTAAATACGTAAGAAAGCATAAGCTGGGCTTTACTTGAAGCCTGCTAAACAATTGTGCTACTTTATATCCCTCTTGTACTCTAATTCGATTTTATAGTCTAACAGTAAAACTGTGACTGACTTACACAGTATAGGACAAAACAGTAAGCTAACGTTTTTATGTTGCTACTATTATTTTAGTACGTGTTTTTATTGGCTTTGTGTTTATAGGCTAAGGATAGTAAAGTCTTCACATGGTTCGGTCTTCTACAGATTGTACTTCGGTGAGTGTGCCCGAGAACTCCACGACCTCATTCCGCTGGCCCCCTTCTACCATCGGACATCTAGACGCACTGCCAGTTACCATCCCTACCTAGTTGCTATTCCACCAATTAGCACTAAGCGCTTCCAAATGTATTTTATAATGCGCACAGCAAAAGAGTGGAACTCACTACCTGCGTCTGTGTTTCTGAACGCATACAACCCTTATCTCTTCAAAGTGAGAGTGAACAGGCTTCTTCTGGGTAAGCTCACTCCATCGTCGACTTTGTCTCTGTCACCTCTGACCTAGACAGAGTCAAGAGCAAACCCATCACAAATAAAAAAAAGGTAAGGAGTATAGTGAAAATTGATAGATGAAAATTAGATGTTATAACGTAACATAATAAATAAAATAAATAAATAAGTACCTACCTGGAAGCACTCATAACTTTCTTTTAGGGTTCCATAACTCAAAAGGAATACACGGAACCCCTATAGGATCACTCGTGTGTCTGTCTGTCTATCCATCTGTCACAGTTAATTTGCTCCGAATCTAATGGACTGTATTGAAATTTGGCACACGTATGAATTTCTGTGACCCAAACACGAACGTGTAACGTAAATAAATGAATGTTGAATGTGTGGTCAATTTTGGCAAAGGAAAAAAATTGGGCAAGTAAGAAAATTACAAAAAGTTTTGCAAACTGTACCGTGTTACATATCAAATGAAAAGACTTTTTTTTATTTAAAAATAATTTGTTTAAAGTTATTTAGGGAAATAGATGAAAATTTACCATTCCTCTCCTTATCTCCGAAACTACTGAGCATAAAATTTTGAAAACCATACGGAAAATAATTCTATATCTAACCCTTCAATGTGCTGGGTCCGACACGCACGTGGCCGATTTTTTTTTACTTATTTTTATTATAATAAAAAAAAAAAACTATGACACTGTGTTCCCATATATTGTCTTACATTCTCAATTGTTCAACTCCTACTCTAGGATAGCAACAGAGACATATACGTCAAGTATCGCCCGATAATGAGTTCGAAGGTAAAATGGTAGTAGCGCCATCTAGAATTCAATACAAGGTGACTTTGAAATCAATAGATAAAATTTAAAGGGGTGTTCTACTCATCAATATGAACAACTTTTACTATGGCACCAACTAAAAATTCGCAAAAAATATATCGACCTTCCCCATGTAAAAGTATACCTAATTGAACCATTTTGTATAAGGGCCGGTTTTTGATCCGTAGTTAACTCAACCAAATGGCGTAACTCATTCATGTTTAGTCTTTCACATTTAGCCAACATTCACAGCATTAGTTACTATGTTTAACCATTGGTTGAGAATTTCTAAAATTCTACGGATCAAAAAACCGGCTCTAAGAAGGCCGATTTTTTATTTTTTATTTTGTCGCTTGTTTTCAAAGTCACTCTGTATTATTATAATTTCTAATGTAACAACAGGGACACTGTTGTTAGACTAGAAATTAATTCTAATGCAGTTAAAAGGCTATGTTTTTGATGAGAGGTCACCCTTTAAGTGATGGAGTCAAATCAAGGAGCCTTTTTGGCCAAAATATAACAAAAGACCTGTCTTTTTTATATTTTGTTAATTTTATATTTATTTTACCTCAAACATTCATAAAAACCTCACAACATACTTTTTAATCGTTTTATTTATTTATTTTTCTTTAATCTCTATTAATAAACTCACTAATTGTTTGAAACTTTTGTTACTTGCTGTGATATCAGTTGTAAGCTATCAAATATGTAACTGTGAACAGGCGGGGACCTGGTGACCTGTATTACAGGTGTTACTATCTACCACAGGCACCAGCGATCCACGACCAAAAATTGTTAGCTGTTTCATTTTGTTTTTTTTTTTTTTTTATGTAAATTTTGTTAGTTGTCTATGCTCCTTTTTTACTATTTGTATTTCCTATGCGTGTCCCAAATAAAATATTTTTTTTCTTTCTTTCTTTCAATCAATCAATCAACTCAACCTTTCGCAGTCCACTGCTGGACATCGGCCTCTCCCAGGCGGTGCCACAACACCCTGTCTGTCCTCCGCCTTCCACATCCACTCCATTGAGTGAAGGAGTATACCTATTTAATACCTGATGATGCCCTTTACATAAGTGTCATTTATTGTGTACACCTATTGTTGGAGATCCTAATCAATAAATAATTAATTATAATTTCATAAAGCCCAAGTTTTTTGTAGCACGCCTAGTTTTTACCGACTTCAAAAAAGGAGTTTATTCAACCCGTAATGTTGTATGTATGTATGTATATTTGTATGTACGCATTTTTCTCAAAAACTTATGAACCAATTTTGATGATTCTTTCACTAACGTGATCTACATACTTTCAGGAAGGTTTTAATATATAATAGATTAGGTAATTATTCTTTTGTACAAAGCTATATGCATAAATGTACTGTATTTCCGTCATTTCTAAGCGGATTTTGATGATTCTTCTTTTCGTTGGTCTTGGGCTTATGTAAATGTATATTCAACTAAAAATGGAAAAATAAGTTTAACAACTTCTGAAGTCGGTGTCTTCGATTCTTCAATGTCAATGCACCTTAGCTTGGCACCGACTTCAGAAGCTGTTAATGCTGGTCACCCTACCCCGAGTGAGCCGGACAACCGGATAAACCAAACCATGATATTGCACAGTACAAGCACAGAATAATAGTACAAGTAATAGTAAAGAGTAAAGAGAAGCGAGCAGTGTCCTTGAGATAATAAACCTACGTACGCCCTCTAGGTCACACAGCACGGATTTATACTGTGCACACAGCGTTGAAAATGCTGTAATGCAAAAAAAAAAACAAAATGTCATTTTTCCATTTTTTACAAAAAAAAAAAATACAAAAACGCCGCGCACCCATCCCTCCCTATGTACGTATTTGAAAAAAAAAACAACGAAATATTCCCCGTTTCATTCATATTTTTCGGTTTTATTGGAAAAAACAAAATATCTTTCAAATTTTCTTGAAACTTTCGATTAAAACATTGAAAAAACAACGGAATTCGAAAGAAACGAAATTTAACGACGACGTGCCGTAACGTACATTTTAGTAAATTTGTAAATTCAACTAAAAATGGAATAATAAATTTACTTTAAAAAAAAAGTAAAAACCGACTTCAAAAACCTAAAACGACTAATATAACTTTCATAAAAAACTTAACAACTTCCGAAGTCGGTGTCTTCAATTCTTCAATGCTCGGTGCCGACTTCAGAAGCTGTTAAGTTTTTATTAACTCGGTTTCTACAATTTTTTAAAGTAAATTTATTATGGCCCACGACAAGCACTTAAATTCATTTTAAAAGTAGTTCAACTTGTCTTACTGTATTCCACTACACTACGTGCACCCTTAGGCCGTCTCCACACGGACGTTAAGTCGCGATCGACGGCCGTAAATCTCGCTTCCCACAGATAAAGTAGAGACGTGAGCAGCAGCCTAACACGGCCATCTTCATTTCTCGGTTTACGAGACAACTCCGGTGGTATTTTTTATGTTCCGACCTTTCTTTTAATATCTATGAATCTATTAAGTAATAATTTTCTCAGAAATTGGTGTGGTTTCCGTTATTTTGGTCATGGTCAACTTTGGCTTTCAGTTTTGGTAATAAAGGTTATTAAAAAAACTGGCCAAATGCGAATCGGACTCGCGCACTGACGACGGAAGAATTCCATCTAAATCATTGTAGGTTACAAAAAAAAACGGCCCAGCTTTAAGTGACAAAAAGACAGACAAACGGACAGACTGTGTTGGCTTAGAAAATGGGTGCCTCGAGCATCCTATAAGGAGCCCTAAAAAAATTAATGAAAAAATAAGTAATGAAAATGATAAATTATTTTGTAAGTGGATAATTTAAGTAAATTATTTAAAAAATATGATAACATTGAGATCAACTCAATGTTATCATATTTTTTTAAATAATTTATATATCGTAGGTACTTCAAAATATCGTAATGAGTAAGTAATTTAATGGTTCATTTTTACTTAAACATGTTTGTCATATTATATTAAAGTAATCGTTCTTGGAAGCCGAGAAAAATATCCTTGAAATAATTATGAATTTTCACAGAATTAGGAGGAACGAAAAGCGTTCGCTCAGCGGTTTGAAACTTCTGACTTTTAATATCCTTAAGAGGCCTTATACTTATGAAATTTGCCGATTTTGCTGATCTATGTGATTTTACAGACGTGATTTTACATTCAAAACACTGTATTTCTATAAGTTTTAAAATAATGCACAGCATGAAGAATTCTTATTTTGCGTCGAGTATTATAATACGAGATTTAGGTTGTTCTAAAAGGTTTTATATTGGCAATTTTTTAAAATATGTTTGCACGTTTTTTTTTTCAGAAGATTGATTGATTTTGAACTGAAGTTTATTTCTGTTGTTTTAATTTTATAAACTTTAGCGTTCTAAGTAGCTGAATTCAAAAGCAATTCTTTGCCCATTTTCTCTAAAATATGTTAGCACTTTTTTTTTCATGAGATTGATTGATTTTGAACTGAAGTTTATTTCTGTTGTTTTAATTTTATAAACTTTAGCGTTCTAAGTAGCTGAATTCAAAAGCAATTCTTTGCCCATTTTCTCTAAAATATGTTAGCACTTTTTTTTTCATGAGATTGATTGATTTTGAACTGAAGTTTATTTCTGTTGTTTTAATTTTATAAACTTTAGCGTTCTAAGTAGCTGAATTCAAAAGCAATTCTTTGCCCATTTTCTCTAAAATTTGGCTAAGTTAAATATTTTTTTACTCAAAAATTTTATATGAAAGTGGTAAAAAGTTATGCATTCATTTTATAGACGACTTTCATAGAAATAGGTACATTGTATTTGTTTCATATTCGTTAGACACTAAAACGATTCGTTAATACCTATGGGATATTCTAAACCTCTTACAGCAAAAATTCACAACACAGTTTTTCGGTCGATTAGTCAAACTTACATAATAAAAATAAAAAAAATATCATCATAATTGAAATGATCTTTCATGTTGTACATTAAAACTTAGACATATAGTATTTTAATTGTAAAATCACGAAAATCAACGAAAGCAGCAAAATTTCGTATACGGCCTCTTAAATAAATAATGTAATTCTTAAACAAACTAGATCAAAAAAAGATTTAATCTAAAACAAAATAATGAGTTACTTTACAATTAATTTATGGTGAAATGAACTTAAAAACATAAACAAGCTAACACTAAAATATAAAGGAATTTAGTTTGATACTCGACACTTAATAAATGTGCTGTTTTGTTAAAGCTACGGTTTCCTGGAAGAGGAGTGGCCGCCAAATAGCGTCCGCAGTTTACCGGTGAAAGTAAGTTGGCGTGTGGAGCTCGTGGCTAAGTAGTGACAGCCGTACAGGTCGATCCATCACGTTAAGCTAAGCTTGCCGGGGTTGGTCCGTGGATGGGTCACCATCTTTTCATACCAAGACTCCTCCGTGCCTCGAAAAGCACGTTAAGCCTTTGGTACAGGCTCTCATTCATGGATCTTTGACAGTCGTTACGGGTCGTCAGAAGCCCGAAAGTCTGACAACCAGTCTTACCAAGGGGTATCGTCAGATAGGCAGTCGCTCCATGTAAAATACTGGTATTCAGATGCATCCGGTGAGACTGGAAGCCAATCTCAACATAGTTGGGAAAAGGCTAGGCTGATTGATTGAAGTTGGTGTGTTTCCCTAAAGAAAGATTTTTCAAACCGCTGCCATTCATTTTCATGACAGCTGTGGCCGTTATGTGGCGGCCATCTCTTCGAGAGAACCATAGCTTAAAACCTTTCATAATATGTGGTCTAATACTAATGTGGAGAAGGAAGTAAATGTCGTGGTTTAAAAACAGCCGTATCGTCAGCGCCATTTTGAATAAGCATTTTTAATCGTTTTGCATAGATATAAAGAATAAAAAACAAAACTATCAGGCACAAGACCCAGGTTCAGGACATAACCCTAAAAATCATAAGACTAAAATGGATATGATCTGGATATATGATAATGAGCAAACAACAAATAGAGCAAAATAGTTACCCAGTGGTACCCAAGAAACGGCCTATGGAAGAGAGGTAGACGGTAGACCACAGAAAATATATATATAATATTTATATCCTAGGACATTGTTCACACAGATGGGATGATGACATAAGGGAGGTCACTGGAATAACATGGGGCAGAATAGCCAGAGAGAGACAGGAATAGTGAAGGTTGGAGGAAGCCTTTGCCGACTAGCAAACGGACATACAAATCATAAATAAATGCTACATACAAGCAGGCCAGATGGCGCGAGGAGGCAGAACGCCGGGGCGTAACTCCGCTGCCGCGAGAAATCACGGCACAGCGGACAGAGCTCCGGTGAGATCTCATGGCGACATGGAGAATACGACCGTCGCAACCCAGTGCTGGGCACGCCATAATTCTCGTCCTCATCTTCCGCCTGACGCAGGTCCTCACTGGATACGGTTGCTTCGGGAGGTTCCTGTTCCGGATAAAGCGGGAGGAAACGCCCGTGTGCCACCGGTATGTGGATCGCCCGGAGGACACAGTGGAGCATACGGTGGAGGTCTGCCGCGTCCTCTATCAATTCCCGAAGCCCAGGGCATCACCTGCGGCGACTAGGGGCGTGAGGCGCAAAGATTGTCTCTCTCTCACGCATTCCGCCTCCGCCTTCGCGAGAATTACTGCTTCGCAGAAGGAGGTGACGGCTTCCCATGAACTCTTGCTCCGTACCATAGCCTGGATGAGGGCTGGACGTGAGAGATCGCCGCCGCCGATAACTTCGTCCATAATTGCACAGACAAAACCTTCGGTTTCCCCAAAGAGGTCACCGGAACGCAACCAGGCTACGGACGCTAGCAGGTCTACATCAGATCCATGTAGGGCTCAGAAAAAGCGTCCCTGAAGCTCCTTACTCTGCCATACCTCCCTGCGATCGTTAGTGTCAAGCACTATAGGCTTGCGCCAGTTCTCTTCAGCTAAGGAGAGTGGGGTGAGGTTTTTGTCCACCGCGACCACATCTCTGTGTATCCCCACGTCGGCTTCTAGGAAATATTCCCTGAGGCTGCGTATCTCGCGACTGTAGAGATGCTTCACCAGAACGAACACATGGCGTCACCATCATGCAGCAGGCGCGTGTCAGCCACACCATAGTCTGGTCGCTCCCAAGCCCTATAGACCAACCTTTCATCGTTCTGGAAGGTGCAATTATGAGTATATCGGTCTACTCGCCGTTTATATCCACGAATACGGTTCGCCCATGCATACTTTCTGCTTCAGGAAGTCGATGCGCTCTTTCACACGGGACATACTGTCCTGAGGGCTGACATCAGTCCCTGAGAACGCCCACCTCGCAAAGCGTATCACTCTGGGACGAGTATTGCCATCCCTAAAGCAGCTTAGTTTGCCGATGAGCGCTCTGGCCCCACCAATACGTCGCTCAATTCTGCACTGCCAAGCTGGTATGGTTGGTTTCGGTCGTGCAGCTCTAGAGTCATTAGCTTTGACGTGAGCTACACGATATGCCGCTACAGCCGCGCAGTACAGAATCGAAAGAGTATCGGTGAGGTTTTCTCAGTCGTCAAAATAGTTTGACAACTGCGAATCCAGAGCCACCACCAGCGCCCTATTTTTGTTATGCATAGGCAAACGAGGTAAGCGATGCCTAAGTTCGGGTGACATAAACCGACATTCCCCAATTGCACCCTCCAAAGCAGTCCTCAATTCCTCATTGCACTGGGTACTTACCCTTGTAGCCCTGTCATCACACCCCTCGTCAGCTTGACTTGTGCTGCATTGTGGCACAAAAACATTCTGCGACAGGGGGGCGATAACATGGCTACTCTGCATTTCGCTACGCAGGCGATCAAGTACAATGTTATCCAACATAATTATGATTACACTGGCACCTGATCCGATAGACGTTGTCCCGAAACGTTGACAGTTGGCTCAAGCACCTGAAACAGAGAGAGCATCCGAACACGGTACGCGGTCAGATTATTTCCCCCCCTCTGTAGCCCCATAGTATGAGCGCATGACGTCCTCGTTAATGGATTGTGTCCATCTCATGCGCTGCACACTTCCGCCGGGAGATGGGACCCTATCAGAGCCGGTGGGCCTCGAGGTCCTAAGCCGTCCGGTGGCCGTCGTCTTCCCCGTCGACGAGCAGGTGGTGGTAACGTCGGCGGGGGAAAATATTCGTCGCTCGAGCTCGACGCAACTGCCACGGCCGGTGTAACAGCACTCTCGATGGGGCTGGGTACCGGCAGCGGCAGGGTGGAGCTGAGCGACGTTATTATTATTATTATTATTAAATACGGGCGAAAGTGACGACTACACTAAACTTTATGTTACCGACTAAAAGCTCAATAAATATAAAAATCGTTTTACTGCAACACCATTTACCTACCATATGGAACATTAACCTCACCTTTAAAGCTTTAAAAAGCACCATATCACATTATAAATCACATTTATTATAACCACAAAAAAACCCTTATTATCCTATAACAGTAAATTAAAAATTACCGAGTTCCAACCGTAAATGACGAGACGGTATCGACAACCGTAAATTATCGAAAATACCATAAAATTTGTTAGTATATATCAAAATTTATAAAAATTTACGACGACACCGCGTAATAACGAAATTGTGTGTACAGATCGTGGGTTAATGGAAGTGACGTTGAGCGTGGTATCTTGTGATATCCAAGCGTAGTTTGTGATAGCTCTAATATGTATATTGTTTTAGTGTCAAAGATCTACCTATTTCACAGGTGGACGGTTTTATAATCGAAAAAAATATCGAATTGAAAGACATTCATAATAGAAGTCACGAGCTTTGTTTTTTATTTTTTTTTTATTTTAATAAATAAATAGTTTATTGTCACAAAGAAACATACATTAGTATACATTGATTAAAAAGATGTTACTACTATTTATTATTATGTAGCCTAAGTATTCAAATTAATTTATTTGCAAATATGGATAAACAATATGTAGGTGTCACACGATCATGTAACTATGGTATAGTTATTACAATGTTGGTAACGCCATTATGTTACCTTTCAGCATGCCAAAATACAGATAAATAAAACACAAAAAAAGTTATTTTGGTGATTGGAGTATTTTGGCTGAATAAAAAAACTTTAGGCTTTTTAGTGCCCTAGCTAGGATGCGAATTTGTCAATTATTCCATCGCTACGACAAGACAGCCTAAACTTCCAACACAAGTAAGCATAATGTAATTTCTAGACCAGTAGCGACATCTTAGGCAAAACCTCATATTTCATACTCATTATGGTAATTGCCTCATCCAGGCAGAAGTGCTTTTGAAATAGTATCCTTGAAATAGATCACGATATATTTTTGGTAAAGTATAAAGTTGGATATTATAAGGTCACCGAAATGTTTTTTTAATAACATTCTGTCTCGAAAAGTTTATTCTGCTACATCATGACTAGCCTTTTCCCAACTACGTTGGGGTTAGCTTCCAGTCTAACCCGATGCAGCTGAATACTAGTAGTTTACACGGAGAGACTGCCTATCTGACCTCCACAATCCAGTTACTGGGTAATACGATAACCCCTTGGTAAGACTGGCTGTCAGAATTTCGGGCTTCTGGCGACTCGAAACGACTGTCAAAGATGAGACGTAGACTGTCAGCCTTTTTTTTTGTGGATGGGAAATCATCAAATAACTTCTCCCGCTCTGGGTGGAGCGGAAGGGCGTGTCAGACTTCTACTGACTAAAACCCACCCGTGTTCCTTCAGTTACCTGTGCCAGGCCCACGGTAACTCTTTCGAACAACCCGCAACCCTGGCGGGGCACTGTCAGCCTGGACCAATGGGGCTTAACTTATTTTCCGAGGCACGGAGGGGTCTTGTTATGTAAAGATGCTCAACCATCTACGGAGCAACCGCGGCAAGCGTAGCTTAACCGATCGATCGACCCGTGCGGCTGTAATAACTTATCCACAAGCCCCTCTAATAGTATTCTGGAAAATAGTCTGAAATAAAAGTTCTTTTCTTTACGGGACTCTGTAGTTATGCCAAAACAATAATTTAAAAAATCTGTAGCAGAAGTTGAAAAAACCATTATTCTTTACTGTAACGATATTAAAATAGTTTGATAAACACGGATACACACGTGTAGGTAAAAAGAGTTTCAAAATATACTAACCACATCTCAAAAAAATCAAAATATACTAATCAAATCTACATGTTCTTGGTCCACTTTCCATACAAAATTGTCCATTATTTTAACAAGGTCAGGAAATGAGAATGCAGTTTCCAGTATATGCACGTTTATTCACTCTTGTTTAATACTTTAAATCCACCTTCCATAGATAATACACTATGCTAAAGTAATACCACCTTCCTCGACTAGACACTAAACTAGAATGCCCGTGTTCGCGTGTGCCACCTCTCTAACTCCCAAGTGAACGAACGAATGAACGTCTGATTGAAGTGTTGGAGGGTATGACACATTAGTCAATACACCATCTAAATCACGCGAAAACGCACATTGAATTATAAAGTAAATACGTAATAATAAAAGATGATAAATATTACTACAAAAATACAAGTAATTAATAATACTAAAAATGCTAACAATTGTCTTTATTTATCTAGACCAGAAATACGCATGAACAAAGTCGTAGGCAGAAGTTTGTGATTTATATTATTTTATATTTAGAAATGACTTCTTTTGATAGTTCTCAGACTGTTTATAAGACGTCGTTACGCATAATCTGTGGGCGTTATAAGCTGGGGAGTGTTGCTAGGGAGACTGAAACACCCGGTTTTTCTATTTAACATAACAACACGCTTGTAATCCCCAAAGGGTTAGGCAGAGCTGTACACACACATTTTGCCAGTTGTGTTTAAGTCCCATGTAATAGGAGGAGCCGAGCCTATCACCATCCACCGGGTACAAATCAAGACTTCGAGCTGCTACTGAGAAATTCCAGATGGAAAACCCCTAGAACACTTAGCCCGGCCTGAGCTCGTGGCTAAGTAATAACAGCCGCACGGGTCGATCCATCAGGTTAAGCTACGCTTGCCGGGGTTGGTCTGTGGATAGGTGACCATCTTTTCATACCGAGACTCCTCCGTGCCTCGGAAAGCACGTAAAGCCGTTGGTCCCAGCTGTCATTCGAGGATCTTTGGCAGTCGTTACGGGTCATCAGAAGCCCGAAAGTATGACAACCAGTCTTACCAAGGGGTATCGTATTACCCAGTTACTGGATTGTGTAGGTCAGATAGACAGTCGCTCCATGTAAAATACTGGTATTTAGCTGCATCCGGTTAAACTGGAAGCCGACCCCAACATAGTTGAGAAAAGGCTGGGCAGATTGATGGACTTAGCCCGGCCTGGGAATCCAACCCGGGACATCATAGTCAGCGATTGCTTGCTACCACTAGACAAACGAGGCAGCATATCTGTAAAGGAGGGCTCATTTTCCAACCGCCATTTTGAAAATTTTACAGTTTTTACACAAAATCTGGCAAACGTATTTTTTTTATTTGGATAAAATAAATCTGATAGGTAATTGCAAAATCAACCCATCAAATCATCAATCAAATTATTTCTAGTAAATTTACGAAAAACGACGGGTCTTAGAATATAATGGTGTTTTTTTTTTTTTTTTTTTATTTGAGATGGGTTTGCTCTAGTCTAGGTCGAAGGTAATAGAGACAAAGAGCTTACCCAGAAGACTCTTGCTCAAAAACTAAACTAAAATTAGAACATCGCTATCTTCTAGGAACAGGCAGTGCGAGAAAAGGACGGGTATAGCTATGGACTAAGTTAGAGATGTCAAATTAGTTTACGCCTTGCGCTTCACTATGTTTTAGTCGACATTTGTTTACACGTGTAGTCTAAATTTGTATGGAAATATTAGTTCAACTAAATTTGACAGCTCTAATTTACGTCCGTCTCTTTCTTGTTTTATTAGAGAGAAAAGTTACCAATAGTCTAAATTAAGTTTAGTTCGTGCACAACAGAATCGGTCACCACTGTCATTTAATTAACTAACTTTTCTTAATTACATAAGTTTCAGTTTCGGTTCCGGTCGAAACTAGAAGAGGAGCCGAAGGTTAGGTTACGGTTTCGGTTTCGGCAGAAAATCGTGTTTCGGTCAGACACTTCTTATGACTGCATCCGATTAATTCTCTTAACCTGTAGAAGAACAAGCCACATTCGGAGAGGTCCCAAGTTTTTTCAACTTTATTATTTTAATACCTACGCAACGCGTACCATACTTAGTTTTACACTAGATAAAATAAAATACCGGCCAAGTGCGTGTCGGACCACGCGCAATGAAGGGCTCCGTAGTTGGGATGAATTTATACAAACTTAACATTGCAGTTCAAAACATGTTCTCCCATACAATCCAACTGCAAATTAAGTTTGCACGTACAATATTGAGAGATTTACCATGTTATTTTAAGACCACAGAGTTCTTATAAGTTTCTCTGTAATCTCTAGGTATAGAACTATTTTATGTATTTTTTTTTTTCAAAATTTTAGGCTCAGTAGTTTCGAAGATAAGGGGGATATTTGATATGTAATACAGTACAGTTTGCAAAAATTTATTTATTTACTTACAAGTCCGTGTTTAGGTCACCGAAATTCATACGTGTACTAAATTTCAACTTAATCGGTCCATTAGATTCGGAGCAAATTGACTGTGATAGACGGACAATTAGACAGACAGGCACACAAGTGCATTGGCATTGCAATAATTATTTCAACCGTCCCTATTAACAATGTCGGATATACATTTTTACCAATGTTCACTTTTTTACATAAATCGAATTACAATTAAAAAAAAATCTTCACTGTCAAAACAAACTTTGAACTGAGGGCAGTTCAAAGTTTGCCCTAACGATAAAAAAGAATGTTTATGATATTAACAATGTCAGTTCTGCGAAAAAGACCATTGTTCAGTAGGGACTAAACAGTAGTCTCCCTGCAGAACCGACATTGTTAATAGGGACGGTCGATTTCATGTTTCTATAGTTTTAAGGTGTATTTATTTTATGCTGTAATGCCAATTAAACGCATTTTTCTTTCTTTCTTTCTAAGTGATCCTATAATAATTCCTTTATCTCCTTTTAAGGTACGGAACCCTAAAAACCACATGCAGACACAAAGCTTTATACAAAAAACAATTTGTTTACTTCTAAAACAGTCTTGCAGTTAAATCATATTTTCTTGAAAGGATGACGTAGCCCGCAAATGTGTGAAGTGGCGAAAAAGTTTAAAAGTAACTAATGGCGCGGTGCCAAGTGACAGCATTCCACTGTGTCTAGACTAGTAGGTCGGCCATTTTGATTTTACTGTCACCGTGTGTGGAATGTTTGGTTAGGTTAGGTTTGAAAAAAAAATAGTTTATTACGGTATGTGGGTTATGATATGGGTAAACTTTACCGAAATTCATATGTGTAGCCTTTGCCCACCTATGTTGGGGACGGCTTCCAGTCTAACTAGATGCAGCTGAAAACCAGTTTTTTACACGGAGCGCCTGTCTGACCTCCACTACCCAGTTACTGGGTAACACGATATTCCCCGATAAGACTGGTTGTCAGACTTTTGGGGCATTGGGGCAGACTACCGATTGCAGCAAGCGTCCCAGTGCTCTTGCACTGGTACATTCCGTTCGAGATAAGTGCCTACAACTCGTAACAACTGCCTGTTGTTAGTCAGTCAAGGTCCATACGCGCTCAGCGAGACACGTAAGACGCGATCACGCGTCGCGTCGCGTCGCCGCCACGCCGCGCCGCCAGCGTCCGAATGCGTTGATTTTATTTCATTTTGACATGGAAACGTCTTTTCGTTCAGTGTACTGGTGGTAAGTTCAATATATCCGACCGACAAAAACATGTAAGATTTCAACCGCTAATAACTTAGAAACTGTTAATGTTAGAGTAATGGTTGAGCACTCAAAAGATAGGTCATATTTATAACAATTTTTAGGCCAGATTTAATTTGCCTATGACGACACACTACGAGTGCACACGCATGCGCGCAATCCTCTATTTTTCACTATGTGTAGAAATATCAACTCGTATAGCGCAAAAACGTGTTTAGCTAGATCAGTTATTCTGGTGTCTTTGTCAAGAGTTGCCAAAGCACTAGTAGGACCTAAAGAGAAACAACATAAATATTGGCTAAAATAGCTTTAAACATATGAAATTGATAATAGCAAAATAATATCAAATGTCGTCTCATATCGGCCGTAAATCTGCTCAGTAATTAATAATATTATAATCGGTGAGCCTACTAAGTCCAGGGTCGAGTAAATACAATGGCTACGGTAGTATGGGAAACCGTAGTAAAATTTCAATAATATGATTTCACGAAAACAAACGGCGTGGATTCAAACTGCGCCAACTAAACTTTTTGACTTTGTGCACCCTTAGTTATTGCATCAAAATTAAATCGTAACATTAACAATTGTTGTGTGTGCGAATGTTATAATAAACAGAAGATCTCATAATTATCTTTTTTAAGTTACCAAGTGATTGTGAAACGTAAGTTAACTCCATTCAGTAATTAGTTACGATAAATCTTCCATTTTAAATGTAAGTACACTATTCAAATTATCAGTACACTATATTAAATTGAACGAAAATCCATTAAGAAATGATAAATGATGAATGATAAATGATTTTTATTTCTGTAAGTAGGTTTGTACAAACACTTTTACAAGTCAATCATGTTTTTTTTTAACTAGATGAGGTCGGCGTTTCCTATCTGACTACTCTGAGAAGAAAGGCCGAAACAAACTCAGAGGTCACAGTCTCTTATAAAGTCCAGACATAATCTTGGTCACTTCATGTGAAGACCATGTAGATTGGTGTCTGAAATGGTCTTTTGAGGAAAGAACCACACAGATTGAGAGGACCTGTCCAGTCAGTGCACGCATTTGTCAGTAATCGCGCAGCTCAACTCAGAACTTAAGGAGCTCAACGATTCGACGAACAATACCAAAGAAAGGACATTGGGATAGGCCGCATAAATTACTCAAACTGCCAGACTATGATTAAAAATAACTGAGAGAAAAAATAAAACAAACAAAAAAAAGTAATGACCTACATATTCTTCACATTCACAATAAATTAAAATAATATAATACTTTACAAAGTAAATATTCATGTCAACATTCATTATGCAAAAATAAAAAAAATAAAAAATTTGGAGCAGTTCAATCCCAAGCCTTTTTGTTCTTAATATAATCTTTAACGGTATAAAAAGCTTTCTGACACAACTTGCGTTTAATGAATGATTTGAATTTATTAAGGCTCAGATCTTGAACGTGGCTTGGAAGTTTATTATAAAAGCGTATACATTGACACCTGAATGAGCCACCTATTTTCTTGAGCCTTGTTGGTGGTACAACAAATTTGTGTTGGTTCCTAGTATTTATATTGCGGATATCACTGTATTTTTTAAACAATTTAATGTTTAATGTGTAGAAATGTCAAGTCATGTTGCTTGAGCTCTCGGCGGAGTGATGGGGGTATGTGTATGCGTCGTATTGTCTTAGGAGTAAAATTCAAAATCGCTTAAATTGATTAAGGATAAGAGCTCAAGATAAATGCCAGCAACTTTACCTGCGATCGTACGATCGCACAAACTTACATTTTTCGCGCGCTAATTTTAGTTTTGCCACTCTGTCAGTCTTATTTCTCTGTGTACTTCGTCATTAGTGTAATGCAGTAATGTTGAGAATCATAAAGGTAGACTTTGATTTCCTGCGGCAGGCGACAGCGATAGCTGTTGTAGCGTTAGCCTTCTATCTACCCAAACTTTGTTAAGCAACTTGACTACCAACTAAAACAGTCCGTTTATTCAAATCACAACTGTCATTCTTTGACAGTTGTATGAAATGGCTATAACACGAAAAATTAAGGTAGGGTGTCAATTAATAGAGGTTGTGTGTCTATTAATTGAGGTAGGGTGTCAATTAATTGAGGTTAAGTGTCTATTAATTGAGGTAGGGTGTCAATTAATTGAGGTAGGGTGTCTATTAATTGAGGTAGGGTCAATTAATTGAGGTCGGGTATCTATTAATTGAGGTAGAGTGTCAATTAATTGAGGTAGGGTGTCTATTAATTGAGGTAGAGTGTCTATTAATTGAGGTAGAGTGTCTATTAATTGAGGTAGGGTCAATTAATTGAGCTCGGGTATCTATTAGTTGAGGTAGGGTGTCAATAATTGAGGTCAAGTGTCTATTAATTGAGGTAGGGTGTCAATTACTTGAGGTAGGGTGTCTATTAATTGAGGTAGGGTCAATTAATTGAGGTAGGGTGTCTATTAATTGAAGTAGGGTCAATTAATTGAGGTCGGGTATCTATTAATTGAGGTAGTGTCTATTACTTGAGGTAGGGTGTCTATTAATTGAGGTAGGGTCTATTAATTGAGGTAGGGTGTCTGTTACTTGAGGTAGGGTCAATTAATTAAGGTCGGGTATCTATTAATTGAGGTAGGGTGTCTATTAATTGAGGTAGTGTCTATTAATTGAGGTAGGGTATCTATTAACCGAGGTAGGGTGACAATTAATTGAGGTAGGGTGTCTATTAATTGAGGTAGGGTCAATTAATTGAGGTCGGGTATCTATTAATTGAGGTAGAGTGTTAATTAATTGAGGTAGGGTGTCTATTAATTGAGGTAGTGTCTATTAATTGAGGTAGGGTGTCTATTAACCAGGGTAGGGTGTCAATTAATTGAGGTAGGGTCAATTAATTGAGGTTGGGTGTCTATTAACCGAGGTAGGATGTCAATTAGTTGAGGTAGGGTGTCAATTAATTGAGGCAGAGTGTCTATTATTCGAGGTAGAGTGTCTATTTATTGATCTATCAATTCCCTTGCCTGTAGCTGAGACAAAATAAAAATAATGAGAAGTCCTTGTGTTGAAAAGAAGATCCTTGTTAAATACTAAATACACAGTTTAATGAAAACTAATTATAATTAATAATTTTCCCTTCGAGACAGGCGATAATTTAAACAACAATGCTCTATTTACTCAAATGGTTTAATTATTTAGCAATACAAATTATAATAAATCCCTAATTAATAGACTTGTCAACATTCTAAATCAATTCAAAAGCCTTGATTTCAGTCAAATTCAAAGTAATTTATTTAATTTAAATGTGGTAGATAATACAATGGTGGTTGCTGGTGAATAAATATTCTTGTGCGATGACTTATTTCGCCATATTTTGGCTTGCAAATATTAATTAACAGTAGGTAAGGTGCTTATTTATTTAAGCAATTATATATACCAACAGCCTGCTGTTCTAATGTGTAATTGCTGTCCTTTGTAAAATAGAATAAACGCATGTGGTGTTTACCTGTAATTGGGTGTGCAATAGAGCTAAGATCTATTGTTATGTATTTTCTATGTATGTATCGCTGTAACATCTGTTGGTGAACCATAAATAAATAAATAAACCGTTGAAAACATTAAATTATTTATAAACAAACAGCTACCACCGGCCCCCTTCTACCATCGAACATCTAGACGCACTGCAAGTTACCATACCTACCTGGTTGCTATTCCACCAATTCGCACTAAGCGTTTCCAAATGTCTTTTATAATGCGCACAGCAAAAGAGTGGAACTCACTACCTGCGTCTGTGTACGCATACAACCCGAATCTCTTCAAAGTTAGAGTAAACAGGCTTCTTCTGGGTAAGCTCACTCCATCGTCGACTTTTTCTCTGTCACCTCTGACCTAGACTAAAGCCAAGAGCAAACCCATCTGAAATAAAAAAAAAGCTAATAAAAAAACAATATACTTTTGGCACAAGATAAAAAATTATATCTACGTATACAATCACAGATTACAATAATATTCAATAATCTAAGTCTAGTCTACAATACATTCCTGTAATGAGAGGATCGACAAGAAGTTTTTTTTTGAAATTCAAATATTGAATAAAAACTATGTGAAATGAGCCATTTTTTAGTACCACGCAGAATTTTCTGTAAAAAAGATCAGTTATAAAATTTGGAATTGAATTATAAGTAAGGGACGCCATATAAACGCAACTGCGTAGCTAAAGTTTTTGGATTTGTGTTTTTGTTTATGTGTTAACACTGATAAATGCTGTTTGCGGCTGCGAGAGAAGCAGTATGGATTAAAATAGCGGTCTGGTCTAGCGGTCGCAAGTGCTACTGCTGAGCGTGAGGTCCTGGGTTCGATTCCCGGCTCGGGCAAAGTGTTTTTGGGAGTTACATTAGGGGTTTCTCATTAGCAACCCGGAGTCTAGATCTGTGTCCAGTTGATGTCAATAGGCTCTCCTCCTATTACATGGGACTTAAACATAGCTGGCGAAATGTGGGTGTACTGTAGGTACACCTAACCCATGGCCATAGCCTCACCCTTCGGAAATTACCGGCGTGATGTTATTGTATGTTATTAAAATCGTTTCTTAAGTATCTGTGAATGTTTTTTTTTTTTTTTTTTGCTGACATAAAGTGTTGTATAGAATCAAATTTTTTAACTGAATAGACAGCTGTGCTGCTGGGGAGTTTGTTGCGCCACTTCTTCTCCCCAGCTAAAGCACTAGGAAGTGGTGAAGGGCGGGCGTTTTGGGGGACTGTGTTATGTAATTTTGACGTTGGAAAAGTGTTGATTCTCAGCCTAGTTTGAATGACTGTTGATTTTGATTTTGAAACTCGAATTCTTTCTGTTCATATTGTAACTAAAACCTCAGCTGCCGGTAACTCTTTCCATTCATGATTTACAGTTATTCATTTTATTTGCAAAATCTCAATATACAAAAAGAAGAGAACATTTTATTTTCAAAATGTAAAAAAGTAGCAAAAATAAAAGGTTTTTTTTAACAACATTTCAGTAAACATCTGTTCCTAACGTTGAAAAACCCTTTCAAAATCATTCTTTTCAACATTTTTCCGAATATTTAACCCAATTTGTAACATGAAAAACGTTGTACCGACTCAAAATGTATTTGAGGCCATCGTTTGTGATGAAAAACCAAATTAATTAACGAAATAAGAAGATTTCACCGAGAATTGTCGCTTTGCGAAAGTCCTTTAATTAGTAATTAATTTTAGGTTAAGTAAATATTTATTTGGTTGTAAAATTTTTGAAGGGTAATTATTAATGAAAAGTATGCTTCTAAATAAATGGTTCATTATTTAAAAAAATTATATAAGTCTTCATCAAACATTAAGCTCACATGCGCACGGGCGATGTTTTTGACCGTGCGGATTTCAACTCTTGGCGTCGAATCTAACGTTGAGATTCCAACAGACTGCATCCCTAGCACATTGAGAAAGTGCACACTTGGATTTTCAACTCACACCACTGAGCTGAGCGTTGAAAATCCAGAGCACAGTCAAAAACTACACGATAAAAAAGCGCCTGTAAAACTGTCACAAACTTGAAAAGTTAAAACTCAGAAATTAACTAGAGTTGTCATTTGCAAGTTGGCAATTCTTTTTTGTGTTCAAATCAATTTACCACAATATTTTTTATGTAACTACGTACCTAAGTACATAATAATAACTTGCCAATCTTCTTACATCTGTCAGCAAACCATTTTTTTGGGTTTAGTAGCTAAATGAAAAAACGGAACCCTTATAACTCCGTCATGTCCGTCCATCCGTCTGTCTATCTGGATTACACTCACCATTTTACTCGGAGACTTTTAGCATAATATCGATGAAAATTGGCAAGATGGTGTATTCTGTGCACCGCTAAACAACGTTGTAGTGCAATTACGAAATACATATTGGCTGTGGAACTCTCTGTCTATATATATCCATAAAAATCGATGTGTGTATTATGTTCACTTTATACTCCTAAACGGCTGGAGTGATTTTGATAAAATTTTCAGACAATCTTCAGATTAGCCCAGCGGTGATTCTGTGAAGTTTGGTAGCGATCGATACAACAGATATTTTTTTGGTAATTATTTTATTTCCTATTTTTTTCTGAGCAGTAAAAAATCAATCTGCCTAGCCTTTTCCGAACTATGTTGGGGTCGGCTTCCAGTCTAACCGGATGCAGTTGAATACCACTATTTTACATGGAGCGACTGCCTATCTGACCTCCACAACGCAGTTACTGGGTAATGCGATACCCCTTGGTAAGACTGGCTGTCAGACTTTCGGGCTTCTGACGACCCGTAACGACTATTAAAGATCCACGAATGACAGCCGGGATCAACGGCTTAATGTGCTTTCCGAGGCACGGAGGAGTCTCGGTATGTAAAGATGTTCACCCATCCACAGACCAACCCCGGCAAGCGTAGCTTAACCTGATGGATCGACCCGTGCGGCTGTTATTACTTAGCCACGAGCTCCTTTTTTCTGAGCAGTAACCTAACAAAAAGTACTAGGCTTGCATGAATTCAAGATAGTATTTCAAACATCTACCACAAGTTATCTGGCTTAGGTACAGGTATTAGTGCTAATCGTGGAAAACAGGGGCGGGTCGCTAGTATCTAATAAAAATTTACCTAACAATGAAGCCAAAAATATTGGGACGCTGTCATTAAAAAATATGACAAATTGCGAACATTACAATTATAACACTAAAACATGGCTAAATGATGACCGCCGTACAGGACGATTAAAGGTTAAGCTACGCTTGCAGCAGTCGGTTCGTGGATGGGTAACCATCCATTACATTACATCCAGAGCCTATCGTGCCTTGGAAAGCTGTTGTTCCCGCTGTTATTTATGACTCTTTGACAGTCGTTACAGGTCTTCAGAAGCCCGAAATTCTGACAACCAGTCTTACCAAGGGGTATCACCCAGTAACTTGGTTGTGGAGGTCAGATAGGCAGTCACTTCTTGTAAAATACTAGTATTCAGCTGAATCCGGTTACACTGGAAGCCGACCCCATTATAGTTGGGAAAAGGCTAGGCAGATTGATTGTATTGTCGTCACCACCTTGTATTATAATTAAGTGACGCTTTTGAGTGCGGCAGTTAAAATCGTAATTGAAATAAACGCCCAAATATAAAAGCTTCTCAAATCAATAGAGAAAGGCTTAAGGTACTCAAACCCAATGAATAGAAGCCCTTCGTCCAATAGACCAGTATTTAATCAAAAAACAAATTAAATGAATCCTATTATTTGGTTCCCGACCTTTCAAGCACGAATCAATTTGACATTTGTACCAATTTTCCTTGTTTTTCTTCCTTATTTTTTAGGTGAGCATCAAAAAGTATTGATAAGGATAATATTTTTTTGGGTAAAAAAGAGATATTATTTTAATAGTAATAATAATAACTTTTTGTGTTTGTTTATCTGCTTCACCCTTTCTTGGAAATGGTTTATAGGCAAGAAGATAAGTTTCTAAACAAGGATCTCTACGGTTACTCTTAAGTAAGTAAGTACTCTTAAGTTACTCTTAAGTAAGTAAGCTGAAGTGGCAGTAGGCTGGCCATGTTTATTGAAGGACCGATGACCGGTGGATCAGGCGGGTCCTGGAGTGGAGACCGCGTAACGGCAAGCGTAGTGTGGGATGCCCGGCACCCTCCAGCGACGTGGTCCAATGACTTTTGCTGGAAACCAGCGCTGGGGCTTTGTCTCGTATGGCGTCGCGGCATTATGCTGAGCGACGGCCGTTTTGCGTAAATGTGACGCATATTTTCCCCAAACTTGTTCTTTTATTATCTTATTTTGTTGTGATATTTCTTTGCGTAACCTTACTCAAAGAAATATCACAACAAAATAAAAGTATTTCCTTTCTTTTTTCTTTACTTTATGGAAGTTGAAGGCTGGGACAGACTAGATGTGAAAGACGGAGGACATGGTGTTGTGACGCAGCCTGGGAGAGGTCTATGTCCAGCAGTGAACTGCGATTGGCTGAGCTAATTGTTTGAAGGTTACTCTTGCTCTTGCTTGTAGGTAAAAAGAAGTGAGGATTCATTTCGAAATCGTTGTAAGACAGAAAAGAAATGTCTTCTTGAATTTTGTACCCCAGCTCAAACTGCCCATTTTTAACCGACTTCAAAAAAAAAAAAAAAACGGAGGTTATCAATTCGACACGTATGCATGTAATATTTTATAAATGTATGTATGTTTATATGTTTGTCCACGCATTTCTCCGAAACTATTAATCAGATCGTGACCATTTATTATAATTTTTATAAACTTACATTTACTTCAACTTAGAGAACAGTGCAATTTTCATCAAAATCGGTTAAGTAGTTTTAAAGATAATGGACTAATACGTGTAAGTGTGACGGCCTGACTTGTTGATACGAGCTACGGGTGTGGTGTCAAAGGGAAAACAACTCAAAACCTTGGTCTAGTGCAACACTTATAACAAAACTATAATTAACTACTTATTACCAAAAACTATTCCAGTTTCTAGTAAAAACTAAAAATTACGAAATAGAAACTATTTAAAAAAAATCGACTTCAAAAAGAAATTTACTCAAAATTATGAAATAACTTTAATTTCGGAAGTCGGTGGCAAAAAACTAAAAAGCAGATCCCAAGACACCGACTTCCGAAATTAAAGTTATTTCATAATTTTGAGTTAATTTAATTTTTTAAATTAATTTTGATGTAGTGTATTGAATCGAAAAATTTTATTTGAAGATTATTTTTTGTTGAAATTATAGGAACGAAATTCTTAAAGCGGCTTGTGGCAGGAGTGTACTGGTAGAAATTGTTATACGCGTTCATACTTTAAAAGCGTACGCGAAATCAATTTTTGTCCTCATAAACTACACATTTGCCTTATTTGTTTCATAATCAAAAAAAAAAAATTGAAAATGTTATTTATTTAATTACGAGGGCCAAAACACGATTGACACAATTTAGCACGATACAAAAAAAAAAAAATACACAAAGTTTCCTAAAAATTAGCATAAAATTGTAAATGTAGTTTTTTATAAAATAATACAGCCCGCGGCACGTAAGTTGGCAAGAGTCGTTAGATGCGCAGAAGTCATTTTTTAGATCTCTCTGGTCGCGAGCGGGACGCGGGGAACGAGGTAGCATCGTTCCGAGCGCGCATTGGTTGGTCAGTCGACCAAAGAGTATAATAATAATACGGGAGAAGAGAGCCCTCTTGCGTCATTTCGAAGCAGCCAGATTCGAAACGCCATCTACATATCTTAACGGGAACTAAGGCTTTATGACAGGAATGTATTTATACATTTTCCTCTTACTTAGCTTCACACATGCTAAGTCAGAGTATTACACCAAAGAGTATAATAATAATACGGGAGAAGAGAGCCCTCTTGCGTCATTTCGAAGCAGCCAGATTCGAAACGCCATCTACATATCTTAACGGGAACTAAGGCTTTATGACAGGAATGTATATATACATTTTCCTCTTACTTAGCTTCACACATGCTAAGTCAGAGAATTACACGCACGGGTTTCCTCACGATGTTTTCCGTCACCGATTTTTTTTTATTTATAATATATACACGCACATGATTCCGAAAAGTCAGAGGTGCGTGCCATGGGTTCGAACTCGAGACCACTAGAATTGTCAGTCCGACGGTCTCACCACTAGGCTATCACTGCTATTGAAGATAGATCTAAAATGCTGTACTCCTATACGGGCAATGTCAATATTATGTACCTATGTACTCTTTTACTTCGACACAATGGTAAACAGAGGTATTATTTCAATTTCGAAATGTATTTATTAGAAAACTTAACACTGGCCACAATAAGTATGTTCTAGTTTTAAATGTTGCCACCAGATGGTGCCTCTCGTTTTATAATCCGAAGTTCTCCGGTGTTATATTACAATTATTCTCTAGAAAATTAAAAAACTTAAAATCTATTCTAAATTAGAGAACTTAGTTATTTGATTTTCTTATTTTCGTTAAGTTGGGATTACAGAGACATCTATCGATAATTATGAAACTAATAGTTTCTCAGTTAAGTAAAGTAGATGGCGCCTCTTTCTTCACGAAAGTAGTGCTTGTTCTAACTGTCTCCCCCCTGCAGTCGACCCTTGTCTCTCGCGTCGCTTACACGTTCCAGTCGCTCCCGAGTACACTTGCGTGCACTAAAATTGTAACATTTGTTTTTGTTGAGCTTTTGTTACAAGTTCTTGTTATTGATTTGTTTGATTTTTTTAAATTTAGATAGTGCCACAAACAAATACCATTTTACGTAGACATGCCAGAAAAATGGTTTATGATGTCTACTGTTACATAGAAAAAGAAGCGTAAAACTGAGAAAGAGACTCCTCGGACAGTGGAAGTGAGGAGAGTAATATTGAGGATGGGGAGCCAACTCCTTCCACCAGATCATCTACTGCTAACATTGATTTCATGCCAGGGGTGCCACTTTTACAAAACGGTAGTGACGACGACGGCATATGATTGTTAACGATATTACAATATTTTGCTTTATTATAAATTACTTATCCTATAATTACTGTATATACAGGGTTATTGGTATAACACCAACAACCTCTTAAGGAGTCATTGTACTCATCATTATGAACAACTTTTACTATGGGACCAAACCTGAAATCGCGAAAAAAAATCAGCTGTTCAGTACATTTTGACGAATTATGCGAACATAAATGTACTGAACAGCTGATTTTTTTTCGCGATTTCAGGTTTGGTCCCATAGTAAAAGTTGTTCATAATGATGAATATAATGATCCCTTAAGAGGTTGGTGGTGTTTTACAAATAACCCTGTATATTTTATTTATTACCTACTCCTAATATACTTCACGAATCCTTCTCCTTTCTTTAACTTTCTTCTAAATAATTATGTTTAAAAATAAATTATGGCAATAACCACAGAATAATGACAAGCAATAAAAGTGACCATTTTTTTGTTGCAATAAGTGTAGGATGCGCGAACTTACCCCCACTACGCCAAAACCTTGCCAACTTACGTGCCGCGGGCTGTACCTATATATACAGCGAAAGGAACGTCGCGAAGGAACGACGCGCGACATTGGGTGTGCCACGACACCTCATCTGCCTAGCCTTTTCACAACTTTGTTGGGGTCGGCTTCCAGTAAAAATATTGGTATTCAGCTGCATGCCGTTAGCATGCAGCTGAATACCAATATTTTACAAATAGCGAATCTGACCTATCTCACCTCCACAACCCAGTTACTGGGTAATACGATACCCCTTGGTAAGACTGGTTGTCAAACTGTCAAAAATTCACGAATGACCGCCAGGATCAACGGCTTAACGTCCTTCCAAGGCACGGAGGAGTCTCGGTATGTAAAAATGGTCACCCATCCATGGACCAACTCCGGCAAGCGTAGCTTTACATGATGGATCGACCCGTGCGGCTGTTATTACTTAGCCACAAGCTCCTCTACTTATCCACAACATCTCCCGACCTTTTTCTTTATTATTCATAAATATCTCTGGATTTGTGCCTGGTTGATGACAATAGGGTCGTCCTCTATGAGGTATTTAAGGGGACTACGGAACCTAAACGCAACTAAACGCAAGTTTTATAATGCCTAATAGTTTAAGATCTACTACAGTAAACAAAATCAGAAAAATATATGATAATCTTCAGGATATATGCTAGTTTGATAGTGTGTTGAAAACATAATACAAGTAATTTGATACGATAGAAAAAAAATCACGAAGATACCTCTAATTTTTTTTAACGATTATAAACCATACTAATACGTAATATAGTAAATAGAAAATTTGTTCATATTTTGCTATAAATTACCAGCGGTGTGTCATCGTGCTTCTCTTTCTTTTCTATGCAGTCCGACAGTGACGGCGCTTAGATTTACTGTAGATGCACCTCTGCCTAAGCCTAGACAAAATTCCTTTTCTGTAAGCGTTAACGCCAACCGAAAGGTCAAATAATTTGTTTGTTAACAGAGATGTAACGTGACTGCTACTAAATTGCTAGACAACGAAGTGCCTTTTCCCGCTGTGTTGCCAACCAATCAATCTGCCTAGACTTTTCCTAACTATGTTGAGGTCGGCTTCCAGTCTAACCGGATGCAGCTGAATACCAGTATTTTACATGGAGCAACTGCCTATCTGACCTCCACAACCCAGTTATTGGGTAATACGATACCCCTTGGTAAGACCGGTTGTCAGACTTTCGGGCTTCAAACGACCACAAGGCTAAAGATGGTCACCCATCTACGGTTCAACCCCGGCAAGCGTAGCTTAACGTGATGGATCGACCCGTGTGGCTGTTATTTCACAGCAGAGGAGCCACAAGCTCCTCTGCTGTGTTGTCAACCGTACGATTTAAATCGTAATTATACGTTATATTATATTCAAAATTGTACGCAAAATATACGATCTTTCAATATCTTTCAATCTTCATAACCAAGATACAGGCTTGCTTAGTTAAACCAATGTAAAACCTTAGTAAACTTTTTGGCAATATATTTTTATTATTATTACTTATTCAAGAGAAAAACAATGGGTTATTACATTAAGTTTATTTTGTAGATATAAACAATCATTAACAATAGACTTGAACGAGCCATATAAACTTCTTCATCGTATTTTTTATGAACGCATCCAATATTTTTTTAAACCCTCTGTCCCATCCCCACTTTAGAAAAACCTAAATATTAAATATTGATTTGAAATTATAGTGCTATTACGAATTTAAGTCATTTTTTTTTTTCTAGAGTTCTTAGCCAAATACGATTTCTCCTTGTGTTTGGTACGATCCCCTAAAAAATAAAGTTGGCAACACCGGCGTCGCACGAAGCACTTTATTATAGTCTATGGAATAGTGTGTAGCAGTTGTCAAGATTGATTACTTTGAAATAACCACACACAATAATGTCAGCTTACATTTAAAACTGTTAGCGTAAGGGTCCGAGTTCCTGCTAATGAAGCGTGTTGCGGAACCGCCCAAATAGCATTTACGTTTGTCAAAATGGCAGTCAGTCACGTAACATCTACAAAGCTAATGTCAACTCCATACAATTTGATCTTTCCGTTGGCGTTAAGACGCTACCGAGCGCACAGTGGCGCCCTCATCGTTTGTTCGGTTATTTCTTTTATTGTAGAATGAAAATGCAGAAAATGAGCACGTTAAGTTGTGCTCCACAAGACTATACGTTATTATTATTATAAACAGTAATTTTATATTGTTAAGTTTTATTGTAATCATATATGTAAAAATAATAAAGTTTTAATAAACGGAAAAAATATAAAACTACTGTTTATAATTATAATAACGTATAGTCTTGTGGAGTACAACTTAACGTGCTTATTTTCTGCATTTTCTTTTTAAATTAAAAGAAATAACAAAACAAACGATGAGGGCGCCACTGTGCGCTCGGTAGCATCTTTAAGCTTACAGAAAAGGGATTTTGTCTAAGCCCCAGAGAATACATGCTATGCTATGTATCTCTGCACTTAAGTAACCAATTGACTAAATTAAATCAAAATGTAACAACGCTTTTGTCAAATCCGCATCACCGTATAATGCTACCCCCACACATGCAACGCCCCGTTCCTTTTAAAACCGCAGTCGCTCTCGCCCTCGAGTGGTACTCTACGGTACTTCTCGGCACTTGTGTGTGTGAAGTGGCCATTACGCTCGCTACTATGACATATTGCTTCTTTGTTTTAGACCCAGCGAGAGAATATTTATAGAAAAATATGAATTTAGTGTCGTGTTTTTCTTGTAACGGGGTTTTAGGAGTCTGGGCTTTTAAACTCCTTTAAACACAAACATTATGTGGGATTTGTTTATGTTTGAAAGGGTTATTTTTTTTGTTTAAAAAGTTATTGTTTTGTGTTTTTATAGGGTTCCATACCTCAAAAAGTAAAACGGAGCCCTTATGGAGGATCACGCGTGTGTGTCTGTCTGTCCGTCTGTCACAGCCAATTTGCTCCGAACCTAATAGACCGATTAAGTTGAAATTTGGTACACGTATGAATTTCTGTGACCCAAACACGGAAGTGTAACGTAAAAAAATGAATTTTGAATATTGGGGTCAATTTTGGGGGCAAATAAGAAAATTAAAAGAGTTTTGCTAACTCTACCGTGTGACTTATCATTTGAAAGGGCTAACTGTGAAGGCCTCACATATACGTATATTTATTATATAATTTTAAAATAAATCGTTTTAAAGTTATTTAAGAAAATAGACGAAAATTGACCATTCCCTTATCTCCGAAACTACTAAGCCTAAAATTTTGAAAAAAATACAGATAATTGTTCTATACAGAAAAACTTATAAGAAGTCTATGGTCTTAAAATGACATGATAAATCTCTCAATATTGTGCGTACAAACTTACACTTGCGGGACAGCTAAGGATTTTTTAAATCAGTTGAATTTAATACTTATCCTAAAAAAATAAGGTATATATACGTATTTCAATGCTCGCTGATCGACATCACAGCGCAGTTTTCTTTGAAGCATCGAAAAGCCCGCTGGTATGCGCCAGCATGTGCTGGTGTGTGCTGGAGTCCGCTAGTAGAATAGTCAAACCCCGGCATGCGGTGGCTTCTCGGCGGATGCCGCGGCATACCGGCGGATGCTCCGGTAAGCTGGCGGACGCTCGCGATATCGCAGAGGATTTTTCTTGTCAATGTGCGCTGGCGGATAGAGGAATCCTCCTGGATGCTCTCCCTTGCCGACCGCCAATGTGCGCCGGCCATAAGTCTTAGTATTCACTTCCCTGTATACTCATCTATTTTGCCGTATTTACTAATATTGAAAACAATCTATTGAAAGCCGCAACGTCATTCATATACGAACTGGAACCCTTTCTTAGTGCTCCTTTACACTCTATAAGGCAAAAATATATTCCATAGATCTTCGTCTTTAGTCTCTGTTTGTCAGTCAATCTGTCTATTGTCTTTTGTGATTATAGTTCGATATAAAATGATATTATTACGATTTACATTATATTTTTTTTTTGTCAATATCATCCCGGAATCTGGATTTGTGTCCGGTTGATAGCAAAAGGCTCGCTCCCTATTACATGGGACTTAAACATAATTTAAGAAAATAATGTAGGTGTACTATAGGTATACCTCAGAAGAGCCCTTCAAAATTTTCAGTTACAATGATATTCAAACAATTGTGGGAAAAAGTGGTGAGGTGACAAAGTTAAAACCATCTAAATACAGATAAATGTGTTACTGATACCCTGTAGTGAGTGACTGCGTCAGAATTTAACATGAACATTCTTTGTTTACAGTTTCATCAGATAGTTTTGGAACAGACTATACAAATTCTTTGATGCGTTCTATGACCGATCCCTTTTCTTTTTTTTTTTTAACAGACTTCAAAAAAGGAGGTTTTTTATTTTACCCGTATGTATGTATGTGTAATTTAGGTATATCGAAAAGTATGTGTAAGGTAGGTAGGTGAGGCGCCGGCCGCAGCCGACAGTCCGCAATATACCATATCACCGAGTGCCTGTGTTTTATTACATTTCTCCCGCAGTAGCATATATAACAGTGGCGACGAGGATAATCCTATGTTGATTACCTATTTGAATATCGCGTGCGTATTTGAACAATAGTCAAGATGTCGATTGGGAAGTTAAGCGAATTTGACGTGAAAACGGGACAGTGGTCTTCCTATGTGGACAGGTTGGACATGTACTTTCTTGTGAATAAAGTGGCGGAGGAATTGAAGTTGCCTACTTTGATTTCTACAATCGGAGATGAAGCGTACGAGTTACTCGTCAACCTATCGAGTCCAAAGAAACCGTCGGAGTTAAAATACAGTGAAGCCGTTAGTGTAATGCGTCAGCACCTTCAGCCGACGCCATCTTCTTTAGCGGAAAGATACCGTTTTCGTCAAAAACGACAAGGAGCGGACGAAAACGTGGCAACCTACGTCACAGAGCTAAAAAGATTAGCTCGCCACTGTAAATTTGCAGCAAATTTAAGCGAGAGCTTGCGTGACCAGTTTATATGCGGACTCAAGAGTGACGTCATCAGGCAACGGCTGTTTGCGGAGGATGACTCAATAACATTTGTACAAGCAGTGAAGTTAGCGAACGCTTTGGAGGCAGCAGAAAGAGACGCGGCAGTAGTGGATGGAGCGTCCACATCTAGTCCTAAGGCAGAAGCGGTGCATTCGGTCTCATCGAATAAGAGGGACAGTAGCGGTGCGAGTCGCAGCAGGAGCGGTGGCAGCAGGCAGCCAAGCGGGCGCCGCGGGCCGGGCGCCGCGGGCCGGGCGGCGGCGGGCTAGCCGCGAGCAGCGGGGCGCGCGTGACTAGCGCTTCGAGACGCAGCAACAACTGCACAGCTTGTGGAGCCACTAACCATAGTGTGGCAAGCTGTCGCTACAGGGAGTTTGTGTGCAGTAAATGCCAGCATACGGGGCACTTACGTCGGGTGTGTCCGGAGAATGTTGAACGATCGTCGCGAGGGACAACTTCATATCGTCGCGGTCGGCGGAGTGGGAATATGTATTCCGCGGAGGCCGTAAGCGAGTCTGACGTGGAGGACATCGAAGAGAGTTTGAACCTCATTGGACTCAATAATTATAGGCCAGTAAGTTTACCTATGTCTATAGATGATATCACATTAAACATGGAAATAGATAGGTACCGGAACTGCGATTTCATGTATAAATAATTGCACCTACGAACGTTATTTTTCACATCTGTGTCTTAAGAAGGATAATACAATTTTAAAATTTTATGATGGTACTAAAATAAAACCATTAGGTATAATTCGCCCACGAGTTCGATTCCAGGGGCAGGAAAAACAACTAGAATTATTTGTAATAAAAAACGGTACTACATCTTTGATAGGTAGGCAATGGTTGGCGGAGCTACACATAATTGGCGGGAAAAATAAAAGCGAGCATTTACATGCACTCGAACAAGTCTTACAGCGACTATCTGAGAGTGGGCTAAAACTAAAACAAGAAAAATGTGTTTTCTTGGTTGATGAAGTGACTTATTTAGGCTATGTTGTTTCTAAGGCAGGGGTCAAAGCGGACAAATCAAAAATTAAAGCTATAAGTAAACTAAAAGCTCCAAATAATATTAGTGAATTACGTTCCTTTATAGGTATGGTAAATTTTTTTTCTAAGTTTATCAAAAACTTTAGTTCCATGTTAGCATCTTTACACCGGTTGTTACGGAAAGGCGTAGACTGGAACTGGGATGAACAGTGTGAGCGTGCATTTAGGCAGATAAAACAAGCTCTAATGGGTACCGAAGTATTAGCGCACTACGATCCCAACAAACCTCTAATCGTGACGTGCGACGCGAGCGCGCGGGGCGTGGGGGGCGTGCTGGCGCAGCCCGGGCCGAGGGGCGAGCGCCCGATAGCATATTATATGCGTCACGTTCCCTCACTATAGCGGAGAAAAACTACTCGCAAATACATCGCGAAGCACTTGCGATTATATTCTGTGTACGGAAATTTCATCAATATATTTACGGAAGAAAGTTCATTTTACGCACTGATCACAAACCCTTAGTATCAATGTTAGGCCCGCAAACGGGGATACCTACAATGACGGCTAGTAGGATGCAACGATGGGCAGTGATATTATCGGCATACAATTACGACATAGAATAATATATTCGCACCAATGAAAATTGCGCTGACGGCTTATCACGTCTGCCAGAAAATAATAACGTTAAAAATGTGAAGGAGGAATCTGTTCCTGAGCAAACATACCTGCACTTCGCACAAGACGGGTTGTTGCTTGATTATACCGAAATTAAAAAAAACAAACGGAGAGGGATCCGTTATTAAGTAGAATTTTAAACTACCTACGAGAAGGTTGGCCAGATAGGTGTGAAATCGTGAACTTACAACCGTATTTCAATAGGAAAGCGGAACTGTACGAGGAGTTAGGTTGTGTCATGTGGGGTCACCGGGTGGTGGTACCGGAAAAATGTCGGGATAAGATTTTAAAAATCATTCATGAGACGCACATGGGCATCGTAAAGTCAAAGGCGTTGGCACGCAGCTATGTATGGTGGGTGGGCATCGACGAGGCAGTGGAGGAGCGCGAGTGCCGCGCGTGCCCCGTGTGCGCCGCGTACGCGGACGACCCCCCGCGCGCTGCTCCCCGCCCTTGGCCCTGGCCCGTCAGGCCGTGGTCCCGGCTGCATCTAGACTTTATGGGCCCAATATACGGGAAAACTTATTTAGTAGTAGTAGTAGATGCTACATCCAAGTGGTTGGAGGTATTTCAAGTTCCCAGTACTGCAGCGAGTCATACGATGGTCAGGTTGCGCGAGTTGTGGAGTAGGTGGGGAGTCCCTAGGCAGATAGTCACCGATAATGGACCGCCGTTCACTAGTAGTGAATTTGCACAATTCACGCAAAGTGACGGTATCCAGCATATATTCACAGCTCCCTATCATCCATCATCCAATGGAGCCGCGGAAAATGCTGTTAAGACTTTAAAAAGAGTAATTAAAAAAGCTTATTTAGATAATCAGAGTGTAGAACTGGCCTTAAGCACATTCCTGTTATATTATAGGAATACGGAACACTGCACTACTGGAATAAGCCCATCAGTCGCACTTATAGGGAGACGGTTGCGAACCAAGTTAGACGTGCTAAAACCCGATATAGAAGTTAGAGTGCAAAAAGCGCAGCAAGGGCAGGTTGAAAGTGCGGGAGGGACAGACAGGAGGGTGAAAGTAGGAGACGACATTTGGTATCGACAATATCTAAAGGGGGAGAAATGGTTGCCCGGTACTATAGTCGACTCGTCAGGGCCAAGCAACTATAAGGTACTAGACAGTAACGGTAAACAGGTGCATAGACACATCGATCAGCTTAGGCGTAGGATGAGGAGTTCTCTGGTAGTCCCCACGGAGTTGTCACGTTCGCCGGAAACTTCAGCTCCTAGTGTAGCACCAACATCGCCCCTCGAAGGTCAGTCGGAGCGGCCGAGGGTCTCGATGGCGCCGTCGTCACCTGCGCGGGAGACTGCGTCGTCACCGCCTCAGAAAAACGAACACAACACAACCGACCGAGACAAAGTGGCAGTTGAGTTCTCGACACCACCGTCCATGCCTGTACCGCCCCAGTCTCGCCCCATTAGGAAATGTAGGTTAAACCAAGATGTTAATTATAAGTTTTAGTTGAGTAGTATGTAAATTTGGTTATGTTATGAACAGGCCTTAGTTAAGAATGATCAGGAATTGTTAGTTTGTAATTTTATCGTTAAGTATTATTTGTAATTAGTTTAGTCAGCTAGGTTATTAATTAGTGGTGGAGGGATGTAATGTAGGTATATCGAAAAGTATGTGTAAGGTAGGTAGGTGAGGCGCCGGCCGCAGCCGACAGTCCGAAATATACCATATCACCGAGTGCCTGTGTTTTATTACATTTCTCCCGCAGTAGCATATATAACAGTATGTATGTTTGATTTCCTCAAAAACTAATGAACCAATGTTGATGATTCTTTCGCTAACGTGATCTACATACTTTCAGAAAGGTTTTAGTATATAATAAATTGGGTAATTATTCTTATGTACAAAGTTATATGCATAAATGTACTGTATTTCCGGCATTTCTAAGTGGATTTTGATGATTTTTCTTTTCGCTCGGTTTGAGCATATGGTATTTTGTATATTCAAATAAAAATAGAAAAATAAATTTACTCTAAAAAAAGTAAAAACCGACTTCAAAAACCTAAAACGTATAAAATAACTTTCATAAGAAACTTAACAGCTTCTGAAGTCGGTGTCTTCAGTTCTTCAATGCACTAATAGCTTGGCACCGACTTAACAAGCTATAAAGTTTTTTTTATGAAAATTATTTTATTCGAATCAAGTTTTTGAAGTAGGTTTTTATTTTTTTTTAAAGTAAATTTATTAAACCTTGCTGAACTTTAGGAAATTCACTAGTAATGCGTTATGCAGGGTAGCAGAGAAGCTCGTGGCTAAATTATAACAGCCACTCGGGTCGATCCATCAGGTTAAGCTACCGCGTGGTCCGTGGATGGGTGACCATCTTTACATACCAAGACCCCCCGTGTCTCGGAAAGCACGTTGAGCCGTTTGGTACCGGCAGTCATTCGTGGATCTTTGACAGTCGTTACGGGTCGTCTGAAGCCCGAAAGTCTGACAACCATTGCATTTTCATCAAGGGGATATTATTACAAATTAAAATACTGGTATTCAGTTGTAAAATCAATATCAAAAGTAATTTATTCAAACTACGCTGAGAATCAGCACTTTTCGAACGTCAAAATTACATAAGACAGTCCCCCAAAACGCCCGCCCTTCACCACTTCCTAGTGCTTTAGGTGAGGAGAAGAAGTGGCGCAACAAACTCCCCAGCAGCACAGCTGTCTGTTCAGTTAAAAAAAAATCTATACAATACTGCGCAAAATAATATATCTAAGTACATTACGCAACACAAACATTAAATTTAATTATTTGCTATAAGTCAGCTAGCACACGCCAATATACCAATCTTGCAATATTACCATTGTTGCATCTGGTTAGACTGGAAGTCAACCCTAACATAGTTGGAAAAAGGCTAGGCAGATTGATAAAGGGTGGCAGGGATATTAACGCGCAAACTGTCACCATGAATTCAGCACATGAATCTAGATCAGGGGGTCGAAAGTCATGAGCTGAATTCATGTTTTTTTTTTTTTTTATACTATAAAGCGGCGAAGAATTTATATGCAAGGCATGCGTCGAAATTTTTTGTCGCTTATAAAAAAATCTGCTATCCTAACTTCCTAATTTAATATTATAAATGCGAAAGTAAGTTTGTTTGCTTGTTTGTTACCGTTTCACGCCTAAACCACTGAACCGATCATCCTGAAATTTTGCATATACGTTGTTAGGTGTACAGACACGGACATAGGATACCTTTCATCCCGAAAACAAGTACTGTTCCCGAGGAAAACAACAATAACGTTCTTATCTGAAAACTTATTAAAACCAGTGTCTTAAGACCCACACATTACCTCACACTCCTACACATACAAACATTCATACACTCACCATTTTTCATTTCCATTCTAATTTTATTTTGTTATGCTCATTTTTTAAATTTTATTTTGTTTTATACATTTCTTTGAATTTTATATTTGATGTGCTTTTCTTTAAACTAATGTTTTATTTTTTTATATTCTGAATTTTGTTAACTAGTAGTTACTCTAAGTACCTACTGTTTTCTTTAAATTTCTTTTATTTTAATTTTATAGGTTTTGCTTCTACCTAATTGCGATTTCAGACTTATATTATATAATATCTTGACTCTAACCATTTTGTAAATTTAACTTGTCCTAAGTATCTAAAAGAGCCGGGTGATCTGTCACTCAGGACCCTCCTACCTCAGACACCTTTCTCTATTTAAGATTGTGCATTCTAATAACTTGTGCCTGTAATATGATGTTGAGATAAATTAAGATTATGATTATGATAATATAGTTGGCGCCACGTGTCTTTCGAATCATGATTGAATTATATTATTATAGAAACTTTAGTAGTGCGTTAAGAGTTTATTTTTTTTATTTAAGTAGGTACATAATACATTTTGTGAGCCTAGATAGACAGGTTTTCATGCTCATAACTAACCTAACTAATATTATAAATGCAAAAGTGTTACGCTTTCACGCTAAAATGGCTGACCGGATTTGGATGAAATTTGGCACTTGGGCAGACAATGACCAAGATCCATGATGAAGGACATAGGCTACTATTCATCCTGGATCGCAGACGAAGTCGCGAGCAACAGCTAATAGCATAATTATAAAAGTGCAATATATACATGGCCAAAATGTATGGAACAAAAAAAATAAATAAGCGGCAAAAAAGTAATTAGCGCCTAATACAGGTATTATGTGCATAGATAGATGAGTACCCTCACGCGACCCCTGTCACAAAAATAAAAGTTATCCAGTCCCCCTCTTATTCCCAATAAGTCGAGGACAGCAACTCTTAAATAAATTACAGAACTTACTCATATTTCGGAGAAGGCTGTCTTATAAGAGTTATTACGTAATAGGATTACAAAAGTAGGTACTGTTTAATTGATTCGCCCGGTTTATTCTTTTGTTGTCGATTTGCTATTATTTTGGGTGGGACTGTTTGTTACAATATTTTGAGTAGGATTATTATTGGGTCAGTTTGTAGCACAAAGGCCTTATCTCGCACCCCTGTGCGTTCCATCGTTCTGTGGAACGACCATTGATCACTGGGTGCGCTCGGTGCTTCTTGGTAATTTCGTACATTAAATGATTGACCATACTTATCGACGTGGAATCAGCTTGACCCGATCACGTACCACTAGAAATAAAGAAAATACATTTAACTACACTTACATCGTAAAGTTCTGATTATGAATTCAAAAATAGTACCATAATGACAGACTGTATGCATGTATAACTTAAACAAAATTAAAAAGTTTTATAATGACACAGATTATCTTAACAGCATAATGCTATAAAATAACTTATTTTTCTATTAAAGTACATTTCAAAGGAGTTCTCAATTCGATTTTTATCAGTTTATATGGGGCACGCGCTAGGGCTCATGCACGGTTGACCGATGATAGGTCCGTTTCGGAGCCGTTATACGTAGTATCTCTATACAGTCTGTGGAGCCATTATTGAATTTGTATTATTGCTTGAGTGTAAATAAAGAAATATATGAAACTGCACATAACTAGGTATTAAAACACTCGTATACTCGTGTTTTAATACCCCTCATTATGCAACAGCTTCATAAACGACTATTATTTGCGGTAAACATGATGCAAAGAAAGAACACAAACACCTAAAAGAATAAATTGGCGCAAAATCCACGCAATCACATCCACGCAAAACGGTCAACGCTCAGCATAATGCTGCGACCCTATGTGAGACGGCGCCCCAGCGCTGGTTTTTGACAGCCGGCGTTGACGATACGATGATACTTGTCGCATTAAGTTCGACGCGGTGTTGATTCCGTCCGAACCGAAACGTGGCGAGTGACGTCATTTTTGCTTTAATTGCATGGCCATATTATAAAGCTCTTTCTAACCGGCTTAAGCCGATTCCGCTTCAATAAGTGTGGTCACTACCTTATAATACGCTTACACATCGGCAACTAAAACTGAGCAATTCTTGGCAATTTCTAGACAATATAGAAATTGCCGTAAATTGCTTAGTGTTGTTGGGACGTCTTGTCAATCACATTAGCTACGAATCATTGAATTTGGCCAGTTTTTGGACTTTGGTGGGATTCTTATTTTAGCTGGTATAAATAGGCTGATGTGACTCTTGAGGGAGGCCTATAGCCAGTCTTGGACACCTTTTGGCTGAATGTTAATGACGAGGTTGACGATAATGATAAAACCATCCCGACCATTCGTCATCATCATTCTCCTGCCCTTGTCCCAATTTATTTGAGGACGGCGCAACATGTCTTTTTCTTCCATACTTCTCTATTAGTCGTCATCTCGGTAGTCACTCCCTTTCTGGCCATATCATCTTTCACACAGTCCATCCATCGTTTCTTTGGTCTTCCCTTACTCGTATAGCCCTCCACGTGTATACTCAACACTTTCCTGACGACATTTTCCTCATTCCTCCGCATCACATGCCCATACCATGACAACCGATTTTCACACAACTTTTCAGTCACCGGTGTCACTTTCAGACTTCCTCTTACATACTCATTTCTTATTTTATCCATTCGCGTAATACCACACATCCCTCTTAGCATTCTCATCTCGGCTGCATGCAATTGCCTTTCATTCATTCTTTTTATGGCCCAACATTCTGATCCATACAAGACAGCAGGTCTAACCATTGTTTTATAAATTTTCCCCTTGAGTTTAAGGGGAATGCGGGAGTCGCAGATTGTTCCCGTGACCTGCCGCCATTTCATCCATCCAGTGTTAATTCTGTGCTTAACAGTCCGGTCTACTTCGCCATCGCTTTGCACAAGTGAACCAAGATACCGGAAGTCGGAGCAGACCGGGAGAAGCGCGCCATCAAGCGCTATGGCTCCAGCACTGGAGAGACCGCCGAAATCGCAGAACATATACTCGGTCTTGGTTCTGCTGATTTTCAAGCCGACATTCTCCAGTTTCCGTTGCCATTTCTCCCAATCTGCTCTGGATCTCAGGTCCATCTTCACCGACAAGAACGATGTCCTCGGCAAATAGCATGCACCAGGGTGCCTCTTCCTGTATAACCATCCCAACCATTTTCTTTTATTGTCTGTTGTGTAATAAAACATAATTATAACATCATTTGTGAGTCATGCTGTATATCTTCTGTTAGAGACTCCTAGATAAATAAAAACATAGAAACCAACGTTATTTCATTTTACTTGGAGCACAATAGAATTTATCATCGTCAATCTAATTAATATCAATTTGACTACATTCCCTGCAAGACGTCGCGAGACTCTAGTAATTTAGCAATTTTCTCTTTGTTCACAGGTCACCTAAGTGAAGAGTGTCTCTAATTAAGATTTTATAAAGTGGCGTAAATTAATTTACTGTTGGAAGAAACGAATGAAATTATTAATCAAAAACATATCTCATAGTGTTTTAAAGGTAAATCTAAAAGTGTAAAATAAAGTGTATAAAATAGTGATATCAAAAAAGAACAGTGAAAAATAACAGTGTTTCAAAAAGTGAAATAAAAATATAACAGTGAAAAGTAACGTGTTCCAAAAAGTATTATAAAATATTAGTGAAAAAAATAACAGTTCCAAAAACGTGTCCCAAAATTAAAACAATAAAAATAATTAAAGTGACAGTGAAAACATAAAAGTAGTAATAAAGAACGTATCAGTGACTAAAAAAACAATAGCAATGCTTTGCTAGTGTGGTGACATTGATGATTTTGCCACCGTCATCACGAATGCGGGCGAGCGGCCCCTCCGGCCGGCAGGTCAATGACATCGCCGCCACTTCTTGTGCTTTCCTTGGCCCTTGGTAAGTCCTGCCTTTATTAAATACTTGCTATTTACATTTTGCAATCAGAAGCGCAGCTGATCTCTAACTCTAAAAGTACTATCTTAATTTTGTTGTGTATTTTACATAGTATTTTGTCTGAACGTTGGTACGTTGATTGACCTATGATGTCGTTTTTACATAATAATAATTGATTGGGCAGCTGGATCAAGGGCTTGATTGAGAAAGCGGTACTTCTGGACACGTCTCGCTCTGTTAGGAGGTTCTTCTCTCTGCAGCCCTGAGCCCTGATCCATAGCTTGGACCCTGTTCCCGATACCGGTGGGCTACTATTTTTAAATGTTTTATTTTTTTACTCTAATATTTGAAAATAAAACTTATGTTTGTATAAAAATTAAATTAAGGAAATAATAATAATAATAATTTATTTCGGTCATTTTACAAAGTAATAGAAAAATAGAAAATTGAAAGCTTCATAATACATTTACAAACTTATAATTATTTAGTAGTACCGAGTTCTTAAGAGGGCCCTTCCCGGCTCGGTATTGTCAACGCGAGCATGGTTGAAAGCTTGTTGTTTCATCCAGTGCAACGCCCGTTGACTAACAAGCAAGTGAGAACGCGATAACATTGAACGAAAAACAGTGTGCGGATATTTTATGAAACTTGTTCCAGGAAATACGTGTTTTTTAGCAAGCCTTACCAGTTTGTGAAATAAATGTTTGTATTATTTAGAATCTCCATTACATGTGCGACGTTTCTATCGATATGTTTTCTTTACTTTTACAATTTATGAGTACATGATGAACGACCAAAGTTCAGGTGAAAATTGTGCAAAAATAGCAGAATTTTCGAGGCTTATACTGAATTAGATTCTCATTTTTTTTTCGCTTTGATAGAAACGTAGATACAGTGCATAAAATACTTATTAGTTCAAAAATTTCTTAGAAATATATGTTAAAACGTAAAAGTATGACGGGGTGGCCGCTCTTAACAGATTGGCTTAATTACTTATTTATAAACTAGTTTTATATACACATGTATTTAATTAAGGTGCGTAGATACTGACAATTTAGCTTGTGGCAACGTAACCTACCTGAGCTAGGTTAAAAAAAACCTGTGTTTCAGGCCATCTCCAGACGATCAGCGGATTATTTGTCCTTAATGAATTAATTAATTATTGAAATAATACAATACTACTTATAGTATTAAACACAAATTATATTATAAGCAAAACGAAAGGCACATCCGCTTAGGCAAGCGATCGATCGCGATAATACTTGATGATAAATAACTACAGTCAGCCTCATAAAGATGTAAAGATCGACAAAGATTAATAATATTGTCTACAGTTTCTGTCCCGTAGGGGAAGGTGGTCTGAGATGGCATAGATTTTGAAAAGTTTGATTTTTAGGAAACTCGTAACCAAATAGACATTAATAGCAATTTTGTATTAAAAAGTGGTTTATTATCATCATAAAAACAATCAACAAAACGAAATAAAACATTTTTTTCTTTGGTTACTAATTAAATATAAAAATGTTTTGAAAATCCATCTCACCCAACCCCTGTCGGTAAGATGGCATACACCAAACTGGAAAGCTAATTTGTTTGCAAACATCACTAATTACATTTTTAGCCGTTTTTGGTAACCCAATGCATTCTGCATGGCACCACTGGCGACAGACTTGACATTGAAGCCACCATTCCTTGGAGCGAGAATGACACTAGGGCTCATTGCAGTATATGCAGGATGGGTCTTCATCGTCTGAGGCGACCGGTTCTTCCTCATCACTGGAAACTGCCAACACGATTCTTTTCTTAACTTGTCGGGGAGATTTTCTCATGTTGGCTGCTTCTTTTTCAGCAACGAGTGCTTTTAGTAATGCTATGTCTGGTGATGCATTGAGCATCCCGAATTTACCTTTCTTATGAGCAGATCGTTTTATTTGTGAAGATTTAGGCAAAGGTGAAATATCTGTTACACTTGACTGAATGTGATCGTGGGAGCTCGTAGACACTGAAGGCCTTGCCATAGTGTCGTCATTTAACTGAGGTATTAGGTATTGAGGCTGCAATTGCATCTCTCATATTTGTTTCATCCCAACTTAGCCTTGTCGTTTTACGAATAGGTACATATTTTTGCTAATTACCTATTATTTCTCAACTTTAAATTATCTCAACATTCAGCATCACTTACTGGGTGAGATGGCATACACATATGCCATCTCATCCGGTAGGTACATAAACTAGAAAATAAATCTAATTTATTTTGTTTGACAAGCTACGTAACTTTGCTTATTACAATATATTTTTTACACTCTACTCTACAAGAAAACATTGATAGTTACCTGTTAGCTAATGTAGAACACGTGTAATCACGATTTAAATTCAGCAAAAGTCAAATTTTTCGAGAGCTGTTTTTACTAAAACCGATCTAGTGACCACGTCGATTGATGTCGCGCACTGGTGGGCGGCTTGTCGCGACTAGTTTCCGTCAGGGATGCACGGGTGCATATGGGGGCGCCACTGAACTACAAATGGCAAAGATATTGAGACTGTGCCATCTCAGCCGCTATGCCGTCTCAGACCACTTTCCCCTAATGTAAAGTACCCAATGCGTAATAATAGGTATGTTTTGTTGGTACACATTGATATAATATTATGGAACAAAGATTATGAATGTTTGTCGATCTTTTGATGCTAACTGTACATATATGGGTATTACCTAAGTGGCAGAAAATTAAACAAATAAGAAAGAAAATTCGTCCAGAAAAAAATCTATCGAGACTTACATACAATTAATTACCTATCAATGTCGCTTGTCGAGATAGTGCAGTTGTGTGGGATTCTAATCCACTAAAACTCAACTCCACGGTGTCCTCCTCTGCCGCTCGCGGCGGAAACACGGGCACGCGTTAGCACTCACCGCGAACCCGCCGCGGCTGTCCGTCACCGGACCCTCCTCTGGGGAGTACCCCCATCACCGGCGCACAAGAACACATTGCACGCCGTGACCACCCTATGTACCAAACCAGCACATTGCCGCTAGACGACCCCGTGTCTAGGCACCCTTGGTACCCCTGCGACTGGTAAGGTCAGTGAACCGGCCGCCTACCATTTTTCGGCCGCAGAGGATAGGGAGAGTGGCCAACGAAATACCGACACTCCTCCCCTGCGACCTCACCGCGTCCGCCATCAGACGGTGGCGACCCCGTCAAGGCCGCGTAAGAGCGGCGCACCGCAATACCGGCACTCCTCTCCCGCCGCGGCCTCCAACCCTCAGCCGCGATGCCTCCCATACGACATCGCGGCCCTCCTCAGTTGCGATGTCGCCCAAGCGGCACCGCAACCTACCTGTTGGCCGCTACGTCGTCGACTTCCTGGGAAAAGCCCTGACGAGCGGCCGCTCCTCGGGTTCGCTTCACCGTGGGTGACCAAGCCACGGCTACTGAGCCCCCCCCCCCCCCCCCCCCCCCCGCCTCGACATTGCGGGAACCCACCGGGGGGATCGATTTATAAACGTGGGTAATATATATATATACATATATAATAGAGAGTGAGAAACCAATGCAGTGAAAAAATTTTTATTTTTTTATTTGAGATGGGTGTGCTCTTGACTATAATCTAGATCAGAGGCGACAGAGACAAAGTCTATGATGGAGTGAGCTTACCCAGAAGAAGCTTGTTTACTAACTTTGAAGATATTCGGGTTTTATGCGTTCGGGAACACAGACACCCATCTACTCCATTCTATATTTGTCGCGCCACTATTTGGAGCCTCAAAAACATGCAAAAATGTTTAACAGCACTGACTCTTTTATAAAGGACCTGCCATTTTAACACATCTAAAACGATTTCATTTTCATTACTACTGAAAAAGAGCAAACTTAAACTCAAATTCAATGCATTTATTCCAAATAATTCAATTTCAGCTCCTTGAATTGTCCAGGGCTTGTACAGTCAGTAAGATTACACTAGTTGCAAAACATAATTGCGTGGTATCGAGAAAAGGGGGTAATAAACTCCACGGACACTCATTTAAGTTTTTGATTTTGTTTTCATTGATTTAATTTTGATTTAATTCTGATTTGATTTAAATTTAATTTTGAGTGTGATATTGATTTTAATTTTGATTTTAATTTTGACTGATTTTTGTTTTTAATTTTAATTTAATTTATTTGATTTTGATTTAATTTTGATTAGATTTAAATTTTTAATTTAAATTTGATTGAATTTTTATTGTCTCTTCTGATTCAAATTTTAATTTTATTTGTAATTCTAATGTTGATTTTGATTTTAACACTAACATAGCTTGTAAGTTCTAGTACTAATACAATATGGATGATTTCCGAAATAAAATTGGTTGATTGATTGATTTAACCTGTTGAGTGTCGCATGATACCGCATAGGTTCATAAGACAAAGCGCTCGAAGTCAACAGATATCGTGTTGCAAGTGCAAATAAAGGTAAAATACCATCGTCCAATGACGACCGCGGGCTAACAGTAGTTGCGAACATATGAGGTTCCGTGGACATTTTGCGATATCATGCGACACTCAAAAGGTTAAATAATAATATTGTTACAAATTATTGGTTACATCATTCATGTTGAAATTGAAATTATATATCTGAAAACTATGCAGAAAGACGTGCACGTTAAATGCGTTTTTAAAGTACCGTAGCAAAATGGTAAAAAGGCACCCTTATGGTGTGACTCAGTCTGTCTGTCAGTCTAGGCTGTCTTTCCGTCTGTCATAGTCATTCATATTGAAATTGAAATTATATATCTGAAAACTATGCAGAAAGACGTGCACGTTAAATGCGTTTTTAGGATTCCGTAGCAAAATGGTAAAAAGGCACCCTTATGGTGTGACTCAGTCTGTCTGTCTAGGTTGTCTGTCCGTCTGTCACAGCTGGATATCTCAAGAACTACTAATGCTGTCAACTTGAATTTTGGAATAGTTTGAGATGACGTTTGCCCAACTATTTTACAAAAAAGAAAGAATTTTGTTTTTAAACAGGAGCTGAAAAGGGCCTTAAAAATTCAAAGTGGGGCTACTAGGGCATGTGGGGAGTCATATGAAAGAACGCTGTTTGCACATTTTCAAACATTTTTTCTTTTTTTTTAGGCCGTATAGTTTTCGACTTGATGAAAAATGTAAGAAAAAATAACGGCACCCCCTTGTCTCCGAAGTTTGGATAGAAAAAAATCTGAAATTGTTCTATGTGATAGAATTATATGTAAAGATTACAGGAAAAATAAAACAATGTCTGTAAATAGCACACATTTTATTATGGTACGGAACACTCGGTACGCGAGTCCAACTCGCTCTTGACCGGTTTTTATGTGAGGATTGAATATTGGTTACCTTTTCTAGTTGCAATTTAAATATTGTTGACAACATTGGCCGTTTTCACATTGGACGATAACGATAACTACACGAACCGTCGGACTATTAGTTTTTTTTTTTTTTTTGATGGTACGGAACCCTCGGTGCCCGAGTCCGACTCGCTCTTGGCCGGTTTTTTTTAAGCACTAGACTGCTACAGGCTATCCTTAATCTTTACTTTCGAACATACAAACTACTCATGCAGAGAAAAGTAAACAAAATGTTTATTAAAACTCAAAATGAATATAACAGGAACTGGTACATTTAGTTCAAAAATTTAAACATGGCTATACTTTGCTACTCACAAAACATTATTAACAACATCTTGCTTCGAAATAAAGCTGAATAAATCTAAATAATCGGAACGGTATACAATGAATCGTGCAACTGAAATACTTCTTTATATTTCGTTGCTCACAGTTGGTTTTTGGCTGACAGGAAACTTTCTGCTGACCCAACTTTCAGAGTTTTAATTGTTACTTCAGCATTCGAACGATAATTAACTGATTTGCATATTTTTAAGGGATTTTATGTGAGGAATCACTTTTTAGTGCCCTCATTTAAAAGAGAGGGATTTAAGTCTTAAGAAATGTTCTTTCTTAGTGTCTTATTGTTGGTTTTTGTTTTTTAATTCTTAGCTTGTTTTTAAAGCTAGAGAAACCTTTATTTTATTTTAATCGGAACGGAAATATGAAAAAAAAATATATTAAAGAAGTAAAAATGTCCATGAAAGATATCCTTTACTGTGTGACTTTCTTTTACTTTTTTTTTTTTTTTTTTTATTTGTGATGGGTTTGCTCTTGACTCTAGTCTAGGTCAGAGGTGACAGAGACAAAGTCGACGATGGAGTGAGCTTACCCAGAAGAAGCCTGTTCACTCTCACTTTGAAGAGATTAGGGTTGTATACGTTCGGAAACACAGACGCAGGTAGTGAGTTCCACTCTTTTGCTGTGCGCATTATAAAAGACATTTGGAAGCGCTTAGTGCGAATTGGTGGAATAGCAACCAGGTAGGGATGGTAACTGGCAGTGCGTCTAGATGTCCGGTGGTAGAAGGGGGCCGGTGGAATGAGGTCGTGGAGTTCTCGGGCACACTCTCCGAAGTACAATCTGTAGAAGACCGACAAGCAGGCAACCTTGCGGCGATGAGCCAAGCTATGAAGCTTGGCACCCACCAGTTTTACGTCGCCAATGAGCCTCTTAGCTCTGCGTTCCACCGAGTCAAGCGCGGCTAGTTGGTACTTAGCTGATCCATCCCAAAGGTGACTGCAATACTCCATGCAGGATCGGACTTGCGCTTTGTAAAGGGTTAAAAGCTGTCCAGGCGTAAAGTATCGCTTCACCTTATTTAGGATGCCCAGTTTCTTGGCCGCAGTTTGGGCCTTGTACTCGATGGTGGCGCCGAAGTTGAGACCAGATGTCAACTCCATGCCTAGGAGCTCAAGTCGTATACTACTTACTCGTACTTTACGTATTGGTAAAGTAGGCAACGTAGTTTCAAACTTTCTTATCGAGTACCTATGTAGTTTACCAAAAGTTATTTATATTCATGACTAATTTTACCTCCCTGTGATTTATCCCGGTATAGGTAAACCAAATAACAACAATTTGCATTTGAAAGATATATAGGGTGTAAGTGTAATCAGTGGCAACCTTCTAAGGGGTCATTGTACTCATCATTATGACCAACTTTTACTATGGGACCTAACCTGAAATAATAATAATAATAGCTTGGACCCTGTTCCTCATGCCGGTGGATTTCTATTTTTTATATTTTTAAATGTTTTTTTTTTAATTCTAATATTTAAAAATATAACTTATATGTAAAAAAGTTGAATAAAGATAATAATAATAATAATATCCTAGGACATTGTTCACACACGGTCATCTGATCCCAAACTAAGCAGAGCTTGTACTATGGACACCAGATAACTGATATACTACATACACTACTTTTTTTTGTAAATACATACTTATATAGATAATTACACCCAGACTCAGGACAAACAGACATGTTCATGCACACAAATGTTTGTCCTGGATGGGAATCGAACCCACGACCAGCGGCATAGCAGGTGGTATCTTAACCAACCACGCCATCTGGCCTGTCGCGAAAAAAAATCGACTGTTCAGTACATTTATGTTCGCATAATTCGTTCTTAATAAATTAATCTTACTGATGACTACAACAATTTTTTTTTGTCTGTCATGTAAATTATTAAAATATAATGGACACATATTTTTTCTTGTTCTACGTAATCAAAAGATTACGTCAATACATTGAGTTAAAATGTGGCATGACGTCACGTCTTGGTAGATTTTACACGTAGAAGTGACGTAGCAAGCTCCACTCCCGAACTCTAATGCGTGTTATCTAAGTAATGTTTTTATTAATATGATAAAGCAAAAAATACGTGTCTAATATTTTTTTATTAAGTATCTGACTGACGGACTAAATATATATATATATATTTTTTTTTATACATATAGGCATCATTCCTATTGCACCTCTACACAATTCACACGTAACCAAATGAACCAAAACAAAACACTAAACTGCACTAAAGCTTTCAGTTAAACACATTTCATGCAGTTAATCCACAAGGAATCGCACAAGATGACAGCGGCGACTACAGCGTGCTACACGAACATGCAGACACTTGCACTAGATTAAATTTTGCATATAATATTAGTACAAAAGTGACTGTCTCGTCGATCTAGAGGTCACAAACGACTGCTAAACAATTGAAAATGCTAGGTTCTATATAGGGATGAAAATTGCCGAATGTTTCCGAAACTTACCAGGAAAGTTTCCAATATTCCCGGCAATATTCGGCAATGTTGCCGGAAAGTTGCCAAAGTTGCCAGATTACATAGGGTTTTTCAAATGCCATTTTCAACGTTTATGCGCTCATGGGGTTTTATATAATGGTGTAGTTATACGTAATACTAGTAAGCCTTTTTAATTAATTGTTTATTATAACTAATTTATAATTACCCATGCATATATGTGAAGATAAAGTTAAACTATGACACTGGTAACTTTATGATAGCTGACCCCATAGTTTTTTAAGAGTTTTACTTATAAATTGTATAAAAAAAGAAAGAGGGTATTGATACCAAATGAAATAAATATAAATTGTATACGTATAAATAAGTTGTATACTGTGTAGTATATGATTTATACAGCACAAATCGAGAAGTCAAAAGAATTTTAGAGATGGGATATTATTAATTGCACATCAAATAAACAATGACCTATCAATTTATTTCCATCATTTATATACTTTTTTACATCAAAAAAATACTGACTGCACAGCAAATTAACCAGAGCGTACATACATAATACTCAGACTCATAGCAAAATGACATGGTGACTAATATTAACTCCGAGGTTAGGTTTGGTTAGGTTACTTTAAACCCTTTACACATAAATAGGAGCTCCGTTCTAGGATGCAAGAGCGAGCAAAGGGCACGAAGGGTAAGTTAAAATAATTTGTTTTCTCAAGAATGATAAAATGTAAGGTAATAAGGTTTAATGTGCGCTAGTCATTATTAGCGCATTAATAAAGCTTTATTGCGGTGCGCCACGAATATAAATTGTTTCTTATTTAGTTAAGTATTTTGCTGTGCAATCAGTAATTTTGATTGGAATTCGGATTATTTTTGGATACAAAAAGTAATATTTTGATTTGCGTTTAAATACTACCCTTTCGAAATTGGGTCAGTAGTTTTTGAGATAATGGCGAACATACAAACATACATATTATATACATACATTCTGATAGAATAAATAACCTCCTTATTGAAGTCGGTTAAAAACGTCAACTTGTTGTTGCTGATCAATTTGTCTTGCAAGGTTTGACCCTTTTATATATACAGACATGTATGTATATAAATGTATATACTTTCTTACATACAAGTGAAGTTAAATTATAAGAACGTAGAAAAAAAAAATAATTACGATATCTCTAAAATAGTTATGGTTTTATCACCATCAACTATCATGGATAGCTTGTTTATTTTCTTTAGTTTATCAGTAATAAGATAAATGTAAAAACTAAAATTTCGGTTGGATATTATAGACAAGGATAAAAACTACCACCCTGCAGACCGCAATTTTATCCTACTAAGCAATTATATTAGTAAAAGTTGGTTTCTATTTATACGTTTCTTGCCCAACTTTGCCGGGAAGTTTGGAAACATTCCCGGCAGATTTGGCAACTTTGGCAAATTTGCCGGCAATTTTCATGGCTAGTTCTATTCCCAAGATGGGTAAAGTTCCCCGAGGCGGGCAATTTTCACAGGAGTACCAATAAGATCGTCCCTTTTATCTATGTATGGTCAGTGCTCTACATTAGTTGACCACTCTTACAAAGAAGAAGAGGGGTAGAGGGATCGGGTTTTGCAGGTCGCTGACTGTACATGATACTTATCACATAACTGGAGTTATTTGAGTGCACTATACATACAGGGTGTCCGGTAATAAATGAAATAGCATACAATAGACCTTATGGCCTTTCAAAAAAAAAAAAAAATATCCCAAGGTTTTTTATTATTTTTTTTTATTTGAGATGGGTTTGCTCTTGACTTTAGTGTAGGTCAGAGGCGACAGAGACAAAGTCGACGATGGAGTGAGCTTACCCAGAAGAAGCTTGTTCACTCTCACTTTGAAGAGATTAGGGTTGTACGCGCTCGGAAACACAGACGCAGGTAGTGAGTTCCACTTTTTTGCTGTGGCATTATAAAAGACATTTGAAAACGCTTAGTGCGAATGGGTGGAATAGCAACTAGGTAAGGTTGGTAACTGGCAGTGCGTCTAGATGTTCGATGGTAGAAGGGGGCCGGCGGAATGCGGTCGTCGTGTTCTTGGGCACACTCACCGCAGTACAATCTGTAGAAGACCGACAAGCTGGCAACCTTGCGGCGATGAGCCAAGCTGTGAAGCTTGGCATCCATCAGTTCTTCCAGTTCAAGTAGTACCTAAGATACGTTTATTACAAAAAAATACTGTGCAATTTCTAGTCACACTATTTACTGCCTCTCTGTTGCCATAGTCAACGTACAATATTATAACAGCAAATAACAGATGGAATTCATTAATTGTAGTCGTGGTGAAGAAGATAGTAAAATAAGGTAAAAAAGTTTGTATTTTTTCAAAAAATCTTCTTACTACTTTTTGTATTTTTTTTTTTAGAACGGCCATAAGGTCTATGGTTGCGCTTCGTAATTTATAGTTATTAAACTTTCTTACTTCACCTTATGGCGATTGAAGGGCATTGATTTAATAGTTCTAATTTAAGTGTCATATATCGTTGGTTTGGTGATATCCTATTGGAGCTGCCGCTGTCAACGCGTTGAAGCTAGTGACATCTGCTGGCTTCGAGAGTCTCGTCTTAACCACGGGATAGTGAGCACGCGTCCATTTTTTGCATAAGTCACTAATTAGCTCGGAAGCGCTCCATCTCGCCCTAAACCCTGCATTGAACTTACATGAAGTGTTATCTATATTACCTAGAACTAGACTGTGTTTGTGATCCCCTGGCCAGCGTAGTGTACCTAGACTGAGCTGTACATCCTGCACGCGGCATCCATCTGCTTCTACTTGGGATCGCTGTATCAAAGGTATGTGGCATGATTGATAAGTTGAACTTTATCCATTGCCTTTCGTCTCATTTGTGTATTTTTTTCTCCTTGAAATTAGCACTGCTGAATCAGCAATTATAGCCTAGATTGCTCTAATAATCTAGGTTCACGCGCGTGTGACTTTACTAGGAATCTTCAAATTCTAGAGGTTATACGCACCAGTCTATTTATCCATTCATAGTTACCGGACACCCTGTATACACCTATAAGTGGGTCGTCTTCATCCCAATACAAGCGTGAAGTTGAGTTAGGCTAAGAAAAGTTCTAGTTTCTAATGCACTTTTACACAATGTAATCATTATAATAGCCCTCTTTAAAAGAAACCTCTAAAGTCCTAAACAAATCAAGAATATGAAACTCTTGCATGAAACCACAGAATTTATTCTATTTGAACACAAGTACAAACATTCACATTCTCATTTCTAAGCTACGATCTAACCAAACCACTTTTCAAAGGCACTCGTCTGTTCCTCTGTAAAGGTAAACAATACGAGGGCTTCAGATTCAATTTCTATTACTCACGGTATGGACAGGGTTGTAACTGGAATTTGCATATGCACTGAGAATTCCGTGCTGATATTTTCTGTGAAATTTTACTAATACTAATACTACTACTTTACTAATATTATAGACTGTGTTTCTTGTCCCCCATCGCATCGAATAGCGTACCCCGCCCGCGTGATCACTTCATTTTCGCTTAGCGTTCTTTCTGAAAGTAAAGTTTTTTTCTTTTTAAAGTATTTAAAAAATAAACTATGCCATCTAAAATGTAAGACCGCATTGATGCAAAAAAGTTTTTTTGGTATGACACCTAAAGTGTTTAATAAAATTCCTGATGACATAAAAAATATGACATTATATAAGTTTAAAAAAGCTCTTATGAAATTATTAATGGACAAATGTACTATAATATACTGTAGACGAATTTTTTAACGACCAATTATTATAATGATGCATTTTTTAACTTTCTATTAATTTTATTGTTTTGATGTTTCTCTTTTTTTAATTTTTTCTTTTCATGTATTAATTAATTTAAAATATACATATTATATATAATATAGTATTTTTGAATGGCATAATGTAATGACACCTAATGGGTCACTTATAAATTTGTATGTCTTAATTATGACAAAACATAGCGCACCCCCTATTTTATGTAAACACCTATGTTTCACAAATAAACTGATTGATTGATTGATTGAAAGAAAAAAAATATTTTTTGCATTTGATAGCCCAATTCATGAGGAAGACTATAGGTTGATAGGACTATATGTTATGATATTAAATTATGATATTAAATAATCCTCACGAATTGGGCTATCAAATGCAAAAATATTTTTTCAAACTCGACTGGGAGTTCCAGAGATTAGCGCGTTCAAACAAACAAACAAACAAACTCTTCAGCTTTATTATTAGTATATACCATTAAAAAACTTATAGTGAGCTAACCTTAAAAGATTTTTTTCCGTCATACATGATTGTTGTGTAACTTTAACCGTTTACGCAGCGCACGCTACGGAAGCTCTAAAAATGAATAAATTATTACCGTTTTAGCAAACATTTTAAATTGATGCTCCGCTCCTATTAGGCGTAGCGTGATGTTGTATAGCCTTCCTCGATACATGGGCTATCTAACACTAAAATAATAACAAACTTTTCAGCTTTATAATATTTAAAATAGTAAGCTTTATAATATTATAGTATAGATGTGAAAGTAACTTTGTCAGTCTATTACCTTTTTACGCCTTAACTGCTGAACTAATTTCGATGAAATTTGGATCACAGGTAGACCATAACCCAGGTTAGGACATACGATAATTTTTATCCCGGTAGTAAGTTCCCGTGGCTTACTGACCGAGGAAAAAGCTAGTGGTTTGTTTTGTATACATAATATATCGTCGCTTTTGACAACTCTTGTGCTAAGCAATGATTTGTGATCGACGATGGTGCACGCTTGCTTAGAAGTTACCTATTCACTTGAGAAATAAAACTCAAAAAGTATTTCAATACATTATAAATTAAGTACCTACCGTAAAAATAACTGACTAATACATATAAAAATAACAGTTCCAAAAGATAAAGCGTTAAAAATAACAATGACACGCAAAGCGTTCCAAAAAATACGCCTACAATAAAAATCTCAGTCGGCGTTATAGCTTCCATTCTTATGTTACGCTCCGTGGCTCGACTAATGATAATATATCACCTAATACATCGCAAGGGTAACCTACATAAGTACGACACGGATTTTATTACTATAATAATGCTCTCTGTAACTGTTATTTTTCACTGTGATTTTTTCCCGTCCCTATTTCTTATGATATATTTTGTGTACCAAGTGTGGCTGGTTATTGTGTTTGTACACAGTGGTGTAGAATGGCCACTGTATTACGCATAGCGGATTTTTACGCATTGTGATATTTGTTGCCAACCTAAAATATATCAAAGTACTGCAGTGAACAGAGTTTACTTTGTGAAATATCATATTTTGTTTTCTATTTCTGAACAACCTTGCTGTGATTAAAGGCGTGAAGGCAGGAGCCTTTTTAGAATCCATAAGGTCATACCATCCGCATTGCATAATAAAATATGCCTCCAAAAACGATTAACTATAGAATATTAAGATATCATTTCTGAAGTATTACACAAAATTGGACAATAATTTATTTATATGGGGATAGCACTGCCACATCACATACATACAGTATGTTAACCAACAGAGGGCGTTCCCGTTAACCCGCAATAGTATAGCATCCATACATGCTAAAAAAAATATTACCATTCGAAAACAAAATGGTTTTTATTTTTTTTAATATTAAAATATTCACTAAAAATGTTAAATTGATACGTAAAAGAAACACTCTGTACACGCGTACTTGAAGGACGGAAACATCGCAATTTAGTTTTTATTTTTAGTGAATATTTTTATATTTTTTTTGAATATTTTTAGCATTTTTAGTGAATATTTTAATATTAAAAAAAATAAAAACCATTTTGTTTTCGAATGGTAATATTTTTTTTAGCATGTATGGATGCTATACTATTGCGGGTTAACGGGAACGCCCTCTGTTGGTTAACATACTGTATAACATTAAAATTATTATACAAATTACTTCATACGTGGTCTGATGCACGTGACAATAATGGCGTACATAATATTGATAATCCTTCGGCTCGGTGAGAAAACACAAATATTAAAAGAGAGGAAAAAATACAATACAATGAAAATTTAAATTAAATTTAAGAATGAATTCAATATAAATTTCCAACATAATATAATGAGACTGTCCAATTGTAAAGCTTTGTAATACCTACCAAACTGAACTTTATGTGGAGATATTAAAGTTAATTTTCGAAAAACTCGTATTTGTTCATGGTCCTTGATATTTTCATATCAATTTAAATAAAGAATACGTAACCTTGATTCAAATTATTATTTGAATCAAGGTTACGTACCCAAGTATTTAATTTTGTAACTTAATTACTAGTTTAGTTATTAGATTGACGGCAGCAAAGTAGAAAGAGCCAACTGCACTTTTTACAAAATCCACTTTTTTACATAATTCGACTCAGAATTCTTTATTTTATCATGGGATTTTTTTCTGTTTAATTCTCAATTTTTACTCATAAATAAGAAAAGTCACGTATAAAGATACGCATAAAGATAACTCCTACACCTATTTTTCACAAACTGATGAAGCAACAAAAATAATACGTCACATCGGAGTTACAAATAATGTTTAAATACCTGTATTTATTATAGCAATCAACAATATAAAATACTAGCTTTTGCCAGCAAGCCGCTGGAAGTCTGAAATTAACCCACGGAAACGTACTAAAAAATATTCTATGTGTTAATCTATGTTATAAATTATCTGTGCCCCAAATTTCATATAAATCCTATTAGAAGCATAATACTAATGATTCAAATATTATCGTTAATTCATGCAAGCCTATTACTTTTTGTTACATTTACTGCTCAGAAATTGTGCACAACGTGTCGTGTCTTGAATTGATATATCTACTATCTTGAATTCATGCAATCCTAAATAACTGTATTAATATTAAAAAAGAAAATTAAGCTTAAGCAATTAGGAAGTCTCGCGCAGAAGCGGATATATGGCTGTGGGCTAATTTAGTTTACTTTTGTGTACGAAGAAGAAAGACGTCTACCTCATTTAAAAAAAAAAACGTATTTATATTACAGTAATTAGACTTAACCATTTCCTTGGAAATGCCCTATTAACCAATATTGTAAAATAGACGAAGATAGCTTTGGCTCACTGGCGACGTAAAACTGGTGGATGCCAAGCTTCATAGCTTGGCTCATCGCCGCAAGGTTGCCTGCTTGTCGGTCTTCTACAGATTGTACTTCGGAGAGTGTGCCCGAGAACTCCACGACCTCGTTCCACCGGCCCCCTTCTACCACCGGACATCTAGACGCACTGCCAGTTACCATCCCTACCTGGTTGCTATTCCACCAATTCGCACTAAGCGCTTCCAAATGTCTTTTATAATGCGCACAGCAAAAGAGTGGAACTCACTACCTGCGTCTGTGTTTCCGAACGTATACAACCCTAATCTCTTCAAAGTGAGAGTGAACAGGCTTCTTCTGGGTAAGCTCACTCCATCGTCGACTTTGTCTCTGTCACCTCTGACCTAGACTAGAGTCAAGAGCAAACCCATCACAAATAAAAAAAAAAAAATTATCACAGTTTTGCGTTTAAATCGCTCTCCTGTAAAATCATGATTTTGTAGATAACCGTTTATACTTTGCGGCCATCGAGACGTTGAGGCTTTTTCAAATAAAAAGCTTCAAACTTAGTGAAATGACTTGGCCTTCGCGAGTCCAATGATAATGCTGTCGAAGTGGTCGAATTCTGGTCGAAGCTTGTTTAAGGCGCAGATAAATGCCTTGAGTGCTTAGCTTGCGTGTTCTGTGCTGAGCTCACGCAAGGCGTTGTACGTCCAGCTAGTAATATGACTCGACCATCAAGGAGCGCTGTCCCAAATAAGACGTATTATTTATTTATTATACATAAAACAAAAGGTATTATATTTAAAAAAAAAAGTATACTAAAAGACAATTAAATTATCTTTATAATGGTTTCATAAAAATATGCTTGATAGTTTTTGCGTAATTCTCAGTTTTCATATTTCCGCGTTAGACATAACAAATTAATTACACTATGTAATATAAACACAATCTTAAATATTCACATATTTTGTTATTAAAAAAATGCTATCATTTAATATATTTTTTCCCAATCATTGACTTTACTTGTTTAAACGTGATCTTCACTTTAAAATCATTAAAAGTTGGTTATCGTTGGCTTAAAACATCCCAAAATCGTCAGTGAAACCATCGTTACGAAGACGGAGAAGAAGATAACTTAGCGAACGAGAATTGCCCTCTTCATAAAAACCATACGTTACGATGCATTTTGCAAAGTTCCGTCATATCCTAAATTTCGGCAGGTATCACACCTCCGCCGCGAAACCATAGCAGCGAAACCGCAATAGTTCCGCCAGGACTTGTCCGTTGTACGACAAGCAAAACAGAAGTGAAACTGCCTGTTTTAACGTGCAGACATGATTATGATTCTTTTCTTTCCCGCGTGATTTCGCCAATCTACTCGGAAGTCGGTTAAACCTCCGCGCTATTTTGTTGCGATGTGGTGCGGTTGTTTCGCTCGTATCTGTGGCAGTCGACATGCTTGTAAAGCGAAACTTCCATTTCATTAGAAAATGGATTTTGATTTTACTGAAAAACTAATCTAAGAGGTGCGATATATACTAATACTGTTTTTTTATAAGTCAAAAGCGAAGACATATTGATCCGATTGCTACAATTCAATTAACTCACATGATGTTTCGCTAATCGAATCGCGGCATAATGTAAATATTTCGCAGCGGAATTCGTTAAGCAGTTTCCGCATCGGAGGTGTACTAAGGCCCTAAAAGACGCGAACTAATAAAAAGTGCCTACCAAGCGAACTTGGAGCTAAGTTCAAAAGTTACATAACTCAAGATAGGGGCAGGTGAGACAATGGCGTAACAGTTATGTTTATTTGTTTTTGAACTATAAACTTTGTTTATTACCTATTAGCTTAAGTGAAGATACTTATGCTGATGTTTGCTGGTGATACCGAAGGGGGGAAAGCGTGAGGGTTAGACAGGGTAATCCACGTTAGAGACAGAGTGCTTTAGGTAGGGTTAGTGAGATAAGAAAAGAAGGAATAGGGAGAAGGACAAGTTAAGTAGCCTTGGGAAGTGATAATAAGGTTACGATTAATTAAGTTAGTTCATTAATTATTTTTATTTATTCATTCATTCATTCAAGAAATATTAAGTTACTTCATAAAAATGTTTTAGACTAAATTTAGGGTTTCTTATGGAAATGAATAGGATGTCTGAGTTTTATATGTACACGCTGCTTTTTTATTGGCTAGGGAGGTGCCACGATAGTGTTTTACTCATCATTGTGAACAATATGGGACCAAACCTGAAATCTTGAAAAAAAATCAGCTGTTCCTTACATTTATGTTCGCCTAACTCCTCAAAATTTAAGTAACAGGTTTATAAGGTAATTTTTATCGTGATTTCAGGCTTAGTTCCATAGTAAAAGTGGTCCATAATGATGAGTTTTAGTTCACAACACTATTGTGGCAGCTCCCTAGCCAATGAAAAAGCAGCGTGTATAAATAAAACTAAATAAGATGTGTTCTTGAATCAAGGAAGGAAATTGTTGCACCATGTCTATCAATTTCAGTTGAGAGTATCAAACCCTTGATTCTGCTGCTTTCCGTGGTGACTTTGGTCTGTTCAAAGATTGGAAGTCACTAATTAGCTGTTTATAGAATTACAGATAAGTTACAATCAACCCATAAGGCATAAGGCACTATTATAAAACACTAGCTTTTGCCTGCGGCTTCGCCCGCGTGGAGGTCGGAAATTATCTCACGAGAACGTACTACCGGGATAAAAAGTATCATATGTCCTAATCTAGGTAAAGGTCTACCCATGTACCAGATTTTATACAAACCCGCTTTCGCATTTATAATATTGGTTAGGATGGAATATTTTTGAAGTGAAACATCTAATGCCCGCTGCATTGGCTGTTAGCGTGGCGATGCGTCGCCATGCCACCACGCGCTCGTAACTCTGCAACTTTCTCGCAGAGTTATTAAATTATCTTGGTATTAAATTAACAAAAGTATAATAATTTTTCTTTAAAATAATCTGAATCTTTTGTTTTTGCTGATGCCATATTTCTTTTATTATGCCATATTTATTTCCTATAATAAACCTTTCATGCATATTTTCTATATATAATAGTTTCGATGATTCACATCTGCCAGACGTCCCGTGACGGTTAAATTGTTTTATTTTTTTCTCTTCAACTTTAATCAATATTTTTTTAATAAATTTCATGAATAAAGATATCTAAAATACCAGCAAAAATAAAAAAGTCCCCACACACCTAATATTTAACTATCAAACCATTTTAACAAGATCACATTATAACAAAGAACCCCATTATCAGAATGGATGGCTGATGGACCCGCCCTTAACGATAGGCTCCGATAGTTAGAGATAAGTACCGAACATCTGAACACAGCTTTGTACAAACTGCTGATTTGTAGGGAACCGCCCCGCCACGATTTAAGGTATTTATTGTAAGTAGGTTTGCAGGATTTTATTTTTGGGAGTTAGCAGATTTTCCATAAGGTTCTGTTCATAGTTGGCAAAAATCTGTGAAGTATTATTATATTATATCTGAATGCATAATAATAATTTAATTTAATATATATTTCGTATTTAATTTAGTTTTCTAATACTATGGGTATAATAATATCATACATAAACTCACACCTTTTTCCCATGGGCAGAAACTAAGGAAGCCACCTTACCAACTCTTTTTGCTTAGTTTACGGTCATGCATCTGGTCATACATGCACGCCGGTTGCGAGTACTACACAGCTCACCTATCTAAGGAAAAAACAGGCCTAGTGCGTGTTGGACCATGCACATGAAGGGTTCCGTAGTTGGGATAAACTTATCCCAAGAACAAACTTAACATTGTAGTTGAAAAACATGTTCTCCCATACATTCCAACTGAAAATGTAAGTTTTTTATGCCACCCAAAATTGACCCCACATTCAAAATTCATTTATTTACGTTACAAGTCCGTGTTTGGGTCATAGAAATTCATATGTGTACCAAACAACTTAGTCGGCCCATTAGATTCGGAGCAAATCGGCTGTGACAGACGGACATACAGACAGACACACGAGTGATCCTCCATTCGGCTTGTCGGGTTCCGTTTTTTCCTTTCGAGGTACGAAACCCTAAAAATCACCAATAAGGTCCAATATGTTCTTCTCGGGCGTCTCCTCTCGGCATTTTCATTCAAATTGTTATTATTATTTTCTTAGATAATAAATCATTGCTACATATGCGAATTGAACCCCAGATCATAGAAGCCAATTAAGCCTGTGAAGTTTGGATTAGGTTTCCGATTTTAAAACCTTCAAGGTAATAATACAAGTGTATGTAACAAAAACCCTGTTGTTCCTGCTACCTACGTTTTAAGAATCGATATACATACGTAATAAAGCAAGTCATTTAAAAAGTGTTCAACAAAAATAATAAAAATAAAAATTTATTTAATAATATTTGTAATGTCGAACTGATTTATTTCCTCTGCAATGCACGAAGCGATAACGCGAAACCAAAAGAGATAAAACGTTTCGAGACCCTCTTTGATCGGTGCCGCTGCGCCGGTGTGTATTTTTCTACACAAGTTCCTGACCTTGTCAGCTGTTGTTTATCAATTTAACGAATGAATCTTTGAAAGAGTTGGTTTACACGGTATTTTTTTGAATGGGTCGATTTTAATAGTTATTTGATTTTCCTTCTCGACTATTTTTTTAAATTATAATTTCATCAATGTTGTACTTGTAGGTAAATGTATACGTCACTAAAAGGAACAACAGGGTTTTTGTTACATATTGTATATAAGTGCAAGTTTACTTATACAAAGCATCCACGACTTCATCTGGTTTCGGAGTAAATGAAAGTGAAAAACTTACGATATCATAAAACAAAAAGTTGTCGACCTTTGCAAAAGTTTATTGTGTGAATCTCTCTACGAGGTTAAATGACTCTTCTATCTGTTTCTTCGTGGATATTACACTTATTTGTATGGGCCATAGCATACCTGCGCCGCGAAACTGTGAAACCGCATGAGTTTCGCTGATGTTCCGCTGATGTTCAATTGATTTGCGGTTTCGCTGCTATGGATTCGCAGCGGAGGTGTGCTAAGGCCCTAAAAGATGGTTGAGCAGAAAGAAGTTTGAAATACCTTTTATAGTTTGACTGCCTCGTTGGTTTAGTAATCGCGAGCGCTACTGCTGAGCATGATGTGCTGGGTTCGACTCCCAGGTCGAGCTGCGTTATTGGGCTTTTCCAGCAGGTATTTCTCAGTAGCAGCCTGGAGTTTGGCTTTTTGCCCGGTTGATGGCAATAGGCTCGCCCCTTATTACATGGGACTTAAACACAACTGTCGAAATGTGGGTGTACTGTAGGTACAGCTCTGCCTAACCCTTCGGGAATTATAGGCGTGATATTATATTTATTTTAAGTTTGAAATACATCTGGCATTTTGACCATTATCATTATACGCACTTTTCCCACCGCCAACCATGAGCGAGAAACGAATAGAACTAGAAACTAGAAACGAGTTGGCGAGCAACGAGCAGCGAGTGAACGACGGCGACAAGCGATTACTCGCTGGTATGCATAGGGTATGTACCAAGCGTGAGTCTCAGTCTCAGCGAGTACTCTCTTTGATAGCTCTTGTCGCTGCGACAAACGCGTGCTCGCGCGCGTTGTGAACAGTCAGCGATCAACTATTAATATATGCATCTTTTTTATTTACACGGAATGTATATCTATTGTACGTTTCTTGAGCGAGAAAATAGTCGATAGTTAGTCGCTTCCTCGCCAGCGGTGGGTCAACTGCCCAAGTCTTATTTTGTTTACTCTAGCACAGATTAATACAGATGGGACACTCCAAAAAATCATTTTAAAAAAAAGCGACTCTTGCTACAACGCGATAAAGTGCAATACAGGTCGCACAAGGCTTTTTACCTACAGTTATATTCACCTACAAGTTGCCTCTCTGTCTACCGCGTAACTCTTATGCCTTCTCACCGCAGCAGTCCTACTGGATTGGCCCAGTGAGATAGGCCCGCCGCGTACTTGTAGCTTCAGACCTAAACTGCGGAGTGTCCCATCTGTGTTAATCTGTTACTCTAGATAGGATCTATAGGTACAGCCATACTTTGAGGGCGAATTTCACAAATGAAACTGAGTTCGAGAGCTGTCAGTGTCATTATTGTTGTGGAGTATTAGCACTGAGAGCTCTAGAAGGCAGTTTAGAGTTACTGACCACGTTCAGTTTCATTGATGAAATTCGATCTAAAACGTTTATAAACGTTAAAGCGAATAACTCAACCAACAATCGAGGAGTTTAGGTCAAGTATCAAATTTCCAAACCACCAATATGACTTAGATTGATAAACTTGTACTTTATAAATACTCACAAGTTGATTATTTTAATGCGTGTTAAAACTAAACAAATGTCTTAATAAAAGCGCGCTGTTTCTTTAGGTGAATCGTGTGAAAATAAAAGAAAAGATATGAGAACAAAGTGGCTTGAGACAACAAGTTTGTTGGAGTGATCTCTATATCTAGCTCTAAGCGATAAATCGACACGATTTCAATGTTGAAAGATTTTCCCTATACATATTTCTATACTTTTCGAGATTTTTGGCCTAGCCTAGATGGCTATCTGATCACAAGCCACATTTTGTCGTGTACTGATAATACCTCACAGCACTCTAAACAGATCACATATCACATATCTAGAGAAAAGCTGAACAGACCTTTCTAGCTAACCATCTCCACTTTCACATCCATATGTACACCTGAAATTCACCTCTAGTGAAAAGCCAAGAAATTCTCATAAAAATTCACATTGCTCCTTACAATCCCAGACATATGCGGGCAATATTTATTGCTCAACTGTTGTAAGTAGGAAGGGAATGACAAAGTTATCCCACTTAGCTACTTATTATTTCCCTAAGTTACTTCCCCGCCCTCCCGAAGTTCTGACACAGTAAATAGAACTTAGTAGGGGAAGTTTTATTTATGTTTGATGAGGACTGGGAGAAATATTACTGGTAGAAAGAAAAAAAAGGAAAAATACGGAACCCTTGTAGGATCACTCGTGTATCTGTCTATCTGTCCTTCTGTCACAGCCAATTTGCTCCGAATGTAATTGACTGATTAAGTTGTTTGGTATATTGATATGAATTTAGGTGACCCAAACATGAATTTCGAATATGGGGGTTAGTTTTGGGGGGAAAATAAGAAAATTAAAAAGAAAAGTACACTCATAGGTCGCCAGTTATGTTTAAGTCGCATGTAATAGGGGGCGAGCCTATATATTGCCATTGACCGGGAACAAATCCAGGCTCCAGGAAAAAAAAATCCAGAGAGTTTGGAGAAATTCCAGTTAGAAAAACCCAATGGCACTGCCCGACCTGGTAATCGAATCCAGGAACTCAGGCTCAGCAGTAGCGCTTCACCAACAAACATCTCGGCAAATAAGAATACTAAAAATATTAAATTACTCAATATTGTACGAACAAGCAAATAATTAAAAAAATATCTTTGCACCACTCATGTACAGACGCCATCAAATTTCTTTCAAATCAAAATCAAATTATTTATTTTTGCAAACATGGTTAATTGGTATATAGTCCTCCATATTCTACCGTCTCATGGGTATGCAAATAATATTTTTTATTCCAAAATTAAACAGAAATTCTATTAATACTGAATAAATATAAATGTCAAATCATTAGAATAACAAAAAAAAAAAAAAAACCACAGACTAATAACAAATAATAACATTTTTACGGTAATGTCAAAAAATAAATAAGTAAGTATGTCAAAGTGTCAATCAGAATAAAAAGTCTCAGAGTAGGAACATGTATGTAATCATTATAATAGTTTACCAATCAGTGCAGAGATTTATCATTAAGCAAGTCGTCAATTGTGTGATAGCTTTTCTCGATAAATATTTGGTTTAGTGCCCTTTTAAATTTTATTACAGTCATATTATTTATCACATCAGGTACTTTATTATAAATGCGTGGGGCTTTAATAGATTTTCAACTTTATCGCTAAATTATTAGGTTCAAGGTTGACTAGGAAAATTTGACAGTTTCGGGTAGCTTGACCGGCTGGCGTCTGTACCTAGCTTGTCGTCTACAAACAAATGCGTGGGGCTTTAATAGATTTTCAACTTTATCGCTAAATTATTAGGTTCAAGGTTGACTAGGAAAATTTGACAGTTTCGGGTAGCTTGACCGGCTGGCGTCTGTACCTAGCTTGTCGTCTACACACAAATGCGTGGGGCTTTAATAGATTTTCAACTTTATCGCTAAATTATTTGGTTCAAGGTTGACTAGGAAAATTTGACAGTTTCGGGTAGCTTGACCGGCTGGCGTCTGTACCTAGCTTGTCGTCTACAAACAAATGCGTGGGGCTTTAATAGATTTTCAACTTTATCGCTAAATTATTAGGTTCAAGGTTGACTAGGAAAATTTGACAGTTTCGGGTAGCTTGACCGGCTGGCGTCTGTACCTAGCTTGTCGTCTATAAACAAATGCGTGGGGCTTTAATAGATTTTCAACTTTATCGCTAAATTATTAGGTTCAAGGTTGACTAGGAAAATTTGACAGTTTCGGGTAGCTTGACCGGCTGGTGTCTGTACCTAGCTTGTCGTCTACAAACAAATGCGTGGGGCTTTGATAGATTTTCAACTTTATCGCTAAATTATTAGGTTCAAGGTTGACTAGGAAAATTTGACAGTTTCGGGTAGCTTGACCGGCTGGCGTCTGTACCTAGCTTGTCGTCTACACACAAATGCGTGGGGCTTTAATAGATTTTCAACTTTATCGCTAAATTATTAGGTTCAAGGTTGACTAGGAAAATTTGACAGTTTCGGGTAGCTTGACCGGCTGGCGTCTCTACCTAGCTTGTCGTCTACACACAAATGCGTGGGGCTTTAATAGATTTTCAACTTTATCGCTAAATTATTAGGTTCAAGGTTGACTAGGAAAATTTGACAGTTTCGGGTAGCTTGACCGGCTGGCGTCTGTACCTAGCTTGTCGTCTACACACAAATGCGTGGGGCTTTAATAGATTTTCAACTTTATCGCTAAATTATTAGGTTCAAGGTTGACTAGGAAAATTTGACAGTTTCGGGTAGCTTGACCGGCTGGCGTCTGTACCTAGCTTGTCGAGTAAACACAAAAACATGCATATTCCCACGGAGTTTCTTATCGATCCGATACCTGCAACCTGTCACCAACTTACCCTGGATCAGTGTGTTTTCCAAAAAACCTTTAACTTATTACATACAGTGGTATCATGTTTTTCTAATGTCCCGCCATCTGTCCTTGGCGTTGTTCCAACAAACACAACTTGGTTTTATTAAATTCAGCTTACTAATATATTTTGGTCTGAGCTAAGAAGGATGGAGCTCGTCTAAAAATGTTTCGACGATATTTTATGGGAACCGAAGTGTTTTTGAAATTGGAAAGAGGTAAGGATACTTTTTGAGAGTAGTTTCGTTTTTGAATTTGGTTTGAGTTTTTTTTGGGGATGATGTTGCGTTTAGGTGTTGGACAGGTGCCCAATTTTAACCGCCTTTAAAATATTAGGAGTTTATGCATTTTGTTTCTTTTTTAGGGTTCCGTACCCGAAGGGTGCCTAACGGAACACTAGTACTAAGCATCCACTGAACGTCCGTCCGTCCATCTGTCTGTCAGCGGGCTGTGTCTCATAAACCGTAATTATATTAAGTCAGTTGAAATTTTCACATATTTTGTTATGGCCGCTATAAAAAAAAAAATAATATTAAAATTTAAAGGGGATGGGATCCCATACAAGAGACGTGTTTTTTTGTTAAGCTGATTTTTTTTTAATACGTACCTAGTGTTTAATATTGTACGGTGGTACAGACGCCAGCACATCAAGCTACTACAATCTGTCAAATTTCTTTAACAGATTTTCAACTTTATCGCTGAAGCATAGGGTAGCTTGATGTGTTGGCGTCTGTACTTAACCCTTTGCGTGCCAGTTCGTCTCCCAGTTGGCCGATTTTTTTTTTTGTTTACCTTCAGGCTCGACATAAGATTTTGTTGACTCCTGTAGTACAGTCAGTGAAAAAAGTCGATTAACACTTTCGTATTTTTTAAACCTTTTTATTGAGCTAAATTTTGAATTACAACCGGAACAGCAAAATTAAAAGAATATTAACACAACAATAAATTTTTGTCACTTAAGATGATGTGTAAAAATAGGTGTTCATCATCAACCAGATGCAGCTGAATACCAGTATTTTACATGGAGCGCCTGCCTATTTGACCTCTACAACCCAGGTACTGGGTAATACGATACCCCTTGGTAAGACTGGCTGTCAGACTTTCAAGCTTCTGATGACCCGTAACGACTGTCAAAATTCCACTAATGACAGCCGGGATCAACGGCTTAACGTGCATTCCGAGGCACGGATGACGACACATATCTTTACATACCAAAACACCTCGTCTTGTTATGTAAAGATCATCATCCGTCCATAGACCAACCGCGGCAAGCGTAGCAGTGTTAATGGACTTTTGACGCAGACCGTACTAATTAAAGTTATCTAACCTTTATTAAAAAAAGAAAACATTTTCTATTTCCAGAAGCTTCTGCTCCCAGTAAAATCTTTCAACAAACCTCCTTCCATCCATATACACATATAAGATATATAGCTATACATTATACATACATAATATACCAAGTTATAATTCAGAGGTAACAGCTGCTCGCCTCCCACGGAATCTCCTCGAGTTGAACGAACGTACCTAAAGGGTTTGAGTAACCTTGAGATGTCGTTCAGTGCAGTTTGTAAAATGTAGTGAGGTTTTATGTAGATTGCTGAAGGAAACTTGAATAATTTCTGGGTAGTCAGGGGTTTTACATTGACGGAGCAAATACTTTTTGTAACTTCTAAATGTTTTGCCATAGCAGCGTAGAATTAAATTTGAAAGATTATTTAGAACTGAATTCAGGAGGAGGAATTTGCAGGAGCTCGTGGCTAAGTAATAACAGCCGCACGAGTCGATCCATCAGGTTAAGCTACGCTTGCCAGGGTTGGTCCGTAGATGGGTGACCATCTTTACATACCGAGACTCCTCCGTGCCTCGGAAAGCATTTTAAGCCGTTGTTCCCGGCTGTCATTCGTGGATTTTTGAGAGTCGTTACGGGTCGTCAGAAGGCCGAAAGTCTGACAATCAGTACCAAACAATACCAAGGGGTATTGTATTACCCAATAACTGGGTTGTGGAGGTCAGATATGCAGTCGCTCCATGTAAAATACTGGTATTCAGCTGCATCCGGTTAGACTGGAAGCCGACTCCAACATAGTTGGTAAAAAGCTAGGCAGATTGGTACATGAGCACGCGAGTTTATGCGAGTGCGTGTGTGTGTGTGCACGAGGTGGTTCCTTAAAACTTGTATTAATGACTACAGCTTACTGTGGGGTATGAGACCTAGCACGAACGCGCTACGTAAATCAATCTGCCTAGCCTTTTCCCTACTATGTTTGGGTTGGCTTCCAGTCCAGCATCGGGATACCAGTATTTTACATGGAGCAACTGCCTCGCTGACCTCCAGAACCCAGTTACTGGGTAACACGATACCCCTTGGCAAGACTGGTTATCAGAATTCCCGGCTCCAAAAATCTACGAATCACAGCCGGCATCAACTACTCAATGGACTTTCTAAGGCACGGAGTGGTCTCGGTATGTAATGGATGGTCACCCATCCACGGACCGACCCCGGAAAATGTCGCTTAACCTTCAGATTAAGCTACGCTTGCAGCGATTGGTTCGTGGATGGGTGACCATATTTACATACCCAGACTCCTCCGTGCCTCGAAAAGCACGTTAAGCCTTTGTGGCATTAAGTGATTTGTGGATCTTTGACAGGCATTACAGGTCAGAAGCCCGAAAGTTTGACAACCAGTCTTACCCCAAGGGGTATCGTATTACCCAGTAACTGGGTTGTGGAGGTCAGATAGGCAGTCGCTCCATGTAAAATACTGGTATTCAGCTGCATCTAGTTATAATAAATAATAAAGGTTAGATAACTTTAATTAGTACGGTCTGCGTCAAAAGTCTATTAACACTGCTACGCTTGCCGCGGTTGGTCCATGGACGGATGATGATCTTTACATAACAAGACGAGGTGTTTTGGTATGTAAAGATATGTCTCGTCCTCCGTGCCTCGGAAAGCACATTAAGCCGTTGATCCCGGCTGTAGATTGGAAGCCGATCCCAACATATTTGGTTATATTTTTCCTAGGCAGATGATGTTTCACATGTATGGGTATACTAATGTTTGTCGCAAAAAAACCAAAATGCGATTTTCGATTCAGCTCTCGTTCTAATTTATGTTACATTCCGCGCGTTCGTGCTAGGAGCTCGGATCACGATCACGTATAGCTACGTGTCACTGCATTGATTGTTACTGAGTTAATTTGTCTAATGTGCCTGCTTTTCACCGGTAACCATTCAATTTAAACTGGAAAAAACTAAACTTACTGATGTGAAAAATAACTTTAATTTCGGAAGTCGCTGTCTGGTTTTGTAGTTTCGTTTTTTGCCACCGACTTCCGAAATAAAAGTTATTTTTCACTTTGTAGTATTTGTTTTGGAAGTCGGTTGTTATTATATTTTTGTTATAAAAATTTTATTTTTCTTTTTTTAGTTGTGGTACCACCCCACCACAAATTGGAATATCACTACCAGCAAAAGAAATGAGAACATCATCCACATAATAAGTGGAAAAAAACGTATTATTGAAGCTAACTCAAAAACTACCCCAACAAAGTTAATCAATTTTACACTGAGCTAACTTCAAGGCATATCCTCCCGAATAAAACAAGAATCTTTCAAATCGGACCACTCTGTAAAAAGTTATGCGTAGTCATGTGGTCATACATAAAAAAAATATACGTGTCGTCTTGAAAACCTCCTACTTTTTTTTTCGTCGGTTTATAAAACAAAGCTGCTCATCGGCTCGAATTGGATGGTTGCAGCACTTTTCTAATTATTTTTATTTTTACTTGAAATTTATTCGAACTTGTAAATATTTTAGAACATACTTTTCTTCCGTTTACGATTCGGTTCCATGTTGCTTGGGGTTAACATAATATTATGTTATCCCTTCCATTCTTATTTTAGACCCAATCATAAACAGCAAAAAATGTTTCTAGCATAACATAACACTACCCCAAAACAAGAATCATCAAAAAAACATTTTTTTTGCTGTTCCAAAAATTGTTAGTGAAATGAAAAATTGTTAAAATATGAAAAAAGTTTATTTAAAGCTTTTCAAAATACTCCCCACTAACCCCAATGCACTTATGCATTCGGGTGAACCAGCTTTCGAAAATCGAAACGTTTAAAAAATGTATCTTGCTGTATCGACCTCCCTCACTACCCGTACGGGAGGTCGAAAAAACAGCACGAAAAGCTTCCCATGAGTCGTCCATTATTGCAAACAAAAGAAGCGTGACAGAAAATCTTTAACCATATTTGAAAAAAGAACTACATGTAGGTGGCCAATGATTTTCTCCAAGGCGATTTGTATTGAAATTAGCCGTCAATTCAAAATAGTTTCAAGAATAAATAGATTGTATTTATTCTGTGGCTAACAATTTTCGGAACAACCTAGTACACTTCCTTACTCAAGCCAAATAAATCTGGATAAATAATGTGCTAATGTGCTTCAAGCCATTAACCAGTTAAAAAGATAAATAAAGAAGAGCTTCACTTTATCTTAAAGAAAGATAAATTATATCTTGTGACATCTTTGCTGCGAGTTCCTAAAGGATTTTTGTTTCACAATTTCTTGTGGATTTTGTAAGAAATAGGGTTACACTTTGTAAGAACTGTTCAAATTGAATATCTTTCGCCAAGTTTTTTCTGCGGTTTCAAAATATTTTCGTATCTGGAGGTCTGACAGTGTATTTTTAGCCAACTTAAAAAAAGGAGGTTCTAAGTCTGTCTGTACGTTTATTTGCTTATGTGTGTTCATCGATATTTTCATCAAATTTTTTTGACGTGAAAACGTCTTTTTGCTCGGTGTACTGGTGGTAAGTTCAATATTTGTGACCGACAAAAACATTTGAGAATTCAACCGCTAATAACTACGAGACTTTTAATTCTAGAGTAATGGTTGAGCATTTAAAAGATAGGTCATATTTATAACAATTCTAAGGCAGGATAAAATTTGTGTGTAACCTCACACTGCGAGTGAACGCTCATGCGCGCGACCCTCTACTTTTCACTAGGTGTCGAAATATCAATTTGTATAGCGCAAAACCTTGGTTAGTTAGATCAGTTCTTGTAGTGTCTTTTTCAATAGGTAAAAAAGCTCAACCAGGACCTAAAAAAGAAACAACAGTAACATTGGACAAAATAGGGTTAAAAATTCATATGGAGTTGACAATAGCAAAATAATGTCAGATGTTGTCTCATATCGACCGTAAATCTACTGAGAAAAGAAAAAAAAATACAATTAAAGAAATAAATGCAATGAGTCTAAAAAGTCTAGTGCCTAGAAATATTACAATAGCTACGGCAGTATCAGAAACCGTCAGAAAATCTGTTGCAAATAGCAAAAATTTTAACGTCGCCTCATATCGATCGTAAATCTGCTCAGAACTGAAAAAAGAATTCAATGAGCCTACTAAGTATAGTGTCGAGTAAATTTAATGGCTACGGCGGTATCGGAAACCGTAGTAAAATTTAAATCTTTTTTCACAAAAACAAACGGCGTGGACTAGAACTGCGCCTTCTAATTCTTTTTTTTTATTTTTGTTATCTACGGTCGATCCATCAGGTTAAGCTACGCTTGCCAGTGTTGGTCCGTAGATGGGTGACCATGTTTTCATACCGAGACTCTTCCGTGCCTCGGAAAGCACGTTAAGCCGTTGGTCCCGGCTGTCATTCGAGGATCTTTGACAGTCGTTAGACGTCAGAAGCCCGAAAGTCTGACAACCAGTCTTACCAAGGGGTATCGTATTACCCAGTAACTGGGTTGTGGAGGTCAGATAGGCAGTCGCTCCATGTGAAATACTGGTATTCAGCTGCATCTGGTTAGACTGGAAGCCGACCCCAACATAGTTGGGAAAAGGTTAGGCAGATTTTTTTATCTACATATGTAAATCTATCGTCATTATTCATAGAAAGTTGAGCATTATCGCTCGGTTTAGCGACATTGTTCACAATATCCAATAACCATTGTCAGTCTTAGCTCACCTTCGACGCCAAAATAATGATGTGAAACCGCTGAACGAATTCCGCTGCGATACATTATTATATTATGTCGTGATTCAAGTAGCGGAACAGCATACGAGTCAGTTGTATTGTATCTAATAATCTGAGCAAATGTCGCCGCTTTTGACGTAGTAAATACAGTATAGGTCTACTTCAGACCTCTCGGATTAGTTTTTTCCGTAAAATCAACATCAATTTTACAAAAACAAAATATATACACATACGAGTATATAGAAGTTTCATTTAATAAACTTGTCGACTGCCACAGATCGCGCAATACAAAAGCGTCGCCGCAACAAAATAGCGGGCTGAGCGCGGATGTATAACTGGGTTCTGAGCAGATCGGCGAAAGCACGCCGTGAATTCATAATCAAATCCGTACGTTAGAACAGACAGTTTCACTTCCGTTTCTCTAGTCGTACAAGGGGCTGTCATGTCGGGTTTTGCTGCTTTTGGTTTCGCGTTGGAGGTGTGATTACTACCTTAATGTTTCGCACTCTCGCTCATTATCACTGCTCGGTCCTTATCATAACACTGTAAAGTACAGATTTATTCAAAACACTGTTATTAATGCTCGTTCATATGTCTAATTAATTCCGTATAAATTCGTGTTCCGAAAGTACCTCATATCTTGTTTGGAGACTGAGCTTACGCGCACATTCTGCAATTTTTCAAAACAATATAAGGACAAGAGACACATCCACGTAATCAAACGTCATGGGGGTAAGCTTTTCAGTTTAAAGGCTATCTGAGTGTATTATTTTTCTTTAACTGATACCAATCTTAGGTAGATAGTAGATGCTGACGTTAATAGGTCTTTCCCTTTCTGAATGATTGCTAATATAAGTATATTCCTTCATAATGTAAATAGCCTCGAGCTCGCGATAGTATAAAACTCTCTCTTTCTATTCGTAAACATAGTAGTTAATACGCAAGTCAGGAATACAATAGCCCTGTCGAAATGCTACAGGCACGCAGTTTATTGGCTTTGTGGGTATACAAGTGATATCTATGCGGAATGGGTAATGTGATAGCGTGGGAGGTTAAGTTTCCTGGGAGGGAAAACATATGAGTTTAGATTTGATTTCTGGAAAGGGCTACCAGACGGAAGCAGGATGCTTATAAAGGTGATTTTATTGTTTTTAGGTTCCATGCCTACTTCAAAAGGAATAAAACGGAACCCTTATAGGAACACGTTTTTGTCCGTCCGTCTGTATGCCTGTCTGTCAGTCTATCAAGATCTTTTTTCCTAGGAACACGTGGAGATATCAAGTTGAAATTAATATCAGATACCTACGTCTACGGTCCCTTGGTGGTCTAAAAAAATCAAGCTTCTAAGTCAACGCAATAAAAAAATACGGCCATTTATGCGATATACTCGTATTTTGATACTCGCAACTTCCCGTGGACCTAGAATCATGTTTGGCAAAAAGCAAGGTCTCATAGCACAAGTAAAGGAAAAGTAAAAAAATATTGTTAATTTCTAGTCTTATCACATAAAAAAATATTTTTTTGCGATTACAAACTTACATTTTCAGTTGGAGAATTGACCGTGACGTGTATCGATGTATGGGAGAACATTTTATCAACTATAATGTTAAGCTCGTTCTTTTGATAAATTCATTCCAACTACAGAGCCCTTCATTGTGCGAGGTCCGACACGCACTTGGCCGGATTTTTAGTGAAAATCAAATTTTATATAGGGTGAAGTGTAAACAGTAGCAACCTTTTAAGTGGTAATTGTACTCATCATATTGAACAACTTTTACTATGGGACCAAACCTGAAATCGCGAAAAAAAGTCAGCTCTTTAGTACATTATGTTCGCATAATTGGTCAAAATTTAGGGAACAGCAAATTTGTTTTCCCGATTTCAGGTTTGCTCCCATAGTAAAAGTTGTTAATAATGATGAGTATAATGACCCCTTAAAAGGCTGCCACTGTTTAATAAGACAACTTTATTTAACTTTTTTCTTGTCGCGATAATACCTTATGTCTTTAGTGAAAAGGCTAGTCAGTTGTCTCAACGCCGGCGATGAACGAGTAGCGAGTAGAACTAGCAACTGAAAACGAGTTGGTGAGCAGCGAGCTGCGAGTGTGTAGTTTCGATAGTTTTATCGCTACGCTGTCAGTGAGTGACTGCTGGTTGGTCTCTCGGCGTGAACTCTGACTACCAAGCGAGCATCGCTGAGTGAGTGTTATCTTTTATAGCTCTTGTCGCTCAGCGGTAAACCAGTGAAGCGAGTCCTCGCCAGCAGTGTGAACTGTCAGCAATCAACTATTAATATATGCATCTCTTTTGTTTACACGGAAATGTATTGTACATTTATTGAGCGAGAAAATAGCGGATAGTTAGTCGCTTTCTCGCCGGCGGTGGGACAACTGGCTACAGCCTGCGGGGTAATTGCGTAAAACACATACAGTGGCAATCAATCGCAATGCCATTCATTTTGACAGTTCAGCCACGTTCATTGTTTTATTTACGTTCTTGAACAGATGAATTCTTCAAACCTATGAAGCAATCATTTGTTTCTTCAATTTTATTGTAAGCCAGGCAATAAAATTGGATCGTGTCATTGGGGCTTTAAGTGTATATAAAAAGAGCCTCCACAAACGTCTGTATTTAAGCGCGTCTGATGTACTTTGGCCAGTCAGCCCAGAGTGTTGTTTTGTGACAATTTTTTTATTTAATAAAAAAAACAAAAACCTCTAGAAAGTAAAAAAGTAATATCGAGCGACATCCTGGCCGATATTGAGTTATAATCATATTGAGTTTTATTATGGTTATAATCTACCTATAAACTGAGATAGGTACATTGATTCTTAACCGTCGATAGGCCACTTTTTCGTAAAAAATATTAATACATTTTTACAATGTTCTTTTTGCCGAATAATGAAACTTTGAAATGCTCTCCTGTAAGTTCGAAAAAGGTCGCTTAATAAAAATAGCCCGTGAACCCTCGATATGTATTGGACCTTTAAATTTAATATAAGTTGTAGGTAATATCTTGATCTAAGCGTAGTCGCGTCATGGGACGTAAACAAATCTGTTCAGCCGTTTGAGAGCTATGATGCCACAGATAGACACAGATTCATACATACACCGATACGAGTACACATGTTAAACATTGTATAACCCCTCTGTTTTCGTCGGGGGTTAAAAAAGAAAAGATTCCCCTCAAGAATTCTTCCTGTCATTGCCATAGTTACGGTGACAAACATAGGTAAATATCACAGGAAAGCGAACAGTCATTCCCGGAACAACTATCTGTATCTTTTTATCACGACATGCATGCACGACTTGACCTATTCTCGTACTCACATCTCATTCCGACACAAAAATAGTAGTAAGTAGTAAAAAATCTGATGTGATAAACGCCCCACGATGCATCATCGGATACAAGCGTAGTCTACGAACGAACGAGTGTCTTAGTATGCATGAAAGAACCAGAGAATGAATGGACGATACATGAATGGCTGGACGCTTGAATGAACAAATGATTCAAAGTCAGAGGCAGTAGAATGAATGCGCTGGTAACTGAAAGAACGAAGCCAATGATGCATTTTGTAGATAGTTGTAAGGTGTTTTTTGTTTTATCTTGGAAAGCCTAAGGAAGTAGTGAATTACTATAGGTTAAGTAATATTTTGATTACATTAATGCCCGAGTTTATCAATTCTATAGTGATTATTGGTTTGCTATACAGGGTTATTGGTAAAACACCAACAACCTCTTAATGGACCCATTAGGATTTAGATTATTATATTTAGATTATATTTAGATTATTGTAGTCATCATTATGAACAACTTTTATCATGGGGCCAAAACTGAAATCGCGAATTAAAAGTCAGCTGTTCAGTACATTTATCTCAGCATTTATTAAGCTCTGCTTAGTTTGGGATCAGATGACCGTGTGTGAAAATGCCCCAGGATATTATTATTTTCTGCATTTTTTCAGATTTTTATAGAAAAAGAAATCTATAGAAACGATTTTATCTTGGAAAATTTTGACAACGCTACATAATATCGAGAGTAGAGCACTCCCACACGCTGAAGCCCTAAAGTGTTGTGAGGCCTGCAAAATGTTTATTTGGAATAGTATCGTATGCAAGGGAAATATTAAAAAAAATAAAAACTAACAAAATCAATCAGCAATCTGCCTAGCCTTTTCCCAACTATGTTGGGGTCGGCTTCCAGACTAATCGGATGCAGCTTAATACCAGTATTTTACATGGAGCGACTGCCTATCTGAACTCCACAACCCAGTTACAGGGTAATACGATACCCCTTGGTAAGACTGGTTGTCAGACTTTCGGGCTTCTGACGACCCGTAATGACTGCCAAAGATCCACGAATGACGTGCTTTCCGAGGCACGGATGAGTCTCGGTATGCAAAGATCACCCATCAACAGACCAACGCCCGCAAGCGTAGCTTAACCTGATGGATCGACCCGTGCGGCTGTTTACTTAGCCACAAGGTCCTTTAAAAAAACTAACATAGAATTAAAATATATGATCATGTGTGCCACGGGCGCAAGTAAGTTCATTTCAGCAATAATGCCAGACAAATGCTGTCTGACGCTGGTTTTCAAATGACCCTTATGCTGGTTTCACACGAGGGCAGAAGAGTGAGCAGTAGAGAGCGCAGTACTGCTACTGTTTGAACGAACACGCCGAGACAGAACAATACTGTCTTGACAGTGACTAAGGAAGAACAGTAAAGTTAATAGCTCGGCGGTGTATTTTTCGGGCCAGTTTGCTCCCCGCACCAACTTTCTCGCTCATCTGTCTTATGGCTGGACTCGTGTGAACGTCCCTTGCTCGGTAATGAAGTGCCCGCTGGTGGCGTAGCTGAGCCAGTAGCTTTAAACTCCCCTGATAATAATAATCACTCTAATTTGATCCAGCCTGTCCCATCTTGCTGTCCTCCCCCCAGCGACGCCCTAAGCCGAGGTTCGTTCCCCGCAGGGGGAACCCTTAGCGTGTAGTCGCTTAGTCTGTAAGTTAATGCTCCTGGCTGGAGGCTTTGAGTTCGCTTAAGGCAGCCACAGGAGAGGCCGTGACTACTTAAGTCACGGCCTCTCTAGGCCAACTACGAGATGCCATATATATAAAAAAAAAGAACGCGAGGGCAGTGCAGTGCAGTGCAAAGAGCAGGACAGTGTGCGCGCACGCGTCCCTACTTTTCTTGTTTTGTCTGACCCAAAATTTTTCCTTCCTATTTATTTCACTCTTTACAATTTCAAGTAGCTCATCCAGAGCTATTTGTGCTGCAATTTTGATTAAGTGGCGTAAATGTTGCCGTTGTCGTCGTCGACGCTCACTCGCCATCAATCGCGGACTGTCCTATTATTTGGCCTTATATTTTAACGCCAATGTCCTCCCAAACTGTTCTGTCCTACTTGGTCTGCCTCACTGTTCTGCCCTCATGTGAAACCAGCATTAGGGACAAGTGACGGATATGTAACAGATGCAAACATTGTACATGAATTACAGACAAACAATGTAACCTATCCATTGTTCTATTACAATATTATTATATTTCACATTTCTCGGGACCCTGGGGTCCTGGACCTTTGGTAGGCGTACGAGGAGCTGAAGCCAACTCGCAGAGGCCCCTTACACAATTTTAAATGATGAGGAATGCACCCAAGGACAACCTCCGGTTGGTGCAGGACTATTGCTGTACGTGGAAACGAAACATATTGGGCTATGGGTTTGGGTTGCTAAAGTTGATTGGGTAACTTAAACTATGGAAGAACTATGTCCCCTGCCTGACCAATGTTATACAATTATACACGGATAAAATGGCAGGGGGTGACTTGCACTCTCAATAATGGGCCCCCGAAAACGGCCGCTAGCACATAGTGACGTAGCGACAAGGGGGCAACACTTCCTGAGGTGCGTGAGGAGTGGAGAGGTATTCCACGGCTATCAGGACAATCCCGGAAGTACGGTCAAGATCCCTACCAGCACCTTACTGGAATACTTCCTTCCTCCGAGCACGTTTGCTCTTGCGAATCTCCACTCAAGCCGGCCAATAAAGGCAAGAAAGAGGTGGGAGCTCTGTTCCTCGCCAGTGTTCACTCCAGCCGGCCAATTAAGGCAAGCCAGAGATGAGGACAAGATTTCTCCCGGGAGACAGGGTCCGTGGCGTCGCTACTGCCCAACAGCTTGCCACATGCTTCCCTGCGGGTTTCTGTAACTCTCTTGGTCTGGCTCCTCATCCTAGACCCGTTCCGGCAAAGTAAATTCTACCGGCACAGACCTAAAGTTCGGAGCGCGCAAGCCCCACCACGACGTCAACGTAGAGATACAGCGGTGGGGATATTATTATTATTATTAATATCTTTTTGTCTATTTTCTAGTAGGGGAAGATCAAAGAAACGATGGTTGTACTGTGTGACACATGATGTGGCTATAAAGGGGGTGACTACCGAGATGACGACTAATAGATAAGTATGGAAGAAAGGGACATATTGCGCCGACCACAAATAAATTGGGACAAGGGCTGGAGAATTAATGATGTTATTGCCTATTGATAACATTTACGTATAATGGTGGAAAGCAATTTATTAATATTTAATATATAGCAATATATTATATTACAAGCGTATTCAAGCGTTTTAAAAATCATCAGTAATACAAATACGTAATAATCATCAGTAATGTAAAGGCCACGAAACTATCGCCCCGCTTGAGACTGCTATTCGAACAAGCGTCGTTTCTAAGCGTCTAAAACAAGGCCACGATCAGATGTTCGCTTGAAGCGTCAAGGTTACCAGAGTACGGGAGGGGAAGAGAGAGAGAGACAGCGAATAAAACAAAATAATTTGTTCCAAACGCCGATGCGCGCGGCGACCTATTATATCGAATCACATGGCGCGATTGTTTCGTGTACGTTATATAACTTTCTTATACATTTGTTCCCGATGCTCATAAAATACGCGCGTCTAACCATTCGACGCTAAGGCAAATTCGCTGACAGCTTTCACTACAATTTGCAGCGCTGTTTTGTGGCCTTTTATAATATAATAACAATAATAGGTTGATCACAAACAGTTGTTTTAACGCTCGACGCTAACGCTTGCCGCGCAGAGCGAATTTAGTTTAAGGCAAAAGGATGTCAGTATCAGGTTATATGTTGATCTGAATATGATTCGCGAGCGTAACAAATTTGTTTTTGTAGAGTTATAATCATTAAAATCTACAATACAACTCTCTAAGTTCATATAATCCTAATGAATGACTATTTCATGAAATCTTGACGTTTGAGAATTATACTAACTTACGGAGTAGTACTACTGATTCAAATGATTATAATTCTGTAAATATGTATTTGTTACGGCCGCGAATCATACTTTAATCACCATATAGGCAGACATTGAACTGCAAACTGCAAAAATCGTAAGAAAATTTGAATTTCGCGGGTTACCAAGATGACACAATATTCCATGGAATGTCCGCAAAATATTCCTATGCATCTTTTACATCCGTTGTACGCCTAAATCTGTACAGGTACAGGTTTTTCATCAAAGTTATTTTACATATTTTGCATCACTTATAAAAGCCATAATGATAATTTTCTCGTTAAGAGCCCCATTACATTTCGACCGTGATTTTTGCGGTGAATGGCCAACTGTGGCATTCTTATTCTGAGAAACTGAAAGACTTCGACAACTTTGACTTCTTGAGTGGTAGATAATAGTTATTAATATCCTATAAAGCGGCTTCGCTTTTCGCAATTTTTTCTTGTCTATTTATAATATACAGGGTTATTGGTAAAACACCAGCAACCTCTTAATTCATGTCATTGTAATCATCATTATGAACAACTTTTAATACGGGACCTAACCTGAAATCGCGAAAAAAAAATCAGCTGTTCAGTACATTTATGTTCGCATCATTCGTCAAAATGTACTGAACAGCTGATTTTTTTGCGATTTCAGATTTGGTGTAATAGTAAAAGTTGTTCATAATGATGAGTACAATGACCCCTTAAGAGGTTGCTGGTGTTTTACCAATAAACCGTGTATAATTATATAAAGGCAAAATTCCGAAGCAAGCTTTTTCATAAAATGAGCAACTGCATTTTATTGAGCTCGTGGATTGAACTAATTACATAAGAAAATTAAATGTAAATATATAATAATATCTCCTAATAAGTGGTTTACTCCATAGTAACCTCAGAATTTTGAAAAATTTTTAAACTAAAAGTCCCTTAAAACAGATAAAAACGCTAAGAATTGACTGTAAATTACTCCTATAAATTTTATATTAATGTAGCATACATTAATATAAAATTTATACTAGAATAAACGTTAGTTCGTAAGAAGTTGAAATTTCATACATTAAACAAAAAAAAGGTATATAAGAAATAAAACATTAATTGAATTAAAACAACTGCCAAATTGCTACATAATGTGATGCGTCGCCGTACTTCAATATACCTAATCTGTCAAAACGCAATTTTATGACAGGCCTCTTAAAATAAGGTTGCGCTGTCACGAGGTAATATAATTAGAACTGTAGGTAAAGGAGTGAATGAACTCGTGAACGATAGAATACCACGAGTGAACGATTCACACGCATGACAGACGCACATTACTGAACGGAATAAAATAAATGGAATGGCTATGCGGACATGCGTGTAATAGTAGTCTATTTTTAGAGTGTCGACGTGGCGCAGCTCTAGTGGCGCTTATAATTGAAATGTTTGAAGTGACAACGGTTGTTATAAGGTCTATGGATTCTGATTGTTTGGATAATTGTTTTAGTTTTTTTTTTTAATAAATGAAACAAGCATAAGTGATTTATTAATTTCAGAAGTCGGTCTCTTAGAATCCGTATTTTAGCTTTTACCACCGACTTCTGAAATTGAAGTTATCTTTCACTTTGTAGTGTTTTTTTTTTTTGGAAGTTGGTGGTTTTTTTTTTGTAATAAAGTTTTTTATTTTTCACTTTTTATGGATTAGTTTGTTATTTATCTAAGTTCCAATAGCCTAATGTCAACTGCTCATCACCTTTTACAAAATATTGCTTTCCCGATGTAGGGACGTTAATTGTTGAGGAGTTCTCCAAGTAAGAACCAGGAGCTCGAGCTGATGGTGAAGTCACTTCACCATTTACTGTGCGATGAGCATAAATTGCTTAGCAACCACATTAAAGTACTTAATCGTTTCGCAACTCGTGAAATGCTTCTTATTGAGTAGTTCCGATGGCCATCTGTGGTCTTCATCATCAGTTCCACTTCACCAAATGGTGCTTTCCGAGAGTAAATGCACGAGTTACTATAAAAAAATATACAAATTGCTATATGTGTGCTTATTAAGTTTGAGGGTTGCCCTCAATTTCCATGGGATCTGCATATCAGATTCTGACTTGGTGACAACGGAACCACCTCGAGAGCATACCCTTTGAAACAAAAAAAGAGTTTTCGAAATCGGTCTACAATTGATGGAGAAATCGGTGTATATACATAAAAAAGAAATATATATATAGGTACCCGACGAATTAATAACCTCCTTTTTTTTTAAAGTCGGTTAAAAAGTGAAAGGTGGCAATGCTTCGCTTTTGTTTCACTCCTCATATTTTTTCCATACTAGGGGGGACTTATATGAAAATCGATTCTGGAGTAAAGTAAAAAAAAAAAACAACCGACTTCCAAAAAAAAAAAAACACAACAAGTGAAAAATAACTTTAATTTTGGAAGTCGGTGGCAAAACAACGAAAATACAAAACCAAAGACACCGACTTCCGAAATTAAAGTAAGTTATTCTATACGAAGGGTTAATGTATTATGCACATATCACTATTACCTTCAGTAATAACTTTTAAAGTGATTGTGAATACCGCATCAAAATCCGTTGCGTAGTTTAGAAGAACAACGCACATAAACAGGCACGAAGAGCGACTTCAATTTATAATATTAGGTCCTTACCGAAATTACCGATTTACATAGAAAAAATCAAACAATTTTATTTTTAAAGAAATATTGTCGATGCACTTTCGCCGTTTTAATAAAAGTTCGTTGATGCCTCTGCTATCGATATCCTGGGAACGGGAATCGATAAAATCTTAAAAGGCGTTTTTCACCGCCTCGTTGGATTTGAAATTTTTCCCCGGGGCTCATTGTTGAGATCAAAATTTCCAGAACGGAAGTCATCAAACCAAAAACGCACCGTGCGTTCACTTGCGGTACCTTGTCCATACACGTTGGTGCCACGACGGAACTCGTATTCGAAAAATAGCGCGCAATTTCGATGTTTCCATGGTTACAGAAACATCGCTAACAAAGAAAATCGAACGGCGGGAAAACAAATGAACAACTGATTTTTTTTTAAATGCCATGCTATATTAGAAAATTAATTTGAATTTAGAATTCTAAAATGAATGAAAGATATTGATCTTCACACTAGCGGGTATCAACAGAGGAGTTTGACAGGCCAGTTGGCGTGGTTGGTTAAGATACCGCCTATCATGTCGCAGGTCGTGGGTTCGATTCCCATCCAGGACAAACATTTGTGTGCATGAACATGTCTGTTTGTTCTGAGTCTGGGTGTAATTATGATAAGTATGTAGTTACAAAAAAAAAAAGTAGTATATGTAGTATATCAGTTACCTGGTTTCCATAGTACAAGCTCTGCTTAGTTTGGGACCAGATGACCGTGTGTGAAAATGTCCCAGGATATATTATATATATATAACATCGGCCATTTCTTAGGTAAAGACCTCTTATTGTATGTTTAAAGGTTTATCAACAGTTCTGTATATAATAAATCATAAGTATATATACGTAGGTATCAATTACACAGAGGAACATTACACAAAATAACAAAATATTTATTTATTTGTACATCTACTATCTAACTTAATGGATATCATGAAGGACAACTTTAAATACATTCAGCAAATAGTTAAACCCTACTTAAGTTCAGTAATGGGTCGGAATGCTTGTCAAAAGCTGACCCTGACTAGAAAATATTCAGTTGACATAACTAGGGTAAGTCTCCAAGTACATTTAAGACGATTCTTTATTATACAAGGAGACCCTTTTCTTTGGTGGTCCTTAGGAAATGGACCGCTATTTTGGAGAACAGTTGTCTGGACTTGAGCAGGTTTCTGGAAGTATTTAATGAGAGGAATGTGTGTTGAGATCACGTTGAGATAATTGATATATAAAAAACCCAAGATGCACAGTCTCAAACAAAAGTAAAACTTAAAACTCTCTCACATTATAGTTATATAAAGTTATGATATAAACATATTTTTTTGGAAATTCAACCTTATGTGCATGATTTAGAGTTGTTTTACAAAGCAATGTACAAAAAGTAATAAAAAATGTATGACCGAAGTTTGCCGATAAAACAAGGCATGAAGTGGAGTCAAATATTTTTTTATACTTTTAATTTTTTATAGTATTTTAAAAGTTTGTAAAATTTATATAAATGTGTGTTCTAAACACATATTATTATACTTTTAACTGATCGCAAATAGATTTCGCTCTGTGTAGTAGTATTAGCATTGTTCTTTCACTGTCATATATATATACTTGGACTGTTGAGTGGTTTTATGACAATTAAAAATAATATATTGCTCCCTATTTTTATTTATTTATTTATTAATTAAAGAACACCAACAGCATATACATTCAACATTAGTTTAGCGTATTTAGGAGGTATTACTGCTAATGTATACACAAATTATAGGTGTACATAACATTTAAATAAAAAAAAAAGACATTGGACAGAAGTCATTTTTAGTCATAAAAACAAAAAAAAACAAATCAATAAACTCTCTTACTTACCGAAAGTATGATATTCCATCCTTTTTAGGGATCCGTACCTTAAAAGGAAAAAACGGAACCCTTAAATGATCACTCATGTGTCTGTCTGTCAGTCTTTCGGTCTGTCCGTCTGTCACAGCCAATTTGCTCCGAATCTAATGAACCGATTAAGTTTAAATATGGTACACGTGTGAACATATGTGATCCAAACACGAGCGTGTAACGTAAATAAATTATAATAATTTTGAATATGGGGGTCAATTTTGGTGGCAAATAAGAAAATTAAAAAAAAGCTTTTCAAACTTTACTATGTAACTTATCAAATGAAAGGGCTTACTGTGGGGGTTTCAAATATATTATTTTTATAATTTTAAAATAAACTATTTTAAAGTTATTTAAGAAAATAGACGAAAATTGACCATTTTATTTGACCTTGACCTTAAAATTTTGAAAAAAATACAGAAATTAATTCAATAGCTATAGATTACAGGAAAACCTATAAGAAGTCTGTGGTCTTAAAATAACATGGTAAATCTCTCAATATTTTGCGTACAAACTTACATTTGTCCATAGTTAAACGAAAAGGATCCAACCCACATTAAGTGTAATGTGCGTTGGGTCCTTTTCTGTGGACATTTGTAGTTCGAATGTATGGGAAAACATGTTTTTCCACTACAATGTTAAGTTTGTTCTTGGGATAAATTCATCCCAACTACGGAACCCTTCATTGTGCGTGGTCCGACACGCACTTGACCGGTTTTTTTAAAGTTCTAAACGCAATACTTTTACAATTTTTCATTGAATATTTCGCCATTTTTAACGTGCGAGCAGTGACGCGAGTGACGCGATACATTTGAAATGAGTTCACAATTTTAATTTGTGCACTCTTTTTTGTGGGCGGTTTTGAAACGCTGCGTGTGTATCTTGGATTTTCTTAATATTATCAATGGTTGAGATAGTTTTGGATCTTAATTTAGTTTGTATTAGAAGATTTCAATGAGAATGGGATGGATCTTTCAAACTGCTCTTCTCTGGTGTGATATGGACTTTATTTAAGTCACGTCAGATAAAATCGCACTTCCTAAAATCCTACTAATATTATAAATGCGAAAGTGGATGTGGATGGATGGATGTTTCTTACTCTTTGATGAAATTTTGCATACACATAGTTTATAATCTGGATCAACACATAGGATACTTTTTATTCCCATATTCTTACTGGTTCGAGACTTACGCGGTGAAACCCCGGGGCGCTGCTAGTCATATATAATAATACTAGCAGCTCCCTATGGTTGTACCCGCGTAAGTCTCGAACCCGTAAGAATATGGGGATAAAAAGTATTTTATGTATTAAACCAGGTTATATACAATCGGTATGCAAAATTTCATTAAAATCCGTTCAGTAGTTTTTACGTGAAACAGTAACAAACATCCATCCATCCTCACAAACTTTCTTATTTATTTATTTATTATTATTAATTACAACGTTATTATACCAGTAACAGTAATTAATTAATTTTTCTTATGCAGCATATAAATTACAATTTAAATACAGCGTTAATAAAAATAAAAAAAAAAAAAAATAAAATTACATTTCGTCAGGTTACAAATTGCAATTGCTCACTCTTTCACAAAATCTCAAGCACAATAACATGATTTGATTGAATCTGTCAGTCAACACGTCACAATCGGGAAGGTCAAAAATAAGGGCATTGATTGCGCTGTGCATGCGACAGCGGGCGCATTTATAATATTAGTAGGATTATTATCTTATATCATGGCTTCATTGGCCTAATGGTAGCAAGCGCTACTGCTTAACATGAGGTTCGAAGTTCGATCCTCAGATCGGGCAAAATGTTATTAGGTTTTTCTATCTGGAATTTCTCAGAAGCAGCCTGGAGTCTGGCTTTGTGCCCGGTTGGTGGCAATAGGCTCGCCCCAATCATGGGACTTATTAACTATACATGTATGCAAACAAACAAATAAACCTAAACATGACTTTCGAATTGTGGTTGCTCTTATACATCTCTGCCATCTTTCCCTTTGGGAAATTCACAAACAAGTTCAATAATAAATGTGGTTACTCATTCAAGTGCACTTACTACGTACAGTTCCCGGTCTACGTCCAAAATCCACCTACAGACAAACGGTATTAAATATAGACCGAGACTAAATCCAGGTTGAAATAGCAACGTCTGTGATAGCAGTAGGTAAACTATTTGAAATTGTTACCTAAGGACTACAAACAGATGTTAGACCGTGCAGTTATATTCAGTTTGTAGCAAAAGTTTTAGTTCGATATTATTATTGTAAGAGGGGGAGTTTCTAAACGATGGACGTGTCGTTCAAGGAGAGAGGGAGAGGGAGGCCAAAGGAAATAATTATGGATTGTGTGAGGAATAATATGAAAGAGAAGAGAGTGAATGATAGCGTGACAGTTGACAGTGGAGAATGGAAGAAGAAAACGTGGTGCGCCGATCCCACGTAGCATGGGATAAGAGCAGGAAGATGATGATAATTGAACATGTTTTTTTTTAAGATAGGATGGCAAAACACATGAAAGAAAGAAAGAAAGAAAGAGAAACAGTTTATTCACGTGAAAGTGACGCACACAAAATACACATGAAAAGCGAAATACAAAATATAATAAAATATAACAAACCACATAAAACAAAAAACATAAGTACAAACAATAAAGTTGTTGGAAATGTGCGTCACTACCCCGCGGAACGGCTACACGCTCAGCATAATGCCGCGGCCCGTGCACGAAGGCACGAATCCACGGCGCTGGTTTTCAACGTAAGCCCGCAGTGTATCGCTGTCTGAGACCAGTAAAAACAAGTATCTAACATACGTTGAGATAATCATGATCAACTAAATAAACCTAAATAAAAAATAAAAATATGGCTTTGGCAAATGTCTATTGTAATAACTGTAATGTCTCGTGTGCCCATTTCCTCTTAGACTAGCATGAAGGCCAAAGAATATATGGGTGGACTGGGTAATACGATGCCCCTTTATTAAGACTGGTTGTCACACTTTCGGGCTTCTCACCACACGTAACGACTGTCAAAGATCCACGAATGACAGCCGAGATCAACAGCTTAACGTGCTTTCCGAGGCACTGGGTATAAAAACATGGTCACCTATCTACGGACCAACCCCGGCAAGCGTAGCTTAACTCGACGGATTGACCCGTGCGGCTGTTATTACTTAGCCACGAGCTCTGCTATCTGTAGCGGGCCTGAAAAATAGAGTCATCATCTTCAGTCATCGTTTTCCTCTTTCCATTCTCCCCTGTCAACCGTCACGCTATCATTCACTTCCTTCTCTATCATATCACTCCTCATACAATCCATCCACGTTTTCTTTGGCTTTCCTCTCCCTCTTCATCTTCATCTATCAACGTTTATATTCATCACTCTTTTAGTTACATGCGTTTCCTCCCTCCACACATGACCATACCAAGCCAAACGGTTTCCTTTCAATTTTTCAGTCGTTGGCACCACTTTCAAACTTCATTCGACAAATAGAGTGACTATGAAAAATTTAAAACTTATACCTTCTTCATAGAAAATTCTGGTCATTTTCAATTCAGTGCCACCAATTTTTATCTACCGTAGCATGCCATTCAATTCCCGCTGTGTATGCAAGAAATTCTCTGATAGAATCGGAACTTTAATGGTTTCGTTCGCGCAGATTCCGAAGAGAATATTGACAGTAAAAAGGATATTTCCGATAGTTTAACGATCCAATTATCGTAACTTAAGACTATGGGTTTATTGTAATGGGAATCAGCGACATTTTTGGAGCTTAATATCGTCATGGTTTTGTGTTAGCTTCAATATACACACGTAAAAGTACCATTTTTATTGTTCATCATCTGCCCAGCTTTTTCCCATCTATGTTGGGATCGGCTTCCAGTCTAACCGGATGCAGCTGCTGACTTCCACAACACAGTTACTGCGTAATACGATACCCCTTGGTAAGACTGGTTGTCAGACTTCCGGGTTTCTGACGACCCGTAACGAAGACCTCCGAATATTATTATGGTTTGTTAAGTTTCCCATTTTTAAAATGCAGATATATGCCAAAGGCCTTGAGTGTTCTGGGTTGAGCTCAGGCAACTTGTCGTACGTCCACCCAGAACCTTACCTATCAAAGAGCGCTGTCCCAAATTAGACGCATTATTAATTTATTATTCATAAAACAAAAGGTATTAATTTATTACTAATAAAACACGTATACTAGAAGATAAATAGTTAAATTACCTTTAAAATGGTGAACGTTTCATAAAAATACGCTAGTTTTGGCGTGATTCTCAGTTTTTATCCGCATTAGATTAAACTTTGCCAATTAATTACACTATGTAATATAAAAAAAAAATCTAAAATATTCACAAAATAAGTTATTAACAGCTGTGCTAACCCGCGCGCGGGGAACGCCCCATTCATCCCCGCGGTAATCTTGTAAACAAAACCGATTTGCATCGTAGTTTCTTGAAATTTTGTGACCGTTGAACGTTTCTTAGAATGCTAGTGAGTAGGGCTTTACAGTAATGTACGTTTCGTTTGAAAGTATGACTTGTTTTAATTTTCAAAATTGGTTATAAAAAATAAAAAAACAATTTTTAGTTACACTTTCAAAGAAATGACTCTAGTAAGAAAAAACAAGCGATGATCTATATGTTTTATGGTTTAAAATGCATGGTGTGTTTATTCTTAGCACGAAACATAAATAAAACCACTTACCTTAATACAATTTTCATTGATTACAAGCATTCCAGTTTGAACAAAAACCTTTTGTTTACAAAAAGATTTGCAACTACAGACTAAAAATAATCTTTCCATAGACGATTGACAAGTCGCATAGAGGGTTGGCGTACCTCAAATTCCTCGAAAATAGATAGTGCATCAAACTAAATGTATGGAATTAGAAAGGACTCCTTAATAGTGGTGGAACAAGGTTCAAACCAAAAGCAGATTTGCGTGGGATGACTTTACTCCTACTAACCACTACTTAATAAAAAAAGTGGGATGAATTTCATGCCATGTGTAATTAGCGGTTAAGAAAATGCTCTTATTTATTTACATTTTTTTAGATGTGATCTTCAGTTTAAATTCATTAAAGTAAGTAAACTATGTATGTTGCTTTGAGAAATAAATTATTTAAACTGAACTATGTACGTTTTTTGCTTCTTCTTCTTCTTCTTCTCGTTTTCTTTGCTAGCATATTTTGTGTCCTACTGCTGAGCAAAGTCACTACATAAGAAGTAGAAATTCACCCTAAATTAACAAGAATTCCTGAACCAAAAATCAAAAGGTGACACATCCAATTTCCTCTGAAACGCGGCACTTCCTTCAGCCCGTAAGTAATAGGCTATAACCCTTAAATGCCACAAAACATGTAGTAAACCGTTGCCATAAGCATTTATGGGACGAGCGATTAAAATAAAGGCTACGGGCTGCAGACATTGTTACGGCCATGTAAGGAACTGGCGAAGTCAGGAAAAATATTCCATTTTCTTGTGCTGTGTTAGCATACTTTTGGGCTTATGCGTTTTGAGAATACTTAGAGGCTTACAGGCTTAGTCAGTTTTCAATCTTCTGATATTTTTTTATAAAACTCTAATTCCCATTTTCGCTAACACTAGGGGTCACGTAACTTAAATTAATGCCTAAATAAGAATTATAAGAGCTCCACGACCTCATTCCCTTCTACCATCAGACATCTAGACGCACTGCCAGTTACCATCCCTACCTAGTTGCTATTCCACCAATTTTTCAAGACAAAACACTAAGTTTTTCCAAATGTCATGTATAGTGCACAGCAAAAGAGTGGAACTCTACCTGCGTCTGTGTTTCCGAACGCATACAATCCGAATCTCTTCAAAGTAAGAGTGAACAGGCTTTTTCTGGGTAAGCTCACTCCATCGTAGACTTTGTATCTGTCACCTCCGACCTAGACTAGAGTCAAGAGAAAACCCATTTCAAAGAAAAATTAAATAAAAGCGCACTGACATATAAAAGAGTCAAGAAAGCAGTTTAACCCCGCCAAAAGATTCACCGGTGAAGCCGACCCAAACCAACATGGCGGCGATGTCATGATAAAAAATAAAAAAAAAATATTACCCGTCTCTCCAAAATTCCATTGCCTACTTTAGGATGCATATCGCGTACAGCTAACAGTTCCTTCTACATCATAAGGGCATGTCTTCCCTATCATTATCACGCCCCCCGGTCTACTTCTTGATATGCAATGGTCTCTAGCTCCATGAAACATGAGGCTCCAGGGGCTAGTGTGAATCTTTGGGTTCATTCAATTAATCGAGTCTGGTCACACCACGCTGGGGTTGGTGCATTTCAATAATTGATTCATGATATTGGCTGTTTATAAAACTCTAATGCCCGTTTTCACTAACCCATAAAATGAATGCCTAAATAAAAGCGCACTGTTAGCAACGCTTGCTGGCTGCACTGAGTCTTTGATATTGGTGCCGATTCTGTTGAGCACAAACTAAACTTAATTTAGGCTATTGCTAACTTTTTCTCTCTAATAAAACAAGAAAGAGACAGACAAAAATTAGAGCTGTTATATACAATGAACTAATATTTCCATACTTTAAACAACACCTAAAAACATGTTGACTAAAACGCGGTGAAGCGCCAGATGTAAACTAGTTTGACATCTTTCAGTTCATAGCTATAGCCGTCCTTTTCTCGCGCTGCCTGTTAGTAAAATATAGCGATTCTCTAATTTTAGTTTAGTTATTGAACAAGGGAATCAACACTATTGTAGGATATTTAGGCGTCTATTTAGATGTTTCCTAGTGACAGTTAAAATGGCATTTTATTTTTATTTTCTTTATTTAGAAAACCAACAGCGGTACTTATAATATATTACAGAAATATAAAACAGTGTGTATGGCTAATAATAGGTTTCCCTGTTTAACATAATTTGTGTAAACCATGCGAACGGACTTCAGACAGTGATGACATGACAGATGATCTAAATTAAAGAATTTAATTTACTACAATGTACACGTATAAATAGGCTAATTAATAAAAATTAAAAGAAAAATTAAGCAAAATTGATGATGATGATGATGAAGATGATGAACAGAGCGAAGTTGCTTGTTATTTGTCTTCCAAAATTATTTTTTTTACCTGAGCTTTAAAACTAGGTTTTGTACAGTTAAATAAATCGACTTGTGAGAAATTACTGTTGTAAGTTCGAGCAATGCGAGTTAGTACGCAATTTTGAGCGTAGTTAGTTGCATGCCGAGGCACGTGTAACATTGGCGTATGACGAGTGCGTCGTAGGGGAGCGTTGAACATGATCTGTGCCACCAAATCCGGACAGTCCAACCTGCCATTAAGAATATCATAAAGTAAGCTCATATCCAACACTTTACGTCGTTCATCGAGTGTGAGCAGACCATATGTCCGACAGCCATTTTCGTAGGACATTGGAGGTTTACGGAGGCGATAGTAATTACATTATTGCATAAACGTATAAACGTAGCATAAACGTAGCAATTACATTATTGTGTACTCTGTATTAAAATTTATAAAATCAAGAGGACATGGCTTTGCAGCTCAGTGGGGTGTGGCCTAATATAGAATAGAATCTACTTAGATCATAAAAATCGGTGTGTGTATGTTCCCTATGGACTCCAAAACAGCTGGAGCGATTTTAATGAAATTTTCAGGCAATCTTCATATTAGCCCAGCGGGTGATGATGTGAAGTTTAGTAGCGATCGGATCAACATATTTTTGTTTTGGCTTCTTGGTATATGGACATATTTTTTCAGATCAGTAACCTAACAAAAAGTACTAGGCTTGTATGAATTCAAGATAGTATTTTCAGTCATTCACCACAAGTCATCTGGGTATAGATAATTAGTACTACCTATGCGAAGCCGGGCTGAGTCGCTGGTTACAAATATTTTAACTTTATTTTGCAGAGATATGGTACACCTATGGTACACCCACATTTCACCAGTTATGTTATGTCTATGTAATTGGGGGCAAGCCCAAGCTCTGCTGATTTGTCAAAGACCATGTTTGAAAACTATATGTGAGGATGCACACGTCAATGAGTCCTCTCTTAAGACGATATAAAAAAAATCCTTTACTGTTTAAAAATTATTTTGAAGAAGCTTTCTTTATAGTATTTTTTTTTTTATTGTTGTTTTTATTGACATAAGTTCGCTGTTTCTGTACTGGAGACTATATTGACAGCTCACTTCAGAGAATAGATGGTCTGAAATATATGACAGTAAGTGAAGAAGAAAACGTGCTGCGTCGACCCCGAGTAACATGGGACAAGGGCCAGGAAGATTATGATATTGAAATAATAGGTTGGGGAAAAAGTTTCTTCGCATTTTTTAAGAAAATTCAAAATATTTTTTAATATAGTTTATTTACATTTAACTAAAGTATGTAGGTACCATTTTGTTCGATAACTTTTTGCCATCTTGTAGGTAGGGACATGATCCTATTGCTATAGAAATTTTGGTACTTATGGTCAAAATACCGCGACAAGTGGTTTTGGCAGTCCTCTCGTGATGTTAACCTGACACTGCCTAAAGAATTCTGAAGAGACCGAAACAGGTGGAAATCTGAAGGTGCAAGGTCAGGACTATACGGCGGATGCATTGACACCTCCCAGCCAAACTCTCTTAATTTTTGCTGAGTGGCTAAAGATGTCTGAGGTCTAGCGTTATCATGATGAAAAACCACACCCCTTCTGTTGATTTATTCCGGCCGCTTTCTCTCAACTTCTTGCTTTAATCTCATCAGTTGTTCGCAGTAGAGTTCAGAATCGATGGTCCTGCCTGGTGGTAACAGCTCATAATGAATAATGCCCTTCCAATCCCACCACACACACAGCATCACCTTGTTGCGAGTTAACCCGGGTTTCGCCACAGTCTGTGAAGCCTGACCGGCCTTTGACCACGACCTTTTTCGCACGTTCTTGTCATACGTGATCCACTTTTTATCACCAGTTATCAGCTTCTTCAAAAATGGTTCGGTTTCATTACGTCGTAATAAAGAATCACAAATGAGTACACGGTTCATTAGGTTTCTTTCAGTGAGCTCGTGAGGTACCCAAATGTCGAGCTTTTTTGTGTACCCAGTTTTTTTCAAATGCGCCAAAACTGTTTTGTGGTCAATTTTCAGTTCTTCAGCTACGTCGTAACTACTGATATGCCCATCTTGCTCCACTTTTTCAAAAATGGCATCCATTTTATCCGTAATAGGGCGACCAGAGCGACGTGCATCTTTGACATCAAAATTTCCGGATTGAAAACGCTTAAACCAAAGTGCTACTCTCACAGACACTACACTAGGTCCATAAACATCGCAAATTTTTTTCGCGGCTTGCGTTGCATTTTTACCTTTTTTGTAGTAAAATTTTAAAATGTATCGAATTTCTTCATTAGATTCACTCATCTTGACGGTACGAAAAACAAATGAAAATCACACATTTTCCTAATTTGAATTTGGAATTATGTTTTTTAAAATTTAAACTTTCAATGATACCAACACCAGCCAGATACAAATAGTATAGCTAAAGAGATTTTATTACAAGTTCATACATACTATAATGCGAAAAGACTTTTTCCCCAACCTAATATATTTATACCTAGCTAAGAATTTAATTTTTTGTCTAAGTCATAACAGCAGCACGAATCGATCGATCAGGTTAAGCTATGCTTGCCGGGGTTGGTCCGTGGATGGGTGACCAACTTTATGTACCAAGTATTACCAAGACGCCTCCGTGTCTCGGAAAGCATGTTAAGCCGTTGGTCCCCGCTATCACTCGTGGATCCTTGACAGTCGTTATGGGTAGTCAGACGCCCGAAAGTCTTACCAAGGGTATCGTATCACCCAGTGACTGGTTTGTGGAGGTCAGATAGGCAGTCGCTCCATGTAAAATACTGGTATTCAGCTGCACTCGGCTAGACTGGAAGCCGACCCCAACATAGTTTGGAAAAGGCTAGGATGATGACCTAGCTAAGATTAATTTACTCCATGCTGTCTTACATATGTTCAGCAGCGTATGCTTACTGACTTTTAAAACATTTTTAAGAAAACAATTTCGTGTCTGGTACAAAATAACGTATTAAGTTGCCTGAAATATATCGCAGTTTATATTCCTTCCTAATATTAGCTTGAACGTATATGATCCACATTGAAGGTAATGATATAAGCAGAAAGTACGGAGCGCTCGCGTAGTGATGTGCTCTGTGAAAGGCGGCGAGACGTTTGATGTTGTGCGGGCTAGTGATGGGAAAGTTTGCGGTAAAATACGGTAAAAATAATTTTACTTTTTATTTTTAAGTTCTAGGTAGTATTTTCGTTTCGAAAAATCATCACTAAGGTTGTGTTCTGGCTAGAGTTATACCCACAAAACATTAAAAAAAAAAAATATAACGCTTACGATGAAATTCGGTTGACGCTTTTTTACGAGCTTTTATTTAGTTTTACTTGTCCCGGCGTCTGTCTGTGATCGAATCTTGCAAGTTAAATTTGACCCACTTCCCGGTTTCCGATTGAGCTGAAATTTTACATGCATATGTAAATCGGATGACAATGCAATATTATTATAACATGGAGCTGATCTGATGATGGAGCCGGAAGGTGGCCATGGGAACTCACTAATAAAACGACGCAACCCTAAAGAGTTTGGGCTCGTTTGATTCGTCTTGACAAGGACTCTAGTCCTAGATGGTATCCAGACTAATAAAACGCATGTTTAGACCATATTTATATATACTTGTTTTCTGTCGAAATTTTATTTTAAACTAGCTTTTGCCCGCTGCTTCGCCAGCGTGGATGACGAAAAACTATACGTATAAACCTTCTTCTTGAACCACTCTATCTATTGATGTAAGCCGCATTAAAATCCGTTCAGAAGTTTTAGAGATCATCGCGAACATACAAACAGACAGACAGACGCGGCGGGGGACTTTGTTTTATTATATGTAGTGATAGTGATATTTAGAAGCTAAGCAACATACATAATTATAAAAATACAAGTTTAATACAAATTCTTCTTCCTCTTCAATCAATCTGCCTAGCCTTTTCGCAACTATGTTGGGGTCGGCTTCTGAGAGCGACTGCCTATCTGACCTCCACAACCCACTTATTGGGTAATACGATACCCCTTGGTAGGACTGGTTCTCAGACTTTCGGGCTTCTGACGACCCGTAACGACTGCCAAAGATCCACGAATGTCAGCTGGGACCAATAGCTTATCGTGCTATCCGAGGCACGGAGGAGTCTCGGTATGTACAGATGGTCACCCATCTACGGACCGACCCCGGCAAGCGTAGCTTAACCTGATGGATCGACCCTAGCGGCTGTTATTATTTAGCCACGAGCTCCTCTTGAATTTTCTTCCTCTTGAAGTCAGTTAATGAATCGTAGCTTTACATTGCATAGCAGATCCTCCAATTTATATACTTTCAGAGTATCTTTTATTTTACGAGTTTATTTTTATATCCAGTTTATTTTTGTATAAGTTTTAAATCACATTGTTAACGAAATCAAATCTTTGGAGTTTATTTTGAACAATATCCGTTTTATTTAAATAAATAGGATACCTCTCAAACTGAAGGTACCATATCAAATAATGGTATCATTGTTAAATCAGAAATAATCTGAATGCATAATGAAAATAAGCAATTTGTGAATATTCGATTACAATATGCATATGTAAGTATCTACTTGAAATAAATAATATTTCGTTTGTAGTAATGGATGATTTACATAAATGAATATCGTATATTTCTCTTAAGGCGAAAGCGCCAGGGTAGCCCGTGAAAATCAAATTTTCTTAGGTTTTTTTTTTTGCAATTTGCACGTCAGTATTAGGTTTTATGTTGATTATATAGAATGATTCGCGACCGTAACAAATATGTATTTATAGAACTATAGAATCAGTAATAGAACTCTTTGAGCTAGTATAATCCTCAAATTTGACATTTAGACATTTCATGAAATAGTCATTCAATAGGATTACCTGGTCTTAAAGAGTTGTATTGATGACTTCAATTATTATAATTCTGTAAATACATACTTGTTAACGATCGCGAATCACATTTTGATCAACATAGTTACAAACTAATACTGACATGAAAATTTCAAAAAACGTAAGAAAATTTTAATTTCACGTTTTAATTTCGTGGGCTACCCTAGCGCTGTCGTCGTAAGATGCGATTACTTCTTATTGCAGTTCCTTATTTACTCACTAATTAAATGCAAGCTCGGTCTATCTCTTCAGCGAACCACATTCTTAATCAACAAAAGAAAAAAGACCAAACCAAAATAAAACGAAATTTAAAAAAATATATAATGTCTCATAATTACCGCGTTTAATCCCGGCGCTGTCTCCTCCCTATCGTCACTGAAACATATCCCGGGGGGCCCGCCCTGAGGTCAACACTAATTTATTCATTGCTCATTTTGAAGTAACTGTCATGGCTGTGCGCTGAAAAATTCGTTATACCGTATCTTAAGGCATTCCTAGAGGAATTCGTGAATTGTAGACAGAGTTTAGAGTAAAGATTTTTGTCTTAAAATGGAACGTTTATTTTATTAATTTATTTGTAGAATTTTGAAATTACTGTGAACTGTGGACTGTAGGTATTTTATTGGATTCAGTTAAGAGGCCGTATACAAAATTTTGCCGATTTCGCTAAGTTATGTGATTTTACAGACGTTATTTTACATTTAAAATACTGTATTTCTAAAAGTTTGAATGCACAAGCTGAAAGATAATTTCAAGTATGATCTAATGAATGAGATACTTTTGATTTTGCGTCGAGTATAAAATTCGAAATTTAGGTTGTTTTAAAAGATTTTTTACTGCCCATTTTTTGCATTTTTTTCCAGGAAATTGATTGATTTTGAACTGAAGTTTATTTCTGTTGTTACATTTTATGAATTTTAACGTTCTAAATATTCGAAATCAAAAGTAATTCTTTGCCCATTATCTCAAAAATTTGACTAAGTTAAATATTTTTTTACTCAAAAATTTTATATGAAAGTGTTAAAAAGTGATGCACTTATTGTATAGACAACTTTCACAAAAATACATTGTAATTTCTTCATACTCTTTAGACGTCAAAAGGATTCGTAAATATGTGATTTTTAACCTTAAAAAGTATGATCACGTTTCTACCTTTCGCAAGACACTCAGGTGGCTCTCTATTCGACTTCGCAACAACTCTCGCATGATGTGTCTGCTATTTAACATCCTTCACAACCCTAAAACACCTTCCTATTTGCGGGAACGCTTTTCTTATGCCCGTCCTTTTGATGTGCTTTGCAGGTCGCATCTTAGAAACCTCCTAAAATTTCCTTCCCATTCCACTGACTTCTACTCCTACTCCTTCACTGTGCACGCGGATCGGTTGTGGAATTAACTTCCGCCTGACATTAGGGACTGCCAAACTGTTGCAGTATTTAAAAAAAGAGTGAAAGAACACTATCTTTCCATTTCGTCATAGTTATTTTAGTGATATTTATTCTAGAAGTATGTATGTATTTAAAGATTTATTATTTGTTTTTTTCGCTTAATGAATTGTTTTTTAGATTTTATGTATTTTTATTTTCTCTTCTACTCTTACACACGGTGTCTACATCTCTTTTTATCCTCTGTCCTATCGCAGGTATGCTGGAAGAGATTTCTTTAGAAATAAGCATCACCTTTGTACGTAATTTTCCGTTCCTTTATTCTTGTCTGTTTATTTGTGTGTACATAAACGGTTAAATAAAATAAATAAATAAATAAATAATGGTTCCGTTTTCCTATTGAGGTATGGAATCCTAAAAACTACGATAACTTTCTGCCTATAAAAGTGGTTTCACTTTCAAGTGAGCTCCGTCTGAGATTCCTGTAACCTAATTTAAAGGAGAGGACACTCGCTAAATCATAATCAATCTAAGGACACATTCATTTGTTAAAATGGGTTCAGTCGTTTAGCCTTTACGATGTAAAATAGATACGAACGCGTGATGTATGTGAACGATTTTTTATTGAAAACACAATTTATCCTATAGCATTTTGGTATACATTTTTGTGACAAGCACAACTTGTATCACTCATAGACAAGAATCACTGGCGCTGATTCCCTTGTTCATAAACTAAACTTAGTTTAAGTTCAGTGCATCTTTTTCTTTCTATTTCATTTAGAAAAGGACAGATGATAAATACCTATTAGTTTAGTGCTATCAAATTAGATACTCCATACACAAGTTTAAACGTGATTAAAAAAATGCCTACTATAAACTTTTTAGCAAAAAATTAAACTGACTTCCAAAACAAAACACTACAAACGTGAAAAATAACTTTAATTTCGGTAGTCGGTGTCTTGGGTTTTGTATTTTCGTTTTTTGCCACCGACTTCCGAAATTAAAGTTATTTTTCACTTTGTAGTGTTTTGTTTTGGAAGTCGGATTTATTTTTTGCTAAAATGTTTTTATTTTTCACTTTTTAGTTGTGGTACCTACCCCACACTAATTTGAATACCACTACCTGCCATGCAAATAACAGTGATAGGAAGTTATTAAAACATCATACACATAAACTAAGTGGGAAAAATACGCATTATTGAAACTATCTTTAAAACTACCTAAGCAAAGTTATTAAAATTTATAGGAACCCTTTCAAACAAAAAAAAAAAAGAATTTTCCAAATCCGTCCTTCCGTCTTTGAGTAATCGCGTAACAAACATACATATGAATTGAGAACCTCCTCCTTTTTGAAGTCGCTTAAAAATACATCAATTTACGTCAGGCGCTGACTAACCCCGCGAACGAAGTCGCGGGCTGAGGGTAGATTACAATCTAATAGTATGAATAGCAAGTAAATATACAATACAATTTACAATATTGTTATAATATAAATATTAAGCAAAGATTCATAAATTATTATCTTGTAAAATGACGCATTAAAGTATCACGAAATAATACACACCCCGCATAATTGAAAAATCATACAACAATTTATAAAATTTAAATTTAAAATGTCTGATACTTCTTACGACGTCATTCGGAATTCTGCAAGCAGATGAATGCGAAAATAATAAAATACGGAGAATTATTTCTGCACTTTATACAGTTTTGAATATCTACTCATTTTGCCTGGCGAAGCTAAAATTAAAAGATTTGCGAAATGTTTGCATTTATCATTTACTGACTTTTCGTTTTAAATTAGTTGAGATTGCCTTTTATTGTTGAGGGGCTCGTGGCTAAATAATAACAGGCGCACGGGTCGATTAAAAGTTAGGCTACGCTTGCCGTGGTTAGTTCGTGGTTGGGTGACTTATCCATTAAAGTAGTGTTCGTGGGTGACTTGTATGCCTCGGAAAGCACGTTAAGCCGTTGGTCCCGGCTGTCATTCGCGGATCTTTGACAGTCGTTATGTGTAGTCAGAGGCCCAAAAGTCTGACAACCAGTCTTACCAAGGGGTATCGTGTTACCCAGTAACTGGTGTGTGAAGGTCAGGTAGACAGTCGCTCCATATAAAATATTGGTATTCAGCTGCATCCGGTTAGACTGGAAGCCGACCCCAACATAGTTGGGAAAAGGCTAGACAGAGTGAACAACGCCAAAATAATAAAACCAGCCGAGCGAGATGGACTCGCGCACCGAGGGTTCCGTACTATCAAAAAAAAAAGTGTGCTATTTAGAGACATCGTTTTATCTTTTCCTACAGTCTTTACATCAACTTCTATCACATACAATAATTTCAGAGTTTTCTCTATGCAAACTTTGGAGACAAGAGGGGAACGGTATTTTTTTTTTTAATTTTTCATCAAAAGTCGAAAACTATTCGGCCTAAAAAAATGTTTGAAAATATGCATACAGCGCTCTTTTATATGATATCCCACATGCTCTACTTCCCTACTTCCAATTTTTAAGACCCCCTTTCTGTCCCTGTTGCAAAAAAATGTATTTCTTTCTTATTTGATAAATAATTGGGCAAACGTCATCTAAAACTGTTCCAAAATTCAAGCTGATAGCATTAGTAGTTCTTGAGATATCCAGCTGTGATAGACGATCAGACAGACAGACAGACTGAGTCACACCATAAGGGTTCCTTATTACCATTTTGGTACGGAACCCTAATAATATGATGATTATCTTTGTAAGTAAACAACATGTAATATACAGTACATACTAATTCCATTGAATTTGCTAGACTGAAATGACAGTTGTTATCGACCTTTTTGTCATTTTGACATTTTAATCATGTTATGTCATTTAGGTAGGAAAACTGTTATGCTATGTCATTTTAGTCTAGCAAATTAAACATCAGAGTATAGTGAGGTACTACTAGACCAAAACCATTAAGCGCATGACAGGGATTCGGTTTCGGCGCCAGCACCCCGCACCTATCCCTGCGCTTCCCATAGTGACGTGCAGTCGTATACTCGCTTTCGGCAGTCATTATAATACGTACAATATGAATCACCGTTCCGGTGTTCCCTTCCTAGTTCCGATAACTTCATAGCTGTTATGCGCCTAATTGTTTTGGTCACGTGTTGTCGCTAATGTCAACTGTCAGTCACCATGAATGGCGGGAAAAGGTTGAATGTGAAGCAGTGCCTGCACAAGGAGGGCTTGATGTGATGATAAGCCAGTGAGTGTAGTGCTATAATCAGCTTAAATAGGCAATCAATAAGATTCTAATCTATATCTACATAAATTAAATTTTAAAAAATTACTTTACTTCAAAAAAAAAAGACTATAATTTTGGAAGTCGGTGTATTCGTTTTGTATTTTCGTTTTGAAGTGACAGGAAGTTTTGTAACATAATCAACATACACAAACTGGATTAAACACGTATTATTGAAGCTAACTCAAAAACTACCAAAGCAAACATAGTAAATTTCATATGAGACCACTGCGCTACCAAATGAAAGATGAACTTTTAAAATCGGTCCACAATTGATGAAAATAACGATGAATATACATTAAAAAATGATAAACAGGTTGGGTGTGTGTTAACACCGTTATCCTTTTAAGGGGTCATTGTATTCGTTATTCTGAACAACTTTCAATATGGGACCAAACCTAAAATCGCAAAAAAATTTCAGGTGGTCCCTACATTTTTGTCCGCATAACTCGTCAAAATGTACGGAACAGCTGATTTTTTCAAGATTTTAGTTTTGTTTCCCTAGTAAAAGTTGTTCATAATGATGAGTACAATGACCTTATAAAAGAAGAACGGTGTTTACACTTACACCCTGTATACAGATGAAAATAGTACCTCGAACTCGATTAAAACGAACAAATGGTTAATAAGCACGCCTAGTTAATAGATATTTTATACTTACGTCATATTTTCTCTTCATAAATATTATCCACATTCATCTTTCATGGTAATTTATTTTTAGAATTATATTCGTCAGGGGATAAAATGATCCACCCTTTATGTGTATGCTCAAAAAGCTTAGAATAATCTCAAGGGGATGAGCAACCTTTTGTAAGTCATATAGTAATGGTTGGATTATTAAGGGTTCAAATATTTATTCAAATTCTATTATGTTAACAATGTTTTTTGGGGAAATATTGATGAAAGCTGTGGCTTTTGTAGATACAACAAATACAACATATTTTAATACCAGTCTAAGGGCTCGTGAATAAATAGGTATTAACTGCCGCACGGGTCGATCTTCACGGTTAACCAACGTTTTCCGAGGTCGGTCCATGGATGGAAGATCATCCATTACATACCGAGACCCATCCGTGCCTCGGAAAGTATGTTGATCTCAGCTGTCATTCGTAGATCTTTGACAGTCGTTACGGGTCGTCAGAAGCCTCGAAAGTTTGACCTACCATGGTGTACCGTGTTATATAGTAACTGGGTTGTGGGGGTCAGATAGACAGTCGCTCCATGTAAAATACAATTCAGCTGCATCCGGTTAGACTGGACGCCGACCCCAACAGAGTTGGGAAAAGGCTAGGTGGATTGATTGATCAGCAAACAGTGTATTAAGCAATAAGCTTGGTACTCGGCCTCTCAGATTCTATAAAGTAGAAATAGTAGATCTCTTTGTAAGGGAGCTGGTCCAAGGAAGTACTACCACCAACGGTGCTGGGATTTGATGGGTATCTATTACAGGTACAGTCAGTGACCTGTATAACCCGACCCCCGTTTCCCTCTTCTTCTTTGTAAGAGGGGTCAGGTAATGCAGGCACCGACCGTACATGAGACTTTCCAGCTTAGTCTCTGGGATGGCTACGCACCTGATTATCCTCTCTTTATTCCACATGTCCGTAGGTGGTGATAACCTAGGGATGGACCGCCTAATTGTATGAACGAATGAATGAAATGCACCGACCTCAGCGTGGTTTGACCAGACTCGATTATCGAATGAACCCAAAGATTTACATTAGCCCCTGAAGCTTCTCCACAGGGATGGACCGCCTAATTATGTGGACTTATTCCACTCAGAGCACGGATTTCAATGGCACTTGACCGAACGGCACCTAACCTGTTCCACTGGTTGTTTTTATGGTTCCGTACCCAAAGGGTAAAACGGGACCCTATTACTAAGACTCTGCTGTCCGTCTGTCACCAGGCTGATTCTAAACGTGATTTTTTTTTTTTGCGGTTTTTTTAGATAATGGTACGGAACCCTTCGTGCGCGGATCCTACTCCCACTTGGCCTGTTTTTTTTTTGTATTTTGTGTTTCACGAATTGTGTCAAAATAAACTTTCAGTAACCGTACTGAAACAAAATTTTGATAAGTGCGGTTAGTAGAACAGCCCAGGTGCTTCTCGGGCGAGTCCCTTTGAAATCAGTGCTCTGAGCGGATATATTTTTTTTTATAAGAAGAACACTTAAAAAATAAAAGTATACAACCAATCTAAATTTAAATAAGTAACAGAGAATGAAAAGGAAAATATGTATTAAAATATCAACGAGCAAGAAGATAAAGTTTCTTCGGTAGAAGAAATAGAGTCTTACGATGACGCCTCAGATGTTGTAGAAATACCTGAAAGGGTATCTCCTTGTGATCCAAAAAATACTTAATTACTATTTGTTTTTAAAATTCATTTTCTTTTGTTCCAGTTTGCTCAATCATCGGGCTCACTTCGGAACAAGCAGCTGATTATGACAACAGGCCCAAAAGCAAAATGAGCATACCAAACTATGACCTGACTATGGAGAGTCATTGGACCAATAAGATTAGTAAGAAATACATTAACTACAACGAAAATCTAGACGAAGTAAAACCTAAGAACACAAACAAGGGCGTTGACATACAAACAAGAAATCTAGATTACCATAAAAGTAATATACAAATGAGGAATACTAGGATAAGAAATTTTGATCCTAGTAATGTGGAAGTCAAAAGTCGGGTGAGGAGAGATGAAAAAGATAACAGATGTCAATCTTTTAATTATGAGGAAAAGGAGGGCTTCATAACACACCCACATCCTAAGAATAGTGGAAATAATTATTATTATAATAATTCTGATTGTGTCACCAAAATTAATGGTAAGTTCTTCTTATAATTTACCTAACTGATGCATGCATGCCGTCGGTTGGGACTGGCTCTTTCTTCAAAAGGCCCTTCCAGACATGGCCCTGCATGGTTAGACTCACATAAAATCCTAATAATATTAGGTTAAAGTGGATAGGTAGGTTTTTAGGTTTAGTTAGTTTCTTTTTTTTTTAGGTCTTTACCTATGAAAATGCCAATGTACAATGTTAATGATAGTTTGTTGATGCCTCTGCTATAGATATCCTTTTTTTGTGGATGGGAAATCATCAAATAACTTCTCCCGCTCTGGGTGGAGCGGGAGGGCGTGTCAGACTTCTACTGAGTAAAACCCACTCGTGTTCCTTCAGTTGCCTGTGCCAGGGCCACGGTAACTCTTTCGAACAACCCGCAACCCTGGCGGGCATCGGCCCTAGCGGACCCCTTCAGCTAGTGCTGACATCTCTTTGAGGCGCGCGTGGAACACAACGCGCCGTCGACCCGGGCCAGGTCCTTACCGAACGGCGAGCTAACCGTTGCTCGCCATCCGCAAGCCCGCGCCTGCTGTGGCCGGGAATCGGCTATCGATTCCTGATGCCCAGGGCGTCTCCTGCGGCGACTAGGGGCGTGAGGGCGCAAAGATTGCCTCTCCCTCACGCGTTCAGCCTCCTCCTTTGCGAGTATTACAGCTTGGCAGAAGGAGGTGACGGCTTCCCATGCACTCTCGCTCCGTACCATGGCCTGTACCAGGGCCGGACGCGAGAGATCGCCGCCGCCGATCGCCTCCGCGAGGACGCCACGGTGCTCTGCCCAAGCCGGGAAGACATCCACCGTATGCTCCACCGTGTCCTCCGGGCGATCCACACAAGTGAAACACGACTTGCTAGATAATCCCTCCTTTATTTATATGTCAGGTGTACCAACAAAAACCTAATATGCAGTTACCCTCAAAGTATAATATTAATATACAACATCTTCCCCTTATAAAAAAAATATAAAAACAGTAACCTAAATAAAATTCCCACCACCAATTACATAATATTATGAAAATGCAAAGGTATGATCTCCCAACCGTAGAGGCACAACATCTTCCTTTTACAAGACATATTATTTACTTAGCATTTATTATTTATTCTACCATTAACGCTTATAAAATATTTGTATGATATAGGTATCTTTGATCTTAATTATTTTTTAAAAAACATTGCAAGTTTTTCACGTGCCCGTCTAGAAGCAGCTCGGGTTTGCTGCACTACAACAGAATCAGGAGAAGAACTAGTCGACCTAGTCACTGCTCTGTCATTGTCGCTCAGCCCTTTATCTATACTTTCTTCCGCATCGCTGTACGTGCTCGTGAGCTCATTTTCTTCACTCTCACTATCCTCCTTCCCTTGTAAGGAAGCAGAATGTGCCGTGGTATCTCCTGAGCTCGTGTCCTTCATGATGTGCCGTCTGTTGCGGTGGTATCTCCGACCGCTGTTATCTGTTAGGAAGTACGATCGCGGCTGCGGTGCTGGTGCCTGCACTTGCATATGTCGCCGACGCTTATCACTATCTGTTACAATTACATTATCTCCTGGTTTTAATACTGGTAAATCTCGTGAATGCATATCATAATACTTTTTAGATAGTTCACGTTTTGAAAGTATGTTTTTAAAGTCGTTATGGTTGTTACGTTCTGGTCGCAATCTTTCTGTATGTACTGGTAAGCGAGTATTTAGTCGTCGACCCATCAATAATTGCGACGGTGCACTAATTCCATCCCTCGGTGTTGTCCTTAAATTTAATAACCCTAGATAAAAATCAGTACCTGTACTCTGTGACTTTTTAATTATATTTTTTACTGTCCTTACAGCTCTCTCACTCAGTCCATTAGACTGTGCGTAATTGGGCGATGATGTGGTATGTTTGAAACACCAATCTTTAGTGAATTTCCTGAATTCCCTGGAACTAAATGCCGGACCATTGTCAGTTATTACTTCCGTCGGAATCCCATGTCTGGCAAACTGATCTTTCATCGCTGCAATTACTGCGTTGGATCCAATATTTGTTAAGGCACTTACCTCGATGTAATTTGAAAAATAATCAACGATAATTAAATAGTTCTTTCGGTCGCATAAGAATAAATCAGCGCCAACCTTTGTCCATGGTAAATCTGGAATCGAATGTGGTATCATAGGCTCCTTCACGTTGCGCGCAGGTGGCGCAGGCGCGCACTATCTGCTCCATATCACGTGACATTCCACTCCAAAACATGACATCACGCGCTCGACGCTTGCATCGGTCAATTCCTAAATGCCCCTCGTGAACGCGGGATATCATTTCACCTCTCAGATCACGTGGTATAAACACTAAGTGGTTTTTGAAGATCACACCATCGACTAGCTGAAATTCTTCTTTATATGCCCAATGTATTTTTATCATTTCGTTCAAATCTTTTTTATACCTTGGCCAACCATTACGAATATAATACTCTAGTAATTTGCATTCTTGATCCTTTTGTGTGACCTCTCTGACCATACTGAGTTTACTGTCACTGAAAGGTACGTTTGCTATGAGGAAACACGCTTGATCCTCCACCTCAGATGTCACTCTGTCATGCATAACTTCCGGTAAGGCTGCTCTCGATAATGTATCAGCTACGTACATAAATTTTCCTGGTTTGTATATCACCGTGAACTCATAGCGTTGCACGCGCAGCATCATTCTTTGCAAGCGAACCGGCACTGCATCCAAACCTTTTTTAAATAATGCCTCCAGAGGCTTGTGATCTGTTTCCACAACCACATCCTTCTTCCCATACACATATTGATGGTACTTTTCCAATGCAGATACGATCGCCAGCATTTCTTTTTCAATCTGCGCATATCGCCTTTGTGTGTCAGTCATTGTGAGAGAAGAATACTCAACCGGGCAGCCGTCCTGTAATAGCGCTGCACCCAAAGCCGTGGAGCTTGCATCCACTGTGACCACGACCGGCCGGTCGCTCGAGTACAGTGCCAACACCGGCGCGCTGCTCACCGCCTGCTTCAGCTTGTGAACCGCAGTCTCATGTACACGGTCCCACACCCATTCGTTGCCTTTTTTCAGTAAATTTCTAAGGGGACCTGCCTTTTGCGAATAATTTGGAATGAACTTTGATAAGTAGTTTATCATTCCAAGAAATCGCTCCAAAGATGGCCTATCCTTCGGTTCTGGCATATCCATAACTGCTTTTATTTTATTTGTGTCAATCTGCATACCTTTCTTACTAAAAATATGCCCCAGATACGTAACCTGTTCTACACAAAACTCGCACTTCTCTCTATTAAATTTAATTCCTACTTCCCGAGCCCTATCTAGCAATTTTATCAATCTATCGTCGTGTTCTTCCTTAGTCCTGCCCCAAATAATTATGTCATCTACAAATGAATCTACCCCATCGAGATCTTCTAACAGCTGTCGTATTTTTCCGTGAAATACCTCACTCGCACAGTTGACGTCGTAGGGTAATCGTAAAAATTGATACCTCCCGAATGGAGTTCCAAACGTACAGAGATCCGCGCTGTCATCATCCAATTCAATCATCCAAAATCCGGACCGGGCATCAAGCTTACTGAAATACTTTGCATTCGTTAGTTTTGCGGCAATCTCAGTAAGTGTAGGTAGGGGGTAGTGTGCGCGGCGCACCGCTCGGTTCAGCGGCCGCGGGTCGAGGCACACGCGCAAACTACCATCCTTCTTGGCCGGCAACACGACAGCATTCACCCACGCTGTCGGATGGGATACTTTACGAATGATCCCCATGTGCTCCATACTATCGAGTTCCGCCTTTAATTTATCCCGAATCCCTAAGGGTATTTTCCTGACTGGGCAAACTGAAGGACTTGCATTGTTTTCTAAAATGATCCTGTATTTACCTGGTAATTTGCCAATTCCATGAAATAAATCATTATATTTATCTACTCTGACTGTATAAACCCGCTTGACCATTCCTAATTCTTCACAGGTATTTTTCCCCAGTACACTTTGGCAACGATCACTTGATATGACAAAATCTATTAAACATTGTTTATCTTTATATAACCACAATATCTGACATGAACCCAGTATTGGAATATAACTCCCACAAAAAGACTGCGCTCTTATGCGACAAGGTTTAATATCATCTACTGAGCATCCTAATTTGTTAAAAATAAATAATGATAATACATTCAGATCCGAACCTGTGTCAAGTTTAAACAATTCGCTCTTTCCATTGTCGAACAAAATTAATCGCTCATACCACTTACTGTCTTTATATTGTGAAGTTTTGTCCAAGGTTGACACATAGTATACTTATACTATGTGTCAACCTTGGACAAAACTTCACAATAATACGCTGACTTCATCGTCAACATCACCACTCTCCTGTATTTCATATACACGCTTATTACCTCTAGCCATACACATATTTTTAAAGTGACCTTTATTGTGGCACAAGAAACACTTTGCAAATCGCGCTGGACATCGTGTGTTATCATCGTGATCACCACCACAAGCACTACAACACTTTGAAACCGTTTCACGATTTGAAACAGAATCGAATCCGCGGCCCGATGACGCTGCGGTACTCCCGGCTGCTGAACCATGTGGATGCGCGCGTCCGCCGTGTCGAGGCGTCGTCGCAGGCGCACCGCAAGCTCGGCCCCGCGCCTCTCGCGCCACCGCTGCAGTCGCCGTAGCTCCGCTATGCCTCGGTGCTCGCGTACTCAATAACGCGTCAACCACGCAACTTGGCTCCTTAGATTTAGTTTTTTCTATATGACGGTTCTCTTCGTTAGATACCTCGCTTGCTTGGCATATCTTTACAGCTTTTTCTAAGCTTAACTCGTCCGTTCTGAGTAATCTATCACGCACACCTGTGTCGATTACTCCACAGACAATACGATCACGTATTAATCCGTCTTCTAAATGTTCAAACTCGCAATGTTGGCATAATAATCTTAGTGCTGTTACGTAAGCATCTATGTTTTCGCCTTCCATCTGATTCCGTGTAAAAAATCGGAATCTCGCCATCGTTGTATTAGTTTTTGTACCGAAATGTTCATCGAATTTTTGGATTAATACATCTATATCATCATCTTTTCCTTCCACCTTTATTTTGAAAGTAGAATATATGTCGTATCCATCAGCGCCTATTAAGTTAATAAGCAAACTGGCTTGTACATCCTTGTCTTCTTTGTACACTCCTGAAGCCTTAAGAAAAACCTTAAATTGTTTGAGCCACTTTCGCCACGCGTCGGCTCGGTTTGCCGGGCCACCTTCTAAAACTAATTCGGCCGGAGGTCTTGCGTGTTCCATAATAATACGTACTGTGTATCACCAAAAAACACTAACACCACTTTGATTACGTCTAATTATTACTTCCGAAAGCGTAATTCGTAATTATCGCTGTCACCATGAAGTAAAACACGACTTGCTAGATAATCCCTCCTTTATTTATATGTCAGGTGTACCAACAAAAACCTAATATGCAGTTACCCTCAAAGTATAATATTAATATACAACAGGTAACACCCGGGCGTTTCCTCCCGCCTTATCCGGAACAGGAACCTCCCGAAGCAACCGTGTCCGGTGAGGACCTGCGTCAGGCGGAAGGTGAGGGTGCCATGACGCCTCTCCAACCACTCCTCAAAGAGGGGACTTCTCGCCGCAATTGTGGCGTGTCCAGCTATAGCTATCCTGGGAACGGGAATCGATAATTTTTTTTAAAGCGTTTTTCACCGCCTCGTTGGAGTAGAAAATTTTCCTCGAGGCTCATTTCACTTGCGGTACCTTGTCGGAACTCGTCGTTAATATTGCCTGCTGTCTGTGTTGCGTTGGTGCCATGACGGAACTCGTGAAAATAGCGCGCAATTTCGATGTTTCCATGGTTACAGATACATCGATATCAAAGAAAAATCGAACGGGGGCAAAACAAATGAACAATTGTTGTTTTTAAAATGTCATGCTATATTATAAAATTAATTTGAATGCGGAACTCTAAATAGAATAAAAGATATTGATGATTCACACTAGCCGGTATCAAAAAGTCGGCCATTTCATAGGTAAAGACTTATTATAATGTTTGGACTTTAGAATGACCTCTGAGTTTATTTCGGAATTTCTTCTGAGGGATCAGTCAACTAGAAAATGCCGGCGGCATCTGGTTTTTGAATATTCACCAACATACTGCTGGATGCAGGAAGCACAGAACCAGTCGAGTCGAAGTGGCGGTACTTGAGGGATGCCTATGTCCAGCAGTAGACGTCTTTTGGCTGAAATGATGACCAACATATTGACGTGTAAAAGTGTCTTAAAAGATCTACTCACAGAAATGAACATTTCATTTCATTACATTACCACAGAGCAAGGAGATGCCTTGACGGTCGCTCATAGCATTGTCAACAATTTCCCTACAAACCAAGCGTGTCACCGCTTACTTGCTCTACGACACAAATATCTTATAGCCGATTCCTATAATTTATGGACCATTATTGGTCAAAATTAAGACTCTTGTATCTCCACCAATAATGAAGCAAAGATATAGCTTTGCATAGTAGACCCTCCCATATAGAAGTAACTATCACAGGTAAAATTAGCTTATGAATCTATTTATATGCCCAGTTTGGCAATAAAAATGCTACCAATGGTAAGCAAAACGATTCGTTTTTTGTTTATAGGAACCGATCATTACACACTGATGGCTTTGAATGGCGGTCCGTAACACAAGTTGTCCGTTCAACGCACTGCCGTCTCTAGACACTGTCTGCGCAATTCCGTGCTCTGTGTAATTTACTAACAACACCTGTTTCTGGCTTATGATCAATACAAAAATTCACCGGCAGGTTGTCAAACCCAAGTGATTCGATTGGCAGTCGTGATTTTAATCACTAGTGAGATTTGATCATTTGTGAGAAATTTTTGTCCTGATAGGCCTTTCAGAAAACGGGTGTAACAAGACTTTTTTATTAATTGTACTGTGAACAAGGTATTTCTGGTAAATCGTATGGTTTTACTGTGATTTTCATAGGCTTGAATCATCTCCATTGATAGACAGGTCAAAGTGGGCCTCAACTTCTAGAGATGCAAAACGGATTTTAAACGATCTAAACCATTTGGTTTTAAACCGTCTTTTTGGTTTAAAACGATTTAAAACCACACTTAGCGGTTTTATAATGTTTTTTTTCTTTAATACTACAATGCACTGGGTCTTCACACGAAGTGATCTAGACCATACCAACTCCCTGATTTAGGGCCGGTTTTTGATTCGTATTTAACTCAACCAATGATTAACTAATGGTTGAATTTTGGCTTAATATGAAAGGCACATGAACGACTAACATGAATGTATTATTCATGTTAACTCATTCATGTTAAAAAATAGTAACTAATTATGAATAGAAGATTATACTTATTTATATTTTTTATGTATACAAACATGATGTATTACATATTTAAAAAAAAATGTGCGGGCCCCTTCCTGCCCCCTTTCTCCTCATACCTACGACGCGACGTCACGATTTTGATAGCAAAGTGCAAAATAAAAATGCGGCGTTGCCGTTATATTTTAACAAATACGCATATCATGATTGATTTCAGTCTGTCTAATCCTAAAAAGTAATATAGGTATGATAAATGACTTCACATATATTAATAAAAATGTTAAATGACTTCAATTAGCCTTTTAAACTATATTATTAAAGTAAAGCGTAATCAATGTACGGCCCACGTGGTCGTGGTTTTGTTACTTTTTTGTTTACTAACCCATATGGATGTTGCTTATCCGAATTAAAGATTATTTTATTTTTATTTTATTTTATTTTAAACCGTTTCAAACAAATTTAAAACAGATTTTAAACCACGGAATTTGGTTTAAAACGGTTTATTAACAACACTGTCAACTTCATCATCAGCCTATAGCGGTCCACCGCAGGACCTACAGCTTTCCAATCACACACTCAGCCACTCTCATCCAAGCTGCTACCTCCTCTGACTCCTCTAAGATCATCGTTCCACCTATCCTAACATAATGTTCCTACTGCTGGTACACAGGCCTCCTCTCTGTGAGAGAGTGGGCCGCAATCCATCACGCGGGCTCAATGCGGGTTGGTGTATACAACGTGTTTTTATTTTTATATACCATAACTCAATTAGACCATCATTTTGAACAACTTTTACTATAGGACTAAGCCAGAAATCGCGAAAAAAAATCAGCTGTCCAAAATGTAGCGAACAGCTTTTTTTTGCGATTTCAGGTTTGGTCATACATTAAAAGTTGTTCAAAATGATGGTCTCATTATGCCCCTAGAGTTATGGTATATAAAAATAAAACACGTTGTATATCTCACATGTCTTTGATTTTTTTAGGTCGTAGGTTTGAACCCTGATAGGCACTGTACTTTGTGTAAATTGGGCCGGTTTTTGATCCGTAGTCGGGTTTTTTGTTTTTTTTTTATTTATTTTTCTTTATTTACTTCGTGCATTTGAGCTAAACATGAATGAGTTATGCCATTAGTTACTATTTTTTAATATAAATGAGCTAACATGACTACATTCATGTTTAACCTTTCACATTTAGCCAAAATTCAACCATTAGTTACTATGTTTAACCATTGGTTGAGTTAACTACGGATAAAAAAACCGGCCCTTATTTAATCACCACTGCTCTCAAAATAGTGAAAAAAAAAAACCACTTGAAGAAACCGGTATGTCCTAGAACCTATCATATCACGGTGCAAATCCTAACTATCCTAACTTAATATTTTAAATGTGAAAGTAAGTTTGTTTGTTTGTTTCTTACCTGTTCACGCCTAAACCACTGAAACGATTATCCTGAAAATTTGCATATACGTTGTCACGTGTACAGAAACGGACATAGGGTACCCTTTATCCCGAAAAAAAGTACTTTTCCCGAGGAAAACAACAATAACGTTTTTATGATAATAGATGGCGCCACGTGTCTTTCGAATCGTGATTGAATTATATTGTTATTGAAACTTTAGTGTGTGTTAAGAGTATTTTTTTTAATTTACTTAATACATTTTGTGAGTACAGTGTTGATTTTTCATCCTCCTAACTATCCTAAATAATATTATAAATGCGAAAGTGAGTTTGATTGTTTGTTTGTTACGCTTTCGCGCTTAAAAGGCTGAACGGATTTGGATGAAATTTGGCTTTTGAATCATGACTTGGATAAGGACATAGGAAAATTTTTATCCCGGTAATACGTTCCACAAACTCACACCCTTTTCCTCACACCTGCTACGATCCTTCCATACTCCATTTGCTTTGAAACCACTTAGATTTACCAACCTGCAAAGATCGTTGTTCCACCTATCCCAATCAAGGTGTACGTAATCATCGTCAAGTACTAAAACCATCCTATTATTGCGTGCAGCTGAACACAAACCTGCCAATGACCAATAAACGGTCATTGGGGAGTTACCATAATTGCAGCTCTCTGCAATCAGAGGTAATCGCAGTTTCCTGCGACTAAAATTAGGTGTTTAGGTACACGATATTTGAACCGTGTACCAAATGATATATAATTTGCTTAAGCTCTTGGCTAATGTTCTTATTTTTCGAGCTTGAGCTCGAGCTTGAGGGGCTTGTGGCTAAGTAATAACAGCCGCTCGAGTCGATTTAATATATTAAGTATAGCTTAACCTGATCAGGTTAAGCTATACTTGCCGCCATCCTTAAACAGCAAGATCCCTCCGTGTCTCGGAAAGCACGTCAAGCCTTAGGTTTCGGCGGTCATTCGTGGATCTTTGACAGTCGTAACGGGTCGTCAGAAGACCGAAAGTCTGCCAACCAGTCTTATCAAAGGATATCGTATTACGCAGTAACTGTGTCATGGAGGTCAGATAGGCAGTCGCTCCATGTAAAATACTGGTATTCAGCTGCATCCAGTTAGAATGGAAACCGACCCCAACATAGTAGGGAAAAGGCTAGGCAGATGATGATTTTTCGGGTATTAGAGTTTAATAAGCAGAGCGTTTTCATCTAGTTTCTGTACGTGAGAAGGATTTATCTAATACTTAATTTAGGGCTTAAGGCCAGGTAGACCAAGCGAAGTAGGTATTTAACGCTACCAACCACCCTTCACGAAAAGCCAGCCGTGCGATCACGTCGCCGGCGTGAACTTACAATATGAATCCGAGGGAAGTATCACAGTATATGTAAGCGTGTCGTGTAGGCTATAAGTCAACTTATTTTATTAATTTGTGTTAAAAAAAGAAAAACCGGCCAAGTGCGTGTCGAACTACGTACAGTGAAGGGTTCCGTAGTAAGGATGAATCCCAAGAACAAACTTGACATTGTAGTTGAAAAACATGTTCTCCCGTACATTCCAACTGTAAATGTAAGTTTGTACGCACAATATTGAGAGATTTACAATGTTGTTTTAAGACCATAGACTTCTTATAGGTTTTCCTGTAATCTATAGGTATAGAGCTATTTTCTGTATTTTTTCAAAATTTTAGGCTCAGTACTTTCGAAGATAAGGGGGAATGCTCAATTTTTGTCTATTTTCTAAAATGACTTTAAAATAATTTATTTTAAAATTATAAAAAAAAAATATATTTGAGAGCCTCATAGTAAGCCCTTTCATTTGATATGTCACACGGTACATTTTGCAAAACTTTTATTTTTTATTTTTCTTATTTGCCCCTAAATTTACCTGCGTATTCAAAATTCATTTATTTACTTACACATCCGTGTTTGGGTCACATAAATACATAAGTGTACCAAATTTCAACTTAATCGGGTTATTAGATTCGAAGCAAATTGGCTGTGACAGACGGACAGATAGCCAGACAGACACACGAGTGATCTTATAAGGATTCCATTTTTTACTGTTGAGGTACGGAACCCTAAAAATTATAAAACACGAGAGTTGATCCATTAATAGCTTGTTTTATTATAATGCGTAGTAATCGCGAAAACCTAAGACATTTCTTTCTACTAAATTTTTTGAATAAATATAAACCTCTTAGTAGACAGATTTGCAAAAAATGTATTGCTACCACATAGGTACTCGCAAATGGCAAAAACAACGACGATAAATGTTTTTAGAAATTCCACCCCTTTTTTTTGAGTGGAAAATTATCAAATAACTTCTCTCGCTCTGGGTGGAGCGGAAGGGCGTGTCATACTTCTACTGACTAAAACCAACCCATGTGCCTTCAGTTGCCTGTGCCAGGGCCACGGTGATTCTTTCAAACAACCCGCAACCCAGGCAGTCCTAGAGGACCCCATCAGTTACTGCTGACATCTCTTTGAGGCGCGCGTGGAACACAACGCGCCGTCGACCCGGGTCTGGTCGTTACCAAACGGCGAGCTACCCATTGCTCGCCGTCCGAAAGCCCGCGCCTACTGTGAATTCAACCCCTAAGGGGTCAAATAGAGGATGAAAGTTAGTAAGGGAGTGTGATTGTACACATTGAGGTGTTTTTTAAAATTCTACAGAGCATTGTATTGATACGAACCGCGTTTGAAACGCGTATTTTACCCCCCGTTTTGATAACGAGTGTGCCTGGATAGACTTGCTGTGAATGTATCGTTTTTTAATATCATATACAAAAAAAAATCAAAAGGCAATTATTCAAACAAGGCTGATAATCAGCACTTTTTGAACGTCATAATTACATAAGACAGTCCCCCAAAACACCCGCCCTTCACCACTTCCTAGTGCTTTAGCTGGGGAGAAGAAGTGGCGCAACAAACTCCCCAGCAGCACAGCTGTCGGTTCAGTTAAAAAAAAATGAATCTATATAACACTACGCATTATAATTTAGGTACATTACGCAACACAAAACATTAAATTAAACTATTTGCTATAAGTAAGCTAGCACACGCCAATATAGCAAAAAAAAAATCGAAAACTATACTCAAGCAGAAACAAAATACAAAACTAAAAACGTAAGCAGAACTTTATACCTAAATAAAAGCCTCCAGTAATAAAGGGCGTGTCCACTTACATATAGCCGTATATGTAGTCGTAACTCGAAGTCACAAATGATAAAAAAAAATCTTTATTTGGCAAATAAAATACAACAAACAACCTTGCACAATTCAATTGTGTTACAAATAAGCAGGTAATTCTTTCTTTTTTGTTTGGTTTGTTTTGGTACTTATTATGGTTGTTACATCGGAACTGATTCACTCTGTTCCCCGTACTAGTATGAACTGTATTACGGTGGAACAGCTTTCCTCGTCCTCTGTAAATGTGCTTATAGTAGCAGACTTGTGACAAAAATAAATATTGTAGTAGCTAAAAGAGTTTTTAGTTATTAATAACAAAACAAAGTACAGAAGAAATTAAATTAAGGTAGGTAAACATAAAAAAGGAAAAAAAAAACGAAAAATAACATAATACTTAGTGAACTTGATTTCGTAAATTTGTAGGTAGAAGTTAAAGTTGACATAGTATATGCAAAATATTTAGATGCTTAGTTTGTTCACATAGAGTTTGGTTGTAATTTTTTATTACATGTACTTTTATTATAAAAAAAACTAGTTTAAAGTTAAAATTAAATTAAAATTAAAAAATAGGTCGTAATTATGCCGTTCATCTTATTTAAATCTGTAGAATGTGTACGGTGTGTCTGAAGTGACGTGTAATGTGTAATGTATATGTATGTATGTATGTGTATTTTTCAGTATCCTCATAGTTCAGTGAGTTAAGAAACTTAAAAATTTCAGTTTTACAGGCATGACTATTATTATTACGAATTTGGATTTGCTTTGATATTTTATTATAGATGAATGGTCCTAGGAAAATGAAAAACCTATTTGCAAATGAAGTTTTACAGTAAGGCACAGAGTAAACAATATCTTGCCTTCTTCTTGTCGTATAGTCGGGTATATTTTTATGTTGAGTTAATATTATGTCTCTGATGAATAATTGCCTTACTTGCCTTACGATAATGCCTTATGATAAACTAGGACCATCGAAGTAAAATAATCAACGAGTTAAATTACTAATGACAAAACAAAACCAAGTTCAGCAAGACGACCAGTCACCACAAGCAGCACCCGTTCACGACCATAACGCAAACATTACCCCCCTCGCCATATTTGAGGGAAGGAGACAACCCGACCCCCGACGCTACCGCAAGCAGTGACATCTAAGGGAGCATAACCAAATTGTTGCCGGTTGCTCAGGCAAGAAAACTATGATCAATTGTCGAGGTCACTAGCTAACCACATATTGCAATACAACTCATAAAAAAAAAAACATTGAAATGAGTAGATTATGTCAATATTAAATAAAAATAAAATTAAAATAAATTGACCTTGACAGTCAAACAAAATAAATAATTATATGAACTCATAACCTGTCAGTAGGTATGCTAATTCTGGAGAAAGAACATAAACATTGTCTTAAGTTAAACACAGCGACCAACTATTCTTATCGTTTAAGTAATCGTTGATAGAATAGTATGCCTTTGAACAAAGGTTAAAAAAAACTGTTGTCCCATACATTCGGTCAAGTAAGTATTGAAGTTTTGTATGGGACGACTAGTCTTTTTTTCACGATTACGATGTTGCTCCTCGAGAAAACGTTGTTCAGTTTGATGGTATGTACCACACCCTTAATTTGGCGACACCCTTTCTCAGACACCCTGTACAATTGCATATCAATCTGCCCTAGTCTTTTCCCAACTATAATATGTTGACTGCCGATTTGACATTTTTTTGTTTTAAAATGTTCATAATACTTAGTCCGAATTGGGTTTCTATGGAAAGAAAAATTGAAAAAGTTTTCTGGAATATTTTCAAACCGGGACACAACGTCTGTCGGATCAGATAGTTGGAAATAAAAACAATAATCACTACTTGTCTTTCCAACTGTACGCACTCATATCCCCGTCCCAAAATATACTTGATTCATTAACCCCATGGCTACACATGTCATTCAGAACACAAAATGTATCCGTCTTTATGGGACTTAACCCGTCACTCACTGTAACCACATTCCCATCACTGTGACTCTCTAAGCCATGAATCTACAGTGGTCTGTTTTGAAAACGAGCAGGGAATGAGCTACGGTAATTTCTGCGGAATTGCGTGGCTTTAGATATAGAATTGTAAATTAGCTTGCATTTGAAATAGGAATAGTGGGTTCCGTACCTAAATGGTAAAAGGAACCCTTATGATGCGACTGAGTCTGTCTATCTCTCACAGCTGGATATCTGAGATAGAACTACTAATGTTATCAACTTGAATTTTGGAATAGTTTTAGATGACTTTTGCTTTGCCCAACTATTTTACAAATAAGAAAGATGTTTTTTGCAACAGGGACTGATGACCCGCTGTCTTAAAAATTCGAAGTGGGGCATGCGGGGTATCATATGAAAGAGCGCTGTATGCACATTTTCAAAAATTTTTGCTTTTGTTTCAGGCGACATTGTTTTCAACTTTTGACGAAAAATGTAAAAAAAATACCGTGCATAGAGAAAAATCTGAAATTATTCTATGTGATTAAAGTTTATGTAAAGGTTAAAGAAAAAAATAAAACGATATCTCTAAATAGCACACTTTTTTTGATGATACGGAACCCTCGCTGCGCGAGTCCCACTCGCTCTTGGCCGGTTTTTTCTGGGACTGTATCTTGTTCAAATTTCAATATTGATAGTTTAGATGAGAAGTAAATCTTTGGGGACCAGTAAATTTTACACCCTTTCAATATTAGAATATTGTTTCAACATTGGAAACGATTCTCAACGATGTTGCGGTCAGTTTCCAGTCTAACCGAATGCAGCTGACTGTATTTTACAAGAAGCGACTGCCTATCTGACCTCCATAACCCAGTTACTGGGTAATACGATACCCCTAGGTAAGACTGGTTGTCAGACTGTCAAGCTTCTGACGACCCTTAACGACTGTCAAAGATCCACGCATGACAGCCGGTACCAATAGTTTAACGTGCTTTCCGCGGCACGGAAGGGCCTTGGTATGCAAAGATGGTCACCCATCCACGGACTAACCGCAGCAAGTGGAGCTTAACGTGATCGATGGACCCGTGTGACTAATTACTTAGCCAAAAGCCCTCACCATAACCATTTCAGATATAGATCTGAAATATATAAGAGGTATCTTTAAAACTAAGTGGTCTTTTGAGTGGACCTGTCCAATCAATGCAAACATTTGTCAGTAATTGTCTAGCTCTACTCAGAACTCAAGGAGCTCAACGACTCCACGAACAATACCAAAGAAAGGTTATTTGGGTAGGCTGCATAAAGTACTTACTGAAACTGGCAGACCATCATTAAAACTAATGAGAAAGAAAAATATACAAAGTAATATAATACTTTACAAAGTAAATATTCATGTCATTTTATATTGTTTTGTACAACAACAGAACAAGTTTTATTGTAAAACACAACAGAGGAATCCTTAAAATAATTGCGAAGATCTGTGATCTTCACAATCATTTGCAGTATAAATAACGGTGGCAGAAATAGTAAATTTACCATAAATAATTAATAACTTCTCTCTGATTCTTCAAACCATAAATACATTAAAAAAAAAAATCAATCGACTTCCAAAAAAAAAACTACAAAGTGAAAAATAACTAATTTTGCCACCGACGTCTGAAATTAAAGTTATTTTTCACTTTGTAATGGTTTTTTGGAAGTCGGTTTTTTTTTTTTTGTAAAAACGTTTTTATTTTTCACTTTTTTTTAGTAGGCCTGTTTGAAATTTATCTAAGTTACAATATGTCATCTGCTCATCATCTTTTACAAAATATTGCTTTTCCCGATGCAGGGACGTTAATTGTTGCGGAGTTCTCCTAGTAAAAACCAGGAGAACTGGCGCAGGTAGTGAAGTCACCATCAGCTCCACTCCACATAAATTGCTTAGCAACCATAATTATTATAGTAATCGAAGCGCAACCCGTGAAATACTTATTATTAAGTAGTTGATGACCATCTGTGGTCTTCATCTTCAGTTCCACTTCACCAAATGGTGCTTTCCGAGAGCAAATGCAAAAAATATCCGAATCGCCATAGGCACACGCCTATAAAATTTGAGGGTTTTCCTCGATTTCCATAAGATTCCCTCATCAGTATCCAAATGGAGTCAAGACAACCACCTTCCATTCAATAATCTCAAATGTAAAATAATAACGTTTTCACGAAAATCGCAGCCCATGTTTATTGATTATAATTTAGCTGACGCTCCTTTGGATAGAGTTTATGAGATTAGGGATTTAGGATTAGAATTAGATAGCAAATTAGACTTCCACGCGCACGTTACCAAAATTTGCAAGTCTGCACACAAAATGTTAGGGTTTGTCATGAGGACTGCATCACAGTTCGATAACATAGGGGTTGTAAAAGTATTATACAATGCTTATGTACGCAGTAAACTTGAGTATGGTGCTGCTATTTGGAATCCATATGAGGAAAAGTATGCTCTAATGATTGAAAAAATACAACGTAAATTTGCTAGATGGATATACAGGATACAGTATGGATACTATCCCTACCTATATCCTTCTTTATTTGTCTTGGGTATGGTGGACATGGAAACATTAAAATTTAGAAGGGCTATGTCTCAAGTTGCGCAATATCTGTCGATAATTCGTAATAAAGTCGATAGTCCCGAAATACTAGAGCGAGTCCGTATCTTGGTCCCCGGGAACATATCAATGGGCTCGAAGGGGCAGGTAGCGCCGCGCCGCCGCCCGCGGCTGCTGGAGCGGCCCGCCGCGCGCACCGAGCGCGGGCGACATGCGCCTACCAACCGCGCACTCCGCACTATCGGCGACATTCTTGCTCAGCACCACGAACTGGACTTATTTGCCGATGGATTAGGACATTTATATAATAAATTTCGTATAATTTTAAATGACATATAGGTACCATACCTAATAATAACTGAAATGAATTAAATTGATTACTTACTATTACTAGATTGACACTAAACTGACATTTTATTCTAAGTATTAATTCATCGTTGTAATTTATTTTTATAATTTTTATAGACTTGGACATTATTGTTATTTTTATAAAATCTATTGTTAAGAGCATGTATAATATATTAAGCCATAAACGAATTGTCAGAAAATTAATCGTACGAGCGTTTTGGATGTTAAATCTGTTAGCTCGTAAGACCAATTGAATAAATAAATAAATAAATAAATAAATAAATAAATAAATCAGATTCTGATTTGGTACCTTGAGAGTATACACTAACAAAAAAAAAAAAAAATTGCAAATCCGTCTATATATGATGGAGTTACGTCCGAACATACATAAAATATATAAATTTTTGGAAGTCAGTTAAAAATAACCATTTTCACGAGATTTCGAAAAATGTGCTACGGTATCAAATATGCAATTTATATACATTTTAACATTGTGTTGCCACCACGAGTTGTTAATACAGCGGTTATGTGTACAGTTTGTCATGCTTTCCATCAGATTTACGAGCCTATGCTGAGGAATATTCTCACATTGCTGGTTTTTACTAGGAGAACTCCTCAACAATTAACGTCCCTGCATCGGGAAAAGCAATATTTTGCAAAAGGTTAAGCAGTTTACATTAGGGTATTGTAACTTAGATAAATTACAAGCTGACCCACTAAAAAGTGAAAAATAAAAACTTTTTTTATAAAAAAAAAAACAACCGACTTCCAAAAAAAAAACAACACTAGAAAGTGAAAAATAGACTTAATTTTGGAAGTCGTTGGCAAAAAACTAAAATACAGCTCTTAAGACACCGACATCCGAAATTAAAGTTATTTTTACTTTGTAGTTTTTTTTTTGTCTTTTTGTAAAAAAGTTGTTTACTTACTTTTATTCAAAATTAACTTCATAATCTTGAACTTGTATGACATTGATTTAAGTACTATAAAATTGTCTACAATACAGTCTTTATTTCATAAAGCTAGCTCCAATATTTTGGAAGTTATTCAGGTTTTTGTTATCGACCCGCTTTTTTTGCGGCCCAATGTGTAATAAAAACTACGATTACATTTTATCTTCAACATATAATCATAAATAAGTAATACGGGCTGGTATCCGCAACACGTCAATGCGCGTTTTTCATGTAATAATTAGTTATAGATGTTAGTTTTTGTTATGTAAGGATAAGCGCATTTACCGCATTGGGTTATTCTGTAAGGGTAGTTCAATAACATCTACATTATTTTTATTACTCTCATAATGGCCAAAAGAATGATTAAGGCTTACATATATATCAAACGTTATAATATTTTGAACACCCCGCTTGTATTCGATGTGTATGCATAAAACACTCTTATTTCGCCAGATATTTTGAGATCCTGAGGACCTAGACAAGTGACATTTTATCAGCGATAATAAATCTGCCTAGTATTTTCGTAACATGTTGGAGTCGGCTTCCAGTCTAACCGGATGCAGCTGAGTACCAGTATTTTACATGGAGCGACGGACTATCTGATCTCCACAACCCAGTTACTGGGTAACATGATACCCCTTTGTAAGACTAGTTGACAGACTTTTGGGCTTCTAACTATCCGTAACGACTGTCTAAGATCTACGAATGACAGCAGAGACTAACGGCTTAACGTGCTTTCCGAGGCACGGAGGGTCTCGGTACGCAATGGATGCCACCCATCCACGAACAGACTGCGGCAAGCGTAGCTTAACCTTCGATCGACCCGTGCGGCTGTTATTACTTAGCCACGAGCTCCTCAATAACTACGCCAATCACTGAAAGCGATTGCCACTTGTACAGGCCCTCTGGGCGAACCTAAGACCTGGGATTTCTACTCAGTCGAAAATGGGCAGAAATCGAAACTCTGGGCTGCTTCTGATTTATACTTAACTAGCTTCTGTCCGCGGCTTCGGTCACGTGGTATGTCGATAAAATGTAGCCTATTGCTTCCCCAGGGTTCAAGGTATCCCATACCAAATTTGGCCGTGAAAGCGTAACAAACAAACAAACTCACGTTCGCATTTATAATATTAGTTAGGATGACAAAATCTCTAGCACGATGCAGGACATGGGAATCAATCCAGCATACCAGCAGTAGAGAAGTCAACAATCAAGCACATAGGATTTCTTCTATCTCACAAAAATTAGCTCCACCATTTTTCCGTCATTTCATTTTTTTTTTTTTACCGGACTGCGCAATAGCAAAGATAGGGTTATGTTTTTGCACATCTGTTCCTTAAAATCACTATTTTTGTTTTCAATAATAGGTCTAACGTTTTCTTGTATTGTTTGTTTCAGCCTCATCAAACGAGCAAGTAATACAGCTGACCTTCGTAGATGTGTTTCGCATAGAATACCACCCAGAGTGCGCTTACGACTATTTAGAAGTAAGTAAATGTAACTTGGCATACTTTTCACTGTGGAGCAGTGATGGCCCAGTGGTAACGGCCTTGACTTAAGAGCTCTTGTAGGTCGTTTATATAGGTCCAGATAGGTACTTTACTTTGTGTAAATTATTTCATCACCACTGTTCTCAAAATGGTAAAGGAAAACATCGTGAGGAAACCAGCATGTCCTAGAAGCAAAAATTCGAAGACATGTGACATCTACCAACCCGCACTGGGCCCGCGTGGTGGATTACAGCCCACTCCCTCTCACAGAGAGGAGGCCTGGCAGTGGGAACGTCGTAGTTGAATGTCGGATATCAAGTTAAATATTTTAATGATCGTTATATTTTCACCCTCACCCATTCTCAAGTTTGTATACCTAATACAAACTTGAGAATTATTTCATTATACATATTTTATTCTAAATAGAATTAAGGAATATTAGTAGTTTCTGTCAATTCCAGGTATTTTTAGGCGTTCCCTTTGTATGGAAATATTAGTTCAACTAAATATGACAGCTCTAATTTACGTCCGTCTCTTTCTTATTTTATTAGAGAGGAAATGTTAGCAATAGTCTAAATTAGGTTGTGCACAACAGAATCGGCACCATTGTCTCTATTGTCTGAACATCCTTTACCTATTGTTGCCTGACCAAAATCTCTACTCATGATAAGAACAACAATTGTATCAACCTTGATATTTCATTTGATTGTGAATAAGATGTAGTAAATCGTCAATCTTTTTGGCCGGGCTGAAGTGATCGCTACCGCCATCTTGCGCCATCTGCGCATAATATTTCCCAACTGATACCTTAATTTTGCATTCTGCGCATCGGTTTGCGCCTACGTTCAACCCGGCCAAAAAGATTACTGTACCATAAAGGCTAGCCAGATTGGGGCGGGTCGCCCCACAACGATACCCATAGCAAAAATCCTCCTCCATCATATTTGTACATTTTTTTGAACCAACGAAGACTTCAGGCGGGCCGCATTGCACTATATAGGGCTATTTTTAAATCACTAGCTAAATTTTCACAGGGTGTTCTACCCATGAATATGAACAACTTTCACTATGGGACCAACTCTGAAATCACGAAAAAAAAAATCTGCTGTTTCATACATTTTGGTCGAGTAGGTATAGAACTTTCGTATGAAACAGCTGATTTTTTTTCGTGATTTCAGAGTTGATCCCATAGTGAAAGTTGTTCATATTCATGGGTAGAACACCCTGTGAAAATTTAGCTAGTGATTTAAAAATAGCCCTGTATATATATATTTTTTTAATTTGAGATGGGTTTGTTAGTGACTATAGTCTAGGTCGGAGCTGACAGAGACAGTCTACGATGGAGTGAGCTTACCCAGAAGAAGTATGTGCACTCTAATTTTGAAGAGATTCGGGTTGTATGCGTTCTATATTCTACTATAATCTATGCAAATACATTGCGCTGCTTTGCGGCTGTAGTGTGCGCTTGGCTTAACGAGTATTTTATCCATCTTATTAATTTTTAACTAGATTCGCGACGGTTTCTACGGATACGCCGATCTGATGGGTAGGTTTTGCGGCCAGGCGTTCCCAAGAACGTTGAAGACTAAAGGGCCTAACGTCTGGTTGAAGTTCCATTCTGATGACACGATAGAATACGAGGGGTTCAAGATTAACGTCGAGTTTAAGGATGGACCGAGCCGTGAGTATGAGTCTAATAATATGTGGTACCCGGCCGTAATTATGGTGGATCAAGTTTTCGAAAAAGTTCGCGTTTGTCACGTTGTCTCTGTATATCTCTTCTAAAGCTTGATTGATCTTTATCCCGAGTTCTGTATTTGAATTATTTTAAATTGTATCCCAAATAAATTTTGTTGAATTTATAAAGAAGCCAGAAAGTTTAAATTGGGTGAAAATGGGTAACAAACTCCACGGTTACTCGTTTAGTTACAAGTTATTACAAAATCCTGATTTCATCATTCGCTCTAATGTCACCCTTTGACAAATTGAACGTTGAGAAGCACGCTTGATTCTTTTTAATCCTCTTATTCTTTCTTTCTTTAACATTTCTTTAGCCTTCTAGTTCTTCCTTTTTCTACTCTTACTTTCTTTCATAATTTGTTTTTCTTTCTCTCTTATTAGCCTCTCTTATTTTGCAGACCACATACCAGAAGCTTGTTACAAAGTGTTTGAAGGCAAGAAGTGGGGTAACATAGATACAAAGGAAATTGACCCTTTTTGCTTAAGCAACTCTCACCAAGCGTTAGACGTTTTATGGACCATTATAGTTCCTGAGGGTATGAAGGTGAGTCAAACATAATTATAAGCCAACAAAGTTTTCTTCAAATAAACAAGCTGAAGTGACAATGGGCTGGTCATATTAGCCGTAGGAACGATGACTGTTGGGGTGGACGTGTTCTTGTATGGAGATCGCAAATCAACAAAAGCACGGTGGATGGTAGTAACAGACGAATCCATTGTAGCAGGGATATCCATCGTGTGCCATAAGCATACTGTTTCTCCAAAAGACGGTAAATCCACGACTGACGGAGTTTGCAGGAATCCGTTGGATTTTGGAAGCACAGGACCAATCTTGCTTAGCGGATACCTTTCTCTAGCAGGGAAAGTCTTGCGGAGGACGATGGCGATAAAGATGAGGAAAGTAAAATTAATGGTTTTTTGTCTTTTCAGATATACCTTAACTTTACTCAATATACTCTAGCAAAGCCGAATGAATGCAACGAGAATATAATTCAAGTATTTGAGACAAAGGACCAGGAACTGGACACCAAGTAAGTAGTTTTTAAACTATTGTGCTCTATCTCCCCGGGAACAACTCCAAAAGACAATAGGTAAATGTACTATACCAAGTTCAAGGCTGTTAAGTTTTTTGTCTTTTAGTCCAGCCATTCAACGATAAGACCGTTGTAACAACTCTTCAAATAACAATAATTTGTGTAAGCGCATGACTGATATACAATGGTGGACAATAAAGCATAATTATTATATTATATATGCCATTATTATTATATTCAAGGCCTTTTGAAGGACGGTGTCAATTGCTTCCAAGAAAATTTCAAGCCGCGGAAGAAACAAAAATCCAAAATATTCTTGCTATTACCTGATAATTATGGTATAAAAATACTGTGCCTATTCTAATCTTTTTATATTCAACAGTTTAGCGGAATATTGTGGGTCCGTAGCCAATTCGGTGAACACAAAAGAGCGCAATGGCAATATAATGTACGTGAGACTGTACCTCGCTAAGGATGCTCGAAAAGATACTAGTTTCAACGCTACATTCAATGCGTATAGGACACTTGATGGAGACGGTAAGTAATCATCATCTGCCTAAGCTTTTCCCAACTATGTTGGGATCGTTTTCCATTCTAACCAGATGCATCTGAATACTATATACGAGTATATTTTACATGGAGCGACTGCCTATCTGACCTTCACAACCCAATTACTTGGTAATACGATACCCCTTGGTAAGACCGGTGGTCAGACTTTCGGGCTTCTGACGACCCGTAACAACTGTCAAAGATCCACGAATGACAGCCGAAGCCAACGGCTTAACGTGTTTTCCGAGGCACGAAGGGGTCTTGGTGTGTGGAGATGGTAAGTAGAATCGTAAATTAAATCAGTTAAAAAATATTGTTAAAGAAAAAGCCGGGGTAGCACGCGAAGTTAACATTTTTGTCAGTTTTTTTTTGCAGTTTTGTATCTTAGTACGAGAGCTCACGACCAAAACCATGTCGCATCGCTTTACGCCCAAAACTGTATAAAATCGTTAGTACTCGTATAAATAGTTCTGACCCCAAGTGAGTGGGCAGTACCGGTCAGAAATATCATAGGGGAGTATTATGGGAGCACATTTCTCTTATGTCAAAAAAAAAAATAAGCAGATGATTTTATCACAATATGTCTGATATCAAAAATGTACATAGGTTTCGTAATTTTATTACGAAAAGTTGTCTTGTCATTGTAAATGTATTAAGCGACATTTTTGGAACTTACAGGAGAGCATTTCCAAGTTTCATTATTCGGAAAAAAAAAATAATGTAAAAAATGTATCAATAGTTCTTACGAAAAAGTGGCCTATCGACGGTTAAGAATCAATGTGTCTATCTCAGTTTATAGGTAGATTATAACCATAATAAAACTCAATATGATTATAACTCAATATCGGCTAGGATGTCGCAAACCCTCGATATTATGATGTTATTTTGAACGTGCTCCTAGCGAAAATTTATCTTGCAGTTACACTATATAGGGTATAAATTTGAATACACTTTAATAAATAACCAATATTTTGTCAGTTTTTAATTATGTTCCACGGACTTTGCATAAATCAACACTTATTTGAATATTAATCCTGAAGTACATTATTTTTCTTTGCAGAGAAATGTGGGGATGGTGAATTTGATTGCGAGGACAATACCTGCATTGATTCCCATCTGAAGTGCAACGGCGACGCCCACTGTCGGTTGAAAGCTGATGAGGATAAGACCAATTGTGACGTAAGTAACACCACTGACACTGGCGGCCACCATTTTTCAATCTATTAACCTTATTATCTGTTATTATCTTAGTAACTAGTAGTTCTGCGAACAGAAGACCTCGCGAGCACAAACTTTTTTGCAACAATTAATATACCACTAAAGTTATAATAATAATAAAGTTAAAACGAGATATTTACCATGTTTTTTTTTTTTTGTCGGATCGACTGTTGTCTGTTGTTGTTTTGTCGACCACATTTTTATGTGACCAACTTAAAGTTACTACGTTTAAAAAAAAAAAGAACCATCGAAATCGGATCTTTTTTTATTTTTTTATTTAGGTTGATTTAATTGATCGTGGTTATTTCAACGTATGTTAGTTGTTTTTACTGGTCTGAGACAGCGATAGACCGCCGGCTTACGCTGAAAACCAGCGCCGTGGATTCGTGCCTTCGTGCACGGGCCGCGGTATTATGCTGAGCGTTTAGCCGTTTCGCGCGGTAGTGACGCACATTTCCAACAACTTTATTGTTTGTACTTATGTTTTTTGTTTTGTGTGGTTTGTTATATTTTATTATATCTTGTGTTTCGCTTTTCATGTGTATTTTGTGTGCGTCACTTTCACGTGAATAAACTGTTTTTCTTTCTTCTTTCTTTTCTTTCTTTCTTTTGCCCCTTGTTGGAGGGAGTACCTCTCCGATGAAAATCCCCAACGACAAAAGAAATATATATATATATATAGGTAGTCGTAAAACCTGTATACTAAGTTGCATCCAGATTGGTTGTAAAATACGACCTGAACAGGAGTAGCAACAAACTAACAGATGAAAGCAAACTTTGCCAGACTTGAAGCAGAGACGCTTCGCTTGCTCGATCAATAAGGTTGAAATGTGGTTCACCGCCAGTCTCCGCGATGGAACATCCTCGGGCTCCAATAATTCAATTTAAATTCTACGGCTGGACTTTGGCCTCTCCTAAACGCCACTTCAAACGGTCCTGTAATTCTCGTATTCAGCGGATTCTCGCGACTATCACCAGATCGTCGGTCCAATGTGTAAGCGGGCCTAACCCATTTTGCTGTCTAGGACTTTCGGTACGCGGTGAGCTCTCCAGAACCTTTCGACCACAAATATGCATTAGCTCATCTCTCATGATCTTCTTTATAGGAAACGATCAATTGGAACCGCGCATCTAGCTTCCGAAATTTTGTAGGTGTATGTGAAATGCAAAAATTATTGTATCTGTAAAAATAACAATGAAATGTCTTTTAATGTAAACGCATCTCTTAGAATGGCTGGACCGATTTGGCTACTTTTTAACCGACTTTCAAAAAAGGAGGAGGTTATCAATTCATCGAATTTTATAGGCAATTTCTATAGCAATTTGGATAATATTTTTTATAGTAACTTGTGCAATTACTCTCGGAAAGCACCATTTGGTGAAGTGGAACTGATGATGAAGACCACAGTTGGCCATCGGAACTATTCAATAATAAGTATTTCACGGGTTGCCATTCGATTAAGTCACAATGCTATGGTGAAGTGAAGCTAGGTGACTTCACCATCAGCTCCAGTTCTCCTGGTTCTTACGGTTCTTACTAGGAGAACTCCTTGACAATTAACGTCCCTACATCAGGAAAGGCAGTATTTTGTAAAAGCTGATGCGCAGATGAAATTAGACTTCTGAAATCAAAGTTATCTTTCACTTTGTAGTTTTTTTTTTTAAGTTGGGGCTTTTTTTCATATTTTTATTTTATTTTAAAAGGTTTGTATTTATCAAGTTAAATAAATTTTCAAATCCAGAAAAAAACTAAAAGTACGCTTGTTTATGTACTACTCGTATGAGCGACAGCTAGTTTTACATATATTTGAATATTGATTTTTTTTGTGTCTCAGCCTCGCCATTCAAATACCAAGGAAATTCTAAGGCCTTTAATTTTTATAGATTACGACAGAGTCAACAATAAACCAGCCCCACATTATGGTGATCCTGATCATCTTTTCGCTGATCCTCTCAGGAATGAGCTTCGTGTTCATCTTTAACTGCATGCGGAAGCTGTACCAGGATCATAAAATTATTAAGGTAGGACAAACTTTTCTTTTCAAAGCAATTAGCGATGGGTTTCAAGGTGTCTTTCTCTTTAAATCTGCCAGGCTTGAAATCGTTAGATGCGCCCTACCACATCGAAAGATGGTCGCGTTTATTTTTTTGTTTTGACCCCTCTGAGACTCACACAATATTGCATGCTGCTATGGAAACGTCATATACAGGATGTGTGAGCTCAATCTTCCTAGTATTTACACTTTTCACGCGATATACGAATAAGTCCCGCGAGGGTAAATAAATAACGATTTAAATCTTTGTATTTATGAATACACAAACAGACCACAGAAAATACATAACGATAGAAGAGCACACAAAGGCTTAGTGAAAGAAACATAATTTACTAGCCATAATGCCCAAGCTAGATGCTTGTGGCTACGTAATAACAGCCGCACGGGTCGTTTGATCAGCCAGCAGTTGGTCCATGGATAGGTACATACAACACATAGGGACATACCAAGATTCCTCCTTGCCTTGAAAAGCACCTTAAGTTGTTGGTCCTGGCTGTCATTCGTGGACCTTTCAGATTAGTTGTTACGGGTCATTAGAAGAACGAAAGTCTGACAACCAGTCTTGTCAACGGGTAACCCAGTCACTGAGTTATGGAGGGCAGTCACTCCACGTAAAATACTGGTATTCAGCTGCATCCAGTTAGACTGGAGGCCAAACCCGACATAGGTAAAGGCTAGCCAAATGAGGATGCTAAGGCAAGATCCATGCGGGGGTACAAAACCGTAATCACATTCCAGCAATTATTTTTGTACAATGCTACCTAGTTTGATATACAGAATGCTTAGACGACGGCTATATGATAGGTCTTTTTATGCTCTGTTTATGTTCAGTATATGCCATATCCATCCAACCAGATGGTCTGAAAAGTCGAAAGCCGGCCCAAAATCAGCTACCTGGATAGCGTAGACCAAGTTTTAAGAACTGTTGGAATGAAAATTGTAAAGAAAAAGCTGGTTATAAGTTACGATGGAGAAATACTCGACCGAGTTTAGGATATCTTTATCCATAGGTACCCATCATATATGCGAAGTTTCGCTAGTTAATTTAATTTGACCCTGTATAAATATTTTCTACCGGATGATATCCTAATAACCAATATCCTCAATCCAGGAACACATAAGACAGTCATGTGAAGACCGACTGGACAATCTGGTGGGAAGTCGTCTGACGTTGGACCCGAAGAGGCTGCAGAGGGACAGTGAGCCTCGAGCCAGTCTAGAGAGAGAGAACCACAACAACGAAATGGTGAAGAAGCAGAGAAGTTTCTCCTCTAAACGTAAGGTAGGTGATATTCAAGAATTGTCTTTTTATATGGAGTATACTATAAATTAAAAAGTAACAGAAATGTGAAGTTTTGCGGTGATAACCATTTTATATCACACGACTGATAAATAGTTACATTTGATAGAATAGTGTGGACGGCATACAAACTTAACGCGAATCCTATATGTATTCGACTGTGAGAGCTTTTGTGTTCCCGCTAAAAACCAGCCGATTGACCAGCGCGAGCGTTACATATAAACCTCGTAGTCCCGTCCACACACAGAATATGCGTTACACGATAAATTATAATCTGCTTATTTAAGGTGAATGAGTGGTAGCCCGCGAAATTCAAATATTCTTACTTTTTGAAATTTGCAGGTAATTTTTAAATTCGCGACTGTAACTTTGTATTTACATAGTTATAACCATAAGAATCATCAATGCATCTCTCTAAGTAAGATTGATTCTCTTTAAGTATGATTTCGGAAATCATGACATTTTAGAATTCCGCGGGCTACCACTGCGTATTCACATTAAACAATCAGCATAACTTGTTAACTTTGGAGTTGCCTTAACTAATATTAAGGTTGAAAACGCATAACATATACGAAAGTACGGGGTTCTGTTTTTTTTTTAATTAATATAATAATTACTACATCGATATTATTAAAACATCTATGGATAACAAATTTTGATGATCTAGGATTACTAGGCCTCTCTACTCTTGATGAACAAAGATTCATGAGATACGCCGCAACACATGCAGTTAAAACTAAGGAGATTGTTTTTAATAAAACCCCATTTTTCAGCAATCAAGCATAGAATCAGACTACCAAGAAACCCACTTAGACCTCGACGAAGAAATATGGAGACGAGAAGTAGATAGTATGCGAATTGAAGAAGATGTCAGCATTGAACGGAACGGAAGAACAAGAAAAAGCGACTTGAGTAAAAAAGAAGAATCAATGAGAAGTAAAACTAAGGAGAATGAAGACAATAGAGAGAAGAAAGAACATAAGGAGCATAAGAGAGAGATTAGAGATGTGTCAGTGGGAGCCCCTGATACGAAGGAATCTGGGTGTCAGACGAGAGAGAGTCTGTTCCAAACGGATCCTCCGCCCAGTTCTGATGGTAAGTTTATAAAGTTTATAATAAAATACAGTTTAAAAGTCGATGAAAGAAGAAATGAAATCAAAAGGAATAATCTTAATTATTTTAGAAACTTTTTAACTCATTTTTTATCTGTGGCTGTTTTTCTACATTTGTGATACACCACTACAGACAAATGTCAGACTACTGCTTCAGCTGAGCATTGTGCTTGTCACTGATTTAAGTCGCCTTTCATTGACTGTTGTCATTCTTTGACTCAGATGTTTCTTCTTTTGTAAACACTACAAGTAAAAGATGGAGACGAGAACTTATATACAAGGTGTAACTTAAATAACGCATAACCTCGTAAGGGATCATTGTACTCATCATTATGAACAACTTTTACTATGAGACCAAACCTGAAATCAAGAAATAAAAAAATTGCTGTTCCCTACATTTATTTGCATGACTCGTCCAAATGTAGGGAACAGCTGATTTTTGTTACACTCTAACCACAATAAGGTGGTGAATCATTTATTTTTAAATATAACATAAAATAAACATAAGATATAACATAAGATAGATAGGACCTGCAACAATGAAACACATCAATAACCGATCTCTTGCGCAAATACAAATACCCAATAAAAAACGTCCTGCCTACGTTTCCGGAACACACCTTTTTTTGTGGATGGGAAATCATCAAATAACTTCTCTCGCTCTGGGCGGAGCGGGAGGGCGTGTCAGACTTTTACTGACTAAAACCCACCCGTGTTCCTTCAATTGCCTGTGCCAGGGCCACGGTAACTCTTTCGAACAACCCGCAACCCTGGCGGGCATCGGCTCTAGCGGACCCCTTCAGCTAGTGCTGACATCTCTTTGAGGCGCGCGTGGAACGCAACGTGCCTTCGACCCGGGCCTGGTCCTTACCGGACGGCGAGTTACCCATTGCTCTCCTTCCGCAAGTCCGCGCCTACGGTGGCCGGGAATCGGTTGTCGATTTCCGACGCCCAGGGCGTCTCCTGCGGCGACTAGTGGCGTGAGGGCGCAAAGATTGCCTCTCCCTCACGCGTTCAGACTCCTCCTTCGCGAGCATTACTGCTTTGTAGAAGGAGGTGACGGCTTTCCATGCACTCTCGCTCCATACCGTGGCCTGTACCAGGGCCGGACGCGAGAGATATCCGCCGCCGATCGCCTCCGCGAGGACGTGGCGGTGCTCTAACCAAGCCTGGCAGACCTCCACCGTAAGTTCCACCGTGTCCTCCGGGCGATCCACACAATGGTGTTTATCCGGAACAGGAACCTCCCGAAGCAACCGTGTCCGGTGAGGACCTGCGTCAGGCGGAAGGTGAGGACGCCGTGACGCCTCTCCAACCACTCCTCAAAGAAGGGACTGATCGCCGCAATTGTGGCGTGCCCAGCACTGGGTTGCGACAGTCGTACTCTCCATGTCACCCTAGGCCCCAATTCTCAGAGATTGGAACTCGGAGGAAATCAAGAATTTCTTTAGAAAAATCCATTCGCGATTTTTGCTCATCTCGGTATTTAGAATTAGAGAGCTCTCTTATAGGTTTGCTTTTAGAGAGCTCTCTTATAGGTTTGGTTTGTTTTTTCTAAGGATTTATTTAGGTTAAATAGTTTCTTTCCTCGTTAATAAAGAGATAAAAGAAAGTTTTCTAAAATTAAACTGTATAATAATGCGTTTTTTCCTGGGCTTTTGTTGGACACTAGTATTCTTAAACCTTGCTAAACAATATAGTTAAAATACTACTCCTGTTTTCTAACGGTTATGGCACTGCCAAATACGAAACTGACTTTTGGAAGGGGCAACTATGTAGAATCAATTCTAAATATTTCCCTCAAAAATTTGCCTAGCCATTTCCGAACTATGTTGGGGTCGGCATCCAGTCTAACCGATTGCAGCTGAATACCAGAATTTTAAATGGAGCGACTGCCTATCTGACCTCCAGAACCCCAGTTAATAAGATACCCCTTGGTAAGACTGGTTCGGGCTTCTGACGACCCGTAACGACTATCAAAGATCCACGAATGACAGCCGGGACCAACGGCTTAATGTGCTTTCCTAGGCAGGGAGGGGTATCCGTATGTAAAGATGGTCATTCACGGACTGACCGCAGCAAGCGTAGCTTAACCTGTTCGGTCAACATGTGTGGCTGTTATTACTTAGCCACGAGCCCCTCCTAATACCTATGTAACGAAAATCCCTTCATTTAAATAACCACTTAAACCTAGAATCCTGTAGCTACGGTAATTGCGTTAACTATGTTAATTTTAGGGGCCCGGGAACGACCTATAACACGCGACGACCTCTGCTAGATAACATGGGTGACAACTATTACGAGGTGTCTACAGTCTCCTAACTATACGACTGGAGGCCAATTACTGTACGGTCTTAAGAGCGGCCAACCCATCATACTTTTCATACAAACGCTCGTACGTGATTATAGCGTTTTAACATATCTTTCTAAGAAATTTTTGAATTAATAGATATTTTGTGCACTGTATCTAGGTTTCTTTCAAAGCGAAAAATAAAAATTTGGAGATACAAATTCAATATAAGCCTGCAAAAATCTGCTTTTTGCACAATTTTTACCTGAACTTTGGCCGTTCATAATGTACTCATAAATTGTAAAAGTAAAGAAAACATATCAATAGAAACGTCGCACATTTAATGGAGATTCTAAATGACAAACATTTATTTCACAAACTTGTAAGGCTTGCTTAAAAACACATATTTCTTCGAACAAGTTTCATAAAATTTCCGCACACTATTTTTCGTTCAATGTTATCGCATTCTTACTTGCTTGTTAGTCAACAGGCGTTGTGCTGGATGAAACAACAAGCTTTTCGGCCATGCACGCGTTGACGATAAACGCGGCCGAAATGGGCCCTCTTAACCTTCTAAAGTTAGAATATTTGGTATGTTTGTTACTGGTTTACTATTCAGGAAATACCAAAATCTTAGTCCGACATCTATAACATTTGCTACTTCAAAGTTATTCCTCCCACTATCACGAAACTGTCAAACTACAAGTTCAAAATTAAACAACAACAACAAACAAAAACACAAGAACAACACGAACACGAACAGATCTCGGCCTTAGGGCCTGATTTAGAAGCTTTAAATACATTCTTAATAATGAAGTGATAACTTCTGTAGGCGCGTTGAGCGTGTTTTGGTAGAAAACAATCTTATGAGTACGAGTCACTGACATGCGCACTGCTAATGTTAACAGCAGTGATATTCTGTAAAAATCTCACCGTGAAAACTTGGGCGAAGTGAGCTTGGAGTGAGCTGTCATTCGACCTGATGCTAGGGATCAACACTATTGACAGCTCACTTGAAGCTCACTTCAAGTTTTCACGGTGAGATTTTTACAGAATAGATCGGCTTTAAATCTGTAGCTATGAGTATGACGTGTTAGTGTTGCGCTGTCAAGTTTTCGTCTATCGACAGTGTTTTTTTTAGGATTCCGTACCAAAATGGTAAAAAGGAACCCTTATGGCGCGACTCGGTCTGTCTGTCTGTCTGTTTGCCCGTCTATCACAGCTGGATATCTCAAGAACTACTTATGCTATCAACTTGAATTTTGGAATAGTTTTAGATGACGTTTGCCCAACTATTTTGCAAATAACAAAGTAACAAAAAATTATATTATTTTTTGCAACAAGGACTGAAGCCCTAGTAGCCCCACTTCGATTTTTTAAGACCCCCTGTCTTAAAAAATCGAATTGGGGCTACTAGGGCATGTGGGGTATCATATGAAAGATCGCTGTTTGCACATTCTCGAACAGTTTTTTTCTTTTTTTAGGCCGCATAGTTTTCGACTTTTGATGAACAATGTAGAAAAGAATACCGTCCTCCCCCCCTCCCCGTATCTACGAAGTTTGCATAGACAAAAATCTGAAATTATTCTGTGTGATAGAAGTTTATGTAAAAATTCCAGGAAAAGGAAAATAAAACGATGTCTCTAAATAGCACACTGCGAGAGTCCGACTCACATTTGCCTGGTTTTATTTATTTATCTGGCAGTTAGTACCAATCTGAGAACTGAATCGAACAGACTCTTGACTCTTTAAATAATAACAACTCTTGAATGGCATTCTTTGTCAAGTTTAGTGTTTTATTTTTGACATGAACACGTCTTTTCGTTCAGTGTACTGCTGGTAAGTTCAATGTTTCTGACCGACAAAAACATGTAAGATTTCAACCGCTAATAACTACCTACGAGATTTTAAATGTTAGAGTGGTCATATTTGTAACAAATTTGAAGTAATATTTCATTTGCCTATGACGTCACATCGCGAGTGCAGGCGCATGCGCGCGACCCTCTATTTTTCACTATGTGTCAAAATTCCAATTCGTATAGCGCAAAAACATGTCTAGAATGTCGATTCTGGCGTCATGGTCAAGAGTTGACAAATCACTACTAGTACCTAAAGAGAAACAAGAGAAATATTTTATTTTATTAATTTTAGGAAAACTTACAGCTAATACATTTCAATATCAAGTACAATGTGTAAAAGATGGCCTATTACAAGCTTCCACTACCGATCAATGTAAGTGTTATTAACAAATACGATAAAACAACGACGTAAGACATACGCAAATCAATTGTCGCACGCTCAAAAAATACAATAATGAAAGAGGTGAAAAAAAATGGTTATACATCGAAAAAGCAATTATTCATAATTTTCTTTACATCCTTAATGCTACTAGTAAACAAATCTAACTCGACATCCTGACACATCACATTAAAAGTACGACAAGCTCTTATCACGTATGAGTTCTGCCTATAGATAGTTCTGGCTTGAGGCACATGGAGAAGACGTGGTCTCCGAAGAAATGCACTCGGTACACGAAGCCCAATCTTGCCCACCAACTCAGTGACGTCAGTAGATCCGTTCATAACACTAAATAAGAAAACAAGATCTGCAATTTTCCTTCGCTCGTGTAGAGGTAGAATATGAAATTTTTTACACCGACTTATATAGTTCCGGAGTGAATGAAATTGAATGTACCTCAAACATCGCCTTTGTATACTTTCAAGCCTAAATCGGCTTGTATACATTATAATTTGGATTCCAAACCTGAGAAGCATATTCGAGATATTGGCCAAAATAGGGTCAAAAATGCATATGAAATTGACAAATGTAAAATAATTACATTTGTCGTCTCATATCAGCCGTAAATCTGGTCAGATTTTTTTTTAAATCCAGGCGAGGAAAGAAATTAGCCTAAAATGTCTAGTGCCAAGCAAATACCTCTCACTAGGATAGGTTAGGCTACATCTGTGACCAAACGTTTTTACTGAAATAAACCTCGCGGACCCGAACTGTGCCTATTTAATCTTTTATTTATTTATTTCAATCAACTTTGGATCATATAATAAAACTAAATTAAAAATTATTATTATAAATTAAAATTATTTAAGTATTTATTATTATTGACACTAGTCATATTTTTAGGTAATTTATTAATCTGGTGGTATATACAGGGTTATTGGTAAAAGACCAGCAATCACTTAAGGGGTCATTGTACTCATCATTATGAACAACTTTTACTAAGGGACCTAACCTGAAATCGCGAAAAAAAATCAGCTGTTGCAGTACATTCTGACGAATTATGTGAACATAAATGTACTGAACAGCTGATTTTTTTTAGCGAGATCAGGTTTGATCCCATAGTAAAAGTTGTTCATAATGATGAGTACAATGACCCCTTAAGAGGTTGTTGGTGTTTTACCAATAACCCTGTATAATTAAACAACTATTAGAATATTAGAAGAAGAGCGAGTTTAGAATAGCTTCTGGAAATGCCAAAATAATATTATTATTCAATAGCAACTCTCCATTCACAAAACACTTTCCAACTTACAAGAACCGTCTCCCACTTTTGAAGTTAACAGTACTCAAAATTAATCTCGTTTCAAATAAATTGAATTAAATCGTACGCCTTCAAAAGTACCCCTTCAATAATGACGGAGAAATAGCGGGAATTCCTATTACTTTTTTTAATATAACCCATATCTTCCTGTGACGTCAACAAAACAAGATGGCGACATGTTACCCGCCAATCGCCATATTGAATTTTTTGGGAGTATTTGTTTCTTTTTGTGCGTGTAGATACAAGTAATTGGAAATAAAATAATGGGATGTATTATTTGATTTAAAGAGAGATTACATTTTTACAAGAGTATTATAAAACATTACTGTGATTTGGTTTTTGGGTTAGGAAAATCGTGAGTTCGTTTATATATGTTCACAGATAATCTGGTGTTAAAATTATCCGTACATATTCAGGTAACTTAATTATTTCGCTATCTTAGGAAGATAAGATAAGATAAGAAGATAATATCAAAGGGCCACATGGCTATACCAATTCTGTAAATATTTAATGAAGCCTTTTTCAACTTCTTTCTTACATTATTCAAGCTACAGGATCAAATTAAATTAGGGTATCGATATCTTAACACGACAAAATAAAAAAAATTAAAAAAATGATGATTTTTCTTTTGGGGTCAATGACCGCTGGTAGTGTTGTCACTTGAAGTGCGAGTTGATAAAATCTGTTTTATCGTGTTGAGGTTTGATACCCATCATGTCTGCGGAGTTTCACTAGCTAATTTTATTTGACCCTGATTATGAGAATAGTAGATGTGTCAGGGTAAAAATATAAGCCAACCTGCAAGGTGATAGCGGAAATGTAATTCAGGATACGCCTTTTTTGTATGGCATCTCGGAGATTAACCTAGGAGATTGTCGGCTGCTTAATTGGGCTATCCTGTGGTGCCTTAATAAATTAAGGTCTCCAGCCATAACACTCGTAACCTAAGCGTCTACTCGCTAAGGGCATCCACTGTGGAGTACGGACATCAGCTTAGGGCATCGCTGGGGGGAAGATACGGCTAGGCTGGATCAAATTTAACCAGAAAATTTAAGTATCGCCACTCGTGGTAGTATTCTGCTCCACCTCTTCAAGGTCCTAAATTCAAGGCATGTCCAAAAAGGTACATAATTAACCTTTATCTTTGACCTGCAGGTTCAGGCAGCAATAGTCGAGGCTTCTCCACCTTTGGCTACTCGGGCGCCACGATCGCTAGGCCTTCGCCCCCTGCCACCACCAACACTTCCGAGATCACCATTGAACTCCTAAAGCAAATACCTTCGCATCAGGAGTCGAAACCGCGTAAGTTTTCTGTGGATTGGATTATACAGTAAAGAGTAGGTATCCTCTATTCCAAATGTTGGCTGTGACTAATTTTCCTACTAACCCTGCTGCTAAACTACTAGCTATTTGCTTGCACTGGACATGCATAATCAGTCTTTAATATTCCCACTGATAGGACATCGGCCTCCTCTCTGTGAGAGGGAGACGGCCGTAATCCACCACACGGGCCGAGTGCGGGTTGGTGGATGTCACATGTCTTCGAATTTTTAGCTCTAGGATATTACGGTTTCCTCACGATATTTTCCTTCACCGTTTTGAGAGCAGTACCCAGTGATGAAATAAATTGTACGAATTATAGTGTGTGCCTGCCACCACATTCGACAACTCGTAAATCGGAGCCATTGGAGGTCAGTCTTCGCTTCAACCTTAGGGGTCCGTAGTTAACAAGGAAACCTTATAGATTTGCCATGTTCGTCTGTCTGTTTTTTTCCGTCCGCAGCTTAGCTCAGAGACTCTTACTACTAGATAACTATAATTTGGCACGCCGTCAAAGTGGTAAATTAAATCATCCTGTACACGTAAAGTGGGGATGATTTTTTTTCTCGTCTATCCCATGGTGTGGGATATCGTTGGATAGGATATTCAAAAATATTACGGGTCTGTGAAAACAATTTTTCGATTCAGGGATCCGTTTGCAGAAAATTAAGCTTTAAATTGCTATTTTTTGTTAGAGCCAAGTGTCTGCCCCTCCTGCCAGCTAAATGGTTGCTTTTGGATATGTGAAAAAAATTCACAGCAGTAGTATATATTGTATAACGAAATTAAAATGAAAACTATCACGGCTAAGTAGGCTTTACAAGTTTACGAGTAATAGTCGATTAACTTATAACATGTACTTGGAAAAGTAAAAATGTTGTACAAATTCCATTGAAAAATTACTTATTCAACTACAATGTTAAGTTAGTTTTTGGGATAAATTCATTCCAACTACGCACTTGGCCGTTTCAAATTAATGTAGTTTCAATGAAAAACTAGCAGTGATAGCCTAGTGGTGTGACCATCGGACTGTCAAGTCATGGTCTCGAGTTCGTACCCAAGGCACGCACCTTTGACTTTTTAGATTAGTTACTAACTACACGAAAAAGAAAGACTGAAGAATTATTATCTTGAGTAGCTATCAGTAGTATCCCACTGCCCGCTAATATCATCCTTGTACTTCAAGTGTCTCCATTGTGCCAAACGTAAAACATTATTCACGGTTTTTTAGAGAAAATCGTGGTCTTTTGACCATCACTTTAAAACATTTTTGATGAAACACTATGGCCTGCTTGGCAGCTCTGGACAGAGAGAGGTAGAGAATAGGGAGGCATTTGCCCTGCAGTGAGACTATAAAAGCTGATAATAATAATAACCCGACCGCTGTATCTCTACGTTGACGTCGTGGTGGGGCTTGCGCGCTCCGAACTTTACGTCTGTGCCGGTAGAGTTTACTTTACCGGAACGGATCTAGGATGAGAAGCCAGACCAAGAGACATACAGAAACCTGCAGGGCAGCATGTGGCGAGCTGTTGGGCAGTAGCGACTCCACGGACCCTATCTCCCGGGAGAAATCTTGTCCTCATCTCTGGCTTGCCTTTATTGGCCGGCTGGAGTGAACACTGACGAGGAACTGAGCTCCCGCCTCTATCTTGCCTTTATTGGCCGGCTTGAGTGGAAATTCGCAAGAGCAAACGTGCTCGAAGGAAGGAAGTTTTCCAGTAAGGTGCTGGTAGGGATCTTGACCGTACTTCCGGGATTGTCCTGATAGCCGTGGGATACCTCTCCACTCCTCAAGCACCTCAGGAAGTGTTGCCCCCTTGTCGCTACGTTACTATGTGCTAGCGGCCGTTTCCGGGGCCCATTATTGAGTGTGCAAGTCACCCCCTGCCATTTTATCCGTGTATAATATATAACATTGGTCAGGCAGGGGACATAGTTCTTCCATAGTTTAAGTTACCCAATCCACTTTAGTCACCCAGACCCATAGCCCAATATGTTTTGTTTCCACGTACAACAATAGTCCTGCACACAGGGATAATCGTCGGTTGGTGCCTCCTTATCTTTTAAAATTATCTAAGAGGCCTCTGCGAGTTGGCTTCGGTTCCTCGTACGCCTTCCAAAGGTCTGGGACCCCAGAGTCCCAAGAAATGTAAAAAATAAAAAATAAAATAATAATAACAAAGGCCTGCTGGCTAATTGCGTAACACAGTATCTATCGGCAGCTGAATAATTTTGAAGCAAATTGTTAATCCATTGTTTCATATGTCCGAAAAATTTGTTTGCTCAACAACGTAAAAAACGCAATGAAAGTGGTTGAACTGTCAAAATGAAACCGATTCCGTTTTATAGTGTGTTACGCAATTGCTCCGCTGCTTACTTATAATAGGGGAGGCACTGCTCGATTGTGGCGATCTATTTTATACCGAATAAATTTCATTTCTAGTACTTGTTTAATATTCAGTAATAATGAATGTCAGAGTCACCGGAGGGGGAATCCAAAGTTATACCATGCCAAAGTTGTAAAAAAAAAAAATAAAAAAAAAATAATTTCATACGGCACCAAAACCATTTTTGGTATCATCTTTTACCCAAAAAATAGTCAGCTCCATGGTAGTGGTAGGAATATTTCAGTCGTGTAAATGAACATAAGTGGTGCAATGGCACATCGGGCTAAATTCGAAACTATGGGTTACTACCCATAGTTTCGAATTTAGCAAAGCAAAGTGGTTAAAGGAACCATAATATCAATTTCAAAGGAAAATAAAACTGCATTCTTGATTTTTGAAAAAGCCTCTGCCAAACCCAGGAATCGAACCCGTTTTTATTTTTTTTTAAACAGCACCCTGTGGTTTCGTACATCAAAAGGAAAAACTGAACCCTTATAGGATCACTCGTATGTCTGTCTGTCTGTCTCTCAGAATCTAATGGACAGATTAAGTTGAAATTTAGTACACTTATGTATTTCTATGACCCGAAGAAAAATAATAAATGAATTTTGAATATGGAGGTTTATTTTGGGGGGCAAATAACAAAATTAAAAAAAAAGTTTTGCAAACTGTACCGTGTGACATATCAAATGAAAAGGCTTTCTGTGAGGGTCTCAAATATATTTTTGTTTTATAATTTTAAAGTTATTTAAGAAAATAGACGAAAATTTACCACCCCATCTCGGAAAGTACTGAGCCTAAAATATAAAAAAAAAAAATACAGAAAATAGTTCAACATCTATAGATTACAGGAAAACTTATAAGAAGTCTATAGTCTTAAAATAACATGGTAAATCTCTCCTTACATTTGCAGTTGGAATATGTTTTTCAACCACAATGTTAAGTTTGTCCTTGGGATTCATCCCAACTACGAAACCCTTCATTATGCGTCGTCCGACACGCACTTGACCGGTTTTTTATTGCACTAACTGATACTGTAGCTAGTATGGATCAAATGCTGTGAACAAATGTAATGTGATAAATCAAAAAATTTTTTTTTAAATTTTTCGTAATTTATGAAAGATAAAAATTGCAAAAAACTGACACTTCCTTTGATTTTACACAAAGTATTCCTTTGCAGTATTTGACCCGTGTCAGCAGCACTATCGTTCAGTATAAAAATACAGGGTGCTTTTTTATAAGAGGAATCGGGTTCGATTCTCGGTTCAGGCAGAAGATTTTTCAAAAAACAAAAATGCAGTTTTATTTTCAAATTGAGATCCAAATTCAATTTTGAAGGAAAATAAAACTTTGACCGCTTTGTCCTACTACCCATAGTTTCGAATTAAGCCCTGATCTGCCATCGCAACAAGACGTTCATTTATGCGGCTGACATATATTTATTGCCCCCACCTCCATGAAGCTGACTATTCTTTTTGGGTTGAAAATCATTCCAAAAACCGTCCCGTAAAGTTTAGGCGTGGTATGAAATTTCCTTTTTCATAAGTTTTTTTTTTGTTTGCAATTTTGACGTACTCTAACTTTGGACTCCCCCACTATTGGAGCAGCTGACCCTCAGATCTCTTATACACTAAGGAAAATACTATTTTTTGGTATGATTTTCAGCTGGTATAAAATTACGTTTTTAACTAACGCCACCGCCCTTACACTACAAATAACTAAATGCGTAACATTTAAAACATCATTCTGTCTCAGTTATCTTCAAACAATTGACAGTAACAGAACGAGGTTTTAAAAAGTATTTAGTGATTTGTGGTTGCTTAAATCTTAATCTAATCTGAATTAGCTAACATGTCTTTGAATTCATTGCTAAACTATCTAGAAATACAGCCAGACTTTGCATGACCCTTTACCCCAAAATCTGTATTTATAATAACGAAGCATGATTTTATTCAATGAATTTAAGAGTAGAAGCAAGTCGGGTTTGATAACATTCTGATTCAAGTTTTAATGGGCCGTGAACAAAATTGTGAGGCCCTTTGAAGTACCCTCAATTTCAGAGCTTACTTAAATAGAAATTGCTTATCCAAGTTAATCTTAAGTTATTTTATTAAAAAGGACATAGATAATTGGATGCTAAATAATCTAGGTTAAGGAATGTTTTTAGGTATTAGAGCTTATTGTGTGATCTTTGCAAGAATTTTCGAATAAATTATTTCGTAGTTATTAATTAATTATTTCTTTCTTTAATTAAGACGGTTTAAAACCAATTACAAAAGTTAAAGACGCAGTTTGTTTAAACATGCACATAAAAGAGATAATATAAAATTATCAAGTTCAGGTAAAAAGTTTCAGAAATTCCTCTCACAGTACTCCGGACATGCCAATAAAATCTTCGTCCTATCATTCGCAAACAGATCGTTTATTGGATTGGAGTCCAAGAGATCATTAATTACGTACAGCCATAGTGCTGTGGACTTGACATGCGCAACGGTGCGACATAAATTCATGTCAAATGAAACGATGGATGGACTATGTGAAAGATGATATGGCTAGTAAGGGTGACGACTAATAGGTAAAGATGTATAGATGAAAAAGACATGTTGCGCCGGGAGAATGATGATGAAAGTCTTGAAATGATAAATTAGATAGTTGCTGTTATTTTTTGGTCAACCTATCATAACGGCTATAGTTTGACCAAGACCGCTATACCGCGCCGTAGGTATGTGCGCGGCGAGACGGGGGGAAGTGCAGGCCGCTTGTCAACGCTCACGGCGTCCCACCGCTCATTCGCCAGCGCTGCACCCCGTCTCGCCGCGCATTTCTAAGGCGCGGTACAGCGGTCTTGGTCACGCTACAGCGTATTCCTCAGGATTTAATGGTGGACAACTAAGGGCTAGTAAATATTTCCTGAGAAAAATATTCACATTTCTTGTACAGGGAAATTAATCAAATTGACACCCCACCCCGTGTTATAGCCATTTCATACAAATGTCAATTTACTTATCAATTAACAAATAAACAATGAAAACGTAGGACCTTTTGTGAAGACGATTGAAAACAAAGGACATTATGTAATGAATAATTTTCTTCAAACTCGCTGTTTGTACTTCAATTTCTTTCAATTTTTGTTACAGAAAAGAAAATCTCCGATCGCCGCCCGATTAGTACCGAGACCACCCGATCAGCTCCCGACGTCATCATCGTCTCCAAACCGATTCGCTGAGGCTGACCTTTGGGGCCCCCGCCGTGGGCCCCAACACCCCCCGACTCCTGGTACCCTTTGGAACCGAGAATGAGGCCGGAGGGCTGCTACCATCCCCACACTTGTCACCTCGACACGTTTTCAAAAAGCATGTCTTTCGACAACTGTGAGGGGTACTACAGCAAGTACTTTGATGAAAGACCGAAATTAATCTATGACTACTGTTTGAAAAGTGATTTAGAATATAAAAAGTCTCAGACACTGCCAAGGAATTTGGGTTCTTCAGTGGACTATAAGCCGAAGGTATACCCTCAACGTAGTGTGTGTTTCTATGGACTAGAAGAAGAGGGAGAGCCATGTCGAAGACCGAGAAAGACTTTTGTGGTGACAGCAGACGTTGAGCCCCATAGATAACATTAGTGAGAACTTTTATAGCATTTTTTAAATAGATTATAGGGATTGTTCTATTTTTTTTGGTTTGTGAAATTATTAGTATTAATATTATTAGGATAATGAATTTTTTTTTTTATGAATTTGGTTATTTTTTTTTCTGTGGAAACATGGTAAAAGGAAGCTTATTTGTTGGTCCAAAAATGGGCTAGAACTTCGCAACATACAGGGTGATCCCATAAATTACTCTCTAGTGTCGATTGGGTCAATGGTGTCGCCAACAGCTTACCATAAACTATTCAATGGAAAAATTGTCTATTGAAGTTAGTAGTATCTTTGATTATAATATTTTTTTTCTTTTAAAATGACAGTTTCACCATTTTGAAAACGGACTAAAACCAAATTATTTTTCTTGTGCCAAAGATATATATTATAATTAAATAAAAAATAAATATTAATTTTATTTTATTTTAATGCTACATAATTATTTTAAATTTTAACATTTTCTAGCCAAATAAAAGAAATAAACAATGGTGAAAGAGTCATATAATTTATTTTTTAAAATGTTGCCTGGAAATAAACGCACATAGATTTTAATGAAATTTTAGCCTCTGCTTAACCCCAAATGGATGAAGCATGAGGATTTTGTACATATAAAACATAATACTGCCATAATTTGAAGTTAGCAAATAAATTATTCATTGTGGAAATACTACGAAAGCGAGTTTCTGAAAATTATTTTTTGAACCAAAAAAAAAAAATATTTTTTCAAACGAATATCCTTTTTTTCTTTTCATGAAATAAGGTTGGATACGTACCTATGTCGCTTTTTACAGCACAATATTTATAGCAAATTCAATTGTCTGTAAGATAACGTAATCAAATATACCTACAGAATTTAAAATATATTTAAATATAAAACTGTTAACAATACTGGGTATAGTTACCCGTTTCACACAATACTGAGAAATAAAATCATGTTCCCAAAAGTATGAAATATTTTTTTTTATGCGGGTATTAAAAACATTTCATTTGACGACGCAGAAAGTGGCGCCGTCTAGTTTTGTTACGAAGTTATTGGAACCACCCAAAAGGTCGGATAAAAGTTCACTGGCTGATTTCTGTCAGTGTTGCGTGGTGGGTGTGTGATGACAGAGTAGAGGTCAGGGGAGCCGCTGTCGTACCACGTCCACGACGTACCGCTATATTCCGGCACAATCCTTATGATATTGAAGCTCCTAAACCACTAATACGATGGTCACTTAATAATTGTTATTTCTGTGATTCCTTTCGAAGTATTTCTACATAAAATCCAATGCAATAACATTTTTATTACTTACTATAGTTTCGTAAGTTAAAATATTTGGACGAATTGTTTGAAAATTGTCTCATAAGATTTATAAAATAGGTCCTAATTTTAAGAAAGTATTTCTTTGAAGAGTTTGAAATTGAATAAGAATTATTCAAATGTTTGAATTAAATTATTCGAATTTTTAAATTGTGTTTATTTGAAAATTTAATATTTAAAATTCTAAGGAATATAATTTTGTTGAATGAATAATATAGATTTATTTGAAATTAAAATGGAATAAAGTTTTCATTTATTTAATTAGAGAGCTCTTTATTCAAAATCTCCACATAACACAAGTCTTCCAAAAATAAATTATATTAAAAAAAAATACTTCCAATAATATTCACACCATTTTTGCCAATTTTAATTTTAAAGATGTGTCCACTTTACTGTTTTTTTTTTTTTTACGAACTATATAAATTAAAGCATTTTTTATTGTGTGGTTTATAATTTTTTGACGTCTTATTTGGTTAGATTTGTTTTGTATGACACATACACATCCATAATCTCACGCCTTCTTCCCGTGGGGGTAGTCAGAAACTACATAGCGCCACCTGCTCCGACTCTTACATACTCCTTTTGCCTCGTTTACCTATGCTCATCTGGTCGCACGCCGGTTGCGATTACTACGCACCGGACCTTTCTGTAGAACATCACCAATTAAGTGTTTGTTTGTATGATTTATTGATAAACTATAATAAATTGGATAGTTTGCAAGTCTATTATTTTGATTAAAAAAAGGTAACCTACATGACTATAAAAAAAACCAACTTTAAAAATAACTTGTTGTAAAAAAAAAACTGACTGTAAATGTGGGCACACTTTATCTGTTTCTTAAAATCAAATCTAAATTAATTGTAGTTTTATTATTAGCTACTTAGAAAAATAAAGAAATAGACCAATTCGAATAAATCATATTTTATAAGAATCAATAACAAATAAGTGAATATTAAATGTAAATAATAACTTGTAGATAATTTTGGAATAATAATAAAAAGTGTTAAGATAAATTTTAAATAATTTATTTTAATTAAAGTTATAAATAATTACAATTTGACAATATGTTGATTAGTGATTTTTTGTGTAATTTATATAAAATCTTAGTGTAATTAAATGAAATATGAAAACATTATGTACATTTTTGTGAATTTATTGTCAGAGAATTTTATGAATTGCAAATACTTAAAGAATCAAGTCATTTATCTTTCAGTATTTACTATATACCTTATCTTTATTTTCATGTAATATTTAATTACTTTATTTAATCAGACGTAGCATCTATCAGAACGGTGTGATTAATTATTAATTTAAATCTGGACTTATGGCTAATAATGCTATTATGCAGTGATTAAAATCATAAATACCTAATTTATATTATAAGTAAATTTTGGACTCGCAGAGGCACAGAAACGAAAATATTTTTGGAAACACTGGACTTTGTCTCAAATGACAATCTCGAAACAAGCAAACGAATTTTACACTTTTCGTATATTCTTCATAAACAGGGTATATTATTAAAAAGATGTGGCCAAATTTAACGGTGTGGTACAGACCATCAAACTCCGTGGGACCAACAATATAATCAGCTGTCCCATACATAAAATTTTATATGGGACAGTTGATAATTTTTTCTCGATTACGATGTTGGTCACATGGAGAAAGTTGTACAGTTTGATGGTCTGTACCACATCCTACATACAGGGTGTAACTGTAATCAGTATCAACCTTTTAAGGGGTCATCATAATTAACAACTTTTACTATGGGACCAAACCTAAAATCGTGAAAATTATCAGCTGTTCCCTATTTTGACGAGTTTTGCGAACATAAATGTATGGGACAGCTGATTGTTTTCGCGATTTCAGGTTTGATCCCATAGTAAAAGTTTTTCATAATGATGAGTACAATGACCCCTTAAAAGGTTGCCATTGTTTACACTTATACGCTGTATAAATCACACTTTTCTTTTTTTTTCTATATGAACACCTTTCTGATACATACTGAATATTATTTATGATAATTCGAATAAAATGTGTTTCTATTTCGAAAAAAAAAATACTACAGACTACGTAAAAACAAAAAAGTAAAAGCAATCTTAGCATATTTGTGTGGGTCACATCTGGAGCAATTTGTTTCTCGATGTTCGCACGAGTAAATACAGCGGGGCAATTGCGTAACACACTGAACATCGGTATCCGTTTCATATGACAGTTCAAGAACATTCATTGCGTTATTTACGTTGTGGAGCAGGCAAATTTTTCGAACATATGAAGCAGTGGTTTAACAATTTGTTTCGAAATGATTCAGAAATTACGTAATTATGTAATGCAATAGCCTCGCAGGTCGTGAGTTAAGTAAAACAAATGCATCAGGGGCGCAGCTTTAATACAACCCGATTGCTATCGGCTTCCCTTCGGAATAACCACTCTTCTTAGTGTCTACTATTGCCAAATAATATGTTACTGTGTATCACAACACATTTACACGTATTTAATTAAAAATATTACAAAAATGCCTACCATATTTAGCCTAAGTTTTTATTTTTATGAGATGGGTTTGCTCTTGACTCTAGTCTTCAGACAAAGTCGACGATGGAGTGAGTTTGCCCAGAAGAAGCCTGTTCACTCTCACTTTGAAGAGATTAGGGTTGTATGCGCTCGGAAACACAGACGCAGGTAGTGAGTTCCACTCTTTTGCTGTGCGCATTATAAAAGATATTTGGAAGCGCTTAGTGCGAATTGGTGGAATAGCAACCAGATAGGGATGGTAACTGGCAATGCGTCTGGATGTTCGATGGTAGAAGGGAGCCGGTGGAATGAGGTCGTGGAGTTCTTGGGCACACTCACCGAAGAAGACCGACAAGCAGGCAACCTTGCGGCGATGAGCCAAGTTTTTAAGAATTGAACAATTTTTTCTTCGGCTTCCCTCTAATGATGATTGTAGCTGCGCCACATTTGTCTATGTTAGTAATATGATATAAAGCAAACTTAAGGAAGTTAGGTAAAGGCAGGGAAAATAATTGGTAAGAAAATTGACTACCAACGTAAATTGTCCATGTATTAAATTCACAACTGTTATTATTTGACAGTTGTATAAAATCGTATTAGCAATTGACAAGTCAAGAGGAGCTCGTGGCTAAGTAATAACAGCCGCACGGGTCGATCCTTCAATTTAAGCTACGCTTGCCGGGGTTGGTCTGTGGATGGGTGACCATCTTTTCATACCGAGACTCCGCCGTGCCTCGGAAAGCACGTTAAGCCGTTGGTCCCGGCTGTCATTCGTGGATCTTTGACAGTCGTTACGGGTCGTCAGAAGCCCGAAAGTCTGACAACCAGTCTTACCAAGGGGTAGGTTACCCAGTAACTGGGTTGTGGAGGTCAGACAGGCAGTCGCTCCATGTACTGGTATTCAGCTGCATCCGGTTAGACTGGAAGCCGACCCCAATATAGTTGGGGAAAGGCTAGGCAGAATAATTGATTGAAGTCACAAAAAAAAACATAGTCAGTCATGGGGACTGCCTGCAGAAGTGAGAACTTGACAGCGCAACACGGCACGTCAGGAGACGCGTGACGCGAAACGCTCAACGTGTCTATAGAAGTTTTCACTTCAATAATGAGACGAGGACACTCTTATTAGATCCAGTAATCAGAGTATACGAGTCAGAAATATTTGCCGATTGACAAAGAAAAAAATCAAAAAACTTTTTTTTTAAAAGAAGTATTGTCGATGCACTTTTGCCATTTTAATGAGAGTTCGTTGATGCTTCTGCGTTAGATATCCTGGAAACGGGAAGCGATAAATTATTTAAAGGCGTTTTTCTCTGCCTCGTTGGATTTGAAATTTTTCCCCGGGGCTCATTGTTGAGATAAAAATTTCCAGCACGGAAGCGATCAAACCAAAAACGCACCGTGCGTACACTTGCGGTACGTTGTTCATACACGTCCTTAATATTGCGTGCTGTCTGTGTTGCGTTGATGCCACGGCGGAATTCGTATTCTATAATGGCGCGCAATTTCGATTTTTCCATGGTTATAGACACATCGATAACAACAAAAAAACGAACGGCGGGAAAACAAATGAACAACAGATTTTTTTTCAAATATCATGCTATATTATAAAATTAATTTGTAAAAAAAATCTAAATAGAATGAAAGATATTGATCTTCACACTAGCCGGTATCAAAAATCGGCAATTTCATAGGTAAAGACCTATTATATTTTTTCATGTATGCAAACGTCTGGCCTCATTAAGTTACTGGAAATGGTTACTGGTAAATGGGGCCTAACAAAACGGCTGTAACGGTCCAATTTTCTAGGAAAGTATTACCCGACTATATTAAATAGTACTAGTTTACAAGCGACTATTGCCGGAAAGCACGTCAAGCCCCTGGTCTCGGCTGTCATTCGTAGATCTTTGACAGTCGTTACGGTTCGTCAGAAGCCCGAAACTCTGACAACCAGTCTTACCAAGTGGTATCGTATTACCCAGTAACTGAGTTGTGGAAGTCTGTTAGGCAGTCGCTATTTGTAAAATACTGGTATTTAGTTGCATCCGGTTAGACTGGAAGCCGACCCCAACATAGTTGGAAAAAGGCTAGGCAGATTGATTGAGTTTATAAGCGACTGTCAAAGACTATAGCTATTTCTTACAGTATACACTGAAAGCTAATCTATATAATTCTCCATCTACATATAAAATGGTTACACGGCAAATTGAGTTAGGAAGTCAATTTGCTTAACAATTAATCTGCCGCCGTAAGGAAAAAGGACGTATCTACTACTGAGATAAAGTAATAATAGTTCTATGGTATCTACAGAAATTTTAAAATGGAGAAAAAAAAATGTCCTGTTTAAGCTATAAGATATTGTACAGACGCCAGCAGGTCAACCTACCCGAAACTGTCCGATTTTCCCAATCAACCTTGAACCTAATGCCTTAGCAATAAAGTCGAAAATCTATTAAAGAAATCTGACAGATTGTAGTAGGTTGATGTGCTGGCGTCTGTACAAAGCTGCCATCATACGGAAAAACGACGTATGTGACATTTTTTCGAAATAGAGTTATTTACATATTTAGAATCAGCAAAAAAAGACGCATCTACCAATATTTTTATATTGGCGTAAACTTAACGAAAACCCGATAATTTTTACTACTAAAAGACGCGTCTGCCTTTGTATCTTGTATTTTAAATAGGACAAAATATTTTTTTCTCCATTTCAATATTCCTGTAGATACGTCCTTTTTCGATACGGCGACAGAAAGGCAGATGCGTCTGTTAAATAGTATCTAAGAATAGGGATGATGACTAAAAAATGTTTTTTTGTCCGTCATGTAGATTATTAAAATATATTGGACACGTATTTTTTCTTTTTCTACGTAATCAAAAGATTACGGCGATACATTGAGTTAAAATGTGGCATGACGTCACGTCTTTGTAGATTTTATACGTAGAAGTGACGTAGCGAGCCCCCACTCCCGAACTTTAATGCGAGTTATCTAAGTCATTTTTTATTAATATGATAAAGCAAAAAATACGTGTCTAATATTTTTTTATTATCTGACTGACGGACTAAATAGAATTTCTTTTTTTTACCCAGGCATCATCCCTATTATTACGTTTTCGTTAAGTTTATGCCAATTTAAAAATACTGGTAGATGCATCTTTTTTTGCTGATTCGGAATATGAAAATAACTCTATTTCGAAAAAAAATTCAGATACGTCTCTTTTCCTTATGACGGCAGTAATATCGCTGACTATACGTGGATACACATCCTTATGCTAGAAGTATCTTGAATTAAATAAGCTGATGGTTGCCGATTTTTTTTTTTTTCGGAAAACCAAAGCTCTCTTTATCAACACCATCATCATTTCGAAAGACGTCCACTGCTGCACGCTGGGGTCCAAGCAACGCCACTTCGACCGGTTCTGCTGCGGCCTTAACCAGTTCATCGGTTCACCTTGTGGGAGGCCTTCCAACGCTTCATCTTCCTGTACGCGGTCGCCACTCCAGAACCTTTCGGCCCCATCGGCCATCTGTTCTACGAGCAATGTGCCCTGTTCACTGTCACATATTATATATTTGGCAATTCTTCGGGCTATGTCGGATCTCTTCGTTTCTGAAAGCACTCATGTGATTTGCTAATTACATATTCAAACATGATTAATAACTGTCTCAGTCTCTTCATAATTAAAACATGCCGTTGCCTCGTGTCGAAATTCTCAAAGTTGTCGTAAATAAACATGACTTCTAAGGCGTGTTACACATTCGGATCACAATGGGCGGCAAAATTGAATAAAATTAAGCTATACTAGGTGATATTTTTACCGTATTTAAAAAAAATAGGGTACAATAGGTGAACGGAGTAGAATCCTATGAAATACCTAGTTTTTTTTTTTGAAAAAAAAAAAAATGAAATTGAAATCATACGCACTACGCACCCTGCGTAGTGTGTATGATTTGATTTTCGATATTTTTTAATGATCTATGAAGTATTTTCAAAATGTCTGCTTTTATTGTTCTGGTTTACTTCAAATGTGTAGGTGTTTATTGATAGAGCGATTTCTGTCTAAGCTATTGAAAAAACAAAAAATAAAAGACGGTAAAAAAAATCATTTCATTTCATTTTTTTTTTCTTTTTTAAGTATGTTCCCCGATACTCGATACGGCTAGACCGATTTGGAAAATTCTTTTTTGTTTGAAAGGGTATACTTTCTAGTTGGTCCCATTGTGTAATAATATACATTGTGTAATTATATATATAAGTATGTATTTACAAAAAAAGAGTAGTATATGTAGTATATCAGTTATCTGGTTTCCATAGTACAAGCTGCTTAGTTTGGGACCAGATGACCGTGTGTGAAAATGTCCCAAGATATTATTATTACTTTTTGATATTTCTCGGGACCCTGGGGTCCCGGACCTTTAGAAGGCGTACGAGGAGCCGAAGCCAACTCACAGAGGCCCCTTAGATAATTTTAAATGATGAGGAGGCACCAACCGACGATTATCCCTGTATGCACTATGCAAGTGCACCCAAGGACAACCCCCGGTTGGTACAGGACTATTGTTGTAGGTGAAAACAAAACATATTGGGCTATGGGTTTGGGTGGCTAAAGTGGATTGGGTAACTTGAACTATGGAAGAACTATGTCCCCTGCCTGACCAATGTTGTATATTATACACGGATAAAATGGCAGGGGGTGACTTGCACACTCAATAATGGGCCCCCGGAGACGGCCGCTAGCACATAGTGACGTAGCGACAAGGGGGCAACACTTCCTGAGGTGCTTGAGGAGTGGAGAGGTATTCCACGGCTATCAGGACAATCCCGGAAATACGGTCAAGATCCCTACCAGCACCTTACTGGAATACTTCCTTCCTCCGAGCACGTTTGCTCTTGCGAATCTCCACTCAAGCCGGCCAATAAAGGCAAGAAAGAGGTGGGAGCTCTGTTCCTCGTCAGTGTTCACTCCAGCCGGCCAATAAAGGCAAGCCAGAGATGAGGACAAGATTTCTCCCGGGAGATAGGGTCCATGGGGTCGCTACTGCCCAACAGCTCGCCACATGCTGCCCTGCGGGTTTCAATATCTCTCTTGGTCTGGCTCCTCATCCTAGACCCGTTCCGGCAAACTCTACTGGCACAGACCTAAAGTTTGGAGCACGCAAGCCCCACCACGACGTCAACGTAGAGATACAGCGGTGGGGATATTATTATTATATATTATTATTATTAATATTATCTCCTTTATTTATTTTTTAAACTTATTTTATTACATTTTTAAATATTTTTATAAAAACATTAAAAAAACCATTTAAAAATATAAAAAATAGTGATCCGCCGGTAGCGGGTGCAGGGTCCAAGCTACCGGTGGTTAGGGCCCCAGAGACAGGAACCTCCTCACAATACGCGCCGTATCAAGGAGGACTGCCTTCTGAATCAGGCCCTTCACCCAGCCACCCAACAATAATAATATTAATATTATTATTAATATTATTATTATTATTTCACTAACAATTTTTACATTGTATCGAAATTTCACACTAAATTAAAATTAAAAATTAAACGAATTACACACTAAATTATAAAATTTCATAAAAGATTATAAAATTAATTAAAAAGTAAAACAACAACGAAAAAAAATATATATCAACAAATAAATTACGATTTCACCATTTCAAATGTCAAAAGTATTATAATATAATGTCAATAAAAATAAATTTGTTATAACATGATGTACATACGTCAAATATAGAATATAAAAACTTATAGACTGTAAAAACAAATTAAATTAGATTAATCCATTAAACAATGCAAAAAACAATCATCCAGTATGTTCGAAAAAAAGCAAATTGGCTTAGCCGAGCCGAGCCGACCATGATTCCGGCCGAAATATTTTGGCGAGTCCGAACTTCGCTCAGAACCTTTGCAGTAACATTTTTTAGGAACCAAATGGGGCGAGTGTGAGCGAGAAAGCGCGAAAGCTCGTAGTGCCTATGTTCAGACTCGCCAAGATATTTCGGCACGAACGGAATTTGCCGACCTGCAAGAGCCGAATGAAAGCCATGTGTCATGTCAGTCATGTGAATATGCAATTGCTTAGGGTCGACGTTGTTAATCACCAATACTGCCAAATTAAATATGTCGACATTATCAAGTGCAAAACACCGCTTAGAATCGAAATGATTCCTTCACCCCCCAACCCCTCAATCTTCCCTCATCGTCACAAATTACTCGAGACTTATCTCACCCCAATTTACATCAGAGACAACTTTATAACTCAAAAACCGTTACAAGAAATTATTTAAAAGCCACTCGGACAAAAGGAATGCCAAACCTTCTTATAATTCGATTTCTACAACTTCGAAATTTAAATTTAAATTAATTGAATAACAAGACTTCCAAAGGGTACATAGTCAGAGGTATTGGGTGGCTCTGCGCGAAAAATTATTACTCCCAATCAAAGCGGTCTAAGTTTTAAATTTAATTTTGGTTTCGCGCATGCGTTTAATCCTAACTTTCCTAACTTTAATATTATAAATGCGAAAGTAAGTTTGTTTCTTTGTTTGTTACCTTTTCACGCCTAAACCACTGAACCGATCATCCTGAAATGTTGCATATACATTGTCAGATGTACAGAAACGGATATAGGGTACCTTTCATCCCGAAAAAAGTACTGTTTCTGAGGAAAACAACAATAATCTTATGATAATAGATGGCGCCACGTGTCTTTCGAAACATGATTGAATTATATTACTAAAGCAGCTTTAGTAGTGTGTTAAGAGCTATTTTTAAACGACTTAAAAAAAAAAGATTTCGACGAACTGAGAACATCCGTTCTCAGTTCGTCGAAATCTTTTTTTTATGTATGTTCCCCGATACTCGAATACGGCTAGACCGATTTAGAAAATTCTTTTTTGTTTGAAAGGGTATACTTTCTAGTTGGTCCCATTGTCATCAGGTCAGGATCTGATGATGGAATCCTGGAGAAATCGACGGAACTCTTTAAATATTATAGGCACATCTATAGCGGTTTGGGTATTTTTTATAGTAACTCGTGCATTTGTTTTTGGAAACCACCATTTGATGAAGTGGAACTGATAATGAAGATCACAGATAGCCACTGGTACTACTCAGTAATAAGTATTTCAAGGGTTGCGATTCTTACGATACTTTTATTTAGTACTTAATAATTTATGCTCGTCACAATGCTTATGGTGATGTTGAGTTCTCCTGGTACTTACCAGGAGAACTCCTCAACAGTTAACGTCCCTGCAACGGAAAACGAAATATTTTGTAAAAGGTGATGAGCATTTCACTTTAGGATATTGTAACTTAGATAAATTACAAACTGATCCACTAAAAAGTGAAAAATAAAAACTTTTTTCCAAAAAAACCAACCGACTTCCAAAAAAAAACCCCACAAAGTGAAAAGTAACTTTAATTTCGGAAGTCGGTGGCAAAAAAGTAAAATACAGATCCAAAGACACCGGCATCCGAATTTAAAGTTATTTTTCACTTTGTGGGTTTTTTTGGAAGTCGGTTGATTTTTTGGAAAAAGTTTTTATTATAATTAAGTACCACATACACCGTAATGTAGCACTTACATTTTGTGAGTCTACAGCGTAGATAGACCGGTTTTTCATTCTCTTAACTATCCTAATTATAAATTATGCGAAAGTGTGTTTGTTTGTTAGGCTTTTATGTTAAAACGGCTGAACGGATTTGGATGAAATTTGGCACATAGGTAGACCATGACCTAGAGAAGGATATACAGATTAATACAGATGGGCCGATCAAGTATTAATATATGCAACTCTTTTGTTTACACGGAATGTATATATATACGTATATGTATGTACGTTTTTTGAGCGAGAAAATAGCCGATAGTTAGTCGCTTTCTCGCCGGCGGTGGGACAACTGCCTAAGTCATATTTTGTTTACTCTAGCACAGATTAATACAGATGGGACACTCCGCAAAATCATTTAAATAAAAAGCGACTCTTGCTACGGCACAATAAAGTGCAATGCAGGTCGCACAACGCTTATTACCTACAGTTATATTCACCTACTTGTTGCCTCTCTTTCTAACGCGTAACTCTTATACCTTCTAACCGCGGCAGTCCTACTGAATTGGCCCAGTGAGATAGGCCCGCCGCATACTTGTAGCTTCATGCCTAAACTGCAGTGTCCCATCTGTGTTAATCTGTGGTTAAAGGCGGTATTTTGTTAGTATTTTTGGTACATAAAGCCTTGATCACACGTACTACAACCAACCACACCGCATCGCAGCGACAAAATGTGCAAACAGAGGTTACCTACGTGTGATTAGTGTCGCTACCGATTCTTGCCTGCTGCAAGCGTTGCGTTGTGGTAACATCAGAATATCGATGTGGTTGCGTAGTCGTTGTGGCCACTGTTTGCAGACAGACAGGTCGTTGTGGCTGCGACGTGGCCTTCGTCGATATCACCCACGGTTGATATTGACGACCAAATTGTCTCCGTGTTAATAAACTATTTATTTATTTATTTAGGGACAACAAACAGCAATGTAACAATAAGTAAACATAGGTTATAACTTAATAATAGAGGTAACAAATACACTACTCACAACGTTATCCACATATTAGTAAACAAATCTACTAGTTGTTAGAATGAACGATATAAAAATAAACAGAATAAAAGTAAACATTACTTAATTAGTAGGTTCTGATCACTTAACATAGTAACAATTTCTTTTCTAAATATAGCCTTGCTGAGAAACATAATATCAGATGAGCCAAATTGCCTATTATAGGTGTCAACCAATCGACGCAGCGGTGAGCGTACGCCTGAGTTGGTTCTACAAAAAGTAAGGTAGCACAAATTGTTCACTAGATCAGTACAGTCGACTTTATTACGACATATACTAAATAGGGTCATCATCTCAAGTAGGTTTTTTTTTTTTTTTTGTGGATGGGAAGTCATCAAATAACTTCTCCCACTCTGGGTGGAGCGGAAGGGCGTGTCAGACTTTTACTGACTAAAACCCACCCGTGTTCCTTCAGTTGCCTATGCCAGGGCCACGGTATCTTTTTCAAACAACCCGCGACCCCAGCGGCATCGGCCCTATTGGACCCCATCTCTTGCTGACATCTCTTTGAGGCGCGCGTGGAACACAACGCGCCGTCGACCCGGGCCTGGTCCTCACCGGACGGCGAGCTACCCACTACTCACCGTCCGCAAAGTAGGGTGCGTCTGGATTTTAGAGTAATGAGGTCATATTTTTGCAGTAATAATTGACAAGAAATTTTCTTTTTAAAGCATTGCATGTAGGAATTTGCGTTGGACCAATCCAATAATGTCAATATACTTTTTATAGTAAGGGTTTCATTTGTTCGTTGTGATGTGGTTCAGGTAAGTGTGATCGGGCCCTTATGTTTGATTGGATTTGTCTAAAGCGATACAGGAAGTTTGATTTTAGAGTTAGGAGTTAATGAATAAGATTTGAATGTTTTCCGAGATGAGATTGAAGGAAATAGGTCAACAGTTAATTATAATATCACAGTGGTGGGGAAAGTAGAGACGTTATTAAAGCTCAGAGTACTCTCAATCATATTACGTATATTTCTAAAAAAACATTGGTTGGTTTGTTGGAGTGAAGGGCGTCACATACGAGTATGTTCAAATTACAATACCTACAGAAATTACATTTCAGTAAAATAACACTGTTGGAAATACAGTCAGGGTAATTAAATATTAGGCAAATTGAAACTCAGAGCCATTGCACTTGTAACTGTCAAAGAATAACAGTTGTGATTTGAATATACGGACAATTTAGGTTGGCAGTCAATTTGCTTAACAATTAATTTCGTCGACTTTACTAACCAAACTATAACAATAAACCGCATAATACCTAATTAAGGTTTTTTAATCTAACTTGTCTTTCAGTCTTATTTTTTCGACTTCATATATTTTACAGAAACAATCGGTAGAAGGTCTTAAGGCCTCGTTTACGGAGACGCGGGGCGTCACACGTCAAATTCGTAATATGGCGTTGTATGAGAGCGCTTACGGAGAAGCGATTTTACACGCGTTTGCTTGAAATGCAGGTGGAACCCGCGGATGGCATCGCCACGTCGCACGCGACGTTTATCGCAGCGGCGCACGCAGCGTTGCGGACAGCTATTCCTGCAATTCTCAGTTCACGGTCAAACTTAGCGACGCACCAATACGAACACGTCACCGGCCGCTACACGCATCGCCTGTCTGTGAACTGAAGAAACGTCCGACGCACCGCGAGACGTCACGCCGCACGCGACGCGCGAACTTTCGACGCTTCGTGTCGAGGCCTAACGGTTTTATGGGATCACACGTACACATACGCGAAACTCAATGGTCTATACAAAATACTAAAATTAACTAAAAAAAAGTGGATGTCAGCTCCGACGCACGATTGGAGTTTACTCCTTCTGTACGATTGTCTTCTTTAAATATACAGGGTTATTGGTAAAACACCAACAACCTCTTAAGGAGTCATTGTACTCATCATTATGAACAACTTTTACTATGGGACCAAACCTGAAATCGCGAAAAAAATCAGCTGTTCAGTACATTTTGACGAATTATGCGAACACTAAGGTATTGAACAGCTGATTTTTTTTCGCGATTTCAGGTTTGGTCCCATAGTAAAAGTTGTTCATAATGATAAGTACAATGACCCCTTAAGAGGTTGCTGGTGTTTTACCAATAACCCTGTATAATGGATAGATTGACCGCTACAATGAAGACAGGCCGAAAATAAACAAAAAACAAACGTGACGCTTCGCTTGTATTTCACTCCTCATATTTTTTCCATACCGGGGGCCTTATATGAAAATCGATTTTCAAAAACTCCCAAAAATGCAGGCAGAGTGACAGTAACAAAATGGCTTCTTACATTGGACTACGACATGACAGTACACTCTTACAACACCAACACAACTGACACAAATCACAGCCCCATGCTGAAGTAGCTACACTCTTTTTACCCCCGATGGCCACGGAGACGCTACATACGTTTAGGGTAAGAGCTGTTTGTGTGCATTTTTCTCGGAAACGACTAGGCCCATTTTGAATCGGTTTTTGGCTTTGTATAAGTCTCATTCCTGAGTATGCCCTTAGCTATAAAAAACCAGAAATAAATATAAACTATTTTTTTTTAAAACGTACGACGGGAAATTGTGACACGAAAAAAACTTCAAATAAAAGAAAGAAATCGATTTCAAAAATAAATAAACTCAATTCCATACATTGTATTTAAGATGAATTTATCCCAAGAACATACTTGCCATTGTAGTTGAAAATCATGTTCTCTCGTACATTCCAACTACAAATGTAATTTTGTACGCACAATATTGAGAGATTTACCATGTTATTTTAAGACCATAGTCTTCTTATAGGTTTTCCTGTAATCTATAGGTATAGAACTATTCCTGTATTTTTTTCAAAGTTTTAGGCTCAGTAGTTTCGGAGATAAGGTGAAGAATGGTCAATTTTCGTCTATTTTCTTAAATAACTTAAAAACAATTAATTTTAAAATAAAAATTAACACGGTACAGTTTGAAAAACCTTTTTTTTTTGTTTTAATTTTCTTATTTACCCCCCAAAATTGATCCCCATATTCAAAATTAATTTATTTACGTTACACATCTGTGTTTGGGTCACAGAAATACATACGTGTAAATTGGCTGTGACAGACGGACAGATAGACAGACACACGAGTGATCCTATAAGGGTTCCGTTTTTTGCTTTTGAGGTACGGAACCCTAAAAATGTACCTTTTTATTGTTAACGGAATGAAGGAGCCTGGATCTCACAACTCAGATAATCCTAGTGTGAGTTTTAGGAATTCAATCCTCTTGAATGGAAATTTATTCCTACTCTTACACCAGACGTGAAATTGACACTGAGTTTTTGCGCATTAAGTATTCCGCTTCAATAAAATCTAACACAGAAGAAACCTAGCCAAGAATGGCATTCGTATTTAGAGGTGAATAAAATTTAAATTGAACGCGATCAGCACATCTAAAACGCATTCATAAGCTGTCAGTCAGTGTCATCATTGCTGGAGAATATTGACATTGACAGCTCTTGAACGTGGTTTATTTGTGCTCGCGTTCAGTTTCATTGATGAAATCAGCCCTAATTCGTCTAAAAGACTGGAAGAGTATGATCAGAGGGCCTAGGCAAAGTAACATTCGATTAGCGATGACGCTAGTAAAAAAAAATGTATGGGGTTGATGTAAGCTATCGAAATGTCACGTGATCATGTCAATGTCACTTTGAAGCTAAAGCGATTGTAGAAATAGAATCGCTCCGAAGCGAATGCCATTTGTTTAGGCCCTCTGGTCACGCTCGAATGGTCTCCAACGAGGTTTGTACCAAATTTAGACTCCTTTCAACTTTTACAAGTGAAATTAAAAACTTTGTCTGAAAATGAAGGAATGCTTTGGATCCAAAAAAATTCAAGCAATTCGGCAGCTATTTCTTTGTTGAATTATGTGAATAACTTACAAGTTTGGTTTATCTTTATGCTCGTTTTGACGTACAAATTGTATGTTGCCCTTCATTGTTTTTGAGGTTAGAATTCAACAGGTGTTTGGAGTTTACTCATTAAGAATCGATTTTCATATAAAGCCCCCGGAATGGAAATTTTATGAAGAGTGAAATTAATACAAGCGTTACGTTTTTCTGCGCAATGTACATACTATAACAGTCAGAAGTCGACTAGCAATCTTACAAAACTATGGCATAGCAATATTAGTAGTACTTATGACCTTCTTCCATAAGAACGTTTGACAATACTACACATTGGCAACTTTGGCAGCCCGTATAGCGCAGGCGAAAAATAAAGACTTGGCTTAAAGGTCTTGTAACCAAGCCAGTGGCATAGCCACAAAATTAAAAAAAAAAAATAGCGTAGGCGATAATGGTAATTGCGGTGTAAGTAGACTTCTAGACGATGACTGTACCTTGCGCACCTATCACATTTAAATCATGTACTTTGTTGTATAAGTACTTGTAGCGATCAATCTATCCATTATATTCAAAGACAATTGTACATAACGAGTAAACTTCAGTCGTGTGTCGGAGAAATGACACACTTTTTTTTTTGCTGTAGCTGTATGGAGCGCTATGCTATGTAGAATATTGCAGGTTTTATTTATTAAATACCGTTATTCTGGCAAAAATATTGAAATATAACGCTATTATTGAACCTACAATATGAAATATTTTAATAAAATATTGAATACCTTTTTTTGTTTAAAAAAACATTGTTTTTAAATTAGAGTTAACAATTTACAATTTTATGAAATGAGTGATGCATTAAGTAATTAACAACACAAAAATAATCTAAAGTTTGTATTTAATAAACCAACGTTTGAACAATTATTTTGTTAATTATTTTTTAAATAAAAACATATTGTTCCATTTTAGTTTGTTAGAGACCCAAAAATGTGAAATGACCATCCATCATAAAATAAATTTTTCGAAAATAGAAACACAATTTTACCGAATTTGATTTTCAAAACTGGGTAACCGATAGGGTTTTGTTTCTCGCGTAAGCATTTTGTTTGTCTATTTTTAGCCGTTGAATGATTTTGTTGTATTCCGTACAAATCAGCTTGAAATTCTTATTGGTATATAGTGTAAATAACATGTAAATAAATTTATATATTGTTAAATTTGTAAGTAAATAAATTATAAGCGTTTTTCTTAGCACTTTGTTTTATTGTATACCCTATTAGCTGCCCCTTCCCGGCTTCGCAAGGGTGAAAAGTTAAATAAAATCTTTAACTTTTTAAGATTTACACTTGAGACAGTCGCGGTGGGCTGACTTTCGAGTTAATTCTTAGTAAATCTTTCTGTATAAACTTTAAGTATCATTCTATTATATTTAAGCTCTTCAGACGTGAATATTAAATATAATAAAGCTGAAGAGTTTATTCGTTTGTTTAAAAGCTTCCCGTGAGACGTCCATTGTTGCAAACAAAAGAAGAGTGACAGATAATCTTTAAAATTATTTAAAAAAAGAACCACACATAAGTAGCTAATGACCACCAAGAAGATTTGTATTAGCCGTCAATTCAAAATAGTTTCAAGAAAAAAGAGATTGTATTTATTATATGTGACTAGCAATTTTCGGAACCACCTATAAGGTATTTTAAAATATTTACAGATGGATCAAAAGACGGTAACTGTATGGAGGCCGCCTTTTATGGGTCTGGAGGAAATTCAATTAAATTTCGAATTAATGCCAGTGTGTGTCTAATGAAAGCGAAACTGATTGCGATCGTAGAAGCTCTGTCGTACGTTGAATCAATCCATCAAAACGATATTGTCATTTTCACAGACTCCAGAAGTTTGCTCCAACACATGGCTCGGTGTACCTCGACATTTCGAGGAACACCGATAGCCTACACTATACTGAAAATTATTTTGAAACTACATTCTGATGGAAAACACACAGTTCTTCAATGGCTTCCATCACATATCGGAATAAGAGGCAACGATATTGTTGATCTACTAGCCAAGCAGGCCATATCTGATGGAACTCCTGTTAACTTTTCTCCTTACTTTACTAACTTTTTACCTATTATCAAACAGGATTGTTATTCGCTTTGGAAGGAGTACTTCAATAAAAGATCACAAGAAAAAGGAATCAGGTACAAAACGATCCAACCACATCCCTTGAACTCACTGTGGATAGTCAGCTGTTGAACAAATGTGATACAGTTATCGCACTAAGACTTCGTTCCGGACACATTCCATGTGACAACGACTTATTGTGATTTTTGTATTAATTCCGTTGATGATGTTGATGATGACGTATGTGTCCGCAACGAGGAATTTAGAAATAGCTTCGATTGTAGGATTAGAGAAATAGGTTATTGAAATAGTGCTGTACCACTTCCTGGTGCAGCTAGCTATGCTAAGGTTTTAAATAAAAGTTAGTACGATTTTGTTACATATAATAAATCTGTAGAAGGTGCGAGATTTACTTAAGAAAGTACGATCTTTATATGTACCACAATATACAGGGTTATTGGTAAAACACCAACAACCTATTAAGGGGTCATTGTACTTATCATTATGAACAACTTTTACTATGGGACCAAACCTGAAATCACGAAAAAAAAATCAGCTGTTCAGTACATTTCGGTTTCGGTTTAAAGAAACTTTATTCCCAACAGAGACATAATATGTCACTTACTCGTACTTGAGAACAATACTAAAACATACACAGATTACAAAAAGTTCGTCACCAGTATTACAGGTTGGTTAATAGTTACCCATCCAATGCATTCATTTCTCCAGAAGTGATCGATCCGCAATTATGTGCTGGCTAAGTTCAGTTTTGAATGCATTGAAAGAGTGTAGATTTCTTATACAGGACGGTAATTTATTATAGAGTTGTGCTCCTTCAAAAGTTAGCTTTTTTTTGCCATAGTTAGTTCTTGCCTTAGGTAAAACTAGCAAGCTTGCTCGCCGTGTGCTGCGTTGACTAACTAGTTTATATTGGGTGAGTGATAAGTTTGAGTGAACGCTTTTGTTGAGAACATTTCTGATGAAAATACACGTGTTGTAAATATATAGTTGTTTTATATTCATTATTTTTGTGTCTTGATAAATTTTACTGGTTGATGTTAGATATGGATAGCCGAATAGTATTTTTATGAGTTTATTTTGGGTAACTTGGAGTTCTGACGGTTTTGTTTTTGCAGCACTGCCCCAAATATCGATCAAATTAAATAGATGCGGCTTTACTAAGGAGTTGTAAATAGTATACCGCAATTTGACGAATTATGCTGACATAAATATACTGAACAGCTGATTTTTTTGTCGCGATTTCAGGTTTGACCCCATAGTAAAAGTTGTTCATAATGATGAGTACAATAACCCCTTAAGAGGTTGTTGGTGTTTTACCAATAACCCTGTATAAACCAAACCAGTACACCAACCAACCACATTATTGTTTTCCAACATGTGAACGAAGTCGCGGGCACAGATTGTAATAAATAAAGAATTACATTTCTAAAGTTTGCTGTTACTTTTTAACCGACTTCCAAAAGGAGGAGCTTCTCAATTCGTCTGTATGTTTTTTTTTTTTGTATGTTTGTTACGCGATTACTCAAAGACGGATGGACCGATTTAGAAAATTCTTTTTTTTGTTTGATAGGGTATACTTCCGAGGTGGTCCCATATAAATTTTATTAACTTTGCTTGGGGAGTTTCTGCGTTAGCTTCAATAATGCGTATATTTCCCACTTATTTTATGTGGATGATGTGATGGTGTTTTAATAACTTCCTATCACTGTTATTTACATGGCTATATCTACAATTATTGTGCTCAATTATGTATTCGAATTAGTGTGGGGTAGATTCCACAACTAAAAATTGAAAAATAAAAACTTTTTAGCAAAAAATAAAACCGACTTCCAAAACAAAACACTACAAAGTGAAAAATAGCTTTAATTTCGGAAGTCGGTGGCAAAAAACGAAAATACAAAACCAAAGACACCGACTACCGAAATTAAAGTTATTTTTCACTTTGTAGTGTTTTGTTTTGGAAGTTGGTTTTATTTTTTGCTAAAAAGTTTTTTATTTCATATTTTACTTAGTAATAAATAAAGAATTACATTTCTGAACTTTGCTGTGTTGACTGTACAATTTAATCCAAAATAGGCTTGGTAGTGTCGTTAATTGTAAACTACACTACTAGTAGTGTGGCTGTCGTTGCCAAGATATGGTCCATTATCTTGGGTATTTGGTACAGGACTATTCAGCCCTCTCTTTGTCGTTCTTTGTGGTTCGATGTGGGTGGGATACACAGGCAAGAACTGGTGACGATTTTGAGGCTCCGAGCTGGTCATATTGCGCTCAATAGTTTTGCTTACATGATGCGCAAAGTGGTATCACCTAATTGTACAGTGTGTGGAATTTTGAGGGACGCGCACCACATTTTAGCGGAGTGTGGTCGGCTTGAGCGTCGAAGGCGATCTACGTTTAATAATAGCTACTACAATGTTAACTAATACAATACTAACCCGTGTTCCTTCAGTTGCCTGTGTCAGGGCCACGGTAACTCTTTCGAACAACCCGCAACCCTGGCGGGCATCGGCCCTAGCGAACCCCTTCAGCTAGTGCTGACATCTCTTTGGGGCGCGCGAGGAACACAACGCGCCGTCGACCCGGGCCTGGTCCTTACCGGACGGCGAGCTACCCGTTGCTCGCCATCCGTAAACCCGCGCCTATGGTGGCCGGGAATCGGCTATCGATTCCTAAGAATACTAATACATTATATATTCCTAATACCCTAGGTTTCTTTAATGTAGGTTTCAGTATTTTGGCTGCACCATTGTCTGATGCAGCCAAAATGCTGGTTAGGATGGTGATGGTAGGTTTAAAGTTAAGGTCAGAGTAGTGTTTTCTTGTTTCTTAGTTTTTGTAGGTTTATTTAAGTTAAATATTAAGTGATTTTTTTTGTTTTTAATAATGGGGGTGACATATTCATTTATGAAAAAACCCCCTAAATAAATAAAGAAAAAAAATTTTGTTCTATAGTCTGTATTCACTGCAAAACCGAATACGGAACGCTTAGTCCATTTTATATCTATGTCTGAGACATAGAAACAAAATCTTTCCACAATTTTTCTCTTACACCTAGATTATGGTATCACAAAACTTTTCTAAGCCAACATTTTAAATTCACAACACGGAGGCACATGGAATATGGCTGTCAGCAGCTGAAACAGTTGAGATTATTTATAGTTGCAATTTTCTGCGCGTTCTACGGTGCATTTTAATGCAAATATGATGAACTGGCTTCGTGGAACAATGAAATAGTCAGTAGAAACCTATGTTCTGAAGATTAGAAAACTGTTTTGTGAGAAAAAAAAAATGTGTTCGAAACTAGAGGCGTTCATTTGCTTGTTGATTAGAGTATGTTAGGAGGAGCTTGTGGCTAAGTAATAACAGCCGCACGGGTCGATCCATCAGGTAAAGCTACGCTTGCCGAAGTTGGTCTGTGGATGGGTGACCATCTTTTCATACCGAGACTCCTCCGTGCCTCGGAAAGCACGTTAAGCCGTTGGTCCCGGCTGTCATTCGTGGATCTTTGACGTCAGAAGCCCGAAAATCTGACAACCAGTCTTACCAAGGGGTATCGTATTACCCAGTAACTGGGTTGTGGAGGTCAGATAGGCAGTCGCTCCATGTAAAATACTGGTATTCAGCTGCATCCGGTTAGACTGGAAGCCGACCCCAGCATAGTTGGCAGATTGATTGATTAGAGTATGTTAGGACTTATTCTATTTTGAAAATCTAAATATTTATTTCTTATTATTTTCAAATGTGTTTTGGAGTTTACTCCTTAAGAATCGATTTTGTAAGTACTATATGGTAAGTGGAAAAAAATATGAGGAGTGAAATACAACGAAGCATTGTCACGTTTTTTTTTGTGTCTAAAAGCGCCACCTTTCACTTTTAAAATGATGTATACTTGTTTTATTTTCGAAATAAAATTAGAAATAGAAAATTATATTAAACTCGCCACCAAATAATAGTTCCGTTTTGACATGAGGGTGTCCCTCTTTGTCTCGCTATGTTTGTCTCTCTTTGGCATATGAAACGATGTGGGCTGTCAAAACGGACCTATTATTTTGTGGCGAGTTTAAGGAATACTACGAGTATAAGGAGTAAACTCCAGTCATGTGTCGGAGCTGACACACCCACTTTTTAATTAATTCAAATTATGGCTACGCTATTTTTAAGTAGAGCACCATTCAGCAAGGTGGCGGGGATGACTGGCAAGCACCCTAATTGTGTAGCACACTTTCAATCACAGTCCGAGAGTTAGTACGGATATTGCTAATCCATTGCTTCATAGGTTTAAACAATTCGTCTGCTCAACAACGTAAATAGTGCAATGAACGTGGGTAAACTGTCAAAATGAAACCCGTTACGATCAATTGTCATTTTATATGTGTTACGCAGTTACCTCACAGGTTGCGTTGAACGTACCTACATTTAAATAAACAAAAACAGTTTATGTTCGTGAATAATAATAATTTGAATAAAATCTCCACCCGTAAAGGCTATTTAAATGAAATAATACATAATGCACATTCAAATGTTAAATGAGTAGTTTATAAAACTGTTGCATAATGAGGGGTATTAAAACACGAGTGTTTAAAACCTAACTACTTTATCTACTCTCATTCACTGATATCAGACATTTTTAAGCAAGAATATTTTTATTTTTTATTTATTTATCTACTTACACTTACCTTTACAGAATAACCCAATGCGGTAAATGCGCTTATCCTTTTTTTTTTGTGGATGGGAAATCATCAAATAACTTCTCCAGCTCTGGGTGGAGCGAGAGGGCGTGTCAGACTTCTACTGACTAAAACCCACCCGTGTTCCTTCAGTTGCCTGTGCCAGGGCCACGGTAACTCTTTCGAACAACCCGCAACCCTGGCGGGAAATGCGCTTATCCTAACTTAACAAAAACTAACATCTATAACTAATTATTACGCGAAATACGCACATTGACGTATTGCGGATACCAGCCCGTATAACCTTTAACTAATTATAAATAACCCATTCTTAGAGAACAACAAAATAAGCCCGTCTATAATAAAAATGTTCCCACGAATGGCGCCAAAACCCAGCACATCGCAGCACGTGCGCTAAAGCGGGCGCTGCCACAGACAAGTAAAAAATGGAATCAAAACTTCTTTAACCTTTCCACCGCCACAGGATTCAATAGAAGTTCCAGATTTTCGTGCTACCAGCGCCACGACTTCATTAGAAGCTCTTCATTTAGCTATGTTATATAAATAAAATGTACTGTATTTAACAGGTTTTTTTTTATTTTTATTATTTAATATAGCACTGTCTAATACCCTGTTTTTTATTATTCCACACAAAAGAAGCCCTTAACTGTCTTAAAATTGGCAAAACAAAAACTCAGAACATTTTTAATGTCCCCAGTACGCCAAAGACTTCATATATGTGTATAGTCGGCTAGTAATGTGACGCGAAAGTTGTCACTGTTTGATTTCACCTGTTGAAATATTTATAAATATTATTATCGAAAACAATTTGAGGTCAGTAAAAATATGAATTTTATAACAAAACCTATTTTATAACAAAGGGAAAATATACTCATTTCGACCTTGAGATGGGTGCCGACTCGGAATTAAATAGTTGTTACCAATTCTTGCCGATAATTATATTCTCAAATTTCTACAAAACAACTGGTTGTCAGTGCCCCGGACGCCACGGACTATTATAGAAGTCTTTCTGTGACGTCAGAAACGTACGGCTGTCAAGGTCACTTTGGCATAGTGCAGTGAAGACTGCAGGTAGGTACTAATCGGATTCTTTCACTTTGCTTGTAAAATTAGGTACTATTCTATTTTACTAATTGTAATAAATTAACAAATAGGTAGTGAAAATGAATGAATGTCTGGAACGTTCTGAAGAGACGGGTAAGATGAGTGCAACATGCTCCACAAAACATCAGGGAGCTAAAAAGAGTCATTGCAGAAGAGTGAGAACGTATTCCTCAAAACGTTATTAAAAACATCGTGGAAAGCATGCCCAGAAGGATTCATGTTGTGATTTTGGCAAGAGGAGGTCACACTCGTTATTAGGTTTTTATATTTGTAACTTTATTTAATTAAAAAAAGTTAAAAAAAAATCTTCTTGTGTTTATTGCCGATCACTTCTTATTGTTAGGACGTGTATGTACATCGGTTTTTAAGAATTCACCGAAATTAAAAAAAGTAATATTGCCAGAACTCACTTCACGCGTACCTAAATTAATATTGACGCGATTATAAGTATGCATACTACGTCAAACAATTAAACATTTGATTAACTCAAATCGACCTTAGAACAAAATTTCCTTAGGTGCCCGTTTTTTTTATTTTATTGTTACAGAAAAAGTGTTATTCTATTTTTAAATTTCGGTATTGTGTTTATAAAGTATATGAATATAAACCCGTTTTGAAGGTAATAATTCAAATTTTGAGATATGAAAGTATGTGTATATTATCGGGATAGCCTCAGAAGTATTGCAGAAATAAAATCCGGTAATATCTCCACAGCACTTTAATCACAAAATTCACCTTGCTTGTACAGTGGTTGCGCGATGTCTGCCGATCGCAACGGCTGTCGGTTATGACGTTAACTTAGATTATGAATACACTATCTTAAATTAATATAGGTAATGGCTATTAACAAACGATTATTCATTTACAATTAGTTGATAATTAATAGTACATTTAATTATTATCATTTAGATTCACCATGTAATATATTTCACTATAAATTTAAAATGTTTTAAACTTTAACATCTGCCTACCTGTTGCTACTTAATAAAGTCAATACAACATCTAATAAAGGTATAATAATTCCAGGATATATAGAATAATATTAATCAGACGTACATTATACTAGTTAGGCTTACAGCTCGGCCTTCCTGAGAAAGCGAGTCCCTTCGCGAAAAAGAATGACGTTATATTATAGGGATAACTCCTGTAACTGATCGACTTGAGCTCCTAGGCATGGAGTTGACATCTGGTCTCAACTTCGGCGCCACCATCGAGTACAAGGCCCAAACTGCGGCCAAGAAACTGGGCATCCTGAATAGGGTGAAGCGATACTTTACGCCTGGACAGCTTTTGACCCTTTACAAAGCGCAAGTCCGATCCTGCATGGAGTATTGCAGTCACCTTTGGGATGGATCAGCTAAGTACCAACTAGCTGCGCTTGACTCGGTGGAACGCAGAGCTAAGAGGCTCATTGGCGACGTAAAACTGGTGGATGCCAAGCTTCATTGCTTGGCTCATCGCCGCAAGGTTGCCTGCTTGTCGGTCTTCTACAGATTGTACTTCGGAGAGTGTGCCCGAGAACTCCACGACCTCATTCCACCGGCCCCCTTCTACCACCGGACATCTAGACGCACTGCCAGTTACCATCCCTACCTGGTTGCTATTCCACCAATTCGCACTAAGCGCTTCCAAATGTCTTTTATAATGCGCACAGCAAAAGAGTGGAACTCACTACCTGCGTCTGTGTTTCCGAACGTATACAACCCTAATCTCTTCAAAGTGAGAGTGAACAGGCTTCTTCTGGGTAAGCTCACTCCATCGTCGACTTTGTCTCTGTCACCTCTGACCTAGACTAGAGTCAAGAGCAAACCCATCACAAATAAAAAAAATAAAAAATAAATAAACAGAGTATTATTAATATTTTTAATACGTTTATTACAACATGATTGAATTGCGGAAGGAATCATTGCTGTTATTGTTATACCACAGTACAATTGGCAATGAAATAATTATTTTCATGGTCATAGAACCCAAACCAAACAGAACCTGTAGCTTGTATGTGCCACAGACTGATACTAAAACAATAAATGTATTATATTCTGGCATAAACATCTACACGGATCTGACATCTAGACACGAAACAGACACAAATGCTGATGAAAGCTTATAATTACATACACGAATCTAATATAATCGAAATAATATTATTTAATCATAGTACATTAAATTGAATAGTAATTTATTTATATTAGATTAATATAAATAAACACTTTAAAGAACAAGAACATAACTTTTATTTAGTTTTTATTAAAAAAAAAATATTTTTACTCATTATCTGAACCACTTTCTTCACAACTACTTTCCAAGTTTCTACTAAAATTTAACCAGGGCTGCATTTTGTCGATTGCCACGACGGCTTCGTAACGACGATTATTTTTGCGCGATAGGGGAGTGTCTTCGATGACATATCTATCATTGGGAAGTACTTTTATTACCCGGTACGGACCCTGATATTTGACAACCAGTTTTTGTGATTGTCCATCGTTAGGAACCTGTCGCTCTACACGTACTAAGTCTCCTACTGAATAATTCTTCGCTGGTTTCCTACGGCGGTTAAACCTTTCCCTATCTTTAATTTGAGTCTCCCTTATTTTCTTTGCAGCTACGTCCCTTACTTCTGCTAATTTCTCCGCCGATGTTACGGTCACGGTGTCATCTAAAACTTCACTCAATATGCTTTCACTCCTACACTTAATGTTGAATCCGAAAAGTAACTCTGATGGAGTCTTTTGCGTCGTCTTATGAGTCGTTGTATTTAAACCTAATTGTATATCGAGAATTTGTTCATCCCAAGACTTTTCGTCTTTACCGTGAGCTGAAGTAGAAAGGGCGTCTAATATGGTCCTGTTGAATCTTTCAACTTGACCATTCGCCCTGGGAGTTGCCACGGCATTCATAATATGCTTAATGCCGTATAGCATTACAAACTCCCTAAAAACCCCGCTAGCGAAGCTGGTGGCCCTGTCGGTGATAAGGCGTGTTGGGACACCAAAGTAGCTGATGTGGTCTTTGAGTACTTTTATCGTGGTCGCCGATTTGGTGTCTCTAACCGGTTTTACGATAACATATTTTGTAAAGCCGTCGACCAAAACGAGTAAATAACAATTGCCCTTTTTACTCCTTATGAATGGACCCAAGTGGTCAGCATGAACCGTATGAAACGGTACGCTTGGCCTTTCTATAGGGTGCAGTTCACCTTCACGCTTACCACCAGGTGTTTTGTGGTGTGAGCATTCGAGGCAGGATGAAACGTATTTCTTTACGAATTTGCGCATTTTGGCAAACCAGTAATTCCGGATCCGCTGTAAGGTTTTATCATAACCACAATGACCGACGTCATCGTGGTTCATTTTTAAAATCTGCCAGCGAACGCCTTTCGGTACCAGCCATTATATTTCATCCCCGACTATTCTGTAGACCCTATTGTTTTTTAATTTGTAGTTCTTGTGAATATCCATCACTTGCTCTGACGCAGGATCCGATAACGTCTCTTTTATCTTCCTGATTTCTTCGTCAGCAGACTGTACAGTAACAATCCAGTCTTGCTCGCAAGTTTCGATGTTTAGGACATCAAAACACGTTGGCGGCTCTGGTTCGCTTCCATCAACTGGATTGCGACTCAGCGCGTCGACGTGAGACATGCGCAATCCCGAGCGGTATTCGATGGTGCAGTCATATTCTTGTAACTGTATCCACCACCGGGCTATTCGTGGGATCAAGTCGCGTTTGATTAACGTTGCCCGTAATGCGTTGCAGTCGGTGAGTATTTTAAAGGGAATTCCGATGAGATAGACGCGAAAACGATTGAGTGACGCAATTACCGCCAATGTTTCTAAATCGTACGAGTGAAGTTTTTGTTCATCTACGTTAGTTTTTCGACTAAACTACGATACTGGCTGGAACACACCGTTTGAGTTAGCCTGTAATAAGATACCAGCTAGTCCGGCTTTGCTAGCGTCAGTATGCAATTGGGTTTCCGCACTATGATTGTAGAGCGCAAGAATGGGTCTATCTACCAAGAAAGCTTTGATTTTGTTAAATGCTAATTCCTGACCTTTGTCCCATGCCCATTTAATATCCTTTTTTAATAAATCGGTTAGTGGGGCTGCTAATATGGCATAATTCATAATAAATCGCCTGAAATATCCCGACAGCCCAAGAAATTGTCTCAATTCATGTTGATTCCTGGGTGTGGGGAATTTAGACACCGCCTCAGTTTTTCTTTGGCCGGGTCGTATACCTTCGGAACTAATCTCGTAACCGAGAAAGTCTATTTTGGCAAGAAAAAAGTGATATTTGTTTAATTTTAGTGTTAGACCACCCTTTTGAAGAAGTATTAAAACTTCTTCCAATCGTTGTAGTCCTTCGGTAACGTCCTTAGCTGGAATAAGGACGTCATCCATGTAGACTATTGCATATTTGATCTTAGCCTCGAGAAGTATTTTATTGATAGTGCGCTGGAAAACTGAAGGCGCATTTACCAGACCAAACGGCATCCGATTATATTCATATTGGCCGTCTGGTGTCACAAAAGCGGTTTTGTGCCGCGACTCTTCAGCGATTGGTATCTGGTAATACCCAGATGCTAAATCAAGTGACGTAAAAACTTTGTTACCTGACAGCTGATCTAATTGATCCTCAATCCGAGGGAGAGGGTAATGTTCCTTTTTAGTTTTGCGGTTCAAGGCACGGTAGTCAACGCACAAGCGTTTATCTCCCGTTTTCTTTTGTACCAGAACAATAGGGCTCGCGTAAGATGAGGTAGATTCTCTAACAATACCGTGGTCGACCATTTCCTGCACCATATTTCTTACCAGAACGCGGTCCGCGTAAGACATACGATACGGCCTATAAACAACTGGTTCTGAATCCTCAAGCTCAATCACCATCTCTGTCAGATCTGTGAACCCCAAATCGTCAAGTCCCTTTGAAAAGCAGTTACTATATTTATTAATTAGTTGTTTTAAATTTAATTTATCTTCTTCACTTAGAGCATCGTTACAGTTAAAAACGTCATTGTTTTGGGATTCACAGATTGTGACATTGCACGAGTTCAAGATATTTTTCGAATTGCCAACATCCTTGTATTGTACTCGTGTCAAAAGGGTTCCTTTCTCAAGTGTGATTGAACCGGGTGATGCATTGTGAATCAGTAGCGCGCTACGCCCCCCCTTTACCTCATATTCTCCAGGAAGGAGGTAGTATTCCTTCCCTTCTGGACCCCGCAAGGAACCATTAACATAAACTCGTGTATCTACAGTAGGATCAGTAGAAACTTGCACAGCGCGTAAAGTATTCGATGGGATTTCAGCATCGTCGCTAGTTGCAAGACGAATTTTAACGCTCGGAATTTTGTTAAATATCACAGCGGTAGGGGTTTTTGTTATAACGATATCTGGTTTCTCGGTAAAGGAATGTCCTAATAGAACCGACTGGTTAATTACGAAATCGTTCACTACATATAAATTTATCGTCTTCTTTATGCCTTGCACTTCGACAGAAACAATCGTCATACCTACTGGTGAGATCAGGTTAGCGCCTATACCCTTAAGAACAGGTAAATCTTCTGGTACTACAATGTCTAAGTTGAGTTCCCTAGCTTTTGTTAGTTTTATAAGAGAGCATTGACTACCTAAATCTAGATGACAATCTAAATTATGGTTATTGACTTTGATCTCAAGCATGTACTTAGCAGTCAAGTCTTCAGATAAACATAATTGGGACACTTGTTTTTCGGTTTTGTTATTATTCAGACTAGTTTCCTTTTCGCGATCTTTATTCAGGTTTTTGTTTTTAAAGCAGTGAATTGTCAAATGACCCAATTTGTCACAAGTGGTGCACTTAGCTGGGGGTTTATCACATCGAAAACTTGGATGACCAATTTGATTGCAATTGTAGCACGTCATTTTCAAACCCGCTGGTTTTGATAAAAGAGTTGTACCCTTACGTTCGTTTCGGGATTTAAAACTAGAATCAGGATTTTCACGACCATGCCCTATTTTCACAGTTCTGAAATATTTCCGCACTTGCTTTGGCTCAGAGAATTGTGCAGCTTGTGCACCTATTTTAACAGCTCTATCTTCAACGCCGTATAGCAAGCAATCGACAGCCTGTCGCCCATAGATCTTACATCTATTTAGCAAATTAATTTTGGCATAATAGTAATGTTCAAGTGACTCTCCATATTTAACCCTTTTGCCAAGCATTTCAGTCAAGAGTTCAGCATAGTCTTCGCGCACAGGAAAAGATTCAATCAACTTCTTTTTCCACTCACTCCACGTATACATCATTGTCGGCAAACTTTGATACCAAGTCTTCGCTACCCCTGTCAACTTTGGCAGGGCGTAGTGAATTATTTCTCTATCTTCCCAGCCATAAATTTCTGAACATTCTTCTACCTTTGTCAACCAAGTCAAAATAGTTTGCTCCTTTGTCATAGGACCAAACTCGGGAACAATGTTAGTATTAAAAGGCAACTTCGACTTATCTGAACTCTTGACTGATTGTAAAATTGACAAAAATTTATCTAAAATACTCTCAGTGGAATCTACACTCCTAGGTTTCTTAGAAGTAGATGACATTTGTTGCTCACCCTCGTCTCCTCGCTCAAGATGATGGCTCCTCTTCCGGTCACGTCTGGAACCAGACCTTGAATTCTTATCTTCCTCCGGTCTCCTACCTCGTCGACTCGTACTTCTCTCTCTGGTACCCTCACGGCTATAGGATCCAGCGCTCAACGAACGGCTACGCCTTGACCTCGAAGGCGTACGAAGAAATCTCTCCTTAACCCTTGTGGACAAAGCACCCTTCGTCCTTGACGCTCTCCGTCAATATTGTTATAATTATTATCAACCTCAGTATCACGCTCCCGTGATACCCCTGGCACCCTTCGTCCTTGACGCTCTCCGTCAATATTGTCATAATTATTATCAACCTCAGTATCACGCACCCGTGATACCCCTGGTTGTTCCGAATGTGTCCTAGCCTGACCCTCATACATGGGTACTCTTGGCCAAGTTGCGTGGCTAGACTCACGCCTCAAGTCTACCGCTTCCCAACCCTGACCCTCAAACCTGGGTACTCCTGGGTCCAAACTAAGAGTCCTATAATCTCGGTTTTGACTCTTCTTTCTCTCCATATCGAGCACTGAAACTGACAGACGACAACTTAGTAAACCATTATTTTTAATATCACTAAGATAGATTAAGTTTATGCAGCTATACCTATGTATAGTTATTTAATATTTTCGGTAATAGTAACTTAATCACTCCTGATTAAGCTCGATCTTTATCACCTAGTACTGGTACTACCACCGTAGCACACCACACAATGTTCATCTCGAAATATGCAAACATTTCAGAAACAGGGAAAAAATAACCATTGACTCTCTTCGATTGCAAGAATCGAACCTATCACCATCGAACATCATCATCGAACATCATCGAACCCTCGCGAAACGCGGGCAAGGATGAATAATGTTTCCAAAATATTAGTGTTACTTGCTTTGTACAGAAAGCACCAAAATTCTATAAAAAAAAAAAAAAAACAACACGCGATACTTTCGACAAGCGTGGATACTTACGCAAGTACCAAATAGTTAAATGGTAATTCCATTTATCTTATTGTGAAACAATATGTTTATTTGTTAAATACTCTTATTTACAGTAAACTTTCTTACCGACTAGCAACCCGTTATAATTATCACTTTACACACGAGATAAATAACCTCAATTCGATTTCGTCGAAATAACGTGTCAATATTCGATTTACATACTTTTTTTTTTTAAGACAACAGGCATACAATTTTCACGTTATAAAATTCGAATCAAACAATTAAGTTGTTGGTAAAAATAAATGTACTTACGTTTTTCTCGTAGGCGTAGGTCGAAAAGAGTAATACTTTTCGTTTATCCCACTTCTGAAGCTATCGGGATAGCCTCAGAAGTATTGCAGAAATAAAATCCGGTAATATCTCCACAGCACTTTAATCACAAAATTCACCTTGCTTGTACAGTGGTTGCGCGATGTCTGCCGATCGCAACGGCTGTCGGTTATGACGTTAACTTAGATTATGAATACACTATCTTAAATTAATATAGGTAATGGCTATTAACAAACGATTATTCATTTACAATTAGTTGATAATTAATAGTACATTTAATTATTATCATTTAGATTCACCATGTAATATATTTCACTATAAATTTAAAATGTTTTAAACTTTAACATCTGCCTACCTGTTGCTACTTAATAAAGTCAATACAACATCTAATAAAGGTATAATAATTCCAGGATATATAGAATAATATTAATCAGACGTACATTATACTAGTTAGGCTTACAATATGAAATTCTTTATAATATTCTCTATAAGTTTTAAGAGGATTCGAAAAAGTAATTTCGTGTAATAAAGTTGGTAGGTACATACTATGAAAATGTTTTATTTAATTTTATTCCTTTCAAGCTATGCGATATGCAATATGCGAATTTGAATAGTATTTATTTTGCAATTCCCTTTAGTTTCACTTGAATAATAATTAAAGTCTGGGAGGACCGGAGTTCGGCGACTTGTTTGGTCGAAATGGTATTTTCAGTGAAAAATTAAATGATAAATGATATTATTATTTCTGTAAGTAGGTTTGTACAAACAATTTTACACGTCAAAAAACATTTTTTTAACCATATAATATCGGTATCCTATCTGACTACTCTGAGAAGAAACAGAAACAAACTCAGAGTTCACAGTCTCTTTTAAATTACACACATTTTCTGATTTAAGTATGAGGGGACCATGCAGGGCCCCAAGTGTGCTATTTTTTATTAATTCGTCATTCCAACACGATCCCATTGTCATTTTGCTAAAAGTTCGTAAACTGCTAAATTCATAATGGTCGATCGAATCGTGGTACTGATCAAAGGAACTGTCAAAATTTTAGCAGATTACCCCACACGTCAGTCTTTCATTTGTCATTATAGAATAGAATAAACTTTATTTCGAGCCAACTCATATAAATATGGTTAGTAACATTGTTTTTAACATTATGTAAGAGATTACCATTTTAATCCATTTCTTTCAATGGAGTGTCAGTGGTGGACCATTGGAAAGTCATAATGACGCCATTATATTAGTAGATTACAAAACTTGTCAAAATCAACAATTATGAAATCAATGACAGACCATTCTGACACTATTATAATAGCAGACTTGAAGCCCAGATGTGATGCATACATCAGACGCAATGGCCTTTTGAGGAAAGAGCCACATAGATTCGAGTGGACCTGTCCAGTCAGTTCACGCATGTGTCAGTAAGCACTTAGTACGTACTAAACTTTGAATAAATTACTTGTAGCAGCTACTATTAAGAGGATTGAGGCCGGTGAAATAACTGTAAACGTTATTGATGAAAAACTGGTGTATTCATAAAATTACAGCCTTTTGGTTTACCCAAAATTAGAACGAACACGTTCTGTTCTATAATACGTCATTGGTTGCGACTACTATTTAATTTTTTTTTTGTGCGTGTCACTGTCACAGATTCTGTCGTGGCGTCCACACACGGACCACTCAAATACTAAACACTTGTTGTCGTCTGATTGGCCGGCTAGCCGGCGCGTCATCGCAGCCTGGCCAATAGCAGTGGTCGATTAGTGATTACCCGTAGACACCGTAGTGATGTGAAATGAGTTACCTAATGCGGCAACACTACTTTTTAGGGTTTCGTATCCGGAGGGTCCAAACGGAGCCCTATTGCTTTCACTCATGTGTCGGTCCGTCCGTCCGTTATCTGCCACACAGATTTTACAGCCAAACGGTTAGATAAATGATAATGATAAATGATAAATGATTTTTATTTCTGTAAGTAGGTTTGTACAAACACTTTTACAAGTCAATTTTAGAGCTGCAGTCTTAAAATTTTCACAATATAACCATCTTGTTGACCCAAAGTCATACAAATTGTCAAAAAACATTTTAAATGCTTTTAAGGGGGGCTCCCATACAGCTAAAGGGAGGTGCAAGGTGCGAGGTGTTGTTTAGATCTCATTGAGCAGATACATACTGTATTTTTGTTTTAAAAAATATTGGAAAACAAAGGAATGAGAAGCCACCAAGGTCAGCTTTTTTAAAAAGATTTGGTTCTGAAAAAATTTTTAACTTTCCATTGACCTATGAAGTTGAAATTTGATAATAATGTTTTTTATTACGTATCTTTTACTAACAAATACAAAATATTGGATTAATCAGATTTTGATTTATTTTAATCAGACATTCCCTCATTTTTCCTATTACAACTTTTCTCCTCTAACCTCAATTCCTCATAAAAAGAGTTACGAAGGCCACTCACCTACTGCTTATGAATAATTAATATAATTCTGCTATTCGGATGGCTTATATTCTACATTTGGTATGGAACCCTAAATGTGCGAAGTTCGACACGCCCTTGGCCGGTTTTTTTATTCAAAATGATTATTAAAAGCCTGGTCGGCTTAACAAAATCATACTAATTTCTATTTAACATAAACTTAGCATCGCTAGTTTGAAAGAAAGTACTCTAGCTGCATAAGAAAGTGGCACAGCTAGAACAAAAATATTACAGTAACCTATCTCTCTAATCGTACAATCTAAGCTATTACACCGGTGTACATCTTCCGCCTGCACTACACCACTAAGGCGGAGGACATCGTGGAGCACGTGCGCCAAAAGACGAGGTACAATCGACGAAACTAATTGGTTTACATTCTACATGTGTGGGTGAAGTCATAATTATGCACACAAACATTTATAAAACGAGCGAGCTCTGTTTTTATTAGTGTGCGTATACACCAATTACCATATATATAGTAATAATTCATTTATGCTATAATATTTCGCATGATGTTACTATAATAACTTTAGCACAATGGCTATCGTCTTTGGTCAAAGAACGAGGAGTCGTAAGTTCAAACCAATAAGTACAGTAATATATTATTTTTCTTTTTGTATTCATTATTTTGTTAAAACATTACTTAAATTTGAATTAACGATTTGATCCCGTTCATGGACGAGTAATGGTGTTCTCAACGTTTGAGACCACCACGGTACTCTCAGGCCGTTTTATTTTGGCTGTTTATAAAATAACTACCCACATTTAAAAAAAAAAAAATGTTTTCAAACACCTTAATTTATTAAAAATGAGCGTTCTTAGTTGTCAATCTACGAGTATTTGCATTACTGAGTTTATTGGTTACTTACTACTCATATTCGTGTGCGGATTTATTTCTGTGGACCCAACCATGCAACGTTTATCTATGTTAAAAAAGGCAGAAGTCGTTGTACTGTATGAGCAAAACGTATCTGTAAGTGAAATTGCAAGGCGCCTAATGATATCGGTGAGTAAGTTATTAAGTTAATATTATACCTACATATAATAATATATTACCATATTTTTAATAAAAAAATAAAAAACTTCACTACTAAATCGTCTATCGCTATCGCTCGAACAGCGTCCTGAAAGTATTGTCCGAGCGGTGGGATCTCCCCCTTTTGCAGAGGTGGATGCAGCTTCATAGAAGCGCTTCCCCTCGTATTATATAATATTATTTTATATATATATATATTATTATTTTTTGGGTTGACATGTTTATGTACTTGATATTTTATTTGTTTGAAATGTTATTGTATGTTTATGTGTAAATTCAATTTATTTACTTTTTTATGTTTTGTTTTATGTTTTTGTAATTAGTATGGACTTTGCCTGAAAATAAACGAATTATTATAATACATTTATGATATCATTTATATTATCATAAATGTATTATAGTTTTTTTTTTTATCATAAGATGATTAGGTATGATACAATTAACTTGGTCGAGCCCATTTTTGTCCCACTACGGCACGGGCCTTTAGACAGATTAAAGAAAATAATAACGTAAATAAAAATAGATTACATATTATGTTTACTAATATCTGTGTTTAATTAAAACATATCTCTAAGTATTATATTTTTGGAGGAGCTCGTTTTGGAGGAGCTCGTGGCTAAGTAATAACAGCCACACTGGTCGACCCATAAGGTTAAGCAATGCTTGCCGGGGTTGGTCCGTGGATGGGTGACCATAATTTCATACCGAGACTCCTCCCTGCCTCGGAAAGCACGTTAAGCCGTTGGTCCCGGTTGTCATTCGTGGATCTTTGACAGTCGTTACGGGTCGTCAGAAGCCCGAAAGTCTGACAACCAGTCTTACCAACGGTATTGTATTACCCAGTAACTGGGTTGTGGAGGTCAGTTAGGCAGTCGCTCCATGTAAAATACTGGTATTCAGCTGCATCCGGTAAGACTGGAAGCCGACCTCAACATAGTTGGGAAAAGGCTAGGCAGATCGATCTCTAAGTATTATATTTGAACTTGTATAGATATGTATTATAATTGTATATAAGTAATATTAATTAGGTATATTTATATAAATATATAAAGTAATATAGTATATATGTTTATTTATTATAATAATAGCTATTACTAATAGAAGTATTTTAAATACTGTTTTGTTTTGTATCCACAGAGGAGAACCGTGCAGTTATGGGTCCGCCGATATGCGGATTCTGGAGACGTAGAACATCTTCGACGTGGGCCAAAACCAAAGGCAAATTCATCGGCTCGACACCACGACATTGTGGTAAGACACAAGGCTGATTGATCCCTTCTTGTCCACCCACGTAACAACAACAGCACACAATATGGGCTTACAAACTGTGAGAAATCACCTACATTCCGCTGGTTTACGTTGCAGCAAGCCAGCGCGGAAGATTTTGCTGTCCACTGCGCACCAACAAAACCGACTACAGTTTGCTAGGTCATACACCAATTTTGATTGGGAGAACAATGTGGTGATATTTAGCGACGAAAAAACTTTAAGTCGGATAAGGATGGGCGTAAAATATTGCGGAGAAAAGATGGAGAAAGGTATAAGTAATGTAACCTTCTGCCTTGTAGGACTAGTGGCCGAATTACTGTCGGGTATTGGGGCTGGATGTCTTCGATAGGTCCCGGTGAGCTCGTAGAAATAGCGGGTCACAGTAACAGTCATGATTACTTGGATATTTTGAAAAATGTCATGCTGCCTACTGAGCGGGTTGCCTATCCGCACGAGCATATTTACTTCGTGCAAGACAATAGTGCAGTGCATCGTGCACATATCGTGCAAAACTGGCTCGGGAACCAAGTAAACATGACTGTTATCGATTGGCCTGCTAAGAGTCCAGATTTAAACCCCATAGGAAATCTGTGGGGTCATATGGTGCTAAGCTGGGACTCATCACAAGTAAGGTCTAAATCAAATTTAGATGACCTTGTTACATCGACCTGGGAGTCGCTACGTGGAAGCAGTATATGCGCGAATATGATTAACAGCATGAGCAGAAGGTTACAAGAAGTAATAGAAAATGAAGGTTTGCCGACTCATTATTAGTCGAATTTATTTTAATAACCTTATTTTTATGCAGATAATGATCATATTTGTTAAGCGAATGTGAACAGATGCAATAATTAGGTACCTATACATGTTGCCGTAATCCTCGTTTTTAAACTACAACTCGTGTTATTGAAAGTCTGGTGAAGTGATGCTATTGTTACGTGGTTAGAAGTTGTCATAATTTCTTACTAGGTATATAACATGTTGATTCAGTTCACCTCAAATTTTACTTTGATTCAATTTATATACCTACCTACTTTGACAACTTATTTACGTCCATCCTTAACCAACGTAAAACTTTGTCTTTGTCAAAAAAAAAAACAAGATAAACAACAGTGTTTTACTCATTCGAACGTCTAGTATGAATAAAAATGTTTAAAGTCATTGTATCGGCCACAAACGTTTTTTTTTTGCTAACATACAGCCCACACCAAATTGAACCTTAAAGCAACCATTGTAAGGAAGGAACATAATGGAAGAAACGAGACGGATCATTTGCTAGCGATAAGCTCGCTCATTCCAACCAATACCATGTTTATATAATACAAAAATCTAATTATTTTATTGGGTTTATTTAATTACCTTTCTACTTTTTTGCTTGAGTGATTTTATTGGCCACAAAATTTATTTAATAAAAAAGTAAAAAACCGCAAAACAAAATTCCTCAGCTAGGATCGAACTCAGGTCATCGAAATTACATCAGTAGCTATTACAGGCGCTTACACCAATCAGCTATAGGAACAATGTTATATTGGTCTAAAATGTTGGGTCAAATTCCTTCATTGTGATCCTGTCTATCGTGTGTGTATTATAATGACAGTTACCGATGTATGCGTGATGTAAACTAATTAGCTTTGCCGTGTGTATATTCTATACTGGAACTACATGTATTCACAGACGCATCTGAGCATGCGTATGGTGCGTGCGGCTATGTACGTAGTGCCAATGATCAGGGTGAATACATATTTCGTCTGTTAGCCGCTAAAAGTCGAGTGGTTCCGATTAAGCTGACTACCATTCCAAGACTGGAATTGTGTGGTGCCGTAGTCGGAGCTCGTTTGTGCGAGAAGGTGGTGCGTTCCCTGCGAGTAAAGTTTAGTTATGTTTATTGCTGGACTGGCTCCACCGTCGTTGGGATGGTTGCAGATGTTACCTACTAAGCTTTAACCCTTTGTGCGCAGTCGCGTTGCTGAAGTTTTAGATAAGGCACTGGGCACTGTACTTGGTGACACATCCCAACCGCCAAGAAACCAGCAGACCTAATATCTCGTGGCGTAGATAATGGTGTTCTGCAATCTTTGGACTCGTGGTGGAGTGGTCAGTGTTTTGAAGCAAATTCAGTCGCATTGGCCGTCTCAACATAAATCGTTAGAGTCAGACAAGCTGCCTGAAACTCGACCTTTTGTTTTAGTTAAAACAGTCAATGGCATGCATAGTTTTTTATAAGTTGTTCCAGTTAATTAAGGCTGATCCATAGAGCGGCAACAGTTTTAAGGTTTATAAAATTGAAAAGCAAAATTCCTTCTATTAGTTTTTTATCACAATTCGAGTTGCAGGATGCATTAATTAATAACTAGAAGCCAAATTGAGTATTTTCTTGAGTATGCATTACTCATTAGTAATCAGAAGTTGTCTTATAAAAGCGCTTTTATCAAATTTACGTACTCTTAGATACTAAAAAAATCATGCGTGGCGGAGGACGCTTAGCAAATTAAACTTTTACTTTTGATGAAAAGCATCTTATTTTTTGCCAGTCCACTCACAAATTGACGAAGTTACTATACGAATTTGAACATGTAAAGCTGTTGCATGCAGGCTCGCAGTTATTGCTGGCTCCGATTAGGGATTCATACCGGTCAATAGGCGGACGAAGCCTAGCAAAGATTTGTCGCATGTCGGGTAGAACAGTTACTGTGATGGGTAATTTGCCACAGCAGCGTCTCCTTCCCGGCGGTTATCTTTTTGAAAACACTGGTATGGATAACGCTGGTCCTATCATGACTGCCAGTAGGCAAGGTCAGGGATGTAGGCTGGTAAAAATGTACATACATAGCCATCTTAGTGTGCTTCACCACCAAGACTTCACATAGAGCTGATGAGTGACTTAACCAGCAATAAGTAGCTACAATTTACTAGCTTTATCTATATTTATCTCGCGATGAGGAAAACCCAGTGACATCTACTTCGACCACATATCTCATGTTGCAGGTTAGCTACGCACATGACCCGGAAAATCTTGAAAAAACTACTTTTATCTATCGTAAAATTCGAGAACTTCAAAACGTGTTTATATTGACATACTTTATAAAAAATAGTAAAAATAACAAAATTACATCCTAACTTAACTAAAACTATTCATAAAATAAAATATGGCGTCGAAAAATTCATCGGCATCGCTGTCGTCTGGAAATGTACCCAAGAGACTGGCGGCATTGCCACGTTGTATGGCAATTCTTAGCTTTTTTGTTATTTTTACTATTGTTAATATAAAAGATAAATAAAATATTAACTTAAAAAATAACTTTTTTTAAAGTACCGAAATTCAAAAATAAAATCATAATATTATAACACTTTTTCTCTAACTGACGTTTGTCTGTGGTAGCGCCCGCTTTAGCACATGCGAGGTGATGTGCTGAGTTTTGAATGATTATTATAAGCAACTAGCTATTGCCAGCGGCTTCGCCCGCGTTGATGATGATTGAAATTATTCCACGAGGACCGTACATTTTTCCGGGATAAAAAGTATCCTATTTGCTATTCCAGACTATAATCTATGTCTGTGCTAAATTTCCTCCAGATCCGTTCAACCGTTCTGGCGTGATTGAGTAACAACCATCCAAACATCTTCACAAACTTTCACATTTACAATATTAGCAGGATAAATTATTCCTTACACTTATAAATTTGGTTCACATCTGTCGGGCATGCCACCGTCCAGGAGAATCAATCCAACACATTATCTCCGGGTGTGCTCGTCTAGCTAACGAAGAGTATTTGCAAAGACAGAACCTTGTAGCCAGGATTATCCATCAGCAGCTTGCTCTGAAATACAGCCTTCTAGAATCGGAAGTACAGTATTATAGGTATGTGCCCGACCCAGTTCACAAAAATGGAAATATCACTTTGTACTGGGATCGATCCATCATCACTGACAGGACTATTGTTGCCAATAAGCCTGACATAGTGGTGGTGGATCGAATAGAGCGGCGCGCAATGATTATTGACATAACGGTCCCTCATGATAGCAATCTCGTGAAAGCCGAGAAAGATAAACAAATCAAGTATCTTGACTTGGCTCGCGAGGTTGTCAACATGTGGGATGTGGACTCAGCGATCATTGTGCCGATAGTCGTATCTGCCAATGGCTTAATTGCCAAGAGCCTCGACCAACACATAAGGAGGCTCTCATTGGGCAGCTGGATCAAGGGCTTGATTCAGAAAGCGGTACTTCTGGAAACGGCTAGCATTGTAAGGAGGTTCCTCTCTCTGGACCCTGTTCCCGATACCGATGAGCTGCTATTTTTTTAATTTTTTGAAATGTTTTTATTCTAATATTTAAAAATATAATTTATATATGTATTAACAATTAAATAATGGAAATAATAATTGTAACTTGATTATCTCAAGCACTGTTTCCGTTTCTGCGCAGCTCTGATTTAGTAACCATTTGTTTTATTTTGCTTTCACACTCAATTTTAAGACAATAAATTCGGAATGGGAAGAATCTTTGCGCAAAGGAGGTATTTACAGCAGTTGACTCACATATTGCGTAGTTTCTTCTGGAGAGAGCTCTGCGTTTTCTCCTTTCTTCAGGTAAGTTGGAGTGTTGAAGAAGTACTGAGAGCAATATGTATAGCTGGCGTACAGTTAGCACTTGAGTTTCCTCCCTTATGAGGTGGAGAAAAGACGAGAATTGGTTAAATTAACTCAATTTTCATTCTTTTGGCTCTTTCAACGGTTATCATTTTAGTTTTGCATGCTCCTCTCCATGTTGGGATGCAGTAACTAATGTTGGATTGTGTCAAAGCTTCATAAACCATGCTTATCATCTGTTTGTCTGCTACATCACGAAGCCCTTTAAAAATGTAAGTGAGCTCACGTATTCGTTTGGTTAGAGATTAAATGTGGTTTTGAACAGGTAAATTAGCATAAATTTCAATTCGAAGGTATTTAAGACTTTTCGTGGGCCTAATATTAGGACAATTACAACTTGGAGCTGGAGGAAAGTTACACTTATGTGCAGAGATATTATAATTGGTAAGGTTAGCAAATAGAGGATACAAAGTTTTGACTTCATTTAAAGTGAGAGAATTTGATGATAGCCATTAGAAGTATTTGTAGCTTGTATTTAAATTATCTGTAGGTACGATTCCAATGTTCGAGTTCTGGTAGAGCTTCGTATTGTGCTCTGTAAAAGCTTTTCATTAATCGATACCACCGGGTAACCGTAGCCGGCAACGGGTACCCGGTTACAGTTACCCGTTTTCTAGATTTCCGATCGGATTTACGAAAATGATTTTTTAAAAGTCCTTACTGTAATGTGTTACACTGTGAAAGGCTTACCCTTTCAACCCAATTACACATTGTTTTCGGGTAACCCTTAACCCGCGTCCTAACCAAAATTATCGTTCACGCGAATAAGCAACCGTCACGTACATTATATCACGTTTTAGAAGTCGGCGCGACCACACCGCCGAACGAAAAGTGACCTGAACGTGACGATCGCCTACTCGCGCGGGGATCGGTTTTAGTTGGGACGCGACCTTACACAATGAGCGGGTCAACTTACACAACTGTAAACTTACTTCGATACCGTAAGTCGAGACATTGTTTTTCAGTATCGCATAAGACCCCTGTAATCGCCGAAGGGTTAGGCAGAGCTGTAACTATAGTACACCCACATTTCGCCAGTTATGTTTGAGTCCCAAGTAATAGAGGGCGAGCCTATCGCCATCTACCGGGCACAAAGCCAGACCCTGGACTGCTACTGAGAAATTCCAGTTGGAAATACCCAGAGCATACCTATCACATTTCAAGCGAAGATAAAGACATGGTAGGCACCTAAACTTTTAAGAAAAATAAGATAATTGAATACTTTTAGGTACTGATTAGGTATTAGAATCAAATGTTATCAAAATGTATATATGTGTGTGTATGTGTGAGTAGTATATAGTTATTTCCAATTTAAAAAAAAAAATTACAGCTCTATTTTCCAAATTTTCGAGACGTTTGGTAGAATACTGTACAGCATCAAATTTCGTGCCGGCCACATCATGAAAGCTCTTTAACGATATCTTTGAAGAGTAGAATATAGGGCTATACCAGCCAAAGGAAGACGCTTGTAATTTCTATTTCTCCTATAAGGCAGGTAATGTAGAAGCCTACCAACAGCATATCGAAGCAAAAAATTTAGTGCGTGAAGAAAAGAAAAGAGATAAAGAGATGGCAAAGCTAAAAATCATCCATGCTAAAATGCAAAGCATCTGCCGAGCCTTTCCCCAACTATATCGAGATCGGCTTCCAGTCTAACCGGATGCAGCTGGATACACGGAGCGACTGCCTATATGACCTCCACAACCCAATTACTAGGTAACACGATACCAATTGATAAGAATGGTTGTCAGACTTGCGGGCTTCCGACTACCCATAACTATAGTCAAACATCTATGAATGACAGCCGGGACCAAGGGCTGGTGTTTTTATCCGTAGTTAACTCAATTAATGGTTAAACATAGATACTAATGGTTGAATTTTGGCTAAATGTGAAAGGTAAAATGAATGAGATAACATGAATGTATTCATGTTAACTCATTCATGTTAAAAAATAGTAACTAATGGCATTTTGGCAAACGCATTTAGTTGAGTTAACTACGGATCAAAAAACCGGCCCTTAACGTGATTTCCGAAGCACTGTCAAGTCTCGGTATGTAAAGGATGGTCACCCATCCACAGACTGACATCGGTAAGCATAGCTTAGCCTTCTATCGACACGTGTGGCTGTTATTACTTAGCCACAAGCTCCTCTCACTTTATGTATAAATTTCAATTAGGATTGACTTCTATAACTTGTTTTCTTCTAACCCATTTTTTTTTTGGATTGGAAGTCATCAAATAACTTCTCCCACTCTGGGTGGAGCGGGAGGGCATGTCAGACTTCTACTTCTACTCCTACTTCTACTTCTACTGACTAAAACCCAGCCGTGTTCCTTCAGTTGCCTGTGCCAGGGCCACGGTAACTCTTTCGAACAACCCGCAAGCCTGGCGGGCATCGGCCCTAGCGGACCCCTTCAGCTAGCGCTGACATCTCTTTGAGGCGCGCGTGGAACACAACGCGCCGTCGACCCGGGCCTGGTCCTTACCCGACGGCGAGCTACCCATTGCTCGCCATCCGCAAGCCCGCGCCTACGGTGGCCGGGAATCGGCTATCAATTCCCGACGCCCTCCTGCGGCCACTATGGGCATGAGGGCGCAAAGATTGCCTCTCCCTCACGCGTCCAGCCTCCTCCTTCGCGAGTATTACTGCTTCGCAGAAAAAGGTGACGGCTTCCCATTCACTCTCACTCCGTACCATGTACCATGGCCTGTACCAAGGTCGGACGCGAGAGATCGCCGCCTCCGCGAGGACGCGGCGGTGCTCTGCCCAAGTCAGACCTCCACCGTATGCTCCACCTTGTCCTCCGGGCGATCCACACAATGGTAACACCCGGGCGTTTCCTCCCGCCTTATCCGGAACAGGAACCTGGTTGCGACAGTCGCACTCTCCATGTCGCCATGAGATCCCGCCGGAGCTCTGTCAGCTGTGCCATGATTTCTCGCGGCAGCGGAGTTCTTCTAACCCTTGAAATCGAAACACAAAACTAGGAATAAAAACGCAACTTTTTGGTCTTTTTCTAACCAATCAATCTGCCTAGCCTTTTCCCAACTATGTTGGGGTCGTTCTTCCAGTCTAACCGGATGCAGCTGAATACCAGTATTTTACATGGAGCGACTGTTACTGGGTAATACGATACCCCTTGGTAAGACTGGTTGTCAGACTTTCGGGCTTCTGACGACCCGTAACGACTGTCAAAGATCCACGAATGACAGCCGGGACCAACGACTTAACATGCTTTCCGAGGCACGAGGAGTCTCGGTATGAAAAGGTGGTCACCCATCCACAGACCAACCCCGGCAAGCGTAGCTTAACCTGATGGATCGACCCGTGCGGCTGTTATTACTTAGCCACGAGCTCCTCCAGGTCATTTTCATTTGGACCTATATCTCAGTTTCTATAAATAAAACTTATCACCAGCTAATATCTAGTTAAATCAACAGACCTGAAACAAAATTAACTTCTTGGTAACCTGTAGAGCTTTTTTCGACATTAATTATGTACCACCTATTAAAATTCAACACAGCCAGGTGTCTACTAAAATTAACTTCCGCACTGTAAATTATATTACACTGCATAATTCTTTGTTGCGCAGTGCCACTCAAACGTCTGGCGCACACCAAATGAGCGTAAGATTTTTTTTTAAATCTTTATGTACTGTATTCTGTATATACGTTTTTTTTAGAACGGCCGAATGGTCTATTATAGAATAGACCATTCGGCCGTTCTAATAAAATACATAAAAATATAGAAGCTACTTTTTATGACACTATCAGAATTTATTGCGTATCTATCGGAGATGAATGCGGTAATTGACGATTGTAATGTAGATACAGTATTTATTCTGGGCGACTTCAATGCGCATCCGAAGGAATTGTTTTTTAGTGAAATGATGAATTTTTGTAGGGAACAATGTTGGTCATGCGCGGACGTAGATCTTTTAAGTGGTCCGAACACTTATACATACCTAAGCGAGGCTCATGGAACTGTCAGATGGTTAGACCATTGCCTGGTTACGTCAATGGCATTTCAAACAATTGAAAGTATTAAAGTATTGTATGAGGTGTCATGGTCTGACCACTTCCCAATGGAAATTATTTGTAATCTTAATAGATTGCCTAGAAAAACCGTTGTAAACAAAGTCGTTAATAACAAAATAGTATGGGGAATAAGGAATGACGAACAAATTTGTAAATATAGGGAGTTATGTAAAGAGGCATTACGAAATATAGACTTTCCTGTGGAATTGCGGGATTGCTGTGACCACATATGTGATAATGTAGATCATAGGAACATAATTAATGCAATGTACGCGAACATTAAGTCTATCTTGAGTGATGCCTCTGAAAAAACTCGAAGTGTCAGTAAGAGGAATAAGAGGAAGGGTATTGTAGGATGGAACAAGCATGTAAGTGAATTTCATAGGAGGGCTCGGCTTAGTTTCAGTAACTGGATTTTACTAGAGAAGCCGCGTGCAGGACCACATTACGTAGATATGTGTGAGACACGTAAAGTGTTCAAGAAAAAATTAAAATGGTGCCAGGATAATGCCGAGCAAATAAAAATGGACATACTGGCAGCAAAGCACAAGGCTAAAGATTTTTGCAGTTTCTGGAAGAATACGGGGCATCTGGACCCTGGGCCGAGCATTCCTGTGAGTGTTGATGGTGTAGTAGGTGATCAAAATATTGCAAATGTTTTTAGGGATCTGTTTACTGTAGAACCAATGCCCTGTGATAATGAAAACTTATGTAAACCAGACATCAGACCTGGTGATAACTATACTCGGATTAGGCCAGTCCGTTCCATCTTTATTATGACATTCCTCACATCTGAGGAATGTCATAATAAAGATGGAACGTGGAAAGTCACCAGGTCATGACGGCATAAGTATAGAACATTTGCGATACGCAGGTGTACATCTGCTCAGAGTCTTGAGTCTACTGTTTAACTTTTGTGTAGGTCACTCTTTTATTCCGGATGATTTGTTGAAAACAGTAGTAGTTCCTATAGTAAAGAACAAAACTGGGGATCCATCAGACAAGCGTAACTACCGCCCGATATCATTGGCCACTACCGTGGCGAAGGTCCTCGACAGTCTCGTGAACGCACAGCTGAGTAAACACCTTCAGATCCATGACTTGCAGTTTGGCTTCAAACCCAACCTGTCAACGGAAATGGCGATTATGTGTCTGAAACAAACTGTAAGGTATTATACTGACAGGAATACACCGATATATGCGTGTTTTCTTGATCTGTCGAGGGCGTTCGACCTGGTTAATTATGATATTCTGTGGCATAAACTACTTGAGGAAACCACTGTGCCGAGGGAGACGGTATCCCTCCTCAAGTACTGGTACAGTAATAAAAAAAATGCGGTCAAATGGGTCAGCTCGCTTAGTCAGGAATATCCTCTGAAATGCGGTGTCAGACAAGGTGGGTTGACTTCTCCGAGTTTGTTTAACTTATTTGTTAATCAGCTGATTAACAAATAAGTTAAACAAACTCGCAGCAGCAGGCTCAGCAGAGCTATGGTCGGGTGTTCGATAGACGGAACCATGATAAATAATATTAGTTATGCGGACGACATGGTTCTGCTGAGCCCGTCAGTGAGTGCGCTTAGAAGATTTCTGGGCATTTGTGAAGCGTATGCCACGTTGCATGGACTCAAGTATAATGCTAGTAAGAGTGTCTTCATGGTATTCAAGGCGGGGAACAAAGCTCCATCAAATGTGCCACCAATTAGGATCGGGGGGCCGTCACTAGTAAGGGTGACTGAAGCAAAATACTTGGGTCACATGCTGACGGATCGCCTACAGGATGATGCAGACTTAGAGAGGGAAAGGCGGGCGTTGGCAGTCCGCTGCAATATGTTGACCCGCAGATTTGCACGATGTACTACAGATGTAAAACTGTTACTATTCAGAGCCTTCTGTCAGTCATTCTACACGTGCAGTCTGTGGATCAACTATACGCGGCGGGCTTTCAATGCCCTGTGTGTTCAGTACAATGACGCTCTGAGGGCAGTGTTGAGGAAACCCAGGTACTGCAGTGCTTCAGAAATGTTTGCGGCAGCTTTCATCGATGATTTCTTCTCCATCATTAGGAATAGAAACGCATCGATGATGAGCAGGGTCCGTGGTAGCACCAACACTGTCCTCAGAACGTTAGCGTGCAAAATAAACGGTCCGTTTACTGTTTACTGGACGAGTGTTCACTTACTCAGAAATAGGAAATAGACTGCAATATAATGTAATATACTGATCTCGATTCTGTACTAACAAATTACTAACACCCTGTTATTTGTATTTTTGTATTTTTATGTGTTCTACTAACAACCTTACTAACTTTTCTTTTGGTAAAAATGTATGGACGTATGTCTGAAATAAAGATATATTATTATTTAACCGACTTAAAATAAAAAAGGAGCAGGTTATAATATATGTTCGTCCGTATGTATTTTCTTTTTTTTATGTATGTTCAACGATAGTTTCGTCAATTGTGGACAGATTTTGAAAATTATTGTTTCATTTGTTAGAGGAATGAGGAGCTCGTAGCTAATTAATAACAGCCGCACGGGTCGATCCATCCAGGTTAAGCTACGCTTGCCGTGGTTGGTCCGTGGATGGGTGACCATCTTTACATACCGAGACTCCTCCGTGCCTTGGATATTTTATTTAATCCAGTTTGTGTATTTTTATGATTTTATAATACTTACTCTCACTGTTGTGTAAGTAGTGGTAGGTGTAGGAATGGGGCTGGCAACTGTCAAAATGGCGCTAGCGTAGATCGCTCCCAAAACAGTGGTGTTTTTGTACTATTAATATATATATATTGTTTATTTTATTGAAATGACGCGGTGTAGCATACCCAATTGTTCGGAGACGGGAACCCACCATTTTTTGAAGGACTCTAAAATCGAAAACTTCGAAAATAAAATCAAAATCGTGGGTGAAACCAATAAGACGTGTTGAATTTGTACCTAAAAGCCAATCGAGGTTACAAGAAAACATTTCAAGGAGAGTGACTACAAAAACATCAGTAAATATACAGGTATATAATATTCTCTTAAGGTCCGATGTCTGAATAATGTTTTAATAATCTTGCTACTTAAGTGTTTCGCTCTAATAGTATTTGTTTTATTTACTTTACAGGGGTAGAAAATCTACACGAACGGGGTAGAACATCTAAAATTGCGGAATTCTTGGCAATTTCTATGCAATTTTGGTATTGCCGAAATTTTTCGGTGTTGCCGAGATTACATATTCAACCACAGTTGTCAAGAATAAATAACATCGGGCTAAAATATATGGGGTTGGTCCAAATTTCCACCACAAACCAGACCTATGTTACATCATGGTCTAGAAGATACACCTTTCTGATACATCCTGTGTATCAGAAGGGTATGGTCAAATTTAAGGGTATGGTACAGGTCATCAAACTGAACAACATTCTTTATGCGACCAACATCGGAATCGGGAAAAAATTATCATCTGTCCCCTCAGACTAAATAAAACACCCAGACATAGCACTGCAAGCAATACAGTAAAGAATGCGCAAAACTACACTTCGCTCTGTGCATACACGCTCACACGCACACATTTACACCATACTACAACTAAACTACACCTCACTAAGTGCACACATGTTTACGAAACTGGCCTCACGTCACTGTTGACAGCGCTATAATAATAATAATAAATGCTTTATTGAGAGTAACAATGAGACTTATATAGTGTTAGTAACAATGAATAAACTAATGAAAACTAAAAAAAACTGTTAGCGATACAATAACAACAACAATTACATAAACAAACAACAAAATAATCTTTGCTTCTGCATTCCAGCTGAGATACTGGAGCAACGATTTACAATATAGCAGTCCAGCCTATCAGCAATCATTCCCAGGATGCTGTTGGAACAGGCCCGCACCCTGCGCACCAAGGACGCACATCTTTTACGCATTAATGAATAAAAACAATCAACACGCATTTACGCAAACATCCCTGATGCGCTACAGAAGTGAGGCAGCCCCATCAACACCCTGAATGCAATATTATATTGCACGCAAAGGGCACTTAACGATCTGTGCGTAAAATATGCTGCCTTGGTTTTTTTATTTAGTCTGAGACTGTCCCGTACAAATCTTCAATCCCTACCTACACGCCTTAAAGGTCGAAATGACGGGTGACACTTTTTTCTCGTTTGCAATGTTGGTCCATTGAGTGCAGTCTTATTGTTGATAGATTTAATTATCATTTAGCTAAAACATTTTGCATACATTTTTTTTTTTGTTGAGTGTCTGTATTAAAAATCTCCTTACTTAAAAAGATATTCAGTTGGTCATTTGAACCGCTTTTACATATTTTCTTTTGCCTATGGCATGTGTAAACATTTAGCATTGCAGAAACTATAAATCGATTGATGTTTTTGTAACTTTATATTTGACCACTATTGCCCAGAAAAAAACAATTTAAGTTGGGCATGTAACCGAACCTTTAAACACGTAAGTAAGTTTTATAGGTTCACGGGGATGACTTTAAATGGCATATAATGCTACTTTTCACGTGCATAGCAGTAGTAAACAGAATTCTAAGCAGGAAGAGCGAAATATATTTTAGATAAAATTTATTGTGAAGAATGTGCGAGGTGTAACATGAAAATGAAAAACTAAACTCAACAACGGAAAACAAATGGCAAACTTTTCCATTGAGACAACAATACGACAATAAATTAAACTAGTAAGTGGATGAGGAGCCTGTGCGGTGGGAACATTATGCTATATCCAGATTAGTCACTATAGCACATACAGATTAACTACTACGATTCGAGACGTAGTCGATCTATTACGACGTCAATCCAGCATATGGATGACCCGCACCTGATCTGACAGTCGTTGCGCCGACACGTTGACAGCTGGCTCAAGCACCTGAAACAGAGAGAGCATCCACCATGCACCACGGTACACAGTCAAGTTACTCCCCCCCCCCCCCGCAAAGTATGCGCGCATCACATTTCCGTTGACAGTTTGTCTCCGCACTGCACACTTCCACCGGGAGCGGCGACCCTATCAGCGGCTGGTGGGCCTCGAAGTCCTAAGCTGGCCGGTGGCCGGCCTCTTCCACGAAGACGTACTGGTGGTGGTGTCGTCGCTCGCTCGACACAACTGTAGCGGCCGGTATCATTGGACACACGTCTGAAGCAGGTTCCGGCAACTGCGAGGCGAAGCTGAGCGACGAACCCGAAGATGTCGGGTGTGTTTTGAATCAATTGTCGTGCCCGACTTCTCGTCAACATTGTACTATTGTCCGTGTAATATTTGATTTTTTTCTTGCATCTTTTTTTCGAGTTATTAAAAGCTTGTTGTAGAATCAGATTAAAAAAATCATGTTCAAAACTGGTGTAGGAATACATAACAAAGCATTGTTGCATATTAAAAGTTAAAAAATACTAAAAAAATTACACGAAGAATTTTTTTTATTTTTTTACTATCATTTAGTATCTTTGTAAAATTCCAAAATACTCTTATGCATGAGTATTGGCAATGCTTTCATTTATTGGTGTATTTTGTTGTTTCCACATTGTAAATATATGACACATTGCATAAAATACCATACCATATCCATCTAGTATAAGTTTTTCGAAGCTTAAAAACTTATACTAGAAGGCTCCTTCTTATAAAACAAAAACTTTAGTCGTGGAAACTGACTTTTTCGGGCATAACGCTTTTATGTTCTGTGACGTTTTCTACCAGTCAACTCCTACCGTAAGCCGCGAACTGCGTCCCAAAAAAACTCCGTTCCAATAAGCATAGCATACTTATAATCAACCTATACATAGCGTTCCCAATGCTGGTTCAAATGCCTCCTCCTTGTGAGTGGGAGTGGGCCTGAATCCACCACTCGTGCCCAGTGTGAGTTGGTGAATGTCACATGACTTCGAATTATTGATTAAAGGACACGCAAGTTTCTGCACGATGTGTCCCTTCACCGTTTTGAGAGCAGAGGTAATGAAATAATTTATACAAAGTAAAGTACCTGCCTGGGTTCGAAACTAAGACCTCGACTCGTAAGTCACGGCCGTTTCCACTGGTCCACCACCGAGCTAAAGTATATGAAAAAAGAAAAGGATGTATGTAATATGCCTTGGAAGGTAAGTAGACCTTTGATGTGGGATACAACGTGTATCGACATCCTAGCACGGCGGGCTGTGCTGGTCTGGTTGGCACTGCAGGTGCGGAAAACTTCAAACGGCGCAAGTACTTCAATCTTATTGGGACTTATAATTTTCAACGTTTGGGGTTGAAACAATAGCGCCATGGGATCCTAGTGCCCACTTAGTTTTTCAAGACGTCGCTAAGCGGTTGGTCGACTCTACACATGACCAGAGGGCTGGCCTATTTTTTGGTCAAAGAATCAGCATAGCCATACAATGTGACAATGCTGCCAGTTTTTGAGCACTTGTCCTGTTGACTACGATGCGATGATTATTTCCCCTCCTTTTTTATACAGGGTTATTGGTAAAACACCAACAATCTCTTAATGGGTCATTGTACTCATCAATATGAACAACTTTTACTATAGGACCACACCTGAAATCGCGAAAAAAATCAGCTGTTCAGTACATTTATGTTCGCATAATTCGTCAAAATGTACTGAATAGCTGATTTTTTTTTCGCGATTTTTGGTTTGGTCCCATAGTAAAAGTAGTTTATAATGATGAGTACAATGACCCCTTACGAGGTTGTTGGTATTTTATCAATAACCCTGTACACTTATACATATTTTTATTATTATTTTAAAATTGTTAACAAGGAAATATTTCTGTCCGAAATCAAAATACTAGCCTAGTGGTTTCAAACACCACTGCTCAGCAAATCCTGCAAAATCTTATTGGAGTGGCAATGGCACTCCAATAAGATCTCAATGGCAGCCCAAAGTCAAAGCTCACCCCCTATTTGTGACTCACCGGTAAACCCAGAAATCTGGGTGTTTCATACACCACTGCGTCCCCCTTCTCCAGCATCACGCCTGTGTTCCCCGAAGGGTTTGGCAAAGGTGCGCCTTTAGTACACCTACACTTCGCCAGTTATGTTTAAGTCCCATGTAATACAATAGGCTCGCCCCTACGAGCCTATTGCCATCGACACATACGAGTAAATCCTTCGGGCTGCTACTGAGAAATTCAAGATAAAAAATACCAATAACAAGTTTGACTGACCTGGGAATCGAACCCAGGACCTCATACTCACCAGCAGAGATGTAACTTATCTAAGATACAAGATACGTATTTTCATCTTGCATCTATAAAACTTTTTTAAAATTAATTTCGTATCTTGTATTTAAGTACCTTTTGTTTGGTATCTTAATATTTTGTAGATACTATGTTTGATAAAATACTTTTAGTAATTCCAATTCCAATGGCTCCATCGTTTTATCGACGAATTTGCCAATGTCAAGGTTACTTTTAGTAATAGATAACTGATTCTGATAGATAACTGATCGCAAATAAACGTATTTTCTTTTATTCTATGGTGACATTAATTTTAAATGTCAATGTCGTCGTAGATAAAACTGAACGCGCCATTGAATCTTTAGTATGGGGCCAAACTGATAGATGGCGTGGCAATTCTTTATTTCTACAAAATGTCATCAACTGTGCCCCTTGACTCGTGTCATTTATAATTATTCCGCATTTACTTTACGAAGTTACCCCTTACTTAAGTGTGAATTAAAACCTTAATAAAAACTTAATATTATGGTGTGTCACGTTTGCGCAATCAATACGATTTACATGTAAAAAATAAACTTTCATTAAAAAAAATGTTGCTTTTTTACAAAAGTATTTTATCCTGATGATCCTGCATGGAGTATTGCAGTCACCTTTGGGATGGATCAGCTAAGTACCAACTAGCCGCGCTTGACTCGGTGGAACGCAGAGCTAAGAGGCTCATTGGCGACGTAAAACTGGTGGATGCCAAGCTTCATAGCTTGGCTCATCGCCGCAAGGTTGCCTGCTTGTCGGTCTTCTACAGATTGTACTTCGGAGAGTGTGCCCGAGAACTCCACGACCTCATTCCACCGGCCCCCTTCTACCACCGGACATCTAGACGCACTGCCAGTTACCATCCCTACCTGGTTGCTATTCCACCAATTCGCACTAAGCGCTTCCAAATGTCTTTTATAATGCGCACAGCAAAAGAGTGGAACTCACTACCTGCGTCTGTGTTTCCGAACGTATACAACCCTAATCTCTTCAAAGTGAGAGTGAACAGGCTTCTTCTGGGTAAGCTCACTCCATCGTCGACTTTGTCTCTGTCACCTCTGACCTAGACTAGAGTCAAGAGCAAACCCATCACAAATAAAAAAAAAAAAAAAAAAAAATTTACGTATATAAAAAGTATTTAAAAGATACGTATTTTATATCTAGTATTTCAGATAATATTCCAGAAAGTTATTTGCATCTGATATCTGAAATACTTAATCTAAAAGTATTTTGCATTTTGTATTCCAGATACTTTATTTAAGGTATCTTGACATCACTGCTCACCAGTAGCGTTTGCGACCACTAGATCAACGAGTCAAGGGCCCTTCTCAAGCATGTTATTATGTATTCCAAGTAAACACAATACACATACGTATCGCTCACAAATATACCTTCTCCTCAAAGCTAAAGAAATGTGAGGATAAAACAAGGATCACCAAGGAAAGGAGAACACGTAGTGACCCTTGGCGTGAATAATAATACATTTTAAAGCTGCAGTGAAGCGATGAGCATTTTACTACGCCCAGGGGGAGCATACTTTTTTATTAAAGAATTCTCTTTGAAAAGCAATCTTTTTTTAAACGATTTTATGTGTCTAGTTTGTGCGTGTTGCAGTTTGGATACAAAATCAGTTTTAGAACGACGCAATCCATCATCTGCCTAGCCTTTTCCCAACTATGTTGGGATCGACTTCTAGTGTAACTGGATGCAGCTGAATATTACTATGTTACATGTAGCGACTGCCTATCTGACCTCCACAAACCAGTAACTAGATAAGACGATACCCCTTGGTCAGACTGGTTCTCAGACTTTCGGGCTTTTGACGACCCGTAACGACTGTCAAAGATCCAAGAATGACAGCTGGGACCAACGACATAACCTGGAGTCTCGGTATGTTAAGATGGTCATCCATCCATGGACCGACCGCGGCAAGCGTAGCTTAACCTGATCGATCGACCCATACGGATGATATTACTTAGCCACAAGCCCCTCACAATGATGCAATCCATCATCTTCTTTTGGTGAAAAAATCTATATGAGAATGGGCCATGCAGCAAAAAGATTATAGTCAGGAAGTTTTGTTTCAAAATTGGCTCTCATAATCAGTCCACAATGTTCCTACTGTTAGGACACAGGCCTCCTCTCTTCAAGAGGAAGTGGGCTGTAATCTAACACGTGGGCCCAATGCGGGTTGGTAGATGTCAAATGTCTTTGAATATTTGGTTCTAACACAAGCCGGTTTCCTCCCGATGTTTTGCTTCACCGATTTAAGAGCAGTGGTGATGAAATTATTTACACAAATTAATGCGCCTGTCAGGATTCAAACCCCCAGTTGGGTTCCTGCATTGTAGAGGTGGGTGGGCTCAGTAGCCGTGGCTTAGTCACCCACGGTGAAGCGAAGAGGAACCCGAGGAGGGGCCGCTCGTCTGGGCTTTTCCCAGAAGGTCGTCGACGGAGCGGCCAAAAGGTAGGTTGCGGTGCCGCTTGGGTAATGGGTATGTCGTATGGGAGGCAGCGCGGCTGAGGGTTGGAGGCCGCGGCAGGAGAAGATTGCCGGTATTGCAGTGTTTCACTCTCCCTAACTTCCGCGGCCTTGACGGGGTCGCCAACGTCTGATGGTAGACGCGGTGGGGCCGCAGGGGAGGAGAAGTGTCGGTATTTCGTTGGCCGCTCTCCCTATACTCTGCGGCCGAAAAGTGGTAGGCGGCCGGGCCACTCACCTGATCGGTCGCAGGGGGACCAAGGATGCCTAGACAAGGGGTAGTCTAGCGCCTATGTGCTGGTTTGGTCCATAGGGTGGTCACGGCGCAATGTGTTCTTGTGCGCCGGTGATGGGGGGTGCTCCCCAGAGGGTCCGGTGACGGACAGCTACGGCGGGTTCGCGGTGAGTGCTAACGCGTGGCCGTGTTCCCGCCACAAGCGCGGCAGAGGAGGACACCGTGGAGTTTTAGTGGGTTGGAGTCCCACATAATTGCACTATCTCTCCGTGGTAGCGCAGTATGCATGAGCATTTCTCCACGGAAAGAAAGGTTCGAACCCACAATCCATAAGTCAGGGCTGTCAGTACTGGGCCACCATTGCTCTATTGACTTTAATTGATTGTCACTGCAGCACAATTTCTTAAGAGCGACCCTGTAAAGTGAGCCACGATGGTTCATGCAAAGTAATAATAATAATAATAACCCCACCGCTGTATCTCTACGTTGACGACGTGGTGGGTTTACTTTGCCGGAACGGGTCTAAGATGAGAAGCAAGACCAAGAGAGATACAGAAACCCGCAGGGCAGCATGTGGCGAGCTGTTGGGCAGTAGCGACCCTACGGACCCTATCTCCCGAGAGAAATCTTGTCTTGTGTGTTGTTGTCATCTCTGGCTTGCCTTTATTGGCCGGCTGGAGTGAACACTGACGAGGAACGAGGAACAGAGCTTTCACCTCTTTCTTGCCTTTATTGGCCGGTTTGAATGCAAGAGCAAACGTGCTCGGAGGAAGGAAGTATTCTAGTAAGGTAGGGATCTTAACCGTAATTCCGGGATTGTCCTAATAGCCGTGGAATACCTCTCCACTCTTCAAGCACCTCAGGAAGTGTTGCTCATTTGTCGTTACGTCACTATGTGCTAGCGGCCGTTTTCGGGGGCCCATTATTGAGTGTGCAAGGCACCCCCTGCCATTTTATCCATGTATTACATAACATTGGTCAGGCAGGGGACATAGTTCTTCCATAGTTCAAGTTCCCCAATCCACATTAGCCTTCCAAACCCATAGCCGAATATGTTTTGTTTCCACGTTCTGCAATAGTCCTGCACCAACCGGGGGTTCTCCTTGGGTGCACTTGCATAGTGCATACAGGGTTAATAGTCGGTTGATGCCTCCTCATCATTTATAATTATATACCCCAGAGGCCCTTCCTCAGCGAGTTGGCTTCGGCTCCTCGTACGCCTTCCAAAGGTCCGGGACCCCAGGGTCCCGAGAAATATCAAAATAATAATAATAATAACCTGGGACATTATTCCCACACGGTCATCTGATCCCAAACTAAGCAGAGCTTGTACTATGGAAACCAGATAGCTGATATACTACTTTTACAAACCAGAGGTGAGGTTGAAATTTAAAAATAACGAGTAAATTAACTAAATGAGATTTAATTACAAAATAATCAATTAGAACCTAGGTACCCTATGCACAATATTCTAGTTACGATAAACGTCCGTCACGTCCAACCGCCAAGCAAAGAAGTGAGTGCCCGCTCCGTCGTCCGTTGCCACCTGCCGTCGGCGCGGTGGTGGCGCACCACTCGCCCCACCGCTCACGTGATCCTGAGTCACCATGGCGCGATGTTAGGCTCCGCCCCCTCGCTTCAACACGGCCTCTCCTGACTGCTGGGCGTCCTCGACCGCTTCATCTTGATCGATCAGGTTAAGCTACCCTTGCTGCGGTTGGTCCGTGGATGGGTGACCATACTTATCTACCGTGACCTGGCCAAGCCTTTAGCCGGGGTGCGTGGACAGGAAACCTCCCCGAGTGCCCGTGGGCTGGAGTTCCCTTACGGATACGTCCGGGGGGAAGGCCAGTCTCCGGGACGGTGCACCCTGGGGTGCGGGCAATGGTTCCCCTTAGGCACGTGTGCCTAAGGGGTTTTGCTGCCGATATGCCAATATCCTGTCGGAGGTACGCTCCAACGTGTGTCCCTCTGTTCTAAGCAGAGACGCACAGCGGCGGAGTAAGAGCGGGCTCGGTGTGCACTAACCCTGCCGCCGGGCAGGCAGGAGGAAGTCATTTCCTTCTGCCACCGTTAGTCTCGTAGCCCCGAAGATTGTTCAAGGTCATGTCTCTGACTTTTGACGGGGGTCGAGGGTCTTGGCTTAACCGCCCGGACCGCGAGGAAGAAAACCTCTATAAAAAATTACCCCAAACCTTCAAGCGGCGGCGCACCGTGAGGGAGGTTGGTAGCTTGATTAATGGGTAGCTAAATTAATCGCTAGTGCGAACCACAGTTTTGAGCCAGTGTCAAAGTTTTTACTCGTGGGAACAAATATGGGACCAATTAAAAACGATAGACGAGAAGAGGAGAGGGAGAGGAGTGATGCGGGGTCGGAGTCCGACGCCGCATCGGGAGTGAAGGGCGCGAAGGGCACTTTTAAGAGCCCGGAGTGCGTAGTGGTGGGGGCCGCAGGAAGGAAAAATGCTTTCCTGAAGCGGAACCTAAATCCGGGAGATGCCCAGGAGTCTTCCTCGGACGGCGGACTGAAATCGGCTCCAAAATATGCTCGCCGGGGCCCAGTCCGGAAAAAGAGCAAGAGCCGGGTAAACGCCGCACAGGAGGACGGCTCAGCCGGGTCGGCCGAGGGGAGCGCCGTGGAGGCGTCTGGCGATGAGTCGGACGCCGCTGGTGGCTCCAATTCGGAGCGGGCCAGGTTTAAGGAGGTCGTGGCCGCGGCAGTCAAGGGTGTGGCCTTGAAGAAGAAGCAGTCTTCTAAAGACAAGGCCATACCCGCAGCCAAGGCCTCCATTATGGCGGCAGCGGAGGCTCTACTTCAAGGGCCTCCGTCGGACGGAATATATGAAATGCGGGCGGAGGTCGCCCGCTTGACAGCCGCCATGGAGCTTCTCCGAAAGGAGAATGAGGAGCTCCGAGCAGACCTCGCCAGGCTCCGCGGAGCCGGCGTTCAGGAGGGGGTGCAGGAGGGGGTGCAGCAGGGGCAAAGGCGGCTTCGTATGCCGCCATGGCTGCCACGGCCAAACCGGGGTCGGCAGGGCAGGCGAAGGGCGGGGCCGTGTCTGCGAAGGCGCCTGCGACGGCGCCTGTGAAGGCGCCCACGAAGGCGGCCGCTAAGGCGCCTGAGAGGGCCCCAGCTGTGCCGGTGACGACGCGGCTGCCCCCACCTCCCAAATCTCCTCCGGCTGACGCCGAATGGCAGGTAGCTGGGGAGAAGAGGAAGGAGGGCAAGGCGGCAAGGTCGGCCAAGCGGAGGGAGAGGCAGCGGCGGCGCAAAGAGCGAAGCGTCGCGGCGAGGTTACGTGCCCCAAAGTCCGCAGCTGTAGTGATCACACTACAGCCGGAAGCGGAGAAGAAGGGCGTGTCCTACCGCGACGTGCTCGCCAAGGCGAGGGCGGCGGTGAACCTGGAGGAGATCGGGGTTACCAATGGCATGCGGGTAAGGGTCACTGCGACTGGGGCTCGGATGCTCGAGATCCCCGGTGCGGCCAGTGGCCCGACCGCTGACGCTCTGGCCGAAAGGCTCAGGGCGTCCTTAAATGCGGACGAGGCCCGAGTGTCCAGACCCGCCAAATGCGCTGACTTGCGCATCCTGGGTCTGGACGACTCCGTGACGGAGCGAGAGGTGGTGGCCGCCATGGTCAAGACTGGGGGGTGTGCCTTCGAACAGGTGAAGGTAGGCACCATCCGTCCTGACTTCACGGGGATGCGAGCCGTTACGGTGAGCTGCCCCGTATCGGCGGCCCACAAAATAGTTGGGGAGGGCCGAAGGTTCCAGGTGGGCTGGGATTCCACGCGGGTGAAACTGCTGGAACCCAGACCTCTGAGGTGCTTCCGTTGCCAAGTGGGCAACCACGTGGGAGCAAAATGCACCTTGGAGGTGGATCGCAGCAGTCATTGCTTCCGTTGTGGTCAGCCCGGTCACAAGGCCGGCTCGTGCTATGCCACGCCGCACTGCTATCTATGTGCGGCAGCTGGCAAGCCGGCCGATCACCGGGCTGGAAGCAAGGGCTGTGGTCCTCCCACCAAAGCCCGGGGCAGGGGCAAGCCCTCCGCCTCCGCTACCGCCGTCACGGCCGCAGCCGCCGCCACAGCCGCCGTCGCTGCCGCCTCCACTGCCGTCGCTGCCGTACTCACTGCGGCAGGGCCCTCACAGGAGGCTCAGGGGGGGGGGGGGGGCTAATATGGAGTGCCAGTAATGGCCCCATTACGCCTCCTCCAGGCGAACATCAACCATTGCGCCGCCGCTCAGGATCTGTTGCTCCAGAGCATGGCGCAGTGGTCGAATAACATCGCCGTGGTCGCTGAGCCGTACTTTGTCCCGCCCAGTGTTCACTGGGTGGAGGACCTGAGCGGCTCAGTGACCCTTATTTCGTCGGCCGCCGCCGGTACCCTGTCCCTCGAAGCCGTCAAGAAGGGACAGGGTTGCGTTGCAGCACGGTTCGGGGGGATTGTCGTGGTAGGGGTATACTTCTCCCCGAACCGAACTCTCGCCGAGTTCCACAACTCCCTTGCGGAGTTGAAAAACGTCGTCGTCGGGTTTCGTTCCCTTCCCGTGCTCGTTCTCGGGGACTTCAACGCCAAGAATGTGGCTTGGGTTTCCCGGTATACGGACACACAGGGCAGGATGGTGGAGGACTGGGCTCTGGAGACAGGCCTGGTCATCCTAAACCGGGGTTCTGTCCCCACGTGTGTGCGGATGCGGGGCGAATCAGTGGTGGACATTTCGTTCGCCAGCCCCGCTCTATTGCCACATGTTGTTAACTGGCGCGTCATAGAGGGGGTGGAGACCTACTCCGACCACCGGTACATCCGATTTTATGTCTCCGCCCAGACCTCGAGCGCGCCGGTCCGACAGGCCCCGAGTGGTCCGCGGTGGGCGCTGAAGAAGCTAGACCGGGAGCTCCTCCTGGAAGCCTCGATCGTGCAGGCCTGGGTGTCACCACCGGACAGGCCTGCCGACATCAACGACGAGGCGGAGTGGTTCCGGGAGGCCATGTCCGAAATATGTGACGTGGCAATGCCCCGGGTCCAGCCCGGTCGCGCCTGGCGCCAGGTGTATTGGTGGTCGCCGGAGCTGACGGCTCTGCGCGAGGCGTGCGTTGCTGCGCGGCACCGGTACACCCGGCACCGCAGGCTCCGTATCCGCCCTCCGGATACGGAAGCCATTCAGGCGGAGCTGTACGAGGGGTACAGAGAGGCGAAGACCGCCCTCCGAGTGGCGATCTTGCGGGCCAGGGATCTGGCTCGCGAGGAGTCGCTGGAGACTCTAAACAGGGACCCATGGGGACGCCCTTATAAAATGGTGCGGAATAAACTCCGCCCATGGGCGCCCCCGCTGACGCAGAGTCTCCGGCCCCAGCTCGTGGAGGACGTGGTGAGCGCTCTGTTCCCTTCGCGAGGGGAACATACTCCCCCACCCATGGCTCCGCTTCCTGCGGTGCCCGTTGCGGACCACATCACCGACGACGACGACGATGCTCCGGAAGTGACCGAGGTAGAGTTGAGAGCGGCGGTACGTAGGCTGAGTGCCAAAAATGCCGCCCCAGGACCCGACGGCTTACGTAGAAGAGCCTGGGTTCTGGCCTTTGGGGCTCTCGGGCCTCGACTAGGGGGGCTCCTAAGCGCATGCTTGGAGAGGGGCCAGTTCCCACTTCGTTGGAAGACGGGGAAACTGGTCCTCATTAAGAAGCCGGGGCGCCCTGCGGACTCTCCGTCCGCTTACCGACCCATCGTGCTGCTCGACGAGGTGGGCAAGCTCTTTGAAAGAGTTATTGCAGACCGCCTCGTCGGGTGGCTGGTGCAGGAGGGGCCGGATTTGGCGGAGAGCCAGTTTGGTTTCCGCAGGGGGCGCTCTACGGTGGACGCCATCATGCGCGTGCGAGCCCTCACGACGGGGGATGCTGTGGCCCGGGGTGGGGTCGTCATGGCGGTGTCTCTAGACATCGCCAACGCCTTCAATACCCTGCCTTGGAGTTGCATCAGGGAGGCACTCCGGTTCACCGGATGCCGACCTACCTCTGTCGAGTGGTTGAGGCCTATTTGACGGATAGGACCGTCATCTACCCCGGTCATCAGGGAGAGTGGAACCGGCGAGAGATGTCGTGCGGTGTCCCACAGGGATCGGTCCTGGGACCGCATTTGTGGGACATCGGGTACGACTGGGTGCTGCGCGCCGACCTCCCTAGCGGCGTCAGCGTGGTATGTTACGCTGACGACACGCTGGTCCTGGCGCAGGGGAGGTCGCACCAGGCGGCGGCTGAATTAGCGACACGCGGGGTTGCGATAGTCGTTGAGAGGATCCGGCAGTTGGGACTCGAGGTGGCCCTACACAAGTCCGAGGCCATGTGTTTTCATGGTCGTCGAAATGCGCCGCTGTCGGGTTCCCAAATAACGGTAGGAGGGGTTCGCATCGGAGTCGAGTCGACGATGAAGTACCTGGGACTCGTCCTCGACAGCCGGTGGAACTTCGTGGAGCATTTCCGACGTTTGGCTCCCAGACTGGAGCGGGCTGGGGCTGCCTTGAAGCGGCTTCTGCCCAATCTAGGTGGTCCAAATGCCTCCTGCCGGAGGCTTTACGCGGGGGCCGTGCGGTCCATGGCCCTTTACGGGGCACCGGTGTGGGCGCGTTCCCTGAGGCTGCGGCCAGTCCGCCGGTTGAACGCGTCCCAGAGGGTCATGGCCATTCGGCTAGTCCGGGGTTACCGCACGGTCTCCGGTGAGGCGGCGAGCCTCCTTGCCGGATTGCCGCCGTGGGATCTGGAGGCGAAAGTCCTCGCGCACGTGTGGGAGTGGCGCGAGGAGGCGAAACGCCGGTGCGTAACTCCGCTGCCGCGAGAAATCACGATACAGCGGACAGAGCTCCGGCGGGATCTCATGGCGACATGGAAAGTGCGACTGTCGCAGCCCAGCGCTGGGCACGCCACAATTGCGGCGATAAGTCACCTCTTTGAGGAGTGGTTAGAGAGGCGCCACGGCGTCCTCACCTTCCGCCTGACGCAGGTCCTCACCGGACACGGTTGTTTCGGGAGGTTCCTGTTTCGCATAAGGCGGGAGGAAACGCCCGGGTGTCACCATTGTGTGAATCGCCCAGAGGACACGGTGGAGCATACAGTGGAGGTCTGCCCGGCTTGGGCAGAGCACCGCCGTGTTCTCACGGAGGCGATCGGCGGCGGCGATCTCTCGCGTCCGAGCCTGGTCCAGGCCATGGTGCGGAGCGAGAGTGCATGGAAGGCCGTCACGTCCTTCTGCGAAGCGGTAATGCTCGCGAAGGAGGAGGCGGAACGCGTGAGGGAGAGGCAGCCTCACGCCCTCAGTCGCCGCAGGAGACGCCCTGGGCGGCGGGAATCGATAGCCGATTCCCGGCCACCGTAGGCGCGGGCTTGCGGACGGTGAGTAGTGGGTAGCTCGCCGTCCGGTGAGGACCAGGCTCGGGTCGACGGCGCGTTGTGTTCCACGCGCGCCTCAAAGAGATGTCAGCAAAAGATGGGGTCCAATAGGGCCGATGCCGCTGGGGTCACGGGTTGTTTGAAAAAGATACCGTGGCCCTGGCATAGGCAACTGAAGGAACACGGGTGGGTTTTAGTCAGTAAAAGTCTGACACGCCCTTCCGCTCCACCCAGAGCGGGAGAAGGTTTTTGATGATTTCCCATCCACAAAAAAAAAAAAAAAATGCCTTTAGCCCGGCTGTCATTCGTCGATTTTTGACAGACTTTACGGATCGTCGGAAACCCGAAAGTCTGACAACCAGTCTTACCAAGAGGTACCTAGTTACTGGGTTATGGAGGTCAGACAAGCAGTCGCTCCATGTAAAATTCTGGTATTCAGATGCATCCGGTCAGACTGGAAGCTGATCAAAACATAGTTATGAAAAGGCTAGGCAGATGATGCTTGGTATCCCAACTTTAGCAGCAACATGCTAAAACCTTAAATCATATTTTTAATACTATCTAGTTCCCCAGGGCGACATCAAGATATTATGACTTACTTGTCGTGGGTTAGACCAAATAATGTGAAAATATAACATCAGTTTAGTTACTTTTTAAAGAGATAATATTGTATCAGTGTTGTACATGGGTCGATCGCCGTCTGAATTGCACAACTAGGGTTGAAGGTCATCTAATTTTTAGACAATATCGGTTTTTACAGGTCAATTGAAGGTTAAGCTAAGCTTGCCGATGTCGGTCCGTGGATGGGTGACCATTCATAACATAATTATTATAAAGACCCCCGTGCCTCGCAAAGCACGTAAAGTCGTTGGTCCCTGCTGTCATTCGTATATCTTTGGCAGTCGTTACGTGTACCTAGTCAGAATTCCGAAAGTCTGACTACCAGTCTTACCATGGGGTATTGTGTTACCCAGTAACTGGGATGTAGAGGTCAGATAGGCAGTCTCTTCATGTAAAATATTGGTATTCAGCTGCATCCGGTTACACTGGAATCCGACCCCAACATAGTTGGGAAAAGGCTAGGTAGATAGATTATAAGTCGAAGTTATATAAAGTAACTTAACATAAAAAAAACAGTAAATGAATATAAAAAAAATCAATGCAGCTATATTACCTACGATAAGATACCAAGTAATCTCAAAACCTTAAATATGAGATTATTCAAAAATAAATTGCACGAATGGTTTATGCATAGTTTTTATAGTGTCAAATACTTCTTTGACAATAAATGTTAAATTATGCTTGTGACAATTTGTACGCTTATCACTGTTAAGCAAAAACATGTATGCTCTTGTTTTTTTGTATTTTTACCATCTTTTTATACCATGGTTTTATGCAAATAAATATTATTCTATTCTATTCTACTGTTGTAGTAATAAAACTACACAATACACTATGTCGACAAAATTAAAACAATACTAACATTAAATAATTAATATTTTGTTAGAGCCCCGCCGGCATCTATAAGGGTATCACAGCGTCTCCGCCTCGAGGCTACCAAGGTTTCACAAAGATCGGAGCCCCGGAACGAATCCCACACTTCGTTGTCTGCTTGGTCCTTTCAGCACGCGTGTCCCATCGCTGAACCATTATGGCCCATAAGTTTTCTATGGGACTCAGGTCCGGAGAATGGGAGAGCCATGGCACCGACCGTAAATCGGGGTGCTGCTAAATCCATTGCTGCACAATGCGACATTTGTGTATTGGACAATTGTCATGGATAAAAACAATTTCAGGAACTTGTTATTCTGGATACACAATTCTCACAGTTGACGACATAGTTTCCTGCAGCAGCTGGAGATAGGTAGCGCCATTAGTCCTTTCGTCTATAAACGCGAGCTCTCCAGGACCAGCCGCACTCATCCAAGCCCACATGTTGACGCTAATCCACCCCGATTCAATATTTGGGATTACCTTCTTGGGCTCGTATCTTGTATTGTTCACACGCCATATATGGCGACGATCATGCTGACTGGACTTAAAATTCTTTTCATCGGAAAATATAGCGTGTGAAAAATCAAAATCTCGGTAGTCCCGAGCGAAACGCACTCTGGCTGCCTTATTAGCGTCAGTCAGAAAGATTTTACGCGCCGGCTTTCTGCTTTCTTTTCTTTTCTCTCTTTCTTTCTTTTCTTTCTTTCTTCCCTAAGCCTCTCCTACTTTTAGGTTTCCTAAGCACCTCCACCTTTTGAAGTTTCCCCATACGTCTCCAACTTTTGAAGGTCCCAAAGCTTCTCCAACTTTTGGAATTTCCCCATACGTGTGCAACTTTTGGAGTCTCTAAAACTTTTCCAACATTTGGATTTTTCCCATACGTCTCCAACTTTTGGAGTCCACCAAGTTTTGGAGTTCCCTAAGCTTCTCCAACTGTAAGAGTTCCCCATACGTCCCTAATAATTAGAGATCTCCATTTTTTGGAGTTTCCTAAGCTTCTCCAATTTTTTGAGTGACCCCTTTCACCTCCAACTTTTGAAGTTCCCTAAGCTTCTCCAACTTTTGAAGTTTCCCCATACGTCTCCAACGTTTGGAGTTCTCCAACATTTGGAGTTCTCTAAGCTTTTCCAACTTTGGAGTTTCCCATTCGTCTCCAACTTTAGTAGTTCCCCATGCGTCTCCAATTTTTGGAGTCACTGAAACTTTTCCTTCTTTTGGATTTTCCCCATATGTCCAACTTTTGGAGTTCACCAATATTTGGAGTTCTCTAAGCTTTTCCAACTTTTGGAGTTCCCTAAGCTTGTCAAACTTTTAGAATTCTCCAAGTTTTTGAGTTCTCCAATTTTCGGAGTTCACCAAACGTCTCGAAAATTTGGAGTTCTTCATTCGTCTCCAACTTTTGGAGTTTCCACATACACCTCCAACTTTTAGACTTTCCCCATACGTCTCGAGGACGTAGGCGACTGTGCTCCCTGCTCGCGTTCGTGTCGCCAGGACTCGACTGTAGCTTCTGTAGCGGCAGCTCTTCTCACGCCCAGTGCGGTTGTTGCCGGTTATGCTTCAGACCCATGTAATAGGGGTCGAGCCACAGACCAACCCCTCTAGATACCGCCGTGCACGTTTTAGTACTGTAAAATTTAGCGCGTGCGTGGTTTAGCACTAACATCTGGGTTGATTGATATTTGGTTGATTTGGTATTATACTAGACTGGTTAGGGTTTGTTTGTTGGATTACGATCACTGGATTAATGATACGAAATAATATGTTTTAAAGGCTTTATTGAAAACTGGTTAAAATTATCAACTCAATAACAATTTCATTTGTTAAAAGTCAATTTGCTAAACAATAATTTTTCCTGACGTTACGCCATGTGCCGATACTGGTGTCAACAAACTAACCTGAATCTAGGCTGTTCTTTGTTTGAAAAATAGAGCTGTTAATTTTAGTTTATTAAAATTGGAAATAACGACGCCATCTTGTGTTGCAATAAAGTTCACACAAAAAAAAACTTTTTAGCAAAAAATAAAACCGACTTCTAAAACAAAACACTACAAAGTGAAAAATAACTTTAATTTCGGAAGTCGGTGTCTTTCGTTTTGTATTTTCGTTTTTTGCCACCGACTTCCGAAATTAAAGTTATTTTTCACTTTGTAGTGTTTTGTTTTAGAAGTCGGTTTTATTTTTTGCTAAAAAGTTTTTATTTTTCACTTTTTAGTTGTGGAACCTACCCCACACAAATTCGAATACATAATTGAGCACAATAATTGTAGATATAGTCATGTAAATAACAGTGATAGGAAGTTATTAAAACATCATCACATCATCCATATAAAATAAGTGGGAAATATACGCATTATTGACGCTAACTCAAAAACTCCCCAAGCAAAGTTAATAAAATTTATATGGGACCACCTCGGAGGTATACCCTTTCAAACAAAAAAAGAATTTTCCAAATCGGTCCATCCGTCTTTGAGTAATCGCGTAACAAACATACAAAAAAAAAAAAAAAAAAACAAAAAAAAAAAATACAGACGAATTGAGAACCTCCTCCTTTTGGAAGTCGGTTAAAAAATAGGCAGTCATGTGGATTTCCAACAGAAGTGAAAACTTAAAACTTTGGAATGTTTTTTTTTTTTTTTTTTGTTAACATTATCATGTTGGTGACGCATAATAGTTTTGTAGCACTGTATAAACTAATCTCTAACTTAGTTCTTATGTATCACCGTCCTTTTGTGGTGATGTATGTCAGAAAGAGATAGCATTTCTCCAATTTAAGTTTAGCTCGTGGACAAGAGAATCGGCGTCGTTGACGGACTTTATAGTACATACAAATAAAAATCTTTTTTTTTTTATATCTTTCTAATATAATATTAAACGCGATCGACGAGTTTTAGCGTTTATGATCTCATTCTGTGACCAATTGTGTTCCACGGCTTTTCTCGCAGACAAACATGATCTCATCCCGCGAACAATCGAAGTTCTGCAATTTACCATTTCCTAAAAGAGCGACACACATGTTATCACCTTTTCCGTCCGGCTGCTCCGGTTTCCATGTGTTGTCAACATTTTCTATTTCTTTTCCTGAAACAATTAAAATATGTTTTAAATTACTTGCGTTTACCCGCGGCATTAACTTCAAATCCTTTTTTTTTAATCTGTGTGGAAATTCTTATGGATACCCTCCGCCTGGGGATAACGGAGGGTAATATGTCGGATTCCTATTGGCTCAAACCTCACGCTTCCTTTCACTATCATGAGTTTGGGGCCCGGGAGATACTTGTACATTCGCTGGACCCGCGACTGATATTATCCTGTCATGCCTAGCGGGTTGCTCATGAACGCACGTCCGCTGCGCGCCATCTTTTTGGGCCAGACTGGTTGAGCGACGACTCAGTCCGAAGTTCGCCACCCGGGGCTCCAGCGGGGGCAGCCAAAGGGGCTGGAGATCGTTAATAGAATCCTAAGGAAGCTGGCGAGTCGGCGATCTCGGTCGAATGCCACTCGTTAAACATACAGCGTGACTCCATAATATGTGTGCGTGCATTTTCGCTCGTTGGATGGAGCCGGCCTTCTGTTGGCACCTACTTACTTATTTAGTGTTAGGTTTCGGAGACGTGGTCGCCCTGTGAGCAGTGGGGATCCAGAGGTAACTGCCTCCACCTTCAAGTTGTAGATCGTGGGTCCGAACCTAGGCAGGCACTTTACTTTGTGTAATTTATTTCACCACCACTGCTCTCAAAACGGCCAATGAAACATTGTCAGGAAACCGGCATGCCCAGAACCAAAACTTCGAAGACATACGACATCTACTGATCCACATTTGGACCACGTTGTAGATTTCGGCCTGAACTCTCTCACGGAGAGGAGGCCTGTGGGATCAGTCTACCCTGATTATGCTTCTAGGTTTACAGTACGTACCGGTAACGGTAATCCAACAAAGTTCTTCATCAAGTTCTTCATCATAAAAGTCCCTAAAAAGATCCCACATATACATAGGGAATAAGTGCTTGATGACCTGGACCTCCTGGCGGTCGTTGAGTACCACCAAGTGACCGCCTTCTGCTAAGCATGTCTTGTGTGCCTCACTCCATTTTCTTTTTTCTTCGTGTAATTTGTAACAGCTGGAGGTTTTTTCGTTGAATGTATAATCTGAAAATATTATATTAAAATCACAGCACATAAATTAATTCAGAATATCATTGTTGTTTTATATTTGCTTTTAGTCATAGTCGTAGTTTGGCTTCGCGTGTTTGGCGCACATACTGTGTAAGTAAGAAAAATCTTTATATAATATAAACGTATACGTATATATAAACGTTCATCCTATGGTGACCGCAGACTTACCTATGGGGTTCGGTTGACATTTGAGTATACTTTGACATGACATAGGTATACGATTTTTTTATTTTTTTTTGTATATAAACGAACACTCGAGGGGTTAAGGCAAAAGAACGGACAGTATACCGAAAAAAATTACATTAAAAAAAGATTTTATACTTCCATTATTGTTTCTACTGTTCCGTATGTAAACAATTATAAGAAATCCTTATATGGGCGACTTTATCTGTCTGTCACAGATCCTTATTTCAGAAACAACCAATGTTATCGTATATTCATCTAAATACTAACTGTGCCTGTTGTTGTAATCGCCGTCGCCGCACCCATCTGGTTTTATATTCTCTACAAGTTTGTAGCAAAAATAGGGAAGATATTGCGAGCATGACGACATGTACACTTTGCCATCACGGGCAAGAGTAAGGCAGTCGCCTGGCATTTTTCCATCGCCATATGAGCCGATTTCTACAGGCATGCGATCCAGATTAAAACCTGAAATAAATCAAATAATTTATTAACATAATGCCTGTTTTGATGACAACTAAAATGATATCAGCCACATGGGTCGATCGACGGTTAAGCTACGCTTGCCACGGCAGCTACGTAGATGGGTGACCTCCGTTACTTATATATAGAGACTCCTACGTGCCTCGGAAAGCACGTTAAGCTGTTGATCCCGGCTGTCATTCGTAGATATTTGGAAGTCGTTTTGTGTAGTCAGTAGCCTAAAATTCTGACGATCCCATCGATTGAGTTCTGATTACCCAGTAACTGGGCTGTGTAGTGACCTGTATCTGACTATAGGCAGACACTCCATGTAAAAAACTGGTATTCGTCTGCCTCCAGCTAGAGTGGAAGCTAACCTCAAGAGAGTTGCCAAAAGACTAGGCAGATGTATTGAACATGCCGCTGGTAATCCCCGAAGGGTTACACAGAGGCGAACCCAGTACACCCACATATCGCCAGTACACCCAGATATCGCCAGTACACCCACATATCGCCAGTACACCCACATATCGCCAGTACACCCACATATCGCCAGTACACCCACATATCGCCAGTACACCCACATATCGCCAGTTATGTCCCACGTTGAAAGTCGTTGAGCGGTAAAAAATAAAAACGTCGCGTTAAATAGCTCTGTCAAATTCTAATTCAAAATATTTAAATAAGTATTTATTAATTTTGCGTTCCATATCGAGAACATCCGAAGAGAATCTCCACGGTTACTCTTTCAAAATTAATTGGCTTTTACAATCATTTAAAACTACAGTGATAATAGGTATGGGAGGACAATGTTTGGCTGGTACAATACCAGGTACTTAATAAAATAGGAAATGGCCCATAAATTGAACATCTGTGAATCTACAAGACCTTTAAACCGGAATAGGTTTATGTAGTAACGCTACGTCGCTTCATCGAAGCTTTACTCTGCTCATCATTCTCCTGCCCTTATCTCAATTTATTTGCGGTCGGCGCAATATGTCCCTTTTTTCCATTCTTCTCTAATAGTCGTCATCTCGGTAGTCTTTCTAGCCATATCATCTTGCACTCAGTCCATCTATCGCTTCTTTTATCTTCCTCTACTCTTATAGCCATCGACATTCATACTCAAAACTTTCCTGACGACATTTGCCTCATTCCTCCGCGTCACATGCCCATACCAAGACAAACGATTTTCGCACAACTTTTCAGTCACTGGTATATATCTTCCCCTTAAGTTTGTGAGGAATGCGGGAGTCGCAGATTGTTCCCGTGACCTGCCGCCATTTCATCCATTCAGTGTTAATCCTGTGCTTACCCGTCCGATATACTTCGCTATCGCTTTGCACGAGTCAACCGAGATACCGAAAATTGGAGCAGACTGGAAGAAGCGCGCCATCAAGCGCTATGGATCCAGAACTGGAGATACCACCAGAATCGTAGAACACATTCAGTTTTGGTTCTGCTGATTTTCAAGCAAACATTCTCCAGTTTCTGTTGCCATTTGTCCAACCTGCTCTGGGTCTCAGGTTCGTCCATAATCAACAGGAATAGCCGACAGGACTTAAAGGCCTCTCCTTGGTGCAAGCCTACAGCCACACTGAAGCTTTACTCTACTATTTACAAGTAATCCTGAATTAAAGTGATAAACTTATATCTTACTTAAAAGTTAAAACTGACCTTCAAGGGAGGCGAAGATTCCTTTAGACTGCAATGCATTCACTCCCAAATAGACAGTATTCACATTATGCTCAACCATTTGTGTACGAAAATATTCCAAGATGTCATTATTTAGCGGAGAGCCCAGTACAGTACCTGTAATCAATAATAATAATTATATATATTGCATACAGGGATAATCGTCGGGTGGTAACTATATATATAGACGTGGATCTTTGACAGTCGTTACGGGTCGTCAGAAGCCCGAAAGTCTGACAACCGGTTTTACCAAGGGTTATCGTAATACCCAGTTACTGAGATCTGAAGATAAGTTAGGCAGGCGCTCTATGTAAAATACTGGTATTCAGCTGCATCCGGTTAGACTGGAAGCTGAACCCAACATATTTGGGAAAAGGCTGGGCAAATTGATTGTTGATATCGCTTTACCTCATCTCGTGAAATCTGAGAATGGCAAAAATATTCCCTGACGAGTTTGTCGGCATGTGGGACCTAGAATCTGCAATAATTGTACCGATAATCGTTACGGTTAATTGCCTAATAGTGGAGAGCCTTAACCGACACTTCAGGTGGCTCTAAATGCGCGGGCTGGGTCAAGGGCTTAATTCAGAAAGCAGTACTCCCTGACACAGCACATATAGTGAGCAGGTTCCTCTCTCTAGAGCCCTGACCACCGCCGACGGCTTGGACCCTGTTCCTGATGCTGATGGGCTACTATTTTAACATTGAAAATGTTTTATCGATCGCTCCGGTATAGCCCCCATTTTCGCTCAGAGTGTGACATCGCCTGGTGTCATGAGTTTTAGGGCTACATCGATAGTTGACGTTTCACAAGACGCGTATCAACAAGGGCCAGAATATGATGAAAAAAAAAATAAAAAAATCAAAAACATTTTTTGAAAATCGCAAAAATGTGAATAAGTCGACCAATTTTTTAGGGACTTTTGTCATAAAATCAACTCTAATCTCAAAAACTAAATGCGATATCGAAAAAATGAAAAAAAACCCTCGGGGTATTGAGTTGGGCTACATTTCGAAAAACCGCTCCTCTGTATCACTAATAGTCTAGGCAAGAGAGTGCCCTTTGTGTGGCGTAATTTCGGGGATCGCGCTCCTTAGATGCGCGTCGCGTCGCTGAGTTGTTATGGGAGTGTTTACGACTTTGATCGTGAAATGATTTGTATTTATTTGTAAATACGTATTTTAATTTAATTATATAATGATGTATTTTTTTTTTGTAATTAATTTTATTTTGCGACACTGAAAATACTTCAAATTACTAATACAATATATTTGACATAACATTATATTTGAGACTAAAATGATTATTTCTATGTTTATAACTAGTTTGTATCGCTTCGTTGTTGTTGTATTTAACAAAAAAATATTTTCTTTCAAAATAGTCCTAAGCATATTTCATTAAAGTTCAATTGCATGGAGTAATTTTTACCTTACGGATTTTTTACTTCGTGCATTTGAGCTCCATTACTTCAAAGACGATACAAAACCATTAGGTCTAAATCTATTAGATTGCACGAGATCTGTGAAGTTCTTATCGCGGCGATTGATTTTTTATCGCGCACTGGATTTTAAACGCACTGCTTAGCCCCAAGAGTTGAAAATCCAACAGTGAGTTTTTTTCACTATGTTGGATTCTCAGTGCTCCATAAAAATTTGGGCTCATTGGAATGATCTAATCGAATAGGTTATAGATAGATGGCAGTCAAGGTCTGATGGTGGAGTAACAAAAAGAAATGAGTAAAAACTGTCCCGGGTTTCTTAAAGGAGATGTTTCAAAATGGGCCAGGTCTATGTACACTACCTCAAAAAAAAAAAAGAAAATCTTTTAAGTGGTAGTTAATTGATAGGTATCAATTATTTTTATCGACTTGAAAATGGCGTCTCACCGATTTAGTTACTATGTGCAATTAAACAATGACAGTAAACCATAGATCTAACATAGATCATAGAAACAGAAGTGTCAGCTGTCAGAACAGTGTCACTGCTGTCACTTTGAACTTGTCAAACGTCATTAATTAATAAAAATGACAGCTTACCGCCATGATGAGTTTTTGTTGAGTGTTGCAATTTCGAAAGTCATTTCTTGTGTTTTACCAGCAAACAAAGTCATTTTAAAGTAATTTGACAGTTGAGAACTGTTTTAAATGTATTTCCCTATTTTTAACCGACTTCCAAAAGGAGGAGGTTCTCAATTCGTCCGTATTTTTTTTTTTGTTTTTTTTTGTATGTTTGTTACGCGATTACTCAAAGACGGATGGACCGATTTAGAAAATTCTTTTTTTTTTGTTTGAAAGGGTATACTTCCGAGGTGGTCCCATATAAATTTTATTAACTTTGCTTGAGGAGTTTTTGAGTTAGCTTCAATAATGCGTATATTTCCCACTTATTTTATATGGATGATGTGATGATGTTTTAATAACTTCCTATCACTTTTATTTATATGGCTATATCTACAATTATTGTGCTCAATTATGTATTAGAATTTGTGTGGGGTAGGTTCCACAACTAAAAAGTGAAAAATAAAAACTTTTTAGCAAAAAATAAAACCGACTTCTAAAACAAAACACTACAAAGTGAAAAATAATTTTAATTTCGGAAGTCGGTGGCAAAAAACGAAAATACAAAACCAAAGACACCGACTTCCGAAATTAAAGTTATTTTTCACTTTGTAGTGTTTTGTTTTAGAAGTCGGTTTTATTTTTTGCTAAAAAGTTTTTTAAGTAGAGTGTACAAGGACCTAGCACACGATCCATACATTCTGGAACACCTTTTAAATTCAACTTTAAACTTCTTATACATTTCGTTTCGATGTTGCTTGTTCGCCGCATCGCCACGCTAACAGCCGCTCTGACTTGCCGCATTAGATGTTTCACATAAAGTAAAATAGTTAAACCATTTTTCTTGTTTGTATTTTTATCTCACCTTCGGCATTGCAGGTAAGTAAGGCTTCGTGCCATGTCGCAGGAATCCGATGCAGTTTCATTGGTATCATTGCACCCAGCACTGCATCTGCGAATTAAATATTTGTAATTTATAGTGATTATACATGGTACTCGGTTAAACGGAGGGGCTTGTAGCTAAGTAATAACCATCTATACACACCAAGACCCCTCCGTGCCTCGGAAAGGACATTGAACCGTTGGTCCCAGCTGTCATTCGTGGATTTTTGGCAGTCGTTACGGGTCGTCAGAAGCCTGAAAATCTGACAACCAGTCTTACCTAGTAACTGGGTCAGATAGGCAATCGCTCCATGTATTCAGCTGCATCCAGTTAGAATGGAAGCCGAGCCAACATATTTGGAGAAGGCTAGGCAGATGATTGTATTACAATCTTACAGAGTACTCAACAAACACACCGAGTTACACCTCTGCTTAACCCTTCGGGGAACACAGGCGTGATGCTGCGTTATGTTACTCTACAACAAAACACATGTACTTACGTACGGTATGGAAGCGACATGTATGCAATAAATTAAACCACAAGTAATAGTAGTCCTCAGAATTATAGTAAAATTACATATTAAATTAGAAAGCATAAACTAATAAAGTTAATTTTTCAAAAAAAATAAATATCAAAATAAATTCAGTAAAAGTAATCGGTCTGTTTAGACAACCGAGCTGGCCTCCTGCGGTGCACCATAGTGCCCAATCCATTGTTCGCTGAACCTAGTTTTTAAGGTTCCGTACCTCAAAAGGAAAAACGGAACCCTTATAGGATCACTCGTGTGTCTGTCTGTCTGTCCGTCTGTCACAGCCAATTTGCTCCGAATCTAATGGACCGATTAAATTGAAACGATGAATTTCTGTGACCCAAATACGGACGTGTAACGTAAATATATACATTTCGAATATGGGGTCAATTTTGCAGGGCAAATAACAAAATTAAAAAAAAATGTTTGCAAACTGTACCGTGTGGCATATCAAATGATAGGGCTTACTGTGAGGGTCACAATTTTTTTTTATAATTTTAAAATAAATTGGTTTAAAGTTATTTAAGAAAATTGTCGTAAATTGACCATTCGGGGGAATGGTCAATTTTCGACAATTAGTTGGGATAAATTCATCCCAACTACGTAAATCTTCGTTGTGCGTGGTCCGACACGCACTTGGCTGGTTTTTCTTTTTGTTTGCACACATGTTCAAGGCTTCAAGTTTATTGACTGAACTCGACATTTTTAGCAGACTTACACAAATCGACTCCGAACTAAGCAAGCAATTAGTAAAATGGTGGGCTTTAAATTTATGCGCACACAGCATATCTACTTCTGCGCATGTGCAAATAGCTGCCACGTAATATTGCAAAAAGGCACGAGCAAAATATACGTTCATCCAAACATATTTAATGAATACTTAAATTTGATATTTAAAATTAATAAACAAATTTAATGAATATTTAAAATTAATTTATTGATCGAAATCTAAATCCAGAGTAAATAATAACGCGTTTAATGAAGGATTATTAGTATTGTAACTTTTGTTTGAATGATAATCTGTACTTGACTAATTAGTAAAACTTTTCTCAAATAATAAAAACTCTGCGTCGGCCTGACGACGAAGTTAAAATTAAAAAAAAAAAAACTGAAAGTAAAAAGCACTAGTGAGAAAAAGTGGCACTTTCCGAACAATTTGGCTGCTTGGAAAACGCTCTTTTCGAGCACATGCATTGTAATATAATTGACTACTCAGCACATTCACAGCATTCTTTAAAAATAGGCAGGTTATAGGCCTGTAGGTAGGTATACCAAATAACTTGTCTTTGAATATACCCCCGTCCCATACTTCAGCAGTTAGGTGTGCACTTGGTCGCTGGTCATGCGGACCCGACCATGATCACTGATTAGTGTAAACAGGTAATAGGTGGGAATATAAATCAATTTCTATTGGTCGATAGTCACATTTCATTTGCTATATTTCGGTTCCTCCGAAGATGAACTATGGAGCCTTTAAATGTTGTCGTACAGTACGCGACCAAGAATAGAGATAAACAACAAGGGAAAGGCCAAATAAACCCTGAATGGACTGTGTGAAACAATGATGTAAGGCTTAAAACCGTTGTGTCTACTGAGATGACGAAGAATAGAGAAGTATGGAAGAAGAAGTCATGTTGCGCCGATCCCAAATAAATTGGAACAAGGGCGAGAGAATAATTATTTCATATAAAACACAGAGGTAGAATAAAAATAATAAAAAAACGCTTACCGCTCATTACCAGGAAGGTTAAACAAAAAAGTAACTTCAACATTTTCAGTCTTCAACGTCCACAAATGTAATGACTTTAGTTTACGATGCTTAGTACTTATATACTACTCACATTGACGCATACATATACACATTTTGATAACATTTGATTCTAATACTTAATCAGTACCTAAAAGTATTCAATTATCTTATTTTTCTTAAAAGTTTAGGTGCCTACTATGTCTTTATCTTCGCTTGAAATGTGATAGGTATGCTCTGGGTATTTCCAACTGGAAGTTCTCAGTAGCAGTCCAGGGTCTGGCTTTGTGCCCGGTAGATGGCGATAGGCTCGCCCTCTATTACTTGGCACTCAAACATAACTGGCGAAATGTGGGGGTACTATAGTTACAGCTCTGCCTAACCCTTCGGCGATTACAGGCGTCTTATGCGATACTGAAAAACAATGTCTCGACTTACGGTATCGAAGTAAGTTTACAGTTGTGTAAGTTGACCCGCTCATTGTGTAAGGTCGCGTCCCAACTAAAACCGATCCCCGCGCGAGTAGGCGATCGTCACGTTCAGGTCACTTTTTGTTCGGCGAAAACGCACGTGTGGTCGAGCGGACTTCTAAAACGTGATATACCTAATGTACGCGACGGTTGCTTATTCGCGTGAACGATAATTTTGGTTAGGACGCGGGGTAACCCTTAGGTTACCCGAAAACAATGTGTAATTGGGTTGAAAGGGTAAGCCTTTCACAGTATAACACATTACAGTAAGGACTTTTAAAAATCATTTTCGTAAATCCGATCGGAAATCTAGAAAACGGGTAACTGTAACTGGGTACCCGTTGCCGGTTACGGTTACCCGGTGGTATCGATTAATGAAAAGCTTTTACAGAGCACTATACGAAGCTCCACAAGAACTGGAACATTGGAATCTTACCTACAGATAATTTAAATACAAACTACACGTACTTCTAATGGCTATCATCAAATTCTCTCACTTTAAATGAAGACAAAACTTTGTATCCTCCATTTGCTAACCTTACCAATTATAATATCTCTGCACATAAATGTAACTTTCCTCCAGCTCCAAGTTGTAACTGTCCTAATATTAGGCCCACGAAAAGTCTTAAATATCTTGGAATTGAAATTTATGCTAATTTACCTGTTCTAAACCACATTTAATCTCTAACCAAACGAATACGTAAGCTCACTTACATTTTAAAGGGCTTCGTGATGTAGCAGACAAACAGATGAAAAGCATGGTTAATGAAGCTTTGATACAATCCAACTTTAGTTACTGCATCCCAACATGGAGAGGAACATGCAAAACTAAAATGATAACCGTTGAAAGAGCCAAAAGAATGAAGAGTGAGTTTAACCAATCCTCATCTTTTTGTCCACCTCACAACTTTAGGAGGAAACTCAAGTTGTAACTGTACGCCAGCTATACATATTGCTCACAAATTTCTTTTCCAACACTCCAACTTACCTGAAGAAAGAAGAAAACGCAGAGCTCTCTCCAGAAGAAACTACGCAATATGTGAGTCAGCTGCTGTCAATACCTCCTTTGCGCAAAGATTCTTCCCATTCCGAATTATTCAATAAGATAAATAAAATTATCAACATAGCTTATTGTAGTAAAATTGAGTGTAAAAACAAAATAACCGGCCCCCTTCTACCATCGGACATCTAGACGCACAGCCAGTTACAATCCTTACCTAACTAGGTAAAAGACATTTGTTTGGTAAAAGACAATTTTTTTATAATGCGCACAGCAAAAGAGTGGAACTCACTACTTGCGTCTGTATTTCCGAGCGCATACAACCCTAATATCTTCAAAGTGAGAACGAACAGACTTCTTCTGGGTAAGCTCACTCCATCGTCGACTTTGTCTCTGTCACCTCTGACCTAGACTAGTCAAGAGCAAACCCATCTCAAATAAAAAACAAATGGTTACTTTTTTTGCAGTTTATTTTTCAATACATTTTAGTTACATAATATACAATCTTAACACCTTGTCTAAAGACCTTTAAAGGTTTATGTGACAAAGTGGAGGAAGCAAACACGCTCATAACAAATACTTAAAATTATGTTAGCTACTTAAAAAATGGAGATGGGATGTCACCAGTAATATAATATTTTTTTAAGGTAGATTTACATTTTTTAAATGTACTAGAGGCAATATTTGACTGCACAGTTTCAAGAATTTTATTTAGAGCAGGTAATATAATAAGTTGGGGAAAAAGTTTCTTCGCATTTTTTAAGAAAATTCAAAACATTTTTTAATATAGTTTATTTACATTTAACTAAAGTATGTAGGTACCATTTTGTTCGATAACTTTTTGCCATCTTGTAGGTATAGGGACATGATCCCATTGCTATAGAAATTTTGGGACTTCTGGTCAAAATACCGCGACAAGTGGTTTTGGCAGTCCCCTCGTGATGTTAACCTGACACTGGCTAAAGAATTCTGAAGAGATCGAAACAGGTGGAAATCTGAAGGTCAGGACTATACGGCGGATGCATTAACACCTCCCAGCCAAACTCTCTTAATTTTTGCTGAGTGGCTAAATATGTGTGAGGTCTAGCGTTATCATGATGAAAAACCACACCCCTTCTGTTGATTAATTCCGGCCGCTTTCTCTCAACTTCTTGCTTTAATCTCATCAATTGTTCGCAGTAGAGTTTAGAATCGATGGTCATGCCTGGTGGTAACAGCTCATAATGAATAATGCCCATCCAATCCCACCACACACACAGCATCACCTTGTTGCGAGTTAACCCGGGTTTGGCCACAGTCTGTGAAGCCTGACCGGCCTTTGACCACGACCTTTTTCGCACGTTCTTGTCATACGTGATCCACTTTTCATCACCAGTTATCAGCTTCTTCAAAAATGGTTCGGTTTTATTACGTCGTAATAAAGAATCACAAATGAGTACACGGTTCATTAGGTTTCTTTCAGTGAGCTCGTGAGGTACCCAAATGTCGAGCTTTTTTGTGTACCCAGTTTTTTTCAAATGCGCCATAACTATTTTGTGGTCAATTTCCAGTTCTACAGCTTCGCCGATCTTGCTCCACTTTTTCAAAAATGGCATCCATTTTAGCCGTAATAGGGCGACCAGAGCGACGTGCATCTTTGACATCAAAATTTCCGGATTGAAAACGCTTAAACCAAATTTGTGCTACTCTCACAGACACTACACTAGGTCCATAAACATCGCAAATTTTTTTCGCGGCTTGCGTTGCATTTTTACCTTTTTTGTAGTAAAATTTTAAAATGTATCGAATTTCTTCATTAGATTCACTCATCTTGACGGTACGAAAAACAAATGAAAATCACACATTTTCCTTATTTGATTTTGGAATTATGTTCTTTAAAATTTAAACTTTCAATGATACCAAAACCAGCCAGATACAAATAGTATGGCCAAAGAGATTTTATTACAAGTTCATACATACTATAATGCGAAAAGACTTTTTCCCCAACCTAATATATTCCCACGTTCTCCTGCCATACACATTTACAGTTGTAGGTAGTCAGAGCTAAATCAGAGCGACGCAGAAACGGAAAAAGTCCTGGAGTTAAAGGATATTAATAATAATAACTTGTTACTTTATGTAACAAGTCATTATTATTAATAACCTTTATTTTTTTTACATATATAATATAAATATATAATATCTTAGGACATTGTTCACACACGGTCATCTGATCCCAAACTAAGCAGAGCCAGAAAACTGATAAACTACATACAATACTTTTTTTGTAAATACATACTTATATAGATAATTACACCCAGACTCAGGACAAACAGACATGTTCATGCACACAAATGTTTGTCCTGGATGGGAATCGAACCCACGACCAGCGGCATGGCAGGTGGTATCTTAACCAATTATATTTTGAAATATTAGAATAAAAACATTTAAAAATACAAAAAAAATGTAGCCTACCGGTATCGGGAGCAAGGTTTTATTATTATTATACTTAATTGTTTATTTTATACAAGTGTAAAGAATGGATAATCTTGAAAAAGCACATAATAGACTAAAAATATCCCAAGTACGACTTAGGATACGATTTTTTTTAGAAAAAGATATTGTGCAATTTTTGTGACACTATTTACTGCCTCTCTGTTGGCATAGTCAACGTACAATATTATAACAGATGGAATTCATTCCTTTGAGGACGTGGTGAAGAAAAATGTAAAAAAGTTGCGGGTTGTTCGAAAGAGTTACCGTGGCCCTGGCACAGGCAACTGCAGGAAGGGGAAGTTATTTGATGATTTTCCATCCACAAAAAAAAAGGCTTAGTTTACACTCCAGATCTCCCACAATTTTAAACTTAATCTGTCATAAGAACGTAATTTGTGGAGATAAATAAACATTATTTTATGTTATTTATTTATTTACTTAATTTGACTCACACTAGGTACTTGTTGCCCGCGACTTCGTCTGCGTGAGTTTTTCATATCATTATGATGATAAATATGTCCGTCTGCAGGTCCCAGGCTAACCTACCTTCGGTTCAGTAGTTTAAGCGTGAAGAGATTATAGACAGACATAATAGAGCTGCTTTCGTATTTATATGAATTTAAGTATTAGTATGGAAGATGACAACGCCTGTGACATTATCTCTTATTACAATATCAATGCTAGTTACAAAATAGTATATTATTAAACTGTTGCATAATGAGGGGTATTAAAATACGAGTGTGTGTTTAAAACCGAGCCGTACGCGAGGTTTTTAATAGTATCACACGAGGTGTATTCATACCTTTTTATGCAGTTTCATACACTACTTTATGTACTCTCAACCATTCGGAGTCTGCTGGAGTCTGTTGCCACTCCTAGCACTATTTCCTCGCCGTAAATATGATCTATGTTTTGTTACGTGTGCTAAGTATATGTTCAAAATCTTAAGCTATTTATAAAAAGTTATATTCATGTTTTCAGCTATGAGCGCATTGTTATCTGTTATCTTTTGTCTTGTATAAATGTATGTTTTATTATACCTATAATTTATAACCGATATGTACCTATATATGACCTATAACTTATATGTGTAGTATTTAAACTGTAAGTATATGTTGGTCAATAAATAAATAAATGAAAATAAACATTGGGATTGAACCTACTAAATACACATAAAAACGATCAAATTTATAAGAGTAAGGAATCATTTATTGCTTATAATAATCTTACAGAACTCATCGCATGCGCTAAAGTGGGTGCTACCACAGACAAAGTAAAGATTTGAATCAAAACTTTTTTGTAATGCTATTAAAATGGTGCGCCCCGCATATGCGAGCCACTCACTGACTTACAAACCTATGGACTTGTCATACCTACAAAATTAGCGTGCCTACCTACAAAAATCGGGCACTTAACATGGCCGCCTTTCGTAGGTTTGTAACTGCGAGTGCAAGAGAGAGCAAGCAACCGTTTGACAGCACATCTAGCAATCATCTACCACAAAACTCAGCACAGCAGTCAACATGGTGACCGGTCACGCATAGAAACGATTTTGACGTCACACAAAAGTGTTTTCAAATTTAGTCCTTCACTAACATTTAGATGTCTCTCTTTTCATACGCAGCTCTTGATTAGTTAAAAAGAAACAAAACACTTTTTGAGATGTTTGTGTCGATATGACAGATATTTGTATAACTATTCTTCCTAAAGTAGAATATGCCATCTCCATATTTTTCTATATCAATGGTGCCACTGGAAACAAATAATTGATAGAAACTCGTTGGTTATAATACCTTCTTGGATTTGCCTTGAATCGTACAGGTAAAATAACAAAAAATGTTTCATAACATTATTTTGTTAGAGAAAAAGTGTTATCATATTGATTCTAGTTTTGAATTTCGATATTGTGTTTATAACTTTTTTTTTAATACATTAACAATAGTACAAATAACAAAAAGGCTAAGCATTGCCATACAATGTGGTAATGCCGCCAGTCTCTTGGGTACATTACCAGACGACAGCGATGCGTATGAAATTTTCGATGTAGTTTGTGAATAGTTTTAGTTAAGTTAGGATGTAATTTTGTTATTTTTACTATTGTTTATGAAGTATGTCAAAATAAACTCGTTTTGAAGTTTATAATTCGAATTTGACGATAGATAAAAGTATTTTTTTCAAGATTTTTCCGGGTCATGTGCATAGCTAACCTGCAACATGAGATATGTGGTCGAAGTAGAAGTCACTGGGTTTTCCTCATCGCGAGATAAATATAGATAAAACTAGTAAATACTTATTGCTGATTAAGTCACTCATCAGCTCTAAGTGATTAGCCTTGGTGGTGAAGCACACTAAGATGGCTATGTATGTACATTTTTACCAGCCTACATCCCTGACCTTGCCTACTGGCAGTCATGATAGGACCAGCGTTATCCATACCAGTGCTTTCAAAAAGATAACCGGGAAGGAGACGCTGCTGTGGCAAATTACCCATCACAGTAACTGTTCTACCCGACATGCGACAACAACGCACGCAACTACGAGTACGACAACAAATCTTTGCTAGGCTTCGTCCGCCTGTTGGCCAGTATGAATCCCTAATCGGAGCCAGCAATAACTGCGAGCTTGCATGCAACAGCTTTACATGTTCAAATTCGTATAGTAACTTCGTCAATTTGTGAGTGGACTGTAAAATAATAGGGTGCTGTTTATCAAAAGATACAGTTAAATTTGCTAAGCGTCCTCCGCCGCGCATGATGTTTTTAGTATCTAAGAATACGTAAATTTGATAAGGGCGCTTTTCTAAGACAACTTCTGATTATGGACGCTCTGACGGTGGAAATACAGGAAGAGGCACCCTGGTGCATGCTATTTGCCGACGACATCGTTCTTGTCGGTGAAGATGGACCTGAGATCCAGAGCAGATTGGGAGAAATGGCAGCAGAAACTGGAGAATGTTGGCTTGAAAATAAGCAGAATCTGCGATTTCGGCGGTCTCTCCAGTTTTAGAGCCATAGCGCTTGATGGCGCGCTTCTTCCGATCTGCTCCGACTTCCAGAATCTTGGTTCACTTGTGCAAAGCGATGGCGAAGTAGATCGGACTGTTAAGCACAGAATTAACACTGGATGGATGAAATGGCGGCAGATCACGGGAACAATGACGATAGATAAAAGTTTTTTTTTTTTTCAAGATTTGTCCGGGTCATTTGCGTAGCTAACCTGCAACATGAGATATGTGGTCGAAGTAGATGTCACTGGGTTTTCCTCATCGCGAGATAAATATAGATAAAGCTAGTAAATACTTATTGCTGATTAAGTCACTCATCAGCTCTAAGTGATTAGCCTTGGTGGTGAAGCACACTAAGATGGCTATGTATGTACATTTTTACCAGCCTACATCCCTGACCTTGCCTACTGGCAGTCATGATAGGACCAGCGTTATCTATACCAGTGCTTTCAAAAAGATAACCGGGAAGGAGACGCTGCTGTGGCAAATTACCCATCACAGTAACTGTTCTACCCGACATGCGACAACAACGCACGCAACTACGAGTACGACAACAAATCTTTGCTAGGCTTCGTCCGCCTGTTGGCCAGTATGAATCCCTAATCGGAGCCAGCAATAACTGCGAGCCTGCATGCAACAGCTTTACATGTTCAAATTCGTATAGTAACTTCGTCAATTTGTGAGTGGACTGTAAAATAATAGGGTGCTGTTTATCAAAAGATACAGTTAAATTTGCTAAGCGTCCTCCGCCGCGCATGATGTTTTTAGTATCTAAGAATACGTAAATTTGATAAGCGCGCTTTTCTAAGACAACTTCTGATTATGGACGCTCTGACGGTGGACATACAGGAATAGGCACCCTGGTGCATGCTATTTGCCGACGACATCGTTCTTGTCGGTGAAGATGGACCTGAGATCCAGAGCAGATTGGGAGAAATGGCAGCGGAAACTGGAGAATGTTGGCTTGAAAATAAGCAGAATCTGCGATTTCGGCGGTCTCTCTAGTTCTGGAGCCATAGCGCTTAATGGCGCGCTTCTTCCGATCTGCTCCGACTTCCAGAATCTTGGTTCACTTGTGCAAAGCGATGGCGAAGTAGATCGGACTGTTAAGCACAGAATTAACACTGGATGGATGAAATGGCGGCAGATCACGGGAACAATGACGATAGATAAAAGTTTTTTTTTTTCAAGATTTTTCCGGGTCATTTGCGTAGCTAACCTGCAACATGAGATATGTGGTCGAAGTAGATGTCACTGGGTTTTCCTCATCGCGAGATAAATATAGATAAAGCTAGTAAATACTTATTGCTGATTAAGTCACTCATCAGCTCTAAGTGATTAGCCTTGGTGGTGAAGCACACTAAGATGGCTATGTATGTACATTTTTACCAGCCTACATCCCTGACCTTGCCTACTGGCAGTCATGATAGGACCAGCGTTATCTATACCAGTGCTTTCAAAAAGATAACCGGGAAGGAGACGCTGCTGTGGCAAATTACCCATCACAGTAACTGTTCTACCCGACATGCGACAACAACGCACGCAACTACGAGTACGACAACAAATCTTTGCTAGGCTTCGTCCGCCTGTTGGCCAGTATGAATCCCTAATCGGAGCCAGCAATAACTGCGAGCCTGCATGCAACAGCTTTACATGTTCAAATTCGTATAGTAACTTCGTCAATTTGTGAGTGGACTGTAAAATAATAGGGTGCTGTTTATCAAAAGATACAGTTAAATTTGCTAAGCGTCCTCCGCCGCGCATGATGTTTTTAGTATCTAAGAATACGTAAATTTGATAAGCGCGCTTTTCTAAGACAACTTCTGATTATGGACGCTCTGACGGTGGACATACAGGAATAGGCACCCTGGTGCATGCTATTTGCCGACGACATCGTTCTTGTCGGTGAAGATGGACCTGAGATCCAGAGCAGATTGGGAGAAATGGCAGCGGAAACTGGAGAATGTTGGCTTGAAAATAAGCAGAATCTGCGATTTCGGCGGTCTCTCCAGTTCTGGAGCCATAGCGCTTAATGGCGCGCTTCTTCCGATCTGCTCCGACTTCCAGAATCTTGGTTCACTTGTGCAAAGGGATGGCGAAGTAGATCGGACTATTAAGCACAGAATTAACACTGGATGGATGAAATGGCGGCAGATCACGGGAACAATCTGCGACTCCCGCATTCCCCTTAAAATGAAGGGGAAGATTTATAAAGCAATGGTTAGACCTGCCGTCTTGCATGGATCAGAATGTTGGGCCACAAAAAGAATGAATGAAAGGCAATTGCATGCAGCCGAGATGAGAATGCTAAGAGGGATGTGTGGTGTTACGCGAATGGATAGAATAAGAAATGAGTATGTAAGAGGAAGTCTGATAGTGACACCGGTGACTGATAATTTGTGTGGAAATCGGTTGTCTTGGTATGGTTAGTTAGTTAGTTATTTATTTCATAAACAAACAAATATTTGTGTTTAAATATTAATACATTTTAACAAAAAAAAAAAAAAAAAACAAGGGTTATTTTAAGGGTAGGTAACAAGGGTAGGGTAGTTTTGAATGTAGACGGCTATACTAGTAAGGGAAGACCAAAGAAACGATGGGTGGACTGTGTGAAACATGATATGGCCAGAAAGAGATGACGACTAATAGAGAAGTATGAAAAAAAAAAGACATGTTGCGCCGACCCCAAATAAATTAGGACAAGGGCAGGAGAATGATGATGACAGGCAGGCTCGTGGCTAAATAATAATAGCTGCACAAAGCCGGTCAATCGAAGGTTAAGCTACGCTTGCCGAGGTCTTTCCGTGGATGGGTGACCATCATAACATAATTATTATAAATAACCGGCTGTTATTCGTAGAGATTTGGCAGTCGTTACGGTTACCTAGTCAGAATCCCGAAAGTCTGTCCACCAGTCTTACCACGGGGTATTACGTTACCCAGTAATTGGGTCGTACAGGTCAGGTAGGCAGTCGTTTCATTTAAAATACTGTTATTCAGATGCATCTGGTTAGACTGGAAGGCGACCCCAACATAGTTGGGTAAAGGCTAGTCTGATTAATCAATATTCTACAGTCAGAGAAGTTTTGAGATTTTCAAGCTTCTAACTAGGGATGCAAGAAGTGCCAAAAAGTATCGATAGCTGTCGTATCGTTATTAAATAAAAATTAAGTTATCGATTTCTACAGATCGAAAAAAAATATCGATATATCGGTGAAATTTTCAAAAACATATTTACACTTTATGAAATTCAATTGTGTTTGTAAAAACAAACACAATTGAATTTCATAAAGTCTAAATATGTTTTTGAAAATTTCATATAAATATATATATTCATATAAATACCGAACTAGGAACATCTTTTCTGATAATCAAGTCACAGCAATGTGAAATCATAAATGAATAAACATTGATAAAAATATAATGCTTTTTAATCGGAATAAAATACCTATACAATTCATTTATAATGCAAACCAATACTTAACCGAAAGAGACAAAAGTAAAACTCTGATGTGCTATGCTGACAATTGGCGTCTGATATTGGGTACGCTAAGATTAGCAGCTGATGCCATTCTCTTGATGTAACTGAGGATGCAGAAGATACCAAATATTTTGGTGTTATTTCTGAAAGGACTGAGGTGAAAAGATTACACGAAGGGTTTTCTTTAATTATTCTGTTGGAAAAGTTCCATACAACACTAGACATGATATTTTACAAACAGTTTGTATTTTAATACCTATATGTTGCCGGTTGCGTTGAGGGTTAGCCTTGCCATTTTTTCTGAGCAAGAAAAAAATAAGCAATTAAAAAATAAGACTACTTTTATTCCAGCGGTTTTAATCAGTGGCGACAACGGTGTGGCTATTGGAAATATATCTTAAATGATACGATTTCGATACTAGGTATCGATGTATCGAAATAATAAATATCGCCAAAAAAATATCGATTTATCGATATTTGTGTGGTGTGGTGTGATGAAGGCAACGGTGCGGTTTAAAAGAAGATGTAGTAACAAAATTGAAAAAAGTATGCTTTGAGGGTTTGGTCATGTTCAGAGGATGAATGAAACGCGACTAGCAGCAGATGTGAGTGGCAACGCTAGGAGCGGACGCCCTAGGAAGAGATATGGTGACTTTATTGGTGATGTTCTTCAGAAAAGGTATTTACAAGGCAGATGTGAGTGAAAACGCTAGGAGCGGACGCCCTAGGAAGAGATATGGTGACTTTATTGGTGATGTTCTTCAGAAAAGGTATTTACAAGGCAGATGTGAGTGGAAACGCAATGAGCGGACGCCCTAAGAAGAGATATGGTGACTTTATTGGTGATGTTCTTCAGAAAAGGTATTTACAAGGCAGATGTTAGTGGAAACACTAGGAGCGGACGCCCTAGGAAGACATATGTTGACTTTATTGGTGATGTTCTTCAGAAAAGGTGTTTACAAGGCAGATGTGAGTGGAAACCCTAGGAGCGGACGCCCTAGGAAGAGATATGGTGACTTTATTGGTGATGTTCTTCAGAAAAGGTATTTACAAGGCAGATGTGAGTGGAAACGCAATGAGCGGACGCCCTAGGAAGAGATATGGTGACTTTATTGGTGATGTTCTTCAGAAAAGGTATTTACAAGGCAGATGTGAGTGGAAACGCTATGAGCGGACGCCCTAGGAAGAGATATGGTGACATTATTGGTGATGTTCTTCAGAAAAGGTATTTACAAGGCAGATGTGAGTGGAAACGCTAGGAGCGGACGCCCTAGGAAGAGATATGGTGACATTATTGGTGATGTTCTTCAGAAAAGGTATTTACAAGGCAGATGTGAGTGGAAACGCTACGAGCGGACGCCCTAGGAAGAGATATGGCGAGTTTATTGGTGATGTTCTTCAGAAAAGGTATTTACAAGGCAGATGTGAGTGGAAACGATAGGAGCGGACGCCCTAGGAAGAGATATGGTGACATTATTGGTGATGTTCTTCAGAAAAGGTATTTACAAGGCAGATGTGAGTGGAAACGCTAGGAGCGGACGTCCTAGGAAGAGATATGGTGACTTTATTGGTGATGTTCTTCAGAAAAGGTATTTACAAGGCAGATGTGAGTGGAAACGCTATGAGCGGACGCCCTAGGAAGAGATATGGTGACATTATTGGTGATGTTCTTCAGAAAAGGTATTTACAAGGCAGATGTGAGTGGAAACGCTAGGAGCGGACGCCCTAGGAAGAGATATGGTGACATTATTGGTGATGTTCTTCAGAAAAGGTATTTACAAGGCAGATGTGAGTGGAAACGCTACGAGCGGACGCCCTAGGAAGAGATATGGCGACTTTATTGGTGATGTTCTTCAGAAAATTCAGGTGCGTAGTATTCGCAACCGGCGTGCGTTTATGACCAGATGTATGAACGTAAACGAAGCAAAAGGAGTATGTAAGGATCGTAGCATGTGGCGTTCTGTAGTTTCTGCCTACTCCCATGGGGGTACATACATACATAAACTCACGCCTTCGTCCCATGGGACGAAGGCATGAGTTTATGTATGTATGTATATCGATACATCGATACATAAACCTATAGACTTGTCATACCTACAAAATTAGCGTGCATACCTACAAAAATCGGGCACTCAAGATGGCTTCCTTTCGTAGGTTTGTAACTGCGAGTGCAAGAGAGAGCAAGCAACCGTTTGACAGCACATCTAGCAATCATCTCCCACAAAACTCAGCACAACAGTCAACATGGTGACCGGTCGAAATAGAAACGATAGAAAACGCATAGAAACGATTTTGACGTCACACAAGAGTGTTTTCAAATTTAGTCCTTCACTAACATTTAGATGTCTCTCTTTTCATACGCAGCTCTTGATTAGTTAAAAAGAAACAAAACACTTTTTGAGATGTTTGTGTCGATATGACAGATATTTGTATAACTATTCTTCCTAAAGTAGAATATGCCATCTCCATATTTTACTGTCTCAATGGTGCCACTGGAAACAAATAATTGATAGAAACTCCTTGGTTATAATAACTTCTTGGATTTGCCTTGAATCGTACAGGTAAAATAAAAAAAAATGTTTCATAACATTATTTTGTTAGAGAAAAAGTGTTATCATATTGATTCTAGTTTTGAATTTCGATATTGTGTTTATAACTTTTTTTTTTAATACATTAACAATAGTACAAATAACAAAAAGGCTAAGCATTGCCATACAATGTGGTAATGCCGCCAGTCTCTTGGGTACATTACCAGACGACAGCGATGCGTATGAATTTTTCCATGTAGTTTGTGAATAGTTTTAGTTAAGTTGTGTTGAAATATTAATACACTTTAACAAAAAAAAAATAATAATAACAAGGGTAGTTTTAAGGGTAGGTAACAAGGGTAGGGCAGTTTTGAGTATGAATGTGGACGGCTATACGAGTAAGGGAAGACCAAAGAAACGATGGGTGGACTGTGTGAAACATACATTACCAGACGACAGCGATGCGTATGAATTTTTCGATGTAGTTTGTGAATAGTTTTAGTTAAGTTAGGATGTAATTTTGTTATTTTTACTATTGTTTATGAAGTATGTCAAAATAAACTCGTTTTGAAGTTTATAATTCGAATTTGACGATAGATAAAAGTATTTTTTTAAAGATTTTTCCGGGTCATGTGCATAGCTAACCTGCAATATGAGATATGTGGTCGAAGTAGAAGTCACTGGGTTTTCCTCATCGCGAGATAAATATAGATAAAGCTAGTAAATACTTATTGCTGATTAAGTCACTCATCAGCTCTAAGTGATTAGCCTTGGTGGTGAAGCACACTAAGATGGTATGTACATTTTTACCAGCCTACATCCCTGACCTTGCCTACTGGCAGTCATGATAGGACCAGCGTTATCCATACCAGTGCTTTCAAAAAGATAACCGGGAAGGAGACGCTGCTGTGGCAAAATACCCATCACAGTAACTGTTCTACCCGACATGCGACAACAACGCACGTAATTATGATACCGGATCTTTGCTAGGCTTCGTCCGCCTGTTGGCCAGTATGAATCCCTAACCGAAGCCAGCAATAACTGCTAGCCTGCATGCAACAGCTTTACATGTTCAAATTCGTATAGTAACTTCGTCAATTTGTGAGTGGACTGTAAAATAATAGGGTGCTGTTAATCAAAAGATACAGTTAAATTTGCTAAGCGTCCTCCGCCGCGCATGATGTTTTTAGTATCTAAGAATACGTAAATTTGATAAGGGCGCTTTTCTAAGACACCTTCTGATTATGGACGCTCTGACGGTGGACATACAGGAAGAGGCACCCTGGTGCATGCTATTTGCCAACGACATCGTTCTTGTCGGTGAAGATGGACCTGAGATCCAGAGCAGGTTGGGAGAAATGGCAGCGGAAACTGGAGAATGTTGGCTTGAAAATAAGCAGAATCTGCGATTTCGGCGGTCTCTCCAGTTCTGGAGCCATAGCGCTTAATGGCGCGCTTCTTCCGATCTGCTCCGACTTCCAGAATCTTGGTGCACTTGTGCAAAGCGATGGCGAAGTAGATCGGACTATTAAGCACAGAATTAACACTGGAATGGCGACTGAAATGGCGGCAGATCACGGGAACAATCTGCGACTCCCGCATTCCCCTTAAAATGAAGGGGAAAATTTATAAAGCAATGGTTAGACCCACAGAACAGATGAAAGTTAGACCTGCCGTCTTGCATGGATCAGAATGTTGGGCCACAAAAAGAATGAATTAAAGGCAATTGCATGCAGCCGAGATGAGAATGCTAAGAGGGATGTGTGGTGTTACGCGAATGGATAGAATAAGAAATGAGTATGTAAGAGGAAGTCTGAAAGTGACACCGGTGACTGATAATTTGTGTGGAAATCGGTTGTCATGGTATGGTTAGTTAGTTAGTTATTTATTTCATAAACAAACAAACATTTGTGTCGAAATATTAATACACTTTAACAAAAAAAATAATAATAATAATAACAAGGGTAGTTTTAAGGGTAGGGTAGTTTTGAATGTGGACGGGTATACGAGTAAGGGAAGACCAAAGAAACGATGGGTGGACTGTGTGAAACATGATATGGCCAGAAAGAGATGACGACTAATAGAGAAGTACCTATGAAAAAAAAGACATGTTGCGCCGACCCCAAATAAATTGGGACAAGGGCAGGAGAATGATGATGACAGGCGGGCTCGTGGCTAAATAATAAAAGCTGCACAAAGCCGGTCAATCGAAGGTTAAGCTACGCTTGCCGAGGTCTTTCCGTGGATGGGTGACCATCATAACATAATTATTATAAATACCCGGTTGTTATTCGTAGATGTTTGGCAGTCGTTACGGTTACCTAGTCAGAATCCCGAAAGTCTGTCCACCAGTCTTACTACGGGGTATTACGTTACCCAGTAATTGGGTTGTACAGGTCAGGTAGGCAGTCGTTTCATTTAAAATACTGTTATTCTGATGCATCTGGTTAGACTGGAAGGCGACCCCAACATAGTTGGGTAAAGGCTAGTCTGATTAATCAATATTCTACAGTCAGAGAAGTTTTGAGATTTTCAAGCTTCTAACTAGGGATGCAAGAAGTGCCAAAAAGTATCGATATCTGTCGTATCGTTATTAAATAAAAATTAAGTTATCGATTTCTACAGATCGAAAAAAAATATCGATATATCGGTGAAATTTTCAAAAACATATTTACACTTTATGAAATTCAATTGTGTTTGTAAAAACAAACACAATTGAATTTCATAAAGTCTAAATATGTTTTTGAAAATTTCATATAAATATATATATTCATATAAATACCGAACTAGGAACATCTTTTCTGATAATCTAGTCACAGCAATGTGAAATCATAAATGAATAAACATTGATAAAAATATAATGCTTTTTAATCGGAATAAAATACCAATACAATTCATTTATAATGCAAACCAATACTTAACCGAAAGAGACAAAAGTAAAACTCTGATGTGCTATGCTGACAATTGGCGTCTGATATTGGGTACGCTAAGATTAGCAGCTGATGCCATTCTCTTGATGTAACTGAGGATGCAGAAGATACCAAATATTTTGGTGTTATTTCTGAAAGGACTGAGGTGAAAAGATTACACGAAGGGTTTTCTTTAATTATTCTGTTGGAAAAGTTCCATACAACACTAGACATGATATTTTACAAACAGTTTGTATTTTAATACCTATATGTTGCCGGTTGCGTTGAGGGTTAGCCTTGCCATTTTTTCTGAGCAAGAAAAAAATAAGCAATTAAAAAATAAGACTACTTTTATTCCAGCGGTTTTAATCAGTGGCGACAACGGTGTTGCTATTGGAAATATATCTTAAATGATACGATTTCGATACTAGGTATCGATGTATCGAAATAATAAATATCGCCAAAAAAATATCGATTTATCGATATTTGTGTGGTGTGGTGTGATGAAGGCAAGGGTGCGGTTTAAAAGAAGATGTAGTAACAAAATTGAAAAAAAGTATGCTTTGAGGGTTTGGTCATGTTCAGAGGATGAATGAAACGCGACTAGCAGCAGATGTGAGTGGCAACGCTAGGAGCGGACGCCCTAGGAAGAGATATGGTGACTTTATTGAGGATGTTCTTCAGAAAAGGTATTTACAAGGCAGATGTGAGTGGAAACGCTAGGAGCGGACGCCCTAGAAAGAGATATGGTGACTTTATTGGTGATGTTCTTCAGAAAAGGTATTTACAAGGCAGATGTGAGTGGAAACGCTAGGAGCGGACGCCCTAAGAAGAGATATGGTGACTTTATTGGTGATGTTCTTCAGAAAAGGTATTTACAAGGCAGATGTTAGTGGAAACGCTAGGAGCGGACGCCCTAGAAAGACATATGTTGACTTTATTGGTGATGTTCTTCAGAAAAGGTGTTTACAAGGCAGATGTGAGTGGAAACGCTAGGAGCGGACGCCCTAGGAAGAGATATGGTGACTTTATTGGTGATGTTCTTCAGAAAAGGTATTTACAAGGCAGATGTGAGTGGAAACGCTATGAGCGGACGCCCTAGGAAGAGATATGGTGACTTTATTGGTGATGTTCTTCAGAAAAGGTATTTACAAGGCAGATGTGAGTGGAAACGCTATGAGCGGACGCCCTAGGAAGAGATATGGTGACATTATTGGTGATGTTCTTCAGAAAAGGTATTAACAAGGCAGATGTGAGTGGAAACGCTAGGAGCGGACGCCCTAGGAAGAGATATGGTGACATTATTGGTGATGTTCTTCAGAAAAGGTATTTACAAGGCAGATGTGAGTGGAAACGCTACGAGCGGACGCCCTAGGAAGAGATATGGCGAGTTTATTGGTGATGTTCTTCAGAAAAGGTATTTACAAGGCAGATGTGAGTGGAAACGATAGGAGCGGACGCCCTAGGAAGAGATATGGTGACATTATTGGTGATGTTCTTCAGAAAAGGTATTTACAAGGCAGATGTGAGTGGAAACGCTAGGAGCGGACGTCCTAGGAAGAGATATGGTGACTTTATTGGTGATGTTCTTCAGAAAAGGTATTTACAAGGCAGATGTGAGTGGAAACGCTATGAGCGGACTCCCTAGGAAGAGATATGGTGACATTATTGGTGATGTTCTTCAGAAAAGGTATTTACAAGGCAGATGTGAGTGGAAACGCTACGAGCGGACGCCCTAGGAAGAGATATGGCGACTTTATTGGTGATGTTCTTCAGAAAAGTCAGGTGCGTAGTATTCGCAACCGGCGTGCGTTTATGACCAGATGTATGAACGTAAACGAAGTAAAAGGAGTATGTAAGGATCGTAGCATGTGGCGTTCTGTAGTTTCTGCCTACTCCCATGGGGGTACATACATACATCGATACATAAACCTATAGACTTGTCATACCTACAAAATTAGCGTGCATACCTACAAAAATCGGGCACTCAAGATGGCTTCATTTCGTAGGTTTGTAACTGCGAGTGCAAGAGAGAGCAAGCAACCATTTGACAGCACATCTAGCAATCATCTACCACAAAACTCAGCACAACAGTCAACATGGTGACCGGTCGAAATAGAAACGATAGAAAACGCATAGAAACGATTTTGACGTCACACAAGAGTGTTTTCAAATTTAGTCCGTCACTAACATTTAGATGTCTCTCTTTTCATACGCAGCTCTTGATTAGTTAAAAAGAAACAAAACACTTTTTGAGATGTTTGTGTCGATATGACAGATATTTGTATAACTATTCTTCCTAAAGTAGAATATGCCATCTCCATATTTTACTGTCTCAATGGTGCCACTGGAAACAAATAATTGATAGAAACTCCTTGGTTATAATAACTTCTTGGATTTGCCTTGAATCGTACAGGTAAAATAAAAAAAAATGTTTCATAACATTATTTTGTTAGAGAAAAAGTGTTATCATATTGATTCTAGTTTTGAATTTCGATATTGTGTTTATAACTTTTTTTTTAATACATTAACAATAGTACAAATAACAAAAAGGCTAAGCATTGCCATACAATGTGGTAATGCCGCCAGTCTCTTGGGTACATTACCAGACGACAGCGATGCGTATGAATTTTTCCATGTAGTTTGTGAATAGTTTTAGTTAAGTTGTGTTGAAATATCAATACACTTTAACAAAAAAAAAAAAAAAAAAAATAACAAGGGTAGTTTTAAGGGTAGGTAACAAGGGTAGGGTAGTTTTGAGTATGAATGTGGACGGCTATACGAGTAAGGGAAGACCAAAGAAACGATGGGTGGACTACATTACCAGACGACAGCGATGCGTATGAATTTTTCGATGTAGTTTGTGAATAGTTTTAGTTAAGTTAGGATGTAATTTTGTTATTTTTACTATTGTTTATGAAGTATGTCAAAATAAACTCGTTTTGAAGTTTATAATTCGAATTTGACGATAGATAAAAGTATTTTTTTCAAGATTTTTCCGGGTCATGTGCATAGTTAACCTGCAACATGAGATATGTGGTCGAAGTAGAAGTCACTGGGTTTTCCTCATCGCGAGATAAATATAGATAAAGCTAGTAAATACTTATTGCTGATTAAGTCACTCATCAGCTCTAAGTGATTAGCCTTGGTGGTGAAGCACACTAAGATGGCTATGTATGTACATTTTTACCAGCCTACATCCCTGACCTTGCCTACTGGCAGTCATGATAGGACCAGCGTTATCCATACCAGTGCTTTCAAAAAGATAACCGGGAAGGAGACGCTGCTGTGGCAAAATACCCATCACAGTAACTGTTCTACCCGACATGCGACAACAACGCACGTAATTATGATACCGAATCTTTGCTAGGCTTCGTCCGCCTGTTGGCCAGTATGAATCCCTAACCGAAGCCAGCAATAACTGCGAGCCTGCATGCAACAGCTTTACATGTTCAAATTCGTATAGTAACTTCGTCAATTTGTGAGTGGACTGTAAAATAATAGGGTGCTGTTTATCAAAAGATACAGTTAAATTTGCTAAGCGTCCTCCGCCGCGCATGATGTTTTTAGTATCTAAGAATACGTAAATTTGATAAGGGCGCTTTTCTAAGACAACTTCTGATTATGGACGCTCTGACGGTGGACATACAGGAAGAGGCACCCTGGTGCATGCTATTTGCCGACGACATCGTTCTTGTCGGTGAAGATGGACCTGAGATCCAGAGCAGATTGGGAGAAATGGCAGCGGAAACTGGAGAATGTTGGCTTGAAAATAAGCAGAATCTGCGATTTCGGCGGTCTCTCCAGTTCTGGAGCCATAGCGCTTAATGGCGCGCTTCTTCCGATCTGCTCCGACTTCCAGAATCTTGGTGCACTTGTGCATAGCGATGGCGAAGTAGATCGGACTATTAAGCACAGAATTAACACTGGAATGGCGACTGAAATGGCGGCAGATCACGGGAACAATCTGCGACTCCCGCATTCCCCTTAAAATGAAGGGGAAGATTTATAAAGCAATGGTTAGACCCACAGAACAGATGAAAGTTAGACCTGCCGTCTTGCATGGATCAGAATGTTGGGCCACAAAAAGAATGAATTAAAGGCAATTGCATGCAGCCGAGATGAGAATGCTAAGAGGGATGTGTGGTGTTACGCGAATGGATAGAATAAGAAATGAGTATGTAAGAGGAAGTCTGAAAGTGACACCGGTGACTGATAATTTGTGTGGAAATCGGTTGTCATGGTATGGTTAGTTAGTTAGTTATTTATTTCATAAACAAACAAACATTTGTGTCGAAATATGTATTAATACACTTTAACAAAATAATAATAATAATAATAACAAGGGTAGTTTTAAGGGTAGGGTAGTTTTGAATGTAGACGGGTATACGAGTAAGGGAAGACCAAAGAAACGATGGGTGGACTGTGTGAAACATGATATGGCCAGAAAGAGATGACGACTAATAGAGAAGTACCTATGAAAAAAAAGACATGTTGCGCCGACCCCAAATAAATTGGGACAAGGGCAGGAGAATGATGATGACAGGCGGGCTCGTGGCTAAATAATAAAAGCTGCACAAAGCCGGTCAATCGAAGGTTAAGCTACGCTTGCCGAGGTCTTTCCGTGGATGGGTGACCATGATAACATAATTATTATAAATACCCGGTTGTTATTCGTAGATGTTTGGCAGTCGTTACGGTTACCTAGTCAGAATCCCGAAAGTCTGTCCACCAGTCTTACCACGGGGTATTACGTTACCCAGTTATTGGGTTGTACAGGTCAGGTAGGCAGTCGTTTCATTTAAAATACTGTTATTCTGATGCATCTGGTTAGACTGGAAGGTGACCCCAACATAGTTGGGTAAAGTTAGTCTGATTAATCAATATTCTACAGTCAGAGAAGTTTTGAGATTTTCAAGCTTCTAACTAGGGATGCAAGAAGTGCCAAAAAGTATCGATATCTGTCGTATCGTTATTAAATAAAAATTAAGTTATCGATTTCTACAGATCGAAAAAAAATATCGATATATCGGTGAAATTTTCAAAAACATATTTACACTTTATGAAATTCAATTGTGTTTGTAAAAACAAACACAATTGAATTTCATAAAGTCTAAATATGTTTTTGAAAATTTCATATAAATATATATATTCATATAAATATCGAACTAGGAACATCTTTTCTGATAATCAAGTCACAGCAATGTGAAATCATAAATGAATAAACATTGATAAAAATATAATGCTTTTTAATCGGAATAAAATACCTATACAATTCATTTATAATGCAAACCAATACTTAACCGAAAGAGACAAAAGTAAAACTCTGATGTGCTATGCTGACAATTGGCGTCTGATATTGGGTACGCTAAGATTAGCAGCTGATGCCATTCTCTTGATGTAACTGAGGATGCAGAAGATACCAAATATTTTGGTGTTATTTCTGAAAGGACTGAGGTGAAAAGATTACACGAAGGGTTTTCTTTAATTATTCTGTTGGAAAAGTTCCATACAACACTAGACATGATATTTTACAAACAGTTTGTATTTTAATACCTATATGTTGCTGGTTGCGTTGAGGGTTAGCCTTGCCATTTTTTCTGAGCAAGAGTCATAGACAATTAAAAAATAAGACTACTTTTATTCCAGCGGTTTTAATCAGTGGCGACAACGGTGTTGCTATTGGAAATATATCTTAAATGATACGATTTCGATACTAGGTATCGATGTATCGAAATAATAAATATCGCCAAAAAAATATCGATTTATCGATATTTGTGTGGTGTGGTGTGATGAAGGCAACGGTGCGGTTTAAAAGAAGATGTAGTAACAAAATTGAAAAAAGTATGTTTTGAGGGTTTGGTCATGTTCAGAGGATGAATGAAACGCGACTAGCAGCAGATGTGAGTGGCAACGCTAGGAGCGGACGCCCTAGGAAGAGATATGGTGACTTTATTGGTGATGTTCTTCAGAAAAGGTATTTACAAGGCAGATGTGAGTGGAAACGCTATGAGCGGACGCCCTAGGAAGAGATATGGTGACTTTATTGGTGATGTTCTTCAGAAAACGTATTTACAAGGCAGATGTGAGTGGAAACGCTAGGAGCGGACGCCCTAAGAAGAGATATGGTGACTTTATTGGTGATGTTCTTCAGAAAAGGTATTTACAAGGCAGATGTTAGTGGAAACGCTAGGAGCGGACGCCCTAGGAAGACAAATGTTGACTTTATTGGTGATGTTCTTCCGAAAAGGTGTTTACAAGGCAGATGTGAGTGGAAACCCTAGGAGCGGACGCCCTAGGAAGAGATATGGTGACTTTATTGGTGATGTTCTTCAAAAAAGGTATTTACAAGGCAGATGTGAGTGGAAACGCTATGAGCGGACGCCCTAGGAAGAGATATGGTGACTTTATTGGTGATGTTCTTCAGAAAAGGTAATTACAAGGCAGATGTGAGTGGAAACGCTATGAGCGGACGCCCTAGGAAGAGATATGGTGACATTATTGGTGATGTTCTTCAGAAAAGGTATTTACAAGGCAGATGTGAGTGGAAACGCTATGAGCGGACGCCCTAGGAAGAGATATGGTGACATTATTGGTGATGTTCTTCAGAAAAGGAATTTACAAGGCAGATGTGAGTGGAAACGCTAGGAGCGGACGCCCTAGGAAGAGATATGGTGACATTATTGGTGATGTTCTTCAGAAAAGGTATTTACAAGGCAGATGTGAGTGGAAACGCTAGGAGCGGACGCCCTAGGAAGAGATATGGCGACTTTATTGGTGATGTTCTTCAGAAAAGTCAGATGCGTAGTATTCGCAACCGGCGTGCGTTTATGACCAGATGTATGAACGTCAACGAGGCAAAAGGAGTATGTAAGGATCGTAGCATGTGGCGTTCTGTAGTTTCTGCCTACCCCCATGGGACGAAGGCGTGAGTTTATGTATGTATGTATATCGATACATCAATACATAAACCTATATACTTGTCATACCTACAAAATTACCGTGCATACCTACAAAAATCGGGCACTCAAGATGGCTTCCTTTCGTAGGTTTGTAACTGCGAGTGCAAGAGAGAGCAAGCAACCGTTTGACAGCACATCTAGCAATCATCTTCCACAAAACTCAGCACAGCAGTCAACATGGTGACCGGTCACGCATAGAAACGATTTTGACGTCACACAAGAGTGTTTTCAAATTTAGTCCTTCACTAACATTTAGAGGTCTCTCTTTTCATACGCAGCTCTTGATTAGTTAAAAAGAAACAAAACACTTTTTGAGATGTTTGTGTCGATATGACAGATATTTGTATAACTATTCTTCCTAAAGTAGAATATGCCATCTTCATATTTTACTGTCTCAATGGTGCCACTGGAAACAAATAATTGATAGAAACTCCTTGGTTATAATAACTTCTTGGATTTGCCTTGAATCGTACAGGTAAAATAAAAAAAAATGTTTCATAACATTATTTTGTTAGAGAAAAAGTGTTATCATATTGATTCTAGTTTTGAATTTCGATATTGTGTTTATAACTTTTTTTTTAATACATTAACAATAGTACAAATAACAAAAAGGCTAAGCATTGCCATAGAATGTGGTAATGCCGCCAGTCTCTTGGGTACATTACCAGACGACAGCGATGCGTATGAATTTTTCGATGTAGTTTGTGAATAGTTTTAGTTAAGTTAGGATGTAATTTTGTTATTTTTACTATTGTTTATGAAGTATGTCAAAATAAACTCGTTTTGAAGTTTATAATTCGAATTTGACGATAGATAAAAGTATTTTTTTCAAGATTTTTCCGGGTCATGTGCATAGCTAACCTGCAACATGAGATAATATATGTGGTCGATGTAGATGTCACTGGGTTTTCCTCATCGCGAGATAAATATAGATAAAGCTAGTAAATACTTAAGTATTGCTGATTAAGTCACTCATCAGCTCTAAGTGATTAGCCTTGGTGGTGAAGCACACTAAGATGGCTATGTATGTACATTTTTACCAGCCTACATCCCTGACCTTGCCTACTGGCAGTCATGATAGGACCAGCGTTATCCATACCAGTGCTTTCAAAAAGATAACCGGGAAGGAGACGCTGCTGTGGCAAAATACCCATCACAGTAACTGTTCTACCCGACATGCGACAACAACGCACGCAACTACGAGTACGACAATAAATCTTTGCTAGGCTTCGTCCGACTGTTGGCCAGTATGAATTCCTAATCGGAGCCAGCAATAACGAAGAAGCCTGCATGCAACAGCTTTACATGTTCAAATTCGTATAGTAACTTCGTCAATTTGTGAGTGGACTGTAAAATAAAAGGTGCTGTTTATCAAAAGATACAGTTAAATTTGCTAAGCGTCCTCCGCCACGCATGATCTTTTTAGTATCTCAGAATACGTAAATTTGATAAGGGCGCTTTTCTAAGACAACTTCTGATTATGGACGCTCTGACGGTGGACATACAGGAAGAGGCACCCTGGTGCATGCTATTTGCCGACGACATCGTTCTTGTCGGTGAAGACGGACCTGAGATCCAGAGTAGATTGGGAGAAATGGCAGCGGAAACTGGAGAATGTTGGCTTGAAAATAAGCAGAATCTGCGATTTCGGCGGTCTCTCCAGTTCTGGAGCCATAGCGCTTAATGGCGCGCTTCTTCCGATCTGCTCCGACTTCCAGAATCTTGGTGCACCTGTGCAAAGCGATGGCGAAGTAGATCGGACTATTAAGCACAGAATTAACACTGGAATGGCGACTGAAATGGCGGCAGATCACGGGAACAATCTGCGACTCCCGCATTCCCCTTAAAATGAAGGGGAAGATTTATAAAGCAATGGTTAGACCCACAGAACAGATGAAAGTTAGACCTGCCGTCTTGCATGGATCAGAATGTTGGGCCACAAAAAGAATGAATTAAAGGCAATTGCATGCAGCCGAGATGAGAATGCTAAGAGGGATGTGTGGTGTTACGCGAATGGATAGAATAAGAAATGAGTATGTAAGAGGAAGTCTGAAAGTGACACCGGTGACTGATAATTTGTGTGGAAATCGGTTGTCATGGTATGGTTAGTTAGTTAGTTATTTATTTCATAAACAAACAAACATTTGTGTCGAAATATTAATACACTTTAACAAAAAAAAAATAATAATAATAACAAGGGTAGTTTTAAGGGTAGGGAGTTTTGAATGTGGACGGGTATACGAGTAAGGGAAGACCAAAGAAACGATGGGTGGACTGTGTGAAACATGATATGGCCAGAAAGAGATGACGACTAATAGAGAAGTACCTATGAAAAAAAAGACATGTTGCGCCGACCCCAAATAAATTGGGACAAGGGCAAGAGAATGATGATGACAGGCGGGCTCGTGGCTAAATAATAAAAGCTGCACAAAGCCGGTCAATCGAAGGTTAAGCTACGCTTGCCGAGGTCTTTCCGTGGATGGGTGACCATGATAACATAATTATTATAAATACCCGGTTGTTATTCGTAGATGTTTGGCAGTCGTTACGGTTACCTAGTCAGAATCCCGAAAGTCTGTCCACCAGTCTTACCACGGGGTATTACGTTACCCAGTAATTGGGTTGTACAGGTCAGGTAGGCAGTCGTTTCATTTAAAATACTGTTATTCTGATGCATCTGGTTAGACTGTAAGGCGACCCCAACATAGTTGGGTAAAGGCTGGTCTGATTAATCAATATTCTACAGTCAGAGAAGTTTTGAGATTTTCAAGCTTCTAACTAGGGATGCAAGAAGTGCCAAAAAGTATCGATATCTGTCGTATCGTTATTAAATAAAAATTAAGTTATCGATTTCTACAGATCGAAAAAAAATATCGATATATCGGTGAAATTTTCAAAAACATATTTACACTTTATGAAATTCAATTGTGTTTGTTTTTACAAACACAATTGAATTTCATAAAGTCTAAATATGTTTTTGAAAATTTCATATAAATATATATATTCATATAAATACCGAACTAGGAACTTCTTTTCTGATAATCAAGTCACAGCAATGTGAAATCATAAATGAATAAACATTGATAAAAATATAATGCTTTTTAATCGGAATAAAATACCTATACAATTCATTTATAATGCAAACCAATACTTAACCGAAAGAGACAAAAGTAAAACTCTGATGTGCTATGCTGACAATTGGCGTCTGATATTGGGTACGCTAAGATTAGCAGCGGATGCCATTCTCTTGATGTAACTGAGGATGCAGAAGATACCAAATATTTTGGTGTTATTTCTGAAAGGACTGAGGTGAAAAGATTACACGAAGGGTTTTCTTTAATTATTCTGTTGGAAAAGTTCCATACAACACTAGACATGATATTTTACAAACAGTTTGTATTTTAATACCTATATGTTGCCGGTTGCGTTGAGGGTTAGCCTTGCCATTTTTTCTGAGCAAGAGTCATAGACAATTAAAAAATAAGACTACTTTTATTCCAGCGGTTTTAATCAGTGGCGACAACGGTGTTGCTATTGGAAATATATCTTAAATGATACGATTTCGATACTAGGTATCGATGTATCGAAATAATAAGTACCGCCAAAAAAATATCGATTTATCGATATTTGTGTGGTGTGGTGTGATGAAGGCAACGGTGCGGTTTAAAAGAAGATGTAGTAACAAAATTGAAAAAAGTATGCTTTGAGGGTTTGGCCATGTTCAGAGGATGAATGAAACGCGACTAGCAGCAGATGTGAGTGGCAACGCTAGGAGCGGACGCCCTAGGAAGAGATATGGTGATTTTATTGGTGATGTTCTTCAGAAAAGGTATTTACAAGGCAGATGTGAGTGGAAACGCTAGGAGCGGACGCCCTAAGAAGAGATATGGTGACTTTATTGGTGATGTTCTTCAGAAAAGGTATTTACAAGGCAGATGTTAGTGGAAACGCTAGGAGCGGACGCCCTAGGAAGACATATGTTGACTTTATTGGTGATGTTCTTCCGAAAAGGTGTTTACAAGGCAGATGTGAGTGGAAACCCTAGGAGCGGACGCCCTAGGAAGAGATATGGTGACTTTATTGGTGATGTTCTTCAAAAAAGGTATTTACAAGGCAGATGTGAGTGGAAACGCTATGAGCGGACGTCCTAGGAAGAGATATGGTGACATTATTGGTGATGTTCTTCAGAAAAGGTATTTACAAGGCAGATGTGAGTGGAAACGCTACGAGCGGACGCCCTAGGAAGAGATATGGCGAGTTTATTGGTGATGTTCTTCAGAAAAGGTATTTACAAGGCAGATGTGAGTGGAAACGATAGGAGAGGACGCCCTAGGAAGAGATATGGTGACATTATTGATGATGTTCTTCAGAAAAGGTATTTACAAGGCAGATGTGAGTGGAAACGCTAGGAGCGGACGCCCTAGGAAGAGATATGGTGACTTTATTGGTGATGTTCTTCAGAAAAGGTATTTACAAGGCAGATGTGAGTGGAAACGCTATGAGCGGACGCCCTAGGAAGAGATATGGTGACATTATTGGTGATGTTCTTCAGAAAAGGTATTTACAAGGCAGATGTGAGTGGAAACGCTAGGAGCGGACGCCCTAGGAAGAGATATGGCGACTTTATTGGTGATGTTCTTCAGAAAAGGTATTTACAAGGCAGATGTGAGTGGAAACGCTAGGAGCGGACGCCCTAGGAAGAGATATGGCGACTTTATTGGTGATGTTCTTCAGAAAAGGTATTTACAAGGCAGATGTGAGTGGAAACGCTACGAGCGGACGCCCTAGGAAGAGATATGGCGAGTTTATTGGTGATGTTCTTCAGAAAAGGTATTTACAAGGCAGATGTGAGTGGAAACGATAGGAGCGGACGCCCTAGGAAGAGATATGGTGACATTATTGGTGATGTTCTTCAGAAAAGGTATTTACAAGGCAGATGTGAGTGGAAACGCTAGGAGCGGACGTCCTAGGAAGAGATATGGTGACTTTATTGGTGATGTTCTTCAGAAAAGGTATTTACAAGGCAGATGTGAGTGGAAACGCTATGAGCGGACGCCCTAGGAAGAGATATGGTGACATTATTGGTGATGTTCTTCAGAAAAGGTATTTACAAGGCAGATGTGAGTGGAAACGCTACGAGCGGACGCCCTAGGAAGAGATATGGCGACTTTATTGGTGATGTTCTTCAGAAAAGTCAGGTGCGTAGTATTCGCAACCGGCGTGCGTTTATGACCAGATGTATGAACGTAAACGAAGCAAAAGGAGTATGTAAGGATCGTAGCATGTGGCGTTCTGTAGTTTCTGCCTACTCCCATGGGGGTACATACATACATAAACTCACGCCTTCGTCCCATATATCGATACATCGATACATAAACCTATAGACTTGTCATACCTACAAAATTAGCGTGCATACCTACAAAAATCGGGCACTTAAGATGGCTTCCTTTCGTAGGTTTGTAACTGCGAGTGCAAGAGAGAGCAAGCAACCGTTTGACAGCACATCTAGCAATCATCTACCACAAAACTCAGCACAACTGTCAACATGGTGACCGGTCGAAATAGAAACGATAGAAAACGCATAGAAACGATTTTGACGTCACACAAGAGTGTTTTCAAATTTAGTCCTTCACTAACATTTAGATGTCTCTCTTTTCATACGCAGCTCTTGATTAGTTAAAAAGAAACAAAACACTTTTTGAGATGTTTGTGTCGATATGACAGATATTTGTATAACTATTCTTCCTAAAGTAGAATATGCCATCTCCATATTTTACTGTCTCAATGGTGCCACTGGAAACAAATAATTGATAGAAACTCCTTGGTTATAATAACTTCTTGGATTTGCCTTGAATCGTACAGGTAAAATAAAAAAAAATGTTTCATAACATTATTTTGTTAGAGAAAAAGTGTTATCATATTGATTCTAGTTTTGAATTTCGATATTGTGTTTATAACTTTTTTTTTAATACATTAACAATAGTACAAATAACAAAAAGGCTAAGCATTGCCATAGAATGTGGTAATGCCGCCAGTCTCTTGGGTACATTACCAGACGACAGCGATGCGTATGAATTTTTCGATGTAGTTTGTGAATAGTTTTAGTTAAGTTAGGATGTAATTTTGTTATTTTTACTGTTGTTTATGAAGTATGTCAAAATAAACTCGTTTTGAAGTTTATAATTCGAATTTGACGATAGATAAAAGTATTTTTTTCAAGATTTTTCCGGGTCATGTGCATAGCTAACCTGCAACATGAGATAATATATGTGGTCGATGTAGATGTCACTGGGTTTTCCTCATCGCGAGATAAATATAGATAAAGCTAGTAAATACTTAAGTATTGCTGATTAAGTCACTCATCAGCTCTAAGTGATTAGCCTTGGTGGTGAAGCACACTAAGATGGCTATGTATGTACATTTTTACCAGCCTACATCCCTGACCTTGCCTACTGGCAGTCATGATAGGACCAGCGTTATCCATACCAGTGCTTTCAAAAAGATAACCGGGAAGGAGACGCTGCTGTGGCAAAATACCCATCACAGTAACTGTTCTACCCGACATGCGACAACAACGCACGCAACTACGAGTACGACAATAAATCTTTGCTAGGCTTCGTCCGACTGTTGGCCAGTATGAATTCCTAATCGGAGCCAGCAATAACGAAGAAGCCTGCATGCAACAGCTTTACATGTTCAAATTCGTATAGTAACTTCGTCAATTTGTGAGTGGACTGTAAAATAAAAGGTGCTGTTTATCAAAAGGTACAGTTAAATTTGCTAAGCGTCCTCCGCCACGCATGATCTTTTTAGTATCTAAGAATACGTAAATTTGATAAGGGCGCTTTTCTAAGACAACTTCTGATTATGGACGCTCTGACGGTGGGCATACAGGAAGAGGCACCCTGGTGCATGCTATTTGCCGACGACATCGTTCTTGTCGGTGAAGACGGACCTGAGATCCAGAGTAGATTGGGAGAAATGGCAGCGGAAACTGGAGAATGTTGGCTTGAAAATAAGCAGAATCTGCAATTTCGGCGGTCTCTCCAGTTCTGGAGCCATAGCGCTTAATGGCGCGCTTCTTCCGATCTGCTCCGACTTCCAGAATCTTGGTGCACCTGTGCAAAGCGATGGCGAAGTAGATCGGACTATTAAGCACAGAATTAACACTGGAATGGCGACTGAAATGGCGGCAGATCACGGGAACAATCTGCGACTCCCGCATTCCCCTTAAAATGAAGGGGAAGATTTATAAAGCAATGGTTAGACCCACAGAACAGATGAAAGTTAGACCTGCCGTCTTGCATGGATCAGAATGTTGGGCCACAAAAAGAATGAATTAAAGGCAATTGCATGCAGCCGAGATGAGAATGCTAAGAGGGATGTGTGGTGTTACGCGAATGGATAGAATAAGAAATGAGTATGTAAGAGGAAGTCTGAAAGTGACACCGGTGACTGATAATTTGTGTGGAAATCGGTTGTCATGGTATGGTTAGTTAGTTAGTTATTTATTTCATAAACAAACAAACATTTGTGTCGAAATATTAATACACTTTAACAAAAAAAAAATAATAATAATAACAAGGGTAGTTTTAAGGGTAGGGAGTTTTGAATGTGGACGGGTATACGAGTAAGGGAAGACCAAAGAAACGATGGGTGGACTGTGTGAAACATGATATGGCCAGAAAGAGATGACGACTAATAGAGAAGTACCTATGAAAAAAAAAGACATGTTGCGCCGACCCCAAATAAATTGGGACAAGGGCAGGAGAATGATGATGACAGGCGGGCTTGTGGCTAAATAATAAAAGCTGCACAAAGCCGGTCAATCGAAGGTTAAGCTACGCTTGCCGAGGTCTTTCCGTGGATGGGTGACCATGATAACATAATTATTATAAATACCCGGTTGTTATTCGTAGATGTTTGGCAGTCGTTACGGTTACCTAGTCAGAATCCCGAAAGTCTGTCCACCAGTCTTACCACGGGGTATTACGTTACCCAGTAATTGGGTTGTACAGGTCAGGTAGGCAGTCGTTTCATTTAAAATACTGTTATTCAGATGCATCTGGTTAGACTGGAAGGCGACCCCAACATAGTTGGGTAAAGGCTAGTCTGATTAATCAATATTCTACAGTCAGAGAAGTTTTGAGATCTTCAAGCTTCTAACTAGGGATGCATGAAGTGCCAAAAAGTATCGATATCTGTCGTATCGTTATAAATAAAAATTATAAATAAAAATTAAGTTATCGATTTCTGTAGATCGAAAAAAAATATACAAACATAATTGAATTTCATAAAGTCTAAATATGTTTTTGAAAATTTCATATAAATATACAGGGTGTCCGGTAATGAATGGATAACCTTGAAATGTCTTATAGTATAACTTATGGCCGTTCAGAAAAAAAATTGAAACAAAATATATCATAAGTAGTACCTAAGTTATGATTTTTTTAAAAGAAAGGTCTAATTTTTTTTACCTTGTTTTACTTTTATGAACACTACGATCAGAAATGAATGGATTCCATCGGTTTGTTGTTATTTTATTATTATACACGAACTATGCTAATAGATAAACAGTCAATAGTATGACTAGCTATTGCACTTTTTTATTAAAAAATTAGCAGATTAATTAATTTTAGAAAAACTTTGCAAAATTTATTTTTTAAACTATGTTTAAACATCTTGGGTATAAAAAAAATGTATGAATACATGAGTGGCCAATAATTTTAAAATAATGTCACTTTCAAGTAGATTTTATAATGGTACAATTCATAAATGTATCTACAATAAATAGTGAATTATTGCGATTAATGTAGAAAAGGAGAAAATTTTACTAAATATCAAAATTTGTAATATGGGAACATTTTTTAAATTTAATTGTACCTGAACTTTGGGGATTAATAAAAAACAACATTTAACATAAACAACACTTTATTATCATTCGTTTATAATAAATGTTCAAACTGCCGGCCTCCCACTCTTATGCAGGCCCTACATCTACGGATAAATGATCTACGGAGCAGTCTTGTGTACCGTCGTTCACTAATTTTTGATGCGGCTGCTCTGACTCGTCTTCGGCAGAGAAACTATTACTATTTCCGGCAGAGAAAGGCTTTCAATAGGCTGCTATTTCCTGCCGAGAGCTATAATATAGCTTGAGATAAAGATTACAAAGGGGTTTATCGTCGTATTTGATTAAACTTAATCATGTGATTAATTAGGGTTCCTCATCTCAAAAGGAAAAAACCCTTATAGGATCACTTTGTTGTCCGTCTGTCTGTCTGTCTGTCAAGTTCTGTCATCTGTCACGTTTTTCTCAGGAACGCGTAAAGGTATCAAGTTGAAATTGATACCAAATAATCAGGTCAATGGTTTCTTTCAGCTCAGTGAAAAAATAAAACTTGTAAGTCAACGCGATCAAAAAATATGACCGTTTATGTCGCATATTTTACGATTTCTCAAAGGAATCAAAACCAGGGTACTTTCCGTTGACCTAGGAAGGAAAAAGTCCGAATATAGTTGAATTTGTTAATTTATCAAATAAAAAATATTTTTTTGGGATTACAAACATAAATGGAGTTGGAGAATTGACCGTGACATATATACATATGAAAGCACATGTTTTTCAACTACAATGTTAAGTTTGTTTTTGTGATAAATTATTTTCTATTACGGAACTTCATTGTGCGTAGTCCGACACGTACTTGACCGGTTTTTTTTTTTAATGGATGGAATAAGAAATGAGTACATAAGAGGAAGTCTGAAAGTGACACCGGTGACTGAAAAGTTATGCATAGGCATATGATGCGGAGGAATGAGGAAAATGTCGTGAGGAGTCTTGAGTATGAATTTCGATGGCTATAAAAATAGGGGAAGATCAAAGAAACGACGGATGGATTGAGTGAAAGATGATATGGCTAAAAATGTGATTATCGAGATGATGACTAATAGTGAAGTATGCAAGAAAGGGAAATGTTGCGCCGACCCCAAATAAATTGGGATAAGATCAGGAGACTGATGATATTTTTTACTGAAGGCGCGAGGCGCAGCGAAGCGAGCGTTAATCAATTTAACATTCTATGACCGATTTTAGGTTGTAGCTAAAACTCTTCAACTAATTTGGACAATTAAGGATTCATATTTTGTTTCGTTATAAATCTTTGATAATAGTATTTTATAATAGAATAATTTATATGTATACCATTCTTAGTTTTTAAACCCATTGTAGAGGCAAAAACGAAAGAAGCTTGTATTGTAAGAGCTGCAGGCTTACCTATTACGTATCTTGCAGAAGCCTAGCGATAGCAAAATTAGCGCAATAATTGCTTTTCAATCGCAAATCAGTATGACGTATCGCTGATACATAATACCACACATAATACAGTCGGTCGCCGCTGGTGTTGTGCCCACTTTTAGCAGCTTTCCAAAAAGTGCTTGAATCGCCGTAATTAAAGTAGCATGTTGACTAAGAAACTTGATGACTTCAATTTAAGGGAGCACTTCGTTTTTAGGGTTCTATAAAAGGGTGGTAAAAACTGAATAGATAACAAACACGTCTAGATAACCCCACTAGAGTGCAATAAACCAAGAACACAAATACTCTTATCTTCAAAGTGATTATTTGAAGAAGTTGACGATGTGCATATTAAACATTGCGGGTTTAATATGCACATCGTTAACACACACACGTTTTATTCAAATTTAGAGAAGCATAGCTACAGTACTTAGTTTATATTTTTGTCGTTTATTTTTATAATAATTTGGTTTGCTTCACGGTAAAACAGTTTTCCCGCTTAGCGTTTTGAATTTCGAACAGTTTTCTTTTATTGTCTTTGGTTTAGGTACCTGATATTCTCGTTTGTCGAAAATAGTTCAGAAGTGAAAGTGAACAAAAATGTTTCTAAAGTTATTATGCTGTCTCATATCACTGAATGTCTGCGCTTATAGGTATATAGGAACAACAATTTCGGTAGACACCCCAGTGGGCCAAATACGTGGGCTCGACAGGGAGCAATATACAATGTTCCTGGGTATCCCTTACGGACTAGTTGATGAAACAAATCCATTCGGGGTAAGTCTTCACAATTTTATTATGTACAGTCGAGTTCACTAATATATTGGCAGTGACAATGTTTCAAAATGTTGTAAGCGTTAAAATGATCATATAAAGGGTCCGCCAGATAACTTTTTTTTTGAAAATGCTATAAAAAATAAACTACTGAATATTTTCTCAAATTTCTTTTTTTATTTGAAAGTACAATCCTTCTGGTTAATAATGAAAAATAATTTCATTCAAATGGCTGCCTCGGCTGGCCATGCAGTAGCCTACACGATCGGTCCAATTTTTAAGCACATTATCGATTGTGTGCAGCTGTATTTCACCAATGGCTTCACGAATATTGTCCTTTAAAGCGTCAATTGTCTCTGGCTTGTCGGCGTAACACTTATCTTTGACGGTACTCCACAAATAATAGTCCAACGGTGTCAAATCGCAGCTCCGAGGTGGCCAAACGACATCAGCTCTGCGGCTGATAATGCGATCTTCAAAAACAGGGCGCAAAACATCGAGTGTAGCTTAGGCTGTGTGGCATGTAGCGCCGTCCTGTTGAAATCAAATGTTGCCAATATCCTCCTCTTCAATTTTTGTGAACAAAAATTCGTTCAACATGGCCCGATAACGATCGCCATTGACTGTAACGGCCACTCCTTGCTCATTTTCGAAAAAAAATGGCCCAATTATGCCTCTGGAACAAACAGTGACTCGTTTTGGGTGCGTCGGCTTTTCAATGTATGCGTGCGGGTTTTCTGTGCCCCAAATGCGACAATTTTGCTTGTTTACATACCCGCCAAGATCAAAATGAGCTTCATCTGAAAAGATGATTTTTTTGGCAAATTCGGCATCTTCTGTAAGTCGATCGCAGGCCCACTTAGCGAAGCGAAATTGGATGGTCAGTTGGCTTCAACTCCTGAACCAATTGGACTTTGTATGGCGTCATGTTGATGGCGCTTCACGCACACTTTCTGCCACAGCAGCAATATTCTCGGGTGTACGCACTGTTATTGGCTTTTCACGCTTTGGTATATCGATGAGGATGCCAGTTTCTTTCCCTTTTGCACGCGATAACGAACATACGGAGCTGACGGTGCTTCTCTTCTTCCAAAATCCGTACGCAATTTTCGCACACATTCTGCAACATTACCATGATTTTCAAAGTAATGTCGCAATATTTCCCAGAGTTGTTCAAGCGTATACACAACTATATTCGTTCAGCGGAAGGATAAAACTAATTATCTGTCAAATCAGACATGAGCTAAGTGTTACCATTCACGAAATAAACACTAGGTGGAAAAAAAAAAAACGTTAGATGGCGGACCCGTTAGTTCTATCCAAACTTGGACATTAATATGTTATCATATAAACTGTTCATAAGTATGTTACCAAAAATGACTGCTCTTCGGAATATAAATATATAAATACTCTAATTTCATTATATTTGGTGCAACCTATTCGTAAATATCTATATGTGCTTTAAATATTCAACTAAACGGCCTTTATCATTAAATTTATTTTTGCTTGCCGGAGCAGAAGTACGATGCAATGTGGCCGTTCGTAATAAGACTGTATCAATATGACGACTTTGCGTAGTAGCTGTATTATTTGATTAATTAAATTTAAACTACGAAATAACTAGGCTAAACACTAAAACCAATAATGAAGAAAACATTCAATCGGAGGAACGAACCGTTATCTACGGAGTTCCGCAAGGAAGTGTTTTAGGACCTCCACTTTTTACAATTTACATAAATGACTTTCCACAGTCAATTGACCATCCTGTAACACTTTTCGCAGACGACAGTACGATAACTATACCCTGTAATAATAAAGATCTATATAAATATGACAATAATAATACATTGATAATAATTTAATTAAATTTTAATATTTTTTTTTTTAATTTTTATTTAATTTTAATAATGCATTGATCAATACTATACAATGGTTAGACAACAATAATTTAAAAATTAATTTAAGTAAGACAGTAATTATGCATTTTAGCCAGCGTATATTGACATTTTCCAATCTTGACATAACATATAATAATATAACAATTGACACGGTTACTACAACTAAGTTTCTGGGACTAATTATTGACCGACAATTAAATTGGAAGGAGCACATAGATTCTCTGAGTAAAAGAATTAGTAGTAGTGCCTATGCATTGTACTTGCTATCACGAAATGTCAGTAGGGAGGCTCTATTAACAGCTTAATATGGTCTGGCTGAATCCGTGCTCAGATATGGTGTTATCTTTTGGGGTAACTCGACTAATAGAGAAGTAGCATTTAAATCACAAAAGAGGTGCCTAAGAGCAATGTTTCATTTGAAAATCACGGACAGCTGCAAACCCTATTTTAAAGTCATAAAATTTTAACATTGCCATCCATATATAAGAATATATATGGATGGCAATGTTAAAATTTGAAATAAATGAAACCGTTATGTTTGTCAGGAACAATCCCAAATTATTTACGCGCATAGCAGATCAATTTCCCAGGAACAGGCGTGACCAAACCCAACTGTGTGTGACTGCACTTATGCGCAAAAGTGTTTTTCATATGGCTCCAATTGTTTACAATAAGTTGCCTAAAAGTTCTGACGACCCGTAACGACTGTCAAAGATCCACGAATGACAGCCGGGACCAACAGCTTAACGTGCTTTCCGAGGCACGGAGAAGTCTCGGTATGTAAAGATGGTCACCCATCTACTGACCAACCCCGGCAAGCGTAGCTTAACCTGATGGATCGACCCGTGCGGCTGTTATTACTTAGCCACAAGCTCCTCAATTTACTGTAACGTATAATACGTATATGTAATAACATGTATGCGTAAAAAATGTGAACGGAACGAAGAAGCCTGGATCTCACGACATAGGGAATCCTAGTGTGAGTTCCAGGAATCAACGTCTTTGAATGTAATTTCTGAAGCATTCAATTATTCTTATTCTTTTCGACCCGTATGTACGAGGTGCATTCAATAAGTACCTAGCCTCATCGCCAGAGGACGCCGTAGTTTCAAAAGAGTTTTACCACAGTGTAGCACATTCTTTTTTAATTCTTTTTTCAAATTTTAATTCCAATCCCTTCATTTGTTTTAATTTGACAACTTATGGAAGCGAACGTGTCGATCGGTTTTACAAAAATGGAAAAAGAGCAATATCGTTCGGTGATTCGATTCCTATTTTTGGAAGGGAAAACGCGCATCGAAATCAAAGAGCGCTTGGATGCTGTGTACGGTGACTCTTCTCCATCGATGGCCACCGTCAAGAATTGGTTCAACGAGTTTGCACGTGGCCGTACGTCGGTTTTTGATGAACCACGTCCAGGTGCACCGAAAACAGCTGCTACGGAGGAAAACATTAAAAAAATCCATGATCTCGTATTGGCAGATCGCCGATTGAAGGTTCGGGAGCTAGCTGAGACTGTAGGCATTTCAGAAGGAACAGTGCATCATATTCTTCACGAGGAACTCGGCATGAGAAAGCTGTCGGCGCGATGAGTGCCGCGTTTACTCACACCAGAAAACAAGGTTACGCTTGTTTTGTGAGACCACATCGGAGACGTGTTTGGCGCTGTTTAAGCGGAATCCAGCGGAGTTTTTGCGTCGTTTTGTGACCGTCGATGAAACTTGGATCCACTGGTACACACCAGAGACCAAAGAGCAATCAAAACAATGGATCCAGACCGGGGAACGTGCTCCAAAGAAGGCGAAAACTGTAAAATCGGCCGGAAAAGTTATGGCCACCGTTTTCTGGGATTCACAAGGTGTGATCTACATCGATTACCTCGGGAAGGGTAAAACAATTACAGGGCTTTACTATGCCGATTTATTGGGCCGATTCGACGCCGAATTAAAGAAAAAACGACCCCATCTGGCGAAGAAAAAAGTGCTGTTTCACCACGACAACGCACCGGTTCACACGTCTGCCGTTGCCATGGCCAAATTGGTCGAATTACGCTACGAATTGCTGCCCCATCCACCGTATTCTCCAGATTTGGCCCCTTGTGACTTCTTTCTGTTTCCTAATCTGAAAAAATCACTCGCCGGGAATAGATATGGATCAAATGAGGAGGTCATCGCCGCCACGGAGGCCTATTTTGCAGAGTTTGACAAAAACTATTTTTCGGACGGGTTAAAAAAGTTGGAGCATCGCTGGGCTAAGTGTATCGAACTAAAAGGAGACTATGTTGAAAAATAAATTGCCACTTTTCCAAAATTTTCGTTTACTTTTTGTAGGCTAAGTATTTATTGAATGACCCTCGTATGTATCCATGTATGTTTGTATGTCCGCGATTTTCTCAAAAACGAGTGAATCAATTTTGATAATTCTTTCACTAACGTAATCTACATACTTTCAGGAAGGTTTTAATATGTAATACATTAGGTAATTATTCTTATGTACGAAGTTATAATATGCATAAATTTACTGTATCTCCGGCTTTTCGAAGCGGGCTTTGATGATTCTTCTTTTTATCGTTCGTCTTGGACTTATGTAATTATATATTCAACTAAAAATGGAAAAATAAAATTACCTTAAAAAAGTAAAAACCTACTTCAAAAACCTGAAACTAATAAAATAACTTTCTTAAAAATTTAACAGCTTCTGAAGTCGGTGTCTTCTATTCTTCAATGCACCTTAGCTTGGCACCGATTTCAGAAGCAGTTACGTTTTTTTATGTTATTCGTTTTAGGTTTTTGAAGTCGGTTTTTTACTTTTTTAAAGTTAATTTTTAAGTTGAGATTGACGAGGATCCGATGTCTACTACCTGTTTGTCTCTTCATCCGATGAATGCATCCCTTCAGGCGTTTCAGAAGCTTTCAGTAACGTAGAACTGTCTGTAGTCCAACCAATTAATCAATGAAAACTGCGCAATCATTTTGGGTCTCTGTCTGCACTGACCCTTAGCATAAATATTATGCTTCCAGTGCTTTTGATAAGGTAACCCATTAACTTTTATTGCAGAATCTGAAATCTTATGGTATTCACAGTTCCTTTCTTGCTTGGTTTAAATCATATTTGAGCGGTAGGAAATAAGTTATTTCGGTCGGAGGTCATCAGTCTATTATGTGTTATGCCTAATCTGGAGAACCGCAGGGTTCGCACTTAGGTCCCCTTCTTTTCATTATATTTGTCAACGATCTTGTGTCTCGAATTACTTAGCTGCGACTTTTCTTTTATGCTGATGATCTCAAAATCTTTAAAAGGCTAGAGTCATTGACAAATGCCAGTCTACTCCAGCAAGATCTTGATAAAATCAGTCTCTGGTGTGAATCTAACGAGATGACCTTGAATGCGGAGATATATTTTGCATCCCATCCTTTACTGTCCCCTTATAAAGTAAACAACATTACCTTGCAGGAAGTTTCTGAAATCCGAGACCTAGGCGTAATTATAGACCAAAAGCTAAAATTCACTTCTGACATCTCTGAATGTAAAAAAATCGACACAAATGGTGAGTTTCATCAAAAGAAATGCATTCATTTGGGGCCAAAACTAAAATTATTCTTTTTAATGCTTTGGTACGATCTCAACTAAAATTTGCAAGTGTAGCATGGAATCCTATGTACGCTGTACATTCGCAGCGTCTTGAGAATATCCAGCGTACGGCGTAAGGCATATTTCATACGGGTCCCCAGGAATATCCCACAGATGTCCATACGAAAAATGTTTCACTTTCTTTGATATTGAGTTGCTTCGAAACCGTCGCACTGATCATGACTTAGTTTTTCTTTATAAAATTGGCAATGCTCTTATTGATTGCGAACAATTACTTGAACGTGTCTTGTTGTTAGTCCCATATAATCTTTCCAGACAGCCAATATCCAGACTTTTTGAACCGCCTACCTGTAGGCGTAACATTGGATACACTCGCCAATATCTAGGATGTGTATTCAATATAACGAACTCAACTCAAAACTATACCTGATTTGGATGAGTTCTTTGGTTCCCTGAAAAAGAAATTCAAAACACTCGTGCGCATTCATATAATCAGACATTTAAATGGTCAAAGTTAAGCGTGTTTTGTTTTGTTTATATATTTTTTAATATTTTTAGATGTTGCTTTAATTAAGCACGTGAATGTGTACACACATACATCAGAACTTATATCTATAACTTATTAATTACACTGTATTGATGTATTTTTATGTGGCTTTATACTAATTGATTTCTTTCGGTAACTGTCTTGGATAAATCTATATGTCCTAAAATAAGACTACTTCCCCTTTTTTGTTCGTCCTTGTGTTGTATGAAACTAAAATATAATTTAAAAGCTAAATACATGAGCAGATCGTAGATTTAAGAAATGTTCTGTTATACACCGTTTCGTCTCTGTATCCCAAGAGCAGGGAAGCAAAATTCTAAAATAATCAGCGATAAATAACGATAAACGTTAACTAAACAAGCTTTTGCTACAACTGTGCTCTCTTTGACTTCTATATGAGAATAGGATTAAACTGTGTCGCCTTGACTTCAGGCTTAGACAGACCTGTTTGCACAAAAAAACAGGCAGTTCAGTGCTAACCTAAAAATCATCTGTTTTCAGAACGCTAAACCTCATCCCCACTTCAAGACTCCGCGTGAAGCATTTGACGACTCAGCAATATGTCCGCAGTACGACAAAGGCAAGATTAAAGGCACAATCCAATGCTTGCATCTCAACATCTACAAACCAAATGTTATAAGCCCAGAACATACATTGCCAATAATGGTGTACATCCACGGTGGAGCGTTCGTGGAAGGCAACGGAGCATTCCGCACGTACTCCCCAACATTTTTAATGAGACACAATGTCATTGTCGTCACAATCAACTACAGATTAGGGCCTTACGGTCACCTCTGCTTGCCTAACACCGAGTACAGTAGCCAAGCATTGAAAGACCAGAACCTGGCTTTAAGATGGGTTAAAAACAATATCGGAAGCTTCGGAGGAGATCCTAACAATATTCTACTGTTTGGACATAGCTCTGGCTCCATTTCAGTACATTTCCACCTGTTATTCACTAAAGATATCTTATTTAATAAAGTAATTCTGCAAAGTGGAGTGGCTGTTACGTCGTTACTTAACGAAGTCACAGACACTGCGACTTTTGTTAAAGATGTCGGTCTGGATGCCGAGAATGTCGACGTTGACCGTTTTATTCAAACGATATCGACCATAGACACAGATACGATAATCAACATCACGAAACATTATAATTTCCGGCTTTGCATAGATGGGCAACTTGTTACTAAAACACCGAAAATGAGGAACTTGCAAAATATAAAACTGATGATTGGTGGAGCAACGAAAGAAATGCTTTATTTTTATCCCAAAGAAGATAGATACGAAAGTTTCGACTTTGTCGCAGAATTAAGCAAAGGTTTTTCGGTTTCCAAAATGGCGGATAGCACTGACGAGATTGATGTAATAAAACACTTTTATCTGGAAAATTTAAAAGTTAACATTGTTGATTTTGTATCAGATTTAGGTTTTAATTACCCTATGGAGAGGACTGTACGATATTATGTACAAAATCATTGTACAGTCTATAGATACTTGTTCTCATACGACGGAGGTCGAAATTTTATGAAAATTCGCGACAATATAACCACTGAAGGCGCCACACATGGCGATGAGTTGGGATACTTGTACGAAATGCCTCTATTAGAGAGTACAACACAAGCAGACCTAGTAATCATCGACAGGATCAGCCTTTTGTGGACGAATTTTGCAAAATACGGGTAAGTACCTATAGATAATAGAAATTCTGCTATGGTTAAGAAAAAAACTATTTGTTCATATATTATGTACAGACGCCAGCATCACCATGACCATCTTTTCACACCGAGACTCCCCCGTGCCTCGGAAAGCACGTTAAGCCGTTGGTCCCGGCTGTCATTCGTGGATCTTTGACAGTCGTTACGGGTCGTCAGAAGCCCGAAAGTCTGACAACCAGTCTTACCAAGAGGTATCGTATTACCCAGTAACTGGGTTGTGGAGGTCAGACAGGCAGTCGCTCCATGTAAAATACTGGTGTTCAGCTGCATCCGGTTAGACTGGAAGCCGACCCCAACATAGTTGGGAAAAGGCTAGGCAGATTGATTGATATTGTACAGACGCCAGCAGGTCAAGCTACTCGAAACTGTCAAATTTTCCCAATCAACCTAGAACCTACTGCTTTAGCAATAAAGTTGAAAATCTATTAAAGAAAGGAGACGGATACGCTTTCATACAATCTTGGGCCTGGATGTAAAAATATGAAATTGGTGTCAATTGGTAGTTACTATATTATCGGACCATCACTGAAAATTTTGCGGATTTTAGCAATCTGAGAGCTGAGTTATAAGAGATTTTGTAAAAGTGAGGTTATGTATCAACCTACACTTAACAGCTGATTTTTGAAGTGAGAACGTCATTTGTTTCTTTTATTTAGGATGTTAATTATATTTATAGAGTAGGTCGGTTAAAAATCAATAAAGGTAAGGAGGTGATACTTAAAAGTAAAAATCGTTTTTCATTAGTATTTTTTATTCATCTTCAATTATTATTAGAATGTCATCTTGGCAAACATGGTCACTGCTGTTTACCTGAACAATGGAAAAAGTTTTTAATATCAGATATCCTAGATAGCCAGCATGGTAGATGATGGTGACCTAAAAAGCAGGAAATGAGTAAGTACTTACAGATTGTGGTGCACACCATTGACGAATCACTGCTAATATCATTTCATCATCTAAAGTTCGATGACCTAGTGTATTACAGCGACTAGTCGTTATGCCACAATTTACACAACGAACCATGGTGTCAATATCCAATCGGTAGGCCGGTCGTAAAATCCAAAATAAAAAGTCCAAGTCCAATGTATAAGCGGGGTTCTCCGTGTCCGGTATGGTAGCAAGGGTCGTACAAGAAGCAAGATCAGAAGTCCGTAGAAAAAAGCAGGGGTCGAGGAAATTATCAATAAAACGTGGGAGGCAACACACTCAAAACGTACACGCACTAAACGATACGAAACGAGTCAGTGAGTGTCACAGCCGTCTGTCAATGTTATGGATGTCAGCACAGACTAAAAATACAATAATCGATTAACATACATGAATCGATTTTAAGATTTATCTTTAGTATATGTAGATATTTAATTTGTTTAAACTATATAATAAGTTAATTCTAATAGATTTAACTATTTTAATTTAATCAATCATCTGGTTAAAGCATTTTTTTTTAAATATTATGAGCTTTGTCATGTTAATCAATTATAATTTAATCGATATTTCATTTTATTCGTCACCTTAAACTTAATTTTTGGATTTCTCAATTCCCAGATTGTAAATTGGGCTGATTTTTCAGATTTTAAAATATAACCTTTTTTTAAAACCATACCTCAACTTATTACAATCAGGCCCAGAAATCCCCGTCTCCTTTGACAGATTGTAGTAGCTTGAAGTTCTGGCGTCTGTACACTGTCGGACCTTATAAATAAATAAATATTATCCCGGGAAATTTCACACACGGTCCCCAAACTAAGCAGAGCTTGTACTATGGAAACCAGATAACTGTTATCGTCGTCCGAGAAAATCGAAAAAACCACTTTATGGATAAAATATGTATGGAAGGGTGTTAAACCAAATTCAGTGAATGCTTATATGGGCGCTTGGGCATTTATAAATTATTATTATTTTTTTCTACTTTTATTTTATTAAGACAGTAATATATATATATTGCACTTTTTCTGCACATAAGAGATTTTGACTGTTGATATATATTTTATCTCTTATGTGAAATTTGAACACATAAGATTTTTTTACACCAACAAATATCTCTCATGTGCGGTCTCAACATATGAAATATTTTTAAATTAGCAAATTTCTTTGAATCGTCACATAATCGTTTTTTTTATGTTTTACTATTTCTCCGAAACTAAACATGATATGCACATCAGAGTAATTGCAAAATATAGAGGAACCAAATGTCTATCGTTTGCGAAGATAAAAGAAAAATCACCAAAGAAACACATGCAAGGTTTTGATTTGGCAACGACGATATACTACATACACTACTTTTTTGTGTAAATACATACTTATATAGAAAATTACACCCAGAATCTGGACAAACAGACATGTTCGTGCACACAAATGTTTGCCCTGGATGGGAATCGAACCCACGACCTGCGACATGATAGGCGGTATCTTAACCAACCACGCCTGCCTTATGTATTGTCACTGACACATACTTTTGAATTTAGAACTCAAAGGAAAAAATAAACAATAGCTTACAATTTTCAATTGTTTTACGATCAATAAAACGTAAAATCATTTTATTAATATTAATATTTTACGATGGAGTAGCCACTCAAGAAGACCGAGTAGTAGTAATTGCATTACACCGTTGTGGCCACACTGGCCACTCGCCAAACACAATATTCAAGCTTCTTGAAAAACTGAAAATCACAAAGAGATTAGTGTATCTTACTATTAAAAGGTACAATGAACACTCAAGTGTCGATGATAAGAAAGGATCAGCAGTGCTATTCTGTACAAATCACCGTGAAAACTTAGGTGAAGTGAGCTTGAAGAGAGCTGTCATCCCAGGATTGACACTATTGACAGCTCACTCCACGCTCACCTCACCTAAGTTTTCACGGTGAGATTTGTACAGAATAGCACTGCAGATAGACCTCGTTCTGTTAGGACTCCAGCAGTCATCAAAGCAATCAAGGCGCGTATTGCTAGCAGTCCCATCCGTAACCATCTTTTTTTTTTTTTTTTTGTGGATGGGAAATCATCAAATAACTTCTCCCGCTCTGGGTGGAGCGGAAGGGCGTGTCAGACTTTTACTGACTAAAACCCACCCGTGTTCCTTCAGTTGCCTATGCCAGGGCCACGGTATCTTTTTCAAACAACCCGCGACCCCAGCGGCATCGGCCCTATTGGACCCCATCTTTTGCTGACATCTCTTTGCGGCGCGCGTGGAACACAACGCGCCGTCGACCCGGGCCTGGTCCTCACCGGACGGCAAGCTACCCACTACTCACCGTCCGCAAGCCCGCGCCTACGGTGGCTGGGAATCGGCTATCGATTCCCGCCGCCCAGGGCGTCTCCTGCGGCGACTGAGGGCGTGAGGCTGCCTCTCCCTCACGCGTTCCGCCTCCTCCTTCGCGAGCATTACCGCTTCGCAGAAGGAGGTGACGGCCTCCCATGCACTCTCGCTCCGCACCATGGCCTGGACCAGGCTCGGACGCGAGAGATCGCCGCCGCCGATCGCCTCCGTGAGAACACGGCGGTGCTCTGCCCAAGCCGGGCAGACCTCCACTGTATGCTCCACCGTGTCCTCTGGGCGATCCACACAATGGTGACACCCGGGCGTTTCCTCCCGCCTTATGCGAAACAGGAACCTCCCGAAACAACCGTGTCCGGTGAGGACCTGCGTCAGGCGGAAGGTGAGGACGCCGTGGCGCCTCTCTAACCACTCCTCAAAGAGGGGACTTATCGCCGCAATTGTGGCGTGCCCAGCGCTGGGCTGCGACAGTCGCACTCTCCATGTTGCCATGAGATCCCGCCGGAGCTCTGTCCGCTGTACCGTGATTTCTCGCGGCAGCGGAGTTACACCCCGGCGTTTGCCTCCTCGCGCCACTCCCACACGTGCGCGAGGACTTTCGCCTCCAGATCCCACGGCGGCAATCCGGCAAGGAGGCTCGCCGCCTCACCGGAGACCGTGCGGTAACCCCGGACTAGCCGAATGGCCATGACCCTCTGGGACGCGTTCAACCGGCGGACTGGCCGCAGCCTCAGGGAACGCGCCCACACCGGTGCCCCGTAAAGGGCCATGGACCGCACGACCCCCGCGTAAAGCCTCCGGCAGGAGGCGTTTGGACCACCTAGATTGGGCAGGAGCCGCTTCAAGGCAGCCCCAGCCCGCTCCAGTCTGGGAGCCAAACGTCGGAAATGCTCCACGAAGTTCCACCGGCTGTCGAGGACGAGTCCCAGGTACTTCATCGTCGACTCGACTCCAATGCGAACCCCTCCTACCGTTATTTGGGAACCCGACGGTGGCGCATTCCGAGGACCATGAAAACACATGGCCTCGGACTTGTGCAGGGCCACCTCGAGTCCCAACTGCCGGATCCTCGCAACGACTATCGCAACCCCGCGTGTCGCTACTTCAGCCGCCGCCTGGTGCGACCTCCCCTGCGCCAGGACCAGCGTGTCGTCAGCGTAACATACCACGCTGACGCCGCTAGGGAGGTCGGCGCGCAGCACCCAGTCGTACCCGATGTCCCACAAATGCGGCCCCAGGACCGATCCCTGTGGGACACCGCACGACATCTCTCGCCGTTTCCACTCTCCCTGATGACCGGGGTAGATGACGGCCCTATCCGTCAAATAGGCCTCAACCACTCGACAGAGGTAGGTCGGCATCCGGTGATACCGGAGTGCCTCCCTGATGCAACTCCAGGGCAGGGTATTGAAGGCGTTGGCGATGTCTAGAGACACCGCCAAGACGAATCCGCAAACATCTGGGGCTACGAGCTTACAGAAAAAAAAATGCACATCTCCTCAACGCGCGCTTGAAAGGTATGAGAGTGATAAAGTCAAGAGTTTTGCTAAGGCGGTGCGCAAAAAACAGACACCGTGACATCCTGTTTACCGACGAAAAAAATTTCGATATAGTAGAGAAGTACAACAAACAAAATGATAGGATGTACGCTACGAGTTCTGCGGAAGCTGGTAATGCCATTCCCCGAGTGCAGCACGTCTAACATCCTTCATTAGTGATGATTTCGTTGGGAGTTTCCTATTTTAGCCCGACTGAAGTTCATTTCTGCGAAGAAGGTGTTAAAACAGTGCGAAAGTTTAACTAGACACTGTTTTGGATCCTATCGTAAAATATCTACCTCAGACGCTCTTTCGGGGACGGCTATTTGTGTTTCAACAGGACTCCGCACCGGCGCACAAGGCCAGAACCACCCAGACGTGGGTCGAGCTCAACAACATCGACTTGATAAAGCATGAAGATTGGCCCTCCTAAAGCCCTGACCTTAATCCTTTGGATTACAAAATATGGCAGGTGTTAGAGGAGAAAGTCTGTGCTAAGCATCATAAAAATTTGGAGAGTCTGAAGACAGAACTTTCACTAAGAACAGCAGTAGCCGAAATATGATTGTGGTCGGATATGAATATGGTTCGTGCTGCGATTGATGACTGGCCGCGGACTTTAGGCCTGCGTGACGAATGATGGTGAACATTTTGAATACATTTGATTTCAATATTATCCTAAAATACTTACCTTACAAATATATAAAAAAAAAATCATTTTTTTGACTGAGCCGACCCGACAAACGTTGTCCGGTAAAAATTTCAATATTTCATACAAAATTCGCATAAAAAATGCACTTTCAGTTTTCCCGAATTTTCCAATTTTTTCGACAACTTTTCAAACATTTTCCTTCATACAAACCTTGTCCTGACAATTACAAACACAACAAAAACAGAATTAGCCAAATAGGTGCAAACGTTCTGAAGTGATGCGCGTACATACATTCGGCGATTGATTTTTATTTATATAGATAGATTATACTTGTGTCAATACTTAAGGATCGACTGTGTACTTGTCTAATCGAACTAAAATATTCAATGTACAGACGCCAGCTGGCACATCAAGCTACTACAATCTGTCAAATTTCTTTAATAGATTTTCAACTTTATCGCTAAAGCATTAGGTTCAAGGTTGATTGGGAAAATTTGACAGTTTCGAGTAGCTTGACCTGCTGGCGTCTGTACCATCACTAAGACAGAAATGACATTTAATTTCGGTTTCTATCCAGGCAGCGGGGCCCTTTGTTATTCTATTGCTTAGAGACATGAAAATTTTATTGGAGATATTCCTTCCAATGTTCTTTTCAAGTTTTTCATTTATTTTCAAAACCCTTGGATAATACAGCAGAAATTTACATTCGTCAGTTTTTTTCTATCCAGTAAAAAGTAAAATAAGGACAAAAAGGGCCCCCTTTTTGTCCTTATTTTACTTACTGAAAGTGAATTGCATGTAGGGTCAATAAAATAGTAGCCTACAAAACTATTATCTACATAATGTCACGTGTTATTAAAACGCAAGTGTGAAGTATCACACTGAAGTGTGAAGTGTTTTAATACCTAGTTATGTGCAGTTTCATACACCACTTTATATAAACTCATGCAAATTCTTCAAAAAAAAAAACCTGCCTGATCAGAAGGTCTAAGTAGCTAAATATCCAACAGCGCGATATTCAACATCGTCTAATGAGCAGTAAGTCTAATCATATATGTTGTGTGCATTAATATGTATCTACTTAACCTTAAGGGGGAAGCGTCAGGGTAGCCCGCGAAATTCAAATTTTCTTACGTTTTTTACATATTTGTTACGGCCGCAAATCATACTTTATATAACATACTCGTAAAACTTAATACTGACTTGCAAATTGCAAAAACCGTAAGAAAATTTGAATTTCGGAGGCTACCCTGACGATTTCGCCTTAAACGAAACATTGTTATGCTGACCTTACTTTTTGTTAACAAATCTACTAAAGTTAGTTAACATAATCATTTTTCACTGTTATTTATGTACCTATGCTGCTTATCACAAAAAAAAAACACACATTAATCCCTGTGTAAGTGCTAAAATGCTTTAATTTGGCGTGCGACTTTCATTTGTCACAACATTAAGGATAAAAAGGGCCCCGCTCTGGATAGAAAAAAAAAACTTACGAATATAAATTCTGCTGTATTATCCAAGGAAAGAAAGAAGAAAGAAAGAAAAGAAAGAAAGAAAAATGCGTTTAATTGGCATTACAACTTAAAATAAATACACCTTAAAACTATAGAAACATGAAATAATGATTGCAATGCCAAAAGGGCCTCAGCTCAGCATAATGTCAGATGGCAACACAAGGTGTACCTCCTGACGCTGATTTTCAGCTGCAACCCACGAGTGCCATACGAGTACGCTAGAATTTAATAAACACAGAGAAGTGTGTGTCCTTTTTATAATAAATTAAGAGAATAAATTTAAAAGAAATGTTGTAATATGTGTGCGGTGTGTTGTGATTAATTAAAAACTAAAATAAATACTCAATATCAATATAATAATAACTACAATAAAATAATAATAAATATGTAATAAATCTAAATATGTAAAAGCACCTTCAAAGCAAAATCGTGAGACTGCGTTGTTCTTTTCAGTTTACATAATCATGGTACAAGACAATAATAATAAAAAATAAAAGTAATAAAAATTATAAACTGGATAAAACATTATGAAATAAGTAAATTGTATTATATAACATGATATGGCGGATATGTCGGCTCGAACATTCTCAAAATGTTTTTGCTGGTTTAATAAAAATTTGAAATTGAAAGTCGAGCAACTTTTACTATAACTAATTTATGGGAGGAGGGATATTGTTCCAGCATTTGGTACTCGTAGCTGCGTAGCGAAAACTGCCTCTAAAAGTCGCCGACTTATGCCGTGGGATGGAAAGCTGTTGAGAACATTTTCTTCCTTCACCGATTTTGTGTCTTCTTGGTTATTTGTCAAGGTTTTTGAAAATAAATGAATAATTTGAAAAGCACATTGGAAGGATACTCCTCCATTATTTTTTTTAAGGCTCTAAGCAACAGAATAACAAAGAACCCCGCTGCCTGGATGTAAACCGAAATTTAATGCCATTTCTGTCTGTTGTGGAGGTACCTACATTGAATATTTTCGTTCGATTAGAAAAGAACATTCACCAAGCTAACAGTCTACATCGGTTCCGTTGCTGTGGCTCAGGTGGACCAGCTAAAATAATATAAAATTATATTATTATTAGTAATAACAATAACATACATTATGCGGCCTACCCAAATGTCCTTTCTTTGGTATTGTTCGTCGAATCGTTGAGCTCCTTAAGTTCTGAGTTGAGCTGCGCGATTACTGACTAATGCGTGCACTGACTGGACAGGTCCTCTCAATCTGTGTGGTTCTTTCCTTAAAAGACCATTTCAGACACCAATCTACATGGTCTTTACATGAAGTGACCAAGATTATGTCTGGACTTTATAAGAGACTGTGACCTCTGAGTTTGTTTCGGCCTTTCTTCTGAAGTCAGATAGGAAACGCCGACCTCATCTATGTAGATTAAAAAAAAAACATGATTGACTTGTAAAAGTGTTTGTACAAACCTACTTACAGAAATTAAATCATTTATCATTTACGTAAATAATTCTAATAATGGCAAGTAGGTGGTTACATTTAGATAGCTATATTTACTTTTTATGCAAATGTTATTCAGTTTTTATGTAATAATTTTAATTTTAGTTTCTACGATTTAGATTTTTAACTTTAAATAATAATAGCTATGTATCAACCAATAATTTTTCCTGTGCCCTGACAGGGTCTACGACGGCTCTTAGAATTAGAATTAGAATTAATTTTATTTGGAAGAATGTAGTTTTACATCGTATGGTGTTAATATTTTTTAAGTTCTATACATTCTACCACAACATAGGGTGTACAAATATTCAAATGTGTCAATAAATAATGTGACAAATATTATAATTACAGTAAATTTTAAGATTTGTGTTTTACAGTAAGTTCAATTTGAATTAATATTATTATAAATTAAGTGTTCGTTACTTTAAAATCAATGTCAAAATTAAGTATATGTCATCTTAGATTTTTACAATATTCCATATATTCGCCATTGTCATAAAAGCAATTTTCTAGTAACCAACTTGTCAGCTTTTTCTTGAACATAAGTATGGGAAGTTCCTTAAATGAGTTAGGTAACTTGTTATACACCTGAATGGCATTTACATTATACATTCTTTCTAAATATTTGCAATCTACATTGAGGTACATTTAATTCATATTTATATTTATTTCTAGCAGAAGCCTTTTTGTGGCTCACTTCAGATTGCATGCGAAAATAGTCCGGATATTGTTTTACTAGCATACATAGTTCTTTGATGTACATGCATGGTAAGGGTAAAATGTGAAGTTTTTTAAATAGAGGTTTACAACTGTCCAAGAACCAGACGCCAGCTATTGCCCTAACGCACTTTTTTTGTACCCGAAATGCCCTTAAAATTTCAACTGAATTGCCACATAGTATCAGACCATATGACAGCACAGACGATACGTATCCGTGATATGCAGTGACTGCTGCATCTACGGACACTGTTGATCGTAGACGTTTTATTGCGTATACGAATTTGTCTAGCTTATCGCATACGTAATTGATGTGTGACTTCCAGTTACAGTTTTGATCCACTATTATGCCTAAGAATTTTGTGTTTACTACTTGTTCTAGGATACTGTCTTCATAATGTATATTAAGACTCTGAAGGTTTGATTTATAAGTTTGAAAATTCATTATTTTTGTTTTATTTAGATTGATTTTTAAATTATTGTTATTAAGCCAAAATATTATGTCTTTGATTGCTTCATTAACTTCCAGTTCCAATTTATTTTTGTCTTTACATTTTATTATTAGTGTTGTATCGTCAGCAAACAAGATCGTTTCATGGCGTGTTGCATTGGGAAGGTCATTAATATATAGCAGAAATAAAAATGATCCCACCACGCTGCCTTGGGGTACTCCTACTGCATTAGTTTTAAAATTAGATTTATAGTCTACTTTGTTCCCATCCGCGACTTTTGTAATTTGCACACATTGACGCCTATCACTGAGGTACGATCTAAGCCAGTCATTGGCTTTGCCCCTTATGCCATATTTATCTAATTTGCTTAGTAATAACTTATGATCTACGAAGTCAAAGGCTTTACTCATGTCAAAAAAAATTGCTGCTACAGGTATGTTGTCATTCATTGCCTCAGTTATTATTTTAATTAAATTAAAACAAGCTAAAGAGGTGGTGCGATTTTTCCTGAATCCAAATTGCTCCCGCCTTAGCAAATTATACTTGTTCACATAGTCGTATAGCCTTTTTAATATTGTCTTCTCAAATATTTTTGATATTATAGGAATTAAGGTTATAGGTCTATAGTTCGTCATGTCAGATTTATCACCATTCTTAAATATCGGTTTCATTATTGAGCTCTTTAATGCGGTTGGGAACTTGCCTTCTGAAAACGATATGTTAATTAAGTAGCTCAGCGGTTTGCATAAGTGATTAGTACAAGCTTTTATAATTTTGGTACTTAATTCGTCAAAACCGACAGACGCAGTATTTTTAAGGTTTTTGATTAACTGAACACTTCTATAGGGTCAGTAGGATTTAGGAATATTGTATTATTGTGTTTAATGTCCATAGTTCTATTTATAGCGTCAATATTATACGTAAATTCATTATTATTTGTCAGTTGGATATAGTATTCGTTAAACACGTCACAAATTTTTGCGGGTCAGTGATGTTGTTGGTTTTTAATACTATTTGTTTTATGTCGTTACTTTTTTGTGTCTCACCAATTTTTTAATTAATAATATTCCAAGTAGCCTTGCACTTGTTTTTCATATTCTGTATGTATCTTTTATTATGTATTTGCTGACATTTGTTAATACAACTTTTAAGTATGTCCCTATATGTTTTATACTTTTTTGCTAAGCTTAGCTCTAAGTCTCTTGTTAACATCTTGTTTTACCTTGTGGAACGCAAATAAATGAATATGAATATGAAAGACATCTGTGTTAGTGCCCGACTAATGGCAATTCCATATAATAAGTAATAATAATAAAAAATGGGTGGCTGGGTGAAGGGCCTGATTCAGAAGGCAGTCCTCCTTGATACGGCGCGTATTGTGAGGAGGTTCCTGTCTCTGGGGTCCTAACCACTGGTAGCTTGGACCTTGTTCCCCATGCCGGTGGATTTCTATTTTTTATATTTTCAAATGTTTCTTTTTTAATTCTAATATTTAAAAATATAACTTATATGTAAAAAAATTGAATAAAGGAGATAATAATAATATCCTGGGACATTTCACACACGGTCATCTGATCCCAAACTAAGCAGAGCTTGTACTATGGAAACCAGATAACTGATATACTACATACACTACTTTTTTTTTTTTTGTAAATACATACTTATATAGATAATTACACCCAGACTCAGGACAAACAGACATGTTCATGCACACAAATGTTTGTCCTGGATGGGAATGGAACCCACGACCTGCGACATGATAGGCGGTATCTTAATCAACCACGCCAGCTGGCCTGTCGCATATTACATGGAACTTAACCATAATTGGCAAAATATCCACGCGTGTAATTATAACACTATAGGTACACCTCTGCTCTGCCAATCTCTTCGGGGTATACAGAGGTAATGTTCAATTACCAAGCTGTTATATACAATTGATAAATTTTCGTTTTTCAGTGATCCCACGCCGTCGACTTCAGATCTCCTACCAGTCAAGTGGACACCAGTAACTGCGGAAGCGAAGCCCTATCTACAAATTGACACAAATCTGGAGCTTCATTACGGGCCCTATCAGAAACGAATGGCTTTCTGGGACTCTTATTATGCAAAATATGGAATGTTTGCCAAAGGAATAAACTTAGGAGAAAAATACACTGAAAATAGAGCTTTTAATGTAGATTTAAGTAAATTGTTGTTGTTGAATTGTTTAAGTCTTTTGTTAGTTTGGCAGCTACAGGGTAAAATTACAGCCACTACGTTGTAAAAATCATGTAAATAAATACCAACCTACCTAATCTTGTTTACTTTTTATTTATTTATTTAATACTTTAAGCACACAAAACGTAACAATGGTAGGTGCAACAGCGAGAAATGAATATAAAGATATACTTCTATATAAATATAATATACAAACCTAACTATATATAAATATAAACACAAATAAATAGACATAAATATACTAAAACAAATAAGACAAACCATTGGGAAACATTACCGTTGTGATGATACTGCCAGCTTCTTACGAATGTGCTCGCGAACTTTAACTTTAAAGGATAATCGGTTGGTTGCCATCCTGATTTCCTGGGGGAGTGCATTCCACAGAGAGATAGACTGAACGAAGAAGGAAGAGTGAATGAAGTCTGTGCGGTGAATGGGACATTGAAGAATACGATTGTGAGATGAACGTAGATTTTTATTGTGGTTGGCGCCAAATGTATTGAAAATGGGAAGCTAGATAACTAGGGGAAGAGGGAGAATCAAGAAATGAAAACAAGGTGGTCAGCGCCCTTTGCTGTCTGCGCTGGCTTTTTAATAATCAAAGTACACATAATTGAGATGAAAGCCCATGTAGATAGTGTACAGAACATTGGTTGTTGTGTGCACTTAGGGCATGAGCCGAATAAACATGTTTTCGTTCTTTCTTTCAATCACTTAAACACCATACTTCAGCAACGACGTCATCGCTGTAATTGCAATAGATTAGACCATTATTTTCTCCGAATTATTGTATAGGTAAATGTTGTCCTAAAATCGAGGCACCGGCAGGGGGTATACTTACGGCCGAACCCAATAACCTATCTGTTACCAGTTTTGGCATACTGGAGCGGAGAAATGCGTGGACAAACATACATACACACAAACATACATATATAAAATTTTGTATATTTGTTTCAAAGCCCTAATAGATCATCATATGTGAATATCTCGCAGATCCAATAATATTACATATACGTATCGAATTGATAACTCCTTTTTTTGAAGTCGTTAAAAATGGTCTATTACGCTTTAGTTGACTAGAAACTAAGATACAGCATACTTTTCTGGGGAGATGGTTATGATTACAACACTCAAAAAGCTTTTGTAATTCAGAAAAGAGCAGTCAGAACAATAGCTAGAATTCAACAGCAAGAATCATGCAAGCCTCATTTTATTGACTTAAAGATTTTAACAGTTTCAAGCTTGTACATTTTGATCCTACTTAGTCAGTTATCTAAATATAATATGTATGTAAGAGCGGGAGGGCTCGGGGATCTCAAATGATAACCATCAGACATCTTGTAATCACTTTTTATCACTCACTCACAACCAACAATGATTCACACTATTTAATTTTACAAAGAGATGCACACAGTTCAAAATACAATTCAATACTAAGCGCTCTGCGATTTTTTTTTTTTATGTATGGCATCTCGTAGTTGGCCTAGAGAGGCCGTGACTACTTAACCGGACTATTCTGTGGCTGCCTTAAGAGAACTCAAAGCCTCCAGCCAGGGGCATAAAACTTACAGACTAAGCGACTACACGCTAAGGGCTCCCCCTGTGGGGAACAGGCCTCGGCTTAGTGCGTCGCTGGGGGGAGGACAGCAAGATGGGACAGGCTGGATCAAATTTGAATGATTATTATTGTCAGGGGAGTTTAAAGCTACTGGCTCAGCTGCGCCACCAGCTGGCACTTCATACCCGAGCAAGGGACGGGGGGAGGACGATTATTACGGGGTCGTCGCGAGGGACCACGGCGGCGAGGTCGGAATGTCGATTTGTGTTTGTTCCTACCTTACTAATACGAGACGGGACATAGCTAGCCGCCTCGACAACCAGAGGGTTGCGATGGTTGGTGGCTGAGTCGAAGAAACGCTTGGAATTGCGTTTCAAGAACTGGGAGATGGTGGGAATGTCGAGATCTACGTGGAGGATTTCGTTCCGAACGAACCAAGGGGCTCCCGTTGCCTTTCGGAGGAAACAGTTTTGGAGGGCCTGCATCCTATGGATGAGGTGAGGTTTTGCGTGCGCAAACACTGAACCCGCATAGGTCATGATGGGGCAGCGCTCTGCGACTAGAGTGAGCATAACTGTTATGAATGCGAGTCTTACTGACCATGAAATAAGAACTAATTTGCATTTGGCTATGTTATAAACCAGTAATTTCAAAATTTTGGTTTGTGCGGGTATTCATGCAAAGCAGCGATTTGTTTTACAAAAATGTTTAGATTAAATTTAGTAATTGCGTACAATATTTGATTTGTAATTAATAACACTTTTTAAATACTTTAAATTGTAAATTAAGTTACGTAACAATTATTTTATTTAAATGACCTAACAGTAACAATGTTCCAATTAGAGTTTAAAATTAGTAGGTACTTATAAAAAACAAACACTAAAATTAACAATACTTAATATGATTTTATAATCCAATGCAAAATCACTTGTTTATTTCACTGATTCCCGTTTCCGTTCCGTCATCAACTGTTATGACATTTGCCTCAGTCTGTGGTACCGACTGTTTTATTTGCCAGCGCTATCATGTATCTATGTATGGTTTAACGTCCCAATAATCTATCGGAGAATACGGGATCTTACCGGGAAGTATTGTTTTCTCTATTTCACGTAATTTAGGAACGAGTAAAAGGTACAGCTCATGTAAGTCATGACGTAGTGCTGTCTGTGTAACTCGTGTCAACAAATGTCCGACTTAGTCGGGCAAAACATTGCCCGCGAAATTCAAATTTAGCAAGTAGCCCGCGAAATTCAAATTTTCTTACGTTTTTTTGCAATTTACAAGTCGGTATTATATTGTACGTTGATTAAATTATAATTTGCGGTCGTAACAAGTATCTATTTACATAATTAGAATCATTAAAGTGATCAATACAACTTTAAGACCACGTAATCCTAAAAAATGACTTTCATGAAATCTGACATTTTAGGATTATACTAACTTAAGGAGTTGTATTACTTATTCTATTGTATATAATTCTGTAAATACATATTTGTTACGGACGCAAATCATACTTTATTTAACGTACAACTTAATACTGACTTGCAAATTGCAAAAAACGTAAGAAAATTTGAATTTAGCGGGCTGCCCTGACGCTTCCTTTTTAAGTGGGCAAAATTACTCTAAATAACCAACAATCCAGAAGTAGGCTAACATCGAGTATCATCAGCCTGGGCGGTTAGATTTGGTAGTACCGATGTTGGTTCCTCAACTCAAACTCACCTCGACTGAGGAATCTGTTTGAAATGAGGAGTAAAATTGCAACTATGAATATGAAACTACCTAAGTGAGGTTGAGTCGAGTCGAGGAAATCATAAGATTTTGACTTAGAATGTGGGTATGAGTGTAGTTTTAATAGTTAAAGAGGAATCTTTAACTTATAAGAACCGTTTTAGCTTGTTCTGAAACCCACTTGTATTTTTGTGTTCATTGTTAATGAACATTTTAAAAGACTTGGGTAGGCGCTATGCTTTACAAAGCTCAGGTGAGGCACTTGCTTCAACTGGAGATCTTTTCTTCTTGTACTCACCCTTTTTGCCTTTCAGTCTGATATTCGAAGATATACATATTTAGATAACTGACTAAGTAGGATCAAAATGTACAAGCTTGAAACTGTCAAAATCTTTAAGTCAATAAAATGAGGCTTGCATGATTCTTGCCACAGAACAGATAAAGGAGATCATCTGTTCTGTGATTCTTGCTGTTGAATTCTAGCTATTGTTCTGACTGCTCTTTTCTGAATTACAAAAGCTTTTTGAGTGTTGTAATCATAACCACCTCCCCAGAAAAGTATGCTGTATCTTAGTTTAGAGTCAACTAATTCGTAATAGACCATTTTTAACGACTTCAAAAAAAGGAGTTATCAATTCGATACGTATGTATGTAATATTATTGGATCTGCGAGATATTCACATCATAATATGATGATCTATTAGGGCTTTCAAACAAATATACAAAATTTTATATATGTATGTTTGTGTGTATGTATGTTTGTTTGTCCACGCATTTCTCCGAAAACGTTAATCGGATCGTGACCATTATTTTTTGTTGGCTTAGATTTACTTTAACTTAGGGCACTGTGAAAGTTTCATCGAAATCGGTTCGGTACTTTTCAAGATAATAAACTAATAGGTACCTGTAAGTGTGACGGCCTTGCTAATTGATACGAGCTACGGGTGTGGTGTCAAAGGGAAAATATCTCAAAACAAGGTTCTCAGTAACGGAAATAGTTAGGATGTTAGCTCTTGTTTCCACTTCACTTTGTTTGTATTGTTTGTTCTTGTTTCTTGTTTGTTCTTGTTTCTTGTTTGTTCAGCAAACCAGCTGTGGAAGATATCTAAGGTTTGATTAACTATGGAATTAAAAGCGTGTATATTGTCAGCCGAAACAACCGCATTGGTATCGTCGGCAAACACCACAAGCTGGATAGATCCCGCAGCTTTTTCCGTCATGTGTTGTATAAGGTCATTAAAAAACGCGATAAAAATTATCGGATCCAGCCTTGTGGTACGCCAGTGTATTAGGACCTGTATGTTTCTTCACTTGAACAATTTATACCTGAGGAAGTTGTCTGTGACACCACTGCTTTGATCTCCACGAATATCTTCCTGTTTTTTAAATATGACGAGAGAATTGCCAATACTTTACCCCTGACACCGTAGTGCTCAAGTTATTCAAGCAGTAGTTTATGATCCACCGTGTCAATTGCTGAACCTAAATCTAAGAAAAGCCCCGTTACTTTCTGTTTGTCGTCCAACCTGCTAAGTACGTCCACAATTAGAGTCGATATTGCGTCTTGTGTCCCAAAGTTTTTCTGATAACCAAATTCTCTTCTTTTTACCACTCATTTTAATTAGCTTTTCCAGAATTTGTGAATCAATAGGTAATAATGAGATTGGTCTGTTTTAGTAGAACCTATTTCGTGTACAGGTAATATTTTGGCTCTCTTCAGTTACAGATCTGCTATACAAATCCTGTAACGTGCTGACTTTTCGCCAGCTTTTTATAACGCACTTGGTATTAAAACAGCACATCATGCTCTCCTACAACACTGAAAGTACTAATAAGAGACGGAATGATATTATATGTGAGTCAAATGCATCCTCTAAATATGTTTTGTAAATAGATTTTATACATTTTTAGGCCCATTGCTGTACAATAAATTAAATAGGAAATTAAGTATGTATAAATTAAATAATTACGACTGCAAAAAGATTATTCTGCAATTTTTACTTAGCACATAGTTGGGAAAAGGCTAGGCAGATTGATTGATTTTACTTAGCATATCATACAGTGAGACAGAGGATTTACTTGTTGTATGTAAATAAAACATGTTAGTCTTTTAAGTTAATATTAGTTTCTATTTTAGTCTTCCCCATTGTTAATTTTATATTTTTAAAATTTTAAGCACCTTTCTAGCTTGAAACACAGGTTCTACCTAGTTCAGGTAAAAACTGTGCCCTCTATAATTTTTAAGTTATGTTATTGCAAATCTGAACCATTTTTTTTATAAATAAACGATATTATTATTATTATTATTTTACATTTCTCGGGACCCTGGAGTCCCGGACCTTTGGAAGGCGTACGAGTAGCCGAAACCAACTCGCAGAGGCCCTTTAAATAATTTTAAATGATAAGGAAGCACCAACCGACGATTAACCCTGTATGCACTATGCAAGTGCACCCAAGGACAACCCCCGGTTGGTGCAGGACTATTGTTGTGCGTGGAATATTATTAAACACTTATTATAAAAATGCTTGAAGGCTTCGCTAGTACGTCTATATTGTCCTTTATTACTGATATATTTATATTCATTTTTCATTGTTCATTCTGGTTCATTTCTTGTTTTTCGAACATACCTTTTTAAAGCCATGACTATTCCGTGAGCTTTGCAGTTCCACGAAAACTTTGGCCGCCCAAAACTTCTTGTACAGCTGACTCCAAGTTTTATTTATCTAGAGGTATTCTCTTTCGAGCACCTTCTCTCGTTTCATACTTCCTCGACAAAATGAAATCTGAAAGAAAAATATTTATAATCACTTAAACTAGGGACACGTGATCCGGGGTTTTCAACTTTCCCATACGAATGTGTACCAAGTGTTCCCCCTAATCATTACACGTTAAGAAATGATTGTCTACAAAAAATCTATTTATATTTCGCTGTTTTTAGAGTTAGTACCTCAAAAGGAAAAACGGAACCCTAATAGGATTAATTGGGTATGTCTGTCTGTCTGCCCGTCGGTCACAGCCAATTTGTTCCAAATCGAATGGACCAATTAAGTTGAAATGTACACATATGAATTTCTGTGACCCAAACACGGACGTGTAACGTAAATAAATGAATTTTGAATACGGGGTCACTTTTAGGGGGCAAATAAGAAAATTAAAATAAAGTTTTGCAAACTGTACCATGTGACATATCAAATAGATCTCAAATAGAATAGGTCTCAAAGAGATTTCTTTTTTTATTTTAAAATAAATCGTTCTAAAGTTATTTAAGAGAATAGGCGAAAGTTTAACATTCCCCCCTTGTCTCCGAAACTACTGAGGCTAAAATTTTGAAAAGAAATACAGAAAATAGTTCTATCTACAGGAAATCGGTAATCTATTCCTACTTTTCAGGGTACATCTGTTCCTATAACTGATCGGCTTGAGCGCCTAGGCATGGAGTTGACATCTGGTCTCAACTCCGGAACCACCATCGAGAACAAAGCCCAAACAGCGGTCAAGAAACTGGGCATCCTAAATAGGGTGAAGCGATACTTTACGCCTGGACAGCTTTTAACCCTTACCAACAAAGCGTAAATCCGATCCTGCATGGAGTATTGCAGCCACCTTTGGGATGGATCAGCTAAGTACCAACTAGCTACGCTTGACTCGGTGGAAGGCAGAGCTAAGAGTCTCATTGGCGACGTAAAACTGGTGGATGCCAAGCTTCACAGCTTGGCTCATATTGTCGCAAGGTTGCCTGCTTGTCGGTCTTCTACAGATTGTACTTCGGTGAGTGTGCCTAAGAACTCCACGACCTGATTCCACCGGCCCCCTTCTACCATCGGACATCTAGACGCACTGCCAGTTACCATCCCTACCTATCAGGTTGGCACAAAAGTAATGAGACACTTGGTTTACGTTTTATATTTTTTATTATTATTACAATACAAAAAGCTTAGTCAATGATGTAATCACCATTAGCATCTAAGACTTCTTGCCAACGATCCGGCAAAGTTTGGATGCCTTCCGCCCAGAACTGTGATGGTTGTGCCTCGAAAAATTTGTTCAACTCCGCCTCTACATCAGAGAAGTAAGTGATAAAAAAAAACCATAAAACCAAATAAAATCCTCGGTTACTACATATAAATTTTTCATTGCTGGTTTAAATAAGGTGAAATACAAAACAATATTTAAGGTAAAAATGACACTTGATTTTAGTGCACTGTCAACTATTGTCAACGTAAGAAGCTTGATGGATGGTCAGTCATAAAAGGTTGACTGCTACTGACCAGTAAAAGTATGGCGCACCTTCCCCATTTATTTTGGCCACTTGATATTAGACTTAACATTGATGACAGTACAGTTTTGAATGTATTGTCTTGTTTAGCTCACATATGGCTATTATTAAAATCGTATCTAAACTTAAAACTATCATATTTACAACGGGTTATGAATTATATTAATAATTAGTTATATTTAAGAACGTATGCCGCGCTTGCCCCATGTCGCGGGGAAGTGCGTCTACAGGTTATAGTTTACTTAAAGAAATAATTTATTCAACAAAAACTATCCAACTTTCAAAATCTACAGCTACGTCTGTTTTCAGTGAAATATACCATCATAAAATACATACATTGATTGCCGAAACATAATAAAAATTAAATTATTTACTACTCAACTCAACTTTGTGATTTGTATGACGCGCTTGCCACGACTGACTCATATTAGGTTGGGGAAAAAGTCTTTTCGCATTATAGTATGTATGAACTTGTAATAAAATCTCTTTGGCTATACTATTTGTATCTGGCAGGTTTTGGTATCATTGAAAGTTTAAATTTTAAAGAACATAATTCCAAATTCAAATTAGGAAAATGTGTGATTTTCATTTGTTTTTCGTACCGTCAAGATGAGTGAATCTAATGAAGAAATTCGATACATTTTAAAATTTTACTACAAAAAAGGTAAAAATGCAACGCAAGCTGCGAAAAAAATTTGCAATGTTTATGGACCTAGTGTAGTGTCTATGAGAGTAGCACAAATTTGGTTTAAGCGTTTTCAATCCGGAAATTTTGATGTCAAAGATGCACGTCGCTCTGGTCGCCCTATTACGGATAAAATGGATGCCATTTTTGAAAAAGTGGAGCAAGATCGGCACATCAGTAGTTTCGACGTAGCTGAAGAACTGGAAATTGACCACAAAACAGTTTTGGCGCATTTGAAAAAAACTGGGTACACAAACAAGCTCGACATTTGGGTACCTCACGAGCTCACTGAAAGAAACCTAATGAACCGTGTACTCATTTGTGATTCTTTATTACGATGTAATGAAACCGAACCATTTTTGAAGAAGCTGATAAGTGGTGATGAAAAGTGGATCACGTATGACAAGAACGTGCAAAAAGGTCGTGGTCAAAGGCCGGTCAGGCTTCACAGACTGTGGCGAAACCCGGGTTAACTCGCAACAGGGTGATGCTGTGTGTGTGGTGGGATTGGAAGGGCATTATTCATTATGAGCTGTTACCACCAGGCAGGACCATCGATTCTGAACTTTACTGCGAACAACTGATGAGATTAAAGCAAGAAGTTGAGAGAAAGCGGCCGGAATTAATCAACAGAAGGGGTGTGGTTTTTCATCATGATAACGCTAGACCTCACACATCTTTAGCCACTCAGCAAAAATTAAGAGAGTTTGGCTGGGAGGTGTTAATGCATCCGCCGTATAGTCCTGACCTTGAAGTCCCAAAATTTCTATAGCAATGGGATCATGTCCCTACATACTTTAGTTAAATGTAAATAAACTATATTAAAAAATGTTTTGAATTTTCTTAAAAAATGCGAAGAAACTTTTTCCCCAACCTATTATGTATATTAAAAAAAACCGGCTAAGTGCGTGTCGAACCACGCACAGTAGAGGGTTCCGTAGTTGGGATGAATTTATCCCAACGACAAACTTAACATTGTACTTGAAAAACTAATGTTCCCGTACATTCCAACTGCAAATGTAAGTTTGTACGGACAATATTGAGAGATTTACCATGTTGTTTTAAGACCACAGACTTCATAGGTTTTCCTGTAATTTATAGATATAGAACTACATATTTGCAGTATTTTTTTTTTAATTTTAGGCTTAGTTGTTTCGGAGATAAGGGGGAATGGTCAATTTTCGTCTATTTTCTTAGATAACTATAAAATAGTTTATTTCAAAATTATTTAAAAAAATATTTGAGACCCTCAAACGATATGTCACACAGTAGTGTTTGCAAAACTTTTTTTCTAATTTTCTTATTTGCCCGCCCAAAATTGACCCCATATTCAAAATTAATTAATTTACGTTACACGTCCGTGTTTGGGTCACAGAAATTTATACGTGTACCAAATTTCAACTTAATCGGTTCATTAGATTCGGAGCAAATTTCCTGTGACAGATGGACAGACAGACACACGAGTGATCCTTTAAGAGTTCCGTTTTTCGTTTGAGGTGCGGAACCCTAAAAATTGATGAATAATTGTATAACTAGATAAAAATAAATGAATAGGTTAAAACCGCAGAGGTGATGCTGCACTGTGTATGACATTAACTCAGATTACAATATCAGTGACAGTTATCTCATGTTACAGGTTATCTACGTACATGACCTGGACAAATCATGAATAAAACACACTTTTAACTAGTCATTTAAGATAACAGGGATTTATAATTCCGAAACGGATAAAGGGGACATTGATTAATTACGTGGGGGATCGAGCCAAATCTCATCCAATCTCACGTGAAGGAGGGGGGAGGGGGTGGGTCTCGGCAAATATCACGTATTTTTTTCCGCATGAAACAGTGTAAATTATAGATTAACTAACGTATTTACACTAAAAATTAGTCTGGGGAATAAGGTGGGTGGGGTATCGTCTCCCAGCCCAAGTTCTCCAACTGTTGGCGAACGGCAGATGCGACACGAGGTCGAGCGTTATTGTGTAGAAACTAGATTGACTCGTCTTCGTCGTTTTTTCTTGATAGCAGCAGACAATTTGGTGAGCTGGATCTTTCACTGTGGGTGGTCGTCCAGAGCGTGACTGACTTTCAAGGTCTCTTGATTTAAAACGGTCAAACTATAGAGACACCGTCGCATGGCTTGTACTTCCAGTGCCCAATGCAGTTGATATTGTCAGCCGCAGCCCGCGCACTGTGGCCTTACAAGTACTCGTATAAGTATAGTGTTCGAACTTGTCACTCGTCCATTTTTCTTCAAACTGACTAAACCGACTTTTTTTTGTGAATGGCATCTCGTGGTTGGCCTAGAGAGGCCGTGACTACTTAACCAGACTATCCTGTGGCTGCCTTATGTGAACTCAAAGCCTCCAGCCAGGGGCATAAAACATACAGACTAAGCGACTACACGCTAAGGGCTCCCCCTGTGGGGAACGGGCCTCGGTTTAGGGCGTCGCTGGGGGAGGACAGCAAGATGGGACAGGCTAGATCAAAGTTGAGTGATTATTATTGTCAGGGGAGTTTAAAGCTACTGGCTCAGCTACGCCACCAGCTGGCACTTCATACCTGAGCAAGGGGCGGGGGGGGGGGGGGGGGCGATTATTACAGGGTCGTCGCGAGGGACCTCGGCAGCGAGGTCGGAATGTCGATTTGTCGGGATCTGAGAGGACAATCCTAGGGCGTTACGAATACGAGAGGGGACATAGCTAGCCGCCTCGACAACCAGACGGTTGCGATGGTTGGTGGCTGAGTCGAAGAAACGCTTGGAATTACGTTTCAAGAACTGGGAGATGGTGGGAATGTCGAGATCTAGGTGGAGGATTTCGTTCCGAACGAACCAAGGGGCTCCCGTTGCCTTTCGGAGGAAACGGTTTTGGAGGGCCTGCATCCTATGAATGAGGTGAGGTTTTGCGTGCGCAAACACTGAACCCGCATAGGTCATAATGGGGCGAATGCACGCTGTATAAATGCGCAATTTGCCCCTAAGTGACGATTTGCTACGTGCATTTAGAATGGAGTGGAGTCTACCGAGAGCGAAAACGGCGCGCGAACGCACCTTTATATGCTCAGCGACCTTTTCGATACCCAAGCGTGAACTGGAAGTCTTGCATGTAAACCCACCAACAGGCAGGGCGAGGCAACAAGTCCTTTTTACGCTCAGTCAATTTCAATGAATTACAATCGGTTACTATTTGAAACTTTATGCCTATTAAATAATGCCGAAAATGTTGTAAAGCGCAAACGATTGCCAACGTCTTGAGTTCGTAACTGTGGTAACAGAACTCGGCACCCTGCGTGGATTTACTAAAATAGCCGACAACTCGCTTCCGTCTACCCTCATATTCTTGCAATAAAATAATAAACAAAATCACATGCTAAGTCTTGCTTCTCGCCCCACACAAAAGGCTGACATTTTCTAAGCAATTTGGCAATACAAGCAATTTTAGAAGCGTACCCAGCAATTTACCTCCGAAAATAGCCCGCCAAACCCAAAAACTGACGAACGCCTCTTACATTAGATGGCTTAGGAGACTACACTAAAGCTTCAGTCTTATTAGGGCTCGGCCGTACCTGACCATGACCAATAAGCCTATCTAGATATTCTAACCCGGTTTCTAAGAATAAAACGTCAACAGGTACGTTCTGTATAACCGCGGACATCACATTGTTTTGTCTGTCATTTTTTTTCCTGAGCACGTTACTCAAATTATTGTTATTATTTGATTTCGATTCGACACGTTCCTTAACAAAACAAGTTTCAATTGAATGCCCAATCTTTTTACAGAATGTGCAAGTCTTAACGGCTTAGAATTCGACTTTGTTGATTAAAGATTAGAGCTAGTCGATTCGGTTTTTGATGAAGATTTACCAGAATCCCGCATCCATTTTTGCTGACTTTTTAGGGCAAACGGCCTGTTTGTAACCGTTTCCTCATGAAAAGCACACCAATCGATCATACTGCGAGACCTTGCGTTAACGCAAATCAGGGGAATTTGCGTTTGACGTGCGAACAGGATTGTTATTAACAGTTGCTACACCCTTAGGCTTTAAGTACACTGGCAGAAAAATCTACTAATTCCCTTGACTGTAGCTTAGCATTGGCGGTCGCGGCATTCACTTGGGGATCGGAGATGCCACGGATCACAATAGCGGTTTTTAGTTCCTCTGAAAGCCCCTTAACAATGTTCAGTAGCAACAGTGTCTTCGTGCATATTCAGCATAAGTAGCGAATTTATTAGAATTTGTACTGATGACATCGTATAGCATAGTAGCCATTTCAACTTCGCGTGGGCACAATAATCGGAATTCAATTTTAAAATTGGACCACGACCGATTACTGGTTACCCAATCGTTGAGACATGTCTTAGCATCTCCCCGTAAACACCCACCAATGCGTCCCAGGCATTCCCGATCGTCCCACTGACATACATCGCGCCCACGATCGACTTTCACACACCACATGTCCAAATCATATACATTGGGATCAAAATTCGAAATATAATGCTTAGATCTTACTTGGATCAGCGAAGAAAGTGCGCCTACAATCCTATCCACAGCGTCAACCCCCCGCGATGTCTCAATGGTCACGGTTCTATCAGTAGAACGTGTTTCCGTATTACCGGTAACAGGTGCCTCGACAACCACCGAAGTTGTCAGCGGCGGAGTGTCGCCCGGATGTGACGACATGGGAGTAGACGTACGTATAAAAGGTTTGAAGGCAACCGTTCCTTTAAAGCGCTCAATCGAAACAATATTTCATTAAAAGGGTTGCGACGAGGGCTATCCCCGCGCCCATACGAACTATCCCGGCGCCTACGCGAACTTTGAGACTACTTGAACGAGCGAAGATAACGCTCCAACAATCCTGTTCGCTGCGTCCCGGCTTTCTGGCGCCCGTGAACCGCCCTCAATTGCACGCTCCGCCTGGACCGTAGCACGCTCGCGTAAGACGGTTGAGAATGCTGGCTGGTTGGATGCTCCGGAAAACATTGGACGGTGTTATTGACGGTTGCAAGCTACCCTCAAGCGAGTCAATTCGAGATATCTCCAACACATCGTTGACGGCGACCGAGCCGGCGATACGAGCTATCACGGCGCCTACAAGAATTACCATGAGGGTTACGTGAATATTCACGATTCCTAATAGGACTATGACGCGGAGTGCGTACACATCGCCTAGATGACCTAACTCGACGCTCACGTTCATTTGTCGGCGGCGTATAGCGTTCGACATTCGAACAACCCTGACGTTTAACTGACCTACTTTTATCACGACACTGTCTACGAGAATAATCACGTTCTTTTGATCTAAACGAACGACCGGTCATCTTAACTTTTAACACTGCACTGATATATCAAAAAAAAAAAAAAAAATAAGAAAAATAGATGGAAGAACGGTTAAAACGCGTGGTCAATCCCACTTCTGATTTTACAAACCAGAGGTGAGGTTGAATTTTAAAAATAACGAGTAAATTAACTAAATGAGATTTAATTACAAAATAATCAATTAGAACCTAGGTACCCTATGCACAATATTCTAGCTACGATAAACGACCGTCACGTCCAACCGCCAAGCAAAGAAGTGAGTGCCCGCTCCGTCGTCCGTCGCCACCTGTCGCCGGCGCGGCGGCGCACCGCTCGCCCCACCGCTCACGTGATACTGAGTCACCATGGCGCGATGTTAGGCTCCGCCCCCTCGCTTGGTATTTCCAACACTACATATACTACTTTTTTTGTAAATACATGATTATATAGATAATTTCACCCAGACTCAGAACAAACAGACATGTTCATGCACACAAATGTTTGTCCTGGATGGGAATCGAACCCACGATCTGTAAGTGAAACGGAATTGTACGATATTGATGAAGGAGGACTTCTGCTTTATTTACTGTTAAAAAAAAAACGCTTAAAAGAAAAATCACCATAATCGCCCCGGCCCAGCTTGGCAGACTCAGTGATGACTGCAGTTTCTTGGTATTAGTTTACAAACGAAAACAGCTTTTTATCCTATTGACATACGACACACCCATGAATAGGAATGGGGAATCCTATTCTACGCCACAAAACACATTCTAGAAATATGTTTGTTCGCTTGATATCCCAACTGTGTGGGGCTTGTGGCTAAGTAATAATAGCCGCACGGTTGATCGATCAGGTTAAGCTACCCTTGCTGCGGTTGGTCCGTGGATGGGTGACCATACTTATCTACCGTGACCTCGCCAAGCCTTTAGCCGGGGTGCGTGGACAGGAAACCTCCCCGAGTGCCCGTGGGCTGGAGTTCCCTTACGGATACGTCCGGGGGGAAGGCCAGTCTCCGGGACGGTGCACCCTGGGGTGCGGGCCTTTAGGCACACGTGCCTAAAGGGTTTTGCTGCCGGTATGCCAATATCCTGTCGGAGGTACGCTCCAACGTGTGTCCCTCTGTTCTAAGCAGAGACGCACAGCGGCGGAGTAAGAGCGGGCTCGGTGTGCACTAACCCTGCCGCCGGGCAGGCAGGAGGAAGTCATTTCCTTCTGCCACCGTTAGTCTCGTAGCCCCGAAGATTGTTCAAGGTCATGTCTCTGACTTTTGACGGGGGTCGAGGGTCTTGGCTTAACCGCCCGGACCGCGAGGAAGAAAACCCCTATAAAAAATTACCCCAAACCTTCAAGCGGCGGCGCACCGTGAGGGAGGTTGGTAGCTTGATTAATGGGTAGCTAAATTAATCGCTAGTGCGAACCACAGTTTTGAGCCAGTGTCAAAGTTTTTACTCGTGGGAACAAATATGGGATCAATTAAAAACGATAGACGAGAAGAGGAGAGGGAGAGGAGTGATGCGGGGTCGGAGTCCGCTCAGGAGGGGGTGCAGGAGGGGGTGCAGCAGGGGCAAGGCGGCCTCGGGCCTGCAGAGGACCGAGTTCTGGCCTTGGAGCGGAAGGAGCTGGCAGCCCTTAACAACCGGTTCTCGGTCCTTGAGGGAATCGTCCTGCGGCCCCCGCTAGGCCGACCGGCGGCCTCGGGCCAGCCAAAGGCGGCTTCGTATGCCGCCATGGCTGCCACGGCCAAACCGGGGTCGGCAGGGCAGGCGAAGGGCGGGGCCGTGGCTGCGAAGGCGCCTGCGACGGCGCCTGCGAAGGCGCCCACGAAGGCGGCCGCGAAGGCGCCTGAGAGGGCCCCAGCTGTGGCGGTGACGACGCGGCTGCCCCCGCCTCCCAAATCTCCTCCGGCTGACGCCGAATGGCAGGTAGCTGGGGAGAAGAGGAAGGAGGGCAAGGCGGCAAGGTCGGCCAAGCGGAGGGAGAGGCGGCGGCGGCGCAAAGAGCGAAGCGTCGCGGCGAGGTTACGTGCCCCAAAGTCCGCAGCTGTAGTGATCACACTACAGCCGGAAGCGGAGAAGAAGGGCGTGTCCTACCGCGACGTGCTCGCCAAGGCGAGGGCGGCGGTGAACCTGGAGGAGATCGGGGTTACCAATGGCATGCGGGTAAGGGTCACTGCGACTGGGGCTCGGATGCTCGAGATCCCCGGTGCGGCCAGTGGCCCGACCGCTGACGCTCTGGCCGAAAGGCTCAGGGCGTCCTTAAATGCGGACGAGGCCCGAGTGTTCAGACCCGCCAAGTGCGCTGACTTGCGCATCCTGGGTCTGGACGACTCCGTGACGGAGCGAGAGGTGGTGGCCGCCATGGTCAAGACTGGGAGGTGTGCCTTCGAACAGGTGAAGGTAGGCACCATCCGTCCTGACTTCACGGGGATGCGAGCCGTTACGGTGAGCTGCCCCGTATCGGCGGCCCACAAAATAGTTGGGGAGGGCCGAAGGTTCCAAGTGAGCTGGGATTCCACGCGGGTGAAACTGCTGGAACCCAGACCTCTGAGGTGCTTCCGTTGCCAAGTGGGCAACCACGTGGGAGCAAAATGCACCTAGGAGGTGGATCGCAGCAGTCATTGCTTCCGTTGTGGTCAGCCCGGTCACAAGGCCGGCTCGTGCAATGCCACGCTGCACTGCTATCTATGTGCGGCAGCTGGCAAGCCGGCCGATCACCGGGCTGGAAGCAAGGGCTGTGGTCCTCCCACCAAAGCCCGGGGTAGGGGCAAGCCCTCCGCCTCCGCTACCGCCGTCACGGCCGCAGCCGCCGACACAGCCGCCGTCGCTGCCGCCTCCACTGCCGTCGCCGCCGTACTCACTGCGGCAGGGCCCTCACAGGAGGCTCAGGGGGGGGCTAATATGGAGTGCCAGTAATAGCCCCATTACGCCTCCTCCAGGCGAACATCAACCATTGCGCCGCCGCTCAGGATCTGTTGCTCCAGAGCATGGCGCAGTGGTCGATTAACATCGCCGTGGTCGCTGAGCCGTACTTTGTCCCGCCCAGTGATCACTGGGTGGAGGACCTGAGCGGCTCAGTGACCCTCATTTCGTCGGCCGCCGCCGGTACCCTGTCCCTCGAAGCCGTCAAGAAGGGACAGGGTTGCGTTGCAGCACGGTTCGGGGGGATTGTCGTGGTAGGGGTATACTTCTCCCCGAACCGAACTCTCGCCGAGTTCCACAACTCCCTTGCGGAGTTGAAAAACGTCGTCGTCAGGTTTCGTTCCCTTCCCGTGCTCGTTCTCGGGGACTTCAACGCCAAGAATGTGGCTTGGGGTTCCCGGTATACGGACACACGGGGCAGGATGGTGGAGGACTGGGCTCTGGAGACAGGCCTGGTCATCCTAAACCGGGGTTCTGTCCCCACGTGTGTGCGGATGCGGGGCGAATCAGTGGTGGACATTTCGTTCGCCAGCCCCGCTCTATTGCCACATGTTGTTAACTGGCGCGTCATAGAGGGGGTGGAGACCTACTCCGACCACCGGTACATCCATGTCTCCGCCCAGACCTCGAGCGCGCCGGTCCGACAGGCCCCGAGTGGTCCGCGGTGGGCGCTGAAGAAGCTGGACCGGGAGCTCCTCCTGGAAGCCTCGATCGTGCAGGCCTGGGTGTCACCACCGGACAAGCCTGCCGACATCAACGACGAGGCGGAGTGGTTCCGGGAGGCCATGTCCGAAATATGTGACGTGGCAATGCCCCGGGTCCAGCCCGGTCGCGCCTGGCGCCAGGTGTATTGGTGGTCGCCGGAGCTGACGGCTCTGCGCGAGGTGTGTGTTGCTGCGCGGCACCGGTACACCAGGCACCCCCGCATGGGCGCCCCCGCTGACGCAGAGTCTCCGGCCCCAGCTCGTGGAGGACGTAGTGAGCGCTCTGTTCCCTTCGCGAGGGGAACATACTCCCCCACCCATGGCTCCGCTTCCTGCGGTGCCCGTTGCGGACCACATCACCGACGACGACGACGATGCTCCGGAAGTGACCGAGGTAGAGTTGAGAGCGGCGGTACGTAGGCTGAGTGCCAAAAATGCCGCCCCAGGACCCGACGGCTTACCTGGAAGAGCCTGGGTTCTGGCCTTTGGGGCTCTCGGGCCTCGACTAGGGGGCTCCTAAGCGCATGCTTGGAGAGGGCCCAGTTCACACTTCGTTGGAAGACGGGGAAACTGGTCCTCATTAAGAAGCCGGGGCGCCCTGCGGACTCTCCGTCCGCTTACCGACCCATCGTGCTGCTCGACGAGGTGGGCAAGCTCTTTGAAAGAGTTATTGCAGCCGCCTCGTCGGGTGGCTGGTGCAGGAGGGGCCGGATTTGGCGGAGAGCCAGTTTGGTTTCCGCAGGGGGCGCTCTACGGTGGACGCCATCATGCGCGTGCGAGCCCTCACGACGGGGGATGCTGTGGCCCGGGGTGGGGTCGTCATGGTGGTGTCTCTAGACATCGCCAACGCCTTCAATACCCTGCCCTGGAGTTGCATCAGGGAGGCACTCCGGTTCACCGGATGCCGACCTACCTCTGTCGAGTAGTTGAGGCCTATTTGACGGATAGGACCGTCATCTACCCCGGTCATCAGGGAGAGTGGAACCGGCGAGAGATGTCGTGCGGTGTCCCACAGGGATCGGTCCTGGGACCGCATTTGTGGGACATCGGGTACGACTGGGTGCTGCGCGCCGACCTCCCTAGCGGCGTCAGCGTGGTATGTTACGCTGACGACACGCTGGTCCTGGCGCAGGGGAGGTCGCACCAGGCGGCGGCTGAATTAGCGACACGCGGGGTTGCGATAGTCGTTGAGAGGATCCAGCAGTTGGGACTCGAGGTGGCCCTACACAAGTCCGAGGCCATGTGTTTTCATGGTCCTCGAAATGCGCCACCGTCGGCTTCCCAAATAACGGTAGGAGGGGTTCGCATCGGAGTCGAGTCGACGATGAAGTACCTGGGACTCGTCCTCGACAGCCGGTGGAGCTTCGTGGAGCATTTCCGACGTTTGGCTCCCAGACTGGAGCGGGCTGGGGCTACCTTGAAGCGGCTTCTGCCCAATCTAGGTGGTCCAAACGCCTCCTGCCGGAGGCTTTACGCGGGGGCCGTGCGGTCCATGGCCCTTTACGAGGCACCGGTGTGGGCGCGTTCCCTGAGGCTGCGGCCAGTCCGCCGGTTGAACGCGTCCCAGAGGGTCATGGCCATTCGGCTAGTCCGGGGTTACCGCACGGTCTCCGGTGAGGCGGCGAGCCTCCTTGCCGGATTGCCGCCGTGGGATCTGGAGGCGAAAGTCCTCGCGCACGTGTGGGAGTGGCGCGAGGAGGCGAAACGCCGGAGCGTAACTCCGCTGCCGCGAGAAATCACGATACAGCGGACAGAGCTCCGGCGGGATCTCATGGCGACATGGAGAGTGTGACTGTCGCAGCCCAGCGCTGGGCACGCCACAATTGCGGCGATAAGTCCCCTCTTTGAGAAGTGGTTAGAGAGGCGCCACGGCGTCCTCACCTTCCGCCTGACGCAGGTCCTCACCAGACACGGTTGTTTTGGGAGGTTCCTGTTTCGCATAAGGCGGGAGGAAACGCCCGGGTGTCACCATTGTGTGAATCGCCCAGAGGACACGGTGGAGCATACAGTGGAGGTCTGCCCGGCTTGGGCAGAGCACCGCCGTGTTCTCACGGAGGCGATCAGCGGCGGCTATCTGTCGCGTCCGAGCCTGGTCCAGGCCATGGTGCGGAGCGAGAGTGCATGGGAGGCCGTCACGTCCTTCTGCGAAGCGGTAATGCTCGCGAAGGAGGAGGCGGAACGCGTGAGGGAGAGGCAGCCTCACGCCCTCAGTCGCCGCAGGAGACGCCCTGGGCGGCAGGAATCGATAGCCGATTCCCGGCCACCGTAGGCGCGGGCTTACGGACGGTGAGTAGTGGGTAGCTCGCCGTCCGGTGAGGACCAGGCCCGGGTCGACGGCGCGTTGTGTTCCACGCGCGCCTCAAAGAGATGTCAGCAAAAGATGGGGTCCAATAGGGCTGATGCCGCTGGGGTCACGGGTTGTTTGAAAAAGATACCGTGGCCCTGGCATAGGCAACTGAAGGAACACGGGTGGGTTTTAGTCAGTAAAAGTCTGACACGCCCTTCCGCTCCACCCAGAGCGGGAGAAGTTATTTGATGATTTCCCATCCACAAAAAAAAAAAAAAGCCTTTAGCCCGGCTGTCATTCGTCGATTTTTGACAGACTTTACGGATCGTCGGAAACCCGAAAGTCTGACAACCAGTCTTACCAAGAGGTACCTAGTTACTGGGTTATGGAGGTCAATTCTGGTATTCAGATGCATCCGGTCAGACTGGAAGCTGATCAAAACATAGTTATGAAAAGGCTAGGCAGATGATGCTTGGTATCCCAACTTTAGCAGCAACATGCTAAAACCTTAAATCATATTTTTAATACTATCTAGTTCCCCAGGGCGACATCAAGATATTATGACTTACTTGTCGTGCGTTAGACCAAATAATGTGAAAATATAACATCAGTTTAGTTACTTTTTAAAGAGATAATATTGTATCAGTGTTGTACATGGGTCGATCGCCGTCTGAATTGCACAACTAGGGTTGAAGGTCATCTAATTTTCAGACAATATCGGTTTTTACAGGTCAATTGAAGGTTAAGCTAAGCTTGCCGATGTCGGTCCGTGGATGGGTGACCATTCATAACATAATTATTATAAAGACCCCCGTGCCTCGCAAAGCACGTAAAGTCGTTGGTCCCTGCTGTCATTCGTATATCTTTGGCAGTCGTTACGTGTACCTAGTCAGAATGCCGAAAGTCTGACTACCAGTCTTACCATGGGGTATTGTGTTACCCAGTAACTGGGATGTAGAGGTCAGATAGGCAGTCTCTTCATGTAAAATATTGGTATTCAGCTGCATCCGGTTACACTGGAATCCGACCCCAACATAGTTGGGAAAAGGCTAGGTAGATAGATTATAAGTCGAAGTTATATAAGGTAACTTAACATAAAAAAAAACAGTAAATGAATATAAAAAAAATAATGCAGCTATATTACCTACGATAAGATACCAAGTAATCTCAAAACCTTAAATATGAGATTATTCAAAAATAAATTGCACGAATGGTTTATGCATAGTTTTTATAGTGTCAAATACTTCTTTGACAATAAATGTTAAATTATGCTTGTGAAAATTTGTACGCTTATCACTGTTAAGCAAAAACATGTATGCTCTTGTTTTTTTGTATTTTTACCATCTTTTTATACCATGGTTTTATGCAAATAAATATTATTCTATTCTATTCTACTATTGTAGTAATAAAACTACACAATACACTATGTCGACAAAATTAAAACAATACTAACATTAAATAATTAATATTTTGTTAGAGCCCCGCCGGCATCTATAAGGGTATCACAGCGTCTCCGCCTCGAGGCTACCAAGGTTTCACAAAGATCGGAGCCCCGGAACGAATCCCACACTTCGTTGTCTGCTTGGTCCTTTCAGCACGCGTGTCCCATCGCTGAACCATTATGGCCCATAAGTTTTCTATGGGACTCAGGTCCGGAGAATGGGAGAGCCATGGCACCGACCGAAAATCGGGGTGCTGCTAAATCCATTGCTGCACAATGCGACATTTGTGTATTGGACAATTGTCATGGATAAAAACAATTTCAGGAACTTGTTATTCTGGATACACAATTCTCACAGTTGACGACATAGTTTCCTGCAGCAGCTGGAGATAGGTAGCGCCATTAGTCCTTTCGTCTATAAACGCGAGCTCTCCAGGACCAGCCGCACTCATCCAAGCCCACATGTTGACGCTAATCCACCCCGATTCAATATTTGGGATTACCTTCTTGGGCTCGTATCTTGTATTGTTCACACGCCATATATGGCGACGATCATGCTGACTGGACTTAAAATTCTTTTCATCGGAAAATATAGCGTGTGAAAAATCAAAATCTCGGTAGTCCCGAGCGAAACGCACTCTGGCTGCCTTATTAGCGTCAGTTAGAAAGATTTTACGCGCCGGCTTTCTGCTTTCTTTTCTTTTCTCTCTTTCTTTCTTTTCTTTCTTTCTTCCCTAAGCCTCTCCTACTTTTAGGTTTCCTAAGCACCTCCACCTTTTGAAGTTTCCCCATACGTCTCCAACTTTTGAAGGTCCCAAAGCTTCTCCAACTTTTGGAATTTCCCCATACGTGTGCAACTTTTGGAGTCTCTAAAACTTTTCCAACATTTGGATTTTTCCCATACGTCTCCAACTTTTGGAGTCCACCAAGTTTTGGAGTTCCCTAAGCTTCTCCAACTGTAAGAGTTCCCCATACGTCCCTAATAATTAGAGATCTCCATTTTTTGGAGTTTCCTAAGCTTCTCCAATTTTTTGAGTGACCCCTTTCACCTCCAACTTTTGAAGTTCCCTAAGCTTCTCCAACTTTTGAAGTTTCCCCATACGTCTCCAACGTTTGGAGTTCTCCAACATTTGGAGTTCTCTAAGCTTTTCCAACTTTGGAGTTCCCCATTCGTCTCCAACTTTAGTAGTTCCCCATGCGTCTCCAATTTTTGGAGTCACTGAAACTTTTCCTTCTTTTGGATTTTCCCCATATGTCTAACTTTTGGAGTTCACCAATATTTGGAGTTCTCTAAGCTTTTCCAACTTTTGGAGTTCCCTAAGCTTGTCAAACTTTTAGAATTCTCCAAGTTTTTGAGTTCTCCAATTTTCGGAGTTCACCAAACGTCTCGAAAATTTGGAGTTCGTCTCCAACTTTTGGAGTTTCCACATACACCTCCAACTTTTAGACTTTCCCCATACGTCTCGAGGACGTAGGCGACTGTGGCTTCTGTAGCGGCAGCTCTTCTCACGCCCAGTGCGGTTGTTGCCGGTTATGCTTCAGACCCATGTAATAGGGGTTGAGCCACAGACCAACCCCTCTAGATACCGCCGTGCACGTTTTAGTACTGTAAAATTTAGCGCGTGCGTGGTTTAGCACTAACATCTGGGTTGATTGATATTTGGTTGATTTGGTATTATACTAGACTGGTTAGGGTTTGTTTGTTGGATTACGATCACTGGATTAATGATACGAAATAATATGTTTTAAAGGCTTTATTGAAAACTGGTTAAAATTATCAACTCAATAACAATTTCATTTGTTAAAAGTCAATTTGCTAAACAATAATTTTTCCTGACGTTACGCCATGTGCCGATACTGGTGTCCACAAACTAACCTGAATCTAGGCTGTTCTTTGTTTGAAAAATAGAGCTGTTAATTTTAGTTTATTAAAATTGGAAATAACGACGCCATCTTGTGTTGCAATAAAGTTCACACAAAAAAAAAATAGGCAGTCATGTGGATTGCCAACAGAAGTGAAAACTTAAAACTTTGGAATGTTTTTTTTTTTTTTTTGTTAACATTATCATGTTGGTGACGCATAATAGTTTTGTAGCACTGTATAAACTAATCTCTAACTTAGTTCTTATGTATCACCGTCCTTTTGTGGTGATGTATGTCAGAAAGAGATAGCATTTCTCCAATTTAAGTTTAGCTCGTGGACAAGAGAATCGGCGTCGTTGACGGACTTTATAGTACATACAAATAAAAATCTTTTTTTTTTTTTATATCTTTCTAATATAATATTAAACGCGATCGACGAGTTTTAGCGTTTATGATCTCATTCTGTGAACAATGTAGGTGTTCCACGGCTTTTCTCGCAGACAAACATGATCTCATCCCGCGAACAATCGAAGTTCTTCAAAGTACCATCTAGTAAAAGAGCGACACACATGTTATCACCTTTTCCGTCCGGCTGCTCCGGTTTCCATGTGTTGTCAACATTTTCCATTTCTTTTCCTGAAACAATTAAAATATGTTTTAAATTACTTGCGTTTACCCGCGGCATTAACTTCAAATCCTTTTTTTTTAATCTGTGTGGAAATTCTTATGGATACCCTCCGCCTGGGGATAACGGAGGGTAATATGTCGGATTCCTATTGGCTCAAACCTCACGCTTCCTTTCACTATCATGAGTTTGGGGCCCGGGAGATACTTGTACATTCGCTGGACCCGCGACTGATATTATCCTGTCATGCCTAGCGGGTTGCTCATGAACGCACGTCCGCTGCGCGCCATCTTTTTGGGCCAGACTGGTTGAGCGACGACTCAGTCCGAAGTTCGCCACCCGGGGCTCCAGCGGGGGCAGCCAAAGGGGCTGGAGATCGTTAATAGAATCCTAAGGAAGCTGGCGAGTCGGCGATCTCGGTCGAATGCCACTCGTTAAACATACAGCGTGACTCCATAATATGTGTGCGTGCATTTTCGCTCGTTGGATGGAGCCGGCCTTCTGTTGGCACCTACTTACTTATTTAGTGTTAGGTTTCGGAGACGTGGTCGCCCTGTGAGCAGTGGGGATCCAGAGGTAACTGCCTCCACCTTCAAGTTGTAGATCGTGGGTCCGAACCTAGGCAGGCACTTTACTTTGTGTAATTTATTTCACCACCACTGCTCTCAAAACGGCCAATGAAACATTGTCAGGAAACCGGCATGCCCAGAACCAAAACTTCGAAGACATACGACATCTACTGATCCACATTTGGACCACGTTGTAGATTTCGGCCTGAACTCTCTCACGGAGAGGAGGCCTGTGGGATCAGTCTACCCTGATTATGCTTCTAGGTTTACAGTACGTACCGGTAACGGTAATCCAACAAAGTTCTTCATCAAGTTCTTCATCATAAAAGTCCCTAAAAAGATCCCACATATACATAGGGAATAAGTGCTTGATGACCTGGACCTCCTGGCGGTCGTTGAGTACCACCAAGTGACCGCCTTCTGCTAAGCATGTCTTGTGTGCCTCACTCCATTTTCTTTTTTCTTCGTGTAATTTGTAACAGCTGGAGGTTTTTTCGTTGAATGTATAATCTGAAAATATTATATTAAAATCACAGCACATAAATTAATTCAGAATATCATTGTTGTTTTATATTTGCTTTTAGTCATAGTCGTAGTTTGGCTTCGCGTGTTTGGCGCACATACTGTGTAAGTAAGAAAAATCTTTATATAATATAAACGTATACGTATATATAAACGTTCATCCTATGGTGACCGCAGACTTACCTATGGGGTTCGGTTGACATTTGAGTATACTTTGACATGACATAGGTATACGATTTTTTTATTTTTTTTTGTATATAAACGAACACTCGAGGGGTTAAGGCAAAAGAACGGACAGTATACCGAAAAAAATTACATTAAAAAAAGATTTTATACTTCCATTATTGTTTCTACTGTTCCGTATGTAAACAATTATAAGAAATCCTTATATGGGCGACTTTATCTGTCTGTCACAGATCCTTATTTCAGAAACAACCAATGTTATCGTATATTCATCTAAATACTAACTGTGCCTGTTGTTGTAATCGCCGTCGCCGCACCCATCTGGTTTTATATTCTCTACAAGTTTGTAGCAAAAATAGGGAAGATATTGCGAGCATGACGACATGTACACTTTGCCATCACGGGCAAGAGTAAGGCAGTCGCCTGGCATTTTTCCATCGCCATATGAGCCGATTTCTACAGGCATGCGATCCAGATTAAAACCTGAAATAAATCAAATAATTTATTAACATAATGCCTGTTTTGATGACAACTAAAATGATATCAGCCACATGGGTCGATCGACGGTTAAGCTACGCTTGCCACGGCAGCTACGTAGATGGGTGACCTCCGTTACTTATATATAGAGACTCCTACGTGCCTCGGAAAGCACGTTAAGCTGTTGATCCCGGCTGTCATTCGTAGATATTTGGAAGTCGTTTTGTGTAGTCAGTAGCCTAAAATTCTGACGATCCCATCGATTGAGTTCTGATTACCCAGTAACTGGGCTGTGTAGTGACCTGTATCTGACTATAGGCAGACACTCCATGTAAAAAACTGGTATTCGTCTGCCTCCAGCTAGAGTGGAAGCTAACCTCAAGAGAGTTGCCAAAAGACTAGGCAGATGTATTGAACATGCCGCTGGTAATCCCCGAAGGGTTACACAGAGGCGAACCCAGTACACCCACATATCGCCAGTACACCCAGATATCGCCAGTACACCCACATATCGCCAGTACACCCACATATCGCCAGTACACCCACATATCGCCAGTACACCCACATATCGCCAGTACACCCACATATCGCCAGTTATGTCCCACGTTGAAAGTCGTTGAGCGGTAAAAAATAAAAACGTCGCGTTAAATAGCTCTGTCAAATTCTAATTCAAAATATTTAAATAAGTATTTATTAATTTTGCGTTCCATATCGAGAACATCCGAAGAGAATCTCCACGGTTACTCTTTCAAAATTAATTGGCTTTTACAATCATTTAAAACTACAGTGATAATAGGTATGGGAGGACAATGTTTGGCTGGTACAATACCAGGTACTTAATAAAATAGGAAATGGCCCATAAATTGAACATCTGTGAATCTACAAGACCTTTAAACCGGAATAGGTTTATGTAGTAACGCTACGTCGCTTCATCGAAGCTTTACTCTGCTCATCATTCTCCTGCCCTTATCTCAATTTATTTGCGGTCGGCGCAATATGTCCCTTTTTTCCATTCTTCTCTAATAGTCGTCATCTCGGTAGTCTTTCTAGCCATATCATCTTGCACTCAGTCCATCTATCGCTTCTTTTATCTTCCTCTACTCTTATAGCCATCGACATTCATACTCAAAACTTTCCTGACGACATTTGCCTCATTCCTCCGCGTCACATGCCCATACCAAGACAAACGATTTTCGCACAACTTTTCAGTCACTGGTATATATCTTCCCCTTAAGTTTGTGAGGAATGCGGGAGTCGCAGATTGTTCCCGTGACCTGCCGCCATTTCATCCATTCAGTGTTAATCCTGTGCTTACCCGTCCGATATACTTCGCTATCGCTTTGCACGAGTCAACCGAGATACCGAAAATTGGAGCAGACTGGAAGAAGCGCGCCATCAAGCGCTATGGATCCAGAACTGGAGATACCACCAGAATCGTAGAACACATTCAGTTTTGGTTCTGCTGATTTTCAAGCAAACATTCTCCAGTTTCTGTTGCCATTTGTCCAACCTGCTCTGGGTCTCAGGTTCGTCCATAATCAACAGGAATAGCCGACAGGACTTAAAGGCCTCTCCTTGGTGCAAGCCTACAGCCACACTGAAGCTTTACTCTACTATTTACAAGTAATCCTGAATTAAAGTGATAAACTTATATCTTACTTAAAAGTTAAAACTGACCTTCAAGGGAGGCGAAGATTCCTTTAGACTGCAATGCATTCACTCCCAAATAGACAGTATTCACATTATGCTCAACCATTTGTGTACGAAAATATTCCAAGATGTCATTATTTAGCGGAGAGCCCAGTACAGTACCTGTAATCAATAATAATAATTATATATATTGCATACAGGGATAATCGTCGGGTGGTAACTATATATATAGACGTGGATCTTTGACAGTCGTTACGGGTCGTCAGAAGCCCGAAAGTCTGACAACCGGTTTTACCAAGGGTTATCGTAATACCCAGTTACTGAGATCTGAAGATAAGTTAGGCAGGCGCTCTATGTAAAATACTGGTATTCAGCTGCATCCGGTTAGACTGGAAGCTGAACCCAACATATTTGGGAAAAGGCTGGGCAAATTGATTGTTGATATCGCTTTACCTCATCTCGTGAAATCTGAGAATGGCAAAAATATTCCCTGACGAGTTTGTCGGCATGTGGGACCTAGAATCTGCAATAATTGTACCGATAATCGTTACGGTTAATTGCCTAATAGTGGAGAGCCTTAACCGACACTTCAGGTGGCTCTAAATGCGCGGGCTGGGTCAAGGGCTTAATTCAGAAAGCAGTACTCCCTGACACAGCACATATAGTGAGCAGGTTCCTCTCTCTAGAGCCCTGACCACCGCCGACGGCTTGGACCCTGTTCCTGATGCTGATGGGCTACTATTTTAACATTGAAAATGTTTTATCGATCGCTCCGGTATAGCCCCCATTTTCGCTCAGAGTGTGACATCGCCTGGTGTCATGAGTTTTAGGGCTACATCGATAGTTGACGTTTCACAAGACGCGTATCAACAAGGGCCAGAATATGATGAAAAAAAAAAATAAAAAAATCAAAAACATTTTTTGAAAATCGCAAAAATGTGAATAAGTCGACCAATTTTTTAGGGACTTTTGTCATAAAATCAACTCTAATCTCAAAAACTAAATGCGATATCGAAAAAATGAAAAAAAACCCTCGGGGTATTGAGTTGGGCTACATTTCGAAAAACCGCTCCTCTGTATCACTAATAGTCTAGGCAAGAGAGTGCCCTTTGTGTGGCGTAATTTCGGGGATCGCGCTCCTTAGATGCGCGTCGCGTCGCTGAGTTGTTATGGGAGTGTTTACGACTTTGATCGTGAAATGATTTGTATTTATTTGTAAATACGTATTTTAATTTAATTATATAATGATGTATTTTTTTTTTGTAATTAATTTTATTTTGCGACACTGAAAATACTTCAAATTACTAATACAATATATTTGACATAACATTATATTTGAGACTAAAATGATTATTTCTATGTTTATAACTAGTTTGTATCGCTTCGTTGTTGTTGTATTTAACAAAAAAATATTTTCTTTCAAAATAGTCCTAAGCATATTTCATTAAAGTTCAATTGCATGGAGTAATTTTTACCTTACGGATTTTTTACTTCGTGCATTTGAGCTCCATTACTTCAAAGACGATACAAAACCATTAGGTCTAAATCTATTAGATTGCACGAGATCTGTGAAGTTCTTATCGCGGCGATTGATTTTTTATCGCGCACTGGATTTTAAACGCACTGCTTAGCCCCAAGAGTTGAAAATCCAACAGTGAGTTTTTTTCACTATGTTGGATTCTCAGTGCTCCATAAAAATTTGGGCTCATTGGAATGATCTAATCGAATAGGTTATAGATAGATGGCAGTCAAGGTCTGATGGTGGAGTAACAAAAAGAAATGAGTAAAAACTGTCCCGGGTTTCTTAAAGGAGATGTTTCAAAATGGGCCAGGTCTATGTACACTACCTCAAAAAAAAAAAAGAAAATCTTTTAAGTGGTAGTTAATTGATAGGTATCAATTATTTTTATCGACTTGAAAATGGCGTCTCACCGATTTAGTTACTATGTGCAATTAAACAATGACAGTAAACCATAGATCTAACATAGATCATAGAAACAGAAGTGTCAGCTGTCAGAACAGTGTCACTGCTGTCACTTTGAACTTGTCAAACGTCATTAATTAATAAAAATGACAGCTTACCGCCATGATGAGTTTTTGTTGAGTGTTGCAATTTCGAAAGTCATTTCTTGTGTTTTACCAGCAAACAAAGTCATTTTAAAGTAATTTGACAGTTGAGAACTGTTTTAAATGTATTTCCCTATTTTTAACCGACTTCCAAAAGGAGGAGGTTCTCAATTCGTCCGTATTTTTTTTTTTGTTTTTTTTTGTATGTTTGTTACGCGATTACTCAAAGACGGATGGACCGATTTAGAAAATTCTTTTTTTTTTGTTTGAAAGGGTATACTTCCGAGGTGGTCCCATATAAATTTTATTAACTTTGCTTGAGGAGTTTTTGAGTTAGCTTCAATAATGCGTATATTTCCCACTTATTTTATATGGATGATGTGATGATGTTTTAATAACTTCCTATCACTTTTATTTATATGGCTATATCTACAATTATTGTGCTCAATTATGTATTAGAATTTGTGTGGGGTAGGTTCCACAACTAAAAAGTGAAAAATAAAAACTTTTTAGCAAAAAATAAAACCGACTTCTAAAACAAAACACTACAAAGTGAAAAATAATTTTAATTTCGGAAGTCGGTGGCAAAAAACGAAAATACAAAACCAAAGACACCGACTTCCGAAATTAAAGTTATTTTTCACTTTGTAGTGTTTTGTTTTAGAAGTCGGTTTTATTTTTTGCTAAAAAGTTTTTTAAGTAGAGTGTACAAGGACCTAGCACACGATCCATACATTCTGGAACACCTTTTAAATTCAACTTTAAACTTCTTATACATTTCGTTTCGATGTTGCTTGTTCGCCGCATCGCCACGCTAACAGCCGCTCTGACTTGCCGCATTAGATGTTTCACATAAAGTAAAATAGTTAAACCATTTTTCTTGTTTGTATTTTTATCTCACCTTCGGCATTGCAGGTAAGTAAGGCTTCGTGCCATGTCGCAGGAATCCGATGCAGTTTCATTGGTATCATTGCACCCAGCACTGCATCTGCGAATTAAATATTTGTAATTTATAGTGATTATACATGGTACTCGGTTAAACGGAGGGGCTTGTAGCTAAGTAATAACCATCTATACACACCAAGACCCCTCCGTGCCTCGGAAAGGACATTGAACCGTTGGTCCCAGCTGTCATTCGTGGATTTTTGGCAGTCGTTACGGGTCGTCAGAAGCCTGAAAATCTGACAACCAGTCTTACCTAGTAACTGGGTCAGATAGGCAATCGCTCCATGTATTCAGCTGCATCCAGTTAGAATGGAAGCCGAGCCAACATATTTGGAGAAGGCTAGGCAGATGATTGTATTACAATCTTACAGAGTACTCAACAAACACACCGAGTTACACCTCTGCTTAACCCTTCGGGGAACACAGGCGTGATGCTGCGTTATGTTACTCTACAACAAAACACATGTACTTACGTACGGTATGGAAGCGACATGTATGCAATAAATTAAACCACAAGTAATAGTAGTCCTCAGAATTATAGTAAAATTACATATTAAATTAGAAAGCATAAACTAATAAAGTTAATTTTTCAAAAAAAATAAATATCAAAATAAATTCAGTAAAAGTAATCGGTCTGTTTAGACAACCGAGCTGGCCTCCTGCGGTGCACCATAGTGCCCAATCCATTGTTCGCTGAACCTAGTTTTTAAGGTTCCGTACCTCAAAAGGAAAAACGGAACCCTTATAGGATCACTCGTGTGTCTGTCTGTCTGTCCGTCTGTCACAGCCAATTTGCTCCGAATCTAATGGACCGATTAAATTGAAACGATGAATTTCTGTGACCCAAATACGGACGTGTAACGTAAATATATACATTTCGAATATGGGGTCAATTTTGCAGGGCAAATAACAAAATTAAAAAAAAATGTTTGCAAACTGTACCGTGTGGCATATCAAATGATAGGGCTTACTGTGAGGGTCACAATTTTTTTTTATAATTTTAAAATAAATTGGTTTAAAGTTATTTAAGAAAATTGTCGTAAATTGACCATTCGGGGGAATGGTCAATTTTCGACAATTAGTTGGGATAAATTCATCCCAACTACGTAAATCTTCGTTGTGCGTGGTCCGACACGCACTTGGCTGGTTTTTCTTTTTGTTTGCACACATGTTCAAGGCTTCAAGTTTATTGACTGAACTCGACATTTTTAGCAGATTTACACAAATCGACTCCGAACTAAGCAAGCAATTAGTAAAATGGTGGGCTTTAAATTTATGCGCACACAGCATATCTACTTCTGCGCATGTGCAAATAGCTGCCACGTAATATCGCAAAAAGGCACGAGCAAAATATACGTTCATCCAAACATATTTAATGAATACTTAAATTTGATATTTAAAATTAATAAACAAATTTAATGAATATTTAAAATTAATTTATTGATCGAAATCTAAATCCAGAGTAAATAATAACGCGTTTAATGAAGGATTATTTGTATTGTAACTTTTGTTTGAATGATAATCTGTACTTGACTAATTAGTAAAACTTTTCTCAAATAATAAAAACTCTGCGTCGGCCTGACGACGAAGTTAAAATTTAAAAAAAAAAAACTGAAAGTAAAAAGCACTAGTGAGAAAAAGTGGCACTTTCCGAACAATTTGGCTGCTTGGAAAACGCTCTTTTCGAGCACATGCATTGTAATATAATTGACTACTCAGCACATTCACAACATTCTTTAGAAATAGGCAGGTTATAGGCCTGTAGGTAGGTATACCAAATAACTTGTCTTTGAATATACGAGTACCCCCGTTCCATACTTCAGCAGTTAGGTGTGCACTTGGTCGCTGGTCATGCGGACCCGACCATGATCACTGATTAGTGTAAACAGGTAATAGGTGGGAATATAAATCAATTTCTATTGGTCGATAGTCACATTTCATTTGCTATATTTCGGTTCCTCCGAAGATGAACTATGGAGCCTTTAAATGTTGTCGTACAGTACGCGACCAAGAATAGAGATAAACAACAAGGGAAAGGCCAAATAAACCCTGAATGGACTGTGTGAAACAATGATGTAAGGCTTAAAACCGTTGTGTCTACTGAGATGACGAAGAATAGAGAAGTATGGAAGAAGAAGTCATGTTGCGCCGATCCCAAATAAATTGGAACAAGGGCGAGAGAATAATTATTTCATATAAAACACAGAGGTAGATTAAAAATAATAAAAAACGCTTACCGCTCATTACCAGGAAGGTTAAACAAAAAAGTAACTTCAACATTTTCAGTCTTCAACGTCCACAAATGTAATGACTTTAGTTTACGATGCTTAGTACTTATATACTACTCACATTGACGCATACATATATACATTTTGATAACATTTGATTCTAATACTTAATCAGTACCTAAAAGTATTCAATTATCTTATTTTTCTTAAAAGTTTAGGTGCCTACTATGTCTTTATCTTCGCTTGAAATGTGATAGGTATGCTCTGGGTATTTCCAACTGGAAGTTCTCAGTAGCAGTCCAGGGTCTGGCTTTGTGCCCGGTAGATGGCGATAGGCTCGCCCTCTATTACTTGGCACTCAAACATAACTGGCGAAATGTGGGGGTACTATAGTTACAGCTCTGCCTAACCCTTCGGCGATTACAGGCGTCTTATGCGATACTGAAAAACAATGTCTCGACTTACGGTATCGAAGTAAGTTTACAGGCTCATTGTGTAAGGTCGCGTCCCAACTAAAACCGATCCCCGCGCGAGTAGGCGATCGTCACGTTCAGGTCACTTTTTGTTCGGCGAAAACGCACGTGTGGTCGAGCGGACTTCTAAAACGTGATATACCTAATGTACGCGACGGTTGCTTATTCGCGTGAACGATAATTTTGGTTAGGACGCGGAGTAACCCTTAGGTTACCCGAAAACAATGTGTAATTGGGTTGAAAGGGTAAGCCTTTCACAGTATAACACATTACAGTAAGGACTTTTAAAAATCATTTTCGTAAATCCGATCGGAAATCTAGAAAACGGGTAACTGTAACTGGGTACCCGTTGCCGGTTACGGTTACCCGGTGGTATCGATTAATGAAAAGCTTTTACAGAGCACTATACGAAGCTCCACAAGAACTGGAACATTGACATCTTACCTACAGATAATTTAAATACAAACTACACGTACTTCTAATGGCTATCATCAAATTCTCTCACTTTAAATGAAGACAAAACTTTGTATCCTCCATTTGCTAACCTTACCAATTATAATATCTCTGCACATAAATGTAACTTTCCTCCAGCTCCAAGTTGTAACTGTCCTAATATTAGGCCCACGAAAAGTCTTAAATATCTTGGAATTGAAATTTATGCTAATTTACCTGTTCTAAACCATATTTAATCTCTAACCAAACGAATACGTAAGCTCACTTACATTTTAAAGGGCTTCGTGATGTAGCAGACAAACAGATGAAAAGCATGGTTTATGAAGCTTTGATACAATCCAACTTTAGTTACTGCATCCCAACATGGAGAGGAACATGCAAAACTAAAATGATAACCGTTGAAAGAGCCAAAAGAATGAAGAGTGAGTTTAACCAATCCTCATCTTTTTGTCCACCTCACAACTTTAGGAGGAAACTCAAGTGGTAACTGTACGCCAGCTATACATATTGCTCACAAATTTCTTTTCCAACACTCCAACTTACCTGAAGAAAGAAGAAAACGCAGAGCTCTCTCCAGAAGAAACTACGCAATATGTGAGATGTGAGTCAGCTGCTGTCAATACCTCCTTTGCGCAAAGATTCTTCCCATTCCGAATTATTCAATAAGATAAATAAAATTATCAACATAGCTTATTGTAGTAAAATTGAGTGTAAAAACAAAATAACCGGCCCCCTTCTACCATCGGACATCTAGACGCACAGCCAGTTACAATCCTTACCTAACTAGGTAAAAGACATTTGTTTGGTAAAAGACAATTTTTTTATAATGCGCACAGCAAAAGAGTGGAACTCACTACTTGCGTCTGTATTTCCGAGCGCATACAATCCTAATATCTTCAAAGTGAGAACGAACAGACTTCTTCTGGGTAAGCTCACTCCATCGTCGACTTTGTCTCTGTCACCTCTGACCTAGACTAGTCAAGAGCAAACCCATCTCAAATAAAAAACAAATGGTTACTTTTTTTGCAGTTTATTTTTCAATACATTTTAGTTACATAATATACAATCTTAACACCTTGTCTAAAGACCTTTAAAGGTTTATGTGACAAAGTGGAAGAAGCAAACACGCTCATAACAAATACTTAAAATTATGTTAGCTACTTAAAAAATGGAGATGGGATGTCACCAGTAATATAATATTTTTTTAAGGTAGATTTACATTTTTTATATGTACTAGAGGCAATATTTGACTGCACAGTTTCAAGAATTTTATTTAGAGCAGGTAATATAATAAGTTGGGGAAAAAGTTTCTTCGCATTTTTTAAGAAAATTCAAAACATTTTTTAATATAGTTTATTTACATTTTGTTCGATAACTTTTTGCCATCTTGTAGGTATAGGGACATGATCCCATTGCTATAGAAATTTTGGGACTTCTGGTCAAAATACCGCGACAAGTGGTTTTGGCAGTCCCCTCGTGATGTTAACCTGACACTGGCTAAAGAATTCTGAAGAGATCGAAACAGGTGGAAATCTGAAGGTCAGGACTATACGGCGGATGCATTAACACCTCCCAGCCAAACTCTCTTAATTTTTGCTGAGTGGCTAAATATGTGTGAGGTCTAGCGTTATCATGATGAAAAACCACACCCCTTCTGTTGATTAATTCCGGCCGCTTTCTCTCAACTTCTTGCTTTAATCTCATCAATTGTTCGCAGTAGAGTTTAGAATCGATGGTCCTGCCTGGTGGTAACAGCTCATAATGAATAATGCCCATCCAATCCCACCACACACACAGCATCACCTTGTTGCGAGTTAACCCGGGTTTGGCCACAGTCTGTGAAGCCTGACCGGCCTTTGACCACGACCTTTTTCGCACGTTCTTGTCATACGTGATCCACTTTTCATCACCAGTTATCAGCTTCTTCAAAAATGGTTCGGTTTTATTACGTCGTAATAAAGAATCACAAATGAGTACACGGTTCATTAGGTTTCTTTCAGTGAGCTCGTGAGGTACCCAAATGTCGAGCTTTTTTGTGTACCCAGTTTTTTTCAAATGCGCCATAACTATTTTGTGGTCAATTTCCAGTTCTACAGCTTCGCCGATCTTGCTCCACTTTTTCAAAAATGGCATCCATTTTAGCCGTAATAGGGCGACCAGCATCTTTGACATCAAAATTTCCGGATTGAAAACGCTTAAACCAAATTTGTGCTACTCTCACAGACACTACACTAGGTCCATAAACATCGCAAATTTTTTTCGCGGCTTGCGTTGCATTTTTACCTTTTTTGTAGTAAAATTTTAAAATGTATCGAATTTCTTCATTAGATTCACTCATCTTGACGGTACGAAAAACAAATGAAAATCACACATTTTCCTTATTTGATTTTGGAATTATGTTCTTTAAAATTTAAACTTTCAATGATACCAAAACCAGCCAGATACAAATAGTATGGCCAAAGAGATTTTATTACAAGTTCATACATACTATAATGCGAAAAGACTTTTTCCCCAACCTAATATATTCCCACGTTCTCCTGCCATACACATTTACAGTTGTAGGTAGTCAGAGCTAAATCAGAGCGACGCAGAAACGGAAAAAGTCCTGGAGTTAAAGGATATTAATAATAATAACTTGTTACTTTATGTAACAAGTCATTATTATTAATAACCTTTATTTTTTTTACATATATAATATAAATATATAATATCTTAGGACATTGTTCACACACGGTCATCTGATCCCAAACTAAGCAGAGCCAGAAAACTGATAAACTACATACAATACTTTTTTTGTAAATACATACTTATATAGATAATTACACCCAGACTCAGGACAAACAGACATGTTCATGCACACAAATGTTTGTCCTGGATGGGAATCGAACCCACGACCAGCGGCATGGCAGGTGGTATCTTAACCAATTATATTTTGAAATATTAGAATAAAAACATTTAAAAATACAAAAAAAATGTAGCCTACCGGTATCGGGAGCAAGGTTTTATTATTATTATACTTAATTGTTTATTTTATACAAGTGTAAAGAATGGATAATCTTGAAAAAGCACATAATAGACTAAAAATATCCCAAGTACGACTTAGGATACGATTTTTTTTAGAAAAAGATATTGTGCAATTTTTGTGACACTATTTACTGCCTCTCTGTTGGCATAGTCAACGTACAATATTATAACAGATGGAATTCATTCCTTTGAGGACGTGGTGAAGAAAAATGTAAAAAAGTTGCGGGTTGTTCGAAAGAGTTACCGTGGCCCTGGCACAGGCAACTGCAGGAAGGGGAAGTTATTTGATGATTTTCCATCCACAAAAAAAAAAGGCTTAGTTTACACTCCAGATCTCCCACAATTTTAAACTTAATCTGTCATAAGAACGTAATTTGTGGAGATAAATAAACATTATTTTATGTTATTTATTTATTTACTTAATTTGACTCACACTAGGTACTTGTTGCCCGCGACTTCGTCTGCGTGAGTTTTTCATATCATTATGATGATAAATATGTCCGTCTGCAGGTCCCAGGCTAACCTACCTTCGGTTCAGTAGTTTAAGCGTGAAGAGGTTATAGACAGACATAATAGAGCTGCTTTCGTATTTATATGAATTTAAGTATTAGTATGGAAGATGACAACGCCTGTGACATTATCTCTTATTACAATATCAATGCTAGTTACAAAATAGTATATTATTAAACTGTTGCATAATGAGGGGTATTAAAATACGAGTGTGTGTTTAAAACCGAGCCGTACGCGAGGTTTTTAATAGTATCACACGAGGTGTATTCATACCTTTTTATGCAGTTTCATACACTACTTTATGTACTCTCAACCATTCGGAGTCTGCTGGAGTCTGTTGCCACTCCTAGCACTATTTCCTCGCCGTAAATATGATCTATGTTTTGTTACGTGTGCTAAGTATATGTTCAAAATCTTAAGCTATTTATAAAAAGTTATATTCATGTTTTCAGCTATGAGCGCATTGTTATCTGTTATCTTTTGTCTTGTATAAATGTATGTTTTATTATACCTATAATTTATAACCGATATGTACCTATATATGACCTATAACTTATATGTGTAGTATTTAAACTGTAAGTATATGTTGGTCAATAAATAAATAAATGAAAATAAACATTGGGATTGAACCTACTAAATACACATAAAAACGATCAAATTTATAAGAGTAAGGAATCATTTATTGCTTATAATAATCTTACAGAACTCATCGCATGCGCTAAAGTGGGTGCTACCACAGACAAAGTAAAGATTTGAATCAAAACTTTTTTGTAATGCTATTAAAATGGTGCGCCCCGCATATGCGAGCCACTCACTGACTTACAAACCTATGGACTTGTCATACCTACAAAATTAGCGTGCCTACCTACAAAAATCGGGCACTTAACATGGCCGCCTTTCGTAGGTTTGTAACTGCGAGTGCAAGAGAGAGCAAGCAACCGTTTGACAGCACATCTAGCAATCATCTACCACAAAACTCAGCACAGCAGTCAACATGGTGACCGGTCACGCATAGAAACGATTTTGACGTCACACAAAAGTGTTTTCAAATTTAGTCCTTCACTAACATTTAGATGTCTCTCTTTTCATACGCAGCTCTTGATTAGTTAAAAAGAAACAAAACACTTTTTGAGATGTTTGTGTCGATATGACAGATATTTGTATAACTATTCTTCCTAAAGTAGAATATGCCATCTCCATATTTTTCTATATCAATGGTGCCACTGGAAACAAATAATTGATAGAAACTCGTTGGTTATAATACCTTCTTGGATTTGCCTTGAATCGTACAGGTAAAATAACAAAAAATGTTTCATAACATTATTTTGTTAGAGAAAAAGTGTTATCATATTGATTCTAGTTTTGAATTTCGATATTGTGTTTATAACTTTTTTTTTAATACATTAACAATAGTACAAATAACAAAAAGGCTAAGCATTGCCATACAATGTGGTAATGCCGCCAGTCTCTTGGGTACATTACCAGACGACAGCGATGCGTATGAAATTTTCGATGTAGTTTGTGAATAGTTTTAGTTAAGTTAGGATGTAATTTTGTTATTTTTACTATTGTTTATGAAGTATGTCAAAATAAACTCGTTTTGAAGTTTATAATTCGAATTTGACGATAGATAAAAGTATTTTTTTCAAGATTTTTCCGGGTCATGTGCATAGCTAACCTGCAACATGAGATATGTGGTCGAAGTAGAAGTCACTGGGTTTTCCTCATCGCGAGATAAATATAGATAAAACTAGTAAATACTTATTGCTGATTAAGTCACTCATCAGCTCTAAGTGATTAGCCTTGGTGGTGAAGCACACTAAGATGGCTATGTATGTACATTTTTACCAGCCTACATCCCTGACCTTGCCTACTGGCAGTCATGATAGGACCAGCGTTATCCATACCAGTGCTTTCAAAAAGATAACCGGGAAGGAGACGCTGCTGTGGCAAAATACCCATCACAGTAACTGTTCTACCCGACATGCGACAACAACGCACGTAATTATGATACCGGATCTTTGCTAGGCTTCGTCCGCCTGTTGGCCAGTATGAATCCCTAACCGAAGCCAGCAATAACTGCTAGCCTGCATGCAACAGCTTTACATGTTCAAATTCGTATAGTAACTTCGTCAATTTGTGAGTGGACTGTAAAATAATAGGGTGCTGTTAATCAAAAGATACAGTTAAATTTGCTAAGCGTCCTCCGCCGCGCATGATGTTTTTAGTATCTAAGAATACGTAAATTTGATAAGGGCGCTTTTCTAAGACACCTTCTGATTATGGACGCTCTGACGGTGGACATACAGGAAGAGGCACCCTGGTGCATGCTATTTGCCAACGACATCGTTCTTGTCGGTGAAGATGGACCTGAGATCCAGAGCAGGTTGGGAGAAATGGCAGCGGAAACTGGAGAATGTTGGCTTGAAAATAAGCAGAATCTGCGATTTCGGCGGTCTCTCCAGTTTTAGAGCCATAGCGCTTGATGGCGCGCTTCTTCCGATCTGCTCCGACTTCCAGAATCTTGGTTCACTTGTGCAAAGCGATGGCGAAGTAGATCGGACTGTTAAGCACAGAATTAACACTGGATGGATGAAATGGCGGCAGATCACGGGAACAATGACGATAGATAAAAGTTTTTTTTTTTTTCAAGATTTGTCCGGGTCATTTGCGTAGCTAACCTGCAACATGAGATATGTGGTCGAAGTAGATGTCACTGGGTTTTCCTCATCGCGAGATAAATATAGATAAAGCTAGTAAATACTTATTGCTGATTAAGTCACTCATCAGCTCTAAGTGATTAGCCTTGGTGGTGAAGCACACTAAGATGGCTATGTATGTACATTTTTACCAGCCTACATCCCTGACCTTGCCTACTGGCAGTCATGATAGGACCAGCGTTATCTATACCAGTGCTTTCAAAAAGATAACCGGGAAGGAGACGCTGCTGTGGCAAATTACCCATCACAGTAACTGTTCTACCCGACATGCGACAACAACGCACGCAACTACGAGTACGACAACAAATCTTTGCTAGGCTTCGACCGCCTGTTGGCCAGTATGAATCCCTAATCGGAGCCAGCAATAACTGCGAGCCTGCATGCAACAGCTTTACATGTTCAAATTCGTATAGTAACTTCGTCAATTTGTGAGTGGACTGTAAAATAATAGGGTGCTGTTTATCAAAAGATACAGTTAAATTTGCTAAGCGTCCTCCGCCGCGCATGATGTTTTTAGTATCTAAGAATACGTAAATTTGATAAGCGCGCTTTTCTAAGACAACTTCTGATTATGGACGCTCTGACGGTGGACATACAGGAATAGGCACCCTGGTGCATGCTATTTGCCGACGACATCGTTCTTGTCGGTGAAGATGGACCTGAGATCCAGAGCAGATTGGGAGAAATGGCAGCGGAAACTGGAGAATGTTGGCTTGAAAATAAGCAGAATCTGCGATTTCGGCGGTCTCTCTAGTTCTGGAGCCATAGCGCTTAATGGCGCGCTTCTTCCGATCTGCTCCGACTTCCAGAATCTTGGTTCACTTGTGCAAAGCGATGGCGAAGTAGATCGGACTATTAAGCACAGAATTAACACTGGATGGATGAAATGGCGGCAGATCACGGGAACAATCTGCGACTCCCGCATTCCCCTTAAAATGAAGGGGAAGATTTATAAAGCAATGGTTAGACCTGCCGTCTTGCATGGATCAGAATGTTGGGCCACAAAAAGAATGAATGAAAGGCAATTGCATGCAGCCGAGATGAGAATGCTAAGAGGGATGTGTGGTGTTACGCGAATGGATAGAATAAGAAATGAGTATGTAAGAGGAAGTCTGATAGTGACACCGGTGACTGATAATTTGTGTGGAAATCGGTTGTCTTGGTATGGTTAGTTAGTTAGTTATTTATTTCATAAACAAACAAATATTTGTGTTTAAATATTAATACATTTTAACAAAAAAAAAAAAAAAAAAACAAGGGTTATTTTAAGGGTAGGTAACAAGGGTAGGGTAGTTTTGAATGTAGACGGCTATACTAGTAAGGGAAGACCAAAGAAACGATGGGTGGACTGTGTGAAACATGATATGGCCAGAAAGAGATGACGACTAATAGAGAAGTATGAAAAAAAAAAGACATGTTGCGCCGACCCCAAATAAATTAGGACAAGGGCAGGAGAATGATGATGACAGGCAGGCTCGTGGCTAAATAATAATAGCTGCACAAAGCCGGTCAATCGAAGGTTAAGCTACGCTTGCCGAGGTCTTTCCGTGGATGGGTGACCATCATAACATAATTATTATAAATAACCGGCTGTTATTCGTAGAGATTTGGCAGTCGTTACGGTTACCTAGTCAGAATCCCGAAAGTCTGTCCACCAGTCTTACCACGGGGTATTACGTTACCCAGTAATTGGGTCGTACAGGTCAGGTAGGCAGTCGTTTCATTTAAAATACTGTTATTCAGATGCATCTGGTTAGACTGGAAGGCGACCCCAACATAGTTGGGTAAAGGCTAGTCTGATTAATCAATATTCTACAGTCAGAGAAGTTTTGAGATTTTCAAGCTTCTAACTAGGGATGCAAGAAGTGCCAAAAAGTATCGATAGCTGTCGTATCGTTATTAAATAAAAATTAAGTTATCGATTTCTACAGATCGAAAAAAAATATCGATATATCGGTGAAATTTTCAAAAACATATTTACACTTTATGAAATTCAATTGTGTTTGTAAAAACAAACACAATTGAATTTCATAAAGTCTAAATATGTTTTTGAAAATTTCATATAAATATATATATTCATATAAATACCGAACTAGGAACATCTTTTCTGATAATCAAGTCACAGCAATGTGAAATCATAAATGAATAAACATTGATAAAAATATAATGCTTTTTAATCGGAATAAAATACCTATACAATTCATTTATAATGCAAACCAATACTTAACCGAAAGAGACAAAAGTAAAACTCTGATGTGCTATGCTGACAATTGGCGTCTGATATTGGGTACGCTAAGATTAGCAGCTGATGCCATTCTCTTGATGTAACTGAGGATGCAGAAGATACCAAATATTTTGGTGTTATTTCTGAAAGGACTGAGGTGAAAAGATTACACGAAGGGTTTTCTTTAATTATTCTGTTGGAAAAGTTCCATACAACACTAGACATGATATTTTACAAACAGTTTGTTTTTTAATACCTATATGTTGCCGGTTGCGTTGAGGGTTAGCCTTGCCATTTTTTCTGAGCAAGAAAAAAATAAGCAATTAAAAAATAAGACTACTTTTATTCCAGCGGTTTTAATCAGTGGCGACAACGGTGTGGCTATTGGAAATATATCTTAAATGATACGATTTCGATACTAGGTATCGATGTATCGAAATAATAAATATCGCCAAAAAAATATCGATTTATCGATATTTGTGTGGTGTGGTGTGATGAAGGCAACGGTGCGGTTTAAAAGAAGATGTAGTAACAAAATTGAAAAAAGTATGCTTTGAGGGTTTGGTCATGTTCAGAGGATGAATGAAACGCGACTAGCAGCAGATGTGAGTGGCAACGCTAGGAGCGGACGCCCTAGGAAGAGATATGGTGACTTTATTGGTGATGTTCTTCAGAAAAGGTATTTACAAGGCAGATGTGAGTGAAAACGCTAGGAGCGGACGCCCTAGGAAGAGATATGGTGACTTTATTGGTGATGTTCTTCAGAAAAGGTATTTACAAGGCAGATGTGAGTGGAAACGCAATGAGCGGACGCCCTAAGAAGAGATATGGTGACTTTATTGGTGATGTTCTTCAGAAAAGGTATTTACAAGGCAGATGTTAGTGGAAACACTAGGAGCGGACGCCCTAGGAAGACATATGTTGACTTTATTGGTGATGTTCTTCAGAAAAGGTGTTTACAAGGCAGATGTGAGTGGAAACCCTAGGAGCGGACGCCCTAGGAAGAGATATGGTGACTTTATTGGTGATGTTCTTCAGAAAAGGTATTTACAAGGCAGATGTGAGTGGAAACGCAATGAGCGGACGCCCTAGGAAGAGATATGGTGACTTTATTGGTGATGTTCTTCAGAAAAGGTATTTACAAGGCAGATGTGAGTGGAAACGCTATGAGCGGACGCCCTAGGAAGAGATATGGTGACATTATTGGTGATGTTCTTCAGAAAAGGTATTTACAAGGCAGATGTGAGTGGAAACGCTAGGAGCGGACGCCCTAGGAAGAGATATGGTGACATTATTGGTGATGTTCTTCAGAAAAGGTATTCACAAGGCAGATGTGAGTGGAAACGCTACGAGCGGACGCCCTAGGAAGAGATATGGCGAGTTTATTGGTGATGTTCTTCAGAAAAGGTATTTACAAGGCAGATGTGAGTGGAAACGATAGGAGCGGACGCCCTAGGAAGAGATATGGTGACATTATTGGTGATGTTCTTCAGAAAAGGTATTTACAAGGCAGATGTGAGTGGAAACGCTAGGAGCGGACGTCCTAGGAAGAGATATGGTGACTTTATTGGTGATGTTCTTCAGAAAAGGTATTTACAAGGCAGATGTGAGTGGAAACGCTATGAGCGGACGCCCTAGGAAGAGATATGGTGACATTATTGGTGATGTTCTTCAGAAAAGGTATTTACAAGGCAGATGTGAGTGGAAACGCTAGGAGCGGACGCCCTAGGAAGAGATATGGTGACATTATTGGTGATGTTCTTCAGAAAAGGTATTTACAAGGCAGATGTGAGTGGAAACGCTACGAGCGGACGCCCTAGGAAGAGATATGGCGACTTTATTGGTGATGTTCTTCAGAAAATTCAGGTGCGTAGTATTCGCAACCGGCGTGCGTTTATGACCAGATGTATGAACGTAAACGAAGCAAAAGGAGTATGTAAGGATCGTAGCATGTGGCGTTCTGTAGTTTCTGCCTACTCCCATGGGGGTACATACATACATAAACTCACGCCTTCGTCCCATGGGACGAAGGCATGAGTTTATGTATGTATGTATATCGATACATCGATACATAAACCTATAGACTTGTCATACCTACAAAATTAGCGTGCATACCTACAAAAATCGGGCACTCAAGATGGCTTCCTTTCGTAGGTTTGTAACTGCGAGTGCAAGAGAGAGCAAGCAACCGTTTGACAGCACATCTAGCAATCATCTACCACAAAACTCAGCACAACAGTCAACATGGTGACCGGTCGAAATAGAAACGATAGAAAACGCATAGAAACGATTTTGACGTCACACAAGAGTGTTTTCAAATTTAGTCCTTCACTAACATTTAGATGTCTCTCTTTTCATACGCAGCTCTTGATTAGTTAAAAAGAAACAAAACACTTTTTGAGATGTTTGTGTCGATATGACAGATATTTGTATAACTATTCTTCCTAAAGTAGAATATGCCATCTCCATATTTTACTGTCTCAATGGTGCCACTGGAAACAAATAATTGATAGAAACTCCTTGGTTATAATAACTTCTTGGATTTGCCTTGAATCGTACAGGTAAAATAAAAAAAAATGTTTCATAACATTATTTTGTTAGAGAAAAAGTGTTATCATATTGATTCTAGTTTTGAATTTCGATATTGTGTTTATAACTTTTTTTTTAATACATTAACAATAGTACAAATAACAAAAAGGCTAAGCATTGCCATACAATGTGGTAATGCCGCCAGTCTCTTGGGTACATTACCAGACGACAGCGATGCGTATGAATTTTTCCATGTAGTTTGTGAATAGTTTTAGTTAAGTTGTGTTGAAATATCAATACACTTTAACAAAAAAAAAAAAAAAAATAACAAGGGTAGTTTTAAGGGTAGGTAACAAGGGTAGGGTAGTTTTGAGTATGAATGTGGACGGCTATACGAGTAAGGGAAGACCAAAGAAACGATGGGTGGACTACATTACCAGACGACAGCGATGCGTATGAATTTTTCGATGTAGTTTGTGAATAGTTTTAGTTAAGTTAGGATGTAATTTTGTTATTTTTACTATTGTTTATGAAGTATGTCAAAATAAACTCGTTTTGAAGTTTATAATTCGAATTTGACGATAGATAAAAGTATTTTTTTAAAGATTTTTCCGGGTCATGTGCATAGCTAACCTGCAATATGAGATATGTGGTCGAAGTAGAAGTCACTGGGTTTTCCTCATCGCGAGATAAATATAGATAAAGCTAGTAAATACTTATTGCTGATTAAGTCACTCATCAGCTCTAAGTGATTAGCCTTGGTGGTGAAGCACACTAAGATGGCTATGTATGTACATTTTTACCAGCCTACATCCCTGACCTTGCCTACTGGCAGTCATGATAGGACCAGCGTTATCCATACCAGTGCTTTCAAAAAGATAACCGGGAAGGAGACGCTGCTGTGGCAAAATACCCATCACAGTAACTGTTCTACCCGACATGCGACAACAACGCACGTAATTATGATACCGGATCTTTGCTAGGCTTCGTCCGCCTGTTGGCCAGTATGAATCCCTAACCGAAGCCAGCAATAACTGCTAGCCTGCATGCAACAGCTTTACATGTTCAAATTCGTATAGTAACTTCGTCAATTTGTGAGTGGACTGTAAAATAATAGGGTGCTGTTAATCAAAAGATACAGTTAAATTTGCTAAGCGTCCTCCGCCGCGCATGATGTTTTTAGTATCTAAGAATACGTAAATTTGATAAGGGCGCTTTTCTAAGACACCTTCTGATTATGGACGCTCTGACGGTGGACATACAGGAAGAGGCACCCTGGTGCATGCTATTTGCCAACGACATCGTTCTTGTCGGTGAAGATGGACCTGAGATCCAGAGCAGGTTGGGAGAAATGGCAGCGGAAACTGGAGAATGTTGGCTTGAAAATAAGCAGAATCTGCGATTTCGGCGGTCTCTCCAGTTTTAGAGCCATAGCGCTTGATGGCGCGCTTCTTCCGATCTGCTCCGACTTCCAGAATCTTGGTTCACTTGTGCAAAGCGATGGCGAAGTAGATCGGACTGTTAAGCACAGAATTAACACTGGATGGATGAAATGGCGGCAGATCACGGGAACAATGACGATAGATAAAAGTTTTTTTTTTTTTCAAGATTTGTCCGGGTCATTTGCGTAGCTAACCTGCAACATGAGATATGTGGTCGAAGTAGATGTCACTGGGTTTTCCTCATCGCGAGATAAATATAGATAAAGCTAGTAAATACTTATTGCTGATTAAGTCACTCATCAGCTCTAAGTGATTAGCCTTGGTGGTGAAGCACACTAAGATGGCTATGTATGTACATTTTTACCAGCCTACATCCCTGACCTTGCCTACTGGCAGTCATGATAGGACCAGCGTTATCTATACCAGTGCTTTCAAAAAGATAACCGGGAAGGAGACGCTGCTGTGGCAAATTACCCATCACAGTAACTGTTCTACCCGACATGCGACAACAACGCACGCAACTACGAGTACGACAACAAATCTTTGCTAGGCTTCGTCCGCCTGTTGGCCAGTATGAATCCCTAATCGGAGCCAGCAATAACTGCGAGCCTGCATGCAACAGCTTTACATGTTCAAATTCGTATAGTAACTTCGTCAATTTGTGAGTGGACTGTAAAATAATAGGGTGCTGTTTATCAAAAGATACAGTTAAATTTGCTAAGCGTCCTCCGCCGCGCATGATGTTTTTAGTATCTAAGAATACGTAAATTTGATAAGCGCGCTTTTCTAAGACAACTTCTGATTATGGACGCTCTGACGGTGGACATACAGGAATAGGCACCCTGGTGCATGCTATTTGCCGACGACATCGTTCTTGTCGGTGAAGATGGACCTGAGATCCAGAGCAGATTGGGAGAAATGGCAGCGGAAACTGGAGAATGTTGGCTTGAAAATAAGCAGAATCTGCGATTTCGGCGGTCTCTCTAGTTCTGGAGCCATAGCGCTTAATGGCGCGCTTCTTCCGATCTGCTCCGACTTCCAGAATCTTGGTTCACTTGTGCAAAGCGATGGCGAAGTAGATCGGACTATTAAGCACAGAATTAACACTGGATGGATGAAATGGCGGCAGATCACGGGAACAATCTGCGACTCCCGCATTCCCCTTAAAATGAAGGGGAAGATTTATAAAGCAATGGTTAGACCTGCCGTCTTGCATGGATCAGAATGTTGGGCCACAAAAAGAATGAATGAAAGGCAATTGCATGCAGCCGAGATGAGAATGCTAAGAGGGATGTGTGGTGTTACGCGAATGGATAGAATAAGAAATGAGTATGTAAGAGGAAGTCTGATAGTGACACCGGTGACTGATAATTTGTGTGGAAATCGGTTGTCTTGGTATGGTTAGTTAGTTAGTTATTTATTTCATAAACAAACAAATATTTGTGTTTAAATATTAATACATTTTAACAAAAAAAAAAAAAAAAAAACAAGGGTTATTTTAAGGGTAGGTAACAAGGGTAGGGTAGTTTTGAATGTAGACGGCTATACTAGTAAGGGAAGACCAAAGAAACGATGGGTGGACTGTGTGAAACATGATATGGCCAGAAAGAGATGACGACTAATAGAGAAGTATGAAAAAAAAAAGACATGTTGCGCCGACCCCAAATAAATTAGGACAAGGGCAGGAGAATGATGATGACAGGCAGGCTCGTGGCTAAATAATAATAGCTGCACAAAGCCGGTCAATCGAAGGTTAAGCTACGCTTGCCGAGGTCTTTCCGTGGATGGGTGACCATCATAACATAATTATTATAAATAACCGGCTGTTATTCGTAGAGATTTGGCAGTCGTTACGGTTACCTAGTCAGAATCCCGAAAGTCTGTCCACCAGTCTTACCACGGGGTATTACGTTACCCAGTAATTGGGTCGTACAGGTCAGGTAGGCAGTCGTTTCATTTAAAATACTGTTATTCAGATGCATCTGGTTAGACTGGAAGGCGACCCCAACATAGTTGGGTAAAGGCTAGTCTGATTAATCAATATTCTACAGTCAGAGAAGTTTTGAGATTTTCAAGCTTCTAACTAGGGATGCAAGAAGTGCCAAAAAGTATCGATAGCTGTCGTATCGTTATTAAATAAAAATTAAGTTATCGATTTCTACAGATCGAAAAAAAATATCGATATATCGGTGAAATTTTCAAAAACATATTTACACTTTATGAAATTCAATTGTGTTTGTAAAAACAAACACAATTGAATTTCATAAAGTCTAAATATGTTTTTGAAAATTTCATATAAATATATATATTCATATAAATACCGAACTAGGAACATCTTTTCTGATAATCAAGTCACAGCAATGTGAAATCATAAATGAATAAACATTGATAAAAATATAATGCTTTTTAATCGGAATAAAATACCTATACAATTCATTTATAATGCAAACCAATACTTAACCGAAAGAGACAAAAGTAAAACTCTGATGTGCTATGCTGACAATTGGCGTCTGATATTGGGTACGCTAAGATTAGCAGCTGATGCCATTCTCTTGATGTAACTGAGGATGCAGAAGATACCAAATATTTTGGTGTTATTTCTGAAAGGACTGAGGTGAAAAGATTACACGAAGGGTTTTCTTTAATTATTCTGTTGGAAAAGTTCCATACAACACTAGACATGATATTTTACAAACAGTTTGTTTTTTAATACCTATATGTTGCCGGTTGCGTTGAGGGTTAGCCTTGCCATTTTTTCTGAGCAAGAAAAAAATAAGCAATTAAAAAATAAGACTACTTTTATTCCAGCGGTTTTAATCAGTGGCGACAACGGTGTGGCTATTGGAAATATATCTTAAATGATACGATTTCGATACTAGGTATCGATGTATCGAAATAATAAATATCGCCAAAAAAAAATCGATTTATCGATATTTGTGTGGTGTGGTGTGATGAAGGCAACGGTGCGGTTTAAAAGAAGATGTAGTAACAAAATTGAAAAAAGTATGCTTTGAGGGTTTGGTCATGTTCAGAGGATGAATGAAACGCGACTAGCAGCAGATGTGAGTGGCAACGCTAGGAGCGGACGCCCTAGGAAGAGATATGGTGACTTTATTGGTGATGTTCTTCAGAAAAGGTATTTACAAGGCAGATGTGAGTGAAAACGCTAGGAGCGGACGCCCTAGGAAGAGATATGGTGACTTTATTGGTGATGTTCTTCAGAAAAGGTATTTACAAGGCAGATGTGAGTGGAAACGCAATGAGCGGACGCCCTAAGAAGAGATATGGTGACTTTATTGGTGATGTTCTTCAGAAAAGGTATTTACAAGGCAGATGTTAGTGGAAACACTAGGAGCGGACGCCCTAGGAAGACATATGTTGACTTTATTGGTGATGTTCTTCAGAAAAGGTGTTTACAAGGCAGATGTGAGTGGAAACCCTAGGAGCGGACGCCCTAGGAAGAGATATGGTGACTTTATTGGTGATGTTCTTCAGAAAAGGTATTTACAAGGCAGATGTGAGTGGAAACGCAATGAGCGGACGCCCTAGGAAGAGATATGGTGACTTTATTGGTGATGTTCTTCAGAAAAGGTATTTACAAGGCAGATGTGAGTGGAAACGCTATGAGCGGACGCCCTAGGAAGAGATATGGTGACATTATTGGTGATGTTCTTCAGAAAAGGTATTTACAAGGCAGATGTGAGTGGAAACGCTAGGAGCGGACGCCCTAGGAAGAGATATGGTGACATTATTGGTGATGTTCTTCAGAAAAGGTATTTACAAGGCAGATGTGAGTGGAAACGCTACGAGCGGACGCCCTAGGAAGAGATATGGCGAGTTTATTGGTGATGTTCTTCAGAAAAGGTATTTACAAGGCAGATGTGAGTGGAAACGATAGGAGCGGACGCCCTAGGAAGAGATATGGTGACATTATTGGTGATGTTCTTCAGAAAAGGTATTTACAAGGCAGATGTGAGTGGAAACGCTAGGAGCGGACGTCCTAGGAAGAGATATGGTGACTTTATTGGTGATGTTCTTCAGAAAAGGTATTTACAAGGCAGATGTGAGTGGAAACGCTATGAGCGGACGCCCTAGGAAGAGATATGGTGACATTATTGGTGATGTTCTTCAGAAAAGGTATTTACAAGGCAGATGTGAGTGGAAACGCTAGGAGCGGACGCCCTAGGAAGAGATATGGTGACATTATTGGTGATGTTCTTCAGAAAAGGTATTTACAAGGCAGATGTGAGTGGAAACGCTACGAGCGGACGCCCTAGGAAGAGATATGGCGACTTTATTGGTGATGTTCTTCAGAAAATTCAGGTGCGTAGTATTCGCAACCGGCGTGCGTTTATGACCAGATGTATGAACGTAAACGAAGCAAAAGGAGTATGTAAGGATCGTAGCATGTGGCGTTCTGTAGTTTCTGCCTACTCCCATGGGGGTACATACATACATAAACTCACGCCTTCGTCCCATGGGACGAAGGCATGAGTTTATGTATGTATGTATATCGATACATCGATACATAAACCTATAGACTTGTCATACCTACAAAATTAGCGTGCATACCTACAAAAATCGGGCACTCAAGATGGCTTCCTTTCGTAGGTTTGTAACTGCGAGTGCAAGAGAGAGCAAGCAACCGTTTGACAGCACATCTAGCAATCATCTACCACAAAACTCAGCACAACAGTCAACATGGTGACCGGTCGAAATAGAAACGATAGAAAACGCATAGAAACGATTTTGACGTCACACAAGAGTGTTTTCAAATTTAGTCCTTCACTAACATTTAGATGTCTCTCTTTTCATACGCAGCTCTTGATTAGTTAAAAAGAAACAAAACACTTTTTGAGATGTTTGTGTCGATATGACAGATATTTGTATAACTATTCTTCCTAAAGTAGAATATGCCATCTCCATATTTTACTGTCTCAATGGTGCCACTGGAAACAAATAATTGATAGAAACTCCTTGGTTATAATAACTTCTTGGATTTGCCTTGAATCGTACAGGTAAAATAAAAAAAAATGTTTCATAACATTATTTTGTTAGAGAAAAAGTGTTATCATATTGATTCTAGTTTTGAATTTCGATATTGTGTTTATAACTTTTTTTTTAATACATTAACAATAGTACAAATAACAAAAAGGCTAAGCATTGCCATACAATGTGGTAATGCCGCCAGTCTCTTGGGTACATTACCAGACGACAGCGATGCGTATGAATTTTTCCATGTAGTTTGTGAATAGTTTTAGTTAAGTTGTGTTGAAATATTAATACACTTTAACAAAAAAAAAATAATAATAACAAGGGTAGTTTTAAGGGTAGGTAACAAGGGTAGGGCAGTTTTGAGTATGAATGTGGACGGCTATACGAGTAAGGGAAGACCAAAGAAACGATGGGTGGACTGTGTGAAACATACATTACCAGACGACAGCGATGCGTATGAATTTTTCGATGTAGTTTGTGAATAGTTTTAGTTAAGTTAGGATGTAATTTTGTTATTTTTACTATTGTTTATGAAGTATGTCAAAATAAACTCGTTTTGAAGTTTATAATTCGAATTTGACGATAGATAAAAGTATTTTTTTAAAGATTTTTCCGGGTCATGTGCATAGCTAACCTGCAATATGAGATATGTGGTCGAAGTAGAAGTCACTGGGTTTTCCTCATCGCGAGATAAATATAGATAAAGCTAGTAAATACTTATTGCTGATTAAGTCACTCATCAGCTCTAAGTGATTAGCCTTGGTGGTGAAGCACACTAAGATGGCTATGTATGTACATTTTTACCAGCCTACATCCCTGACCTTGCCTACTGGCAGTCATGATAGGACCAGCGTTATCCATACCAGTGCTTTCAAAAAGATAACCGGGAAGGAGACGCTGCTGTGGCAAAATACCCATCACAGTAACTGTTCTACCCGACATGCGACAACAACGCACGTAATTATGATACCGGATCTTTGCTAGGCTTCGTCCGCCTGTTGGCCAGTATGAATCCCTAACCGAAGCCAGCAATAACTGCTAGCCTGCATGCAACAGCTTTACATGTTCAAATTCGTATAGTAACTTCGTCAATTTGTGAGTGGACTGTAAAATAATAGGGTGCTGTTAATCAAAAGATACAGTTAAATTTGCTAAGCGTCCTCCGCCGCGCATGATGTTTTTAGTATCTAAGAATACGTAAATTTGATAAGGGCGCTTTTCTAAGACACCTTCTGATTATGGACGCTCTGACGGTGGACATACAGGAAGAGGCACCCTGGTGCATGCTATTTGCCAACGACATCGTTCTTGTCGGTGAAGATGGACCTGAGATCCAGAGCAGGTTGGGAGAAATGGCAGCGGAAACTGGAGAATGTTGGCTTGAAAATAAGCAGAATCTGCGATTTCGGCGGTCTCTCCAGTTCTGGAGCCATAGCGCTTAATGGCGCGCTTCTTCCGATCTGCTCCGACTTCCAGAATCTTGGTGCACTTGTGCAAAGCGATGGCGAAGTAGATCGGACTATTAAGCACAGAATTAACACTGGAATGGCGACTGAAATGGCGGCAGATCACGGGAACAATCTGCGACTCCCGCATTCCCCTTAAAATGAAGGGGAAAATTTATAAAGCAATGGTTAGACCCACAGAACAGATGAAAGTTAGACCTGCCGTCTTGCATGGATCAGAATGTTGGGCCACAAAAAGAATGAATTAAAGGCAATTGCATGCAGCCGAGATGAGAATGCTAAGAGGGATGTGTGGTGTTACGCGAATGGATAGAATAAGAAATGAGTATGTAAGAGGAAGTCTGAAAGTGACACCGGTGACTGATAATTTGTGTGGAAATCGGTTGTCATGGTATGGTTAGTTAGTTAGTTATTTATTTCATAAACAAACAAACATTTGTGTCGAAATATTAATACACTTTAACAAAAAAATAATAATAATAATAACAAGGGTAGTTTTAAGGGTAGGGTAGTTTTGAATGTGGACGGGTATACGAGTAAGGGAAGACCAAAGAAACGATGGGTGGACTGTGTGAAACATGATATGGCCAGAAAGAGATGACGACTAATAGAGAAGTACCTATGAAAAAAAAGACATGTTGCGCCGACCCCAAATAAATTGGGACAAGGGCAGGAGAATGATGATGACAGGCGGGCTCGTGGCTAAATAATAAAAGCTGCACAAAGCCGGTCAATCGAAGAATAAGCTACGCTTGCCGAGGTCTTTCCGTGGATGGGTGACCATCATAACATAATTATTATAAATACCCGGTTGTTATTCGTAGATGTTTGGCAGTCGTTACGGTTACCTAGTCAGAATCCCGAAAGTCTGTCCACCAGTCTTACTACGGGGTATTACGTTACCCAGTAATTGGGTTGTACAGGTCAGGTAGGCAGTCGTTTCATTTAAAATACTGTTATTCTGATGCATCTGGTTAGACTGGAAGGCGACCCCAACATAGTTGGGTAAAGGCTAGTCTGATTAATCAATATTCTACAGTCAGAGAAGTTTTGAGATTTTCAAGCTTCTAACTAGGGATGCAAGAAGTGCCAAAAAGTATCGATATCTGTCGTATCGTTATTAAATAAAAATTAAGTTATCGATTTCTACAGATCGAAAAAAAATATCGATATATCGGTGAAATTTTCAAAAACATATTTACACTTTATGAAATTCAATTGTGTTTGTAAAAACAAACACAATTGAATTTCATAAAGTCTAAATATGTTTTTGAAAATTTCATATAAATATATATATTCATATAAATACCGAACTAGGAACATCTTTTCTGATAATCTAGTCACAGCAATGTGAAATCATAAATGAATAAACATTGATAAAAATATAATGCTTTTTAATCGGAATAAAATACCTATACAATTCATTTATAATGCAAACCAATACTTAACCGAAAGAGACAAAAGTAAAACTCTGATGTGCTATGCTGACAATTGGCGTCTGATATTGGGTACGCTAAGATTAGCAGCTGATGCCATTCTCTTGATGTAACTGAGGATGCAGAAGATACCAAATATTTTGGTGTTATTTCTGAAAGGACTGAGGTGAAAAGATTACACGAAGGGTTTTCTTTAATTATTCTGTTGGAAAAGTTCCATACAACACTAGACATGATATTTTACAAACAGTTTGTATTTTAATACCTATATGTTGCCGGTTGCGTTGAGGGTTAGCCTTGCCATTTTTTCTGAGCAAGAAAAAAATTAGCAATTAAAAAATAAGACTACTTTTATTCCAGCGGTTTTAATCAGTGGCGACAACGGTGTTGCTATTGGAAATATATCTTAAATGATACGATTTCGATACTAGGTATCGATGTATCGAAATAATAAATATCGCCAAAAAAATATCGATTTATCGATATTTGTGTGGTGTGGTGTGATGAAGGCAAGGGTGCGGTTTAAAAGAAGATGTAGTAACAAAATTGAAAAAAAGTATGCTTTGAGGGTTTGGTCATGTTCAGAGGATGAATGAAACGCGACTAGCAGCAGATGTGAGTGGCAACGCTAGGAGCGGACGCCCTAGGAAGAGATATGGTGACTTTATTGAGGATGTTCTTCAGAAAAGGTATTTACAAGGCAGATGTGAGTGGAAACGCTAGGAGCGGACGCCCTAGAAAGAGATATGGTGACTTTATTGGTGATGTTCTTCAGAAAAGGTATTTACAAGGCAGATGTGAGTGGAAACGCTAGGAGCGGACGCCCTAAGAAGAGATATGGTGACTTTATTGGTGATGTTCTTCAGAAAAGGTATTTACAAGGCAGATGTTAGTGGAAACGCTAGGAGCGGACGCCCTAGAAAGACATATGTTGACTTTATTGGTGATGTTCTTCAGAAAAGGTGTTTACAAGGCAGATGTGAGTGGAAACGCTAGGAGCGGACGCCCTAGGAAGAGATATGGTGACTTTATTGGTGATGTTCTTCAGAAAAGGTATTTACAAGGCAGATGTGAGTGGAAACGCTATGAGCGGACGCCCTAGGAAGAGATATGGTGACTTTATTGGTGATGTTCTTCAGAAAAGGTATTTACAAGGCAGATGTGAGTGGAAACGCTATGAGCGGACGCCCTAGGAAGAGATATGGTGACATTATTGGTGATGTTCTTCAGAAAAGGTATTTACAAGGCAGATGTGAGTGGAAACGCTAGGAGCGGACGCCCTAGGAAGAGATATGGTGACATTATTGGTGATGTTCTTCAGAAAAGGTATTTACAAGGCAGATGTGAGTGGAAACGCTACGAGCGGACGCCCTAGGAAGAGATATGGCGAGTTTATTGGTGATGTTCTTCAGAAAAGGTATTTACAAGGCAGATGTGAGTGGAAACGATAGGAGCGGACGCCCTAGGAAGAGATATGGTGACATTATTGGTGATGTTCTTCAGAAAAGGTATTTACAAGGCAGATGTGAGTGGAAACGCTAGGAGCGGACGTCCTAGGAAGAGATATGGTGACTTTATTGGTGATGTTCTTCAGAAAAGGTATTTACAAGGCAGATGTGAGTGGAAACGCTATGAGCGGACTCCCTAGGAAGAGATATGGTGACATTATTGGTGATGTTCTTCAGAAAAGGTATTTACAAGGCAGATGTGAGTGGAAACGCTACGAGCGGACGCCCTAGGAAGAGATATGGCGACTTTATTGGTGATGTTCTTCAGAAAAGTCAGGTGCGTAGTATTCGCAACCGGCGTGCGTTTATGACCAGATGTATGAACGTAAACGAAGTAAAAGGAGTATGTAAGGATCGTAGCATGTGGCGTTCTGTAGTTTCTGCCTACTCCCATGGGGGTACATACATACATCGATACATAAACCTATAGACTTGTCATACCTACAAAATTAGCGTGCATACCTACAAAAATCGGGCACTCAAGATGGCTTCATTTCGTAGGTTTGTAACTGCGAGTGCAAGAGAGAGCAAGCAACCATTTGACAGCACATCTAGCAATCATCTACCACAAAACTCAGCACAACAGTCAACATGGTGACCGGTCGAAATAGAAACGATAGAAAACGCATAGAAACGATTTTGACGTCACACAAGAGTGTTTTCAAATTTAGTCCGTCACTAACATTTAGATGTCTCTCTTTTCATACGCAGCTCTTGATTAGTTAAAAAGAAACAAAACACTTTTTGAGATGTTTGTGTCGATATGACAGATATTTGTATAACTATTCTTCCTAAAGTAGAATATGCCATCTCCATATTTTACTGTCTCAATGGTGCCACTGGAAACAAATAATTGATAGAAACTCCTTGGTTATAATAACTTCTTGGATTTGCCTTGAATCGTACAGGTAAAATAAAAAAAAATGTTTCATAACATTATTTTGTTAGAGAAAAAGTGTTATCATATTGATTCTAGTTTTGAATTTCGATATTGTGTTTATAACTTTTTTTTTAATACATTAACAATAGTACAAATAACAAAAAGGCTAAGCATTGCCATACAATGTGGTAATGCCGCCAGTCTCTTGGGTACATTACCAGACGACAGCGATGCGTATGAATTTTTCCATGTAGTTTGTGAATAGTTTTAGTTAAGTTGTGTTGAAATATCAATACACTTTAACAAAAAAAAAAAAAAAAAAAAATAACAAGGGTAGTTTTAAGGGTAGGTAACAAGGGTAGGGTAGTTTTGAGTATGAATGTGGACGGCTATACGAGTAAGGGAAGACCAAAGAAACGATGGGTGGACTACATTACCAGACGACAGCGATGCGTATGAATTTTTCGATGTAGTTTGTGAATAGTTTTAGTTAAGTTAGGATGTAATTTTGTTATTTTTACTATTGTTTATGAAGTATGTCAAAATAAACTCGTTTTGAAGTTTATAATTCGAATTTGACGATAGATAAAAGTATTTTTTTCAAGATTTTTCCGGGTCATGTGCATAGTTAACCTGCAACATGAGATATGTGGTCGAAGTAGAAGTCACTGGGTTTTCCTCATCGCGAGATAAATATAGATAAAGCTAGTAAATACTTATTGCTGATTAAGTCACTCATCAGCTCTAAGTGATTAGCCTTGGTGGTGAAGCACACTAAGATGGCTATGTATGTACATTTTTACCAGCCTACATCCCTGACCTTGCCTACTGGCAGTCATGATAGGACCAGCGTTATCCATACCAGTGCTTTCAAAAAGATAACCGGGAAGGAGACGCTGCTGTGGCAAAATACCCATCACAGTAACTGTTCTACCCGACATGCGACAACAACGCACGTAATTATGATACCGAATCTTTGCTAGGCTTCGTCCGCCTGTTGGCCAGTATGAATCCCTAACCGAAGCCAGCAATAACTGCGAGCCTGCATGCAACAGCTTTACATGTTCAAATTCGTATAGTAACTTCGTCAATTTGTGAGTGGACTGTAAAATAATAGGGTGCTGTTTATCAAAAGATACAGTTAAATTTGCTAAGCGTCCTCCGCCGCGCATGATGTTTTTAGTATCTAAGAATACGTAAATTTGATAAGGGCGCTTTTCTAAGACAACTTCTGATTATGGACGCTCTGACGGTGGACATACAGGAAGAGGCACCCTGGTGCATGCTATTTGCCGACGACATCGTTCTTGTCGGTGAAGATGGACCTGAGATCCAGAGCAGATTGGGAGAAATGGCAGCGGAAACTGGAGAATGTTGGCTTGAAAATAAGCAGAATCTGCGATTTCGGCGGTCTCTCCAGTTCTGGAGCCATAGCGCTTAATGGCGCGCTTCTTCCGATCTGCTCCGACTTCCAGAATCTTGGTGCACTTGTGCATAGCGATGGCGAAGTAGATCGGACTATTAAGCACAGAATTAACACTGGAATGGCGACTGAAATGGCGGCAGATCACGGGAACAATCTGCGACTCCCGCATTCCCCTTAAAATGAAGGGGAAGATTTATAAAGCAATGGTTAGACCCACAGAACAGATGAAAGTTAGACCTGCCGTCTTGCATGGATCAGAATGTTGGGCCACAAAAAGAATGAATTAAAGGCAATTGCATGCAGCCGAGATGAGAATGCTAAGAGGGATGTGTGGTGTTACGCGAATGGATAGAATAAGAAATGAGTATGTAAGAGGAAGTCTGAAAGTGACACCGGTGACTGATAATTTGTGTGGAAATCGGTTGTCATGGTATGGTTAGTTAGTTAGTTATTTATTTCATAAACAAACAAACATTTGTGTCGAAATATGTATTAATACACTTTAACAAAAAAATAATAATAATAATAACAAGGGTAGTTTTAAGGGTAGGGTAGTTTTGAATGTAGACGGGTATACGAGTAAGGGAAGACCAAAGAAACGATGGGTGGACTGTGTGAAACATGATATGGCCAGAAAGAGATGACGACTAATAGAGAAGTACCTATGAAAAAAAAGACATGTTGCGCCGACCCCAAATAAATTGGGACAAGGGCAGGAGAATGATGATGACAGGCGGGCTCGTGGCTAAATAATAAAAGCTGCACAAAGCCGGTCAATCGAAGGTTAAGCTACGCTTGCCGAGGTCTTTCCGTGGATGGGTGACCATGATAACATAATTATTATAAATACCCGGTTGTTATTCGTAGATGTTTGGCAGTCGTTACGGTTACCTAGTCAGAATCCCGAAAGTCTGTCCACCAGTCTTACCACGGGGTATTACGTTACCCAGTTATTGGGTTGTACAGGTCAGGTAGGCAGTCGTTTCATTTAAAATACTGTTATTCTGATGCATCTGGTTAGACTGGAAGGTGACCCCAACTATGTTGGGTAAAGTTAGTCTGATTAATCAATATTCTACAGTCAGAGAAGTTTTGAGATTTTCAAGCTTCTAACTAGGGATGCAAGAAGTGCCAAAAAGTATCGATATCTGTCGTATCGTTATTAAATAAAAATTAAGTTATCGATTTCTACAGATCGAAAAAAAATATCGATATATCGGTGAAATTTTCAAAAACATATTTACACTTTATGAAATTCAATTGTGTTTGTAAAAACAAACACAATTGAATTTCATAAAGTCTAAATATGTTTTTGAAAATTTCATATAAATATATATATTCATATAAATATCGAACTAGGAACATCTTTTCTGATAATCAAGTCACAGCAATGTGAAATCATAAATGAATAAACATTGATAAAAATATAATGCTTTTTAATCGGAATAAAATACCTATACAATTCATTTATAATGCAAACCAATACTTAACCGAAAGAGACAAAAGTAAAACTCTGATGTGCTATGCTGACAATTGGCGTCTGATATTGGGTACGCTAAGATTAGCAGCTGATGCCATTCTCTTGATGTAACTGAGGATGCAGAAGATACCAAATATTTTGGTATTATTTCTGAAAGGACTGAGGTGAAAAGATTACACGAAGGGTTTTCTTTAATTATTCTGTTGGAAAAGTTCCATACAACACTAGACATGATATTTTACAAACAGTTTGTATTTTAATACCTATATGTTGCTGGTTGCGTTGAGGGTTAGCCTTGCCATTTTTTCTGAGCAAGAGTCATAGACAATTAAAAAATAAGACTACTTTTATTCCAGCGGTTTTAATCAGTGGCGACAACGGTGTTGCTATTGGAAATATATCTTAAATGATACGATTTCGATACTAGGTATCGATGTATCGAAATAATAAATATCGCCAAAAAAATATCGATTTATCGATATTTGTGTGGTGTGGTGTGATGAAGGCAACGGTGCGGTTTAAAAGAAGATGTAGTAACAAAATTGAAAAAAGTATGTTTTGAGGGTTTGGTCATGTTCAGAGGATGAATGAAACGCGACTAGCAGCAGATGTGAGTGGCAACGCTAGGAGCGGACGCCCTAGGAAGAGATATGGTGACTTTATTGGTGATGTTCTTCAGAAAAGGTATTAACAAGGCAGATGTGAGTGGAAACGCTATGAGCGGACGCCCTAGGAAGAGATATGGTGACTTTATTGGTGATGTTCTTCAGAAAACGTATTTACAAGGCAGATGTGAGTGGAAACGCTAGGAGCGGACGCCCTAAGAAGAGATATGGTGACTTTATTGGTGATGTTCTTCAGAAAAGGTATTTACAAGGCAGATGTTAGTGGAAACGCTAGGAGCGGACGCCCTAGGAAGACAAATGTTGACTTTATTGGTGATGTTCTTCCGAAAAGGTGTTTACAAGGCAGATGTGAGTGGAAACCCTAGGAGCGGACGCCCTAGGAAGAGATATGGTGACTTTATTGGTGATGTTCTTCAAAAAAGGTATTTACAAGGCAGATGTGAGTGGAAACGCTATGAGCGGACGCCCTAGGAAGAGATATGGTGACTTTATTGGTGATGTTCTTCAGAAAAGGTATTTACAAGGCAGATGTGAGTGGAAACGCTAGGAGCGGACGCCCTAGGAAGAGATATGGTGACATTATTGGTGATGTTCTTCAGAAAAGGTATTTACAAGGCAGATGTGAGTGGAAACGCTACGAGCGGACGCCCTAGGAAGAGATATGGCGAGTTTATTGGTGATGTTCTTCAGAAAAGGTATTTACAAGGCAGATGTGAGTGGAAACGATAGGAGCGGACGCCCTAGGAAGAGATATGGTGACATTATTGGTGATGTTCTTCAGAAAAGGTATTTACAAGGCAGATGTGAGTGGAAACGCTAGGAGCGGACGTCCTAGGAAGAGATATGGTGACTTTATTGGTGATGTTCTTCAGAAAAGGTATTTACAAGGCAGATGTGAGTGGAAACGCTATGAGCGGACGCCCTAGGAAGAGATATGGTGACATTATTGGTGATGTTCTTCAGAAAAGGTATTTACAAGGCAGATGTGAGTGGAAACGCTATGAGCGGACGCCCTAGGAAGAGATATGGTGACATTATTGGTGATGTTCTTCAGAAAAGGTATTTACAAGGCAGATGTGAGTGGAAACGCTAGGAGCGGACGCCCTAGGAAGAGATATGGTGACATTATTGGTGATGTTCTTCAGAAAAGGTATTTACAAGGCAGATGTGAGTGGAAACGCTAGGAGCGGACGCCCTAGGAAGAGATATGGCGACTTTATTGGTGATGTTCTTCAGAAAAGTCAGATGCGTAGTATTCGCAACCGGCGTGCGTTTATGACCAGATGTATGAACGTCAACGAGGCAAAAGGAGTATGTAAGGATCGTAGCATGTGGCGTTCTGTAGTTTCTGCCTACCCCCATGGGACGAAGGCGTGAGTTTATGTATGTATGTATATCGATACATCAATACATAAACCTATATACTTGTCATACCTACAAAATTACCGTGCATACCTACAAAAATCGGGCACTCAAGATGGCTTCCTTTCGTAGGTTTGTAACTGCGAGTGCAAGAGAGAGCAAGCAACCGTTTGACAGCACATCTAGCAATCATCTTCCACAAAACTCAGCACAGCAGTCAACATGGTGACCGGTCACGCATAGAAACGATTTTGACGTCACACAAGAGTGTTTTCAAATTTAGTCCTTCACTAACATTTAGAGGTCTCTCTTTTCATACGCAGCTCTTGATTAGTTAAAAAGAAACAAAACACTTTTTGAGATGTTTGTGTCGATATGACAGATATTTGTATAACTATTCTTCCTAAAGTAGAATATGCCATCTTCATATTTTACTGTCTCAATGGTGCCACTGGAAACAAATAATTGATAGAAACTCCTTGGTTATAATAACTTCTTGGATTTGCCTTGAATCGTACAGGTAAAATAAAAAAAAATGTTTCATAACATTATTTTGTTAGAGAAAAAGTGTTATCATATTGATTCTAGTTTTGAATTTCGATATTGTGTTTATAACTTTTTTTTTAATACATTAACAATAGTACAAATAACAAAAAGGCTAAGCATTGCCATAGAATGTGGTAATGCCGCCAGTCTCTTGGGTACATTACCAGACGACAGCGATGCGTATGAATTTTTCGATGTAGTTTGTGAATAGTTTTAGTTAAGTTAGGATGTAATTTTGTTATTTTTACTATTGTTTATGAAGTATGTCAAAATAAACTCGTTTTGAAGTTTATAATTCGAATTTGACGATAGATAAAAGTATTTTTTTCAAGATTTTTCCGGGTCATGTGCATAGCTAACCTGCAACATGAGATAATATATGTGGTCGATGTAGATGTCACTGGGTTTTCCTCATCGCGAGATAAATATAGATAAAGCTAGTAAATACTTAAGTATTGCTGATTAAGTCACTCATCAGCTCTAAGTGATTAGCCTTGGTGGTGAAGCACACTAAGATGGCTATGTATGTACATTTTTACCAGCCTACATCCCTGACCTTGCCTACTGGCAGTCATGATAGGACCAGCGTTATCCATACCAGTGCTTTCAAAAAGATAACCGGGAAGGAGACGCTGCTGTGGCAAAATACCCATCACAGTAACTGTTCTACCCGACATGCGACAACAACGCACGCAACTACGAGTACGACAATAAATCTTTGCTAGGCTTCGTCCGACTGTTGGCCAGTATGAATTCCTAATCGGAGCCAGCAATAACGAAGAAGCCTGCATGCAACAGCTTTACATGTTCAAATTCGTATAGTAACTTCGTCAATTTGTGAGTGGACTGTAAAATAAAAGGTGCTGTTTATCAAAAGATACAGTTAAATTTGCTAAGCGTCCTCCGCCACGCATGATCTTTTTAGTATCTCAGAATACGTAAATTTGATAAGGGCGCTTTTCTAAGACAACTTCTGATTATGGACGCTCTGACGGTGGACATACAGGAAGAGGCACCCTGGTGCATGCTATTTGCCGACGACATCGTTCTTGTCGGTGAAGACGGACCTGAGATCCAGAGTAGATTGGGAGAAATGGCAGCGGAAACTGGAGAATGTTGGCTTGAAAATAAGCAGAATCTGCGATTTCGGCGGTCTCTCCAGTTCTGGAGCCATAGCGCTTAATGGCGCGCTTCTTCCGATCTGCTCCGACTTCCAGAATCTTGGTGCACCTGTGCAAAGCGATGGCGAAGTAGATCGGACTATTAAGCACAGAATTAACACTGGAATGGCGACTGAAATGGCGGCAGATCACGGGAACAATCTGCGACTCCCGCATTCCCCTTAAAATGAAGGGGAAGATTTATAAAGCAATGGTTAGACCCACAGAACAGATGAAAGTTAGACCTGCCGTCTTGCATGGATCAGAATGTTGGGCCACAAAAAGAATGAATTAAAGGCATGCAGCCGAGATGAGAATGCTAAGAGGGATGTGTGGTGTTACGCGAATGGATAGAATAAGAAATGAGTATGTAAGAGGAAGTCTGAAAGTGACACCGGTGACTGATAATTTGTGTGGAAATCGGTTGTCATGGTATGGTTAGTGAGTTAGTTATTTATTTCATAAACAAACAAACATTTGTGTCGAAATATTAATACACTTTAACAAAAAAAAAAAATAATAATAACAAGGGTAGTTTTAAGGGTAGTTTTGAATGTGGACGGGTATACGAGTAAGGGAAGACCAAAGAAACGATGGGTGGACTGTGTGAAACATGATATGGCCAGAAAGAGATGACGACTAATAGAGAAGTACCTATGAAAAAAAAGACATGTTGCGCCGACCCCAAATAAATTGGGACAAGGGCAAGAGAATGATGATGACAGGCGGGCTCGTGGCTAAATAATAAAAGCTGCACAAAGCCGGTCAATCGAAGGTTAAGCTACGCTTGCCGAGGTCTTTCCGTGGATGGGTGACCATGATAACATAATTATTATAAATACCCGGTTGTTATTCGTAGATGTTTGGCAGTCGTTACGGTTACCTAGTCAGAATCCCGAAAGTCTGTCCACCAGTCTTACCACGGGGTATTACGTTACCCAGTAATTGGGTTGTACAGGTCAGGTAGGCAGTCGTTTCATTTAAAATACTGTTATTCTGATGCATCTGGTTAGACTGTAAGGCGACCCCAACATAGTTGGGTAAAGGCTGGTCTGATTAATCAATATTCTACAGTCAGAGAAGTTTTGAGATTTTCAAGCTTCTAACTAGGGATGCAAGAAGTGCCAAAAAGTATCGATATCTGTCGTATCGTTATTAAATAAAAATTAAGTTATCGATTTCTACAGATCGAAAAAAAATATCGATATATCGGTGAAATTTTCAAAAACATATTTACACTTTATGAAATTCAATTGTGTTTGTTTTTACAAACACAATTGAATTTCATAAAGTCTAAATATGTTTTTGAAAATTTCATATAAATATATATATTCATATAAATACCGAACTAGGAACTTCTTTTCTGATAATCAAGTCACAGCAATGTGAAATCATAAATGAATAAACATTGATAAAAATATAATGCTTTTTAATCGGAATAAAATACCTATACAATTCATTTATAATGCAAACCAATACTTAACCGAAAGAGACAAAAGTAAAACTCTGATGTGCTATGCTGACAATTGGCGTCTGATATTGGGTACGCTAAGATTAGCAGCGGATGCCATTCTCTTGATGTAACTGAGGATGCAGAAGATACCAAATATTTTGGTGTTATTTCTGAAAGGACTGAGGTGAAAAGATTACACGAAGGGTTTTCTTTAATTATTCTGTTGGAAAAGTTCCATACAACACTAGACATGATATTTTACAAACAGTTTGTATTTTAATACCTATATGTTGCCGGTTGCGTTGAGGGTTAGCCTTGCCATTTTTTCTGAACAAGAGTCATAGACAATTAAAAAATAAGACTACTTTTATTCCAGCGGTTTTAATCAGTGGCGACAACGGTGTTGCTATTGGAAATATATCTTAAATGATACGATTTCGATACTAGGTATCGATGTATCGAAATAATAAGTACCGCCAAAAAAATATCGATTTATCGATATTTGTGTGGTGTGGTGTGATGAAGGCAACGGTGCGGTTTAAAAGAAGATGTAGTAACAAAATTGAAAAAAGTATGCTTTGAGGGTTTGGTCATGTTCAGAGGATGAATGAAACGCGACTAGCAGCAGATGTGAGTGGCAACGCTAGGAGCGGACGCCCTAGGAAGAGATATGGTGACTTTATTGGTGATGTTCTTCAGAAAAGGTATTTACAAGGCAGATGTGAGTGGAAACGCTAGGAGCGGACGCCCTAAGAAGAGATATGGTGACTTTATTGGTGATGTTCTTCAGAAAAGGTATTTACAAGGCAGATGTGAGTGGAAACGATAGGAGAGGACGCCCTAGGAAGAGATATGGTGACATTATTGATGATGTTCTTCAGAAAAGGTATTTACAAGGCAGATGTGAGTGGAAACGCTAGGAGCGGACGCCCTAGGAAGAGATATGGTGACTTTATTGGTGATGTTCTTCAGAAAAGGTATTTACAAGGCAGATGTGAGTGGAAACGCTAGGAGCGGACGCCCTAGGAAGACATATGTTGACTTTATTGGTGATGTTCTTCCGAAAAGGTGTTTACAAGGCAGATGTGAGTGGAAACCCTAGGAGCGGACGCCCTAGGAAGAGATATGGTGACTTTATTGGTGATGTTCTTCAAAAAAGGTATTTACAAGGCAGATGTGAGTGGAAACGCTATGAGCGGACGCCCTAGGAAGAGATATGGTGACATTATTGGTGATGTTCTTCAGAAAAGGTATTTACAAGGCAGATGTGAGTGGAAACGCTACGAGCGGACGCCCTAGGAAGAGATATGGCGAGTTTATTGGTGATGTTCTTCAGAAAAGGTATTTACAAGGCAGATGTGAGTGGAAACGATAGGAGAGGACGCCCTAGGAAGAGATATGGTGACATTATTGATGATGTTCTTCAGAAAAGGTATTTACAAGGCAGATGTGAGTGGAAACGCTAGGAGCGGACGCCCTAGGAAGAGATATGGTGACTTTATTGGTGATGTTCTTCAGAAAAGGTATTTACAAGGCAGATGTGAGTGGAAACGCTATGAGCGGACGCCCTAGGAAGAGATATGGTGACATTATTGGTGATGTTCTTCAGAAAAGGTATTTACAAGGCAGATGTGAGTGGAAACGCTAGGAGCGGACGCCCTAGGAAGAGATATGGCGACTTTATTGGTGATGTTCTTCAGAAAAGGTATTTACAAGGCAGATGTGAGTGGAAACGCTAGGAGCGGACGCCCTAGGAAGAGATATGGCGACTTTATTGGTGATGTTCTTCAGAAAAGGTATTTACAAGGCAGATGTGAGTGGAAACGCTACGAGCGGACGCCCTAGGAAGAGATATGGCGAGTTTATTGGTGATGTTCTTCAGAAAAGGTATTTACAAGGCAGATGTGAGTGGAAACGATAGGAGCGGACGCCCTAGGAAGAGATATGGTGACATTATTGGTGATGTTCTTCAGAAAAGGTATTTACAAGGCAGATGTGAGTGGAAACGCTAGGAGCGGACGTCCTAGGAAGAGATATGGTGACTTTATTGGTGATGTTCTTCAGAAAAGGTATTTACAAGGCAGATGTGAGTGGAAACGCTATGAGCGGACGCCCTAGGAAGAGATATGGTGACATTATTGGTGATGTTCTTCAGAAAAGGTATTTACAAGGCAGATGTGAGTGGAAACGCTACGAGCGGACGCCCTAGGAAGAGATATGGCGACTTTATTGGTGATGTTCTTCAGAAAAGTCAGGTGCGTAGTATTCGCAACCGGCGTGCGTTTATGACCAGATGTATGAACGTAAACGAAGCAAAAGGAGTATGTAAGGATCGTAGCATGTGGCGTTCTGTAGTTTCTGCCTACTCCCATGGGGGTACATACATACATAAACTCACGCCTTCGTCCCATATATCGATACATCGATACATAAACCTATAGACTTGTCATACCTACAAAATTAGCGTGCATACCTACAAAAATCGGGCACTTAAGATGGCTTCCTTTCGTAGGTTTTTAACTGCGAGTGCAAGAGAGAGCAAGCAACCGTTTGACAGCACATCTAGCAATCATCTACCACAAAACTCAGCACAACTGTCAACATGGTGACCGGTCGAAATAGAAACGATAGAAAACGCATAGAAACGATTTTGACGTCACACAAGAGTGTTTTCAAATTTAGTCCTTCACTAACATTTAGATGTCTCTCTTTTCATACGCAGCTCTTGATTAGTTAAAAAGAAACAAAACACTTTTTGAGATGTTTGTGTCGATATGACAGATATTTGTATAACTATTCTTCCTAAAGTAGAATATGCCATCTCCATATTTTACTGTCTCAATGGTGCCACTGGAAACAAATAATTGATAGAAACTCCTTGGTTATAATAACTTCTTGGATTTGCCTTGAATCGTACAGGTAAAATAAAAAAAAATGTTTCATAACATTATTTTGTTAGAGAAAAAGTGTTATCATATTGATTCTAGTTTTGAATTTCGATATTGTGTTTATAACTTTTTTTTTAATACATTAACAATAGTACAAATAACAAAAAGGCTAAGCATTGCCATAGAATGTGGTAATGCCGCCAGTCTCTTGGGTACATTACCAGACGACAGCGATGCGTATGAATTTTTCGATGTAGTTTGTGAATAGTTTTAGTTAAGTTAGGATGTAATTTTGTTATTTTTACTGTTGTTTATGAAGTATGTCAAAATAAACTCGTTTTGAAGTTTATAATTCGAATTTGACGATAGATAAAAGTATTTTTTTCAAGATTTTTCCGGGTCATGTGCATAGCTAACCTGCAACATGAGATAATATATGTGGTCGATGTAGATGTCACTGGGTTTTCCTCATCGCGAGATAAATATAGATAAAGCTAGTAAATACTTAAGTATTGCTGATTAAGTCACTCATCAGCTCTAAGTGATTAGCCTTGGTGGTGAAGCACACTAAGATGGCTATGTATGTACATTTTTACCAGCCTACATCCCTGACCTTGCCTACTGGCAGTCATGATAGGACCAGCGTTATCCATACCAGTGCTTTCAAAAAGATAACCGGGAAGGAGACGCTGCTGTGGCAAAATACCCATCACAGTAACTGTTCTACCCGACATGCGACAACAACGCACGCAACTACGAGTACGACAATAAATCTTTGCTAGGCTTCGTCCGACTGTTGGCCAGTATGAATTCCTAATCGGAGCCAGCAATAACGAAGAAGCCTGCATGCAACAGCTTTACATGTTCAAATTCGTATAGTAACTTCGTCAATTTGTGAGTGGACTGTAAAATAAAAGGGTGCTGTTTATCAAAAGGTACAGTTAAATTTGCTAAGCGTCCTCCGCCACGCATGATCTTTTTAGTATCTAAGAATACGTAAATTTGATAAGGGCGCTTTTCTAAGACAACTTCTGATTATGGACGCTCTGACGGTGGGCATACAGGAAGAGGCACCCTGGTGCATGCTATTTGCCGACGACATCGTTCTTGTCGGTGAAGACGGACCTGAGATCCAGAGTAGATTGGGAGAAATGGCAGCGGAAACTGGAGAATGTTGGCTTGAAAATAAGCAGAATCTGCAATTTCGGCGGTCTCTCCAGTTCTGGAGCCATAGCGCTTAATGGCGCGCTTCTTCCGATCTGCTCCGACTTCCAGAATCTTGGTGCACCTGTGCAAAGCGATGGCGAAGTAGATCGGACTATTAAGCACAGAATTAACACTGGAATGGCGACTGAAATGGCGGCAGATCACGGGAACAATCTGCGACTCCCGCATTCCCCTTAAAATGAAGGGGAAGATTTATAAAGCAATGGTTAGACCCACAGAACAGATGAAAGTTAGACCTGCCGTCTTGCATGGATCAGAATGTTGGGCCACAAAAAGAATGAATTAAAGGCAATTGCATGCAGCCGAGATGAGAATGCTAAGAGGGATGTGTGGTGTTACGCGAATGGATAGAATAAGAAATGAGTATGTAAGAGGAAGTCTGAAAGTGACACCGGTGACTGATAATTTGTGTGGAAATCGGTTGTCATGGTATGGTTAGTTAGTTAGTTATTTATTTCATAAACAAACAAACATTTGTGTCGAAATATTAATACACTTTAACAAAAAAAAAATAATAATAATAACAAGGGTAGTTTTAAGGGTAGGGAGTTTTGAATGTGGACGGGTATACGAGTAAGGGAAGACCAAAGAAACGATGGGTGGACTGTGTGAAACATGATATGGCCAGAAAGAGATGACGACTAATAGAGAAGTACCTATGAAAAAAAAAGACATGTTGCGCCGACCCCAAATAAATTGGGACAAGGGCAGGAGAATGATGATGACAGGCGGGCTTGTGGCTAAATAATAAAAGCTGCACAAAGCCGGTCAATCGAAGGTTAAGCTACGCTTGCCGAGGTCTTTCCGTGGATGGGTGACCATGATAACATAATTATTATAAATACCCGGTTGTTATTCGTAGATGTTTGGCAGTCGTTACGGTTACCTAGTCAGAATCCCGAAAGTCTGTCCACCAGTCTTACCACGGGGTATTACGTTACCCAGTAATTGGGTTGTACAGGTCAGGTAGGCAGTCGTTTCATTTAAAATACTGTTATTCAGATGCATCTGGTTAGACTGGAAGGCGACCCCAACATAGTTGGGTAAAGGCTAGTCTGATTAATCAATATTCTACAGTCAGAGAAGTTTTGAGATCTTCAAGCTTCTAACTAGGGATGCATGAAGTGCCAAAAAGTATCGATATCTGTCGTATCGTTATAAATAAAAATTATAAATAAAAATTAAGTTATCGATTTCTGTAGATCGAAAAAAAATATACAAACATAATTGAATTTCATAAAGTCTAAATATGTTTTTGAAAATTTCATATAAATATAATATATTCATATAAATACCGAACTAGGAACATCTTTTCTGATAATCAAGTCACAGCAATGTGAAATTATAAATGAATAAACATTGATAAAAATATAATGCTTTTTAACCGACTTCCAAAAGGAGGAGGTTATCAATTCGTCTGTATGTTTTTTTTTTTTTTTTTGTATGTTTGTTACGCGATTACTCAAAGACGGATGGACCGATTTGGAAAATTCTTTTTTTTGTTTGAAAGGCTATACTTTCGAGGTGGTCCCATATAAATTTTATTAACTTTGCTCGAGGAGTTTTTGAGTTAGCTTCAATAATGCGTATATTTCCCACTTATTTTATATGGATGTTGTGATGGTGTTTTAATAACTTCCTATCACTGTTATTTACATGGCTATATCTACAATTATTGTGCTCAATTATGTATTCGAATTTGTGTGGGGTAGGTTCCACAACTAAAAAGTGAAAAATAAAAACTTTTTAGCAAAAAATAAAACCGACTTCTAAAACAAAACACTACAAAGTGAAAAATAACTTTAATTTCGGAAGTCGGTGGCAAAAAACGAAAATACAAAACCAAAGACACCGACTTCCGAAATTAAAGTTATTTTTCACTTTGTAGTGTTTTGTTTTAGAAGTCGGTTTTATTTTTTGCTAAAAAGTTTTTATTAATCGGAATAAAATACCTATACAATTCATTTATAATGCAAACCAATACTTAACCGACAGAGACAAAAGTAAAACTCTGATGTGCTATGCTGACAATTGGCGTCTGATATTGGGTACGCTAAGATTAGCAGCTGATGCCATTCTCTTGATGTAACTGAGGATGCAGAAGATACCAAATATTTTGGTGTTATTTCTGAAAGGACTGAGGTGAAAAGATTACACGAAGGGTTTTCTTTAATTATTCTGTTGGAAAAGTTCCATACAACACTAGACAAGATATTTTACAAACAGTTTGTATTTTAATACCTATATTATGTTGCCGGTTGCGTTGAGGGTTAGCCTTGCCATTTTTTCTGAGCAAGAGTCATAGACAATTAAAAAATAAGACAACTTTTATTCCAGCGGTTTTAATCAGTGGCGACAACGGTGTTGCTATTGGAAATATATCTTAATTGATACGATTTCGATACTAGGTATCGAAGTATCGAAATAATAAATATCGCCAAAAAAATATCGATTTATTGATATTTGTGTGGTGTGGTGTGATGAAGGCAACGGTGCGGTTTAAAAGAAGATGTAGTAACAAAATTGAAAAAAGTATGCTTTGAGGGTTTGGTCATGTTCAGAGGATGAATGAAACGCGACTAGCAGCAGATGTGAGTGGAATCGCTAGGAGCGGACGCCCTAGGAAGAGATATGGTGACTTTATTGGTGATGTTCTTCAGAAAACGTATTTACAAGGCAGATGTGAGTGGAAACGCTAGGAGCGGACGCCCTAGGAAGAGATATGGTGACTTTATTGATGATGTTCTTCAGAAAAGGTATTTACAAGGCAGATGTGAGTGGAAACGCTAGGAGCGGACGCCCTAGGAAGAGATATGGTGACTTTATTGGTGATGGTCTTCAGAAAAGGTGTTTACAAGGCAGGTGTGACTGGAAACGCTAGGAGCGGACGCCCTAGGAAGAGATATGGTGACTTTATTGGTGATGTTCTTCAGAAAAGGTATTTACAAGGCAGATGTGAGTGGAAACGCTAGGAGCGGACGCCCTAGGAAGAGATATGGTGACTTTATTGGTGATGGTCTTCAGAAAAGGTGTTTACAAGGCAGGTGTGACTGGAAACGCTAGGAGCGGACGCCCTAGAAAGAGATATGGCGACTTTATTGGTGATGTTCTTCAGAAAAGTCAGGTGCGTAGTATTCGCAACCGGCGTGCGTTTATGACCAGATGTATGAACATCAACGAGGCAAAAGGAGTATGTAAGAATCGTAGCATGTGGCGTTCTGTAGTTTCTGCCTACCCCCATGGGACGAAGGCGTGAGTTTATGTATGTATATATATCGATACTTCGATATTTTTTTCAACAAGAAGTAGGTTATAACTACCCGTGATGACTGTCATAAAAATATTAGAGGCCCAGAGAACAACGGTTAAACGTATTCTCTTAGGCAGATCCATAGCTCGATTTTTTTAAGAATTGTCACCTATCCGCGCCATAACCATGGCAAGTTCAACTTAACCTAAAAATCAACGAAATATCTAGCTAGAAGAAGTAATTCACTTTTTATAAGTTGCAACAACACACACAACATGATATCATGTTCATTGAAAGACTATTAAAACCGCATTTACAATAAACAATTCATATTAATGTGAAAACAATTAACCTCTTCTCCCACAGAAGCATACTGCTGAACCCCCAAAATTACCGCAAAGACAAACAAACGACGTGATCCACCTGGCTTGCAGCAATTAGTGTCGTGAGAGCAGCCCAGACACTCCACTGACACTTGTCGCATCGTGAGAGGCGACACTCGTCTAATTAGAGAAGCGAGACCGCTCTACCTTAGAGTGACTAGGATTGGCGAGTTTTTGGGATAGATATTAATTTTGGCTATGTTTACGAGTTATATATATATATGGGGTGACTGGTTATTAGTGACCGATAGTTAAACACATGATTGTACTCATGATAACAAACAACTTTTACTATGGGACCAAACTCGAAATCGTGAAAAAAAAAACAGTTGTTCCCTACATTTATGTTCGCATATCTCGTCAAAATGTAGTGAGCAGCAAAAAAATTGCAAAAAAAAAAAACAAAATTCTCATGCTCATTGGCAACGTAAACCTGATGGATGCCAAGCTTCATAACTTGGCTCATCGCCGCAAGGTTGCCTGCTTGTCGTTCTTCTACAGATGTACTTCGGTGAGTGTGCTCAAGAACTCCACGACCTCATTCCGCCGGCCCTTTTCTACCATCGGACATGACGCACTGCATAGCTACTAGTCAATACTAGTAGCTCTGCGTCATCAAGCGTCAAGTAGATTTTATTCCATCATATACCAATGTTATGGAATAAAACCTACTTACTAATACTTGCTGCTGGAGAATTTGTTGCGCCATTGCACTTCTTCTTCCCAGCTAAAGCACTGTGACGATCACAGTGGTGAAAGGCGGGTGTGCCGGGGGACTGTCTTCATGTAATTTTGACGTTCAGTGCTGATTCTCAGCCTAATTTTTGACTTCAATGTCTTATAAAAGAAATATTTTCCTGAAATAAAAATAAATCAATATCGAAACTTTTTCAAAGAAGGTATTTTGTGATACCGTAGGTCTCGAAATAAAAGCTTTTCAAACTTTAACCTAAGTACTTAGTATATTGGAAAAATGTTAAGTCAATATAGACGTCCATTAGAGGGATTTTTCAGTACCAATAGAATATTGGAGTCAGTTCAAATATAGATGTAATTATTCGATTTACTCTCTTATATCTTATGTAAGCATACGGATCCCCCCGGTGGGTTCCCGCATTGTCGAGGCGGGGGGGCTCAGTAGCCGTGGCTTGGTCACCCACGGTGAAGCAAAGAGGAACCCGCGGGGGGGCCGCTCGCCAGGGCTTTTCCCAGGAAGTCGACGACGTAGATGCCGCTTGGGCAACATCGCAACTGAGGCGGGCCGCGATGTCGTATGGGAGGCATCGCGGCTGAGGGTTGGAGGCCGCGGCGGGAGAGGAGTGTCGGTATTGCGGTGCGCCGCTCTCCCTACCTTCCGCGGACTTGACGTGGTCACAACCGTCTGATGGCGGACGCGGTGGGGCCGCAGGGGAGGAGGAGTGTCCGTATTTTGTTGGCCGCGCTACCTATCCTCTGCAGCCGAAAAGTGGTAGGTGGCCGGGTCACTGACCTGACCGGTCGCTGGGGGACCAAGGGTGCCTAAACATGGGGTTATCTGGCGCCCATGTGCTGGTTCGGTCCATGGGGTGGTCACGGCGTGCAATGTGTTCTTGTGCGCCGGAGATGGGGGGTGCTCCTCAGAGGAGGGTCCGGTGACGGACAGCCGCGGCGGGTTCACGGTGAGTGCTAACGCGTGCCCGTGTTTAGCGCTCCCAAGCGGCTGAGGAGGACACCGTGGAGTTTTAGTGGGTTGGAGTTCCACATAACTGCACTATCTCCCCGTGGTACTGCTACTGCAGTACCACGGGGAGATAGTGAGCATTTTGCATGAGCATTTTTTCCACGGAAAAAAAATCATTGTCGGATGAATATCACTTTCCTGCTTGTTTTGTAAGCTCGAAAACACCTTTTTATAAAAACTATTCGAACTTCCTGTTTTAGCCTGTTAATAAATCAGACAACTAACGACGCCATCTTGTTTTTTAGGGTTCCGTACCCAAAGGGTAAAACGGGACCCTATTACTGAGACTCCGCTGTCTGTCTGTCATCAGGCTGTATCTCATGAACTGTGATAGTTGGACAGTTGAAATTTTCACATATGATGTATTTCTGTTGCCGCTATAACAACAAATACTAAAAAAAACAGAATAAAATAAATATCATATTTATAGGGGCTCCATAAAACAAACGTGATTCTTTGCCGTTTTTAAAGATAATGGTACGGAACCCTTCGTGCGCGAGTGGGGCTCGCACTTGGCCGGCTTTTTTTCAATACATTTCACAAAACAATTGCGCAAATATTTATCCACAGCGTCCTCCTGTTGACGTTATTCGAGCCCCAAAAGATCACAGCAGTGATCAAAGCAGCAGTGAAGCAGTATACCACCAGCCAAGCAGTAGCCCAAGTACGCACGAGTGATTTTTTCCCGCGACAATTTTATTTGACGCACTGGATTTCAACGCTCTGCATAGCGCCGAGAGTCGAAAATCCAACAGTGTGACTATGCTTGGCTCAACACCTAGAGTTGCAAATCCAGTGCGTGATATTATCCTGCCGTCATATTTTTACGTCCGTGCGAACGTGGGCTAAATCCTCAAAGATTTTCATCTGTCTTTCGACAATTAAAACCAAAATCCTAAATAAGAATACGCTTTAACTATTGAAAACTGTGGCCACCCTACACTAGACACAAACGAGCGATCAAAACAGCTTAAGCCGTCGCTAAGACTATTTCATTTGTGCCAACAGCAGGACTAGTGCGGCAGACTGCACGACACGTCACAATGTGGACTACAATTGATGGATTTGCTTGTATTTCTAGTTGTTTACAGTACAAACTGGCAGGTCTGCCGCAGAATAAAGAATAGTGCTAACGTACAGAAGTTGCAATCCTTTGATCTTGAAGAAAGCCGCTTTTATAATAGCCTACAAAATCACTGACTCCCCAAGCTAAATTGCACTTAATCGCCGCGCTTTAGAGTTGTTATTACTTTGTGTCCTTTCTCGTCATCCACCTACGCGGATTTTCCGAGTACTAGGGCTGTCCGGAAAGAATAATAAATTACGGTACATACGTTTTTATAGCAGCTATCGCTGTCGCCTGCCGCCGAAAATCAAACCAATGACGAAGTACACAGAAAAATAAGACTAGCAGAGAGTGACCAAAAATAAGACTAGCAGAGAGTGACCAAAAATAAGACTAGCAGAGAGTGACCAAAAATAAGACTAGCAGAGAGTGACCAAAAATAAGACTAGCAGAGAGTGACCAAAAATAAGACTAGCAGAGAGTGACCAAAAATAAGACTAGCAGAGAGTGACCAAAAATAAGACTAGCAGAGAGTGACCAAAAATAAGACTAGCAGAGAGTGACCAAAAATAAGACTAGCAGAGAGTGACCAAAAATAAGACTAGCAGAGAGTGACCAAAAATAAGACTAGCAGAGAGTGACCAAAAATAAGACTAGCAGAGAGTGACCAAAAATAAGACTAGCAGAGAGTGACCAAAAATAAGACTAGCAGAGAGTGACCAAAAATAAGACTAGCAGAGAGTGACCAAAAATAAGACTAGCAGAGAGTGACCAAAAATAAGACTAGCAGAGAGTGACCAAAAATAACTTTAGTAAGCAAAAAATGTAGGTTTGTGGAAGGAGGAAGTGTGCACAAAATCATGAATAAAATAAAAACGACGCGATCGGTCGGCGGGAGCGCGGGCGGCGAGGCGACGCGACGCGTAATCGCGTCGTACGTACGTATCTCGCTGAGCGCGTATAGACCTTGACTGACTGACAACACGAGGTTGTCGCGAGCTGTAGGCACTTATCTCGAGCGAAATGTACCAGTTCAATGCCACTGGTTCTGCGAACAGTAGACCTGCGACCACAAACTTTTTTTACAACAATGAATATACCCCTAAAGTTATTTAAAACAGGATATTTTATCATGTTTTTATTTCACCAGATCTTCACCAAAGTTTTATGAGACCAACTTAACGTTACTTCCTTTCAAATAAAAAACAACCATAGAAACCAGATCTCATAAAGCGGAGATAATCCAGTACTTAGCCCCTTTTTGGTCCTTTTTGGAGGAAGTACCCCTCCAGTCAAAAATCGCCGCCTACAAAAAAAAACTATAAAGCCGTAAATCAGTAGCAACAAATTTTGCCAGACGTGAAGCAGAGACGATTCGCTCACTACGCTTGCTCGCTCAAATATAAGCTACTAACTTTTGTCGCCGTAAATTATCCCACGACAACTTGCTGGCGGTATAAATTATCCCACGACAACTTGCTGGCGGTATAAAACTATCCAATGTCCTAACCCAGGTCATAGTCTTCCTGTTTGCTAAATTACATCCATCAGTTAAGGCGAGAAAAGATAACTGTTTATGACCTAATTATAGGTTTGTAAGTTAAATGTAAAATGGTTAAACTTTTATAATAGAGGAGCTCGTAGCTAAGTAAGAACAGCCGCACGGGTCGATCCACCAGTCATGTAGATTATTAAAATATTATATATTGGACACGTATTTTTTTCTTTTTCTACGTAATCAAAAGATTACGGCGATACATTGAGTTAAAATGTGGCATGACGTCACGTCTTCGTAGATTTTATACGTAGAAGTGACGTAGCGAGCCCCCTCTCCCGAAATTTAATGCGAGTTATCTAAGTCATTTTTTATTATTATGATAAAGCAAAAAATGCGTATCCAATATTTTTTTATTATCTGACTGACGGAATAAATAGAATTTCTTTTTTTTTACCCAGGCATCATCCCTATTACTTAAGGCGCTTCCCTGATGAAACGACATTTAGCGTTCAGTCCTTCTCTGTCCCGCCGCTCAGTATCGTTCTGTCCCGCTCCTTGCGCACGCCCCTTTATTATACAATTCACAATTATTATTTTTAGGGTTCCGTACCAAAATGTTAAAAAGGAACCCTTATGGTGCGACTCAGTCTGTCTGTCTGTCCGTCTGTCGCAGCTGGATATTTGGATAAGTTTTAGATGACGTTTGCCCAACTATTTTGCAAATAAGAAAGAAATATTTATATATTTTTTTTTTTTTTGTGCAAGTGAGACTGAAATGGGGTCTTAAAAATTTGAAGTGCATACTAGATCATGTGGGGTATCATATGAAAGAGCACTGTTTGCACATTTTCCAACATTTCTTTTTAGGCCGCATAGTTTTTGACTTTTGATGAAAAATGTGAGAAACAATACCATTCCCCTTATCTCCGAAGTTTGAATAGAAAAAAATCTCAAATTATTCTATTTGATAGAAGTTTATGTAAAGATTACAGGAAAAATAAAATGATGTCTCTAAATACCACACTTTTTATACAGGGTTATTGGTAAAACACCAACAACTTCTTAAGGGGTCATTGTACTCATCATTATGAACAACTTTTACTATGGGACCAAACCTGAAATCGCGAAACAAAAGGTCGTTGGTATTTTACCAATAACCCAGTAATTGATGGTACGGAATGATCTGGATTAGGATATAGGATACTTTTATCCCGCGTAGTACATTCCAGTGGGATAATTTCCGACCTCCACACGGGCGAAGCCGCGGGTAAAAGGTAGTGCCGTAAGGGGAACCCCCCTGTCATTAACATTTGTCATTAAATATACACAAAGTTCCGCAACTACGCATCTATATCGCCATCTATTTGTTACCGAAGGACATACGACGTTCGGTTATGTGGTCACGACACCTCGGGCAATTTAAACATTTGTCTCACTTTGGGTCAAACAAACAACTTGTATGTGAGTATCTGTGAGTGGTGAGTATCAGATGTAACTTCACAACGTGTGGATGAAAGTAAATCTCTCGCGTGGACATGGTGTGCGTTATAACTGCGGGGCTCCTTTCAAATACTAAACTTTTACTCAGTGAGAAAAAAGACTATACGGCATTTCGCTAATTGCCTCAGCAAGCAAAATGTCGTATTATTCACAGAAATATATCTCTTTAACAGAGTAAATAAAACGTAGAGACAAAGCACGAACGATGCTGATTATATATATAGGGCTATTTTTAAATCATTAACTAAACTTTAACAGGGTGTTCTACCCATGAATATGAACAACTTTCACTATGGGACCAAACCTGAAATCGCGAAAAAAAAAATCAGCTGTTCAGTACATTTTGACGAATTATGCCAACATAAATGTACTGAACAGCTGATTTTTTTTTCGCGATTTCAGGTTTGGTCCCATAGTGAAAGTTGTTCATATTCATGGGTAGAACACCCTGTTAAAGTTTAGTTAATGATTTAAAAATAGCCCTGTATATATTAAAAAAAAATTTTTTGATTGAAACGGTAATCTCTTGAGGTGGTCCCGTTGTCATCAAATCAGAAATTCTAACTAATGACGGGGTCCCATGAAAATCGAGAGAAACCCTCAAATTTTTAGGCACGCCTATAGCGATTTCGGTATTTTTTATAGTAAGTCGTCCATTTGCTCTCGGAAAGCACCATTTGATGAAGTGGAACTGATGATGAAGACCACAGATGACCACCGGAATTACTCAATAATAAGTATTATATTTCACGGGTTGTGATTCGATTAGATATTTTAATAATGGTTGCTATGCAATCCGGTTGCGAAAAAAAAATCAGCCGTTCAGTACATTTATGTTCGCGTAATTCGTCAAAATGTATTGGACAGCTGATTTCTTTTTTGCGATTTCAGATTTAGTCCCACAGTAAAAGTTGTTCATAATGATGAGTTCAATGACCCCTTAAGAGGTTGCTGGTGTTTTACCAATAATCCTGTATTTGTATCGAATAAATTTATTTTGTACTCGCTCCAATATGAGACTAGACTTAGTTTCATGTGGAGCCCAGATTTAGTCCCACATAACATTCTAGATGGCTTACTAAAGCATTATAAATGCCGTTATAGCTTTAATATATTTTGCCTTTAACCATTCTATGCATAAATCCTAGGTTTCTATATGCTTTTTCGCATACCTTAACTCACGAAACGTGAGTTCAGTGGTGATATCCGCATAACTATTTCAATATTCTAATATCAGTCTCATCAAATGATAAATGATTCTGTCAAAAAAACTTTTTAACAAAAAATAAAACCGACTTCTAAATCAAAACATTATAAAGTGAAAAATAACTTTAATTTCGGTAGTCGGTGTCTTTGGTTTTGTATTTTCGTTTTTTGCCACTGACAGACAGACAGACTTCCGAAATTAAAGTTATTTTTCACTTTGTAGTGTTTGGATTTAGAAGTCGGTTTTATTTTTTGTTAAAAGTTTTTGTTTTTCACTTTTTAGTGGTTCACACGTGCTTACCCCTTCATAGCGTACCGGCGTGATGTTATGTTACGAACTGGTTGAAACAATAGACAAACATAAGATTTCAGCAATCCCGGGCCATTTGCTATTGAGGAGTTCCGTTACCGATCTCCGAAGTTCTTCATCAGATCTTCACCAAATCGAAATGGGACCACTTCGAGAAAGTACTCCTCCAAAAACTACCCAAATCGCTTCAAGTGTGCCTGTAAAATTTGAAGAGTTACCTCGATTTCTCCAGGATCCCATCATCAGATCCTGACTTGATGATCATGGGACCACCCCGAAAGTATACACCCTTTCAAACAAAAGAAAAAAAAATCAAATCGGTCCAGCCATCTTCGAGTAATCGGGGAACATAAATAAAAAAAAAATAAAAAAAAGGTTCCGACGAATTGAGAACCTCCTCCTTTTTGAAGTCGGTTAAAAATACATTTAATATACTAATTTTATTTTGACATTTTTTGTCACAGAGATGAGATAGCGGCTAGATTTCTATCGTTTAAAAAAAAAACAACTACTGTAGTGCTATTCTGTAAAAATCTCACCGTGAAAACTTAGGTGAAGTGAGCGCGGAGTGAGCTGTGAATAGTGTCAACACCTAGCACGAGGTGGAATTACAGCTCACTTCACCTAAGATTTCACGGTGAGATTTTTACAGAATTGACCGGCTGATACAGGTAAGTAACAACATAAGTGAAGTTCAAAACGTCTCAACCGGGCCGCGCCGACACCTCGAACACTTTCCGCATAAGGTCTCCATTCTTAAAGTAGCACAAACTCAATATTGCAGCCAAGACACTTATAGACTACGTCGCACCGACTTCGTACGGTTCAAATGAGAATCCCGTTAAAGAGGTGCCTTTGATATCGCACTATAAACGAATCCGGAATACGGGTCAGAGTAGACTAGTTACTTTTAACTTCGGCGATCGGAGATTTTAGCTCGTCTTCAGAAGTCGGACACTAACTAGTCGCAGAGCCGAGCTTTGAAAATAGAATAGTGCACTTTTATTTAGGCATTCCTTTAGGTGTTGTCTAATGTTAGAAAACGCGCCCGAACGCTGCCATCCGAACATATACAAACGCCAGTCACGGTCATAGAGGAGCTTTTTGGAAGCTTGATGTAGCGACTACACGCAGCATCGGATCAATAGCTAAAACGCGCGGTTTTGATACAGCAATCAAACGCAGGAAGTGAACAAAACGCGATGCAGCATCGAGCAATTGCAAAATCTCGCAATTTTGATACAGAGCGATCGAACGCGGAAAGTCACCAAAACGCTAACTACAACTCGAGATTTAGATTCAGCAGTTGAACGCAATAAGTCGCCAAAGCGCAATGTAGCATTAATGTAGTCGCAAAATCGCCAAAGTTAAAAGTAGCTCGTCTGTTTGGCCCTAAGGTGCATACGGTTATTTCAACGGAAATACTGAAATTGGGAAATATACAAGTAATAAGTTTTGGCACTCTGTGGGTTTGAAATGTAAGGTTTAGAATTCGGTGTGTGCATTTGAATTACAAATTGCAATTTGTCTAAAGATCTTGTGTGTCGCAAAATGTGGTAAGGAGATAAGATTAGTAATACTAATGTCTTCGTCAATGTACAAATTATATAAAAATAGCTCTTGTTTTAGTAAAAAGATTAGACAGTCATCAATGTTGACAACGAGACTGACTGTGCGTACTGTCAAATAATCAATCAACTGAGCGTATCGCACTGCTGTATTGACATGAACCTGCACTAATTTGCGATACAACACCCAGATCTCTAGCTTCAGCATCTAGCCTATGCCAGCTGCACTTCATTTGCATCAGCAACGGAGTGTTCCACGCTACGCTTACTAATACTCCTCACTCCACCAAATAACTCCTCTAGCTTTTTCCTGGTTGGTATAGTGCTTTTCAAATCAAGGGTTTCGATGTATCTGAAACATGCTTTCCATCCAACAACTGACCGCGTCAAAAGCACTTACACCCTAACTGCAGTGCTGTTACTTAGCCCAAAAGCCCCTCTTAAATCTATTTGCTAGTTCCATTGTTAATTTAACTCACGAGTGGAAACTATTGCGTAACTGCCTTCCGAGCCTTAGGGTACGGCCTGAGTGCACGCTCGATTCAAGCGTCCGGCGGGGCGGGGCGTGCGACGTTCATGTTAAACACATGCAAACACTCGCTTTTGTCCTGAGCACGCAACGCTGAACGCCCCGCCGGACGCTTTTTCACTCGGTTCTTACACTTATCATTTGTTTTAGAGTTTTAGACAAAGCATTTTAAAACCTTTTTATTTGCGTGACAATTCCAAAAGGCTGAACTGACATACATTTAAATCCAGAAGCAGCGCTTTCACCCATGCCCGAATCGTGATTTATCAAAAACAGTTTTTATTTTCTTAGTTAATCAAGTCAGCCTTTTTTTTTGGGGTGGTAATCATCGGATAACTTCTCCCGCTCTGGGCAAACCAGGAGGGCGTGTCAGACTTCTAATGACTAAAACCCACCCGTGTTCCTTCAGTTGCCTGTGCCAGGGACACGGTAACTGTTTCAAACAACCCGCATCCCCAGTAGGCATCGACCCAAGCGGGCTCCATCAGTTAGTGCTGACATCTCTTTGAGGCAACCAAGTCAGTCTATCGCAGTTCATAGGCCTCTCCCAGGCTGCGCCACAACACACTGTTCTCCGCTTTCCACATCCAGTCTGTCCCAGCTAACTTTTTAAGGTCGTCGGTCCATCTAGCTGTCCCACACTACCTTGCCGCACTACGCTTGCCGATACGCGGTCACAACTCCTGGCCTCTTTTGCTCCACCAGCAATCGGTCCTTCGACAATCATGGCCAGTCTATTGCCATTTCAGCTTGCTAACATTTTCTTGGTGAATTGTGCAAAATTAAGAATACGTCGTTTTCTTTTTTTTTTTCTCTACTTACGTGTATGGGTGCCGTCCAAAATATAATGACGTTTGAGCATAACAAATGTAGATTAGGTATTGCGTATATGTGAACATACCACACCTTATATAATATAACATCACGCTTATTCCCCGAAAGGTTAGGCAGAAGTGTATAGTACATACATCCGCATTTTGCCAGTTTTGTTATATATTAAGTCCTATAGAGGTGTGAGAAACAGGGTGGAAAGCTCAGTCATCCTCCATAGAAAAGAAAGGTTCCTCCGACAAGACGGATGTTGTGTCTGGTAGGCAAGGCTTTGTAGATGCCGCCAGAGTCCCATGTAATAAGGGGCGAGCCTTGTGCCGATATCCGGGTACAAAGCAGAACTCAGGGCAGCCGGGCCCGGCTTAGGGCCGGATTTGGCGGAGAGCCAGTTTGGTTTCCGCAGGGGGCGCTCTACGGTGGACGCCATCATGCGCGTGCGAGCCCTCACGACGGGGGATGCTGTGGTCCGGGGTGGGGTCGTCTTGGCGGTGTCTCTAGACATCGCCAACGCCTTCAATACCCTGCCCTGGAGTTGCATCAGGGAGGCACTCCGGTATCACCGGATGCCGACCTACCTCTGTCGAGTGGTTGAGGCCTATTTGAAGGATAGGGCCGTCATCTTCCCCGGTCATCAGGGAGAGTGGAACCGGCGAGAGATGTCGTGCGGTGTCCCACAGGGATCGGTCCTGGGGCCGCATTTGTGGGACATCGGGTACGACTGGGTGCTGCGCGCCGACCTCCCTAGCGGCGTCAGCGTGGTATGTTACGCTGACGACACGCTGGTCCTGGCGCAGGGGAGGTCGCACCAGGCGGCGGCTGAATTAGCGACACGCGGGGTTGCGATAGTCGTTGAGAGGATCCGGCAGTTGGGACTCGAGGTGGCCCTGCACAAGTCCGAGGCCATGTGTTTTCATGGTCCTCGGAATGCGCCACCGTCGGGTTCCCAAATAACGGTAGGAGGGGTTCGCATTGGAGTCGAGTCGACGATGAAGTACCTGGGACTTGTCCTCGACAGCCGGTGGAACTTCGTGGAGCATTTCCGACGTTTGGCTCCCAGACTGGAGCGGGCTGGGGCTGCCTTGAAGCGGCTCCTGCCCAATCTAGGTGGTCCAAACGCCTCCTGCCGGAGGCTTTACGCGGGGGTCGTGCGGTTCATGGCCCTTTACGGGGCACCGGTGTGGGCGCGTTCCCTGAGGGTGCGGCCAGTCCGCCGGTTGAACGCGTCCCAGAGGGTCATGGCCATTCGGCTAGTCCGGGGTTACCGCACGGTCTCCGGTGAGGCGGCGAGCCTCCTTGCCGGATTGCCGCCGTGGGATCTGGAGGCGAAAGTCCTCGCGCACGTGTGGGAGTGGCGCGAGGAGGCGAAACGCCGGGGCGTAACTCCGCTGCCGCGAGAAATCACGGTACAGCGGACAGAGCTCCGGCGGGATCTCATGGCGACATGGAGAGTGCGACTGTCGCAGTCCAGCGCTGGGCACGCCACAATTGCGGCGATAAGCGGCGATAAGCGGCGGCAATTGAGGAGTGGTTAGAGAGGTGCCACGGCGTCCTCACCTTCCGCCTGACGCAGGTCCTCACCGGACACGGTTGTTTCGGGAGGTTCCTGTTTAGCATAAGGCGGGAGGAAACGCCCGGGTGTCACCATTGTGTGGATCGCCCAGAGGACACGGTGGAGCATACAGTGGAGGTCTGCCCGGCTTGGGCAGAGCACCGCCGTGTTCTCACGGAGGCGATCGGCGGCGGCGATCTCTCGCCTCCGAGCCTGGTCCAGGCCATGGTGCGGAGCGAGAATGCATGGGAGGCCGTCACCTCCTTCTGCGAAGCGGTAATGCTCGCGAAGGAGGAGGCGGAACGCGGGAGAGGCAGTCTCGCGCCCTCAGTCGCCGCAGGAGACGCCCTGGGCGGCGGGAATCGATAGCCGATTCCCGGCCACCGTAGGCGCGGGCTTGCGGACGGTGAGTAGTGGGTAGCTCGCCGTCCGGTGAGGACCAGGCCCGGGTCGATGGCGCGTTGTGTTCCACGCGCGCCTCAAAGAGATGTCAGCAAAAGATGGGGTCCAATAGGGCCGATGCCGCTGGGGTCGCGGGTTGTTTGAAAAAGATACCGTGGCCCTGGCATAGGCAACTGAAGGAACACGGGTGGGTTTTAGTCAGTAAAAGTCTGACACGCCCTTCCGCTCCACCCAGAGCGGGAGAAGTTATTTGATGATTTCCCATCCACAAAAAAAAAAAAGGGCAGCCATACTGAGAATACTCTACACACTCAAGCGACACGCGTCTCGCGGAAGTGACTGCGGAGCAAACAAATGAAAGAAGTTGCTTAGAGCATGCCACGAGTCACCATAACGCGATTTGCGGAGTGACGGACGGAAACAGGTGAGGCACGCGCATGTCGTTCGGCGTAAGTCGCATCGCTCGAGGGAGTGTACCCTACGAGGACATAATGGATAATCCTTGAGGGCGTGGACCTAATGGAAAATCCCAATAACACATTACCCTACCCGGACATCGAACCCACTCAGCAGGCAACATTGCAAACCAACGAATCAATCAACAAAATAGCTCCAATATTATTTTCACATCAGAATAAAAACCGTAATATCGCAAAAATGACCGCAGTAAAACAACGAATTCAGTTTGAAATTGTATATTTTGAAAGAGATTTATGGTCGCGAACAGAATATCAATGAATAATGTTTCACGAGATGATACTTTGTAAAACTATCGGTTTATATTAAAATGGATACTCTTGGTAAGTTTAGTTTTTGTTAAAAACAGGAACTCAATTTAATGGCGTTTTTTTCTGCTCGTTGTTGGAAATAGTTATTTCATGCAAAGGTTTTGTGTTTTTATTAATACTTGTAGGCACCGGTTATTCTTTACCGATATTAATTTTAGAAAAGTGATCCTTTTTACCAACTTGACAAAACATCGAGATTTCTTTGTTAAAATTAAGTTTCTCTTAATATTTTGTCGGAGCTTGATGCTCCTAGACGGATCTGCAAACGTCAAGTACTGTACTTGGGTGAAGTCGATACAGGAAGTGCCATCACTGACTGGTTGTCGTTTGACGGCTGCTATTTGACAGTCGAAGTTGGTGAACGTGAATGTTGAAACGTTAGGCTGCACTTTTGATCGATACGAGAGGTTGTTCTACCATCCTGTATCGAATTTACCGCGTTTTCATATTTAAATCCAATTCCATCTCCCTAATCAAGTGATATTGTTGAATTAAGTTAACCTTAGTGTATTAATAGACGTCTGTGTTAAGCGTTGTGACTAATATTTCGGTTACCCACCATGTCAGATCATTCTGATGAAGAGGTGTTCCACCTAGATATTAAGAGGGAACGCAGGTCCCTGGCTGTCCGTTGTATCATGGTGGCACGCAGGTTTGCACGGTGTACGAATTCAGTTAAAATCACGCTTTTTAAAGCTTATTGTCAATCTACACCTGCAGCCTGTGGGTCAGTTATTCGCAGTGGGCATACAGTGACCTGCGTGTCCAATACAGGGTTATTCGTAAAACACCAAAAACCTCTTAAGGGGCCATTATACTCATCATTATGAACCACTTTTACTATGGGACCAAACCTGAAATCGCGAAAAAAAATGAGTTGTTCAGTACATTTATGTTCGCATAATTCGTCAAAATGTACTGAACAGCTGATTTTTTTTTGTGATTTCAGGTTTGGTCCCGTAGTAAAAGTTGTCCATAATGATGAGTACAATGACCCCTTAAGCGGTTCTTGGTCTTTTACCAATAACCCTGTATAACAATATACTCAGGGTACTGTTGGGCTGCCGTGGCGATGCAGTGCTTCAGGGATATTTGCTGTTGAAAAGATGCGCCTCCCTACTCACGGGCGTTCGTGGCAGCACCAACACTATACTGGGTGTTTTTGCAGATTGGTGGGAGCCCCCATGCTGCAAAGATAGGTGCGGTTTCATGTTTCAGTATAATAGTGCTGTCAATACTTTTTTTATGGGTGAGAAATCATCAAATAACTTTTCCTGCTCTTCGTGCCAGCTTTTTACAGACTAAAACCCATCAGTTTTCTGTGCGTAAACTTTCAGTGTGTGTAAACCTTCAGTTGTCTGTGCCAGGGCCACGGTAACTCTTTCAAACAACCCGCGACCGGCCCTAGAGGACGCCTTAAGTTACTGCTGACATCTCCTTGAGGCGCGCGTGGAACACAACGCGCCGTCGACCCGGGCCTGGTCCTTACCGGACGGCGAGCTACCCATTGCTCGCCATCCACAAGCCCGCGCCTACGGTGGCCAATACCTAACGCCCAAGGCGTCTCCTGCGGCGACTAGGGGCGTGCGTGAGGGTGCAAATATTGCCTCTCCCTCACGCGTTCCGCCTTCTCCTTTGCGAGCATTACTGCTTCGCAGAAGGAGGTGACGGCTTCCCATGCACTCTCACTCCGTACCATGGCCGGACGCGAGAGATCGCCGCCGCCGATCGCCACCGCGAGGACGCAGCGGTGCTCTGCCCATCAATAATCCTGAAGATTCTGTGTATTCTCACCAGTCCTTGATAAGTGCGCGAAGTTTCAATTCAATCCGACGTTTTCAATTGGGTGAAAATCACCCCCCCCCCCTCCCCCCTGCTAGCTAACCGGTTGCTTTTATTTACATATAAAGAAATTAAAAGGAAAATAACACAGCTAAGTAGACTTTACAAGTTTACGAGTAATAGTCGACCAACTTATGAAATGTACTTGAAAAGTAATTTTTTTTTACAAATTCCATTGAAAAATTACTAAGTCAACTTCAGTGTTAAGTTTGTTTTTGGGATAAATTCATTCCAACTACGGTACCCTTCAACGTGCGTGGTCCGACACGCACTTGGCCGGTTTTATCCTTTTGAAGTTAGTTCCGATTTTGGCCATGCGCCAAAAGAACCTGTATATAATTCATTCAATAATGCACCTTCTCTTCACCTCCAACATTAACTTATTAAATGAACTAGAATATGTTTGCCTCAGCCTCAAGTTATCAAGTCTCACAGTATACGCGCCCCCTTCCCCGTTCCCGCATCGCAACTCTCACAAAGCTGAGCCGCGCCGCGTGAAAACAAAAGCAACTGAATACACTACACGGTTCCGACAAATGCGTGGAGTTACAGGTATGCTGGATGTGGCAACTAAAATATCGACCATTTGTGTTGAAAACGAAGGTTTAGTTGCTAGTCACGAGGGCTAACATGACAAGCGCGAGAACGCTCTTTTTCTCTGTCGAAATTTGTCTACAATTCTGACGTCATTCTAATGCCTAACATGACCGTTAAGCTCGAGTACACACGAAAAAGTCACTTTGACACTTATTTATACCGTGACGAGAGAACGATGTAGCAAGTTATTGAAAACAAACCATTTTTATCATAGCAACATCGGCTTGAGTTTCCGTTGTTCCGTTTCATTCCCTCGATTTTACGCATGCAATTAGTATACAGTACTATAATAATTTTACGTGCACCTCTTTACTTGTTCGTGTAACCGACTATTTTATTAAAATTAATGTTTTTCTTTGGCATGCCGAAATTAAAATACAAAATGACTCAAATTAAAATAAATTTGCGGCAAATAATATACCTACTCACTAGATAAACACTACAAATAACAAATGGGCCGACAATCTCAATTTGACAAAGCTAACCTATTGTAACAATCACTATAAAACCTATGATATTGCAAATTTTGTCAATCACCACCCTTTTTTTTTCATGGAGAAATGCTCACGCATACTGCCCTACCATGGGGCGATGTGCAGTTATGTGAGACTCCAACCCAGTAAAACTCCACGGTATCCTCCTCTGCCGCTTGGGAGCGGGAACACGGGTACGCGTTAGCACGTACCGCGAACCCGCCGCGGCTGTCCGTCACCGCACCCTCTGGCACCATGCATTTATCACATAATTAATGTATCTGGCATTCCTTCATTTTTAATTCTTTTTACCTATTGTGGTTTAGAAATTTTATTTGATGTGCTTTTTGTGCGTTTAATAAATGATTTCACTTTACATTGACTTTGACTTGACTCGTGGGGGAAGGAGCTCGTGGCTAAGTAATGACAGCCGCACGGGTCGATCCATCAGGTTAAGCTACGCTTGCCGGGGTTGGTCTGTGGATGTGTGACCATCTTTTCATACCGAGACTCCTCCATGCCTCGGAAAGCACGTTAAGTCGTTGGTCCCGGCTGTCATACGAGGATCTTTGACAGTCGTTACGGGTCTTCAGAAGCCCGAAAGTCTGACAACCAGTCTTACCAAGGGGTATTACCCAGTAACTGGGTTGTGGAGGTCAGATAGGTAGTCGCTCTATGTAAAATACTGGTATTCAGCTGCATCCGGGTAGACTGGAAGCCGACCCCAACATAGTTGGGAAAAGGCTAGGCAGATTGATTGACTTTGACTAATCTGCCTTCCCCTTCGGAACACAGGCGTAATTTGATGTATAAGGAAAGGACACATGTAGTCATTCTAAGTCCTTGTTCCATCTTCCGCCTCCCACAAGCCATCTGTTCAGGGATGTCAATCCTCACGCCGCTTGCCTATAGCGTGTAGGCAGAAATACTGAAGCTATCAACATTTAACTCGTCAAGACTGACTAGAGCCGTTTGGCGACTGACAAGTTAGATTTGGAAATGTATCAAGGAGAATGATGTCCTATTTGGCGTTTTCTCCCTTGTATTAATATGAGATATATGAAATTTTGTAATGTCGTAGTGAAAAGATTAGCTAATTAGAAAGAAATTAGTAAATTTAAGAGTTTACTAACTGAAAGAGCATGTTACAGTATAGCAGAGTTTATGAAAGAGGACCATTTTCTTCTCTTTTGAGATGACTTTGTTGTATTTTTAACATGTTATTATAATCTATTGTATTTTTTGGAATAAGTGTAATTTTGAATTGAAATTTTTAATGACAGTAATTCATATTTTTATTGACCTATTTACTAATAATAATAATAACCCCACCGCTGTATCTCTACGTTGACGTCGTAGTGGGGCTTGCGCGCTCCGAACTTTAGGTCTGTGTCGGTAGAGTTTACTTTGCCAGAACGGGTCTAGGATGAGGAGCCAGACCAAGAGAGATACAGAAACCCGCAGGGCAGCATGTGGCGAGCTGTTGGGCAGTAGCGACACCACGGACCCTATCTCCCGAGAGAAATCTTGTCCTCATCTCTGGCTTGCCTTTATTGGCCGGCTTGAGTGGAGATTCGCAAGAGAAAACGTGCTCGGAGGAAGGAAGTATTCCAGTAAGGTGCTGGTAGGGATCTTGACCGTAATTCCGGGATTGTCCTGATAGCCGTAGAATACCTCAGCCAAGCATCTCAGGAAGTGTTGCCCGCTTGTCGCTACGTCACTATGTGCTAGCGGCCGTTTCCGGGAGCTCATTATTGAGTGTTCAAGTCAACCCCTGCCATTTTATCCGTGTATAATATATAGCATTGGTCAGGCAGGGGACATAGTTCTTCCATAGTTCAAGTTACCCAATCCACTTTAGCCACCCAGACCCATAGCCCAATATGTTTTGTTTCCACGTAATCAATAGTCCTGCACCAACCGGGCGTTGTCCTTGGGTGCACTTGCATAGTGCATTCAGGGATAATCGTCGGTTAGAGTCTCCTCATCATTTAAAATTATCTAATTGACCTCTGCGAGTTTGCTTCAGCTCCTCGTACGCCTTTTAAAGGTCCGATACCCCAGGGTCCCGAGAATTTTTTAAATAATAATAATATTTATTCAAAAATTACAAGGCATAAAAATTGTACAGTACGCTTCAACTTCATCCAGCATCCACGAACATGCCTGACGCACTACAATAAGGTGGACGCTTCAACTTCACCCTGAAAGCATTGTTGTATTGGATGAGCAGGGTGTTGTCCGCTTTTTGGGTATGATTAGCCCAGAGGCAGCTGGTGTAGAATATCTGGCAGTACGCCTTGAATAATGTGATTTTAACGAGTAATGAACAAGCAGTAAGCCTTCATGTCACCATATTTCCCCTCACAGCCAACGCCCTGTGCTCCCTTTCTATATCCAAGTCATTTAGCTTATTGAGCTTTTTTTGTTACAATATTTTGATTTAAAAGAGTATCCATGGAGTTTCTTGCCCGTTCTTCTCCATAGGAACCTACTACGCTTTGGAATGGGCAACTAGCTTCATCTTTCAGACTGACCGACCCCTTTACAATTAAAAAGTGCCTGTAATTGGTTTATTTGGAATAAATGATAAAAAAAAATGCTTTGAGTTTGAACTACGAAAGCGTAGCCCGCGTAGCAGAGCCGCTACGGGTGGCGTAGCAGACTCGCTACGGGCGACGTAGGCGATCCGTAGCCATTCTCTGTAGCAATACAAATGTTGTATTAACTGAACATTCATTTAATTTATATTACCCAACAAACAAACATTTAATAAATAAGTAATTTTATAAAATTGTTCATAAGTAAATAATTTTACCAACTCTTAAAAAATGGTGTATCGTCTAATTTAACTAAATTACTCGTAAATAAATTGAGCATTAAAATGTTGGTAATGTGCAATAAAAGAGATAAAATGGATAAAGCACGATTTTATATCATTAGCAACACGCTTGAAATGTGTTATAGCTGAATTTAAAATTTAACTACCCGTGAACGGCTGAATGTTTGATCGTAACTCAGAAAAGATTGAGGCTCATTTTCACCACACATCGCTAAACGCGTTTAACACTAAACAAGTTTAAAACATCATTCTGTCTCTGTCATCTTCAAACAATTGAAGGGAGCGGAGCGATGTTTTAAACTCGTTTAGCGTTAAACGCGTTTAAGGATGTTTTTTTTTTTTTTTTTTATTTGTGATGGGTTTGCTCTTGACTCTAGTCTAGGTCAGAGGTGACAGAGACAAAGTCGACGATGGAGTGAGCTTGGAGGATGAAGAAGCCTGTTCACTCTCACTTTGAAGAGATTAGGGTTGTATACGTTCGGAAACACAGACGCAGGTAGTGAGTTCCACTCTTTTGCTGTGCGCATTATAAAAGACATTTGGAAGCGCTTAGTGCGAATTGGTGGAATAGCAACCAGGTAGGGATGGTAACTGGCAGTGCGTCTAGATGTCCGGTAGGTAGGTAGGTAGAAGGGGGCCGGTGGAATGAGGTCGTGGAGTTCTCGGGCACACTCTCCGAAGTACAATCTGTAGAAGACCGACAAGCAGGCAACCTTGCGGCGATGAGCCAAGCTATGAAGCTTGGCATCCACCAGTTTTACGTCGCCAATGAGCCTCTTAGCTCTGCGTTCCACCGAGTCAAGCGCGGCTAGTTGGTACTTAGCTGATCCATCCCAAAGGTGACTGCAATACTCCATGCAGGATCGGACTTGCGCTTTGTAAAGGGTTAAAAGCTGTCCAGGCGTAAAGTATCGCTTCACCCTATTTAGGATGCCCAGTTTTTTGGCCGCAGTTTGGGCCTTGTACTCGATGGTGGCGCCGAAGTTGAGACCAGATGTCAACTCAAGTCTAGGAGCTCAAGTCGATCAGTTACAGGAACAGACGTACCCCGAAAAGTAGGAGTTTGGGCGAAACGACTCTTTTTAGCGGTAAAAAGACACGCCTGCGTTTTGGTGGCGTTAAAAGAGACCAGATTATCATCACCCCACTGGGAGACAAAGCTTAAGGTCAAATCTGTCCGCTCTACCATGGCCTCTCTCAAGGAACGAACTTCGGCCCCGCTGGTTTTTGCTCTGGACAAGTATCTCTTTGAAACTGTACTGTCATCTGCGTACCCAACAATACCAGGCCGAAGCAGGTCATTGATGTGCAGCAGGAAAAGAGTTGCAGAGAGAACAGACCCCTGAGGAACTCCGGCATCAATAGCCATAAGGTCAGAAGAGCAGCCATCAACAACTACTCTAATCGACCGTTCACTAAGGAAATCTGATATCCAGCTACAAAAATCAGCTGGGATGCCATAAGCAGGAAGCTTGCTGAGCAGAGCAGCGTGCCAGACCCTGTCATGTGTGGTGAAAATGAGCCTTAACCGATTTGTACAAAGAGGTATTTATTGGTTTGTCTTCAATGATACCTATTTGTGTAAATTCTGTCATTCGATGTCTGTTATACCATTCATTTTGCGTATTCCAGAATAGTAAAAAAATATTTAACTGCTATTTTTGGTTCTTTTTAGGGTTCCGTACCTCAAAAGGAAAAAAAACGGAACCCTTATTGGATCCCGTTTCTCAGGAACGCGTGTAGGTATCAAGTTGAGATTGATATCAAATACGTAAGTCTACGGTTCCTTAGAAAGAGCTCTAAAAATCAAGCTTCCAAGTCAAAGCAATAAAACAAAAAAAAAATACGGCCATTTGTGCGACAAATTTTTATACCTACTTGCAAATAAATCAAAACCTATAGGGTAGGTACTTCTCGTTGACCTAGATTCATGAAATTTGGTAAGAAACAAGTTCTCACAGCACGAGTAAAGGAAAAAGTTGGACCTACGTTATTTTGTAAATATATCACTTTTTTTGCGATTAGAAACTTACATGCAGAATTGACCATGACCCATGTTTTTCAACTAAAATCTAGACGATTTATGAGTTTCATAAAGTATTTACCTAATTTGAAAGCTCAGACTGGTAGCTTTCAAATTAGGTAAATATAAAAAAGGAGAGGGAATAATCATAGGACATCAAAAAAGTCCGCATTACTGTCAATAGGAAAAGTGCCCAAAAGGCTGGCAGCATTGCCACATTGTATGGCAATGCCCATTTGAGTTTTTCCGCACCCCCACCAGCCGCCCAGCACAACCTGCGCTGCAAGAAAGATGGTTAATTTTGTTTTTGATAAATTTCATCCCAACTACGGAACCCTTCATTGTGCGTGGTCCAACACGCACTTGGCCGGTTTTTTATTTTTTTATTTATTTGGTTTCTTTTTTCAGTTTTCGTTTATATTCCTGCTAACAATTAGGGCCGGTTTCTTGATCCGTAGTTAACTCAAGCAATAGTTAAATGGTTGAGTTAACTATGGATAAAGAAATCGGCCCTTAATGTAATTAATATCAATTAACATCATGATGGGCCATCGGTTGAGGCCACGCCTCTCATGCACGAGGTTGTTTCAATTCATATGTACAGACCCCAGCACATCAAGCTACTACAATCTGTCAGATTTCTTTAATAGATTTTCGACTTTATTGCTAAAGCATTAGGTTCAATTTTGATTGGGAAAATCTGACAGTTTCGGGTAGGTTGACCTGCTGACGTTCTGAGTTTATCTTGGATATTATGGGCATCGATGAAGGAAAACATCGTGAGGAAACCTGGACTTATAATTAAGTAACATCCACCCGCGGCTTCTTTCGCTTGGTATGTCGATAAAAAGTAGCCTATGTCCTTTTCCTGGTCATGGCCTACGCGTGTGCCAATTTCATCCAAATCCGTTCAGCCGTTTTAGCGTGAAAGCGTAACAAACAACAACAAACAAACAACAACGTAACATGCTCACTTTCGTGTTTATAATATTACCGGTCTATCAACACTCTACGACTCACAAAATGTATAAGGTTCTTAATAAAAAAAAAAATTCTTAACACATTAATAAAGTTTCTATAATAATTATAATTCAAACATGATTCGAACGACACGTGGCGCCATCTATTATCATAAGAACGTTATTGTTGTTTTCCTCGGAAACAGTACTTTTTTCCGGATGTAAGGTACCCTATGTCCATGTCTGTACACCTGACAACGTATATGCAAAATTTCAGAATAATCGGTTCAGTGGTTTAGACGTGAGAAGGTAACAAAGAAACTTACTTTCGCATTTATAATATTAGTTAGGATAGTTAGGATATAAGTCTAAATTTGCCAACCCATCTTGAGCAAGCGTGGTGATCGATGCTCGTACCTTCTCTGTATGAGAAGATTCTTGTCACTGTTGTTTACATAGCAAGTAGTAGTAGATGAATTGGCGTGGCGTAGTTAAAAAAACAACCAACTTCAAAAAAAAAAAAAAACACGACAAAGTGAAAAATAATTTTGATTTCGGAAATCGGTTGCAAAAATCTAAAATACAGAATTCCGAAATTGAAAGAAGTCTGTTGTTTTTTTTTTTTTGTGTACTTGCGCAGCTTCCCGTAAACCATCACTACCGGTACAAAATACACCGAAGTCCCGGACCTTCCAATTGTTGTAAATCTCACAGCTTACACGTCTGCCCGTGAGTACTGAGCACCGGTGTATAGGTGGCAAGCTGGCGATATTTCCCCCGAGAGCCTTGGAAAGGGTATTATTGCCGGTGGTTGATATTCGCTCTGCATACGCTCAGGGATGTATGGGGCGGGATTTGCCAGTTGGACTGTGGGAAGCTGAACTGTGATGAATTAAATTGTTGGAGTTTTTGAGAATTCCATGTATATATATATATATATAGATGTATAGATTAGGCTTGTATGCGTTCGGAAACACAGACGCAGGTAGTGAGTTCCACTCCTTTGCTGTGCGCATTATAAAAGACATTTGGAAGCGTTTAGTGCGAATTGGTGGAATAGCAACCAGGTAGGGATGGTAACTGGAAGTGCGTCTAGATGTCCGATGGTAGAAGGGGGCCGGTGAATCAGGTCGTGGAGTTCTCGGGCACACTCTCCGAAGTACAAACTGTAGAAGACCGACAAGCAGGCAACCTTGCGGCGATGAGCCAAGCTATGAAGAATATATTTATGTATGTTTGGGCATAACTCCGTCGTATATAAACGGATTTGCAAAATTATTTTTTTGTTTGAAAGGGGTTTATTTCGAAATGGTCCCACTTAAATTTCATATAGATCTGATGATGGGTTCCGGAGACAGACAACAGAACTCTTCAAAAAATTACAGCAAATCAACCGCGATTGCTGCTATCGCATAAATATGCATTGTTTACGCAATCACACAACATAACATCACGCCTGTTCACTCAAAAGGGTTACACAGATGTATTCAGTATATCATGGCACAACCTCATTTTTTTTTCTATCAAAGTTAGTTAGACTGGAAGCTAGTTGTAGCAAATAGTATTCAAGCTTGAATTATACAATGTATTTATTGGTCAGCTGATTTTCTTTGAGAATACACCAAGGATGATGAAATAAGTCCACGCAGGCTTACCATTTCTGCTGAAGCTCTTTCATCATGCGGCCTGTTGAGTAAAGAAGAAGAAAAGAAGAAAGACAATACGTTTATTTGCGATATTTATTTGCCTCTAAGTCACACAATAGGGTTTTCACTCTACTTAAAGCTACATATACTTTGCCTTTGGCGATGTTTTTTTTCCCTAAACCTATGATAGCTCTATCCAACCTTGTCCCCTGTAATTTGTGAACCGTAACTGCCCAGCTCAATATTAAGGGCAACATCCTTCGCTCTACATTACGAAACCATTGAGATTTCGTCTATAACAAGCCAGTTCATATAACGCCACTTGCGTCTCTCTTGTTCGAGTCTCTGTCCTGTCAAGCGCTTATGAGTCATTGTATTTCCTTTCTTTTCAATAGGAAGTAAAAATACTGAATGCAAAGTCTTACCAATAGTTTATGTGGATGATATTTTAATAACTTCATATCACTGTTATTTACATAGCAGGTAGTGGTATTCGATTTTTTGTGGGGTAGGTACCACAACTAAAAAGTGAAAAACAAAAACTTTTTAGCAAAAAATAGAACCGACTTCCAAATAATAATAATCGGCACTAAGCAGAGCTTGTACTATGGAAACCAGATAACTGATATACTACATCAAATCACTACAAAGTGAAAAATAACTTTAATTTCGGAAGTCAGCGGCAAAAAACAAAAATACAAAACCAAAGACACCGACTACCGAAATTAAAGTTATTTTTCACTTTGTAGTGTTTGATTTTGGAAGTCGGGTTTATTTTTTGCTAAAAATTTGTGTACATGTCAAAAGAATTATGGAGCTCATGGCTAAGTAATAAAAGCCACTCGGGTCGATCCATAAGGTTAATCTTGGCTTGCCGGGGTTGGTCTATGGATGGGTGTAGTGGATCCTTACATACCAAGACTCCTCCGTGCCTCGGAAAGCACGTTGGTCCCGGCTGAGAGTCGAGCTTTGTCGTGTAGGAGCAGCGGGGTCGAGCGATTAACCAAGGCTGGCCGGAGATTTGCGAGGTTCTCCATCACTGTGTCCAGTTCCTCACAGTACACATCCGCAGTAATGCTGGTGCCATTTGGTAAGAAGCTGTGATGAATTATACCAGCACTAGACCACCAAACAGTGACCATGACATTTTAGGGGTAAGTTTTCGTTTGGGGCATTGCCTAGGCGCTGAACCAGGGTCTAACCAACAAGATGACCACTTACGATTATCAAAAAAAATCAATTTGTCATCGCAAGAGCTAAAGCGGTTCAAAATCCGTTCGTTTCTGTGTCTGTTAAGCAACGCAAAGCATACCTCAACGCGTTCGACACGAAACTAAAATACTGATCCAAAGACACCGACTTCCGAAATTAAAGTTATTAATCACTTTGAAGTGTTATTTTGGAAGTCGGTTGTGTTTTTAAGAAAAAGTTTGTTTAGTATCGTGTCCATATTGATCAAAGATATACAAATGTAGTGAAAACAAAACACTAATCAATAAGCAAATGACTGAATTTGAAAATAGAATTGCATAATTTTTAAATACAATTCATTCAACTCATTTCAATTAAAAAAAAAAACAATAAATTATGGTCGGCGAAACTATTCACGTAGAATTAAAGAATATATTTTATAATGTATCTTTTAATCTAACTAGGCCGTTGGCCCGGGGTCGTCCACAGAACATATATACCTCAGACGGGGGCCGTCTCGCTGACATATCAAAATGGGCTCAATGATAATCTAATGTTTATACCCGAGGAGGTTTTATGCCAGAACACCCCTGGTATTGAAATCTCTACAGTTATTTCCTGTTTATAAATTCTTATAGGTAGTACCTAAAGTTAGGGAAAACGATTGCTTTATCGTCTACATTGTTCGTAAATTCAAATAACAACAATCCAAAACATTAATTAATTACCTATTAATATCACTGGCAACAATATTTGGCTGTTTTTCAATTATTCTTTATCAGTCCTATGAAATGGCTATAATTTATCACGAATGTACTTATACACATAGTATGTCAATATGTTAAAAAATAATTGCCTTGATGGTATATAAAAATCCTTTTAAAAGTACCGAATCTCAATGCTCAGGTGAAGATAATCCTGATGATATCAGCATTATACTGATTAAAGATCTCCACATTTTCGAGGCCCGTAGGGTAAAAATCCCCTAATCAGGGCCTTTAATTGACCTCAGGAGACGGTTATAATAAATTATAGGTCGTAAGGCTGGCGTGGCGCGATCCAATCTCTATGGGGTTTGCGTCCGTACTTATTGGTACCGTTTGAGGGTAGTTCTGTAGTAAATAGAAGGGTAGATTTTGGAGTATGTAAGTTTGAGTCTTTTGTTGTGGGGTTGAGACAGAGACTGATTGCCGCATAATGAAAAGTTAATAAGCCACGCCGTCATTTACACGTATTAGTCCATATCTTGAAAACTACTGAACCGATTTTGATGAAACTTACACTGTTCCCTAAGTTAAAGTAAATGTAAACCAATAAAAAAGGTCACAATCTGATTAATAGTTTCGGAGATATGTGTGGACTAACATACAAACCTAAAAATATACATATATACATCTATATTGCATTTGTATATTTGTTTGGAAGCCCTAATAGATTATCATATGTGAATATATTGCAGTTCCAATATTATTCCATACATATGTGTCGAATTGATAATATCACTGAAGCTTATTATCCGGTACAGAGGTAAATCAGTTACCAATTAGGTAAGCAGACACCACACAGCATATTCAAAGCCACTGAAGATATAAAGGGTGTATCAGAAAGGTGCGGTCAAACCACAGACTTGTAAAGAATAGCAGACCAAACATTCGCTAAAAATTACGTAGCCATTACGCACACATAGGGACTGTTGTCAATACAGAGTCGGACTAGGGCCGGTTGTCGGTATTATATAACGATATTGAAACAACCGATAAACTTACCTGCTGAAAATCCGCGAAAATCGATATTCTCTGGATATAGTTTAGTTTATTATATTAATAATTATCAAAATTACATGTCAATTAGTCATAATTTACAAAAATAGAGCATCAAACACACGTCATTATCAAAATTAATTGAGAAACAAACACCAGAATAATAGATAAGCAAATAAACAAACATAAATAATAACTAAATCAATTACCTAAAACCATTCTTTTTGGGTCATATATTACCTGGTCGGTTAAGCTTTAAGTTTAGCTTTAAAAGCATTATCAGACGTTGTGCTTATAACTTCATCTGGTAGCCGATCGTAAACCGATGGACCCATGTTATGAATTAACTTTCCAGATTTAGACAGGGTGTGTGTGTGTAGGCAGCTAATTTGTCTCTAGCACGAATACAGTAGTTATGACTATCTTCACGTTTATTGTATTCGTTTAAATTTTGCCTAACGTATACCGCCGCCTGTAATATCACCATAGCGGGAACAGTTAATATTTTTAACGCTTTAAAAAGTGCCCATTGCGATCGTGTATTGGCCCTTACGGCACGCTTCTGCATCCTGAAGGCTAGCTCCCAATCAGCACCTCGGTCCCAAAATTCAACGCCATATTGAAGAACCGAGTGTATCAACGCGAAATAGCACCCCCTCATCATTCTACGTGGGAGCGTTTATGCTAGTCGTTCTAGGGCGAAGCATGCTCGTCCGAGTTTGCCGCGCATTTTTTCGATATGCGGCTCCCAAGTGAGCGAGCTGTCCAGCTTGCACCTGTTCGAGCACGCTGCCTCCTACCCGAAGTGACAGTGGAGTACACATTCGACCCGACAGATTGACATGCTTGCACTGGGTCTTGGTTGTGTTGAGCATCAAACCGTTTATTTTGAACCAATTGTTAATTTTATTAAGAAGTTTTAAGAAGTTTTTTATTAAGAAGTGTAGATCAATAAAGTCTTCTATTCCCGTGACATCTATTCCCGTGGTTATTGTAAAAGGCGACTAATGACTAAGGAAGTATTTTAAGAGGATGATGGTGGGCCTTTTGACGACCGGCTTGACGGTATAATATTTTACATACAACAAAAAATTTCGTCTTTGTTGCCAAATCCGTCCCTGACTAATGAATGTTGCTTATCAAAATGGCGGCGCGGGATAAACAAGCCACACGTCAAATTTTGTCAATGTATGAGTCGGTGTGACAACAGGTGACAGAAAGAGATGCTATTTACGACTTATCGCTTAGCAAAAAAAGGATAAAGAATCATGTATAAATATAAATATGGATTAATGTTTAGTCTGCTACTCTTTATATGTCTATGGGTCAAACTTAAGCATGTGGTGCAGACCAAAAACAGAACAACTTTCTCCATGAGACCAATATCGTAATCGTGAAAAAAAACCAGCCGTCTCATACGTTTCAGTCGAGTAGGTATTGAAGTTTTGTACGGGACAGCTGATATTTTTTTCTACATTACGATGTTGGCCCCATAGAGAATGTTGTTCAGTTTGATAGTCTGTACCACATTCTTAAAGACCACACATTTCTGATATGACCTGTATAAGAAGATAATAGTCATGTTCCTTAGAGAATGCATGCACTTAGAAAGGAAACTGGTTATCTGAGCGGGTCTTTTGGGGGTTTGAAGTTTGTATGGAAATGCTGTTACAGACGGTGTTCACATATGATTAATAAAGCACTGTTAGAAATTATTCAAAGTTATGCGGGCAGGTGACTGTAGCCGCATGATTTTCACCGCAGGGTGAAAATAGACTGTCTAAATGGCAATTCGGCAAGACTAAAATCATTCCAAAGTAAACCCCCCCCCCCCCCCCTTCTACCACCGAACATCTAGACGCACTGCAAATTACCATCCATACCTAGAGTTGCCATTCCACCAATTCGCGCAATTAAGCATTTCCAATCAACGCACGGCAAAAGAGTGGAACTCATTATCTGCGTCTGTTTTCGAACGCATACAACACGAATCTCTTCAAAGTTAGAATGAACATGTAGATCACTATGGAGAAGAACTGGCAAAAAAACTCCACAGACAGTTCCCTTTAAAAAAGTGACATTCTATTAACGAAAGCGAAACTCTGAAAACCAGTATTAGAAAGGGGTATCGTGTTTCCGAGTAACTGAGCTGTAAGGTTAGATAACCATTGTGGTGTCAGGGCTTTTTCGTAATATTTTTTTTTTATTTTGTATGGTTTACTAATCTAATCTTTTAAAATATTGTTTTTTTTTTTGTTGTAAATTAGTTAATTATGAGTATTTAAACACAATTAGAAAAGTATTTTTATTTTGGTACATCTGCAGTAGTTTACGAGTTAATAAACTATAAGTTGGAAACGGCACGGGGCGCTTGCGCAGAGATATTCCGATTTTGCGGCCGGACGTTCAGTGCTACTATGGATATGCAGTCGCTCCGTGTAAAATACTGGTATCCAACTGCATACGGTTAGACTGGAAGCCGACCCCAACATAGTTAGAAAAAAAGCTAGGCAGATGAGTAAGACTTGTTTAAAACTAGGTAGACTTACTTCAAAAAACTGGATCTACCATGTAGAATATAAATATCTTAGAACTCTGGAGAATGTTCTTCATTGCAAGAAAACGGTGCAGAATGGAAACAAAACTAAAATACAATTATTTTTGTAGTTCATGTTGTGGTCAAACCAAAAACTTGGACATTTCCAATAATAACTGCCCCATTCATAAAACCACCTATTTTATTTATTGCACGTGAATGATGAAATAAAATTTAAAATAATTTTTGCGTAAAAAATAATTTTCTGATAAACACTTACGCGTAAAACCCTTTTGTGCCAGTTCTGTTTAAGCGCAAATGGCCCTATTTAGGCGTTAATAATATTTAATACTTTTGCCCTCGGCTTGTCCGCATGGAAGTCAGAAATAACCCCACGAGAACGTATACCCTGAATAAAAAGTATGACATTTTTTAAGATAACATAAGATAAGATTTATTTATTTGTATAAACATGGTAAATACATACAAGAGCATGCAAGATGATAATAAATTACATTATAGTCCAGTCATGTTTAGCCTTATAATATATTGGCGTACAAATATTTTAGTCACATTAATTATAAAAAGAAATTAACCAAACTGCTATGTCAAACTTACAACTATATTATAATAAACTTAATGTCAGACAAATTTTTCGACTAAAAATTCAGACACACCATAATATGATTTTTGCAAAAAAAAACTGTATCAACTGACGTTTGAACGCATTGACATTTAGCTCCTTCTAATTTTTAGGTAGCTTGTTAAATATAGGTATAGTTGGAGCCATGCAGATGATACTTTTGTGCATTTTCTAACCAAGACAATGGTATATCCATGTGCCAAATTTTGTCCAAATCCGTTCAGCCATAAAAGCGCAACAGACAGACAGAGATACTTTCTCATTTATAATATTAGTATGGATATGGAAGAAAATGTCTGTTCGAAAATGCGAATATTAGACTGAAAAAGAGACATTTCCTTCGCCTATTTCTCCCTAAAGAAAAAAATTAACGTTTATCCCCGAACATATTCCCCAAGTACTATTTAATATCTCCTCGTAAAGGAGTTAACTGCCAATAAAATTAAACTATCAATTAGCTACGAGTGTTATTATTATAGCAGTAATTAAACGAGTATTTGACACCTCATAAAAGGATATGATTAAACCATTGTGCGTATTAACATAGAATATGGCGCACGGAATTGGTTAGTTGGGTTTGAAATTGTAGAAAGGTTACCTTTTTTTAACAAAAAGGCATTTTTAAATTTTTATTTGAGATGGATTTACTCTTGATTCTAGTCTAGGTTGGAGGTGACAGAGACAAAGACGACGATGGAGTGAGCCTGTTCTCTCTCTCAGAGGTTCTCAGGATTAGGTTAGTACGCGTTCGGAAACGCAGACGCAGGTAGAGAGTTCTCATCGCGGAGGCGATCGGCGGTGGCGATTTCTCGCGTCCGGCCCTGGTGCAGGCCATGGTACGGAACGAGAGTGCATAGGAAGCCGTCACCTCCTTCTGCGAAGCAGTAATGCTCGCGAAGGAGGAGGCTGAATGCGTGAGGAGGCAGTCTTTGCGCCATCATGCCTCTAGTCGCCGCGGGAGACGCCCTGGAGAGATGTCAGCACTAGCTGAAGGGGTCCGCTAGGGCCGCTGCCCGTCAGGGTTGCGGGTTGTTCGAAAGAGTTACCGTGGCCCTGGCACAGGAAACTGAAGGAACACGGGTGGTTTTAGTCAGTAGAAGTCTGACCACTTACAGCGGGAGAAGTTAATTTGATGATTTCCCATCCACAAAAAAAAAAGCTTTATAAAAGACATTTGGAAACGCTTAGTGCGAATTGGTGGAATAGCAACTAGGTAGGAATGGTAACTGGCAGTGCGTCTAGATGTTCGATGGTAAAAAGGGGCCGGTGGAGGAGAATTCTTGGGCACAATTACTGAAGTACAATCTGTAGAAGACCGACAAGCAGGCAACCTTGCGGCGATGAGCCAAGCTGTGAAGCTTGGCATCTACCAGTTTTGCTTCGCCAATGAGCCTCTTAGCTTTGCGTTCCATCGAGTCAAGCACGGCTAATTGATATTTAGCTGAGCCATCCCAAAGGCGGCTGCAATACTCCATGCAGGATCGGACTTGCGCTTTGTAACGGGTTAAAAGCTGTCCAGGCGTAAAGTATCGCTTCACCCTATTTAGTATGCCCAGCTTCTTAATTCTTAAAGGGACAGGCAGAAGTGTATAGTAACATCATATTTCGCCAGCTATCTTTAAAGCGCTATGATCACTCGAGCCGTGTACAGAACTGCCGCTCTATTCTGTACAAATCTCACCGTGAAAACATAGGTGAAGTGAGCTTGAAGAGACTCCATCCGCGTCAAATTTCCCCCCATCCCACTCTGTCGCATCGCATCGCCCGTCCGCGCTATGACTTCGCTTTCGCTTAGCATTCTTTCAGATTTTTTCTCTTTGCTAGTTTCCTAAGGGTCGTAGCGTGATGTTAAATAGCCTATAACCTTCTTCAAGAATTGGGCTATCAAATGCAAAAATAATTTTTCAAATCCAACTGGTAGTTCCCGAGATTAGTGCGTTCAAACAAACAAATTCATGTATGGATATGGATAAGAAAAAAAAGACATCTATTGTATAGCTATGAGATTGATTAAACATTACGAAAAGGGTTAACTTTAGGATGTTTTTCTATCCACCAAAATTAATTGAATCGTTTTATAAAAAGCGATTGCATGTCCGCCAGATGCTTAAATTTGTATATCTTTTTTCCGAATTTTATAACACTGTTTTTTTTATCTTTCCCTGGATTCAAGAAACTAGTAAGCGAGGTCTCTGTCGGGTTATACTCCTAAACTTTTTATTTTACTGGATGGCAACGAAGCTGACACCCACAGCCAAATTCTCGCACCTATTAAAAAAAAAAAAATTTAAGACTCAATCTGTCAAAAATATTTTTGACAGATTAACCCCCGATTTCTAAATTGAAAATTTGAAGTAATGCTAAAGTACCTATAGCTTGACAAGTTCTCAACCAAGAAATCGAGTGTGCCACTGAGGTTATACGAACGTTCTTAAAACTACGGTAATTTCCTCTTTGATGTTAAGTGCAGGTCACGCCGCCAGACGCTTGGTGCGATGCCATCCCAGAAACAAAGCTGAAATGTCTATGTGCCTGTAAGAACACAAGCTTAGTTCTTAATCAAAAAAATCTAATGATAAATGATAAATGATGATAAATGATAAATGATTTTTATTTCTGTAAGTAGGTTTGTACAAACACTTTTACAAGTCAATATTTTTTTTTTTTAAACTAGATGAGGTCGGCGTTTCCTATCTGACTACTCTGAGAAGAAAGGCCGAAACAAACTCAGAGGTCACAGTCTCTTATAAAGTCCAGACATAATCTTGGTCACTTCATGTGAAGACCATGTAGATTGGTGTCTGAAATGGTCTTTTGAGGAAAGAACCACACAGATTGAGAGGACCTGTCCAGTCAGTGCACGCATTTGTCAGTAATCGCGCAGCTCAACTCAGAACTTAAGGAGCTCAACGATTCGACGAACAATACCAAAGAAAGGACATTGGGGTAGGCCGCATAGATTACTCAAACTGCCAGACCATGATTAAAAATAACTGAGAGAAAAAATAAAACAAACAAAAAAAAAAAAAAGCAATGACCTACATAGTCTTCACATTCACAATAAAGTAAAATAATATAATACTTACAAAGTAAATATTAATGTCAACATTCAGTATGCAAAAATAAAAATAATATAAAATAAAATTGGAGCAGTTCAATCCCAAGCCTTTTTGTCCTCAATATAATCTTTAACGGTATAAAAAGCTTTCTGACACAACTTGCGTTTAATGAATGATTTGAATTTATTAAGACTCAGATCTTGAACGTGGCTTGGAAGTTTATTATAAAAGCGTATACATTGACACCTGAATGACCCACCTATTTTCTTGAGCCTTGTTGGAGGAGGATTAATGTATATAATTTCCCACTGCAACGAATTAAGGCGCCTCTTCTCATACAAAGAAGGAATGAGCGATGATCATTTTGCTACCTTACTGTGAATTAAAATTAATTATTTATTTATTTATCCTCTTGCTGGAACGCCATACAGCAACGGAACATAAATTACTTCATGTTCAAATTAATTCTTTCCATCCATCCTGTGCGCAGTAGAACATTGAACGGACGGCGATGGATCACACACGCTCACGCAGTGTGAAGACACTTCGTTATCAGACTATTGAGCCATCTTTCATGATATTTTCCCAGATTTCCGACCAGATCTCAGACTAGCAACGCGTCCCTGCTTCACTCGGTTTCTACGACATGACAAAACATCGAGACTTCATTATTATATGGAAGTTGATTATTAACGCATATAAACTGCATACAAATCCGTTACCTAGTTTAGAAGTAAAACTCAGTCGCAAAGACAAACACGGAAATTGACTTTCATTTATAATAGGCGTAGTTACAGAGAAGTTAAGGGGGAAGCGCCAGGATATCCCGCAAAATTCAAATTTTCTTACGTTTTTTTTTGCAATTTACAAGTCAGTATTAGGTTGTATGTGGATTAAAGTATGATTCGCGAGAGTAACTAATATTAAGTATTTACAGAATAGGGATGATGCCTGGGTAAAAAAAAAGAAATCTATTTAGTCCGTCAGTCAAATAATAAAAAAATATTAGACACGTATTTTTTGCTTTATCATATCAATAAAAAAACCGGCCAAGTGCGTATCGGACTACGTACAATGAAGGGTTCCGCAGTTGGGATGACTCTCAAGGACAAACTTAAAATTGTAGTTGAAAAACATGTTCTCCCATACATTCGAACTGCAAATGTAAATACACTATATTGAGAGATTTACCATGTTGTTTTAATACCATAGACTTCTTATACGTTTTCCTGTAATCTATAGGTATTGAACTATTTTCTGTATTTTTTTTTTCAAAATGTTAGGCTTAGTACTTTCGGAGATACGGGGGGAATGGTCAATTTTCGTTTGTTTTCTTATATAACTTTGAAATTATTTATTTTAAAATGATAAAAAATATATATTTAAGACCCTCATAATAAGCCCTTTTATTTGATACGTCACACGGTACAGTTTGCAACCCTTTTTTTAATTTTCTTATTTGCGCCCAAAATTGACCCCCATATTCAAAATTAATTTATTTAAGTTACACGTCCGCGTTTGGGTCATAGAAATACATAAGTGTACCAAATTTCAACTTAATCAGTCTATTAGATTCGGAGCAAATTGGCTGTGACAGACGGAGATACAGACAGACACGAGTGATCCTATAAGGGTTCTGCTTTTTTTTTTTCCTTTTGAGGTACCGAACCCTAAAAACGACTTCGATAACACGCATTAAAGTTGGGGAGTGGGGGCTCGCTACGTCACTTCTACGTATAAAATCTAGCAATTCGTGACGTCATGCCACATTTTAACTCAATGTATCGCCGTAATCTATTGATTACATAAAAAAGAAAAAATGTGCGTCCAATATTTTTTTAATAATCTACATGACGGACAAAAAAAAATTTGTCATCGTGACAATTTATAATCCTAAACGTCAAGATTTCATGAAATAGTCATTCAAAAGAGTTGTATTGATGACTTAAATGATTATAATAGGGATGATGACTAAAAAATGTTTTTTTGTCCGTCATGTAGATTATTAAAATATATTGGACACGTATTTTTTCTTTTTGTACGTAATCAAAAGATTACGGCGATACATTAAGTTAAAATGTGGCATGACGTCACGTCTTCGTAGATTTTATACGTAGAAGTGACGTAGCAAGCCCCCACTCCCGAACTTTAATGCGAGTTATCTAAGTCATTTTTTATTAATATGATAAAGCAAAAAATACGTGTCTAATATTTTTTATTATCTGACTGACGGACTAAATAGAATTTCTTTTTTTTTACCCAGGCATCATCCCTATTCTCTAGGTATACTTGTTACGGTCGCGAGTCATATTTTGATCAACACATAAAAAAATAGTATTTCGCGGGCTACCGAGAGCTTTCGCCTTAAACGTTGGAAAGTGATATTTTCTAACAATAAAACTACACGATTTAGGTTTTCTTTAAAGAATATCGCAACAAAGCGACTTAGAGCTCTTCATATCTTTCCAGCATTTGTTCAACATTTTCCATCAAATATTTTATCTAGATATCAAAGAAAAATAGAGCCTTTTTGCTTGATGATCTATTTGAAAGATTTCATACTAGAGAACGCTTCAGTTAAAATTAAGATGCTACTTTGTATATTTGAAATATTTCGCCTAATATGACAAAGGGCGTATTCCTTTATCAAATTAGTTATAAGATTTTAAGTGCAACCAAGCAAGTCCTAGACTGAATTTCTAAGTCAATCATACCGTTTTACTCATCACAATAAAGTTACCTATATATTTGCCCAGGACTAGTTTTATCATAATTCTCCTGTTCTTGTCCCAATATGTTTGGGGTCGGCGCATCATGTTTTTTCTTTCATCCTTCTCTGTTAGTAATTGTCATTTCGGTAGTCACACCCTTTTTAGCCATATCATCTTTCACTAGGTAAATCTATCGGATCTTTGGTCTTCCCCTACTCTTATAGCCATCCATATTCATACTCAAAACTTTCCTCACGATAGTTTCCTCATTCCTTCACATCACTTGACCATACCATACAACTTTTCAGTCACCGGTGCCATTTTTGACTTCCACTTATACCATCTTGACATACCGACACTCCTCCGTGCCTCGGAAAGCACGTTAAGCCGTTGGTCCCGGCTGTCATTCGTGGATCTTTGGCAGTAGTTACGGGTCGTCAGAAGCCCGAAAGTCTGACAACCAGTCTTACCAAGGGGTATCGTATTACCCAATAACTGGGTTGTGGAGGTCAGATAGGCAGTCGATCCATGTAAAATACTGGTATTCAGCTGCATCCGGTTAGACTGGAAGCCGACCTCAACATAGTTGGGAAAAGGCTAGGCAGATGATGATGATGATGACTTATACAGGGTTATTGGTAAATCACTCATAACCTCTTAAGGGGTCGTTGTACTCATAATTACGAACAACTTTTACTATGGGACAAAACCTGAAATCTCGAAAAAAAATCAGCTGTTCCCTACAGTTTGACGAGTTTTGCGAACATTCGCGATGTCAGTTTGGATCCCATAGTAAAAGTTGTTCATGATGATGAGTACTTACATTAAGAGGTTGTTAGTATTATTTATTTTATTTTATTTTATTTGGGAAACAAACAGATGCAATAACAAATATATGTATACAAATAGTTCAACACAATCCAGAAACAGTTTCCACAGATTACTATACAACTAAATTATATTATATGTAAGTACCTAAGTGTAACAACAACCAGAAGTTCACACCGTTAAAATTTTACAGAGTTTAGAATTTAATATTATATAACATACAACAATAATATTATTTAAATTTCGATGCCAAAATATTTCTTATATAAAATTTGAATTTGGGTAGAGAAAGGTGAAAAATATCTAAATCTTGATTTGCTTTTAATGAAATTGTGTCGTTGTACAGACGACATGCTCTTTTAATAAAAGTATTCCTACCATAATTGGTTCGGGAGAAACCAATTTGGAAGAGAGTTCTTTTGCGTGCATTTAAGCGTGGACATCCAAAACTTATTTTGCTGAGAAGATAAGGGGAGTCCAATTGGCCTCTAATAATTTTATATAAATAAACTAGATCTCGCTCTGCACGACGTTCCTCCAATTTCTGAAGTCCAGTTGTATGATCAGTTCCAAAGCTAAATCGCCAATTCAAGTGCTTAGTAAATTTTATTGATTTTATTTAAATTTTATTGATAGTATTGTTTTCCCGATAACCCTGTATACTCATTTCTTATTCACCCATCCGCGTCAGGATTTAGTTTATGGCCAGCAAATTATGGTTCACGCGTCAGTTCGTCACTGGACCTAATACTTTTTTTTTTGTGATGGGTTTGCTCTTGACTCTAGTCTAGGTCAGAGGTGACAGAGACAAAGTTGACGATGGAGTGAGCTTACCCAGAAGAAACCTGTTCACTCTCACTTTGAAGAGATTAGGGTTGTATGCGTTCGGAAATACAGACGCAGGTAGTGAGTTCCACTCTTTTGCTGTGCGCATTATAAAAGACATTTGGAAGCGCTTAGTGCGAATTGGTGGAATATCAACCAGGTAGGGATGGTAACTGGCAGTGCGTCTAGATGTCCGATGGTAGAAGGGGGCCGGTGGAATGAGGTCGTAGAGTTCTCGGGCACACTCTCCGAATTACAATCTGTAGAAGACCAACAAGCAGGCAACCTTGCGACGATGAGCCAAGCTATGAAGCTTGGCATCCACCAGTTTTACGTCGCCAATGAGCCTCTTAGCTCTACGTTCCACCGAGTCAAGCTGTCTCTGAAACATAATTATTAAAGGGTTCACCTTTGGAGAAGAAATACACGTTTGAAAAGCTCTGAATATTATTGTTTTAATTACACAAAACTTTCCCAAATATCTTCTCTAAAACTTTATTATGTATTACTTATTCTCTGAACATAATGCGGACGTGATAATAACACAAAAAACCAGAGAAAAAGAGAGCGCACGGGTCGCTTCAACTCCGTCATCCAAGAGGGTACAACGCCCGAGGCGAGGAGCACAGGTACTTTGATTCTGTTTTCAACAAAGGTGCCAAAAAACCCTTTTCGTCACAAAATCTAGACCTTTCCCAAAACCTACAACTCAGTAGAAACAGAGCCACTACAAAATAAGTGCATATTGACGGAACGCCAACGAGTGAATTTTTAAGACCCGCAGAATACTAGCCTGATGTTTTAAGTTTAAAGAGTGCGAGAAATACTCTTTCCGTGATATTACAAGTGTTTTATATTTGCATAAATTAATAGTGATTGGTTTCAAAGAAAACGTAATTATCGTTTACGTTTTCTTCCGACGTCGTTTTGACAGGAGCGATTCGACGATGGCGCCGATTCCCTTATTCACAAACTAAACTAAATTTAAGTTTAATGTATCTTTTTCTTTCTACTTCATTAAGAAAAGGACAGACGATAAATCAGTTAAGTGCTCTCAAATTAAGATACTCCATAGACAAGTTTAGACGTTATTAAAAAATTGCCTACTAAAAATACGTCAATTTACGTCAGGCGCTGACTAATTTGACAGGACTAAACTAATATTTATCTTCTGTCCTTTTCTTTATTAAATAGAAATAAAAAGATGCATTGAACTTACATTTAGTTTGTGAACAAGAGAATCGGCGCCTTTGCAAGTGTTTTATATTTGCACTAGTTTTTGCCGACGGCTTCGCTTGCGTACATTTGGAATAGCGGTTTAAGGCGTGAAAGGTACCAAGCAAACAAATTTACTTTCGCATCTATAATACTCGTATTATAGGTGGATGAAAAACCGGTCCATCGATACTCTACGACTCACAAAATGTATTCACTTAAATAAAAAATACAACTCTTAATGCACTACTAAAGTTTCATAAAAATATAATTCAATCATGATTCGAAAGACACGTGGCGCCATCTATTATCATAAGAACGTTATTGTTGTTTTACTCGCGAACAGTGCTTTTTTCGGGATGAAAAGTACCCTATGTCCGTTTCTGTAGACCTGACAACGTATATGGAAAATTTCAGAATAATCGGTTCAGTGGTTTAGGCGTGAAAAGGTAAAAAATAGACAAACAAACTTATTCTCGCATTTATAATATTAGTAAAGAAGTAAGGATAAATTAATAGTGATTGGTTTGAAAGAAAACGTAATTTCTTTTTCCGTCGTCGTTTCGACTGGAGCGATTCGACAATGGCTCGCAACTTGCTGATTATAATAGTGTGTGATGTTTTTATGAATTTTCGTAAATAACATAACATCACGCCTGTGTTCCTCGAAGGGTTAGACAGAGCTGTATCTACAGTACACCCACATTTCGCCAGTTATGTTTAAGTCCCATGTAATAGAGGACGAGCCTATTGTCATCAACCGGAGACAAATTCGGACTCCGAGCTGCTACTTAGAAATTCCTAATGGAAAAACTCAATAATACTACCCGACCAGGGCCTGCAGTCTCGACATAGGTAGCGATCGCTTGACAAGCATGTGATTTTTTCGTGTTTGTCATGCAATTTTGACAACCCCCCCACCCCCCCTAGACGGTCAAAATTTCATGACTAACTATTAGAGTCCGACCGAATACTTTTTTTTTTATTTATTTGATATTGGTTTGCTCTTGACTCTAGTCTAGGTCGGAGGCGACAGAGATAAAGTCGACACGATGGAGTGAGCGTGCGTTACGCAATTATGCGTAACACACTACTAGTTTTATTACAATTGTCTTTTATTTCGACAATATTCATTGCATTATTTACGTTGTTGAGCTGGCGAACTTTTCAAACATACGACGCAATGAATTAGGAATTCCTTTCATAATCCTTTGGAGTGTGAATGTGTATTGTATATTGAAAAGGTTCCATGTAATGAGCAACCTTATACTTACTTTACTAGCTGACATTATATCGCACAAGCAAATAGAGAACCGCCTTTAAAAGAAAAATAAAAAAAGGTAGTTCGTGTTTTGTTTTAGGGCTCAGTTCAGTCCAAAGAGTATATCTAGGTTCGGTCTGAACTACAGGACAGGCAAAGAAGTGGGCGTTTTTTCTGAATATTGTATTGTTTCTACTTATAAATACAAAATACTTTTCTGCGTCATCTTCTCTTATTTATTTATTAAAACTTTATGCACAAGTAAAAAAACGAATACCTACCGTACAAAGGCGGACTTAATGCCTGAGGCATTTTCTAGCAGTCGACCTAAGGGTGATGCAGAGCAAACATGGCAGGTGCTATATAAAGGATAGATAACACAAAAATAACTATAAAATAAAAGAATAAATACATCAATATGTACACATTATATATACATATAATCACAATAAACTTTGTCAAGAGAAATAACGATCGGTAGAGGAGAAATAACAATCAGTAGAGAAGAAAAGAATCCAACAAATCAGCGTAGAGATGTTTCTGCCAACTTCTTGCGTATATGCTCATGTATCTTCACTTTAAAAGACAACCGATTGGTTGCCGTCCTGATGTTTAGAGGGAGCGCATTCCAAAGAAAGACCGCCTGGACAAAGAAAGAATATCGAATGAAACCGGAGCGGTGAGAAGGACATCGTAGAAGACGATTGTTGCTAGAACGAAGATTTTTACTATGGGCAGAGCATAAGTATTGAACATGGGAAGTCAGGTAAGAAGGAGAAGTGGGTTGGTCAAGAATAGAAAACACATATTAAACATAACATATTTAGAAACAAAAATAAAAATAACATATTTACTAGACACAGCTACCCCCCTGTGGAGTTGGGATCTCCACAGTATGACGCAATTGGGTTGCTGGATAGTATGGTCTAGAAAAGTCAAACTGGTTGGGGATAATTTTCGCGTGCATTGGGCATTTTTGCGTGATGATCATTGCATGTTTCTTCTCTAAATTTTATGGTGAAGCCTTTGCTCGCTGTGCGAAAATTAGATACAGGCTACTATGTTATTTTTATGTTTATTTTCATCACTTTTTCATAAAAACCGTATAAAATAAGTTTGTAAGCATTCTGAATTTAAAACAGTAACAATTAAAGGCGATCAGTATTTAAACAGCCAGTGTTAACGGGGGCTGAATGTCATAAAAGACATTAGGCAGCTCATAACGGTCATATAACTGTCCTGTAATGCTCCTATAATAGTGCTATCCTCCTTTGTAATAGCACTTTATAGGGCTTTACGGTACGAAGAGAAAGAGGAGAAACTGTTTTTGTAAGAGGCACTAGCTTCTGCCCGTGACTTTGTCCGCGTAAAATTGACTTGAAATTTACACTTCCCTGCAAATTATTATGATAGGATACGGGCCCAAATTATCTGTGTTTCCAAAATCCACACAGACAAAGTCATCTGCCTAGCCTTTTCCTAACTATGTTGGAGTCGGCTTCCAGTCTAACCAGATGCATCTGAATACCAGTATTTTACATGGAGCGACTGCCTATCTGACCTCCACAACCCAGTTACTGGGTGATAGCATTCCCATTGGTAAGACTGATGGTTAGACTTTCGGGTTTCCGATATATATGACAGCTAGAACAAACGGTTTAACGTTCTTTCCGATTAAATTTAAAATAGTTTTTTTTCATGTATGTTTTCATGTTTTTTTTTTTTTTTTGGTTAGTTTTTTTTTTGTCTTATTGTTTGCTTTTATTTTCTACAATATTTGTACGCCTTCACGGCAAAACATAGCGCTCATATAACCTAAGACCTTTATGTAAATACCTACGTTTCACAAATAAATATTCTGATTCTGAAGCACGGAAGAGTCTCGATTTGTAATGGATGGACACCCATCCACGGACCGACCACAGCAAATGTTGCTCAACCTCGAAGATCGACCCGTGTGGCAGTTATTGTTTAGCCACGAACCCAATATATTAACTAGATTAAATTAATATTACATAGAAAGTTGGTCACCCAGAAGTTTCATGACCAGTCCTGCAAGCGGTAGCTAGTCAAACAATATTATGGCGTGGCATAAAAACACCATTCTACCCTCTTATAACCAATAAAATAGTAAGTACTACTGTTAACTCCTATATACCTTTGATAACCAACTTTACGAGGTCAAAACTGATTTCCAATACACGTGATGATGTAATGTTTGTTATTGTTGGTATTTTATTTGCAAAGCTTTTGCCCGCGATGTCGTAATCGTAATCGTGGATGTCGTAAGATACATGATATATAAAAATAATAGCATCATTTTTATAAAACTCCCTCGAACCCCGACTCACCCACAAAAAAAAAAAATAAAGCTAAAGAGGATTTGAAAAATTACTTTTCGTAGCGTGATGGATAAATAGCCAAATCAAGAATTCGACTATAAAATGCAAAAATATTTTTTCGGATCCGACTGGTAGTTAAGAGATTAAGGAGTTCAAACAAAAAAACTCTTCAGCTTTATTATATTATTATGGTTAAAGATATTTATTTTCTCAAAAGAATTACAAATTCCCTTAAGGACCAAACATAAATCGGTTTAAACAAAATTATGTGCCATCAAGCGTAGCTTTTAAATCAGGGTATCTTAAAGTGAGGAGGGGTCCGTAGTAGGTCAGTTAACTCTTAATATATTTATTTGGAAACTCTGTAGTAAACTCAGCATATCTCGGCCAAGCCACGAACTTGCCGCGACGACGACGCTGGTCATCGTCGAGGCGAGTTCAATAGGTAATCGCTGCGCGCTGTCTTATGGTGGTATATCGGCCAATAAGCTCGGGGTGCGGGGGCACTGTTCTTACACCCTTATTAAAGAAAATCTCACCATTTAACGTCCTGTTTGCGGCCAAACAGCAGCATACTTCTCATTAACTTAATAGTAAGTGTAATGTTACTACCAATAACAGTGATTTTTTAATATAAATAACGCTTGTTTTTTTCCTAAAATATTCTTTGACAGGGGTCCATGGAATTGTGAAAGTGGTCCGTGACTGCAAAAAGTTTAAGAAACCTTGTTTTAAATAAAATATTTATACTTATAGTAAAACCCGTTTAAGACGATTTCAAAAGGACCCAACTAAAAACGCTGCTTAAGCGGGAAAGCGTATTATACGGAATAGGGAAAATAAAACGTATTATTTACTAATTTTCTTAGAGAGTTAATATAATGATGTATTTTTAACTTTCGTTACGTCATAGAGTATTTTTATTTATAATTACATATGTATTTTGATTTGGCATAGCGATTTTGATGTATTAGTAATTACAAGACTTTCATCGTCTTCGCTTTCACCCAAAGAAGATACATAGCGCCTTAAATCGTCAACTGAACATTTGACAAAATCGGACTCCAATTCATCTTCATCATTTAAGGCCTTTTCGTGTGTGTTATTAACATCTTCAATAATATCTTCGATTGAACGGATTCCGTAAGCTGCAACATTGTCATCAATGGAAGAATATCCAGGAAAACCCTGCAGTATCACGGGTTCTCCATCTTCCAAAATGAGGTCAAATTCGTTACTTCACAAACCTGCTTTATGGAAACAATTTTGTATGGTTTTAGGCTTAATTGCTTCCCATTCCGCTGCAATGTTTAGGATCGCATCATGCACAGTCAAGGCCCGTTTGCTATCAAGGTGGAAGACCCAGATAGCAAACGGGCCTTGACTGTGAATTTCTTAAGATAGCGATGTATCAGTTGTATTATGTAACCTTGTTTAAGAACTTCTATAATGCCCTGATTTATCAATTGCTTGTCCTCAACCTGCTTGTCACATTTGTAGGTAAAAAAAAAACAAGCTTGATATTTCTTAGCTCAATATCTTCAGGGTGAGCGGAGCAGTTATCAATGAACAGAATTATGCGTCTATATTTAATCTGGAAGTGATCATCTAAAGCTTTTAACCAGTCGATGAAATGAAGGCCAGTCATACAAACTCGAGATTGTGTATCTTATGTTACGTTTTGAAGCAATATGGAATTTCGCCTTACCAATCACTAGCAAACGACCCATCAGAATTGGTACAGGCCAGGACTGTCAGTCTGTCTTTTCTTGCTTTGCCACCAAGGCAAGTTTGTCCCTTGAAGACGTAGGATTTATCTGACATCAATTTAAAAGGGCGTCGGGAATTGAGCACCGATTCCCGGACACCGTAGGCGCGGGCTTGCAGATGGCGAACAATGGGTAGCTCGCCGTCTGGTAAGCACCAGGCCCGGACTGACGGCGCGTTGTGTCCCACGCACGCCTCAAACATATGTCAGCACTAACAGATGGGTTCTGCTAAGGCCGATGCCTGCCAGGGTTGCGGGTTGTTTGAATGAGTTACCGTGGCCCTGGCACAGGCAAATGAAGGAACACGGGTTGGTTTTAGTCAGTAAAAGTCTGATACGCCCTTCCGATTCGCTCAGAGTGGGTGAAGTTATTTGATGATTTCCCACCCAAAAAAAAAAGTGGGAATAGTGCGGAGCGGCTCGGGGGCGTTGCTCAGTCAGTCCACACTCCGCTGGACGCGTGTACAGATTATTAAACAGGATAACGACTCGTTTAAGCGTTTTAAATATGTATGAAAACATGCCTCAAGTTGCCGGGACTGACCCTGCGTCTTCAGGCATGTAACATGATATGCATGGCATGACTTTAGTAAGTAAATGGTGTTTTTTTAGTGGGGAGAACTTAAAAATGAAATAAAACTCAGAAAAATGTTTTAATATCGATGAAATTGGTTTAATTTGATGGATAATTTTATGGCCCGAAATCATATTCATGTTTGAATATGATTTTGGGCATGTGGTCGCCGCGGCTGACGCGTACATGGCGTAATACGGAGGTCAAATTTCCACACGCTCTTGGCAGTAAATCAGGCTGTATATCGGTAATAATCTTAGCATCCAAGTGCTCAATTTTTACTGGATTATCGCACGAACGAGGTTTTCACGAGGAGATTTCGTAAATTAGTCGTTTGTCTAATGTTTCTTTTAGTAAATTAAGCCAATAAAAAAGTTAAGTTTTCAGTAAACTAGGCGTTGGTGTCAGCCGCGGCGGCCACATGCCCGGAATTATTTTCAAACATGAATGCCATAAAATTATCTATAAAAAAAGTAATTAAAAAACTAATTAACCCGGCTGCGGTAAAACTGAAAAACTAAAAACAAGACCATTTTAAATTAAATAAAATTTGGACTCAGGCGGCACCCATTTGAGTTTGAAAATAAAAAAATGGAATGGGTCCCGCCTGCTTCCAACTTGTATTTAATATAAAATGGGCTTGGCTTTTTAGTTTTACCGCAATCGAGTTTTTTAGTTTTTTAATAACTTTTTTTTATTTCCAGCTTTTTAGTTTACAAATGTGAAAGATTTCGCAGATGATTTAGTTCTTGCAAAGAGTTTTGGTCGTGGGGGTTTTTAAAAGCTTTTTTACGATTTCTCACTTCGAATTACTTTTAACCATATAAGTTTTAAAACCCTTCATTTAGATACCCCACTCTATAATATTATAAGAAAAAATAAATTCGAACTCCACTTATTGGCACCCCCAAATCCGCCATTTTACTTTGTTTTTTTTTTATTTCAAAGTAGCCAATGACACTCGCGCTACTAAGACAAATCTAAAGCTGTATAATTTATCCAAATCTGTTAATTCGTTCAGGAGTTACGAGGGAACAAAGAAACGGACATATTATCCATACAGGTCTAACACTAAGCAGTCGGGTAATAAAGCCAATTTCATGGATATTAAAAACATTTTCCTGTGATTTATTTCAATTTAAAGTTCTAACACAAATTGATATTAGTGATTCAAATAAATCTGCCGGACAAAATGACAACTTTTTTTCTCGACTAAGCACCTCTTCATATTGCACCAAAATATTGCTGGGTTATTAGGAAAATCAGACAATCTTACAATTTGCCTCCATGAGCTACTCGATAAGAATATATGGGTCGATATTTTATGCATTAAAATATCAATCTGCCTAGCCTTTTCCCAACTATGTTGGGGTCGGCTTCCAGTCTAACCGGATGCAGCTGAATACCAGTATTTTACATGGTGCGACTGCCTATCTGACCCCCACAACCAAGTTACTGGGTAATACGATACCCCTTGGTAAGACTGGTTGTCAGACTTTCGGGCTTCTGACCACCCGTAACGACTGTCAAAGATCCTCAAATGACAGCCGGGACCAACGGCTTAACGTGCTTTCCGAGGCACGGAGGAATATCGGTATGAAAAGATGATCACCCATCCACAGACCAACCCCGGCAAGCGTAGCTTAACCTGATGGATCGACCCGTGCGGCTGTTATTACTTAGCCACGAGCTCCTCTTATTACTTAGCATATTTTATGCATTACTGAGCATTTTATGATGGAGGGCTATGAAAAACACCTCAACATAAAGGATTATTGTTTAGCGGCCAATTTCAGTCGCAAGGCAAGCAAGCGAGGTGGAGCGTGTATACTAGCAAGGAAAGGACATCAATGGAGGGAACTGGAAAAAAATGCAAAATTATTTACAAATGGTGTATTTGAATGTTGTGCCATCGAATTAACGACGTACAGACGCCAGCACATCAAGCTACTACAATCTGTCAGATTTCTTTAATAGATTTTCGACTTTATTGCTAAGGCATTAGGTTCAAGGTTGATTGGGAAAATCTGACAGTTTCGGGTAGGTTGACCTGCTGGCGTCTGTACAAAACTGTAATTGTTTATGTATACAGGGTACCCAATGCAAGCAATTTTGGAGAGGCAGCCTCACGCCCTCAGTCGCCGCAGGAGACGCCCTGGGCGGCGGGAATTGATAGCCGATTCCCGGCCACCGTAGGCGCGGGCTTGCGGACGGTGAGTAGTGGGTAGCTCGCCGTCCGGTGAGGACCAGGCCTGGGTCGACGGCGCGTTGTGTTCCACGCGCGCCTCAAAGAGATGTCAGCAAAAGATGGGGTCCAATAGGGCCGATGCCGCTGGGGTCGCGGGTTGTTTGAAAAAGATACCGTGGCCCTGGCATAGGCAACTGAAGGAACACGGGTGGGTTTTAGTCAGTAAAAGTCTGACACGCCCTTCCGCTCCACCCAGAGCGGGAGAAGTTATTTGATGATTTCCCATCCACAAAAAAAAAAAAAAGGGTACCTACCCAATGCAAGCAACTTTAATGGGTGTATTGAAAATTTTGATATAATGTTTCGTATGCTTGTAAAAAAGTCATATAAAAATATTGTTCTAGCAGGAGATTTTAATATAGACATATTAAAGCGAAATAGGCAAACAATTGAATTTGAGACATTGTTACTTAATTATAACTTAAAACTGGCTCTATGTGAACCAACTCGTCTTGGGAGTCAGTCATGCATTGACAACTTTGCGCATAATTTTAGCAAGTCCTTTAAAGCTTCTATACTAGAGTTAGCTCTCTCCGACCATACGGCTCAACTCCTCAAAATCCTTTTAAAACTGTCTGTTCTGTAAAGCAATGGCGTATACTTAGAGGTGATTATGATAATGACAATGTTATTAAATTTAAATCATATTTAAATAGTTTGACATTTTCAGAGGTATATGAATCAAATAATCCTAATATAGCTTACAATGCATTCACAGAAATGTTTTTATTACTATATAATCAATGCTTTCCTAAAATACCAATTTCTGTGAAAGTATTTAAGAAGAAAAAGTGGGTATCGCGCGGTATTAAAAAATGTAGTGCAAAGAAACGACATTTATTATGGCAGTATCGATTAAAACCCACGCAACGAAACAAATCTATATTTAAGAATTATTGTAATACGTTACAAAAGGTCATCTATTTGACGAAAAAGCACAGAATACTTATAAAATACAAACATCTAGTAATGAATCTAAAACGACATGGCAAATTATTGATGAAAATAAACCAAATACCCCTAAGAATAACATTAATAAAATTCGTATCAACAATACAATTATCTCAGACCCTAAACAAATTACAAACCTATTTAATGATTTTTTTATTGACAAAATAAAACCAATTACCGCAGGGGCAAATATCACTAAACACATCCTGAACAGAAAGGATTCGATGTTTGTGGCTCCCAGCTTGCCTACAGACTTATTCAGTATTATTTTAGCCCTCAGAAACACGAAGAGTGTAGATTATGATGGCGTTAGTATAAAGATTATTAAAACTGTCGCTGATATTGTATGTGGCCCATTGTGTCAGGAATGTTTCCTAATGCTTTGAAAAAATCTATAGTAAAGCCATTACATAAGAAACAAGAGAAAGACCTGATGCAAAATTACAGACCAATATCATTAATATCCATTTTCTCTAAGATATTTGAAAAATATATTTCTCGAGAACTAAGCACGTATATAGATAAACATAACATACTTTGTAATGAGCAATACGGTTTTAGAAAAAGTAAAATAATCAACATGACGGTTTATGACTTTCTACACAAAATCATGATAAATATGGATAAAAATACACCAATCTGTGCAATTTACTGTGACAGGCATTTGATTATGTTCAGCATAATATTCTATTAAAAAAGCTTGAAGCGTATGGTGTAAGAGGAAATTTTCAAAAGATCTTACAATCTTGTTTACAAGAAAGAAAGCAAACAACAGAAATAACGACGATTAATGCGAGCACGAAAAGTAAAGTAATTTTTACATCAGAGGAGCGTAACGTCAACTATGGCGTACCGCAAGGAAGCATATTAGGACCACAGCTTTATACCCTTTACATTAACGATTTTCCTAAATGTATCGAACACAGTATGACACTTTTGCAGATGACAGCACGATAACCATTCCTTGTGTTAATAAACATATGTATGAAGCTAATATACATAATACATTAGGCAAAGCTATTCTATGGTTAGAAAATAATAACCTCAATATAAACTTAAATAAAACAGTTATAATGCATTTTAGCCAACGGCAGTTAAAATTTCCACTTTTTAAATATAATGGCTGCTAAATATATTTGGCTGCTAGTCATGGCTTGTTACCCTCACATACATTAATTACACGGCCAGATAGTAAGACATGTATCGACCATATACTACTTAAGACAAAAAGTACCTGCAACACCATTGTACCATTAGCGACTTTGACTGACCATTATCTGGTCTTACTACATATGAACTTTAAGAAAACTCAACAACTCGCGATTACAACTATTAAAAAAATTGACGAAGGTGGCTTAAATGAGGAAATGTCAAAAATTGACTTCACTACAGTATTTGAGTCAAATGATCCTAATAGTGCACTGGTGTATTTCACTCACTGTCTTCAGGCTGTAATTAAAAACAACACCAAAGTCATTACCTTATCGCGACGAAAGAAGATTATAAAACCCTGGATCACACAAGGGTTGTTGCGCTGTATGAGGAATAGGGATAAATTACATAAAAAATCAAAACTTTCGCCTGATAACACAATATTAAAATTAACGTATAGACGCTACAGAAACTACTGCAATACTATACTAAAAAAAGTAAAAAGAGCTTATGAAAAAAATCTTGTCGAGGCAGCTCAAAACGATAATAAAAAGCTGTGGAAAGTGATAAAAGACGTCACAAACACAAATAAAAACACTAACTGCTCAAATGAACTTCTATCTCTAGCTGACGGTCCCATTCAGTCACTGAACAAAGTAAATAGCTACTTTGTTGATGTAGGTAGATCACTGGCAGATAAGATTAGGAAAAATAAATCAAATCCAATAGACAGTACTGTAGATATCAACTCGTATAAGTCAACTCAACTCAATTCGTTTGTATTGGAGGATACGGATGAATGTGAAGTAGAGCGTCTCATCACTAATTTAAAAGCAGATAGCGCTACAGGTTTCGATGGGATTAGCAGTAAATTTTTAAAAGATTATAAAAACATCTTAGTTCCTCCACTCAACTTTATTTTTAACTCCTGCCTCCAAAATGGAATATTCCCTGAATCTTTAAAGAAGTCTGAGGTTTGCCCAATACACAAGGGTGGAGACAGAGATTGCATCACCAACTATAGGCCCATGTTCATACTTCCAGCCATATCAAAGATCCTTGAGAGAATAATTAATGTAAGACTTACAAGGTATCTTGAAAGTAAAAACTTGCTTTCACCAAACCAGTACGGTTTCCGTAACGGGTAATCTACCGAACAAGCTGTAAACAAACTCGTAAGTTACATCAGTGATAAATTGGATGGAAAAAAGAAATGCCTGACCATCTTCTTAGATTTAGCAAAGGCCTATGACACAATCTCTGTTTCGGTACTCTTGGCGAAACTGGAAAGACTGGGGATCAGAGGCTCACAGCTGGAACTGTTTAAAAGCTACCTTTCTGATCGTCATCAGTGTGTTCGTGTGGGAAACTTTACTAGCACTGACCTCCCAGTTACACATGGGGTTCCCCAGGGTAGCATCTTGGGACCAACCTTATTTCTCGTATATATCAACGACCTCACTAACCTAAAACTTACCCAGGGCGAAATCATTTCCTTTGCTGATGATACTGCTCTGCTTTTTTCCGCAGATAACTGGAATGAAGTCTATGATGCAGCCCAATCTGGTTTTGATACTGTCAGAAGGTGGCTAAATGAGAATGTTTTAACGCTAAATACTGATAAAACCAAATATGTTTGTTTTAGTATTCGATCTGACGTGGATATTGATCACACCTATGCTATTATCTCACATGAATGTACACCTCATGGTAATTGCTCTTGTACTAAAATAGAGAGGGTTGATACAGTCAAATATTTGGGCGTTACTATAGATAAAAACCTTAATTTTAAAGTACACATAAGAATATTAACGGGACGGGTTCGAAAACTTATATATATCTTCAAAAATATACGACACATCGCCGATCCTCCTATTATAAAACGTATATACTTTGCCCTCTGCCAGTCACTCATTACATATTGTATATCTGTGTGGGGAGGTGCTCCAAAAACGACGCTCAAATCTATTGAGGTTGCCCAACGTGCAATACTGAAGGTAAGTACTTTTAAACCAATACTTTTCTCTACTGCCTCACTTTATCAATTATGTGGAGTACTAACTGTGAGACAATTATTTCTACTAAAAATAATTATAATGCAACACTCAAAAATAATTTACAACCCCCAGATGTTGAATAAACGCAGAAATTACACGGTTTGCACGCAACAAAGATCCTCTAACACTAAATTTATAACTAAATTCATAAATACTCTCGGCCCCTATATTTACAACAAAATTAATAAGCTCCTTAACATGTATCCACTCAATACAGATCGTTGCAAGAGAAAAGTATTCGAATACCTACAAGGTCTTACTTATGACGAGACTGAGCAGCTTCTAAGCGTATCAAAATAGGCTGCAGATTTCCACACATTATTCATATATATATATATATATATATATATATATGTGTGTGAGTATGATATGTGAGTTTATGAGTGGACATGTTAATGAATGAATGAGATACGGTTTTATAAATATATGAATAATATATATATATATATATATATTATTCATATATTTACAACACCCTCGAGTCACATTAGATAAGGGTGTCTTAAATGCTTGCATTTTACAATATCATTGAATATTATATACCATTGAATATTAAAAAGCTATGTAATAGTGGTCTGCTCCTCTCTTTGTGTAGAGAGAAGAGAGGAGCAGACCACTATTACATAGCTTTTTAATATTCAATGGTATATAATATTCAATGATATTGTAAAATGCAAGCATTTAAGACACCCTTATCTAATGTGACTCGAGGGTGTTGGCGCTGTAAGCCGAAATACAGGTTCCTCCTAGTTCGGCTCCAGATGCTAAAACTTTTGTGTACGTTTATATAATACTGTTCATAGCATTTGTTTTGTAATTTATAATAAGTACTTTTTGTGAAAGAAATAAATTATTATTATTAATAATAATGTAATTGACGCATTCAATTGTACCAAGTTTTTAGGATTAACCAAGGATCGTAATTTAAATTGGAAGGCTCACATTGAGGTCATTAGCAAAAAATTGAGTAACAGTGCATTCGCACTATACAAACTGTCGCGGATTCTAAATATTGATGCCCTATTAACCGCCTATTATGGAATAGCAGAGCCCATTATTAGATACGGCATTATTTTTTGGGGACTCTCTACGGATAGAGCTATCGCATTTAAAGCCCAAAAAAATGCCTTAGATCCATTTTAAAATTAAAAATGACTGATAGCTGCAAGCCGTTTTTCATAAGCCACATATTGACTTTACCATCAATTTATATTTCTGAAATCGCGATATTTGTTAAAACAAATCCTAACCTATTTCCCCGCATGACAGACCTGTTTACTAGAAATAGACGTGACAACAGTCAACTCTGTCAACATAGGTCTCGGACTGCACTTATGCACAGGAGTGTTTTTTGTATGGCTCCCAAGATTTACAATAAACTTCCCAATAGCTGGAAAGAGCTAAGTGTAGAAGCATTTAAAAGGACATTTAAATCTTTTTAGCTAGTAAAGCATATTATGAGGTAAATGAATTTTTAATGGAATCGTTTTAAACTGACATGCTATTTTATAAATTAATTGAAATGTATGTAATGTAATAATGACTTAACGATACTGAATGATTTTTTATGGAATATTTTGGACCTACGTGACATTATGGTATGACATTATGTTGTGACATTATATTAGGTTTTTATTTTAAATATGTAATTAATATTTGACAATTTTGTATGTAATTCCGAACGATTTCTATATGAATTAATTATGTAATCAATCAAGTTAATTTTATTTATTTTAGCATTGTCAATTGTAATGAATGTTGTTATTAATGTTATCATTTTAAATTCTAAACATATACGTATTAATATTTGCACACCATGACAATATGCTAAACATGTTAGCACAACACCATGTTCTTATGACACCTTGCATGCATTTATATATTTTTTTCTTTATAACTGTATGTAGGCGACGTTAAAAATGATTTTGATGAATCTGCGTGCTTAATTTTACAGAACTTAGAAGCAATGTGCATTCCACTAAATTCCTGTATTTTTTTAATTATTGATTTGGTTTTTTTTATGAGATTTTTTCACGATTAAAAATATTAGGCACTGAGATGACGATTTATAGAGAAGTATGGAAGAAAAAGACATCTTGGGCAGACCGCAAATAAATTGGGATAAGGGCAGAAAGATGACGGTGATGGGAAGCAAGCATTGACAGCTATAATTATGTTCTATTAAGTTCAAGACCCCTCCGTGCCTCAGAAAGCACGTTGTGCCGTTGGTCCCTGTTGTCATTCGTGGATCTTTGGCAGTCGTTACGGGTTGTCAGAAGCCCCACAGTCTGACGACCAGTATTATCAAGGGGTATCGTACTACCCAGTAACTGGGCTGTGGAGGTCAGATAGGCAGTCGCTCCATGTGAAATACTGGTATTCAGCTGCATCTGGTTAGACTGAAAGACGACCCCAACATAGTTGGAAAATGGCTAGACATTACATATATCAAGACCCCTCCACGCCTCGTTAAGCCGTTGGTCCCGGCTGTCATTCATAAATCTCTGACAGTCGTCACGGGTAGTCAGAAGCTCAAAAGTCTGACAACTAGTCTTGCCATCTTACCCAGTAACTGGGTTATGGGGGCCAGATAGGCAGTCGCTCCATGTAAACTACAGGTATTCAGAAGTACATAGTTGGGAAAGGGCTAAGCAGATTAATTGACTGTGTTGGAATCTGGATTCATGCCCGAGAAATGGAAATAGACTCACCCCCTATTAATTTGGGACATTTTTAGTTTACTTTAACCTTCTCAAAGAATCAAGACCACAATTTTTTTCACAGCTGAATTGGACCCATTGTAAGAACATTTTCCTTTCACCACACGATCAGCACTCAATCTTACAATATTCCCCTATTCTTACACCAAGGGTAAACGTACAAATACCCTTCGATTTACCCTATCACGCCTAGTGATCGCAACTGTATAATAAATTCAAGGATGGCGCAGCTCTCTAATAAAGCTGTTATCTTTATAGGAAACCTTTTTGCTGCTGACAGCCTTACAAAATGGTTGTATAAAATATTGAGTTCAATATAAATTTTTCCGCCTAATTTTGTTTATGGTTTTGCAGTTTATATTCTGATCCAGGATGGGGTAATAATGTTCGGTTGAACCATGAATACGTATAGAATAGTAGATTATTTATTCACCAAGGGAATAAAGCAATAGCGCTTTATTGAATCCACAGCGTAACGTAGGATTCTAGGGCTAACTCCTGAACGCAGTATTGGAGAAACGAGGAAGTTACTCGTCAGACTAGAATGCTGAGTTCAGTGAGGGATTTAAGCTCGCTCAAGACGAAGACACTTTTATCCCCGTATAAAATTCGGTCCTAACTCATATGGGGTCTGCTCAACATGTCTTTTTCTTCCATACTTCTCTATTAGTTATCATCTTGGTAGTCACTCCCTTTCTAGCCATATCATCTTGCACACAGTCCATCCATCGTTTCTTTCATCTTCCCCTACTCGTATAGCCCTCCACATTTATACTCAAAACTTTCCTGACGACATTTTCCTCAGTCCTCCGCATCACATGCCCATACCATGACAACCGATTTCCTCACAACTTTTCACCGGTGTCACTTTCAGCCTTCCTCTTATAAACTCATTTCAATTTTATCTATTCACGTAATACACATCCCTCTCAGCATTCGCATCTCAGCTGCATGCAATTGCCTTTAATTCATTATTTTTGCGGCCTAACTGTTTTTAATGCGGGAGTGGCAGATTGTTTCCGTCACCTGCCACCATTTCATCTATCCAGTGTTTAATCGGTGCGTATCAGTCCAATCTACTTCGCCATCGCTTTGCACAAGTGAGCCGAGATTCCAGAAGTCGGAGCAGACCGGGAGAAGCGCGCCATCAAGCGCTATGGCCCCAGAACTGGAGAGACCGCCGAAATCGCCGAACATATAGGTATACTCGGCATATCGCACACCTAGATCAAAAGTAGCACAACTCAAAATAGGTACCCCTTTTTTCAGGCACAGTAAAAAACGTTTTACTCGTTTTCTATTTGATCAATTAAAAATATTTTTGTATGATGTTGTAATTCATTAATGGAGATTGGTATCCATGTGTCTTTGAAGTCAATCAGTCAATGTAGTTTTCAACGCAGAGTCCGATAATCGCAATAACTCGATTTTGGATTATTTTGAGTTGTGCTACTCTTTATCTAGGTGTGCGATATGTTAATTTTGCTAGTAAAAAAAGAACCATCTCCAAATATATTTACCAAAATGAATGCCACAGTCGAAGGCGTCATCTAACGCCCAAATAAAAAGTTAAGTACCACTTATAAAGAAGAATGATCATCACATCGGAATAAAAAGAAAAATAAAAGGACTATTACTTAAGACGAATGACCTATAACAGGGAATGATCAGGCTAAGAATGGTTTATTTACTGCTTCATTTATATATTTATGTACTTCATTTCATTTTGGATGATCGCCAGAAAAAATGTGGCTGTTTCAGATGATGATGATGATTTGTTTGTTTTTTCTGTCATCTATTTGGGTGTCATGGCCGCCATTGGTGCATATTTATAGCTATAAAAATGCCAACCATCACCAATCAATATTATTACATAATAAAAAATAATTAATTAATTGACTAACATTATTATTTAATTTTATTATTAATTTTTGTAGTGTTTTTTCTTCTCAGCTCATTGGCTGGTTTTTGCAAAATTTACGGACCGAAGCCAAGTAAATGCAGCGCGTGGTGTTTTGTTGAGGATGTGTTATGATGAGGACTTATTTCGTTTTCATCTATTTGCATGAACTTTCTATAATTCAACATGTGTTTAAAATGGCAGTTTTTTGCCTACAAAAAGCAACCCTCTATATCATCCTTATGATACAGAGGGTTTCTTTCAAATTTAGTAATTTGAGGCTATGGAGAAGGTGATTACTATTATTACTGTTTTTCTGTTAACTAAAATCTTTTAACTTCACTTTAAAAAAACCTTTTCTATGTTATCTAGCGATATTGGAATATTTATAGTGACTGTTGCTTGTGCCTGCTATAGTGATCAATCCTGAGGTATTGAAAAAAGTCCTGTAACAGCATCTACAAATAAACAAGGGGTAGATATCTAATGGTCTATTCTTTGCCAGAGCCTCAAGGAACAAACTAGAACGTCCCTAACTCCCAATGATCGCCAATCCGACTAGGATCGCCTTATTTATAGCGTGTTTCAGTTTGGAAGGGTGCCAAGCGAAAAATTGTGGGTCTACGTGTATTGAAGAGGTTCATAGTTCAGTGGCACTTGAGTAAAAGTTTAGTGGTTATAGTTGTTATGGAGAAAAGTAAAATATTATGGCGATGTCCAGAATTTTTTGGCAACGAAATCAGTAAACAGACTAGATGCCCCGTTTTCATGTTCCACAGAAAATGGAATCGCCGCGCCTGCCAGCAGCGAGACGGCTGGTGCTAGACACCGCCTGAGGTATGTGAGCGGTGAGACGGGGGAGGTAGACAAAGGTCAAGCTAACTCAGTCTGCCAATCTTGTCAAAGGCGCTCTCCCCCGTCTCACCGCTCACATACTGGCGGTGACTAGCACTTACGTGCACACTATAACAAAATTCGTGGTGCTGTAAGTGCGTTGATCGTACAACTTCTGTCACGGACTGCCTTCAAAGCCTTCAAAGTTTCTGTACGTCGTCATCATTGAGATAGAAAAACATGGAGTCGGCATATTCTAAGGAAGAATAGTTATTCAAATATCTGTCATATCGACCCAGACATGTCAAAAAGCGTTTTGTTTCTGTTTTTAACTAATCAAGAGCTGCGTATGAAAAGAGAGACATCTATACGTAAATGTTTGTCAAGGACTAAATTTGAAAACACTCTTGTGTGACGTCAACGTCGTGTCTATGCGTGACCGGTCGCCATGTTGAGTGCCGAGTTTTGTGGTAGATGTGCTGCCAAACGGTTGCTTGCTCTCTCTCTTGCACTCACAGTTACAAATCTACGAAAGGCGGCCATGTTGAGTGCCCGATTTTTGTTTGTATGCACGCTAATTTTGTAGTTAGGGCAAGTCCATAGGTTTAAATGTCAGTGGTCTTAACATCTTCGTGCTCTGTCAAAAATGAATGGGCAAACTTTGAATAGTGCATAGTGGTCACATCACAAGTTCTGCAAGCGGCTCTGAGTTCGATACCCGATTTGTGTGATTGGGTTTTCCATGATAACTTCTTCGAAGTAGCAGACCGGAATCTAGATTTTTCCTCTTTAATGACACTAGGCTCATTCCCTATTACGTAGCACATCATGGTATGGTGGGTTCATGGTTATTTCATGGTACTTATAGGCAGAACGTGGTTCTACTATACAGAATGAATTTTTAAATTAGGCGTGGATGGCCAAATCCGAGACTTTGAGAATAGCGAAAAGTACACAAAGAAGTCCCGAGCTCGATTCTAATTAAAACTAAAACTGCATCATTGGATTTTTGAAAAATCCATATTTTTAGCCAGAAATCAAAACCATGATTTAGAAAGAAAAAAAAAACACACACACACACTGTATCATTACACCATTCGATAGTGTCGCTAATAAGGATCGAATTCTGGGAAGTAATGACATACAGCAAACTAAAGGAAAGAGCTCATTTTTAACAAAATGCATGTTTGTTTTTCTTATATTACCTACCTATTAAACCTTCACTGATTAATTGTTCAAAATGATGACCATTGATTTCAATATATAGCCGGATTCGACGTCTCAAGGATTGTACTGCATTCAGCATTACAATATTGATTTGAATATATAATTTGGCCATCCACACCCACTTGAAAAATTCACGCTGTATACCCGTGCTCACCCCTTCACGTTCTACAGGCGTGGCTTTATTTTGCTCTACATTCACTACTTTTGTTATTATGACTATGCCAGCGTAAAATATTGAAAAAGCCTATCTTTGTTGATACCTGCCTTCGTAAATCAACTGGACTAGTTTTAAATGTTGTAGGTTTTAAAGGTTCTATAGTTCCGAAGATTTCGTGGCAAATAAGTAAATGTGAGTGTATTTGTCATGAGTCGGAAAAGAAAACACACCGGCAAAAAAAAATATCGACGTCATAATTTAGCTGTCAAAAAATAAGTCCCGTCATTCGTCAGACGTCATGACAGCACAATAAACAGTAAATTCACGAGTCTATGAAAAAAAAGCACAAAAATAAAAATAAACATTCAAATCCAACGTCAACAAACATCATAAAACAATGGCGGCCATTACAAAAACGCGGGAAGTGTCAACGGTGTGACGCCATCACAATGGCGTAGAGTTAGTGACAAATTGAGTGAACTCAGTCGTGAGATAACGTGCTGTTAGGATAGTATCTTGTATTTTTATTTACGGCTTTTTTCTATTTTTATTGGGTGCTGCTTCTGCTTCTATTTTCGCGTCGGACGAGATTTTAGGCTGTGCATTGTGAAATATGGCAACGTCGCAAATATTTGTCATTTATTTCGCTTTAAATTAGGTATTAAAAGTATTAATTATGAATTGCAATAAAAACACTGGATATTAGGTAAAAAAAGAGCATTTTGAAGGTTTTGTAAGTGCACTTTTTACACCTCAAACCAGTTATTTTAATTCATCCTACTATGCTATCCTATTAATATTATAAATACGAAAGTTTGTGAAGATGGATGGATGTTTGTTACTCTTTCACGCAAAAACTACTGAACTGTTTTTGATGAAATTTGGTACACAGATAGTTTATAATCTGGATTAACACATATAATACTTTTTATCCCCATATTCTTATGGGTTCTTAAGACTTACGGGGTATTTAATCAAAACAGCGAAATATTTGACTGCTATTAGCGACGCGTGCCAACTTTCAGAATGCACCCTACTAATACAGGGTCAAATCAAATTAGCTAGCGGAATTCCGCAGACGTGATGGGTATAGATATTTAAACACGACAAAATAAAAAAAGATTTGGTGATTTTTTGGGGTCAGTTGGTTTTTTTATCGTATTGATAACCATCACATCTGTGAAGCTTAACCGAACCCAATAACCTATCTATCACCAGTTTTGGCATAGAAAAACCTATCTATCTATGGTTTTAACGTCTCAATACTTTATCAGAGAATAAGGAACCTTACCAGCCCACGCTATCTATTGATGGGAGGGTGTATCGCTTACTAAGCTATTTGTATGAAAAAGCTAAAGTATGCGACCCAATCACGTGTTGACAGCTATTTATTTGACAGGACAGTTACTAAAGATTGGTTCATATATTCCCCGAATTGCATAGGTAATCGCGTCTAGCTAAGCAATCTTTACTTAAAAAAAAAAAAACACTTTATAAATACAAGTGAAAATACGTTAACCGAAAGTAATTTTGAAATGGTAACAGAAGTTGTTCGAAGAACTTCTGTTACCATTTCAAAATTACTTTCGTTTAACGTATTTTCGGTTAAAGAATTAGCAAATTAAATTGTTATAAATTTAAATAAAACACCAGTGAGTAATTTAATCATCAAAATATATCCACATAAAAAAGTAACCAAGATGTGTGTGTGTGTTTCTTATGTCAAACTGCAAATTTCGTTTCATTTCTCCTCTCCTGCGTTTTTTTTTTTTTTAAATTAATGTTGGCTGCAACGGAACGCACGGGAGGTAAAGTATATAACCATACATCTATAGTTTTCGTTAGATAGATATCCTTTAACGATGATTGTGGGACATTCATGGATAGATAGAATTCTATTCTTTATCATCACTAGTTATCTTTTACTGAAAATGGGTTATAGGGTTCGGCCGTTCACTACCGGTGGGTGATGACCCAAAAAAAAAATTATCATGTTTAGATATCAATACCCATCACGCCTGTGGGGTTTAGCTAGCTAATTTAATTTGACCCTGTATATGAAAATTCTGATGCTATGGTAAAAATATTAGCCAGTAAGGTACCGAAGAAAGCCTAGCGTGCGCCAAGCAACGAAAGATGTCTAAATACAAGACTTTTTTCGGCCGGTAAAGCTTTTAACCTCTAACTTGAGTCTAATCGAATACAATAATATCTTTTGTAAATTGAAAGCACTAACGGTAAAACGAAATCCATGTCACCTTTATTTTTTATTGAAGGTATTACAACGTAATCCTTCCATTACAACATCAGAAAGAAACCTTTGTTTAAAGATAATAGAGCCTGGCAAAAGGACGTGAACAAAAATTGTTAAAAAAAAAAAAACCAAAAAACCCGACTGCACAATCACAACTGACAAGAGAAAAAACAAGCATTATAATTAATTGAATTTTGGTACCGCAGGCGGGGACAAACCAATAACCTGAAATATGGAGGAACTTTTGTTTGTCCCCGCCTGCAGTACCAAAATTCAATAGATTATAATGCTTGTTTTTCTCTTTTCAGTTATGTTTGTGCAATCGGGTTTTTTTATTTTATTTTATTTCATTTTTTTTAGTTTTATTTCTATAATTATATATATTTGGAATTGACTCATTACTAACTTTTATTTGATACCAATATTGTTGTAATTTATTTATAAAAAAAAAACGTTCCCCTTCCTTTTTTGTATTTCCAGATATAAATATACAGGGTTATTGGTAAAACACCAACAACCTCTTTAGAGGTCATTGTACTCATCAATATGAACAACTTTGACTATGGGACCAAACCTGAAATCGCAAAAAAAATTCAGCTGTCCATTTTGACGAATTATGCGAACATAAATGTACTGAACAGCTGATTTTTTTTCGCGATTTCAGGTTTGGTCCCATAGTAAAAGTTGTTCATATTGATGAGTACAATGACCCCTTAAGAGGTTGTTGGTGTTTTACCACTAACTCTGTATAAATTTTATATAGCCTGTGTCACTTCCACAATTAAGAAGAATCTAATGAGACCTCATGTGTTAAAATCCATCAAACTGTTCATCAGGCTACAGAGCGTTCTAAAGAAATAGACTTACATACGAGTACATACATACTCTCGAAAAACATTACCCTCCTTCTGGGGCAGTCGGGTAACTATATTGTAATTAAAATAAGAAGGAATCTATAATTTAGATACTAATGTATAATAAAGATAAAGTGTTTATTTGTGTGTTTGAAATCGCTAATCTCTGGAACTACTAGTCGGATTTGAAAAAATATTTTTACTTTTGATAGCCCAATACTTGAGGAAGGTTATAGACTATTTAACATCACGCTAAGACCCTTAGGAGCTGATCAGGTCAAAAATAATGCTAAGCGAAAACGAAGTAATAGCGTGGGCAGGAAATCATCATCTTCCTGCCCTTATCCCATGTTACTTGGGGTCGGCACAACACGTTTTCTTCTTCCATTCTCCCCTGTCAACCGTCACGCTATCATTCCCTCCCTTCTCTTTCATATCATTCCTCATACAATCCATCCATTTTTCTTCGGCCTTCCTCTCCCTCTCCATCCATCAACATGTATATTCATCACTCTTTGAGTCACATGCGTTTCGTCCCTTCTCATCACATGCCCATACCAGTCCAAACGATTTCCTTTCAACTTTTCTGCCACTGGTGCCACTTTCAAACTTCCTCTTATATACTCATTTCTTACTTTATCCATTCTCGTCACTCCACACATCCATCTCAACATTCTCATCTCCGCTGCATGCAATCTTTTTTCATCCGTCTTCTTCAAGGCCCAGCATTCAGACCCATAAAGTACGACAGGCCTTATAAATTTTCCCCTTTAACTTCAGGGGCATCCGTGGGTCGCAAATTGTCTCTGTGGCTGGTCTCCGGCAGGAATTATGGCTGTTATTTTAGTATGTATATTGTGGTGTCTTGACAACCACGCGAACGTAGTCGCGGGCAGAAGCTTAGTCTTATTATATAGCTTTTCCAAGAAATCTTTACTAATTAGGTTAACGGTCAAAATCTTTCCTTCTCATCATAACCAAAAGGGAATATTCTTTACATTGTTCAGCCATAAATCACTCAGAATATACAATACTATTATATAACTTGTCTAACAACGACCCAGAATTTTAATCAAAGTTTTACTCAACCATTTTAGTTATTTCAAACTCTTAAAGTTTTATAAAAGACGCTTAAAGGCTTCGAAATATTACCAAAGTTCTATTGACAATGTTTTCCGACTTGGAATAAATGAAATTATTAACCAAAGAAATTGTGTAAGTTAAGAGAAAATGCGATTATCATCATCAAAATTGATCTTTTCAACTCGAAATTACGATGCGGGGAAATTGTGCAGAAAGACCCAAACAATAGGCGATTGTTACGCCAAAAATCACGGGTTTTGGTGGGTAAAATGATAAAACGCTATCACGGTGAATAGTCCATCAATCACCGAACAATCGTGTTTATTTTTGTATTTTTATTTTCGCTACAGGATACAATATTTTACGCGCGGAAAATTTTAGGTGGATCTCTCAATGGCTGGAAACAAAAATGTGCTGAACTTTTTCTGAACGTAGTCGTCGAACGTATTTTGACAGCTGTTGTTGATATTTTGTCGGCAATTTGTGTTTTTGTTTATCAGACGATTGTTTTTCCTAATATAGAGTTATCTATGGTTCTTCCTGAACGGCTTTATTTACATTGGATTTTAAGTATTTAATTTACTATTGGACAAAGTATTGAAATTAATTTTCTAAATATTGACTGACCTACAATTTCACGATATAAGATTTTAAAATGGCGTAGTAAGTGCTACGCAATCTACAAGCCCGTAGCAATAACTCAATAAAAATAAAACTTGAATAAATAATATGTATGTCATTTCATAAGAGATATTATAACAAAACAAGATAAAAAATAGAGTAATCAATTATTTCCTTTTTATAGGTTTGAGGAAAAGTGCAAAGTAACTCACTTAATTTCAGCAAACCCTTTTAAATAATCTTATGGGAGTCAATACATCACTAGTTGTCGAGTATAAAACAATTCTTCATGTAGGACCAATCGATCAATCTAGTCACCTAAAAGAGTATAAAGCCAAGCGCCTATAACAGCCGCATCGGCGCAACGCATTTCAAAATAAGAAACCGCGTTGCGGTCCGCCCGTTGTGTGATTAAATCTACGAAAGTGATGTGGGAGGATTTTCAATGCGGCGCGTCCCGCTCAAATGTGCTTTATAAGCCCGCCACAGATAAGCTAGACATGGCTATGTTTCACACGTTTCCTTAGCGTTTCGTTAGAGCGAAACGTGCGATGCCGCGGATGCGCCGCCCGAGAGACACATTTCGAAGCTACGGCAGCCATTTTTCCTACCCGCTACTCGTTGACGCCCTTCTTTCTCCGAAACCATCGCAAGCGCTTTATATGAACGTGGCATGGCGCAGGTCAGCTATCAGTGTGTGGCCGTATCGCTACTTAGAGACACGTAGCTCAAATGTCAGTCGTGGGTGTGTGGCCGGCTTTAGCCTTACAGGCTAATGCAGATTGGTACTGGCTGCGCCCGCAACGCAACGCTTTGCAAAAATCCTCTGTCATCACTTTTGTACATTATCTATCTATCGCACACTGCAGGCGGGCCGCACCGGGCCGCAGCTCAACGCACTAGGCGGATCGCTCTTCAGGCGTATTTTTTCAGCCGCTATTATGCGGTGCGATGCAGCCCGCCTTGTAGGATGATTCATTCAAAATGTACGAAAGCTATGTAGGAGGAATGTACAATGCGGTGCGGCCCGCTCATATGTGCGTCAGCCTTTAGGATACTTCGAAAAAGAACGAATCACTGAATCGTATTACAATCTGACCATTTTATTCACTATTCTTACAATAGAAACGGAAATAATAATAATTAAGGATGTGATGGCGAGTAGGGACAGATCCAAAAAGAGGTACAAACGCTGTCCTTCCGAGCACAATCTGATTGCGTACAAGGTGTTGCGTAATCGCTGCAGTCGTATGTGTAGAGATGCAAAGAGGAGCTACTTCCATAATTCTCTCGACAACCGTAACTCTTCAGAAGTCTGGAAGTTTCTGAAAACTGTCGGCATTGGTAAGTCTCAAGTTATTTGCAGTAATGACACTGACGTGTGTGCCCTTAACAAACACTTCTCTCATCCCCCAGTTACTTTAGATCCGCACGTCAAATCAGCTTCTTTAAATAAACTTTCCTGTTTGCCAGTGCCACAGTGTTCTTCTTTCCAATTCAGTCCTGTGAGTGAAAATGAGGTCAAAAAAGCTATTTCTGCTATTTCCTCGTCTGCAGTTGGTAATGATAATCTTTGCTCAAGAATGATTTCTCCTATCCTCCCCACATTACTCCCCATCTTGACCCACATTTTCAATTTCTCCTTGTTTTCTTCTACAGTTCCTGAGGCCTGGAAACAAGCCCATATCATCCCCTTGCCCAAAATTTCTAGCCCGGACTCACCGTCCGATTTCCGACCCATTTCTATCCTCCCTTATCTCTCTAAAGTTCTTGAGCACATTGTTCATCAGCAATTTCTGCCTTTCTAGCTGCGAATGACCTTCTCAGTACTTTTCAATCTGGTTTTCGACCCGGTCATAGCACGGTCACTGCTCTTTTGAAGGTTACTGATGACATCCGCTGGGCTATGGACCGCAAATCTCTTACCTTACTTGTACTTCTTGACTTTAGCAGTGCCTTTAACTCTGTTGATTTCGACATCCTTCTAGGGATCCTTAAGTCTTTCAATTTCTCTTCTAGTACTATCGGTTGGTTCGACTCCTATCTCAAAGGCCGGTCGCAGCGGGTTTGTCTCGACGGGTCTTTTTCTGATTGGTGCTCTCTTACTGCAGGGGTGCCTCAGGGTGGCGTCCTCTCTCCTCTTCTCTTTTCCATTTTTATCAACTCTGTCACCAGTGTCATCTCTTCCTACTTCCATCTCTATGCTGACGATCTGCAGCTGTACAGCCATTTCTTAAGGGAAGATGCGGAAGCCACTGTGTGTGCCATGAACAGAGACCTGGATTTGATTAGCGAATGGTCGCGGTCCTTCGGACTGCAAATCAACCCTAGGAAATCCCAGGCTATAATTATTGGCGGCAGATATATGCGGAATAGGCTCGATGTTGCGTCGCTGTCTCCACTCTGTCTGAATGGAGTTCAGATTGAATACGCAAATACGGTTAAAAACCTGGGGGTGACCTTGGACTCCTATTTATCGTGGACTGACCACGTTGCTCAAGTCAGTCGTAAAGTGCACTACACTTTTCATTCTTTGAAAAGCCTCCAGTGCTTCTTACCCCTGAACACCAAAATCTCCCTCGCTCAAACTCTCATTCAGCCTATTATTGACTACGCAGATGCCTGTTATTTGGATGCCACCGAGGAGCTTTTGAATAAACTTGAGCGTTTACAAAATATCTGTATTCGTTTTGTTTTTAACCTTAAAAAGTATGACCACGTTTCTAACTTTCGCAAGACTCTCAAGTGGCTCCCTATTCGACTTCGCAGGAACTCTCGCATATTGTGTCTGCTATTTAACATCCTTCACAACCCTAAAACACCTTCCTATTTGCGGGAACGCTTTTCTTATGCCCGTCCTTTTGATGTGCTTTGCAGGTCGCATCTTTGAAACCTCCTAAAATTTCCTTCCCATTCCACTGACTTCTACTCCTACTCCTTCACTGTGCACGCGGTTCGGTTGTGGAATTCACTACCACCTGACATTAGGGACTGCCAAACTGTTGCAGTATTTAAAAGAAGAGTGAAAGAACACTATCTTTCCATTTCGTCATAGTTATTTTAGTGATATTTATTCTAGAAGTATGTATGTATTTAAGTATTTGTTATATGTTTTGTTAGCTTAGTGAATTGTTTTTTAGATTTTATGTATTTTTATTTTCTCTCTTATTCTTACACACGGTGTCTACATCTCTTTTTATCCCCTGTCCTATCGCAGGTATGCTGGAAGAGATTTCTTTAGAAATAAGCATCACCTTTGTACGTAATTTTCTGTTCCTTTATTCTTGTCTGTTTATTTGTGTGTACATAAATGGTTAAATAAATAAATAAATAAAATAAATAAATAATTATTTTTTGGGAGCTCTTCCATCTGTCGTAGATATACAGGGTATCACCAACTTAAGACCATCAAACTGAACAACTTTTTCACGGGGACCAACATCGTAATCGTGAAAATAAAAACGGTCGTCCCATACATTTGGTCAAGTAGGGGGTTCAGTTTCTTCCTTTTGAGGTACAGAACCCTAAAAACGTGTGCGGTCGGGGAACCCCCGTCATGAACGAACTTCCTTACGCGATACTCGGACGCACATACACGTACCTATATTATATTTATAATAGAAAGAGACAGAGAAAGAGAAAGTCGCGTAACGCTTTTACGTTACGTGACGATTTCTACCAGTCAACTCCTACCGCACGCCGCGTTAAGGAACTTAGTTTAAAAAAAAACCGGTCAAGAGCGAATCGGACTCGCGCACCGAGGATTACGTACCATCATATTTTAAAAAAAGTGTGTGGGAACGGTATATATATTTTTTTTTTCATTTTTCATCAACAGTCGAAAACTATGCGGCCTAAAAAAAAGAAAAAATGTTTGAGAATGTGCAAACAGCGCTCCTTCATATGATTGTAGTAGCCCCACTTCGAATTTTTAAGTCCCCCTTTCAGTCCCTGTTACAAAAAAAATATATATATATTTCTTTCTTATTTGCAAAATGGTTGGGCAAACGTCATCTAAAACTATTCCAAAATTCAACTTGATAGCATTATTAGTTCTTGAGATATCCAGCTGTGACAGACGGACAAACAGACTGAGTCACACCATAAGGGTTCCTTTTTACCATTTTGGTACGGAATCCTAACAATGTATTACGGAATTAATACTTTGTTTACCTGGATTAACACATAGGGTACTTTTAATGCCGGTAGTACGTTCCCGTGGGAATTTTCCGACATCTACGCGGGTGAAGCCCCGCGGCTTTACCCCGCGATGATGTCGGAAAATACTACTTATTTACCTAACTATAAGTAGTATTTTCCGACATCCACGCGGGTGAAGCCCCGCGGCTTTACCCCGCGATGATGTCGGAAAATACTACTTATTTACCTAACTATAAGTAGTATTTTCCGACATCCACGCGGGTGAAGCCCCGCGGCTTTACCCCGCGATGATGTCGGAAAATACTACTTATTTACCTAACTATAAGTAGTATTTTCCGACATCCACGCGGGTGAAGCCCCGCGGCTTTACCCCGCGATGATGTCGGAAAATACTACTTATTTACCTAACTATAAGTAGTATTTTCCGACATCCACGCGGGTGAAGCCCCGCGGCTTTACCCCGCGATGATGTCGGAAAATACTACTTATTTACCTAACTATAAGTAGTATTTTCCGACATCCACGCGGGTGAAGCCCCGCGGCTTTACCCCGCGATGATGTCGGAAAATACTACTTATTTACCTAACTATAAGTAGTATTTTCCGACATCCACGCGGGTGAAGCCCCGCGGCTTATTTACCTATATACCTATTATATAGTGGTTGTAATTCAGTGTTTAGTAATAGTGCAATAATAAAGATACATGGACAAGATACAGGATGTTAATGTAAGAGTGATTCCTGATGACTATTTATAACATTTAGTCACATCTCTAGTCACAACTAGTGTCAGACTAGTTAGGGTTCCGTACCTCAAAGGAAGAAACGGAACTAGTGTGTCTGTCTGTCCGTCCGTCACACCCGATTTGCTTCGAATCTAATGGACTGATTAAGTTTAAATTTGGTACACCTATGAATTTCTGTGACTCAAACACGGCCGTCTAACGTAAATAAAACAATTTTAATATGGGTTCAATTTTGGGGGGCATTTAAAAAAAAAAGTTTTGCTAACTGTACCGCGTGACATATCAAATGAAAGGGCTTATTGTGAGGGTCTCGAATATGTTTTTCCTATAATTTTAAAATAAACTGTTTTAAAGTTATTTAAGAAAATAGATGAAAATTGAACTACTGAGCCTAAAATTTGGAAAAAAACAATGCAGAAAATAGTTTTATACATACAGATTACAGGAAAACCTATACCCTTTCGTGTGGCAAATTCCCGCACCGGGAGACAAAGAAATAGACCTAATAAGGCGGATGTCATTTTTGATATTAGCGCGCATGTGGCATCTGTCCCGCTCCGGGAGACATATACTTATTTTGGGGTACTAAAAATACTAAATAGTCAAGTAAATGCGTCCAATTTGGATGTAGTGAAGGTACTAACGTGGTTGGTCACAGCTCCAACCTTTTTTTTCCGTGGAGAAATGCTTATGCATACTGCACTACCACGGGGAGATAGTGCAGTTATGTGGGACTCTAACCCACTAAAACTCCACGGTGTCCTGCTCTGCCGCTTGTGGCGGGAACACGGGCACGCGTTAGCACTCACCGCGAACCCGCCGCGGTTGTCCGTCACCGGACCCTCCTCTGGGGAGCACCTCCATCACCGGCGCACAAGAACACATAGCGCGCCGTGACCTCCCATGGACCAAACCAGCACATGGGGGCTAGACGACCCCGTGTCTAGGCACCCTTGGTTCCCCTACGATCGGTCAGGTCAGTGGCCCGGCCGCCTACCACTTTTCGGCCGCAGAGGATAGGGAGAGCGGCCAACGAAATACCGACACTCCTCTCCCGCCGCAGCCTCCAACTCTCAGCCGCAATGCCTCCCATAAGACATGGCGGCCCGCCTCAGTTGCGATGACGCCCAAGCGGCAACGCAACCTACCTGTTGGCCGCTACGGCGTCGACTTACCGGAAAAGCCCTGACGAGCGGCCCCTCCTCGGGTTCCTCTTTGCTTCACCGTGGGTGACCAAGCCACGGCTACTGAGCCAAAGACTAGTTCCAACCTAACCTAACCCGTTTAGTCGGGGTATAGCTTAATTACTGTGACCAACTGTGAGAACAGGTCAAAAATTTAAAAAGAAGCTTATTTATTTTAAAAAAAATGTCTGCATCATTAGAAGCACAAAAAGTTTTTAGACAGAGGATCATTAATTTAAAAAAAACCGGTCAAGAGCGAGTCGGACTCACGCACTGAGGGTTCCGTACTATCATATATGTAAAGAAATACTTACTATTTCTTTTGATTTTTATTTATGGTAGTTTGAATTTGCCACGCTACGCTGTTGATAGATCTGTGCTGTGACAGTGACAGTTCATTATAATGACACATCTGAATTTACGGTTGGAAAAAAGTGGCGTGCGACATTAATAATATTTAAAATACAAGATAGAGGAAAGGACATAATTGTCGTTTCTTTCTTTGCAGAGCAACACAATTTGTTTATTTCCTCAGAATAAATACTTACACATTATATATATTTCAAAAAGTGTGCTATTTAGAGACACCTTTTTATTTTTCCTGTAATCTTTACAAACTAATAACACAGAATAATTTCAAAGTTTTCTCTATGCAAACTTCGCATATAAGGAGCCCCCTCCTTATATTCGAAGTCTGCATAGAGAAAAGTTTGAAATTATTCTGTTATTTTTTTAAATTTTCATCAAAAGTCGAAAACTATGAGGCATAAAAAAAGAAAAAAAAAATTGAGAATGTGCAAACCGCACTCTTTCATAATTTATGTATATTAGGTTGGGGAAAAAGTCTTTTCGCATTATAGTATGTATGAACTTGTAATAAAATCTCTTTGGCTATACTATTTGTATCTGGCTGGTTTTGATATCATTGAAAGTTTAAATTTTAAAGAACATAATTCCAAATTCAAATTAGAAAAATGTGTGATTTTCATTTGTTTTTCGTACCGTCAAGATGAGTGAATCTAATGAAGAACTACAAAAAAGATAAAAATGCAACGCAGGCCGCGAAAAAAATTTGCGATGTTTATGGACCTAGTGTAGTGTCTGTGAGAGTAGCACAAATTTGGTTTAAGCGTTTTCAATCCGGAAATTTTGATGTCAAAGATGCACGTCGCTCTGGTCGCCCTATTACGGATAAAATGGATGCCATTTTTGAAAAAGTGGAGCAAGATCGGCATGTCAGTAGTTACGACGTAGCTGAAGAACTGGAAATTGACCACAAAACAGTTTTGGCGCATTTGAAAAAAACTGGGTACACAAAAAAGCTCGACATTTGGGTACCTCACGAGCTCACTGAAAGAAACCTAATGAACCGTGTACTCATTTGTGATTCTTTATTACGACGTAATGAAACCAAACCATTTTTGAAAAAGCTGATAACTGGTGATGAAAAATGGATCACGTATGACAAGAACGTGCGAAAAAGGTCGTGGTTAAAGGCCGGTCAGGCTTCACAGACTGTGGCGAAACCCGGGTTAACTCGCAACAAGGTGATGCTGTGTGTGTGGTGGGATTGGAAGGGCATTATTCATTATGAGCTGTTACCACCTGGCAGGACCATCGATTCTGAACTCTACTGCGAACAACTGATGAGATTAAAGCAAGAAGTTGAGAGAAAGCGGCCGGAATTAATCAACAGAAGGGGTGTGGTTTTTCATCATGATAACGCTAGACCTCACACATATTTAGCCACTCAGCAAAAATTAAGAGAGTTTGGCTGGGAGGTGTTAATGCATCCGCCGTATAGTCCTGACCTTGCACCTTCAGATTTCCACCTGTTTCGGTCTCTTCAGAATTCTTTAGGCAGTGTCAGGTTAACATCACGAGAGGACTGCCAAAACCACTTGTCGCGGTATTTTGACCAGAAGTCCCAAAATTTCTATAGCAATGGAATCATGTCCTTACCTACAAGATGGCAAAAAGTTATCGAACAAAATGGTACCTACATACTTTAGTTAAATGTAAATAAACTATATTAAAAAATGTTTTGAATTTTCTTAAAAAATGCGAAGAAACTTTTTCCCTAACCTATTATATACAGGGTTATTGGTAAAACACCAACAACCTCTTAAGGGGTCATTGTACTCACTTTAGGGGTGGTTTTGGGATCTACCTCCTAGTGGTCCACCCCGGGCAACGGCACCACAGGCAAGCCTGTGGTGCCGTTGCCGTTGCCGTTGACTTAGCGGTGGTAGGCTCCGCAAGGGGCCGCCTGGCTCGCGACCACCATCCCACCGGAGTCCGGCGCCAAGCAGCTTGCTGTGTTCCGTCGGTGTGTGGGAGCGCCAGTGCCTTTGGGGGAGAAGGAGATTGTCAGTTGCGCTGTTTGGCACCGGTTGTGGTCTCTGAGTCAGCTAGCCAGGTAACTAATTTTGGAGGGTAGCGGGATCCGAAGCACGGTGCCAGCCGTTGGCCGACCGCAGTCAGTAGGGGGCCCAAGTAGCACGCCAGCCACGTGCCAAAGGCTGCCCCGCCAACTCGCGAAAAATCCCGGTATGCTCCACCGTGCCAGCCGGCGACTGGATGGGAGGACCCGGTGGCCATATCCGGGGGGGTTCGGGCGTCCCCGCAGTCTCCAGATGAGTTCCCCGTAGGTTTGGTTGGCTCTAGTGTTCCACTTGGATCACTGAGCGGCGCCTCGACAAGTCGACTTTTTCCCCAACCACTCCACTCAATATGACACACAAAGCGAAGAAAAGTAAGGTAAAACAACGGCTGCACTTCCTCCCACTAAAAGTGCACCTCACTAATATCAGGGGGTTGCACTCCAATCTCGATTCGGTCCATCACCACCTTGAGACCGAGAAGCCGCACCTGTTTTTCCTAACGGAGACGAAGATAACAACCCCGTCGGACGTGGCGTACCTCAACTACCCGGGGTACTCTCTTGAACACAAGTTCAAGAAGCAAGCTGGGGTCTGTGTGTACGTCCGCGATGACATTTGTTGTCGTCGTCTCCGTTGCTTTGAGAAATCGGGTTTCTCTGCCATATGGCTACTTGTGGATACTGGCGTGGAGAAATCTCTCTACATCGGCATCTACCGATCGCATAGCGGTGACCAGGAGACAACAGCGCTCTTTAATTTCCTCGTGGAGTCGACTGACGTAGCCCAGCAATGGTACCCAACGGCGAAGCTCATTTTTCTAGGGGACTTCAACGCCCATCATAAAGAATGGTTGTTCCCATACCAGAAAACTGACCATGCTGGGTTGGAGGCGCGCAATTTTGCTTTAACGCTAGATCTAACCCAGATGGTGAATGTGGCAACGCGGGTACCGGATGTTGACGGCTATACACCCAATTGCTTGGACCTTCTGCTGGCATCTGATCCGGACAGTCATTCAGTATCGGTCTCAGCCCCGCTGGGAACGTCTGACCACTGTCTGGTGAAATCCATATCAACCTGCTCTCCTTCAGATGAGAGCCCTAGAGGCACGAGGCGAGTATGGCGATACGGGTCAGCAGACTGGGATGAGATGCGGCACTTTTTTGCGTCTTAACCATGGCGGCAAGTGTGCTTTTCCTCGGGTGACCCCTCGCGCTGTGCTGACGCGGTTGCGGACGTGATTCGGCAGGGGATGGAATATTTTATTCCATTCTCCGACATCCCGCTCGGTCACAAATCCCGGCCTTGGTATAATGCAGAATGTGCCTACGCTGAGGCCCGAAAAGAGACTGCCTACCAAGCCTGGGTCAAGGCCCGCGACCGCAAAGTTTGAGCGCGCAGGGTTCGCGCGAAGAAGAGAGCCTTTAATTCTGCCGCCAAGTTCTGCAAGCGGGTTTTGCGTAGGGCACGTTTTGAACATGTCGGACATATCGGGGCCAGGCTGGCTTCACACCCTCCGGGTAGTAAACAGTTCTGGTCCCTGTCTAAAGTGGTTGAAACGAATTGCTGTCGTCCCACTTTACCTCCTATGATGAAACCTGATGGGTCGCTAGCTCACTCTGCATCTGAGAAGGTAAATTTATTTGCATCTCTCTTCGCAAGCAATTCACGTCTGGACGCTGGCTCAAAGCAACCACCTACTGTACCTCATTGTGACTCCTCGATGCCGGAGATCGCAGTACACATTAAAGAGGCTCTGAGGATGTATGCTGAGAGGTACCCCAATGCACATCAACCGCGGAATTCTCGTGTTTAATGCGACGAGTGCACCAAAATAACCGTCGGCGATTGCAACAATGTGTAGACAGAGGAGGTCAGCATATTGAGCAGTTCAAAATCTAGGTAAGTTTTTAACATTATTTAAATGTATCATAATAGCTAAAACATTTCGAAAACATTAAAATAAAAAATAACACTAAACGACTGTGCTACAAACTTGATAAGTTCAGAAGGCCCACTCTTTCCTAAAACTGCTTTTATACTCGGGGAGTACCCCGTTCAACGAACGTGTTACTACTCTGAGGTTACACGATTGCTATGAATAAACGCAAGTACTTAGGTATTACGAAGGCAACTGCATAAAGTAAAAAATTCACTTGCTAACGTTTAATGACGTCATTATCATTTAAATCCTAGCCTAACTGTCTAATACTATGTATTTTAATTTTAATGTTATTGAAACGTGGCTTAGGTAGGTAGGTACATTAATTTATGTTTTTTTTATTTACCTACTATGTTTTCGAATAGGTCCTTCCAAGTCCAAGGTGCCTCAGTGACGCATTCCTTTGTCAGCCGGACATTTGAGACTTGTTGTTAAAGGTTATTGTTAAAACTACACATACTTACACAAATGTTTAATTTTACTGATAACAACCAGACGACGACGCGCGCCGTTAACTCGCCACTCGCCATACAGCGCGGCGCGTGGCGTATTGCGACGTTGCCGCTTTGGGCAATGCTAGTACTATTCCGCGCTACTGTACAGGAGGTTTCGAATTTATTGTCAATTAATTAATTTTTTTTATTTCGGATTATCTTATGCTTATTTTTCTATGCTGATATTTTTATTTTATTCTATTAATGATATAGATTAACGAGTTTAAGGGAACGCCCTCTGTTATTTAACATACTGTATATTGGTAGCATTAGTAGTTCTTGAGATATCCAGCTGTGACAGACAGACAGACTGAGTCGCACCATAAGGGTTCCCTTTTACCATTTTGGTACGGTAACCTAAAAGTGTTCATCATTAGAAGGTCAATAAGTTTTTAGAGAATGAATATTTCCCATGTAAAAACACGCTTTATTGTTTAGTAACAAGATACACGTGTTTTGGCTTTAAAGGGAAGACTTGTTTTGTATTTGATCTTAAACAAAAGCCCCAGTTCAAGAAACTTGAAACATCGTCGTTCTACATAATGGGGCGTAAACAATGTTTATTGGAAAACTCCTAAGTAAACAACTCTCATCAAGGGTTTTGTCTAGACATCTGTTTAAAATTTAATCATCACAACCCGCCTGTAATTCTCAAATGGTTAAGCAGAGGTGTATCTCGCCAATTATGTTTATATCTCCACGCGTTCCTGAAAAAAGGGACAGGCAGGCAAACGGAGAACGAAGTGACAATAAAAGAGTTCCGTTTTCCTTTTTGAGGTACTAAACCCTAAAAATGAATGCGAATGTATGAGCCTTTTACCTCTGAATATATTATAATTATGTAATTTTTCTTTTGACGCAACTTCTGGCATAATCGTTATAGCTCAATTGTATGAAAAGTATTTCAGAGTAGGGCACACTTTAACCCCATGACCACGAGCTACACGCTGAAGCGATACGCGTCTTGCAACAGTGAATGCGGAGAAAACAAATGAAAAGAAGTTGCTTAGAGCATGCCAAGAGTCACCGCGACGCGAATTGTGGAGTAACGGACGGAAACAGGTGACGCCCGCTTGTGTCGCTTGAGGCAAGTAGCTGCTCGAGGTCGTGAGTCCAATCAGCTAACAAGGCCATAATATGCGGCTCAGGGCAATACACCACAGAACGTTCGATCACCCTAACTTAAAGCCCTTCAGCGTTGCCATCTGACTCCAAAAGTTCAGGACTAAAGTTTAAGGGCATGACTTCGAAGTATGAATAAGTTATAGAGCGCGTTTGGTTAGATTTTCCTGAACGTAGGTTTTGTATTAAATGGTAAAGAGGTTGTGCCATGATTACTGTCAAACTAGTAATAAACCTTCATCGGCAAACATTACACTGTATGATTGACAACCGTAGTTCGTAAGACATTTTTTGACTTTCAAAATTGCCTTTTATGTGACTACTTGAAATAAACTATTTGAGTTTGACTGACAATTTGGGTGATTAGGGTTTAATGTCTTATTCGTTTAATGTCTTATTGGCAATTAACTGACCATACTAGAACAAGATCCCAGGGCCGCCAGACCTTGGAGCATAAGGTGGAGGTCCGCGTCCTTGTGGAGGCGATCTCTCGCGTCCGGCCCTGGTACGGAGTGAGGGTGTATGGGAAGCCGTCACCTCCTTCTGCGAAGCAGTAATACTCGCGAAAGAGGAGGTGGAACGCGTGAGGGAGAGGCAATCTTTGCGCCCTCACGCCCCTAGTTGCCGCAGGAGACGACCTGGGCGTCGTGAATTGAGAGCCGATTCCCGGCCATCGTAGGCGCGAGCGATGGGTAGCTCGCTGTTCGGTAAGGACCAGGTACGGGTCGACGGCGCATTGTGTTCCACGCGCGCCTCAAAGAGATGTCAGCAATAACTGATGGGGTCTGCTAGGGCCGATGCCTGCCAGGGTCGCGGGGTGTTTGAAAGAGTTACCGTGGCCCTGGCACAGGCAACTGAAGGAGAACAGGTGGGTTTTTTTAGTCAGTAAAAATCTGACACCTCCTGCTCCGCCCAGAGCGGGAGAAGTTATTTGATGATTCTCAGCCAAAAAAAAAGCCGCCAGACCTTACTTATTTTCTGATTAACTAAATGTAATGGTATGAGTAGTGGGAATATGCACATTGAACGTACGCATACCTGCTAGCTTGGGGCAACAGCCAATTTTCAGGTAACAGGTATTAAAGCTACGTGAAAATATTATTATTTTTTCTTAAAGTCTGACTGCTCATTTCTATGTGTATTTTACACAATATTGTTAATAAACAATAATCAATACCGTCAGATACTTTCCGTCGGCGGTTATTCCGGGCGTTTATTATTATTGACAGGCCAGTTGGTGTGGTTGGTTAAGATACCACCTATCATGCCGCAGGTCGTGGGTTCGATTCCCATCTAGAACAAACATTTGTGTGCATGTTATTTAATTATCTATATAAGTATGTATTTCCAAAAAAAAAAGTAGTATATGTAGTATATCAGTTATCTGGTTTCCATAGTAGAAGCTCTGCTTAGTTTGGGATCAGATGACCGTGTGTGAAATGTCCCAGGATAGTATTATTATTCCGCTCGCAAAATGTCCTATACAGTTAATAACACTTTAGTGTGGAACAGCAGATTTTTTTTCGCCATTTCAAAGTTGGTTGGTAAACGTTATTCAGTTCGATGGTCTAAAACACTCCTTAAATACTGTAAATTTAATTTTCAACACTTTAAATACACGCTGCTTGTTTGTTAGCTAGGGAGCCGCCACGATAGTATTGTACTCATCATTATGAACAACTTTTATTTATTATAGGACCAAACCTGAAATCGTAAAGAATATCAGCTGTTCCATAAATTTATGTTCGCGTAACTCGTCAAAATGTAGGGAACAGCTGATTAATTAAAAAGTAAAAGTCGTTCATAATGATGAGTACAACACTATCGTGGCAGCTCTCTATCCAATAAAAAAGCAGTGTACTTGACATAAATAACGCAACTTCGCTCCTGTTTTCCCCGAAGCCGACGACGGGCTGACAGAGATGTATCAGTAGTACACCCACATTTCGCTAGTCATGTTGAAGTCCCAAGTAAAAAAGGGCGAGCCTAATGTCATCAACTTGACTTAATAATAATACTTTCATACATAAACTCACGCCTTCTTCCCATGGGGGTAGGCAGAAACTACGATTGTTACATACTCCTTTTGCCTCGTTTACGCATACGCACGCGCGCCGGTTGCGAGTACTACGCACCTGACCTTTCTGAAGAACATCACAAATAAGTTCACTATATGTTTTCCTAGGGCGTCCCCTCCCGGCGTTTCCACTCACATCTGGCTTTTAAATACCTTTTAGTCGCCTTTCATTCATTCTCTCAACATGACCAAACAATCTAGGCATACTCTTTCCATTTTTGTCACTACATCTTCTTTTAAACCGCGCCGTTGCTTTATCACATCATTCCTCAGCCTATCATTCATAGTTACACCACACAAATATGCTTCGCAAGGAACGCATTTCCACAGCATTTATTCTACTTTCATGCTTCGTTTGCCGCACCCAACATTAACTTCCACACATAAGCGTAGGCACCAGCACACCATGGAGAACAGTATTAATAAAAATAAAAAAAGAATTTTTTCAACGTCGAAAACTGCTTCAAACTTTTCTTTGTTATACTACAAAATCAAAAACAAATGTCATTTATTCAAACTAGGCTGAGAATCAGCACTTTTCGAACGTCAAAATTACATAAGACAGTCCCCCAAAACGCCCGCCCTTCACCACTTCCTAGTGCTTTTAGCTGGGGAGAAGAAGTGGCGCAACAAACTCCCCAGCAGCACAGCTGTCTGTTCAGTTAAAAAAAAAAAATGTATACAATACTGCGCAAAATAATATATCTAAGTACATTACGCAACACAAACATTAAATCAAATTAAATTATTTGCTATAAGTCAGCTAGCACACGCCAATATACCAAAAAAAAAGAAAAATATCGAAAACTATACTCAAAATACAAAAATACAAAACTAAAAACGTAAGCAGAACTTTATACCTAAATAAAAGCCTCCAGTAATAAAGGGCGTGCCCACTTACATATAGCTGTACATGTAGTCGTAACTCGAAGTCACTTTTGATAAACTAGGACCATCGAAGTAAAATAAACAAAGAGTTAATTACTAATAACAAAACGAAACCAAGGTCAGCAAGACGACCAGTCACCATAAGCAGCACCCGTTCACGAGCTTAACGCAAAGATCAGCCATTACCCCCTCGCCATATTTGAAGGAAGGAGGCAACCCGACCCCTGACGGTACTGCAAGCAGTGACATCTAAGGGAGCATGACGAACTTGCTGCCGGTTACATTGAAATGAGTAGGTTATGTCAATGATAAATTAAAATAAATTGACCTTTAAAGTCAAAGAAAATAAATAATTATATGAAATCATATAACCTGTCAGCAGGTAAGCTAATTCTGGAGAAAGAACAGAAACATTGTCTTAAGTTAAACACAGCGACCAACTATTCTTATCGTTTAAGTAATCGTTGATAGAATAGTATGCCTTTGAAAACTACAAAAACAAAAACTACAAATTCCAAACACCCAAGCGATCTAAACCATGTCTGATTCATACTAAAGCAAAACTAAAGGACAAGTCATAAAGTTGAGCCCAAAACTTCAGGATAGTTCAGAATAGTTGGCAAACCACAGGGATGATGTGAGGGTCACATTTTGAATAATTGTGTATCAATCATTTTGTCGTTAGAGGGACAAAGAGGGACCGAAAATGTGTGGGAGAGTGAACAAAAACAGGCATAATTTGAATGGAGAAATTGTTGCTTTATTGATTCATTGACCTATTTATAAGGTACTAATACCAGGGGCGATGGGTATATAACACGTTCCTATCGGCTTTTCTTTCTAACTAATAATTTAAAAATTATAAAAGAACTAAAAACCTGCTATTGGTTCGCACGGTTTTTACGACTTGACATAACATCAAGTTTTTTTTTTTAAATTATATAATATATTATGTAAGTTTAATATCAGTTTATACACAACCCTTCCAGAATAAATTCTCTAAATAATGGTCCAACTCATCAAAATCCGTTGCGTAGGTCAGAAGAATATACAGTCAGACACGAGACTTTAATTTATAATGTGTGTACATAAAAAGCCAAGAACATTAGTAATTTTCCAATATTACTCATGTCTAATGTAGTTTTGACATATTTCTTAACAGCATCTTAATACTTTGTAATACCTTTCTTCAATCGCCAAAATCGTCACTGACAACAACTAGCAAATTCTTGCTGCTAAGCGGGGCTATATTTGCCCGAATACGGCGAGGCAAAAATGAGGGTTATGATTTTGACCTGTATGTACACATACGTATGTATGTTAATATGTTCCTCATAACTTCTAAAGTACTTATCACGTGACGTTACATTAAATTGAATATGGCGCCATCTAGAGGACATAAAGTCATGAACAAAATAAGTTTTTTTTTTATATTGCCTTGTTGGGTATCAAATGAAAGAGCTTTAATTAGCACATTTCAAATACCTATATAATTCTGTACATTGTTAGCTAAAAAAAAAATAAAGTGATTCTGCAATGACTTAAATCACGAAATTATAACCCTAAAATAATTTAAATAAAAAGTAATTTGAAAAACTAAAACCCGACTAAAAAAAAGCACGCTCTAAAAAGTATGAAACAAGGAAATATTCTCGTCTGAAATTACGTAGAATAAGACGGACAAATTAAAAATCCGGAGTCACAGGTAATCTGTTCGATTTATGTCCTAACAAGACGTGTGACTCCGGATATTTCATTTGTCTGTCTTATTCAAGTTTCAGATGAGAATATTTCCTTGTTTCATACTTTTTAGAGCGTGATTTTTCAGTAGTCGGGGGTATTTCGAACTTACTTTTTTTTTCTAAAACTCCTTTCTTTTAGCATATCAAACACATTTTTTTTATAAGCGTTATGCTGAAACATAAACAAAACATCACGCCTTCATCGCCGAAGGGTTAGGCAGGGGTGTAACTATAGTACACCCACATTTCCCCAGTTATGTTTACCATATCAATCTGCCTAGCCTTTTCCCAACTATGTAGGGGTCGGCTTCCAGTCTAACCTGGTGCACTGAATACCAGTATTTAACATGGAGCGACTGCCTATCTGACCTCCACAACCCATTTACTGGGTAATACGATAGCCCTTGGTAAGACTGGTTGACAGACTTTCGGGGTTCCGACAACCCATAACGACTGTCAAAGATCCACGAATGACAAGCCGGGACCAACGGCTTAACGTGCTTTCCGAGGCACGGAGGAGGCTCGGTATGAAAAGATGGTCACCCATCCACAGACCAACCCCGGCAAACGTAGCTTAACCTGATGGATCGACCCGTGCGGCTGTTATTACTTAGCCACGAGCTCCTCAAAAGTTATGTTTACCATATACTGTAACAAAACCAACATACATAAAATATTTCCTTCTCCGGAAATATTTTTTCATTCACATGTCAAGGAGTTCCGTACTTATCAAGATTCGCGTCCCTTTTAGAGTTCCTTGGGGAATAGTTTAAGAGTAATTCTTTCAGATGTACAACATATGTACGTACGTATATTGACTAGAAGTGACAGTTTGTATATTATCAATTAATCTGCCTAGCCTTTTCCCAACTATGTTGGGGTCGGCTTCCAGTCTAACTGGATGCAGCTGAACACCAGTATTTTACATGGAGCGACTGCTTATCTGACCTCCACAACCCAGTTACTGGTTAATACGATACCCCTTGGTAAGACTGGTTGTCAGACTTTCGGGCTTCTGACGACCCGTAACGACTGTCAAAGATCAACGAATGACAGCCGGGACCAATGGCTTAACGTGCTTTCCGAGGCACGGAGGAGTCTCGGTATGTACAGATGGTCATCCATCCGCGGACCAACCCCGGCCAGCCTAGCTTAACCTGATGGATCGACCCAAGCGGCTTATATAACTTAGCCACGAACTCCTATTTGTATATTATTGGTTTGATTTGTATATTGTCATGTTTTTAAAACCACACACACCCCACAGGGTGTCCAGTAAATAGTTTTCCAAAGTATCTAAAAATCTCTTCCTTGTATCAGATTTTTAAGCATCTAGGCTCGTAGGTAATGAAAACTTCCATTCCTTGTATTTTTTGACATAAAATTATTCGTGAATTACTCTACTCATCGACAAGTCTTTTTACTACCATAAACAGACTTGTCTTTCTCCACCTGTTACGATCAGTGGCCTGTTCGAATGCGGCGCTGGAGTGTGTTATGTGCTGACGCTACTCGTCTTCACGCACACATTCACAGCGTGTTTGTACACATGATATACACATAGTAAACACAAGTGACGCGCGTTTCACTTCGTAAGATAAAAATACTATAAGGCTAGGAGTTCATGAAAGCTAAGATTATTTTTGGACAATACGCCTTTTTTTGACACTCGAAAGAATGACACATGAACTTTTCCAACGAGTCTAAAAAAATAAAATGTGAAACTAGCTACCTCCAGTTGCTCAGATATTTAATCCGACCAAACGTTTTGGACTTCGGCCTCTAGGTCTTTTGCCCTTGTCACCATTAGACGTTCCATGCTGTTGGACCCTCTGTGGGCAATGTGGCCAAAGTATCTCACTACACGTTGCAGGCAGATTGAAGAATGCTGATAGGTATCTATCTAAGTATTGCAATTTATTTACGAGAAATTTTACCTGAGATGAAATTGTATATTGCCACTACCTCGTACTGCTGAGCAAGGTCCTGGGTTCGATTCCCATGTCGAGCAAAGTGTTTGTGTATGTCGAGCCACTTGCGCGCTCTTTTAAAGTATGGCTTGCTTGTTAGTAGGTGGGAGCGAGTAGTCAACAGCACAACTTATTGAACCGGAAGTTACTTGAAATATTGCGTAAATATTTTTAAATTAGTAAAAAATCAATGTTTCTCCCACATGTTATTGGGTTTTTCGGTCAAGAATTTCTCAGTAGAAGCCCGGAATCTGGATTAGTGCCTGGTATATGGATAATAGGCTCGTCCCTTATTGCATGGGACTTAAACATAACTGGCTAAATATGGGTGTGTTTTGAAATTGTATGACCTCAGGTCCATTTCTTATTTTTCTAAATATTTTACATACAATGGTACTCTGATCAGATAATCTGATTTTCTCCGTGTAGTGATTTAATCGCAAGCTTTTTACTAAAAGCTCGTAACCCGATTTCGGACCCAAATCAACAGAAGGCCTTTTTCAAATCCTTTATTTTATTAGAACCTTTTTTTTTGCTATCAGAATAGAATGGCTTTGCTGTCTGCTTATCAATCAACCAGCTTAAACCTCTTTTTTTTGAATGGTATCAATTTAAAAATAAAAAGAGAATGAAAAAGACAAAAGAGGATATGAAAGAGAAGGGACTGAATAATAGCGTGACGGTTGACAGGGGAGAATGGAAGAAGAAAACGTGGTGCGCCGACCCCACGTCATTCTACGTGGGGTCGGCGCACCACGTTTTCTAAGGGCAGCTTCGATAAGGGCAGAAAGATTATTAATTATCTCAGAATTGCAAAATCTGCTCTAAAACATGCAATTTAATTCGACACTTTAATTCAGCTTTTTAAAAGTATGTTTGACTTAAACAAACATTTAAAAAGCTATACTGACTTACCCGAATTCCCTTTACTTTAAGCAAGATACTACGAGACGAAATTTTTGTTGATACAACACTAATCGTTATTAATCGTGTCTGTGAAGTTTTACCAACAAATTCTAAGTAAACTTACATAATATTTTATCTACATCACAACCTAAACTCGTAGGTACCTAGGTACCTAAAAACAATATAGAACTACCCACACTAAAATTATTCGCGAATTACATACTACTCGTAGGTATCGAATGGCAAACTCAATACCGAAACAATTGAAACAATAAATTCCGACGCAAACAAAAATACATAAATTCTTCGACTTCACTCAAAAAATAGGACATGGTCACTCAAAAAATGCCCTCAATCTGCCTAGCCTTTTTCCAACTATCTTGGAGTCTACTTCCAGTCTAACTAGGTGCATCGTAATACCAGTAATTTTCATGGAGCGATAGCCTATCTGACCTCCACAACCCAGTTGTTGGGTAACATGCCTCTTGGCATGACATTTTAGCTTCTGGCGACCCATAAAGAATAAAGAGTAAATGTAATGAAAGTGTAACGGTATGGAACTATAGAGATGGACGGGTGGGTAAAAAATGGGTTGGTAAAAATGGAATAGAAAGGGATGAAATGGAAAGTAAATGCAATTCGTGTTCTGGGTATTTTATTATATTTCCATGTTGTAATTTAGAAGGTCTTGTTCAATATGATTAATAGTTCTGATTTAGTAAAATAAAATTAAGAATAATATGTAATTTTATAATTTTGTTTTTATTTAAACAATACTTTATTTTATTGTGAGATAGTCCACAATATTTGTGTAAATGGCAACCCTGCAGACAGACGTGAAAATTATAATGTAATTTGCTCAATTATTTTTTTTAATTTTTCCCGGTATAAATTGAAATGTGGAAGCCGACCCCAACATAGTTGGGAAAAGGCTAGGCAGATGATGATGAAACTGAAATGTGGAAGGTGAAAATGGGTATTAACCCAAAGTTCCTAAATAATAAAATAAAGTAAAACTGGATCATAAGAAATATCACACGCTTGTTCGAAAACTGTCACTATCCGATTTTTTAATCAAATCAATTTTTTTTTTTCATATTTGAAATACTACCTATACCCATTATTTCTATATCAAAGAATAACTTTGTGCACGGGTCGATCCATCAGGTTAAGCTACGCTTGCCGGGGTTGAACTGTGGATGGCTGACCATCTTTTCATACCGAGACTCCTCCGTGCCTCGGAAAACACGTTAAGCCGTTGGTCCCGGCTGTCGTTCGAGGATCTTTGACAGTCGTTAGGGGTCGTCAGAAGCCTGAAAGTCTGACAACCAGTCTTACCAAGGGGTATCGTATTACCCAGTAACTGGGTTGTGGCAGTCAGATAGACAGGCATCCGGTTAGACTGGAAGCCGACCGCAACATGGTTGGGAAAAGGCTAGGCAGATTGAATAACTTTGTGCATGGATTCTTACTTATCACTCATATTCATACTACAAAAAACATTTTTGGCGCTCCTGAAAAGTTAACTTTTTTGGATAGTGACAGTATTGGTTTAAGCGTGCGATATAATGGAGCAGATTTAAAAAAACTACCAGTTTTGAAATTGGATCACAAAAAGTATAATTTACCACATCTATCTACCAGGATAACCAGGACTAAATCGATAGATATTATGTACTTAAATACAGATGTATGTACAAGAATCTTTTGGCGTGTGAATAAAATTGGAACTAATGTCGTCATCCTGTTTTGTCAATTCAATTTAGCAAAACAATTTCACAAATGTTTACCAACAAAGCTCCCATGTCTATGTCATTCAAGCATAAAGGATCCATTAAACAATGTAAGTCTCAAGCATCCTAGGACAGTCAGCTTCACACTCACTGGCTGTCTAATCTATTCACTACGGCAAGACTGTATCCCATATCTCGAGCCAACACGAAAGACATTCAATCACACAAAATGGTAACATCTAGAACAACTATGATGGTTCGCTTTTCACACGCCGGATATCCGCTCGCTACTTCACCGTTCACACGTCTCTGGTCGCCATCCGGGTATTAAAAATACTCTACTGTGACTCACTTTCATCTAACCCACGTAGCACGGACGTAAGAATATCGCGGCGGGATTTGATCGTGCACTGGATTTCCTACTCTCGGTTTTGAGCCGAGCATTGAGAATACAACAGAGTGCATACCAGCGCGTCAAAAACAAACTGTTGAATTTTCAACTCTCGGCGCTAAGTAGTACGTTGAAAATCAAGTGCGCGAAAAAAAATCACCCGTCCAAATGAACCGTCTGGGCCACAGATGAATGCAGATGGGATACTCCGCAGTTTAGGTGTGAAGCTACAATCTCGCGGCGGGCTTATCTCACTGGGCCAAGACTGCCGCGGTCAGAACGTATAAGAGTTACGCTTTAGAAAGAGAGGCAACTTGTAGGTGAATATCAATCTGCCTAGCCTTTTCCCAACTATGTTGGGGTCGGCTTCCAGTCTAACCGGATGCAGCTGAATACCAGTATTTTACATAGAGCGACTGCCTATCTGCCCTCCACAACCCAGTTATTGGGTAATACGATACCCCTTGGTAAGACTGGTTGTCAGACTTTCGGGCTTCTGACGACCCGTAACGACTGCCAAAGATCCACGAATGACAGCTGGGACCAACGGCTTAACGTGCTTTCCGAGGCACCGAATGTTAGAAATCTAGGACCCAACATCGTTTTAGATAAAGAAGTGCTTAAAACTGTAGACTCGGCAGTTTTTCTGGGTATAACAGTAGATGCCAAACTTCAGTGGGGCCCACATATATCAAGCCTAGCGGGAAGGCTCAGTTCAGCCGCCTACGCCGTCAGGAAAGTAAGACAATACACTGACGTTGATACAGCTCGGTTAGTCTATTTTAGTTATTTTCATAGCGTTATGTCATACGGTATTCTGCTCTGGGGCAAAGCCGCTGACATTCAAAATATATTTGTTCTTCAGAAACGAGCTGTTCGAGCAATTTACCAGCTCGGTGCCAGAGTTTCTTTGAGAGATTTTTTTAAACAGATTGGTATTCTCACGGTGGCATCATAATTCATCTTTGCCAATATCTTATATATTAGACAAAATATACATTTATACACTAAAAACAGTGATATTCACAATGTTACCACCAGAAATAAGGACAAATTACGTGCTCCATTTCACCGGCTTCATAAGGTTCATAACTCATTTGTTGGGCTTGGTATATCTTTTTATAACAAGCTACCCTCTTCTTTGCTAGATTTGCCCTTCAATGCGTTCAAAGCTAAAGTAAAATCTAACCTTTGTTCAAAGGCATACTATTCTATCAGCGATTACTTAAACGATAAGAATAGTTGGTCGCTGTGTTTAACTTAAGACAATGTTTATGTTCTTTCTCCAGAATGAGCATACCTACTGACAGGTTATATGAGTTCATATAATTATTTATTTTCTTTGACTGTCAAGGTCAATTTATTTTAATTTTATTTTTATTTACTATTGACATAATCTACTCATTTCAATGTTTATTTTTATTTTTTTTATGAGTGGTATTGCAATATGTGGTTAGCTAGTGACCTCGACAATTGATCATAGTTTTTCTTGCCTGAGCAACCGGCAGCAAGTTTGTCATGCTCCCTTAGATGTCACTGCTTGCGGTAGCGTCGGGGGTCGGGTTGTCTCCTTCCCTCAAATATGGCGAGGGGGGTAATGGCTGATCTTTGCGTTATGCTCGTGAACGGGTGCTGCTTGTGGTGACAGGTCGTCTTGCTGACCTTGGTTTTGTTTTGTTATTAGTAACTTAATTCGTGGTTTATTTTACTTCGATGGTCCTAGTTTATCATCTGTGACTTTGAATTACGACTACATGTACGGCTATATGTAAGTGGGCACGCCCGTTATTACTGGAGGCTTTTATTTACGTATAAAGTTCTGCTTACGTTTTTAGTTTTGTATTTTGTTTCTGCTTGAGTTTTCGATTAATTAATTTTTTTTTGGTATATTGGCGTGTGCTAGCTTACTTATAGCAAATAATTTAATTTAATGTTTTGTGTTGCGTAATGTACCTAAGTTATTATGCGCAGTGTTATATAGATTCATTTTTTTTAACTGAACAGACAGCTGTGCTGCTGGGGAGTTTGTTGCGCCACTTCTTCTCCCCAGCTAAAGCACTAGGAAGTGGTGAAGGGTGGGCGTTTTGTGGGACTGTCTTATGTAATTTTGACGTTCAAAAAGTGCTGATTCTCAGCCTAGTTTGAATAAATGCCTTTTGATTTTGATTTTGCACGGAGGAGTCTCGGTATGTAAAGATGGTCACCCATGTACGGGCCAACCCCGGCAAGTGTAGCTTAACCTGATGGATGGACGCGTGCGTCTGTTATTACTTAGCCACGAACTCTTCTTGTAGGTGAATATAACAGTAGGTAATAAGCGTTGTGCGACCTGAATTGCACTTTATTGTGTCATAGCAAGAGTCGCTTTTTATTTAAAAGATTTTGCGGAGTCTCCCATCTGTATTAATCTGTGCCTGGGCTAGGTACGGATATCTAAGCCGAATCGGATCGAGCGACGTACGATTTCAAAGAAGCTTTGATGACACGGTTCGACTATTAAATGAATATTAAATAATAATATGGTTCCAGGATTAGCAATCGAGAATGTATTAAGTATTCATGCTGCATATTATCTACTAGTGATGAAAATATATTTTTTCCTGAAACTTGTTGGCACTTTGGAGAAACCAAGGACCTAGCAAAGAAGGTTAGAATCTTTGAATAGACGTAGATAGACTCAGATAAACATTTATTTATTTATTTAGTTAACAATACTGACTTTATACACGCTGCTTTTTTATTGGCTAGGGAGCTGCCGCGACAGTGTTGTACACATCATAATGACTAACTTTTACCATGGGACCAAACTTGAAATCGTGAAAAAAAAATGAGCTGTTCCCTAAATTTATGTTCGCATAACTCGTCTAAATGTAGGGTACCTACAGCTCCCATAGTTAAAGTTGTTCATAATGGTGAGTACAACACTATCAAGGCAGCGCCCTAGCCAATAAAAAAGCAGCGTGTATACAGAGTGGAATACCTACCTGTTGTAAATATTCGTCGGCCAGTTTTAGTGGCGGATGAGTCCTTAACAGAAATATAATAATAACCAATTATGTACCTTCCATATCCGACGAATGGTCTTGGTCTTTATGAAACACAATACAATAGTTAACCTCTTGATCGTCGGGCCTCTGTATGCGCTAGTACCGCAAACGTCGCCTACTTCGACAAGCGTCGAAGTACTTGTTGATTTTTGGGCAAGCTTTCGAAAAAACGCAGATTTTGTTAATACATAGCCAGTTAAACGTTACATGTTATACCTTCCTGGCTTCGTTATTAGATTACCTAACTACTTATACCATTCATTATGCAAATGCAACTGACCTTATCTAGCAACGATGCGTTAAGTTTTTGTTTTGATAATTTTCACTCACATAACCTTCAAACTTTCTCACATCACATCTAATCTACACAAACATTCACCAAAAAAACACTTTATTACGATAACACAATATCTGTAGAAACGATAAAACACCACACATTAACAACAATCCACTTATAAACAATAACCAAACCATAAAAACTATTTGTTTACGCAACGACAAAATTTCGGCGCGAACTCCGCGTGGTGCCGACGGATTACTTTTATTGTATTTTACTTTTGGAAATACGATTACGATGATAATACGCAATAATGTCGGTAGCTAAAATATGTTTGTGGAACAATAATCTAACTACATAAGTGTATTTCAAACACTAAACAAAAATATTTATCATAAAACATTACGAAATACGACGGCCCTATCAAATTATGAACATTACAAAAGTTTCGTAACTTTTTCTCGACATATTTATAACTTTTCTATAAACTATCACATCATACGAAATCTATACTTATTTCTCAGTAATTCTGTATACAAATCTCATAGGATTACTCACCGTTTCCTTCTTGAAAACATTTTTTCTAAACTTAGACACCCGCACGAATCACTCGTAAAACAACAAATATGGCCGTCACAGAGCTTCACAGAAGCACTAATTTCTTTCTATTTTTTTGCTTCCGTTTTGTTGGCACTCCTGTTTAAATGTTACCAAAATAGGTCAAGCATGAATCGACTAATCGAATGATACAGCTAGATCGTGTTGCAAGTGCCAATAAATAGAAAATATTACCGTCCAATGACAACCATGCGTGTTGACAGTTGTTATTATCCAATGGTGTAACGCCGACGTTTCGAGTCATTAAATCTTATTATCCAATGGTGTTACGCCGACGTTTGAGAGGAGTGCGGAAAGTAGGCGATTTCCGACAAGTGGCATTTTTATTCACGAACGAGCGATGCGAGCAAGTGTATAAGTCGACACGAGGCGGAAATCATCTTACACACGTGTATGTTATATATTATATGAAAGCGGTTCATAACTATCTTACTAGGAATATAACTATAATACGAGCATGATCTAGTAATATAAGTATTAGGGTACTCCGACAGTTTTCATATAACTAAATAAATACTGAATATTATGGTAGATAACTATATCCCTAGGGATATAACTATATCACGGCTACAATCATATTACTGTGACATATGCATACATGTAACCCAGTAGGTAATATTTTTATTTTATCTGCGAGTAGTTACTTTGTTAGTAACCTCTCGGAAAATTCCCACTTTAAGATAAGCCAATATCCAACAGAGTATGAAGATTTACCCAAATAATCCAAAAAAAAAAAATCTATCCTTCCGTTCATCTAACTACACACACTCTTGCAAATGTCAAAAAGACGTAAAATTACAACTTACACAACCTTTTTCTAAAATTCTAAGCTTAGAAACCGCAAAACGTTTGAAAAACGCGAACAAGAGAGATCTAAACTAAAATAAAAAGACTAGAAAGATGAGCCATGCAGGACATCAAATGGCTTAATCTAAGCCGTTTACTCTTCTATTCAACAATGACTATATCTTTTATACGTCTTCACTGTTCGTCTCTTCGATCCGAACTAGCCGCCACAATCGCAAATCACATTATATGGGAGCCGGTACTGTAGAATAGCCTTGGAGTATTTATAAGACAAGCTATAGAACGGATTTGTTGTTTATAATAATGTATGTATTTAACAGACAACTGGATCCAATTAATTAGAAAAATACTTTCAATTCTAGATGTTAGTAAATAATTTATTTGCTATGTTAGTACTTAAATTCTATTACCGACAGGGTGGTTTTTATAAGATGCCTCATTAAGGGGCTTTCGTGAGGCCCATCAGCAACAGGTTTAAAGTTACTGAGAGAAACTAAGGACAGAATATAACAAAATCAAAATCAAAAATCAAAATCAAAAGTCATTTATTCAAACTAGGCTGAGAATCAGCACTTTTTGAACGTCAAAATTACATAAGACAGTCCCCCAAAAACGCCCGCCCTTCACCACTTCCTAGTGCTTTAGCTGGGGAGAAGAAGTGGCGCAACAAACTCCCCAGCAGCACAGCTGTCTGTTCAGTTAAAAAAATGATTCTATATAATACTGCGCATAATAATTTATTTACATTACGCAACACAAAACATTAAATTAAATTATTTGCTATAAGTAAGCTAGCACACGCCAATATACCAAAAAAAAAAAAAAAAAAACGAAAACAATATTCAAGCAGAAACAAAATACAAAACTAAAAACGTAAGCAGAACTTTATACCTAAATAAAAGCCTCCAGGAATAAAGGGCGTGCCCACTTACATATAGCCGTACATGTAGTCGTAACTCACAAGTCACAGATAGGGATAAACTAGGACCATCGAAGTAAAATCAACAACGAGTTAAATTACTAATAACAAAACAAAACCAAGGTCAGCAAGACGACCTGTCACCACAAGCAGCACCCGTTCACGAGTATAACGCAAAGATCAGCCATTACCCCCCTCGCCATATTTGAGGGAAGGAGACAACCCGACCCCCGACGCTACCGCAAGCAGTGACATCTAAGGGAGCATGACGAACTTGCTGCCGGTTGCTCGGGCAAGAAAAACTATGATCAATTGTCGAGGTCACTAGCTAACCACATATTGCAATACCACTCATAAAAAAATAAATAAACATTGAAATGAGTAGATTATGTCAATAATAAATAAAAATAAAATTAAAATAAATTGACCTTGAGAGTCAAAGAAAATAAATAATTATATGAACTCATATAACCTGTCAGTAGCTATGCTAATTCTGGAGAAAGAACATAAACATTGTCTTAAGTTAAACACAGCGACCAACTATTCTTATCGTTTAAGTAATCGTTGATAGAATAGTATGCCTTTGAACAAAGGTTAGATTTTACTTTAGCTTTGAACGCATTAAAGGGCAAATCTAGCAAAGAAGAGGGTAGCCTGTTATAAAAAGTTATACCAAGCCCAACAAATGAGTTATGAACCTTATGAAGCCGGTGAAATGGAGCACGTAATTTGTCCTTATTTCTGGTGTTAACATTGTGAATATCACTGTTTTTAGTGTATAAATGTATATTTTGTCTAATATATAAGATGTTGGCGAAGATGAATTGTGATGCCACCGTGAGAATACCAATCTGTTTAAAAAAATCTCTCAAAGAAACTCTGGCACCGAGCTGGTAAATTGCTCGAACAGCTCGTTTCTGAAGAACAAATATATTTTGAATGTCAGCGGCTTTGCCCCAGAGCAGAATACCGTATGACATAACGCTATGAAAATAACTAAAATAGACTAACCGAGCTGTATCAACGTCAGTGTATTGTCTTACTTTCCTGACGGCGTAGGCGGCTGAACTGAGCCTTCCCGCTAGGCTTGATATATGTGGGCCCCACTGAAGTTTGGCATCTACTGTTATACCCAGAAAAACTGCCGAGTCTACAGTTTTAAGCATCTCTTTATCTAAAACGATGTTGGGTCCTAGATTTCTAACATTCGGTAAGGCAAACTTTATACATTTCGTTTTTTTAGCATTGAGAACTAAGTTATTTGTCGTAAACCAATCTGTAACCATTGAGAGTGCACTGTTTACGTCGTCAAAATCTTGTCTATTCCTGTCTACTTTAAAAATAAGAGAGGTGTCATCTGCAAACAGTACAACGTCACAGATACCCTTTAAATAGAATGGTAAGTCATTGATATACACTAAAAACAAGAATGGACCCAGTATTGAACCTTGAGGTACACCTAACTGAACTGGTAGCCCGGAAGATTTCACACCATTTACATCTACACATTGAAACCTATTATGTAAATATGAATTTATTACTTTAAGAGCTTCGTTTTGTACACCGTAATGATGTAGTTTACGCAAAAGCGTGTCATGGTGCACGCAATCAAAGGCTTTGGAAAGGTCACAGAAAATTCCAATAGCATTTTGCGAGTTCTCCCATGCGTTAAATATATGTTTCAGCAGAGCAACACCCGCATCTGTAGTCGAACGACCTTTAGTAAAGCCATATTGTTCATCATGAAGGAGGCCATTTAAATTAAAATGTCTTAGCAACTGCTTGAGTATTAACTTTTCAAATATTTTGCTAAATGCAGGTAAGATAGAAATAGGCCTAAAATTGCCAACGTCATTTTTATTACCTGATTTAAATATAATATAATATATAATATAATATTCCACAACTATCACACAACGCCGTCTAGCCTCAAGCTAAGCAGAGCTTGTGTTATGAGTACTAGACAACTGATAAACATACTTATATATTTCTAAATACATACATATATAGATAAATAAATAAAGGTATGACTTTACTACTTTTCATGAGGTCAGGAAAAGTTCCTACATCAACACATTTATTAAAACTAACAGCTAGATAGGGGGCTTCTATGTCTATTATATTACTTAACAGTTTAATGGAGATGCCCCAGTAATCACCAGTGTTTTTAGACTTAAGTGTGTTAAATACATTAACTACATCACGAGGTGTTATATGTTCGAAGCTAAATAAGCGACCACATTTAGGCACACTACTATGCAAAAGGTTTTCAGCTTTAGACGGGGATGAATTTAAGGAGCGAGTCGTAGTTATAGGTATGTTGGCAAAAAACTCATTAAATGCCTCAGCAACGTCTGCTGCTTTATTAACTAATTTGTTGTCGACCATAACTTCAAGTTGTTTGTCTTGTTTAACCGACTTACCCGTTTCATTGTTAATAATTTTCCAAGTGGTTTTTACTTTGTTATTGGAATTTTTAATTGTATTGCTTAAAAATTTAGATTTAGCACAAACACAAATACTTTTAAATAATTTTGAATAATTTTTGACATACTCTAGGAAAGGAGTATCAAACCTGTGCTTTTTCAAACCATATAATTCGTATAGTCTCGCTCTACTTTTATAAATACCTGGAGTAGCCCATTGGTTAAAGCCAACGGTAGTGCCATTGATATTAATGGTTTTGGTCTTGAAGGTAGATTGGTACTCTTTTTGCACAACATCAAAAAGGGCTCCATAGATTTCATTAGGATTGTCATGTTCTACTATAGATGGTCTAATTCTTTGGGCTACATTATTTTTAAATTTGTTGCAACGACTAGCTGTATAAGGCCTGCATTCTATTTTATGCGGCTTTTTATGTAATGGCATAGGGAAGCTAGCTAATAAACCACAGTGGTCAGACCTTAAGTCACTTAGCACTAATTTATTTTTGGCATCACAATCACCAAATATATTATCAAGATATGTGGACGAAGATGCCGTGATCCTAGTAGGTTCAAAAAATAAGTTAAATAAATTATAAGACCTAAAAAGATTGAGAAGTCTAATACTTAATGGAGTAACATCTAAAATATTAATATTAAAATCTCCACATAAAATTATACTTTTATTACTAGATTTTAACCTATTCAGTGCATCTTCCATTACCGATTCAAAATGAGTAAAATCCCCAGAAGGGGGTCGATATACGCAAATTATAACGTATCGCTCGAGTTCAACACAAGACAACTCAATAGTGCGCTCGATAGAAAGATTAACTAAATCTAACCGTTGTTTACATTTCAACTTGTTTGAAACCAGAACTAAAGACCCACCGCGAATAGCACTTTTTCTTACAAATGCACTTTGTACAGTAAAATAATCATCATTCATAAACAATACTTCATGTTCCTTCAACCAGTGTTCAGTCATACATAACACCTGAACATTATAGTTCTCCATAAATAAACTTAACTCTAGCTCTTTGCCGGACAGACCCTGCATATTTTGATGTACAACATTCAATATATGCGGCTGACCCATTGTCGCACCTAATAGTTTAAACTACAAGGTGTGTCAAAAGTGGTGTTAGTACCAGTACTAACAGTATTCGATGGTACACTACAGGTACCGGTGTCACTTTGTATATTGTATGCTAAAAGATTAGCAATAAGTCTCCGACAACTAGGTGGCAAATACATTGTATTATTTGTCAGTTTGTAATCAGTAATAAATTGATTACAGTCGAAATATAAAATAGCATCACTGTGATGACAAGTCCTATTATAAATTAACATATTTAAATTATAAATGTGCCTATTTTGCTCATCATACAAATATTGCGAATAAGGTAAGGCACAGAAAATAAATTTACAATTCTTGGTCTTGTTAAGATGCAACATCAAATGGACACATTCATTTATGTCCTTTTTTCTTACAGTTAAACTATCCCCATACAATAATATAACAGTGGAACTGGGGTTTATTTTTGTCAATTTAATTTTCCTAATTAATTGGCTAATACTGGCACCGGGTAAACAATGATTAATTACAGATTGTTGTGAACACTGATTAAATATACTACCAAAACCTTGACCAAATTTGTCAGAAAATATATATGTTGTTTTAATCAAATTATTCATACTATTGTTATCATCATACACACAGCTACCTACTGGCTGAGCCACTGAGGGTGTGGGTGTACCAAGTTGAAGCTGGGGCTCTTGGGAGCAGGCACAGCTAAAAGAGAGGTTATTAGTCAGAGACTCATACCTCTCCGCATTGTACTTGACCAGGTCTGCCAACTCATTGGCCTCCTGCAAGCGCTTACTCAGGTCTTGTTGAGTAGCCTCATATTTACTAAAGATCTCCTTTAGAGCAAATTCCTTTACAAACAATTCATCCTGAAGGTGCTGAGTGTCGGTATCATACATAGTATTACATAATTCTAACTCAGTATTACACTTTTTTAATTCGTGAATTAAATTTAGATTTTTTTGCCTAAGTTTTGTATTCAATTTATTAACTTTATGGCGTTTTAATGATTTATGAATTTTTCTAATTAATCTATTAATTTTAATATATTTTTTTATCTTGTTATGGCTAGTATACAGTTTGCATTTAGTAACAGTGTCATCAGTCAAGTCTATTGTTACAATTGGCTCAACACATGTGGATCCGGACCCGCTACCAACCAACTCATCATAAAGTTTGCATGTGATCGCAGACTCTTCACTGGCTTTGTGGGATTCCAGACGGGTTATTGTGTTGTGGGCTCTGCTTAATTCCAGTTCTAATTCAGATATCCGTCTCAAAGCCAGATCATGGGTGTCACTACATTGTTGGAAATTTGACACGAGTTGAAGGAGATGTTGATGCTGGTCAAGTGTGTCCATATGCTGTGTATGTAGTTCAGCCAACTGGTTCTTAAGCTCAGTGTTCTTGTTATTAATATACTGTACTTCCACCTCGCTGTCTTCCCTTTCCTGTAGCAGCTGATCGCATTGCTTTTTACTATATTCCAACTCTTTTAATGTAGCCCTCAGTTTTTCCTCCAGGGATGCAGTTCTACGGGTCAACATATTTACAAGCAGACCCTAGATGCACCCTGGAATGAGATAAGAGAAAGCTAAGTGAATAAAAGGAATAAGAAAGCAGGATAAGATGTGTATAGTAAATACCTACTTGATCAAAGGGCCTACTGGAATTACAAATAATTTTGAACAAACAAAAGAATAAAAGTTATGAGGAGTGTGTAATCTCAATTATGGGATTATAATTTATATTTTAATTCACTGGTATGTCTATTGAAAAACAACAAAAATTAAGTTTGCAAAAAGGTTGGGGGTAGGTACTACTATTTTAAATGTATCTAAATCCAGTTATTAACATTAATTTGCACTAATACAGTAATTTAACATAACAGAGGATGTCTAATAATAAAAGGCAGTGTTTCCTGTGGGGTCCTTAACGTAATTGATGCGATTATATCCTAATTAAGCATGAACATAATGTGCAGTAAAAAAAAAAAAAAAAAAAAATTATGGAGAACTAGAGGTTTATTTAGGGCGCAGCTCAAAGGGACGAGCAATATAAACGTTACAGAGGAAAATGTGTATTGGGAACTAACTGTTTAGTAATAAATATGCATGAAATTAAAACAAATACTCCCCAGGATAGGTGGTGATTTCAAATCCGTCCGTTGGATGACAGCTGATACTATTTCATTGATTTTGCTTTGATTTTGCAGGGAAATTACTCACAAACACTAGACCTTAATATTTATGACTACATCTATCGAATTTAAACACTTTTATCAATAATTATACATGAAAAATATTAATTTTACAATTTAATTCTAACACGAAAAAATTTGACGTTCCGCCTGCCAGTGTTGCCCCAACTTATGTCCTAACAGTTGGAAAAGAGCGCATATTACAGCCGCAACGAACCGCAATGCAACGCATTTTCACACAAAAAGGTTCTGTGCGGCCCGCCTGGTTTGGTTCATAAAAAAAACATACGAAAGTGATGAAGCAAGGTTTTCAATGCGTTGCATTGTGCTAGCCTTATATCCCGGTTACTTTTTTCCCGGTTCCGTTTCCGTGGGTTAATTTCGGACTTCCACGCGGGTGAAGCCACTGGCAAAAGCTAGTAGGCGTTTTAGTTTTATTTTTATTTATAAATAAGGGGTATAATTTTTATCTTTTTTATCTTCTTAATATATTTCATACCTGCAAATCAGGGAAACTCAGCAGCATAGGGGATGGATGCTTGATAGATGGTAAAGTGGTAAACAGCATATCTTACGCGGACGACATGGTGCTGCTGAGTCCCTCGATTGAGGCACTCAGGCAATTGCTTGAGATTTTTGAGAGATACGCCATGACTCACGGCCTTTTGTACAATGTGAAGAAGAGTGTATTCATGGTGTTCGGGGTTAGTACAACGAAGCATAGAGCAGTGCCGCCGGTGTACCTATATGGTGTAGCCCTAAATAGAGTGCCTTGTTTTAAGTACCTTGGCCACTTAGTAGCTGAGGATCTGAATGATGACCAGGATATGGAACGGGAACGAAGGGCGTTGTCAGTCCGATGCAATATGTTGGCCCGCAGGTTTGCTAGATGTACGAGACCGGTTAAGATCACCCTTTTCAAGACATACTGTCAGTCATTTTACACATGCAGCCTGTGGGTTAGATATACGTAGAAGGCCTACAATGCTCTTCGGGTCCAGTATTACAACGCCCTCCGGGTGCTGTTGGGGCTACCTCAATTCTGTAGTGTGTCAGGCATGTTTGCTGAATCGGCTACCGATAGTTTTTCAGCAATTATGCGAAAAAGAACAGCATCATTGTTACGCAGGATTCGAGGGAGAGCCAATAGCATCCTGAAGGTGATTGGGAATAGGCCAGATGGCGATTTTCTGGAGTATTGGACCCGTATGCATAACTGCGAGTCTGATGCTGCAGGAAAATATATGAATTATAATAATTGTAATTAAGTATAGGTACTAACATAGTGACGTAAGCTGTATTACTAACAAAGAGCTATGGAATAAGGTTCTGAAATAAAACTTTTATTATTATTATTATTAAATACCTACAAAGTCGCGCTCTACAGTCCCATTCATACCCTGCCGTCGCATCTAACCGAAACTACTGGTAGTAGATCGAACTCCCGTGTCTTGCGCGTCTCGTTACGTAAGATCAATTGGCTAGCACACAATGTGACGACTCAGTTACGAGTTCCGGGTAGCTATGTACCTACTACCCGGTTAAAGAGTTACGATTGGATAGTAGAGAGGAGTATTGGATTTTAACAAAAGAATCCTGTATGCATTCGGGTAGAATTATGGTTACGATGTGTGAGGTTTGGTATTTGGTTCCCAGCCTGAGATACATATGGCCATGTTGGTGGGGGATAAGGAAGAAAATATGGGGGAAAAGTCCAAAATTCATCGTTGTTGTGAATAGCTGCACCCAACCGCGGACGAAATTAAATAGTTTATTCTTAAAAAAAAATAATATAAGCTAGATTGAATCAACATTTCCTATCTGACTACGCTTGAGAAGAAATGGCGAAACAAACTCAGTGTTCAAAGTCTCTTTTAAATTCCAGACATAATAAAATAAAAAACAAAAAAAAATGACAAAAATGATTTATTGTCATAAAACCGATTATACACCAGAATATGGAATTCTCTGACTCCTGCACCAGTTAAAACTGTGTTGCAGGAGCCAGTGTCCTCCCCGTAATAACAAGAACACACTTAAAGTTTTATGTAACATAAAAAGAAAAAAAAAAGACACTGTTTTAAATCAAAATGAATTTTAAAAAAAATGTAATGTACAAAAATAATTGAAGAAAAAAAAAGTAAAAGTAAGAAATTAAAATAAAATAGGAATTACAAAATTAGTATTAACGGTTCAAATTTCTATTTTTGCGCGAGGGTATATTTGTGTGTGAGAGCTGTGTTTGTGTATATTATGTGAGTTGGCTTGCCTGAAGTAGCGGATTAGCAATTTGGTTCAAGAATTTGAATTTGTGTTACGCAATTAGGGTGATGGTATTTATTACTATTTTATGTAATTTAAGTCACTACAGTCAATAGATTCTCTACCGCGTCGTAGTCAAGGGACTTCAGCCAGATGAAGATAACTTCCTTAAATTTATTGTTGCTTAATTTACGTATGGAATTAATTTTATTGCATTTGTTATACACATAATCTTGGTCTAATCCGGTGAGAACCATGTGAATGAATGAACCATGTGTTTTGAGGAAAGAAAACCAGATAAGTTTGAGTGGACCTGTCCATACAGTACAAGCATTTGTCAGTAATCATGTAGCTCAACTCAGGAGTAAAGGTGTTGCAGACCAAAAACTAAGCTATGTTAGGATAAGCATAGCTCTCACAGCTGGCGGGCGGGGGTGCTTAGCATAGCTCGCGTAGCTCCGGATCGGTATACTTACACAACTAACATAGCTTCACATATTTCACAGCGTAGTTTGCATAGTTCTGCACACAAATATGAAAAACTGCGCCAGCTATGTGAGCTAAGCTAAACTAACATAGCTTAGTTTGCGGTCTGCAACCCGCTGGGGACTGGACTGAACAATAGATCAGGTGCTTTTTTTGTGGTAGTTAGTTCTCTTCGTGATTACTGAGATATGTGTGTAACTAATACCCATAATTACAGTACTTACCTATATATCGCACAGTGAGAATGATTAACGAGTATATTGTAAATATCTTTTTTAATGCATTTTGGATTAAATTAATTTTGGATTGAAAAAGTTATGACATATCCTAAAATACGAACACAATTTTGTGATTTCCCACAAAATGCAAATTTCGTGTTAGGTCTCTTTTATTCTCACGGTGCGATATCTGTGTAGGTAAACCTTCGAGGAATCCTTTATTCTCCAATGAATTGTACGGAAGTAGAGATATTAATAAAACTAAGAATTCATGTTATCAAAACCTGAGAATTCATATCATCATTCTGCATAGCCCTTTCCCAACTAAGTTGGGGTCGGCTTCCAGTCTAACCGGATGCAGCTGAATACCAGTATTTTACATGGAGCGACAGCCTATCTGACCTCCACAACCCAGTTATTGGGTAATACGATACCCTTTGGTAAGACTGGTTGTCAGAATTTCGGGCTTCTGCAACCCGTAATGACTGTCAAAGATCCACGAATGACAGCCGGGACTAATGGCTTAACGTGCTTTCCCAGGCACGGAGGAGTCTCGGTTTGAAAAGATGGTCACCCATCCACGGACCAACCCCGGCAAGCGTAGCTTAACCTGATGGATCGACCCGTGCGGCTGTTATTACTTAGCCACGAGCTCCTCTATCAAAACCACACTAAGGGCCTATTTCACGATGTCCGAATAGCCACTACTTACCGAATAAATTAAAAATGGAACAGAATTTGTATGAAATTATCCGCCAAGTAAGTTAATAGAAACTTAATCGTAGGTGGTGAAACAGGCCCTTATTGAAATAATATTAATAAAACTAAGAATTCATGTTATCAAAACCACGCTAACTGAAATAATATACGAATGCTGCAGAATTAAAACAATTAACACGATACAAAATAAATTTAATATAAACCCTCGGAGTTGCCACCTGCCAAAGTCACACGTCATAGTTGAAATATGTTCTAACCACAACACAGGAAAATGACAAAGTTTCATACCGTGAAATCTCAATGCTGAGTTATTATTGGCTATTGTTTAAATGGACAACTAAATGTTGAAGTTTCTTTCAGCTTCAAATTATTTGCTATCAGCAAATTAAATATAGTGAATAGAGACGCCACTAGTTAGCTGCAAGAATAAAAATATTGATCAACAAATAATGTCATATTACGCAGTTCTATTCAAGTAATTTCGATGTAGCGCTCGCCAGCTCGGCGACACAACTTTTTTTTTATTTGAGATGGGTTTTCTCTTGACTCTAGTCTAAGTCAGAGATGACAGAGGCAAAGTCGAAGATGGAGTGAGGTTACCCAGAAGAAGCCTGTTCACTCTCACTTTGTAGAGATTAGGATTGTATGCGCTCGAAAACACAGACGCAGGTAGTGAATTCCACTCTTTTGCTGTGCGCATTAGAAAAGACATTTGGAAACGCTTTGTGCGAATTGGTGGAATAGCAACTGGGTAGGGATGGTAACTGGCAGTGAGTCTAGATGTTCGATGGTAGAAGGGGGTCGGTGGAATCAGGTCATGAAGATTTTACCATAACCTAACCCATTTGTTCGGGTTTCCCTAATCTTGTATTCCAATTGTAAGTAAATCTTGGTGTAAGTATTTTGTATTACATAACACATACATCTGCTGATAAATCATCAGCTTAAAACATTCCTACTGCTGGGACACAGACCTCCTCTCTGTGACCCTCACACAAGGTCGGACGACTGTTATAAAAGGCATTTCCTAGACCACTTATACATAAATAAATAAACTATCAAGAACAATTGACGTTATCATGAGGCTAGCATTTGGTAAGTAAACTATTATTATGAAAAAAAAATTGTAGGCGCAGTTCGAGGTCACGCCGTTTATTTAAACAGAAATTTTACTACGGTTTCCGATACTGCTGTAGCCATTATATTTGCTCGACAGTAGACTTAGTAGGCTCATTGCATTCCTCATAAAATAAGCTTTCACCAGTTATGATATTTTTCAGTTCTGAGGAAATTTACGGCCGATATGAGAAGACATCTTAAACTTTTTTGCTATTTGCAACAGATTTTCTTACGGTTTCGGATACTGCCGCAGCTATTGTATTTGCTTGGCACTAGATATTTTAGACTCATTGCATTCCTTCTGATACAAGCTTTCTTCGATTGGGGTATTTTTCATTTCTGAGCAGATTTACGGCCGATATGAGACGATATTGGAGATTATTTTGCTAATGTCATTAGTTTTTAACCCTATTTTGGCCAATATTTCTGTTGTTTCTCTTTTACTAGAATATCTGGTCTAGCTAAATATGTTATGGCGCTATACGAATTGATATTTCGACACATAGTGAAAAATGGAGTGTCGGGCGCATGCGCGTGCACTCGCAGTGTGACGTCATACGCAAGTTTTATCCACCATAAAAAATTGTTATAAATATGACCTATCTTTTGAATGCCCAACCATTACTCTAGCATTAAAAGTTTCGTAGTTATTAGCGGTTGAAATCTTACATGTTTTTATCTGTCAGAAATGTTGAACTTATCACCAGTACTCCGAGCGAAAAGAAAGTTTTCACGTCAATTTTATAAAAAAACACCAGCAGTTCCCTGGCGACTTCATCAGCCTATAGAGCTCCCACTGCTGAAACACAGCCCTCCTCTCTGTGAGGGGGAGCGGGCCATAATCCATCACGAGGGCCCAGTGCGGGTTGGGGATGTCACATGTCTTCGAATATTAAGACGTATTTTGTATTAAGCAATTTTTTTTTTTTTGCAAACACATTCCAAATATGAACTTTGCGACTGTTTTGTTACCGATAAAACCACATGATGTCAAAATGACTTGATAGCTGATTTTTCTTGCTAACCCAATGTTTCAATGGCGATTCATATAATTACTAATTGTTACTTACTGTTCGGTAAAATCAACATGGTTTGATGATGCTGCCCTTTGCGAGTGGGTATAGAGTGTGTGTATGTGCATGAGTGTGTGTGTGTGTAATAGTGTGAGTGCGTGAGTGTGTATGACAGTGTATATAGGGTAACTGGCAATTAGTGACCGATACTTAAACACATGATTGTACTCATGATAACAAACAACTTTTACTATGGGACCAAACCTGAATACGAGAAAAAAAAGTCTGACTTTAATTGTCAAGGGTTTGGTAAGTTAGAAAGATGAAGCTTTGCCCATAGCATCGATATTGCAAGAAACTCCACGGACACTATAATCAAAATATTGTTACAAATCAATCAATCAATCTGCCTAGCCTTTTCCCAACTATGTTGGGGTCGGCTTCCAGTCTAACCGGATACAGCTGAATACCAGTATTTTACATGGAGCCACTGCCTATCTGACCTCCACAACCCAGTTACTGGGTAATACGATACCCCTTGGTAAGACTGGTTGTCAGACTTTCGGGCTTCTGATGACCCGTAACGACTGTCAAAGATCCTCGAATGACAGCCGGGACCAACGGCTTAAGAGGATTGTGAAGTGCCGATACGCGGTGCGAGTCTTGGAGGCAATTACCTACGTTTCATACAATTATTTACATAAATATTGTTTCGGGCGATAACGTTTTCTCCCCTCTAAACCTGTACAAAATGATACAATTTTGATTTTATTACATTCAGTGTACTTTAATCTAGGTCTGTACGTTTTTCTTTTTTAGTAATTCAATTTAATTTAATTAAAAAAAAAAATCGCTCGAGGAAGTTTTTATTTCAAAAATATAGATATTTAGATGCTAATAACTTATATCGTATACAATATTTCTTTATATTAAAAACGTACGGACCTAGTTTTTCATTATACCTACAACATTTCCAAAAATTATGAAAATTAGACTATATTTACGGGGAGAAAAACGTTATCGCTTTTTGTATGAAAATTTACAGCTTCACAATCCTCTTAACGTGCTTTCCGAGGCACGAAGGAGTCTCGGTATGAAAAGATGGTCACCCATCCACAGACCAACCCCGGCAAGCGTAGCTTAACTTGATGGATCGATCCGTGCGGCTGTTATTACTTAGCCACGAGCTCAATCGTCTTTCGACAACTAAAAGTGAACCTTCTGTATTTTCACATTCATGTTGGAACTAACAAAACTGCACTCAACTAGATATAACTGCAACGAGGCCAGTCCGAACCGCTTCAAACTGGAATGAACTGGATCTGACGAGTTTGAGCTGGTTTTGTGCAAAAGTTCTTTTTGTTTGTTCAAGTTCAGCTGTTTTGTGACCTACTGTCGACCCTGCTCTCATTTGCTGATCGGGTCGCTATGGACAATGGATCATTTTGATTAGGGAATTTATAAGTTTAATTTTTAAAACACTTCATTGTATCAATAATATGGAGCGAATTATTCTGATATATGATATGGCTAGAAGGGGGTGACTACTGAGATGACGACTAATAGAGAAGTACAAACGATAAAGACACAATGCGCCAACCCCAAATAAATGGGGATAAAGGCAAAACAATGATGATGATGATCTACATAGTGTCACTTACCCACTATGTTAGTAAAACATTAACACAGAAACACTTTGTGATATCACTGCTGCAAGGTGACAGGCCCAGCCGATACCTTGCAGCAATGGTTCACAGACGCACAATCTAGCCTGCTTGCTACCATCGACAGGATGCTGTTGGTGCTGCCCTGCACTCTACTAACGAGGGATACGCACTGCCTCCGCATCACAGCGTAGAAGCAGTCAACGCGAGCTCCAGCAAACATCTCTGATGTGCTGCAGTATCGGGGCAACCCCATCAGCACCCTTTTTTTTTTTGTGGATGGGAAATCATCAAATAACTTCTCCCGCTCTGGGTGGAGCGGAAGGGCGTGTCAGACTTTTACTGACTAAAACCCACCCGTGTTCCTTTAGTTGCCTATGCCAGGGCCACGGTATCTTTTTCAAACAACCCGCGACCCCAGCGGCATCGGCCCTATTGGACCCCATCTTTTGCTGACATCTCTTTGAGGCGCGCGTGGAACACAACGCGCCGTCGACCCGGGCCTGGTCCTCACCGGACGGCGAGCTACCCACTACTCACCGTCCGCAAGCCCGCGCCTACGGTGGCCGGGAATCGGCTATCGATTCCCGCCGCCCAGGGCGTCTCCTGCGGCGACTGAGGGCGTGAGGCTGCCTCTCCCTCACGCGTTCCGCCTCCTCCTTCGCGAGCATTACCGCTTCGCAGAAGGAGGTGACGGCCTCCCATGCACTCTCGCTCCGCACCATGGCCTGGACCAGGCTCGGACGCGAGAGATCGCCGCCGCCGATCGCCTCCGTGAGAACACGGCGGTGCTCTGCCCAAGCCGGGCAGTCCTCCACTGTATGCTCCACCGTGTCCTCTGGGCGATCCACACAATGGTGACACCCGGGCGTTTCCTCCCGCCTTATGCGAAACCCCATCAGCACCCTGAATGTATTATGTATGATTTCTGAGTATAACGAGCCCTCGGAATGCAAGAGTAAGAAGACGTGCAGTAAGCACTAAATACAGTCCATTTGACCTCTTTAGATGCACGCCTGAAACTGTGTGCACACACAATGCACCGCTTTACCAGTTAACTCCTTAATGATAACAAAAGATAATTCTGACAGTCACCACGTAACGACTTAAAAATTCTATTTTTGTTTTCATCATCATCATTGGCTTGTAGAAACCATGTAGATACCCAATACAATGACATCAAAATGCATGGTCATTTTATACAGGGTCAAATTAAATGTGCTAGCAAAACTTTACAGATTGGATGGGTATTGATGTTTATCTAATTTAATTTTATCGTCATTAGACATAGCATTAAAGTTGCTGTAGTCACTATACTTCTCAGACTGGGTCAGGAGGATAGCACTGCGTAGTGCGTCGTATCCTCATAATTATGAACGATATCATAATTAGTTCCTTAATTTGCAGGCCAATTCCCAACCGCATACATTTATGTAAGGTCATGTCAATGTGTGCTCGAATGTCAAAATCAAAAGTCATTTATTTAAACTAGGCTGAGAATCAGCACTTTTTGAACGTCCCACAAAACGCCCGCCCTTCACCACTTCCTAGTGCTTTAGGTGAGGACAAGAAGTGGCGCAACAAACTCTTCAGCAGCACAGCTGTCTGTTCAGTTAAAAAAAAAAAAATGAATCTATACAACACTGCGCATAATAATTTAGGTACATTACGCAACACAAAACATTAAATTAAATTATTTGCTATAAGTATGCTAGCACACGCCAATATACCAAAAAAGAAAATCGAAAACTATTCTCAAGCAGAAATAAAAATACAAAACTAAAAATGTAAGCAGAACTTTATACCTAAATAACGGCCTCCAGTAATAAAGGATGTGTCCACTTACCGTACATGTAGTCGTAACTCGAAGTCACAAATGATAAACTAGGACCATCGAAGTAAAATAAACAAAGAGTTAATTACTAATAACAAAACAAAACCAAGGTCAGCAAGACGACCAGTCACCACAAGCAGCACCCGATCACGAGCATAACGCAAAGATCAGCCACTACCCCCTCGCATATATTTTGAAGGAAGGAGGCAACCCGACCCCTGACAGTACCGCAAGCAGTGACATCTAAGGGAGCATGACGAACTTGCTGCCGGTTCCATTGAAATGAGTAGATTATGTCAATGATAAATTAAAATAAATAAAATTAAAATGAATTGACCTTTAAAGTCAAAGAAAATAAATAATTATTGAATTCATATAACCTGTCAGCAGGTAAGCTAATTCTGGAGAAAGAACAGAAACATTGTCTTAAGTTAAACACAGCGACCAACTATTCTTATAGCCGAAACTCGAACTTACAAATGATAAACTAGGACCATCGAAGTAAAATAAACAAAATAAGAGTTAATTACTAATAACAATAACAAAACCAAGGTCAGCAAGACGACCAGTCACCACAAGCAGCACCCGTTCACGAGCATAACGTAAAGATCAGCCATTACCCCCAACACAACACAACTACTGTAAGCCCGCGGTCGCCATAGGATGATGTTTTACGTTTATATATAATTATATGATATACGTTTATATACATATTATGTAAAGATTGAAAAAAAAAATCTTACGCACACTTGGTGTGCGCCCGACGTTTGAGGAATTAAAAATGTTCACTCAGCGCACAACTCAGCCACATAAAATGTCTAAAACTTGTCAAAACCGTAAGTTAATTACAGGTATTTTTGGCAGATTGAAACTCATACTAGAATGCGAACGTTTATAAAAAATATGAGAATTGCTGTTTTGCGTTTTAGGAAGCAGTCTTAATTTTTTACCTCTATGGGTTGAATCTTCAATCGCCAAATAACTTCTGTGGAATAAATGCGAAATCTCTAATTTAAATGGCTTTAGATTTCCAACGGAAGTGTCGGTAATACTGTTACCTACTTGCTCGGACCTCATTACGAATTAAATGTGTTTACCTTCCACGGGTCGTATTAACAAAACTCCGTGTATGTCGTTATTCAGCCTCAGGCGTGGCATGTTAACTTATCCTCTCCTTCAAATATCGACCTCTTCTTCATTCAATTACAATGCACTGATGTGTGTGGACGAGAATATTACGATATTCTAAGTATAATGCATGCAATTTGAGTATAGAAATTGATGTTACTAAGTGGTGTTTTATTGGTCTGGCCAGACAAGTTGCTAAATTATAGAATAGAATAATAATAATAATCCTGGGACATTTTCACACACGGTCATCTGGTCAAAAACTAAGCAGAGCTTGTACTATGGAAACCAGATAACTGATATACTACATACACTACCTTTTTTTTTGTAAATACATACTATATAGATAATTACACCCAGACTCAGGACAAACAGACATGTTCATGCACACAAATGTCTGTCCTGGATGGGAATCGAACCCACGACCAGCGACATGATAGGTGGTATCTTAACCAACCACGCCAACTGGCCCGTCAAATAGATTTTATTTTTCTTACCACAAATCACAGCTTAAAGTTAATAGTCTACAGATACAATTGTGTACTTAATTTGTGGAAGACTGGTGCCTAAACTAAGTTTATACAAAACCTGTAAGTCAGGTCACCAGACCCCCTAACAATTCATATATTACAAGTATTGTACTGAAGACGTTTTGCTTGAAATCACAATTTTTTATTTTAAATTTCATTATTGTTATTTATATTTTATCTAAGAAACTTATTTATATTTTAGCAAAGGATGTATGAGAGTGTGGCGTATATGTATGTGTATGTGTTAGTGAGAGTGTGTGTATGAGTATGTGGAAGTGGGGTGTATGTATGAGGTTGTGTGCGTTATTTTGGGAAACAGTAAAATTATGACATGGTAGTGAAAAGATCTTCAGTTTGTGCGTAATCTAAGGAAAGTAGCCATGTAGTCAATGTTTTTTTAAACGTTGTCTTGCTTAGGATATGTGTTGCTAATTACTGACGCATTGATTTTCTGACCCATCATAATGGGATCCTTATATGACATTAAAGGATAGCATTAGACTAAGACTTAGTATCTCTATTAATTGTCAAGGTATATCTTTTGTTAGAGGTCTTCAATAAATAAACTAGTACGGGCTCGTGTAGACGGCGCGCCGCCGCCGCAGCTCTGAGCTGTGTACACGAGTCGCGTCCGCGCCGCCACCGCAGCTCTGAGCTGTGTACACGAGTCGCGTCCGCGCCGCCGCCGCAGCTCTGAGCTGTGTACACGAGTCGCGTCCGCGCCGCCGCCGCAGCTCTGAGCTGTGTACACGAGTCGCGTCCGCGCCGCCACCGCAGCTCTGAGCTGTGTACACGAGTCGCGTCCGCGCCGCCACCGCAGCTCTGAGCTGTGTACACGAGTCGCGTCCGCGCCGCCACCGCAGCTCTGAGCTGTGTACACGAGTCGCGTCCGCGCCGCCACCGCAGCTCTGAGCTGTGTACACGAGTCGCGTCCGCGCCGCCACCGCAGCTCTGAGCTGTGTACACGAGTCGCGTCCGCGCCGCCACCGCAGCTCTGAGCTGTGTACACGAGTCGCGTCCGCGCCGCCGCCGCAGCTCTGAGCTGTGTACACGAGTCGCGTCCGCGCCGCCGCCGCAGCTCTGAGCTGTGTACACGAGTCGCGTCCGCGCCGCCACCGCAGCTCTGAGCTGTGTACACGAGTCGCGTCCGCGCCGCCACCGCAGCTCTGAGCTGTGTACACGAGTCGCGTCCGCGCCGCCGCCGCAGCTCTGAGCTGTGTACACGAGTCGCGTCCGCGCCGCCGCCGCAGCTCTGAGCTGTGTACACGAGTCGCGTCCGCGCCGCCACCGCAGCTCTGAGCTGTGTACACGAGTCGCGTCCGCGCCGCCGCCGCAGCTCTGAGCTGTGTACACGAGTCGCGTCCGCGCCGCCGCCGCAGCTCTGAGCTGTGTACACGAGTCGCGTCCGCGCCGCCGCCGCAGCTCTGAGCTGTGTACACGAGTCGCGTCCGCGCCGCCGCCGCAGCTCTGAGCTGTGTACACGAGTCGCGTCCGCGCCGCCGCCGCAGCTCTGAGCTGTGTACACGAGTCGCGTCCGCGCCGCCGCCGCAGCTCTGAGCTGTGTACACGAGTCGCGTCCGCGCCGCCGCCGCAGCTCTGAGCTGTGTACACGAGTCGCGTCCGCGCCGCCGCCGCAGCTCTGAGCTGTGTACACGAGTCGCGTCCGCGCCGCCGCCGCAGCTCTGAGCTGTGTACACGAGTCGCGTCCGCGCCGCCGCCGCAGCTCTGAGCTGTGTACACGAGTCGCGTCCGCGCCGCCGCCGCAGCTCTGAGCTGTGTACACGAGTCGCGTCCGCGTCGCCGCCGCAGCTCTGAGCTGTGTACACGAGTCGCGTCCGCGCCGCCGCCGCAGCTCTGAGCTGTGTACACGAGTCGCGTCCGCGCCGCCGCCGCAGCTCTGAGCTGTGTACACGAGTCGCGTCCGCGCCGCCGCCGCAGCTCTGAGCTGTGTACACGAGTCGCGTCCGCGCCGCCGCCGCAGCTCTGAGCTGTGTACACGAGTCGCGTCCGCGCCGCCGCCGCAGCTCTGAGCTGTGTACACGAGTCGCGTCCGCGCCGCCGCCGCAGCTCTGAGCTGTGTACACGAGTCGCGTCCGCGCCGCCGCCGCAGCTCTGAGCTGTGTACACGAGTCGCGTCCGCGCCGCCGCCGCAGCTCTGAGCTGTGTACACGAGTCGCGTCCGCGCCGCCGCCGCAGCTCTGAGCTGTGTACACGAGTCGCGTCCGCGCCGCCGCCGCAGCTCTGAGCTGTGTACACGAGTCGCGTCCGCGCCGCCGCCGCAGCTCTGAGCTGTGTACACGAGTCGCGTCCGCGCCGCCGCCGCAGCTCTGAGCTGTGTACACGAGTCGCGTCCGCGCCGCCGCCGCAGCTCTGAGCTGTGTACACGAGTCGCGTCCGCGCCGCCGCCGCAGCTCTGAGCTGTGTACACGAGTCGCGTCCGCGCCGCCGCCGCAGCTCTGAGCTGTGTACACGAGTCGCGTCCGCGCCGCCGCCGCAGCTCTGAGCTGTGTACACGAGTCGCGTCCGCGCCGCCGCCGCAGCTCTGAGCTGTGTACACGAGTCGCGTCCGCGCCGCCGCCGCAGCTCTGAGCTGTGTACACGAGTCGCGTCCGCGCCGCCGCCGCAGCTCTGAGCTGTGTACACGAGTCGCGTCCGCGCCGCCGCCGCAGCTCTGAGCTGTGTACACGAGTCGCGTCCGCGCCGCCGCCGCAGCTCTGAGCTGTGTACACGAGTCGCGTCCGCGCCGCCGCCGCAGCTCTGAGCTGTGTACACGAGTCGCGTCCGCGCCGCCGCCGCACCTCTGAGCTGTGTACACGAGTCGCGTCCGCGCCGCCGCCGCACCTCTGAGCTGTGTACACGAGTCGCGTCCGCGCCGCCGCCGCACCTCTGAGCTGTGTACACGATTCGCGTCCGCGCCGCCGCCGCACCTCTGAGCTGTGTACACGAGTCGCGTCCGCGCCGCCGCCGCACCTCTGAGCTGTGTACACGAGTCGCGTCCGCGCCGCCGCCGCACCTCTGAGCTGTGTACACGATTCGCGTCCGCGCCGCCGCCGCACCTCTGAGCTGTGTACACGAGTCGCGTCCGCACCGCCGCCGCACCTCTGAGCTGTGTACACGAGTCGCGTCCGCACCGCCGCCGCACCTCTGAGCTGTGTACACGAGTCGCGTCCGCACCGCCGCCGCACCTCTGAGCTGTGTACACGAGTCGCGTCCGCGCCGCCGCTTAACTTTAAGTAAAAACCGACTTCAAAAACCTAAAACGAATAAAATAACTTTCATAAAAAAACTTTACCCTCCTTCTGGAGCAGTTGGGTAAAAACTTAACAGTTTCTGAAGATAATATCTTCAATTCTTCAATTTCAATGCACCTTTGCTTGGCACCGACTCCAGAAGCTGTTAATTATTTTATGAAGGTTGAATATAATAAAGAAGGTTAACATTAATAGAGTAAATTTGGGTGTGGGGTCTTAATAAGTATGTATTTACAAAAAAAAAGTAGTGTAGGTATGTAGTATATCAGTTATCTGGTTTCCATAGTACAAGCTCTGCTTAGTTTGGAATCAAATGACCGTATGTAAAATAATGTCCCAGGATAATATCAGGTTGGCGGAAAAGTCTTGCACCAAGATATAAATAAGACTTAATGAATTTATTGATAACTTTGTTATTTACAATTATTAATCAATAATGTAATCCCCAAATAACTCTATTACTCTGGCCCATCTAGTTGGTAGATTGTTGATGCCCTTTTTTTTCTTTTTTGTGGATGGGAAATCATCAAATAACTTCTCCCGCTCTGGGTGGAGCGGAAGGGCGTGTCAGACTTTTACTGACTAAAACCCACCCGTGTTCCTTCAGTTGCCTATGCCAGGGCCACGGTATCTTTTTCAAACAACCCGCGACCCCAGCGGCATCGGCCCTATTGGACCCCATCTTTTGCTGACATCTCTTTGAGGCGCGCGTGGAACACAACGCGCCGTCAACCCGAGCCTGGTCCTCACCGGACGGCGAGCTACCCACTACTCACCGTCCGCAAGCCCGCGCCTACGGTGGCCGGGAATCGGCTATCGATTCCCGCCGCCCAGGGCGTCTCCTGCGGCGACTGAGGGCGTGAGGCTGCCTCTCCCTCACGCGTTCCGCCTCCTCCTTCGCGAGCATTACCGCTTCGCAGAAGGAGGATTGTTGATGCCCTGCGCCCAGAATTGCGTAGGCTGTGCAGAAAAGAAATTGTCCACTGTCATTTTTAGGTGTACGTAGTTTTGAAAATTTTTCTCACGCAAGTAAAGCTTTAGTGGTCGGAACAAGTGATAGTCGGATGGCGCGAGATGCGGTGAGTACGGTGGGTGGGCAACTGGGTGCCATCCAAGCTCTACGATTTTTGTCGAGTCTCCGAAGCGACATGAGGTCGCGCTTTATCATGGAGTAAGTGAACATTTACACGTCTCGGTCGTTTTTCTCTTATTGCGTCAGCCAGTTTCTGAAGCTGTTCAGTATAAATGGAAGTCGTAATCGTCCTTCTCGCAGAGAGAAGCTCGTAATAGAGAGGGCCCTTCGCATCCCACCAAACGAAGAGAAGATGCTAGCGGTAGTGACGGTTCGGCTTTGGCTGCGTTGGTGGCTCTGCGTCGTAAGGAAGCCAGATGGCGTGCCGTGTGTTGTTTCATAGAGAATCCAGCTCTCATCGCCGGTTACCAGATCTTCAAGAAACTCTTTCCGATGTGGCTGAAAAAGAAGCGATTCACTAGTACTAACTCTGACTTGACGACGACTGTCAGTTAGTTGATGTGAAATCCATCGTGCCATTACTTTACGATAGCCGAGTTTGTGTAAATGAGCCTCGACGGTCGAATGATGACAGCCAAGAGTCTCTAGTCTCTGACAAATCACGCGTATTTATTTCTGGATTAGCCTTTAAACAGCGAAGTAATTCCTCATCGTCGAAGGTGGATGGTCGCCCAGATCGCTCGTGATCATCAAGAGTTATATCTCCCGATGCAAATCGAGCAAACTTAAGTTCTGAGTTGAGCTGCGCGATTACTGACAAATGCGTGCACTGACTGGACAGGTCCTCTCAATCTGTGGGGTTCTTTCCTCAAAAGACCATTTCAGACACCAATCTACATGGTCTTCACATGAAGTGACCAAGATTATGTCTGGACTTTATAAGAGACTGTGACCTCTGAGTTTGTTTCGGCCTTTCTTCTCAGAGTAGTCAGATAGGAAACGCCGACCTCATCTAGTTTCAAAAAAAAATTGACTTGTAAAAGTGTTTGTACAAACCTACTTACAGAAATAAAAATCATTTATCATTTATCATTTAACCAGCAGCTTATCTTCCATCGCGATACAACACCTTCACCGAACGCTTTACTGATGTTAGCGGACACACTCACGTTGTGTCCCTGACGTCACTCGTAAAAGATGATCGTTCGAAGTTGATGTTCACTAATCATTTTCACTAACCTAACCTAACGAAATCCTCACTAGCGCGCCTTTATGCGATAGCTTCGAGAACCTTCTACAATATTCTTACGTATCCCAGATCAATACTAAATATTCCGAAAAATTCTAGTAATTTACAATTTCTAGTGCAATATTTTTCCGCCAACCTGATATTATTATTATATTAATACTTATTGTTTGGTTCTAAGACATGCCAATTTCCTCCCGACGTTTTCCGAAACCGTTTCGAGACACCATTTGGATTCCCTTGAATGTCGTTAATTAATAGAATAAAGGTAGGAATTTCCACTAATGACTTGCAAACACAAATTAATCAACAAATTACAACATTTAAAACATCGTTCCTCAATCGTTTATCGCAATCAGCGAGCAGGTGCACTACACAGCCTTGTTCTAATTAGCTGGGAAATCTTAGTAGGTAGTCAACTTGAGTTAAATACTTTACAGGCTCTGTACTCATCTGCCTAGCTTTTTTCCCAAATATTTTGAGTTCGGCTTCCAATTTTACCGGATAATAATAATAAATATCTTTATTTCCCAAAAATACAGATAATTTTGCTCTAAGTTTACAATTTTTGAATTTTCGGTAACGAAAATTTACAGTAAACATTTGGATGCTGCAGAAATCTGTACACAATAGATTAAACTCTATCTCTTAAACTAGGGTATCCTCTATCTTAAGAGACAGTGTTTCGCAGTATGGTTCCAACTGTTATATTTAGGAGTGGACTGTGTCGATTTACTTTCACAAGGGTAAAAAGTTAAAGTTTACTTTAGTTTTTTTGAATGCAGCTGAATACCATTTAAAAAGTGGTTCAACTCCGCCTCTACATCAGATAAATCATTAAATTGTTTAACCCGCAAATATTGTTTCAGGGCTCTAAACAAATGATAGTCTGATAGGGCGAGGTCTGGGGTATAAGGTGGGTGGGGTATCGTCTCCCAGCCCAAGTTCTCCAACTGTTGGCGCACGGCAGATGCGACATGAGATCGAGCGTTATCGTGTAGTAAAACTACATTGACTCGTCTGCGTCGTTTTTTCTTGAGAGCAGCAGATAGTTTGGTGAGCTGGGTTGAATATTTCTCAGCGTTTATAATTACATTGTTCATAAAACAGCATGCCTTGCGCGTCCCAGAAACAGCAAAGCAGAACTTTTAAGCGGTTCTTTTCACCCAGCGTCGGTTGAGTTGTGGCGTTTCTTCTGGAGGCAAACAAAAAGCACGACGTGTATAGTTCTCGTAATAAATCCATGATTAATCTCCAGTAACCAGATTAGACAAAAACTCTTTACGTCGGGGTCGCAGCAAAAGTGATTGACAGATAGCGACACGGGCTGCACGACTGGCGTCTGTAAGGATGTGCGGTACCAACCGAGCCAAAACTTTTCGATACCCAAGCTCATGCAGATGGTTTTTCACGGCGTGGTGAGTACAGTTAAGTGCTTCCGCTAATTCACGAGTGGTAGCATCTGGATTCGACTGCAGTTTGCGGCGTAAATCGTCATCATTCACTGCTGGTGGTCGTCCAGAGCGTGGCTGACTTGCAAGGCTCCTGTCTCCTGGTCAAACCATCGGGATACTGGCGCATGGCTTGTACTGCCAGCGCCCAATGCAGTGTTGATATTATCAGCCGCAGCCCGCGCACTATGGCCTAACAAGTACTCGTATAAGTATAGCGTTCGAACTTGTCGCTCGTCCATTTTTCTTCAAACTGACTAAACCTATCGCGAGGGCGGGTTTATATACCCCCACATCACAAGTACCTAGAATGTTCTACAGCATTCTAGAATATTATCGAAAACAATTAACTTGAATAAGGAAATGTTGTAGTATCTCATTACTTTTGTGCCAACCCAATACAAGGTTTTAGCAGCTGCGTAGCGAAAACTATTAAGCTAAAAGCTATTAAGAACATTTTCTTCCCTTACCGATTCTGTGTCTTCTTGTCCAAGATAATCTGTCATATAAGTAAGAAGGAAGGGGAATGAGACTTAATAACACCAATGATTAGGCTTCACAAGTGGAGTTTACGTCTAGATTTAATTTTTAGAATGTTGTGTAATATATTGGCATAACAATAAAACTTCTAATGTGTTTCGTTCAGTATCATTGAAAGTGTTCAGCTAGTTGACTGCCACATATGTACGAAACAAAGTGGAAATTTTTCACTGCAATCAGTCAACTTCCGTGTTGCGCCAACGCCCAGCCATTTTTCCTTAATTTTTTATATCAACAGCTAGGTATATGAGGTCTTACTATGTATGCTGGGGATGATGTGATAAGGCAACGGTGACAGAAATTGAAAAGAGTATGTTTTGATGGTTACAAAAGGTATCTGGAAGACTATCAGTTATATGTGAGTGGAAACGCCGGAAGGGGACGCCCTAGACCATAGTGACCTTATTGATGGTGTTCTTCAAAAATGTCAGGGGCATAGTACTCGCAACTGGAGTGCATGTATGACCAGATGTATGAACGTAAACGAGGCAAAAGAGTATGTAAGAATCGGAGCAGGTGGCGGGATGTAGTTCCTGCCTACCGCCATGGGAAGAAGACGCGAGTTTATGTACAGTCGAGTTCACTAATATACTGGCTGTGACTATGTTTCAAAATATTGTAAGAGTTAAAATGATCATATAGTTCTATACAAACTTGGACATCAATAATATGTTATCATATAAACTGTTCATAAGTATGTTACGGTAGTTCAGTCAAAAATATCTGAGTACTCTTCACAACATAAATATCTAAATTCTCCAATTTCAATATATTTGGTGCAACCTATGATTCGTAAATATCTATGTGCTTTAAATATTCAACTAAATGGCCTTTATCATTAAATTTATTTTTGCTTGCCGGAGCAGAAGTACGATGCAATGCTGCCGTTCGTAATATCACTGTAACAATATGACAACTTTGCGTGGTAGCTGTATTATTTGATAAATTAAGTTTAAGGAAATCTTAGGAAAACGCAGACTATACCTACCTATTTGTTTAAAACTTTCAGTCGGTTTTAAAAATAAAAATAACATTATAAGCACTAAGTATTTAAGTTTTATTTTATTATTCTTAAATTCTTAATTTGTTCTTCTGAAAACCATGTTAGGTTTTTAGAAGAACAAATTAAAAGAAAAAAAAAATACAATAGGATATAGTTCTGTAAATAGATTGTTCAAAGAATTTAAGACAACAATTCGAGACATATCAAATTGTCAAGATATTTTTCACAGAAAAATTGCAGTTTTTTGAATATTTGTCTGTAGCAATATTATTGATATAATATTGTAGTCACATATTTATGATGTCACAGATTGTTTACAATTTATTGGAAGGCAAAGCCGTTTAGAGTTTTATGTAACTTACCATTGCCTATATATTTTAGATTTATGAACATGCTCAGATATTAAAGAGCTCGACTGTACGTATGTAATAAATATGTATCGCTAAAAGCGGTCACATAGTACAGTGAACATTAATATGAATAACTGTTTGTATTATGTGCTTCTTGGCAAGAAGCCACCATCTTGAATACACAACTTCAGTTTAATCCTAACTAATATTATAAATGCGAAAGTAAGTTTGTTTGTTTGTTTGTTACCTTGTCACGCCTAAACCACTGAACCGATCATCCTGAAATTTTGCATATACGTTGTCAGATGTACAGAAACGGACATAGGGTACCTTTCATCCCGAAAAAAGTACTGTTCCCGAGGAAAACAACAATAACGTTCTTATGATAATAGATGGCGCCACGTGTCTTTTGAATCGTGATTGAATTATATTCTTATTGAAACTTTAGTAGTGTGTTAGGAGTTTTTTTTTTAACTACGATCGGCAAAAGCTACGCCTTTCCAATTTTGAAACAATATTGCTTGCAAGCTGCGACTGTACTTAAGACAAAGTAAAACAAAAGATCATAGGGGCAGGGTTTTTTCAATGAATCAGTGTACACAAAAATCAACTTTAAGGTGTAAAGGCGTCCGTTTTGTCGATAGTACCTAATACATTTTTTGAGTCTAGAGTGTCAATAGATCGGTTTTTTTATCCTCCTAGCTGTTGCCCGCGACTTCGTCTGTGTTCCAGAGTGAAAAGTAACCTCTAAGTCTTTCACCAGGACATGTTCTACCCATGTGCCAATTTGCATCCAAATCCGTTCAGCCGTTTTAGCGTGAAAGCGTAATCAACAAACAAACAAACACTCGCACTTACAATATTAGTCCTAACTCCTGTTTAATAAATACTAGCTGACCCGGCGAACTGCCTCATCCTTTTTCATTACTGACATTATTCTCCATTTTTTAAATCTAAAATACGCCATTATCCGAATATCTTGTTGATTCGAAACCTTTATTTAAATACGTTCTTTGATTTGAGGGGAGAGTTTACCGTATCGACGGGATGAACATTAAATGTTTGACAATTAGAGAAACTCATGAACATTTTGTATTGGATTTTTTTTTTTCTTTGTATTTTTTTTTTTGTCAATTTTCGTTATTCTGCTATTCGCGACAGAGGCAAATACAACAAATCAAAAACCAAGAAAATCGGTATCGCCGTTCTCGAGTTTTAAGTGTTCGAATAAACCCGACTTTGTTTTATATTTGCCAAAGCACTATTTTAATTTACTTTCATATATGTGTATTATCAAGTCTCCTACTTAATAAAAATTAAATAAATATAATACTCAAATTCATTGACAGAGAATACACGGCTTAAATAGCTGGGTCTAGAAACATGAAGTTTTGAGCAAGACTTCCTTACATAACTAAGCAAGGCTTTTAAAGTTCATCCCCAAAAGGGGTTAAATTGGACATGAAAGTTTGTATGATAGTTCGTAATTTTTGCCGATGAAATCCCATCGAGCACACGACTTGTAGAATAATCAATCTGCCCAGCCTTTTCCCAACTATGTTAGGGTCGACTTCCAGTCTAATCGGATGCAGTATTAGAATACCAGTATTTTACATGGAGCGATGCCTATCGGGCCTCCACAACCCAGTAACTGAGTAATGCGATACCCCTTGGTAAGACTGGTTGTCAGACTTTCGGGCTTCTGATGACCCGTAACGACTCTCAAAGGTCCACGAATGACAGCCAGGACCAACGTCTTAACGTGATTTTCAAGGCACGGAGGAGTCTCGGTATATAAAGATGATCACCCATCCACGGACCAAACCAACGCGTTACTTAACCTGTTGGATCCACCAGGCTATTACTACTTAGCCAATTTTATCAAATAACTACCACTCACTCTATCGTCGACTTTGTCTCTGTCACCTCTGACCAGACTAGAGTCAAGAGCAAACCCACCACAAAAAAAAAAAAAAAAACTTAGAGCCTATACATTTTTTCTCACGCCTTCCTCCACCATTAACTGTGCTTCCAAACTTGAAAACGCAGTAAGTGGCATTTGCAGCGCGGCTTTATAGCGTTATAAGCGCGTCGAGGTTGCGTGAAAAAAACGCGTGTTATTGGCCCTGATTATGAGAATTATGAGACTCAAAGAAAAGGAATAAAATGCAAATACATACGTAACAGTCACGAGCATAAATATCTTACCTTTTTTTTCTATGGGGAAATCCTCACCCTCCGTCTGGGGATAACGGAGCGTTATATCGGATTCCTATCGACTAAAAACCCCACTGGTCCTTCTACTACCATAAGTCGGGGCCCGTGAGATACTTGTACATTCGCCGCACCTCCAACTGGTATCAGCCCGCCATTCTTTGCGAGCCCTATTACTTAGTCCTCCCATAAAGGCGCTCTTGGAACACTGCGTGCCGCTTCTTTGGGCCTGACTGTTCGAGCGACGACACAGACCCAGTTTCGCCGCCCACAGGCTCCTCCTTATGGTGGCCGCAGATCGCTAGGCGTCCTTCGACGCCCGGCTTCTCTTCTGGTGGGACTGAAGTGAGAAAAGAAGGCCAAAGAAAAGATGGATGGATTGTATGAGGAATGATATGAAAGAGAAGGGAGTGAATGTTGACAGGGGAGAATGGAAGAAGAAAACGTGTTGCGCCGACCCCAAGTAACATGGGATAAGGGCAGGAAGATTGTTATTTTTATATCAAATAAGATGCTAGTAATGCCATCTGATGTTCATTTGTAACACTATATATTTTGAATGTATAGTAGATTTGGTCTGAAGAAATTTTCTTTTTTTCTGTCTAGTTTGATTTATAGATTATGGGCCCAGCTCTCTCAGTTTTCTTTAAATAAAATAAAGTGAAAGTAGTTTCGTGGAAGCAATAAAGATTTGCAGGAATGGTTTCGAACTAATTATTAAATGTTCCGAAGCTAAACGGGTGAGAAAACTATAGTGAGTGGATCTTTGCCGCGGAGAATTTTTTAGCCCTAGAGGATATGCTTCACTGCATCAAAAGATACTGGGAGAGAAACTAGAAGCCGCAGATGACGCGAAAACCAAGAACAAAACTTATTATGACTATAGATAGTGTATTCTACAAACACATAAAAAATGTGACAACCACGCTGGAGCTATGGAACAAGTTAAAGGCATTATTTGACGATTCAGGATTTACAAGAAGAATATCCCTATTACGTAATCTGATCTCAATTCGCCTGGAAAATTGTATTTCTGTGGATAAAAAAGATAAATGGGGCAGTATTTTGTATCAGTGACGAATGGATCGGTTGCTTATACTCGCAGGATTGACTGAAAAATCCATGCCATCATGGCAATTGAGCATTCCGGTATACAAATCACAACGTACGCCATCAGAACAAAACTCATGGACATGGAAAGTAAGTGACACCATAACTTTGTTTAATGACAACCAGGGAGCAATTAAGCTATCTTCAAATGATAGTTTTAATAAAAGAATTAAACGCATAGATATACGCTACCATTTTTGTAAAGAATGTGTTAATAATGGAATTGTAGATTTGAAATATTTGGAAACAGCTAAAATGTCAGCACACGTGCTTACAAAAGGTTTGGGTAGTGCCCAGCATTATCATTTAATGCAGTTGTTAGGAGTGCAGGAGACTATTTTTTTTTTGTGTGTATTGGTATGTAGGCACTAGGTATCTAGATTATTTTGATAAGTGGAGGTGTTATTTTTATTACAAAACTAGTTGACCCGGCGAACTTCGTGCCCCCTTAGCAGCACCACCTACCGGGTCCAATTGTGTTTACAAACCATCCAGGAACCCATTAAAATATACATACAAAATTTCATCCAAATCGGTCCCACCGAGGAGGAGATAGTAGGTGACAAAAACACGTACAGAAGAATTATATACAGGATGATTTTCTACCGTCTTGAAAAAAATGGGATACAATAGGTGAGCTGAGTAGAAGCCTGTGGCATATCTAGTTTTTTTTTTTGTTTTTTCAATAGCTTAGACAGAATTTGATCTATCAATAAATACTACACATTTGAAGTAAACCAAAACAATAAAAACAGAAATTTTGAAAAAACTTAATATATCGTTAAAAAATATTGAAATTCAAATCATGCGCACTACGCAGGGTGCATAGTGTGTATGATTTAAATTTCGAAATTATTATTTTAAAAAAAACTAGGTATGCCATCATAGGCTTCTACTCCGTTCACCTATTATACCCTATTTTTTTTTCAAGACGGTTAAATAAGTCACCCAGTATATAAGGATAAGACGCTAGTAACGCCATCTGATGTTTATTTCTAACACTATATATTTTGTTTGTTCTGAATATATTTTATTTTGTTCTGTCTCGGAAAAACTAGTTTTATTGATAAATTTGATCGAACCAACTTATTACCTAGTGTTAGTACCAATTACCCTCTGCACAAACTGCTTGACAATTGGAGAGCTGAAGCTCTGCGCAGCTACAGTTCTCAGAATGCTCTGTTCTCTGATGCGGAATGATGGTCTTTCTTTATTTTCGACTCGGTGGCAAAAAAGTTGTTATGTAAAATGTGTTGGGCCCACGTCACGCCCACGTTGGATGAAGGAAGGGACAGGGGGAAAAGAAGAAGCAAACGTGGTGCACCGCCCCCACGTAGCATGGGATAAGGGCAGGAAGATGATGATGAGTTGGGCCCACGTCACGCCCACGTTGGATGGAGAGGGAGAGGAAGGCCGAAGAAAAGATCGATGGATTGTGTGAGGAATGATATGAAAGAGAAGGGGAGAAAAGGACAGGGGAGAAAAGAAGAAGAAAACGTGGTGCGCCACCACCACGTAGCATGGGATAAGGGTAGGAAGATGATGATTAGTTGGGCCCATGCCACGCCCACGTTGGATGGAGAGGGAGAGGAAGGCCGAAGAAAAGATTGATGGATTGTGTGAGGGATGATATGAAAGAGAAGGGAGTGAATGATAGCGTGACGCTTGACAGGGGAGAATGGAAGAAGAAAACGTGATGCGCCGACACTACGTAGCATGGGATAAGGGCAGGAAGATGATGATTAGTTGGGCCCACGTCACGCCCACGTTGGATGGAGAGGGAGAGGATGGCCGAAGAAAAGATCGATGAATTGTGTGAGGAATGATATGAAAGAGAATGGGAGAAGAGGACAGGGGAGAAAAGAAGAAGAAAACGTGGAGCGCCACCCCCACGTAGCATGGGATAAGGGCAGGAAGATGATGATGAGTTGGGCCCACGTCAATTGTAGATGGCCACGCCAACCGCGGCATCAGTGGCATTTTTAGGGCGTCAGAAGTGCAGGTGTATGGACATTGAAATGATGGTGAAAACTACATCGAAATCCGTTCGGGATTTTAGAAGGACAACTCGGTCACACAGACGAAACTAAAAGCGACTGTTTATAATATTTACTAGCTTCAGCCCGTGACTTTGTCCACGTGAAATTTCTTGTTCAACTGAACCACCCCGTCGCATTGCATCACCAGCCCCTGCTATTACTTCATTTTGCTTAGAGTTCTTTCTGGCTTTTTTTTTTTCTTTTTGCTCGGCTCCTAGGGGTTCTAGCGTGATGTTAAATAACCTTCCTCGAGAACTGGGCTATCAAATTATTTAATTATTAATATAATTAATTTAATTAAACATATCATGACTATTTATTTATTTATTTAGAGACAACAAACAGCAGTGTAATACTAAGTAAACATAGGTTAGAGCTTAATAATAGAGGTAACAAATACACTACTCACAACGTTATCCACATATTACTAAACAGATCTAGGTGCTAGTTGTTAGAATGAACGATATCAAAATAAACAGAATAAAAGTAAACATTACTTAATTAGTAGGGTTCTGATCACTTAATATAGTAACAATTTCTTTTCTAAATATAGCCTTGCTGATTGATTGATATTATAATAATAATAACAATAATAATATCCTGCGACATTTTCACACACGGTCATCTGATCCCAAACTAAGCAGAGCTTGTACTATGGAAACCAGATAACTGATATACTACATATACTACTTTTTTTTGTAAATACATACTTATATAGATATTTACACCCAGACTCAGGACAAATAGATATGTTCACGCACAGAAATGTTTGTCCTGGATGGGAATCGAACCCACGACCAGCGACATGATAGGTGGGATCTTCAACAAACCACGCTAACTGGCCTGTCTAAGAATATAATATATATACACAATAAGTAAATTAAATTTTAGCTACTGCATCTATAAATTGTTTCTAAGTGTGATACACGTAAAACTGATCTCTTTATTAATAATTTGTAATTTTAAAATAACATATCTTATTAAATAAGTGTTTGTAATATAACTTAAGTAAATATAACTATATCTACCCAAATGTAATAATAGTATTTTAAGGAAACAGCTATCTAATTACCAATAATAGAATTATTTATGTTGATGCGAACGTAATTATTCAGTTTTCATGTATAATTTTTTTTTTTTTTAGTTTCTACGATTTAGTTTTTAACTTTTGTGGCGTGGTGGATTCAAGGGTAGAGCAATGAGACTAATGTGTCACTTAAACAGAGTTTATTTTAAGGTTAGGTATGACAACAAAGTTTACTGTACGAGGTCGTGTAGTTATCGTGTCTAAAATTGGTTCGCTCGAAGGTTATAGAAAGATGGGAGTGTACTGCCCTGGGTGGACCGTCTGGCTGGCGCTGCGGTTGCTTGGCGTGTTCAGCCTTAGTCGCCGGGTAGAGGGCCGCGTCTGGCGAGTAGGCTGCCGCAGTAGTGGGGCCGGTAATGTGGCCGTCAGCCGTAGTTGCTGGTGTTAAGCTCAGCGGCTGCCGGTGCAGTCAGTAAGTAGGTGGAGATGAGCGTTCAGGACGGTAGCTAGTCGGTGTAGTGGGTTATAGCCGGTAGTCTAGCCAAAGGTGTGGTCTACCCGGAGCTGTGATCTAGCCGAAACAGCGATCTATCCGAAGCAGTGATCGACCCGAAGCAGTGATCGAACCGAAGCAGTGATCGAATCGAAGCAGTGATCCTTGGAAACACGCAAGAGTGCGTCCGTGAGCTCAGAGGAAGATCCGGTAAGCCTCTGTGACGTGCGTAGTTTTCTAACGGTCTACCCGGAGCTGTGATCTAGCCGAAACAGCGATCTATCCGAAGCAGTGATTGACCCGAAGCAGTGATCGAACCGAAGCAGTGATCGAATCGAAGCAGTGATCCTTGGAAACACGCAAGAGTGCGTCCGTGAGCTCAGAGGAAGATCCGGTAAGCCTCTGTGACGTGCGTAGTTTCCTAACCAGACGAGGTCCGTAGCCCCAAGAGAAGGAAAAGGGTCAGTGGAGAGGAAACTAGCATCACAGTGGTTTCCAAGATAAGAATAACAATGTAGAAAGAACAAGATAAAAATACAGTTATAACAATATACAGATTCTCCTAAGGACTCTATGAGTACTTACCCAATTTCGGGGAACTATACAAGCTTCAGTGCCTATCGTAGAATAAAGGGAGGAGTCTTCTCGTCCACTCTTATTTATAGACTTTGTGTTTCTAGCAAGTTCTATAGGGAGGTGAAGGTAGTAATGTCACTAATTGGCAAATCCCACAGATAATTAATTTCTAGATAGTTGACTAATTAATTGGTACAGTACATTGATATGCTACACTTTAAATAATAGCTATGTCTGTCTGCCTAGCCTTTTCCCAACTATTTTTGGGTCGACTTCCAGTCTAACCGGATGCAGCTGAATACCAGTATTTTACATGGAGCGACTGATCTGACCTCCATACCCAGTTACTGGGTAATTCGATACCCCTTGGTAAGACTGGTTGTCAGACTTTCGAGCTTCTGACGACCCGTAACGACTGTCAAAAATCACATAATGACAGCCGGGACCTACGGACAAACGTGCTTTCCGAGGCACGGAGTAGTCTCGGAATGTACAGATGGTCACCCATCTACGCACCAACCCCGGCAAGCGTAGCTTAACCTGATGGATCGACCCTTGCGGCTGTTATTATTTAGCCACAAGCTCCTCTATATAATAATAGCTATGTAACAATCAATAATTTTTGCTGTGTCCTAACCGGGTCTACAACGGCTTTTAGCTCTAAACCTAAGCTTTTGTTAACATCTTGTTTTACCTTGTGGAACGCAAATAAATGAATGTGAATATGTAAAAAGAATTTTACAAATCCGACTGGCAGTTCCAGAGATAAGCGCGTTCAAACATACAAACACATTCTTCTGCTTTATTGTTACTATACAGGATGTTTGGCAGAACGTTGAACATACGAAAATGGTGGATAGGTGGGGTCATCTGCTACTTACTCAGCCCTAATTTATTTGGCCCTGGCCTACTGGGTATTTAAAAAAAAAATTTTTTTCTCTTTTCTTGTTTCACCACTTTCTTAACTTTAAAGTGTAATTTTTATTAAAAATGGGTAAAACAGGCAATATTTTGTTTTTTTATTTTAATCTTTGATGTTGGCAGATTCTTATAAAGTTATTGCTTTGTTCAGATGTTAGCTAGAAAAAAAGTTATGAGTCCTCAAACTTACAGAAAGATGTAAAAAATACTTAGATGTTAATTTCAACTTGCATTAAAAAACAAACAAAAAATGATTGAGGAGTTCCAATTCTAGCAAAACATCCCTAGTGTGTGAGCTTTCTAATGGTATGTAATTTGCTTTTATAAAAAAAAACTTTAAGAGTTATTTCATAATTTTATCAAGTAGGAAATTTTTGACGAAACTCTACCTTTACGGAAAGTTAAATGTTTTGCGAAATTTAATACTGCAAAGTTGGTAAAAATTAAATGATCGATTGAAATTATGCTGTACCAGTTAGGTGCGTTAATAAAACAATTAAATAAATTTAAATAATTTATTTAAATAAAATCACAGATGTTCAAATTGACGCCCTTCATTTGCAATACAGGTGCGGCATCTACGTCTGATTTCTACAGTTGTTGTGCGCAGCAGCATCTCCTGTCGCATAACTTCGAAAGCAGCATTAATTCGATTTAACAAATCTTCTCGACTTTCTACTTCTGTAGTGTAAACTAGTTCCTTTGCCCTTCCCCACACGTGAAAATCGAGCGGAGTGAGGTCGGGCGATCGTGGAGGCCAGGGAATTGGTCCTCCCCTGCCAATCCGCGAATTTGGGAAACAATTATCCAAATGCTCACGTACAATTAAGACTAAAGTGAGCTGGGCAACCATCGTGTTGAAAGACAATAGGCCTGTTTATGTCTACTTGGAACACTTCTTCCACTAATGGTGGTAAATCATTTATCAAAAAATCCAAGTAGTTGTTCGCATTGATGTTGTCGGGCAAATAATGAGGCCCTATTAGCTTATCGCCAATCACTCCTGCCCAGACATTCACACTGAATCTCCTCTGGAAGCCCCTATGTCTCTTCACGTGTGGGTTTTGATTTTTAAGTGCCCAATGGTGAAGATTGTGATAATTGACAATCCCTTCTTTGTCAAATTTGGACTCGTCCGTCCACAGAATACTTTTTAAAAAGTTTACGTCGTCCACATCGGTATGCAGGAAATGGCGACAAAATTGCACACGTCTCCCAAAATCACTGTCATCGAGACCTAGAACAAACAAAACATGTCTAAGAATCGATTTCAATACTGAATCTTTTCTTCCTCCGAGTTCAAACTCTACAATTATCTAAATTAAATTATCTTCAATTTTTAAGTATACTAATTGGCTTTATGGCTTAGCCATAAAGACGTAAGACCACATTCACAAAAGGGCGTGCGACTTTTCAATTTTGTTCTAAAAAGGAGCCATAAGTGCTGGCAAGTTTACCTACGCTGACCACCTGCGCAAACCGAATCCGAAATCCGAATCCTGTAAGCGCGTTACGTGAATGCGGCCGAAGAGGAATAGTTTATTAGAATTTAATTTGAAATTAGAATTGAATGCGCTAAAAACAACATGAGGCAAAACAACTAATAAAGAAAGTGACGAAATCAAGGTTAAATGGAACGATCAATTGAACTGTCTCATAATTTAATACATTCCACAAAATCGTATCAGATGCAGTGCATAAACGGCTTAATCTTACCTTGCACTGGAGTGTAGTGAAAAGCATGCCTACCATCTTGCCGGAGAACAGACCACACTTTCCATATGCTTAAGCCAAGTATTGAAGCTATCTGTCTAATGCTTTTGGTAGGGTCCGCGTCAAACTCGGCAAGAACTTGTTCGTCAATGGTAGTATCGGGTCGTGCTGCGTTCACTCGTGGTTCTTGTAAGTTCAGGTTACCGGTTTGTCGTAAACGTCGGTAAGTACTCGCAAACGTCTGATGACTGGGTACTCGGCGGTTGGGATAACGCTCTTGATAAATTCTTCGCGCTTCACGCGAATTCGTATTAGCGCTTCCATACGCTAACAACATGTCCGCGTATTCCTCACTGGTAAAAGCAGCCATTTCTTTACCAATAACAACAGGTAACAGTAATAACAAAAAACTTAACTAACAGGTTATAAAACTAGTGATAACAATAAAAGAAAACGAAGTGAACAAAAACAAACGTAAGCGTAACGGGCACGTGAGATCGCAGAGGCAGTTAAGTCTCGACTGAATAAAAGAAAATAATTCATTCTGAGGCGTCACGGTGCCACGAGAGCGAAAGAGAGCAAAAATACGCTATGACTGCGCAAGAGTGAAACAAAATTTCTACCTGCTTTGTGTAACCATCTCAAGGGAATAGTGAATGTCAATTTGCACCACTGCTACTGGCAAGCCGTCGATCATTTAATTTTTACCAACTTTGCAGTATTAAATTTCGCAAAACATTTAACTTTCCGTAAAGGTAGAGTTTCGTCAAAAATTTCCTACTTGATAAAATTATGAAATACCTCTTAAAGATTTTTTTTTTATAAAAGCAAATTACATACCATTAGAAAGCTCACACACTAGGGATGTTTTGCTAGAATTGTAACTCCTCAATCATTTTTTGTTTTTTTTTTTAATGCAAGTTGAAATTAACATTTAAGTATTTTTTACGTCTTTCTGTAAGTTTGAGGACTCATAACTTTTTTTCTAGCTAACATCTGAACAAAGCAATAATTTTATAAGAATCTGCCAACATCAAAGATTAAAATAAAAAACAAAATATTGCCTGTTTTACCCATTTTTAATAAAAATTACACTTTAAAGTTAAGAAAGTGGTGAAACAAGAAAAAAGAAAAAAAAATTTTTTAAAAATACCCAGTGGGCCAGGGCCAAATAAATTAGGGCTGAGAAAGTAGCAGATGACCCCACCTATCCACCATTTTCGTATGTTCAACGTTCTGCCAAACACCCTGTAGATAATAGATGAGTCAACTGCAAAAAAAAAACGATTTCTTTTATGAATTTTAAAGACAACTAACTAAATTCAAAGTGATCCCTGTGAAGTGCTGTCAAGCCAGTCAATTCATCAACGCGTCGGGGCTAAAAGCAATAACTTAGCCGGTCATTCAGTCTAGACACAGCTAAGCCTACGTCACTCTGCGGGACGGTGGAACCATCCATCAACTGTAGGTTTAAATTATTGACTGCCAGGTATTGAATGAGTGTATTCTTTAAAAATTGAGAAATGAAAGAAGGTTCCGAATTTGAATTAGGTAATAACAGCTTTCATGTGGTATTATGCCATTAAATAAGAAGGTAATTTATAAAGTATTTGTCAGACACAGTTTATTTAAATAAAGAACACTCATAATACATTTTTAAACATGTGTTAACGTTCTGATACTTGCTTAATGGAGCAAATTTGATTATAAACATTAAATCTGTTGTGTTAGAAAAGTTTACTCTGTAGCTCGATAGATGGCGTTGCCCGGTTTAAATTCGCGCTATGGTTTCGTTACCGGGCAAAGCATAAGGGGCTACGATATCATTTTAATAAATGTTCCTCCGCACGCAGCAACACCTGGCGTTGCGGACCATAGTGGACGCTCCTCGCTTCGTGAGGAACGATATCATTCAGAGGGACCTCCGGATTGAGAGCCTGGATGAGTTTGTGCGGCGCCTCGCGAAGGGGATGTTCGCGCGTGCCGACGCATCTGCTTGGCCCCATGTCAAGCAGATAGCGCCCTGGCATACGCGCCCCCCAGACGCGAGGAGGCCCCTGCCCCGCGACCTGGTTGCGGACGACTGACCCCATCACCGGACTGGACTTCCGAGTGAGTCGCTCTCAGTCTACACGCGGCTCACTTGTGACACTGACTCCAAACAAATACATGCATCTGTTGCGTGGCGCGTGCTAGGTTAATATAGGCGTGTCACGTAGCAAACAACAGACATTCACCTCTATACAGGCACCCAACTCACACGCGAAGTCGCGGCTCTTTTTATGCGGGCGGGCGACTCGCGTATACACCGGGCGGTGTTACACAGTACAATACCGCCCACACACCCAGAACACGGTCCCTTCTCATCACCCGGGCTCGGCTCGACCTGAAAACGGGGAGGTGAGGGGGGCCATACACCCCTTCTGTAGGAACGTCGAGTCCGTAAATCTGTCGCTGGATGCCATCTGCTGGGCTTCCCCCATGTAGGTGGGGGTCTCACCCGGTAGTGGTTGTCCGCCGATTTAACGGTGAAGCAAGCGGCGTTGGGCATCAACGTCGTGGCGTGCCTACAGACACAAATTTCAGACACCTCTTTACATGGGCGTGTATGCCGCACGCCCAACCATCCATCCGCCAGTGGCGAACACAATGAGGGGCCCGTGGTTACGGGCCACCGTAAAGCTTCCGCGGTCGGGGGGCTATGCCCCGACGCCGCACGCCGCGCCCCCTTACGGGGGCGTAGCGACATCCCGCAAGTTAATAAATGTCTTCGTTCTGAGTACGTGGTGTAGTTTTATTGCTATAAAATACTCCTCTACTCGTCGACAAAACAGGGCGAAATAGGTCTTCGATGACCATAAGGTCCTACGATCCGGAACGGTTTTTGAAAAAGCTAAAACGCCCTCTAGTGTCAGAGTTGAGAGTTAACGGTGCAAGCAAAGTTTGTTGGGGTGGAAATCATCCACATTGAGCGCAGCGTGATCTTCTATGGACCAAGGAGCCAAGCAGAGCGTGGTCAACAAAGCGGAGCTGAGCTGAGCGGAGCGAGGTCGACGTACGGAGCTAAGTGCCAGTGTTTTAATAAGTGATCAGTGCAACCCAAGAAACTGTGAGTACTTTCAATTCATAAATTTTAGTTCAAAGTTCCAAGTGTCAGAGACTTGTAAAAATTTAAAGTAAATTCATGGACTTAGAAAAATTCAAGAAATTTGAAACTTAGAAAAAATTTCAATCAAGGAACTTGGGACTTAGAATAATTCGTAAAAAAGTGAAGATACCCCGAATCTATGCCCGATTTTTCCCAGAGTAAAAGTGACGTTAAAACACTTAGAAAAAATACGACTTAGTGAATTGCTAACAGTTTGACACTTAGCAAATAAAGCACATCGCATTTGCGTATTATACTCAAAACATTTGCAATCATGGACGCTCAGTTAAGGCTGTTGGAAGATATTAAAAGTCGTATTCAGAAGGGGCTTATTAACTTTAAAAAGACCCCAAAGGACAGATTAAATCAGGCATATGTGGACTCACGTTTAGAAATATTAGACAAACAGTTTGAAGATTTCACAAGAAAACACGAGGAGCTTTTGGTCAATTATACAGCAAATGAACTAAGTGCAACTAGTTATATCAAAGACGATGTGTTTGAAGTAGTTACAGATATGTTTATAAATTACAAAGTAGAATTAAAAAATGCTTTACCAAAATTGCAGTCTTCTGTGAAAGACAATGAGAGGAGTGATGTTTCATCTGACTGTAGCCAACCAAAAATAATGTCAATTGCTAAGTTACCTAAAATTACGATTCCGGTTTTCAGTGGTGCATATCAAGAATGGTCAACATTTAGGGATTTGTTTCTGTCACTAATTGATAACAATCAGTCTCTTGATGACGTGCAACGCTTACATTATTTAAGATCTCAGTTGTCAGGCGAAGCATCGCAACTCATTAAACACATACCAATCACACATTCAAATTATAAAAAATGTTGGACTTTGTTAACCAGTCGATATGATAACAAAAGATTTTTAAGTAACTGTGTTCTGAAGCGCTTATTAAACCAAAAGCAAATGACGACTGAGTCATCGACCGCTCTTAAGGAGCTGCTAGACACTACTACTGATTGCTTGCATGAATTGTCAAACCTAGGTGTACAAGTTAAAGCATGGGACATTATTGTGATTTACCTCATTAGCTCCAGGTTGGACGTTGAGACTCGGAAGCAGTGGGAGTTGCAGGTAAGTCAAGCTTGCGAGGACCTTCCCACTTTCGATGATTTTCGGGACTTTTTGGAAAAACGTTTTCGGGCTTTAGAGTTTGTAGAACCTCAAAGTAGTAAGTCTAAAAGTAGTACTAAAGCATTTCACGTAGTTTCAAAGGTAACTTGTCCACATTGTTCCGAGGACCATCTCTTGTGTCATTGTAAGAAGTTTGCTCAGGAGACCGTCGAACAGCGCCGCCAAATAGCAAAATCAAAGAATTTGTGTTTCAATTGCCTTCGCTCAAGTCATCTGAATATCAATTGTCGAATTAACACTAAATGTAGAATTTGTAGCAGAAAGCACCATACTCTCTTGCATCTAAAATCGGATTCAGAAGGCGAGACGAGCTCTTCCGCGTCTCCTATACAAAAGGAAACACCACAGAACGAGACCACGGCTGAACCTCATATTTCAACTCATTTTTTTTTTTTTTTTTATTTGTGATGGGTTTGCTCTTGACTCTAGTCTAGGTCAGAGGTGACAGAGACAAAGTCGACGATGGAGTGAGCTTACCCAGAAGAAGCCTGTTCACTCTCACTTTGAAGAGATTAGGGTTGTATACGTTCGGAAACACAGACGCAGGTAGTGAGTTCCACTCTTTTGCTGTGCGCATTATAAAAGACATTTGGAAGCGCTTAGTGCGAATTGGTGGAATAGCAACCAGGTAGGGATGGTAACTGGCAGTGCGTCTAGATGTCCGGTGGTAGAAGGGGGCCGGTGGAATGAGGTCGTGGAGTTCTCGGGCACACTCTCCGAAGTACAATCTGTAGAAGACCGACAAGCAGGCAACCTTGCGGCGATGAACCAAGCAATGAAGCTTGGCATCCACCAGTTTTACGTCGCCAATGAGCCTCTTAGCTCTGCGTTCCACCGAGTCAAGCGCGGCTAGTTGGTACTTAGCTGATCCATCCCAAAGGTGACTGCAATACTCCATGCAGGATCGGACTTGCGCTTTGTAAAGGGTTAAAAGCTGTCCAGGCGTAAAGTATCGCTTCACCCTATTTAGGATGCCCAGTTTCTTGGCCGCAGTTTGGGCCTTGTACTCGATGGTGGCGCCGAAGTTGAGACCAGATGTCAACTCCATGCCTAGGAGCTCAAGTCGATCAGTTACAGGAACAGATGTACCCCGAAAAGTAGGAGTTTGGGCGAAACGACTCTTTTTAGCGGTAAAAAGACACGCCTGCGTTTTGGTGGCGTTAAAAGAGACCAGATTATCATCACCCCACTGGGAGACAAAGCTTAAGGTCAAATCTGTCCGCTCTACCATGGCCTCTCTCAAGGAACGAACTTCAGCCCCGCTGGTTTTTGCGCTGGACAAGTATCTCTCTGAAACTGTACTGTCATCTGCGTACCCAACAATACCAGGCCGAAGCAGGTCATTGATGTGCAGCAATCATCTCATTTCGCACAAAATATTCAAAGTCAAGTCTTACTGGCTACAGCGGTTATTAAGGCTAAATCGAGAAATGGGTATCCACAAGTTTTGAGAGCCCTGTTAGACCAGGGCTCGCAAGCTTCCTTTATAACGGAAGCGGCAGTTCAGCTATTAAACTTAAAAAAGATAGCCATTAAAACGTCTATCTCAGGTGTGGGGGGTCAGGGCAGTCTAACGTCCAAATTTATGGTCAAAGTAAACATTCAGTCGTTACTGTATCCTGACTTCAAGTTTCAAGTAAAAGCGTATGTGCTGAGTAAGGTGACCTCAATCTTGCCTGAAAGGAAATTCGCATTGGTGGATTGGCCAGAGCTTAGTAATATTACTTTGGCCGATCCAAATTTCAATAAGCCTAACAAAATTGATATTTTGTTAGGGTCGGGAGCCTATACCAAAGTCTTAAAAGAAGGCTTAATCAAGGACCCTAAGGGTAAAACCATGGCTCAAGATACTTACCTCGGCTGGATCATATCGGGAGAAGTCAGTGATGAAGATAGGGCGATGTCTTGTCACAATGTAATTCTAAGTATGCATGCTAAGGTCGAAGAAAATGAAATCCTGAAAAGGTTTTGGGAACTCGAGGCAGAGCCAACAGGCTTTGAAAAGTCAATTCTTAGTACTGAAGAGCAGGCATGCGAAGATTACTTTGCGGCTACCACATGCAGAGATGCAGATGGTCGCTACATAGTTAAATTGCCGTTTCGATCCAGTAAAACTCCCTGTAATACAAAGGAAATTGCGTTAAAAAGATTGCATAGTCTAGAACGGAAGTTAGCTAAAAATAGCGAGCTTAAACGTCAATATACATCGGTAATACAGGAATATTTATCACTAGGTCATATGGAAGAGATTTCAGATGAAAAAGACAAAAACAAAGTAGGCGCTGTTTACTTACCGCATCATGCTGTAATCCGCGAAGACAAGTCGACCACGAAGGTAAGAGTGGTATTTGATGCGTCATCCAAGGGGCCCGATGGGGTTTCCCTAAATGACACGTTGATGGTAGGACCACCTTTACAGGCTGACTTACGTCACACAGTTATGCGGTGGAGACAACATCCAGTATGCTTGGCAGCCGATATCGTAAAAATGTATCGCCAGGTAAAGGTCGCTGATGATCACGTGGACTTTCAAAGAATTCTATGGCGAGATGATGTCAATTCTTCTGTAAAAGAATATAGGCTTTTGAGAGTTACATTCGGAACATCAAGTGCACCTTACCTGGCAGTCAAGGCATTGCAGCAAACAGCTAACGATGAAGGTCAATCGTATCCAGGCGCTGCTAGTAGAGTTAGGACTAGACTTCTACATGGATGATCTAATGACAGGTTGTCAAACTGAAGAAGAAGCTGTAAGAATCTATCACGAGTTTAATGAATTGTTGAATAAAACAGGATTTAATTTACAAAAATGGACAAGTAACCGAGAAGAGTTGCTAAAACAAATAAGGCTAGATACTGGAAGAGATCTGGAAATAAAAGAAGATGAAACTACTAGACTTCTAGGACTTACCTGGAATCGCAATTCCGATGAATTCCATTATACTGTGAACTTACCATTTTCACCACCGACGCCGTCGTCTGCACCTGAAACAAAAAGAAAAGTTATATCAGAGATATCGCGTTTGTATGATCCGCTAGGTTGGATTGCACCATGTATAATTACCGCCAAGATCTTCATCCAAAAATTATGGATTGCTGGTTTGGACTGGGATGATGAACTATCTGAGGATCTTCAGACTGAGTGGCAGTCTTATCGTAGTGGGTTGCCATCACTTGACAACTTCAAGATGCCGAGGTGGCTGAAAAGAAAAGCTGATGATCAAAAGGTTGAACTTCATGGTTTCTCGGATGCGTCAAGTGTGGCATACGCCGCGGTAATATACATCAGAGTTATCGATGCTGAGGGCCGGATCCACTGTAGTCTGGTAACTGCAAAAACGAAGGTGGCGCCCATTAAACAGATTTCGGTGCCACGGCTGGAGCTATGTGGCGCAGTTTTGGTTACCAAACTACTGTTAGAAGTGGCGCGTGTCTTAAATGTTCAAAAATCTAACTTACATGTTTGGACCGACTCAACTGTCGTGCTGGCTTGGTTGAGCGATCACCCGAGTCGATGGAAAACTTTCGTCGCCAACCGGACGTCTGAAATCCTTAATGCTCTAGAGTCCACTCAGTGTCATTATGTAGATACAAAAAGTAATCCAGCCGACATTGCTTCGAGAGGTACAACATCAACATCCTTGTTAGATGATTTGCTTTGGAAGCATGGACCATCATGGTTGCTTGCTGATACCATCGAATACTCTAGACCCAAGGCAATAATGACCCAACTAGAATTAAAGGCTGTCAAGGTTCATGCAGCACAGATAGACGATCACCCGAGTGAACGAATGTGGTCTAGATTTTCATCTTTCCGTCGGTTGATCAGGACTCTGACCTATTGTAGACGATTCCTGAAAATTAAGATAGCCAGAGAATCACAAGTAAAGCTCCCACCTTATCTTACAGCCGCAGAGATTGCAGACACCATACATTGCTGTCTTAAGCAATGCCAAAGGGTTTGGTTTGAATCAGAGATAAAGGCTATTCAATCAAAAAAAGACGTCAACAAAAGCAGCGGTTTGATTTCTTTGAATCCTTACTTGGATGATAAGGATCTAATGAGAGTAGGAGGTAGGATCCAAAATTCACAACTGAGTGAGGACAGGAAACATCCCATTATAGTTCCTCATCAGTCTCATTTGACAAAATTACTCATATCGGATGCTCATGAGCGCGTAATGCATGGTGGCCCCCAATTGACACTCAATTTTCTGCGTTCAAAGTATTTGGTTATTCGAGCAAGGAACTTAATCAAGGCTCACATACACGACTGCGTACCGTGCATTCGGTACGCAGGCATCTCAAAAAACCAGCTGATGGGTCAGCTACCAGCGTGTCGTGTCACCCCAAGCAAACCCTTTCTCTATTCAGGAGTAGACTATGCAGGGCCGATTCTAATGAGAACTGCAAAGGGTCGTGGGCATAAGGCCTATAAAGGTTACGTATGTTTGTTCGTGTGCATGGCGACCCGAGCTGTGCACATAGAGGCGGTCTCCGACCTGACATCCCAAGGCTTTCTGGCATCATTCAAACGTTTTGTGGCTAGGCGTGGTCACTGTAGCCATCTTTACAGCGATAATGGCACCAATTTCGTAGGAGCGTCAAAAGAGCTTAAGGCAATGTTTCGCAATGAGTGTGCTCTCTTCCTCAAGAAGTCACCTCTATATTGGCCAATAATGGAACCGAATGGCATTTCATCCCACCTCATTCTCCTAACTTTGGAGGTTTATGGGAGGCTGGGATCAAAAGCACCAAGCATCACCTCAAACGGGTTATTGGCGAATCAACTTTAACATTTGAAGAGCTTAGTACCGTCTTGTGCCAAATCGAGGCGTGTCTGAATTCTAGACCCATATCACAATACAGTGAGCACTCGTCAGACCCTAACCCGTTGACACCAGGACATTTCTTGGTCGGTCAGCCACTGGTGACAGCACCCGATTATAATTACGAGCATACGACAGTCAGTAGCTTGAGACGTTGGCAATTGACACAGAGGATGATTCAATCCTTCTGGAAACGTTGGTCTCAGGAATATTTAACCATGTTCTTTCAACGACACAAGTGGGCCAAACGTACGCGCGATCTGAAGGTTGGGGATGTTGTCCTCGTAAAGGAAGACAATTTACCGCCTGCCAAGTGGTTATACGGGAAGGTAGTTGAAGTACACCCTGGCAAGGACAGTTTAGTGCGCGTAGTAACCCTTCAGTGTAAGGACTCCCGAGTCAAACGTCCAACTTCGAAGCTGTGCATTTTACCCGTGAATGATGAATAAGCCTCTTGTGTATTTTCTTTATTATTTTTTATTTTTATTATATTTTATATACAGTCCACTCACATACTTATTGGATGTCATGCAAGAAATGTAAGAATCTAAGTAGATTATATTTCTAATCAAGTTTTGGTTCTTTTCACATTCTGTTATGTTACGCTAAGACAACTTGAAAAATTGTAAGTTCGAACGCCAGGGAGTTAGTTATATCACTGAAGTCACTCATAATTATTATTTATTTACGTTTCTGCCATGGTGGGCGGCTTGAAAGGACTAGGTCCTTGGTGGGCGGAATGTTAACGTTCTGATACTTGCTTAATGGAGCAAATTTGATTATAAACATTAAATCTGTTGTGTTAGAAAAGTTTACTCTGTAGCTCGATAGATGGCGTTGCCCGGTTTAAATTCGCGCTATGGTTTCGTTACCGGGCAAAGCATAAGGGGCTACGATATCATTTTAATAAATGTTCCTCCGCACGCAGCAACACCTGGCGTTGCGGACCATAGTGGACGCTCCTCGCTTCGTGAGGAACGATATCATTCAGAGGGACCTCCGGATTGAGAGCCTGGATGAGTTTGTGCGGCGCCTCGCGAAGGGGATGTTCGCGCGTGCCGACGCATCTGCTTGGCCCCATGTCAAGCAGATAGCGCCCTGGCATACGCGCCCCCCAGACGCGAGGAGGCCCCTGCCCCGCGACCTGGTTGCGGACGACTGACCCCATCACCGGACTGGACTTCCGAGTGAGTCGCTCTCAGTCTACACGCGGCTCACTTGTGACACTGACTCCAAACAAATACATGCATCTGTTGCGTGGCGCGTGCTAGGTTAATATAGGCGTGTCACGTAGCAAACAACAGACATTCACCTCTATACAGGCACCCAACTCACACGCGAAGTCGCGGCTCTTTTTATGCGGGCGGGCGACTCGCGTATACACCGGGCGGTGTTACACAGTACAATACCGCCCACACACCCAGAACACGGTCCCTTCTCATCACCCGGGCTCGGCTCGACCTGAAAACGGGGAGGTGAGGGGGGCCATACACCCCTTCTGTAGGAACGTCGAGTCCGTAAATCTGTCGCTGGATGCCATCTGCTGGGCTTCCCCCATGTAGGTGGGGGTCTCACCCGGTAGTGGTTGTCCGCCGATTTAACGGTGAAGCAAGCGGCGTTGGGCATCAACGTCGTGGCGTGCCTACAGACACAAATTTCAGACACCTCTTTACATGGGCGTGTATGCCGCACGCCCAACCATCCATCCGCCAGTGGCGAACACAATGAGGGGCCCGTGGTTACGGGCCACCGTAAAGCTTCCGCGGTCGGGGGGCTATGCCCCGACGCCGCACGCCGCGCCCCCTTACGGGGGCGTAGCGACATCCCGCAAGTTAATAAATGTCTTCGTTCTGAGTACGTGGTGTAGTTTTATTGCTATAAAATACTCCTCTACTCGTCGACAAAACAGGGCGAAATAGGTCTTCGATGACCAACATGATTAAAGATGACTTTAAAATATATTAATAATGGAACGAAAAATGGTGAATATTGTTCAACTGACAAAATGAAACCTTTTTTTGTGATACATTGTATTATGCAGAGAGACTCGGTTTTTTTTATGAATGTGGTATTTTCCTATAAAGCATGTGATTAAAGTGCTGAATCACTCGCTAGGGAAAATAATACATTCATTCACCTATATTTAAAAGGTTTTAACTTTATGAGATAAGTAGGTATAACTTTTTCCAACAATCATTGTTTAAATTTAATAGTATCAAAATTAAAGGTAACCTTAATCACGTTAATTGTAATAAAAAAATAACCTCAAATTGTGAAATGAAAAAGTTTTAAGGTGATTTAAAATTATAATTTCGGGTTTATTTTAATTGATTTGGTTATTAAACTAAACCCAGAATTATAATTTAATACAATTTAAGTGCTTGGATTTGTGGATGCCTCCACAGGAACCTTTTCTTATTGATTCTGATTTGTTTACATTATCATCTGTGAACCGTACCGGTTCAACACTCAGAAGTAAGGATTTTGAATATAAAAAACACTTTATAACTTTTGAAAGATCAACTCTATCACTATAGTTACAGCAGTACAATAATACAGTTTGATTTGGCGATACAATCACAAACTACAAATACAATGCAAGTGACTAACTCCTATGCCAAAGTACGAATGCCGGGCATGAAGGACATATCCCTCAAATGCCCGCACACTATCTTTTTTTCTCCCCGCCATTTTACTTGCTTATGATTGGTCGTCGATAACTGTCAAAGTCTCGACCAATCACATGAAGTCAATACAACTACTTTTGAATGATTGTGACAAGAAACATGATAGGCATAATTTAAATATTTATAACACATCAGATACTTTTGACTATAGAAGTTCATACGTTCATTACTCATCCGTAAATCAGACCCATGTCACGTGTTTGAACCTTTGTGTTCTGCTCTCAGTAACTATTCGGTTTATCTTCGTGTCGATGGCAATCTATATAGAGTCAGCTCAGAATTTGGCTACGAATTTGGCACATTCAGTAGCGTCCATCAGATCCTGTAAAGTGCAAAGAGCAGGACACGCTGCACACGGTATCGCCCCTTTAATCAAAAACCGAAATAACTCAAAAATTACTATAAACAATATTCACTATAAGCTGAATTAATTTCACACGGAGAATCGCTCAGTCCAACAGCCGACTCGATAAGGATGAAAATGACGGAGATTTCTTTATTTATTTTTTATGGTAGACAATGTCAAACTTTTAATGCGTTTTCCCACAAAATAAAAATGTTGAGTTATTTCGGTTTTTGATTAAAGATGCGATATATTAAGGCGACGATAACCAACTTTTAATGATTTTATACTGAAGATCATGTCTAAACGAGTAGTTTTAATGATTTAGAAAAATATAAGTATGTTAAATTAGGGCATTTTCTTAATAACTGGCTACTATTACTAACTATAGTAATTAATGATTTTGTAAAGTTATGTCTAACGCGGATACAAATTGAGAATCACGCAAAAACTATCAAGCGTATTTTTATGAAACCTTCGCCATTTTAAAGATAATTTAATTATTTATCTTTTAATATACGTTTATTTTAATATAATACCTTTTTATGTACAAAAAACTAGCTGTTGCCAGCGGCTTCGTCTGCGATCCAGGATGAATACAATTCCGATGTCCTTCTCTAGGTCATGGTCTACCCACGTTCCAAAGGGGTTTGACCTTTTAGGGCTCGTCCCGGTTCGCCATTTTGATTATTTTTCAAAGTAGCGTCGCACGATAATACCTATATATATGGATAGGGGGCATATAGACAAACAAAAAATGTCAGTGATACTCGTATAATGTCCTAAGCTGTCACATTACCTAGACAATTAAAGTTAAAAATGGTCATGATGAGCGCAAATATTTTCATTTTTTTTTTTTTATATATTTATTTATTTATTTATTGAGGATCTCCAACAAAGGATACACATAAACAATATAAATTTACAATAATAAAAAAGGTTCATTTACGTGTGCTCCTTCAATTACAGGAGACCACAGCATGCACATCTAACTAGGTGTAAACACGATAAAAATAGAGAAAATAAAATTATGAATACAAGCTATAAAATTAGAAGGACAAAAAAAATATAAAATTAACATATCAAGATTGAGCATTCATATTATAAATGGTGTAGGCAGGATAAAAATAAAAATTGAGAAATAACATTGAATGAATTTGAGGAAAATAATAATGATTAAAAATTAACATGTCAAGATTGAGCATTAATATTACAATTATTTAGTCTAATTATAATTAATTCACATTTCGGAGAGTAGTGACATACTATATACTTAGTTATTTTGCGGTGGCTAAATTCTTTTTGTATTTTGAAATGGGCAGAGTTATGTCCAGGGCACAACGCTTTGACAACTCATTGTACTGCCTGCAGAGTCTCGGGAGAGCGGCGAAATGTCCCAGATTAGTTTTAGATCCAGAGACGCAAAATAAGTTGTAGCTCTTTTTCCGCGGCAGACGAGATGGCGCGTTCATATGCAGCTTGGCTAATAGTTCGCTGCAGTCTATGACTCCATTGAATACCTTGTGCAGTAGTATCAGGTCTGCCGTTTTCCGTCTGTCTGCAAGTGAGACTATTTTGTAATGCCCTAATCTGTCTTTGTAACTGATAACTTTTTTAGCTAAACGATCTTTGTAACAAAGATGATATAGGAAACGTCTTTGGACACTTTCGAGGTGTTTAATGTATATGTCGTAATGGGGATTCCAGACCTGGCTGCTATATTCAAGTATTGGCCGAACCAGTGTGTTGAATAATTTAATTCTGGTAGACGCCTTTTTAAAATCTTTGCTGTTACGTAAGATAAATCCAAGGATTTTGAACCCCTTCGATGAAATGTTTAGGATGTGTTTGTCAAATTTAAGTTTTTTATCCAGTGTGACTCCCAAGTCGCGTACTTCCTCTACCTGTAGTAGTTTTTGTTGGCTAATCATGTAGTCGTTAGATTTGACGATTTTGTTACGGCTAAATTGCATGTAGTAACACTTTGAAACATTAAGAAGCATTTTGTTCATCTTGCACCAGTTCGTCAGTCTGTTCAGATCTTCCTGCAATAAGGCAGAGTCAAATTCAGATAACATTGGCTTCATTATTTTCATGTCATCGGCAAATAGGTAAAATTTTGAGTGCCTAAAGCAGAGCGTGATGTCGTTTATGAAAATGTTGAAGAGGATTGGTCCTAAATGGGAACCTTGCGGAACACCTGATGTAGCATGAAAAGGCTTTGAATTATGGCCTCCCACAACAACTTTTGAAGACCGATCACTGAGATAAGACCGAAACCACTCCAGCATTGATCCTCCTATACCCACGTGCTGAAGTTTATCTATAAGAAGAGAATGATCCACCTTATCGAACGCCTTACTAAAGTCAGTGTATATGGTGTCGACAGGAATACGTTTGTCCAAAGACTCTGATAGAGACGACACGTAGCACATTAGATTAGTAGTGGTAGATCTAGATTTGATAAAACCGTGTTGATGGCTGGTGAGAAGGTGTTTAACATGCGATGAAAGACGGTTGGTTATGAGCTTTTCAAATACTTTGCCAAAGGTGACTAAAATAGAAATGGGTCTGTAATTGGATACTAAATTCCTTTCTCCGGCTTTGAAAATAGGCACCACCAGTGCCTTTTTCCATTGCTCAGGGAAAATACCGTCTTTAAGAGACCTGTTATAAATAAGACTGAGGGGTAAAGCCAGCGCTTTCGCACATCTTTTAATAAACACGGGTGGAATACCGTCGTCCCCAACACTTTTCTGTTCATCTAAAGATGTTAAGGTTCGGAATATTTCACCAGGATTGAGTTCCAATTTACAGAAAGTCGGCAAGTTGTCATTGATGTTAACATTAGGCAGTTGCGAGTTGGTTGGTTGTTGAATGGATGGATGTTGGTGGGTGTTATAGACACCTGCGAAGTTTTCAGCGAACAAGTTACATATGTCGTGGCCAGTTGATGCAGTTTTATTATTGTAACTCATAACTGCGGGGTAAGCACTACTGGATTTCTTTCTATTCTTAATGAAAGACCAGAAGGTTTTAGGATTTTTTAAAACTGCTGTTTCTAATCTCTCGATATAATTTTTATAGCAATTTCATTCATATCTCGGTAATGTGACAGCTTAGGATATTATATCACAGATATTTTATGTTTGTCTATATGCCCCCTATCCATATATATCACCCGTGAACTGCTGAGATCTTCTATCTACCTACAAACAAACTTTACAGGAGGAACAGAAAACTAATTTATTAATTTTTCGTGGAGAATTTTGGTAAACCAAAAAGTAGTTGGTTAGTATTTATGTCTTTTATGAAATCATAATTAAATGCAGTTAGTATTGTGTTGTTTTTATTTTAATCGTAAATAGGAGTTGGCATTATATAAAGTTTTGCGCAAAAATATAGTTAGGAGGTATCAGAAGTTCACGGGCGATATAGGTATTATCGTGCGACGCCATTTTGAAAAATAATCAAAATAGCGAACCGGGACGAGGCCTAAAAGTTTCAAACCCTTCCATCCAAATCCGTTCAGCCGTTCCCGCAAAAAGTTTCTACAATAATATAATTCCATCATGATGCGAAAGACACGTGGCGCCATCTATTATCATAAGAAAGTTATTGTTGTTGTCCTCGGAAACAGTACTTTTTTTCGGGACGAAAGGTCCTATGTCCATGTCTGTACACCTGACAACGTATATGCAGAATTTCATGATGATCGGTTAAGTGGTTTAGGCGTGAAAAGGTAACAAACAAACTTGCTTTCGCATTTATATTACGTTGGGGAAAAAGTCTTTTCGCATTATAGTATGTATGAACTTGTAATAAAATCTCTTTGGCTATACTTCTTCTCAGTATATCTTATAAGCATGAGCAGTTGACATGCAATAATATAGTTAAAACCGACCTTGTGTCGGCTCTGAAGCAACTAGAATCAACAGACTTCTCTTTCATCTCCACTGTGGCTGATGCTGAGCTGGCTGCGACCCTCTTTATCGATAAATTGTCGGCAGCAATAAAGACGAACACTAAGAGTATTGCGGTGTCTGGGCGTAAGAAAACACTTAAGCCATGGATAACACCTGGACTACTGCGTTGCATTCGTCATCGCGACAAATTACACAAAAATGCTAAAAAATATCATAATGACAATATTCTTGAAGTTACATATAAACGTTATAGGAATTTTTGTAATGGCTTGTTGAGAAGGTTAAAAAGAAGTTATGAGAAATCTCTCTTAAAAAATGCAAGAAACAATAAAGAGACTTGGTCTGCCATTAAATCTATTACGAATACTTCCAAACAGAAGTCTTCTTCTGAAAACTTGCTTAATAAGCAGGACAATCCATGTGATGCGGTTGAGGAAGTCAATAAGTATTTTGCAAGTGCCGGAAAGTTACTAGCTGATAATATTTTACAGTCCGTTACCACTCAAGATAGTTCTGATTATCATAAAATATCTCGTATCTCACATTCGATGGTTCTGCTTGCACCAGATGAAACTGAAATTGAATCTCTAATCATGAACCTGAAGAACGATAGTGCCATTGGTTGGGACTCTATCTCAAACAAATTTCTTAAAATGTCAAAACATATTATAGTTCCACAATTCACCATGATCGTTAAGTTATGCGTTGAGCAGGGTATCTTCCCCAGTGTCTTTAAAAGAGCTCTCATAACGCCTGTCCACAAGAGTGGGGAGCCCGACAGTTTTACAAATTATAGACCTATATCTGTCCTTCCAGCACTCTCTAAAGTGTTAGAAAAAGTCCTAAATAAACAACTAGTTCATTTTTTAGAGCATAATAATATACTTTCCAATTCACAGTTCGGTTTCAGATCGGGGAAAAGTACTGATGGAGCTGTTAGCTCTTTGGTAGAATATGTTACACAAAATCTCGATGATAAAAAAAGTGTCTTGGAGTATTTATTGACCTTGCGAAGGCATTTGATACCGTCTCGATCCCTATTCTTGTGGATAAATTAGAAAGATACGGTATACGGGGGAACGTGCTTAGAATTTTCGAAGATTTTCTTTCGGGTCGTCAGCAAAAGGTTAAAATAAATAAATATACTAGCTCAGACGCATCTGTCACCTGCGGCGTCTCACAGGAGTATTCTTGGTCCCACTTTATTTATTATATACATAAACGACCTGTGTCAAATGTCACTCCACAACGGAAAAATTTTTACGTATGCCGATGACACCGCTCTAGTATTTAAGGGAGAAACTTGGGACGAGGTACGACAAACTGCGGAAAAGGAACTACGCAGGGTGCACTTGTGGCTAAAGCAAAATCTTCTGACTTTAAACGTTTCGAAAACACTATTGGTACAGTTTGCAAATTCTCACGCGAAACAGCAAAATATAGTGATTCGTATTCACACATGCGAGTCTTTACATCAGCAATGTTCTTGTCCATTCATTAATAAAACTCCGATAGTTAAGTATCTTGGAGTACTTCTAGATGAGAATATAACTTGGAAGCCACATATCGACATGATTTCGGCACGTGTTAGAAAATTAATATGGGTTTTCAAAAATCTTAGGCATGTAGCTAACCTGGAACTTCTTCGTACTGTTTACTATGCCCTTGTTCAGTCTGTCATCGGTTACTGTATTGGAGTATGGGGAGGTGCATGCAAAACGCATATCATACAACTAGAGCGAGCTCAACGATCCTTGCTGAAAACTATGACATTTAAACCCTATAGATTCCCCACTAGAACGCTATATGAGCTGTGTCAAGTTCTCACGGTAAGGCAGCTTTTTGCTTATCAGGTTATTATCAAACTGCATGTGTCTACCCCATATGATCCAGAGAAATTAAGAAACAAACGTACTATTACTAATGTATTTGTCTCCGAAAGAACACGTACTGCATTAGCCGGACATCAAAGGCGTTTTCTTTCTGTGCACATTTACAATAAAATTAATAAAATTTTAAACATTTACCCGCTCTCTTTTCATGAATGCAAGTCCAAGGTTAAGAACTGGCTTCTTACTCTTAACTACGAAGAAACGGAAAAACATTTTACGGGGTAAGATGAACTCACCCTCAGACACACACCCACATACACACCCACACACACATCCACACTCCACAATCATACACTACTTTCACACTACATTTTCAATACCTTTTATAGTACTATCTCTACTGTAATTTCTGCATGCTCAAAATTATCATGATCATTAAAAGTCTTAGTTGGTATAAAAATTTAATGTAATGAATTGGGTGAAGGCGCTGAAATCTGACATACAGGTTTTTACCTAGTTTGGGTTTCAGAGGCTTCATAGATTTTGTAACTCTAATTTATTTCAATACAGATTTTTTTTTAATACTATTTGGCTTATTTGACTGGTTTTGGTATCGTTGAAAGTTTAAATTTTAAAGAACATAATTCCAAATTCAAATTAGGAAAATGTGTGATTTTCATTTGTTTTTCGTACCGTCAAGATGAGTGAATCTAATGAAGAAATTCGATACATTTTAAAATTTTACTACAAAAAAGGTAAAAATGCAACGCAAGCCGCGAAAAAATTTGCGATGTTTATGGACCTAGTATAGTGTCTGTCACTCTGACAGACACTATACTAGGTCCATAGCACAAATTTGGTTTAAGCGTTTTCAATCCGGAAATTTTGATGTCAAAGATGCACGTCGCTCTGGTCGCCCTATTACGGATAAAATGGATGCCATTTTTGAAAAAGTGAAGCAAGATCGGCATATCAGTAGTTACGACGTAGCTGAAGAACTGGAAATTGACCACAAAACAGTTTTGGCGCATTTGAAAAAAACTGGGTACACAAAAAAGCTCGACATTTGGGTACCTCACGAGCTCACTGAAAGAAACCTAATGAACCGTGTACTCATTTGTGATTCTTTTTACGACGTAATGAAACCGAACCATTTTTGAAGAAGCTGATAACTGGTGATGAAAAGTGGATCACGTATGACAAGAACGTGCGAAAAAGGTCGTGGTCAAAGGCCGGTCAGGCTTCACAGACTGTGGCAGTGTTGACAGATGGCGCTGTCATGTAAACAAAGTATTTGATTTGTGCTCTCGTAAAGTATATCTCTAAAAATATTATAAGTGCTCAAAAGACCATAAACTGTGCATAAAAGTGAAGAAGGACACTAAATTCAACTATAGTAGTGTTATCAATGATGTCTGTGGAGCGCACAAATACAAAAGGTAAACAAATGACTTGCAATGTGCGAAGCTGTGATACTCGTAATAGCTAATAATCAGTGATCAGAGATGTGTGAAGGCTACAAACCAGTGTAATATAATAAATATAAAGTGAACTAGAAGTGAACAAACGACTTATCCTAAAACTCAATCACAAAATCAAATTGCAAAATACTAGAGATCCGTTTTTTATTTGAAATTTAGTTAAAAGCACGCCATCTCGTGGTTAACTTGCGAACTGACATGCCATCAATCAATGCTAAATACAGAGTGTTGCAACTGTCAAAATAATATATGTATTCATCACAAACGCCTCAAGTAGAGACATCTATTGACTAAGAAGAATACTAAATCAAAAGAATACGACTTGGTTTTTTTGATGCGCAATATACTGAACAGGTAGCCAGTAGGCCTATATATTAGACTGAAGCAAAGAGCTCTGGTTCGGATCTCGCCACACGAGATTATTTTAGTAAAATCATGAACTTTATGGAGAATATTACGTTCCGTCGTACGCGCACCCGCTCAGAACCAGAAGACGACAGTAATACGAGTATATCTCAAAATGTAACAATTAACAGCATGCCTGACATGTCTGAGGTCGATGATGACTCACAACTCAAAACATTAAAAACCACAATAGAACAACTCACATCGCAATTAAACAGTGCGCATAATGAAATTGAGTCGCTATCATTGGAGAATAGCGAATTGAAGAAACAAAACTATGAACTAGCTAAAAGAAACGAACTCCTTAATAAAATTAATAGCCCCGCAAAACTAAGATCTACGCCAAAGAAAACTACAAACAGGCGTACAATTAGTAAGGAGACCCAAACAGACAATTTAAATGACGTATCTGAAAACAAAAAAAAATGAGAATAATACAAGTGAGATAACACAAAAATGTTCTAATACTACACGAGTACCACCGCCAAGCAGAACCCACAACAAGCAGACTATTACTATAGATAAACCAAAAATATGTTTATTAAGCAGCGAAACTTCAAACTTATTATACACCGCTACAGAAGAAACTAACCTGCGAAACTACGAGATTTGCCACTATCGCAAACCAAAATGTGGACTCCAGCAAATACTTGAGAATATTGACGTAAAAGTTCAAAACTTAACAAGTAAGGACTACTGTATTATTTACATCGGCGAAGAGGACTTCCGAAGAACGCAAAACTATGTAGAACTAGTCATGTTTATTCGAGAAAAATTAATTGCATTAACCCAGACTAATATCATTATTTGTCTACCGACTTATAAATTTAAATTTAAATTTAATAATAACTATTATGTAAAACAGCAAAATTATGGCAATACTTTGTACAATAGTAGAATAGAAACTTTTAATAACCTTTTATATATGGATACACAAACATTTAATTACGCATACCTACAGGACTCTAATCTAAATCTTTCCTATAACCACGATATGTACAACCAGCACACGGGCGCACTGAATAGAAATGGCACGAATGTTGTGGTATCAGACCTACAGGATCTTGTTATGACAATAAGCAACCTAAACAATGAAGTTTTTGAGGTAGAGTATTCAGAGCCGCATAAAACAGAAACATATACGGACTCACAACCACAAACCAGCCGTAATTTTTTTCTTTAACAAAAACACTTCAAAAAATGGTACACAAACGCACTCATGCAATAACATAAACATCCTCTATCAAAACATACAAAGCCTAAAAAATAAACGTTACCTATTAGAAGCAATCACAAACGAACATAAAATAGAAGCACTTTGTTTTACGGAAACATGGATTACAGAATTAAAGAAAGATCTACTAAGTTTGGAAGGGTATACTGTAGCCGCCAAATACTGCCGCCCAAACTATGCGGGAGGTGGTGTGTGCATATTCTTAAAAGACGATATTGAATCCAAAGAAAGACAAGATTTAACGGAAATGACAATTGAATTTATATTTGAAACGTGTGCAGTAGAAATTCCTAACATGAATCTTTTACTAATAGTTATCTATTGGCCACAAAAAAATAGGGAAACCGAATTATTTTATACATCCTTGGAAAAACTGCTACTTAAAATCAACATAAAGGAGAAACATAAAAACATAATTATAGGCGGGGATTTCAACGTAAATATCCTCGAGAAAAATCGAAATTCATTTAATCTTCTAAATACTATGACCAAGTACAACTTTCGACAACTAGTGAAGGAACCTACCAGAGTGACAACCTCAAGCACCACATGTATTGACCTAATATTTACAAACGCATACGACAAATTCCATCTGGAAGTAATGGAGCTTGGACTCTCAGACCACAGAGGAATAGCAATCACTATACCTACTCACGATCCTATGATTAATAAAAAACAAATATTAGCCCTAAAGAGGATCTACAACAAACAAAACATAGACTCGTTTAAAAAAGGACTGAAAAAATTAGACTGGAGTAAAATAATAAACGACCACCAAAATATAAATACTAATTATCTGTCATTTCATAACACCTTACAAATCATATTGAACCAGTGTATACCAAAGAAAACCGTAAACATTAAAAAGAAATCATCTAAATCATGGCTTACAACTGGATTAAAAATAGCATGCAAGCATAAAAGACAATTAAAAGCATTAATGACTACAACTAATAACAATATATTGGTAAAATACTATAAGCGTTACGAAAAATTACTTAAGAGAACAGTAGCCCATTCTAAAAAACTAAACTACATAAGAATAATGAGTAAATCTGAAAATAAAACTAAAACAATGTGGCAAATAATAAAAGAACGTACAAATAAAAATAACAAAAAACCAATAAATAATATAAAATTGCGTGTACAGAATACAGTGACCGAAAGCGCGACCACCATTGCCAACGCTTTCAATGATTATTTTGTGTCAGTGGGAAAAACGGATACCGCAAACGGGAACCTTTGTCCGACTGGTCGTCCTACCTCCTCCCCAAGCGAAAACTCCATTTACCTAAGACCTGTTGACCCTAACGAAATCAAGATTATTATAAAGAGATTGAAAAACAAGCGAAGTTATGGGCATGACGAGCTACCACCTACACTTATAAAAGCATGTGCTGAAGAATTAACGTTACCGCTAACTTATTTAATAAATCAGTCTTTAGATGAAGGCTCAGTCCCCGACCTGTTGAAAGTATCGATAGTGAAACCAATTTACAAAAAGGGAGACCAGACTGACACTAGTAATTATCGGCCGATAGCATTGCTACCGACCTTCTCTAAAATATTAGAGACTGCGATGTCAAAACGACTTTATTCTTATTGCGAAAGATATAAAATATTCAACGACAGCCAGAATGGGTTTAGGAAAAATAGATCCACGACATTAGCAATATTTAAGTATATCCAGGAAGCTTTAAATATAATCAATAACAAAAATTATGCAGTGGGGATTTTACTGGATATGAGCAAAGCCTATGACAGAGTTTCATACGAAATTTTACTCAATAAATTGTATGCAATAGGTGTTAGAGGTACAGCACACAAGTGGTTCTGCTCGTACCTAGAAAATAGGGAACAATTCGTAGAGGTAGAATATAGCGACCCACACACTGGCCAAATAACACGCGTAAGATCTAATAAAGCAAAAACAACGATATCAATACCACAAGGCAGCGTTTTGGGATGTTTATTATTTCTAGTTTATATCAATGACCTCCCTAAAGAAATTGACGCTCAAAGTATTTTATTTGCGGACGATATTTCTATCATTTTTCCTTACACTAATACAGAAAACCTAAACTTAAGTCTAGACGATAAGCTCTCCAAAATAATGGCATGGTTAAAAGATCATAACTTAGAATTAAATTTTGACAAAACAAAGCTAATGCAATATAGACCATACCAAAAAAACAAATTGGATATCAATTACTCATACAACAACATAAAGCTGCAATGCATAAACGAGTTTAAACTGTTAGGTTTGACTGTAGATACCAATATAAACTGGAAAGCCCATATAGATACACTGGCAAACAAACTAGCCAGCTTTATATATGCCTTGCAGGAGCTTAAAAGAGCTACCGATTTTAAAACTGCCCTAACAGCATACTATGCCTACGCATACTCCTGGCTAAATTATGGAATCGTGGTGTGGGGAAATGGTGTAGACAAAGATAGACTTTTTATTCTACAAAAGAAATGTATACGAATTCTTGCCAATATAGATAACACAGAAAGCTGCAAGCCATTTTTTGTAAAATACAAGGTTCTTACACTAACTGGTATCTACATTTTAGAAGTTAGCAAATTTGTAAGAAAACACCAGTCACTATTTCCATTCACTAAGGACCTTCGTCCACAACATCGCAGTGTTAGACGCCAAAAAAAAAAACGAATTAGCCTTACCAAGCTCAAAATTAACTATGTTCCATTCAGGACCTTTAGCCATGTGCGTGAAAATATATAATAAGCTTCCAAATTCAATTAAGGACATTGAATACGAAAATAAATTTAAAACCAGTCTCCAAAAATACCTATTATTAAAATCTTATTACACTCTAAAGGAATTCTTTGACGATAAATAAATTTTGACATTGAAATTCACACCTGTAGGTACACAATACACACAGCACCTAAACTTTTGACTTACTACCAAATTGACCTATGTTATGTTATTTTATGATTATTATTGTTATCGCTATTTGTTTTAATTTAAATTTTTTATCTTATTTTAATCTGTGAAGGGAAATTATGACTAATAAATTGTTCTCACCCTATCCTATATTACCTGAAACATTTTAAAAATAGTATTTTTGTTAAGCACAGTGGTTTGTATATTATTGTGACACTGTAGCACTTTAAACTATTATATTTATATTGCTGTGCCCTAGCAGGGTCATGTATGAAACCTATATACTTGTAACAACTTGTAAACTACATGAATGCAATAAATGATGATGATGATGATGATGATGGCGAAACCCGGGTTAACTCGCAACAAGGTGATGCTGTGTGTGTGGTGGGATTGGAAGGGCATTATTCATTATGAACTGTTACCACCAGGCAGGACCATCGATTCTGAACTCTACTGCGAACAACTGATGAGATTAAAGCAAGAAGTTGAGAGAAAGCGGCCGGAATTAATCAACAGATGGGGTGTGGTTTTTCATCATGATAACGCTAGACCTCATACATCTTTAGCTCCTCAGCAAAAATTAAGAGAGTTTGGCTGGGAGGTGTTAATGCATCCGCCGTATAGTCCTGACCTTGCATCTTCAGATTTCCACCTGTTTCGGTCTCTTCAGAATTCTTTAGGCAGTGTCAGGTTAACATCACGAGAGGACTGCCAAAACCACTTGTCGCGGTATTTTGACCAGAAGTCCCAAAATTTCTATAGCAATGGGATCATGTCCCTACCTACAAGATGGCAAAAAGTTATCGAACAAAATGGTACCTACATACTTTAGTTAAATGTAAATAAACTATATTAAAAAATGTTTTGAATTTTCTTAAAAAATGCGAAGAAACTTTTTCCCCAACCTATTAATATTAGTTAGGATTAATAACGCGTCTAATTTGGGACAGCGCTCCTTGATGGGCGAGTCCTATTAATGGATTGCGTGCGTGAGCTCAACATTGAATACGCGTATAGCTGCGTCTTATGTCTCCCATTGTTTGAATTCACACTCCCGGGCGGAGTCATCTGTGAATCTCCACCTATTGGGTAATATGATAAGTCTATCAAGCTTGAGATAATTAAAAATTAACAAAACTTGTACACATTCATAAATAAATTGAAACAATTTCTATTATCGAAATGCTATTATAATATCAATGAATATCTTAGTGACAGATTTTAATACATGTTTTATTAATAATAATTGTTCTCATTATTATTAATAAGTGATAATCTAATCCTAATAACTATTTATGTCTAAAATTTATTGTGTAATTTAATTTAATATTTAGATTCTTTATTTTTATATTAGTAGTAGTTATAATTTTGTTGGTTTTTTTGTTCTTTTAATTTTATCCTGTTGCTGTGTCCATATTTTTGTACCTAGCCTTTTGTAACATCTTTTTCACAATATGGAACGCATTAAATGAATATGAGTCTCATGCACGGTTCAGAAGCTGACCTTAAGTGGATTGTGAAGTGCCGATACGCGGCAATTACCTACATTTCATACAATTATTTACTTAAATATTGTTTCGGGCGATAACGTTTTCACCCCCTAAATCTTTACGAAATGAGACAATTTTGGTCTCATTTTATTCAGTACACTTTAATCTAGGTCTGTACGTTTTTATTTTTTACGAATTAATTTTATTTTAATTTTAAAAAATAAAAACGCTCGAGGAAGCTTTTATGTCAAAAATATACATATTTAGATGCTAATAACTTATATTGTATGCAATATTTCTTTATAATAAAAACGTACGGACCTAGTTTTTTATTACGCCTACAACATTTTCAAAAAATATGAAAATTAGACTATGTTTACGGGGAGAAAATCGTTATCACTTTTTGTATGAAAATGTACAGCTTCACAATCCCCGCTTGCCCTAACATTTCGCCATTGTCTTCCCGAGCTACTTAGGTGCTTTTACAATGTGTACATAATTCAACAACTGAGGACAACAACAATCACTTAGCTAAATAGTCAATCGACTAAATATTGCCTTTGAAATTGAGTCAAGCCTAGTCTGAGGAGCACTTTAGAGCTAGACTATCTTTGATGAAGATTCAATCGACTGCAGCATCGTTATTGTCTCGGATAGAATTACATAAGGATCTTGTTTAGGTTCTTGTAAATTGATGCTGCTATCTTAGATGGATGGATCTTGAAGGTCTTTATCTAAATTAATATTAGAAAGAGGTAAATTGTTTGTTTATAATGTTTATACAGGGTTATTGGTAAAACACCAACAACCTCTTAAGGTGGCATTGTACTCATCATTATGAACAACTTTTACTATGGGACCAAACCTGAAATCACGAAAAAAAAAATCAGCTGTTCAGTACATTTATGTTAGCATAATTCGTCAAAATGTACTGAACAGCTTATTTTTTTTCGCGATTTCAGGTTTGGTCGTATAGTAAAAGTTGTTCATAATGATGAGTACAATGACCCCTTAAGAGGTTGTTGGTGTTTTACCTATAACCCTGTATATATATATATATATATATATATATATATATATATATTTTTTTTTTTTTTTTTTTCAATAACATACAAAGAAATTGATCTATCAATAAATACTACACATTTGAAGTAAACTTTTCATAATAGAACAATAAAAACAGAAATAAAGAAAAAAAGAAAGGCGATTAAAAATATTGACATTCAAATCATGCGCAGCCTACTAAATGCGTGGAATTTATCAATGAATTCGTAGTGCGATCATATTATTTGTAGCCCGCCCATCGCGGCATCGGTGGGTCTAGCCTAGCAGCACTTGCCGTCGGAACTTTTACAATCTTAGTGTTACTAAGCAAATATTCTCGTGTATGGCTTCTGTTCCATTTACACAACACACCATATTATTATCAAGATGGTAAAAAATTTCATCCGGTATGTTTTTAGGGTTCCGTACCTCAAAGGAAAAAACGGAACCCTTATAGGATCACTCGCGTGTCTGTCTGTCCGTCTATCACAGCCAATTTGCTCCGAATCTAATGAACCGATTAAGCTGAAATTTGGCACACGATGATCGGTTTAGTGGTTTATGCGTGAAAAGGTATCAAACAAACAAACAAACTTACTTTCGCATTTATAATATTAGTTAGGATTAGTTAGGACTAACGTGGCCATGGGTCACCGCAGTTAGTATTGCCGTGGTCTGATTTGAACTTTACTTTGAAATGACGAGCCCGATGTAAGTAGGTATTGTGTTTTATAATTATAACTCTGCTATTCATCAACTTATAAGGCGACTAGCTTCAGCCCGATACTTCGTCTGCATGAAACATCTTGGTTTAACATAAACAGTGTAGTTTTCTATGAGTAAAAGATTTTTTGTAATCGGATCAGCTGATCTATTCCTGTAAAAATCTCACGGTGAAAACGTAGGCGAAGCGGTGAGCTTAAAAGTCACCAAATCAGACTACGGCAATACTAACCGCTGCGACCCGAGGCCACGATAGCAACTACGGAGAAACCAAACTCCGAGCTGCTAGGGAGAAGTTCCAGATGGAAAAAGCTTAATAATACTTTGCCTGACCTGGGAATCGAAGCTAGAACCTCATGCTCAGCAGTAGCTTGTAACCACCAGAGCAACCAAGCAGTGAGTAATAATAATATAATTCCATAGTTGAGATCATTTTGGGTAGTAGGACCATTTTTGCAGGTCACGTAAGCATCGCAGTTCGTGACTAAGTAATAACAGCCGCATGGGTCGATTCATCAGGTTAAGCTACGCTTGCCATGGTTAGTCCGTGGATAGGTGACCATCTTTATATACCGAGACTCCTCCGTGCCTCGGAAAGCACGGCAAACCGTTGGTCCCGGCTGTCATTCGTGGATCTTTGACAGTCGTTACAGGTCGTCAGAAGCCCGAAAGTCTGACAACCAGTCTTACCAAGGGGTATCGTATTATCCAGTTACTGGGTTGTGGAGGTCAGATAGGCAGTCGCTCCATGTGAAATACTGGTATTCAGCTGCATCCGTTTAGACTGGAAGCCGACCTCAACAAATGTAATTGGGAAAAGGCAAGTCAGATTTATTGAGGTAAGCATCGCAGTATAAACCAATATTTTTGCCCAACTCAATCAATCAATCTTTCTTTTCACAGCTATGTTGGGGTCGGCTTGTAGTCTAACTGGATGCAGCTGAGTACCAGTATTTTGTATGGAATATTTCTATTTTTACCCAACCAACTAAACCCAAAAGTAAGTAATCTGTACCGAAAGTGAAAACATAAAGATCAGCAAGGTTCAGGAGCTCAAAAGGCGATAAATTCACAGACATTAAAAAGTTCCTCTTCCTTTTAGTTCCCCGGAACTAAGCGATCAACTTTAATTACTTGGTAATAGTTAAAAACAGTTCGCATTGTTGCAAATGCTATCAGATAAGAACTTACTGAGTCGGTTCAAACTATGGCTCTTAATGACCACAAAGTTTGTGGTGAGCGATACTTGCTGATAATTTCTTTAAACAGGAGGTTATTCTAGAAAAGTGGGTCTTAAAATAGCTGAAGAACAATATATCGATGTAAAAAAGTGGTAACGTAGTTACTGAGAAAATAGAAAATGTCTACCGGAGTATTTTTCGACTCCGGTAGACATTTTCTATTTCTATTTTTCTATTTTCTATTTTTTAGATTACTATTGAGATTTCCAAAAAAAAAAAATCATATCTCCTTTATTATTAAACTTACAAGTCCCATTGTATTAACGCAAATTTATTTTCTGATCTCTTATCAATATGAATAAGTACCCAAAATTTACTAGGAGTTACTTTTGATGTATAATATATATACTTATAGGTTACAGCAATAGCACTTTTTTTTGTTACGATAAAGCGCTGTAAATGAAATGGATAAATGCATGGGTGACTCCAAATCAACAGCTTTGGACCGAAATCAAAAATTTGCAAAATGTTGGATTGGTGTAAATGCAATATGATAAAATAATGCATTTTTTTATGCTATTTACAGCAAATGTTTAGGTAGTCCCTCAAAAAGATAGTGTTAATTTAAACGGTAAATATTCTATTGGTTGTAGAGCCACGGGAGTCGACCATTACACGCAGATTTTTTTTCTGATTCCAACCCTACAATAAACAAAATTGACATAGTTGCGGGTTACTCCGCTTTGCGTCATATTTACTTAGTTCAGAAAATAAATATTGTACTTAGTTCAGAATCGTACCTTGCACATCTACCTACGATTCGTAGAAAAAACATTTTAACAATGCAAAGCATTTTATTTAATAAACATACTTTTGTTTATAAAAGTAATTATTTGACAGTCGTAAATGCGTCTTTAAAAAAGCAAGCATAATTTATAAATTTCAACTAACCTCTAATTGCAAATGGGATGAAATTCATCCCACTTTTATTATTAAGTAGTGGTTCGTGGGAGTAAAGTCATCCCACGCAAATCTACTTTTGGTTTGAACCTTGTTCCACCACTATTAAGGAGTCCTTTCTAATTCCGTACATTTAGTTTGATGCACTATCTATTTCCGAGGAATTTGAGGTACGCCAACCCTCTATGCGACTAGTCAATCGTCTATGGAAAGATTATTTTCAGTCTGTAGTTGCAAATCTTTTTGTAAACAACAGGTTTTTGTTCAAACTGGAATGCTTGTAATTAATGAAAATTGTATTAAGGTAAGTGGTTCTATTTATATTTCGTGCTAAGAATAAACACACCATGCATTTTAAACCATAAAACATATAGGTCATCGCTTCTTTTTTTTTTTACTAGAGTCATTTCTTTAAAAGTGTAACTAAAAATTGTTTTGTTATTTTTAAAAACCAATTTTGAAAATAAAAACAAGTCATACTTTCAAACGAAACGTACATTACTAAAGCCCTACTCACTAGCATTCTAAGAAACATTCAACGGTCACAAAATTCCAAGAAGCTACGATGCAAATCGGTTTTGCTTACAAGATTACCGCGGGGCTGAATTACATAATCGGGTGGGGCGGTTGGCTGTTTTCCCAGCGCGCGGGTGTACAATGCGGTTCAGCACAACGGCTAACTGACTAGATATAATAGTTCACTGAACTTCTTCAAATACCTCGGTTATACTCGATATGTCAGGGGGATTTCGCGGTCACATCTTAGCATACACAGCCCTAGCGTTGCGTTCGATGACGCACTTGATCATCCGTCACCACGGCAGACGACGTAGTAGATACTCTCGAGCGTCCGCGTAATGTACAGACGCCAGCACATCAAGCTACAACAATCTGTTCAAGGTTGATTGGGAAAATGTGACAGTCTCCGGGGATCCGGGCGATCTTTTTCCATTAACGTCAACGCTTTGAATCCTATTACTCAAGTATGAAGTAAGAAGATCCAGAGCGGTGTTCCGGATCCCGTAATGGCGGAGTTTCCTGATTAACGTTTCATGAAGAACGCAATCGAATGCCTTGGACAAATCACAAAAGATGCCCAAGGCATCGCATTTGTCTTCCCATGCATTATAAATATGTCCTAAAAGTTCAACACCGGCATCAGTAGTTGAACGACCCTTTGTAAAACCGAACTGCTTGTTATGTAATAATTTATGTTTATTAAAAAATCTTTGCAATTGGTCTAAAATTAATTTCTCAAAAATTTTACTAAACGTAGGTAGTACTGAAATAGGTCTATAATTTGTGGGGTCTGATGTACTACCTGATTTAAACAAAGGTATTATTTTACTATATTTCATGAGGTCAGGAAACTCCCCACAGTCGATACAGTTATTAAAGATAAGAGCTAAAGTAGGTGCTACAATGTCAATAATAGACTTAGCAACTTCTACAGAATTACCCCACAGATCTGCTGTCTTTTTTACATTTAAAGTGTAAAAGGTATTAATTATGTCTCTACAGGTAATTTGTTCAAAATTAAATTCCGAATCGCAAGCATTAACATTTTCCTTAAGCAAAGACTCAGCAACAGAAGTTGATGAGTTTAGGGATTTAGTAGTTGAAACGGGAATATCTGAAAAGAAATTTTCAAAGGCCGCGGCGACTTGTGAGTCTGATTTTATTATATTGTCATTAATAGACAGGCTGTAGTCAGCACTTCGGTTATTAGACCTTCCCGTTTCACTATTAATAATATTCCAAGTCGTTTTAATTACATTACTACTGTTTTTAATCTTCGAACTCAAATAACGCGACTTGGCCATACAACAAACTTTTTTAAATAATTTTGAATAGTTTCTAACATATAAATTAAATTCAGCAGTATTTACAAAAGACCTTTCATTGTATAGTTCATAAAGCCGTGTTCTACTCTTATGAATACCAATGGTAGCCCAATCACTGAAAGACGCGTTACTATTAACCGAGATAGTCTTGGGAATAAAGATGAGATTAAATTGTTGGCAGTACATATTAAAAAAATCATCATACAGATCATTAGGATCAGTATGATTAGCCAAAACTGTTAATTTATTAATGAGTTTAACTTTAAAAGCTTCCAAGCGACTTGTAGTTTTGGGGTTAACAATGATATCCTTTTTAGCCACTTTTTTGTTTTGGTTTTGGATAGTAATCCTTTGCCCGCAATGATCAGAATCTAGTAAATTTATAATTTCTTTATGGCTTGGAATAACATCTGTATAAATATTATCTAGGCATGTGGCACTAGTAGGGGTTATTCTTGTGGGCTCCAAAAATAGGTTTACAAGATTGTATGACTGAAAAAGACTTATTATTTGACTACAAGAACCTGACTTTTCTAATAAATTAACATTAAAATCACCACAAATGATAATAGATTTATTTGAGTTACATATCTTGTGTAACACTTCATCCATTACCTTTTCAAAGCAGTCATACAATCCTGAAGGGGGCCTGTACACACTTAATACAATAAATTGCTCCAATTCTATACAAGCTATTTCAACTGTCCGCTCAACAGATAGGCTCACAATATCCTTACGGTCTTTAAATTTCAGCTGGTTACTTACTAAAATTAATGAGCCACCATGTATAGCATTTACTCTGCTGAACGAACTACCAACCTGGTGATTATTAAAATTGAACATAAACTGGTGGCTTTTAAGCCAATGTTCTGTTATACAAAGAATATCAATACTGTTAAAATTCATAAATAATTCTACTTCTAAATCTTTGTTGAGAAAACCTTGAATATTTTGATGCACCAGGTTAATACTATTTACTAATTTTGAAATTTTATTTGATTTATTCTTGCATTTCTGTACATTATTGCTAGAGGATGCCTCTATTGTCTTAATTTCTAATTTAAATTACTACCAATGTCAATTTTGGATACCAAGTTATTGGATGAATGATATAAAAAAATGTGGATCTTTGACAGTCGTTACGGGTCGTCGGAAGCCTGAAAGTCTGCCAACCAGTCTTACCAACGGGTATCGTATTACCCAGTTACTGGGTTTTGGAGGTCAGATAGGCAGTCGCTTCATGTAAAATACTGGTATTAAGATGCATCCGGTTAGACTGGAAGCTGGCCCCAACATAGTTGGGAAAAGGCTAGGCAGACGATAAAACTCATCGCAACAAAACTGCATAGTAAAGCCTTTAACATCTAGTCTATCTATAATGCTACTTCTAGTGATGTCGTCAACACTTTCGGAGTATTTAGCTCAAAGGATCAATACGTAATTGTCCTCCGAGCACAAAATTGTTGTCATTTTGCGCAATGAAACTACAAGCTATTCCTCTAATTTATTTCTACAATAGAACTACCTACGCCACAAATTCGCCTCGCTTCCTGCGGCCTTGTAAAATCCGCTGGATGCGGGAAGCACAGAACCGGTCAAAGTAGCGGTCTCAAACCATATGAAACTTCCATATTAGATCATAAGAACAGCAAACAACTCCATGTACTAAGATAATTCTTAATACCAACTCTCCGAGGAAAACCGTCCGTAATTTAGAAGAGCCTTTATCCCTTAATCTGGATTGTTTTCACAACAAGCTCCGGGAAACTAGATTACTAGCCTAAACTGGTTTATCTGAAAACCCTAAATATATTAGGTGGATATAGAAACTAGTCATGTATCCTAGCAACTGATTAAGTGGGATAAGCCGTCCCATCAGACAATGTCCTGTTAAAGTTGCAACTTTTTTCCTAATTTTATTTGTTGTTTAAACCACTCCAGTAAAGAGGAGAACCAAACAAAGCAAAACTCAAATCGGTCGAGCCATTTTCGAATTTTTGCGGGACTAATGCATGGCAATTGTTTTTATATATAGGGTGACTGTAATTTAATGACCGATACTTGAACACATGATTGTACTCATAATAACAAACAGCTTTTACTATGGGACAAAACCTGAATTTGCGAAAACAAAATCAGCCGTTCCATACATTCATGTTCGCATAGCTCGTCAAAATTTAGGGATCAGCTGATTTTTTTTCGCGATTTTAGGTTTGGTCCCATAGTAAAAGTTGTTTGTAATCATGAGTACAATCATGTGTTTACGTATCGGTCACTAATTACCAGTCACCCAATATTATATAAGTGATATAAGTTGTCCTGTTATAATTTCAATTTCCATTTTTCGGCTGTTCGTTTGGGTTTTTCCTAATTTTCTTTTTTCTTAACCACCCCAGTATGGACGCGAATAGCGTTGAAAAGAACTTTCCGTTTTTTCACGAAAAACAGCCGGTCTATTCTGTAAAAATCTCACCGTGAAAACTTAGGTGAAGTGAGCCTGAAGAGAGCTCATTCCACCTGGTGCTAGGAATTGACACTATTGACAGCTCACTCCACGCTCACCTCACCTAAGTTTTCACGGTGAGATTTTTACAGAATACTGTGTTTTATTTGAAATAAATGATTTTGGTTTGAAGCTTGAGACTCATCTGTCTAAGCTTTTCCCAACTATGTTGGGGTCAGCTTCCAGTCTAACCGTATGCAGCTGAATACCAGTATTTTACATGGAGCGACTGCTTATCTGACCTCTACCACCCAGCTAATGGGTAACACAATACCCCTTGATAAGACTGGTTGTCAGACTTTCAAGCTTCTGACGACCCGTAATAACTATCAAAGATCCACTTATGACAGCCGGGACCAACGGCTTAACGTGCTTTCCGAGCTACGGAGGAGTCTCGGTATGTAAAGATGGTCACCCATCCACAGACCGACCCCAGCAAGCGCAGCTTAACCTGGTGGATCGACCCGTGCGGCTGTTACTACTTAGCCGCAAGCCTTGAAGCTTGAGACTACCAATTCGAAAAACTTGACTTTGAAAGGACGGAGTCTTCACAAAGTAACAATCAAATCATATAAAATCAAACCTGACAATCTCCACTGCGTCCAATTGTTGGGGAAATAGAAAAAAGTAATAAAAAATAGCATGAAGGTATTATTAATGTAATTTCTAAATATTTACATAAACACCTCTAATGTACACCATTATGGACCACATATTTGTAGACATTTTCTTGAAAAGCCTGTCTAATTATTTATTATTACATTTTTCTATCACCCCAACCATTCGACGCAGTGGAGATTGCCAAGTTTGATTTTATATGCTTCAGTTAAGATCATAAACAAACACTGCCCTTATTAAAACATTACTCTAAAGAGCACCACGCCTGATTCATCGAAAAATATCACGTAAATGATATTTAAGAAGCTAATACCACAGATTAATACAGATGGGTCACTCCGTAAAATCATTTAAATAAAAAGCGACTCTTGCTATGACACAATAAAGTGCAATTCAGGCCGCACAATGCTTATTACCTGCAGACATTAACCTACAAGTTGCCTCTCTTTCTAACGCGTTACTCTTATACCTTCTGACCGCGGCAGTCCTACCGAATTGGCCCAGTGAGAGAGGCCCGCCGCGTACTTGTAGCTTAATACCTAAACTGCGGAGTATGCCGTCTGTATTAATCTGTGCTAATACTAGAATACCTCCCCTGGCTTAAAGCCAGACGACATCCAGCAGATTAAGCGACGGATAAAATATTATACGAGTATGAACTGTGAACTAGTCGACTGGGTCGCATTATTGAAAGAGAAACTGTTCATGTGTTCACGCCTTTTCATACGATGGGGAAAAAGAACTGTGATGAAAAATAGCAGTATTAGTCATCGTGCAAGAAGGGCTTATGGCTAAGTAATAACAGCCGCACGGGTCGACCTGTCGCAGGCAATTTGTATGATGCCGCATTTTACAAATGGCGTCGTCCGTTTAAAAACGCTAGAAGTTATGAAATATGCCGAAGGCAACATGTTAATTGTCTTGTGCGCCAGCTGGTTTAATTAGCCGTTTAGTTAACCGCCTAGACATTGGAAGTAATGCTCGCTCGGTTCGCGCGCGGTTGGTCTCAGTTCTAACCTAACCTAACTCAGTTGGTCAGCTTAGTTACTGCGACCAATTCGGCTCTCGCGTGGTTGCTCACACTTCCAACCGAACCTACAATAACAATCAATCACAAACAATTGAACGAATTGCCAATTTTTCATAAAAGCGACGTAATGACGAATCAGACAATCTGCCTGCGACAGATCGACCACGTTAAGCTACGCTTGCCTTGGTTAGTCGTAGATGGTTGACCGTCTATACATACCAAGACCCCTCCGCGCCACGGAAAGCACGTTAAGCCCTTGGTCCCAGTTGTCATTCGTGGATCTCTGACAGTCGTTACGGATCGACAGAAGCCCGAAAGTCTGACAACCAGTCTTGCCAAAGGGTATCGTATTACCCAGTAACTGAGTTGTGGAGGTCAGATAGGCAGTCGCTCCATGTAAAATACAGGTATTCAGATGCATCCGATCAGACTGGAAACTGACCTCAACATAGTTGGGAAAAGGCTAGGCAGATAGATAGAGAGATAGTCATAGTACAAGTCTTCAATGCAGAGACTTGGTAACGTTTGTTGCATCTTACGCAGCTAATAAATCTTGGAGAACCTCGAGTGAAAAATAATAAGCCATTTATTCCATTGCAAGACAACCAATGAAGAAAGACCGAGTTTTGATCTCTGCGTGTTTGCGATTAAGGAACTGTTCGGTTCAGGACAAGGAAGGAAGGAAGGCTTGATAACATAAACTTTAAAAGTAATGGATATCGTCACAGTCAAATGATATCAAATTTTGAGATGAGCTGGTGATACGGGACTGAATACCTCCAGGCATCCCTCAGGCGCTAGAAAGCTAGTATAGGAATAAACTGAAGTTGCTGCTAGTATCCGCTGAAACAAATATATAAAAACAGCTTTCCATGTTAAACAATAAAAAAAAACGGCCAAGTGCGTGTTGGACCACGCACAATGAAGGGTTTCGTAGTTAGTGTAGTGGTATGGAACCACACATGCACACACATGAGCTTAAGTGCCTATAACTTCGCATGTCTGCGAAGTTCACGACACAGTAGACAGTCAACAGTCGTCAGTCGACGTCACGACAACACACAACACTGTCGTTACCTACCGCGTCATTCGCGTCATTTCATAATTGTCATACAATCAGTTATTGTACCGTGTTAATTTTAATATCATTTTATCAAACTCATGTGTACCACTAAATGAACATTTAATTTCATAGAACCTAAATCACGTCCCAACAAAAGTTCTATATTAGGATGAATTTATCCCAAAATTAACGTAACATTGTAGTTGAAGAACAATACATATTCTCCCATACATCGATATCCGTCACGTTCAATTCTCCAACTGCCAATGTAAGTAACGTAATTGCTGTAGTAATTGGCCACGCTTTATTAACTGGCCACTCATAAAAAAAAGAGATAAAAACAAGGTAATGCAAGCAAGCTCATAAATTAATGAAAAGGACGAAAAATATTTTTTTGTCCTTTTCATTCATGAGCTTGCTTCTTCTCCTTGTTTCTACCTCTTTTTTATGAGTGGTCAGTTACTAAAGCGTGGCCAATTACTACAGCAATTACCCTACGTAATCCCAATTTTTCCCCATGGAAAGTGGGTAGACCTTTAGTGTGGGACGCAACGTGTGTCGATACTCTTGCGCCATCCCATCTTCCTGGCACAGCGTGCTGTGCCGGCGCTGCTGCTGCGGCTGCGGAAAACCTCAAGCGGCGGAAGTATAATAACCTTATCGGTAACTATATTTTCGAGCCGTTTGGGGTTGAAGCTGTGGGCCCCGAGTGCTCATGGTTTGTTTAACGAAATCTCCAAACGGCTGATTGACTCTTACCGTGACCCAAGGGCTGGCTTTTACCTTGGCCAGAGGCTAAGCATTGCCATACAACGTGGCAATGCCGCCAGTCTCCTGGGTACATTACCAGTCGATAGCAATGCGGAGCAATTTTTCGACGCCATATTTTAGTTTTTTAATAGTTAGGTTATTATATTTTTAACTTAAATATATATAACCATATAATGAAATATTTTGTATGTGTTAAAACTATAAATTAACGATTTGCAGGCTTTTTCCTTAACTTGTGCTGTGAGACCTAGATTCTAGATCAACGGGAAGTACCCTATAGGTTTTGTTTTACTTGCGAGTATCAAAATATGTCGATTATACGGCCGTATTTTTTTTATGGGTTTACTTAAAAGCTTTATTTTTTTAGAGCTCCAAGGAACCGTAGACCTACGTACGTGACATTAATTTCAACTTTATACCTCTAGCATGGCTACCATAGAAACGGATTTTGTCGACGGAAGAATAGACAAAATGACAGATTGTAGAAATATTTCTACGCAATAATATTTTATGTAAAGAGGTAAATAAGTTATACACGCTCCCCAAGTAGCACGTCAAAATCTGGCTAATTAGCCTCTTTTTCGTTCCCGAGAATTACGACATGCCTTCCTAATTCCACGTGCCATCTAATAGTTCGACGTTGTAACGTTTTTGAACATCGAATAGGTAGGTAATATAGCTAAGTCTTTTTTCATGATATTAGAATAGAATAGAATAGAATAGAATAGAATAGATTTATTTTTCTTACCACAAATTACAGCTTAAAGTTAATAGTCTACAGATACAATTGTGTACCTAATTTGTGGAAGACTGGTGCCTAAACTAAGTTTATACAAAACCTGTAAGTCAGGTCACCAGGCCCCCTAACAATTCATATATTACAAGTATTGTACTGAAGACGTTTTGCTTGAAATCACAATTTTTATTTTTTATTTTTCATTATTGTTATTTATATTTTATCTAAGAAACATGCAAAGGATGTATGAGAGTGTAACGTGTATGTATGTATTAGTGAGAGTGTGTGTATGAGTATGTGGAAATGGGGTGTGTGTGTATGAGGTTGTGTGCGTTATTTTGGGAAACAGTAAAATTAGGACATGGTAGTGAAAAGATCTTCAGTTTTTGCGTAATCTAAGGAAAGTAGCCATGAAGTTAATGTTTTTTTAAACGTTGTCTTGCCTAGGATATGTGTTGAAAGTAGGTTATTTAGTTTATTGTATAGAAACGGCCCAAGAAATATAAAGAAATTCCGAGCAAATTTAGTTTTAACTGGCCTAGATGTGCATACGTCCCTTCTTCTTTTGCGCACATCAATGTTCTTATTATATTATATTATATTATATTATATTATATTATATTATATTATATATATTATATATTATATTATCATTGTTTCTACGCGTCAATAAACGCGTCGGCATGGCAATGTGTCATTTTGTCTATTCTTCCGTCGACAAAACGTCGTTGGCTATGCGTGCAGGTTCAGACAGGCTGACAGACAGACAGACGGACAACGAAGTGATCCTGTAATGGTTCCGTTTTTTCCTTTTGAGGTACGGAACCCTACAAACAACACAAGCTGATATTTTAATCCCGCATACACCGCACACCAGTCCACATCGCGAAGTAAAAGAATCTACATAAAGAAGCAACAAGAGAGTACCTACATGTTTTTGGTAACAATCAGTTCATTAAAATGACACAAAATTACACTGGCGGGACATAAAAGAATGTAAGCTTTTCTCCTTTATTCGTTCGTTCAACATTAATGTTTATGTAGTACACTTGGGGGCAAAAGAATGGGCGTATCGCGATTCATGCTTTTTGTTTTGCGTTGCGTTTTTCTTTGTGCTATTGAATATTGTGAATGTGTATTGCATTTGTAAGGTATGGAAGAAAAGGAATTAAATGTAAAGTGTTTTTAAATAATTTCAATGCTGTTTTATTTGCAACCAGTAAATATCAATAGGGAGGATGCCTGGGTAAAAAAAAAGAAATTCTATTTAGTCCGTCAGTCAGATAATAAAAAAAATATTAGACACGTATTTTTTGCTTTATCATATTAATAAAAAATGACTTAGATAACTCGCATTAAAGTTCGGGAGTGGGGGCTTGCTACGTCACTTCTACGTATAAAATCTACAAAGACGTGACGTCATGCCACATTTTAACTCAATGTATCGCCGTAATCTTTTGATTACGTAGAAAAAGAAAAAATACGTATCAATATATTTTAATAATCTACATGACGGACAAAAAAACATTTTTTAGTCATCATCCCTATTGCAGAACATTTGCTTACTTTATAATACGCGTCTTGTTCGTGAACGGGCGCCGTCAATTGAGAATATATTGTTTATTTTTTACATTGTTGTAACATACAGAAGTAAAAATAATAATGTACCCAGGATTTTGTAAAATCATGATTAAAAAAAAAAACATTTATTTCAGGTAACTTGATCCATACGGTCCGATTAAAATACATTTAAATTACCCACTTAATAAAGGATCTCCATATCAGAGAAGAGATCCTATCTGCTACAGTCTTCAGAATTCCGTTGCAGCTGCCACGCGTTCTGCAGAACAGGGATACAGTTTTCTTGCGGATGACGGCATGAAAGCCATCAGTGCGATACAGCGCAAACATCCCCGATGCACTACGGAAACATGGCAGCCGGGCAGCCCCAACATCATCCTGAAGATGTTGTTATACTGGACGCGCAGGACATCCAGCGATCTTTTGGTGTAACTGACCCACAGATTTCCTGTATAAAAGCTTTGACAATACGTACTTAAACAACGTTATCTTTACTTCTTCAGAACTTTAAAAGAGACTTAGAAAGGTGTCCTTGGAATTTCTTGCCCGTTCCTCCATAGAGATCTATGTTTTGGAATGGGCAACTAGCATCAACTTTCTGACTGAGTTTGAGTTTGGAGTTTGAGAATACTTTCAGTGGCCAAAAATGAATAAAAAATAATGGACGACAATATTCATCTAAATGAAATCATTTAGATGAGTATTGTCCTAGTTCTCAAAGGAATTTAGATACGGGAAAACTACTGAAAGCCTTCCTAAAATAATATAAAAGTTACAACACGTCGCTCGTCCTGCGAAACATGTTTATCTTTTTTTTTTCTCTCCGTGTCATTTTTCGTGCACAAAAGTGTATTTATCTCAGGAGAAAGCCTTTCAATTTGCTAAAAGGTTGACAGAACAAAATGGTTTTAATTTTGGAATGTTACGACAAAAAATATGTTATTATGTAGGTAATGTTATATTTCTTTTCTACGTTTTTTTTTGTTTTTTTGTCATATTTTTATAATGTATTGTACCAATTGTGAGAGGAGAGGATGTGCATTGGGTTGGAAAAATGTAAATACAGTATTGTTAAGCACTTACTGACTCTGAATCCCAGACAAAAAGCCTGTTTCTTTTAAGGCTTGGCATTACGCCGTTGACCTCGCTCAAATGAGCGTTACCGCCGAGAATGCCCCGCGCACCCCCTCATTATAATTACGCGCGAAGCGATCACTAATATTCTATTTTGCACCGCTGACTGCCACAGAGCCATGACGCGCGACGCACGCATAGGTAGCCTGTTGCATATTTCAGAGCAGTGGTGCAGAACTTTTTTAGGTAAAAACTTGTATGTTGTAGAAAAACAAATACAACACTTGTGTAAATTATTATATTTTTAGAAAATATATATTTTTAATGACTAAGAACTCATTGTAATATTACTAAAACAGAAAATGGGCGGCAGAATATAGACAGTTATTATTATTAGCTTTCCCCGCGACTTCGCTCATAAATAAAAGTGAATAAGTTTGTACCTAAAAGTACTACTAGTAGTTGTTTTAAGTACCTACTTCAAATATTAAAAAAAAAAACGCAAAATAAATCAAGTGGAAAATCTGAGCAATACTTTGTGTATTGCTCAGATTTTCCACTTGATTTATTTTGCGTTTTTTTTTTGCCGGCCATATGCTTGCACGAAGCTCAAATGCCATATTAGGTTCATGGGGTCCATGAACCACAATGCGTCCCATATGGTTTGTGGGCCCCATACGACCCGTGACCTCAGTTCAATTTATTATATGTCACAAGCGGTCGTAGGCCCGGAACTTATTAGTTCAATAAGGCCGGCCACATACACAGACTGAATTCCATTTCGGAATTCCGTTCCGAAATATCGATTCGGAATTAGGTATTTGTTTACAATACTTTCTAATAGTATTGTCACCAACGAAAAAATGCGGGAAAAAGTGGTACAGGTCCGTTCAGCACTGCGTCTCCCGCACTAAATTAATAGGCGACAGAGGGGTTGCTCACGCGATTGAGTGTCGATTTATGTAAAAAATAATGACTATAAGTAATTAGAAAAGTTATTTAAAAAAATAAGCCGAGGATTCCCTAGGTATTGTATTGTGTAATATCATGATGACTATAAAAAAACCTAGCGATTAATAGTTTCGAAGAAAAAAGGTTTTATATTTCTAAAACAGGGGTTACTTTTCATGTATGTTAATGATATTTAAAATTATTTTTTATTTTTTTCGAAGTGAAGGGGACATGTGTTTTATTGTGTAGTTTAACATATTTTTTTTTAAAGATCATTATGGTACGGGTTATGGAGAAAAAAGGTTTTAAACTTCTTCAGTTCCAGCCTAATTTACATATAGCACCGCCTTAAACGTCGGGCGCACACCAAGTGTGCGTAAGAAAAAATTTTGAAATCTTTACATAATATGTATATAAACGTTTATCATAAAAAAGAAATGCCGCATACTCATCGACTCCGGGTTTGTTTTTTTTTTTATCCCGCAGACACAGGGTTATCCATTAATTACGCTACATCCTGTATAAACGTAAAAAAACATCATTCTATGGCTACCGCGGGCTTACAGTATTTGTGAACCGACTGGTCGATATTTCACGTGACCTGGGCTGGCTCGTTCTTTGGCCAACGAATTAGCACTGCCATTCAACCTGGCAATGCTGCCAGTCTTCTGGGCACGTTTCCGGATGACAGCGATCCGGATGAGTACTTCGACGCCTAAGGGTGAATTTCACCAATGAAACTGAACGCGTTCAGCACATCTAAACCCCGTTCAAGAGCGTTAAAATTGTTGTGGAATATTGACACTGACAGCTCTTAAACGCGGCTTAGACGTGCTGATCGCATGCAGTTTCATTGGTGAAATCTGCACTAAGTGTCTTTTTGTTTTGTATTTATTTGTATAGTTACTTAGTTAGTTAGTCATTTCATTTAGTACCTAGTTTAGACAGTTAGTTGTAAAAATTTAGTTTTTGTTTGAAAAGTGAGTTTCCTTGAAAAGTCCTTCAATTCCCGAACAGTTTTAGATCCTTAATAAAAATGATTATTCAATTTTAAGAGAATTATTATACTTAATAATATTAGTATTTACCTATGAAATCGCCGACTTACATAGAAAAAATCTAACAGATTTTTTTAAAGAAATATTGTTGATGCACTTTTACAATGTTAATGAAAGTTCGTTGATGCCGCTGCTATAGATATCCTTTTTTTCGTGAAGAAATGCTCATGTATACTGCACTACCACGGGGAGATAGTGCAGTTATGTGGGACTCTAACCCACTAAAACTCCACGGTGTCCTCCTCTGCCGCTTGTGGCGGGAACACGGGCACGCGTTAGCACTCACCGCGAACCTGCCGCGGCTGTCCGTCACCGGACCCTCCTCTGGGGAACACCTCCATCACCGGCGCACAAGAACATATTGCGCGCCGTGACCACTCCATGGACCAAACCAGCACATGGGGGCTAGGCGACCCCGTGTCTAGGCACCCTTGGTCCCCCTGCGACCGGTCAGGTCACCTTATCACTTTTCGGCCGCAGAGGATAGGGAGAGCGGCCGACAAAATACCGACACTCCTCCTCCCCTGCGGCCCCACCGCGTCCGCCATCAGACGGTGGCGACCCCGTCAAGGCCGCGGAAGGTAGGGAGAGCGGCGCACCGCAATACCGGCGCTCCTCTCCCGCCGCGGCCTCCAGCCCTCAGCCGCAATGCCTCCTGGGAACGGGAATCGATAAATTATTTAAAGGCATTTTTCACTGCCTCGTTAGTTTTGAAATTTTTCCCCGGGGCTTTTTGAATTTTTTTGGTATTACACGAATGGATAGAATAAGAAATGAGTATGTAAGAGGAAGTCTGAAAGTGACACCGGTGACTGAAAAGTTGTGTGGAAATCGTTTGTCATTGTATGGGCATGTGATGCGGAGGAATGAGCAAATAGTCTCCAGGAAAGTGTTGAGTATGAATGTGGAGGGCTATACGAATAAGGGAAGACCAAAGAAACGATAGATGGACTGTGTGAAAGATGATATGGCCAGAAAGGGAGTAACTACCGAGATGACGACTAATAGTGAAGTATGGAAGAAAAAGACATGTTGCGCCGACCCCAAATAAATTGGGACAAGGGCAGGAGAATTAATGATGAATGATGGCTTTTTGAAATTTTTCTGTTGAGATCAAAATTTATTGAACGGAAGTGATCAAACCAAAAACACACCGTGCGTTCACTTGCGGCAACTTGTCCATACACATCGTTAATATTGCGTGCTGTCGGTGTTGCATTGGTGCCACGACGGAAATCGTATTCTTAAAAAATCGAAATAGCGCGCAATTTCGATCTTTCCATGGTTACAGAAACATCGATATCAAAGAGAAATCGAACGGCGGGGAAACAAATCAACAACTGATTGTTTTTTATTTAAATTTCATGCTATACTATAAAATTTGAATTTAGAATTATCCTAAATAGAATGACAGATATTGGTCTTCACACTAGCCGGTATCAAAAATCGGCAAATTCATAGATAAATACCTATTATAATGAAAACTCAGTAAACATATTATTTATTTGTTTCTTTCTTATCAATAAATTCTTTTAATTAACCCAACTACAGGCGATTATGAATAGGGATGATGACTAAAAAATGATTTTTTGTCCGTCATGTAGATTATTAAAATATACTGGACACGTATTTTTTCTTTTTCTACGTAATCAAAAGATTACGGCGATACATTGAGTTAAAATGTGGCATGACGTCACGTCTTCGTAGATTTTATACGTAGAAGTGACGTAGCGAGCCCCCACTCCCGAACTTTAATGCGAGTTATCTAAGTCATTTTTTTATTAATATGATAAAGCAAAAAATACGTATCTAATATTTTTTTATTATCTGACTGACGGACTAAATAGAATTTCTTTTTTTTACCCAGGCATCATCCCTATTGTCAAGGAGTCGTTCCAAAGTGTAGTAGGTGGTTATGGAGACAAGCTGGCAAGAAACTCCATGGACACTAGATAAAAAAATATAAATACAAAATATTGGTTATACAGGCACGTTAGACATTTCGCCTTTCTTATCTGCCTAGCCTTTTTCCCAACCATGTTGGGATCAGCTTCCAGTCTAACCGGATGCAGCTAAATACCAGTATTTTACATGGAGCGACTACCTATCTGACTTACACAACCCCGGTACTGGGTAAAACGGTACCCCCTGGTAAGACTGGTTGTCAGACTCGGGCTTCTGACGACCCGTAGCGACTGTCAAAGATCCACGAATGACAGCCGGGACCAACGGCTTAACGTGCTTTCCGAGGCACGGAGAGGTCTTGATATGTAAAGATGGTCACCCATCCACGGACCAACCGCCGCAAGCGTAGCTTAACCTGATTGATCGACCCGTGCAGCTTTTCTTACTTAGCAACGAGCTCCTCCTTAGCCACGAGCTCAGCCATTTAATTTTTGGATATAATATGTTTATTGACAGGCCAGCTGGCGTCAACATACCGCCTATAACGCCGCAGGTCGTGGGTTCGATTCCCATCCAGGGCCCCAAGTCTGCTATTTTTTATTAATTCGTCATTCCAACACGATCCCGTTGTCATTTTGCTAAAAGTTCGTAATCTGCTAAATTCATAATGGTCGATCATTGGTAGGTCTCGTAATAGAATCGTGATACTGATCAAAGGAACTGTCAAAATTTTAGCAGATTACCGCATACGTCAGTCTTTCATTTGTCATTATAGAATAGAATAGAATAAACTTTATTTCGAGCCAACTCATAAATGGTTAGTAACATTGTTATTAACATTATGTAAGAGATTACCATTTTAAGCCATTTCTTTCAATGGCGTGTCAGTGGTGGACCATTGGAAAGTCATAATGACGCCATTATATTAGTAGATTACAAAACTTGTGAAAATCAACAATTATGAAATCAATGACAGACCATTCTGACACTATTGTAATAGCAGACTTGAGGCCCAGGACAAACATTTGTGTGCACGAACATGTCTGTTTGTACATGTCAAAACAAAAGTAGTGTATGTAGTACCTATATCGGTTATCTGGTTTCCATAGTACAAGCTCTGCTTAGTATGTGACCGTGTGTGAAATGTCCCAGGATATTATTATTATTTTTATTTACTATTAGATTAATAATCTGATTGAAGAAAATCGCAATTTGGGTTACATTTCCCCGATAGAGCCTAATTCCGAAAAGACCACTAATTTTTTTTTTTTTCTATAAATCTAAAATCCTAAGTAATTTCGTTGCAAAATTGCATTCAAAATATGCTTAATTGAAACTCTGACTGAACATATTTTTGAAAGATAGCTTAATTTATATTTAAACAATTTGTTTTTTGGCGGTTTTATTTTGGTTCCAGCGCATTGTGAGCGCAAAAATTCGCATGGGGATTTAATTTTTTTCCTCATAGAAAATAAAAAAATGTATTCCTTATAGAAAATAATTATGTTGTCATACCTAAGCTATTTAAATTAACACCAATACACAGATCTCACTATTCTCACTAATAATTTATACATATATTTTTTATATTTTTTGACTACATGAACTCAGTTTTTTGTTTATAGTTTTATTTTTAACACTTTCCCTGACACTGAGATGAAGTTCACATTCTGAAAATGACACTAAAAAATTTCATACAAAATAAGACGACGCCTACAGCCGTACTGTCGTCAAAAAACAAGTCAAGGTACCTGTAATATGGTATTTTTTATACCAGTATTTTTTGCCTTGACACTAGAAAAATTTAAATGAGTGCAATACGACACTAGATCACGTGGCTTCTTAGTCATGTACGCAAATTTACACGGATATAGGCGTTTTGTCTGTTTTGACTTAGTAAAGTTAACCGCCTGTGGGCGTAGCGCGATATCAAACACGAACAAAAATACGCCTCTGGACGTGACGTCAGCGAAAGTGTTACGGTGTTTTTAGCATGATGAAAAAGTAAGCAAAATATGTGGAACTATTTATATTTAAGACCTCTTATGTACCATATTTTATGCAAATAAAGATATTGTATTCTATTCCCGCCCAGTTCGTATTTTACATATCACCTTAACCTCTAAAGGATCTAAATGGATACTGCAATATTAGTACTAAATACTCGTAGTACTAACATTGCGGTATGGAACATTGGTGCACGCATACCTCCTAAATTCAGCACAGTCGGTTAAAGCGCAGGTAGAGTGGAATGCGTTATATATTGGGGAGAACGGAATGCAACAGATTGTTGAGCATTTGGCTCGATTGTATGCAATACTATACGTCGGCTTATGTTCCCAATATACCTGAGATACTTGTCTTTGATTGTAGAATATCTTAAGACTTCTCACTTGATTTGATTTGCAAGATTCCATATTTTGGTTAGGTTTTAGTTATCAAGTTGCATTATTTAAAATTAAAATACTAGAAAATATTCAAAAATAAAATGTAGTCACTTCGGAAGCAGGTATGAGATAACAAAATATTACGCCTGTATTCTTCGAAGGGCTAGGCAGAGGTGTATTTACAGTACGACCACATTTGGCAAATTATGTTTAACACTCTCAGCGCCAAGCCCCTGGTGACTGTCCCATCCATTTTAGAAAAAAATAAAAAAAGTTCCAAGCGAATTTTAAAATGGTCTAATGTATACGTATAGATAGCTTGTGTATCATATAACACGAGTAAAGTTCAATAAATAATTCCTAATACAATTAAAGCTCGATAAAGCGATACACGTTACAAGTTGAACCTAACTAGAGGGCTATGTATCTAAAATGTTACACAAGTGTTGATACACAGTCAATCTGCCTAGCTGTTTCCTATGTTGGGGTCGGCTTCCAGTCTAACCGGATGCAGCTACCAGTATTTTACATGAAGCGACTGCCTATCTGACCTCCACAACCCAGTTACTGGGTAATACGATACGTAATACAATACCCCTTAGTAAGACTGGTTGTCAGACTTTCGGGCTTCTGACGACCCGTAACGACTGTCAAAGATCCTCGAATGACAGCCGGGACCAACGGCTTAACGTGCTTTCCGAGGCACGGAGGAGTCTCGGTATGAAAAGATGGTCACCTATCCACAGACCAACCCCGGCAAGCGTAGCTTAACCTGATGGATCGACCCGTGCGGCTGTTATTACGTAGCAACGAGCTCCTTCATCCATTTTAGAAAAAAAAGCGGATTTTTAAATGGTCTAATATATAGAAAACGTGTGTATAAGCGATACACAAAGTTGAACCTAACTAAGAAGGCTGTGTATCTAAAATGATACACAAGTGTTGATACACAATCTGTGCAGTAATGATACACATGCCTGAGGGTGTTAAGTCCCATTTAATATGGGGCGAGCCTATAACCTTCAACCGGACACAGATCCAGACCGGCCTGCTACTCAGAAATTCCAGATGGAGAAACACACTGCCCGACCGGGGAATCGAATCCAGGACCTCATTCATGCTCAGGAGTAGCGCTGGTGACCACTAAACCAACGCGACAGTTAGTTATTATATTGTGGTTTATTTCGAACAAGTAATTTAAAATTGAACCCAAAACAGTATGCTCAACGAAAGTTATCATAACACAAAAGACGTATTATTTCTGGTATTATAAATTAAGCCATCAAGTTCTGGTCTTAAACGGCGACAAAAGGACGAGAAATCACCGCCATTTCGTATTTAATGACGTCATCCTGTCACATTGTGTTCAACAATGGAATCTAACGACTCGTCGTTTACCCGAATCTGTTTTGACGTGTTTGAGATGTACATAGATAGACGACGTACGGGGGTCATTACCCTTCCTTCTGTCTGTAGAAGGGTATGTTAATCATAGCATTTTTGTAGCTTTGTGGTACTTTTTTTGTCTTTTTATAGACAAAAGGTTGTCAAATCCCTTCGTTTATCATGTTCTAAGAATGACTTACGGCGGAGGAATGGTGACGTCCAGAGTGGGATGGAACAGGCAAAGCAGGGGAAAGATTTCAAGTGTTTTAGAGGTAAACAACACCAGCGACGATGTGACTTCTAGCGGGATAAATTGGCAGTGTCTGTTCCCATTATAGTTTAACCGCTACCGCTGTACCGCGAGGTGCGGGGACGCCGTGAACGTTGACGAATGAGCGGCCTGCACTGCGCCCCCGTCGCACCACGCACATACATACCTAAGGCGCGGTACAGCGGTATCGGTTAACAATTTCCACCTTAAAACTCGCGTACATGGGCAAAAAAGTTTGTCGATCCTTGTACCTTCCCGTGATATCTAGTACTAGGTACTATAACAGTCAGAAGTCGACTAGCAATCTCACAAAACTATGGCATAGCAATATTAGTTGTACTTATGACCTTCTTCTATAAGAACGTTTGACAATACTACACATTGGCAACTTTGGCAGCCCGTATAGCGCAGGCGATAATGGTCTTTGCGGTGTAAGTGGACTTCTAGACGTTGAATGTGCTTTCACCTACTTTAAGGTGATTGCGTAGTGGCAGCCTGCGTAATCCATATTTTCTTACGGTTTTTTTTTTGCAAATTGCTGGTCAGTGGCCCCGATTTCCTTGTTCACAAACTAAACTAATTTTAAGTTCAGTGCTTCTTTTTCGTTCTGTTTCATTAAACCTCTAATTGCACATGGGATGACATTCATCCCATTTTTTTATTTAAGTAGTGGCTCGTGGGAGTAAAGTCATCCCACGCAAATCTGCTTTTGGTTTGAACCTTGTTCCACCACTATTAAGGAGTCCTTTCTAATTCCATACATCTAATCATGCACTATCTATTTCCGAGGAATTTGAGGTACGCCAACCCTCTATGCGACTAGTCAATCGTCTATGGAAAGATTATGTTTAGTCTGTAGTTGCAAATCTTTTTGTAAACAAAAGGTTTTTGTTCAAATTGAATGCTTGTAATTAATGAAAATTGTATTAAGGTAAGTGGTTTTATTTATGTTTCGTGCTAAGAATAAACACACCATGCATTTTAAACCATAAAACATATAGGTCATCGCTTGTTTTTTTTTACTAGAGTCATTTCTTTGAAAGTGTAACTAAAAATTGTTTTGTTATTTTTTACAAACAATTTTGAAAATGAAAACAAGTCATACTTTCAAACGAAACGTACATTACTAGAAAGCCCTACGCACTAGCATTCTAAGAAACATTCAACGGTCACAAAATTCCAAGAAGCTACGATGCAAATCGGTTTTGTTTACAAGATTACCGCGGGTGGGGCGCTCAACGGTTTTCCCCGCGCGCGGGTGAGCACGCAGCGGTTATGAAAAGGACAGATGATAACTATTAGTTTAGTCCTGTTAAGTTAGGCAGCGACTGACGTAAATTAACGTATTTTTAATAGCCAACACGTCTAAACTTGTCTTTATTTGACGAAGATACTTATCTTAATTTGACAGAACTAAACTAAAATGTATTTATTATCTGTTCTTTTCTTAATGAAATAGAAAGAAAAAGATGCACTGAACTTAAATTTAGTTTAGTTTGTGAACAATGGAATCTGCGCCAATGTCAGGTTGAATGTTGTTCAAAATCATCAATACATCTCTCTAAATTAGATTTGTATCGAAATGTCATGATTTCCGAAATCTAACTTAGAGAGATGTATTGATGATTTTTATGGTTATAATTATGGAAATACATATCAGTCGCGAATTATATTTTGATCAACATTCAACCTGGCACTGACCTGCAAAATGCACAAAATTTGAATTACGCAGCTGCCACTACGAAATCACCAGCGATCAGTGTCCGTTCCAAGAGAATGTCTATCAAATTCTTTAAAATAAAATACTCATTCGACATTAAAAAGATGTCTCTAACAGACTCTCTTCATTATGAGACAGTGCTTTAATCCCCGGTGCTCCCAAGTAAGTCTTTGGAGCATCTTCTACAATACACTGGCGAGCAGTGTGCCGGTAACAGATTGGCTCGCATTTAGCTAGTCAATCAATCTGCCTAGCCTTTTCCCAACTATGTTGGGTTCGGCTTCCAGTTTAACCGGATGCAGCTGAATACCAGTATTTTACATGGAGCAACTGCCTATCTGACCCTAATACGATACCCATTGGTAAGACTGGTTGTCAGACTTTCGGGCTTCTGACGACCCGTAGCGACTGTCAAAGATCCAAGAATGACAGCCGGGACCACCAGCTTAACGTGCTGTCTCGGTATGAAAAGATGGTCACCCATCCCCGGACCAGCCCCGGCAAGCGTAGCTTAACCCGATGGATTGACCAGTGCGGCTGTTATTACTTAGCTATTTAGCTAGTCAAGTAAAGAAATATTGCTAGTAAACTTTAAAATAAACAGACCTAATCGACATTATAATATCAAGTCTGTATTCTTCGAAGGGTTTGGCAGAGGAGTACTTAAAATACTGTAACGGCTTCATACAATGGGCCACCTTATATCAAACTGGCTGACATTCTATCGTTCAAGCATAGATGGAACTAGCTTTTCAATAATAAATTTACTTAAAAAAAATGTAAAAACCGTCTTTAAAAACCAACAAAATAACTTTCGTAAAAAATCTTAACAGCATCAGAATCTGAAGTCGGTGCCTAGCTTTGAAGAAAAGCTGTCAAGTTTTCCAAGAAAGTTATTTTATTCGTTTTAGGCTTTTGAAGTCGGCTTTTAGTTGTTTTAAACAATTTTTTTTTTCCATAAACGGAAAGAAGAATCATCACAATCATTTTTTGTGAAAATCGCGGACGTACATACATACGGGTCGAATATAGAACCTCCTTTTTGAAGTCGGTTAAAATATAGTTGCAGAAGTTTCGTTTTCTAGGTCTAATGGAATTAAGTTAGGATCGTTTTGAGCAAGTGCGCAATAGGGATGATGCCTGGGTAAAAAAAAAGAAATTCTATTTAGTCCGTCAGTCAGATAATAAAAAAATATTAGATACGTATTTTTTGCTTTATCATATTAATAAAAAATGACTTAGATAACTCGCATTAAAGTTCGGGAGTGGGGGCTCGCTACGTCACTTCTACGTATAAAATCTACGAAGACGTGACGTCATGCCACATTTTAACTCAATGTATCGCCGTAATCTTTTGATTACGTAGAAAAAGAAAAAATACGTGTCCAATATATTTTAATAATCTACATGACGGACAAAAAATCATTTTTTAGTCATCATCCCTATTGTCCGAAGATTGTGCTGATTTCTTATAATTAAAAAATTCTTACTGTTCAATCTGTTATTTATAACTAGCACCGTGTGAAGTTTAACTCTTACCCCACATTTCACAAACCCAGACCCCGGACTGCTTCTGAGAAATTCCTGATGTAAAACCCAATAAACACTTTGCCAGACCTGGGATTCGAACCCAAAAGCAAATGCTAAACAGTAGCGCTTGCGGCCACTATACCAACAAAACATTCATTCGACATTACGTCCGTGAACTTCTGAGATCTTCTATCTACCTACAAACAAATTTTACAGGAGGAACATAAAACTAATTTATTAATTTTTCGTGGAGAATATTGGTAAACCAAAAAGTAGTTGGTTAGTATTTATGTATTTTATGAAATCATAATTAAATGCAGTTAGTATTGTGTTGTTTTTTATTTTAATCGTAATTAGGAGTTGGCATTATAAAAAAGTTTTGCGCAAAAATACTAGTTAGAAGGTATCAGAAGCTCACGGGCGATTACAAAGACATCCTTAAGAGACTCTTTTCATTATAAGAACGTACTTTAATCCCCATTCTGTTCCCTTTAAGTAAGTCTTCGAAGCATGTTCCATAATACAATGTCGTGAAGCGTGCCGGTAACAGATTGACTCACATTAAACTCAATACGGAACGCCGCACAGACGCAACTTTAATAATAGCGCGTATTTGTCAAGTAAGCACCAAACCATGGGATGTAGTAAGTAATCCAAATAGTGGGAAGGCTACCTAAAACGTTTACTAGACATACACTCTGTTCATTCTGGTTGTTCATCAACAAGGCTTAAATGGTCGGCGTATAGCAGGATGGACTTTAAAACTTGCTCTGATGAAATGTTTTGCTGATTCGGTGCTGTTTTGTGTTGTCCGGGATAGCAGAAACTGGCTGTCAGGAGTTGTAGTAATTGCAAATGTAGGGCGGGTTTGTCCTGATAAAAATAGCGAGTGCTAACCGAAATTTTTGCCCAAATATACGTTGTAAGGTCGATAATATAGTACCAGCATCGGATCTTGAGACGTAGCTACGACAATTACACCATAATTGGACAGTGTTATACAGAAAGCAGCCAAGTCGGGAAAAGTACAAACAGAGTTATAAGCATTTTGCTGTCGAAGGCTGCATTATGGATGTATGGACAAGGCTGCATTTGACGGCTCATATCTCCGTGATAAATAGAGATAACGACATGGCTGTTTTTGCAAAAAATCTTGTATGTCGAAATTAATATGACTGTGCTTATTACTCATTTTTGAAAAAAGTGCCATATGGCTGCTTTTTGCATAACTAGGTTCAATTGTGTTTTTAAATAGCATGGAAAAAAATTGAGCCGTCGCGGGGCGCCTGGCACTTGTGATACATCGAAACTATTTTATATAGAAAATATGCATGAAAGGATATTAAAGGTATTAAATACGGCATAATAAAAAAATTGGCACTATCAAAAACTAAATATTCAAACTTTTTTTAAAGAGTTAAATTATTCTTTATTTAAAAATAACACTTAAAATAATTTCCTAACTCATTTTGGAGAGTCGCAGAGTTAGAGCGTGTGGCGACGCTGTTGGCATGGCGATGCGTTGCCACGCTTACAGCCAGTCTGACGCGCCGCATTAGATGTTCACTTCAATAATATTGAAAGGACAACAGGTTTACAAGCTAACTATCAAGTTCTAGCTCGAGACCATTGATAGCCCAGTGTTAACGGCCGAGATTTATGGTCCTGGGATCGAACCCAGGCAGGCCGTTACTTTGCGTGAATCTTTTCATCAGCACTGCTCTCAAAAGGGTGAAGGAAAACATCGTGAGGAAACTATGTTCTAGAAACAAAAAATCAGAGGCATGTGACATCCACCAACGCGTACTGGGCCCGCGTGGTAGATTACGGACTAATGTTTTGTGTTGCGTAATGTACAGACGCCAGCAGGTCAAGCTACCCGAAACTGTCAAATTTTCCCAATCAACCTTGAACTTAATGCTTTAGCGATAAAGTTGAATATTTATTAAAGAAATTTGACAGATTGTAGTAGCTTGATGTGCTGGCGTCTGTACTTAAATTATTTTGCGTATTATTGTATAGAATCTTTTTCTTTTTTTTAACTGAACCGACTGCTGAGCTGCTGGGGAGTTTGTTGCACCACTTCTTCTCCTCAGCTAAATCACTAGGAAGTGGTGAAGGGCGGGCGTTTTGGGGGACTGCCTTATGTAATTTTGACGTTCGAAAAATGCTGATTCACAGCCTAGTTTGAATAAATGACTTTTGACAAATCAAAAGTCATAATTAAATTAATCTAAAATAATCATAATTTGATATGTTAGCAAGTTTTGTTCAAAAACCATTTCTTCCGTATTCTCAGTCCTAAGATACCGCATCTACCCCACTTATTATATCCGCCAATGATATATTCGGTCTGTGTGCCTCACTGAAGGCATTCCACTACCGGCCCCATATATGGCCATATAGGGCGATCGTTCAAAATGCCAGCGGTTGGAGTTTTGCTTTCAACTTGTAAGCTAGTTGTCTCTAAATAGGAGCATTCATCTTGTTTTGTGATACGTGCCTTTTTTAAGGTGTTTCATAATAGAATAGAATAGGTTACTATAATAGGATACTATAAATGATTAACAATCATTTGGAAAACATATTATTATATCATAATTATGTAAAATTAGAGCATTTTCTTAATAACTTGTAAATGTAATATGTGAATATTTTGGGCTGTGTTTATATTACATAGTGTAATTAATTTGTAAAGTTATGACGAACGCGGATAATAAACTAAGAATCACGCCATAACTATCAAGCGTATTTTTATGAAACCTTCAACGTTTTAAAGGTAATTTAATTGTTTATGTTTTAATATACGTGTTATGATTAGTACCTTTTATTTAATAAATTAATAATACGCCTAATTTGGGACAGCGCTCCTTGACGTACGCCGCGTTGCGCGAGCTCAGAACAGATCACGCAAGCTAACTACTCAAGGTCATTGGCTATTAAACTTTTAGTAACTACAAATATTTAAACAGAACATCTAACTATACTATACCAACACGGCCCTAGCATTTTTTTTTTCAAATATCAGGCTAGTTTTTTTTTTCAGTTTTTCTAACACAAAATTAACAATATTTTTAAAAGCACCCTGTATACCGACTCAATTGTCCTGCGTTAGTGCGAAAAGAAAAATCCATGGTCCGCTGATCATGGTATTACATCATCGCTCGGTCGTCGGCCCGGCGCACGTGTTTACGAACGTAATTTATGAATTCCTTTATGAGGGTCTCTAGCCCGGCTAAGGGTATTAGTGTTCTGTGGTCTTTAGTCTCTAGACAGACTCTGCAGCACTCGTCTCTCAGTGCTACACATTAGAATCTAATCACACACAAGTTAACATTCCGCTGCAAGAAACGATATTAACCTTTGCGCTAATCTATCGTATTTTATTTTATTAGTTTAATAGTGGAGATATTTCCAATGAATCGCAACGGATCAGTGTGAAGCTATTTTTTTTAATGATAGATATTACCAATTAACATTTATTTAAAATGTTTCTACTGACCTACGGTGTAAGACTGCCTTTGTAATGCAGGGATTAATTGTAATGCATTAACATAAACATGTGAGGTATCCGCTTCCCTTCAGTGAAAATGAATCCTAATATTGCAAGTGAATAGGTAATTGTCAATAAATAAAACTCACCAATTACTTTTTTTTATCTTTTACACTAATATTTACATTATTTGCGATAAATATTGACTTCCACGCTCTTTTGCAGGCTTTGGACTGACAAGTTATTTTTTTTTTCATGTGTATTGAATTAATGTAAAAGTGTTAACAACTTAGCTAATGTTTTGCAATAACTTGGCGAGTTTAAAAGTCAGAATTCATTAACAGATTTACACTTATTTACACTGCTGTTCTACTGGACATGACGTCAAAATTCGCACACGTAATTCTTCCACTGTACGGAGTGTATGTGACACTAGGCCTTTGGTTCTACCCTGTGGGGTAGAAGGAAGAATTACGCCACGCCGTGGAAGTCCATCGGCGTCTTCGGTGATGGGTGCCGGTGGACGAAATCCAGCACCTCGTCTTCAAGTCCACTGGGTGTCGTGGCCTCCCCAAGTCAATAAGACAAGGCCGGAAGCTGCCACTCTTTCTGAAGCGCTGCACGGCTCCAAGAATGGGGCGAATATTAACCACTCGTCCAAATCTCTGATCGTACAGTTCTTGTGCCCGTAATATTATTTGACCTGCGTCGTGATAGCAAATAGCCATATTCATGTATTCTTGGGATGATTACCGATACGGCATTTCGAAAATTTTCGCGCACGCGACATTCACACGCACAGTTGAAATGATTTTGGCGAACTGAAGTCCGCCCCGCTCTGCGTGTGTAGGTAAGCTCCGTTGTTATCTGCCTAGGAATACCCGCTAACGTACTCTACGTTAGCGGGTATTCCCCGCAATACACAGGGTGTTGAATTTGACTTTTTAAACAAAATGGTTTTTGGTGTTTTTCTTGGAAATTTATGATTTTCTAAGTGGTTCTAAGTAAGACTTTATTGATAAGTACGTATAGTCTACACTTCTTATAACCTGAGAATATAGATTTTCGCTGATATTCTGTAAGTACTTAGTCTGGCCATAAATACTGTTACAATTAAAAATAAGAAATATATTACATTTGAATTTGGAATCTGTCATTTTTATACGATTGTTCATTGAGTTTTCTAATTTTGGCGCCAATACATTGTGCAATATTTTGCGATATTAAAATGGAGTGGGGTGATAAAGAGAACCGAATCGCTGCGATTGCATTACACAAAGTTGTTATGGAGCCAAATGCATTTTTTTAAACTCTCCACATGCTTGGTATTAGTCAAATATTTGCGTACCGGGCTATTAATAGGTACAATGAGACCTCCTCTGTTTGTGACAGAAAAAGATCTGGCCGTCCACGTAGTGTTCGTACGAAAAAGGTGGTCAAAGCAATAAGGGAAAGAATCCGAAGAAATCCTGTTCGAAAGCAAAAGGGAGATGAAGATAGCACCCAGAACCATGTCGCGTATTTTAAAAGATGACTTAGGACTTGCTGCCTATAAGAGATGCACTGGTCATTTTTTAACTGATAATTTAAAAAAGAATAGGCTGGTAAAATCGAAACAACTACTGAAGCGGTACGCAAAGGGAGGTCACAGCAAAATTTTGTTTACGGATGAGAAAATCTTTACAATTGAGCAACATTTTAACAAACAAAATGACCGTATTTATGCTCAAAGCTCTAAGGAAGCTTCCCAATTAGTCGATAGAGTGCAACGTGGGCATTATCCGACTTCAGTGATGGTTTGGTGGGGTGTTAGCTATGAAGGAGTGACTGAGCCATATTTTTGTGAAAAAGGTATCAAAACATCGGCACAAGTGTATCAAGATACCATTCTTGAGAAGGTAGTTAAGCCCCTTAACAACACCATGTTCAATAACCAAGTATGGTCCTTCCAACAAGACTCGGCGCCGGGTCATAAAGCTCGGTCCACGCAGACTTGGTTGAAAGTGAACGTTTCTGACTTCATCAGAGCTGAAGACTGGCCGTCGTCTAGTCCCGATCTTAACCCGCTGGATTATGATTTATGGTCAGTTTTAGAGAGTACGGCTTGCTCTAAACGCCATGATAATTTGGAGTCCCTAAAACAATCCATACGATTGGCAGTGAAGAATTTTCCCATGGAAAGAGTGCGTGCTTCTATTGATAACTGGTCTCAACGTTTAAAAGACTGCATTGTAGCTAATGGAGACCACTTCGAATAAGCTTTTTATATTTTAAATTGTTTTATATTTATGTATTAAACTAACACACTGTAAAAGTAATAAATATTATTTGAAATTAAAAAAAAATTTTTTCTTCGTGATAATATTTATGGCAAGACTAGGTATATCCGTTGTTTCAATTTCTTTAGAGAATACCGGTTAATCCGGCCCTGTATTGACAACACTCTCTCGATGTGTGTATGTGTGTAATGGCTACGCAATTTTTAGCGAATGTTTGGTCTGCTTTCTTGATATGTCTGTGGCATAAATTGGCCAACTTTGGCGGTCTTATTCTGAGAAACTGAATGACTTCGACAACTTTGTCTTATTGATTTGTGGAGAATTGTCATTAGTATAGTTCATAGCGGCTCTTTTTTTATCTAAGTAAATAAAACAAGTCTTAATTCCGAAGTAAGATTTTCATAAACTACGCGACTGCATTTTTTCGATTTCGTAGATTAACTACTGTACATAACTTTTTGATTTTCTTTTAATAATATATCTGCAATCAGCCTTTCGACTGTAAGCAAATGTATTTACTGTTTGGATCATGTCGTGGTTTATGCAGAGCTCCAGGGATTTTGTTTTGTAGATTTAAAATTGAAATAAACACAACATAAAATCACGTCCGTTTTTTCCCGAAGGGTTAGGAAGAGACATACCATTCCACCAGTTATGTATGGTTCGATTTATAATCCCAGATACTAATTTTGCATTTCAAATGTTCCATGTACTTATCGTTTTTTCATTTGGACCTAGTTATGCAGAAAGCAGCCATATTTCACTTTTCCAAAAAAGAGTTATAAACACCGCCATACTAATTTCGACATACAAGATTCTTTGCAAAAACAGCCATGTCGATATCTCTATTTATCACGGAGATATGAGCCGTCAAATCCATGATGCAACCATCGCGACAGAAAAATGCTTATAACTTTGTTTATACTTTTCCCGACATGGCTGTCTTCTGCATAACACGGTCCATTTTATAGTTTGACATTTGCGCCTGTCAAATTAGGCTTCGAGATTAAAAAACAGACCGTAGAAGGAATAAACTGATAAAGAGAGATCACAGATGTCACAAAAAACATCCTAAATCTACAAAAAGCAGAAACATTCGCATCGACAGTAATAAACCCGGGAAAACACGGTGCCATGTTGTTTTGTGTGACAGCTGTCAAATTACTACATGTGATAGCAGTGAAGCCATGTCACTTTTGTGCCAGTGGGTCGTAGTGACGTACTTGGAATATGTGTTTTAGGTAGGTATACATAATAATATTTTTCTCGTGGCTAAGTAATAACAGCCGCATGGGTCGATCGATCAGGTTAAGCTTCGCTTGCTGCGGTTGGTCTGTGGACCATCTCTTTTCATACCGAGATCTCTTATTACGGGACAGACAGTCGTTACGGGTCGTAAGAAGCCCGAGAGTCTGATAACCAGTCTTAGCAGGGGGTATCGTATTACCCAGTAACTGGGATGTGGAGGTCAGATGTCGCTCTATGTAAAATACTGGTATTCAGCTGCATCCGGTTAGACTGGAGGCTGACCCGAACATAGTTGGAAAAAGGCGTGTAGAACGAAATTGTTGTATTTAGGGTTCGTATCGCACAAGGAAAAATCGGAACCCTTATAGGATCACTCGTGTATTTGTCTGTCTGTCCGTCTGTCACAGCCAATTTGCTCCGAATCTAATGGACCGATTAAGTTGAAATTTGGTACACTTATGATTTTCTGTGACCCTAATACGGACTTGTAATACGTTACAAGTGTATAGTATATAGTAATAAATGAATTTTGAATATGAGGATCAATTTTGGGGGGCAAATAAGAAAATTAAAAAAAAAAGTTTTACAAACTTTAGCGTGTGATATATTAAATGAAAGGGCTTACTGTGAGGGTCTCAAATATATATATTTTTTTATATATTTAAAATAAATTGTTTTAAAGTTATTAAAAAAATTAACGAAAATTGACCATTCCCCCTTATCTCCGAAACTACCGAGCTTAAAATTAAAAAAAAATACAGAAAGTAATTCTATAGCTATAGATTACAGGATAACTTATAAAAGTCAATGGTCTTATAAAAACATGGTAAATCTCTCAATATTTATTACGAACTACATTTGCAGTTGGAATGTATGGGAGAACATGTTTTTCAACTACAATGTTAACTTTGTTCTTGAAATTCATCCCAACTACAGAACCCTTCATTGTGCGTGGTCCGACATGCACTTGGCCGGTTTTATTTATTTGTGCCCCATTGCGGCGTAGTTCCAAAGGAGGGTAATTATTGAGTATGTCGTTGTAAACTAGAAAAGGCCATAGAATTATTTCATGATTTTGTAGTTATTAGAAGAGCTATATTTTTATCTGTGTAGTCTAAATAAACGCTAAATGTACAGCCATGGAAATTTATTGCTAAACAAATTGACCCTAGTATAATTACCGTGTTAAGTAATAATAATAATAAGGGACATTTCACACACGGTCATGTGATCCCGAACTAAGCAGAGCTTGTACTATGGAAACCAGATAACTGATAAACTACATTCACTACTTTTTTTTGTTGTAAATACATACTTATATAGATAATTACACCCTGACTCAGGACAAACAGACATGTTCATGCACACAAATGTTTGTCCTGGATGGGAATCGAACCCACGACCTGCGACATGATAGGCGGTATCTTAACCAACCACGCCAGCGGGCCTGTCCATGTAGATGTCGAAGATGGATTATATGTAGAATCCGCTGTTTTACAAAACCGCTAGTTATTTTACAAATAAGCACGGGTAAGTAATATCCTAACTATGCTAATATTATAAATGCGAAAGTAAGTTTGTTTGTTACCTTTTCACGCCTAAACCACTGAACTGATCATCCTGAAATTTTGCATATACGTTGTCAGGTGTACAGAAATAGACATAGGGTACCTTTCATCCCGAAAAAAAGTACTGCTACCGAGGAAAACAACAATAACGTTCTTATGATAATAGATGGCGCCACGTGTCTTTCGAATCATGATTGAATTATATTAATAAAGAAACTTTAGTAGTGTGTTAAGTTTTAAAAAAAAATAAGTACCTAATACATTTTGTGAGTCTAGAGTGTTGATAGACCGGTTTTTCATCCTCCATCCATCCATCATTGTAAATACGAAATTGAGTTTGTTTGCTACGCTTTCACGCTAAAACGGCTGAATGCATTTAGAAGAAATTTGGCACATGACGTGAATTTGGACAGAATATATTTTTTATCCCGGTAGCGCATTCTCGTGGAATAATTTCCGACCTCCACGCGGGCGAAGCCGCGGGCTAAAGCTAGTCTAATATAATTACAAAATCTCTAATATTTACAAGTTATAACAACTGAATCTATAATTTCGTTTGATTTAATGATTAATTAATATAATAAACGATTGATATAATTTTAAAATAACTAATTTTCATAAGCACATAACATACATTGAATATAAAATCGTTTGATATACCACTCAAAATACATACAACCTATTTAGTCTAATTTGATAAAAACACGTAGTTAAAAACTTGTAATTAAAAAAAAAAACACTAATTATGTCAACAGAAACCATGAAACATGCATACTCCATGCATGCAACAAGCAAGCAGCAAGCATGCAGCAAGCAAGCAAGCATGCAGCGAACATGCAGCAAGCAAGCAGCAAGCATGCAGCAAGCAAGCATGCAGCAAGCATGCAGCAAGCAAGCAGCAAGCATGCAGCAAGCAAGCAGCAACTATGCAGCAAGCAAGCAGCAACTAGCAGCAAGCATGTAGTATGCAAGCATGCAGCATGCAACATGCAGCAGGCATGGTTTCTGTCACAGCTCCGGCATTGCGGGGCTCCGCCGGTCCCACGCGGGCTTAAATTACACTCTAAGGGTAGGGCATAAAAGACTACGTGGAGTCGGTTTTGCAGCGACTCATTTCTGTCGCTAAATTTGTGAAAAAAATATTTTAAACGATGGATCTAATGATTTTCGATTAAATAAACGTTATACGAAATAAGTTTTAGAGTATATAAATATTATATGTAAAGAAATTAATCAACAGTTTATTTTTCTTTTTTTTATTAGTCGACTAATTATTATTTATTACAGTAAGAAACTATCTAACAAAGAATCTAACACTAAAATAAAGTTACAAAAATAATATCCTAACCAACTAATAAAACTATTAAAAAAAAACTAAAATATGGCGTCGAAAAATTCATCCGCATCGCTGTCGTCTTATCAACAGTTAGTATATCTCACGTCTATTACATCTTGTGAACGTAATTGAAATGAAAATATACTAAATATCTTTATATGATATGAGACGCACCCGGTTAAATCATATCAACTTTCTCCATGGTGTCAGGTACCTAGATAAAAGAAATTCTCCACAGTAAATAGAAGTATCATTAAACTGATACGGAACCCATCCGTTCGGAAATGGAGGCACTCTCGCTTGCAGAAAGCAATTTATATCCTTATGTTACTAGTCACCCTCCCCTGCTTCACACGGTTTTTACGAATTGACTCGACATCGAGATTTCTTAATTATATGTAAGTTTAATCAAAGTAATAAACAAATAAACCTTAAATAACCAAATAATAAACAAAAAAAGTGATAAAAAAAGAAAAAAGAAAGTTAATAAGTCAACCATTACATTATGTCAAAAAAATAAAAATTATAAACCACCTAAAATTCTTTTAATAGTCACTAATATTGACATTAATATTTATACGATACTAACGTCACTCAATTGTTTTGCCTTCCCGGAACCTCTCCACTAACACTTAAACTTTATGGTATGGTATTAAAGTTCAAATTGACTTTTAAGTATTATTACGAATCGATCGTATGGGAGTATAGAAAAGTGTGGTTTTTAGACCTTTTCAGGCCTTTTTTTTTTAATTTTTCTCTCCGTAAGAACCATCCTCGTACTTCACGGACTATTCTAAAAAAGAATTAGCAAAATCGGTACAGCTGCTCTCGAGATTTGCGCTTAGCAACACATTCAGCGATTCATTTTTATATTATAGATATATATATATATATTATAGATTTTTACGCAGTTACCGCTTTTATGCGGGGCGATATTGTGCATAATGATAAGTCGTTCATTCACTCGTTCAGTGATTTATTTTAGTTAATCATTCGTTCGAGTTTCCGGAAATGGATTTCGAATTTGTATAAAAATAAAATATCAGAGTGGCTTGCTAATGAAAGCCAAATACTTTTATTTTGTTTTATTCAAAAGGAACAACAAACTGTTATAATATAAAACATCAAGAAATACACAAAACTTATAGACACTAATCTTGAGCTGCAGTCTCGACATAGATAGCGATCGCTTTACGACCGAATTTGGTCGCAAAGTAGTCGGCGTCCCTAGACGGTCAAAATTGCAAAACAAACACGAAAAAATCAAATTGCTTGTCAAGCTATTTTGACCATCTAGGTAGTCCACTAGGACTTTGCGACCGAATTCGGTCGTAAAGCGATCGCTATATATGTCGAGACTACAGGCCCAGCCCACAATGCTGTTCACAAATAAGCTGTAGGATATAATGACATAACAGTGGAATTTATTGGTAGGGTTACTAATACATTTTTTTACTGAGCTATCGTGTTTAAGATGTGGTATATGTATAAAATACTTAAGTAATGGCACAACAAAGAAAAATATAGAATAAATATTCAAGAAAGCAAATACAGAAAAGATACATTGCAGTACGTAATGGCAGCCGCGAAATTCAAATTTTCTTACATTTTTTGCAACTTGCAGTTCAGCATCAGATTGAATATTGATTAAAATATGATTGGCGACTGTAACAAGTATGTATTTATATAATTATAACTATAATAATCATCAATACATCTCTCTGAGTTTGATTTCAGAAATCATGGCATTTTGTTACAAATCTAACTTAGAGAGATGTATTGATGATTCTTATGGTCATAATAAAGTACGTAAATAAACGTATTTTGTTATAGTCGCGAATCATATTATGATCAACATTCAGCCTTTTTTTTCCGTGGAGATGGTCATGCATATTGCACTACTACGGCGAGATAGTGCAGTTATGTGGGATTCCAACCCACTAAAACTCCACGGTGTCCTCCTCTGCCGCTTGTGGCGGGAACACGGGCACGCGTTAGCACTCACCGCGAACCCGCCGCGGCTGTCCGTCACCGGACCCTCCTCTGGGGAACACCCCACATCACCGGCGCACAAGAACACATTGCGCACCGTGACCACCCCATGGACCAACCCAGCACATGGGCGCTAGACGACCCCGTGTCTAGGCACCCTTGGTCCCCCTGCGACCGGTCAGGTCAGTGGCCTGACCGCCTACCACTTTTCGGCCGCAGAGGATAGGGAGAGCGGCCCCCTGCAACCCCAACGCGTCCGCCATCAGAGTGTGGCGACCCCGTCAAGGCCGCAATACCGGCACTCTTCTCCCGCCGCGGCCTCCAACCCTCAGCCGCGATCCTCCCATACGACATCGCAGCCCGCCTCAATTGCCATGACGCCCAAGCGGCACCGCAACCTACCTGTTAATCATTCCGTCGTCGACTTCCTGGCAAAAGCCCTGACGAGCGGCCCCTCCTCGGGTTCCTCTTCGCTTTACCGTGGGTGACGGAGCTACGGCTACTGAGCCCCCCTCGCCACGACAATACGGGAATCCACCGGGGGATCAACATTCAGCCTGGCACTGACCTGCAAATTTCCAAAAAATGTAAGAAAATTTTAATTTTGCGGCCTGCCACTACGCAATCATCTTAAAGTTAAAGTAAGTATCTGTGTAGTATCTTTGAGTTTACTTAGATAACAATTAATTAATAAGATACCAGGGTACCAAGGGCCAAGATAATTCGGTCGAAAAGTCCTAATGGGGTCCCTAGATGGTCAAAATTCCTTGACAAGTACGAAAAAGTCACGTTCTTGTCAATCAATTTTGACCGTCTAGGGACCCCATTAGGACTTTACGACCGAATTCGGTCGAGACTGCAGGCCCTGAGAGATTGTCTCTTTAGAGTAAGTAGTTGAGTCTTATACAAAAGTTCTATTTATCTATCTATAGAAATGAAAATTAAATGCTATTCCTTGGTAAGCACATCACTTGAGAACGGCTGGACTGATTTAGCTATTTGCATTTGTTCTAATATGTACGTAATAGTCCGTATTTGGTTTTATGGAAAGGAAAATTGGAAAAGTTGCCCGGACAATTCGGGAAAAATTTAACGTCTTTTTTTTTTCGTTGGAATTTTTGTATGAACTATTGTTTGGAAAGGACAATGCCTGTCGGCACCCTAATTGCGAAACACACTATCGATCGGAATCTGAATCATTTTGAAATTCCATTACGTGCCCAATACGTAAATAAACTATGCCACCCAAAATGTAAGACCGCATTGATGCGAAAAAGTTTCTTGGTATGGCACCTAAAGTGTTTAATAAAATTCCTGATGGCATAAAAAAACATGACATTATATAAGTTTAAAACAGTTCTTACTAAATTATTAATTGACAAATGTCAGTTTATTGTAGACGACTTTTGAACGACCAATTATTACAATAATACATTTTACCTTTTGATAATAAGTACTATGGCTATTTATTCATTTTATTGTAATTGATGATATGTTTTCTCTTTTCTGTTCATGTATTTATTTAATTTAAAATATTATCCTAACTTAATATTATAAATGCGAAAATAAGTTTGTGTTTGTTTGTTACGTTTCCATGTCTAAACCACTGAACAGGTCATCCTGACATGCATATACGTTATCAGGTGTACAGACACGGACATAGGGTACCTTTTATCCCGAAAAAAAGTATTGTTCCCGAGGAAAACAACAATAAGTTTCTTTTGATTATTATAGATGGCGCCACGTGTCTTTCGAATCATGATTGAATTATTATTATTATGTCTATTACATTTTGTGAGTCTAGAGTGTCGATAGACCGGTTTTTCATCCTCCTAACTATCCTAACTAATATTATAAATGCGAAAGTGTGTTTGTTTGTTTGTTGATTAAGCTTTCACGCTAAAACGCCTGACACCGGATTTGGATGAAATTTGGCATATGGGTAGATCATGACCTGGAGAAGGACATAGGCTACTATTCATCATCGATCGCAGACGAAGTCGCGGGCAACGGCTAATTTTTGTTATAAGTCACATAATCTAATGACGCCAAATGTGTAACTTGTAGTCTTAATTATGACAAAACATAGCACACCCCCTATTTATGTAAACACCTATTTCACAAATAAACTGATTGTCTGATTGATTGAAACAAATTGCTAATCCTTTGCTTCACATTTTCGAAAAATTTGTCCGCTCAGCAACGTAAATAACGCAATTAATGTAATTGTCAAACTGTCAAAATGAAACCGATTCCGATTGATAGCGTGTTACGCAATTAGGGTACTGGTCAGCTAGTATTTAAAAGAATATTGTGAAAAATCTACGTTCTGTAGTTTCTGCCTGCCCCCATGGGAAGAAGGCGTGAGTTTATGTATATATGTATCTACGTGTCTGCCGTTATATATAATAATATAAACACAGCAAGACATAAAAAAATCCTTAGCAGATCTTCGCTGAGTTTCGAAAACGAGATGAGGAATCTTCCGATCGGAAATCGAGGGCCACTTGCTTTAGAAACCGATTTATACCTTTATATTCCTTCATCCTTCACACTCCACCGACCAATTGGTTCATTCACTCACTCTTCTGGTGATTTGTTCAGTCAGATTCGGTTTTCGATTCGTTCATTCATTCGGTCACGTGGCTTATTTGTTCATTATCTCAGTTAATTTGTTTTCGTTATTTATTTAAGGTTAGATAGAAATTATGAGTTAATCGTGGAGTTAAATATGATGAATTTGTTAGTGCCATATTTAAAGAGGGATTGAAGGGGAGAAACCTACATTGAACTAGCAAACGAGCAATTACTCTTTTGAAAAGAAAATGGAAACCATATCAAAAGAATTTGATATGAAAATGGAAAGAATAACTAAGGGGACTACAGGACCTAAAGCACGGTCACTATCGGACTGCATAGAAAAGAAAGAGAAACGCCATGACAAAACGCTGGTAATTTATTACAAAAATCTATTAATTGGATTAAAAAATTAAAACACTATGACGTTAATATATTGCTTGTAGAAAAATCTGACATAAAATCAGAATGATTGCATGTATACAAGTATGATTTTTAATTGTTAAAAGAAACTTTTAGAAGTATCTTCGTGATTTTTTTCTATCATGTCAAATTAGTTGTATTATGTTTTCAAAACACTATTGAACTAGCATATATCCTGAAGAATATCATAATATTTTTCTGATTTTGTTTACTGCAGTAGTTATGCATTATAAAACTTGGGTTTAGTTGCGTTTAGGTCCTGTAGTTTAATCGAAATGCTAGTTAAGTTTCACTGTTGGTTTCTACGTTAGGTAAGTTCTGTGATCCGTTGGACTGTGTTACGCAAGTCAAGTGCTAATTTGCCCACATTGTTATTCTACACTACAGGGTCAAATTAAACTAGCTAGGGAAACTCCAAAGTCGTGATGGATATTGATATCTAAACATGATAAAACAAAAAATCAATTAATTAGATGAGGTTTTTTGGGGTCATCAACCGCCGGTAGTGTAGTTACTCAAAATATCAGTTTAAAAATCAGTTTTTTTTTTCTGTAAACTTGGCAGACGTGATGGATACGTATCGCTATCTCAACACGATAAAATAGCTTTTATCAACCCACACTTCAAGTAACAACACTGCCAGCGGTCATTAACCGCAAAAAATTAATTAAATCTTTTTTTACCGACTTCAAAAAGGAGGAGGTTCTCAATTCTTCTATATGTTTTTTTTTTTGTATGTTTGTTTCGCGATTACTCAAAGACGGATAGAATGATTTGGAAAATTCTTTTTTTGTTTGAAAGGGTAGATATACCTACTTCCGAGGTTGTCCCATATAAATTTTATTAACTTTGCTTGGGGAGTTTTTGAGTTAGCTTCAATAATGCGTATATTTCCCACTTATTTTATGTGGATGATGTGATGATGTTTAAATAACTTCGTATCACTGTTACTTACATGGCTATGTCTATAATTATTGTGCTCAATTATGTATTCGAATTTGTGTGGGGTAAGTTCCACAACTAAAAAGTGAAAAATAAAAACTTTTTAGCAAAAAATAAAACCGACTTCCAAAACAAAACACTACAAAGTGAAAATAACTTTACTAATAACACCGACTACCGAAATTAAAGTTATTTTTCACGTTGTAGTGTTTTGTTTTAGAAGTCGGTTTTATTTTTTGCTAAAAAGTTTTTATTGTGTTCAGATATCGATATCACGTCTCCGGGGTTTCCCTAGCTAATTTAATTTGACCTGGAATAAGTTTAGTGGTTACTAAACTCCATCTGCCTAGCTTTTTCCCAAATATGTTGGGGTCAGTTTCCAGTCTAACCGGATGCGAAGATGTGAAGGGAGGGCGTTTTGGGTGACTGTCATATGTGGTTTTGACGTTTGAAAAGTGCAGATTTTCAGCCTAGTTTGAATAAATGACTTTCGATTTTGATTTTGCAGCTGAATACCAATATTACATTGAGTGACTGCCTATCTGACTTCCACAACCCAGTTACTGGTTAATACGATACCCCTTGGTAAGACTGTTTGTTGATTGTTGTTGTTGTGTTTGCGATTGAAGGCTTCTGACGACCCGTAACGACTGTCAAAGATCCACGAATGACAGCCGGGACCAATAGCTTAACGTGCTTTACCATCTTCTTGGTATGTAAGGTCACCCATCCACAGACCAAGCGCGGCAAGCGTAGCTTATCATGATCGATCGACTTGTGCGGCTATTAAAACTTACCACAAGCCCAACTGTGTAAACTATGACGTATTTATGACATTGAATAAACATGTCTTCATACTGCAAATAGGTCAAAACCCAACACGAACGATGGTTGGTTGGGATCATATCTGAACTTAATACATTCCGGCCCACCATTTTCCACCTCCTTAGTAAAGTTATTTTTCTCTGAATGACTAAAGTGTCTTTGACGATGGCAAAAGTCGGGCTGAGCGATAATAAAAATAATAATAACCCCACCGCTGTATCTCTACGTTGACGTCGTGGTGGGGCTTGCGCGCTCTGAACTTTAGGTCTACGCCGGTAGAATTTACTTTGCCGGAACGGGTGTAGGATGAGGAGCCAGACCAAGAGAGATACAGAAACTCGCAGGGCAGCATGTGGCAAGCTGTTGGGCAGTAGCGACCCCACGGAGGGTCCGTGGGTACTGCCGGTATCTCCCGGTAGAAAACTTGTACTCATCTCTGCTGGAGAAAACACTGACGAGGAACAGAGCTCCCACCTCTTTCTTGCTTTTATTGGCCGGCTTGAGTCGAAATTCGCAAGAGCAAACGTGCTCGGAGGAAGGAAGTATTCCAGTAAGGTGCTGGTACGGATCTTGACCGTACTTCCGGGATTGTCCTGATAGCCGTGGGATACTTCTCCACTCCTCAAGCATCTCAGGAAGTGTTGCCGCCTTGTCGCTACGTTACTATGTGCTAGAGGCCGTTTCCGGGGGCCCATTATTGAGTGTGCAAGTCACCCCCTGCCATTTTATCCGAGTATAATATATAACATTGGTCAGGCAGGGGACATAGTTCTTCCATAGTTCAAGTTACCCAATCCATTTTAGCCACCCAAACCTATAGCCCAATATGTTTTGTTTCCACGCACAACAATAGTCCTGCACCAACCGGGGGTTGTCCTTGGGTGCACTTGCATAGTGCATACAGGGATAATCGTCGGTTGGTGCCTCCTCATCATTTAAAATTATCTAAGGGGCCTCTGCGAGTTGGCTTCAGCTCCTCGTACGCCTTCCAAAGGTCCGGGACCCCAGGGTACCGAGAAATGTAAACAAATAATAATAATAATAACCTGGGACATTATTCACACACGGTGATCTCATCCCAAACTAAGCAGAGCTTGTACTATGGAAACCAGATAACTGATAACCACATACACTACTTTTATTTGTAAATACATACTTATATAGATAATAACACCCAGAGTCAGAACAAACAGACATGTTCATGCACACAAATGTTTGTCCTTGATGGGAATCGAACCCACGACCTGCGGCATGATAGGTGGCATCTTAACCAACCACGCCAACTGGCCTGTCGATGATGAGTTAGTAAGTATTTTTAACTCCCTAAGGGATGATTTTCAAAAACGCCAAAACACAATTCGTAATTTTTAAACAAAAGGCTTAATACCAATTTCTTCCTTACAAACTTTCATTCCCTATTTTTCCCATTAGGGGATGATTTTCCTGAAACACGTGGTTTTTAATTTTCAACTAGAATGCTAAATACTAATTTTTATGGTTTACACTACAAAAATGACGATTTTCCATACAAACTTTCATCCCCTATTTTACTCCCTCAGGGGTCGAATTTCGAAAAAAAAATCCTTATTCCTTGTTTACATTATAAAGGGAACCTCTATGCAAAATGAAAGCTTTATAGCTCCAAGGGTTTAGGCTGGGCATTGATGACTCAGTCAGTCAGTCCGTCATTTAGGACTATTCTTTTTATTTATATAGGGTGACTGGTGACTGAGGGTGGGTGAGTGACCGATACTTAAACACATGATTGTACTCATGATAACAAACAACTTTTACTATGAGACCAAACCTGAATTCGAGAAAAAAAATCAGCTGTCTCAAACAGTTATGTTCGTCAAAATGTTATAATAATAATAATAACTAGAACCAACCGTCAACACCTCGGCCCAACGACTGTCGGATCAGGTGCGGGTCATCCAACGCAATCACAGGTTGGACGATGCCGCACTTGGTAGGCTGCGCTCAGAGGTACTGAGCCAACATATCGTCTCGACTCCAGCACAAACCGCGGTACAAGCGTCGACTATAGATGCAATCCCGCCGCGGTTCAATCATGTTGAAGAAGAGGAGGATGGAGGATGGAGCAGGTTATTAAACCTCTGAGCGACCACAAACTTTTACTTGATAAAATACGAAATCTTAGAACAAATTGTGACCGTTGAAAGTGGGTTCATTTATAACAGTTACTTTTAATTCCAGTGGAGACGCATTAAGCCGGGAGTTGATACTTCAAGCTATTTGCTTGGCAAGGGCATTGGCACGACTCACTGGGTAAGTATAATTTATTTGTTAGTGACGACGGGAATATACTTCTGTTTATTTTATTATTTATATTAACTTTGGTTCATTCGTGCCCCTGAAAGCACGTTACGGGTCGATCGAAGGTTAAGCAACACTTGCCGTCGTCGGTTCGTGAATGGGTGACCATCCATATTGAGACCCCTCTATGACTCGGAAAGCACGTTAAGCCTTTGTTCCCGGCTGTCGTTCGTAGATGTTTGACAGTCTGACCACCAGTCTTACCAAGGGGTATCGTGTTACCAGTAACTGGGTTGTGGAGGTCAGATAGGCAGTAACTCCATGTAAAATACTGGTATTCAGCTGCAACCGGATAGACTGGAAGCTGACCCGAACATAGTCGGGAAAACGCAAGCCAGGTGATATTTATTAATTTACAAGCTTTTATTTAGTTTCACCTGTCCCGGTGTCTGACTGTCTGCCTTTGATCTAATCTTGAAAGCTAAATTTAACTATTTGAATGGAGCTGAGCTGATGTTAACGCCGGAAGGTGGCCATGGGAACTCAAACGACGCAATCCTATCGAGTTTCCAAGTAAAAAATCCGATTAAAAAGAAGTATTCACCAGGCCCCAATGGAGGAAGTGGTACACCTATAAGTGGCACAAATATTTTTCCCACATGCACGCAAACGAAGTTGCGCACAGCTAGTTACATAATATTTATTCAATAATAATCATGAAACAAGAGCGAAGAATTAGAAATGATCGGTTATGGAGTACAGAACGTGTTTTTAAACAATTTTAAAAGTGGACAAATATTGAGCTCATCCTAAACATATACTCTGAATTTTAAACAGGACGACTCAAAATATTAATATTGGTAACCAACAATAGCAATGCTATGCAACGCGAAAATTTTCAACAAATATTACGTGCAATAAAATGGACCAAAACCGCATTCATAAGCCGATGTCCAAGGTAAAACAAATTAAAGTGTTATTTCCATGCACGACAAATAAATTGTATTGATATTCATCAACAAGTACTTTAAAGTAAATGAATTTCAGGCACGTTACTAAAAAATATCATGTAAGTTTATACGAACATTGTTAATTTAATTTATTTCTTTTAATTATCTCAATCTGCTTAGCATTTTCCCAACAATGTTGGGGTCGGCTTCCAGTCTAACCGGATGCAGCTGAATACCAGTATTTTACATGGAGCGTCTGCCTATCTGACCTCCAAAACTCAGTTACTGAGTAATACGATACTCCTTGTATAGACTGGTTGGCAGACTTTCGGGCTTCTGACGACCCGTAACGACTGTTAAAGATCCACGAATGATAGCAACGACTTTACGTGCTTTCCAAGACACGGAGGAGTCTCGGTATGTTAAGATGGACACCCATCCAGGAACCGACCCGTGTGGTTTTTATTACTTAGCCACGAGCTCCTTTTTTAAATTGTATATCTATAATAAGAAAAAATATCGAAAGGAAAGTCGGAGTCGGAGTATGAATGTCGATAGCTATAAAAAGACCAAAAAAACGATGGATGGACTGTGTGAAAGATGATATGGCTAGAAAGGGAGTGACTACCGAGATGACGACTAATAGAGAAGTATGTAAGAATTTTATAGAGAATTTTTAATTTGAAGATTGATTATTGGGGTCAGCCCCAAATAAATTGGGATGATGATAGGAGAATGATGATGATTTCATTAATGGTATGCAATAAAAGAGGCATCACAAATGGCGATACTTATGTGTATCCGACGCACTGGCACAGATTAATACAGATGAGACAGTCCGCAGTTTAGGTATGAAACTACAAGTACGCGGCGGGCCTATCTCACTGGGCCAATTCAGTAGGATTGCCGCGGTCAGAAGGTATAAGAGTTACGCGTTAGAAAGAGAGGCAACTGGTAGGTGAATATAACTGTAGGTAATAAGCATTGTGCGACCTGAATTGCACTTTATTGTGTCGTAGCAAGAGCCGCTTTTTATTTAAATGATTTTGCGAAGTGTCCCATCTGTATTAATCTGTGGCACTGGTCAGTTACTCCCACTTCCAATCATCCTGACTGGCCAATTCATTTCACCACGATATGACCTTTTCTAATATATTTCATTCAATCTTCTTTTTCACCCAAACAACATTACCTCCCTGGACATAGGCCTCCCCAAGTATAGCCACATCGACTGGCGACCAGCCCCGCATTATCAGTAAATCAATATTATGTGCGAAACAAGTTTTTTTTTTGCATATAGAGAAGTTTTAGACCCCATACTGCCGCCATAAGGAAGAAGGACGTATAATAATCATAATAATATCCTGGGACATTTCACACACGGTCATCCCAAACTAAGCAGAGCTTGTACTATGGAAACCAGATAACTGATATACTACATTTACTACTTTTTTTTGTAAATACATACTTATATAGATAATTACATCCAGACTCAGAACAAACAGACATGTTCATGCACACAAATGTTTGTCCTGGATGGGAATCGAACCCACGACCTGCGGCATGATAGGTGGTATCTTAACCAACCACGCCAACTGGCCTGTCTATAGAAATATTGAAAAAAAAAATTTTTCCTGTTTAAACTATAAGATATAAGAATTAATAGGTTTTCGTTAAGTCAACGCCAATTTAAAAATACTGGTAGATGCGTTTTTTTTTTTTTTTTGCTGATTCCTCTTATGTAAATAACTCTATTTCGAAAAAAATGTCAGATACGTCTTTATTCCTTATGACGGCAGCATACAATAGTACACATTCAATCAATCTTATAAATAATTCAATCATTCACATTCCCGTTCACTTCAATCTAAAAAATGAAAATAGGTTTTTTTTTTTAAATTAATCACTCGTTAACGAACTTCAACCCTTTCGTTCAGAGTGAAGAGTACATAAGTTAAAGGACTGAAATAGGCTTGAAAATTAAATTAATGAATGAAATGGAAAGTGGTTCAGTTCCATTAATTAATTGATGTTAATGGTTTCCGGACAAAAGACAGTCATGCTAATGTAAGTGCTATCACTTAAGAGGATTGTGAAGTGCCGATACGCGGCGCGATTTTTGGAGGCAATTACCTTCATTTCATACAATTACTTACATAAATATTGTTTCGGGCGGTAACGTTTTCACCCCCTTAAACCTTTACGAAATGAGACAATTTGGGTCTCACTACATTCGGTACACTTTAATCTAGGTCTGTACGTTTTTCTTTGTTTTTAGTAATTCAATTTAATGTAATTAAAAAAAATAAAAATGCTCGAGGATGTTTTTATGTCAAAAAAATAGATATTTAGATGCTTACATGAACTTATAATGTATGCAATATTTCTTTATAATAAAAACGTACGGACCTAGTTTTTCATTATACCTATAACATTTCCAAAAATTATGAAAATTATACTATGTTTACGGGGAGAAAAACGTTATCTCTTTTTGTATGAAAATTTACAGCTTCACAATCCTCTTAAGCTCCATTTTTACGGTTCAAGTTTCTGGTACTTTACAAGAGAGATAATCGCATGTTATATAGCATGTTTAATTTTATTGCCATTTAAGAATTGCATGCAAGTGTTTACACGCGTGCGATTTCCGTAAAATGTGATACAAAAATTAAATGCAAGTTTTGCCAATCAATAAAATCGCATGCGACTTACACCAAGGGAATAAAATTGCCAGGCTATTATTGCATACAAGTTTTGCATCGTCAAAAAAGGTTTTTATATCAATTGTATTGCTCGGTTATCAGATGTCGAAGTCTGAACTCGTATAACTCCAGGCTGAGTCATTATAAAATTAAATCTTTAAGCGCACGTAGAAAAAACCTTTAGATTTCATGTTTTTGTTTATTTTTATTTTTTTTTATTTTTTTATTAAGGGATAATAAACAACTACAACATATAAACAACATAAGGTTAACACAACTTAGGTAGTAATGTTGCAGTCCACTGCATTATCCGCAGATAAAACATATTTAATAATCAGTGGTAGCCACTAGACGAGCATTACCAAAATTAACAAATATTAATATTAATATTTTGAAATAAATAAATAAGATCACTATAAAGCTAGCTATAGCTCCAAAACCAAATCAGATCAGAAGCAATTTCATTCTATTAAATTATACAATAAATTAATAATAATAAGATTACAATTAAGATAAAATTATTATAACATTAGATTTATATTTATTTTTCGAGCATGCAAATATATCAATATCAATGAAATGTGAATTATAGGATTCCAACATTCTATGAATAGGGCAGCGTAAGCCAGAGTTTGTACGACAAGAATTAAGCGCGAACAGAGTACGTGCACGAATCTGGCGCACATGAACTGTTCGAGGGACAGAATAACACAGCTTGCTCGTCAGATCAATGGCATCAAAATGATTATGAACAATATCATAAAGTACGTTAGCCTCCAGGTATTTGCGCCGGTTCTCTAGGCTAATAAGCTTGTACTTATCAAGAAATTGGGAGTAAGACAAATAAGTCTTAGTCCCATAACATCTGTAGTACATAGCACGGAGGTACTTGCGCTGGACCCTTTCTATTACAACCACGTACTTTTGGTAGAAGGGGTTCCAAATAGGGACCACATATTCTAACTGAGAGCGAATTAGCGTCTTATACAGATAGAGGTAGGTTGTGGCACGCTTAAATTCTGTTGAAGATCTCATCACAAATCCATACATTTTAAAAGCTCTATTGACTATGGCTTCGATATGCTGGTTTAAGGAGAGTTTGCCATCAAAGAAACGATGGGTGGACTGTGTGAAAGATGATATGGCCAGAAAGGGAGTGACTACCGAGATGACGACTAATAGAGAAGTATGGAAGAAAAAGACATGTTGCGCCGACCCCAAATAAATTTGGACAAGGGCAGGAGAATGATGATGCCATCAAAGAGAACACCTAGATCCTTCACTATAGCAATATTATTTAAGGGGATACAGTTAAGATTGTAATTGAAATTAAAGATGAATTTCTTCTTAGTAAAGTGTATATAGTTACACTTGGGGATACTAAGGTGCAGCTTATTGTCAATACAGTAGGCAGTTAGTCAGTCTAGGTCCTCCTGAAATGACTGGCAGTCGTCCACAGTACGTATCGCTTTAAATGCCTTCAAGTCGTCAGCGTACATCAAGAATTTACACTTTTTAAAACATTTCTTAATATCGTTGACATAAATAATAAATAATAGCGGTCCCAGAATAGAGCCCTGTGGAACTCCGGAAGTAATATTAACAGAGACAGACTGATGCGCATTAACCACAACCATTTAAATTAATAAATGGTTTAATAGATTCTCCCACAGTTTTTGAAAAAGTGAAAAGTATCCCACGTAATAGTGGCTACTAGGTATTACGTGGGATACTTTTCACTTTTTCCTAATTAACCGATGAACTTTCGCTTTGCCTCATAGTCGAACTAATATAGGTAATTTTTCACTCATTTGCCGCATGCTTTTTCTTGGTAACTCCTTTCGTGGTGAAATAGATGTCTTTGCTGGTTCCGTAGCTTCAGTGAGAACTAAACTTAAAGACTTAATAGTATACGTATATACACATATTTTATATATTTAATTTTCTTTCCCAAAACTTTTTCAATACCTTTGGAAAAGTTTTTAATTTGTAAGATTTGTTGGAACTACATTACTCCATTTATGGCTAATAGTGCCTGGCTGGATTCGAACCTACGACCACTCGTAAGTCGCGACCGTTACCACTGGACCACCACTGCTCTATTATTCCCAGGATGTATTCCTTTAAGCCACGTCATATTACACCAGGAAGAGATCAGTTTAAATTAAAAACATACATTTGTGTCACACTAATAATTAATAACGCATCATCAACATTCTCCTGCCCTTGTCCCATTTTATTTGAGGTCGGCGCAACGTGTCTTTTTCTTCCATACTTCTCTATTAGTCGTCATCTCGGTAGTCACTCTCTTTCTAGCCATATCATCTTTCACACAGTCCAGACACGTTTCACATTCATACTCAAAACTTTCTTGACGACATTTTTCCCATTCGTCCGCATCACATGCTCATACCATGACAACCTATTTCCTCACAACTTTTCAGTCACCATTGTCAAGACTTCCTCTTATATTACTCATTTCTTATAATTAATGACGCATACATACAATTTTAAAACTTTTGGCCACTTTATATTACTGTGTTTTTTTTTTTAATTTCGTTATTATGTGCACCTTATTTGCAATTTTTGTTTCTTTATAAAGCAAATAATTTTCTGCTTTTCATTTACCGATTGACGTTCAAAGGTGTAATTTAAACGCTTATTCGAAATAAATTATTTGACTCTGACTTTGATCAATAATAAAAATGTTTAATCGGGAAAAATCCTGATCAGTTTCAATATGTCTGTAGAAGACCTGAAGACCCTGAGGTTGCTGAGCTTACGCAACCCGTCGTACGTCCAGCCAGTAATAGGACTCGCACATCAAGGAGCGCTGTACCAAATTAGACGCAATATTAATTTATTAGACAAAAAACAAGATGTATTTTAATAAAACAGCTATACTAAAAGATAAATAATTAAATTATATTTAAAATGGTGAAGGTTTCATAAAAATACGCTTGATAGTTGTTGAGTGATTCTCAGTATTTTATCCGCGTTAGACATAACTTTACAAATTAAATCCAAAATATTCACAATTACTAAATTGCTCTAATTTAACATATATTTTTTTTCCAAATCATTACAAAAACACTACTCTTTTAGACGTGATCTCCAGTTTAAAATCATTAAAAGTCAGTTATCGTCGCCTTAATACACTACCGTAAAATGGGGTTAGTTTGATACTACGGGGTTACTTTGATAGCCACTTTCGACTTATGAAAAACTTATTTTTATAGTATCTACAACGCCATATTAAAAAGAAACTATCAGAACTGCCGACTAAGTATAGTATGTTTTTAATATGGCGTTGTAGATATTATAACAATAAGTTTTTCATAAGTCGAAATTTGTTATCAAAGTAACCCCGTAATATCAAACTAACCCCATTTTACGGTACGTAATATTCATGTCATTGACACAAAGTTCGACACACGGTGCAGTCGTCAACTCGTTCCATTCAGTTCTATTTACTTCTGTTAAAACTAACGTTTCCATTAAAATAATTAAGTAATTTATGCTTGCTCTTTACCTGCTTGTAGTTAGAATCTGAGGTAATTAGATAGAATATTTAGTTCGTTTACCTCATTTACAAGTTGAAGCAAAATTTATGGTTTAACCCAAAGTATTGCTTTAAAAGGCATATTACATTTCAACCGGGATTTTTGCCTAAATTGGCCAACTTTGGCGTTCTTATTCTGAGGAACTGAGAGACTTCGACAACTTTGATTTACTGAATTATGGGGAATAGTTATTATTATAGTTCATAGCGGCCTCGCTTTTTGCAATATTTTCTAAAATAAATAAATAAAGTAAAAAATTCCGATGCAAGTTTCCATAAAATGCGCGACTGCATTTTTTCGAGCTCGTGGATTGACTAAGGTACATAAGCAAATGAAATGAAAAATATATAATCATGCAGTGTTTCGTTTAGTGGATTTTAAGTCTTAGTGGACTGTAAGTATGTGGATTTTAAGTCTTAGTGGACTGTAAGTAACTTCGTTGATTGTAATTTGAGCCAATTGTAATTACAAAGTAAAAATGGTTTTTTGTTGTAAACTGTTTTTTTAATGAATTTCCACTTCTGAAGCTTATAGTATAATAATAAAAGCTTTATTTATTTCTTTAATACATTTCTATACATTATTGGTTTTGTTAGTATTTTGCTTAATCTAGTTATATTAGTATAACTTATTAATTGATTAATGTGTGTTTTGTTGTGGAGCTCGTGGCTAAGTAATAACAGCCGCACGGGTCGATGCATCAGGTTAAGCTACGCTTGCCGGGGTTGGTCTTTGGATGGGTGACCATCTTTACATACCACTTTTGCTTTTCGAGGCACGGAGGAGTCTCCTCCGTGCCTCGAAAAGCACGTTAAGCCGTTGGTCCCGGCTGTCATTCGTGGATCTTTGACAGTCGTTATGGGTCGTCAGAAGCCCGAAAGTCTGACAACCAGTCTTACCAAGGGGTATCGTATTACCCAGTAACTGGGTTGTGGAGATCAAATAGGCAGTCGCTCCATGTAAAATACTGGTATTCAGCTGCATCCGGTTAGACTGGAAGCCGACCCCAACATAGTTGGGAAAAGGCTGGGCATATTGATTGTGTTTTGTTGTAAGGATCGCTCTGGCGGTGAAAGCCTCCTCCATTTCCTCCATCACTTGTCAGTCTGTTGCAAGTAATTGCAGCCGTGGCAACTATGTCATCACTCCATCTTTTGAATCCCTCTCTCCCTTTTCGTCTTTCCTTGAATATGGGGTACCAGTTCGTGACAATTTAGGTCCATTTGTTCCCTGGTGATCTTTTGACATGACCAGCCCATTTCCATTTTTGTATGTCTTTTTATGTATGGGGTCCCCTTTAACTTTTATCTTTATTATATTACACAAATTTTCATAATGATACTGTGAATTACGTGTAAGTTATACCTTAGAAAATCAAAATCAAAAGCTTATGGTAGAAAATTAAAGGGGGGGGGGGGGGGGCATCCTATAAATTTTTACTTTATTTTATTTTCATTATTTTTTGTTATAGCAGCAATATAAAGACACAATCTGTGAAAATTTCAACTATTTGCCTATTACGGTTCATGAGATACAGCCCGCTGACAGACTGACGGACGAACAGACAGCCGTTAATCTAAAGATTGAACATTACACGCATAAGAATAAGGTTCACATTCGTATGAAACGCTTAATTTACTTAGCGTAAAGTCAAAGTCAAAACGCGATCTGTGTATCTTGTCGTCGGTCAGTCCGGTTTTGTCACAGTCCGCAGGATTTTGAAAGAAATTGATAATCCATTGCTTCATCTTAGTCATCATCATCTGCCCAGCCAGTGCCTTTTCCCAACTAAGTTGGGGTCAGCTTCCAGTCTAACCGGATGCAGCTGAATTTTACATGGAGCGACTGCCTATCTGATCTCCACAACCCAGTTACTGGGTTGATTGGTTGTCGGACTTTTGGCCTTCCCGTAACGACAATCAAAGATTTACGAATGACAGCCGGTACCAACAGCTTAACGTGCTTTCCGAAGCACTGAAGGGTCTTGGTATGTAAAGAAGTCACATATCCTCTAACCAACCGCGGCAAGCGTAGCTTAACCTGATCGAACGACCGTGCGGCTGTTATTACTTAGCCACAAGCCTGAGCTAAACTAAACTAAACGTAATTTGTAATAAGTTCTGCTCTTTGTTGCGCAGACACCTGGGCGCAATTTGCACTGATGAGTGCAGTAGGGTCATGTATTGTACCTATGGACATTTCAGACTATCTCCAAAATGGCCTCACACTGCACACAACACCGATTGCGTCACGCCACTCACTGGTGTTGCTAGAAAATAAAAATGCCACCACAGTGTTGCAATATTATATTTTTAGTACTGCCAGTTTTTTTTAATTATAATCAATGTCTAAAGGTAAAAGCGTCCATAGGTACAATACATGACCTTACGTACCTACATATGTACAGCTTAGTAAGTTAAGCACACCACCTTAAGACGTAGATATATGCCAATGGCCTTGAGTGGTTAGCTTGCGTGTTCTGTACTGAGCTCACGTAACGCGTCGTACGTCTAGTCAGTAATAGGACTCGCCCGTCAAGGAGCGCTGCCCCAAATTAGACGTAATATTAATTTATTGTACACAAAACAAAAGGTATTTTAATAAAACAAGTATATTAATAGATAAATAATTGTAACTTGCTGTTGCCCGCGACTTCGTCTACGATCCAGGATGAATAGTAGCCTAGAAACACACTCGCATTTATAATATTAGTTAGGATAGTTTAGTAGGATGAAAAACCAGTTTATCGTCACTCTAGAGTTCTAGACACATAAAATATATTAGGTACTATAATAATAATTCAATCATAATTCGAATGACTCGTGGCGCCATCTTTTATATTTGTTGTGTATCTTTTATATTGTTACATTTTGTATTTATTTTGTTTAATTTTTTTAATGTTAATTTTGTTAGTTTCCTATGCTCTTTTTTACTGTTTGTATTTCCTGTGCGTGTCCCAAATAAAATATTTTTCTTTCTTTTCTTTCTTCTTTCTTCTTTCTTTTATCATAAGAACGTTATTGTTGTTTTCCTCGGTATCATATTTTGGGGCAACTCTGTAGAAAAAAGCATGCTTTTAGAGCTCAAAAACGCTGTGTGAGATCGATGTGCAATTTACACCAAGTGGATTCATGCAGACGACATTTTACAAATTTAAAAATATTAACTCTCCCTAGTGTATACATATATGAAACTGTAATGTTCATAAAATCAAATCCAAACTTATTTGAATTTTGCACTAGGGCCAGACAGAAAGACAAGCTGCGCACCGTAGCCAGTAAAACAAAGCTTATGCACCAGAGCATCTTTTGTATGGGTCCACATATCTTTAATAAACTGCCACCTTTTCTTAGAAATATGAGCGATATAAATGCCTTTAAAAAAAAACTACACGAATTATTGATAAGTAAATGCTATTACTCTATAAGAGAATTTCTAAATGACAATACATTGAATGATACTATTTTTGTAACATGACTAATTTGTAATTTGACATAAATATTATTCAGGACTAATTTGTAATTTGACATAAATATTATTCATGACTAATTTGTAATTTGACATAAATATTATTCAGGACTAATTTGTAATTTGACATAAATATTATTCAGGACTAATTTGTAATTTGACATAAATATTATTCAGGACTAATTTGTAATTTGACATAAATATTATTCATGACTAATTTGTAATTTGACATAAATATTATTCAGGACTAATTTGTAATTTGACATAAATATTATTCAGGACTAATTTGTAATTTGACATAAATATTATTCAGGACTAATTTGTAATTTGACATAAATATTATTCAGGACTAATTTGTAATTTGACATAAATATTATTCATGACTAATTTGTAATTTGACATAAATATTATTCAGGGCTAATTTGTAATTTGACATAAATATTATTCAGGACTAATTTGTAATTTGACATAAATATTATTCATGACTAATTTGTAATTTGACATAAATATTATTCATGACTAATTTGTAATTTGACATAAATATTATTCAGGACTAATTTGTAATTTGACATAAATATTATTCAGGACTAATTTGTAATTTGACATAAATATTATTCATGACTAATTTGTAATTTGACATAAATATTATTCAGGACTAATTTGTAATTTGACATAAATATTATTCAGGACTAATTTGTAATTTGACATAAATATTATTCATGACTAATTTGTAATTTGACATAAATATTATGCCAATTTAATCTTAACCTTTCGGGTGTCGACCTCTGTCGACATTCACATTACGTAAATGTCAACGCTTTTACGAGTAAGGTAATAACTTTAGGTAGGCCTTCAGAAAAAGGAAGATTATACTGTTAAATCGATAATAACAAATTATAAATAATACCTTCCCGTAATCCTCATTAGTTTTCCTATCTAATAAAATAGCTACGTAGTGAAATAAAACTGACCTGACATTGCAGTGACGTGATATGTTTATGTCTTATGTCGAACTGTGTAACATAAGACATTCGAGAGGTGTATTGCATGACAATTTGATGTACCTATTGTATTTTAACTATGAACCAAACTTATAATGTGAATTTTGTATACCTCAATGGCGGGACATAGCAGACTTACCTGTATAACTAACACACCATCTTATGAACCTATGATCCACAATAAATTATTTTGAATTTGAAATTTGAATTTGAATTCGGGAACAGTACTTTTTCCGGGATGAAAGGTACCTTATGTCCGTGTCTGTACACCTGACAACGTACATGCAAAATTGCAGGATGATCTGTTCAGTGGTTTAGGCGTGAAAAGGTAACAAACAAACAAACAAACTTACTTTCGAGTTTATAATATTATACGAGTATAATAAGCTTTTGCCAGCGGCTTCACCCGCGTGTATGTCGGAAATTATCCCAAGGAAACTTCCTACCGGGATGAAAACTATCCTATGTCTTAATCCAGGTTATAAACTATCTGTATACCAAATTTCATCCAAATCCGTTCAGCCGTTTTTGCGTGATTGAGTAACAAACATACAAACTTTCACATTTATAATATTAGTAGGATAATATATATTATTTAATATAGTTACGATGGTGTAGGTTTCATAAAAATACGCTTCCTAGTTTTTCCGTGATTCTCAGTTTTTTTATTCACGTTAGACATAACTTTACAAATTATTTAAACTATGTAATATAAACATAATCTAAAATATTCATATATTAAATTATAAAAGAAATGCTCTAATTTAGCATACATTTTTATCAAATCATTAACACCACTCGTTTAGACGTGATCTTCAGTTTAAAATCACTAAAAGTCGGTTATCTTCGCCTTAAGTAACGAACTGGCGACAGTGGCTTGTAATTTGATGTGTCCGAACTTAGAGCTCCCTATGTTTTGGAGTGACGTAAGTTTTTTATTAACGTTAAACTATTTTCAGCAGAACACACCTATTCACCTATGTATAATTACATTCTCTGTACGCAGCACTCCATTTATGTAAAGAAAATCAATTCGGTGAGTGTGCCCAAGAACTCCACGACCTTATTCCACCGGCCCCTTCTACCATCGGATATCTAAACGCACTGCCAGTTACCATCCCCACCTGGTTGCTATTCCACCAATTCGCACTAAGCGTTTCCAAATGTCTTTTATAATGCGCACAGCAAAAGAGTGGAACTCACTAACTGCGTCTGTGTTTCTGAGCGCATACAACCCTAATCTCTTCAAAGTGAGAGCCAACAGGCTTCTTCTGGGTCACGTCAAGTCAAGAGCAAACCCATCTTATATATAAATATACCACATATTCTTCGTAACTAATATTTAAGCGAAAAATAAGCCTAAAATGTTGTAAGTGTTGTAACTATGTCCGAAGTTTGTAGTGATTAGTCCGAAAGTGCTGCCCCGTTGGTGTAATGGTCGCAAGCGCATGCTGAGCAGGAGCTCCTGGTTTTGATGTTGACACAATCGACACGAGCGAATTTCGTCACGCATTCCACGCGGGATTTACATTAATTTGACCAGAGCTTTAATAAGTTTATAAAAGGTATACGGGTCAGCCATCCGCAGACTGATGAGGTAAATTTAGTATAAGATAACCGGTACATAAAATTATTTCAGGAACGTTATGGAAATCCAATAAACCTGATTTGTTTGTGTTTTAGTGCACAAATCGGAGCATCTGTTACTGGTTGGGAGGGGTAGGTAATAAGTAGGTATGCGCTGTAGCTAGGTAAAAATTGAACAGCTGATTTCACGTATCGTTCGTTAGAGTATTTCAGCATCCATTGCTGATTTTCTTTATTTTAGCTATTTTATTTACATAAATGGAGTGTAATGAATATACAGAGAATGTAATTTAATATTGAAATAAAGGAATAGGAAAAACTGGCCAAGTGCGTGTCGGACCACGCATAATGAAAGGTTCCGTAGTTGGGATGAATTTATTCCAAGAACAAACTTAACATTGTAGTTGAAAAACCTGTTCTCCCATACATTCCAACTACAAATTACCATACACTTCTTATAGCTTTTCCTATATAGGTATAAAACTATTTTCTGTACTTTTTTTCTAAATTTTAGGCGCCGTTGTTTCGGAGATAAGCGGGGGGAATGGTCAATTTTCGTCTATTTTATTGACGCTATATTCAAAATTCATTTATTTACGTTACACATCCGTGTTTGGGTCACAGAAATTCATATATGTATCAAAGGCGATGGAAAACGGTGGGCCCAAATGTATGTAATAAGTTGAGATCCTGTATGATCTAACTAAATTGTCATTTATTTTTTTCATCTTAGAATATCAAAAATCAGCTCAGTGAACCAAATTTCAACTTAATCGGTCCATCAGATTCGGAGCAAATTGACTGTGATTGACGGCTGTAAAAAAAATGCTAATTTTTCTGAGAAACTTTCCCGTGGAATGTGATTCAAAATAAGAAGCTGAATGCACCCTGTTAGTTTGCCGAGGGCTGTCCCTTACACCCTGTATATTGTGGTTCTACTACCTACACATAACACCAGAAGGACTCTGAGGCTAGGAACTCACAGTACAGGAGCTGCGGGCTCGCAATCGCTCTGTGAGTTATACTTACGTAGTAACTATTTAGTAATCTGTGGTTATACGTATGCACTAAGGGCGAATTTCATCAATGAAACTGAACGCGATTAGCATATCATAACCGCGTCCAAGAACTCCAAGTGTCTATATTCCACATCAACAATGACAGATCTTGAACGTGATTGATAGTGTGTTACGCAATTAGGGTACTGGATGTGCTAATCGCGATCAGTTTCACTGGTGAAAATCGAAATAAAACTCGATCACCTTTATTTTATTCCTAGATCCATTTACTGTCCCAGATATCAATAGAATCGCTACCAAAACAAAGAAACTATATTATAACATACACAAATAATAAGCACGTATTACCGTACCACTAGGCCAGCCCAGTGGCCACGTCCCGTATAAATCCATTCTCCCGATCTGGACATAAAGGCTGATCATAAAATAAAACATTACAGTTACCCAAGAAATGTCGATGTCAGGTCGTTGTGACCATAAGTCGGACTTTTAAAAGGGATATATTATTTTCTTCGGATGACAGCGTTGTCGAGGAGTACTGATTTTTAAACAACTTCAAAAAAGACGAGGTTCTTAGTTCATCGGAATCTTTTTTTTTTTTCGGGTTTTGTACCTAAAAAGGACAAAACGGAACCCTTATGAGATCACTCGTGTGTCTGTCTGTCTGTCCGTCTGTCATAGCCGATTTGCTCCGAATCGAATGGACCGATTTAGTTGAAATATGGTACACGTATGTTTTTCTGTGACCCAAACACGGACGTGTAAAGAAATGAGTTTTGAATATGGGGGTCAATTTTAGGGGCAAATAAAAAAATAAAAAAATAGTTTTGCAAACTGTACCGTGCGACATATCAAATGAAAGGACTTACTGTGTGGGTCTCAATTATATATTTTTTATAATTTTAAAATAAATTGTTTTAAAATTATTTAAGAAAAAAAAAATACTATTGCCCCCTTATCTGCGAAAGTACTGAGCCCAAAAATTTGAAAAAAAAAAATCAGGAAATAGTTCAATACCTATAGATTACAGGAAAACCTATAAAAAAGTCTATGGTCTTAAAATATGGAAAATCTCTCAATATTGTGCGTACAAAATTTCATTTGCAGTTGGAATGTATGGGAGAACATGTTTTTCAACTACAATGTTAAGTTTGTTCTTCGGATAAATTCATCCCAACTACGGAACTCTTCATTGTGCGTGGTCCGAAACGCACTTTGCCGATTTTTTTATGTATGTTGGCCTATACATATTTCACAAATAATGTGAAAAGCAACACTATTTACTGCCGCATTCAGAGAGGACATCTAACGGTTTATTGCGCTCTAGAGACGCTTCTCAAGGTTTAAATTGTAGAAGATTTTAGAAATCATAATATATTTAGATTCGCACCAGGTTTTAGGAGCTCATTTTATTACTTTTGCTTAGTTACTGCTGAGGAGATATTCGTATAATGAGATCGTCTGTTTACCACGAAGGCAGATGTTTATAGTAAGAATAGTACACCCACGGAATAGAAAAAAACAAGTGGAATTGCCCACGCAGCCGCTACCTGGAGTGTGTCACAGTTATGCGGAAAAATGTAAAATAATAACAACCTTCGTCAGTTGTAATAAGTCTTAATTTTGTATGAACAACCAATTCAACTTCATCGCAAAGCTTATTTGTTGTTCATACAAAATTAAGACTTAGGTATTACAACTGACGAAGGTTGTTATTATTTTACATTTTTTCCGCATAATTGTGACACACGCCGAATAGCTGCGTGGGCACTTCCACTTGTTTTTCTATTCCGTGAGTATACCCATATCTCGCCAGTTATTTTAAAGTCACTTTAAGCCTCGTCCACACTTGTATACACGCGCTTTACATGTGTTTAGCAAGTGTACAAACACGCTGTGAATGTGTGCTTGAAGACGAGTAGCGTCAGCACATAACACACGCACACGCACAGACACGCTTCCGACTTCGGCACCGTCCGAGTCAAGTGAACACACTGTGAATGTACAGACGCCAGCACCTCAAACTACTACAATCTGTCAAATTTCTTTAATAGATTTTCAACTTTATCGCTAAAGTGTGAAGTTCAAGGTTGATTGGGAAAAGGACCTGGACAAAAAAGTACATTCCATATACACATACATAATAAAATACACTGTAAAATAAAAATAGAAAAATGAATTATTACGTAGTTTTTAGCCTCTCTAGACCTATCAGTTATTATTTCAAAATATTAAGTAATGCAACATGAATTCAACTTATCGTTTGTCAAGTTTCGCCATAATAGTCCATAGAGAAAGATAAATATAATAAAGGACGTTCCAAACCACGTGTCCTAAACTACACTCGTAGATAACGTGTGATATGGTCGACAAATGCATTACATTAGGAACATTTTATTCATACGAAACTGTATTCATTGGTATTAGTTGCATTTTATAAAATACTCGTATTATAATAATATTATATTTTAATTAGTTTTTATCCAATTCACCCAAAAAAACTTTAAAACGGAACGGAACGTGTTTGACAGCGTGTTTCTGTTACTGTCAAATGTCAATATAATGTCATTGCTTGGCAGACGCTCTGTGATTGCAGATTCAACGTCTTATTGTGATTGTGTTTTGCGATTGTTTTCTGATATTGTTGGCCCCAGCTTATCTTTACGGACTGATACCTTCTACCACACGATTACCTTGCTAATAATACTGGACTGTTTTGCGTTTTGGATTTGTTTTGTGGATTACGATGAGGTGCATCAACTGCGGAATAGCCATACAAAGGCTGCAGAGGCATCTCATATCCTCGCTTTCTGCACACCATCAAACAAGACTTTCGCGTTGGTTAACCAATGCTCAAACCCAGGTATGAAGTCGGAATAGTATAATACTTAGTCTGTTTTTTTATGTTTTATAATGGTATGCGATTTTAAATAGTGCATCTTTTTTTCAGTTGCCTCTGGATACATTCATTTGTCAACCATGCTTCTTATTATTGAATACTGAGGCTGGTGAACATGAGAGACTACTGGGGCATAACATGGTTTGTCTTGGTTGTGGAAAATCGGTTAGAAAAATAAGACACCATAATGTCAGTATGGACTCTCCATTGCTGGCTGTCCTAATATCACAAAATACTATTAATGTGGTAAGCATTTTTTTTAATTCATTATTTTATATATCTACTTGTATTAGTCTATAAAAATCTATAAAAAAATAGCACTCATAGTAGGTATGTGTGATTATAATATCTATCTTTATGTATTTTCCATGTTTGACATATACTTCTTTAAAGTAGGCATGTTGTAACATAATACTTCTCATTGTAAATAACATAAAACTTGAAAACATGTGTTTATTCTAACTGGGATTTATTTTCAGCCCTCAAGAAACAACTATGTTTGTCATGTGTGCTGGATGCGAGCAAATAGACAGGCAGTGCAGGACTTATCACGAAACTTGCAGGAATTGGGTTCGGACAACATGCAGGAATCAGCTTCAGACAACGTGCAGGGATTGGCTGTTTTGGTGTCTTGCCCAAAGACACCAAAACAATATCCAAGCTCCAGCAGGATTTTTAGATAACATATTGTTAACAATTCAAGAATATTAGAAAAAAAAACAAATCTTTGCTAATCTTAGTCCCGCAATCACAATTATAAAATAATGTATTTGTTTATGTTTATAAATATTTTTCTTTCTTTCTTTCTATATTCTGTTTTCTCAAAGCTGGTTGAGATGTGACTCGTTTGACACTAACTCATCACTGTAATGTATGAGTTATCTAGGTAGGCATCTAGGACAGGCATATTACAATGTAACAAAATAATTTTATTTATTCTCTTTTATAAATAAATAATTGTTATTTATACCTATTCTTTTATTTTATTATATAAATAAATAAATAATTAAAACGCCTTATGGTTTTTAATAGCAAATCCTATTCTGTGCACTTATGGCCAGTAATCTGACTAAAGGTTTAGTGAAACTATTTTCGTCTAGTCTGTTGTAATGACAAGTTCTTTATGTGTTTTATTTATTGCAATTTAATGTAACAATATTCACGAATATAAAACACCAAAAATCATTGGTTTAAATTGAATTCAATAACTATGCCAACGCCCATACAGAACTTGGCCATGTTCTTTGACAGTTTCGGGTAGCTTGACTTGCTGGCGTCTGTACACATTTACAGTTTGTACACTTGCTAACCACATGTAAAGCACGCGTCGCTTTGTGAGATAAGCATATTGCACCGTTTCGGTGTACCTGATTTTTATCGCTAGCTTGTACGCAAAATGATACGCGATCATGTGAGATTTTGCGTCCAAACTAGCGATGAAGATATAGCGATGCCACGCAACGCAGATCTAATACACCTAAATGATACATTTTTGAAAAACGCCTTCGACGCTAGCCAACCACAAGTCCAAACTCAGGGCTGTTACTGACAGAGGGTCATGGCCATTCGGCTAGTCCGGGGTTACCGCACGGTCTCCGGTGAGGCGGCGAGCCTCCTTGCCGGATTGCCGCCGTGGGATCTGGAGGCGAAAGTCCTCGCGCACGTGTGGGAGTGGCGCGAGGAGGCGAAACGCCGGGGTGTAACTCCGCTGCCGCGAGAAATCACGGTACAGCGGACAGAGCTCCGGCGGGATCTCATGGCGACATGGAGAGTGCGACTGTCGCAGTCCAGCGCTGGGCACGCCACAATTGCGGCGATAAGTCCCCTCTTTGAGGGGTGGTTAGAGAGGCGCCACGGCGTCCTCACCTTCCGCCTGACGCAGGTCCTCACCGGACACGGTTGTTTCGGGAGGTTCCTGTTTCGCATAAGGCGGGAGGAAACGCCCGGGTGTCACCATTGTGTGGATCGCCCAGAGGACACGGTGGAGCATACAGTGGAGGTCTGCCCGGCTTGGGCAGAGCACCGCCGTGTTCTCACGGAGGCGATCGGCGGCGGCGATCTCTCGCGTCCGAGCCTGGTCCAGGCCATGATGCGGAGCGAGAGTGCATGGGAGGCCGTCACCTCCTTCTGCGAAGCGGTAATGCTCGCGAAGGAGGAAGCGGAACGCGTGAGGGAGAGGCAGCCTCACGCCCTCAGTCGCGGCAGGAGACGCCCTGGGCGGCGGGAATCGATAGCCGAATCCCGGCCACCGTAGGCGCGGGCTTGCGGACGGTGAGTAGTGGGTAGCTCGCCGTCCGGTGAGGACCAGGCCCGGGACGACGGCGCGTTGTGTTCCACGCGCGCCTCAAAGAGATGTCAGCAAAAGATGGGGTCCAATAAGGCCGATGCCGCTGGGGTCGCGGGTTGTTTGAAAAAGATACCGTGGCCCTGGCATAGGCAACTGAAGGAACACGGGTGGGTTTTAGTCAGTAAAAGTCTGACACGCCCTTCCGCTCCACCCAGAGCGGGAGAAGTTATTTGATGATTTCCCATCCAAAAAAAAAAAGAAAAAAAAAAAAAGGGCTGTCACTGAAAAATTCCTGATGAAAAACCTATTAACATTTTCGCTGACCCCGGTGTTGGAGTCACTTGCGACCAGTAGAGTTTTTTTTTATTTAGGATGGGTTTGCTCTTGACTCTAGTCTAGGTCGGAGGCGACAGAGACAAAGTCGACGATTGAGTGAACTTACCCAGTAGAAGCCTGTTCTAACTTGGACGAAATTAGGGTGGTATGCGTTTGGAAACACAGACACAAGTAGTGAGTTCCACTCTTCTGCTGTGCGCATTATAAAAGACATTTGTAAACGCTTAGTGCGAATTGGTGGAATAGCAAAGACGTAGGGATGGTAACTTACAGTGCGTCTAGATGTCCGATGGTAGAAGGGGGCCGGTGGAATGAGGTCGTGGAGTTCAAGAGAGCACATTCACCGAAGTACAATGTGTAGAAAACCGACAAGCAGAGAACCTTGCAGCGGCGATGAGCCAAGCTATGATGCTTGCCATCCACCAGTTTTACGTTGCCAATAAGCCTCTTAGCTCTGCTTTCTACCGATTCAAGCGCGGCAAGTTGAGCCATCCCAAAGGTGGCTGCAATTCCTGCAATACTCCATGCAGGATCGGACTTGCGCTTTGGAAAGGGTTAAAAGATGTCCAGGCGTAAAGTATCGCTTTACCCTATTAAGGATGCCCAGTTTCTTGGGCTTTGTACTCGATGGTAGCGCCGAAGTTGAGACCAGATGTCAACGCCATGCCTAGGAGCCGATCGGCTGAAAAGTTTGTTTGTATGATTGAACGCGTTAATCTTTATTTATTTATTTATTTATTTATTAATCACAGAATCCACAGTAAAAATACCTTAACACACTTATTTTACTAGTATTACAGCCAATTACGGATTCACAATTGAATAACTATACAAAGAAGAAATAACAACAGATACTTAGAAAACTAAACAATATTATAGGACTCGTGTGAGGTGTTAGGAAGTGTGCAAGAGAAGTAGTGTGTGAGTGTGTGTGTGTATATTGTATTATGCGCTTCAAATGAGAAGACAGTAAGTACCAATCGGATTTGAAAAATTATTTTTGCATTTGATAGCCCAATTCTTGAGTAAGACTATCATCACGCTACGACTCTTAGGAGCCGAGCAAAATGAAAGAAAGAAAGAACGGTAACGTGGGTTGGGGGGACAAGAAATTTTACGCGGACGAAGTCGCGGGCAGAAGCTAGTTTATAATTATTCGTATGAACAGTATGAACGAGAAAGTCTGAGCAAACTTGTCCTAAAATAAATCGATAAACATTGTCACCCCACATCAAGGCAAGGTACGCGACCGATTTTTATACGTTTCACCTGTGCGTTATTTATAGTTACAACCCTTTAAAATTTATACAGGGTTATTTGTAAAACAGCAGCAACCTCTTAAGCGGTCATTGTACTCATCATTATGAACAACTTTTACTATGGGACCAAACCTGAAATCGCGAAAAAAAAATCAGCTGCTCAGTACATTTATGTATTTTTTTTTTCTTTTTTCGCGATTTCAGGTTTGGTCCCATAGTAAAAGTTGGTTTCATTGCTTTACTGATCTGCTATTGAAAGGGGCATTATGGCTTTCAAGTTTATTTTAAAGGTTTGAATAAATTGTGTGGTAGAAAAAAGTACATATGTACAGACGCCAACACATCTAGCTACTACAATCTGTCAAACATCTTTAATAGATTTTCAACTTTATTGCTAAAGTATTAGGTTCAAGGTTGATTGGCAAAGTTTGACAGTTTCGGGTAGCTTGACCTGCTGGTGTCTGTACGTAGCTACTGCATAGAAACTTTGCTGTACCTATATTTGTAACCTCCTCCTTTTTTGAAGGTTACTAATTACCAGTCACCCTACATAGGCAACTCCTTTGCTTTTTCGATCCTTTCCTTACTCATCAAACAGCCACATTCTCTCTACTTAATTCGTGGCATCTCTAAGAATTTCAAAAAAAGAACGCGCGTGTCACTACCACAGCGCCGTAATTAAAAAAAACATGCCTAGTTTGTTTGTATTAGATACTTAGCAATTAAACTTTCAATGAATTTACATAGAGATTTTACAACACTGTACAACATCCTATGTTTCAGAACCTTGTAATAGAGGGTTCATATCATGGGTGTAGATAAAGTCTTGTATACAAAAATTGTATAAATAACTATTATTGTTAATTGTTGTGGTTGTTCAATTAATCCACTTGATGAAAACCTATATTTTAAAGCGCACATTCAACTTCTATCTGGCTGAGTAATTAAACTAACACATATCGTTAAGAAATTTAGAGACCGTACTCCAAAGGACTTTCTGGGAACGATTTATTTCGCAATATGCCAGTCTATCGTACATTATGGCATATCAATTTGGGGTGGAGCTGGAAAAACGACCATGATTGAGCTCGAAAGAGCCCAGAGAGCTGTTATAAAAGTACTTTAAAAAAAAGCCATTTTTCTCTCTGTACAAAGAGTTTTAAGTTCTCTGTGTCCGCCAACCGTTTACCCTCAATGCATGCCTACACACTCACAAAATGTAAAAATTAGACCACTCATTAACTTCCAAACGCGTCTTCCACATTCCACTACAAAGAACGACCTCTCTTCTAGCCAGACGATGTCCCTCTTACCTACACATTTTTTTTATATAACAAGGTCACCAGTATTTTGCCTTGTCCCTCAAAAGATCTCTCCCTCTCTGCATGTAAAATAGTGGTAAAAAAATGACTCTTAGGTCTTTCGTACGACGAAATCGAAAGCTTTCTCATAACATAACTCACACTCTGAATCTCACTAACACGACAGACACACCCACATACCTATACACTACACTTCACACGCACATTCACCCACACCTTATTTTGATTGTTTTTAGGGTTCCGTACCTCAAAAACGGAACCCTTATAGGACCAGTCGTGTGTCTGTCTGTCCGTCTGTCACAGCCAATTTGCTCCGGATCTAATCGGCCGATTAAGTTGAAATTTGGTACAGGTATGTATTTATGTGAGACACGGATATGTAACGTAAATAAATGAATTTTTAATATGGGGGACTATTTTGGGGGAAACAAGAAAATTTTAAAAGTTTTAAAATTTTCTCAAATATATATATTATATATAATTTTGAAATAAATTGTTTCAAAGTTATTTAAGAAAATAGACGAAAAGGAGACGGATACGCTTTCATACAATCTTGGGCCTGGATGTAAAAATATGAAATTGGTGTCAATTGGTAGCTACTATATTATCGAACCATCACTGAAAATTTTGCGGATTTTAGCAATCTGCGAGCTGAGTTATAAGAGATTTTGTAAAATTGAGGTTATGTATCAACCTACACTTAACAGCTGATTTTCGAAGTGAGAATGTTATTTGTTTCTTTTATTAAGGATGTTAATTATATTTGTAGAGTGGGAGGAAGTAAAGTTAAGTGGAGCTCTGGGTATGATCCACTCTTGAATAACATTATAAATTCTCATTTCACGAGGTGAGCCGGTGTGAAGTAAATGGCTGACCTCGTAGATGCAAGTGAACATCCACATCGGAGACAAACACTACGGTGGCCAAGACGTCTAGGTTCACCAAGAGGTTGTCTTTGAGCTAAGTCCCAGCATGGTTGGCAAACATGGTCACTGCTGTTTACCTGAACAATGGAAAAAGCTTTTAATATCAGATATCCTAGATAGCCAGCATGGTAGATGCTGGTGAGCTAAAAAACAGGAAATAAGTAAATACTTACAGATTTTGGTGCACACCATTGACGAATCACTGCTAATATCATTTCGTCATCTAAAGCTCGATGACCTAGTGTATTACAGCGACTAGTCGCTATGCCACAATTTACACAACGAACCATGGTGTCAATAACCAATCGGTAGGCCGGTCGTAAAATCCAAAATAACCAGTCCAAGTCCAATGTATAAGCGGGGTTCTCCGTGTCCGGTATGGTAGCAAGGGTCGTACAAGAAGCAAGATCAGAAGTCCGTAGAAAAAAGCAGGGGTCGAGAAAATTATCAATAAAACGTGGGAGGAAACACACTCAAAACGTACACGCCCTAAACGATACGAAACGAGTGAGTGAGTGTCACAGCTGTCTGTCAATGTTATGGATGTCAGCACAGACTAAAAATACAATAATCGATTAACATACATGAATCGATTTTAAGATTTATCTTTCGTATTATGTAGATATTTAATTTGTTTAAACTATATAATAAGTTAATTCTAATAGATTTAACTATTTTAATTTAATCAATCATCTGGTTAAAGCATTTTTTTTTAATATTATGAGCTTTGTCACTTTAATTAATTATAATTTAATCGATATTTCATTTTATTCGTCACCTTAAACTTAATTTTTGGATTTCTCAATTCCCAGATTGTAAATTGGGCTGATTTTTCAGATTTTGAAATAGAAAAATATAACCCTTTTTTTAAACCATACCTCAACTTATTACAATCAGGCCCAGAAATCCCCGTCTCCTTTACCATTCCCCCTAATATCCGAAAGTACTGAGACTAAAATTAAAAAAAATGTAGGAAATAGTTTAATACCTATAGATTACAGGAAAACCTATAAGAAATCTATGGTCTTAAAATAACATGGTAAATCTCTCAATATTGCGCGTACAAAATTACATATGCATTTGGAATGTATGGGAGAACATGTTTTCCAACTATAATGTTAAGTTTGTTCTTGGGATAAATTCATCCCAACTACGAAACCCTTCATTGTGCGTAGTCCGACACGCACTTGGCCGGTTTTTTATTCCTCAGTTTTAAGTCTATACCATTGTTTGTAATTAATTGCTTATTCCCATACAAATAAAAATAGAATCATGTATCGCAACTCAGGTCCCCAAGATACAGGCACCGCATATTACAAAATGAATTTCACCAACAGTTACAGACAGAATTTATTAATATACTGGATGTTTTTTTTACCGTCTTGAATAAAATTGGGTACAATAGGAGAATGGAGTAGAAGCCTATGGCATACCTGGTTTTTTTTTTTGTTTTTTCAATAGCTTAGACCCAAATTGCTCTATCAATAAACTCTACATTTGAAGTAAACTAGAACAATAAAACCAGAAATTTTGAAAAAACTTTATACATCGTTATAAAATATCGAAATTCAAATCATACGCAAATAAAAAAAAAAATTTTCTTTTTCAAAAAAAATAAAAACTAAGTATGCCATAGGCTTCTACTCCGTTCACCTATTATGCCCTATTTTTTTCAAGACGGTAAAAAAAATCTTCCAGTATAAACTAATTTTAAAGTAATAATTGTAAAAATGTTTAAGTAAATTTTATTATTAAGTTTATAAGTATTTCGTCATAATTATGACTCTTTGTAGACGTTTTGTTGATCTAATATTATGCACGATACTTCAGTTCAGTATGATTTGTGTCTGTAAACGCAACACAATACAGGAGAAATCCTAGTGTCAATTTTTAAAGACAATTGTCAACATTATTGCCATTAACTCCATGTTAAATTCAGCTATTCAACTGCATACGGTTAGATTGGAAGCCGATCCCAACACAGTTTGCACAAGCCAGGCAGTTGAAGATATGACATCCAATCAAAGCCATAAGCCAGCCCTCGACGAGAGGCGGTACTTACTAAAATCTAGTCAGTTTTGCTACGTCAGGCCGCTTGTCTACCGCCACGTCAACGAGAATGAGGTGACGGAGCCGAAGTAGCAATACATACATATACTATGGCCGCGTGTCCACCACACCACCACCGGGATGTCAGTTCCAGTAATCTCGTTTCTCGTTGACGTCTCGTTGACGTCGTGCGGTGGACAGATAGTATCATTGCTTACTCATCATATTTAATCATCCATTCAGTCGAAAGACGTCCACTGACACACATAGGTCTCCCACCAGTATCTCCACTTCAAACGATTCTGTGCTTCTCGCATCCAGCGGTTTCCTGCAGTCTTCACAAGGACATCAGTCCACCTTGAGGAAGCCCTTCCAACGCTAAAAAAAAACTTTATTTCAGACCTTGATCCATATGATGTACACTACTTATAATAATAATAATAAAGCCCCACCGCTGTATCTCTACGTTGACGTCGTGGTGGGGCTTGTGCGCTCCGAACTTTATGTCTGTGCCGGTAGAGTTTACTTTGCCGGAACGGGTCTAGAATGAGGAGCCACACCATGAGAGATACAGAAACCCGCAGGGCAGCATGTGGCGAGCTGTTGGGCAGTAGCGACCCCACGGACCCTATCTCCTGGGAGAAATCTTGTCCTCATCTCTGGCTTGCCTTTATTGACCAGCTGGAGTGAACACTGACGAGGAACAGAGCTCCCACCTCTTTCTTGCCTTTACTGGCCGGCTTGAGTGGAGATTCGCAAGAGCAAACACCCAATATGTTTTGTTTCCACGTATGTACAACAATAGTCCTGCACTAACCGGGGGTTGTCCTTGGGTGCACTTGCATAGTATATATAGGGGTAATCGTCGGTTGGTGCCTCCTCATCATTTAAAATTATCTAAGGGGCCTCTGCGAGTTGGCTTCGGCCTTTCGTATGCCTTCCAAAGGTCCGGGACCCCAGAGTCCCGAGATATATAAGAAAAAATAAAATAATAATAATATATTTACTTCAGATTACATTACAAGAGCCACGTGTTGTTAGTAAAAGTCTTAACCTAATGTTAGTAAAAAACCACACTCTATATATGTATACAAAATTGAAACGAATGACACCTACGTGTGCAGTCGTATCCAGTAACATAGATTATGCCCCATGCTGCCTGCATGGGGCATAATCTATGTTAGTAACAAAGGAAAATCAAGATTTAATTCATATATCTGCTGCACTCACCAGACGCACCGCGTATATGTACTCGTACCCAATGCGCCATAATGGTGCAGCACGGCTTCTCACTAATGACCTTCAGAATGTCATTGCTATGTCTTCCGGTACGAGGTCGCCATTACTGACTACCATAAAAATTTTCACCACGTAATAACCAGCTATCCTTATACTATTCGTGTCAATACAAAAGAACAAGGTCAAATCCCGAATTCGTTTGAGTCCAACGAAGTACATAAATATTGATTATTCTGTAAACTCTGTTTATCCAAATCTAAGTAAACCTAAAAGATACTTCGAGCAACAATCGACGTTAATGAGACGAAATCCGGAGCACCTGCTGCCTTATAACTGAAATACTTGAATACCAGCAGCCACCAGTGTTATTCTGAAAAAAATCTCACCGCATAATCAGCGTTCAATGTTCCCACAGCTGAGACACAGGCCTCCTCGCAGTGAGAGGGAGTGGGCTAGAATCCACCACGCGGGCCCAGTGCGAGTTGATGTTGTCACATGTCTTCGCATTTTTGGTTCTAAGACACGCCGGTTTCTTCACGATGTTTTCCTTCACCGTTTTGAGAGCAATGGTGATGAAATAATTTAAACAAAGTAGGGTTAATACCAGTAGTTAAGCCTGTTAGGGTTCGAACCTACTACTTGACCATAACAATTAGGCGCATGACAGGAATTCTGTTTCGGCGCCCGCACCCCGCACCTATCCCCGCGCTTGCCCTAGTGATGCGCAGTCGTATACTCGCTTTCGGCAGTGATGATAATACGTAAAATATCAATCACCGTTCTGGTGTTCCCTCCCTAGTTCCAATAACTTCATAGCTGTCATGCGCCTAATTGTTTTGGGCACCTACAATTCGCAAGACGCGGTCATTACTACTTGGCCACCACTGCTAGATGAAGTGAACTGTTATCCCACCTGAGCTAGGGATTGGAAGCACACTTCAAACTCAGTTCACCTAAGTTTTCACTGTGAGTTTTCTTTTTTACAGAATAACACTGCTGAATATCTGAATAATCGGAAATTTAAATAATTTACCTTTACCTGAACCTTTGTTGTGAATAATTGGATTTCGGACCTTTGTATATATTTTCTAACAATGATTTATGTTACTTTTTAGTCTAAGTTGTTTCGATAAGTATTGATTTATGATATTTTAAAGGTGTACTATACTCCACTTTTTTTGTGATTGCCTATAATGTTCCCATTGCTGAGACACATGTCTCTTTAAGCCCCGTGCGGGTTGGTAGATGTCACATGTCTTCGAATTTTTGGTTCTAGGACATGCCGGTTTCCTCACGACGCTTTCCTTTACAGATTTGAGAGCAGTGCTGATGAAATAATTTACACAATGTAAAGCGCCTGCTTGGGGTCCGACCTACCACTCGTATGTCAGGGCCGTTACCACTAGGCCACCACTGCTCTATGATACCTATAATTTAATGGACGATTTGTAGTGTAGACGTGGTGCAGTTCCACAAATGATTGGATACTTACTACACTGTCCTGCGTGCTGCACGATACAGGAGCTGATGGATGCTACTGTTTGCGCCAAACACGTAGAATTCTGGGCCGTGTTCATTTAGTTTGCCATCGATGCGCTAAGAAGAATGACGTCAATCCATACTAATATCAGGTCTTCATAATTATTATAAATACTAGCAGCGCCCAGCGGTTTCACCCGCGTAAGTCTCGAACCCGTAGGAATCGTGATAAAAAGTATACTATATGTTAATACTCGTACAGGTTATAATCTATCTTTGTGCCAAATTCCATCAATATCCGTTTAGTAGTTTTTGCGTGAAAGAGTAACAAACATCCATCCATTCTCACAAACTTTCGCATTTATAATGTTAGTAGGATTTTTTATTTCTATCAATCAAAATATGCACCCATGCTATCGATGGATCTCTGCCAGCGCAGTGGTAATTTTTCAATGCCCTTCTTGAAGAAGTCCAAGTGTACGGAAGCCAACAAACTCTTCAACCAGACCCCTGAGTATCAATATACATAAGGTCAGGGGAGCAGCCATCAACGACCGACTCTGATCGATCGTTCACTAAGGAAATCGGATATCCAGCTACAAAAATCAGCTGGGATGCCATAAACAGGAAGCTTGCTGAGTAGACCAGCATGCCAGACCCTGTCAAAGACCTTCGAGATGTCACGCGATACAGCAAGTGCTTCGCCGTGTTTCTCGATGGCTTCGCCACAGCAGTGCATGACATTCACCGTCCCCGCTGAAAGCCATAATGACTGACGATCGCTAAGTGTAATCTCAAATGTCAAGATTTCATGAAATAGTAATTCATTAGAATTTTAGGAACTTAGAGAGTTGTATTGATGATTTTAATGATTATAATTCTATAAATATATACTTGTTACAGTCGCGAAACATATTCAGATCAACGTACAACTTGATACTGACCTGCAAATCACAAAAATCGTAATAAAATTTGAATTTCGCGGGCTACCTGGAGCTTTCGCCTTAACAGCAGCTACTGTTTGTACTTATTTAAAATAAACAAAAGTTTGAAACAGTTGACGGGTATATTTTTCTTTCTCTGAATAAAAGCGGTAAACTAATTTGTGAGAGACAGTCAGTTAAAACCGTGTGTATATTCCACTGCGAGGAGCAAGTTTTGTGGCAAAATGGGGCCACTGAATCTGCGGGAATTTTTGTTGACCAGGATTTTTAAAAGAAAGAAAGAAAATACGTTTATTTGTAGCAAAAAAAAAACGTAAAGAAATAACTCTTAACAAAATAAAATAATAAAAAAACAAGTTGGGGAAAAATATGCGTCACATTCACGCACGGCCGTCGCTCAGCATAATGCCGCGACCCCACGCGAGACAGAGCTCCAGAGCGTTGACGTGATGACGTCGACCGGTGCACAATGCAGTGAAATTTAAATAACAATTATAATAATATAAATACACAGTAGTTTTGTACAACCAATGGTTAAACATAGTAACTAATGATTGAATTTTGGCTAAATGTGTTTGCTAAAATGCGATTAGTTACTATCTTTTAACATGTAAGAGCTAACATGAATACATTCACGTTAACTCATTCTTAGCCTTTCACATTTACCCAAAATTTGTTACTATTTTTAACTATTGGTTGAGTGGACTACGGATCCAGAAACCGGCCCTAAGCTACATCCACCCCGTTGCTGACGATGACTACATTGCTGACTATATTCAGTATGACATGAAATTATTCTATACCTTACAGAACAGTAGCCCCAACCCGCTACTTCAATGGCCCTACACCGAAGTAAGAACGTGAGCAGAAACTATTCAGACGTCGCGTGCATTAAACTTACCCGACTGCGCCGGTGAAGCGGTGGTGTTATGTGTACTCTCATGAGCCGTAACAGTTTGTATATTAACTACCTACTTTACTAGGCCGGTATGATGTGCAGAATTAATTGTTTATTAGTTTAGATTTCAGTAATATTTAGGACTAGCGAGGGTTTTACAGCTTGAGGAAACGTCGAGATTTCTTCATTAAGTAAGTTTAATATACAATTTTTGGACACATAAACCGTTCGGAATTAATTTTCTAAATGATAACTTTTTGTTTGTTTTTTACACTTTCACGTCTTAACTACTCAACCGATCATCGTGTCTGCAAAATTTCATTTTTGCATTCATTATACCTACTCATAATTACTCGTACTTTTATTGTATCCATATTGATGAAAAAGACACAAACGTAGTGAAAAAAAAAACACTAATCAATAAACAAATGACTGAATTTGAAAAAAGAATTCTATATTTTAAAAATAAAAATCATTTGAATTTAGAATTTATGGCCCGCCATACATCAAATGGCCAGTATTGCAAAACGGCAACTAAAAATCAATTGCTGTGCGAGACTCGCAAAAAATCGAAAATCGCTCGACCGATTTGAATAAATTATTTTTATTTTTTGTTCGCCTCTAGTGGGGGGGGGGGGGTTTAGAAAAAAGAAAATAAAGAAAACCCAAAGAAACAGCCGAAAAATTGAAATTTAAATTTTGTCAGGACAACGTCTGACGAATCAGCTAGTGTTATATATAATAATAGGATATAATATTATAAACGCGAAAGTGAGTTTGTTTGTTTGATTGTTTGTTAGCTTTACGCTAAAACGGGAAATGTTGATGAATTTTGGCACATACATGGGTAGACCATGACCTGGGTTAGGACATAGGATATTTTTCTAAAGTAACTCTGTCTATCTGTATCTGTATCTATATGTACCTTGTTACGCCTTAACGACTGAATGGATTTCGATGAAAATTGGTATTCGGGTACACCATGACTTGGGTTAGGACACAGGATCTTATTATCCCCGTAGTCCATTCTTGTGGGATAACCCAACCTTCACGTGGGCGAAGTCGCGGGTAAAGGCTAAGTAGAAGTACTAACTCTCTGGCCACTACCTACCATAAGCCGGTGGTGAAATATACTCTTATTTGACGCAACCTAAAGAGTGATGAATATAAAAAAAATGTTGATAGATGGAGAGGCAGAGGAAGGCCAAAGAATAGATGGATGGATTGTGTGAGGAGTGATATGAAAGAGAAGGGAGTGAATGATAGCGTGACGGTTGACAGGGGAGAATGATAGAAGAAAAAACTTTTTAGCAAAAAATAAAACCGACTTCTAAAACAAAACACTACAAAGTGAAAAATAACTTTAATTTCGGAAGTCGGTGTCTTTGGTTTTGTATTTTCGTTTTTTGCCACCGACTTCCGAAATTAAAGTTATTTTTCACTTTGTAGTGTTTTGTTTTAGAAGTCGGTTTTATTTTTTGCTAAAAAGTTTTTATTTTTCACTTTTTAGTTGTGGAACCTACCCCACACAAATTCTAATACATAATTGAGCACAATAATTGTAGATATAGCCATATAAATAAAAGTGATAGGAAGTTATTAAAACATCATCACATCATCCATATAAAATAAGTGGGAAATATACGCATTATTGAAGCGAACTCAAAAACTCCTCAAGCAAAGTTAATAAAATTTATATGGGACCACCTCGGAAGTATACCCTTTCAAACAAAAAAAGAATTTTCTAAATCGGTCCATCCGTCTTTGAGTAATCGCGTAACAAACATACAAAAAAAAAACAAAAAAAAAATACAGACGAATTGAGAACCTCCTCCTTTTGGAAGTCGGTTAAAAACGTGTTGCGCCGACGCCACGTAGCATGGGATAAGGGCAGGAAGATAATGACGACTCTTACAAGAACAGTCTTACTCTATAGCCAATTAGCCATCCACTATTTAAATACATATGTATAGATGTTATTAATTGTATCGACAATAACCCGTACTTATAAAATCCAATATTGTATAGTTTGATATTGAGATAGCACAAGATTAAACCTTAGTGATTTTTGGTTGCTATTTAATATGTAATCAAATCATATCAAATCAAAACAGAAAAAATTAGGAAAGTTTAATTGACTCAATGTCAGTTCAGTTTTCCTTACAAGAATAAACCCTCGGATTCGGAATTGAGACTTTGAAGTTGAGTTCTTGTCAAAGTCTACTGTAGTATTCATCATCATCGTCATAATTGGCGATCTTGTTTCACCCAATACTGACTATAGGCCTCATTCCTGTGAAAGCCCGCAATTTTTTTAATTTCGCGGGCGACCTTTAGTTAGTCACCTTAAGGCACTTCCGCGAGCGAACGACCTTGAGCATTCGGTCTTTCTCTGTCCCACCGCTCTGACCCGCTCTGTCCTGCTCCCTGCGTACGCCCCTTTATCATAGAATTCACTTAATTTTCGGAATTATTTTAATAAAAAAACGAAAAGTCTTTTCAAATAAAATAAAACGTGAATTATTTATAATTTTAAATTATCTATCGATTAGTGTAATCCTCAAATTAATAGAACAACACCTTTAGTAAAAGATAGGTGCAATCAATATTTTTTTTTTTTTTACAAGAAGATTTTAAATGTATTTATAACACAAATACGAACGTGAAATCTGATGATAGAATATCGAACATTGATAATGTGCTTTTAAATGTAATTTATTCCTCTTAATTAATTAGTTATTGCCTCTGAATAACGTACTATTACAAGGTTTTGCTCGGGGTAGCGCCTTAAGTAATGCTAAAGTTGAGTTTGACAAGTTCTCAATTTCAAATTCTTAATTCATTAAGCAAGGAGTTGGCGACTGTGTCCTAGAAAAACTTAAAAAAAGTACAAGTATTTGAAATTGATAAAGTTGCATTGTTACTTGCCTAGTTCCCAAACCAAATACTACTAGATAAACAGATCTCTAGCTTTTGCTCTCCAATAAACTTCATAAATCATATTCCACGATGTTTTTGCCGACCGCACTACCTCCGGCGTGCTAACTTAGTTACACTTTCTGTGCATTGACGCTGCTAGCCGTACATTGATAGTTTTAACTTGACGTTACCTACGCTACGACATAAGAATTATGGCATAATATCGTTTGCTCGTGCTAATAATATTAGGAAAATATTGTTTGGAAATCTGTTGTGCTATTTAATTCTGTAAATTAGTGTAAATGGAGTGCGGACTCAGTCTCACCAGATTGTAACACTAGCGTGACTAACAGGATTTTTTTTCCTGTTTGTCACACTGGTAATTTTTCTCGAGGCTTTTTATACCTGTTTTCACCACCCTAAATGACACTTTTATGGATCACTAAATATTATTGCACTGTGGCATTTTCAACTCTCGGCGCTGTTAAGCCTAGCCTAGGGTTGAAAATCCAACAGTGCACTTTTATTTAGGGATTCATTTCATTCTTCGGATTCGGATTCGTGTCACTTAAGTTTGGTGAAAACGTGCATTAAACGTTAAGACCCTCCACAATCACAATACATGCAGTCTCAGGGAATTTTTGCTAGAAGGCGACGTGGGGAAGCATCGAGATGTGGTCGCGGTGGACAAGGGCCTCACCCCGCTCTCCTTGGCGAAAGAAAACTGGCGTGAAAACGGTTACAACTCCCCATATTTCGTCTTTTCAGTCGGGACTAATGGCTTAACGTGCTTTCCGAATCACGGAGTCTCGATATGTAAAGATGGTCACCCATCCACGGACCAACCCCGGCGGCATGCATAGCTTAACCTGATGGATCGAGCGTTTTACCGTAAAGTATTTAAATATATACTTAAAGATACTCGGTGATCTAAATGATATCGCTGTGCGAACGGGCGCTAATGACGAGCGAAAATGGTTATGTGATTCGAGTTTTAACGACTTCAAAAAAAGGAGTTATCAATTCGATATGTATGTATGTACTATTATTGGAACTGCGAGATATTCACATATGATGATCTATTGGGGCTTCCAAACAAATTTTATAGTTAACAAAATTTTATAGAAGTATGTTTGTATGTATGTGTGTTTGTATGTATGTATGTTTGTCCACGCATTTCTACGAAACTATTAATCGGATCGTGACCATTCTTTTTTTGTTGGCTTACATTTACAGCAACTTACGGCATAGGGAAAGTTTCATCGAAATCGGTTCAGTACTTTTCAAGATAATAGACTATTAATGTGTAAGTGTGACGGCCTGGCTGTGATACTAGCTACGGGTGTGGGGTGTCAAAGCGAAAACATCTCAAAACAAGGTTCTCTGTAACGGAAATAGTTAAGATGACTCAGCTTTCAACATTTATTGAGCACGGTTGCTACTACATGATACTTTCTGAAGGTCTGATGGTGACCAGGTAAGTGCTTATCGGTTCTCAGTAACGGAAATAGTTAGGTTGACCCAGCTTTCAACATTTATCTAATTGAGCACGGATGCTGCTACATGATACTTTCTGAAGGTCTGATGATGACCAGGTAAGTGCTTATTGGTCCTCAGTAACGGAAATAGTTAGGTTGACCCAGCATTCAACATTTAACTAATTGAGCACGGATGCTGCTACGTGTTACTTTCTGAAGGTCTGATGATGACCAGGTAAGTGCTTATCGGTTCTCAGTAACGGAAATAGTTAGGTTGACCCAGCTTTCAACATTTATCTAATTGAGCACGGATGCTGCTACATGATACTTTCTGAAGGTTTGATGATGACCTGGTAAGTGCTTATTGGTCCTCAGTAACGGAAATAGTTAGGTTGACCCAGCTTTCAACATTTATCTAATTGAGCACGGATACTGCTACATGATACTTTCTGAAGGTCTGATGATGACCAGGTAAGTGCTTATCGGGTCTCAGTAACGGAAATAGTTAGGTTGACCCAGCTTTCAACATTTATCTAATTGAGGACGGGTGCTACTACATGATATTTTCTGAAGGTCTGATGATGACCAGCTAAGTGCTTATCGGTTCTCAATAACGGAAATAGTTAGGTTGACCCAGCTTTCAACATTTATCTAATTGAGCACGGATGCTGCTACATGATACTTTCTGAGGGTCTGATGATGACCAGGTAAGTGCTTATTGGTCCTCAGTAACGGAAATAGTTAAGTTGACCTAGCTTTCAACATTTTTCTAATTGAGCACGGGTGCTACTACATGGTCTTTTCTGAAGGTCTGATGATGACCAGGTAAGTGCTTATCGGTTCTCAATAACGGAAATAGTTAGGATGACCCAGCTTTCAACATTTATCTAATTGAGCACGGATGCTGCTACATGATACTTTCTGAAGGTCTGATGATGACCAGGTAAGTGTTTATCGGTTCTCAGTAACGGAAATTGTTAGGTTGACCCAGCTTTCAACATTTATCTAATTGAACACGGATGCTGCTACATGATACTTTCTGAAGGTCTGATGATGACCAGGTAAGTGCTTATTGGTCCTCAGTAACGGAAATAGTTAGGTTGACCTAGCTTTCAACATTTTTCTAATATAGCACGGGTGCTACTACATGATCTTTTCTGAAGGTCTAATGATGACCAGGTAAGTGCTTATCGATTCTCAATAACGGAAATAGTTAGGATGACCCAGCTTTCAACATTTATCTAATTGAGCATGGATGCTACTACATGATACTTTCTGAAGGTCTGATGATGACCAGGTAAGTGCTTATTGATCCTCAGTAATGGAAATAGTTAGGATGACCTAGCTTTCTACATGTATATTCCTTTACTCATATTCTATTAAAATAAGTAAAAACACTATGGTTCTACATAGTGCCATCACTGAGATCCTATACCCGCCTTCAGATTCCACCATCAGGTAGGTGACATCATCAGTCATCTAGGTCTCCATCTAGGATGGAGAGTCCCAGTAGGTAATTATACCAGAATTATTGTGAAATTCGTCGCAAGTTGTCGATAGTACTCTTTTACCAAGAATTTTATAATTGCAATGTCTTATTAAGGAAAATCACAAAAATAATTATGGTTACTGCTAAGTGCCCTGACTTTTATCTTAGGTTATCAGAATCGACTGTCGTAAAGATATACGGAGGAGATCGGGGTGTAACGAATACTTGTGTTCAATTAAGTTTAGACTGTAATTGTTACTGTCAGTCTCACTATTTCTGTCGGATTATTCCGATCTGTCGCCCTGCTTTATCCCCTTAGAGGAACAGATCGGAAAAAAAAATTGATCTGTCCCCTGTTAGCAGTTGCTAATAGTGGGATAGATCAAACTTTTACTAGTAGTTAGTTAAATACTTACTACTTTACGTTACTTTTAGTAGATAGTTTAATTATCATTTGTGACTTCGAGTTACGTCCGCATATAGCTATTTGTAAGTCGGCACGCCCTATATGCCTGGAGGCTTAAATTTAGGTATAAAGTTCTGTTTACGCTTTAAGTTTTGTATTTTTATTTCTGCTTGAGTATAGTTTTCGATTTTTTTTGTTCTTTGTCAGTATATTGACGTGTGCTAGCTGACTTATGGCAAATAATTAAATTAATTTCGTGTTTCGTGTTGACATAACGCAACACACCTAAATTATTTTGCATATTATTTTATAGAATCATTTTTTTTTTTTTTTTACTGGTAATGAATAGACAGCTGTGCTGCTGGGGAGTTTGTTGCGCCACTTCTTCTTCCCAGCTTAAAGCACTAGGAAGTGGTGAAGGGCGGGCGTGCCTGGGGACTGTCTTATGTAAATTTGATGTTCGAAAAGCGCAAACTAGGCTGACAATCAGTGTCAGCGTAGTTTGAATAAATGACTTTTGATTTAGATTTTTTTTTAATTGAACGAGCGAGCGAAGCGTCTCTGCTTCAAGTCTGGCAAAATTTGCTTTCGTCTGTCAGTTTGTTGATACTCCTCGACAGATCTAAGGATACAACCGACCAGGACGAATCTTGATCTACAGGTTTTACGAATTTATAGATTTTTTTGCCGTCGGGGATTTTTGATTGGAGGGGTACTTTCTCCAAAAACGGGCAAAAAGGGGGCTACTGGATATCTCCGCCTTATGAGATCCGATTAAGATGGTTCTTTTTTTATTTGAAAGGTAATAACTTTAAATTGGTCTCAATAAATTAGGCGAATATCTGATGAGGATCTTTGGCGTGATGAGCAAAATGCTATAATTTGCTCACTTAGATTCACCACTGACATCGGCACTTTAACTACTAGAAAGGGATTGATGAAGCACTAGGGACCACCTTCTCATCATAAAACTAGAGAGCTCTGAAAATTATTCACGAGTTCTAGTTATTTGCATAGCATGTCTTCTTCATACATTTATCTCTATCAGTATCTTTCTAGACATATTTTCACACAATCCCTGTATAACTATCCGGTCCGATCTTCGATTCCGGCCATCGTAGAATATTGCAAACAGTGGTAAGTTATCCAGATTAAGGACACCCCTTCACAATATGTGCTGCGTAAGTACTGTACTGTAAAGATTCACCGTGAAAACTTAGGTGAAATGAGCTGTCAATTTGAATGAATAGTGTCAATCCCAAGCATCTGGCAGAAAGACAGCTCACTTTATTAACTTGTCACAATGAGATTTTTACAGAATAGATCGGCAGGTCTTTGACCAAACTATTAAGCGATAGTGACTAAGAGTGGTCGAAGATCTTAGAAAATTTAATAGCAAAGAGCGATTAAGTTTACTATGTAATAGGTATCGAAGATCTAAAGAACTTGGTGTTCACGATGCATTCAATTTTTGCCAGACAGCATTCAATATTTGACATAAAATGAAGTGACAACAGATTTTGAACGATGTCTTCTGCCTAGCCTTTCCCAACTATAATGGGGTCAGCTTCTAGTCTAACCAGATGCAGCTGAATACCAGTATTTTACATGGAGCAACTGCCTATCTGACCTACACACCTCCGTTACTGGCCTTTGGTTACTCATTTTACTGGTTGTCAGACTTTCAGGCTTCTGACGACCCGTAGCGACTGTTAAAGATCTACGAATGACAGCCATGACCAACGGCTTAACGTACTTTCCGAGGCACGGAGGGGTCTCGGTATGTAAAGATGGTCACTCATCCACGAACTGACCTTACCTGATCGATCGACCCGTGCGGCTGTTATAACTTAGCCACGAGCCCCTTGATTTTGAACCATGTGCGGTACAATTATTACTGTCAGCGTAACCTACACTTAAACCAGCCTGGAAGACTGCCAAAAAACCAGCAAGTATTCATTTTTATATACGAGTATACACCTATAAATTTATAAGAACAATATTTTTGTGACGTAGCGGTGGAAGGTGTCCCGCAAGGTGGACCGATGACCTTGTGAAGACCGCAGGAATCCGCTGGACGCGAGAAGCACATAACCGGGCGATGTGGCAATACTTGGGGGGAGGCCTATAATTATCCAGCAGTGGAAGTCTTTCGGCTGAAATGATGCTGAAGATGAATAATTTTGTAGTACTAGAATACAAGTAATTAATTTTGTAACAAGTAACGAATACGAGTATATTGCAATTTTTGGTAACATAAAAATTGTTCCAAATAAGCCAATTCTACTGCTGTTTATCTGAACCTTGAACTACAGAATGATAATATTAAATTAGTATTTACAGTGACGGCAGCTGAAATTAAAATATTGTCAGTACGTCTTCAAATTGATGAGGATAGTGCAGTTACCACTACGTACCTGTCTCTGTCTCCAGTTGTTTCTCATAGAGTGAAAGAGAGTGTATCTGATATTACTAATAGTCTAAAACAGTGCAAAAATCAAGCCAAAGGTGGAAAACATAAAGGTGCAGTGGCTTACAATAGCTAAAGCAAAAGTATTTAAAGAAGTGTTCTAGTGACTGTAAAGTCCAGAGACAATATACACAACAACCATGAAGACTATTCTAGTTATATTTTTTTGTATAACAAGTTCTATGTGTGGAGTTATAAAGGAGGATTTGAACACTACAAGTAATGCAAAACATCGTCTATTTGAAGTTCATCTCACAAAAGTAATCGATTATTTTGAAGATGGAAATTTAACGTTAGTAACAGAAATACTAATAGATGTAACAAAAGCTCAAGAGGGCCGACCTACTAATATTGAAAATGAAACAAAAAACTATAATTTGTCACCAGGAATGCATAAATGGGAAATTAAATTTCTCTCTAGTGCACAATCTGTAGACGAAATTAACCGTATAGTTAGCATTGTAGAAAACGCTGCAAAGAAAACAGGACAATGCGTTAGCAAAAATTGTATAACTGAAGATATTGCGGTTATCTGTCATTTTAACATAAATGTCGGTGTAACAAGCCAACCATTTTCAAAAAAACATAAAAGAGAAATTCAATTTCAAAATACCAATATAGATACAGAAGAAATAAAACGCCTACTAAGTCTCGTAGACGCCGCTGAAAACAAGAACGGAGAAGCTGATGGTAAAAACTGTACAATTTCAGATGGTGTTGTCATCTGTAATGTCTACATACCTAACGATTCTCCAAGAATATATAAACGAGAAATTGAATTTCAAAATAATACTCCTCCTATAGATGAAGATGAAATTAAAGAAAAACCTGACATCGTTAACGCCGGTGCAAACCCGACGGACATAGTAGATGATAATGGTAACACCTGCAATACAACAGAAACCATAGATAATAAGGTTTACTGTGGTGTCTCCACTTCAGCGGCTTTAGTAGGAGGTTGTCCATCCGGGACAGACAGGGCTGACGATGATACTTGCGTGCCAATAATTGAATGACAACTTTCAGGTCAAATAGATGTTTGTCGATTTTTTTTTTTTTTTGTAACATTTAGTATTTAAGCAATATTTGAAACGAAACATATTATATGTTCAATCAATCTATCAATCGTGTATTTTGTAAAACATAGGTATGGTTAATGGTATTGTATTTATTGTCTAAAACATGTGCACTATGTTTTGCCAATATATGGCGTACAAAATAATCATAAACAAGCAATTGCAATTTAAGGTGGCATGTCAATAGATTACATTAAAAAAATAATTTTAAGCATGTCAATTAGTAATAATAATGTCAATTAGGTAAACATGTCATTACAATTTTAGTTAAATAAACACATTCATACTTAATGAATAAATGAAATCATAAGTGTTTAATTAGCAAATCGGAATCGTCATACCTCTGTTTAACTGTAGTAAACTCAGTGATGGAGTAGTATAAATCTATCTACAAGGAATTTAAACAAAGACCTCTTAAAGGATCCCAGACACTCTATATTTCTAATAGCTGCTGGTATACTGTTATATAATTTTGGAGCCATACCTAGCACACTTTTGCCGAAAAATGCAGTTTTATGAGAGGTAACATGAATGGTATTCAGATAATGGCGAGAGCGCAGTTTTTCAAATAAATGCAGGTTACAGCGAACAAACACTCCCATTTCATATATGTACATAGACGGTAGAGTGAGCAAACTAAGTTCCTTAAACAATGGTTTACAACTATCAATCGATTGTAATTTGGTAAACGATCGCAAGCATTTCTTCTGAGCTTTAAAAACAATGTCTCTGTCAGTGGAGTTGCCCCAGAATATGATACCGTACCTAATGCTAGAAACTACATAAGCATTATAAGCTATTTGTACTGTAACGCGGTTTACCGTTTTTGATAGTTTGTACAGAGCATACGCAAATTGGCTAAGCTTCTTTGACAAAGCGTCGATATGATGTTTCCAAGTCAGATGACTATCTATGTAACGGCACAGAAATTTTGTGATGTCAATTTCCGCGATTGCTACGTTACCATATTTGATATTCAGTTCCGGTTTATTTGTTCTTTGATTAAATGTCATTATCTTAGTTTTGTTAAGATTTATGTGTAAATTATTATTAACTGACCAATTTATTATATTTTTAAGATCGTTATTTATGTCATTTTCAAGAATGTTAATGTCATTACTAGAGAATAAAATAGTGCTGTCATCAGCAAATAAGACCATCTGATGCTTACTGACCTTAGGCATATCATTTATGTAAATGTTAAATAATGGAGGGCCAAGAATGCTACCTTGGGGAACACCGTAAGTAGTTTTCCTAGGACGTGACATGTATGTTCTTTCAAGTTTCGAGCTCGGACATAGCCTATCAAGCGTCGTGATTTGAGTGCGATTAGAGAGATAAGGCTGTAATAGGTTTAATGCGGTTCCTCTAATCCCGTAACGCTCTAATTTATTTAGCAGTATAGCATGATCTACATGGTCAAATGCATTAGACATATCCATGAACAAGGCCGTCACTGGAGTTCTAGCAACAACACAAGAAACAATTTTATTGATCACGTATTAGATTGCCATATTAATGGATTTACCTTTCCTGAATCCAAATTGTTCTTTGACTATGAGATCATGCTTTTCAAAAAACGACGAAAGGCTATTGTATATCACCTTTTCTATAATTTTGGAAGTGCTATCGGTCTATAATTACCCATAATACTTTGTGTTGTTTTATAATAATATTTTTGGCATGAATAGTAGTATAGTTTATACACGGAAATAAAGATTTGTTTTATCAGAAACCCCATGTTTTATTTTACCGATGAGATAACCAATGTCTCCTCAATAAAAAAGTGTACGTCCATTTATAACAAATTCACTGTTGAACTATGAACTTTACGATATGATTATTCACATTGTTTTAGAAGAGCCGCACATTATACAATCAGTCATTTATGAGTTTCGACTCAAATTACCTCTGAACTAACAACGATAACTTTAGTAAATGATTATAATTATTTTCATTTATTGCCATATTATTCTCCGTGACCTATAAACGTTTATACCCAGCCATGAAATCATTTATATTTGTAGTAATTGTGAGTACCGAGTGCGGCCTCTTAGATGGCCTAGTAAATTCGAAAGATCAGAGACCTAAAAGTACAAAAGACACAGAATGTCGCCAAGGAGCATAGATAAAAGTGCATCAAACTCTCTAAAATGGAACTAAAATCGTTATCGATGCATTAGGTAACGCTATCAGGATTCATCCGAAAGAAAATGAAGAAAACACCAATTCAGGTACTCTAGAACCTTCCACAAAGGACAATGAAATTGTAAAAGAGGACGAAGCAATTAAATCTTCTGATGCAAAATCGATTTGCTTACAAATATTACATTTATTATTATTGTTTTTTACAACAGTAATAATAATATTGTTACTATTATTAATAATAATAGAAAAAAAAACAAAAAGTAGCTGCACCTAAAATAGATGAAAATCAAAACAAAAAACTTCTACGGAATTTAATGAAGAAAGATAAAAACTGTACTAGTACTGATAGCAAATCCTGTGGCAAGTAAAGGCAGGACTGATGATGACAATTGCGTTGATAGTTTAGTATAATAATATCTATTGTTTTATTGTGAATGATAATATAATAAGTTTATAAATATAGTTTAATTCTGACATTTTTTTACCCATGCTGCCTAGATTCATACATTTCCTTAGGCTGAGATCTATAAAAGTTACTTAGTTCATGCTTACATGATCGTGTGTCTATCTTTCACTCGTAGTTTGACAGTTGTGCGACTGCGACAGGAATAACGCTAAGCCTAAGTGCGTGCTAAATAACGCTTAATCGCGGTCGTATGCCCGTTTTCACCAACCCTAAGTGTCACTTAAATGAGTCCCTAAATATTATTGCACTGTTGGATTTTAAACTCTCGGTGCTTCGCCTAGCGTTGAAAATCCAACAGTGCACTTATGTTTCTGGATTCATTTAAGTGTCACTTAGTGTTGGTGAAAACGGGCATTAGATTCTATTAAAATAACGTAAGGTCTACCAGTACGTTAGTGCCCTTACTGGGTACTCGACAAACACTTATCCGACTACCGTAATTTTCCATTGAATTCTTAGAAATGATAATTTTCTGCAGCTACTTTTTCTTAAGAGAATTCTTTTTCTTTTCTTTACTGAAGCCGATGGGCACAGTTTTTTTTTATACACACATACATAAGCATTTACACACACACACACACACACACACACACACACACACACACACACATACACACACACACTATGTATGTGTGTACACTAAACATATAATAAATTAAAATCGCTTTTCATATATTTGAAGAGATCACCAATGTCTCTTCATTGAAATAAATGTACTTACCTACGTCCATTTACACCAAATTCACTGTTAGTTGTTTTAATAACCTATGAACTTTAGCGATATGAGTATTCATATTGTTATAGAAGAGCCGCCCATTGTATAATCAGTCGTTTATGAGTTTCGACATTAACATAATTAAACTGATTTTTTACTCGCTGTATGTCTCAAGGAACATTAATGTGTTGTGAACTATAATGAGAACGTCTATCTTAATGATTTGTGTTTATACCACCTTAAACTACAAATATATTGAATCACACAAACCAACAGAAAAACTAATTAACAATGTGACAATAAATCAACATCTTAAAAACTCGGAATTTACAAATGATTCTAAACTGATAAGGACTGAGACTATTTTAACAGAGAATGACAATAAAAAACAAGTGAATACTAACTATCAAAGACCAAGTGAAATAAGTGTTAGTAAAAATGTATCAAACAATGTGTTAAAATCTAATCCAACAAATAAAGAAGAAAATACTGATCGACATAAAAAGAAACTATCGAACCGAAAGCCGCATCGAAATAATTCAGAAAACATTGGCAAAAATGAAGCAAAACAATCTAAAAATCGTTTCGAAAATGCCCGAGCTCCAATGTCAACTTTGTCAGTAGATGAATGCAGTTCAAATAAAGACAAGGCCGCTGATGGAACTTGTGTGTCTATAGAGGTCGCTTTTGATTCTAATGAAATACTAGACATTGAAATAACTACAAGAGAAATAGAAGCAGATGCAGCTACGTGACCAAATGTTTGAAATTGAAAAACCTGGAAATATTGATGTTTCCAAAAAACTCTATAAAATAGTCATTTAAATCCTGGACAATAAGAGAGTAGACCTTAAAATGGGAAGAGATAAAATATCAAAATTGAGAAAAGAAGGAAAATCTTTCAAACAATGTACAACATCATACATTTAATCTACAACATTAAAAATGTTTTGGTGCATGGGCAAAATCGGAACTAACGTGGCCATCATGTTTTTCACAAATGTTCTCCAACAACGCCTCCTCTCAATGTCATTCAGGTACCAAAAGATTCTTGCATCACTCTACATTAATATACACTGTTTTACGAATCATTCCACAGTAATTAGGATTTAGGGACTTTCAAAAAGTATTAATTGCAGCAAATAGCCCCATTTGTATTTTAATCAAATAAATTATATGAATTACCCATGTTGTACATGAGCAACTGGACATTGGCGCCGATTCCCTTGTTCACAAACTAAACTAAATTTAAGTTCAGTGCAACTTTTTCTTTCTATTTTATTAAGAAAAGGACATACGATAAATATTAGTTTAGTCCTGTCAAATGATGATACTCCTTATACAAGTTTAGATATGATTAAAAAAATCGCTACTAAAAATACGTCAATTTACATCAGGCGCTGACTAATTAGACAGGACTAAACTAATATTTATCTTCTGTCCTTTCCTAAGTGAAAGAGAAATAAAAAGATGCACTGAACTTAAATTTAGTTTAGTTTGTGAACAAGGGAATCGGCGCCATTGTTCTATTTCAAAAAAGATCTCCTTGTAAATTAAAAATGTTACTAATAAATCCCCATTCTTTCTGCACCACAAATCTTATTCTCAAGAGCTTCAGAATTTTCGGTTTGATTTATTCCAAACCTTTTCAGAAAAACAGCATTATTTATATTAAGGGCAAAGCAATCAATGCAGCACCATCATTATTTCCCAACTGCACTCAAATGATCTGTGAACTAACAATGATAAGTTTATTATATGACTATAATTATTTTCATTTATTGCCATATTATTCTCCGTGACCTATAAACGTGAAATCAGCCATGAAATCATTTATAATTATATTTGTATTAATTGTGAGTACCGAGTGCGGACTCTTAGATGACCTGGTAAATTCGGAAGATAAGAAACCTAAAACTGCAAAGGAAACAGAAAGTCGCCAAGGAGCATTGATGAAAGTACGTCAAACTCTCGAAAATGGAACTAAAATCGTTATCGATGCATTAGGTAACGTTATCAGGATTCATCCGAAAGAAAATGAAGAAAACACCAATTCAAAAGGGACTTTAGAATCTCCCACAAAGGACAACGAAATTTTAAAAGAGGATGAAGCAAGTAAGCCTTCTGATACCAAAGCCGATTTGCCTAGTACTTCTACAGAAAAAGTGAAAGTATCCACACCGAAAATAGATGAAAATCAAAACAAAACACTGCCTACAGAACCTAATCCAGAAACAAAGGGTGCTGTTAGCAATATGATAAATACTACAGATACTTCTAAAATCGATGGCAATACAGGTAAAAACTGTACTAGTACTGATGGCAAACCCTGTAGCAATGTAGAAATGGCTACCAGAACATTTTTGAAAGGTGATGAGTGTCCCTCTGGAAAAGCCAGGGCTGATGATGGCAGTTGCGTTGAAGAACTATAGTGCATCAAATTCGAAGATATTGTCATAGTGCCATAGTCATAGTATATATTAATATATATTGCTTTATTGTGACAGTAGATAATATATTACGTATAATTTAATGATGACTTTTTTTACTCATGCTTATGCCATAGATTAATACAGATGGGACACTCCGCAGTTTAGGTATGAAGCTAGAAGTACGCGGCGGGCATATCTCACTGGGCCAATTCAGTAGGACTGCCGCGGTCAAAAGGTATAAGAGTTACGCGTTAGAATGAGAGGCAACTTGTAGGTGAATATAACTGTAGGTAATAAGCGTTGTGCGACCTGAATTCCAATTTATTGTGTCGTGGCAAGTGTAGCTTTTTATTTAAATGATTTTGCGGAGTGTCCCATCTGTAGTAATCTGTGCGTATGCCTAGACTCTTACATTTCCTTAGACCGAGATCAATAAACGTTACTTAGTTCATGCATTGACTTAGACATGTTCTTGTCTCTATCTTGCACTTGCAGTTTGACAGTTGTATGATAGGACGTGCTTAAAAACGCTTATTCATTATATCTCGGTTTTAGGTCTTATTAAAGAACGCAACGTCTATCAGTATGTCAGTGCGCTTATAACTCGACAAACTAGTTAGGACGCGGAAGGCCGTACAAAACGTCCTTTCTAAAATGGCAATCCGCTATCCGACATTTGACCTTTACTCACTTTGCAAAGTTCTCACAGCTAGGCAGCTCTTCAGGCACTTATGAGAGCTAGAAACTAGAAACGAGTTGGTGAGCAACGAGCAGCTAGTGAACGACGGCGACTAGCGATTACTCGCTGGTATGCATATGTACCAAGCGTGAGTCTCTCAGCGAGTGCTCTGCCCGCCAAGCGAGCGTCGTTGAGCGAGTACTCTCTGTAATAGCTCTTGTCGCTGCGACAAACGAGTACTCGCGCGCGGTGTGAACAGTCAGCGATCAACTATTAATATATGTATCTCTTTTGTTTACACGGAATGTATATCTATTGTACGTTTCTTAAGCGAGAAAATATCCACAGACTGCAGACTGTACTATTGCGAAATGGCTAGCCAACAGAGTCTGCAAAATCGTGCCCTGTAGAGCAGCAAGAAGACACTACACGTTCATTAGCTCCAAGATCTACAATAAAGTAAAAAAGAGCATCGACATTTACTGTTTACCTCGTAATGTCTTAAGAGTGAAGTTGACCGACTGACTGTAAACATCATTAAGATGCAACCAAAAAAAAAATTAACTTACAACTTAACTAGTACAAGCACACATACACACACACAGTCTTACTGACACCACTCCACACTTCAACATACACAGTTTTAATTTATTTCTTTTATTTTTACAATTTTTATTCAAATCTATCACAACGCTGGCTAAACTGTATTCCATGAATACAGTCTGGAAATTAAGTCTGGAACTGTTTAGACAGACGTTGATATCTATGACACATTTATTAAGTTTTGTAGCTATCATCTTGACGCTTTAAATCTGACTTGATCGGGGTCAAGAGCAGGCCCAGTAAGCAATAAAAAATAAAAACAGTTGTTATCCCATTATTACTGTGATTTTCCTTTGAATTCTTTGAAATAATGATTTTCCGCGGATACTTGCTTCCATTCATGATGTTGTAATTTTAACAGCTTGTTGTGTGCAGCAACGTTGTTCTCTCATAGAAAAATACGCTGTGATTTTCTTGAAAATAATTTTATTAAACGTGAAACGTTTATTATTTCTTACAATAATCTTGAATTTTATCTAAAACCTGGTGGGTTGTGAAAAAGTACTTTCTTAAAACCTATTTTTCAAGTAGAAGCAAATTTGTAGAAGATTTTTCATAAGTCGTCAGCAGTGCAGTATGCTATTCTGTAAAACCGTCATTTCACTTATTGCTAAGGACTGACACTGACAGCTCAGTTCACCTACGTTATCACGGTGAGATTGTCACAGACTACCCGGACCGCCAGACCACCACGACCAGGACCAGGACTACCAGGTACTACAATGCAGTGAGTACAGTCAAAACCAAGATCAACTGCATTCGTCCTAAAAATATTAAATTGACTTGTTTGTTACACGTTACACTTTCACGCAATAATGGCTTTGGATGAATGGATTTGGATGAAATTTGACACATAGGTAGACCATGACCTGGATTAGGACATAAGATACTTTTTATCCTGGTAATAATATGTTCGCGTGGGATAATTTCCAGGGAAGCCGCGGGCTAAAGCTAGTAGTTAATATAAGTCTGAAATCGTGGACTCGTCTTGAGCAAGCATGGTGATCAATACTGGTGCCTTCTCTGTATGAGAAGCGGCCTTTGCCCTGCAGTGAGACAACAATAAGCTGCATCTTTCTCGCATATCTCGGGACCCCGGGGTCCCAGACCTTTGGAAGGCATACGAGGGGCCGAAGCCAACTCGCAGAGGCCCCTTAGATCATTTTAAATGATGAGGAGGCACCAACCGACGATTATCCCTATCTGCACTATACAAGTGCACCCAAGGACAACCCCCGGTTGGTGCAGAACTATTGTTGTACGTGGAAACAAAACATATTGGGCTATGGGTCTGGGTGGCTAAAGTGGATTGGGTAACTTGAACTATGGAATAACTATGTCCCCTACCTGACCAATGTTATATAATATATTAAGCTGGTATTATTATTATTAAGGTATGTCAAAAAATCATAAAAGACATTGTAACTACAACTCCCTCATCGAAAAAGAAAAAAAATCACTACAGTTACAAACGCATTATTAAAACGTTTCAATGTACAAGACCGAATTAACGACATCTGTAATTTGCGCGAATGCAGACTAATTGCTCAGAGGGGGCAAGGGTGGCGGTAATGAATAAGATTATTTGCAGAACGGTGATCCCTTATCTCGAGGTACGGAAACACCTGGAACGTTTGGATAGATAATAATAATATCGGAAATGTTTATTTTTTTACTTTGTTTGTAAACAGTGTGAAATGAAAAGATAAACATAATACACGCCTGTAATCGCTGAAGGGTTAGGCAGAGGTGTACCTATAGTAACACCCACATTTACATGGGACTTAAACATAACTGGTGTTATGTTTAAGTCCCATGTAATAGGGGGCGAGCCTGTTGCAATCCTGACTCCGGGTTGCTACTGATAAATTCCAGATTGAAAACACAAAAATACTGTGCCCTAACTTTTTTTTTGTTGGATGGGAAATCATCAAATAACTTCTCCCGCTCTGGGCGGAGCGGGAGGCCGTGTCAGACTTTTACTGACTAAAACCCACCCGTGTTCCTTCAGTTGCCTGTGCCAGGGCCACGGTAACTCATTCGAACAACCCGTGACCCTGGCAGGCATCGGCCCTAGCGGACCCCTTCAGCTAGTGCTGACATCTCTTTGAGGCGCGCGTAGAACACAACGCGCCGTCGACGCGGGCCTGGTCCTTACCGGATCGCGAGCTACCCATTACTCGTTATCCGCAAGCCCGCGCCCACGGTGGCCCGGAATCGGCTATGAATTCCCGACGCCCAGGGTGGCTCCTCCGGCGACTCCTCCAGGGGCATGAGGGCGCAAAGTTTGCCTCTCCCTCACGCGTTCCTCCTCCTTCGCGAGCATTACTGCTTCGCAGAAGGAGGTAACGGCTTCCTATGCACTGTCGCTCCGTATCATGGCGTGGATCAGGGCCCGACGCGAGAGATCGCCGCCGCTGATCACCTCCGCGAGGACGCGGCGGTGCTCTGCCCAAGCCGGGCAGACCTCCACCGTATGCTCCACCGTGTCTTCCGCGCGATCCACACAATGGTAACACCCGAGCGTTTCCTCCCACCTTATCCGGAACAGGAACATTCCGGAGCAACTGTGTCCGGTGAGGACCTGCGTCAGGCGGAATGTGAGGACGCCGTAGTTGGAGAGGCTCCAACCACTCCTAAAAGACTTATCGCCGCAATTGTGGCATGCACAACACTGTGCCCTACCTGGAAATCGAACCTTTTTTAATTTGAGATGGGTTTGCTCTAGAAAATAGTCTAGATCAGACGTAACAGAGACAAATTCTACGATGGAGTGAGCTTACCCAGAAGAAGCCTGTTCATTCTAACTTTGAAGAGATTCGGGTTGTATGCGTTTAGGAACACAGACGCAGGTAGTTCCGCTCTTTTGCCGTGCGTATTATGAGGTATGTTTGGAAGTGCTTAGTGCGAGTTGGTGGAATGGCAACTAGGTATGGATGGTAAATTGCAGTGCGTGTAGATGTTCGATGGTAGAAGGGGGCCGGTGGGATCAGGTTGTGGATGGTTGTGATAGGATGACCTCATGCTCAGTAGTAGCGCTTGCTACAAACTAGGACCACCATAAATTAAAAGGTGAGAATTTGCAAACAGCACCTACTAACTTTTCAGAGACCACAGATCCACTTTTCCATAAAATAGCTACATTCGGTTTCGAGAAGGTTAACCCCTGAACTGTCCGAATAACCCCATAGGTTCATGTTAATATGTGCTCGAATGTCAACCGAATCCATAGGTCCACAAGTACTATAAGCACGCGGTCGGCATTGGATGATGGTTTTTACGTTTATATATATACATATGATATACGTTTATTTACATATTATATAAAGATTTTTCTTATGCACACACGCTACAGCCAAAAAACGCTGGCACCTGTAGCTGGAAGCAGCTACTATTTAATTAGTAGCGAAAATGCGCGACGGTCACTAAGGTTGTGGTCGATATGGTCACAAGTGGCCGGTAACCTCTTCTTTTATAACCTATTGCTAGCGTTTAGTATCGAGAAGCTCTTGGCTAAGTAATTACAGCCGCACGGGTAGATCTATCACGTTAAGCTACGCTTGCCGGGGTTGGTCCGTGGATCTCCTCCGTGCTTCGGAAATCACATTTACTTACACGTTTGTATAAAGCCTTCAGAACATTTTTCATAGATTGTGTCTTTGGTTTGGATGTTTCTATTCGATGTGTGAGGTACGTGAGCTGTTTTAAGGCTCCTGTCTATGGCGCTTAATATTTTGTCATAATATTCTTGAACAGTGTCGTACAGTGTGTGTCCCGGCTGTCATCCGTAGATCTTTGACAGTCGTTACGGGTCGTCAGAAGCCCGAAAGACTGACGACCAGTCTTACCAAGGGGTATCGTATTACCCAGTAACTGGGTTGTGGAGGTCAGATAGGCAGTCGCTCCATGTAAAATACTGGTATTCAGCTGCATCCGTTTAGCCTGAAAGCCGACCCCAACATAGTTGGGAAAAGGCTAGGCAGATTGATTGATCAATCTTCAATATAATAATGTCAAATTGGATGGTAAGTCTTACAACTGGTGGATGTCATAAATCCAGGGCAGACGGTGATTTTCGCAACCCACTGATCTATGACCTATGGACTTGTCATACCTACAAAATTAGCGTGCATACCTACAAAAATCGGGCACTCAACATGGCCGCCTTTCGTAGGTTTGTAACTGCGAGTGCAAGAGAGAGAGCGAGCAACCATTTGACAGCACATCTACCAAAAAACTCAGTACCTACTCAACATGGCGACCGGTCACGCATAGACCCAATTTTGACGTCACACAAGAGTGTTGCCAAATTTAGTCTTTGACAAACATATAGATGTCTCTCTTTTCATACGCAGCTCTTGATTAGTTAAAAAGAAACAAAACGCTTTTTGACATGTCTGTGTCGATATGATAGATACCTATAGTAGAATATGCCATCTCCATGTTCTTCTATCTCAATTTCGCAACCTCTGACGATATTTACTGTCTCAATGACAATAATCCTTAGCGCACTGACCAATGACACATGACGGTTATAGACTGAAGGGATGTAACAGTTTGCGTTTCAGATAGAATTTTTGAAACTCTCTTCAGTCCCTATGCAATCGTTTCAGGAGTCCTCAATGTTCCTGTTTCTATGTCTTCTGTAGCTTAAAGTGTACAATGGTGCCGATTCTGTTGTACACAAACTAAACTTAATTTAGGCTATTGCTAACGTTTTCTCTCCAATAAAACAAGAAACAGATGGACGTAATGAACTGTCAAATTTAGTTGAATTAATATTTCCATATAAATTTAGACGACACGTACAAGCATGTCGACTAAAAACACGGTTACGCAGGGCGTAAACTAGTTTGACAGCCGTCCTTTTCTCGCGCTGCCTGTTGCGTTGTAAAAGTTAGCGATTCTCTCATTTTAGTTTAGTTATTGAACAGAGAATCGGCACCATTGTCGGTTATTAAACAGCCTCGTTGGTTTATACCTACTGCGAACATAAGGTCCTGGATTCGATTCCCTAGTCGAGCAAAGTTTTGTTGTTTGTTTCAATGTTTCCCTGGTCTAGTAGGAATTTCTCAGTAGCTGCTTTGAGTCTGGATTTGTGGGAAAAGGCTCGCCCCCTCTTACGTATGACCTAAAAATGACGGGCGAAATATATGTGTACTATAGGTACATCCCTGCGTAACCCATCGGGGAATACAAGCGTTTTATGGTATGTTGATGTTGTTGTCGAATAAGCTTTGGTTTTCTAACAAAGCGGTGAACATTCACACAGTAACGGCTGTCCAAATACAGAGTATTTTTTTACACCTTAAAATCAAATACTGGTGAAAATGATAGATATTTTTTTTTTTAAGATGGGTGTGTTCTTGACTCTAGTCTAGGTCAGAGGCGACAGAGACAGAGTTGACGATGGAGTGAGTTTACCCAGAAGAAGCCTGTTCACTCTCACTTTGAAGAGATTAGGGTTGTATGCGCTCGGAAACACATACGCAGGTAGTGAGTTCCACTCTTTTGCTGTGCGCATTATAAAAGACATTTGGAAACGCTTAGTGCAAATTGGTGGAATAGCAACTAGGTAGGGATGGTAACTGGCAGTGCGTCTAGATGTCCAATGGTAGAAGGGGGCCGGCAGAATGAGGTCGTGGAGATCTTGGGCACACTCACTGAAGGACAATCTGTAGAAGACCGACAAGCAGACAACCTTGCGGTGCTGAGCCAAGCTATGATCATGACGACCGTTATATTAATATGGAACGGCTTTCCTAGAAAACTAAAGCTTTAGTCACTCAAGGAATATTTTGTACTATGTTTATTACTAATCACATCACATTGCTTTTTTTAGGGTTCCGTACCTCAAAAGGAAAAAAACGGAACCCTTATATAAACACTCGTGTGTCTGTCTGTCTGTAACAGCCAATTTGCTCCGAATCTAATGGACCGATTAAGTTGAAATTTGGTACATGTATGAATTTCTATGACTCAAACACGGACGTGTAACGTAAATAAAAGAATGTTGACGATGGGAGTCACTTTTAGGGGGCAAATAGGAAAATAAAAAAAAAGTTTTGCAAACTGTACCGTGTGACATATCAAATGAAAGGGCTTACTGTGAGGGTCTCAAATAGATTTTTTTTTATAATTTTTAAATATATTACACTAATAACTAATTGTTTACTGATAAACATTTTTATTGTAAACTAATTGTTTATAAATTGATGTAATCAAGGCGTTGGCGTTGTTTACTTTCAAAGCGGGCCAGCAAGGGTACCTCACCTTTATCATACAGAGACTAAGCGAAATTACCCACAGGTCATGATTGCTATCAGACCAAGACCATAGAACTCAAGTTTCCTCACGTTTTCTTAATTTAGTGTAGTTGACAAAAAATTAAACGCAAACGTTTACGTCTTAAGCCCCCAAAACACCCAATATCCATGGGGTACTTATTGGAATCCATTTTATTGTTCTAACTACCTCTGTTATTTGTCTTTATTTCCATGTCACGGCTAACGTTTTATATGGGGGACCGAATGCCCGGTATGTATATGGCGGAATGATACAAGATTTGGGTATATGATATGTTATTATAGGTTTTGGGTGAAATGGTGAATATTTTGGTCTTTTTATTTTATGATTATAAACTATCAGTCTGCCTTTTATAGTTTTGTGTAGGAAGGGAAAACTTACATCCTTTCGCACACAAATAATAATTCCTTTACAGAAAGAAAGAAAGAAAGGAAAAAACTTAATTATGCGGTAAGACATGACATGAGCAAAGAAAAAAGACAAATACAAAAAGAAAAAGTTGGGGGATGCAAAACGGTCAGCACTCAGCGTCTTCCGTATGTCAGCTGCATACCTGTAAGTTCTTCTCATAAGTTTCCCAGTTCTGTGATGTAGCACTCCGCAGCTTTCCAGCCTTTATATGTACTTTCTTGGCTTTTAGTGCCTTGGCATAGTTGACTGTAGTAGCGATGTTTTCTTTTGAATTCAGGCACTTGTTCCACCGCCAACGATGAGCGAGAAGCGAGTAGAGCTAGAAACTAGAAACGAGTTGGCGAGCAACGAGCAGCGAGTGAATGACGGTGACAAGCGATTACTCGCTGGTATGCGTATATACCAAGCGTGAGTCTCTCTGCGAGGGCTCTGCCCACCAAGCGAGCGTCACTGAGCGAGTACTCTCTTTGGTAGCTCTTGTCGCTGCGACAAACGAGTACTCACGCGCGGTGTGAACAGTCAGCGATCAACTATTAATATATGCATCTCTTTTGTTTACACGAAATGTATATCTATTGTACGTTTCTTGAGCGAGAAAATAGCTGATCGCCGAGTCATCGGCGGTGGGACAACTGCCTTATTTTCTTTTCCCGACACTGCTGCTACTCCCAATTCTCACTTTGTAACATCTCCTGAAGATGAGAATAATGGACATCTTAGAAGTTAGACCATCACCATAATCGTCATCGGCTGCCTTGTGCCACCCACTGCTCAGTAAAGTCTTCCTCCCTTTTGTGCCATGCTTCCCTGGTCCGTGCGAGTCTCATCCCGGTCTTCCCCGCGAACGTCTGTAGGTCATCCTCCCACCTGGCCATTGGTCTGCCAACGCTCCTTCAACAGTTTCTCGGCAACCATGCCGTCACAGTAATGTTTTCTAACAGTATTCTATCTTCATACAAACGGTCGGAACGCGATCATACCTATGCGCCTCGAGTTCGGTATACACTCGGTAAACAACTAGTCGCGAATGCGACGAACGGACGGTGTGATGGTTTTGTAAGCAGTAAGCGCGCAATCTGTGACAAATATTCATTGAAATAAATACAATTACTTACTTAATATGGCAAAGAGCAATTATATACTATATTATGCTGTTTTTGGCTTTTGGTTGAATTCGTCAATAATGCACCCAGACGTAACATTTTTTTTAATTACCTGGAAACTCCGAAAGGTAAGACTTTAAAAAAATGTATATACCTTCTAGTGCGTAATTTGTTTCTTTTTTTTAATAGGTAGGTATTTCGCTTTTCCATCGAGTAAAATACCTAGATTAATAAATAAATAAATGGATAGGGTGAAAAAAGTGACACACGAGCGGCGACCTACCTACGCTCACGTTAAAAAAACTAGTAGGTAGTTTCCTAATGAGAGTACTCGCTCAGCGACGCTCGCTTGGCGGGCAGAGCATTCGCTGAGAGACGCACGCTTGGTACATACGCATACCAGCGAGTAATCGATTGTCATAGTCGTTCACGCGCTGTTCGTTGCTCGCCAACTCGTTTCTAGTTTCTATCTCTACTTGCCTCTCGCTCATCGTTGGCGGTGGAACAAGTGCCTGAATTCAAAAGAAAACTTCGCGAACTATGCGAAGGCACTAAAAGCCAAGAATATACATATAAAGGCTGGAAAGCTACAGAATGCTACATCACAGAACTGGGAAACTTATGAGAATAACTTACAAGTATGCAGCTGACTTACTGAAGAATGAGAATCTCCTTGTAGTTATTGAACCTATAAATCAACACTCAGTGCCTAAGTAGAAGCTCTGCTTAGTTTGGGATCATATGACCGTGGGTGAATAATGTCCCAGGATATAATTACTTTCTGTGGCCGTATTATGAACTATTAACGTAATCATGATCCCGTTGCGAAAAAGGGATGGTGCTATAGGTCATGTATAGCTCCGTCTCTCTCTAGCACTGGAAAAATTATGGAATTAATTGTCCATAATACGGCCCCTGAGCGATTTTAAAAAAGGTATACTTTACTTTTAATAAACATAACATCACGACTGTATTCACTGAAGGGATAGCAGAGGTGTACCTAAGGTATACCCCCATTTCATCAGGTATGTTAAGCCCCACGTAATAGGGGCGGGCCTATTGCCATCAAGTGCCATCAACCAGACGCAAATCCAGGCTCCGGGTTGCTACCGAGAAATTCCAGATGAAAAATCCAATAACACTTGACCCGAGCCCGGGGATCGAACCCAGGACCCAGAGGCGTAACTTGGGTGGGACAAGTAGGGCATGAGCCCCGAACGCCAAATACACTACAATAAAAAACCATTTGATACTATTATATTTTCATGTTGATATCCAACCACGTTCGCAAGTCCTGCGCTTCGCGAGATATGTAGAAGTTGATTACGAGAGAACGTCAGTCTACGTTAGAGAGGTTTCTTGCTTTCATTCAGATAAGACTGTCAAACGTTTTCAACTATACTGCCAAGTTTTGGTGACTTTTAACAGCTGGGAAAACACGATATACGAAAGGATTGTTCTGACAACGTTGCTGTAAGTAATGGCTGGGCACCGATCTGGATTTCACAAAAGAATAAGCGAAAATAAATATTAATTCAAATAAATATTAAATTGAAATAAATATTAAATTTCGGTAATATTTACGCATTGTGATAATCATTCGCTCAATTTGGTCGGTATACATAGAGCCAAGCACGACACTATAATGGTCACGTTTTTCGGAACTATTGAAGCTCTTTACGTATTCTTTGGACATTCTAGTCTACGCTGGGAAATACTCAAAAATTGCGTGCCTGTGGTTCTAAAATCAGAGTCGAAAACAAGATGGAGTGCAAGTGTTGAAGTAGTAGCACCTTAAGCCAATTCATAAATACCTTGAAGATATGCTGAAACTTCTCCAAAATCTGACAGACGATAGTGATCAAAGCACTGAAACAAGAAGTAAAGCCAGACTTCTTCATAATCGCATGTTGTCCTACGATTTTCTGACGTTAGGGTTTCGGAACAACGTACTCGCTTCCATTGGTCGTGTCCAAAAGCGACATGGGAAGCCGTGACCTACTTCTGCGAAGCAGTAATGCTCGCGAAGGATTCTCTTCTCGATCTATGCGCCCTCACGCCCCTAGTCGCCGCAGGAGACACCCGGGGCGACGGAATGCTATGCAATGGGTAGCTCACCGTCCGAAAAAGTCCAGGCCCGGGTCGACGGCGCGTTGTGTTCTATGCGCGCTTCAAAGAGATGTCAGCAGTAACTGATGGGGTCCGCTAGGGCCGATGCCTGCCAAGGTCACGGGTTGTTTGAAAGAGTTACCGTGGCCCTGGTACAGGCAACTGAAGAAACTCGGGTGGGTTTTAATCAGTAAAAGTCTGACACGTCCTCCCACTCCTGCCAGAGCGGGAGAAGTTGTTTGATGACTTCGGGAGAAGATTTTCTTCGGAACTACTGATCCGATTCAGAAAATTCTTTCACTAATATGAAGGTACAGTATTGCCACAATATAAATATGGACAGTACTAAAACTACGTACAAACGTTCAAAAAGGACAAGGATATTTGAAATTGAAGATAAATGACAACGATGAAAGAGACAACAATATTTGGAATAACAAGATGTTGGGCCGACCCTAAATAAATTAGGATAAGGACATGACGTTCATATTCATATTCATTTATTTGTGTTCAACAAGGTAAAACAAGATGTTAACAAAAGGCTTAGAGTTAAGAGCCGTTGTAGACCCTGTCAGGGCACAGCAAAAATTATTGGTTGATACATAGCTATTACTTAAAGTTAAAAATCTAAATCGTAGAAACTGAAATTTAAATAAAATTATACATGAAAACTGAGTAATTACATTTGCATAAAACGTTAATAACAATAACATAAATAATTCTAGTAATAGCAAGTAGGTGGTTACATATACCTATAGATAAAGCTAAAATTAAAATCAAAAGTCATTTATTCAAACTAGGCTGAGAATCAGCACTTTTCGAACGTCAAAATTACATAAGACAGTCCCCCAAAATGCCCGCCCTTCACCACTTCCTGGGGAGAAGCTATATTTACTTAGGTAATTTAAATAACAAACACTTATTTAATAAGAGTTATTGAGGAGCTCGTGGCTAAGTAATAACAGCTGCATGGGTCGATCCATCAGGTTAAGCTACGCTTGCCGGGGTTGGTTTGTGGATGGGTGACCATCTTTACATACCGAGACTCCTCCGTGCCTCGAAAAGCACGTTAAGCCGTTGATCCCGGCATTCGTGGATCTTTGACAGTCGTTACGGGTCGTCAAAAGCCCGAAAGTCTGACAACCAGTCTTACCAAGGGGTATCGTATTACCCAGTAACTGGGTTGTGGAGGTCAGATAGGCAGTCGCTCCATGTAAAATACTGGTATTCAGCTGCATCCGGTTAGACTGGAAGCCGACCCCAACATAGTTGGGAAAAGGCTAGGCAGATTGAATAAGAGTTATTAATAAAGAGATCAGTTTTACGAATCACATAAGACATAAGGACGAATAGATGGAGACCAAATCAAAGCACTCAAATCTCCACACAACACTATATCTTTTCACCCAGTTCACCCACCCTACCCATTATCCGTCAATTTACACAAGAACCGAACTCCTGCCCCTTTCAGTATAAAAACAGTAATAAAACCAAGTTACGCTAGTACTTGCGTTTCACTTGTTAAGTACTTTTGTTCTCAAGTGCTTCAGTTGGGAAGTTTCAGGGTACATAAGTGCCTGAATCACGGAAACAGTTTGTCTTAAGTTTCAAATTTAAATGGAATGATTGGAGGGTTATTTTTTCAGCGAGGTTCGGAGGTTCGGAGCTTCTTTTAGTTCAATAGGAAATACGGGGGCCTTTTTTTTTGTTACAAAACTAGGAAGAAAAAAGGAAGGAAAATTAAGAACAATTGGCTTATTTGTCACAGAAACGCGTGCATACAAAGAGATAAAATCAATCTGCCTAGCCTTTTCCCAACTATGTTGGGGTCGGCTTCCAGTCTAACCGGATGCAGCTGAATACCAGTATTTTACATGGAGCGACTGCATATCTGACCTCCACACCCAGTTACTGGGTAATACGATATCCCTTGGTAAGACTAGTTGTCAGACTTTCGGGCTTCGGTGTCTTTGAATCTGTATTTTAGTTTCATGGCACAGACTTCCGAATCAATCACCTTAATACATACATAACCAGTTACTTAGTATTACATTGCCTTCTTATTACATAAAACATCCTATAACATAACATCACGCAAGATTAGCCCGAGGTTTAAGGCAGAGGTGTACGTTGGTATGGTACACCCCACAGATATACATGGTCTATCTATATCTGTGGTATACCCACATTTAGCCAGTTATACTTCCTTATTAGGTTATTTCTAGGAGGGGCTCGTGGCTAAGTAATAACAGCCGCACGGGTCATTCGAGCAGGCTAACCTACGCTTGCCGCGGTTGGTTCGTGGATAGATGATCACATACCGAAACCCCTCCGTGCCTCTGATAACACGTCCTGCCATTGGTCCCGGCTGTCATTCGTCTTTAACAGTCGTTACTTACATGTCGTCAGAAGCCCGAAGTCTGACAACCAGTCTTACCAAGGGGTATCGTATTACCCAGTTACTGGGTTGTGAAGGTCAGATAGGCAGTCGCTCCATGTAAAATAAAATTCAGCTGCATCTGGTGAGACTGGAAGCCGACCCCAACATCGTTGGGAAAAGGCTAGGCAGATTAATATTAGGTTATTTCCATTAAAATTTTAAACAATCTTTCCGAATAATGTACATCAACAGGATATAACATAATCGTTGGTAGACGGCCGCCATTTTACGAAATTTCTTGTTAAATTAAGGTTAAAAGCTTTTATTTTGTAGGAGTCACAAAACTGAATTTGGTCCGCCAACCGACCTATGGCTTTATAAAAATGCCACCAAATTGGGTTGAGTTTTAGATGTTATTACATTACGAAAAGCAATGAAAATGCTTTACGGTTTTGATCTGAAAAGGAATTTTAAGCTAAGCGCACATTATAGCGGGCAAAAATGAGCCAAAGCACATTAGGAGCCGCGGTGGACCGCACCGCAATGCGGTAATTGTTTCAGACAGATTCCATTTTCGTATTTGAAATTGAACTGTTTCCACTTCAGTGCAATGAAGGTCAGTGTCAGGTTGAATCTTGATTAAAATATGATTCGCGTTTCGATCTGATTTCCGAAATCAGATCGAAGCACGATAAATGTAACTTAGAAAGATGTATTGATGATTATTATGGTTTTTTTATGTAAATACATATTTGTTTAAACTGACCTGCAATTTGCAAATAACGGAAGAAAATTTGAATTTCGCGGGCTACCACTGCGGATCCACCTTATAAAATTCGATGGAGACAAGCGTGCGAGGTTTTTTTCCGTTTGGTGGAAACTGACTCTTGGGCGCAACACAACGCATTGCAGAAATCATCGAAATCTTTTTGCATCAGTTTCGTACTGAATGAACCATCGTACACTACAGGCAGGCCGCAACGCAAAGCATAACAGTTGCCGCAAACGCCTGGCGAACGATCCACCAGTGCGTTTCGCTAAGGCCCGCTCAAATGTACGCGAGCCTTTAGACGATCTGGTTATGGAACAATAAAATGCTACCTTTTCCTGGTCGAGGGGTTTCGCAAATGCGACTGGGCGAATGAATGATGAATGAATTCGAAACTGTATTCCAAGTTGGTTGCATACCCAAATAGGCCGCTGCAGACACAATTTGGCGAAGTGCAGAAGTGTCCTAAGTACCACCTTGGATAGACTCTTATACATTAGACCGAAACTCGAAATCCCGAATCACTTTATTCGGAATGATCGCTATCCCGAATCACGTTATTTCGATTAAACGCTATCCCGATTGAACTGTATACTCACGTTTTGGACAAACGAATGATCTTTATCTTTACAGTAGATAGTGAGCAAGTGGTAAAGCTATTTACCAGCAGTAAGGTAGTGTCTACTTCCCCAGCTGAACTATTTCACAGTAAAGTATAACTCATCATTGTTCTCCTTCCCTTACCCCAATTTATTTGAGGTCGTAGCAACATATATTTTTCTTCGTTTAGATTAGTCGTCATCTCGGTAGTCACTCCATTTCTAGCCATATCATCTTTCACACAGTCCGTCCATCGTATCTTTGGTACTCCCAACACTTATAGCCATCCATATTCATAGTCAAAACTTTCCTCACTACATGTTCCTCATTCCTCCGTATCACATGCCCATATCATAACAACCAAATTCCACACAACTTTTCAGTCACCGGTGCCACTTTCTGACTTCCTCGTATGTACTCATTTCTTAATACCTAACTATTACTACAAACTATTAAGTAAGTAACCGCTTACTTACTTAATACTAGAGGACCTAAACTCAACAAAACGCAAGTTTTATAATGCCTAAAAGCATATGATCTACTGCAGTAAACAAAATCAGCCAAATATAGTATGAGGTTAGGTTGTCTTACTGAAATGACCTTCTCAGTAAAAAGAGTATATTTGGGTAAGTATTTAAAACAAGTATGAACAAAAAAACCCTTATAAGTAAAAAAACTAATTTCGCGTAACAATAAAAGAATGATGGCACGAGGCATGCACGTGGTAGCTTGCGCGATACTTTTAAAACTGCGTTAACGCAGCAAGCGTGTGGGCAGCGGACTGTGGCTCGCGCTCGCCAATTACCTTCTTCGTAACGACACGGCGAGGGAAAGAGACAAATAGATTTTCATACATAGCGTATCGTGACGGCACGCGACAACGCGATGCTCTGACTGGCCGAGCTTGTATAAGGGTTGCTACAATATGATATTCTTCAGGACATATGCTGGTTAAATAGTGTGTTCAAAACATAATACAACAAATTGAATACGACAGAAAAAAAAACCGGTCAAGTGCGTGTCGGACCACGCAGAATGAAGGTTCCGTAGTTGGGATGAATTTATCCCGAGAACAAACTTAACATTGTAGTTGAAAAACATGTTCTCCCATACATTCCAACTACAAATGTCCATAATTAACCGAAAAGGATACAACCCACATTTCACCTAATATGGGTTGGATTCTTTTCGTTTAACTATGGACAAATGTAAGTTTGCACTCACAATGTTGAGAGATTTACCATGTTATTTAAGACCATAGACTTCTTATAGGTTTTCCTGTAATCTATAGCTATAGAATTATTTTTTTGTATTTTTTTTTTCAAAATTTAAAGCTCAGTAGTTTCGGAGATAAAGGTGATGGTCAAATTTCATCTATTTTCTTAAATAACTTTAAAACAGTTTATTTTAAAATTATAAAGAAAATATTTGAGACCGTCACATATATATTTTAAATTTCTCATTGGTCCCCAAAATTGACCCCCATATTCAAAATTCATTAATTTACATTATACGTCCATGTTTGGGTCACAGAAATACATATGTGTACCAAAGTTCAACTTAATCGGTCCATTAGATTCGGAGAAAGTTGGCTGTGACAGACGGACAGACAGACACAAGAGTGATCCTATAAGGGTTCCATTTTTCCTTTTGAGGTACGGAACCCTAAACATCACGAAAATACCTCTAAAATGTTCTTTTAACAATTAAAAAACATACTTAATAAACATGCAATCATTCTGATTTTTGTCAGATTATTCTGTTTATTTTTTTAGTCCAATCAATAGATTTTCTGTAAATAGAGAATTGCTCCATATTTTGCAAAAAATTACCAGAGTTGCGTCATCGCGCTTCCCTCTCTTTTCTATGCAGGCCAAGAGTGACCGCGCTTTAGGTCCTGCAGTTCCCTTAAGGTTACGCTAGTCTGTATTTTTTCCATACACACATAGTATGGTGATTACTCGTCTGTCCGACGGTGTACTTTCAAAACTAAAAATTACTTATATCAATTTGTCTTGTCATTATCTAGTCCTGTATGGAAGCAAAATCAGAAAAAAAGATATTGGTTTGGAAGTTATGAGCGTTGAAACTTCCATATTTCAACACTAATTTTAACGCATCTTTGGGTGTAAATAAATAGCTCCCGGAATAAGAAAATGGCAAAATTGTTACGTACAAGAATAGAATAGAATAGAATAGAAATTTTATTTTGCAAATATGGGTAGTATAACATCATAGTTCTTAAGATTAAATTTAGCCCAGCCACATTTTACCAATCGGCATGCAAACATTTGAAATTATTTATACCTATCATTATTATTACAATTCAAATTACTATTATAAAATTCTTAAATCATCAGCTATTAAAAATATATGTTTGTATTAAAAGGAAAATATAGGTCAGTATCATAAGATTATATATCATGTCATTACTATACATAGTATGTCATACCATTATCATTACATCAATTAACATGTCATTACTATTAAAATTATCATTATTATTACAATTCCAAAATCAAAATGTCAGTAATCTAAATGTCAAAGATCAAAATGTCAAAAATCAAAAATGTCATACTTACATCTATTTTTACTTAACAAATATTTTTCTCCGATAGGAACTCAGTTACACTGTAGTACGTTTTATCTACCAAAAATTTCCGCAATCTACTCTTAAATTGTGCTGTATTTAAAGCTTTCCAACTACTCGGTAATTTATTGTAGATAATGGGGGCCATGCAAGAAACGCTCTTACGCATCAAAGTAGTTCGACATGATACCTGACATAATTTGCTGTTGTCACGCCTATTCCTTGGGAATACAACAGCCAGGCGCTCAAAACGAGATGGATTTTGCTTGACAAACATAGCTACTTCGAAAATATATATACAGGGAAGTGTCAAGATTTTATGTAACTTAAAATAAGGCGCGCAACTGTCTGTCGATTTAAGTTTTAACAATGATCGGAGACATCTTTTCTGGGCCTTAAAAGCTATATCTCGATCAGTTGAGTTCCCCCAGAAAATGATACCGTAGCGCAAGTGCGATTCAACTATTCCGTAGTAAGCCGTAAGAAGTGTTTTGACATCTACTATGGAGGATAGTCTATATAACACATATGCGGATGAACTCAATTTTTTACACAGACTGTCTATATGTGCTTTCCAATTTAAGTTGCAATCTATTTGCAATCCTAAAAATTTGGTATCCTCTGCTTCCTCAATTTTGTCATTTTTGTAATGGATGTTGAGATTAGTTCCGCCGGGAGTACGTTGTCTAAAGTGCATTATTTTTGTCTTACCTAAATTCATATTTAAATTATTTTCGTCTAGCCATTTAATTAGTGCGTCAAGAGAATTATTTATATCATTTTCATACGTATTTGTACTTTTACATGGGATTGTTACAGTGCTATCGTCTGCAAACATAGTTATAGGATGTTCAAGGGACATGGGCATATCATTAATATAAGTAATAAATAAAAACGGGCCTATCACGGTTCCTTGTGGTACACCGTATGAGATTTTACGTTCTCGAGACCTTATAATGTCTTCGTGTTTGGTAACTATGTTAATGTTGCTAACTTCAGTTATTTGTGTTCTGTTTTCCAGGTATGATTTTATAAGTTCGAGCACGTTACTCCTAATGCCATAGAGTTCTAATTTATTAAGTAATATATTATAATGGACATAATCGAACGCCTGGGTCATATCGCAAAATATAGCGCATATGGGGGATCGTTTATCCATGCTACTCATAATTGGATTCAAAAAGTCATAGATTGCCATATTTATGGTTCTGTGCTGTCTGAATCCTTTTTGTTCATCGCAAAGTATATTATATTTTTCCATATAATTATATAATTCCCTGCAAATGTATTTCTCAAAGATCTTCGAAATAACCGGTATGAGCGAAATAGGTCTATAATATTCCATCAATTCTTTATCTTCTTTCTTAAATAAGGGTTTTATTATAGATGTTTTTAAAGCATCTGGATATTTACCCGTACAAATAATAAGGTTCAGTATGTGGCTTAGATGTTCGCATATCGCGGTTGAGACAGACTTCAGTATCTTTGTGGCGAGTCCATCAAAACCAACACTGTTAGTATTTTTTAGCGACATTATTATTCTATTCAAATCGTGTGGTGTGCTGGGTGCCATAAACATTGAGTTATGTTTCATGGACGGGATGCATGTTTTCGGCTTACAGTCTACACCTATTTTCGGACGTATTTTGTCAACGAAAAAGTCATTAAAAGCACTAGCAATATCATATGGTTTGTATAAAATTGTATTACCAACTTTAAGTTTCTCAATTCGTTGTTTCGGGATATTGTACTTTGTCTGATTAATTACCTGCCATGTAGTCTTTGATTTATTTTTAGATTGTTGTATTTTGTGGTTATTTTGAGCTTTTTGTGTCAAGTTAATTATTTTATTATATAGTCTAGAATAGGTAGTGAATTTCTTTTTGTTGTCATGGTTGGGTTTCAACCTGGATCGCCACAATAGTTCTCTTTTTTTCCTACTGCATAATTTAACGCCACGCGAAAGCCATTTTGGTTTGTTGATTAGGTTTATTTTTATTTCTTTATACGGAAAACACAACTCGTAAAATAACTTGAATATGTCGATAAATTCATTGTAAGCTACGTTGGGATCGTCAGTTAGATATATCTCCGAAAATTTGAGACTGCTTATGCTATTCTTAAATTTTTCTATATTATCGTTACTGTAGTCTCGTCTAGTTATATACCAGGATTTGATATTATATACATTGGGAACTGGACATTGCAGTAGCTGTGCTGTATGGTCAGATAAAGCAAATTCAAGTACATCTGTCTTACAACTCTTCTTAAAATTATGCGCAAAATTATCTATACATGTCCCACTAGCCAATCGAGTTGGCTGTTTAAGAGCAAGTTTCAAATTGTAACCTAGTAGTAGATACTCAAGTGCAACCGAATTGTTACTCGGTTTTAAGACATCAATATTAAAATCACCTGCAATTACAATATTCTTTGAACGTCTGTCAGATATCTCTTTAAGCAAAGTTTCAAGTTTATCAAAACAGTAATTTAAATTCCTGGCGTTTGGTACTCTGTAAATACATACAACTATTAATTTATAATTAATAAGCTCGACAGCACAACATTCAAAAACCCCTGGTGATGACAGCTTTGATATTTGAGGAATTTCCCTCCATTGGTGGCAAGTATTAACAATTATACATGTACCACCTCGCTTCTTTTCCTGTCTACAGTAGCATGCAGCTAAACTAAAATTTGGTATGCACAGATGCTTTTCGTGACCTTTCATGATGAAGTGTTCGGTAATACATATAATATCCACATTTAAGTTTGTTTCAGATAGTTCATTCAAGCATACCGTAAGGGCATTTGATTTATTTAGTAAACCTGCAATATTTTGGTGTAGGATGTTAATGTATTTACTGGAGAAAAAACTGGTCTTTTGATTCACTGTCTTCGACGAGAGCATTTTCTTCTAAGATTTCCGATTGAAGGTTGAAAAGGTCCTCAAAAATTACTCTCATGGCGCAATCTTTTATGGTTCCTGACCGTATGTACGTGGAATGGTGATAGCTCAGGTTCAAATTGGAGTCTAGGACATACGAATAATTATGTGTAATATTGTCCATACATAGCATGTTGTTGAACAGTTCCACTCTTGAGTTATATAAGATATTATAGTCATTATTATATTTATATGTTGGCAAAGTAATAATTATATTTGTGTTCTTTATGTTCTGTAATGCGTTTCTCATGTATGTAATTATGTCAAGGTAACATTTAGTCGTTTTAAAATCTTCCTCGCCGATCACTATTATACAAAAATCATTCTTTGTGTAGTGTTGAAGTTTTGTTTGTAAATCTCGTAGAAGGTGCATAATATCCACCTTTGGTGTTAGGTAGTGACATATTTGATAATTGTCTGTAAAAAATTCTTTTGCCAGAGTTAATATATTATTGGTTTTATTCGTACTTAATATACATAGCTTATTTTTCAATTTGTGTTGGTTCACTTGTATATATTTTTGTGTTGTCCCTTGCTCATTCGAAGGTAGTGGCGCCATCTGTGGACTGGAATGTGTAGTGATCGTTTTTTGTTGGTCATAGTTTTTGGTACCTTTTTCTTTTACTGTTATTTCAGAATCAGTCTGTGTTTGTTTATTTATACATCCTACTTTTTTAAAATTTTTGGTCCCCCTTTTTTTAGGCGTATTGGTAGGAGATTGTGTCGGACTAGTCACAATTTGCTTGTAGAGCGAGTTTTTACGAATCAGATTTTCATTTTCCTTCTTAAGCTTTTCAATTTCAAGGCTTAGTGAGTCAATTTCTCCATGTGCACTACAGAGTTTATTGGTGAGATCATCAATATTTTTCTTTAATTGAGTTATTAAATCAATGTCGTCATCATCGGATATACAAGCATAGATAATTTATTAAAGAATTCAAATAACTTTATTTTGAATAAATACATCCAGTAGTTTATTGATAATAACTATACGTATACCCAAAAGTCTGTTCATGAAAGATGTTTCAAAATGGGCCAGGTATGTGTACCTCAAAAAAAAGAGAAAAATCCGTAGAATTCGGGAAAAATACAGATAATTCAATTAAATGTATACTGTTGTGGTAGGGAATTGATATCTATCAATTATTTTTATCGACTTTCAACATGGCGTCTCACCGATTTTGTTACTCTGTGCATAAAAACAATGACAGTAAACCGTAGATCGACCACTGATCATAGAAAGAGGACTGTCAGCTGTCACAACAATGTCACTTCAGTCCTTTTCATTAAACAAGTCAAACGTCTTTAATTATTCAAAATGACAGCTTACCGCCATGACGGGTTTTTGTTGTGTGTTGCAATTTCATGTATAATTAATTGTGGTTTACCAGCAAACAAAGCCATTTTTAAAGTAAATGGACAATTGTGAGTTGTTTTACATGTATTTCCCTATTTTTATGTACAGTGTAGGTACACGTACCTGGCCCAAGGTCCATACATTTTGGAACATCTCCTTTTACGCGCTCGTATTCGTTATAAATCATCGTCTATTTCACTAAATAAATAAAAACTATATAAATAAAACTAAATAGCATGCATATTAGCCACGCCACCAACGAGTTCGAGCCGCCGACTAGTGCAACCTTAATCAAAATTGTTTATTAAGAATACGTCATGTCTAATACAATGAACGCATGCCCACCACTTCACAGTCCAATGCTGGACAAAGGTCTCTCCAAATCAATAAAAACACAATACTCCACCATAACTTACTTACGTATGTTTATTTCTAATTCGAGGCAAAGCAAGGGAGTGGATGGAAACTCCGGGAGGAGTCGCCCTAGTAGGACATAAGTGACCTTATTGGTGATGTTCTTCAGAAAGACCAGTAGTGCTATTCTGTAAAAACGTCACGATGAAAACTTTGTGAAGTGAGCTTGAGATCACCTGTGATTCCACCTGATGCTAGGGATTGACACCACTGACAGCTAACTTCAAGCTCACTTCACCTAAGTTTTCACCGTGAGATTTGTACAAATAGCATTATAGGTGCGTTGCTCGCAACCGGCGTGCTTGTATGACCAGTTGAATGAACGTAAACGAAGAAAAGGAGTATGTAAGGATCATAGCAGGTGGAGTTATACAGTTTATGCCTAACCCCATGGGAAGAGGGAGTGAGTTTATGAATGTCTCTTTTGAGTAGGGTTAAACAATCTATTCTTTCAAAAGAATAGATGGTTTACCCTACTCTATTCAATTAAGATAACATGTAATCAGATTAAGTTTTAATACGAAAACAATTCTGAATCTCATTGAAAATTTATTAACTCCGAAGTTTAGTCGCCGTCACTTTTAAATATTCAGATGTTTTGTGAAATGTCCGTTCCTCGTTAAGTTTTATTTACGAAGGTCGCTGATTAAAAGACGGATGATTTGCTTTTAGAAATTCTATGATAATCTGTCTGTTTGTGTTGCGTCTCACAGCATCCTGAGCACTTTGCGTGTTAGGTGGGATTGTCCAATGCTTCGTCACTGGGTCGGACTTCATGCGTCTACGAGTACATACTACTTAACACGTGAATAGTGTGAAGTTCGGCTCTAGACTTTACCTAGCATAAGATTTTATTAGTATGTGGTCGACCGAGCTAAAAACACCATATATCATATTATATAAAATAAATATAGCAAATAAATATTTTTTGATTTGATTCTGTCGTTACCCTTTTTCACATTAGGAGGCTTATTTATAAACGCAGCTTAAAGTTAAGTAAGTATTGTTTTTTTTTTTTTTTTAATCTATTTGCGACTTCTTATCCATACATTTTTGACGCATACACATCTCTTAACAGTAAGCGACATTTATAAAGGGGTATGTTACATTATGCATGCCTATAGATATTCTACTTTAATATAGAAAGAAAATTACGAAATAACTTTAATTTCGGATGTCGGTGTATTGAGATCTGTATTTGAGGTTTTTGCCACCAGTTATTTCATAATTTTGAGTTGATTTCTTTTTGATGTCGATTTAAATATTTTTTTATTTCGTAATTTTTACTTGTTAGTAAAAACTGGAATATTTGTTTGTAATAAGTAGTTAATAGATTTGTTATAAATATTTTACTAGAATTTGACCAAGGTTTTGAGATGTTTCCCTTTGACACCACACCCGCAGCTCGTATCAATAAGCCAGGCCGTCACACTTACACGTATTAGTCCGTTATCTTAAAAACTAGCACTGTTCCTTAAGTAAAAATATAAAAAATATATTGCAGTTCCAATAATTTTCCATACATACGTGTCCAATTGATAATCTCCTTTTTTGAAGTCGATTAAATTTTTTTTTTCAGCATTTCGTAAAATTACGCTTTCTGTCTAAGTATGCCTGCAACATGAGAACCGAAAATGTTTTTCTTCTCAGAATTAACCGCGCGCATGTATTTTAATTGAATATTAAACAACTTGGCTTAGTGGAAAATAAAATAAACATTATTAATCTCATGCAAAAAGAAAACAACTTTGTAAGTATGGTTAGGATAATCGTCGTAGTCTTGAGTAGAAGAAGAGTTGATTTTGAAATGCTTGATCCGGGAAACTACTAGATTCAATCTGCCAGCCAAAATTGCAAAAAAAATCAGCTGTTCAGTACATTTTGAAGAATTATGCGAACATAAATGTACTGAACAGCTGATTTTTTTTTCGCGATTTCAAGTTTGGTCCCATAGTAAAAGTTATTCATAATGATGAGTACAATAACCCCTTAAGAGGTTATTGGTGTTTTACCAATAACCCTGTATATCGATGGATCTTTAGACAGGATTTAAGGTGCGTTAACAAATATAGTTTTATACAAAGATTAATCGATATGATTTGAATAGACCATACCTCGGAATGATAGCAATAATCGTGTAGGTACTTGTAGGATTTTGATCAAACCATCGAATTCATTTTTTTTTCTTAAGATTTACCGGTTTTTGAAGCGGTCTGTTAGTATTTGGATGTGTATTTCAACTTTAAAAAAAAATCATACTTGGTCAATAACGGCTTTTGTTCCATCACTCCTCAACTATGTTGGGGTCAGCTTCCAGTCTAACAGGATGCAGCTGAATACCAGTATTTTACATGAAGCGACTGCCTATCTGACCTCCACAACCCAGTTACTGGGTAATACGATACCCCTTGGGCCTGGCTGTACGTCTTTTGGGCTTCTGTCCGGGTAGTCAAAGTCCCAAAAGGCAACGACTGTCAAAGACCTACGAATGACAGCCGGGACTCAAGGATGGCGGGTGGATATTTTAGAGGAGGAGCCAGGCCGTCTCTGCACTGAAGCGGTGCGGTTATAATAAGCTATGAACTTTAACATGCTTTCTGAGGCACGGGAGGGTCTCGATATATAATGGATGGTTGCCCATCCACGAACCAACCGCGGCAAACGTAGCTTAACCTTTGATTAACCCGTGCCGCTGCATATATCTGCAGTATATATAACTAGGAGGTGGTCGGCTGCTTTAACGGACTTTCCTGTGGGTGCCTCAATAAATTAAGACCTTCAGCCAGGGCATAAAACTTATAAACTAAGCGACTACTCGTTAAGGCGTACGGGCCTCAGCTTAGGGCGTCGCTGGGGGAGGACATCATTGTTCTCATAACATTGTTCTTATGAACAACTTTTGCTATGGGACCAAACCTTTTTTTCGTGGAGAAATGCTCATGCATACTGCACTACCACGAGGAGATAGTGCAGTTATGTGGGACTCTAACCCACCAAAACTCCACGGTGTCCTCCTCTGCCGCTTGTGGCGGGAACACGGGCACGCGTTAGCACTCACCGCGAACCCGCCGCGGCTGTCCGTCACCGGACCCTCCTCTGGGGTGCAACTCCATCACCGGCGTACAAGAACACATTGCGTGACCACCCATGGACCAAAACCAGCACATGGGCGCTAGTCGGCCCCGTGTCTAGGCACCCTTGGTCCCCCTGCGACCGGTCAGGTCAGTGGCCCGGCCATCTACCACTTTTCGGCCGCAGAGGATAGGAAGAGCGGCCAACGAAATACCGACACTCCTCCTCCCCTGCGGCTCCACCGCTTCCGCCATTAGATGGTGGCGACCCCGTCAAGGCCGCGGAAGGTAGGGAGAGCGGCGCACCGCAATAGCGGCACTCCTCTCCCGCCGCGGCCTCCAACTCTCAGCCGCGATGCCTCTCATACGACATCGCAGCCCGCCTCAGTTACGATGTCGCCCAAGTGGCACCGCAACCTACCTGTTGGCTGTTACGTCGTCGACTTCCTGGGAAAATCCCTGACGAGCGGCCCCTCCTCGGGTTCCTCTTCGCTTCACCGTGGGTGACCATGCGGCTACTGAGCACCCCCGCCATGACAATGCGGGAACCCACCAGGGGAGATGGGACCAAACCTGAAATCGCGAAAAAGAAATCAACTGTTCCCTACATTTTGACGAGTTATACGAACATATTTATGTTGGGTATACATAGTTTGCATTAGGTTGATTGGGAAAATTTGACAGTTTCGGGTAGCTTGACCTGCTGGCGTCTGTACCTATGCATAACCAGCCTATAATGTCCCCACAGCGGGAACACAGGCCTCTTCTCAGTGAGAGGGAGTGGGCCGGAATCCACGACGCTATGTATACCTAGCCAACATTTTATGTGTTTAGTTGATGGATGGTAGATGGTAAAGATGGTGATGTTAAGTAATAACAGCCGCACGGGTCGATCCATCAGGTTAAGCTACGCTTGCCGGGGTTGGTCTGTGGATTGGTGACCATCTTTCCATACCGAGGCTCCTCCGTGCCTCGGAAAGCACGTTAAGCCGTTGGTCCCGGCTGTCATTCGAGGACCTTTGACAGTCGTTACGGGTCGTCAGGAGCCCGAAAGTCTGACAACCAGTCTTACCAAGGGGTATCGTATTACCCAGTAACTGGGTTGTGGGTCAGATAGGCAGACGCTCCATGTAAAATACTGGTATTCAGCTGCATCCGGTTAGACTGGAAGCCGACCCCAACATAGTTGGGAAAAGGCAAGGCAGATTGAGTTGAAGGATGGTAGCTGTGCATGAGTTATGACATAGTTGGCAAAATGCCGACAAACGCCGCAGTAATAAGTTATCCTGTCAACTATAACTATTTTAAATAGATAATAAATTAGGTAACGTTGTTTTTAAGCGCATTAAAAAATGTTTTATTAAAACATTTTTTAATGCGCTTAAAAGCATGATTTTACAGCAAACCAACTCATTCTCCTGTCCTTGTCCCAATTTATTTGGGGTCGGCGCAACATGTCTTTTGCTTCCAGTCGTCATCTCGATAATCACACCCTTTCAAGCCATATCATCTTTCACATAGTCCATCCATAGTTTCTTTGGACTTCCCTTACTCGTATAGCCATCCACATTCATACTCAACACTTTCCTGACGACATTTTCCTCATTCCTCCGCATCACATGCCCATACCATGACAACCGATTTCCACACAACCTTTCAGTCTCTGGTGTCACTTTCAGACTTCCTCTTACATACTCATTTCTTATTCTATGCATTCGCGTAACACCACACATCCCTCTTAGCACTCTCATCTCAGCTGCATGCAATTGCCTTTCACTCATTCTTTTTGTGACCCAATATTCTGATCCATACAAGACACCAGGTCTAACCATTGTTTTATAAATCTTCCCCTTTTTAAGAGGAATGCGGGAGTCGCAGATCGTTCCCGTGACCTGCCGCCATTTCATCCTTTCAGTGTTAAAAACTTTCGTCATTTTCGTGATCTGTAATAAACTCTGTTAAAATAATAGGAATAATAACAATTATGACACCGATGTATTTCATTTCAGATTCTTTAAAAAAATGTTTGTACTACTAATCATACTAGTATCATCAAATATGTACCCTAAAGGCGAAGAATACTCAAACCTCTTGCGAACAAGTAAGCCGGGACTTCGGTATATAAAACCTACTTACCCTTATAAACCAGACTGTCCATGGTGCAACCTTCGCCCAGAAATAGAAGAAATTAAAAAAAAAACCGTGATACCCGATAGCGTTCCCCCGCCCGCCATTCATAGCTTATTCGACATACCGAAATACGTTGCAGCGATGAAGAAAAATAAGACTACACTTACTAAGAAACAGATAACTGAACTTGTTGATAGATTATATTTACGTCAATTATGACCGAGTTTTTTTTCTCCTATATTTTGTAACTCGGAAACCAAACGGGTAATTCCATGCCATATCCCACCATTCCTGTCAGCAGTAACAATATAAGCAGCTTTATCACTGCCATAAATAAGGCATCGAGCTTAGAAAAAGTTAGGCTTTGTTGAGGTATGAGTGGCAAAGACGATGGTCAAATTATAGTTTGATCGATACCGCTGTACTGCGGGGTGCAGGACGCCCGTGAGCGTTAATGATGAGCGGCCTGGGCATGCAGTCACAAAAATCAGCTGCTCCCTACATTTTGACAAGTTATGCGAACATAAATGTAGAGAGCAGCTGATTTTTTTTCACGATTTCAGGTTTGGTTCTATAGTAAAAGTTGTTCATAATGATGAGTACTGTAAGCCCGGTGATTGGTAGTTACAGATATTTGTGGATAAACCTTTTTCTCTCTCGTTAAACTACTCCTAACCGTGTCTAAGTAAACTTTATTAGGTTTAAGCTGTAGGAAAGAAATCAATTAAACAAGAACCTCCTGATACCTACTTTACAAAGTTTATTATAGTAGAATTAAAACTAGAGGTACGCAACCGCCAAATGTGGGCGATCAATAACTATTACTTAAAGTAGGTATTGGCTTATTTAAAAATAGTACCGACCCAATTAATGTCATTGAACTGTCAAACTGAAACCGATTCCAATTGATAGTGTGTTACGCAATTAGGGTGCTGGTTTGAGGTTCAAACAAATGAATGATTTGATGCAATAAATAAATTGAATTGAATTGAAGAATGAAAAACGGTTTTCAGTGAAATGTTTCATTTGCTCTTGCATCTCCCATTCATTGCGGCGCACGCCGATCGGCGTAATGTATAGTTGTTTTATTTTTTTTTGGTTTTAGTTTTTCAAAATAAAGATTTCTCATGGATTCGTAAAATAAATTTAAATTCGTAACAAAGTGCTGAAAACGCCGATCGGCGTTTACGTTAAAAGCGAGCCGCATCTGGCTAGTGAGAGCAAAATTTGTCGCCGCAATGAATGGGTTAACTAAATGTAGGCTAACTCGGCTGTAGGCTCGGATGTAGGCTGTCTTCTAAATAAAGATGATAACAAAAACTTTTATTTCTTAATTTAACTTACTCTTAAATATATATGAGATACCTCATTTAAGTAACCCCAACATATCTCATATTACGAACACAGAAATTTCACAAAATGGCTGCCTATTTATTGCTAACAAGGAAGACAGTAATATCGCACTCATATCGTGAAATTGATCATACATACAATTTTATTGATATAATGAACATAATAGTATAATGTTAACAATAGCAAGAAAATAGTTTTGTTAAATCATTTTGTATTTTACTTCGGCAAAAATCCCCTGGCGTGCGCTGTCACACATTTGGACTCGTTGCTATGACGCTTCGGGCAACACTAGCGTCAAGTGGTTGCCGTGAATAGACAATACCTTGCTATATTTGGCGCCTATCTCATAATAGAAATCACAGAACAGATAAAGGCATCTTTATCCTACACTGCTGGAATAGACCCTTTTTCGATAACGTTCCGCATCCAGTCACAGGGCACTAGATAAAAAAAGCCGGCCAAGTGCGTGTCGGACTACGCACAATGAAGTGTTCCGTAGTTGGGATGAATCCCAAGAACAAACTTAACATTGTAGTTGAAAAACATGTTCTCCCATACATTCCTACTGCAAATGTAAGTTAGTACGCACAATATTGAGAGATTTACCATTTACCATAGCTTCTTGTAGGTTTTCCTGTAATCTATAAGTATTGAACTATTTTCTGTATTTTTTTCAAAACTTTAGGCTTTCGGATATAAGGAGGGTCCATTTTCGTCTATTTTCTTAAATAACTTTAAAATGATTTATTTTAAAATTATAAAAAAATATATATTGGAGGCCCTCACATTTTGCACTTTTATTTCATATATCACAAGGTACAGTTTGAAAACTTTTTTTTTATTTACCCCCAAAATTGACCCTCATATTCAAAATTCATTTATTTACGTTACACGTCCGTGTTTGGGTCACAGAAATACAAACGTGTACCAAATTTTAACTTAATCAGTCCATTAGATTCGGAGCAAATCGGCTGTGACAGACGGACAGACAGGTAGACAGGCAGACACAATAGTGATCCTATAAGGGTTCCGCTTTTTCCTTTTAAGGTACGGAACCCTAAAAATAATGATATCAAAATCAAGTGTTACCATAGAGGCCAATCTGCTGAAGAAAATAAGTAAGAAGAAAGAGGGGTTCTATCGTCGAGTTACGAACATAATCGAATAATAAAAACGATAAAATATCAGTTGTTATTATTTCCTTTTAATTTTAAAGAAACACGTGTGTCTTATGCGTCAGTTTATTTTCTTAAAGGCACTTAAGTTGATGAGACTTAATATTAATGTCATGCATGAGATCTTTCCTTGATTGCATTCCAACCACAGTTCTAGACTCGATTTCAATGTACGAACATATAAAATTATGTTTATTTATATTCTTCTATTTTCAAAACGTTGTAAGCTACAGAATATACGAGCTAGAGATAGATTCCGCGGAAAAAACTAAGTTACTATCCAAAATAAGACAAATTCTACTAAATCAGAGACATGCTGAACCGGAATATCAGAAAATACACGTAAGCCATGCGTTGAGCGAACAACCGCGGATAAATCCAATACGGGAATCAGTCTTCGTCAAGAGAATTATACCCCATGGTTACACCACAGGAGAATACGAATACGACTCAAAATTAAACACGGTCTTCAAACCTTTAGGCAGGTATCACATTAAAAAACCCATTGAAGAACATGAAAGATCAGTTTTCAAAGATATAGAGTCTGAGCAAAAACAAACAAAACATTTAAACAAAGACCTAATCGTACTCGTTCAAAAAGAGCAGAACCAGCGAGACGTATTAAACTCGATTCAGAAATTTTTAAACGATTACACGAGGCAACAGATCCATAAGAAGAAGAGGGTTAAAACAGGATTTCGAGGACTATTAAATAAATTCAGCAAGAATGCATTGCTGATGTTGAGGCAGAAATCTGGCGAAGAACACGACCCGTTTGCGCCTAGCAAACTTTCGCCTGAGTTACAGCCAGAAGAAGAAAAAGAAGAAGAACCAGAGAAAATAATTTACCCAAATTACCCGTTTTGGAACTATTGGACGGTAAGCAGTGACACAGGCGAACCCGGGCAATTAGCCCGGCATTCAAGCGGAGCTGATTGCTCAGGATGTGCCTGAATAATGTTCTCATAGGCATTCGTCACCATTTTCAGTTTGCCGAGTAGAATTTGATGAAGATAAAAGGAACGCACAAAATGTTAAGGAGGAGACTGACTTGTAACGTTTGTGTGTAATGTATCATTCAAGGCGAGCTTAGTTACAAAATGGCGATACAAAAGTCGCGGCGAACGCTCGCTTCGAGCTCATGGCTCAATCGTGCTCCATTTCTTGTTACAAAACGGCGATATACTAAACGTGGCGATCGCTCGCTTCGAGCACTTGATTCAGCCTGCACTGACTTGTTTGTAAACATGCGCCCACAATGCTCGCACCGAGCGTCTCCGCTCACTGCACTGACTACTGTAACATGTTTCAAAAGAATTCACGTAAAAGCCGACAGACAGGTGGAGGATCAGGCGCTCGTTATGTGCGGCTCCGTTAGAGAAAGCCGTTTGGCCACTTAGGTTGAAATTTTGGGGCAATATACTCGTAGCCTGCACATGCGGATTGAAAGCCATTTTTATGTTGAAGTCATTTTATAAAGTTATGTTATAGTTAATGCAAATTTTTTTTAGTAATCAAAAAGCAGCACATTTCGTGCGGAGTCCTGCCCTTTACAGCTTTTGATTACGTCGTACGGTTTAGAAAAAAATATGAAATATGGAAATACACAAGGTAAATAAAATAATTCATGGCCCGCGATGCGCTGTAGTGCAGGTGCAGTTAACAAGAAAATGAACATTTTACTGTTGGGTCATTACTGTGGGTCATTACTGTTTGGTCATTATGGTCCTTCGAGCCGGATAAGTCCAAGTTTGACCAGTAGGGTTCATCTTAGCTACCGCCCCAGGACCCGACGGCTTACCTGGGAAGGCCTTGGAGGCTCTAGGGCCTCGACTAACTCGGGAGCTCCTAAGCGCATGCTTGGGGAGGGGCCCCGGTTCCCACTTTCGTTGGAAGACGGGGAAACTGGTCCTCATTAAGACGCCGGGGCGCTCGGCGGACTCTCCGTCAGCTTACCGGCCCATAGTCCGGCCATTATCGCTCGACGAGGTGGGCAAGCTCTTTGAAGATGCCATTGCAGACCGCCTCATTGGGCGGCTGGTGCGGGCGGGGCTTGATTTGGCGAAGAACCAGTTTGATTTCCGCAGCGGGCGCTCTACGGTGGACGCCATCATGTACGTGCAAGCCCTGACGACTGGGAATGCTGTGGCCCGGGGTAGGGTCGTCTTGGCGGTGTCTCTAGACATCGCCAATGCCTTCAATACCCTACCCTGGAGTTGCATCAGGGAGGCACTCCGGTATCACCAGAATCTGACCTACCTCTGTCGCGTGGAGGAGGCGGAACGCGTGAGGCAGAGGCAATCTTTGCGCCCTCACGCCCCTAGTCGCCGCAGGAGACGACCTGGGCGTAGGGAATTTAGAGCTGATTCCCGGCATCGCAGGCGCGGGATTGCGGATGGCGAGCAACGGGTAGCTCGCCGTCCGGTAAGGACCAGGCCCGGGTCGACGGCGCGTTGTGTTCCATGCGCGCCTCAAAGAGATGTCAGCAGTAACTGATGGGGTCCACTAAGGCCGATGCCTGCCAGGGTCGCGGGTTGTTCGAAAGAGTTACCGTGGCCGTGGCACAGGCAATTGAAGGAACACGGGTGGGTTTTAGTCAGTAAAAGTCTGACACGCCCTCCTGCTCCGCCCAGAGCGGGAGAAGTTATTTGATTTCCCACAAAAAAAAAAAAAAAATTGGATCAACTTACCTAAAATTGCGCGCCCCCATTGTGTGCACATGTATAGTCAAATAATACAGAAATGGATTGCCGCCATTGGTCTCTCAGATACGAACGTAAGAAGAAAGATAAAGTTAGTGGATATAAATAATTAAACATCATGCCTGTATTCACCTCGGGAAATACCCTCGGGTTTAGGCAATCATTCCCATGCAATAGGGGGTGAGCCTATTGCCATTAACCAGGCACACATCGACTCCGGGCTGCGTCTGAGAACTTCCTGGTAGAAAAACCCAATAACATTTTCCTCGACCCGGCACCCCAGGACCTCATGCTCAACACTATCGCTTACGACCATTAGACCAATGAAGCAAACCGACATTATTAGTGCCTTTCTAACATACAAACCTTGTGCTCGATGCCGCCCATCGGCAAAATTGACGAACTTCCATACAAACATTCATCATGTGCGTAACTACAGCTTCCTCATGGGTGATAGAATAATTTCTACCTATGCCAATATTTAAGGCATAATAATAGCTATCAGAGTTAATTTAGCTGCCACAGAAACTTCTTAAATTTGAACCGTTTACTGTGCAAACCTATAAATATGTGTAAGCTGGAGTGACGTAATCCCAGCTTACACATATTTATCGGTTTATAACTCAAAGAGTATTTTGAGCAGAGATTTGAAAATTTTGCTGCCAATGGCAGCTATTATGGCTTATTTTTTTAGCTATATTAGGGTAATCATTTCTTCCTTCGTTCGGAAGATATAACACGAGCAGCTGGGGTGACATAACTTCAGCTTACACAGCGGTTTTTGATCGTAGTTTCACACATTTAAAGTATTGTCGTTCAGTTCTTTCCTTCCTTAAGCAGCTATTATGCCTTGTTTTTCTGACTATAGCCCAAAACCCTTACCTCACTGGTTTGCCTGTACTGCATGAGGAAGCGCCTAGCTGGGTCATATTAACCTTTTTTTTTTGTTCCGGGGTGGAAAATCCTCATGGATGTCCTCCGCCCTGGGGCGGGCGGAGGGGTCTGTCAGACTCTTACTAACTAAAAACCACCCCGGTGTTCCCTTCCCACACTTGGACCGGGGATCATGGGAACTTGTGCGCCTTCCACGATCCTCGGCTAGTGCCGGCCATTGCGGGCCACCTCAGGCCCGCGGGGGGAGTGTGGTGTGAAAACTCCCCCCGCGACGTCGATTACGGGCACGCGTGGAATACTACGCGCCGTCGCCTCGGGTCCTGCTGGATGAGATGCGGCGGACGTCCCCGAGTCCGCCGTCCCTCCGGACCTATTTACGGGGCTGGAAGAGGGCGTTGTCCGCCCTCCGCCGACGCCTAGTTCGCCTGCTGCGGATCGGGAGAGTGCTTTCAATCTCCCTCTCCCTTTCCGCAGCCTCCTTCTGCGAAATCACCGTTTCACAGAAGGAGATCACCGCATCGGCTCATATTAACCTAACCCAACCCTATGGACTCTGACTGAAAATAAAAAATATTCTATTCTAAACGAAGTTTTTGCGGTAGCTAAATTAAAACTGGGAGCTTTGATTGCAGCTATTATTCCTTAAATATTGGCATAGGTGGAATTATTCTATCACCCATGAGGAAGCTATAGTTACGGATATGCTTTCATATCCTTTTTAAAACCTTTAGATGACGAATTCTCAAAAAATCCTTCCTTATTGCCAACTGTCGCTGTACTGTACATATTTATAATGAACTCTTGTGCAAAAGTTCATGCTTCTAGACATACTGCCTAGAATGGCTGTGCATTGTCTGTCATCACTGACATCACAGACAATGCACAGCCATTCTATAAAATTAAGATTTTTTTTTTCTTATGTTGATTTTAAAATGGCAACCTATTTCAGTATCATAAAAATATCTTACAAGACCGCTGCCCAGGAAACCTTGTAAGGGTTGGCAACATGTGCATCAGCAAAATTGGACATCGTAGATCCGCATTCCCACACAAAACTAGAAGGTCAAGTCAAAAACACAAGGCTCGTCATTCTATCCGAACGGCTCGCAAAAGGCATCTTTATGGTGACAAAAAGTAAAATATATTGTAAATGCTATGGAAACATGTAGTTTTTTTTTTAGTAAGTAATACCACAGATTAATAATCTGTGGTAATACTTACATAAAAGGTTTTTTTTAACGTGCGAAGCAGGGGCAGGTCACTAATTAAGTTATAAAAAAAAGACAGGTTATTAATTTTGTTAAAAGTATATTTCTTAAAAACTTCAGAGAGCATAGCAACATAAACAGCCTGTTTTAATTGTTGGCATAGACAAACACTTGCTAAACATAAACTTTTTAGATGACATAAGGCTACAATATTAATAATAATTTACAATTTCTAATATAGTTTAAATTGTTTAAGCATAACGCACTTAGTCTTGTCTAGTTTTCTTTGTACCTACGTAATAGCAAGAAAAATATATTATGTTATCTAATTACCTAAGGAATCTTTATTACTTTAATACATAATAAATGTTAAAAATATAAGTCTTGTCTATGACAAGGAATGGACTTTTACGGAATGATAATAAACGTTTAAATCTTAATAATCACTTTTACCCTACTCTCAACTGGTGTCAGAAATGTATTGGTAAGGGTGGAGACACTGTATAATCTTTCTTACCCAAATCTACGTCTCTTTAGATCTTTCTTGCAGTTAAAATTAAGTTTTTGTAGTTATTTTAGCTTTACAAGTTTTGCAATGTTGAATTATTACCTGTAGGTATTTAACAACACTAAAAGGGTAACTGAAATTATTTTAAGATCATTAGTAACGGTACTGGCAACCGAAAGAAAATTCAGTCACCCAGTTTATATCATCTCAGTTATCTAAAAGTTATAATGACAAATAACGAACTTTACTCTAACTTTGATTAGTAGGGACAAATCAGTTTTACCCTACTATATCAAAACATATGTCGGGGCAGACTGGACACCGCAGTTGTTGTCTCTTGTCGACATGAGCACATAACCGTCGTTACCCCACATATTAGACCAGGAGTTCTTCACTAGCCAGTACTTCTGACCCTTGAGGATTCCGTAGCCTACCGCTAAGACAGCGTGGTCGAGGCCGTCGACAGTGTTGTTGCTGAGAAAAGGAATAAAAATGTTAATGTGTATGTAATTATTTATGTGTATATAATATTTTACGTCGTGTGATTTCCCGGACAAAGAGAATGCAAACTAGTACTGCCGGCACGAATCTTGAGCGCTCGGTAGAGTGGTGGGGGTTGTTTTCGCATACGTATTGTCTCAGGAGTAAGATTCAAAATCGCTTAAAGTAATTCAAGGTCAGTATTCAAGTTACGTGCCGCCAACTATACTATTCCGTTTTATTTTGCAGCGTAGTTCTATGAGACTTTCTAGCTAGGGAAACTTGGCAAAGAACACGAACTGGCCTTGCAGATTGAAGGCTTGTATCGAAGCAAGAGGAGGACATTTCGAATAATTTTAATGTAGTGTAAATCTGTATTTTATACCCTTTCATCTGATGTATAAATGGTTGTAGTGCGTAACTCATTGTGTCAGTTATTAAACTTTCCATATGTGACAAAACTTATGACCAGACTACGTATTGTAGTGAAAATGTGTCCCGTGGTACAAGTTCTAAGAGTTATAACTAGAGATCGGATAATCGGATGCATATTTACTTACGAGTTAATTTTTGGTTAAGAAATTATGGGAGCTGCTTCTTAATTTTCTTTTTTCTTAATGTAAGTCCCAGGAATTATTCCCGGGACTCGTAGCAAAAGGTCGTAAAACCAAAATCAGCAAATCACAAATCGTTGTCGAATAGCCAAGTAGTTCGAAAATAGAGAAAAAAACACCCGTACGCATGCCAAGCACAGCGACGAATGTAATTAAATCTGGCAACCTACTTTACAACATTCGCTAGCATTCGATTCTAAAGTCCAAGAGTACTAAATGTATCAATTCCGGAATCGCGAGATTTTTACGATCGATACAAAATTGCGTTCCATATTAGCCAACACCTGAACGTAATTAAAGATACATTTGGTTTTACAATCTGAACCTTAAATTTGTCCATCCCCGGAATCCCGGGATTTTTCGATACAAAAGCTCATTCCATATTAGCCAACACCCCAACGATCTCTAGTTATAAAACATCAAACTTGTGGAGCCATATGAAGAGACCCCATTAAAGTGAATTAGACGTATCTACGTCGTTGAAGCGATCTAATAAGACAACAAATAGTGACGAACGCGGCGATCGCGAAGTTTATTAAATACTAGCTTTTGCCAGCGGCTTCGCCCGCGTGGTTGTTGGAAATTACCCCACGGGAACCGTAAACTTTTCCGGTATAAAAAGTATCCTATGTGCTATTCCAGACTATAATCTATCTCTGTGCTAAATTTCATCCAGATCCGTTCAGCCGTTCTGGCGTGATTGAGTAACAAACCTCGAAACTTCTTCACCAACTTTCACATTTATGATATTAGTAGGATTGTTTAATCATTTTGGTTTTTGTTAATGGTCGGTCCTTTTAACCAACCGTATAGATCGTCGATACGTATTCATAATTCAATTCAAGATGCGTATCGATGTAACCCTAATATTAAATAATCATAAAACTCACCATTTAGGCTCAAAGTAGACGCCGTTGGAATAGAAACTGAAGCTCTTTCGTGACGCGTCGATCGCTACTGATATAGGGCCGTGCTTGAAAATCGCCAACTATTACAAAAAAAATAAAAAGGAAAAGTAAGGACAGAGTTTCCGAGTACACAAGAGCTCAAGGGACAGCCTCCGCAAACAGGGCGCATTCAGCTCCTTATTTTGAATCATATTCCACTGGAAAATTTCTCAGGAAAATTATAACATTTTTTTCGTTTTTCAGTTAGGTACTATTCCTTTATTTCAATGTAAAATTACATTATCTGTACGCAGCAATCCATTTACGTAGGTAAGTAAAACAGTTAAAATCAAAAAATCAGCAATGGATCACTTTCTGCCTGGCTACAGAGTTCATTGAACTCACCGCATACCTGTTACCTACCCCTCCCAACAGACGCTCCGATTTGTGCATAAAAACACAAACAAATCAGGTTTATTGGATTCCCATAACGTTCCTGAAATAATTTTAGGTACCGGTCATCTTAGTATGATATATTGAATGCACCCTATCAGTCTGCAGAGGGCTGTCCCTTAGGCTGAATTTCCACCAGAGATGTGCTATGCAGCTACGCTGCGAGGATGTGAAAGCTAAGCTACGAAACTTTCCACTAATGCTAAGCTATGTAGCGGAGCGAGTGAGTTGTGCTATAAAGATGCGCCGCCGCGAGGTAGCTGTGCGAAGAATATGCGCATTTTGAGTTATGCGTTGCATAGCCAGTACGGACGCGTGCCTAACACATAGCTACGCTATTCGCATATCCATAGCTCCCATGCATAGCACGCATCCATAGATCGTATCCTTCCACATAAAAACATAGCTTAGTTCAAACTGTTTCCACCAGTGCTATGCTATGTGGGTCAATGAATATGATTGGCGGATATCAAATGCATCCATAGCAACGCACATCCGGTGGAAAAGCAGCCTTACCCCCTTTGTTTAAAAAGTAAATATGGTAAAACAAGGATTCCTTTTTTACTGTTTTGGTACGGAACCCGAAAAAGATAAACGAGAAAATCATGATCGTGTTTAAAATTTTATTGTTCCCTCAAAATAATCTTTCGACTCGTCGTCACTGAAAGAATATTTATTAAAACACTATCCACGCGTCGATTCAAATTGTGACTATGTACAGACGCCAGCAGATCAAGCTACCCGAAACTGTCAAATTTTCCCAATCAATCTTGAACCTAATGCTTTAGCGATAAAGTTGAAAATCTATTAAAGAAATTTGACAGATTGTAGTAGCTTGATGTGCTGGCGTCTGTACTTTGTTTCCAATGATTTTAAAGGTCGTTTTCTGTAAGTTCTCTTATAAATTCAAATTCAAACTATTATAATTCACATAAACCTATATGAGCACTTACGAACGTCAGAAGCTGAGTCTCTAATTCAGATAATTGTTGTAAACATAGAAACGTCAGAAAATGTCATTGTCAAAATGACAGGACAGTGGTACAAAACATTTTATCATAAAATTTAAAACAACAAAAACAAGGAAACAACAAGATGAACAAGTAACACGATGATAATAACACAACAACACAGTTAAAAAACGTGCAGCGAAAAACTTTATCGGGGAAAAGAAAACGAATGAATTCAAAATACCACGGGAAAAGACGCAACTTAGACGTACTGTTAAACGAAATCTCCTGCAGTGTTACCAGTATCATAAAATATTTCATACCAGAAAATCTCCACTTATTAATTACTTTGTTTAAAACCGAAAAATTCTAAAAATAATTACGGTGTGATAATTTTTAAAAATCACTACTTATAAGAAAATCTAATCTTTTTTTTCCGCCATTTTTTGGGAATTGCCATTAAGAAGATATTTTTTTGGTCTGTTATCACCTTTGTTTACAAAAATTATCTGAATTAGAGACTCGGGGTATAGGTGCGTGCACGGCTCCAATTAGTAGTTTCCATTTTTTTTATATGCTTACTGGGCCTGCTGTTGACCCCATGGAGAAGAACCGGCAAGAAATTCCACGGTGACTTTTTTTTTAAATATTTACATACCTTGAGTGCCTTCTCGTCGTTTGCGGTGACGTTCACCCATCCCTTGATCTTCGTCGCAATAGTCACATTGTCCATGTGGCAGTATCCGTCCTGGGAAATAAGGAATGCTTAGAATACGTGCACAGATGAACACACCGATCTTATCAGCAACTAGATGTGCCCCACGACTTCGTTCGCGTGGAAGCCGACAGATACACAATATACTAAAATAACAATCAATCAATCTGCCTAGCCTTTTCCCAACTATGTTGGGGTCGGCTTCCAGTCTAACCGGATGCAGCTGAATACCCGTATTTTATATGGAGCGATTGCCTATCTGACCTCCACAACCCAGTTACTGGGTAATACGATACCCCTTGGTAAGACTTCGGGCTTCTGACGACCTGTAACGACTGTCAAAGATCCACGAATGACAGCCGGGACCAACGGCTTAACGTGCTTTCCGAGGCACGGATGAGTCTCGGTATGAAAAGATGGTCACCCATCCACAGACCAACCCCGGCAAGCGTAGCTTAGCCTGATGGATCGACCCGTGCGGCTGTTATTATTTAGCCACGAGCTCCTCTATACTAAAATAACAATCACATTTTAATGAAAGAAAGAAAGAAAAATACGTTTATTTGCGATAAACATGACGCAAAGAAATATAACAACAAAATAAAATAATAAAAGAACAAGTTTGGAGAAAATATGCGTCACATTCACGCAAAACGGTCGTCGCTCAGCATAATGCCGCGACCCCATACGAGACAGAGCCCCAGCGCTGGTTTTATAAAACACCCTTGTACCCCGTGCCACCACGTTGCATCACCTGCCTGCGCTGTTTGTTCACAATCTCATGGGTTTTAATCTTTTGCGCGGAACACTAATTATTTTTACATAATAAAAAAGTTACTCCTTATAACATCAGCTATCTGCCAATGAAGGTCCCGTCAAAATTGGCCCAGCCAGCCGTTTCAGAGATTAGCCGGAACAAACAGACAGATCTACTGACAGACAGACAGACCGACAAAAATTGTAAAAATAGTTTTATTGTTATAAGTAACGTATAAACTTTCATATGCATTTAGTAAAAACCGGCCAAGTGCGTGTCGGACTACGCACAATGAAGGGTCCCGTAGTTGGGATCCCAAGAACAAACTCAACATTGTAGTTGAAAAACATGTTCTCATGTTCCAACTGCAAATGTAAGGATGTAGGTGACTCACATTATATTTACAATATGTACATAATATGTTTATACGCCCTACACTAATAAACACAAACACACAATATACATTATAAACATAAACACTAAACAATAATTAGTAGCATTTATTATAATATACGTGATTACCGTACGGCCCGTCCGTCATTAACGCAATCATAGTACACTGGACACGCGCGTCGCCTGCTGAGCTCCTTTGCCTAAGACGCGTGAAGTTACACGTCGTGTGACGTATGCGCACACGCATTCATTCGCCGCGCATTCGGTATTCACCGGTCACTAGTCACGACCTACCTCATACGTCGGACGCCCGCTTGCTTGCGCTAATTACGCGACCTCGAAGTACCCACGCGAAATCGCTTTGTAACTAATACCGAACTTTACCGCTTGTGCTTGTACATCCACGCTCGCTATTTATTGTGCCTTCATAATTGTATTAAAAACATTGTTGTGTAGTGTGTGGACTATTAAAGTGTTGGGACCATCAACAGGACTATCCTTTCTTCAGACCCTGTAAGTCTACCCTCACACACCACGATATAACCAAACTGGTGACCCCGTGCAGAACATTTGTGAAATAGTGAGTACAGTGATAGTTAGTAGTTACCATGAGCAGCGACGGCAGCGATACAGAAACATCACAGCGCAGCCAACGCCCCGGCCGCCGGCCGAGTAAATGTGTGCACGTTTCCACTGACCCGGAACCCGAACATCCGTCATTGGAGTTATTTCGTGTAGGCGTTCGCATACCACCATTTTGGCCTGAAAAGCCCACTATATGGTTTTGCCAAATAGAAGGCCAATTCAAGCTGGCCAGAATAACTGACGACTACACAAAGTTCCACTACGTCCTCGCTCACTTGGATCGGCAATACTCCGTGGAGGTCGAAGACATTATAACCGCGCCTCCTGCTACTGGCGCGTACGAGAAGCTGAAGAGTGAGCTTATCAAGCGCCTGTCAGTCTCAAAGGAAAATAAGGTGAAACAGCTTCTTCAGTCAGAGGAACTAGGTGACCGCAAACCGTCCCAGTTCTTGCGACACCTGCAGCACCTAGCGGGACCAACGGTTCCAGAGGATTTCCTACGCACCATATGGACGAGTCGCTTGCCAGGTAACCTGCAGACGATCATCGCATCGCAGATGACCTTATCCCTCACAGAGCTCGCGGACCTCGCGGATAGAGTTCACGACATTGCGCCTCCTACCCCGCAAGTCGCAGCAGCATCCACATCACAAGCTGACCCACAGACGGAGATGATGAAGCTCATTATGGAGCTGACGAGGAAGGTCGACGCACTGACCACTGAAAGGTATGATCGCTCCCGCTCACGCACCAGGCCAACCTCCGGCCATAGAAGTCGCAGCTCATCACAAAGGTCACAGTCCAACTATAAGAAGTTTCCGCAGTGTTGGTACCACTACAAATTCGGTAGCAACGCGAAGAAATGCGTCCGCCCGTGTGATTACAAGTCGGGAAACGAAACGGGCAGTCAATAATGGCGGCTGAAGATTGCCCTTCTACAACTGGTCGCCTGTTTGTGACAGATCGCAGGTCGAAAGTCCAATTTCTAGTGGACACTGGAAGCGACTTATGCGTCTACCCTCGATCTGCGCTCCCACAACATCGTCGTGCAAAGACCGAATACCAGCTGTGTGCGGCCAACGGTTCAACAATCGACACCTACGGTTACCTTCAGGTTGTGCTAAATTTAGGCCTTCGTAGGGATTTTCCTTGGCGTTTTATTGTTGCTGACGTCACTAAAGCCATTATAGGCGTTGATTTCTTGTCATTTTATAATATAATAGTAGATATTCGCAACAAACGCATACTAGATGGCACTACCAGTTTGTCAGCTGTAGCATCTATCACCTCTCCTAATAGCTTAATCTCTAGTGTAAAGGTCGTGACTGGCGATTGCAAATACCGAAATCTCTTATCCGAATTTCAGGAAATAACACGACCAGCAGGCGCACCATTCACACCTAAACACAACACAACACACCACATTCGCACCACATCAGGCCCCCCAGTATCATGTTCCCCACGCAGACTAGCCCCGGATAAAATGAAAATCGCCAAGGCTGAGTTCGAGGCAATGTTGGCAAACGGTACAGCTCGACCGTCAGAGAGCCCTTGGTCGTCGCCTCTCCACCTCGCCCCAAAGAAAGACAATGGATGGCGCCCTTGCGGTGATTATAGGCTGCTCAACGCAAGGACAGTACCAGATAAGTACCCAATCAGGCACATACATGACTTCGCCCACAATCTATCTGGTTGTAAGATCTTTTCCACTATTGACCTCGTTAAAGCTTATAACCAGATACCAGTATTTGAGCAGGACATACCAAAGACCGCCATCACTACACCCTTCGGACTTTTCGAGTTTCCGTTTATGACGTTCGGTCTGAGGAACGCTGGGCAGACTTTCCAAAGGTTTGTTGACGAAATGACTCGTGGCTTGGAGTTCTGCTATCCATATTTAGACGATTTCTTGGTCTACTCCAGGGACGAGGCAGAGCACGAAGAGCACCTTCGCCAACTCTTCACAAGGATGAAGGAATACGGCATGCTCATCAACACCGCAAAATGCGTATTTGGTGCGCCAGAGGTAACATTTCTGGGCTACCACATCTCGCAACACGGAACGAAGCCTTTGGAAAGCAAGGTGCAGGCTATTAAGGAGTTCCCAGTGCCTAAAACCGCTAGGCAACTAAGAAGGTTTCTGGGCATGATTAACTTTTACCGGAGGTTTCTACCTCGGGCTGCCCAGAACCAAGCGCCTTTACATGCCTTACTGACCGGTAATGTAAGAGCCTCTCAGCCGGTCGACATAAGCGGAACCTCGTTACAGGCCTTCGAGGAGTGTAAGAATAGCCTTTGTAGTGCGGCTTTGTTGGCACATCCTGACTCAAATGCCAAACTGGGCCTAATCACGGATGCGTCTGATTTTGCCATCGGTGGAGTCTTGCAGCAGTTTAAGGACGGCAATTGGCAGCCATTGGCATTTTTTACCCGCAAGCTGAGCCCATCACAACAAAAACATTCACCGTACGATAGAGAGCTCCTTGCTATCTACGAAAGCATTAAGTACTTTCAACATTGGTTAGCCGCTACCACCTTCACAATCTATACTGACCATAAGCCGCTATGTTACGCTTTCCATCAGCGGAAAAGTAACTGCTCGCCACGTCAGTATAGACATTTAGACTACATTTCACAATTCTCGACCGACATTCAACACATCGCCGGAAAAGATAACGTCGTAGCCGACACACTTTCCCGTGTCGAAGAGTTGCAAAGCCCAGTAGACTTAGAAGTGATAGCCAAAGCACAAGACACCGATTCAGAACTTGCACAATTACTCACAGGAGATTCTTCCCTGCAAGTAAAGAAAATGATAATTCCTGGAAGCCGTACTGAATTGTACTGCGATGTCAGCACAACGACTCCCAGACCCATCATTCCTAAATCATTGCGAAAGCAAATTTTTGACTCGTTGCACTCGCTAAGCCATCCCGGCGCAAACGCAAGTGCTAAACTTGTAGCACAGCGTTACGTTTGGCCACAGATGCGGAAAGACTGTCGCGATTGGTCTAAGGCATGTTTGGCATGTCAGCGCACGAAGGTGAATCGACACGTTTTCACCCCTTTGGGTACCCTCGATCTGCCTTCAGCGCGATTCAAATATGTCCACCTAGACCTCATCGGACCATTGCCGCCATCCAATGAATACCGGTATTGTCTGACACTCGTCGAACGCTTCACGCGATGGGCTGAAGTCGTCCCTATTACCGATATTACAGCGGAAACTGTGGCCAAAGCGTTTCTGTCGGGGTGGGTAGCACGATTTGGTTGCCCAACCGATATTGTCACTGATCGTGGTAGACAATTCGAGTCCGGTATTTTTCAATACCTCGCAAAGACCATTGGGTTTAGGCATCGCAAGACGACTGCTTACCACCCCCAGTGCAACGGCTTAATTGAAAGATTTCATCGGCAGCTTAAAACCGCAATCAAGTGCCATGCTGATACCAGCTGGACCGAATCATTGCCATTTGTACTGCTTGGCATAAGAAGTTCCATCAAAGAAGACCTTCAATCGTCTTCCGCCGAGTTACTATACGGCGAACCTTTAAGACTGCCGGGTGAATTCTTTGGCCATAACGTTGACAAATGTACGACTGATATAACGGACTTTACAGCCCGTATCAGATCATTTGCCAACAATTTACAGCCAGTCCCCACGTCACACCACTCAAAAACAAAAATCTTTGTGCACAAAGATCTGTCATCTTGTTCCCATGTCTTTCTTCGGGACGATGCGTTGAGGGGTGCACTCCAGCCGGCATACACTGGTCCCTATGAGGTGATCGAAAGAGGTGCCAAAGTTTTTAAAATTAAAGTTAAGGGTAAATCCGTCACAGTATCTTTAGACCGTTTAAAACCCGCCTACATACTGTCCGACACCAATGACACCCCTATCCCAAATAAACCTGTTCCCGAGCCACCACCTCCCATTCCAGCAGTTAAAACCACTCGTTCCGGCAGAAGAGTCCATTTTCCGGACTACTATCGCCCGTAGCACGGTCTCTGGAGGGGAGTGATGTAGGTGACTCACATTATATTTACAATATGTACATAATATATTTATACGCCCTACACTAATAAACACAAACACACAATATACATTATAAACATAAACACTAAACAATAATTAGTAGCATTTATTATAATATACGTGATTACCGTACGGCCCGTCCGTCATTAACGCAATCATAGTACACTGGACACGCGCGTCGCCTGCTGAGCTCCTTTGCCTAAGACGCGTGAAGTTACACGTCGTGTGACGTATGCGCACACGCATTCATTCGCCGCGCATTCGGTATTCACCGGTCACTAGTCACGACCTACCTCATACGTCGGACGCCCGCTTGCTTGCGCTAATTACGCGACCTCGAAGTACCCACGCGAAATCGCTTTGTAACTAATACCGAACTTTACCGCTTGTGCTTGTACATCCACGCTCGCTATTTATTGTGCCTTCATAATTGTATTAAAAACATTGTTGTGTAGTGTGTGGACTATTAAAGTGTTGGGACCATCAACAGGACTATCCTTTCTTCAGACCCTGTAAGTCTACCCTCACACACCACGATATAACCAAAAGTTTCTTCGCACAATATTGAAATGTTGTTTTAATTTGTAGTTTTCCTGTAATTTTCCGGTATTGAACTGTTCTGTATTTTTTTTTTAATTTTAGGTTCAGTACTTTCAGAGCTAAGGGTGGTCAGTTTTCGTCTACTTTCTTAAATAACTTTAAAATTATTTGACCCCCATATTCAAAATTCATTTATTTATGTTACACGTCCGTGTGTTTGGGTCGGAAGAGCTCGTGGCTAAGTAATAACAGCCACACGGGTCGATCCATCAGGTTAAGCTACGCTTGCCGGGGTTGGTCTGTGGATGGGTGACCATCTTTTCATACCGAGACTCCTCCGTGCCTCGGAAAGCACGTTAAGCCGTTGGTCACGGCTGTCATTCCTGGATCTTTGACAGTCGTTACGGGTTGTCAGAAGCCCGAAAGTCTGACAACCAGTCTTACCAAGGGGTATCGTATTACCCAGTAACTGGGTTGTGGAGGTCAGATAGGCAGTCGCTCCATGTAAAATACTGGTATTCAGTTGCATCCGGTTAGACTGGAAGCCGACCCCAACATAGTTGGGAAAAGGCTAGGCAGATTGATTGTCCGTGTTTGGGTCAGTGTTTTTTTTTTTATGAGATGTTCGGGACCCTTGGATCCCGGACCTTTGAATGGCGTACGAGGGGCCGAAGCTAACACGCAGAGGCCCCTTAGACAATTTTAAATGATGAGGAGGCACCAACCGACGATTTTCCCTGTATGCACTATGCAAGTGCACCCAAGGACAACTCCCGGTTGGTGTAAGACTATTGCAGAACATGGAAACAAAACATATTGTGCTATGGGTTTGGGTGTCTATAGAGGATCTCTCTACTGGCTCCTCATCCTAGACCTGTTGTGGCAAAGTAAACTGTACGGGACAGATCTAGATTTCGGAGCGCACCATCCCCACCACGACGTCAACGTATACGGCGATGGAATAATATTATTATTATTTTATTTAGAATCTACTGGCTTTAGCTTTGCTAAGCGGTATTTAAGACTAAAATCAACAACATGCCAAAATAAAACCCTCATCAAGTGATTGATTAGCTGTTGATAATTTAGTCAACCAAACTCACATCACCATCTCAGATCCAGTTGAAAACCAGCGTCGGGCACTAGCTGCGCTGCTCGGCAGTTTGCTGAACTGGGCCTATTTGGCACAGCCGTGAGACACACTCTCTTTTTTTTCTGTCTAGATTTAAGCTTTTTTATTGTATAGAGTTAAGTTTTCTTTTTCTTTGCTTTTTTTTTTCTATTTGTTTGTTGTGTGCACTTATAGCATGTGCCGAATAAACATGTTTTCTTTCTTTCTTTCTTCCTGTTTTTCTTTCACAGCAGATGACACGCGTTTGACAATTTTTTTGGTAAATTTTTTGTTGAGATTTTTTTTTTTTTTTGTGTAAATATCATAAAGCCTTTAAAGTTTAAAAAATATGATTATAACGTTGTCTCACCTGTCCCAAATACCCTCCATAAGCTTCTTCGGTGGGCAGACCATGTTTCATGATCCATTTGTAAGCCATGAAGTCTTCACCGCCATCACAACCGTTGTTGCCGAATCTGGAAATGAAATAAACATGGTAAAGCCACTAGGATAATTATGTAAATACAGAGATTCCCATTTTATTTCGTTGTGCCAAAACCTGATGCGCCTTCTTCCGGTTAAAGTTTAACGGTCAACAGGCCACAACATAAAGATCGAATTTCTCGATGAATAATTATTGAAAAACAAACAAATCCGATCCAGACAGTTTCTTTCGTGAAATATCGAGTGTTTCGTTAGATTTAGCAGCACTTACACAATTCGCCATTAACAGCTACTAATCTACTTTACAACTCTAGCTTAGTTAAAAAGATTGTTCGCAAATGGCTGCTAGCCCAATCCTACAGTGAATCCGAATCTCTCTTAAGGTTGAATTAATCGGTGGCTCGAACTCGTTGGTGGCGTGGCTAATATACATGCTATTTAGTTTATTTATCTATTTATTTCGTTTTATTTATATAAGTAACATTTATTTATTTAGTATTTATTTATATAGTTTTTATTTATTTCGTGAAATAGGCGATGATTTATAATGAAAACGAGCGCGTAAAATTTCATGAACAGACTTTTGGGCCTATAGATATTATGAAATAAACTACTGGATGTATTTATTCAAAACTAGCTGAACCGACATACGTTCTCCTGTCAAAATTTGAATAATACATACAAAATTCCTATAGAAAATTCCCTTTCAGTTTTCCTGAATTTTCCAATTTTTTCCGGCAACTTTTCAAACATTTTCTTTCATACAAACCTTGTTCTGATAATTACAAACACAACAAAAAAAGAATTAGCCAAAGAGGTGCAACCGTTTCGAAGTGATGCGCGTACATACATTCGGCAATCGATTTTTATTTATATAAATATAGAAGATACAGTTATTTGAATTCTTGAATAAATTATCTATGCCTGTACGGTAGAAAATTTGACATTTTCATACTCTGGGAGCTATTAATTTACACCCAAAGAAGCGTTAAAAATATGGAAGTTTCGACGCTCATAATTTCCAAACTAATATGTTTTTTTCCGATTCTGCTTCCATACTTGACTAGATAATGACGGAACAAATTGATATATTTTTTAGTTTTAAAAGTACACCGTTAAACAGACGAGTAATCACCATACTACGTTTGCATGGAAAAATGACCGACTAGCGTAAACTTAAAGGTAATTTCGTAACACACCACACACTCACACTCTCAGACACACACGCCCTTACACACACGCCCTAACAATCTCTCTCTCTCACACACACACACATACACATAGTGCACAATGCGTCAACATACTTCTTCTATCCGTCTTTATTCTTTTAATTTAACTGTTCTTAGTCTAGACGTTTTAACTGCTATAAAATAAAACACTATTTCATGTGCTTCTCGATTGCAACAAAAACTATTAATGTAAGCGCATTTTCATATGGCAACACCACCCAAGGACTCCACGAGAGAGGCTCGACCTAGTGTGAAGTTGATAAGCAAAGTACTTCCCTTGCGTCTTATTTTAAAAATGTAAACCTAGATATTAATGTAGACCATAAGAAAATATAAGGCACTATATATATATATATATACATATCTCAGGACTCTGGGGTCCCAGACCTCTGGATGGCGTACGAGGGGCCGAAGCCAACTCGCTGAGGCGCCTTAAATAATTTTAAATGATAGGGAGGCACCAACCGACGATTATCCCTATATGCACTATGCAAGTGCACCCAAGGACAACCCCCGGTTGGTGCAGGACTATTGTTGTATGTGGAAACCAAACATATGGGGCTATGGGTCTGGGTGGCTAATGTGGATTGGGTTACTTGAACTATGGAAGAACTATGTCCCCTGCCTGACCAATGTTATATATTATACACGGATAAAATGGCAGGGGGTGACTTGCGCACTCAATAATGGGCCCCCGAAAACGGCCGCTTGCACATAGTGACGTAGCGACAAGGGGGCAACACTTCCTGAGATGCTTGAGGAGTGGAGAGGTATTCTACGGCTATCAGGACAATCCCGGAAGTACGGTCAAGATCCCTACCAGCACCTTACTGGAATACTTCCTTCCTCCGAGCACGTTTGCTCTAACGAATCTCCACTCAAGCCGGCCAATAAAGGCAAGAAAGATGTGGGAGCTCTGTTCCTCGTCAGTGTTCACTCCAGCCAGCCAATAAAGGCAAGCCAGAGATGAGGACAAGATTTCTCTCGGGAGATAGGGTCCATGGGGTCGCTACTGCCCAACAGCTCGCCACATGCTGTCCTGCGGGTTTCTGTATCTCTCTTGGTCTGGCTCCTCATCCTAGACCCGTTCCGGCAAACTCTACCGGCACAGACCTAAAGTTTGGAGCACGCAAGCCCCACCACGACGTCAACGTAGAGATACAGCGGTGGGTTTATTATTATTATTATTATAATATCTACTTACCCCCAAGAGCAGTCAACGAGAGCCTGTTGCGACAGACTCTCTAGCTTCCCTCCGTTGCTCAGGAACAACGCGCCTTCCACCGCCCCGGTGGTACCAAACGACCAACACGAACCGCATACTGATTGATCTGGTAGATAAAAGTAGAACTGTATGAACAACAAAATAACATAGCTGGGATTAAGAGGCCTATCACAAAACTGCGTTCTGACAGATTAGGTGTACTCGTATTGAAGCACGGCGACGCATCGCATTATGTAGCAATTTGGCAGTTGTAATTACGTTTATTTTGAGTCTTATAATTTAATTATTTTTTAGTTTAATGTATGAAATTTTAATTTCTTATGAAGTTAATGTAGTAAGGAGAAATTTACAGTTATTTCTGAAAGGTTTTACTTGTTTTATGGTTTTGATTGGGATTATTTTTAAATAATAGGTTGGGGAAAAAGTTTCTTCGCATTTTTTAAGAAAATTCGAAACATTTTTTTAATATAGTTTATTTACATTTAACTAAAGTATGTAGGTACCATTTTGTTCGATAACTTTTTGCCATCTTGTAGGTAGGGACATGATCCCATTGCTATAGAAATTTTCGGACTTCTGGTCAAAATACCGCGACAAGTGGTTTTGGCAGTCCTCTCGTGATGTTAACCTGACACTGCCTAAAGAATTCTGAAGAGACCGAAACAGGTGGAAATCTGAAGGTGCAAGGTCAGGACTATACGGCGGATGCATTAACACCTCCCAGCCAAACTCTCGAATTTTTGCTGAGTGGCTAAAGATGTGTGAGGTCTAGCGTTATCATGATGAAAAACCACACCCCTTCTGTTGATTAATTCCGGCCGCTTTCTCTCAACTTCTTGCTTTAATCTCATCAGTTGTTCGCAGTAGAGTTCAGAATCGATGGTCCTGCCTGGTGGTAACAGCTCATAATGAATAATGCCCTTCCAATCCCACCACACACACAGAATCACCTTGTTGCGAGTTAACCCGGGTTTCGCCACAGTCTGTGAAGCCTGACCGGCCTTTGACCACGACCGTTTTCGCACGTTCTTGTCATACGTGATCCACATTTCATCACCAGTTATCAGCTTCTTCAAAAATGGTTCGGTTTCATTACGTCGTAATAAAGAATCACAAATGAGTACACGGTTCATTAGGTTTCTTTCAGTGAGCTCGTGAGGTACCCAAATGTCGAGCTTTTTTGTGTACCCAGTTTTTTTCAAATGCGCCAAAACTGTTTTGTGGTCAATTTCCAGTTCTTCAGCTACGTGGTAACTACTGATATGCCGATCTTGCTCCACTTTTTCAAAAATGGCATCCATTTTATCCGTAATATGGCGACCAGAGCGACGTGCATCTTTAACATCAAAATTTCCGGATTGAAAACGCTTAAACCAAATTGGTGCTACTCTCACAGACACTACACTAGGTCCATAAACATCGCAAATTTTTTTCGCGGCTTGCGTTGCATTTTTACCTTTTTTGTAGTAAAATTTTAAAATGTATCGAATTTCTTCATTAAATTCACTCATCTTGACGGTACGAAAAACAAATGAAAATCACACATTTTCCTAATTTGAATTTGATACCAAAACCAGCCAGATACAAATAGTATAGCCAAAGAGATTTTATTACAAGTTCATACATACTATTATAGTATGTATGAACTTGTAATAAATTAATTATAGTATTAGTATAATGCGAAAAGACTTTTTCCCCAACCTAATATATTCCAGACATATTCACAATTCTGAGACCGCTATAAAATAAATCACTATTTAAGAGATATAATTATATATTTTTCATTTAATTTGCTTGTTTACAGTAGTTCAATCCGCGAGCATGAAAAAATGCAGTCGCGCCATTTTCAGGCAAAATTCCGAAGCATCTCAACTTGCTTCGGAATTTTGGCTTTATATAAATAGATAAGAAAAAAATTCTAAAAGCGTGCCCGCTATAAAATAAACTATACTAACAACTATTCTCCACTACTCGATAAGTCAAAGTTGTCGAAGTATTTCAGTTTCTCAGAAAAGGAACGCCAAAGTTGGTCCTTTAACGCAAAAATCACGGTCAAAATGTAATAGGCCCCTTAACACATTCACTGCTGAATTATTTGGCGAACTTGCTCCAAGTGCTGCTTTATGATACACTAAACCCTGTGCGGCAAACACTCATGCGCGCCCAAAAAATACTTCGTGTGGTGCTATGAGCGCGCAGGCGCGATTGAAGAAACTCTACCCAGTGCGGCTGGGCACATATGTGCGCCGTTACAAACTTATCCCAAGTGCGGCGAGACGCCTAGGTGTTTGAAAAATTTCCCATTTTTTATGAGTCATAAAACAATTACGCCAAGAACAATAGAGATGCACAAAAACCCACAGGTGCGGCGCGCCGCATTCGAAGGAAGTACATAAATTGTATGGACACGCATATGCGCCGGTAGCACATGGTGAACGTTCGAAAATCGCACATGCGTGTCTGCCGCACAGAACGTGTTAAAGTGACCTGTGCTAGGCAATACAGTACGCGTATACCTCGTCGGATTGATGGCAGCGACAGTGTTTGACATAATACAGGGCGTAAGGGACAGCCCTCTGCAAACAGGGTGTATTCGGCACCTCATCTTTGAATCATATTCCGCCGGAAAATTTGTCAGGAAAATTTAAATTATTTCTTCAATTTTTCAGTTATTATTCCTTTACTTCAACGTAAAATTACATTATCTGTACGTAGCACTCCATTTATGTAAATAAAACAGCTAAAATAAAAAAAATCGGCAATGGATGTTGAAATACTCTAACGAATGACGCGTGAAATCAGCTGTTCACTTTCTGCCTAGCTACAGAGTTCATCGAACTCACCGCATACCATATTACATACCCCTCCCAACCAGTAACAGACGCTCCGATTTGTGCAGAAAAACACAAACAAATCAGTTTTATTGGAATCCCATAAACCTGATTTGTTTGTGTACCAGTCATCTTAGTATGATATATTGAATTCACCCCGACAGTCTGCGGAGGGATGTCCCTTACACCCTGTATTTTTCTACATTGCATTTATCTACATTCCACATACTCGTAGATAGAACGCGATCCAATTAAATCTAAAGAGGAACTGTAGTGTATATTACTTAAAACTACCCTACGGATATAAAACCTTAGCCTATTTTTCTTAATCATATGACTTCGATATGGTTACAGATAAACTCGGAAATGGAATTCAAGATCAAAAATGTAAACATAGGCGTTGCCAATTTAAAATAATAAGACGCCGTCCTATTGCCATCGGTCGTACGATGATGCGTGCGTCCGACGAAAAAGATCGTGCGACCGTGCGTTCAAACATACTGATATCTACTAAATTTCCTATTGAAGATCGCGCGATCATGCAAAAACTGTGCATGTCTGATAAGAGCCATTTCGAGTGTCATCGCATCTCTCCAAAACAGAACACACAATTTCTTATCGCGCGAGCGGTTTCATCGCACGATGTAATCGCATCGCATCATTGCATGAGCGATGACAATAGGATGGCGCCTAACCTCAATTGTGCAGTGTCAAATAGCAAAACACAATATTGTGTTAAAGTTAAAAAAATATCTGAAACAGGTAAAATATAATATTGTACACAGTTTTCAGCTTTTAAAGTGACCTAAATAAAGTTCGATCTAAGGATAAAATATAAATGAGATAAAATCGTGCAAATTATTTTTATGGTACTGGCAATAAGGCAGAAACTCGTAAGCATTTGGACTTTCATTTATTATTTTATAAAATGGTTTTCATTAGAAAGAAAATCATAAGAATCGTTAAAAAAATCATAAATAATAGTGCGTTATCCTAATAATCGATTAATGTTGGGCGCCCCTACTGGTCGCCATTTTATTTTGGTTATTCGGCATAGAGGAAAGTAATACTATTATTCAGTTTCTGACATTGGTCGTGGTTGAATGTGTCCCTCTAAATTTTATTTGTTGTTAAGGTTTTTCTTTGTTGTATTTTACGTTTTCAAAATCAAAATCATATAATTAGAATGACTAGGGAAATGTTGACTACCCCTGAAACGTCACTTTGACAATGACATTTCTTTCTTTATATTTTTGATCTCGAATTTATTTCCGAGTTTAGAATATTTTATCAACTCAACCGAGATGATGATGACATATCTTTGATATCATTCGGCGTCTTGTCGTCGTCGGCTGAAAGAGGTCTACTGTTGTCGGATCTGTTCTTCCCGTATTCAGCGACTCTCGCGATGACGTCATCGATCCTCTGCCCAATACATTAATAAATGCTGGGACCATATTTCTCACATATGTCATTGCATAATCAGCTTATAATGTTCCCACTGCGAGTGGAGTGTACTGTAATCCCACGCAGCCACAGTGCAGGTTGATAGATGTCACATGTCTTCGAATTTTTAGTTCTAGGACATGCCGGTTTCCTCACGATGTTTTCCTTCACCATTTTGATATGTCATTGATGTTACCTTTAACAGGTGTGACAGCTCCAAACAGTCTCCAGTCGTGTTCAGATGGCAACTTGTCTGATTCCTCCTTTATCAACGACTGGCTGTACGGGAACGGAAGACCTGGAACAATTTGTATTTTAATTTAAAACTTTATTTGTGATGAGTGAATGACAGTGTGCCGGTTGACAGAGGAGAATGGAATATAAAACCGATCCCAAGTAACATGGGATAGAGGCAGCAAGGTTTTCATAGCTCGAAGGTACTCCATACATCCAAACCAGGAAATAATTTTGATAAAATATATTATAAAATCAAAAAAAAAAAAAAAAAAAGTAGGACACCAATAATTTAAAATATTTTTCACAATAATTCAAATCAATGCATGCATCAATGGGGAAGATAACTATCAAAAAAATAGTTTTGCATAGGTGGCGTTACGTTACTTTCATTCGACTGCCAATAGAGTTCCTTGCTGGAAACTTTGCCGCGAGATGGCGCTAAGTATTTTTTCATGTCGCAGATTGGTCTTTAAGATGACTTTGACAAGTGACAAACACAACGTGCTCTCTTTCGGCGAAGCTTCCGGAAAACAACCCCATTGTGGTGTCTGAGGTTTTGTGTTATTTACCTGCGTTAGGTCCAGAGTAACGTCTGCCGCGTAGTGCCGCCAACTCAACGTCAGTGCGGTCGGCCAAATGGTTGACGGCCATCGTGAATGTACGGTGAGCGCGGTTGTGAGAGTAGATGAATCTACGGGCAAAAATGATCGTGTTCTATTTTACGTTACAATAAAGTGCTCTTACACACAACTGCCGACTACGCTTGCAGTTGCCTCTGCCGTTGACGCGTGTCGCTCGTGTGTGAAAACACTAAGAAGGGATTCGGTATAATCACGACTGGCAATTAAGCATATTATGGATTCAAATCAGATAAAAATCAGATAAAAAGCTGTTTTTTGTAAATTTCAAAAGTCAGAAGCAAACAAAAGACAACGCTGCGCATTCTTTAATAAAATACTGACTAGGCGAGAAGAGCGTAAGTAAGCCGCTAGAATTACGTTGCATTCACAAGTCGGATAATTTTGGGCACGCCACAATTGCGGCGATAAGTCCCCTCTTTGAGGAGTGGTTGGAGAGGCGTCATGGCACCCTCACCTTCCGCCTGACGCAGGCTCTCACCGGACACGGTTGCTTCGGGAGGTTCCTGTTCCGTATAAGGCTGGAGGAAACGCCCGGGTGTTACCATTGTGTGGATCGCCCGGAGGACACGGTGGAGCATACGGTGGAGGTCTGCCCGGCTTGGGCAGAGCACCGCCGCGTCCTCGCGGAGGCGATCGGCGGCGGCGATCTCTCGCGTCCGGCCCTAGTACAGGCCATGGTACGGAGCGAGAGTGCATGGGAAGCCGTCACCTCCTTCTGCGAAGCTGTAATGCTCGCGAAGGAGGAGGCTGAACGTGTGAGGGAGAAGCAATCTTTGCGCCCTCACGCCCCTAGTCGCCGCGGACGCCCTGGGCGTCGGGAATCGATAGCCGATTCCCGGCCACCGTAGGCGCGGGCTTGCGGATGGCGAGCAATGGGTAGCTCGCCGTCCGGTAAGGACCAGGCCCGGGTCGACGGCGCGTTGTGTTCCACGCGCGCCTCAAAGAGATGTCAGCACTAGCTGAAGGGGTCCGCTAGAGCCGATGCCCGCCAGGGTTGCGGGTTGTTCGAAAGAGTTACCGTGTCCCTGGCACAGGCAACTGAAGGAACACGTGTGGGTTTTAGTCAGTAGAAGTCTGACACACCCTTCCGCTCCGCCCAGAGAGGGAGAAGTTATTTGATGATCTCCCACCCCAAAAGAAAAATGTGTGGTTAGTAAAAGTTGTTTGTTATAATGAGTACTACATGTGTTTAAGTATCGGTCACTTATTACCAGCCACCCTATACAGTGTATACAGGGTGTATCAGAAAGGTGTGGTCAAATTTGAGGGTGTGTACAGACCATCAAACTGAACAACTTTCTCCGTGGGACCAACATCGTAATCACGAAAAAATTATCAGCCGTCCCATACATTTGGCTGGAGAAGGTGTTTAAGTTTTGTATGCGACAGCTGATATTTTTTTCGCGCTTACAATGTTGGCCCCATGGAGAAAATTGTTCAGTATGATGGTCTGTAGCTGTACCATATAAAGAAGACCCCACCTTTCTGGTACACCTTTTAAAAGACATAATACTATTTACCGGAGGTTCTGCCTGAAGAGGTTCAATCTCTTTTCGTGTTCTACATCACTGGCATACCTCTTGCTATGCTTCTTCTTGAACCTAGAATCAAAACAAAATTTAGCTAGCTTTCATAGGTTTTGATTTCCAGAATTAGGTAATTAGTGATTAAATATCACTAACTAACATTGGGACTTATTGTTAAGACTGCGTTCTGCTGTGAAACTAAAATTTTAAAAAAACCGGTCAAGAGCGAGTCGGACTCCCGCACCGAGGGTTCCGTACCATCATAAATAAAAAGTGTGCTATTTAGAGACATCGTTTTATTTTCCTGTAATCTTTATGTAAACTTCTATCACACAGAGTAATTTCAGATTTTTCTCTATGCAAACTTCGGAGATAAGGGGGAACGCTATTTTTTTTTACATTTTTCATAAAAAGTCGAAACTATGCGGTCTAAAAAAAGAAGAAAACATGTTTGAGAATTTGCAAACAGTGCTTTTTCATATGATACCCCACATGCCCTGGTAGCCCCACTTCTAATTCTTAAGACCGCCTTTCCGAACCTGTAGCAAAAAAAAAAATCTTTCTTATTTGCAAAATAGTCGGGCAAACGTCATCTAAAATTGTTCCAAAATTCAAGTTAGTTCTTGAGATATCCAGCTGTGACTGACGGACAGACAGACACTGAGTCGCACCATAAGGGTTCCTTTTTACCATTTTGGTACGGAACCATAAAAAGAAAAGAAGAAAGAACAATTGATTATTATCCACGGATAAGACACACAAAAATGAGCGTCAAGGTCAAAAAAACAAACAAAACTAAAATGATGCCCTCACCTGTCAAACTCATGGTGCACATGCTCATCATTGCCGGGATGCATGAACTCCATCATGGGGTTGAAGGTCGCGTAGTGACGGTTAGCAGGACCAGGGAACATTGTGCACTCCATTGCTGCAACACAAAATGTGCTATGATTTGGTTGATGTTATGGTTAAGTTTGCTCGTAGAATAGCTTATGGGGTCTAAAGTTAAGCTAAGGTCTAAGTCCCCTTCAAAATGGTTGAGCTGAATGGTGCTGATCCTGAACGGGCGCCGTAAGTAGGGACTGGTCATGTCTTATACCGCGGTCCCACTTCTCGCCTTCTCACAAGCCAGCCCGCGCCAAGCCAGGCCGACAGGCCATGGGAACAGTCTGCCTGTTGGCTGTCGTCGCCTGTCCGATCGAATGTATGGGATAATCCGTGGAATGCTCGGCACGAGCCGCAACGGGCCTCGACAGGCCGCAACGAACGCGGCATTAGCTGCCACGGCCTATTTTAATTTAGTTTAATTTTACTTTTTATCATTTTATTACGGACGCTTTTAACGTGCACGCCTTTCTACATTGTTCGCACATGTATATTTTCAACATGACTGATGTAACCAATATTTTAAAAACCGGCTACTGTGGAAATCAATATCTTTTATTATATTTAGAATACCAAATTCAAATTAATGTTATATTATAGCATGACATTTAAAAAAAAATGTAGTTTATGTTTTCCCGCCGATTTTTCCTTGATTATCGATGTTTCTGTAACCATGGAAAAATCGAAATTGCGCGCTATTTTCGAATACGAGTTCCGTCGTGGCACCAACGCAACGCAGACAGAAAGCACGCAATATTAACAACGTGTATAAACAAGGTACGACAAGTGGACGCACGGTGTATTTTTGGTTTGATCTCTTCCGTTCTGGATTTTTTTTTTTCAACAATGAGCCTCGGGGAAATTGTTTAAATCCAACAAGGCGGTGAAACACGCCTTTAAAGAATTTATCGGTTCCCGTTTCCAGGATATCTATAGCAGAGGCATCAACGAACTTTCATTAAAATGGCAAAGTGCATCGAAAATATTTCTTTAAAAAAAAAGTTTGATCTTTTTCTACGTAAATCGGCAATTTCATAGATCTATCTATCATATACCTACCTATCTATCTTGATTTAAAAGTGTCCGTGGAGTTGGCCCATTCTTTTCCATAGAGATTTACCTACGTTTTGGATTGGGCGACCAGCTTCAACTTTTGTTTGAAATTATTAAGAGTGGGTGGTACTCACGCGGTATGTTAAAGATGGCGGGGTCAATCGCCTCCACGTCGTAGTCCACGTAATCAATGTAGTAGTGGTCGTAGTGAGAGCCCAGGAGGGAGTTGTAGCCTTTCATCTCGTACCTGACAGGAATGGCCACAGATTCACCCCTCACTTTCAAAGACTTCTTGTACTTTATCCACATGGTGTACTTGTTCAACTTCTGACCGAAATTCTGAACGAACTGCCATTTTGACACCTGAGAGTCTTCCATTGTTTCGGTTCCTGAAATAAATATACATTTTTAGTTCCTCGTCCACAAGTGACCATTATAGCTAGAAAACTCGAGATTTACATGCGAACATCACGCCTTGATATCTCGAAAGGTTAGGCAGAGGTGTACCTGTAGTACACCCACGCTCGTGGCTAAGTAATAAAAGCCGCACGGGTCGATCCATTAGGTTAAGCGCTTGACGGGGTTGTTCCGTCTATGGGTGACCATCTTTACATACTGAGACTCCTCCGTGCCTCGGAAAGCAAGTTAAGCCGTTGGTCCCGGCTGTCATTCGTGGATCTTTGGCAGTCGTTACGGGTCGTCAGAAGCCCGAAAGTCTTACCAAGGGGTATCGTATTACCCAGTAAAACACTTAATTTTAATCAAAAAAGTCAGTTACACGAAGAACTTAACAAACATTAAAAGAGGTGGACCTAAAACAAATATAGGACATACTAAATCCATGAGTAAAATCAAATGAATGAGACGGAACCTCCGTTGCGGATTCAAGATTAGAAGATAAACAAAGGAGCGGTCGACCTCGTACTGTTCGGACTCCAGCGGTTATCAAAGCAGTGAAGGCGCGAATCCAACGAAATCTTGTCCGCAAGCAAAAAATGTTGGCTCTGCAGATGGGACTAAACAGAACTACTGTTAAATGAAGACCTAGGACTGCGTGCTTATAGAAAAAAAAAAAAACAGCACATCTTAACGCGCGGCTGAAGAAAACCAGACTCGAAAGAAGCCGGGTTTTGTTAAGGCGGTACGCGGGAAAAAATACCGCGAAATACTTTTTTCAGACGAAAAAATTTTTGAGGAGAGTTTCAACAAACAAAATAATAAAGTGTGTGCACACTCTAGTGAAGAAGCGAGCAGACGTGTGCCACGTGTTCAGCGTGGTCATCGCCCTTCGGCATTCATGGTTTGGCTTGGGGTGTCCTATTTGGGTCCAACGGAGGTTTTTTTTTTTTTTGTAAAAAGGATTGAAAACCAGTGCCCTTGTATATCAAAACACAGTCCTAACAAACATTGTGGAACCTCTTTCACAAACTCTTTCTCTTCCGTTGAAAAATATTATAATCGGTGAAAGCTTAGTTTATAAGGAATGCAATGAGCTTACTACGTTTAGTAAATACAATAATAATAATAATAATAAATATTTATTGACATAAATTTTACAATCAATTATGAATCCCCTGGCCCCTAAACTAGTGTTAACTGTATCATAGAGACCAGTGTCTTCGCCTGTTAAGTATATTACAAAAATATGTCAGAACAAAAAATACATAGTTTCGGTTTTAGTAGACTAAAATCTAAATTTAAAAAAGAAAAACAAAAAACATTTTGTGAGGTGTGAGTGTTTGTGTTATGTTAGGGTGGGGGTGTAGATGTAGGGTGGGGATGGCTACGGCAGTATCGGAAACCGTAGTAAAATTTCAATAATATATTTTCTTTTTATATATAGTTATATAATATATTTAACTGTGTCTACTAAACTTTATTATTCTATAATCAGAACTCTAAATTTGTCGATTCCGGAATCCTATTAGTCCTCATGCGCATAGAAATTCCGAGGGACTTACCGATAAACTTGAAGTCAGTCATGTCAGGTAGAACAGTTTGTATTCCTATGGGGTAGTCATCAGATCCTTTCACCTGCAGACAGGTGTCCTGGTTGAGGACGTCCTCTGTTGTGACTGGCGCGATCTGTGGATGACGAGCATTTTGTTAAATGTTGTTTTTATGATAATAAATGGTTAAAATACGAAAAAAAAAATCTGTCCACTCTTTTTAGCAACTTTTTTTTTTTAAGATTCGGAACGATAAAAAATTTTAGTAAAAAATTAAACCCGACTTCCAAAACAAAACACTACAAAGTGAAAAATAACTTTAATTTCGGTAGTCGATGTTTTGTATTTTCATTTTTTGCCACCGACTTCCGAAATTAAAGCTATTTTTCACTTCGTAGTGTTTTGTTTTGCAAGTCGGTTTAATTTTTTGCTAAAAAGTTTTTATTTATCACTTTTTAGTTTTGGTACCTACCGAACACAAAATCGTATACCACTACCAGCTATGTAAATAACAGTGATAGGAAGTTATTAAAACATCATCCACAAAACTAAGTGGGAAAAATACGCATTATTGAACCTAACTCAAAAACTACCCAAGCAAAGTTAATAAAATTTATATGGGACCATCCCTTTCAAACAAAAAAAGAATTTTCCAAATCGGTCCATCAGTCTTTGAGTAATCACGTAACAAACATACAAAAAAAATCTCCTTTTTGAATTCGGTTAATAAAGTATGTCTGGGGCACCCTATGCACTCAGCGCTACCACACTAATCATCATTCTCCTGCCCTTATCCCAATTTATTTGGAATCGGCGCAACATGTACCTTTTCTTCCATATTTCTCTATTAGTCATCATCTTGGTATTCACCCCTTTCTAGCTAAGTCATCCATCTTTTATTACCTACTCTTGTAGCCATCGACATTCATACTCAAAACTTTCCTGACGACATTTTCCTCATTCCTCTGCATCACATGCCCATACCATGACAACCGATTTCCGCACAAATTTTCAGTTACCGGTGTCACTTTAAGACTTCCTCTTATGTACTCATTTCTTATTCTTTCCACACATTCCTCTTAGCATTCTCATCTCAGCTCATATAATTTAATTTAACCCACTAATATAATTAATAAATCCGGGGAATTAAGACATGACACTTGTATAAGGCTGTAATTAAGGCTGACACTTGTATAATTATCTTGGTTATTGGATATTTTACAGCTTCAGTCAACGGTTAGAAGATCCCTTGGAAACTGGAAGTCGTATAAAGCCAAGCGCACATTACAGCCGCAACGGAGTGCAGCCGCAGCGCAACGCATTTTCACACAAAAATTTCCGGTGTGGCCCACCTGCAGTGTGTCCACGCACAATGAACATCTTATAGACTGCCTATAAATTTTCCTGTAATCTGTAAGCATAGAACTATTTTCTGTATTTTTCCAAATTTTTGGCTCTGTAGTTTCAGAGATAATGGTGAATTTTCGTCTATTTTCTTAAATAACTTTAAACAATTTATTGAAAAATTATTTAAAAAATCTATTAGTGACCCTCACAGTAAGCCCTTTTATTTGATATGTCACACGGTACAGTTTGCGAAACTTTTCTTTTTTCTTATTTGCCCTTCAAAAGTGACCCCCATATTCAAAACTCATTTATTTAAGTTACACGCCCGTGTTTGGGTCACAGAAATTCATATGTGGACAGACAGACAAACACACGAGTGATCCTATAAGGGATCCGTTTTTCCTTTTGAAGTACCTACGAAACCCTAAAAATGTACGACAGTGATGCGAGGATTTTTGCAATGCATTCCATTGCGGCGCGGGCCGTCCTAATCTGCGCTAACCTTAAAACTCACCTTGATAGAAGTGCCATTAGGCTTGTACACGGAGGAATCCAGTTGGTACGTCTTGACCATAGCGCCATAGTAGTCTATGCGGGACTTACCCGCTTTGCTGTCAAACCTGGGAACAAAACATCGAGTTTTGAAACTGTCTTTGTTACCCTCTCGCTCGAAGGGACAGACAGCTTTAAGATAAATGATGATAAATTATATTGTTTTCTGTAAATTGGTTCAAAAAAACACTTTTACACTACAAAAAAAATTATCTTTTAAAACTAGATAAGTTCGGTGTTTCTTATCCGGCTAGTCTGAGAAGAAACGCCGAAACAAACTCAGAGGTCACAATTTCTTTAAGAGGATTGTGAAGTGCCGATACGCGGCGCGAGTCTTGGAGGCAATTACCTACATTTCATACAATTATTTACATAAACATTGTTTCGAGCGATAACGTTTTCACTCCCCTAAAACTTCACGAAATGAGTCGAATTTCTCTCATTACATTCAGTACACCTTAATCTAGGTCTGTACGTTTTCTTTTTTAGTAATTCAATTTAATTTAATTTTAAAAAATAAAAACGCTCGAGGAAGTTTTTATGTAATAATAAAGATATTTAGATGCTTATAACTTATATCTTATGCAATATTTCTTTAAAATAAAACGTACGAACCTAGTTTTTCATTATACCTACAACATTTCCAAAAATTATGAAAATTAGACTATGTTTACGGGGACAAAAACGTTATCGCTTTTTGTATGTAAATTTACAGCTTCACAATCCTCAAAGTCCAAACCATGCAGATTAGCTGATGTGGTCTTTTGAGGAGAGAACCAACAGATTTGAGCCACCCTGTCCAGTCAGTACACGCATGTGTCAGTGATCGTGTAGCTCACCTCAGAAAATCTATGGGCTAATATGTATGGAGCATGAATATTTAATAGGAACCTTAGCGATTCGTTAAACAAGAGACCCTAAAGCACACATCAAGGGGGAAGCGCCAAGCTAGCCCGCGAAATTCAAATTTTCTTACATTTGAAAGTGTCGCAAAGTGTGCAATTCCGACCCCCAAGATACAGGCATATGTCTAGTTTGGGGGTCACCGTCCAATCTTCTTGTACAGCCTGATGATTAATAAATAAACTTGAAATTTGATTTAGGAACAAACAGTAATTCACAAACAACTGGATTCTTATCTGACTAGTTTTTAACAAACCTATAGCTCCCTATCTTAATATAAAATTAGGTAATTAACCAACACATTTTAAATAATTCAACAAGTTTTTCGAATAGCACAACATTTTGAGTAACCTACAACCTAATACTGACTTGCAAATTGCAAAAAACGTAAAAAAAAATTGAATTTCGCGGGCTACCCAGAGCTTTCGCCTTCAATGCCGAACCTAACAATTTTATGACATCCTTTGAACTGAACAGCTAGTGTCTGGGGAAGAACGCTCCGATTGCAGTTTGTTCAAAATTCCACCTTTACAAAAACTAAAGAAGATTCTCCAATGTTTTTACTTTGAAATCCGGGTTAACACAATAAAATTTTATTTTTCACAATATGGCGTCTCGTGGTCGATATGTTACGGCTAAAACCCGAAGTGTGGCTACACCTAGTTTTAGCCAGCTAGAACTAGGTATAGATAGGTAACCGATTGCATTCGGACCCTGGCTCACCTGTGGGGACAGTTCTAACCTAACCTAACCTACCTTTCAGCCTAAGCCTAAGTTTAACCAACTGTTATACTCGTAGTTGTAGCCGGCTCAATCGGTTACCTACACCTAGTTATAGCCGGCTATAACTAGGTGTAGCTGCACTTCGGGTTTTTGCCGTAACAGTTATATTAAATTTTAATTAGGTACAGACGCCAGCACATCAAGCTACTACAATCTGTCAAATTTCTTTAATAGATTTTCAACTTTATCGCTAAAGCATTAGGTTCAAGGTTGATTGGGAAAATTTTACAGTTTTGGGTAGCTTAACCTGCTGGCGTCTGTACTGTCATGTCTTCATTGTCTCACAAAATTAAGAAAAATCGATTGACGTAAGAATCATCAAGATCAGCCCACGCGTTTAGTCTCTAGAGCGCCACAAAGTTTCAAACATACATAATTAAATATATCGCTGCTTTGCATGAATACCCGCACAAACCAAAATTTTGAAGTTACTGGTTTATAACATAGCCATATGCAAAATAGTCCTTATTTCATGGAAGTAAGACTCACATTCATAACGGCAAAACCGCCTATTATGCCGTAATGAATGTGAGTCTTACTGACCATGAAATAAGGACTATTTTTTCATGAATACCCATGCAAAGCAGCGATATCGCACCTTTAGAATTACAATGACATAAGTGCAAATACTATACACTCGAGAAAAATGCATTTGAAACTTTATTTTTACTCTTTCCTCAATATCTTTTTGTTACGATAATATTTATAGATAATTAATATTATACAAATACCTGGTTATATATACTTTAATGTTAGTTAAACATAATGTCTTTGTATTTTGTAGTTTAATTAACACAAATTTTCGAAATACGGGGCACCTACAGTTAAGTCATTGTTCCACTAAAATATATATAAAATATTAAAAAATAGTGACAAACAATGACGTTAACGTACAACATAAGTAGAATTAAAAAATATTTTTTATTACTATCTCAATAATGAAGCATGTGAAGATTCAGAGTAAGGTTCAACTTTTCAATATGATTATATTACAGGTAATTTTCTTAATTCTAACAAAACAACAAACTAACACTAAAATAAAGTTACAAAAATAATATCCTAACCAACTAAAACTATTAAAAAAAACTAAAATATGGCGTCGAAAAATTCATCCGCATCGCTGTCGTCTGGTAATGTACCCAAGAGACTGGCGGCATTATCATCATCTCAATAATTGTATGTCCAAAAAGAAAAAGAAATATTTAGAAGTTAGTATATAACTTGAAAAAGGCGAATTGAAACCATTTTGTTTCGTGTTATAAAGAAAAACGTTAATAGGGTGCTACTTATTGCAGAAGATAAATAAAACATAGATTATAATAGAAAATTATCTAGATATTTATTTATTTTGATACAAATCAATTAACATCAGTCTTCTGAAGACTTTTTTAAAGACATAAAATACGTAGGTAATATTTAAAAAAACTTATTAACACTTAAAAATCACATAATCAGGCGTTGTTGCTTTCAAGTCTCGCTCAATTTGACGTTGACGCTACTTCCATCTAGCGGTATTTATTGAAATTACAAAAAAGTCAATATTCCATAAGATAGTTTGTCACTGTTTACAGCGTTCGTAATACCTAACTAATTTTAATGATATTTTGCACTTGCGTCATTGTAATTCTAAAGGTGCTATATAGGCTGATAAACTAATTACCCTCCTTCGCGTCACGCAGTCGAGTAAATAGAGCAGTCTCTAACAAACAAAGACTAGATATTTGTTTACACGTTTTGAACTCTTTATCAACAGGTCGGGTCGTCCGACATGCGGTCATACCATATTATCTGTCGTCTGTCGCAAATATATATATAGTTGTAGATTATGTGGGGCCGCAGCCGCGTCATTGAGGTTCAATGGCCGCCTTGACCCACGTCTGTAGTCCCCGAAGGGTTAGTCATGGGGTGTTAAATATGTACAACTAAGTACATTTCGCCATTTATGTTAAATCCCATGTAATAGAGGCCGAGCCTATCGCCACTAACCTGATCATTAGGATCAATCATTGCGTTTATAGTGTCAACACTCAACAGTCTATTGAAAAACTAGTTACCGGCCGTAAATATTGCACATGGATTGAAAAGCACATGAAACAAGTACCTATTATAACACAGCGAGTATTAGATAAAATCTGTCACACACAATTACCAGTGACAAAGACGACTCTCTACAAAGCCCAACATTTTCTAAATATCCCATGTCGTCCGTGAACTTCTGAGATCTTCTATCTACCTGCAAACCAATTTAACAGGAGGAACATAAAACTAATTTATTAATATTTTTTGGAGAATTTTGGTAAACCAAAAAGTAGTTGGTTAGTATTTATGTCTTTTATGAAATCATAATTAAATGCAGTTAGTATTGTGTTGTTTTTATTTTAATAGTAATTAGGAGTTGGCATTATAAAAAAGTTTTGCGCAAAAATACTATGTAGATGTGCAATATTTACGGCCAGTTACTGTATGAAGTGGTAAGAATCAGTAACATTTTAACTGCCACTGAGGGATCCATAGGTTCGTTCCACGGTCTTTTATTTAGTTATTCTAATAGGAAAGTTCGGAGTACTCCGGAGTCTAGGTTAATGATCGCCTATGCGTGCCCGTGCGAAATCAGTGAAGATACAATCAATTCCAGCTCTTTTATAATAAACGCGTTTATTTTTTATATGCCATATCTCTAGGGTATTAATGAGACCATCATTTTGAACAACTTTACTATGGGACCAAACCTGAAATCGCGAAAAAAAATCAGCTGTCCCATACATTTATGTTCGCAAAACTCGTCAAAATGTAGGGAACTGCTGATTTTTTTCGCGATTTCAGTTTAGGTCCCATAGTAAAAGTTGTTCAAAATGTTGGTCTCATTAATACCCTACAGTTATGGTATATAAAAAAAACACACACAAACAAAAAACAAGCATGTCTATTGCTTAATATTGCGCACTTGGCTTATTAAGTTGGCTTGTGTTAATTGGCTGAACATTGTAACGATTGTACGTATAAATAGACCAATAAATAAACTGATTAATTAATTAATTAAGACCTTGATGTAAGATTGCCGTTTAAACAAAATTTGCGCGTGCGCACCGCACCATACACGAGATTTAGTGTGAGAGACAGAGAGAGAGAGTTATATCTTCCTTCTCTCGACTCTCTCACGTAACGAAATGTGCCTAAACGTGACGCGTCCTTGAAATTTCGCTCTCAATGGGGAAGAAAACTGCCAAATTAGTTCCACGTAGATGGCGCTAAGTGTTTGTTACGTTCATTCAGCTGCCAATGGAGTTTGCAGTTCCGCAAATCCCGCAGATCCACAGGATTGATGACCTCAATCCCGCAGGCCTGCGGGATTAGATTATTTATTTATTATTATTAATTGCTGACGCTGAATCATAGCCATTATGAGCATGCGATGATGTTGTATGTTCGTGTTATATCACGCCTATTATTCTTAAATAACTTGAGATGAGAAAAAAGTACTGGGAACGTAGATAAAGAATAGTTCATTCTCTATCTACGACTGGGAAACACTTAAATCAGTGTGGCCTGAAATATGAATTATGATTTGTCTATGCCATTGTGTAACAAACTCATTATTGGTAAAAATGTCGCTTAGCGGTCCAGCTGGGGTGGTGGCTGATTCCAGCGTCGTCATATAGACTGTCATTGACACACTAAGCAGAAGTTTTGAGTATGCATTGCCTATATACTGAATGATTTTATTTACCGTCTTGAAAAAAAAAATGGGTACAATAGTATTTTTCAATAGCTTAGACCATAATTGCTCTATCAATAAACACTACATTTGAAGTAAACTAGAACAATAAAACCAGAAATTTTAAAAAACTTTATGAATGTATGATTACAAATAAATTTTTTGTTTTTTTTTCAAAAATTAAAACTAAGTATGCCATAAGCTTCTACTCCGTTCACCCATTATGCCTTATTCTTTTCAAGGCGGTAAAAAAAATCACCCAGTATAGTCATCCACATGGATGGCTAGAAAAATAGGCGAAGACCAAAGTAACAATGATGTTTGAAAGATGATATGGCTAGAAAGTGGTGACTACCGAGATGACGACTAATAGAGAAGTATGGAAGAAAAAGACATGTTGCGCCGGGAATGCCCGATTTTTTGCTTTGAATCGATCTTCCGGATCGTAATGGATCGTAACCTCGTTAATCGATTCACGATCTTAATCGTAATGTTTTGAATCGATCTTACTGGATCGCGGAAGATCGTATCGTAATTTTATAAAAGTAATGAAAACCGCAATACTAGGTTTTCATGCATGCAATTTTTAAATTGGTAGTATTTCCTTTCGGTTTAAAATCTGTTTATACAATTTACATAGTCCACCCGTGTCACATTTAATAAAAAATGTCCAAACCTTTGATTTTGTTGGCGGGGCCACGTTAAAAAGTATTTTAAAATAATAGGCCACGCTCACAGATAGAACTCTTCCTATTGCACTAATACAATTACAGAGATAGCAATGTTTGTGAGGAACCAAACGCACTTGTTTGCTAAAGTCAGAAAGAACTGCAAGTATATTAGGGTGGGGAAAAAGTCTTTTCGCATTATAGTATGTATGAACTTGTAATAAAATCTCTTTGGCTATACTATTTGTATCTGGCTGGTTTTGGTATCATTGAAAGTTTAAATTTTAAAGAACATAATTCCAAATTCAAATTAGGAAAATGTGTGATTTTTATTTGTTTTTCGTACCGTCAAGATGAGTGAATCTAATGAAGAAATTCGATACATTTTAAAATTTTACTACAAAAAAGGTAAAAATGCAACGCAAGCCGCGAAAAAAATTTGCGATGTTTATGGACCTAGTGTAGTGTCTGTGAGAGTAGCACAAATTTGGTTTAAGCGTTTTCAATCCGGAAATTTTGATGTCAAAGATGCACGTCGCTCTGGTCGCCCTATTACGGATAAAATGGATGCCATTTTTGAAAAAGTGGAGCAAGATCGGCATATCAGTAGTTACGACGTAGCTGAAGAACTGGAAAATGACCACAAAACAGTTTTGGCGCATTTGAAAAAAACTGGGTACACAAAAAAGGTCGACATTTGGGTACCTCACGAGCTCACTGAAAGAAACCTAATGAACCGTGTACTCATTTGTGATTCTTTATTACGACGTAATGAAACCGAACTATTTTTGAAGAAGCTGATAACTGGTGATGAAAAGTGGATCACGTATGACAAGAACGTGCGAAAAAGGTCGTGGTCAAAGGCCGGTCAGGCTTCACAGACTGTGGCGAAACCCGGGTTAACTCGCAACAAGGTGATGCTGTGTGTGTGGTGGGATTGGAAGGGCATTATTCATTATGAGCTGTTACCACCAGACAGGACCATCGATTCTGAACTCTACTGCGAACAACTGATGAGATTAAAGCAAGAAGTTGAGAGAAAGCGGCCGGAATTAATCAACAGAAGGGGTGTGGTTTTTCATCATGATAACGCTAGACCTCACACATCTTTAGCCACTCAGCAAAAATTAAGAGAGTTTGGCTGGGAGGTGTTAATGCATCCGCCGTATAGTCCTGACCTTGCACCTTCAGATTTCCACCTGTTTCGGTCTCTTCAGAATTCTTTAGGTAGTGTCAGGTTAACATCACGAGAGGACTGTCAAAACCACTTGTCGCGGTATTTTGACCAGAAGTCCCAAAATTTCTATAGCAATGGGATCATGTCCCTACCTACAAGATGTCAAAAAGTTATCGAACAAAATGGTACCTACATACTTTAGTTAAATGTAAATAAACCATATTAAAAAATGTTTTGAATTTTCTTTAAAAAATGCGAAGAAACTTTTTCCCCAACCTATTAAATCAAGGGATCCTACCCTACCAAGCTGAATGTTGTAGTATGAAGCACTTTTCATTAAAAAAAAAATAGTCAAATGATGTGCATAAAAGTGTATAATCACATTCCACGTTTTTACAGAGAACTTCCTATGAATAATTTAAAAAACAAATTCAAACAAAGGTTGATTGGAAATTGCTTTTACACAATGAGTGAATGTTTCAAGTACAACCAAAATTAATATATGGAAAGAATTGATCGTTAATTATAAAACTTTGTAATGAATAAAGTAAATAATTATTTCCTACTTCTACAAAAAATAAATTTGACATTTCACATTTTGACATTTCAGTTTAACATTATTTAATATATTGTGTTGTCCTTGCAGGGTACTCAAACAGATCCAGTTTTAACTTAAGGCTGTATAACTGATCAACCTCAGCGAATACATTTTGTTTCCTTCAACCTTGACATTGGCAAAATCATCGATAAAACGATGGAGCCATTACTCTAAGATTGGAATTGGAATTATATAACTATGTGACATTCTAATGATTTGTAATTAACTTCAATTTATTGCAATAAAATTCTAATTAAATGTAATGCTATTTATAAGTCAGTAATTTTCGCATGCCTACTGCAGGTGAGATGTCTGTGTATCACCTATAAACTGTAACAGCTTTGTAAAACCACATCTCTAGCGAATAAGTGATTATATTCTATTCTCTATTCTATTCAAAGAATTAAAGAAAACAAAATCAGAAAATGCTAACATACCCAATACCCGACAATAAAATAAGCAAAATATTATCACGGTATCACCTACCGTCATGTTTCATTCAATACCCCGCTTTTGAATAGGTAATGTAACTCGAAACAATCGAAACCAATCTCCTTCAATGTTTATGTAGATAATCTTACTTTGTTGTAGTTCGTACGGTACGTTTCGGTTGACGTTTAAGTTTTAGTTCATACGATCTTGGCGCATACGATTCGATCTGGGTGAAGATCGCATCCTGTTAAATCGATTATAAAAATCGGTAGATCGTATGGCCACTGATCGATCTTCTGGAAGATTCAGATCGGGCATCCCTAGCGCCGACCCCAAATAAATTAGAGTAAGGGCAAGATACATGGTATTCCAAAGCGAAAAGGACAGTATCTCTGACATAGCTGGCAGAACTAGCAAGCTTGTGTCATGTCAGTCGTAGGACCAGTGGCTGTTGGAGGACGATTCCTCGAGTGGTCTTTTTACCATTCTGATTAAATTTGTAACTCTTTAGGGCAATTACTATAAGTAAAGATTTATCTGCATGTACAATCAACCTTGAACCTAATGCTTTAGCGATAAAGTTGAAAATCTATTAAAGAAATTTGTCCGATTGTAGTAGCTTGATATGCTGGCGTCGTCTGTTCTATAGTTTGACCAAGATCGCTGTACCGCGCCTTAGGAATGCGCGGCGAGGCGGGGTGCAGCGCTGGCGAATGAGCGGTGGGACGCCGTGAGCGGTGACGAATGAGCGGCCTGCAGTGCCCCCGTCTCGCCGCGCACATACCTACGGCGCGGTACAGCGGTCTTGGACAAACTATAACATCTCTTTTAAGCTCAACACAACACAATTAGCAACTGTAGAGTGCATATTGAGTCTAATTTAGGCTACAATAATCGACGACGGCCAGTCCGGCAACGAATGTCCACATTCTCTTCCTTCATATAGAGTTAGAAACGACGGATAATGGTGAAGTACATAGCAACATTCGCCAGCTTCCTTTGTCGATTTCCTCGTATTTCGTTGTTTATAAACTGTAAAACAGAGACAACATAGAGGCTACTAACAATGACGCTTGCTATGCTTTGATTTATAAGTAGATACTGTGGGTAGATACCTGATATCTACGACTGGGTCATTGTGCCGCAAAATCTGAATTAGGCTCTAGACAGACGGACTGCATTTCAACTGCACCCCCACTGTAAATTTGCAGACTGAATTCAGTTAGTATGACTGCAATTGAGTCCCTACTATTTTTAATAACCTTCCAGACGATATAAACAGTTGTATCACAAAAACCGCCTTTAAAAATAAAATACATAAGTATCTCTTTAATATTTTTTGTCAAAGCCTCACTGTAGAGAATAACTAAAAATAAAATAAAAAATTCTGTTTTTAAATTTAAGAAATTAAGAAATAGTTTTAATTGCATGTATGTGAAAAAGTGTCATTATAAAAAATAAATATCTGCTTAATTCTTTATGCAAACGCTTCTTTATGCTACACCCTTACCGACCCTTTTTTTTACGATGTTTTCGAAACAATAGAGATGCACAACGAACGCACATGTGCGGCTAGCCGCACTCGAAGAAAGTTATGAAAACGCGCATGTGCGTCTGCCGCGCCTAATGTATTAATAGTTACAAAAAAAAAAGGAGCTACGTCTGCCAACAAACTGCTTTGCAGTTTGGCGGAGGTAAATATTTATGTAAAAAAATTGTTTCTGTGAATAAATACTTTTTCATTTTTTTTTTTTCAATTAAACTACAAACCAACCGTGCAGCCCGATTGCAGTCGGTGTGCAGTTGGCGTGCAGTTCCAACGACTGCACGCTGATTGCAATCTAGCTGCATGGTCAACGTGCAATTAAAATGCAGTGGGACAGGAGCGGGCGGGCGGGGTAGGTATATACTAGCAGGCGGTCTGCGTAGTGATGCAGTTCTATAGCAGTTCAAATACAGTTGGTCCAACTGTATTTTAACTGCAGGTCAACCGTGCAGCTAGCTTGCAGTCATTTATTTATTTCATAACAAAATACATTGTGTTGAAAATATTACAGTGATGTGATGATAAATAAAATAATAAAAAACAAAAGCATTACATTCATATTTCAAATTAATTACGCATTATAATACCTAATAATAATAGATGAAGAAATACAATATCATATCCGTCGTTGGTCATTTATGAACTCATCGATACTATAATACCCCTTCTTCAACAAATATGTCCTTAATTTGTTTTTAAATAAGTTTATGCTATGTATACATTTAAATTCTACAGGCAACTTGTTGAATAAAGTAACTGATTGAACTCTACAACTATTTTCGGCCCACCACGTTCAGTTTTGGTTGAATAGTAGAAGGTAAGTCGTTTCTTCGAGTACTTTCTCTAACCTGTCTTTCCTCATTGGACTCAAATTTGTGCAAATGTTTAACTAAGTTTGTCAACAAAACTAGAACGTAGAGACATGGGACCGTCAAAATTTTGAGTGAAATGAAGTGGTCCTTGCATGATTCAATCTGATTTAGTCGGAGCATTGCCCTCACAGCTCTTTTTTGCATTACAAATGCTGAGTGGAAATGGTGGCAGTCAGCGTGCAGTTGAAATGCAGTCTGTCTGTCTAGAGCCTTACGAAGTTAAAAATTCAACGCAGAAATGGAGGACGATGTTGCTTATCTTCCAGCTAGACTAATCGAGACTATATTTTATTCGCCTTTTATACTACACTAGCTGTTGCTCGCGACTTCGTCTGCAATTCAGGATGGAAAGTAGCCTCGGACTTCAACAAATATTTGAAAAAAAAATTGCCGAATTGTTCCAGCCGTTCTCGAGTTTTGCGCTTAACACACATTTAGCCATTAATTTTTATTTATATAGAAGTAGATGAAGATACGATTGGGGAGCGACCTATTTTTTTTTAGCTGGAGAGTCGTATGTACCTAGCCTAATACTTTGGTTTAGGTCTGTCCGGCGGTTAGGTGCCCACAGTCAAACCATCCAAAAGGCCATCTATTTCTTTTTTACTGGACTTCGTAAGATTAGGGCCACCGTATGGCCACATTACTCCACTTTTTGACCTAATCATCGAATCCATAAATATACATGGTTATTGGTAAAACACCAGCAACCTCTTAAGGGGTCATTGTACTCATCATTATGAACAACTTTTACTATGGGACCAAACCTGAAATCGCGAAAAAAAAGTCAGCTGTTCAGTACTTTTATGTTCGCATAATTCATCAAAATGAACTGAACAGCTGATTTCTTTTTTCGCGATTTCAGGTTTGGTCCCATAGTAAAAGTTGTTCATAATGATGAGTACAATGACCCCTTAAGAGGTTGCTGGTGTTTTACAAATAACCCTGTAGTTATTAATGCGAAAGTAACTCTGTCTGTCTTTTACCTTTTTACGCTTAAAGGAAATCGGAACATCTATATGATTACTTCAGTAACACTGTAACAGGTATCTTTTTAGTTTTAAAGGGTGGATAGAGGAGGACATTGTTATCAATGTTCGCATTCCAAAAAATCGCTCAATCAATTCACAAAATGGGGTCATAATAATTTGAAATTCCACAGTTACTTATTGAGAGCATTTATTTTATTTAAACAATATTATAGGCACAGCTGTTTTGCCGATATTGTTCAATAAATGACTCACAATTGTTATTTTTTTAGGTGAAAAGGTGAAGCACCGGCGGAGAATTTCAAAACAATATGCTGATTACGGACATTTCACACTATGTTAACTTGTGTAGGTTTTACTTCACTTTATTTATATAATATCATTGGTTTTATATGACAGTAGGCAGATGCCCATCTGCCCAGCCTTTTCTCAACTATGTTGGTGTCGAGTTACAATCTAACCGAATGCAGCTGAATACCAGTATTTCCCATGGAGCGACTGACTATCTGACCTCCACAACCCAGTAACTGGGTAATACACACAGAACATATAAAAAGAGGTAATACGATACCCCTACGGCACGGAGGAGTCTCGGTATGTAAAGATGGTTACCCATCCACGGACCAACATTAATAACTGTGGATTTTTCCGTTCTGTCTAAACTAACAGGTGAAGGTATTTCATATCATAACAAAAAAGAAACCGATCAAGAGCAAGTCAGACTCGCGGACCGAGGGTTCCGTACCATCATAAAAAAGGGTAGTATTTAAACGCAAATCAAAATATTACTTTTTGTATCCAAAAATAATCCGAATTCCAATCAAAATTACTGATTGCAAAGCAAAATACTCAACTCAAAATATAACTAAATAAGAAACAATTTATATTCGTGGCGCACCGCAATAAAGCTTTTTAATTAATGCGCTAATAATGACTAGCGCACATTAAACCTTATTACCTTACCTTTTATCATTCTTGAGAAAACAAATTATTTTAACTTACCCTTCGTGCCCTTTGCTCGCTCTTGCATCCTAGAACGGAGCTCCTATTTATGTGTAAAGGGTTTAAAGTAACCTAACCAAACCTAACCTCGGAGTTAATATTAGTCACCATGTCATTTTGCTATGAGTCTGAGTATTATGTATGTACGCTCTGGTTAATTTGCTGTGCAGTCAGTATTGTTTTGATGTAAAAAAGTATATAAATAATGGAAATAAATTGATAGGTCATTGTTTATTTGATGTGCAATTAATAATATCCCTTTAAAAAAAAGTGTGCTATTAAGGTCTTTTTTGCAATAAAAAAATTACCAACTCGCACTGGGCCCGCGTGGTGGATTAGCCCACTCCCTCTCGTAGAGAGGTGGCCTGTGTCCCAACTGTGGGAACAAATACACAATCATACATACATATGTGTGTGTTATATATATATATATATATATATATGTGGGCTGATTATGCAGTACCTAATCAAACAATTATTATACAGACTAAATAACATAATGTTTGGATTTCTTTCTATTGACATCCTTTATTATTAAATAGTAGGGATGCGCCGAAATTCGGTTTTCATGCGGTTTACCGAACTTCGGTATTCGGCCGAACATTCGAAACAAGAAAAGAAAATATTAAAATAACTCAACTGTTTTGACTAAAATAATAAAACTAAACAATAAATAGAAGCTTCTGATGTTATTTTACATAGAATCACAAGATTTTCTTTATTGTTTGCTAGTTGTTACTTATTTAACATTTAATTGTTTTCTAAACATTATCAGAGCTTTGACATCTAAATATTTAAATAATTATTTCCTAATGCTTATATAAAAAATAAAAATATTGATTCTAATTTATATTTTATAAAAGTGTCAAATGAAATCTTATTAGACACTTACTTGTATTTAATATTTACCAAGGGCAGGCTATGATGACAAACACCAAGGATTCTGTGTTATCTGGCAGGCGTAAATCGATGGTTAAGAACTAATAGTTTTTCACTTTTTAATGCTACCTGCATGTATTTACTTAAAGTTTAATTTATCTTAGCCTATTTAGACACTATCTCAAAATTCACAAAATTGTTGCAGTTATTCGCTATAGAGCAGTTCGTGGCTATGTAATAACAGCCGCACGGGTCGATCCATCAGGTTAAGCTACGCTTGCCGAGGTTGGTCTGTGGATGGGTGACCATCTTTTCATACCGAGGTTCCTCCATGCCTCGGAAAGCACGTTAAGCCGTTGGTCCCGGCTGTCATTCGAGGATCTTTGACAGTCGTTACGGGTCGTCAGAAGCCCGAAAGTCTGACAACCAGTCTTACCAAGGGGTATCGTATTACCCAGTAACTGAGTTGTGGAGGTCAGATAGGCAGTCGCATCATGTAAAATACTGGTATTCAGCTGCATCTGATTAGACTGGAAGCTAACCCCAACATATTTGGGAAAAGGCTAGGCAGATTGATTCGCTATAGAGCAGCTAAGAGCGTGTATTTTTTATAACATTTTTTATCTCCTGTAAAGTGAACTTTATTGAGATAGACACTAATGATTCTTAACCGTCGATAAAAACATTTTTGTTCTTATTACATTTCCTAGTGAAATAACCGAAGTTCGGCCGAAGTTCGTATTCGGTTCAAACCGCATTCGGCCCATCCCTATTACCTAAATAGACATTGAGGAAAAAGATAACATTAATTAATAACTAATGATGGCTGATGTGTTCTGGGTTCAAGGTTTAAATTAAATATTGTTTATCATTTGTATTTGTTACACATTATGAGTTTCTGACAGTGGTAACTGTAATTGCATTTTGTGTGTATTCATCACCACCATCATTCTCCTCAAATCTCCTGCCCTCGTCCCAATTTATTTGGGGTCGGCGCAACATGTACTTTTCTTCCATACTTCTCTATTAGTCGTCAACTCGGTAGTCACTCCCTCTATTCATATCATCTTTCACACACATCATATCGTTTCTATGGTCTTCTCCTACTCGTATAGACATCCTCATTCATACTCAATACTTTCCTGACGACATTTTCCTCATTCCTCCGCATCACAAGCCCATACCATGACAACCAAATTACACACAACTTCTCAGTCACCGGTGCGTTTTCAGACTAGTGGTGTACTCGGTAGTCATTCATTTGGTGGAGGTTATAACTGCATTTTGGCTCAATTATTTCAATATTCCTTTTGAAAATGTACTACGTTTTCACATTTTAAGTCATCATATTTCTGTTAAAATCGGAAAATTCTCTTCATTTCTACAACCGGCCAAGTGCGAGTTAGCCTCGCACACGAAGGGTTCTGTACCATGGTTTGATATATGTCACGTATTACGGCTCAAGAGATACAGCGATTGTTAAGGTCGAGCAAAAAAATCACGTTTCTTGTATGCCCCCTCCCCATTAAATTTTTATTTTTATTGTTTGTTGCTATAGCGGCAATAGCTGTGAAAATTTCAAGCCCGCTGACAGACAGACGCACAACGGATACTTGGTAATGGCCGTTGGCACCCTATGAGTACGGAACCCTATTTTTTTAAATTGATGCTAAGTATTGAAGATGATGATAAAGCATTATATACACTGCTTTTTTATTGGCTAGGGAACTGTCACGATAGTGTTGTACTCATCACTATGAACAACTTTTACTATGGGTACCGAACCTGAAATTGTGAAAAAAAAATTCAGCTGCAAAAATTTATGTTCATGTAACTCGTCAAAATGTGGGCAACAGCTGATTTTTATTTCACGATTTCCGTTTTGGTCCCACAGTAAAAGTTGTTCATAATGATGAGTACAACACTATAGTGGCACCTCCCTAGCCAATAAAAAATTAGCGTGTATGATAGCTACAATACATATTATTGTAACACTTTATTATAGAACTGAGAACTGTAGCGGGAAGCTTCAGCTCTTCAATTGTAAAGCAGTGTGAGCGAATATCATGTAGGTACATTGAAGAGGATTGCAGATTTTAGTTCAAAAAATTTGGATGTCACGTGATCAACTTTGAACTTTAATATCTCGGAAACGTGACACTACGGGGTTTGGTCTTATTATGTTTTCTGTTTGCATTAATGTCAGCTATCGATTTATATCGATAACACGCGAGGCCGCCATTTTGAAAAAAAAATCAAAATGGCGGTATAGACTTTTGATTTAATGCTACATTCAGAATCAGAATCAGAATCAGAATTATTTATTTGTAAAACATAGGTGAAGAACATATATACATTAATCATACATGTCAAGGTCTTAAATAGATAAGTGTTGCACTATGCTTTGTCATTGTTGACATACAAATATTAAAGTCAAGTTAACAAAATTTTCTATCAATTTTATACAAATACATTAAAATAATCAATTTAATAATGTCCACTACAAGAAAGAAAAAACAAAAAACACACACAAGAAGATCATAACAAAAGAACATGCGAGAAATTATTCGTCCGTTACATTAATAATATGAATTAATAAAATTAAAGAATTTAATCAAATAGTCATCCAAAATTAAAATAGTCATCCAAGTCAACATTAATAATATAGATTTATAAAATTACATAATCTCATAATTCATCATATCATAATTTAATCAAATAGTATTATCATTAAAATAGTCATCCAAGGCATAATAACATTTCTCAACTAATAACTTGTGAAGACACTTTTTGAATTTCTTTAATGGCATACATTTTATAGCATCAGGTATTTTATTAAAAATCTTTGGTGCAACACCAAAGAAGCTCTTTTTCATTAACGCAGTATTACATTTCAACGTACATAGTTGATTTTCATATTGACTCCGAATGGGGGTCTTCTTAACTGTTGAAAATTTTGTAAATAAATGTGGATTTGATTTTATAAATAGTGCAGTTTCTAATATATATATAGCTGGTAACGTTAATATTTTTAATTTCTTGAAGTAGGGAACGCAACTATCTGTTGACTTTAAATTACACATGGATCTTACACACCTTCTTTGCATCCTAAATACCAGTTCCCTATTTGTTGATTGCCCCCAGAAAACAACACCATAACGGAGAATAGAGACTACAAGTCCATGATAGGCTGTTAACAGTGTCTCAGAATTAACTCTCTTAGATAATTGAAACAATAGATACGCAGATTTACTCAGTCGTTTACAAACCACTTCCAGGTGAGGTTTCCAAGTCAACTTATGGTCTACAGTTATGCCTAAGAATTTTGCACTCGTAACTTCTTCTATTTTACACTCATCGTAGGTAATATTAAGGGGTAGATTCTCAAGTCGTTGATGAAACTGTATAATTTTAGTTTTATTCAAATTGATCACAAGATTATTATTATTTAGCCAATTAATAATGTTATTTAGCGAGTTATTGATCTCATTTCGATATTCGTGTGGATCAGTGCATTCTATGATAGCCGTACTGTCATCTGCAAAAAGTACCATTTTGTTTCTCAAATTTCTTGGGAGATCATTGATATATATTAAGAAAAGTGGCGGCCCGAGTACAGTGCCCTGAGGCACACCATACTTCACGGACCTCGCTTCAGAGACATATGTAGTTTCTAATTTGCTTATAGGACAAATTCTGGAAATCTCAGTACACTGTGTCCTATCACTTAGGTATGATTCTAGGAGTTTATAAATGTTTCCTCGAATGCCGTACCCGTGTAACTTTTGCAGCAAGATCTGATGATCTACGAAGTCAAAAGCTTTTGACATATCCGTGAAGATGGAGCACACAGGATTTTTTTTATCCACAGAAGTCATTATACTTGATAGCAGGTCAAATAGTGCCATATTAATATTAGTATTTTTCCTAAATCCTTTTTGTTCATTGCAAAATAACTGAAACTTCTCGAAATACGTGTAAATGGAATTATATATTATTTTTTCAATAACTTTTGCAAAAACTGGTATTTTTGCAATAGGCCTGTAATTTTTAACATCAGTCTTGTCATTATTTTTGTAAATGGGTTTAATAACTGCCTTCTTGAGACTAGTAGGGAATATACCATCGGAAATGCAAAGATTAATTATGTGCGATAACGGTGTCGCTATGACCTCCTTAACATCTTTTATTACTCTAGTTGAAATACCGTCGTATCCTACTGTACTAGTATTTTTTAAGCTACTTATCACTTTTATAATGTCAGTATCTGAAACTGGTAGCATAAATAGAGACTGCGAAGTTGAGTTTTCAATAACATTTCTACATGAATTTGTTAATGGGGTATTATTAAGGTTTGTTTTTGAATTATTTTCTATAATCTCTATAAAATATTTATTGAATTCATTCGCAATGTCAAGGGGATGTGTAAGAGTTGATTTATCATTTTGTATGGTCAATATTGGTTCTTGCGGCAGACATACTTTGGATTTGTTAATAACTTGCCAGGCAGCTTTTGATTTATTTTGAGACGTCTTTATGAAGTGGTTGTTTTGGGCCTTCTGGGTTAGATTTACTATTCTTCTATAAAGCTTGGAATACTTTTTAAAAGCAAGTCTATTTTTTGTGTTCGGATTATGCCTATATGTCCAAAGTAGCTGCCTCTGTTTTCTGCTACATATTTTTATCCCATTCGAAATCCATTTGGTTTTTTTACAAGTATAAATGGTTACTATTTTTTCTGGGAAACACAATTTGTATAGCAATATAAAGTCATCTATAAAATTTTCGTAGGATTCATTTGCGTCTTTAGCTTCGTATACTCGTCGAAAAGTTAGGTTTTTTAGATGATTTTTAAATTTCATTAAGTTATCTACTGATATTTCCTGTTTAGTTGTTTTCCAATATTTAATCATACAGGTTTTTTTAATAGGAACTTGCAGTAGTTGTGATGTGTGGTCAGATAAAAGTAAATCTATTATTTCAGCTTTACAACCTTTACGGTAAGAATGTGCAAAATTATCTAAGCAAGAGTTACTAGCCAATCTGGTTGGTTTATCAAGTTCTAATTTGAGATTATATTGCAAGAGAAAGTTTTCAAATTCTATTGTGATTTTATTTCTCTTTAACACGTCAATATTAAAGTCTCCGGTTAATATAATTTTTTTATTTGTAGATACGCAAAGTCTTCTCAATATATTGTCCAGTTTTTCATAAAATACATTGTAATTGTATTTTGGAATCCTGTAAATGCATATTACAACAATATTATAAGATGTCAGTTCAATACCGCAACATTCGAAAACACCTGAGATCGACTGTTTTGCAATATCAGTCAATTCTCTGAATTGCAGCCCTGCTCTTACAAAAATGCAAGTTCCTCCACGTTTGACACTTCTGGTAAAAAAGGCAGCTGGGCAGAAATTAGGTATATGCAATATACATTCATAGCCCGCCTCTATAAAATGCTCTGTTATACAGATAATATCTACCTTTGTTCCCTTACTAGAAAGCTCGTCTAATTTAACTACTAACAGATCTGATTTATTCATAAGCCCTGCTATGTTCTGATGGAGAATGGTAAGGTGATAGTTATAGAAAAAACTGATTCTCTATTGTTTTTGTTAATACTAGCGGTTCAGTTTTATCTTCTTGAGAGCAACCAACTTGTGAGTGTATATGGTCTTTGGTATTTACAAAATCTAGGTCTAAGATTAAATCATGCAAGTCTGACAAAACTTTCATAAAGCCTTTGTTATTCAGGTGTGCATGCCGTTGGTTATACGTATCCCACGTGTATGGAAGATTAAGATTTGAATCTAGTATAAATGCATAATTGTAAGTCTCAACATCCATGTAAATTAGATTATTGAAAGTATCAACTCTGCTGTTAAACATTATATTTGTATTGTCCATAAATTTAAAAGTTGGCAGACATATTATGAAGTTAGTATGATTAAGTGGTAATAATTTATCTCTAATATAAGTAACAAACTCAATATAATTATGCGTTTTTGTAAAGTCGTCTTCACCAATAAATATAATACAATAATCTAATCGAGAGAAGTTACGTACTTTTAGATCAATGTCCTTTAACAAATATTTCATTCCGCATCTGGGAGTACGGTAGTGACACATATTAAAGTTCCCTAAATGAGTTCTTTCACTCAATGTTTGTATTCTGTTGGATGTTTCACTACTCAAAATACAAATGTTATTCTTCACAGGTGGAGGTGATGAAACATGAGATTTCGCGCTAATAATATTATTCAATGAGGCGACACCTTGAGTACATCCAGCGTCAATGTTAACTTCATGTCCGCTTGGCGCTCTTGTCAAACTTTCCGATGTCTGCGTCTGTTTTGTTTTTGTATAAGGAGTATGAATGTTCTTCTGTGTACATTCAATAAACTTTTACATAAAAAAAAACCTAAAGAGCATACTAACAATGAATAATTAAATTATAGTTTTTTACAGACGCCAGCACATCAAGCTACCCGAAACTGTCAAATTTTCCCAATCAACCTCGAACCTATAAAGTTGAAAATCTATTAAAGAAAGACAGATTGTAGTAGCCTGGTGTGCTGGCGTCTGTACCTATTCAAAGATAAATTATTATCTCTTAGTACTGACAAGTACAACAAACAAACAGCTGCTATGATATTCTGAGTGACTAATTGCACACATGCACTGATTGATAATGAAAAGTTACGAGTCATAACAGTTCTATTGTATCTCGTTTACCGCGCGTGAAACTGTTAACAAAGTGATGCAGGGATTGGATATTCGGATGCATATTTATTTATTTAACCATTTATGTACACATAAATAAACAGACAATAATAAAGGAACAGAAAATTACGTACAAAGGTACAAAGGCTTATTTCTAAAGAAATCTCTTCCAGCGTACCTGCGACAGGACAGAGGATAAAAAGAGATGTAGACACCGTGTGTAAGAGTAAAAGAGAAAATAAAAATACATAAAATCTACCTAAAGTTCAATCAATCTGCCTAGCCTTTTCCCAACTATGTTGGGGTCGGCTTCCAGTCTAACCGTATGCAGCTGAATACCAGTATTTTACATGGAGCGACTGCCTATCTGACCTCCACAACCCAGTTACTGGGTAATACGATACCCCTTGGTAAGACTGGTTGTCAGAGTTTCGGGCTTCTGACGACCCGTAACAACTGTCAAAGATCCACGAAAGACAGCCGGGACCAACGGCTTAACGTGCTTTCCGAGGCACGGAGGAGTCTCGGTATGAAAAGATGGTCACCCATCCACAGACCAACCCCGGCAAGCGTAGCTTAACCTGATGGATAGACCCGTGCGGCTGTTATTACTACCTAAAGTTGTGATGTGATATTATGCAATGCACTTTTGTATCGAAAAAATCCCGGGATTCCAGGATTGACAAATTTAGAGTTGTGATTATAGAATCGGATGTATATTTACGGTGTTGGCTAATATGGAATGCACTTTTGTATCGATCGTAAAAATCTCGCGATTACTTTTTGACTTTTTGATTGCTATCTAATGTCGTAAAGTAGGTTGCCAAGCTGCATATTTGCATTGGGGGTTAAAAATTAATTTCAATTAAATAAGTATACGAATAGTTGTGGTCCCGGTATTATTTAAATAAATAAAATACCACATATTTATATATATATACCACATAGTTAAGTCGCACAGTATGTCGCCTAGAACATGCTAGCCGGACAAAAACAACATTAACAATTCTAAGAATCGTTAATGAGGGTAGTTAGAGCATTAATGGTTTATCATAATGACAGGTATTGTTTGGATATAAATGACTCAAATCATTCGCGATGAGGGTAAGTATAAAAGAAATTCGAGTTAAAGCATAAAATTAACCTCGCCGCCGAGGTCCCCTCGCGACGACCCCGAAGGAATCGTCCTCCCCCCCGTCCCTTGCTCGGGAATGAAGTGCAAGCTGGTGGCGTAGCTGAGCCAGTAGCTTTAAACTACCATGATAATAATAATTACTCCGATCTGATCCAGCCCACAGGGGGAGCCTTGCGTTTTTAAGAAAAAGATTCTTCTGAAGAAGAACTAAGTGATTTTGAGTAGCTACCAATTTAAAATTGTTATCTCTTATTCTTCTTTCATTTCATATTTTTTATGCAATATACAATGTTGTAGTTAAATTAATTTCAATCGTGTAATAATGTAGGTTTGTCACGTAATTAATCATTTTAGTTTTAAGTCCCATCCAATTAAGTTAACTAATTAGCTTAGTACGTAATGTATATATACTATACCTATATATTTAAGCTAATTAACAACAATTTCACAGAATTTTGTTCATATTTTATCAATTTATTAATTCGTTTAAATTTTTTGTGTGTAGTAAGTAATAAGTATATATGCAATAAATTGTGTTGTAGTATTAAGAAATATATATAGTTTTGGTGAACTTTTTTAATTTTATTTTAGTTGAAACCATGCACTGAAAATCGCTTAAATGTTTATAAACAGTCATAATAAACACATTGGAACTTCATAACATCGATAAATAACTTTGTCTAGCTAGCTTCTTCTAGGCGACACACTGTGACTCGCTTTCATACATGTATCCGATTTTCTAAAATCCCGAGATTTATATTCAGAAAAAAAAATTAAGAAGCCGCTTCCAGTTTCTTAGCTAAAAATTAACGTTAGGTAAATATGCTGCCTAGGCTGAAAATCAGCACTTTTTGAACGTCAACATTAAATAAGACGGTGTTCACCACTTCCTAGTGCTTTAGCTGGGAAGAAGAAGTGGCGCAACCAACTTCCCAGCACACATGTCTGTTCAGTTAAAAGAACTTGATACTATGCAAAGTATTTAAGAGGATTGTGAAGTGCCGATACGCGGCGCGATTCTTGGAAGCAATTACCTACATTTCATACAATTATTTACATAATTATTGTTTCGGGCGGTAACGTTGTCACTCCCCTAAACCTTTACGAAATCAGACAATTTTGGTCTCATTACATTCAGTACACTTTAATCTAGGTCTGTACATTTTTCATTTTTAGTAATTCAATTTAATTTAATTTAAAAAAATAAAAATGCTCGAGGATGTTTTTATGTCAAAAATATAGATATTTAGATGCTAATAACTTATATTGTATGCAATATTTCTTTATAATAAAAACGTACGGACCTAGTTTTTCATTATACCTACATTTCCAAAAAATATGAAAATTAGACTATGTTTACAGGGAGAAAAAAGTTATCTCTTTTTGTATGAAAAGTTACAGCTTCACAATCCTCTTAACATTACGAAACACAAAAAAATAAATTAAATAAGTAAACCAGTTCCCAAGGATGATATGGCTAGAATGGAGGGGGAGGGGGGGAGTTAATACTGATGGCTTATACATATGTATGGAAGAAAACTTGTATAAATTGGGAAAAGAAATAAACATCTGCCGTTTATTTGGGCCTAAGGCCTTTGCCCTGCAGTAGCACACAATAGGCTCACAATAATAAAGGTAAGGGTAACAGTATTTTTACGAGTACATACTACAATTTTTATTTAATAATAGGGATGACTAAAAAATGTTTTTTTGTCCGTCATGTAGATTATTAAAATATATTGGACACGTATTTTTTCTTTTTCTACGTAATCAAAAGATTACGGCGATACATTGAATTAAAATGTGGCATGACGTCACGTCTTCGTAGATTTTATACGTAGAAGTGACGTAGCATGCCCCCACTCCCGAACTTTAATGCGAGTTATCTAAGTCATTTTTTATTAATATGATAAAGCAAAAAATACGTATCTAATATTTTTTTATTATCCGACTGACGGACTAAATAGAATTTCTTTTTTTTTTACCCAGACATCATACCTATTATAATTCAAAATAATTCCGGCCCAGGAAGAGGTGGTGAGACGATCTAGACGCGTACCGCAAGGGTTGAATCAAGGTGGCCTTGGAAAAGGATGCTTGGAAGGATTTGGGAAGGCCTTTGCTCAGTGTAGGCCACATAAAACATAACATAAAAAAACCGGCCAAGTGCGTGTCGGACTACGCACAATGAAGGGTTCCGTAGTTGGAATGAATCCCAAGAACAAACTTAACATTGTAGTTGAAAAACATGTTCTCCCATATATTCGAACTGCAAATGTAAGTTTGTACGCACAATATTAAGAGATTTCACCATGTTGTTTTAAGACCATAGACTTCTTATAAGTTTTCTAACTAAATTCTGTAATTTTTTTTTTCAAAATTTTAGGCTCAGTACTTTCGGAGATAAGGGCGGAATGCTCAATTTTCGTCTATTTTCTTAAATAACTTTAAAATTATTTATTTTAAAATTATAAAAAAATATATATTTGAGACCCTCACAATAAACTCTTTCACTTGGTATGTCACACGGTATAGTTTGCAAAACTTTTTTTTTCTTATTTGCCCCCCAAAATTGAACCCTATATTTAAAATTCATTTATTTACGTTACACGTCTGTTTTGGGTCACAGAAATGCATATGTGTACCAAATGTCAACTTAATCGATTAGATTCAAAGCAAATTAGCTGTGACAGACGGACAGACAGCCACACAAGTGATCCTCTAAGACTATAAAACTATAAAAAAATAAAAAATATGACTCACCAAGTGTAGAAAGGTTCTTTCAGCTCTGCATAGGGAATGTTTAATGTTCCCTTCACGGTGTAAACAGGACTCCATTGCGGTAAAACATCTAGAGAATAAAAGGAACTTGTCTGATATATAAGGAATAATGTTGAAATTCTTTGCATTCATTATTAAGAGGAAAAAGGATTTGAGTTTTTTTTTTCTGTTTAACTACTCTCTAAATAATTAGGTTTCTTATACAGGATAATTTTTTAAGTAGTGCGCAAACTTTCACAGGTTATTCTACCCATTAATATGAACAACTTTCACTATGGGACCAAACCTGAAATCGCGAAAAATAAAATCAGCTGTTCAGTACATTTATGTTGGCATAATTCGTCAAAATGTACTGAACAGCTGATTTTTTTTTCGCTATTTCAGGTTTGGTCCCATAGTGAAAGTTGTTCATATTCATGGGTAGAATAACCTGTGAAAGTTTGCGCACTACTTAAAAAAATATCCTGTATACCAATATATTTATAGTTGTTAAATACTGGTATTTATCCGGTAAAAATGGAAGCCGACCCCAGCATAGTTGGGAAAAGGCTAGGCAGATGTTGATGATGTTCTATTTTAGTTAATCGCGGATTTTGACCTCAGAGTCAAGGAGCCCTGGAGGTATCTCGTGGTGTTCCCCCAGCCTGCTACTCCCACATCCCACTGAGACCCGAGGGCTTTTATTCCTCAGTGCCCCGATTCGTATCCTCTGACCAAAAGCCCTTCTTAGTGTTCCCCTGCATTATAAAAAGAAGCCACATGCAACATTTCAACTTTGTAGTCCCAGCAGTTTAGGCTCTGCATTGATGAATCAGTCAGTGAATCAGGACAAGTAATTATATATAATTATAAATAGAACATAGATATATGTAGATAGATAGAAGTAAGCAGTATGTTCAACTGGTATGATTGTATGAATGTAAAGGAAGCAAAAGGAGTTTGTAAGGATTGTACCAGGACAGTGGCATTCTGCTTTTACTGCTTACCCCAATGCGAAGAAGGCTTGAGTTTATGATGTATGTACATTCATAAATAAATCGTAGTTCATTATCAGTAAACACATAAAATGCTCTACTAAATTTGTTTTGTAAACTGCTAGTATATAACTCAATATGAGATAAGCACACAAAAACAATCTAGTTCAGGTCATAGCTTTGTTTTTATTTTGTCTAAGACAAGTTTCATATTTAAATTACATCAGCTTGAAGAATTTAAATACCTATAGAAACATAAGATAAAGTTTTTAACTCTTCAATTCCCAGTGTCACTTGTAGGTGACAGAAGTACTCGTATTTTTTTTTCCTACCACAAGGCTATTTTATTTTTAATTTCTATAGAAATTGGCTGCCGCAACTAACAGCATCGAACCTACAAATCATGTACTTTACAGTAGAGCAGTTTAAAGTTGTATTTTGATCTCTAATGATAAGTAATAATGTTGATAAATGATAAATGATTTTATTTCTGTAAGTAGGTTTGTACAAACACTTTTACAAGTCAATCATGTTTTTTTTTAAAAACTAGATGAGGTTGGCGTTTCCTATCTGACTACTCTGAGAAGAAAGGCCGAAACAAACTCAGAGGTCACAGTCTCTTATAAAGTCCAGACATAATCTTGGTCAGTTCATGTGAAGACCATGTAGATTGGTGTCTGAAATGGTCTTTTGAGGAAAGAACCACACAGATTGAGAGGACCTGTCCAGTCCGTGCACGCATTTGTCAGTAATCGTGCAGCTCAACATCAATTGTATTTGACTCAAAACTTGTTTAAATATTATTTTTTTCAAAAATGTTTTTAATGTTTCTGTTTTTTAATACTCTATTATATGCTCTATAGATTAGTACAATAAATGAAAAAATGAAAATTTTCAGAATCAATACTGTTTGTTGCAGCAGTCGAAATAATCACAGAAATAGCATGTGTCCTTCAGTCTTAACTTTACACAATAGTGTCATCTGTAGGTGATCCTGCCAGAAATAAAAAGGGGTAGTTTTTCTTATACTTGATGACTTTTTTACCACCTTGAAAAAAATAGGGTATAATAGGAGAATGGAGTAGGAAAAAAAAAATTGGTATGCCATAGGTTTCTATGGCATACCAATTTTTTTTTCTTTTTTAATTAATAAAATCGAAATTCAATTCATACGCATGATTTGAATTTTGATATTTTTTAACTATCTATAAAGTTTTTTCAAAATTTCTGTTGTTATTGTTCTAGTTTACTTCAAATGTGTAGTGTTTATTGATAGAGCAATTTCTGTCTCCTAAGCTATATTGAAAAACCAAAAAACAAGGTATGCCATAGGCTTCTACTCCGTTCACCTATTGTATCCTATTTTTTTTTCAAGACGGTAAAAAATATCATGTAGTATATTTTTGTCTACTAAATGTATCTAAGCTATTCTATTGAAAGATATAGGAAAAAGGCAAAAAAAAAAAACAACTTGAAAATGGGAATTGAAGAGTTAAAAATAATATGTTGGTACTTAGGTAGTGTTACTAAAAGATGATGAAAATCAAAAAGTTAGGTTTTTCAACACCATGTAAGTCTGAACTTGAACCGATTCCTAAAAACGGCTAATTACATTGTCCTGTTATTAAAACAGCAATAATGACGCTAATAGTGTTATCAACATCAAGAATATTCTAAATAAATATGATTTACTCACCTTTATCAATATATCCGACGGCCGAGCCGAGGAGAACACAGAATATCGGCAACACAAACATCTTTAGTGACCGCTCAGGACCGTGGCCCTAGGCAGAATGACATGACATGACGATTTATAAAATATTGCAGGCTAGCGAAAATCTTGCATTGTTAGCATTAAGTATCTAAAGCATTTATACGTGTAATTGTTATCTATTTCATACCTGAATACGAATATTATTTATTGGAGTTCTTAGCTTTTAAAATCTTGAGTATTTTAAAAACGGTGTAGATTGTAAACAGTGTTGTTCTAAAAGTAATTTTAACGCTCGTATTTTTGTTGGATTATGTGCTATGCTTACCCAGTATTTTTATTCTTCTGCTCTTCTCGTAAACCTAATAATCCAGTATTTAATAATAGCAGGAGGAAAGTACCAAAGTACCGTACACTCTTTTGTTGATGAATTCAACAACTCCACTATTAGAATTTTATTAAATTACGTCAATCAAAGTGAATTAAACTGTCAAAGTAATAAGCGCATAGAAACAGCACGTCAATCTGACAATAAAACGCTGCAGTATATCATAGTTACTTTATATTAATAAACCACTACAATGCAGCAGCATTAATTTAAAGTAATAATTTATTTTGTTGAAGATTTTAAAATGTTCATAAAATAGCTTCTTAGGTAAAATTTTAACTTCAGAACAAAATTCTCAAAAAATATAAACAAAACGCTGCAGTTTCAATTATTTTGTTGACCTTTGTCACTGTCAATGTTAACCCTGTACTTATTTATTCTATGTCTATCTCTGTCTTCGGTTCCTGTGGGACAAAGATCCAACTTAAAAAATGCAAATTTTATGAAATATTTATTGAGCTGTAATGTTTTCCAAGACAAGATTGATCACAGAACATAAATACCCTCTAGATTGATAATTTGATATTGATTTTGACATTTGCAAAACAAATCAATTCGTGGTTTTGCGAGAAGTTTATTTATTGTCGATTTAATCATCCTTCTCAGTATAAAAGCATCCTTTTCGCTTTTCTCGATTGAGTATTACATTGTTACAGTTTCATTGTTATTTGAAATAAATATATCCTTAACTGATAAAAAATATATAATTTTAGGTATCGCAATAGTAACACGATAAGAGTGCCGTATGAAAAATCGAATGTGAAATTGAAATAATTAACAAATAAGTAAATACAAGGCCCATCAAGTCTTCAAAGATGCACAAGAAACCAATTTCTTTCGGGAAAATCAAGTTTAACATCAGCAAAACAGGCGAAAACAGTAATAAAAATGAAGCCAACACTTCTGGTTTCGGCACTTTCGGGCGAACACCCATTCAAGAACACAAGGAAATAGAAGAAATAGCTGAAGACTTGGAGAACCAGCACGTTCAGCAAGTCATGGGCATCAGAAACTTCGGTAAAAAAGCTAAAAACTTCGACCTCGTCGAGTTGGTGGAACAGGCAAAGATAAACGCGCAGGAAGCCAATAAAAAGAGGTTAGAAGCCGAAGCTGCAATGCCTGAAAAGCCAGAGACAAAAAAGGATGAAGAAAGTGATGATGATGTGATTGGCCCATTGCCAATAGAGTCATCAAAAGATGATGATGATGATGAAATTGGTCCACCAATACCACCAGGGTTGTTGAATAAAGATGATAAAACTAAGAGAAGTAAGGGTGATGGTGAAGACAGTTATGATGAGTTGAGCGGCTCTGATGATGAGGATTTGCCCATAGAGAAAAGTATACCAAATAGTCATGAGGTGAATAACATTAAATTTGTTTCTAAAAATGTTATTTCCATTCTGTAATTTCGGGAAAATGTAAATGATTTTCTAAATAATAATAGGCAGTTACAATGTTATCCAAAACAAATATAATTGAAAGTAAATAAGAATCCAATTTTCAAATAACCCAAACCTTCATGAGTAATAAGTCCTGTGTGGTTAAAAAGACTGCTTGTGGTGCCAAACAACCCAATTAAAATGTTGTAATCACAATTCATACACTGAATGTTTGCTATTATGTATGAAACATTGTTTATTTATTAAATTAGTTACTGATTGTGGAAAATAATTATTGTGGTCACTTTACAAATCTACACCTGCAGACATTCGCGCACATACTTTGTCAATTTTGTTATGACTGTACAGAAGAAGTATGACTGTAATTATATAATGTAGTTAAGGATAACAAATTATATATATTATAAATGACAGAAATCAATTCAATAAAAGATTCTGAACAAACTACTTTCATAATAAAAAAGGTGGAGTGCGTGTCGGACCACACACAATGAAGGGTTCTGTAGTTGGGATGAATTTATCTCAAGAACAAACATAACATTGTAGTTGTTTTCAACTACAATGTTATGTTTGTTCTCCCATACATTCCAACTACAAATGTCCATAGTTAAACGAAAAGGATCCAACCCACATTACACCTAATGTGGGTTGGATCCTTTTTGTTTAACTATGGACAAATGTAAGTTTGTACGCACAATATTTAGAGATTTATCATATTGTTTTAAGACCATCAATATATAATAGGTTTTCCTGTAATCTATTTAACTATTTTCTATATTTTTTCAAAATTTTTGGCTCAGTACTTTCAGAGATAAAGGGGGTGGAATAGTAAATTTTCGCCTATTTTCTTAAATAACTTTCAAATGGTTTATTTTAAAATTATAAAAAAAATGCGTTTGAGACTTACAGTAAGCCCTTTCATTTGATATGTAACACGGTACAGTTTGCAAAACTTTTTTTTAAAATTTTCTTATTTGCCCCCCGAAGTTGACCCCCATATTCAAAATTTATTTATTTACGTTACGCGTCCGTGTTTGGGTCACAGAAATACATATGTGTATTTCAACTTAATTGGTCCATTCGATACGGAGCAAATTGGTTGTGATAGACGGACACATGAGTGGGATAGGGGTTCCGTTTTTTCCTTTTGAGGTACGGAACCCTAAAAATAATAAATAGTATAGAAATCAACAATGTATTTATGTCTAGGTGGAGATGCTGCATGGCACTAAAGCTGTGGTGGCACTGGCAGCTGACCCTTCAGGAGCTCGCCTGGCAACTGGGTCAATTGATTACGATGTCTCATTCTGGGATTTTGCTGGTAAGTAAAACATCAAGTTCAATGTTGTAGTTTTTGTATATCCTGTGCAAGTTAAATAGACACATCGCTGGAGTGCGGCTCCGTACTGTACTGAACAGTAATGGTGACGGGTGATGTCATAGAGCCAGGAGGTCAAGTTAACTTGCACGGGTTCTAGCCAGGAGTTCAATCCGCCTAGTCTTTTCCTATGTCGGGGTCGGCTTCCAGTCTAACCAGATGCAGCTGAATACCAGTTTTTGACAAGAAGCAACTGCCTATCTGACCTCGACAATCCAGTAACTGGGTAACATGAATATGATACCCCTTGGTAAGAGTGGTTGTCAGACTTTCGGGCTTCTGAGGACCCGTAACGACTGTACAAAAATCCACGAATGACAGCCGGGACCAACAGCGTAACGTGTTTTCCGAGCTACGGAGGAGTCTCGGTAAGTAAAGATGGTCACCCATCCACGGACCAACCCCGGCAAGCGTAGCTTAACCTTACGGATCGACCGTGCAGCTGTTATTATTTAGCCACGAGCTTCGGCCACGGCCACGGCTTCATTTCCCTAGTATAATAATTATAGTAGTATATGGCTTCAATAATATATGATTTGTAAACATTCGCAGCGCGATCTTTACTAACGGCTTTTACGCAACGAACAGTCATTCGAAACTAGATCACCTGACAAACGTTGTGCTGTCAAAATTTCAGTAATTCATACTTACAAAATTCCTATAGAAAATGCACGTTCAGTTTTCCCGAATTTCCTCATTCTCCCGGCAATTTTTAAAACATTGCTTTTCATACAAACCTTGTCCTGACAATTACAAACACAACAAAAAAAAAATTGCCAAATAGGTGCAACCGTTCTGAAGTGATGCGCGTACATACATTCGGCAATTGATTTTTATTTATATAGATTTGAAGGAAAAAAATCGAACATTAATTTAATGAGTACTTGAGATGCTGCGTGCAACGAAAGTTCGTTTCCGAATTATTGTTCCTTGCGTAACAAAAGCTCGCGCAATGATTGCTTGCATTACAGATTCGCGAAGTAAATACTCGCGGTGTATAATGTAGCTCACATGACGTCATAAAAAAAATAAACATAACATATTAAAATGCTTATATTCTTGTAAACTTGTAAATCATTGCTGATTGACCCACCAATATAATCTTCCTTTCCCAGGTATGGACTCATCAATGCGTTCATTCCGCACGCTCCAACCGTGCGAGAACCACCCTATCAAAGCGCTGCAGTACTCCACAACCGGTGACTCGATCCTGGTGGTCAGTGGCGCGGCTCAGGCCAAGGTGCTGGATCGAGACGGCTTCGAAGTGCTCGAGTGTGTGAAGGGAGACCAGTATATTACGGATATGGCTAAGTAAGTAATCACACTTCTCGTCTTCTTCTTTGTCAGGCAAAAATATTGATTAATTTATTTTATTTTATTTATATATCTATGCTTAGAGTTTCTCTACGTGATCGAATCAGAAATGAAGAGATCCGCAGGAGGACCAAGGTAACCGACATAGCCCGAAGAATTGCCAAACTTCAGTGACAGTGGGCAGGGCACACTGCTCGCAGAACAGATGGCCGATGCGGCTGAAAGGTTCTGCAGTGGCGACCGCGTACCGGAAGACGTAGCGTTGGGAGGCCTCCCACAAGGTGGAGCGATGACCTTGTGAAGGCCGCAGGAATCCGCTGGATACGGGAAGCACAGAACCGGTTGAAGTAGCGGTGCTTGGGAAAGCCTATGTCCAGCTGTGGTTGTCTTTCGGCTAAACTGATGATTATAATTTATTTCTTACTCTCATTAAGATGATTTAAAACTAATTACAAAAATTAAAGACACAGTTTACAGGCCAGATAGCGTGGTTGGTTAAGATACCACCTATCATGCCTCAGATCGTGGGTTCGATTCCCATCCAGGACAAACATTTGTGTGCATGAACATGTCTGTTTGTTCTGAGTCTGGGTGTAATTATCAATATAAGTATTTACAAAAAAAGTAGTTAGTGTATGTAGTATATCAGTTATCTGGTGTTCATATTACAAGCTCTGCTGGATCAGATGACCGTGTGTGAACCATGTCCCAGGATATTTATTATACACATGCACATAAAAGAGAAAATATAAAATCATCAAGTTCAGGTAAAAAGTTAACAACACTCATAATGTGGCAGAAGACCATCATTGAATAATAATTCAACACTTCAATAGAATACTCGTAAAATTTGGTGTTCCTGCTGCTAAGCAAGAAGGGATCTTTTGTGGTTTAAAAAAGCTAGTAAAAATAGAATTATTATAAATACCATGATTACCTTGTAAGTCAATTGTTTGATATGTATAAACCTGTGGCGCGCCGGACGCGAGCTTGTCTGCTTGTAACACCGCAATTTTGAGTTTTGTAGTGTACCTAGCAAAATCCAATTCTCAGAATTGATCAATTTTCATAAGTCAACGTAAGAAATATTTCGTTTACGCGACCACTCGACCAGTACTTGTTAATTACTTCTCTTGAACCTATTACTCATTCTCTTACAGAACCAAAGGCCACACAGCAGCCCTAAACAGCGGCTGCTGGCACCCACAAGTCCGTGAAGAATTCATGACCTGTTCCCAAGACGGAACCCTTCGCCTCTGGCTCACAGAGAACCCTAAGCAACACAAGGCCGTCATCAAACCTCGTCAGCAAGGAGGTTTGAAGGCCAAACCAACTGCTTGCACCTTTTCTAGAGATGGCAACACCGTAGCATGCGGATGCTATGACGGCTCTATACAAATGTGGGACCATCGGAAGAACTTCGTCAATACAACAGCTTGCGTTAGAGATTGCCATCAAAAGCAATCGGAAATCTCTAGCATATCGTATTCTTACCTCGGGTCTTACTTAGCCAGCAGAGGTAATGATGACACAATGAAGATATGGGATTTACGGAACTTCAGAAAACCTTTGCACGTTTTTGGGGACCTGTTCTCTAGGTATGAGCAAACGGATTGCGCTTTCAGTCCAGATGATACTTTAGTATTCACTGGAGAGTCCTTACAAAAGGGGCAGGATATAGGAAGACTAATATTCTATAACACAAAGACTTTTGAACAAACCACGCATATAGATGTCACCAAATCCCATGTCATTAAAGCCATATGGCACGCGAAACTAAACCAGATATTCGTTGGATGCGGGAATGGCGTAGTCAAATGCTATTTCGACCAGAAAAAGAGCTTGCGTGGCGCGAAATTGTGTATAGTCAAAACACATAGAAAGAAACATTCAGTAGAGGTTGTAAGCGCTCAACAGATTATTACTCCTCATGCCTTACCGCTATTTAGGCAAGAGAAACTGAGGACTAGTAAGAAAAAGATGGAGAAAGATAGGCTGGACCCTGTAAAGTCCCACAGACCTGATCTTCCAATCACATCTGGACAAGGAGGCAGAGTGGCAGCTTCTGGCAGTACCCTCAGCTCCTTCGTCATCAGGAATCTAGGTCTTAGTAAGAGGGTGGATGATGAACAGGACCCAAGAGAAGCTATCTTGAAGTATGCGAAGGATGCTGAAGAGAATCCGTTTTGGGTGGCCCCGGCTTATAAGAAGACTCAGCCACAACCTATTTTTCAGGCCGGATCTGAGGAAGATGGGCCATCTGATCCTAAGAAACCTAAGTCTTCGTAGATAGTAAAGAATAAATGTGTCATTTAGAACTTCAGAAAACACTGGCTTATTGTAATCATTCTGGTGCATTTCGACTTTATGATCACAATGAGTGTCATTAAAGGGTGAAGCGCTATGGCAGTCTGCGAAATGAAATTTGAACAATCCGGAGCAAATTTCGCGGGCTACCACAGCCAAACCAGCCCTTTCACAGTTAGTTTACCTCTGATTGTTTTGCATCACTGACACAATCACAGTGATCTTTATGCTCGTTACAATAAGGTTGCTGTTGGATTGCTGCAACTGACAAGTCTGTCAAAATCACAGCGATCTTTATGCTCGTTAGAATAAGGTCGCTGTTGGGTTGCTGCCACTGACAGTCTGTCAATATCACAATGATCTTTATGCTCGTTACAATAAGGTTGCTGTTGGCTTGCTGCCACTGACAAGTCTGTCATAATCACAGTGATCTTTATGCTCGTTACAATAAGGTGGCTGTTGGCTTGCTGCCACTGACAAGTCTGTCAAAATCACAGTGATCTTTATGCTCGTTACAATAAGGTCGCTGTTGGGTTGCTGCCACTGACAGTCTGTCAATATCACAATGATCTTTATGCTCGTTACAATAAGGTTGCTGTTGGGTTGCTGCCACTGACAAGTCTGTCATAATCACAGTGATCTTTATGCTCGTTACAATAAGGTCGCTGTTGGGTTGCTGCCACTGACAGTCTGTCATAATCACAATGATCTTTATGCTCGTTACAATAAGGTTGCTGTTGGGTTGCTGCCACTGACAAGTCTGTCATAATCACAGTGATCTTTATGCTCGTTACAATAAGGTCGCTGTTGGGTTGCTGCCACTGACAGTCTGTCATAATCACAATGATCTTTATGCTCGTTACAATAAGGTTGCTGTTGGGTTGTGTCCACTGACAAGTCTGTCAAAATCACAGTGATCTTTATGCTCGTTACATTAAGGTCGCTGTTGGGTTGCTGCCACTGACAGTCTGTCATAATCACAATGATCTTTATGCTCGTTACAATAAGGTTGCTGTTGGGTTGTGTCCACTGACAAGTCAGTCAAAATCACAGTGATCTTTATGCTCGTTACAATAAGGTCGCTGTTGGGTTGTGTCCACTGACAAGTCTGTCATAATCACAGTGATCTTTATGCTCGTTACAATAAGGTCGCTGTTGGGTTGTTGCCACTGAAAAGTCTGTCAAAATCACAGTGATATTTATGCTCGTTACAATAAGGTCGCTGTTGGGTTGCTGCCACTGACAAGTCCGTCATAATCACAGTGATCTTTATGCTCGTTACAATAAGGTCGCTGTTGGGTTGTTGCCACTGACAAGTCTGTCAAAATCACAGTGATATTTATGCTCGTTACAATAAGGTCGCTGTTGGGTTGCTGCCACTGACAAGTCTGTCATAATCACAGTGATATTTATGCTCGTTACAATAAGGTCGCTGTTGGGTTGCTGCCACTGACAAGTCTGTCATAATCACAGTGATCTTTATGCTCGTTACAATAAGGTCGCTGTTGGGTTGTTGCCACTGACAAGTCTGTCAAAATCACAGTGATATTTATGCTCGTTACAATAAGGTCGCTGTTGGGTTGCTGCCACTGACAAGTCTGTCATAATCACAGTGATCTTTATGCTCGTTACAATAAGGTCGCTGTTGGGTTGTTGCCACTGACAAGTCTGTCAAAATCACAGTGATATTTATGCTCGTTACAATAAGGTCGCTGTTGGGTTGCTGCCACTGACAAGTCTGTCATAATCACAGTGATCTTTATGCTCGTTACAATAAGGTCGCTGTTGGGTTGTTGCCACTGACAAGTCTGTCAAAATCACAGTGATATTTATGCTCGTTACAATAAGGTCGCTGTTGGGTTGCTGCCACTGACAAGTCTGTCATAATCACAGTGATCTTTATGCTCGTTACAATAAGGTCGCTGTTGGGTTGCTGCTGCCAGAGGTAAAATAATTGTGAATGGACTGTACAAAGTTGTACAAAAATCGCCACAGACTTCAAAGGGGTTGGGGGACCACGCGTGCTTGTTTGAAGTTTAGGTCACTGAAAATAAAGTTTAATATTCAATGACACCACAACATTCTGTTTTCGGACCGCGCTGAGCCTAATGCAAGTTGTATGTATAGCTACTCCTAAATAGTATGTCAGTATTGGCTTAAGGCGAAATGGTATCGTAGCGGAGTTTGGAGTATTGGTATGGCCAAACAGAGCATATAGAATTTTAAAAACAAATATTTTATGTCTTTAATTGTGAACGTGTAGACGAAATTTGATTGAAATTGCTTTAAATACAATCAAATAAAACAGTTTTTCTCATAAATTATGCTAATTTAGAGGAACCTGCAATTTTTTTTTTTTTTGTATCGAGCCAGTGTATCGGGTTTTGGCCCTATCACTACATATTAAAACAAAGTCCCCGCCGGGTCTGTCTGTCTGTATGTGCGTGATGATCTCAAAAACTTCTGAACGGATTTTAATGCGGTTTTCATCAATAGACAGAGTGATTCAAGAGGAAGGTTTATACGTAAAGTTTTCCGACATCCATGCAGGTGAAAGCTAGTAATTTACTAAATAAAATCTTAATTTTCTTTTTCTTTTTTTGAGATGGGTTTGCTATTGATTCTAGTCTAGGTCGGAGGTGACAGAGATAAAGTCGACGAGCTTCATTTGCTGTGCGCATTATAAATGACATTTGGAAACGCTTATTATTACGAAATTAATTTTTATAATGATGAAAGTAAAATTTATTTAATGAATTAGGCAAATTTTTAGTTTTTGAGGGCAAAATTGATTTTGCGTGCTGCCGAAATGCTGCAAAATATCGTCTTTGGGACCCATTTCGCCTTAAGAATTCTACCTACCTTAACACATTAAGTGCGGCAGACACACATGCGCGTTTTCATAACTTTCTTCGAGTGCGGCGCGGCGCACATGTGCGTTCGTTGTGCATCTCTATTGTTTCGAAAACATCGTAAAAGGGTCGGTAAGGGAGTAGCATAAAGAAGCGTTTGCATAAAGAATTCAGCAGAGAATGTGTTAATATACATATTATATAGAGATTTTTCTCACGTACATATATTATGGTGTACGCGAGACAGTTCAGGGGATGCCATAGTCGCCTTTGACATTTTCTATAAAGAAGAAGTTGCTAAGAAGTTGGCTTACTGTCCGTTTCCTCCCAAGAAGCATTGATCCATTTTAGCATACTATGCGGTGTCATAGACCAATAATTCAATCATATTTCATTCAATTTCGGTAATTATTTATTTATTTCTGATAGAGGTCACTAGAAATTACAATTACCTTTTTTCTAGTAACTGGGTTAGCAATAGTAAACAGTAACTAAGGGAATGTAGAAACTGGGACGTATTCTTAAATAAATGGGGACGAAAGATGAGATTATTGATTAGAAAAGAATGGGAGTGCTAATGCATGAAAAAAGTAGCCCAAGTTACTCCTTATAACATCATCTATTTGCCAGTGAAAGTACCGTCAAAATCGGTCTAGCAGTTTCGGAGATCAGCCAGAAGAAACAGACAAGACGGACAAAAAATTGTTTTTTTTTTTGTTAAAATACCGTATATATATTTTCATATGCAATAAGCTGTTATATTGTCATTACAAACAGACGGTTCAATTTTATTTATTTGTATGTATATAGGGTGACTCATAGTTAGTGACCGATACTTAAACAAATGATTGTACTCGTCAAAATGTAGGGAGCAGCCGATTTTTTTTCGCGATTTCGGGCCTTTTCCCATAGTAAAAGTTGTTTGTTATCATGAGTACAATCATGTGTTTAAGTATCGGTCACTAATTACCAGTCACCCTATATAATGAATAGATGTATATGTCGCAGCCAAATTATTTAATAAGGTGTAATATAAAACGTCCATTTGAAGTAGATAAAGGCGCTGTTTTCTATTACGGCTGTTTGACGTTCAGCCAAAATATCGTAATGGTACGTTCGCCAAAACGGCAGCTAACCTTTAGCCCTATTGCAAACAGATCAAAATATAGGGTAACCAAGCCAAGTAACTACGACCAACTTAGAAATAGCACTCGCTCGGCTCATGCGTAGTTGCTTACAGTTCTAACCTAACCATTTTGCAACTAAAAACTACAAAGCGACGCGCACCATTGTATTATAGTGGAATGTTATCAGCCGCATTGTAGAACGCGATGCGTTATCACAGTGCGGCGTTCGTTTATTTAGCCGTAATAAATTTTGGCTGAACGTCAATCAGCCGTAATAGAAAACAGCGCCATTATGTATTTCGGCAAGACGTTTTGTGACATATTATAGATTAATATGTTGGACTATAGTTTGACCAAGACCGCTGTACCGCGCCTTAGGAATGCGCGGCGCGGCGGGGTGCAGCGGTGGGACGCGGTGAGCGTTGACGAATGAGCGTCCTGCACTGCCCCCCGTCTCGCCGCGCACATACCTACGGCACGGTATAGCGGTCTTGGTCAAACTATACAGAGTATTGTAGTAGGCTTACAGAAAATGATGTTTTTTTAAAGAGTCTAGGACCTAATTATGTATGTAAAGTACAAATAAAGTACTGACAAGCATTTTCAAAATATCTTAATGTCTATAGAAATAATACTGTAGCATTGTATTGTCATTTCAGATGATTGTAAATATTATGTAAGAAATAAAATTTTAAGAATGAATAAATTCTAATATGAGACTGTGTCACTTTATTATTACCTTTATTACTACCTCACGTTAGGCAGGTGAAAACTAACGTGTTGATAAAGGGCGAAGAATTGAATCCTGAAGATAGCACAGTATTCTTGGGCTTAACTTTGGATGCTAAGCTTCAGTGGGGCCCACATATAGATAAATTGTCTAAGAAGCTAAGCTCCGCAGCTTACGCTGTTAGGAAAATTCGTAATTTAACCAACATAGAGACAGCCCGTTTAGTGTACTTTAGCTATTGTCATAGTGTAATGACGGTATTCTGTTGTGGGGAAATGCAGCCGACATTCAGACTCGTTGTTTTGCAGAAAAGAGCTGTTCGATGCATTTATAAATTAATTCCGAGACAATCTCTTAGAGAGAAATTTAAGGAGACTAATAATATAATGACTGCCTTCTCAGTACATTTTTGAAAATATTTTATATCGCATAAAAACATTAAATTGTTTAAAAAATACAGTGATATCCACAATATAAATACTAGGAACAAACACAAATTTGTTGTACCTCCAACAAGGCTCAAGAAAATAGGTGGCTCATTCAGGTGTCAATGTATACGCTTTTATAATAAACTTCCACGTCACGTTCAAGATCTGAGCCTTAATAAATTCAAATCATTCATTAAACGCAAGTTGTGTCAGAAAGCTTTTTATACCGTTAAAGATTATATTGAGGACAAAAAGGCTTGGGATTGAACTGCTCCAAATTTTCTTTTTTCTCTTTTTGTTTTTGCATACTGAATGTTGACATGAATATTTACTTTGTAAAGTATTACATTATTTTAAATTATTGTGAATGTGAAGACTATGTAGGTCATTGCTTTTTTTGTTTGTTTTATTTTTTCTCTCAGTTATTTTTAATGGTCTGGCAATTTCAGTAATTTATGCGGCCTACCCCAATATCCTTTGGTATTGTTCGTCAAATCGTTGAGCTCCTTAAGTTCTGAGTTGAGCTGCGCGATTACTGACAAATGCGTGCACTGACTGGAAGGGCCCTCTCAATCTTCGTCTATTTTCTTAAATAACTTTAAAACTATTTATTTTAAAATTATACAAAAAATGTATTTGAGACCCTCATAGTAAGCCCTTTCATATGTCACTCGGTACAGTTTGCAAAACTTTTTTTTTTTCTTTTTTGCCCCCAAAATTGACCCCTGTTTGGGATGGTAGTGAGAGCCACCAATAACAACCACGTTTTACAATCAATACGGTACTTCAACGTTTAATTATCAGTTACAAATTTAGTACATAAGTATAGGTACAACTGGAGGGCTAGCCGCGCTTTTACGTTCGATACGTATACACGGTCCCGTGGCGATGATGGTGGCGGGGCGCACGCGCGTCCCCGCCGGCGCGCTGTAGCTATCCCCCTTCACTCTTCATCCCGCGCCGGGCCCCCCGCGCGCCGCGTTCACATAGCGTGAACAACCCCCATATTCAAAATTCATTTATATACTTTAGACGTCCGTGTTTAGGTTGCAGAAATTCATACATGTACAAAATTTCAACTTAATCGGTCGATTAGATTCGGAGCAAATTGGCTGTGATAGAGGGACAGGAAGACGCACGAGTAATCCTATATGTAAGGGTTTCGTTTTTCCTTTGGGGTACGGAACTCTAAAAAGCTAGTTTGACAATAAAAACATCGGTACGTATATTCTTAACACTTGTTTTATTAACTTAGAGATAGCTAAACTACTTATAATTACGGATTAATTTAAGGTACTATCGTGTTCACGCCTTCATCGCTATGCTCTCAGACTCCTCACGCTCTACTGCTTTCGGGATTGGCGATTTGCAGGCATTCTGAAATGAGAAATACGAAATGAAACACATAGACTTTGCGGTTACATTTTAGACTAATATCTGACCTATACCCCGAGTCTCTAATTTAGATAATTTTTGTAAACAAAGGTGATAACAGACCAAAAAAATATCTTCTTAATGGTAATTCCCAAACAATGGCGGAAAAAAAGGTTAGATTTTCTTTTAAGTACTGATTTTAGAAATAATAATTTAAAAATTATCACACCATGATTATTTTTAGAAATTTTCTGTTTTAAACGAAGTTATTAATAAGTGGAGATTTTCTGGTATGAAATATTTTATGATACCTACTGGTAACACTGCAGGAGTTCCTAACATTTTCAAATATCGTTTGACAGTACGTCCAAGTTGCGTCTTTTTCCGTTGGTATTTTCAATTCATTCGTTTTCTTTTCCCCGATCAAGTTTCCGCTACGTGTTTGTTAATTTTGCTGTGTTGGTTTTTTTTAATCTTTATTTATTTACAGGGTTTTTTCAATTAATAATATGTCACCCCGATTATTGAATTCAATAAATATAATAATAAACTAGCCTACCCGCAACCTTGTACCCATTATGATAATATGATGAAGTGTGTGTGACTCTCAAGGTCAATTTATTTTAATTTTATTTTTATTTATTATTTGACATAATCTACTCATTTCAATGTTTATTTTTTTTTATGAGTGGTATTGCAATATGTGGTTAGCTAGTGACCTCGACAATTGATCATAGTTTTTCTTGCCCGAGCAACCGGCAGCAAGTTCGTCATGCTCCCTTAGATGTCACTGCTTGCGGTAGCGTCGGGGGTCGGGTTGTCTCCTTCCCTCAAATATGGCGAGGGGGTAATGCCTGATCTTTGCGTTATACTCGTGAACGGGTGCTGCTTGTGGTGACAGGTCGTCTTGCTGACCTTGGTTTTGTTTTGTTATTAGTAACTTAACTCGTTGTTGATTTTACTTCGATGGTCCTAGTTTATCATCTGTGACTTTGAGTTACGACTACATGTACGGCTATATGTAAGTGGGCACGCCCTTTATTACTGGAGGCTTTTATTTGGGTATAAAGTTCTGCTTACGTTTTTAGTTTTGTATTTTGTTTCTGCTTGAGTATAGTTTTCGATTTTTTTTTGGTATATTGGCGTGTGCTAGCTTACTTATAGCAAATAATTTAATTTAATGTTTTGTATTGCGTAATGTACCTAAATTATTATGCGCAGTGTTATATAGAATCTTTTTTTTTTTTTTTTTTAACTGAACAGACAGCTGTGCTGCTGGAGAATTTGTTGCGCCACTTCTTCTCCCCAGCTAAAGCACTAGGAAGTGGTGAAGGGCGGGCGTTTTTGGGGGACTGTCTTATGTAATTTTGACGTTCAAAAAGTGCTGATTCTCAGCCTAGTTTGAATAAATGACTTTTGATTTTGATTTTGATTTTGTCCAGGCGTCATCTGACAATGGTGAGGCCAGAACGCTATTATAGAAGCCTACATTAAAATTATTATCAAAAGCTTGACGTCTCTGAACCCCAATACGACTACATTCCGTCAAGATGTGATGCACATCTTCTATGACTCCACAGACAATTGGGTGAATCAACTTTTCGCATCATAAAACCGAAACTATTGAGAGGAACGTGGCCGGATCGGAGTCTCAAAGCCATCACAACTTCTTGCCTATTCATCCTGCCCTCGCTGAAAATGTTGTGAATTGCTGAAAATCTGTGTTGTTGTGTTATTAATAATAACACAACAACACAGATAAACAAGTAACACGATGATAATAACTTATTATCATCGTGTTACTTGTTCATCTTGTTGTTTCCTTGTTTTTGTTGTGTTAAATTTTATGATAAAATGTTTTGTACCACTGTCCTGTCATTTTGACAGTAACATATCTTGACGTTTCTTTGTTTACAAAAATTATCTGAATTAGAGACTCAGGGTATAGAGGCCTAGAACCCTCATACAGGGTGTACCAGAAAGATGATCAAATTTAAGTTTGTGGTACAAACCACCAAACTGAACAACTTTCTTCATGCGATCAACATCGTAATCGCAAAAAAAAATATTGCTGTCCCATACATTTGGGTCGAGTACGTTTTGAAGTTTTGTATGGGACAGTTGATATTTTTTTCACGATTACAATGTTGGTCTCATGGAGAAAGTTGTTCAGTTTGATGGTCTGTAAATTTGCCCACACGTTTCTGGCACACCCTGTATAATGTATAACTGCCTTCCAACGTAGTGAAGTCACAGAAATGAATTGTTAAGCAAACTGACTAACAACTTAAATTGTCCGTATATTCAAATTACAACTGTAACTCGTTGACAGTCGTATGAAATTGATATAATACGGCAAATTGGCGTAGTGTCGCAATTCGGCATCCAATTAATTTACCTGACTGTATGTGTAGGTACTCTAAGCCGTGTCTCCTGCGCGTGTTTTTTCGAAACGTTACACAAAAAAACCTTACACATAAACATTTGTCTTCATACACAAGGTGTCTCCAACGTATTACAATATTTTTAGATTAATAACACATTTTGTGTGGATGTCGTAATGAGTTCCGACGAGGAAGACGTGCTATCAGTTTTAGCAGTTATAGACTCAATATCGAGAAGACAATTTCGAGTCGGACCGTATTTACGACTTAGAAATTTTGACATTTACCAGGAGCTACGTATTGATGTTCACAATTACTATTCACAAGACAATATAACCTCAAAACCTGTGTCAACGGATAGTGACAGTTGAGCGCGGTGCGCGCGGATGGTTGAAAATGAAACAAATTCAACTCTTCACCCGCGTAGGGAATGTTGCATGCAGCTCGGAAAACATAAACATCGTGTTTGCATACACAAGTGTGTATGGCCACGCCTCTCTGTTTCGATGTTTTTATTTATTTATTTATATTCAGGTTAACCAACAATAGGGATGATGCCTGGGTAAAAAAAAAATTCTATTTAGTCCGTCAGTCAGATAATAAAAAATATTAGATACGTAGTTTTTGCTTTATCATATTAATAAAAAATGACTTAGATAACTCGCATTAAAGTTCGGGAGTGGGGGCTTGCTACGTCACTTCTACGTATAAAATCTACGAAGACGTGACGTCATGCCACATTTTAACTCAATGTATCGCCGTAATCTATTGATTACGTAGAAAAAGAAAAAATACGTGTCCAATATATTTTAATAATCTACATGACGGACAAAAAATCATTTTTAGTCATCATCCCTATTGTTTACAGCAGTACATTAGCAGCTTATTATTTATAATAGGATACAATTGCGGGTGCAACAATTAATTATAGGTTAACACCGCTAGCACAAAATAGTACAAATTACAACGCTAGTACAAATTTTAGTGTAATGTTTCGAAAAAAACACGCGCAGGAGACACAGCTTAAGGTGGATCCGCAGCGGTAGCCCGCGAAATTCAAATTTTCTTGCGTTTTTTGCAATTTGCATGTCAGGTTGCATCTTGATGATTGATTTTCGAAATCAGACCAAACCACGGCAAATCTAACTGAGAGATGAGAGATGTATTGATGATTCTTATGATTATAATTATGTGAATACATATTTGTTACAGTCACAAATCATATTTTGCTCAACATACAACCTAACACTGACCTGAAAATTGCAAAAAAAACGCAAGAAAAATTCAATTTCGAGGGCTACCACTGCGGACCCACCATAACATCACGCCTCTATCTTCGAAATCATAGGCAGAATGTAACATGCAAGCCTGTAGCTATTATTCAGGCAAAAATCCAGACTACGGACGAAAAAAAACATATCCCAACCTGGGAATCGTAACCAGTACCTCAAGCTTGCCTTCCAAGTCGCAATAAATCAAATGGCAAGATAACGTATGGACCTAAAATAAGGCACACGACACATACCAATTTCTTAGCTCTCTCGGTGAGTATGGAGAAGGCAAAGTGGTTGATGATGACGCCGGTCGGTAACGCGACGCCTTGGAACCTGTAGAGCTGCTTGATGTCACTGTTTTCTGAGCCTGCAAGAAAAATGATCATTTACTTAATGAAAAATCTTAAATAAAATATATTCTTCTTCTTCTATAAGGTATTTACAAAGCAGATGGGACGCCCTATAGGAAGACATATTGTGACCTTATAGGTGATGTTCTTCAGAAAGGTCAGGTGCGTAGTACTCGCAACTGGCGTGCGTCTATGACATATGTATGAATGTATACGAGGCCAGAGGAGTATGTAAGGATCGTAGCAGGTGGTGTTCTGTAGTTTCTGCCTACCCCCATGGGAAGAAGGCGTGAGTTTATGTTAAATTCATTCACTGACAGCCTAAACAAACAATGCTTGAAATTTTGCACAAAAGTTACAGATATTCTATTTCACGAAGTCCGTTCGGCTTTGATTGTAGTAGTGACGTATCCCGACAAACGTGCTTGTGTGTGTAAAATTGGGTAACGTTAGCAAAGAAATCTGATATATATTCAAGTCGAGATTTAATAATCGAAATAAAATTTTGGTTTTAAAAGCATATACTTTTTGTAAATAAATTAGATTAGGTTGCAAAAATTTAAAAATAAAATTAAAATAAAATTACAAACACAAAAAACATTCATTTTTTAAATACTTCTATTGCTATATGAACTATCTTTGTATAAAATTTTGATTGAAAACGTATAAATAAATATTACCTCACTATGAACAACTCTTCTTCGTTTTGTTGCCATGCTGACCACCTTACTCCGTGAAACAATTTGGCGCGAACTAAAAACACTACTGATCCGGACCGTGTCCCGATCGACACTGAGCGCTCTCGAGGTTACGCACACAAAAACAATGTGCATGTGCACGCTTGACAACATTCATAGCCAAACGGACTTCGTGACATAGAGTTTTTGAAAATTTATCCCCTAAATATGGTATGGAAGTGACAAATTTCCGCCAATAGGAAATACCAACGGACACAGTCATAAAAACAGATGAAAATGAAATGCAAGGGGTGGTCGTACTTGAAAGGCATACATTGATATTCTTATTTCTTATCAATTGAGGAGATCTGTCTAAAAGTTCGTATATCTATCATAAACAAACTACACAAAATCTAATTACATAATCGATTTGTAGGAAAGTTACGAAGTATGAAAAAAAAATATGATCTTTTGAACAGAACAATAAATAAAAGATGCTTTTTCTACAAGAAATATGCCTGTTTTGTTTAAAAATCTAAGAGAACATTGATGCAGAAATACATCCGGATTGATTGGAATCCAAGTTTTTTGGATTTTATTACTTATATGGGAAATGCGCTCCTTTTGAACCAGTTTTTAGGCTCGTTCGATGTACTATTTTGTAACGAGTTCAACAAAAAAGTAGGAAAGTGAAACAGATGCTCCTCAATTATGTCCTTCACAAGGTCAGATACTCTGCTTTGGCATTACTGAATTCCTTGCTAGCTAGCGAAATTCAAAATTTCTTACCTTTTCGCAAATAAATTTAGAATTTTGCGGGCTATCACTTTAAGAATAGAATACTATATTATTTATATGCAAGAATACGAGTAGGTACAATAGGTTGATAATCTATATAGGGTTATTGGTAAAACACCAACAACCTCTTAATACATTAGGCGCGGCAGACGCACATGCGCGTTTTCGGACGTTCACCAGGTGCTTGACGGCGCGTATGCGCGTCCATACAATTTACATAACTTTCTTCGAGTGCGGCGCGCCGCACCTGTGCGTTCGTTGTGCATCTCTATTGTTTCGAAAACATCGTAAAATAAGGGTCGGTAAGGGTGTAGCGTAAAGAAGCGTTTGCATAAAGAATTAAGCAGATAATGTGTTAAGGGGTCATTGTACTCATCATTATGAACAACTTTTACTATGGGACCAAACCTAAAATCGCGAAAAAAAAACCAGCTGTTCAGTACATTTTATGTTCGCATAATCCGTCAAAATATACTGAACAACTGATTTTTTTTCGCGATTTCAGGTTTGGTCCCATAGTAAAAGTTGTTCATAATGATGAGTACAATGACCCCTTAAACGGTTGTTGGTGTTTTATCAATAACCCTGTATACTAATAATAAAGCTGAAAAGTTTGTTTGTATGTTTAAACGCCCTAATCTCTGGAACTACCAGTCGGATTTGTAAAATTATTTTTGCATTTGATAGCCCAATTCTCGAGGAAGTCTATAGGCTATTTAACATCACGCTAGGACCCTTAGGACCCGAGCAAAAAGAACACAAGCTATGCGACGGGGTGGGTTGGGGGAACAAGAAATATCATACAGACGAAGTCGCGTGCAGAAGCAAACAAATAGAAATAACAACAATAATGCTAAAATCGAGTTTGACTATTCTCAACTTCAAATACTCAATACAGAAACCGGGTGTTAGTGTGTGATGTGACCAAGGAATAGAAAAAACAAGTGAAAGTGCCCACACAGCTATCCGGCGCGTGTCACAATTATAAGGAAAAAAGCCGGCCAAGTGCGTAGCGGACTACGCATCCTTAGTTGGGATGAATCCAAGAACAAACCGAACATTGTAGTTGAAAAACATGTTCTCCCTTACATTCCAACTGCAAATGTAAGTTTGTATGCACAATATTAAGAGATTTACCATGTTTTTTTAAGACCATAGACTTCTTATGAGTTTTCCTGTAATCTACAGGTATTAAACTATTTTCAGTACTTTTTTCAAAATTTTAGGCTCAGTACTTTCAGAGATGGTGGGTGGGGGGGGGGGGGGGGGGCTGGTTAAGTTTCGTCCATTTTCTTAAATATCTTTAAAATCATTTATTTTAAAATTATAAAAGAAATATATTTGAGATCCTCACAGTAAGCCCTTTCATTTGATATGTCACACGGTACAGTTTGCGGTACTTTGTATTTTATTTTCTTATTTGCCTCCCAAAATTGACCCCCATATTCAAAATTAATTTATTTACGTTACACGTCCGTGTTTGGGTCACTGAAATACATACGTGTACCAAATTTCAACTTAATTGGTCCATTAGATTCGGAGCAAATTGGCTGTGACAGATGGACAGACAGAAAGACACACGAGTGATCCTATAAGGGTTCCGTTTTTTTTCCTTTTGAGGTACGGAACCCTAAAAATGTTAAATAATAACAACTTTCGTCAATTGTAATACGTCATAATTTTGTATGAACACCAAATTCAACTTGACGAAAAACTTCTATGTTGTTCATACAAAACTACGGAATCCTTCATTGTGCGTGGTCTGACACGCACTTGGCCGGTTTTTTGTATTAGTGTTCTAAGTGTTCTTTCTTCGAGTCGTGTTTACCACAAATAAATTATTTATCCCCAGAATCTGCAGGCTTCTTAATAATTGCGATGAATCAATAGATATTTTTTCCACAACACTTCAAAAATTCAAGCACCAAGTCTATCAAAACTAACCACCATATTGATTTTTTTTTGCTGTCATCTTTGTATTTTTTGTATTTCTAAAGCCACCCACTGTTGTTGAGTGTTATTTCAGCACTGTTATTGTAATTTTTGTTATGTTATAATTAGTTCTTTTTGCATGCTGTGTCTATCGCACCATATTGTAGACTATGCTTGTATCATGTTGCTTGTATTATTAGAATAAACGGTGTAACATTTGTAGATAGGCCAATAAATAAATAAATAAACAATTATAATTAAATAAATAAATTTACTTTTATTTCACATTTCCTTTCATATTCCTTAGTGAACTATTTTGCTAGATAATATTGTAATTTATGGTTGTAAGTGTTATGTGTATTTTAGCCTCTGAACAAATAAAAAACCAAGACGTAGCGCCGAAGCCAGTTTCGTAAACATGTGTGCATTTATTTAGCGAGGTGTAGTTTAGTTGTAATTTGGTGTAAATGTGAGCGTGTACACCGAGCGGGGTGTAGTTTTGAGCATGATTCACTGTATGTTCGCAGCGCTGTCTTGGTTTTTTATTCGGTCTGAGAGCTTAACTTACCATTTATTTTGTGCACGGACACGACTGCTACCCTCCCGATCTGTTTGGTGTTGCTGATCATGGGCCCCTTTGAGATATCGATGTGTTTGCCCACTTTATACAGCGTCACCTTACCTGCAAAACAAATAAATATTAGGTTTCCGATTCACGTCGAAAAAATCGAACAATTTTTTTAAAAGAAATATTGTCGATGCACTTTTGCCATTTTAATTAAAGTTCGTTGATACCTCTGCTATTCTAGGAACGGGAATCGATAAATTCTTTAAAGGCGTTTTTCACCGCCTCGTTGGATTTGAAAATTTCCCTTTTTTTTTTTTGTGGATGGGAAATCATCAAATAACTTCTCCTGCTCTGGGTGGAGCGGAAGGGCGTGTCAGACTTTTACTGACTAAAACCCACCCGTGTTCCTTCAGTTGCCTATGGCAGGGCCACGGTATCTTTTTCAAACAACCCGCGACCCCAGCGGCATCGGCCCTATTGGACCCCATCTTTTGCTGACATCTCTTTGAGGCGCGCGTGGAACACAACGCGCCGTCGACCCGGGCCTGGTCCTCACCGGACGGCGAGCTACCCACTACTCACCGTCCGCAAGCCCGCGCCTACGGTGGCTGGGAATCGGCTATCGATTCCCGCCGCCCAGGGCGTCTCCTGCGGCGACTGAGGGCGTGAGGCTGCCTCTCCCTCACGCGTTCCGCCTCCTCCTTCGCAAGCATTACCGCTTCGCAGAAGGAGGTGACGGCCTCCCATGCACTCTCGCTCCGCACCATGGCCTGGACCAGGCTCGGACGCTAGAGATCGCCGCCGCCGATCGCCTCCGTGAGAACACGGCGGTGCTCTGCCCAAGCCGGGCAGACCTCCACTGTATGCTCCACCGTGTCCTCTGGGCGATCCACACAATGGTGACACCCGGGCGTTTCCTCCCGCCTTATGCGAAACAGGAACCTCCCGAAACAACCGTGTCCGGTAAGGACCTGCGTCAGGCGGAAGGTGAGGACGCCGTGGCGCCTCTCTAACCACTCCTCAAAGAGGGGACTTATCGCCGCAATTGTGGCGTGCCCAGCGCTGGGCTGCGACAGTCGCACTCTCCATGTCGCCATGAGATCCCGCCGGAGCTCTGTCCGCTGTACCGTGATTTCTCGCGGCAGCGGAGTTACGCCCCGGCGTTTCGCCTCCTCGCGCCACTCCCACACGTGCGCGAGGACTTTCGCCTCCAGATCCCACGGCGGCAATCCGGCAAGGAGGCTCGCCGCCTCACCGGAGACCGTGCGGTAACCCCGGACTAGCCGAATGGCCATGACCCTCTGGGACGCGTTCAACCGGCGGACTGGCCGCAGCCTCAGGGAACGCGCCCACACCGGTGCCCCGTAAAGGGCCATGGACCGCACGACCCCCGCGTAAAGCCTCCGGCAGGAGGCGTTTGGACCACCTAGATTGGGCAGGAGCCGCTTCAAGGCAGCCCCAGACCGCTCCAGCCTGGGAGCCAAACGTCGGAAATGCTCCACGAAGTTCCACCGGCTGTCGAGGACGAGTCCCAGGTACTTCATCGTCGACTCGACTCCAATGCGAACCCCTCCTACCGTTATTTGGGAACCCGACGGTGGCGCATTCCGAGGACCATGAAAACACATGGCCTCGGACTTGTGCAGGGCCACCTCGAGTCCCAACTGCCGGATCCTCGCAATGACTATCGCAACCCCGCGTGTCGCTAATTCAGCCGCCGCCTGGTGCGACTTCCCCTGCGCCAGGACCAGCGTGTCGTCAGCGTAACATACCACGCTGACGCCGCTAGGGAGGTCGGCGCGCAGCACCCAGTCGTACCCGATGTCCCACAAATGCGGCCCCAGGACCGATCCCTGTGAGACACCGCACGACATCTCTTGAAAATTTCCCTGGGGCTCATTGTTGAGATCAAAATTTCCAGAATGGAAGCGATCAAACCAAAAACGCACCGTGCGTTCACTTGCGGTACCTGGTTCATACACATCGTTAATGCCTATTGCGTGCTGTCTGTTTTGCGTTGGTGGCACGAAACTCGTATTCGAAAATAGCGCGCAATTTCGATTTTTCCATGGTTACAGAAACATCGATATCAAAGAAAAATCGAACGGCGGCGGCGGGAAAACAAAAGAACAACAGATTTTTTTTTAAATGTCACGCTACAAATTACTTTGAATTTGGAATTCTAAATAGAATGAAATATATTGATCTTCACCCTAGCCGGTATCAAAAATCGGCAATTTCATAGGTGAGAGGGCAAAGTTACAAACTGACCCACGCCACACAATGCACAACAACGTCTCTGTGCCTCAGAAGCTTAAAAGCCGTAAAAGTTTTCCCAGGCGCGTGGGTCCAGCTAATGGCAACGCCTCTACAGCAAGACGTGATCTCCAGTGAGAGCTGCTTAAGCCCCCTGATAGTTTTATTGGACCATCTGAGAGCCTTCCACCTGGGCACACGTCACCGTAGCCGACTTGGAAATCCCTTTGTAGACTACGAACCCAAGTCGGCCGTAGCAAAGCAAATCTCTACAGATGGGCATTTATGAACGACTTGGACCTCAAGTGTATATGCAGCGTCTCTCCGCAGACAATGGCCCACCTTCAATCTTGCGCCGCAAGCCCTGTCACCTGTGCATTTGAGGATCTTATGACTGCATCAGTGAACGAAGTTCGAGTAGCAGAACTTTTTGCTAATCATAGTATTTGAATTTTAACAACCTTATTTGCTTTTTCCATTGATGCGCTAAGAAGAACTATGTTGTTTGATTTGTTTATTGAGTGTTTCGTTGTTTATTGAATGCTTCGTTGATCTAGTGGACGCACGCGAGTGCTTAGCAAGGGTCCTGAATTTGATCCCTTGGTGGTCGTGTTTAAGCTCGTGGCTAAGTAATAACAGCCGCACGGGTCAATCCATCAGGTTAAGCTACGATTGCCGCGGTTAGTCCGTGGGATGGGTGACCATCTTTACATACCGAGACTCCTTCGTGCCTCGGAAAGCACGTTTGAGTCGTTACAGGACGTCAGAAGCCCGAAAGTCTGACAACCAGTCTTACCAAGGGGTATCGTATTACCCAGTAACTGGGTTGTGGAGGTCAGATAGGCAGTCGCTTCATGTAAAATACTGGTATTCAGCTGCATCTGGTTAGACCGGAAGCCGACCCCAACATAGTTAGGAAAAGGCTAGGCAGATTGATTGATTTCAAGTAACTACAGACTCGATAAGGTCGTTGACCCCAAAAAAAATCATCAATCATTTTATCTTTGTTGTATCATATTCACAGTGATCCTTTCAAAATCCTCAACCAAAGCAGAAAATGCTATAGCTAAAATTGTCTCAGAAATTCGCCACTCACCATTATTGCTAGCAATGCTAGGTATCTGCCTGGTCTTATGCTCGTTCTCCACAAACATCTCCAAAGCCAGCTGTTCACCGACTTCCAGCCTCTCAATGGGCTCGTTCCGACGCAGCAGCTTCACGTACTCCGCACTCAGGGTGATCAGCTCTTGGGGGGACGGCTTCCAGTCGCCCAAGGTTGGGAGGTCCACGTCGTAGATGAATGAACCGCTGCGGACTGAATTTCAGGTTAGTTAGATGCTGGAGATTTAAAAGTGGTGTAAGAGATAAATCTATTTTGCTCTTGAATGGTGCTCCACAATTTGTAATGAAAAATCTTATTATTATGGCGATGGAATCATGTAACTTAGTGCATAGATGTGATGATGTTTTTATTTTGTCAATTGAGGTTAAATGATAAATGATTTTATTTCTGTAAGTAGGTTTGTACAAACACTTTTACACTTCAATCATGTCTTTTTTTTTTTTTAAACTGGATGAGGTCGGCGTTTCTTCTAGTTGACTACTCTGAGAAGAAAGGCCGAAACAAACTCAGAGGTCACAGTCTCTAATAAAGTCTAGACATAATCTTGGTCAGTTCATGTGAAGACCATATAGATTGGTATCTGAAATGGTCTTTTTAGGAAAGAACCACACAGATTGAGAGGACCTGTTCAGTCAGTGCACGCATTTGTCATCGGATACTTTTAGAATACATCTGCTAATAACGCTACGGAAAGATCGGCGTGTTTAGGCAATACATTTGCATACATTGCAATGCTTTTTTAAATTACCTATGACACATCAGGGCCAAGATTGCGTCGCGTAATTTCCATAGAAAACGTACCACGCCGTATTTTAGTGGCGTAAATTTCGGTAGAGGCGCCACTGTGCGTATACATGAGCATTATTTAAATATCTCTAAGGCAGTCTTACTATCAGGTCCAGGAAAACTGTGTAGTTTGACAGGCACGGTGTCTTTGAAGGCAACAGTAGCACAGGCTCCAAGCATGAATGAGCATGTTCTCCAGAAAGCCCTGTTAACCTGCTGGGGCTCTGCTATAGTGAAGTTTTGGAGCTGTTGAGGAGAAGATGGAAGGAATCAGATTTGATTATCATTAGAACTTTGTCTACCAAAAGAGGTGTCATTGATCAGATCTGGGTTTTCGTTCTGGGCGTAAGTAAGAGTTTCTCAGCATTTATATAGGGTGACTTGTAATTAGTGACCGATACATTTAAACACATGATTGTACTCATGATAACAAACAACTTTTACTATGGGCCCAAATCTGAAATCGCAAAAAAAAATCAGCTGTCCCATACATTCATATTCGCCTAACTCGTCAAAATGTTGCAGCTGATTTTTTTTTGTGATTTCTGGTTTGGTCCCATATTAAAAGTTGGTTGTTATCATGAGTACAATTATGTGTTAAGTATCGGTCACTAATATTACCAGTCACTCTATATTTTCTGACATACTAATAAATTACATGTTGGGTTTATCGTAATACCCAGTAACTGGGTTGTGGAGGTCAGATGGGCAGTATCTCCATGTCAAACATTGGTATTCAGCTGCAGTTGGTTAGACTGAAAGCCGACCCCAGCAATTGGGAACGGCTTACGCAGAGGTTCATGCTCAGTCAGGGACAAATGCATCCATTATCCAATAATACGCAGACATGAATCTAGTTTTGAACTTGATTTGAGTTATCAATTATTATCATGAAATCTTTCATTATTCTAAGTTGAGATTAAAAACTGGGCTGCTATGTCTACGCCTATGGGGAAACAGGCTGAGTTAGGGCACTGATTAATACATTAGGCGCGGCAGACGCACATGCGCGTTTTCGGACGTTCACCAGGTGCTTGGCGGCGCGTATGCGCGTTCATACAATTTACATAACTTTCTTCGAGTGCGGCGCGCCGCACCTGTGTGTTCGTTGTGCAGCTCTATTGTTTCGAAAACATCGTAAAATAAGGGTCGGTAAGGATGTAGCATAAAGAAGCGTTTGCATAAAGAATTAAGCAGATAATGTGTTAATACAGATGGGATCTCCGCAGTTCAGGTATGAAGCTACAAGTACGCGGCGGGCCTATCTCACTGGGCCGAATCAGTAGGACTGCTGCGGTCATAAGGTATAAGAGTAACGCGTTAGAAAGAGAGGCAATTTGTAGGTGATTATAACTGTAGGTAATAAGCGTTGTGCGTCCTGAATTGCGCTTTATTGTGTCGTAGCAGGAGTCGCTTTTTATTTAAATGATTTTGCGGAGTGTCCCATCTGTGTTCCTTTACCAACTTTTTGTTTAAAAGCCTCGATAATGGCCTGCAAGTAGACGCAGTTTACACAGATTTTTGCAAGGCCTTTGACAAGGTGGATCATGAACTGTTGCTGGATAAGATTGCCTTCAACGGAATTCGTGGCAATTTGCTACGGTGGTTTGCATCGTACATTACAAACCGCTGCCAAAGGGTGGTAATCAACGGATACAGATCACACACTATCGAAGTTAGATCCGGAGTACCACAAGGCTCTATCCTTGGGCCGTTATTATTTAACATATTTGTTAATGACATAGGTTATTGTTTTCACAACACAAAGTTCCTATTGTATGCAGATGATCTGAAGGTCTACAAATCCATCGAATCCATTAATGAGTGCATTCTATTACAGCAAGACCTGGACAGACTAACAGACTACTGTCACAGGAATAAACTCGAGCTAAGTATACCTAAATGTAACTACCTTACTTTCACCAAAAACAAGCACATCATTAACTTCACGTATGCCCTTTGTCATGTGCCTCTCACAAAGTTATACTCAATTCGCGATCTTGGCGTTATTCTCGATTCCAAACTATGCCTAGATTTACACATAAACAAAATTGATAGTAAAGCTTACCAATTGTATGGCTTTATCATGCGATCTACCCTGGACTTCAAAAGAACCTCGTCATATCTATGTTTGTATAATGCCCTAGTTCGCTCACAATTGGAGTATGCAGTGTCAGTATGGCACCCCTTCTACAAAAATATGCTGAAATGGTTGAGAATGTTCAGTACAAATTTTTACGTGCCATGCACTATTGATGCCATAAATCCTACTTACATTACTCTCAGTTACTCAGCAAGTACAGGCTCCTGCCTCTTAGCTTACGAAGAAAATACCTTGAAGCCATAATTTTATATAAAATTGTTCGCGAACACTCTCCTGTCCGCCGTATGGTTGACTCATTTAATAGAACCTTTGAAAATACTGACATCTTCAATTGTACAATGAGTAGATTCAAAAGCCTCATCCGATCCACTTTATTAAATAAAACCCCTGTGTGTACCCTATCTGAAAAACATTTAACTTACTAGGCTCATATCTTAATATTATAATGTAATCCTTGACTATTAAAGCAACCACGATACAACTAACTACCGCACGTAAAACTCCTTAGCTCCTAGCGATTACACTTGTTTTCCTTTTAAACTCTTATGACTACCTGTGGACAGCGTTGTGGGTTATATTATTACTAATGTTTATTGTTAAACTAGTTGTAAGCTCTTATAATGTAACTGTTTGCTGTTCCTTTTATTAAAAAATAAAAATAAGTATTAATCTGTGGTTAGAGAGAATACACATGCCTTTTTTTTCTTCTTTCTTGGCACTGTAGCTTGTACAAAACTATGCAAGTATCTTGCATGGCATTGTGTGTGACATTCGCCAATCAGAAGCTACTATGACAATTACATTGGCAGGCAAGCTACTTGCATAGTTTTGTATAAGTAAGCTACAGGCATGTGTATTCCCACCCTTACTTTTACGTTATCCATATTCAAATCCTTGTTCAAATTGATGTTATTTTAATCTTAAACAAATGTCAACTATATGTTACTGTAAATTAGGTTGATCTCAGAATGACTAGTACTATTGAAAAAGTTATAAAACGGGCTGAGTTAAGGTCAGGCGGGGATAGTGCGTCTATGGGGCTAGTGCATCTAGCATCAATATTTCAAATGTTTTGCAAGTAGTTAAGAATACTGCCATCTGGCGATAAATAACGTTTATTAAATAATTCCAAAATCAATTTGTAGATGGCAATTCTTCACTCATAATACTGTGGGAAGCCGTTTTTTTTGCAGTGTCATTTCATCTCGACATACCAGTTGTGGAAAAAAACTATATTTCAGAAAATATTGCAGTTTTAAAGAAACAGATAAGGAGAGTGCGTTGCGGTAATATCTTGCTACGTAGTTATTGTTTAAGAGGGGCCAAGCCGTCATACTTTTCATACAAACGCTCGTACGTGATTATAGCGGTTCAACATATCTTTCTAAGAAATTTTTGAACTAATAAGTATTTTGTGCACTGTATCTAGGTTTCTACCAAAGCGAAAAATAAAAATTTAGAAAAACAAATTCAGTAGAAGCCCCAAAAATCTGCTTTTTTGCACAATTTTAACCTGAACTTTGGCCGTTCATAATGTATCAGTTGTAAAAGTAAAGAAAACATATAAGTAGAAACCTCGCACATGTAATGGAGATTCTAAATGACAAACATTTATTTCACAAACTTGTAAGGCTTGCTAAAAAACCACTATTTCCTGGAACAAGTTTCATATTTCCGCACACTATTTTTCGTTCAATGTTATCGCGTTCTCACTTGCTTGTCAGTCAACGAGCGTTGCGCTGGATGAAACAACAAGCTTTTGATGATAGGCGGGCCGGGATGGGCCCTCTTAAGGTGACTTGTTGTGTGGATTTCATAGTTTTGTAAACTTGTGAAAAACTTATCTTAAGTGTAGAATTTTGAGGGAAGTGCGCCTAGCTGATTCGGGGTAAGTGCGATTGCAGACGCACCTTGCCCAAATCATAGATCATCAACCTTTTTGTTTAAGGTTTCCTGTTTTTTAAATAATGTTTAGAAAATTTGCAATAAGTGTATCTGCGCGTTCTTTTTTCGATATTTTTTTTTTACAATTTTAAATTAGTAAACGATGCCATACTTGCCTGGTCATTTACAACGCTAGTTAGTCTGATTATTTAACAATGGTTATGCTATGAGTGAGGTTTTGATTTGTCAAAGTTTGGAAACTACATACTTGCCTGGTCATTTACAACGCTAGTTAGTCTGATTATTTAACAATGGTTATGCTATGAGTGAGGTTTTGATTTGTCAATGTTTGGAAACTACATTGTGAATGCAGAATAGTTAGTTATCTAACATCAAACTACCCGCCTTTTCCCAACTATGTTGGGGTCGGCTTCCAGTCTAACCGGATGCAGCTGAATATCAGTATTTTACATGAAGCGTATGCCTATCTGACCTCCACAACCCAGTTACTTGGTAATACGATACCCCTTGGTAAGACTGGGGCTTCTGACGACCCATAACGACTGTCAAAGATTCACGAATGACAGCCGGGACCAACGGATTAACGTACTTTCCGAGGCACGGCGGAGTCTCGGTATGTAAAGATGGTCACCCATCCACGGACCAACCCCGGCAAGCGTTGCTCAACCTGATGGATCGACCTGTGCGGCTGTTATTACTTAGCCCCGAGCTCCTCCTCCAGTTAGTTGTCTAACATACTCACTTCTAATGTGCAGTTTTCTGTGAGTGGTCTGTGCATATCCCAGTATACTGAGCCTTCAAGCAGAGCCAGGGCACTGGTGTCTGTGTGCCATTCACTTAGATCTGAAAATGCGGAAAAATGTTCATATCGGCACTGGAAAGGAGACAATGCTAAAGCGCCATGAATTTGGGCCAGAATGAGTAATATACTGTATGATTTTTTACCGTCTCGAAAAAATAGGGTACAATAGGTGAATGGAGTAGAAGCCTATGGCATACCTAGTTTTTTATTTTTATTTTTTCAATAGATTAGACAGAAATTGCTCTATCAATAAACACTACACATTTGAAGTAAACTAGAACAATAGAAACAGAAATTTTGAAAAAGCTTTACGCATGAGTTAAATTTCGATTTTTTTTATTTTTTTTTTTTTTTGTAAGCTAGGTAGCCATATGCTACGGTCACCTGTGCGCTCATGGGGTTTTATGTAATGGTGTAATTATACGTAGTACTAGTATAAGCCTTTTTAATTGATTGCCTTACATTTTTCAAGAAGGTAAAAAAAAATCATCCATTATATTGTGTTGGATTACATTTTTTTTTCCTAATCCTAATCAGAGCCTATTTTTGGCGCTTTAGCATTTGGAAAAATGTAGAGATGTCCCGGATCCCAAGACCTAAAGCATCGGTTTTCCGAAGTTTTGATACGAACATCACTTTAGCAACACGTTTGTAGGACAGAGACCCTTTAGAATGTTTCTCCTATCAACATTCTCTTCACAACACCATAAGTAAGCATTTTATTATTTTTTAAAAAACAATATTATTCTTATTTGCCCCACCAAACAATAACTGCAATGGTGGTGGAAGTAACAAGAAAATGTTTTAAGAGTGGTATTAATAATAATAATCATTTAATTCAAGTAACAAGACGCATAGTACGAGTATTAGTAACAATATATCAAGTTGGCGGAAAAGTGTTGCACCAAGATATAAGACTTAATGAATTTATTGATAACTTTGTTATTTACAATAATTAATCAGTAATGTAATCCCCAAATAACTCTATTACTCTTGCCCATCTAGTTGGTAGATTGTTGATGCCCTGCGCCCAGAATTCCGGAGGCTGTGCAGAAAAGAAATTGTCCACTGCCATTTTGAGGTCTTCGTAGTTTTTAAAATTTTTCTCACGCAAATAAAGCTTTAGTGGTCGGAACAAGTGATAGTCGGATGGCGCGAGATCCGGTGGGTACGGTCGGTGGGCAACCGGGTGCCATCCAAGCTCTACGATTTTTTGACGAGTCTCCGAAGCGACATGACGTCGCGCATTATCATGGAGTAAGTGAACATTTACACGTCTCGGTCGTTTTTCTCTTATTGCGTCAGCCAGTTTCTGAAGCTGTTCAGTATAAATGGAAGTCGTAATCGTCCTTCTTGCAGGGAGAAGCTCGTAATAGAGTGGGCCCTTCGCATCCTACCAAACGGAGAGAAGATGCTTGCGTGAGTGACGGTTTAGCTTAGGCTGCGTTGGTGTCTCTGCGTCGTAAGGAAGCCAGACGGCGTGCCGTGTGTTGTTATCATAGAGAATCCAGCTCTCATCGCCGGTTACCAGATCTTCAAGAAACTCTTTCCGATGTGGCTGAAAAAGAAGCGATTCACAAATACTAACTCTGACTTGACGATGACTGTCAGTTAGTTGATGTGGAATCCATCGTGCCATTACTTTACGATAGCCGAGTTTGTGTAAATGAGCCTCGACGGTCGAATGATGACAGCCAAGAGTCTCTGCCAAATTACGCGTATTTATTTCTGGATTAGCCTTTAAACAGCGGAGTAATTCCTCATCGTCGAAGGTAGATGGTCGCCCAGATCGCTCGTGATCTTCAAGAGATCTTCTCCCGATGCAAAGCGAGCAAACCAGCGGCTTATCTTCCATCGCGATACAACACCTTCACCGAACGCTTTGCTGATGTTAGCGGTAGCCACACTCACGTTGTGTCCCTGACGCCACTCGTAAAAGATGATCGTTCGAAGTTGATGTTCACTAATCATTTTCACAAGCGCGCCTTTATATACCCTTGATGTGATAGCTTCGAGAACCTTCTACAATATTCTTACGTATCCCAGATCAATACTAAATATTGCGGAAAATTCTAGTAATTTACAATTTCTGGTGCAATATTTTTCTGCCAACCTGATACGTACTTACAATCTATGTTATAACATTAACACAGCTTCTGTGTTTACATCACCGCTGCAAGGTCCAGCTAATACCTTGCAGCAGTGGTTCACAAGCGCACAATCTGGCCTGCACGCTACCATAGACAGGATGCTGTTGGTGCTGCCCCGCGGCCCTACTAACCAGGGATGCGCACCGCTTCCTCATCACATCATAGAAGCAGTCAACGCAAGCCCCAGCAAACATCCCTGATGCACTGCAGTATCGGGGCAACCCCATCAGCACCCTGAATGCGTTATGTTGAACGTCAATTTTTAGTAGGTACTTATTCATCTATAACACCTTCAACCCCAAGCCTCTGGTGACTGTTTCATCCATTTTAGAAAAAAAAAAGTTAGCATGGGCAATACACAAAGTCGAAACTAACTAGAAGGCTGTGTATCTAAAATGATACACAAGTGTTGAGACAGTGTGTGCAATAATGATACTCGTACACATGGAACTGAAGGCGTTAAAGATTAAGGTTTGCGCTGTGGTAGCCCGCGAAATAAAAAATTTCTTAGGTTTTTTTGCAATTTGCAGGTCAGTGTCCAGTTGTCTTGAGATTTATTTTGAGTTAGATTTCTGATTTCTGAAATCGGACCAATCTGGAGGAAATCTAACTTGAGAGATGTATTGATTATTCTTATGGTTAAAATTATGTAAATACACATTTGTTATTATCGCAAATCATATTTTGATCAAGCTACAACCTCACACTGACCTGCAAAGTGCAAAAAACGCAAGAAAATTGGAATTTTGCAGGCCTCCTTAGCGCATCTGCCTTAAGACCGCCTTGTTGGTGTAGTATTTGCAAGTGCTACCACTGAGCATGAGGTCCTGGGTTCAATTTCCAGGTCAGGGAAGATGTTATTGCGTCTTTCCATCAGGAATTTCTCAATAGCAACCTGGATGGAGTCCGGATTTGGTGCCCAGTTGAATAGGCACTTTTACATGGGACTTTAACATAACTGGTGGGTGCACTACAGTTATACCTCTGCCTTACCGGGGATTAAAGACGTGGTTTTATGTTATATTTAAACATTGAACTTACGTCTCGCACAGTCGTAAGGCGTAGAAATACCCTTGTTCATAACCAGTGTGCAATCATTTGGTACACCTTTGTACTGTACTTCGATTTTCTCGATTCTGCCGACTTTATCCAACTGGCGCTTCTTCTCCAACGTGAAAAGATGATAACGTCGATCTATAGCCTCTTGGGTACTTAGGAATCCTAGAAAATAACGGTAGAATCAATGTTTGTTCGATCGAAAAAAGAAAGTAGAATTTTAACTTACAATACATCAATTCTTACTTACTCGTCAATGGCAATGCTTTTGTGCAACTATTTTGCGTAACTGTTGTTGATAAACATAAAATTTGACGCCTCATTTTGAAAATTAAATGCAATATTTTTAACAATAAATCGCGAGTAGAATTTTTAGGTTAATCGCAGATGATCATGAATTCATGACATGAGTTTGACACTTGCGTTTGAGACATCTCATTTATATATTTTACAATTTTGAGCATAGGTTCATTGCTTGGTTCGATCGTGCAGTATTTCTATTGGGGTTTTCTTTTAGGAATCTTCAGTAAGTAGGAGCCTGGAGTTATTTGTGGCTGATTGATGACAAACGAACCGCCGAAGAAAACATGCGAAAGAAGAAAGTAACTAACCTAGTAAACAGGTTCACGCTTTCACGCGCTGTAAACGAGACAGTAGTTTTATTGTTATGATGGCTATAGCCGTATAGTATCTTTGAAAACGTTAATTTAGGAGTAACTATTTGTGGGGTAATCACTCTGTGGATTGATCAAATGAAACAAAGATTGAAATTAAAAACTTTATTCCTTATAACTATCCTACCATTGTTCGTTTTCTTCCTCTTGCTCTTACTTCCTCAAACTTACTTATTGTTTCTCCTATTTGCTTCTTGCTTTGCTTCTTATAAGCTTCTAAAATCTCTTCAAACAGATGTGGGTAGTCATTGTGTGTGCTTATGATTGCTCGTTCAAGAACATACAGGTCTACACCCTTATCCTCCCCACTTGAACCAATGAATGATAGACCAAAATCAATCATTACTATGTCCAATTCCCCATCCAGCCATTTTTCATCATCACTCTTTGCTTTTGGAACAAGTAACATGTTAGATGTCGTCAAGTCTCCATGAATAATATTGGATTCATGTAATTTCCTCACAGTTTGCCCAATCAATTTACTTATTGAGTTGGTTTTGTCTGATTCGCCTTTTACGTGATTTATTATAAAATCTTTTACCGTAATACTTTTTTCCAAATGTTCCATGTAAATTCGGGATCTGTGGAAATCGACTAAATATAATGCTGGAGTTCTGACCGAAGCAGCTTTGCACCGGACTATGGAACGCGCCTCGTTTTTCATCCGTTCTTTGGTTATATTTTCATCCAAATCTGGATGCCGATACTTTTTCTTGAATCTCTCTTTAATCAATGTCGGCCTTCCAAGATAGTTACAAATGTACAGCTTTCCTTCAGCACCTTGTTTCAGTATTTTCAGGTCTTTTAAGTCTTCTCCCATGTTGACAATTGGATCTTCTACTGCTTTACCACTATTCAAAATATAATGTATGTTACGCAAGTAGTATTTGGTAACAAAAGACACTCCTAAATACCACTTTTTAAGATGTATTCGTCAATATGTGTAGCGGTTTGATTTGTTGACTATCAAATCATAGAAACACTATATTATTTTATCAGATAAACACGGCACGGCATGATTGGTGACAGTCGAGTGTCGACTGACACTGACAGAGTTTTGACAAGGTACGTTTAGTTTACCCGATCAGTTAAAGAAATTCTACAGATATTTTCTTATTTTACTTGACTTGAACCAACCTAGATCATAATTTGACTGGAGGTTAACTTACTTATTTTTTATTTGTATTTCGTTTCAGTCTTGTTATTTTGATTTTGGAGTGTTACATGCCAAGTACAAATAACTTCCGCGTTCATAACAAAACGTGGCGTAAACCTACCCTCCTGCGTACAACGTAACGTAGGAAATACTGAAAACGAAAATCATCGTATACAAGCCGCACCTTACATTTAACACGTAGATAGGTATTGGGATGTTTATCTACTTTCTATGGCTATACATCTCTATATGTATTCACTCACTGGAGAGCGAGGGAGGCTGTGGGCGTGATATTGGTTGCTGCACCCGGGCCGACCGCCGGCACCACGTTATAATTTCATTCAAACAATAATTCCCATCAAATACTTAATGGAAACAGTGATTTATCTCTGTAAGATTTAGTGCTGGTACGACGTTCGAACGCTCCGCTAGCTCTACATGAAACTATAATACCGTAGTGTGTAAAACCGGTAAAAATACCAAAAATAATAATTTTAGTGTTCAATTGTGATTTAAATAAATTGTGAGAATGATGTCCGAGGGTTTAGAATACGAGACTATTGTGCAGAATGGACCACGAAAAGTAAGTCCTTTTTTTTATTCCTTTCGTGGCATGAAAGAACAATGTTGTGCCTCTTAGTCATGACAAGCGTGCCTAAGTTATATATATATCGCTAGGTTCGAATGGGGGGAGGGTAGTGTCCTATAGAAATGTCTGGGTGCATTTTCGTAGTTATAGGATGCAGCCGTCTCGAAATGCCGGCTGATGCGATTTCCTGCGTTCCCGTTTTACGTAAAAACGTTGGCGGGAAATTACGTAGGTCGGGACTTTTGATATGCGGATATATATCGTTAAAGATCCGTATATAACAATAAAACATTTTATTGCTTAGGTACCTAATACCTACATGTGATTTATTTCGGCCATAAATTTTTATTTTTTAATGTGTGTTATATTCTGTTTGTTTGGATGTAAAATTAATTGGATACGCTTTCTATTATGAAGTTGTAAAATATTTATGTTTAAAATACCAATATAACTAACAATAAAAATAACGTGCCTCATGGAACTAGCATTGAAATTCTGAATAGAATCTTATAAGACAAACAGATAATTAATAAAAATCTTTCTAATTAACGCTTGCTCGCTAAGTAATGAAAAAGAAATCATATCATTTATATCGTTTTGCGCACCCTTACCCTTACCGTAGTTTCCTTTGCCTATTGTGTCTATTCTATTTACCGGGGAAAGGAGCGGAAAATTAAAAATGAAACCTTTAAAAAGGTTTGAATGCTAGGATCATTTAATAAGCAAATTTATAATTTTTACGAAATACAGAACGCATAGTGTCGTCCTGTTTTTAAAATGTAGGTACTACCTACCTACGCTTGTCTGGTAAATTATGATTCGGTGACACGCCTATATTATTTTATGAATGACAGTTACAAAAGTTACGATTGTTTCAACTAAAGTGTAAGTAAGTAACTTCTTCCCCATAACTTGTATTGTCTACTGATGCTAATCCGACACAATAATAACTAAACGAAGTAGACTCTTGCACCCTAATTGCGTAACACACTATCAATCGGAATCGGTTTCATTTTGACAATTCAACAACATTCATTGCGTTATTTACGGTTTTGAGAAGACAATTTTTTCGAAGCTATTGATTAGCAATTTGCTTCAAAATGATACAAATTCCGATCGATTGTGTGTTACGCAATAGGGATGATGCCTGGGTAAAAAAAAAGAAATTCTATTTAGTCCGTCAGTCAGATAATAAAAAAATATTAGACACGTATTTTTTGCTTTATCATATTAATAAAAAATGACTTAAATAACTCGCATTAAAGTTCGGGAGTGGGGGCTCGCTACGTCACTTCTACGTATAAAATCTACAAAGACGTGACGTCATGCCACATTTTAACTCAATGTATCGCCGTAATCTTTTGATTACGTAGAAAAAGAAAAAATACGTGTCCAATATATTTTAATAATCTACATGACGGACAAAAAAACATTTTTTAGTCATCATCCCTATTAGGGTGCTGGATGTCGAATTAAGGCTGTAGGTACTTATCCAAAAAAAGCGATGAATAAGTAATATTTCAAAAACTATAAAATAATATTCTCATCATATTATTCATTATGTAGTGTTTAATCTAGTAGAGTAGATACTTAGGTATCTACCGGTAAGACAATAGAAGCGTAGACTATCGGAATGATAATAAAGCCTACTTGATCCGAGTGCCATCATAATGGATATAAACAATAATATCAATAGAGTATTATGGCATTATGTGTGATCCGAGCATATAAAATATTGAGGATGTTTATCGCTGTTGTAGATACGAGCATAGACTACTCAATTGCAGGTGGATAATCTTAAACCCCTGAGAGCATCAACCTTAGACCTTCAACGGTCATGTTTGTGACACAATTGAATTTCTATTGTTACGAGCCTCTACTCGTAGGAGGCAGATCGACAGTTTAGGTTAAGGGTATAATTCTGCAAATTTTGGCCATAGAAAAATGTATGTACAGACGGCAGCACATCAAGCTACTACAATCTGTCAGAATTATTTAATAGATTTTCAACTTTATCGCTAAAGCATGAGGTTCAAGGTTGATTGGGAAAATTTGACAGTTTCGGGTAGCTTGACCTGCTGGCGTCTGTACGTAAAAGCTTGTTTAAATCATATTTAATTGAAGGTTAAACTGTCATTATTCTTGACATAACTTAATTAAAACCTTTTTTTTTTTGAAGTTGTTTATAAAGGGAGTAAACTCAGAGGGAGACCTAATGTGTATTAAAAAGGCGATGAGTCAATGAATGACAAAACGATAATTCTACCTAACTATGTATGGAGTGCCGTTGTCCGAAATAACGCTGAACTGAACAAACCTTATAATTTACCTACTTTCTTAAAAATATCGCTGTCCCGCCACATCAAGCCAGACTTGTTGTCTAGATAATATTGTCGATGGTCTGTCCAGTCGACTGCCAGTAATCATTCTATAGGATGTTTATTATCAGCTGGTTGACTAAGTATCGACTAAAACAGGTTCCCCTGTGAATGATGGGCTAGCAACCTCATAATTGCATTACTTTTGAAACCAGTTTAGAGTCGTAATTGATTTCGAATGATTTTGAATTTTTGCGGTTGAATTCTGATTTGATTCGAGTTGCTTTCCTCGAATGTACCTATGACACATTTTTAACATTAATATTATAAATATTAATGAGGTAAAAATTGTGAGTTTGTATGTAATAGGGGATAATCTTCGGAACTGCTGATCCGATTCCGAAAATTCTTTCACTAATGGGAAGCTACAGTATTGCGGAGTGTCATAGGATATATTTTATGTTAAATCAAGAAATTTAACGTGAAGGAAGCCACGGGCAGAAGCTAACTTAGAGTAACATTGAAATTCCCACAATTTGGTGCCAAAAATGCTTTCTACGGCAACAACGGCTTCAGACATCATACGGCCTAACGTGTGACCCATAAAAAATTTATTCATAACATAACCCAACCCTTTTCAATTGTCACCATGGAATACAGACCACCATTACAAAAGTGTCACCATACCCATTTTTACCTATATCACTAGGCCACTAATTAACCTAAATTAGAGATTCCTTGAAATAGAACGTGGGCGATGTTCCTTTTTTAATTGTCAAAAATAAGCGCGTAAGTAAATATTTAACAATGTTGTTTTTGTTTTGAAAATAGAATAGCACATTCTATTTTTAACTCTTCCGTCTATGGTTTGGATACAAAATGGAAGGCAATAGTCGTTTCAGGAAAATGTTAGTTACGTGACCTCAATTTTCTATTTATTACAAACTGTAAATGAGACTAATTAAGAATCATTATCCTCCCAGACTCCTAGCCTTTACCTTTCGAGACGGGCAGTTTCCACTTGTTTCCAATCCGACTGAAAAAAAATATTTTATGACAATCGGTGTGAAATCGGTTTTTTAACGACTGGTTTACTTTTCCAAATGAGTAATACAAATCGAACATTAAACGTCACATTTCGCAGAAGACCAAAGCGTAGATGGCGGGACGGACTTGACGCTTATAGGAAGGGATTGGTCCATATTGGCTCAGGATCGAGTTGGGTGGAAAAAGGAAAAGGAAGCATTTGCCCTGCATTGGGACAATACAGGCTAAATATTTTTATTTGTTTGACACTCGGGACCCTGGGGTCCCGGAAGGCGTACAAGGAGCCGAAGCCAACTCGCAGAGGCCCCTTAGACAATTTTAAGTGATGAGAAGGCACCAACCGACTATTATCCCTGTGTGCACTATGCAAGTGCACCCAAGGATAACCCGCGGTTGGTGCAGAACATTGGGCTATGGGTTTGAGTGGCTATAGTAGATTGGGTAACTTGAACTATGGAAGAATTATGCCCCCTGCTTGACCAATGTTATATATATAAAAAAAATTGTCAAACCCCAATTTTTTTTGACCTAAGTCGATGGGAATGCGCATTTTTTTTTTGTGGAAAATTCTTACACAATTTTACAATTTTCCAAAAAAACACAAAATTTTCAAAAAAAAACAAAAACGACATGAAATACTCTAAAACTGCAATAGACATCTTATAGCAAGTTTATTTTTAAAAAAAATCTGAAATCAGATAGTGAAAATTCCTTCATTTGTGAACACGGTGGCCGAGGATGTGACCAAAGGTAGCAATTTTTTGAAAAATAATTTTAAAAAAATTGCGCGTATCTATCGACTCCGGGGATTGACATTTTTTTTTATTATGGGGCTTGGAGTCCCCCGCCACCCTATACCTACACCAGTGAATTGGCAGGGGGTGACTTGCACACTCAATAATTGGCCGCCGACAACGGTCGCTAGCACATAGTGACGTAGCGACAAGGAGACAACATGTCCTGAGGTGCTTGAGGAGTGGAGAGGTATTCCACGGCTATCAGGACAATCCCGAAAGTACGGTCAAGATCCCTACCAGCATATTACTGGAATACTTCCTTCCTCCGAGCACGTTTGCTCTTACGAGTCGGCCAGTAAAGGCAAGAAAGAGGTGGGAGAGCTCTGTTCCTCGTCAGGTGTTCACTCCAGCCGGCCAATAAAGGCAAGACCTCCCGGGAGATAGGGTCCGTGGGGTCGCTACTGCCCAACAGCTCGCCACATGCTGCCCTGCGGGTTCATGTATCTCTCTTGGTCTGGCTCCCCACCCTACACCTGTTCCGGCAAAGTAAACTCTACCGGCACAGACCTGAGTTCAGGAGCGCGCAAGCCCCACCACGACGTCAACGTAGAGATGCAGCGATGGGGTTAGTATTATATTATTTCCATTTTATATATCATTTATTCAAGAGCGTGAAACACCTCAAAATACGCGACACATTTCAAGCGGAACCAGAGCAAATCATAGACTCATATAACAGTCTAGAGTGTGTATATTTTGAGGTAGGTAACTCCCACATCATACTAGTTGGTTTGTAACGGTAATAAAAATAACCGTGAGATCTTAGCGCTGTTGACTCACTGGTAACTAGGACAGGTTAAAATTAAAGATCAAAAACATGATTTTAACCGAACTCTTGTCGAATGGAGCTAATGGAACAGAGAACTGGGATGCCTCGCATTTTTCTATTGATCGCAAGCGCAAATGCTGAACGTGCTCGCACCCTAATTGCGTAACACACTATCAATCGAAATCTGAATCAAATTGCTAATCAATTGCTTCATATGTTCGAAAAAATTGTCCGCTCAAAAACGTAAATAACGCAATGAATGTTGTTGAACTGTTTCAGATTGATAGTGTGAAAAATTAAATCGTTTCAGAATGATAGTGTGTTACGCAATTGTCGCGCTCTGGTCGGGCAGTGTTACTGGGTATTTCCATTAGCAATTTCTCAATAGCAGTAAACTGGGATCTGTTTTGTTCGGTTGCTCCCGGTTATCAATATAAGTACAGGGTTATTGGTAAAACACCAACAACCTCTTAAGGGGTCATTGTACTCAAAATTATGAACAACTTTTACTATTGGAGGAGGAGCTCGTGGCTAAGTAATAACAGCCGCACGGGTCAATTCATTAGGTTAAGCTACGCTTTCCGGGGTTGGTCTGTGGATGGGTGACCATCTTTACATACCGAGACTCCTCCGTGCCTAGGAAAGCACGTTAAGCCGTTGGTCCCGGCTGTTATTCGTGGATCTTTGACAGTCGTTACGGGTCGTCAGAAGCCCGAAAGTCTGACAACCAGTCTTACCAAGGGGTATCGTATTACCCAGTAACTGGGTTGTGGAGGTCAGATAGGCAGTCGCTCCATGTATATTTTACATGTATATTTTCGCTGGTATTCAGCTGCATCCGGTTAGACTAGAAGCCGACCCCAACATGGTTGGGAAAAGGCTAGGCAGATGATTTTACTATTGGGACCAAACCTGAAATCGCGAAAAAAAATCAGCTGTTCAGTACATTTATGTTCGCATAATTCGTCAAAATGTACTGAACAGCTGATTTTTTTCGCGATTTCAGGTTTGGTCCCATAGTAAAAGTTGTTCATAATGATGAGTACAATGACCCCTTAAGAAGTTGATGGTGTTTTACGAATAACCCTGTAGATTAAGTTACGTCGAAATTGTAATAAGGACGGGCTATTACAACATCAACATAACTAACGAAACCTTTGCCATCTTTTCTGCACCCTAATTGCGTAACACACTATCAATTGGAATCTGAATAATTTTCAACCAAATTGCTAATCCATTGCTTCATATGTTCTAAAAATTGTCTACTCAACAACATAAATAACGCAATGAACGTTGTTGAACTGTCAAACTGAAACTGATTCCGATTGATAGTGTGTTACGCAATTGCCCCGCGGGGGCTGCAAGCGTGATTTAAGTAATTTAATATCACGTATATAATTATAATTTCGACTGTTTAAATGGGGTCACGGGGGCAACGCACTACAACTCATCTTCATTGATAACTCCCGAACGGTCTCTGAGAAGAGTTTCTTTTCATTGAATTTACTTACGGTAATACCAATGCTACTACAAAAATGTCCGACTACCCAGTCACGGTATTCATGCCCGCGACTTCGCTCGCGTGTGTAATTTCCAAAAATCCTTCCTTAGGGCGATACCAAAGTAAATTTGGGGCTTTTTCGTAACCATTTATTTCACTATTACAGCAAGTATGGTTTTAATTTTTGGGTATATGTTTATTGACTATTTGATTAATACTCTGACTGAAGGAAAACGCAATTGAATTTCGAAAAGATCTCTACTTTTTTTTGTATTTTTTTTCTGTAGTTCTAATTTCGTTGCAAAGTTGCATTCAAATCGTGCGTGTTAGGTAATCGAACATTCTGGCTGAAAATAATTTTGAATGAGCTTATATTTTATTTGGTTTTATTTTAGTTCCGCTCTCTTTTATTCGCATGGGGAAGTAATTGACTCTGTCACTTTCTTATACCCGCCCAGTTCGCCTTTTACATATCACCTTACTAGATGCTTACAACATAAAAGGCATCAACTGCCAAAATTTCAAGTTTGTAGCCCCAGCGATTTAGGCTTTGCGTTCATGAATCAGTCAGTCAGCCGGACAAGTAATTATAATATGTTGTATACCTAGCTAGATACTGTGGCCCAGTGTATCGCAAACTTTCAGACGATGCTGGTTGCGGCTTGCAGACTAATAACTTCGCAATAGTGTTAATTTTGCATAAGTACGAGCCTCCCATCAGATCAGCAAACGGTTGATCAAATACTTTCTTAGTCAAAAGGAAAAGGCACTTAATAAACTTATCTTCCCAGTTTATTTTTTCAGTGAAGCTATGCCTAATATTGTCTTTCAATCAGTCAGTCAAAGTATAGGGTCAAGTTTTCCTATGCTGCCATCTGCCAAGGCACATGGTACCAACATCAAGAAAGAAGCTTCTGTTCCACAGATAATAAAACCATTAAGTACCGTTAAGAGATTATTTAAATGTAATCAGGAATGTGTTCAATTAATGAGGACAGCTACCGTTGCGGGTCGTTGCATGCGCTTCTGAGAAATATTACATAATAATAATAATTATTATTATTATAGTAAAACCTATCCTTTGGTCTAGTGTTCGTAAGCGCGACTGCTAGTATTAGTAGGGGAGGCCACGATTTTTTTGGTGATTTACTCGAGCGTCGTGGGGACTTATTGGATTTTGAAGATTAGATGGTAGAAAGAAAAAAGGTAAAGTAGGTATATGATAATATAAAGGGTTACTGGTAATCAGTGACCGATATTTAAACACTTGATGGTACTCATGATAACTAACAATTTTTACTATGGGACCACCCTGAATTCGTGAAAAAAAAAATCTGCTGTCCCATACATTCATGTTCGCATAACTCGTCAAAATGTAGGGAGCAGCTGATTTTTTTTTTTTTGCGATTTCGTGTTTGGCCCCATAATAAAAGTTGTTTGTTATCATGAGTACAGTCATGTGTTTAAGTATCCGTCACATATTACCAGTCACCCTATAAACCCTTCACCGGTGGTGGGAGCGGCTACAGGTTTTTAAAAATGCATAAAAAGACTGTCACATGGATTTACTCGAGCGCGTCAGATATTGATAGTGTATATGCCCCACATGTTTCTTATAACGGAGGAATATTAATCCGCCGGTTTTCTTGGTAGGGGTGGCCGTACGAAGAGGTTGAAAATGGGAAAAATCCGTGACAGTATTTTTTTTTGCATTTTTGAAAACCTGTAGCCGGTTCCCTACCAGTGAAGGGTATCGTCATATAACTTCTTTTTCTTTCTACCATTTAATCTTCAAAATCCAATAGGTCGCCACGACGCTCGAGTAAATCCCCATTTAGCATCGTGGCCTCCCCTACTATACGAGTTGGATTCCGGTCAAGTGCGTGTCGGACCACGCGCAAAGAAGGGTTCCGTAGTTGGGATGAATTTATCCTAAGAACAAACTTAACATTGTAGTTGAAAAACATGTTATCCCATACATTCCAACTGCAAATGTAAGTTTTTACGCACAATATTGAGAGATTTACTATGTTATTTTAAGACTATAGACTTCTTATAAGTTTTCCTGTAATCTATTGGTGTAGAACTATTTTCTGTATTTTTTTTTTAATTTTAGACTCGGTAGTTTTAGTGATAAGGGGGAATGGTCAATTTTAATGTATTTTCTTAAATAACTTAGAACAATTTATTTTAAAATTATAAAAGAAATATATTTGAGACCCTCACGGTAAGCCCTTTTATTTGATATCTCATACGGTAAAGTTTACAAAAAAAAATATTTTCTTATTTGCTCCTCCAAAATTGACCCCCATATCCAAAATTGATTTATTTATGTTACACGTCCGTGCTTGGCGTCAAAGAAATTCATACGTGTACCAAATCTCAACTTAATCGGTCCATTAGATTCAGAGCAAATTGTCTGTGACAGAAGAACAGACAGGCACACGAGTGATCCTATAAGGGTTCCGCTTATTCCTTTTGAGTAACGGAACCCTAAAAAAAAACTGATTTTCTAAACTCATACCTCAAGTACGTCCGACCACTTGTTACCAAGTGGTCGTTGAGCGCAAGCAAAATCAAATAATTATTTTTGGTTTTATCGCGTTTAGATGCACGTCTGTGGAGTTTCGCTAGCTAATTTGATTTAACCTTGTAATATTTGTATGAATACATTATGTAAGTATTTGAATTCGAGAATATACATAAGTGCTCTTACTAGGTACTACACATAAACGACTTATCGAACAAATAATTATGTACTTTAAGTGAGTCTAGCCGTCGCGTCGACCCGTAGTCTCATATGTACAGTCGGACGTACATATGAGACTACGGGACTACTACGAGACTAGTAGTCCCACAGAACAGATAAAAGAGGTCTTTATTTTATCTTTTTTACCTGTTCTGTGAGTAGTCCCATATGTCAGCACGGACCCGCTAGCGAATATTTCTTTTCCGCTGTCAAAGTTGCGGTATGAAAACACTAATTATTATTTTAAAATACAGAATTCACAGTTGTAAGACGAGTGATTTACCAATATCATCTTCGCTAAATCGTGAAAATATCACTTGTAAGTAGTTTAGAAGCAGTAGCGAATTTAAAGTTGAAAACAACCTTATTTCAATTTTTTTTTGGCATGGTATTTAATGTTGCTTGAAATTTTCAAATGTCCAAGTTTCATATATATTTTTTCTGGAATTTTCTGTAGGCTTATTTAAAAACATTAGGTTCTCAAAAATGACCATTTGACGACTGTACTCGCCTTAAGAGGATTGTGAAGCTGTCAATTTTCATACAAAAAGCGATAACGTTTTTCTCCCCGTAAACATAGTCTAATTTTCATAATTTTGAGAAAAGTTGTAGGTATATTGAAAAACTACGTCCGTTTGTTTTTATTATAAGGAAATATTGCATACGATATAAGTTATTAGCATCTAAATATCTATATTTTTGACATAATATTTTTCTCGAGCGATTTTTTTATTTTTTATTAAATTAAATTACTAGAAAAGAAAAACGTACAGACCTAGATTAAGGTGTACTGAATGTAATTATATAGTATATTTTATTTTATTTTATTAAATTTAGGAAAACTTACAGCTAATACTTTTAAATATCAAGTACAATGTGTAAAAGATGGCCAATTACAAGTTTCCACTAACGATTGATATGAGTATTATTAACAAATACGCAAAAACAGCGACGTAAGAAATACACAAATTAATTGTCAAAAAAAAAATGGTTATACATCGAAAAAACAGTTATTCAAAATTTTATTTACTTCCTTATTACTACAAAATAGTAAACAAATCTCGACATCCTGACACACCACATTAAAAGTACGACAAGCTCTTATCACGTATAGTATGAGTTCTGCCTATAGATAGTTCTGACTTGAAGCACAAGAAGGTCTCCGAAGAAATGCACTCGGTACACGAAGCCCAATCTTGCCCACCAACTCAGTGACGTCAGTAGATCCGTTCATAACACTAAATAAGAAAACAAGTTCTGCAATTTTCCTTCGCTCGTGTAGAGGTAGAATATGAAATTTTTTTACACCGACTTATATAGTTCGGGAGATAGCACTTCATCGTCGACTTTGTCTCTGTCACCTCTGACCTAGACTAGAGTCAAGATCAAACCCATCTCAAATAATATATCTATACCTATATATATATAAAAAAAAACTTTTTAGCAAAAAATAAAACCGACTTCTAAAACAAAACACTACAAAGTGAAAAATAACTTTAATTTCGGAAGTCGGTGTCTTTGGTTTTGTATTTTCGTTTTTTGCCACCGACTTCCGAAATTAAAGTTATTTTTCACTTTGTAGTGTTTTGTTTTAGAAGTCGGTTTTATTTTTTGCTAAAAAGTTTTTATTTTTCACTTTTTAGTTGTGGAACCTACCCCACACAAATTCGAATACATAATTGAGCACAATAATTGTAGATATAGCCATGTAAATAACAGTGATAGGAAGTTATTAAAACACCATCACAACATCCATATAAAATAAGTGGGAAATATACGCATTATTGAAGCTAACTCAAAAACTCCTCGAGCAAAAAAATTTATATGGGACCACCTCGGAAGTATACCCTTTCAAACAAAAAAAGAATTTTCCAAATCGGTCCATCCGTCTTTGAGTAATCGCGTAACAAACATACAAAAAAAAAAAAAAAAACATACAGACGAATTGATAACCTCCTCCTTTTGGAAGTCGGTTAAAAAATATATGAAATGTAGGTACTCGTAATTGCCTCCAAGACTCGCGCCGCGTATCGGCACTTCACAATCCTCAGCAGCACCTCTCAAAGATGGCGTCTACTAGATAAATAAATACCATAACTCTACCAACAAACCTTTATGTACTTTCACTGCGCAACCATCTCACCGGATACGTTATCTAGTTATCAGTAATCGAACATCCTTATCAATAGGTACACCTTGTTTTAACCAATAAACCCACCTACACGCAATAATATGAGGAAAACTTGAGAGTAATTTATACAACATATAAGTCGATTACGTATGTACTTTACTTATCATAAAGGGCCCCCACTCATTAACAGTTGGCCGGCTGCAACGGTCTACTCACAGAACGTATGTAGATACCCCAATCGGCTGTCTGCCGATGCCGGCGGACTGTATGTGTGGGGCCCTTAATTTGGCCATTGAGAATTGAATACGCTATTCTCTTGTTTGTCATTAAAAAAAGAGAAAGCATTTTCACTCTCGAGCTAAAAATACTAGGCAAAAGCCAGGCAGGATACCTATACCTATATTTACCACAGATTAATACAGATGGGACACTCCACAGTTTAGGTCTCTGAAGCTACAAGTACGCGGCGGGCCTATCTCACTGGACCAATTCAGTAGGACTGCCGCGGTGAGAAGGTATAAGAGTTACGCGTTAGAAAGAGAGGCAAGTTGTAGGTGAATATACTCGTAACTGTAGGTAATGAGCGTTGTGCGACCTGAATTGCACTTTATTGTGTCGTAGCAAGAGTCGCTTTTTATTTATGTGATTTAGCGGAGTGTCCCATCTGTATTAATCTGTGTAAATACCAAGTCAATTCTCTAGCTAAATAGATTATAAGTCAGTCAGCAATAACCAAGAATGGTACCGCAGCTGACTGAGTGCTCAAAATGGCACAACAGTTTAAGAGGCTTTTTAGGGTTCCATACGTCCGAATGAGAAAACGGAACGCTTATAGGTCTGTCCGTTCGTCTGTCACAGCCAATTTGCTCCGACTCTAATGGACCGATTAAGTTGAAATTTGGTACACGTATGAATTTCTGTGACCCAAACACGGACGTGTAACTTAAATTTTATTTTGAATGTGGGGGTCACTATTGGGGGGCAAATTTAGAAATGTGAAAAAATTCTTTACTTATAGATTACTTACAGGAAAACCTACAAGAAGTCCTATGGTCATAAAATAACATGGTAAATCTCTTAATATAGTGCGTACAAACTTACATTTACAGTTGGAATGTATCGGCGAACATGTTTTTCCACTACAATGTTAAGTTAATTTTTGGGATAAAGTCAACCTAACTACGGTACCCTTGATTCCGTGGTCCGACACGCACTTGGCCGGTTTTTATATTTATTTGATGCCCATTATAGCGTAATATTCCCGGTTCTATTCAACGAGTCACGGAAAATGAGATTATGAAGAAAAAAAAAACTGCTTTTTTTTTGTACCACTTTACTTATTCATGGATGACACATTTGTATGCCTACTAAGCTGGTTTCATTCAAAAACTTCAGTAAGTATATATTTATACAAGAAAACCTTAGTCGATCTTCGAACTAAACAAACGAAAAAACCTCGCGTACTGGACCCTAAAAATACCGGATTTGTTACTTCAATAGGTAGCGCGTCGTAGGTGGAGGTCATCGACTTCGTCTGGTCTGGGATTGTATCATAGACAATCATAGAGGATCACTTTACAGATGAACTTTTATATGTCAGACATATTTTGGAGTATAACACTAGTTTAGCGCGCATAGGAAACGTATCGATGTAATTAACTTGTAAAGCCTACTCAGCTGTGATAGTTTTCCTTCTCCGGTCAACTGATTTTGGTAAGCCAGTCCGACCAGACCTTTTTCGCAATTATTTGTTTCTGGTGATCACTTTAAAGCTTAATATATTACGCAAACGGATCCCTGAAACGAAAAACCGGCCAAGTGTGTGTCGGACTACGCACAATGAAGGGTTCCGTAGTTGCGATGAATAAAAGAACAAACTTAATATTGTAGTTGAAAAATAATATATGTTCTCCCATACATTCCAATTGCAAATGTAAGTTTGTATGCAGAATATTGAGAGATTTACCATGTTTTTTTAAGACTTCTTATGAGTTTTCCTGTAATCTATAGGTAGGTATTGAACTAGGTATTTTCCTTTTTTTTTCAACATTTTGTGGTCAGTACTTTCGGAGATAATGGGGAATCGTCAATTTTCGTCTATTTTTTTAAATAACTTTTAAATGATTTATTTTAAAATTATAAAAACAAATATATTTGAGACCCTCACAGTAAGCCCTTTCATTTGATATGTCATACGGTACAGTTTGCAAAACTTTTTTTTATTTTCTTATTGGCCCCTTAAATTGACCCCTATATTCAAAATTAATTTACTTACGTTACACGTCCGTGTTTGGGTCACAGAAATACATATTATGTGTACCAAATTTCAACTTAATTGGTTCATTACATTCAGAGCAAATTGGCTGTGACAAACAGACAGAGAGACAGACAGACACACGAGTGATCCTATAAGGGTTCCGTTTTTTTCCTTTTGGGGTACGGAACCCAAAAAAAACAATAAAAAATGAAATTTTTCCTGCGAAATTTTTCGGTGAAATATGATTCAAAATACGGAGCTGAAAGCAAAAGAGGAAAAAAATTCCGTACAAAAAGAGGAAAAAAAATCCTCTTTTGGTACGGAACCCTAAAAATGCGCAATAGTTGAACGGTCTATCCAACGTTACCCTACCATGGGATAGATGAGAAAAAAAAAATCATCCCCACACTACGTGCAAAGGAACCCTATAATTTTTTTTCCAAAATTTTACTTTACCACTTAGTCGGCGTGATTAATATGCCAAATTATATAGCTTTCTAGCACTAAGAGTCTCTGAGCTAAGTCGCGGACAGACAGACAGACAAACAGTCGGACATGGCGAAAGTATAAGGGATCCTTGTGGAATACGGAACCCTAAAAGGTAGGTATTAAGAGGAAGATAGTGTAAATGGGTCATTAGACTCATTAGCTACATTATCTATACAATATCAACGCTGAGGTAATCTCACAGATCCATACTACCTTAAATCACTAAACTAGCGCCCTAATTGCATGCACTATCAGTCGGAATCGTTTCATTTTGACAGTTCAACAACATTCATTGCGTTGTTTACGTTATCGAGCAGACAAATTTTTCGAACATAAGAAGCAAATGATTATTCCTTAAAATTCTGTGGTCAACAATCGATACAAACGCAACAATCGATACGACAATAGTGACGATCTCTGCTAGTGTCTGTTACCAGCCAGTGACACTCTTATCCGACCTTTTCGGTGATTCCAGTATAATTCGCAATAAAACGAGACGGCGCGGCGCCATTTGCTACGCCGTCATATGGATGGGATCCATCGAGCTATGCGTGATGTTTATGACCTGTCATTGTTCTAAATATCCTTAGATTAGCTTCCTGCCAAAGTTGTTAGGAGTCAATTGAGCTGACTCGACTAATGTGTTAATTGTGACGATCAAACGGCTTGTCACTACTCCAATTGAGATGTTTATTTAAACTGGTATTAATTGGTTACTCCACTGTCCATACAGGGTTAAATTAAATTAATTAGCGACACTATAACTGCACTAAGAAAAAAATTGCATCGCAACGCACAGTGAAGGGTTCCGTAGTAGTGATGAATACGCATGCTCAGTATCGATTTTATCAACAGCAAAAATAAGTTTGTATTTCATATAATATTTCTCCAAAAACCAAGTTATTATTTCGTTTATACAGAGTGTTAGGTTAAACGAGGGATTTACTTTAAGCAGTCATTGTATTCATCATTATGAACAACTTTTACTATGGGACCATTTGAATTTCGATATTTTATAACGATCTATAAAGTTTTTTCAAAATTTCTGGTTTTATTGTTCTAGTTTACTTCAAATGTAGTATTTATTGATAGAGCAAATTGGGTCTAAGCTATTGAAAAAACAAAAATAACAAAAAACTAGGTATGACATAGGCTTCTACTGCATTCTCTTATTGTACCCAATTTTTTTCAAGACGGTAAAAAAATCATCCTGTATATATGGGGAGAGCCACACCTAACGGCTTTTTCTCGTAATTACACTTCTTACACCATGCACTGAATACAACTTCTTTCCAAATTTCATCGATGTTCTCCGAGTAAAATGGCTGTGTAAGTGTAACAGCCAGACAGAAAGACATGTCGATATAACAAATGAATCGTGTAGGTCATACTTCCGATGGCAATCCTTCGAATTCTACGGGTTATATCTGCCGTAGAATCATCTAAAAAATATTATATGTAGTTAGAGAAAGACCTAGGTAGAATTTAACACGTAATGATTTTTGTGGCCAGTATGAGTCTCTTTTTATTCATTGACAAGGTAAACAAACACTGTCAATCAAAGCCCGTACTTACGGAACGATAGCAAAAGTGGTTTTACTGCCTTTTTTCAGTCAAAATCAAAACAATAATAATCTTGTAATAATAATCATGTTATGTTATGAGTTTACAACTCAAAAACATGCTTGTGATTCATTTGATAGCCACCACGCTATTATAATGAATTTCATGCAAATAATTTAATTTGCATTTATTATCAAAAGCAATATTAACTTGTAGCGTTGTATGCTGATCTATCACAGATAAGACGTCTTATGTAATCCTTAATCATCTCCGAGATCCCAAAATTAGGTAAGCAAAAAGCGTAAAGATAAGATAATTTATTTAACGATAAGAACCATAACAATTTGTATAATTTCGAGACTGGACCGAATTTAATTGTACCTACTTTCACTTTAACATATTAAAGGGCTGAATGTAAAGAAATGTGATTATTATCTTCTAGTTACCTACTACGATGGCGATACTAAATTAATTTGGGGGCCTTTTCATAGCCATTTATTTCACTATTACAGCATGTATGGATTTAATTTTTGGATATATGTTTATTGACTATTTGATTAATACTTTGACTGAAGGAAAACACTATTGGGTTAAATTTCCTCGATAGAATTTAATTCCAAAAAGACCTCTCCTTTTTAAATTTTTTTCTGTAATTATAAAATCCTATGTAATTTCATTGCAAAATTGCATTCATAATGTGCGTATTGGGTAATTAAAACTGGCTGAAAACATTTTTGATAGATAAGTTAATTTATTTTTAAACAGTCGTTACGGGTCGTCAGAAGCCTGAAAGTCTGACAACCAAGGGGTATCGTATTACCCAGTAACTGGGTTGTGGAGGTCAGATAGGTAGTCGCTCCATGTAAAATACTGGTATTCAGCTGCATCCGGTTAGACTGGAAGCTGACCCCAACATAGTTGGGAAAAGGCTAGGCAGATGGAAATGTACTGAACAGCAGACTTTTTTTCGCGATTTCTGGTTTGGTCCCGTAGTAAAAGTTGTTTATAATGTAGTACAATGACCCCTTAAAAGATTGCCACTATTTATATATAGGTACAGGTAGGGCTTTTGCCCGCGGCTTTTCCCGCGTGGATGTCGGAAATTAATCCACGGGAACGTACTACCGGGATAAAAGTATGGTCTACTCATGTGAAAAACTTCATCCAAATCCGTTCAGTCGTTTTGGCGTGGAAGCGAAACAAACAAACTCACTTCGTATTATAATATTATTTAGGATTTGTCATCGTAACTATGTCAGAGGAATTTATTTAGAATTGAGATAACACTTTATCCTGTTAGTCAAGCTATAAATGTATTACAATAGCAATTGTAGAATAAAATTGTAACGGAAATCTTTTCAAGGCATTATTAGTGCTACCTTTTGCCGCAACAGGCGACAGTGGAACATACAGACGCCAGCACATCAAGCTACCCCAAACTGACAAATTTTCCTAATCAACCTTAAACCTAATGCTTTAGCGATAAAATTGAAAATCTATTCTGGACACAGACAAATTGTAGTAGCTTGATGTGCTGGCATCTGTACATTCCAACGTCGCGCGTCGTTTGTCGCGTACATATTATACGATCGACAAAAGCTACGCCTTTCCAATTTTGAAACAATGTTGCTTGCAAGGTGCAACTGTACTTAAGACAAAGTAAAACAAAAGACCATAGGGGCAGGGTTATTTCAATGAATCAGTGTACACAAAAATCAACTTTAAGGTGTAAAGGCGTCCGTTTTGTCGATAGTACATCTCGGTTAGTTACAGTCAACCGCATACCTGTCAGTGATAACTATTTGAAATTCCTTAATGTCGCAGCACTAAGGGTGATTTTCGTAGTGCAATTGTTACCACTGATGTGCTGTTGACTGTACCTACGCACACTTTCGTAAGCGCATTCTTTATTGTTTTTTTTTAAATCAACAGTACCTACGCGTCCTGTGATTATATTAGCAATCAGTAGCTGGCGAAAATTCACAGACGCGCAATGTACCACGCGTTACACGAGGGCATTGAGGGCATTGAATGAGGGCTCTTATAAGACGAAAACTGTGGAAGAAAGCGTATAGGTATTGAACTATTTTTTTGTATTTTCTTAAAAATTTGAGGCTCAGTAGTTTTGGAGATAATGGTAAATTTTCGCCTATTTTCTTAAATAACTTTAAAACAATTTATTTTAAAATTATAAAAAATATATATATTTGAGACTCTCACAGTAAGCCCTTTCATTTAATATGTCACACGGTACAGTTTGCAAAACTTTTTTTTTTTTTAATTTTCTTATTTGCTCCCCGAAATTGACCATCATATTCAAAATTCATTTATTTACGTTACAAGTCCGTGTTCAGAAATTTACGTGTACCAAATTTCAACAATAGAATGGGGAGTGACAGACAGACAGACACACGAGTGACCCTATAAGGGTTCCGTTTTTCTTTTTTTTTTTTTTTTTTTTTTTTTTTTTTTCTATTTGGTGGTTCTGTGCACTTATGGCATGTGCCGAATAAACATGTTTTCTTTATTTTCCTTTTGAGGTGCAAAACTAAAAATGGAAACCAAATACTACATTAATATAATTAGTGGTACTTACGCATAAATTGACAAGTAACTAACACACTAACTCCCAGTTAAACGAGACCGTTCCACGCGTAGTACCTAGTTAAAAATAACCATGAAGTAAAGCCACGCTATTAATCTGGAGCTTAACTGCTTGTTGGAGCAATATGTTTATACTTGTGCTGTTACTAAGTGTAAGCAGCGACTATATTATGTGTAGGGTGCTTTGTTCGAGTGACTTTACTGTGCTTGATTTTTAGGGTTCCATACCCCAAAAAGAAAAAACGAAACCCTTATAAAATCACTCGTGTGTCTGTCTGTCTGTCCGTCTGTCACAGCCAATTTGCTCCGAATCTAATGGACCGATTAAGTTGAAATTTGGTGCACGTATGTATTTCTGTGACCAAACACGGACGTGTAACGTAAATAAATGAATTTTTAATATGGGGGTCAATTTTGAGGGGCAAATAAGAAAATTAATAAAGAAAGTTTTGCAAACTGTACCGTGTGACATATCAAATGAAAGGGCTTCCTGTGAGGGTTTTTTTATAATTTTAAAATACATCATTTTAAAGTTATTTAAGAAAATAGACGAAAATGGACCATCCCCCTCCTCCTTATCTCCGAAAGTACTGAGCCAAAAACTTTGAAAAAAGTACAAAATATTTTTCAATACCTATAGATTACAGGAAAACTTATAAGAAGTCTATAGTCTTAAAACAACATGGTAAATTTCTCAATATTGTGCATACAAACTTACATTTGCAGTTGGAATGTATGGGAGAACATGTTTTTCAACTACAATGTTAAGTTTGTTCTTGAGATTCATCCCAACTACGGAACCCTTCATTGTGCGTAGTCCGACACGCACATGGCCGGTTTTTATTAATATTGACCCTCCGAAGCAGTTAGGAGGTCAGCAACCTAATTGCGTAACACACTATCTATCGGAATCTGAATCATTTTAAAGCAAATTGCTAATCCATTTCATTCGAAAAATTTGTCTGCTGGACAACGTGAATAACGCAATGAATGTTGTTGAACTGTCAAAATGAAAGCGATTCCAATTAGGGTGCAAGAGTCTACTTCCTAAGCACGGAATCGGTAGTTTCGACCGAAGTTAGGGGCGATTCCAACTCCGTATCACATAAGGACATAAGATTAGTTTGGGGCTTGGGGCTGTTCCTACTCCCGATATGTAATTTAGCCGTTCGAAAAAGTAGGGTTCATTCCGAAGTTTCGACTACTTTCAGACGGGCCCATGTCTTCGTTGATGGACTGAGTCACAGCTATGGGAAGATAATTATAGTATTGCCCGTTTTCAGTACGTATCACAAGACGAGGTCTAAATAAAAGCTAGTTGTTGGATTTTCAACGCTCGGTTCAGTGTTGCAAGTTGAAAATCTAACAGCGCGCTTTTATTTAGGTATTCATTAAACTGTTGTCTAGTGTTAGTGAAAACAGGCATAAAGCAGATTATGTAGGCAACTTCTTCTTGTGATCGAAGACGACGTAAGCAACGCAAGCGCAACTGGTCAATTCCAGGGTCCGATTCCCAGGTGTTGTATTTTTTTTAAGGAAAATTAAAGGCCGCTAAGAAAAATGTAGAGTAGTCAACAGAAAATGGTTTTTATTGAGTTTAATGTTGTATTGGGTTAATTAGCACTAGACACGGGAAAGTAAAACCTGTATTTGTTCCTTACGCACATGTTTTCTTTTTTTTTTCTTTATTCGCATTTCGCTCTTGACCGCTTTAAAGCGCAACAATGTAAGATAATTCTGTTCCCAAATATGGTTGCCCAAAAGGTAAGGAGATAGCCTTAAAGATGCCCGTAATTGGGCAACCGGCCACCAAGGTTGACGCGAAATATATTATTTATTGTTGATATACTCAGTTAACGGGTTTAAAATCTGAAATTCATTGTGTACGTATGAAGCGTATTTTCGTCAAAATGGCGCGAAAATTTGCAGTGTGTGGCAAAGTACCAAAATCATAATTTTATAGTATTTTAAGACCGACAACAAAGACTTGTTTTGTTATTATAATTTTCAGAGTCATCGTCTTAAATATTTCTTTCAACTTTCTTTGTTAAATTCAAATGAGTACTTAGCACTTTTTTACTCATTATTTGTGTGCCAGTCATTGTGCTAGAGGTGCCAGACGTGCCAGTATTAAAACTCGTGTAGATGTTGTTGTCTATGATCTAACTGGAGTTGTCTCCAGTATCAGACATAAATTATCAACGTAGGTAGACCGTACGGTCTACCTACGTTGATATCGATATTCAATATGCTGTAACGCAAACAAACAACAACGACATGAAAAGGGAGAGATAATGATGTCCTACCGCAACTTTATTCTTTACTCCGTCTGGTACTTTTGGTACCGTTTCTCCCTCCTGCTTAGTAGGCTCCGAATGAGGTCTACATCCACACTTTTAGTAATTCTATCAACTATTACGAATAAGTAACATTTGCACGCCATTCCAAACACAAATTGACGTCTATAAGCGTCCACGCATATTCGCTATAATTAGAAAAAAATGCATTGAACCCACGCTACGCATTCACGCGTCCAAAATAGCTTGACACCTTGGGGTGTCGCTGCTTGTCAATGGAAATGTTAACCACCTGTCACATTCAGAACATTTTAAATTTAGTTTCATATTTCGCCACGTCTTAACTTAAACTGGCGCCTTTTTTAGCGTTGTGACCCCGAATTACACTGCGTTTGGACACCCGCCAACACAGATTTATTATTAGAAATGTTATTAAAGGATCACTTTAGGGGAATTCGGTATTTTCAATGTGGAATGAGAGATATGTTAAAGCATGTAGAAGGTAAATAGAGACCGAGGATTGGCTTTTATAGCCGTCAAAAATATGGTCAATATCGCGGGATACAACTTTATGGCGGGGTAGATTATCGTGTTTTATTGGGAACGGTATAGTCATCGTTATTTATTCGTATTACGTAGACTAACTTCATCATAGGTCTTAGGAAGTTTGCCGAGAACTGCATGTAGGTAAATTATAAATTCAGCACTTTTGCTTCTATCCTATATTACTATCTTTAATTAAGAAACATTTTGATTAAATAATTAACTGTTTAAACAAAAAACGATCGTGATTTATTTTTCAGTCGTTTCGTGGTAAACCCCTTAGGACTTGAATCTAAAAGGTAGATAAGAAAGAGCTTTGTATCCAGCTGGAGTAAAACACTATAGGTAGGTATGCGATCCTGCATGGAGTATTGCAGCCACCTTTGGGATGGCTCAGCTAAACATCAACTGGCCGCGCTTGACTCGGTGGAACGCAGAGCCCAGAGGCTCATTGGTGACGTAAAACTGATGGATGCCAAGCTTCACAGCTTGGCTCATCGCCGCAAGGTTGCCTGCTTGTCGGTCTTCTGCAGATTGTACTTGTGCTCAAGAACTCCACGACCTCAATCCGCCGACCCCCTTCTACCATCGGACATTTAGACGCACTACAAGTTACCATCCCTACCGTGTTGCTATCCCACCAATTCACACTAAGCGTTTCCGAATGTCTTTTATAATGCGCACAGCAAAAAAGTAGAACTCTCTACCGTGTGTTTCAGTGTGTTACCGTGTGTTTCACCATAATCTCTTTAAAGTGAGAGTGATCAGACTTCTTCTGGGTAAGCTCACTCCATCGTCGACTTTGTCTCTGACGCCTCCGACCTAGACTAGAGTCAAGAGCAAACCCATTTCAAATAAAAAGAAAAAATGCTTTTTATCAGATACAACAATTGTTCTTCATATTGATATCTACAGAGAAATACCAGACTCCAACTACCATAGACAGACAACGAGCCTCATTCATTATTACAAACTTTGAAAATCGAAGCCCCATATAAAAGCAAAAATAAATCTTTCCGGAAGTGATGTCCCAGGCACACATGTGTGGTTGTACAAAGCTACATTGTATCGCTGGCCAGTTATGGCCACACATAGAGGAGTGACGAGCCAGTGCAATGAACCGAATTTAAAAATCATTGTTATGGATCATTCGGTTTGAGGATAAACGGCTATTCTGGTTTTTAGGGTTCCGTATTCAACAAGGAACCCTTATACCAAATCAAATCAAATCAAAATCGTTTATTTGCATAAAATATGGTGGGTACAAAAGATGTTAAGTACGTATAAAATTCAGTGCAAGACACAATCCGCCTGCAGTGATGGCATGCAAATATTTAATAGATGTTCGTTAAACAGTAACATATCCATAATTATACATATACATAATTATAGTTTCGCCATGTCCGTCTGTCCGTCCTTCCGCAGCTTAGCTCAGAGACTCATAGTACTAGAAAGCTATAATTTGGCTTGGATTAATATTAATATTATTTGGCATATTAATCACGCCGACAGTGGTAAATAAAATCATGAATTTTTTTTTTTTTTGGGTAATTACCTCCTGTACCTACACGTAAAGTGATGATTATTTTTTTCTCGTCTATCCCATGGTGTGAGGTATTGTTGGATAGGCCTTTAAAAAATATTACGGGTCTGTGAAAACTATTTTTCGATTAGGCTGCTGCACCCTAATTGCGTAACACAGTCATTATCAATCGAAATCTGAATAATTTTGAAACAAATTGCTAATCCATTGCTTCATATGCTCGACAACCAGAATCACGCAATGAATGTTGTTGAACTGTTAAAATGAAACCGATTCTGTTTGATAGTGTTACGCAATTAGGATGCTAGTCATACACGCACACCGGTTGCGAGTACTACGCACCTGATATAATTCAATATAATTCTTAAAATCGAGTGACATACCCAGAATTTTAGTGCTTTGAAAGATAGTTTTATAACGACCGAGAGAAAAATAATCCTAACTAAAAAGTGTAAAATAAAAAAAGTAAATTTAAAAAATCAAAAACCCGACTGCTTAAAAGTGATCTTTAATAAAAATAAGATGGAAATAAGATAACCCAATCTCATTTAACTGGAGGCATTTTCTTAAATGTAACAATAAAGACCTATTGCCTCCGACTGCATGAGATTAGGTCATCTAGTTTCCATATTTATTTAAATTTTACTTTTTACGCGGTCGGATTTTTTGATTTTTTATTAAAATTTATACGTACATTTCGATTTATTCTCGATGTTTTCCTTCACCTATTAAAGTGCTACTGCATGTTTAGCATCAATTACTAATTAATGCTGACCATATCGGTAATTAGTAATGAAATTAAGCAATTAATAAATATCGCACCAGGTATAAACAATGATCTGTAGTTATTTGAAAATTGGAAAGCGTTGTGCGTTCCGCGTCGGAAGAGCATTGTCTCGTGCGGTGCGGTACTAAGTACGGCTACACGCGTGCGATTAGTCGGGGATATAATTATGCCTATTACGACGCACTACGACATTCATTACAATCTGTCTATCGGGTGGTATGACATTATAAAAGGTTATATTAAATTAACTGATGAAACTTCACAGACGTGATGGATCATCATAGAAATATACTTCTAGTAGTTACTTGGGTTACGTGGGTTTGTCAGTCGTTACTTGAAATTATGAAGGAGCTTGTGGCTAAGGAATTACAGCCGCACGGGTCGATCCATCAGGTTAAACTACGCTTGCCGAGGTTGGTCGGTAGATGGATGACCATGTTTACATGCCGAGTCTCCTCCGTGCCTCGGAAAGCACGTTAAGCAGTTGGTCCCGGCTGTTATTCGTGGATCTTTGACAGTCGTTACGGGTCGTCAGAAGCCCGAAAGTCTGACAACCAGTCTTACCAAGGGGTATCGTATTATCCAGTAACTGGGTTGTGGAGGTCAGATAGGCAGTCGTTCCATGTAAAATACTGGTATTCCCCATACCCCAACATAGTTGGGAAAAGGCTAGGCAGATTGAGTTACTTGAAATTATAAGGTTAGGACTAAACCCGACAAATGTCGTATGTAAAAAAAAAAGTAAAAACCGACTTCAAAAACCTAAAACGAATAAATTAACTTTCATAAATTTAACAGCTTCTGAAGTCGGTGCCAAGCTATAGTGCATTGAAGAATTGAACACCGACTTCAGAATCTGTTAAGTTTTTTACGAAAGTTATTTTATCCGTTTTAGGCTTTTGAAGTCGATTTTTACTTTTTTTTAAGTAAATTTATTTTTCCATTTTTAATGCAATGTACACTTACCTATATAAGCCCAAGACGAACGAAAAGAAGAATCATCAAAATCCGCTTAGGAATGCTGGAGATACAGTACATTTATGCATATAACTTCCTACATAAGTTTAATTACTTAATGTATTTTATATTCAAACCTTCCAGAAAGTGTGTAGATTACTCTAGAGAAAGAATCATCAAAATTGGTTCATTCGTTTTTAAGAACATCGCGGACATACAACATTCTTACATACATACGGGTAAAAATACTCTCGAAACGACAATAGATATAATCGTGAAAACCGTTGAGCGCTTAAATACAAACGGCTTCTATAGTTCGTGTCAAATAACTTTGCCGCTCTGAAACCACCACCCTAATTGCGAATCTGAATAATTTTGAAGCAAATTGCTAATGTATTGCTTCATATGTTCGAAAATTTTGTCTGCTCAACACCGTAAATAACGCAATGAATGTTGTTGAACTGTCAAAATGAAACAGAGTCCGATTGATAGTGTGTTACGCAATTAGGGTACATGCTTTCCGATGCGTGGCATGGCGCGCTGCTGTTTTAGTACCTATACATATTGACTAGTGCGCAGTCATTTGCGCAAACTTCAGAGTGGCAAAGTTATTTGACGCGAACTATAGTAAGCGATTTTTGACGGGACGGGTTCAATATTGATACACATTCGTCATCACACCTGTGAAGTATTGCTAGTTAATTGTTATTTTATCTTGTGTGCGTCATGTCAGTTGTAATCATGAAGAAGTAAGAAAAATACGTGTTGCGCCGACCCCAAATAAATAGGGACAAGGGCAGAAGATGTCATGTTAGTAATCAGAATAATTTATTTTCATAATAAGAAGCTCACAATAATTGATACAGAAAAGTTCAAAGGCTACCGAGCGTGCAGTGGCGCCCTCATCGTTTGTTTGGATATTTCTTTTATTTTAGAATGAAAATTCAGAAAATAAGCATGTTACGTTGTGCTCCACAAGGCTATACGTTATTATTATTACAAACAGTAGTTTTACATTGTTAAGTTTTATTGTAATCCAATAAAACTTAACAATGTAAAACTACTCGAAAATAGTGGCCACTTTTTCCGTTTTAAGGATTACAATAAAACTTAACAATATTTCAAATTTTCAATTTTTTTTATTAATAATCAGGTTGTACAGACGCCAGCAGCCCAGCATATCAAGCTACTAGTTACTTACTTAGTGCTGGCGTCTGTACAAGAACAGATTGGACGGTTACCCCCAAACTAGACCTATGCCTGTATCTTGGGGGTCGGATATAAAACAAATGTTTGTAATAATAATAATAACGTATAGTCTTGTGGTATTTTCTGCATTTTCATTCTAAAATAAAATAAATAACCAACCAAACGATGAGGGCGCCACTGCCTTCAATCAGTGCCAGTGGCGCCCTCATCGTTTATTTGGTTATTTCTTTTATTTCTAGTAAAAAAATTGACATATTTTAGTAGCTGGATGTGCCGGCGTCTGTACAATCTACTGATTGAATAGATTGTACAGACGCCAGCAAATCCAGCTACTAAAATCTGTCAAATTTATTTACTAGATTTTTAACTTTATCGCCAAAGCATTAGGTTCAAGGTTGATTGGGAAAATTTGACAGTTTCGGGTAACTTGATGTGCTGGTGTCTGTACGTTTTCGTTGCTCACGACATGTCTTCTCGAACCTACACACCGCCTACAACGAGGGTTTTCATGAAATTGACTTTGACAAGAGGTCTTCCCTTTCCACAATGAATAATAAAGCTGAGAGTTTGTTTCTGGTTTGTTTGTTTGTATGTTTGAGTGCCCTAATTTACTTGTAGATGTCCGTTGGTGTGTCCGTGGCATCACATGGGCCCTATCAGAATACCAGCGCTGCGGTATTTATTTAAATATTGCAGCTTTATGCTGAGATAGGTGCCTTTTTGGCCTCGCACAGGTATTTTTAATTGTTATATTTTGTATTTATTTTGTTTTTTTTTTTTAATGTTAATTTTGTTAGTTTACTATCCTCTTTTTTACTGTTTGTATTTCCTGTGCGTGTCCCAAATAAAATATTTTTCTTTCTTTCTTTCTAATTTCTGGAACTACGGATCTGAAAAATTCCTTTTGCGATTGATAGCCCAATTTTTGCGGAAAGCTATAGCTCAATAGCTAATACGGTAGGAACCTTAAGAAGCCGAACAAAAACAGAAAGAACGCTAAGCGAAAACAAAATAATAGCGCGGGCAGGCGATGCGATGCGATGCGGTGGAACGGGGGGGGGGGGGGGCAAGAGATCGCGGGCAAAAGCTAGTATAAAATATATGATGACATTCTTCATTCTTTTCATTCATTCGTTAATTATTCAGTTACGACTAAAAAAAAATAGGCACTTTGACACTTTTGACAACCCGGACCTGACGTCTCAGTGTCCTCCGCTCACTACAAAATACAACTGATTATTACTTAAATTGGCACTAACAGCTTCACGCGTGGTCCGGTGTAAAGGATGTGTTAACCCATTTCTTTCCGTGGGTGTCGACAAAAGTAATAAACTAATAAATGATGGCAAAAACCAAAAGCCGAGGACTTGTGGTTTTTGATAAGACAAAAAGCACATCACTGGCCCTGAAAATCTTTATGGTAGGGGCACACGAATTATTTGTGACGATTATAAAGCAACATGTGAAGTCAATAAGTCCAAGCTCTTGAGTTTCCTATCCGTATTACTCAATACTTCTTCAATCTTTATTGCTTTTCCATAAATATTTGCTTAGGTGCTATGTGTTTTTAAATTAGGATTATTATAGACCCTGTCGGGCACAGCAATAAGGAAGAGAGGAAGCTCTGTTTTATGTAGGTAATTATTAGATTTATACATATAGGAACTAATAAATAAACAATCACTATTGTTCTACAAAAACGGATACAAAAAAACATGCATCATCACACGAACACACCTTACACGACTACACATACCCCCACAAAACACCCCCTCTCATACATCACAGCACTCCACTCCACACCACACCACACCATACCACACCCCATCCCACTCACACAGCCATCCCCCTTTACACACATACTTACCAACACATTCATATTCATAGTTACATCAGGTCATTATGGGTTTATTAATACGCATACATAAAGGTTTCTTTGTACTCGAAGTTACAGTAGAACACTGACTCCTAGGTCACAGGGTTCTCCTAGTTTAGGAGGCAGGGTTTTTCACTATTTGTGCAGCCTTTTACCAAAATTCCAATGTACAGACGCCAGTACATCAAGCTACTACAATATGTCAGATTTCTTTAATAGATTTTCGACTTTATTGCTGGGGCATTAGGTTCAAGGTTGATTGGGAAAATCTGACGGTTTCGGGTAGGTTGATCTGCTGGCGTCTGTACCTAAATGAAATGTATTGATTTTGTATACAAAGGTATTTTGTGTCAATAAACTTATTTTTATTTTATTGATTTATTTATTTTAACTATATCGTGACTTAAAAATTAATCAATCATTTTATTTTATTTGATATCTATAGCTGTTAGAGGTTTTATTTTTAATAATGTGTGTAAAATGTATGTCAATGCCATTCAATTCTATTGTTTATACTTGTCATTTATAAATAAGTATTTATTTAGGCAATAATAACATTTGTTTATCAGAAATTGCTTAACCTTTTTTTTATAATTATATAGGGTGATTGGTAATTAGTGACCTGAATAAACACATGATTGTACTCATGATAACAAACACCTTTTACTATGGTACCAAACCTGACATCGCGAAAAAAAAATCAGCTGCTTCCTACATTTTAACGAGTTACGCGAACATGAATGTATGGGACAGCTGATTTTTTTTCGCGTATTCAGATTTGGTCCCATAGTAAAAGTTGTTTGTTATCATGAGTACAATCATGTGTTTAAGTATCGCTCACTAATTACCAGTCACCTTATATTTAGGTTTCTTCTTTTTTATTATTTTAGGTAGTTTGTTGTATATTTTTATAGACATTACATATGGACCTATAGAATGCATTTTTAACCTGGAGGTTGGTACATTTAGCCTAGATCGGTGCCTGAGTTCGTAACGTGATTGATAATAAAGCGATAACTTGGGTATCCCTATACAAGGCATTTTTTTTATCAGGTGCCAAATCACAGGGTATTCTACTCATGAATATGAAGAACTTTCACTATGGGACCAACTCTGAAATCACGAAAAAACAAAAATCTGCTGTTTCATACATTGTAGTCGAGTAGGTATTGAACTTTTATATGAAACAGCAGTTTTTTTTTGTGATTTCAGATTTGGTCCCATAGCGAAAGTTGTTCATATTCGTGGGAAGAAGTTTGTTTGTTTGTTTTAAAGCGCTAATCTCTGAAACACCTAGTCAGATTTGAAAAAAATATTATTGAATTTGATAAGCTAATTACCATCACGCTATGACCCTTAGGAGCCGAACAAAAAGAAAATAAGTCAGAACAAGAGCGGACGAAGTCGCGGGCAGAAGCTAGTACCTGCAGGACTATATAATGCAGTCTGTTTTTAGGGTTCCGTACCTCAAAAGGAAAAAACGGAACCCTTATAGCATCACCCGTGTATCTGTCTGTCTGTCCGTCTGTCACAGCCAATTTGCTCCGAATCTAATGAACCGATTAAGTTGAAATTTGGTACACGTATATATTTCTGTGACCCAAACACGGACGTGTAACGTAAATAAATGAATTTTGAATATGGGGGTCAATTTTGGGGGGCAAATAAGCAAAAAAAAGTTTTGCAAACTGTACCGTGTGACATATCAAATGAAAAGGCATACTGTGAGGGTCTCAAATATATATTTATATAATTTTAAAATTAATTAGTAAGGGAGGACCAAAGAAACGATGGATGGACTGTGTGAAAGATGTTATGGCTAGAAAGGGAGTGACTACCGAGATGACGACTAATAGAGAAGTACGGAAGAAACAGACATGTTGCGCCGACCTCAAATAAATTGGTACAAGGGCAGGAGAATGATGAATTTTAAAATTAATCATTTTAAAGTTATTTAAGAAAGTAGACGAAAATTGACCATTCCCACCTTATCTCCGAAACTACCGAGTTTAAAAATTTTGCAAAAAAAAATACAGTTAATGGTTCTATACCTATAGATTACAGGAAAACTTATAAGAAATCTATGGTCTTAAAATAACATCGTAAATCTCTCAATATTGTGCGTACAAACTTACTTTGCAGTTGGAAGTTATGAGAGAACATGTTTTACAACTGCAGTGTTAAGTTTGTTCTTGGGATTCATCCCAACAACGGAACCCTTCATTGTGCGTGGTCCGACACGCACTTGATCGGTTTTTCGTGGATAACAGGCCTGTCAGTAACACCTACCAAACGAATTCATTAAGGAAATATCATTTATTTTATCACGTAACAAACATTCAGAGATGTAATCTACGCTAGCGACTCATCGCATAGAAATCCTACAAGTCGTCGGCGTGTGGGCGGCCTAACATCAAGCAATACATATCTCACGTCATTATGAGAAGCGTAGACAGAGAAATGAGAAGTTTCACTCATTACACTTGCCATTTACGACGGAAAACTTGAATTAATAAAACATAACGTAATGAGAGAAAATAATAAGAAATTATTGTTGACCAGAAAATAGAGAAAGTTTGCACTAGTTACTAGTTTCATTTGAACATCTCGAAATGAAAAAGAAATTAGAGAATAAAGATTTTTATTTCATTGTTATATATTGTTAAAGCTTTCGCGTCATCATCATGATTTCTTTCAGAGTTACGATCGAACAAAAGCCTTGCTATCATAAAACATAAATCACACTCAAAATCAAAATCGAAAGTCATTTATTCAAACTAGGCTGAGCATCAGCACTTTTCGAACGTCAAAATTACATAAGACAGTCCCTCATAACGCCCGCCCTTCACTCAACTCCCCAGCAGCACAGCTGTCTGTTCAGTTATAAAGATTCTATACAACACTGCGCATAATAATTTAGGTACAGTCGCGATCAGAAGTCGATAAGCAAACTCACAAAGCAATAGCTTGGCGTTTAGTTTGACTTAAGACCTTCTATTTCCAAGAACATAAACATGCATAATATTGTCGTCAACAACTGATTGTAGTTCATAATTTCAAAGTTATAACATGTGTAAAGATGACCTAGCGGTTAAGCGCGTGCAGATAGATGCGTGAATCAGTGAGCCGTGAGTTCAAGTCTCACGCAGTACTTGACTTTTTGTAAGTTTTTACTTGATTGGAAGTAATGGTACAGAAATATAATATTCTTTATCTTGTTCGCGTGGTCACTCATTTCGTAAAGTTAGAAAGGTAGATCATAGAAAACTAAATAAGTAGGTACCGTAAAATGGGGTTAGTTTGATACTACAGGGTTACTTTGATAGCCACTTTCGACTTATGAAAAACTTTTTTTTGTAATATCTACAACGCTATATTAAAAAGAAACTATCAGAACTGCCGACTAAGTATAGTATGTTTTTAATATGGCGTTGTAGATATTATAAAAATAAGTTTTTCATAAGTCGAAATTTGTTATCAAAGTAACCCCGTGGTATCAAACTAACCCCATTTTACGGTATTGACAATTATATATATTGTATTATTAGAATATCCTTTCTTTCTTATGTTATTATGAATTGACTAAGTGGGTATACAACAAAAAATCCTATGAACGGTTACAAAAAAACTTCTTTTATCTAGTAGGAATGTAACGTCACAATTCTCTTAAGTTTGTTAATTTTATAAATAAGTAAATAAAACGAATAAACATTTTTGTTACCATTCAGCACGACTTTTTAATTTAAACCTTCCAACACCGAAAAGATAAATTAAAAATCACAAAAATAGTTAAATAATAATACAATAACTAATATTTAACTTCTTATAAAAATAAATAATAAATGAACATAAACATCTAACAAGTTTTTGCTTAAAATAGAAATTATTATTATGGTTCCAAAGAAACAAAAAACAGTCCAACTTTGTGATTAAGATTCGAACTCAGACTTCATTGATCGTGAAACCATTGCTTAGCCCAAACAGCTACCAGCACATGTTATGTTTATGCGAATTTTAGCAATGCAATGGTAAGAACAGGTCGCCACTATGACGAGTATTCTAAATTCAACAGAAATATAATGTTATTTCGCGTAGTACGACGACATGTGACAATTCATTAGTGTGTGTTATCTGCGGAATCTTGGCTCATACACGCACACGTACTGGTTCGTGCTCGCACAGTTCATAGAAATGTAATCCTTAGCATGCTTATGGACTTTTGAGCGTTTACTGTATGTATTACGCAACACGGGATGCTTTCGTTAGAGAAACTTAGAGATATGTTCGATTTAATTTTCCTTAAAAACCTAGTATAGTATCAGGCTCTTTGAACTGTCCCGAGTTGCTCAGCAAAGTATCCTTCCATGTGCCACGAAATCTACCAAGAAGATCTATTAAGAAAGCTGTTTTGCATGCCGAAGAGCAATAGCAATTTAAGACAGCATTGCTCATTGTCTAGAATGTATGCTGTTTACAAAAATCATGATGAAGACATCGATTTATTTCATACATCTGTGCCTACTCTGAAGAGAATCATTAATTCTGATTTAAGAACTATTAATGTAACAAACGTGTATAATTGTTGGTTGAAATATTTCATGTTTATTTGTTTTTTTTTTTCTCATTGTTCCTTTTGCGGTTTACGCGCTAAATACAGTGCATGCAGTGCTATCCTTCAAGTGATGGGGCACTTAAACTTAAGTTTGGAATGTATTCCTATATATTTAATAGAGTACTCATTGTTAAAGAGCCAAATTAAATAAATAAATAAACACAAAACATTAAATTAAATGAAAATAACTAAATTGGGTCCTTCCTGTGAACCACAGGACCCAATTTGTAAACCTGGCACTACTGGGGGAGACTCTTACGCAACATAAAGATATTAAATTATAAGCTAAAATAAACTATCATCTAATTCATAAATAACAAGGAAAAATAAATCTAGTCGGCCTAAAACTTTCAACGTTTCTTTGTAAAAACTATGATTTCACCAAGTTTATCATGATTTGATTTTAGTAGGAATCGTTAAATGTTTATTACTTTTCGTACTTACAGTTTTCCTTTCAGTGAAACACAATGAGTAATGTTACGACTAATAATATCGTAGTACAGTCAACAGCACTTCAGAGTGGTAACATTAGAACTACTGATGGGTAATGGAAAAATTTCGGAAGGAAAAGAAAAGAAAAAAAATATTTTTCCGATATTTTTCAAATATTTTTCCAATACTTTTCCGATATTTTTCCAAACAAAAAGCTGACTGTGATTAAAGATTAGAAAAAAATAAGACTATTATGTGTACTCTGACATCAAGCAATGAACAATTATAGACTGCTCGAATACGAAACTTTTTGCTGTAGTTATTATTCTAAGGTCTTTTGCCTGCTTTGCATGTGTGTCATTACTTTAGGTCTTTTTTTTTTGTAACGTGCGTTTTGTAATTTTTTTTATGCAGAATAAACATTTTGCTTTTTTTTTCTTTACTAGAAAATTTTAAATATCTAATCTTTAACAATTTATAATTCTTGCCATAATGTTTTCTTATTGGAAATTATATACATAAATCAGAAGAAATTACAATGTGCACTATAAGTATCAAGTAGTTCTTTTTGGCCGGGTAGACGTGACGTGAGCCGACGACGATGCGCAGAATGCACAATTGGGAAAATACCATGTGCAGATGGCGCAAGATGGCGGTTGCGCTCACTTCAACCCGCGGAGCAAATTGCGTAATACATCATTGGAATCAGTTTCTTTTTGACAATTCAAAAACATTCACTGCGTTATTTACGTTGTCGAGCAGATAATAGTTCGAACATGTGAAGCAATGGATTAGCAATTTGCTTCAAAATGATTCAGATTTGATTGATAGGTTGTAACGGAATTAGGGTGCTGGCCAAAAAGATTGGGGACTAATTGGACTACGGTACTTAATCACGTCCAGGCGGAGCATTATACTGAACTGTTACTTGGTCCACATTCACAGGTTTTCCTTTATAACCGTCTACAAGTTTTAAAAGATAGTAAGTTTCTCATGTACGGTGGTAGTACATATTGCAATTCCTCTAACATTAAAAAGCAAAAATGATTTTCTTTTGTCAATATTTTCTTGTTTCTTGGCACAAAAATCAGGGCATTCATACTCATTCATTTTAGAGGTATGATTAATTTCGCTTATATTGTGCTGTTCTTCTACAGCTGACTTAATTTTGGCGGGTTCTTTTCCTGAGTTTAGTTGATTTTCGGGTTTGTATAACTAGATCGGTTTTTCTCTGAAACTTGTTGGTGACATAAAACCCACCAACTGAAGATTTATTGTTTGTGTAGATGCAGTAGAAAATATTGATCATGATACTTTTCGCCAGTGATGATTCGGATTCTTCAACAGAATACCTAGATGTGTTAATGTAATAAAACCCTTTGAATGTAAATAAAACCCCTTAAACTCTGTGTTATTTTACTTACTGAAGTCAAAATTTTGCAGTACCTAAACCATACTTTTAAAACCGAAAAATTTCCAACTTTTGAAAAAATTTCGAAAAGGCTTCAACCCCTTTGAAATGTTGTTTTCGAAAATTCATGTATACGATCTTTATCATTTAAGTATAAAAATAAGTATTCGGGCCATTTTTAAGTTTATAGAACCAAGGAATAAGATTTTTCAAATAAACTGTATCCCCACGTTTCACCCCCACAAGGGTCGAATTTTGAAAAATCGTTTAAGATGTTTCCAAAACTTGTGTTAAAGATTATTTATACAAAAAACAATGGCAGCTTCCCTTGTTTTATTTGAAATTAAATCACTACGTCTTGAAATGAAAAATACCTTATTTAACTCAGCGTCATCTTCTGAGCTAGTTTGTGCAACATTTTTTGTTAGAGAAGGGTCAGATTAATAGATATTCAATGTTGCAATTTTGAACAACGGTTAAGAGTTGTAAATTGTCAACAGTTGTCAATGTCAACCACCAATAAATATTTTTTAAGACTTTGAATACTAATCTTTTTAGTTCAGAATTGCCGTAACATTTGATATTTTCCTACTTTGCTACAATACTTTTATCTAAGGAAGAACACAATAAACTCAAATATACAACAGAATAAATGTATTATTTATTTGAAGTCTTTCGACTTTCATTTAATGTTCTCCATGTTCAGGTAGGCGTGAATTATCGGGTAGGAAGGCAGTTTGTCAATAAAATAACACATATCACAATCACTCCACTTCTAGTTCTCCACAATTCAATCAAACACTTAGCAAAATAATTATAGATCGCTTAGATTAAGAGGGATGCGATTAAAATAAAATGTCCACCGACCACGAGTTCAATGCTCGTTTTATAAGATGGCCGCCTCACCAATTCTCGATGTTAGTTCTCGATGTTAGTTTTTGAGGTTGACTTGTACAACAAGTCAATTAAGTCTACAAAAGCGGAGGCGCCGACCACGTTCAGGTAGGCGTGGATTATCGGGTAGAAAGGCAGTATTTCAAAAAATAACACCTATCACAATCACTCCACTTCTAATTCTCGATAATTCAATCAAAAAATAATAATAGATCGCTTAGATTAAGAGGGATGCGATTAAAATATAACGTCCACCGACCACATGGTTGCATGCGCACCTTCAAAATCCGAAGTTCATTTTACACTCATTTTACAAGATGGCCGTCTTACCAGAGTGCTCGGTGTTCATTTTTGACGTTGCCATTTCTACAACATGTCAATTGACAGTCTAGAAAAGCGGAGGCGCCAACATATTATTTACTCCATGTAAATAAAATAAACTAAAAATGATAATAACACCACGACAATTATGCTGTACCTACTTTTTAGGAAAATAAACATAAAATGGCAATTTTAGTATTGCCAATCCAACCAACAATTTCCTAACCTTTTAGAACGAAGTAGTCAAAAAACTTTTCATTGAACATATTTTTTTATTTGGCCTTAATTAGAAAATATGATAGCATAAAAGAACATAATTAATTGAATTTATTTTGTATAAGTGTGACTTTTAGACGTTCCTTCAAATAAGAATTCGCCATTAATCTTTTCGAGTTAATCAAGCCACGCAGTAAAATCCTACCCTGCAAAATTGACTGCCCATTTTCACCCCGGTAGGGGTATATTTTCGAAAAACTCTGATGAAAGTATTCTTTATTTTTAGTCTTATGTATAAATAGTGAGTTTAGAGTTAATCGGTCAGCGCGTTAAAATTCTTCAATACAAACTTTGACACACCCAATTCTCCTTTAGGCCCCCCTAAAGGAGAATTGGGTTAGTTTAGAAAAACAAAAATGAAAAAGTTCATAATTAACATATATGTATTCGTGGCAAGTTTCAAGTTTATTAACTCAAGGAATAAGATTTTTCATACAAACAAAAACCCCCCTTTTCACCCCCTATAAGATTGAATTTCCAATAACCCCTTCTTAGTGCTCCCCTAAATTATAAAAGGAAGCCGTGTGCAAAATTTCACGTTCACCCAAATTCCACGTAGACCCAGTAGTTTCGGCTGTGCGTTGATTTGTCAGTCGGTCAGTCATTTTATTCAATCAATCAGTCAGTCATTCATTCAGTCAGTCAGTAAATATGTTCAGTATAAATAAAACCCTTTAATTCATATGTTATTTTAATAGCTGTAGTCAACATTTTACAGTAAACAATATTTTTCCAATATTTTTCCATATTGTTATTTTTCGGAAAAATAAACGGAAAAATTTCCAAGCTTTGAAAAATTTCCGAAAATTACCCATCACTAATTAGAACAGTGCACTATGAAAACCGTACCTACTTACTGCTACCATGTAAAGGCGCTGTTGTTCTGTTAATGCCGGATGCTACCACTGATGTGCTGACTGTACTGTACAGACACATACCTAGTATTGGCGCACATTTTCTCCATAATACGCTCTCAAGATCACTTTTTAAGGTTCCATACCTCAAAAGGAAAAAACAGAACCCTTATAGGATCACTTCGTTGTCCGTGTCTGTCTGTCAAGACCCTTTTTCTCAGGAACGCATGTAGGTATCAAGTTGAAATTAATATCAAATATGTAGGTCTCTAGTCTCTTGGAGCACTATTTATAGTGCTCCAAGAGTATCAAGCTTATAAGTCAACGCAATAATGATAACTCCTTTTTTTGAAGTCGTTAAAAAAATGCGGCCATTTAAACGACATATTTTGATACCCGCAAGTAAATCAAAACTTTATAAGTAGGGTACTGACCTGGGAGAACATGTTTATCAGCTACATTGTTAAGTTTGTTTTTGGGATAAATTCTTTTCAACTACGGAACCCTTCAATGTACGTGGTCCGACACGCACTAGGCCGGTTTTTTAAGTAGCAATATAAATATTCTGTTAAAATGAATGTGTCAACTTAATTACAGTCCGACGGTCGAGAGAATTCTTGACATCAGTCAGTTTCATAGTAACGAATATGTGTTTTGCGAATTTGATCCTTATTACAACTAGAAATTGTCCTACAGGAACAGGAGGAGGAAGTGTCTGGAACGCATTCTCTTGGCGGTTGGAATGTAGAGCGCTATAAGGATCTTAGGATTCCGTAATGCACTATCAATCGAAATCTGAATCATTTTGAAGAAAATTGCTAATCCATTATTTCATTTGTTCGAAAAATGTGTCTGCTCAACAACGCAATGAATGTGGTTATAGTGTGTTACGCAATTAGGGTGCAAGGAGGCGTTGTTCATAAACACATAAATTGAATTGAAAAACAAGATGGCGACGTTCGTCTTGATTTTGGCTACGCGCTAAAAGTCTTGTAGCGTTATAGATTAAAATTCCATACGTAAGCTGCTCAAAGAAACTTAAGACGCAGATATATGCCAATGGCCTTGAGTGGTTAGCTTGCGTGTTCTGTGCCGAGCTTACGCAACGCGTCGTACATCCAGCGAGTAATAGGAATCGCCCATCGAGGAGCGCTGTCCCAAATTAGACGCATTATTAATTTATTATATATAAAACAAAAGGTATTTTAATAAAACACGTACCTATACTAAAAGATAAATAATTAAATTATCTTTAAAATGGTGAAGGTTTCATAAAAATACGCTTGATAGTTTTTGCGTGATTTTCTGTTTTTCATCCGCGTTAGACATAACTTAAAAAATTAATTACACTTTATAATATACACATAATTTAGATAAATTCATAGATCAAGTTATTAAGAAAATGCTGCCAAAACTAACACTACTCGTTTAGACGTGATTTTTTGTTTGAAAATCATTAAAGAAAAGTCGGCTATCGTAGCCTTAACGCCCGCAAGAATTCGCATTTAAGAGGTTTGCAGGGGCTCTCCTAGACAATCCACTACATGACTAGCACTTGAGACCTATTAATTTGCTTCAGGTACTTACCTAGTGCCATCCATTAATCACAGCACAGTCCACACAGAAAGTGAGTCTGTCTATTTATAGCTACAGTTTTACTGTAAAATTATAGAATCGATTTTTATTGATTTTGGCAGAGCCGATTACGGCTTGACCCAAATCGTCTAGATATTATAAATAAATTATTTATTGGCATCAACGGGGTTAAAGAAAAAATATGAAACCCTGATTCCAGAGCTAAGATAATTAGAATACCTGTATTTCAGGAGCTAGTGTCTTCTTTCAATGAGGCTAGAACATTAAGCCACTACACACACACCCTCCCATACACACACACACTTCATTAGGCTGCTAATTAAGCCAGAACTATTTTATTTACTTACTGGAATTTCTCAGTAGCGGCCTGGAGTCTGGATTTGTGTCCGGTTGTTGGTAATAGGCTCGCACTATAGGTACACCTCTGCTTCACCCTTCGGTAACCGGCGTGATGTTATGATATTTTACTTATATTAATATACTGGGTGTAAGAGACAGCTCTCCGCAAAATAACAGGTTGCATTCAGCTCCGTATTTTGAATCATATTTCACCGAAAAATTTCGCAGGAAAATTTTCATTTTTTATCGTTTTTTCAGTTACTGTTCCTTTAATTCATTTATATAAATAAAACAGCTAAAATAAATTAAATCAGTAATGGATGTTGAAATACTCTAACAAACGATGCGTGAAATCAGCTGTTCACTTTCTGCCTGGCTACAGAGTTCATCGAATTCACCGCATACCTGTTACCTACCCCTCCCATGAGACGAAACACAAACAAATCAGGTTTATTGGATTCCCATAACGTTCCTGAAATAATTTCATGTACCGGTCATCTAAGTAAGATATAATGAATTCGGAATATTATTAGTCTGTGGAGGGCTGTCCCTTACCTACACCCTGTATTTTCTTACCTGCTTTAAAATGTGAGTGTATATTGCATACTGTAGTTAGGGTAATGAATTTGTTTATCAGCTTGTCGTCCAAGATAAAAAAGTCGTGAGGTGTTGTAGGACACCAGCACCTTAATTGCGTAACGCACTATAAATCACAATCTGAATGATTTTGCAGTACATATTGCTAATCCATTGCTTCGTATGTTCGGAAAAGACTGCTCAACAACGTAAATAAAGCAATGAATGTTGTTGAACTGTCAAAATGAAACTGATTCCGATTGATAAGCTACGCTTGCCGGGGTTCGTCCGTGGATGGGTGACCATCTTTACATACCGAGACGCAGATGTTCCTCTCACAGTTCCACGTAAGAGACCCCGCGCTGTCCTAACTAACACATTTTGTCCTCCATTCTGTCGCACAAATATCGGTGCCCATGGTCCGCTCATAAGAACAATTAACCATTATAATATCCCTTTAAGACCGGGAAAAAAAAGTCTTGCGTAGCTTGTTTTCGATCTTATATTCTAAGTACCCATGTCCAAAGTCATCCTAGAAAAATAATAAAAAAAATCCCGCCCCCTCCCCCCCTGAGAAAACGCCATGTCACGATAGTGCGATATCGGCGCGAAAATATTTCTGTAAAGTTGAACGCACGATCGTATAAGAGCGTCGTTAAAGGAATATGCTCAACAAAAACTTAAATTCAAAACTGGACATTTTTCACGACTCCTTGGGTGGTATTCGGAAAAAAATACTAGACCATTATCATGTAGTCACATAACTTTTGTTAGTAGAATTATGTATCTGAATTATTGTGTTTTATCATTAACTTGTTTTGTTTGTTTTATTTTATGTTGTATACCTACAATTCAACTCGATTTTGTTAAAGTTAAATAACTTTGCTGAAATTTTAAATTTTACTTTTAGTTTATAAGCAGCTTCTGTCCAATGTCTTTTTTTTTCTTTAAATGTTATGTACACCTATAATTTGTGTATACATTAGCAGTAATACCTCTCCTAAATACGCTAAACTAATGTTGAATGTATATGCTGTTGGTGTTCTTTAATAAATAAATAAATAGACTCCTCCGTGCCTCGGAAAGCACGTAAAGCTGTTGGTCCCGGCTGTCTTTCGTGGATCTTTGACAGTCGTTACGGGTCGCCAGAAGCCCGAAATTTTGACAACCAGTCTTACCAAGGGGTATCGTATTACCCAGTAACTGGGTTGTGGAGGTCACATAGGCAGTCGCTCCATGTAAAATACTGGTATTCAGCTGCATCCGGTTAGACTGGAGGCCGACCCCAACATAGTTGGGAAAAGGCTAGGCAGACTGAGTGTGTTATATACGTAATTACCCTGCACGCCGGTTGGAACAAAGTTCTTTTTGGTGTTCATTACGTAAAAATACAGAGCCATCTACATAGTATGGTCGTTAGTACCTACTATTATTTATTCTCTGGTATGGTCTTAAGTTACAAGTGTCAAAAACTTTTGGGCATAACGCTTTTTCGGTAGGCCGTGACGATTTCTGCCAGTTTACTTCTACCGCAAGCGGCGTTAAAGAACTTCATTCCAAAAAGAGAATCTGATCATAAGCCATTGCACATACCCTCTGTGTGGTCACACGATAGAAGTGAAAACTTACGACAGAGCCGTACGCGATTCAGCGCCAAGTATACGCGATTCAGCGCCGAGTATACGCGATTCAGCACCGAGTATACACGATTCAGCGCCGAGTATACGCGATTCAGCACCGAGTATACGCGATTCAGCACCGAGTATACGCGATTCAACGCCGAGTATACACGATTCAGCGCCGAGTATACGCGATTCGGCACCGAGTATACGCGATTCAGCACCGAGTATACACGATTCGGCTTCGAGTAAGGGACTAACTAGACTTATTCAGCTCAAGGTGCCGATTTTCTTGTTCAATAACTAAACTAAAATTATATAATCGCTATCTTTTACTATCAGGCAGCGCGAGAAAATGACGGCTATAGCTATGAACTAAGTTAGAGGTGTCAAACTAGTTTACGCCTTGAGCTTCACCGTGTTTTTAGTCGACATGTTTTTACGTATCGTCTAAGTAACTAAAGTTGACAGCTCTAATTTACGTCCGTCTCTTTCTTGTTTTATTAGAGAGAAAAAGTTAGCAATAGCCTGAATTAAGTGTGTGCACAACTGAATCGGCACCCAATTCAGCATTTACCCATAGCAAACACCAGTTTGTATGGAGATGCATAAGCATCTGTCCAGCTTTCCGCGTCGTCGCGGATGGCTAAATGCGTGGTATATTATATACTACAAACAAATACAATACTTTCCTTGTCAGTTTCTCAGTACCCAATCGCTTTGATAGCAAATTACAAATGACATTACCACAGATAAGATATTACTCGAACGATTCCCGAGTAAAGTATGAGTGTATGAAGATTAGTTTGTAAGATAACTAGCCTTGCGGTAAGTGACTTTGATGTTGCCGGTACTTGCTTGGGGAACTCATTCAAGGTGAATTTTTTTGGGCGAGCTGATAGTTATAGTACGGCGGGAGAGTGCGTGTGAACGGGGCTTTTAATTTCGTGCTGAAAAATAGCGTGGAAATTTCATATTATACAATTTTAATTAATAGTAGGTACCTACCTCCTAGTGTCTTTCCGCACACTGAATTGACCTCGAAAAAGGCATACTTAGGTACTTACCTGCATACAAATAAAGTAAGGGCAGGTTACTTTGATAATTATGAAAAAACTTTAATTTAGGAAGTCGGTGGCAAAAAATACTAGAATACAGATCCCAAGACACCGACTTCCTAAATTAAAGTTATTTCATAATTTTGAGTTTATTTCTTTGAGAATTTGAAGTCGATTTCATTTTTTTTTTTTTCATAAATATCATAGTTATTTTTTTATTTGTGATGGGTTTGCTCTTGACTCTAGTCTAGGTCAGAGGTGACAGAGACAAAGTCGACGATGGAGTGAGCTTACCCAGAAAAAGCCTGTTCACTCTCACTTTGAAGAGATTAGGGTTGTATACGTTCGGAAACACAGACGCAGGTAGTGAGTTCCACTCTTTTGCTGTGCGCATTATAAAAGACATTTGGAAGCGCTTAGTGCGAATTGGTGGAATAGCAACCAGGTAGGGATGGTAACTGGCAGTGCGTCTAGATGTCCGGTGGTAGAAGGGGGCCGGTGGAATGAGGTCGTGGAGTTCTCGGGCACACTCTCCGAAGTACAATCTGTAGAAGACCGACAAGCAGGCAACCTTGCGGCGATGAGCCAAGCTATGAAGCTTGGCATCCACCAGTTTTACGACGCCAATGAGCCTCTTAGCTCTGCGTTCCACCGAGTCAAGCGCGGCCAGTTGGTACTTAGCTGATCCATCCCATAGTTAGTCATGGGAATTCATTGTTAAGGAAATCGACAACCTGCCTCAATTTGCCGTGTTAGCTATTTCATACCAGTTATGATTGAATATAAAGTTGGTAACACCGCACGGATTATGGTTATGCTACGCTAGCCGCGGTCGGTTTGTAGATGGGTGACCATCTTTACATACCGAGACCCCCACGTCCTTGGTCCCGGCTGTCATTCTTGGATCTTTGACAGTCGTTCCGGGTCGTCAGAACCCCGAAAGTCTGACAACCAGTCTTACCAAGGGGTATCGTATTACCCAGTAACTGGGTTGTGTAAGTCAGATAAGATCCATGTAAAATACTGGTATTCAGCTGCATCCAGTTAGACTGGAAGCCGACCCCAATATCGTTGGGAAAACGCAGGCACATGGTGTCAATTGGCTTACCAATTAATTTTCCTAACTTTACATTCCATTCCTTGTTCCACTACTCCATCTAAAGCCCAGCACAGTCCAGACTAAAGCGCATGCCCATCGGGAGATGACACCGGACCAAGGTTAACAATCTATGGATCTAAATAAAGTCAATGACGCATGCGCCGGAGTTGAACGAACGATCGAAGTTAGGTTCGATGCAGACGGGACGCTGAGAATGAAACGCGTAGGTTACTGAGCCACTTTTGTGGGTTGTAGTTGTATTCACTTATTCAATTTCAGTGTAGTTGATTTATCTCTCTATTATAAATACCTACATACTCGTATTATATCCTACTGTAATATTATAAATGCGAAAGTTTGTGAGGATGGATGGATGTTTGTTACTCTTTCACGCAAAAACTACTAAACGAGATACTTTTATCTCCATAATTCTACGGGTTCGAGACTTATGCGGGTGAAACCGCGGGACGTTGCCAGTGTATAATAAACGTGTCCGTCTGTGTGACCTTATTGTTCTTCAAAACTACGCAAAGGATTTTGATGCGGTTTCCAGGGTGAATATTTGACCTTTTAACCGCCGTCATTACCTTCCGCCAAAAGTTGATGAAGGAGAATATCGTTAATGAAATATTTCATCAATTCCCAGAATCTGCTTAAGGACCGGAATCAGGAATTGCTGAAATATTTCATTAAATATATTCTCTTTCATCAACTTTTGGCGGAAGGTAATGACGGGCGGTTAAAAGGTCAAATATTCACCCTCCACCATCATTTTTAGAGAATTTATTCTGGAAGGTTCATATATGTACAATACCTGTATTAATAGTAAACATACATATCTCTATAAATAAAAATCAATTGCCGAATGTATGTAAGAGCATCACTTCAGAACGGTTGCACCTATTTGGCTAGGTAATTCTTTTTTTTTTTGTGTTTGTAACTGTCAGAACAGGGCTTCTATGAAAGAAAATTTTTGAAAAAATTTACGAAAAAGTGAACTTTGGTTAAAAATTATTTAAAAAAATCTCCATATAAATAGTGAGTGAGTGAGATAGAAGACTGTAGGGAGATCTTCAAAAATATTGTCAGAATTAACAAATTGACGTTTAGTTGTTCAGTTTCTTACAATGTTTTATCTGTTACATCCGAAAAAAAAAAATGGTTTTGTTTGTTTTTTTGAAAAAAGTAGTAAAAAAGTGTAGAATTTTATATTACACCTGCTATTTTTCAAAATATCAGCGACAGTCGTTTATAGACCTCAATGTGTTATCGTTGTGAAAATATGTTGTCATTTTATTTCATTACATGGTCGTACTGTAAAAGGAAGGTTTGGTCTCATTTTCTTCATTAATACACCCGTGTGAAGCCGGGGCGGGTGGCTAGTAAAAACCGTGCGAAGCAGGGGTGAGTCGCTAGTTAATTATAAAACGAAAACTGGTCAAGAGTGAGTCGGACTCGCACACCGAGGGTTCCGTTCCATCATATATAAAAAAAGAGTGTGTTATTTAGAGACATCGTTTTATTTTTCCTGTACTCTTTACATAAACTTCTATCACACAGAATAATTTCAGATTTTTCTCTATGCAAACTTATATTTATTTACATTTTTCATCAAAAGTCGAAAACTATATATGCGGCCTAAAAAAAAGAAGAAATGTTTGAAAATGTGCAAACAGCGCTTTACCATATGATACCTCACATGCCCTAGTAGCCCCACTTCGAATTTTTAAGAGCCCCTTTCAGTCCTCGTTGAAAAAAAAAAACTTTTCATTTCTTTCTTATTTGCAAAATACTTGGGCAAACGTCATCTAAAACTATTCTAAAATTTAAGTTGATAACATTAGTAGTTCTTGAGATATCTAGCTGTGACAGACAGACATACTGAGTCGCACCATAAGGGTTCCTTTTTACCACTTTGGTACGGAACCCTAATTAATAATTTTCTTTAACCAAGGATGTCGGCCGAACAGTGCGATGTTAAAAATCAGTCGCCGAATGTATGTACGCGCATCACTTCAGAACGGTGGTACCTATTTAGCTAATTCTTTTTTGTTGTGTTTGTAATTGTCTCGACAAAGAAAAAACGTATTTTTATGATACCTTCACCGTTTTAAAGGTAATTAAATTATTTATCTTTAAGTATACGTATTTTAATATAATACCTTTTGTTTTATATATAATAATGTATCTAATTTGGGACTGCGCTCCTTGATGGGCGAGTCCTATTACTGGCTGGACGTACGACGCGTTGCGTGATCTCAGCACAGAACACGCAAGCTATACACCCAAGGCCGTTGGGTTTATATCTATATCTACATATTGGATGAATAAGTAGGTTTTTATAAAACATGGTCACTTTTTTTTTATTACCAGCAACTTTTAGTAGCTAACGTGCGATCTAAAGTTGCCCGTCTGTACCAAAACCTTTTAAGCCGAACTGTGAACAAATTACAAATAAAACCGTATTTAGTTATTAAATAAATAATATTTAGTTCACCAGATGTCGAATGAATTACTAAATTGGACTAATACTTTAACAAAATAGAATAAACTAAAGATTATGGCTATGTGCCTCATTAGTCTCGTGGCGAAATCCTGAGCTGCTAAACAGAAATTCTTGATGGAAATACCAATAACAGTTGAGGAGCATATGTTTAATAGGTCGTGTTTCTATCATAAACAAACTTCATATAAAAACCAAAAACTACAAAGTGAAAAATAACTTTAATTTCGTAGTCGGTGTCTTTGGTTTTGTATTTTCGTTTTTAGCCACCGACTTCCGAAATTAAAGTTATTTTTCACTTTGTAGTATTTTGTTTTGGAAGTCGGTTTTATTTTTTGCTAAAAAGTTTTTATTTTTCACTTTTTAGTTTTGGAACCTACCCCACAAAAATTCGAATACCACTACCTGCTATGTAAATAACAGTGATAGGAAGTTATTAAAACATCATCACATCCTCCACATAAACTAAGTGGGAAATATACGCATTATTGAAGCTAACTGAAAAGCTACCCAAGCAAAGTTAATACAATTTATATGGGACCACCTCGGAAGTATACCCTTTCAAACAAAAAAAGAATTTTCTAAATCTGTCCATCCGTCTTTGAGTAATCGCGTAACAAACATACAAAAAAACAAAAAAAAAACATACAGATGAATTGAGAACTCCTCATTTTTGAAGTCGGTTAAAAATCAAATTAATCGATTTGTATTAAAGTTACGAAATATGGAAAAAAATATGACCTTTTGAACAGAACAATACATAAAAGATGCTTTTTGTAGAAGAAATTTGCCTGTTCTGATTAAATCTAAGAGAATATTGACGCAGAAATACATCCGGATTGATTGGAGTCCAAATTTTTGGATTAAGTATACAAATACGCTTCGAAATACGCTTCTTTTGAACAAGTTTTAAGGCTAAGGACTATTTTGTAACGGGTTCAAAAAAATATTGGAAAATGAAATACGACCACCTTTCGAACAGATGCTTCTCACTTATAGGCAGTAGGCTCGCTCCCTATAATGGATAATTATTAATCTGAAAGTAACTGGCGAAATGTAGTTTTTACTGAACAAATAAGCTCTGACTAAAATGCAAACTGTTTAGTGTGAGGTTAAGCGTCGGTACTTTTATCCGGTCAGTTATTCGATGGGTGACCGTTAAGTTCACGACTTTTTTGTTAGATTAGCGGGATATCGGAATTATATTATTTAGCCATCATGAGGTCAGTGTAGATAATGACTTTATAAATACTTAAAATCTAATGTTATTGTTAATTTTAAAGTGCAAAACATACGATATTATATTAAACAGAGATTGGAATTACTAAAAAAAAATCACGTAGTAGGTACAATAGGTAAATGATAAATGATTTTTATTTAGTGTCTGAAATGGTCTTTTGAGGAAAGAACCACACAGATTGAGAGGACCTGTCCAGTCAGTGCACGCATTTGTCAGTAATCGCGCAGCTCAACTCAGAACTTAAGGAGCTCAACGATTCGACGAACAATACCAAAGAAAGGATATTGGGGTAGACCGCATAAATTACTCAAACTGCCAGACCATGATTAAAAATAACTGAGAGAAAAAATAAAACAAACAAAAAAAGCAATGACCTACATAGTCTTCACATTCACAATAATTTAAAATAATATAATACTTTACAAAGTAAATAGTCATGTCAACATTCAGTATGCAAAAATAAAAAAATAAAATAAAATTTGGAGGAGTTCATTCCCAAGCCTTTTTGTCCTCAATATAATCTTTAACGGTATAAAAAGCTTTCTGGCACAACTTGCGTTTAATGAATGATTTGAATTTATTATGGCTCAGATCTTGAACGTGGCTTGGAAGTTTATTATAAAAGCGTATACATTGACACCTGAATGAGCGACCTATTTTCTTGAGCCTTGTTCCAACAAATTTGTGTTTGTTCCTAATATTTATATTGTGGATATCACTGTATTTTTTAAACAATTTAATGTTTTTATGGGCATATAAAAGATTTTCAAAAATGTACTGAGAAGGCAAAGTCATTATATTAATCTCCTTAAATTTCTCTCTGAGAGATTGTCTCGGACTTAATTTATAAATGCATCGAACAGCTCTTTTTTGCAAAACAAAGATAGTCTGAATGTCGGCTGCATTTCCCCACAACAGAATACCGTACGACATTATACTGTGAAAATAGCTAAAATACACTAAACGGGCTGTCTCTATGTTAGTTAAATCACGAATTTTCCTAACAGCATCTATGGTGTGGAGCTTAGCTTTTTTGACAGTTTATCTATATGTGGGCCCCACTGAAGCTTAGCATCCAAAGTTAAGCCCAAGAATACTGTGCTATCTTCAGGATTCAATTCTTCGCCCTTTATCAACACGTTAGTTTTCACCTGCCTAACGTGAGGTAGCGTAAACTTAATGCATTTGTTTTTTTTTCATTAAGGAGTAAATTATTAACATTGAACCAGTGAACTACTTTTGAGATCGCTCTGTTTACATCGTCAGTAACCAGCTGCTGACGTTTAAGTTTAAGGTAGGCTTAGTAGGTACATTTGTGTTTATACAAATCGACAAACGAAACAGTTGATTTTTTTATTTTTGTCGCCATTTCAGATTTGTTTCCGTAGTAAAAGTTATTAATAATGAATATTAATGATTCTCTTAGTGAGTAATGGTAGCCCAGTGCTAGATCGTAGGTTCGAACCTAGGCAGGCGCTTTACTTTGAGTAAATAATTTTATCACCACTGCTCTCAAAACGGTGAAGGAATACCTACATCGTGAGGAAACCGGCATGTCCTGGAAAAAATCGAAGACGTGACACCTACCAACCCGCACTGGGCTCGCGTGCGGTGGATTACAGCCAGATTATATAAGAAAGAAGTATTTCTATGATTACAGCCCACTCCCACTCACAGAGTGGAGACCTGTGTCCCCAGCAGTAGGAATATTATAGGCAGATTATGCTATTATGCTAATAAATTTATTAGTGCTGACCCATTTTCAGATGTGACAGAAACTAACATTGTAGAGAAATCATAATTATAACTATTGCGAGTACGTACCAAATGACTGAACGACGCGAGTCGGACTCGCGCACCGAGAGTTCCGTTTGTCTCGCTAAAACTCGAGAATGGCTGGACTGATTTGGCTAATTTTGATCTTGAAATATTTGTGGAAGTTCAGGGAAGGTTTAAACGGTGAGAGACATACATAATAAGTAACGGAAAATACTAAAAATGACAATTTAATTTTCCAATACAAAATGTTCCTAGCTGTGAAACTTTTGATGCCGTTTGTCTTTTTAGAAATAAAAAATGTCACTTGGTTGTCAAATATTTATAGTTGCGTTCAAAAAGTCTGTTTCATAGCTGTAGTATGAAGTCCGATCTCTTTGGTCTGTTTGGCTAGAATACAAAACAGTTCTGTTTCAGAAATAAAAGAAGTGTAAAAGTGTCAGTTGATTGTCGAAAAAAGAAAATTAATAACATTTTTGATGGGCCGACAGGCCAGTTAGCGTGGTTGGTTAAGATACCACCTATCATGCCGCACGTCGTGGGTTCAATTCCCATCCAGGACAAACATAAATGTGTGCATGAACATGTCTGTTTGTTCTGAGTCTGGGTGTAATTATCTATATAATATTTACAAAAAAAAAAAGTAGTGTATGTAGTATATCAGTTATCTGGTTTCCATAGTACAAGCTTTGCTTAGTTTGGGATCAGATGACCGTGTGTGAAATGTCCCAGGATATTATTATTATTATTATTTTTCACAAATATATGTAGGGGTGACGAAGTTCACCGGGTCATCTAGACATTTAAAAAAGTGTGATATTTAGAGACATCATTTTATTTTTCCTGGAATCTTTACATAAACTTCTTTAACACAGAATAATTCCAGATGTTTCTCTATGCAAACTTCAGTTATCTCCGAACGAAACGGGGGGAACGGTATTTTTATTAACATTTTTCATCAAAAGTCGAAAACTATTCGACCTAAAAAAAAAAGTAAAAATGTTTGAAAATGTGCAAACAGCGCTCTTCCATAATATATGATACCCCACATGCCCTATTAGCCCCACTTCGAATTTTTAAGACACCCTTTCAGTCCCTGTTGCAAAAAAAATATACACATTTTTATTTCTTTCTTATTTGCAAAATAGTCGGGCAAACGTCATATAAAACCATTCCAAAATTCAAGTTGTTAGAACTGATAGTTCTTGAGATATTCAGCTATGACAGACAGAATGAGTCGCACCATAAGGGTTCCTCTTTACATTCATTTTCAATACTTAATTATTAACTATTCGTTAACGTACACAAATTAAGAGGAAACCCTGAATCCTAATTAACTAAGTAATATGAACTTAATAAATTAATATTTACACCATATACGTGTGTAAATGACTTATTAATAATTTTGCCTTAGGTAAATAAGAATCGATTTCTTTCCTGTTTGTCTGTGGTTACACAGATATTTATAGCACTATATCATCATCATCATTCTCCTGCCCTTGTCCCAATTTATTTGCGCTCGGCGCAACATGTCTTTTTCTTCCATACTTCTCTATTGGTCGTCATCTCGGTAGTCACTCCCTTTCTGGCCATATCATCTTTCACACAGTCCATCCATCGTTTCTTTGGTCTTTCCTTACTCGTATAGCCATCCACATTCATACTCAACACTTTCCTGACGAGCTTTTCCTCATTCCTCCGCATGACATGCCCATACCATGACAACCGATTTCATTTATAGCACTTTATACAAGATTAATTTGGCGTTTGGCCAAAATCAGAACATAGATACGGCGCCATATTGTTTTTTGAACACATTTCAAGATTATTAGGCCCCAAAAGATTGATACTTGTAGCAGTGTAGCTAATAGTTCGAAGCACGAAGTAAAATCTTCATAAGTTCATAGGCACCATCCCATGGCAGCAACTTCTTTTATTTCACGTTAAAATAATTAATTATGAAGATTTAATTACGTGGGTAACACTTTTGTTTTGTGTAATTAGTAGAGTGGAACGAATTAAGTATTAAAAGTGAAAAATAGCAAATATGTCTAAAACGTAGTAGGATTTATTTAAATAACCGACGACAAGAGTGATATTTTGATATTATGTACTTATGTACAGGATCTCTGAGAAAGGGTGTTGCCAACTTATGAGTGTGGTACAGACCATCAAACGGAACAACTATTTCCTGGGCGCCATCATCGTAATCGTGAAAAAAAATCAATCGTCCCATACAACACTTCAATGCCTACTTGATGACTGATTTTATTTTTCACGATTACGATGTTGTTCCCTGGGAAAAAAGTTGTTCAGTTTGATGATCTTGTACCACACCCTTAAGTTGGCGACACCCTTTCTCAGACACCCTGTATATCTGGCGCACGAGGAGCTCGTGGCTAAGTAATAACAGCCGCACGGGTCGATCCATCAGGTTAAGCTACGGGTTGGTCCGTGGATGGGTAACCATCTTTACATACCGAGACTCCTACGTGCCTCGGAAAGCAGTCATTCGTGGATCTTTGACAGTCGTTACGGGTCGTCAGAAGCCCGAAAGTGATTATTCAAACTAGTCAAAATTACAGAAGACAGTCCCCCGGCACACCCGCCCTTCACCACTTCCTAGTGCTTTAGCTGATGAGAAGAAGTGGCGCTACAAACTCCCCAGCAGCACAGCTGTCTGTTCAGTTAAAAAAATTGATTTTAAACAGCACTGCGCAAAATAATTTAAGTAGGTATTACGCAACAAAATTAAATTGAATTCATTGCCATAAGTTTTTTTTTTTTTTTAATGCGGACCTATCGCAGTTGACTCCGGGAACCTTGGCTGCTTAACCGAGCGTTGGCGGGGCCAGAAGGGCCTCTCGCCTATTTGGAAAATAAAACTAAAACTAACTAGCACAGCTAAGGGCGTCCCGTGGGACTCGAAACTAGGCTTAGGGCGCTACTGACTACTGAGCAAGTGGAGACTTGTTCAATCGGTATGATTGCCGTAAGTCAGCTAGCACACGCCAATATACCAAAAAAAAAAGAAAAAAAAATCGAAAACTATACTCAAGCAGAAATAAAAATACAAAACTAAAAACCTAAACAGAACTTTATAACTAAATAAAGCCTCCAGGCATAAAGGGCGTGCCCACTTACATATACAACCAGTCTTATGAAGGGGTATCGTCCATATCGTATTACTGAGTTACTGGGTTGTGGAGGTCAGTTAGGCAGTCGCTCCATGTAAAATACTGGTAGATATTATTCAGCTGCATTCGGTTAGGAATGGAACCGACTCCAATATAGTTGGGAAAAGGCTAGGAAGGTGATGCTGTTGTTTATTGCTATGCTACTACCCTTCTGCTAGCTAATATTTTACCACGGCGGCGTGTTCTACAGCATATCGTGAGAAACGTGATAGCTGTCCATTCTCTTGACATCCCCAATAAATGTTAGCTACGAAACATACGGAAAGAAACGAACGATTTATTACCTGTTAAAACACACTCCAGCGATTAAATCGTACAATATCCGACGACTTTCTTCTGTAAGTGTAAAATAAACGTTAATCGAGCAAATAAACTGTTGAACAAACATAGATAAATAAAAATAGGTAAGTATTTCCGTTTGTTGTCTACATCTTTGAATACTTACTTACAGTACAAGTACAAAGCGTGTAGCGATTTTTAAAGTTTTATTTTATTTTATTTGAAATGGGATTGCTCTTGACTCTAGTCTAGGTCAGAGGTGACAGAGACAAAGTCGACGATGGAGTGAGCTTACCCAGAAGAAGCCTGTTCACTCTCACTTTGAAGAGATTAGGGTTGTATGCCCTCGGAGACACAGACGCAGGTAGTGACTCTTTTGCTGTGAGCATCATAAAAGACATTTGGAAACACTTAGTGCGAATTGGTGGAATAGCAACTAGGTAGGGATGGTAACTCGCAGTGCGTCTAGATGGCCGATGGTAGAAGGGGGCCGGTGGAATGAGGTCGTGGAGTTCTTGGACACACTCACCGAAGTACAATCTGTAGAAGACCGAGTTATTCAAGAATACTGTTATTTATTGAGACTAAGGCCTGCTTGACCCACTTATCACTAATACTCGTAATGCGTTTAGCGTTAAAAACGTTAGAAAATTTGAATTCCGCGGGCTATCTTAAGGCATCTCTTAATTATGCACTAAGGTAGGCCGCGAGTTTAAGTTTTGTAATGTTTTTTTTTGCAGGTCAGTATGTTCATAAAAAATGATTCGCGAAAAAAAATCTCGTCCTTCTAATACAAAATGTTCCAATCGGGTATGGACTTTAACATGGGAAGGTCGAATTTTTTTTACGAATTATTAGTTGGTCCCATAGTAAAAGTTATTCATATTGATGTATAGAATAACCCCCTTTAAATTTTATCGCATGTTTTCAAAGGCATCCTGCATAGTTACAAGCATAGATTCTACTTTTGGCTTGTCCTGGCTGAATAAGAGCCGCTTTTATGATCCGTAGTTAATGCAAGCAATGGTTAAACATAGTAACTAATGGTTAAATTTTGGCTAAATGTTTCTGCCAAAATGCCATTAGTTACTATTTTTAACATGAATAAGTTAACATGAATACATTCATGTTAACTCATTCATCTACACCTACCCTTTCACATTTAGCCACAATTCAACCATTACGTCTTACTCTGTTTAACCATTGCTTGAGTTAACTACGGATCAAACAACCGGCCCTAAGGACTGATTTTTCAATAGGTAGATAACTTTTAGCTGAAGAATAAATGTGACAGACAAGCACAGGCAACAAGAATAACGCATACTTACTTTCATCCATCATACTGAACATCTAAAACTGAATTTACCACTGAAAGAAACACTACAAAAGCATACTTGACTGTGACCTTTAGCCTTGGCTTCTACGATTACATACGAGTACTTCGCGACCGTTAACTCACACGTTGACACGTCACACCTTGGGTCAAGGTTAAGAAGATTTGCGGGGGTGACCGATCGGTTAGCAAGGGCGCCGGCGACAAAAGCACTTTGCTGGCATTAGATAAAAGTAAAAACACGAGTATACCTAATCCGATTGCCCCCGAGTGGCAGACGCTATTCACAGTTAGATACAGGTACCTACAGAGTGCCCTTCAAAAATTAGTTTATATTTTCCTACTCAGCTGTATGATTTAAAATTTCAGTTTCAAATGCTTGAACTGTACACTATATCACTTTTATTGACTAATTCAACTACGTGGGTATCTAACCATGATAGCAGATATCGGAATAGGTATAGTATAAATACCTAAACTTCGAGGAAATAAGTAACAAGAGTGGATAATACCTCCTATAAAATCCCGGAATGATAAACATGACGATTAAATCTCGGGATTTAAGAAATTACAGATCTTGGTGTGGTTATGGCAGTGATTAGCCAGTCAGTAATGCTGGTAGCATGGCTGACAGACCAAGAGAATATTAGCCAGTCACTTACTCAGGCTATGTAGCGGAGCTGACAGCTCAGAATGCGCTGTACCTATGAACAGTCGTGTGGCTCTTTCAAAGCACCGTGCACCGTTTCTATGGCCAAAGTCCTCAATTCGCTCATACAGTCAGTCACTAGGCTTAGTACCGGAGCTGACAGCCGATGCGCCTGCCGTATCGTCAGTCGTGGGTTGTTCAATTCACCCTTTCTTTTGCCAAAGTCCGCAATCCTCTCATACCTTGCACCAGAGCACGTTTGCTCCAGTTCCTCAGATGTTTTCGCTCAAATGAAAGTGATCCGCGATCTTACCGTGTAGCGTCGCGGTCGGATGACCGTGCCGTGCTGCGATTGATAAACTTTTTGCACAAATACAGTTTTTTTCCCGCGCTTGTCTGCAAGATGGCGTCGGAATGTGTGCAACGTGATGAAAGTTTTTGTTCTTTTTAGGATTCCGTACCCAAAGGGTGCCAACGGGACCCTATTACTAAGGCTCCGATGTCCGTCCGTCCGTTTGTCCCAAGGCTGTATCATTTAAACCATAATAGGTAGACCCTTGACATTTTCACAGTGTGTTCTATCGACTATTTATAAAATCCATACTATCCATACTAATATTATAAATTCGCTGTCTGTCTGTATGTTACCTTTTCACGCCTAAACCACTGAACGGATTTCAATCAAATTTGGCAAGGCGATAGATGGCATACTGGGGAATGACACAGGCTACTGTTTGTCTCAAAACTAAGCATATAGGGGGCGGTATAGGGGATTAAAATTTGTATGGGAAACCCAGCATTTCTAAGGTTACGTATATAAAAATTAAAATTTATGCTTTTGGTAGGAAATAAAGAATTATGTAGTTCAGCGTTTTTGAAAAATCATCCCCTAAGGGGCTAAAATAGAGTTGAATTTAAAATTCACAAATATAATTTTTTCTGTACCTCTTTTTAAGAGATTTATGGAATTGGAAATGTAATCATAGTTCGTATCTTGAGGTAACATTTAGTCGTTATTTCATTAAAATTGGTCCACTCGGTCAAAAGTTATTTGTTATTAAAGCGTGACAGGCATAATTATAACTAAACAAAATTCCTCGCCACATCTGTCTGTCAGTGTGAACGCGATAAACTCAAAAACTACCAAACGGATTTTGATACGGTTTTCACCAATGGACGGAGTGATTCATGAGTAAAGTTTAAGTGTATAATTCATTAAAGGTTTATATGTAAATTGGCTGAAATGTGACAATGATTGTTGAAGATGTCGGAAAAAATCATGCCGACTGGGAGCATTACTTGCGTGCGCCGCGTAAACCACTATTGGTATAGCTATATGAAAACTAATAAATTGATTACCTAGATAACCACATAGGGTACTTTAAATCTTGGTAGTACGTTCCCGTGGAATATTTTTGCGGGCAAAAACTAGTAATAAAATAAAGTTAAAAATTAAAAGGATTGGTCCGAGTCCCTAAATACAAGAAAGCAGCCCGAGTTCAATACAAGAAACGTGCTTTTTCGGCGTTTTTCTTCGATATATGTACAACATATTGTACGATGATAGGTACTTCCACTTTTATCACTATGATATGAAGGCGTCAATCATAGAAGCGGAGTGTGGGGAACTTGTGGCTAATTAATAACAGCCACACGGGTCGATCCATCAGGAGATGAGTGACCAGCATCTTTACATACCGAGACTCCTCCGTGCCTCGAAAAGCACGTTAAGCCGTTGGTCCCGGCTGTCATTCGTGGATCTTTGACAGTCGTTACGGGTCGTCAGAAGCCCGAAAGTCTGACAATCAGTCTTACCAAGGGGTATCGTATTACCCAATAACAGGGTTGTGGAGGTCAGATAGGCAGTCACTCCATGTAAAATACTGGTATTCAGCTGCATCCTGTTAAGACTGGAAGCCGACCCCAACATATGTAGTTGGGAAAAGGCTAGGCAGATTGATTTTTGATGACGGAGTCAATCATGTTTTTGAAATGGGATGATTTTGGTTATGGGATGTACATATTTGTGTAAATATAAGTAGGTGTTCCGTCCTTTGGGCGGAGTTGCAAAAATAGATTGTTTTTAAACGACTTCAAAAAAACGGAGGTTATCAATTCGACACGTATGTATGTAATATTATTGGAACTGCACAATATTCTCATATGATAATCTATTAGGGCTTCCAAACAAATATACAAAATTTTATAGATGTATGTATGTTTGAATGTTTGTATGTACGAGTATGTATGTTTGTCCACGCATTTCTCCAAAACTATTAATCAGATCGTAACCATTTAATTTTTGTTGGCTTACAATTACTTCAACTTAGTGGACAGTGCAAGTTTCATCAATATCGATTCAGTTTTCAAGATAATGGACTAACACGTGTAAGTGTGACGGCCTGGCTTTTTGATACGAGCTACGGGTGTGGTGTCAAAAAGAACATCTCAAAACTTTGGTCAAATTCTAGTGCAATATTTATAACAAAACTATTACTTAACTACTTATTACAAACAACTATTAATTTAAAAAAATTAAATCGACTTCAAAAAGAAATTAACTGAAATTTACGAAATAACTTTCATTTCGGAAGTCGGTGACAAAAAAACTAAAATACAGATCCCAAGGCACCGACTTCCGAAATTAAAGTTATTTCATAATTTTGAGTTAACTTCTTTTTGGAGTCGATTTAATTATTTTTTTTGTTTTTGTCTTTCCTGCTAGTTTTTGACTCTTTGCACTTATTCTGTTACGGTAAACGAGCTTCATATTTTTGTCATGTAGTGTGTAGCTTCATTCGACTTTAATTCGTCAAAGATAGGTGCACATTTTTTTTTAACGAATTTGTTTGGGCGGAAAAGGGGAAGGGAGGCCTTTGTGCCCAGTGAGACAACATTGGCTTATATTAATGGCAGGCAGAGATGTTAACGGACAGTCCTCTGTGCAGAGCGTGCATGGAGGCTGAGGAAACCGTTGCGCATGTGCTGTTTGAATGCGCCCGTCACCCAGATTAGAACAGAAACCCTCGGGTTACCCAGATCTTTCTCAGATGCTCAACAGACCAGGAGACGTAATCAACTTCTGGAGGGAGTTCGCTGGTTAGAATAACTTACTGACGGCCGCTATGGCTCACGCACAATTGTCCAATTGAAGGACTAAGTGCGGAAACCTAAACCCTCATAATTAAAAATAGATATACTAGAAATACTTACATGCTACCTGCCTGTTCTACTTGTATGATGCCACTAAGTGGGGCCTGGTGACCTGTAATACAGGTTTTTCTAAAACCTACCTCAGGCCCCAGCTCTCACAATGTGAATTTGTATAGTTTAAAATTGTTAAGTGCTACAAAGCCATTGTGAGAGAAAATAAATAAACATATTATTATTATTTTATTATAATTAATGTAGGATGAGTAGACAGGCAGAGATGGATCACTTGACGACATTTAAAATACATACCAAAAAGGTTCTTGTCTAGTCTTCAATAAGCTATATTAACAACTACTGGCCCAAAAAAATATTGTAAATAAAAAAAACTCTAAACCCAAGTGTCAGATATGACTAAATCCTCAAAACGTAAAACCGTAAAACTCATCGTTTAAAATGTACAAGTTCTGAACCCTCAAGTTGAATATGGACGGGGAGGAGACTCACCATGTAGAAGTGAGCTACAACTTACTGCAGGACCACATTAATAAGTTGGCAGAAAACCAGATCCAAATCATTAGAAAATTCGAAAGTTTGAATAATAATGTGGACGAACTGCGCAAAACCTTAGCGCAGTTTTCGGAGAAAATTGTTGCTTTAGAAGAGGTTTCTACCGACAGGAGGAAGCTTAAATCTGAGTTTAAGATCCTGAAGAACCGGATAGATGAGCTGTATGCAATCGTGAAGGATGGGAAGGAGGACGACTCGTGTGCCGATACTGATGGGCATGAGTTGCGGACGGAGGATGTCGAGTCGTGCCATTCAGGATTCTCCTGCTCTTCTAAGGTATTGTTTGAAGCCTCACAAAACTACGAATAACACTCTTAGATCATTAGATGAAATAATTATCTATTCACTTCATTCAGGAAAGATCACCATGAAAAACAACACCTTATTAACAAAACTTTTAATTCTAAAAAACTTGTAGAGTGGATGGCTGTTTTATTCTTGCCATTTGCAATTGAATTTTGACACAGCAGCTCGCAATTGCTGACTGGACAGTAAACAGCTGCTCGCACTGTACTCGCACGTCAATAGCTCGGCATGCCTTGACTGTTTTCATTATGAGAGCAGCTGCCTACTATTCTCTTGTGAGTTATGTGGTTGCAAAGATTATAATTAGTCAGAAAGTTTATACAGGATCCTCTTGCGACCGGCTGAGTTATAAGCCCCCATCTTTCGCATGGCGAGCGAGGCGAGAAGGCGAGTGATTTAAAATTTTTGAAGTTACTCGGCTTCGAGCGTCCAACTCGCAAGTGCGAGTAACTCGAGAGTCCACACAGTGCGAGTTGCTGCCCTGCTGCTACTCGGTAGGTAGACTCGCACGCTAGCTAGCACTGTGTAAACTAGCGATTAAGGTCCTAATCCACCAGCGCCTGTCACAGCCCTGTTGGCTCGCCGGGTAAAGCTCGCTAATGTATCATCGCAAGACAGCGGTATTGTGAGCTAACGAGCTAGGTCTGGGGTTCGTAAGCCAAACTTACGACAAACAGATTGAACATTTATAGAATTATTCTAAAATTCTTAATCAAACCATCTATCTTATCTTCCAGATTTTAATTAAACCGTAAATCCATCCAATATTCAAAATAAAGTAGATTGGCGAGCTAGCTAACGTTTCTAAAAAAAGTAACATCGATTCTCATCATTCCAATATGGAAATGAAAAAGATCGAAAAATCGAATAAGATCTGAACAGACTCTGATTACTTACAAAAGAAACAACAACAGTTTGTAATCGATGTATTCTGTCGTTTATTGAAACCGCAAGTCTGGCGAGACAGTTCGATATAGAGTTACGAAATATATTTCTTTAGAGCACAGATATAAGAACGAAGTTTTTTTTTTTATTTCGAAGGTGTAGAGTGAGTTGTAAATCCATATCAATCAATCTAAGCGCTCAGAATGGAAACCAATTTCATGGATTTTAAGCTTAAAATAAAATAAATCAATAATGAGACACTCCAATTTAAATGTCAGTAATTTAATTTACATTTAAATGTTATATTTTCACAACTTACTCTGATTGCATTCAATTGATTCCACTGCGGTGTGGGTTAGAGAGGGCCTCTTCAAACTTTTTGAAGACATTCTTTAAATCTCTTGTTTCAAACGTCTGTCTGCCAGAATTAATCCGAATGAGCGAAACGGTTTTCAAGAGAGTTCGGCTTCGAGACGCACGATGACAAATTCTTATTTAAGTACCCATTGAGGTGTATCTTAACGCACAACCCCTTAAGAGGTCATTGTACTCATCATTTTGAACAACTTTTAGGTACTATGGGACCAAACCTGTAATCGCGAAATAAAAATCAGCTGTTCATACATTTTGACGAGAAAAGCAAACATAAAGTAGGGGAACAGCTGATTTCTTTTCGCGATTTCAGATTTGGTCCCATAGTAAAAGTTGTTCATAATAATGAGTAGAATGACCCCTTAAGAGGTTGTGTGTTATTTACGTTACACCTTGTACTATTTGTACTTTGGTCCGCGGTTTCGCCCGCGTTATGCTCGGAAATTATCCCACGGGAACATTACTCTAACCAGGATACAACTATAATTCTAACCCAGCACCCTAATTGCCACAGAACAGATTCTGCTACTGCTCTGCTGTTCTGCGCTAATTGCGTAACACAATTTCAATCGGAATCGGTTTCATTTTGACAGTTCAACAACATTCATTGTTGAGCAGACACATTTTTCGAACATACGAAGAAATGAATTAGCAATTTGCTTTAAAATGATCCAGATTCCGATCGATAGTGTGTTACGCAATTAGGGTGATGGTCTATCTGTAACTCTGTGTGCCAATTTTCATCTAAATCCGTTCAGCCGTTAAGGCGTGAAGAGGTAAAAGTAGCCTAGCTTACTCCTTAGAACATCAGCTACCTGCCAGTGACAATCCCGTCAAAATCAGTCCAGACGTTTCGGAGATTAGCCGGAACAAACTTATTTTAACATTAGGTACAAACAGACACTCCAATTTTATTTATTTGTATAGAGAAGTATGATTGGATTTGCATGAAAACGGGACGCATCCGGATGTACCATAGACTTACCATCCAATTGTACCTACCATCTAATTGTTGAGGGGCTTATGGCTAAGTAATAACAGCCGCACGAGTCGATCGATCAGGTTAAGCAACGCTTGCCAAGGTTGTTCCGTCGATGGCTGACCATCTTTACAAACCAAGACCCCTCCGTGTCTCAGAAAGCACGTTAAACCGTTGGTCCTGGCTGTCATTCGTGGATCTTTACCAAGGGGTATCGTATTACCCAGTAACTGGATTGTAGAGGTCAGATAGGCAGTCGCTCCATGTAAAACACTGATATTCAGCTGCATCCGGTTAGATTGAAAGGCGACCCCAACATCGTTGGGAAAAGTCTAGGCCGATGTAGTGATGGGTAATTTTCGGAAATTTTTCAAAACTTGGAAATTTTTCCGTTTATTTTTCCGAAAAATAACAATATGGAAAAATAATGGAAAAATATTGTTTACTGTAAAATGTTGACTACAGGAATTAAAATAACATATGAATTAAAGGGTTTTATTTATACTGAACATATTTACTGACTGACTGAATGAATGACTGACTGATTGATTGAATAAAATGACTGACCGACTGACAAATCAACGCACGGCCGAAACTACTGGGTCTAGGAACGTGAAATTTTGCACACGGCTTCCTTTTATAATTAAGGGGAGCACTAAGAAGGGGTTATTGGAAATTCAATCTTATAGGGGGTGAAAAGGGGGTTTTTGTTTGTATGAAAAATCTTATTCCTTGAGTTAATAAACTTGAACTTGGCACGAATACATATTTATGTTAATTTTGACACACCGAATTCCCCTTTAGGGGGCTAAAGGGGAATTGGGTGTGTCAAAATTTTAACGCGCTGACCAATTAACTCTAAACTCACTATTTATACATAAGACTAAAATAAAGAATACTTACGGGGTGAAAATGGGCAGTAAATTTTGCAGGGGAGGATACTACTACGTGGCTTGATTAACTCGAAAAGAACAATGGCGAATTCTTATTTGAACGTCTAAAAGTGACATTTATACAAAATAAATTCAATTAATTATCTATGTTCTTTTATGCTATCATATTATCTAATTAAGGCCAAATAAAAAAATATGTTCAATGAAAATTTTTACTACTTCGTTCTAAAAGGTTAGGAAATTGTTGGTTGGATTGGCAATACTAAACTAAAATTGCCATTTTATGTTTATTTTCCTATACAGTAGGTACAGCATAATTGTCGTGGTGTTGTTATCATTTTTAGTTTGTTGTTTTATTTACATGAGGTAAATAATATGTCGGCGCCTCCGCTTTACTAGACTGTCAATTGTCATGTTGTACAAATGGCAACGTCAAAAACGAACACCGAGCACTCTGGTAAGGCGGCCATCTAGTAAAATGAGCAGGTAGGTAACTTCGGATTTTTGGTAAGGTGCGCACGCAACCATGTGGTCGGTGGACGTTATATTTTAATCGCATCCCTCTTAATCTAAGCGATCTATTATTATTTTGTGTAGTGTTTGATTGAATTATCGAGAATTAGAAGTGGAGTGATTGTGATAGGTGTTATTTTTTGAAATACTGCCTTTCTACCCGATAATCCACGCCTACCTGAACATGGTCGGCGCCTCCGCTTTTCTAGACTTAATAGACTTGTTGTACAAATGTCAACCTCAAAAACGAACATCCAGAACTAGTGAGGCAGCCATCTTGTAAAACGAGCAGTGAACTCGTGGCCGGTGGTCGTTTTATTTTAATCGCATCCCTCTTAATCTAAGCGATCTATAATTACTTTGCGAAGTGTTTGATTGAATTGTGGAGAACTAGAAGTGGAGTGATTGTGATAGGTGTTATTTTTTTTAAATACTGCCTTTCTACCCGATAATCCACGCCTACCTGAACATGGTCGGCGCCTCCGCTTTTCTAGACTTAATTGACTTGTTGTACAAATGTCAACCTCAAAAACGAACATCGAGAACTAGTGAGGCGGCCATCTTGTAAAACGAGCAGTGAACTCGTGGTCGGTGGACGTTTTATTTTAATCGCAATCCTCTTAATCTAAGCGATCTATTATTATTTTGCGAAGCGTTTGATTGAATTGTGGAGAACTAGAAGTGGAGTGATTGTGATATGTGTTTTTTTATTGTTTACTGTAAAATTTTGACTTCAGGAAGTAAAATAACACAGAGTTTAAAGGGTTTTATTTACAATCAAAGGGTTTTATTGCATTAACACATCTATTCTGTTGAAGAATCCGAATCATCACTGGCGAAAAGTATCATGATCAATATTTTCTACTGCATCTACACAAACAATAAATCTTCAGTTGGTGGGTTTTATATCACCAACAGGTTTCAGAGAAAAACCGATCTAGTTATACAAACCCGAAAATCAACCAAACCCAGGAAAAGAACCCGCCAAAATTAAGTCAGCTGTAGAAGAACAGCGCAATACAAGCAAAATTAATCATACCTCTAAAATGAAAGAGTATGAAATTCATACACTTTCATTTTAGAGGTATGATTAATTATGCCCTGATTTTTGTGCCAAGAAACAAGAAAATATTGACAAAAGAAAATGATTTTTGCTTTTTAATGTTAGAAGAATTGCAATATGTACTACCGTACATGAGAAACTTACTATCTTTTAAAACTTGTAGACGGTTATAAAGGAAAACATGTGAATGTGGACCAAGTAACAGTTCAGTATAATGCTCAGCCTGGACGTGATTAAGTACAGTAGTCCAATTAGTCCCCAATCTTTTTGGACAGCACCCTAATTGCGTTACAACCTATCAATCAAATCTGAATCATTTTGAAGCAAATTGCTAATCCATTGCATCGCATGTTCGAAATATTATCTGCTCGACAACGTAAATAATGCAGTGAATGTTTTTGAACTGTCAAAAAGAAACTGATTCCAATGACGCAATTTGCTCCGCGGGTTGAAATGAGCGCAACCGCTATCTTGCGCCATCTGCACATGGTATTTTCCCAATTGTGCATTCTGCGCATCGTCGTCGGCTCACGTCTACCCGGCCAAAAAGAACTACTTGTGTATGTACACAAGTAGTTCTATGTACTTATAGTGCACATTGTAATTTCTTTCTTATTTATGTATATAATTTCCAATAAGAGAACATTATGGCAAAAAAAATTAAAAAATTAAAGATTAGTTATTTATAATTTTTCAGTAAAGAAAAAAAAGAAAAGAAAGAAAAACTGTTTATTCTGCACAAACAAAACGCACGTTACAAAAAAAAAGACCTAAAGTGCACACACATGCAAAACAGGCAAAAGACCTTAGAATAATAACTGCAGCAAAAAGTCTCGTAGATATTCAAGCAGTCTATTCATTGCTTGATGTCATTCATTGATTGTCAGTTCATTGCTTGATGTCAGAGTACACATTAATAGTCTTATTTTTTTCTAATCTTTAATCACAGTCAGCTTTTTGATTTGGAAAAATATCGGAAAAGTATTGGAAAAATATTGGAAAAATTTCGGAAAAATATTTTTTTTCTTTTCTTTTCCTTCCGAAATTTTTCCATTACCCATCAGTAGGCCGATGATGATTTAATAAATTGTTTCGAAGGCTCACCTGAGTTCAGCTTTAATACCTCGGTCACTATAGGAAATGAATCATTGAACCTATCAACTACCTACAAATAACTTTGAAGTCTAATTTGCTTGAGATTTTGCCGTCACCTAGCCTAGTTTCAGAATTAATTGGATTATTGCAGTTACAAAAAGTTGTGATGTCATTCTTTATTACGAAATTCTTAGATAAGAGGTCATTGTCCGCGGAATTGGGCTGTGACTGTCCACAGCTTGTTTTTATTTTTACTTTTTCTCGAACAAAAGAGTCCACTACCGAAAATTACAGCTAGATTGCAAAAAATTCGAAAGTCTAGTGGACTAGGCTCTAGACAGCAAACGGGAAGTTTGAAATGGAAGGATTGTTCCGGAATCGTCTAATGTTTTTTTTTGCGCTTTACAAAAAAATCTTTTCTTCTATTGTATCGATACGAACTTTATGAGAATACTTTGAGTCATGTTGTGGGAAAAATATTAGCTATAGTTTTACCGATACCGCTGTACCGCGGGGGCGGGATGCTGTGAGCGTTGACGAATGAGCCGCCTGCACTGTCCCCCGTCTCGCGCACTTTCCTAAGACGCGGTACAGCGGTATCGGTCGAGCTATGGTCAGCATGGTGGTAGCGGGATGCCCAGGGTGGGTTAAACGTATGGTCAGTAACAAAAGTTGATTCTGTTAAGCTGATTAGGTACCTCCTACGTCATCATCTAAATTACGACATTTTATTTAACTTGCAATATTTGTAAGTATGGTACCTACCTATGTATGTTCACCTCGAATCTTGCAACTAAATTTTAAAACAGTTGTCCTCAACCGATTCAGATGAAATTTTGCATACACGTTTTGTTTGGATGACAATGCATGGTAAGGTAAGTGACGTCATTCTAAATCCAATATGGCGGACGGATCAAGATGGTGAACTAATTATTTTTTGTGCACTCCCATGCTAAGGGTATCAAATGAAAGGTGCTGAGAAGAATACAAAAAAAAATATATATATAAGTAAAAATCTTTTTAAAAACAAGCTTTTATTGAACTAAAAGTACCAAATAAAACGTACATAAACAGAACATTAATATTCTCTTAAAAACTTGAGGCTTATCTTTAAGTGTAAGATGGACGACCACGCCTCAAGCTTTTAAGAGAATATTAAAGTTCTATGAATACGTAAGTTTTATTTAGTACTTTTACTTAAATAAAAGCTTGTTTTTAAAAAGATTTTTACTTATATTTTATTGACACTTAAAATTATTCGATAAATTGATACACTGCTTTTCAACTTCAAGAAACTCGGGAGTGAAAAATAAAAGCTTGTAAACATTAATTCATGTTTACAGTTACTCGCAAAAATATTGTGTAGTCTAGACGTGAATAAGGCCAGCGGGCCTGACGGCATCCCAGCAAGAGTATTGAGGCAGTGTGCGCCTGAACTGTCTCCTGTGTTGACACGTTTGTTTCGCCTCTCTCTTGATAAAAGAACGGTGCCGAAATCCTGGAAGCTTGCAAATGTACAACCAATGCCCAAAAAGGGCGACCGTGCAGACCCTGCCCATTACCGTCCGATCGCCATTCTGTGCAAGGTTATGAAAAGGGTACTGAACAATAAGTTGCTGACCTACCTTGAAGCCAATGATCTCCTCAGTGACCGTCAATATGGCTTTCGCTGGGGACGGTCAACTGGCGATCTTCTTGTGTATGTCACGCACTGCTGTGGCGAAGCCATCGAGAAATACGGCGAAGCACTTGCTGTATCGCTTGACATCTCAAAGGCCTTTGACAGGGTCTGGCACGCTGCTCTACTCGGCAAGCTTCCTCCTTATGGCATGCCAGCTGATTTTTGTAGCTGGATATCAGATTTCCTTAGTGAACGGTCGATCAGAGTAGTCGTTGATAGCTGCTCCTCTGACCTTATGGCTATTGATGCCGAAGTTCCTCAAGGGTCTCTCTGCAACTCTTTTCCTGCTGCACATCAATGACCTGCTTCAGCCTGGTATTGTTAGGTACGCAGATGACAGTACAGTTTCAGAGAGATACTTGTCCAGCGCAAAAACCAGCGGGGCCGAAGTTCGTACTTTGAGAGAGGCTATGGTAGAGTGGATAGATTTGACCTTAAGCCTTGTCTCCCAGTGACGATAATCTCGTCTCTTTTAACGCCACCAAAACGCAGGCGTGTCTTTTTACCGCTAAAAGGAGTCGTTTCGCCCAAACTCCTACTTTTCGGGGTACATCCTGTTCCTGTAACTGATCGGCTTGAGCTCCTAGGCATGGAGTTAACATCTGGTCTCAACTTCGGCGCCACCATCGAGTACAAGGCCCAAATTGCGGCCAAGAAACGGGGCATCTTAAATAGGGTGAAGCGATACTTTACGCCTGGACAGCTTTTAAACCACCATATTGCAGCCACCTTTGGGATGGATCAGCTAAGTGCCAACTAGCCGCGCTTGATTCGGTGGAATGCAGAGCTAAGAGGCTCATTGGCGACGTAAAACTGGTGGATGCCAAGCTTCATAGCTTGGCTCATCGCCGCAAGGTTGCCTGCTTGTCGGTCTTCTACAGATTGTACTTCGGTGAGTGTGCCCAAGAACTCCACGACCTGATTCCATCGCCCCCCTTCTAACATCGGACATCTAGACGCACTGCCAGTTACCATCCCTACCTGGTTAATATTCCACCAATTCGCACTAAGCGTTTCCAAATGTCTTTTATAATGGGCACAGCAAAAGAGTGGAACTCACTACCTGCGTCTGTTTCCGAGCGCATAGAACCCTAATCTCTTCAAAGTGAGAGTGAACAGGCTTCTGGGTAAACTCACTCCATCGTCGACTTTGTCTTTGTCACCTCTGACCTAGACTAGAGTCAAGAGCAAACCCATCTCAAATAAAAAAAAAATAAAAAAAACATCAACTCCCTAATTAGGGACCCAAAGTGAGGCCTGGCCTCTGTGACCTAGGTAATTCTAAAAGGTAATTTTCAACTAACTTATTTGCTCTCGAGAAAGTGGGGTCTACCAGTGAAATCGTTTTTGGTCCAAAAAAGCACCGTATTGTTTCTGAGCGAAGTTCCAGAGCCTAATTAAACAAATGAATAAATTACTTTTGAATGACTATGTATGTAGGCACGATGTAAGGTGGGTAAGAACCGTACTTACCGAGGAAATAAAAATTATTTAACACTTCCATTGCTACCTCTATTTGGGTTGGCATTGGCAACCAAAATGACATACCGCGCGGGTTAGCAGCACCCGACCACCTGAGGAAGAATTTACAAGAAACAAACGGGGCGTGACAACGACACTGAAAGTGTTCAAGTCGAAGTGGTCAAGACGCATTTCCCTTTCGTTTGATAAGTGCTGAGGTAATTTTGTAATTAATTAATCATCCTTATAAAACTTTGTCGCGTTTTCTATCTAATTTCCGCAAATAAAATATAAGTACCTAGGTTTATTACAGAAAATTTTTTCATAATAAACTCGCCACAAAATAGTAGGTTCGTTTTGACATGAGGGTGTCCCTCTTTGTCCCGCTATGTTTCTCTCTTTGGCATATGAAACGATATGGGCTGTCAAAACGGACCTATTATTTTGTGGCGAGTTTAGCTCAGTCTTTCAGTTAGTGAAGACAATATCGACAATACTCAAGCCAGTTAAATTAAATAATTTTTTACAACTAGCAAGTTAAGGTTGCTGCTACGGTAGCCCGCGAAATTCAAATGTTCTTGCGTTTTTTGCAAATTGCAGGTCAGTTTCAGTTTGTACTTGATCCAAATACGTTTCGCGATAATAATAAATAATTATGTATTTCCATCATTTTTAACATAATAATCTTCAATACACCTCTCTCCAGATTGGTCTGATTTCGAAAATCAGACCAATCCGGGGTAAATCTAACTCTAGGTTGCAATTTGCATGTCAGTGTCAGATTGTATCTTGATCAAAATATGGTTCGTGACAATAACAAATGTGTATTTACATAATTATATCATAAGTTAGCAGGGACCAGCCGGGTACTCGTTGAAAGGGTTTTTGAAGGGGTTTTTTAAGCGCTTCAAAAAAAAACCCTATGATACATGTTACACCTTCGAACGGGTGTAGTTAAGCCGTTACGAACGGGTTACCCTTTCAACACCCTGTAACACTGTAACAGGGTAAGCCATTCCAAATCAAGACATTGTAATATGCACTGTTTACAATCGATATTAGTTTGAAAATTGCATAACCACGACCGCACGTGACATCGTACCGCGCCCGGCGGGCGGTCCGCCAATCTTGCGTGTACCGACTTGCCGACGTACCGACTTGTAAACATGGAAAAATAACTATTGTCTATAAAATTGAACTATAAGTTCAATTTTGCTCGTCACACATGCTAAACATTGTAATAATATTTATTTTTTCGTGTCTATACTTGTTTATTTTCATCATTCGTCATTTGATTCGGAACTCTGATGGAACTACTCAAGCTACTACTAGCAACTACTAGCTCTTGGTTTATTAGGTAATCCAGGGTAACACGAAAAAAAGCTTTTCGAGAAGGTAACCTCTTCAAAGGTTTAAGTCATTAAAGGGGTTAAGCCCTTCACGTGGTTACTTTAATAAAGGGGTTAACCATTTCGCTGGGTTTCGAGTGTAACTCGAACAAAAGGTAACACTGCGATATGTGTTACCCCATGTACGGGTTACCCTGTCCAAAGGCTTAACCCTTAAGCGGGGTTGTCCGGTCCCTATAAGTTAGATTTGGCCTGGATTGGTCTGATTTCCGAAATCAGACCAATCCGGGTCAAATCTAACTTAGAGATGTATTAATGATTCTTATGGGTATAACTTATACTTATGTAAATACATATCTATATCTAAATATATAAAACTCAAAGGTGACTGACTGACTGACTGACTGACATAGTGATCTATCAACGCACAGCCCAAACCACTGGAGGGATCGGGCTGAAATTTGGCATGCAGGTTGATGTTATGACGTAGGCATCCGCTAAGAAAGGATTTTGATAAATTCTACCCCCAAGGGGATAAAATGGGGGATGAGAGTTTGTATGAAATTTTGTCAATTTTAAACCGATCGGGCTGAGACTTTGCATACATATAGCTACTATGACGTAGGCATCCCCTAAGAAAGGATTTTGATAAATTCTACCCCCAAGGGGATAAAATAGGGGATGAAAGTTTGTATAAATCTTCTTATATGTTCGACTGATTGAACTGAAATTAAAGATTGGAGCTACTATGATGAAGACGTCTACTTAAATAGGATTTTGATAAATAAAGCCGCAAAAAATATACCTAATTAATAATAATACTTAACGCGAGCGAAGCCGCGGGCAAAAGTTAGTATATACATATTTTGTTCAAGATACAACCTGACACTGACTCACGTGCAAATTGCAAAAAACGCAAGAAAATTTGAATTTCGCGGCCTACCTTAGTGCTTCGCTCTTAAGGACCATCAGTGTTCTTCCTCTCTTTGCTGTGGCCGCCAATTTCTAAAAAGCGTGATGGTAATTTTCCCTTTCTTTAAGAAGGAGCTCGTCTGGGGAAGTTCCTTACCATAGATACCTATTTCTGCCGCCAAGAACCGTGGCTGTTTCCGGTTTGAAGGGTATTATGGATGCGAGTTGGTCTCTGGGATGGCAACGCGATGCCTCTGCTATTGATGCAGATGTTCATAGGCATCAGTGGTGGGCTGTTTCACCAGCTCATCTTTGATTATGTTGTCTTCTCGTTACTAATGCGTATTATTTGTTTGTTTCAGGTGACAATGACGACAGGACTGGACAGAGATACGATACGGGCCGCCTACGATGATGTAAGATCTGACACATCGCCCACTGATTGGTAAGTTTTTTAATCTAACTAACAAGGGCACTGCAAGGTGAAGAACCTGTGCTTGGCGCGCGGCAAATATCGGAACTATTGCCGCCATCTTGTTTTTCAATGCATTTCTCAAAACCATTTGCTTAGAGGTATGATTATAAATTGCGCTCCGTCATTCCAACGGCAAAAGATCCTAGTAGTAGTGTGGATGTGGATGATGGATGTTACAAACTTACAATTTTCTTTTTCTTTTTTGTTTTACTTACAATTTGCAGCCCAGTGTCTGGGTGTATATTGATTAAAGTACGATTCGCGACCGTAACAGATATATGTATTTACAGAATTATAATCATTAGGAACAGTAATACAACTCCTTAAGTTAGTATAATCCTCAAATGTCAACATTTCAAAAAATAGTCGCTCATAAGGATTACGAGTATATGAACTTAAAGAATAGTATTGATGATTATTTTAATTCTACAGTATGTTAGTTTAAACGAGGGACGTATTCAAACCTACAATAGTTCACGCATGATACTAATAAAAATATGAACAAAAAAAAACTGATAAACAGACAGAACCATACCAAAAACTTTCGCAAAAAGTCTCGCAACGTGTAAGTATACACCCTTGCGCTAACGATTTAATCTTATCGCAGAACATTTGCGCTGGTGAATGACTTTTAGGTATGATCCATTTTGCCTTCATATTTTAAACCTGACTTACGTCAGGCAAATATATCTAGGTACTAAACAAACCATTAGCAAATCTTCAATGCAAATGTGAATTATGACCGCAATAATTTAAGACAAAGATATAATGAGACAAAGTTAATAATTCTGTAGGTGAAAGCTAAGTCACTTTTTATAAATTATTCAGTGGAGCTCATTAAAGATGTCTATAGGTACCCGAAATTAGATATTAAAATCGATCGTGTATAAAAACTAAATAAAAAATTGTAGAAAAAAAATATGATTATGAAGGTTTATTAAGAGGCCCACGAAGCATGCGTAGTTCATACAAACGAAATACCAAAATAATTTGTAAATCAAACATATTCTTAAGGTAGTGTGTATTTATTCCGATTGGATTACAGAATATCTAGGTTCCCACATGTATATTTTGAAAGGACACTGATTTGAACACGAGATATGTGGAATTTAAAATTACTATAGAAAACTTATTTTTCTCATATTTCCTGTTTAAATCAACAAAACATTTTTTAATATAGTTTATTTACATTTAACTAAAGTATGTAGGTACCATTTTGTTCGATAACTTTTTGCCATCTTGTAGGTGGGGACATGATCCCATTGCTATAGAAATTTTGGGACTTCTGGTCAAAATACCGCGACAAGTGGTTTTGGCAGTCCTCTCGTGATGTTAATCTGACACTGCCTAAAGAATTCTGAAGAGACCGAAACAGGTGGAAATCTGAAGGTGCAAGGTCAGGACTATACGGCGGATGCATTAACACCTCCCAGCCAAACTCTCTTAATTTTTGCTGAGTGGCTAAAGATGTGTGAGGTCTAGCGTTATCATGATGAAAAACCACACCCCTTCTGTTGATTAATTCCGGCCGCTTTCTCTCAACTTCTTACTTTAATCTCATCAGTTGTTCGCAGTAGAGTTCAGAATCGATGGTCCTGCCTGGTGGTAACAGCTCATAATGAATAATGCCCTTCCCATCCCACCACACACACAGCATCACCTTGTTGCGAGTTAACCCGGGTTTCGCCACAGTCTGTGAAGCCTGACCGGCCTTTGACCACGACCTTTTTCGCACGTTCTTGTCATACGTGATCCACTTTTCATCACCAGTTATCAGCTTCTTCAAAAATGGTTCGGTTTCATTACGTCGTAATAAAGAATCACAAATGAGTACACGGTTCATTAGGTTTCTTTCAGTGAGCTCGTGAGGTACCCAAATGTCGAGCTTTTTTGTGTACCCAGGTTTTTTCAAATGCGCCAAAACTGTTTTGTGGTCAATTTCCAGTTCTTCAGCTACGTCGTAACTACTGATATGCCGATCTTGCTCCACTTTTTCAAAAATGGCATCCATTTTATCCGTAATAGGGCGACCAGAGCGACGTGCATCTTTGACATCAAAATTTCCGGATTGAAAACGCTTAAACCAAATTTGTGCTACTCTCACAGACACTACACTAGGTCCATAAACATCGCAAATTTTTTTCGCGGCTTGCGTTGCATGTTTACCTTTTTTGTAGTAAAATTTTAAAATGTATCGAATATCTTCATTAGATTCACTCATCTTGACGGTACGAAAAACAAATGAAAATCACACATTTTCCTAATTTGAATTTGGAATTATGTTCTTTAAAATTTAAACTTTCAATTATACCAAAACCAGCCAGATACAAATAGTATAGCCAAAGAGATTTTATTACAAGTTCATACATACTATAATGCGAAAAGACTTTTTCCCCAACCTAATATATTTGGGAACCTAGATATTCTATAATCCAATTGGAATAAATACACATTTAGAATATGTTTGATTTACAAATTATTTTGGTAAGTAAGTATTTTTGACCTTAAATTCGTCCGACATTTACAAAAATAAAGTATAAACAAATCTACTTAATCAGAAAACGAATGTCAAATGTTATCTGCCTAATAGAAAGAAAAAATTGCAACAACAAAGTAATAAGTTAATGTTTTATACGTTGCACCCAATTGCAGATTTAAATAAGCGAGATACATTTCAGAAAAAAAAGTAAGTACGATAACATACTTTGTATTATCTGCATGTCAATGCCTACTTACATATAGAACTACACTTACTTACTTACTACTTACTTATAGTGCTTTGTGTTTATTACAAGCAACCTTATTTACGTAGATACCTTCTCAATCTGTGTACAAATGATACTATGTTGTAACCTCCTTGCAATATTATTGGCTAATATATAAAACCAAGTTCAAGCGGAATACTCGTTGGCAATAGAGGTCAACAGACGTAATTATGTTAGCTGTATATTTTCCTCGTGGTCGTAACTGGTGGTAGAGATATTTTATTCGGCGTCCGCGTAACACTTTAGTTTTTAACTGTACTCAGAGTTACTTACATAGTGTTTAGTCGCCTCTTGTCACCCACTTCGGCTATCTGTGAATATTACGAGTTAAGGAACTGACATCGATAAACACGTAAGTCAATTTTTTATTAATTTTATTAAAGTATTTTGCTTTTTTTTGTAAAATGCTTCTCTGTATATTGTCAAGTCAATGCTGTGCGTGCGAAACATGCTTACACCAACTGGTATGATAACATTACCTACAACGGCTACCACTAATGTGCCTGATAAGATAATAAACCTATGAATATATTCAAAAATTGTAATTCTACTTAGACAGTTGGAGCTTGCCAGAGCTTGTTTAGTAGATAGGTAAGTATTAGGTATGAATGTTTCTACTTCTTTTATTGTAACAGTTTTAAAGGTAACTTCGTGATTATAACACAGGTACCGTTACTAATATTACTATTATTGTGGTTACTTAAAGGAGTCTATTTAAAAACTAATCGAAAAATGACGCATACTTATCTTGAATAACGATTATTTACAGGTAAATGGAGATGGATCGAGGTGTGTGGATTATGTTATGTGCGTTATGGGGAGTCGCGATTGGGGTACTTATTTCTTTTGTATGAACTACGCATGCTCCGGGGGCGTCTTCAACTACTTATTATATTGTGATATTTTTTTGACAAATATTGTTCCTTAAGGCTGTAAAAATAAAAATGGACTTAAGGTGCTTTAGCTTTCACCTACAGAATTACGTACTCATGTGGGTAATGCTCGAAGTATTAAAAAATGGCTTCTTGTAGTATGGCTCCCTTCCTCGTCTTTGGGCATGCGTCGGTACGGTGAACTGACCGAATCAAAATCAAAAATCAAAATCAAAAGTCATTTATTCAAACTAGGCTGAGAATCAGCACTTTTTGAACGAATGTTCGCAATCGTTGTCGACACCCGAAGGAATCTGGCGGTTGGGAAACATCTCTCGGTACGAATTAATGGCTCCTCGCACACTATCTTTAGATAAAGCGTAGGCACGAACCATAACCCAATATTCTTCATTGGAACATTGATAAGACGTCATTTTTGTTTATTCAACAACACGTTTACAGGGCACATTTATCGCGAAGTAAGCGGGGTTGTTTAAGCGATACGCGGAAGCGCAATAAGACATGCGAAAATGACGGCGCACTCGCATAGACTGCGGTCGGGACGTGGCGGGGATGTGTCCTGTCGGTGCATCGGAGACAACACAGAGGAAAGGGGCGGGGTTTGCGCACGGGCTTTCTTTTCGGCAGGATCGGCACGTGTTTTGCCGCGTGACGACTACTTTACTGTTTACAAGTTCACTTCTTGCGCGCTCAGTGTTCATGAATAATGTGTTTTATTGGACAATTACGTCACAAATTAAGGTTATAGGTTTTTACATATTTGGCACGAGAATCGAATACTGAATACCCTCAATGTGTCCCTCGTTTAACCTAACATACTGTAGGTATAAATACAGACTTGTTATGGTCGCGAATCATATTAAAATCAACATACAAACCTGCCTTGGAAATTGCAAAAAAAAATGAATGAATTTCGCGAACTACCTGGAGCTTCCCCCTTAAGTTTGTAACATCCACCATCACACATCCATGGGATTTTTTTTTTTGTCCAACCATGTATAACCGTATACTACCTATATAGGTATGTATAAAAGTAAGTTTATGAAATGAATGTGGATGGCTATAAGAGTTGAGGAAAACCAAACAAATGATGGATGAACTTTGTGATAGATGATACGACTAGAAAGGGGGTGACTACTTACTGAGATGACAATTTAGTAATAAAGAAGTAAGTAATGATAGAGAAAACATGCTGCGCCGACCTCAAGTAAATTGGGAGAAGAGCAAGAGAATGATGATGATAAACTTGTTATATTTTAGGGCGGTGTTCAAATTCGACGGTGCCCGCATCGTGTGTTCTGCGCGCGGCTCGGACTTCACGGAGTTCCGCACCCAGTTCTCTGATGACGACCGCGCTTTCGGATATCTCAGGTTAGTTGACATGTTGCCTATTTTATTTACAATGTAATAAATACTAAATATAGAAATTATATAGATACACTCCATTATTCACGAAGTTACTACGGTAAAATTCACCTTAAATACCATTAAGGCGAAAGCTCCAAGTAGCCCGTGAAATCCAAATTTTCTTACTTTTTTTGCAATATGCAGGTCAGTATCAGGTTGTATGTGGATTTGAATAAGATTTGCGACCGTAAGGATACTGTATTTATAGACTTATTATCATTAAAATTATGAATACAATTCTCTAAGTTCATATAATCCTAATGAATAACTATTTCATGAAATCTTGATATTTAGGATAATACTAACTTAAGGAGTTGTATGACTGATTCTAATGATTATAATTTTGTAAATATATATATGTTACGGTCGCCAATAATACTTTAATCAACATACAACCTAATACCGACTTGCAAATTGCAAAAGCGTAATAAAATTGGAATTTCGCGGGCTACTTGGCGCTTTCCTTAATGATAACGTCCTAAATAATGATAACAACCTCTTAAGGGGTCATTGTACTCATCATTATGAACAACTTTTACTATGGGACCAAACCTGAAATCGCGAAAAAAAATTCAGCTGGTCAGTACATTTATGTTCGCATAATTCGTCAAAATGTACCTACTTCACATGAAGTGACCAAGATTATGTCTGGACTTTATAAGAGACTGTGACCTCTGAGTTTGTTTCGGCCTTTCTTCTCAGAGTAGTCAGATAGGAAACGCCGACCTCATCTAGTTTAAAAAAAATAATAAAAATATTGACTTGTAAAAGTGTTTGTACAAACCTACTTACAGAAATAAAAATCATTTATCATTTATCATTTACTGAACAGCTGATTTTTTTTTCGCGATTTCAGGTTTGGTCCCATAGTAAAGTTGTTCATAAAGATGAGTACAATGACCCCTTAAGAGGTTGTTGGTGTTTTACCAATAACCCTGTATAACACACTTTTTTAACTGAACGGATAGCTGTGCTGCTGGGGAGTTTGTCGCGCCACTTCTTCTTTCCAACTAAAGCACTAGGCAGTGGTGAAGGGCGGGCGTTTCGGGGGATTGTCTTATGTAATTTTGACGATCTAAAAGTACTAGTGATTCTCAGCCTAGTTTGAAAAAAAGTCTTTTAATTTTTATATCATCAGTGAAATAATATTGCTGAAAATGATTCAGTAAGACTGGCCACTACATTTAAGTAACAGGTGAAGCAAGCGGTAATGCGATTTAATCACTAACTGGTGGGTGACGGACTCCTCATGCGTGACAATGGTGGTGACACAAGTATAGTGATAGCTAGATAAAGACTGCACCTAACATTTTTAAACAGATATTGGTGACTGGTAAATAGCGACCGATACTTATACACATTTTGTACTCATGATAACAAACAAAATGACAAATAAAAATCAAAAGTCATTTATTCAAACTAGGCTGAGAATCAGCACTTTTCGAACGTCAAAATTACATAAGACGGTCGCCCAAAACGCCCGCCCTTCACCACTTCCTAGTGCTTTAGCTGGGGAGAAGAAGTGGCGCAACAAACGCCCCAGCAGCACAGCTGTCTGTTCTCTTCAGTTCAAACAACTTTTACTATGAGACCGAACCTGAAATCGCGAAAAAAATCAGCTGTTGTCTTCACTAAATTTATGTTCGCATAACTCGTCAAAATGCAAGGAGTAGCTGATTTTTTTTTCGCGATTTCGAGTTTGGTCTCATAGTAAAAGTTGTTTGTTATCATGAGTACAACCATGTGTTTAAGTATCGGTCACTAATTACCAGTCACCCTATATATTTCAACTACACTGCCGTTGATGACCCAAAAAAGAAATCATGAAATCAATTTATTTTTGCTTAACCTGCGAACCGGCTAACGCTACTTTTGACCCAAAATCATGTTTTGACAATTGACCCAAAATGAAACAACTCCTAGCTTTCAAAATTACTGAGAAAATCGCGTGCGCAATTGGGCAACTCCCAATACTGACATAGCAACATGTCAAGTTTTTTTGCCTTCCTCTAAAATTTTATAAAACGGAGTTAGCCGATTTGCAGATTAAGCCATCGATATCGATACCCATCACGTCTGCAGAGTTTCACTATCTAATTTAATTTGACCCTGTATATGCTACCTACCTACTTTTTCCGGCCAGGTTGCAGATGGGCGACGAGATGTCAAAACGTAAGAAGTTCCTGTTTGTCACGTGGGTGGGGCCCAACGTGTCGGTCATCAACCGGGCCAAGATGTCCACCGACAAAGCAATCATTAAAGACATCATCTCTGTAAGTACACCTCTTTTACACCACCTTTAGTCTACTACAAAGTCTACAAAATATCACGCCTGATCCCTGGAGGCAGAGTGGTGTCAGTATTAGCTGCTATTGAAACTCCGTAGGTACGCTAGGCCAGCTAAAGGTTCAAATGTTACCACCGGCATGCGATCGACTGTACCCCAATATATCGCCAATCGAAAAGTAAATTTTCTTACGATTTTTGCAATTTGCAGGTCAGCATCAGGTTGTATGTTGATCTGAATAGGATTCGCGACTGTAACAAGTATGTATTTATAGAATTATGATAATTAAAATCGTCAATACAATTCTCTAAGTTCATACAATCCTAATGAAGACTATTTCAAGAAATTGTACCTATCCTACCTTGAAGACAATGATCTCCTCAGTGACCGTCAATATGGCTTTCACCGGGGACGGTCAACTGGCGATCTTGTGTATGTCACGCACTGCTGTGGAGAAGCCATCGAGAAACACGGCAAAGCACTGGCTGTATCGCTTGACATCTCGAAAGCCTTTAACAGGGTCTGGCACGATGCTCTGCTCAGCAAGCTTCCTGCTTATGGCATCCCAGCTGATTTTTGTAGGTGGATATCAGACTTCCTTAGTGAACGGTCGGTCAGAGTAGTCGTTGACGGCTGCTCCTCGGACCTTATGGCTATTGATTCCAGAGTTCCTCAGGGTTTTGTTCTCTCTGCAACTCTTTTCCTGCTGCACATCAATGGCCTGCTTCAGCCTGGTATTGTTGGGTACGCAGATGACAGTACAGTTTCAGAGAGATACTTGTCCAGCGCAAAAACCAGCGAGGCCGAAGTTCGTTTCTTGAGAGAGGCCTTGGTAGAGCGGACAGATTTGACCTTAAGCCTTGTCTCCCAGTGGGGTGATGATAATCTGGTCTCTTTTAATGCCACCAAAACACAGGCGTGTCTTTTTACCGCTAAAAGGAGTCGTTTCGTACAAACTCCTACTTTTCGGGGTACATCCTGTTCCTGTAACTGATCGACTTGAGCTCCTAGGCATGGAGTTAACATCTGGTCTCAACTTCGGCGTCACCATCGAGTACAAGGCCCAAATTGCGGCCAAGAAACTGGGCATCCTAAATAGGGTGAAGCGATACTTTACGCCTGGACAGCTTTTAGCCCTTTACAAAGCGCAAGTCAGAACCTGCATGGAGTATTGCAGTCACCTTTGGGATGGATCAGCTAAGTGCCAACTAGCCGCGCTTAACTGGAACGCAAAGCTAAGAGGCTCATTGGCGACGTAAAACTGGTGGATGCTTGTCGGTCTTCTACAGATTGTACTTCGGTGAGTGTGCCCAAGAACTGCACGACCGGACCACATTCCACCGGCCCCCTCGTTACCATCGGACATCTAGACCGACTGCCAGTTACCATCCCTACCTGGTTGCTATTCCACCAATTCGCCTTAAGCGCTTCCAAATGTCTTTTATAATGCGCACAGCAAAAGAGTGGAACTCACTACCTACATCTGTGTTTCCGAGCGCATACAACCTAATCTCTTGACTGAAAACTGAGAGTGAACAGGCTTCTTCTGGGTAAGCTCATTCCATCGTCGACTTTGTCACCTCTGACCTAGACTAAAGTCACGAGCAAACCCGTCTCAAATAAAAAAATAAAAATAATTGTGACATTTAGGATTACACTAAGTTAAAGAGTTGTATTACTGATTGAAATGATTATAATTTTGTAAATACATATAGGTATGTTACGGTCGCAAACCATACTTTAAACAACATAAAACCTAAGTTTCTGACTTGCAAATTGCAAAAAACGTAAGAATATTTGAATTTCGCGGGCTACCTTAGCGCTTTCCCCTTAAATTAGCATCGATAAAATATAGCGCTTCGCGTATACCTACAGACTATACTATATAGAGCGGCTAAACTGAACCTGACCTTTCAAGAAACAGTGAGACGTGTTTGGTTTTCACGATTTCCTTCAAGCACTCTCTCAACCGATAGGCCTGCCCAGCAGTGGGATTCCCACACAGCCAGTCTCTTATCCTAAATCTTATCTTAACGACGACCGTGGTGTTCAGATTAGGTCGGCCCGGCAGCCTGTAGTGTGAACAGCAAGACCCGACAGTTGGCCAACGATAAAATTGTCGGACCGACCTAATGTGATCTATGCTGGATACGCACGTCACAACTATTAATAAATAAATGTTTATATCGGCGTGTGCTAGCTGACATATTATGGCTAATAATTTAATTTAATGTTTTGTGTTTCGTAAACTATGTATTGTTTAGAATCAAGATTTTCAAACTGAACAGACTGCTGTGCAGCTGGGGAGTTTGTTGCGCCACTTCTTCTTCCCAGCTAAAGTATTAATAAGTGGTGAAGGGCGGGCGTTTTGTGCGACCGTCTTATGTAATTTTGACGTTCAAAAAGTGCTGATTCTCAGCCTAGTTTGAATAAAATGACTTTTGATTTATCTCGAAGACAGAAAACGCGCCGTCGCTCGATGCGCGTTAGGCGGAACGTGCGTATAAAAAAATGCCGTATGGCCCTTACATTGACGATTGTTTTAAGAGATGGCAAATCTGAAGTCATTTTTGATTGGTAATTATGTGAGCCCTTGACTGTGTCGCAGATATGCGTGTGTCATTCGCGTTCATACAAATTGGTTTGGCAATAAATGAAATGTGAATAGTCATGATTCATACCTCGGGAATGATTGGGATAGGCAGATTTACGAGTCGTTCTTATTAGCTGGGAGAGGTCGGTGGTAATATGACTAATGTATTGTATTGTATCCTCTTTATTCATGAGGATTAATATGGTAATGTTGGTGCCATTGGAGGGATGCCATTATGCGAGGTACACACGTGCAGCAACTAGCAGGCGTTTACAAAATCTCACGTCTACACAAAGATTTTGAAATCGCAAATTCGCAAGCGACAAATCTGCCGTCAAAATCTGTGGGGACGAGAGATTTTGAAATCGCCAGCGCGACGCAAGCAACAAAAGTCGCTGCGTGCTTACCTAGCATTATATTATATTTATTTATTTGGGATCTCTAACAAAGGACATTATACAATATAAATTAAAATAATAAAAAGGTTCTTTCACGTGTGCTCCTTCAATAACAATAGACCACAGCATGCTCATATAACATGGTGTAAACAAAATAAAAATAGAGAAATTAAATGATGAAACATGAAACAACATTAAATTAACATGTCAAGATTAACCAATTATGTAAAAGGGTATAGGCAAAATCGACTTTCTGTGCATATAAAATAAATACAAAAAGATATAGCCTCTTTTCACATTCTTCTTCATTCAATTCCTCTTTATATGGGCCTGATTTAGACAAACCTGTTGCTTTTTAAATCTTAAAGAGGTAATGGTTTTTAAATGTTAAGAGAAAAAAAAATTCAAAAATGATTTGGATTATCAAATTAATGTTCTTTACTAAAAAAAGCAATAAATAAATACAAAAAAAAGAAAATCAGATCACATAAAATCATACAAATACTTCCTAATATTAAAACCTACAGTTTGAGCAACAGCAGAGATGAAATCATAACCAACTATACATTTATACTTTGCTGTATCCAAATCTATCTCTTTGCTGCCCGCAATCAGCTTCAATTCAACTAAAGTGGCTATTTGGGCCAGCAAATTACTTGTCAAACCAATTTTTTCTTCTAATATTGCATAAAATATAGCCAGTAACCGGTCTAGAGTAAAAACTTTTGGTCCAAGTTGTGTGTTTAACTTCTCGGTAATCTTTGCTTTTGCTCTCACTTGCTGTAGCCGTTTTCGTTGCTTTCCATGATGCTTCATAAACAGTCTTTTATCTTCCTTTGGTGGGTTGTAACTGGCTAAGTAGGCAGCAATAAGTAAGAATTTAGCATAGTAAGGTAGTTCAAAACTCTGTGCAAATGTCTTGGTTGATGTCAACTCTTCTTTTAATGTATTTTCAAAATTGTTAGTTAGTGTGCTGTCCGCATCACTGTTTTCTTTCCCAGGTGATGGTTTGGTAGGCTTAGAGTTACTTATACGTAGATAAAGGAGTTCTAAACTTGATTTCAGGATTGGTGATATGTGACGCCAGAGTTTAGATAAATCAGAAGCATTTATTTCATTTTTAATGATTGGCTCGCAGTATTTTATAAAGTTGACGCATGCCATGTGTTGCAATTCAATCAGATCGCGACACGGTCTATAAAATACGCTCAAAAATGCATTGAGAAAGTTCGCAAATAACTCTGGTTTCTCTAATTCTTCTTTAATATCTTCATTAACTTCATAGGTTATAAGCAGGTGTTGTATAAACCGCTTTTGGTGCAGGAAGATTATTTTGAACAGCTCCTCCTTGTTATAATTCGGGAAATACAGCTTGATGGGCTCTCTTACACCCATTTTGAAGTAGAAGTTCTCGTAAACCAAATGTGTAATGAATATAGTGCAAATGTTGAGGTTACAGAGCTCTTGAAGTCTTAAAAACGCGCTTAATATGTTATGGTCCATGCTACGTAACCTTTCGGCCCTGTCAAACACTATTATTACCGGTTCATAACCTATTTGTGTCTCCTGTAGCCTATTCAAACCGTTTGTTAAATCCATCAAAGTTTCACATTTAACGTCGATTTCCTCATCTTCTAACCCCGACAGGATACTCTCGAACATTATTTTAGGTGTATAGCACTCGATACAGTCGATAACCACATGTTTATAGTTTAATCTTCCTAGTGCAGAGTTTATACATAAAGTTTTTCCCGTTGCAATACTGCCACTGATAAATATAGAACAAGGTAAACATTCGTCACCTTCGCCGAGTAAATTAAACAAGTCGTTCAACTGCTCTTCTCTACACGGCACTTTGTTTTGTAATTCTTCCATTTTTGGTTATTTTTCCGGTTTTAAAAACAACCTTTCCTTCGTTTTCGTTGTTCACTTTTTTTTGACAGTTTGTTATTTTGGCGGTCGAGGAATTGATGATTTTTTTTTTTTTTTTTTTTTTTTTCTTTCGCCTGTATTAAAAGGCAGGCATCGATCTATAGACCATTCAGCCTGAGGAATTGATGACACTATTGACACTTGACGTTTGATTTTGACGTTCCGTTTTCCACGCGTGCGGTGCGGTCTCACTATGTTAATTTTATGCATTCCTCAACTCTGTCAATACAATACTGTAAACGTACGGAATAATGATTTTATTATAGCTTTTGTTTTTCTTTTACAGAATTTTGCAGTGGAGTTACAATTGGAAAATCAATCAGAAATAGACATCGACCAATTCAAAGACGCCTTGAATAGGGCAGGAGGAGCAAACTATGGGACTGGGGTCAGGGATTTATGAACTGCACAATAAAATATCCGCCTATATCCTAAAACATATCAGTACTTTGATTTTAATATCTGTCTCCTTCACTTGCAGCGAAAAAAATGTTAGTGAGAAACTTTAGTTAAAATCAAAGTTATGGTAACTTTTTATTAATTAGGCCATCATCAGGCCCAAAATTGATTTTTCTATAAGTAGAGATGTCCTTTTTATTTTTAAATTTTTTACTGGTGTGATTAAGTTCTGCATTAATTAGTCATTTTATGCTGTTTCGGTTAAAAATATACCTATTTATTTTTTTTACAAAATTGATATTATTGGAACTTATTTTTTATTTAGGGAAATTGTAAAATTTCAATAATTTATTTTTTTAAAGTCATTGTGCAATTTATACTCGATAATGTAACGTAAGGATTTGCCAAAAAATCTTAAGTGAATGTTGCCATGTATAGGGCGCGTTAAGTGCATTTATTTTTTTGTCTACCTGTATTTTACTGTGACGAAATTTTACAATGTCTTGTATACAAAAGTATTTGGATTTTAAACTGGCTTTCATATACATTGACTAGTGTTTTTACCCAGCATTATTGGTAAACGAATTGAAGTAAATACATAAATTAACCAAACGACCATAGTTTGTTTTATTTACATAGGTACACGAAACTAACACAAAAACAATTATTTAAAAAGAATATCTGCCAAATCCCTTACGAAAAAAACCCCAGGCCCGACGCAAAAGAAATGATTTCAGAGTACTATTAGTAGAAATATCCGCTAATTACCTACGCATGGGATGAAATTCATCCCATTTTTTTATTTAAGTAGTCGTTCTTGGGAGTAAAGTTATCCCACGCAAATCTGCTTTTGGTTTGAATTGAAAATGAAACTAAATCATACTTTCAAACGAAACGTACATTACTATAAAGCCCTACTCACTAGCATTCTAAGAAACATTCAACGGTCACAAAATTCCAAGAAGCTACGATGCAAATCGGTTTTGTTTACAAGATTACCGCGGGTGGGGCGCTCAACAGTTTTCCCGCGCGTGGCTGGGCACAGCGGATATTGGAAAGTATCGATTTTGCCAAATTCGTAACATAGGCTATAGTGCGCGCGGAACTAGTTGGCCGCGCCTTAGGTGGCAACAGGGGTGAGGAGGCGGGTTGCCTACTGCTCGCAACGCACATGAGATTAGACAGTGATGACCAATCTCGAGATTTCGTGAACAATAATTGTTCAATTATTGAAAAGAATAAATTAAAAAAAAACAATTGAATTTTTGGAAGTTTATATTGTACCTATCTAATTATATTGTAATGAATAGTAAAATAAACCAAAAACAAATTAAGTATATGAAATTATTCTGACATATCCTCTGAATCACTTGATTCTGAACTCTCTGAACTTGATTCAGAATCATCTTGTAAGTTTAATGATTTCGTCCATCATAGTATCAAATCTCATATCATGATTCCAGTATTCTTGTTCGTTTTTTTGTACGTGGTCATCGCATTTTTGCCATTGTTCGGCAGAGAATTCGGAAAATAGCCTTGTAAGTATTGTAATTTTCTCGTCCAATGTAGTGTAGCATCTACTCGTATGTACGTTAGGTATTGTGGCAGCTAGACGTGCTATGAGGTACTTATAAATAAAAGACGTGTCCTACATAGTGAATGGCTTAAGATGAACTATCTTTTATTGAGTCAGTGAGTGAGTAACATACATCTCCTTATATAGACGCGCTGTATGTAGGTATGTCGCTACAGTAGCATTAATGTGATCTCTGGACAGGCAATTTTTAATATTTGCCCACACAAGCTCGATCGGGTTGAGGTCTGGATGATACGGAGGTAGTCTTAGATCAGTATGACCTGCAGCTTTCAGAAGTTCATTAGTCGTGTATATTTTTTCTGATTGGGTCGTATTAATCAACCTCAAGAGTTCGACTTTGATCATCGTGGGAGAAAATGGCATGTTATGATTTTGCAACCAGTTCTGCATATTAATTTTCAAACTGGACATAGTCGGTTTCTTCTCAACTTGCACACAATGATAGGCTGCATTATCCATAACTATGACTGAGTTAGGTGGAAGTTTAGGTATTAATTTTCGATCAACCCAGTTGTACAAATTTGTAGAGTTCAGGTCTCCATGATAATCTCCCGTTTTTGAATCTGATTTAAAAATTAGCAAAGCATCGTCATCTAACCCGTTCCGGCTACCAGCGTGAACTATTATTAAACGCCTTCCTTTGCCTATAGCTGTATAAATTCCAGGCTCCGACGAAGTTTGCCAACATTTTTGGACATTGTGTTTTTGGTTAACGTAAGTTTCGTCCAAAAAGAATATATTTCGTTTGTCTCCTCTGAATTTTCTTATGGCCCTCAAATATTTCACTCGCCATTCAACAATGTTTGGTCTCTCTATTAAAGTGATCTCTTCGATTTACATATTTTAAATGAATATCCCAGCTTGTGCAAAAGTTCTCATAAAAAAGTTAATCCGCAAACTAAAATATTACCCTCTTTTAACACAGCATTTAGTTTACGTAGACTTGAAATTTTTTTTTCTCTACCGTATAAAACTGATTTATTTTTCTTCTTATCACTCCTAAATCAAAATCATCAACTTGTATTTTCTTTTTTATTTCTTTTGGTCTCCGCGGAGAACTAAATTTTGCTTCCCCTGTAAAATACAGGGGAAGCAAAATTTAGTTCTCCTCTAAGGAAGTTTTACTTTCAGCAATCACTCTCCTTACACTTCCTTCTGATATCCCTGTTGCTTCTGCTACTAATTTATGTATATTCGCATCAGTTTTATATTCTAAACTATTGACATCGGCTTTCCGTTTTTTAAAAAACGTATGCACATTAAATATTATTTCCTTCGATTGTCTTTTTATCGGCGGACTCATCTCGCTATTGCAATCTCATGTGCGTTTTGTCTAAACTAGCCGGAACTTTCAACGCGTGTTGCCGTAGCGAAGTACGACGCCGCACTGAGTAATGACAGCAAGTGCCCCCGCCTCTCCGACCCACCGCTCACATACCTAAGGCGCGGCCAACTAGTTCCGCGCGCACTATAACATATCGATACCTGTAATAAGAATTGACGTAAGGGACATTTTGCTCAAAATGACTTATAAATACAGTTGGTTTCAGAACTTTCTGCTCTTTCTATTAATTAATTAAGAAATTCTATTCTATTAATTAAGAAATATTTTTGCTTTACCTAAACAGAATTTTAGAACTTCAATAGACGTATCAGATAATTTAGTCTTCTTCTTAGAATTCTTTCTTCGTTAGCGTAACCATAGTCATGTCATCACGAGCAGGATGACGTATCATCTAGACAAATTCAACTCTATGGTAATTATTTGTACTAACGGTTGATACATTAAGTTTCTACCGTGAGATATTAGGTACTTCTCTGTCCCATACGTCAATTTAAACATTTTTTTTCTTCTTTTTGTGCCTTACGTTAGTTTAAGTTTTAATTTACTTGAAATTACTGCAATTACGCTCAAGTGTAGTAAAAAAGTATTTTCTTTGAAAAATGTTGCATTGACCATCTATATTATATTCCGGTAATTTATTTACAAGAAATAAGCTTTATATTACACGGAAAACAACAAACTATGAGAATGGCACCTTTAAACTAAAAAAAAAAATCGAAATCCTCCCCATGCTTCCATCTCATTACAGTCGAAAAAAATCGACTAAACTCTACAATGGCAAGGCAAATGAAAACAATTCAAGCGAACGTTTATTCACAAATTTATTCGAAACTGAATACAACATCAGCTCTCATATATAAAGAGCTGGCGAACAAATCCGGACTTGTCCACACATTCCATTTTGTATTTGCGCTCTTTGTGTACTATTATATTTGCTAACGAAATATTTTCAATCAAAACAAGCTCTAAATGCCTCAAAAAATATGTTAAAATGGTGTTTTCGATCAGAAACGAACTCGTCCTTGTTGATGAATAAAATTCTCCAAAAAAATTTTAAAAAGAGGGGTTAGGGTTTCTATTAAACTAAAGCCAGATCCGGACTTATTTTATATACTTATTATATTTTATACACTATTCATTTACTAAAGCTTGAAAATCTACCTGATTAACATTAGGTTATTTTGGTATACCTCTAAAAAATCAATTACACGACAAGTCCGGATTTGTTCGCCAGCTTTTCATATGAAAATAAGATAAATGTTCATTTTATATGAAATAAGAAAATAACCAGGAAATAACCGAAAATGCTGACATGATTGCACATGATGAAGAAAAGGCAGCCACCTACGACCGATTTATTGTTCACCAAGAATAAAAACTCCAAATACCACTACCTTGACAGCCAGTTTCGACCAGGCCTCACGGCGAAAGCATGCTTCTATATAACAACCCAAAGTATGTGGTCTGTAACTTGACGGTTTACGAGAGTACGTCAGAAAATGGGTTTTGCTACACTTGGGGAGGAAAGTGACAGAAAAATAAGCAGCTGTGAAATTGGTACTTGCATCTTCAAATATTTACAGCAAGTAGATAAAAGAGGAGTCAATAACCAAATTTTATACTGTAATTCATGTTGTGGCCAAAATAAGAACAGGGTCATGCTATCAGTGCTAAAGTACCTATTTTTTTGGATATAGCAACAAGTTTTGAATTAATACAAATTAACTGTCTTCTCCCAGTCCACACCTATATGCCGTGCATGCTGTAATCGAGACGGAAGTGAAGAATATAATTGTGTACGGTCCTTCACAATGGCCAAGCTTACATAGTAAAAGTAATGGAACACCACGATTTCATAAACTGGGAGAAAACATCAGACGAAACATTCACGAAAACTACTTTATAAAACAAAGATCTTAAGCTCAGGCATATTCGAATAGCAACATTTAAGAAAGAAGACTTGGACAAAATAGAAGTAAAGTATAGCATGAAAGAGGAGGCAGAGGAAATACAAATCACGCTTTCTGAATTAGTTGAGAAAGAAAAATACAAGTTCAGGAAACAATAAGAAATCCATAAAAGTTAAAAGAGTTGGAAAGGGAAAGAAAAACAGAAAAAAGGAAGGCGTTGAAGATGAAGTAGGTCATTCCAGTTTTGACCAAAGGTTGCAGCCCCTTTACAAGAAACGTTTACCTATTTCAGTGGCTAATTACGTACATTCATTTATATTCATCAGGAATATTTAACCGTTGAAACATCAAGTGGGTTAAGAGATTCATTAAACGAAACCCACGAAGATGATTTGACTTGTGAAAATGAAACCAATTACAATGTATAGTCAGAATGATTTAGACTGATTAGTATTACGAATAGTTAGAATTACAATAAGAAGATTAAATGATCTACATAATGTACTCTAGGGTATTTGATTGAGTCAAAATAACCATATACGGCACCACCACCACCAACCATAACCAACCACCTTTACCTTATTCACTTTTTTATCAGACCTGTCAGTCAAATACCCTACTGTGAACTTAGTGTGAGTGAAAATCTACATGATAAGACTGATTAGTAATTGATTGATCTCTTCTGAATAAAAAAATCTAACAACTGTAATTTTTATTATTTTATATTTTGTCACCTATATAGTGTCAGTGGTTTTACAAATCTGATAAAAACTATCCTAGTCATTCCAAGTTTCAAAATACTATCCCTAAAATTGATGCAATCATTTTGACAAGAAAAAATGACAAAATTAATAAACCAATACACAAACACAGTTCCTAAGTATTAACACATCAATACCTAATTACTTTAGGTAATGCTATTGCTCTTTAAATTAACGTATAGGCGTTGCTTATTTACAATCAGTGTATATTGTTACAGTAATTTAAAAAAACAATCTTAAACACCAATGTATGCCAATTTAATTTATATTATTATGTCACTTACGTTAATTTTACACAGAGGCTAGGAGAGAAAAAAATATTTTTTTTGTCGTACATGAATGAAATCTCGAAAATAATTGACGTATGGGACATGCATCTTTTTCAATATCAGGATTTGAGCAATTTAATGTACACTAACTGGTTTTTTTTAAAATTAGAAACTTCATTTGCTCGCCCTGAAAAACTGGGGTTTGTCCCTTACGTCAATTCTTATTACAGGTATCGATATGTATGTTTGCCCGGAGAACATTCATAGACGCTAGATGCTAAAGATGACACTTTTAATTAAGGAAAATATCTGGTGAAGAAGTCCTAATTTGCTGTAGAATAAATCAAAACGTAAAAAACCGGTCAAGAGCGAGTCGGACTCGCGCACCGAGGGTTCCGTGCCATCCTTCTTCCTACTTATCCTACTTCCTATCTTACTATCCTACTAATAAGTTTGTGAGGATGGATGGATGTTTGTTACTCTTTCACGCAAAAACTACTGAACGGATATTCATGTTAGGCACACAGATAGTTTATAACCTGGATTAACACATAGGATACTTTTTATACCGATATTCCTATGGGGTAGAGACTTACGCGGGTGAAACCTCGGGGCGCTGTTAGTCATACTTATATGAAAAAGTGTGCTATTTACAGACATCGTTTTAATTTTTTCTATAATCTTTACATAAACTTCTATCAAACAGAATAATTTCAGAGTTTTCTCTATGCAAACTTCGGAGATAAGCGGGGAACGGTATTTTTATTTACATTCTTCATCAAAAGTCGAAAACTATGCGGCTTAAAAAAAAAGAAAAAATGGTTGAGAATGCAAACAGCGCTCTTTCATATAATACCCCAAATGCTCTAGTAGCCCCACTACGAATTTTTAAGACCCCCTTTCAGTCGCTGTTGCAAAAAAATATATACCTACATTTTTATTTATTTTTTATTTGCAAAATAGTTGGGCGAACTTCATCTAAAACTATTCCAAAATTCAAGTTCAAATTCAAATTAATTTATTGGTGTGATTTTTGGTACATTTTTACATGAGATCTTAATAATAAATAACTAGTTCCTCAAAAATCTACCTTAAACGCTTTCACATAATTAGTAATTATTTGAAAAAAGAATAATCAACATATTAAAATAAAATAATTACAACAAAACACAACATTACTTAAGACAGAAAAAAAAGAAAGAGCAAAGCATTAACAATTCTGTATACATATAAATAATTAATGGAAATAAAGTGTCAATGTCAAATAATTCACAATTTATCATTAAGAAATTCGTCAATAGTATAATAACATTTTTCCAATAATAGATGTCTTAATTTGTTTTTAAATTGAATAATATTTAAGTCCTTAATTCCATTTGGTAATTTATTAAATATTTTTGGAGCCATGCAAAGTATGCTTTTGTGCATCAAGGCGGTCTTTGATGGTGGAACACATAATTCATGTCTATATAATATATTTGTCTAATCATTTTATAGCGAAGTTCAGATGCTTTTTTGAATAGGTGCATGTTCTTTTTAACAAATAAAGCAGTCTCAAATATGTACAAGCACGGTAAAGTCATTATTTTTAACAATACAAAATAAGATTTGCAACTATCAGTTATTTGTATTCCGGTAATAGCTCTAATATGCATCTTTTTTGCGATTTGAACACGATGTCCTTATTGCACGAGTTACCCGAAAACATGACTCCGTAGCGTAGTATAGAATCGACATATCCATAGTATACAGTGACTGCCGCTGTTTGATTGACTACTTTCTTTAGTTTATACAAAGCAAAAGCAAACTTACAATTTTTTTAAATTAATATTGAAGTATGTTGTTTCCAATTAAGTTGATTGCCGATTGTTAAGCCTAAAAATTTTGTATTTGCAACTTCTTCAATTTTTTTATTATGAAAGCTTACATTTAATTCCGAATTAGCTACTCTTTGACGAAAATTCATAACTTTTGTTTTCTTCAAATTTATAATTAAATTGTTATGTTCTAGCCAGTTAACGGCTTGTTGTAATGCATTGATTATGTCAGATTCGAAATCTTTATTATTTTTGTCAAGTTTAACAATGATAGTACTGTCGTAAGTTGATAGCATTCGTTGTTCTTGAGATATCTGGCTGTGACAGACAGACAGACAGACTGAGTCGCACCATAAGGGTTGCTTTTTACCATTTTGGTATGGAACAAAAACCCGAATGTCCGCACCCAGCTCTAGCTATTCTATTATTACTCGTATATAGGCGAAAAGAATACTTAAATAAAATAATAGTGTGGAGGCTTTTTAATGCTAAGACCCTCCACAATTGCGAGATATGCAGTCTCACACTGCACCGAGATGTGGTCGTGGTGGACAAGGGCCTCACCCCGCTTACCTTGGCTAAAGAGAACTGGCGCAAGCCTGGTGCTGCAGTCTCGACATAGATAGCGATAGCTATACGACCGAATTCCGTCGCAAAGTCCTAGTGGGGTCCCTAGACGGTCAAAAATTTGTATGACAAACACGAAAAAATCACATGCTTGTCAAGCAATTTTGACAGTCTAGACTGTCAAAATTGCTTGACAAGCATGTGTCATCATTCAGCTGTCAAAATTGCTTGACTACCCCACTGGAACTTTGCGACCCAATTCGGTCGTAAAGCGATCGCTATCTATTATATGTCGAGACTGCAGGCCCTGTAGTGCTTGACACTAACGATCGCAGGGAGGTATGGCAGAGTATGGAGCTTCATGTACGCTTTTCCCGAATCCTACATGGACCCGATGTAGATCTACTAGCGTCAGTAGCCTGCCTGCGTTCCGGTGACTACTTTGGGAAAACCGAAGGTTTTGTCTGGGCAATTATGGACGAAGTTATCATGACCAACAATTACCTAGAGAGATTAAATTTATTAAGGAGGATGGCATCGGTTGACTTCTGTCGGGCATGCCATAGATAATACACTACATGCCACAGATAATACACTACATGCCACTGTCCGGAAGAATCAATCCGACACATATTATCTCCTGCACAGAACACTATTACTCTTTGATCTTCGAGTGTTCTCGTCTAGCTAAGGAAGAGTACAACACTACCTTGTAGCCAGGATAATTCATCAACAACTTGCTCTAGAATACAGACTTTTAGGATTGGAAGTGCCGTACTAACTACAGGTATCTGCCCGACCCAGTTCTCGAAAATGGAAATATCACATTGTACTGGAATCAATGACTTTAATATTTCAGGTTTCATTTCCCGATTTCCAATTGAACTCAAATTTTACTTGCTATAAATCGGATGACAATGAAATATGACTTGACTTGTAGCTGATCTGATGATGAAGCCGGAAGGTGGACATGGGAACTCGGTAATAAAACGACGCAACCCTTTTATGTTTGGGCTCGTTTGATCCGTCTTGACAAGGACTTTTGGTCCTAGATGATATCCAGACTAATAAAAGATTGTTTAAAAAAAATGTTTTTAAACAATACACTTGTTTAGTCCGGAGCTCGTGGCTATGTAATAACAGCCGCCTGGGTCGATCCATCAGGTTAAGCTACGCTTGCCGGAGTTGGTCTGTGGATGGGTGACCATCTTTACATACCGAGACTCGGAAAGCACGTTAAACCGTTGGTCCCGGCCGTCATTCGAGGATCTTTGACAGTCGTTACGGCTCGTCAGAAGCCCGAAAGTCTGACAACCAGTCTTACCAAGAGGTATCGTATTGCCCAGTAACTGGGTTGTGGAGGTCAGATAGGCAGTTGCTCCATGTAAAATACTGGTATTCAGCGGCATCCGGTTAGACTGGAAGCCGACCCCAACATAGTTGGGAAAAGGTTAGGCAGATTGATTGACTTGTTTAGTCCGAGGTCCCGCCATCTATGGGGTCTGCCGCGACGCCTAGCTGTCTCAGAACTCCTCATAGGAGTAGGGCAATAATAATAATAATAATAAGAGCTGGCAACACCAACGTCAACACGTCAAAATTTATTTTCATATATTTTCAGTTTTATATTATTTTCAGTTTAATATTAGTCGCAGTTTTTTTTTATTTTATTTCCTGAGAAAAACCCACACGCCACTGCAAGAAAAAATTATCAAGATAATTTAAATACAGCAATTACCAAAATGTACAAAATACATAAAAAACTGCCAAATCGGAGGTGACATTTGTCATGTCACCTCCGATAAAACAATACAAACCCAAATGAAAATAAAATATGTTGACGAGAGCAGCTGCAAGACGAGCACGCCTACCACCTCCGGACTCTTCGCTCGGCTCCGCCTCGCTGCCGCCGGTACCCAGCCCCACCGTGAGCGCTGTGACGACACCGGCCGCGGTAGTTGCGTCGAGCTCGAGCGACGAGTATTTTTCCCCGCCGACGTCGCCAACACCTGTACGTCGGCAGGGGAGAGGCCGGCCACCGAGAAGCTTGGGACTTAGGGGCCATCCAGCCCCGAGCCGGGTCCCCGCTGCCGGTGGTAGTGTGCAGCGCATGAAATGGACTCAACAAATGAATGAGAACGTCATGCGCGCATATTACGGGGCTACAGAGGGGGGAACTAACCTCACTGCGTACCGCGATAGGATGCTGTCTCTGTTCCAGGCGCTTCAACCAGCCATCAACGTCTCGGCCCAACGACTTTCGGATCAGGTGCGGGTTATCCAACGGAATCACAGATTGGACGACGCCGCGCTTGATAGGCTGCGCTCAGAGGTACTGAGCAATCGTGTCGTCCCTGTCCTGTCACAGACCGCGGTGCAACCTCTAGTCAGTGACATAACCCAACCGCGGTCTTATGTTAATGATGAGGAGGGGGGCGAGGAGATTGTTACGGTAAGTAGCCAGTGTAACGAACGATTGAGGAGCGCGCTGGAGGATGCGATTCGGGAGTTTAGAACTGCCCCTGTCCAACTTAGACCACATTTACCTCGCTTGCCTATGCACAGAACGAATAGGGCGATGGTATGTGCCTTGGATTCGCTGCTTGGTTTTTATTTTGAAAGCAGCGAAGATCTCGTAGATACGCACTCGATCTTGTATTGCGCGGCTATTGCGGCGTGTCGTGTAGCCAATGTCGAATTTCCAAATTGTGACATAGCTACACGACCAAAACCCGCTGTTCCAGCCTGGCAGTGCAGGATCGAGCAGCGTATCGAGGGGACCAGGGTGCTCATCGGCAAACTATACTGCTTCAGGGAGGGCAATACTCGCCCTAGAGTGATGCGCTTTGTGAGGCGGGCGTTCTCGGGGACTGGAATCAGTCCTCAAGAATATATGTCCCGTGTCACAGAGCGCATTGACTTCCTGAAGCAGAAGGTCTGTGCATGGGCAAGCCGTATCCGTAGGTATAAGCGACGGGTTGAGCGGTATACCCAGAATCGCATATTCCAGCATGATCAAAGGTGGGTGTATAGAGCATGGGAGCGACCTGAGCAAAATGTGGCAGACGTATGCCGCCCGGATGATGATGCCACTAGCATATTCTGGCGTAACATCTGGTCGGTGCCCGTTTGCCATACTGAGGCTGAATGGATGCGGGATGTTGAGCGCGTGTGTGACGCCATACCGGAGATGGAGGAAGTAATAATTACTTCCTCCGACGTAGCCAGTGCAGCCCGCCCGATACCGAACTGGAAATCTCCGGGACCGGACGGAGTGCACAATTTTTGGCTTAAATGGCTGCAAAGTTCACACGCGTGCTTAGCATCGCAAGTCCAGTCGGCCTTAGAGTCTGGGTCACTGCCACAGCTCTTTACAACATGAGTTACTCACCTGCTCCATAAGTCAGGTGATGCCACGGAACCCAAAAATTATAGGCCGATCACTTGTTTGCCGACGGTCTATAAACTTCTTACATCCATTTTGAGAGAGAAAATTAATTCTCATTTAGAAAAGAATTCTATTATGTCTGTCTCTCAAAATGGATGTAGGAATGGGTCCCGCGGCACCAAGGAGCTACTCCTCATTGACATGGCCATAAGCCAACAGGTCCGTCGATCCCGAAAGGATTTGTCGACATGTTGGATAGACTATAAGAAGGCCTTTGATTCGGTGCCGCATACATGGCTCTTGAGGGTGTTAGAGTTGTACAAAATTGATACAACTCTGAGCACCTTCCTAACGACGTGTATGGGGCAGTGGAGGACGATTCTTCGCTATCCAGGATGCCGACAAATTCAGGGAAGCAACGAACCTATTAGGATTAAGCGGGGAATATTCCAGGGCGACAGTCTGAGTCCACTGTGGTTTTGTTTAGCCTTGAACCCTCTTAGCACTCTGCTGGAGGGTACAGGGCTGGGCTGTCCTTTGCGGAGAGGGGGTCAGGTAATATCCCACCTGCTTTATATGGATGATTTGAAACTGTTTGCCACCAACAAATTGCAACTGCTGGAGTCACTAAAAGTAACTAAAACTTTTAGTGATTCCATCAGGATGGAATTTGGTGTAGATAAATGTGCAGTCATGCATGTAAAGCGGGGCGGGATTGTGGAATCTGAGGGACTACAACTCTCAGATTCTATAAACCTGAGATCACTCTCCGCAACTGATACCTACAAATACCTGGGTATGTCAGAGGGGTTAGGCATTAACGGACCTGACATGAAAAAATCGTTGCAGGAGCGCTTCTTCGGTCGCCTGAAAAAGGTACTTAATAGTTCTTTGTCCGGCGGCAACAAGGTGCGCGCCTTTAACGGTTGGGTCATGCCGGTCCTGATGTACTCCTTTGGCATACTAAAGTGGACCCAGACGGAACTAGACGCCCTGGATAGGAGAGTCCGGTCACTGCTGACTGCAAACCGGATGCATCACCCACGTTCGTCTGTCATGAGGCTGTACATCCCGCGGAAGTGCGGGGGTCGAGGTTTTTTAAATGCTAAGACCCTCCACAACCGCGAGGTGTGCAGTCTCAGAGAATATTTTCTCAAGGCTGACGTGGGTATGCACCGAGATGTAGTTGCAGTGGACAAGGGACTCACCCCGTTGTCCTTGGCTAAAGAGAACTGGCGCATACCTGTGGTGCTTAGTACCAACGACCGCAAGGAAGTATGGCAAAGCAAGGAGCTTCACGGACGCTTTTTCCGGGCCCTTCATGGGCCCGACGTAGATTTCTTAGCGTCCGTGGCCTGGCTATGCTTCGGTGACCTCTTTGGGGAAACCGAAGGTTCAGTCTGTGCGATTATGGATGAAGTTATGCTAACGAATAACTACCGGAAGTATATAATGAAAGACGGGACGATCGACATATATGTCGGGCATGCCATTGTCCCGGTGAGTCTATCAGACATATTACTTCTGGGTGTTCTCGTTTAGCTAACGGCGAGTATTTGCACAGGCATAATCAAGTAGCCAGGATTATCCATCAGCAACTTGCTCTGAAATACGGCCTTGTGGACTCTGAGGTACCGTATTACAGGTATGTGCCCGACCCAGTTCTCGAGAATGACCATGTCACGTTATACTGGGATCGATCTATTATCACTGACAGGACTATTGTAGCCAATAAGCCTGATATAGTGGTAATAGATCGATCAGTGCGCCGCACAATGATAATCGATGTCACTATCCCGCATGACGAGAACCTCGTGAAGGCTGAGAAGGAGAAACAATTGAAGTATCTCGACTTAGCCCACGAGGTTGTCGCTATGTGGAATGTGGACTCGGCAATCATTGTGCCGATAGTCGTTACGGTCAATGGCCTTATCGCTAAGAGCCTCGACCAACATCTCAAGAGGCTCTCGTTGGGTGGCTGGGTGAAGGGCCTGATTCAGAAGGCAGTACTCCTTGATACGGCGCGTATTGTGAGGAGGTTCCTGTCTCTGGGGCCCTAACCACCGGTAGCTTGGACCCTGCACCCGCTACCGGCGGATCACTATTTTTTATATTTTTAAATGTTTTTATAAAAATATTTAAAAATGTAATAAAATAAGTTTAAAAAATAAATAAAGGACATAATAATAGTAATTTATTTTCTCTCAAAAAGGTACAATTTTGGTACATAGTTTCAAAGTTACGTGCAGAATCAATAAAACACAATTCTATTCAAATACAACTTTATTTAAAAAAAAAGTCAACACTTTCACTTAAGAATACATTTTATTGACAGTATATTTGTTTCAAAATGAATAAAAACCTACAAGTTAGTATTTTGATTGCATATTGAAACTAAATGCTAGATTATGTAGTATAAAAATATTATGGCTTATGTTTTGGCTCAGAACGAACACAATGTTAAACTTATTGCTAAATATTTTTTTAGATTTATAGCGTGTTTATAAGATGAATACAGCTTCAAGTTGTACCAATGTTTAGTACCTATAGTTTGACCACTACCGCTTTACCGCGGGGGGCGGGGGGCCGCACCGTGAGCGTTGACGAATGAGCGGCTTGCAGTGCCCCTCCGTCTCGCCGCGCACATAACTAAGGCGCGGTACAGCGGTAGCGGTCAAACTGTAGTAACTATATTTTCGGCATCGAAGTCGTTCCCACACCTCGTAGCAATTGCTTGTTTTTTTTTTTTTTTCAAAAATTTTTAACTTACATAGGGTTTTGACCCCACTACGATTTTATTATCTGTTAAGGTCACCGTAAGTTTGTGAACATCGTTAGTTTATAATCTATCTCGCGAGATTGTAAACTGTCGATAAATTGTAAACTTTACCATACTGCTTACAATATATTATAATGTATTAATTTTCGATAGTTTATAATCTATCCATGTCAAACCATCAAATTGTGAACGAACCTGCACTTACTGATAGGGTTCATAATCTGTCCGATTTTATCACTCGTAAAATTGTTAACCGTCCCAGATTGGTAGTGATTGGTCTTGGCTGTAGCAATTGGTCTCAGTAACTAAGGCAGGGCACCCCGACCAAATGGGTTAGGTTAGAAAGTTGTTCGTAATTAATACTTGGCTATTTAGTATTAACGCAAGGTGCGTTCGTCGCATGCAAGTTCGATACCAGTTCACAATTATTTTATTTTTTTGGGATGTGTTTGCTCTTGACTCTGATCTAGGTCAGAGGTGACAGAGACAAAGTCGACTATGGAGTGAGCTTACCCAGAAGAAGCCTGTTCACTCTCACTTTGAAGAGATTCGCGTTGTATGCGTTCGGAAACACAGACGCAGGTAGTGAGTTCCACTTTTTTGCTGTGCGCATTATAAAAGACATTTGGAAACAGATTGTCGGTTTGCCATGGATAAATAATGCGCTGAAAATAGGGATGATGACTAAAAAATGATATTTTGTCCGTCATGTAGATTATTAAAATATATTGGACACGTATTTTTTCTTTTTCTACGTAATCAAAAGATTACGGCGATACATTGAGTTAAAATGTGGCATGACGTCACGTCTTGGTAGATTTTATACGTAGAAGTGACGTAGCAAGCCCCCACTCCCGAACTTTAATGCGAGTTATCTAAGTCATTTTTTATTAATACGATAAAGCAAAAAATACGTATCTAATATTTTTTTATTATCTAACTGACGGACTAAATAGAATTTCTTTTTTTTTACCCAGGCATCATCCCTATTGTAAATGGTTTGGTTCATTATTTTTCGATAGTTTATAATCTCGCGAGATAGATTAGAAACTATCAAAGTTCATAATCATACGGTGACATATAGATTGAGATAAATTCTTAAACACGTATAAGACATCACACTTGTATTCCTCAAAAAGTTTGTTGTAAAGTGCACCCTATTCCGGTAATATTACAGCTTCATTTCGCTGTTGGTATCGGTACAACTGAAAGTTCCTATTTCGCAGTAAATAGCAGACAAAACTATTATTAAATGATTGCTAGATTATAATGGTGTTACAATATAAAACATTTCACAACTGGAACTAGGTACAGTAATCCCCCAACTTTTTTTGGCCGGGCTGAAGTGAGCGCGACCGCCATCTTGCGCCATCTGCGCATGGTATTTTCCCAAATACCTTAATTTTGCATTCTGCGCATCGGATTGCGCCTACGTTCAACCCAGCCAAAAGAATTGGGGACTATGTGCATTTAATTGCTATTATAAGGCGTTTTTAGCAGTTGGCAGAAGTTATATTGCTTGGGTATCTAACTACCTTTCGTTAGAATATTCTTTGATTGACAACAACAGATTTATGTCCCAAAATGACATCACTTTTGTATTTGTTAATAAATTAACTTTACAAACTTTAAGAGGCGCTTTAGACCATCGAACTCTTACTATGGGACTAACTTTGAAATAGCGTAAAAAAACCTGATGTTCCATACAGATAGAACAGTAGGTATTGAACTTTCCTGATTTTTTTTTCGCGATTTCAATGTTGGCCCGAACCATACAGAGATGTATGGTTCGCTCACATTTCGCCAGTTATGTTTAAGTCCCATATAAAAAGAGACTGCTACACACAGCTAGGGAAATTTATTGTCAAAGAAATTGACACCCTTCGTCAATTCGCCGTATCATAAAACTATAAACGTTGAATGTCGGCAGCCAACTAGCTTAATAATAGCCGTTCAGCGTACTTTGAAAGTAGCACTCGCCGGCCGCGACCGCGGCACCGCTCGCTCGGCTCGCGCTCAGTTGGTCCTAACCTATCTGGTCGGGGTGCCCCGGCTTAGTTACTGCGACCAATTATTGAATATCATTCAGGCCGCTAGTTGAAGTGCGTCGTTTAGTTAAAAGTCTAGGCAGTTAACTGAAAGGCTAATTAATCTAGTTATATACGGACAATTTAAGTATATTTTTAATTTTTATTTGAGATGGGTTTGCTCTTGACTATAGTCTAGGTCAGAGGTGATAGAGACAAAGTCGACGATGGAGTGAGCTTACCCAGAAGAAGCCTGTTCACTCTCACTTTGAAGAGATTCGGGTTGTATGCGTTCGGGAACACAGACGCAGGTAGTGAATTCCACTCTTTTGCTGTGATGAAGGATGTTTGGAAGCGCTTAGTGCGAATTGGTGAAATGGTAACTTACAGTGCGTCTAGATGTTCGATGGTAGAAGGAGGCCGGGGGGATGAGGAAGTAGTTGAGTTGGTAGTCAATTTGCTTAACAATTACTTTCTCCGGGTTTACATCGGGAAATATTGGTTGTCGTCACAAAACGAAGGTAGTATAGCGGACGGTATTAGTAATATTATTATAATATTGTCTATATGTCTGTAACAGGTAACTGCAAGTAACATTCACTTTAACATTTATTATTGTACATTATTTATTGCTTGCCGTTAGCTCTAGCATGCGTTACACTCGCCACATGGTTTAGGATTGTCAAAAACCCAAATATAGGCAGAGTTCATGTACTATCAACACAACGTACGCCTTTACACCTTAAGGTTGCTTTTTATTCATTGAAGAAATCCTGCCTCTATGGTTCTTTGGTCTGATGGAACTATAGAAAATCGGAACGGCACAAAACATTTGCAAGCAAAATTGTCTCAAAAGGTCTGGCTTTTGTCGATGGTAAAACGGTACAAGGATCAGAAGCCGCCATTTTTTTTTAATACGATGGCATTGAGTTTAGTTAAGTAAGATAAGAGTGGGTCCCATCGGTGGGCCCTCAAACATTTAGTGAAATGTTTTTGGAGGGGGAGCAACAATGTGGAATGTACCTCCATTGAAAAGGGAGGAACTTTCAGCCAGAATGGTGTAATGTCTGGTGGGTTTTTCAGTTGGCATATTAAGTATGTTGGAGCTGGTATCGTGTTACCCAGGTTACTGGGTTGTGGAGGTCAGTTAGGCGGTCGCTCCTTGTAAAATACTGGAGTTCAGCTGCAGCCGGTTAGACTGGAAGCCGACTCCAATATAGTTGGGAAAAGGCTAGGCGGATGATGTGTTGGAGCTGATGCCTTCCATACAAACTGACTTACTCAAAACAGATTTTTGACAACCCTACCCATGTAAGGCAAATCTAGTAACTAAATTAGTCCCAGTTATAGTTCGCGTCATGTAAGTTTGCCGCTCTGAAGTAGGCTACAAATGGCTGCGCAGTAGTCAATGTCCATACTAAAAGAGCAGCGCACCATGTCATGCGCATCGGAAAGCCTGGTTTTAGAGCGGCAAACTTACATGACGCGAACTATATATAGAAAAATTTATTGTAACAATATTATTTATACTTTATAGTTATTAGCCATTATATCTATTATTCGTTTATAAAGGTATAAAATCTTGTACAGGGCAGTATTATAGTTTGACCAAGACCGCTATAGCGCCGTAGGTATGTGCGCGGCGAGACGGGGGGCAGTGCAAGCCGCTCATTTGTCAACGCTCACGGCGTCCCACCGCTCATTCGCCAGCGCTGCACCCCGCTGCGCCGCGAATTCCTAAGGCGCGGTACAGCGGTCTTGGTCAAACTATAGTAGATAACTGTAGATAGCCACAACATTATTATTATTTTATGATTACATAATTATTTTTCTAGACAACAGTTATATTTAAATCTACACTTTCTATATTACACTCCAAAAAAATAAGATCTCATTTAGTTAAAAAAAAATAAGAAAAATCTAGTACTCTTTGATATTACCTTAAAATGATGCTTATTATTCTAAGAGGATTATTAATTATAATAGGGACGATGTCTAATTTAAAAAAAAATCTATTTAGTCGGCCAATCAGATAATAAAAAATATTAGACACTTATTATTTTTTATTTATCGTATTAATAAAAAAATACTTTGATAAAACGCATTACAGTTGCGGAGTGGGGGCCTCGCTACGTCACAACTACGTATAAAATCTAGCAAGACGTGACGTCATGCCACATTTTAACTCAATGTATCGCCGTAATCTTTTGATTAAGTAGAAAAAGAAAAAATACGAGTCCAATATTTTTTAATAATCTAAATGACGGACAAAAAAGAAATTTATAGTCATCATCCGTATAAGGATGTAGAAGCACACTTGCAAATGATATTGTTGGTATACATTGTGTAAATTCTAAACGCATTATGGTCACCTTATGGCTTCAAACACAGAAATTTTTAGTAATTATAAGACCAAAGTACCTTTTCAATATAATCTGCGGGATAGTTGCGAAACACATTTACAATCAAAGAGACCACGCATGAAATAGGTATTCAATAGGGCAATTTGAACTTACGAGAGTTGTATTGATAATTTTATAATTCTGTAAATAGGTACTTGTTAAGGGACTACCCTGGCGCTTTCACCTTAACAGTTATCTGTACACACAACATGCACGGACTTCATATTTTTTATATGATCTTGCATGCTTTAATTTGTGTGTAAACGCATGTTATGACAAATAACTTATCTTTATCTGACGATAAAAAATCGGCTCCTACTGGCTTTTAGAAACCGGGTGAAACTCTCTTTTTATCGTCAAAAGATCTTAATTACGGTGTATTTATAAATTTATTGTGTTTAGAAGTCATAAGATACCAAATCCATGTATCTAGCGACTTACTATTGTAGGTAATATGGAATTGGAACTTGTGTAAAGGCTGTTTTAAAGGCTGGACGTCCACTAACTTAGAGAATGTTGATAGAACCTTCTCGATTTTCGAACTGGATTCCATCTCCGCTTTAGTAGACGCTGGGTTTCATATCTGTGGAATAGAACTCATTTAGATTTAACACAGTTTGACTAGTTAGGCTTCATTCGCAGTAATTCGATTGTTGGTTACGATTCGATTTAGTTCTCATAATGCTGTGAAAAAGAAAGGTCGCCTAGGTACTTTTACCCATATGAGGGCCTGAGGGCTTTATGTTTTTGCAGATGAAAACGTGACGAACAGATATATTTTAGTAGTGTAACAAACGATATTATATAGTCCATACTTTATAGTGAGCAGTGCAGGTTGTGTAGCTACATCAGAGCGCATGCGCGGGCGCGAGCGCGCGCAGCAGTCGCGACTGCGTGTGCGCACCGAACAACACGCACAGCAGCGACACGCCGTAGCCTGTGGCGCGCTCGCCCTGGAATAACGAAAACAACGAATTATGTAAAAAATATTAAATCACCAAATACATAAAGTAAAACCTTACACTACTTTTAAACTTTTACGCAGTCGAGTAAACATAACTATTCATCTAAAAACGGGCCAAGTGCGCGTCGTACCATGCACAATGTAGGGTTCCGTAGTTGGGATGAATTTATACCAAGAACAACTTAACATTGTAGTTGAAAAACTCCAAATGTAAGTTGGGCGACTATTACTCGTGAACTTATAAAGCCTACTTAGCTGTGATAGTTTCCATTTAACTTCGTTATACAGAATGAATTTTTCAAGTGGGCGTGGATAGCCAAATCCGAAACTAAGAGGAATAGAGGAAAGTACTCAAAGCAGTCGCGGGCTCGATTTTGATGAAAACTAAAACTACATCATTGGACTTTTGAAAAATCAATATCAAGGTTTAATAGGTACCATACGAAAAATAAAAAAAAGTATTTTGTTAAAAATGAGCTCTTTCCGTTAGTTTGTCGTATGTTATTACTTCCCAGAATTTGATCCTTATTAGCGACACTATCGAATGGTGTAATAATACAGTATGTTTTTTTTTTCAAAATCGATTCCTGGCTAGAAATATTCATTTTTCAAAATTCCAATGATGCTGTTTTAGTTTTCATCAAAATCGAACCCGAGACTCCTTTGAGTACTTTTCGCTACTCCTCAGTTTCGAATAAAATTTGGCCATCAGTTGTGGTCAAATTTAACGGTGTGGTACAGACCATCAAACCGAACAACTTTCTCCTTGAGACCAACATCGTAAACGAGAAAAAAATATCAACTGTCCCATACAAAATTTCAATACAACCTACTCGACCCAAATGTATGGGACGACTTACGCGACTATAAACTTTCGAAAAATTGTGAACTACAAAATACCATTTACAATTTAACGCAGTATCTTTCGATAGTTAGTTAGTAGATAGTAAAAACCGAAAAAAAAAATAGATAATTAACTATTAAAAACACATTTTTATTGTCGCATTTATTTAACTCATCTCAAAAGCAGATCATAATACTTTTTTAGCTGAGTTTATTAGATAACACAAGAGAGGTATGTTTTTAATAATTACCTATTAAATTAATATTATTTACTAGTTCGCTAATTGATCACATTTAAAAAAAAAAACATCTTTTCATTTAACATTCTTAAAAACTTGGCCACGTGTGAGCGAGAGTGGTGACAAAATGTGTCAGGCCTCTTAAATCGATCCTATCTTATCTCTTCAGACTGACTTAAGCCCTAAAACGAAACTGCTGGGACTACCATTTTTATGCAAAAGGTAGTTCCATATTTGCATGAGCAATAGAATGTCAGCCAGTAAAACATAACGTTGCCCATTACGCTTAAATATGACTGATTTCACAAATTAAGGCACTATTATTAATATTAGAATCTAAAACCTATTCGACAGAACCAGCAAAATTGGTAGGCTTCAATACCCACAAGGTTTAGTTGTTGATAACTTACGCAGTGCGCCGGCGCAGCCATGTCGACGTGTAGCCAGTTGCCGGGGAAGTCGAAGCCGAGGTGTGACAGGATGAACAGGCCCGCGCAAGACGTCTGCGCGTTGTTGCGGTCCTGGAAGTAAAGCATATAATTTAGAAAGATAATAATTTTTTGGCGGCAAACATTAACAACGGTATTTAGGATTAGTTCACAAGTTGCTTGGGTTTTGTTGTGCTATTTCTCTCTACCGTGACCAAAAGACCTTTTGGACTTTTGGAGCTGTTTTAGAATTCTGACGTTCTATGAATAACCGTGTTTATCCAGTACGACAGTACAACTTTCGACTCGAGCGTATACAAGTGTGTCATCCATGGATTATTTACTAATCACAAAAAGGCGTCGGTCGACAAAGCCCTCTCCGTTCACCACCCACCCGCATCCGTGTAGCGCTTCAAAAACCTAAAACGAATAAAATACCTTTCATAAAAAACTTAACAGCTTCTAGAATCGGTGCCAAGCTAAGGAGCCTTGACATCGAAGAATTGAAGACACCGACTACAGAAGCTGTAAGTTTTTTATGAAAGTTATTTTATTCGTTTTAGGTTTTTGAAGTCGGTTTTTACTTTTTTAAAGTACATTTATTTTTCCATTTTTATTTGAATATACAATTACATAAGCCCAAGACGAACGAAAAGAACAATTAACAAAATCCGCTTAGAAATGCCGGAGATACAGTACATTTATACAACGTGTAACGTTAAATGCGCAAAACCTGAAAATAGTTTGATCAGAATAACGAGCATAATCAAATACTTTATAATATAGGTCACATTTCTCAAAAAATCTTCATTAAAAACTTTGTCGTGTCTATTTATTAATAGGTCAAGCCATCACATGCGCAAACCCGCCAAAATAGGTAAACAAACACAAATTGTTGTCGACCAATTTAAATTTTCTCATACGCGGGATAATAATAGCTTTTATTTCAATGCAAATACGAATCATCCATACAATACCATGAATAAGACAATTTGAAGTAAACAATAATAACAAAAAAAAAAAAAACCTATCTTTTTTAACTTATGCGTAACCTAAGGGTTAGAAAGAGAAATGGTGATCTGCACGGAGGCGGTGCGTGCAAAATACGTGACAGTGGCCATGTTTACTTCAGTCTGAGCGGCGCCGGCACATGCGTCACGGGTGTAATTGTTTTATCCCGTTACCACAGCGGCGCGTGCGCGCGAATTTCGCGACTATGGCGTTTTTGTACAGACGCCAGCACATCAAGCTACTACAATCTGTCAGATTTCTTTAATAGATTTTCGACTTTATTGCTAAGGCATTAAGTTCAAGGTTGATTGGTAAAATCTGACAGATTCGGGTAGGTTGACCTGCTGGCGTCTGTACACAAACATTCAATATTGTGTAATGGTGAGAATGTTGACGCGTTGTAATGACAACGTTAACTTGGTAGTGCGACGGTTTTGAGAAGAGTTCGGAGTATTTGTATACACCGTTGGATTTTTTGTGGGGTCGAGTAAAAGCGCTAGTGTATGACGATGGAAATGGACCAACTCATGTGACGGAACTGTGTAATAAAGTGAAAAGTGACACTCAAGTACTCGAATCGCTGAAAATTAAGGGTCAATTCCCATTGAAAGAGCAGCGGTCGGCAGCGGCCGGCAGCAGCTTTAATATTAAGAAAGTTCATAGTCATTTGAAGGCAAAGGAGGGACCGCGCTGCCCCTCGCGGCGCCGCGCTGCCTCTCGCGGCGCCGCCTCTCCATTGCCTTCAAATGACTATGAACTTTTTAATCACGTAGATAAGGTTCTTAATATTAAAGCCGCTGCCGACCGCTGCTCTTTCAGTGGGAATTGACCCTAACTTAAGAAGGAGGGCTGTGTTGTGTATTCATTATCTTTGCTACCGCAACGAGGGGACCTGGAAGTTGAGATACCTAATTATCTACTTACTACACGGTCACATTATCTGGAGACCTCGCTGGAATGCGAACCTCCCGCCCCGTTCTCCTTTCACCTCCCCGCGCTCGCCACGGCGCGTCAGTACGGTTAGCACTTTCGTTGCCGATACGCGTCGTCTTGTTTTCGTGGTATATTTTTAAACATTTCATTGTTACGTTTGGACTTTTATTGTTATTTTGTTATTGCTGTTACGTTAAATTATTGTTTTTGTTGCAACGTTGGACATTTTTGTTAAGTTTGGACATTTTGGTTTAGTTTGGACATTTTTGTTACTATTTCGTTGCTTTGAAGTGGGACAGTGAAAGTTTTTTCAAATATGGGAAAACCTATTCACAGTGAAGCAAGAAATTTAATCCTGAAAGTTCTCGCTTTCTTTGAATCAGAGAAAGCTAACAAGCAATTCGTAATACCTGTAGATCAAGTTGTTAAACGAACCTGTGCTGCAACAGGAATATCAAAATGTACTTTGATGAGAATAAAAAAGGAGGCCAAAGAATTGCGGCATGCGTCACTGCAACATGCTACACCGAGTACGAGTACTAGTCAAGGTTCTAGCAACGATACACGTGAAGAAAAATTGTCAACACCAGGTAAAAAGCGCAAGAAGTACAAAAAAAAAATCGAAATTGATGATTTTGACATCTGTGCCATACGTAATATTATTAGCAGTTTTTATACTGTAAGAAAAGAAATCCCAACATTAAAGAAAATCTTGGCAGTCGCTAAAAGGGATATAAATTTTAAAGGTGAAAGAAGTTACCTTAGAAAAATTTTAATTGACCATTTGGGATATAAATTCAAAAAATGTAAAAATGCCCGTACAATCTTAATACAAAAGCCAGATATTGCCGCGTGGAGGGCTCGCTACCTGCGCCGGATGAAAGAAAACAATGACCTTGGCGCAGATAAAAAACCGGTTACGTTTCTAGACGAAACATGGATTCACTCGCACTACACCGTTAATAAATGTTGGCAAAATAGTACCGACAGCAGTGTAAAAAAAAATTTTAACCCCGGCCAGAGATGGATTCTTGTGCATGCTGGGGGAGAAAACGGTTTCATACCAGGCGCAGAATTACTATATAAATGCAAACAGACAACAGGCGTCTATCATCGTGAGATGGATACGGATAATTTCCTAAAATGGCTCAAAGAAAAGTTGATACCTAACTTACCGCCGAACGGTATAGTCGTCATTGACAATGCACCTTACCATTCAACTCAATCAATAAAGGCACCCACGAGTGCATCACTCAAATCTGTTATGCAAAACTGGTTGCGTGACAATAACGTTCCGTTTGACGAGAACATGACAAAACAGGAATTGTACCCGATAATTTTAAGGACAAAGCCTCCAAAAAAATACGTCGTAGACGAATTAATGAAAGAGAATGGTCAGGAAATAGTACGTCTGCCACCCTATCACTGTGACTTAAATCCGATTGAATATATCTGGAATCTAGTGAAGCAAAGGGTGGCAGACAAAAATGTTAGCCAGTCAGAAAAAGAAATAGAAAAATTAACAAGAGATGCGATTAATTCCATCACACCTTCCGACTGGAAAAAAGAAGTAAATCACGTTGAAAGATTACAACAGGAGTATTGGGAGAAAGACCACCTTGAAGAAGAAAATGTTCGTGAAATAATTATATCCCTAGGCGAAGAGAGTTCGGACAGTGAGATCAGCGATAGCGATAATGAGACAATGACTGGCATCGAGCCAATCGTGTATTCTGAAGAAGATTTTTAGTCTGTAGTTTTGTGTAATAAACACTTCTTGTACCCACTTAACCAAGATTGTTTCATTTATTTTTCATCATTTTAATCATATCATTCATTATAATAATATTAACTACATTAAATTAATTAACACAATATTTGTTTTGTTGGAATCTTATTGTTTATAATAATATCCTACTAGAGGATGCTTGTTTTGCGCACCATATCAGAGCACCGAAGCGACGTGACGTCATCGACGCCAGGTCTCGAGATAATGTGACCGGGTAGTAATTAACTGCAAATAAGTTGATTACGTGCCAATTATTTGTAAATACAGTGATTTAAACACGCCAACATTACTTACGTAGCACCTACTTAGGTTAGGTACCTGCCTAATCACCACGTCATAATTACTGTAGGTGAAAAGCTATATAGCTATTATTATATTAGTCTTTGCTATTTAGTCAGAAAATGTGGGTTACCTAATGTTGCCAGTCCAAAGCCTGGAAAAGTGTGATGTTCAAAAATAACCTAAGTTCTTTATGACCGTAGATAGTAAATAATAATGCTAGCGCGGGCGCGGCGTAGCGGGCCGGTGTCGACTCCTCCTTCGATTGACCGTCGGCGCAGACGCAAGAAACGATCATAATTGCCAGTAAAACTAAAACAGCACATAAAACCTTTACAATTTTTTAAATTATTTTTTTTCTTTCTGAAATAGGTCAATTGAACTAAAAATCAGTTGGGGTGTCGTGAGGTTTTGCGCATTTAACGTTACACGTTGTATATATAAAACTTCGTACATAAGTTTAATTACCTAATGCATTATATACTAAAACCTTCCTGAAAGTATGTAGATCACGCTAGAGAAAGAATCATAAAAATTGGTTCATTAGTTTTTGAGAAAATCGCGGACATAGAAACTTACATACATACGGGTCGAATAGAGCACCTCATTTTTTGAAGTCGATTCACGTCACGTAAGTTTGCCACTCTAGAAACAGGCTTTCCGATGCGCAAGGCATGGCGCGTTGCGGTTTTAGTGTAGATATTGATTACTGCGCAGTCATATGTAGCCTACTTCCGAGCGGCGAATGGTACGCGAGCGTGCACCCGCGCGAGGTTTACCGCACGGCCTTAATGTAATAACCAATTAATTTTTTTTTTTTTTTTGTGAATGGCATCTCGTAGTTGACCTAGAGAGGTCGAGACTACTTAACCGGACTATCCTGTGGCTGCCTTAAGAAAACTCAAAGCCTCCAGCCAGGGGCAAAAAACTTACAGACTAAGCGACTACACGCTAAGGGCTCCCCCTGTGGGGAACGGGCCTCGGCTTAGGGCGTCGCTGGGGGGAGGACAGCAAGATGGAACAGGCTGGATCAGATTAGAATTATTATTGTCAGGGGAGTTTAAAGCTACAGGCTCAGCTACGCCACCAGCTGGCACATCATACCCGAGCAAGGGACGGGGGGGAGGACGATTATTACGGGGTCGTCGCGAGGGACCTCGGCGGCGAGGTCGGAATGTCGATTTGTTTTTGTTCCTACGGTCCCTACTGCTCTCCTGGAGAAGAGTTATGGGGTCGTCGGGATCTGAGAGGACAAGCCTGGGGCGGCGGACCTTACTAATACGAGAGGGGACATAGCTAGCCGCCTCGACAACCAATGGGTTGCAATGGTTGGTGGCTGAGTCGAAGAAACGCTTGGAATTGCGTTTCAAGAACTGGGAGATGGTGGGAATATCGAGATCCACGTGGAGGATTTCGTTCCGAACGAACCAAGGGGCTCCCGTTGCCTTTCGGAGGAAACGGTTTTGGAGGGCCTGCATCCTATGAATGAGGTGGGGTTTTGCGTGCGCAAACACTGAACCCGCATAGGTCATGCTGGGGCGAATGCACGCTGTATAAATGCGCAATTTGCACCTAAGTGACAATTTGCTACGTGCATTCAGAACGGAGTGGAGTCTACCGAGAGCGAAAGCGGCGCGCGAACGCACCTGCTTTATGTGCTCAGCGAAGGAGAGGTGGTGGTCGAGGGTCACACCGAGGTATTTGGCTCGCGTCTCCCAAGGGATCGGCTTGCCGAACATGGTGATCGGTCGGGTGTAATAACCAATGGCATTTTTTTGTATAAATACGTACCGCCACACTATTCTTCATATCCGCGACGCAGCTGGTGAACTCGGTGAAGTGCAGCTCGGGCGCGAAGGGCAGCGGGTGCGCCAGGTCGCCGGAGCGCAGGCCGGCCGACACGCACAGCGCCTCCAGGCGGCTGCTGTTGCACACGATGGCGGCGTGGTACTTGCCGGTCGCTGTGCCCTGGGAATACGATATTTTATTACTATCAATAATTTACACACGGGTCGATCCATCAGGTTAAGCTACGCTTGCCGGGGTTGGTCTGTGGATGGGTGACCATCTTTTCATACCGAGACTCCTCCGTGCCTCGGAAAGCACGTTAAGCCGTTGGTCCCGGCTGTCATTCCTGGATCTTTGACAGTCGTTACGGGTTGTCAGAAGCCCGAAAGTCTGACAACCAGTCTTACCAAGGGGTATCGTATTACCCAGTAACTGGGTTGTGGAGGTCAGATAGGCAGTCGCTCCATGTAAAATACTGGTATTCAGTTGCATCCGGTTAGACTGGAAGCCGACCCCAACATAGTTGGGAAAAGGCTAGGCAGATTGATTGATTGAATTTATATGAAGTATGAGGAACAGGGTGTAAAGCTCACTCATACTCCATAGAAAAGGGAGGATCCTCAGACGAGACGGGTGTTGCGTCTGGTGGGCTACTGCTCGACGGTTGATATAATAATAATAATATCCTGGGACATTGTTCACACACGGTCATCTGATCCCATACTAAGCAGAGCTTGTACTATGGAAAGCAGATAACTGATATACTACATACACTACTTTTTTTTTTTGTAAATACATACTTATATAGATAATAATTACACCCCGACTCAGGACAAACAGACATGTTCATGTACACAAATGTTTGTCCTGGATGGGAATCGAACCCACGACCAGCGCCATGATATGCGGTATCTGAACCAACCACGCCACCTGGCTTGTTAATCCTATCTGATGTCAGGATGTTGTATGTACGTAGTCGGGCCATAAGTTCTATCACATAGGTAAAATTTCGAATTTAGAATGCAAGCCGAGGAAAATATTATGGGCATTCGAAATTTGAATATTTAAAGAAAATAAAAACAAAGGCTTTCTGGAATTTTGTTCATTTTTTAAAATGCAGTGGACGCGCAAAGAAGACAGAGTCGCAGTAATTGCATTGCATCGTTGCGGTCACGCGCCAACTGAGATTTTCAAACTGCTGAAAATTTTGAAAATTCCACAGATTTATTTATCGTACTATCAAACGACTCAGGGAAGTTTCAAGATTAGATGATAAACAATGGAGCGGTCGACCTCGTACTGTTCGGACTCCAGCGGTCATCAAAGCAGTGAAGGCGCGAATCCAACGAAGTCCTGTCCGCAAGCAAAAAATGTTGGCTCTGCAGATGGGACTAAGCAGAACTACTGTTAAAAGGGTGTTAAATGAAGATCTAGGACTGCGTGCTTATAGAAAAAAAAAACAGCACATCTTCTTAACGCACGGCTGAAGAAAACCAGACTCGAAAGAAGCCGGGTTTTGTTAAGGCGGTACGCGGGAAAAAAATACCGCGAAATACTTTTTTCAGACGAGAAAAATTTTAATGTTGAGGAGAGTTTCAACAAACAAAATGATAAAGTGTATGCACACTCTAGTGAAGAAGCGAGCAGACGTGTGCCACGTGTTCAGTGTGGTCATCACTCTTCGGCATTCATGGTTTGGCTTGGGGTGTCCTATTTGGGTCCAACGGAGGTTTTTCTTTTCAGTGCCCTTGTATACACAGTCCTAACAAACATTGTGGAACATTGTTCACAATGTTCGTAAACAAGCACTGGGTATTTCAGCAGGTTTCTGCGCCGGCTCATAAGGCGAAAAGTACCCAAAACTGGCTCACGACCCGTGGAATCGACTTTATCAGGCATGAGGATTGGCCCTCATCCAGTCCCGACTTGAATCCCTTGGATTACAAAATATGGCAGCACTTGGAGAAGGTATGCGCTAAACCCCATCGCAACTTGGGAGTCACTTAAAGCATTCCTGATTAAAGCAGTCGCCGCATATTGACATGAACGTCGTGCGTGCTTCGATTGATGACTAGCCTTGCAGATTGAAGGCTTGTATCGAAGCACGAGGAGGACATTTCGAATAATTTTAATGTGGTGTAAATCTGTTTTATACCCTTTTATTTATTTATTTATATATAGGTTGTAGTGCGTAACTCATTGTGCCAGTTATTTAACTTTCCATATGTGACAAAACTTATGACCAGACTAAGTATGTATATGCCAGTCGCGCGGAAAACTCTTCTTGCGCGATGTAGGATTTGTGTGACGTCAGGTCTTTGATGCGTAGTTCACATGTAGCGTTGTAGATGCCGCCACAATTGAATACTAGTTTTAAAGATGTTGCTAAATACAGATGATTTCTGAAAAAGCTAATAAAATCGGTGGAAAAAGGAGAAGTAGCACGCTTTGTTACGCAAAACGGTCATTGTACTGAATAGCGCGAAATATAGCGTAACTGCTGAATTTTTTTCGCGATTTCAGGTTTGATCCCATAGTAAAAGTTGTTCAAATTGTATACAGTAAGTACCCTAGAGTTATGGTATATAAAAAAACACGTTATATAGTTTACCATTTTCTTACCAATTCCTGTAGTTAAGTTTTATAGAGATTTAATACCGCCATTTGCCTTATAATCCAAGATTTTGACTTTTACCACATTTGCCATATCCTATCAATACTAGAAAGGTGTGTTAGGCAACCATAGCGTCGAACACTACTTTCTACATAATAAAAAAATATATAATATTTTACGTACCTGTGCCCCGGTCAAAGTGGCGACATCTACAATGGTATCAGCTTTCAGATCTCTAGACGCGTACACCACGCCGTCGCTGAGGACCAGACGACCTGTAATATAAAATAAAAGAAAACTATGATTATCGAAAACTTGCTGCTGCCGTTGGTTTTTCTCGCATTCCGGATCAAAAGTGTTATTTACACAATGATCTACCAGTTTTAGAGGAGTTCGTGGCTAAGTAATAAAAGCCGCACGGGTCGACGCATCAGGCAAGCTTAATGAGCTTTCCGAGGCACGGAGGAGTCTCTATGACTCGGAAAGCACGTTAAGCCGTTGGTCCTGGCTTTCATTCGTGGATCTTTGACAGTCGTTACGGGTCGTCAGAAGCCCGAAAGTCTGACAACCAGTCTTACCAAGGGGTGTCGTAATACCCAGTAACTGGGTTGTGGAGGTCAGTCGCTCCATGTAAAATATTGGTATTCAGCTGCATCCGGTTAGACTGGAAGCCGACCCCAACATAGTTGGGAAAAGGCTAGGCAGATTGATTTTTGACTAAGTACCAGTTTTAGACATTTCATTTAAAATTGCGCAGCCATTTATCCATGGTTGAGTAACAAACATCTTTACCAAATTTTTTTAATTTTGAGTGACCTATTTTAAAACACATTTGTGTAATATTGATTAGTTACCTTCAGCGTCCGTGTTGTTGATTTCAACGGTGCGTCCTGAATACAATGTGTGGATATCATCAGGTCTGTAAATAAATAAACATATATTATTGCACTGTAGTGACTGTTTTTAGGGTTCCGTACCCAAAGGATAAAACGGGACTCCGCTGTCCGTCTGTCACCAGGCTGTATCTCATGAACCGTGATAGATAGACAGTTGAAATTTTCACAGATGATGTATTTCTGTTGCCGCTATAACAACAAATACAAAAAAAAAAAATCGCGTTTGTTGTATGGAAGCCCCATACAACAAACGCGATTTTTGTGCTCGTTCTTATAGATAATGGTACGCAACCCTTTATGCGCGAGTCCGACTCGCACTTGGCCGGTTTTTTCTTTTTTTTTTTCTAAAACACTGCTTACTTAAGAATTACTTACTAAAGTCTGCTTAAGATATCACCGGGAACGGAAAAATATGTAGAAAATATTCCCGGACTCGCTTGCCTTGAGCCAACAAGAAACAAAAACAGGTTTCCTTCTCCATCAAAGTGTGTTCATAATTTCATATGCTACAAACTCATCTGAATCAAAAGACTTGTGAATTACTTTTGTCATAGTATGCGCGCTCGTGTACACGATGCCGACACCGCACCTCTGCGCTGTGTGTACGAGACGCGTCCGCAATGCCACCGCGTATTGCGTATTGGTATGTTGAAATCAGGCGGCGACGGCACGGTGGCAGCGCGGGCGCATCTCGTATTGGTACACAGCGCAGAGGTGCGGCGGCGGTTCGGTGTCGGTATCGTGTACACGAGCGCTTCCTGTCGTGCGTAGACATTTTACCTCCTACCGACAAATTTATTTATTAAAGGTAATCTGTGAACAGCGCTGGGGGGCAAAATACATAAAAAAAAAAATACTTTAAAAAAATTAAAAAGCAACATCAAAATCCTAAAACGAATAAAATAATTTTCGTAAAAAAAAAAAACCCGACTGCACAAACGCATAGACAAAGCAATAGCCTGAAATATGGAGTAACTTTTGTTTGTCCCGCCTGCGATACCAAAATTCAATAGATATTATAGTAGTCATTCTTGTTTTTCTCTTTTCAATTATATGTGTTTGTGCAGTCGGGTTTTTGTTTTTTTTTAATATTTTTTTTTATTTCAATCTTTTCAGTTTTATTAATATTTTGTATTTCAATTTGTTTCGTTTTAAATATGATTGGGCTACGGATATTTATCAATTATTTAATTAACCAATTTATTATTCCTAATTAAATGTAAACATATAAACTCCTCTGCAAAAAAAAAAAACGGGCACTTTAGATTTTTTTCTCTACTTCAATGAAGAAGAACAAGAAAGAGGTTTTATTAATTTGACGATGTGTTGGCATGTTATTTGAAGCATCCTGGCATGATTCTTTACGTTCCAAATTTAAATTTTGAAATTAACAAAAGAAAAATAATGATTATTGGGCGATAAATTACTAAACTTTATTGTTTCCTTACATGGAGAATATGTACAAGCTAAAAATAAATATATATATTATGTACAAGTGTAAAAAAATCATAAAAATAAAAAGGGGAAGAGCTCATAGGGCATCAAAAAATTCGTCCCCATCGCTGTCAATGGAAAAAGTGCCCAAAAGGCTGGCAGCATTGCCACGTTGGATGGCAATGCTGATTCTTTGGGCTAAAAATAGGCCAGCCCTCTGGTCCCGTGAAGAGTCGACCAACCGCTTGGCGATGTCCCGAAATACTCGATGAGCACTCGGACCCCAAGGCCCTAGAGTTTCAACCCCAAACGGCTCAAACATATAGCTCCCAATAAGGTTGCTATATTTGCGCCGTTTGAGGTTTTCTGCTCCTGCAGCAGCCGCCCCAGCACAACCCGCCGTGCTAAGAAGATAGGATGGCGCGAGGGTGTCGACACAGGTTGCATCCCACACCAAAGGCCTACCAGACTTCCAAGGCATTATAGTCATTCCGTCTGGCCTCTTCCCATCGTCGCGTGCCAAGCCATTGGGTTCTAAAACAGCTGGCACCCCGGCGGTGACAAGAGCCCGACGGATGATGTCGTTAATGCTGGCGTGCCGTGCCATCCGACCAGCGCTCTTGCTGCAGGATAGTCCATGGTGTCCGAGGCAGTCGACTCCTTCACCGCATTGACAGCGATGTGGAGCCCCACAAGGAGCACCCACACGCAAACATGTAGCGAGCTGGAATGTGGTGTCACTCAGCATAGTGCCTATGTTGGGTGACGGTAGAGCCTGAAGCCAGAGACCCGACTCCCATTCACCCACAGCCAACAGGCGGGCACGCTCAGCAGTATTGGTGGACGTATTAATAAGTTTATTCCGTACCAACCTGCAGAGCGGCTCATCCCACTGTCTCTGGGAAGACGGGTTCTCGGGCTGAACCGTATCCGGGCAAGCCACTTTCCAGGCATTCACCGCGTCGGTCAAACACGATTGATATGATGATTAATATAATTATAACATGATTATTGTGTAAAATTGCTTTACTAATGGCGCGAATTGCTGAACCGATTTTTTTACTGATTACTAAAATTTTAAAACTTTTTGGATATTTTCTGCAAATTAAACAATTTAATCTTTCTTTTTACATTAAATACCCGTTTTTGATATGAGTGATAAAGCGATAAGGGCCGGTAAAAATATAGCCCTACTTGAAGAAGGTTGTTCTCAAACTTACGTGTCTCAGCGGCTAAATGTGAGTCGTTCAACTATCCAGAGGAAGTCCTCTGCTAAGTGGCAATGGTATCAAGAGACCAGTTCGGTCAATAGAAGACCCGGTTCGGAAAGAAAACGATGCACTGAACCAAGAGATGACCGCTTTTTTGTGAGTCAGGCGTTGCGGAATCGTAAGCCGTCAAGTGTGAACCTGAAGAAGAGCCTTGAAGAAGTAAGAGGAGTAGAAGTTAGCTTGTGGACGGTCAGGAGGAGGCTTTTGGCTGCCAATATCAGGAGTTACCACCCGGCTCGGGGCCCTAAATTACTCCGTGAGCACCGTGTGGCTCGACTTCGGTTTGCTCGAAACTGTGCTTCATGGACCTGGAGGACTGGAATAAAGTAATGTTTTCTGATAAAGCTATAATCTCTTTGTGTGGAGAGGACTGACGCCGGCGAGTGCTGCGAAGACCACGGGAACCCTATGCGGAAGTGTGTTTCGAAGAAATCACTCCTTATGGCGGAGGCTCTGTTATGTTTTGGGCAGCAATTAATTCGACGGAGCGCCCGGAGTCAGTTTTCATAGAAAATGGAATATTCAATGCAAACCGGTACATAATGGAAGTCCTAATTCCACATGCACAACCCGCATTGACTGCACTTGGGGAAGATTCCATTTTTATGGACGACAATGCTCGCCCGGACCGTTCTGGCGACGGCGACGTGGAAGCGCACATGTAAGAAGTTGGGATCCGTCGTTTATATTGACCAGCTCGAAGTCCTGACCTCAATCGAATTGAGCATGTCTGGGATGTTCTAAAGAGACGGGTAAGATCAGTGCAACCTGCTCCACAAAACATCAGGGAGCTAAAAAGAGTTATTGCAGAAGAGTGGGAACGTATTCCTCAAAACGTTATTAAAAACATCGTGGAAAGCATGCCCAGAACGATTCAAGCTGTGATTTTGGCAAAAGGAGGTCACACTCGATATGAGGTTTTTACATTTGTAATGTTTATTTAATTAAAAAAAGTAAAAAAGAAAATCTTGTCTTTATTTTGCCGACCACTTCTTATTGTTTGGCCGTGTACATCGGTTTTAAAGAGCTCATCGTATTTTTTTTAAAATTGTCATAATTCACTTCACGCGTATTAATTTACACGAATATAAGTATGCAGACTACGTCAAACAATTAAATTTCATTTAATTAACTCAAATCGACCTTAGAACGTAAATTTCCTTAGGTGCCCGTTTTTTGCAAAAGAGTGTACATTTTTGTAATCCCCTTTTAATTTCCTTTATTTTGATACCCTACTCGACAGGTTTGGTTTTTTTTTTATCAACGTATTACTAGTTCGCGTCTAAAAATCCGCCATTATTTTTTTTTTCAAACACCTATCTAAGGACACTTGGGGTTATAATACGAATATAACGATACCTTAACCGAAATCCATTCAGCCGTTTGGAAGATACGAGGTAATAAAGAAAACAAAACCGTTCCTTAGCAGTCGAGTAAAAACTTAATTAACAGCTTCTGAAGTCGGTGCCAAGCTAAGGTGCACTGAAGAATTGAAGACACCGACTTTAGAAGCTGTTATGTTTTTTTTTTTTTTATGAAAGTTTATTTCCAAAAAAAAAAATTATTTCTCCATTTTCAGTTGAATAGGTATACAATTACATAAGCCCAAGACGAACAAAAACAAGAATCATCCAAATCTGCTTAGAAATTCCGGAAATACAGTAAATTTATGCATACGAGTATAACTTCGTACATAAAAATAATTACCTAAAGTATTATATACTAAAATCTTCCTGAAAGTATGTAGATCAAGTTAGTGAAAGAGTCATTGAAATTGGGTCGAGTACAGAACCACCTTTTTTGATGTCGGTTAAAAATGCGTAAGTTTGTTGTTCTCCTTTATTAAAATACTTTTTTACCTGGTAGCCAGAGGTACCAATGCATTCCCAGCAAGACAACACACCGTGCAGATTGATGATCGGCTTGAACTTGACAATAAGCTTCATGTTTATCAGGAGCCCAAAGTCAGACAGCCAGTCTTACCAAAGGGTATCGTGTAACTGGGTTGCAGAGGAGCAGCACCCGGTCAGACTGGAAGCCGACCCCAACAAGGCTAGCCGGCAGATTGATTGATAATATCTTTACCTGGTAGCCAGTGGTCCTACAGCGTTCTCAGCGAGACACAAGACCGCGTGCAGGTTGACGGTCGGCCTGGACTTGACAGCCAGCGCGAACGCGGCCAGCACAGCCGCCGCGCCACCACAATCACCCTTCATGCCGACCATGGACGCCTGCACACGCAACATATAAATATTATTAGAACCTGTGGCGAGATAGTGCTTCCCTACGCATCCCATTCGTTCTACCTGCTGAAAATCTCCTACCTAGACATGAGTTGCTTTGGCTTACCTGGAAGTTATCTATGACCGAGTCCGGATTCCGATAGGCCGAAGCAAAGAAAACCTGCTCAGGGGCTGCAGTCTCGACATAGATAGCGATCGCTTTACGACCGTATTCGGTCGAAAAGTCCTAGTGGGGTCTCTAAACGGTTAAAATTGCATGTCAAACACGAAAAAAATTGCTTGTCAAGCAATTTTGCCCGTCTATATACCCCACTAGGATTTTGCGACCGAATTCGGTTGTAAAGCGATCGCTATCTATGTCGAGACTGCAGGCCCAGGTGGAGATTCACAGATGACTCTGCCCTGGAGTGTAAATGTGGTGCTATCCCACAAACAATGGTGCACCTAATGTCGTGTCCAGGTGTCCTGTTGTCTGCACGCTACAGGAGCTGATGGACGCTACTGAAGGTGCCAAGTTCGTAGCCAAATTCTAGACTGACTCTATGTATACAGGTTGCCTTTGACTGTTATTACTTGGCCACAAGCCCGTCAGAGTATTGTCAGGCACTAATTCAAACTTGGCCGACCCTGGCGTCAAACCCAGGACTCCACCCCTAGCAGTCACATTAGCCCAATGAGGACTTCTTTTAGTTTTATTGAGTTTATATTTCGGAACTACATTTCAACAAATTCACGGAAGATGATGGAGATTCAAGGTGTAGTTTAACTAACTCACAACCTCTTAAGGGATCATTGTACTCACCATTATAAACAACTTTTGTTATTGGACTAAACCTGAAATCGCGAAAAAAATCTGCTGTTGACTACATTAATGTCACATAACTCGTCAACTGCAGATTTTTTTTCGCGATTTAAGTTTTGGTCCCGTAGTAAAAGTTGTTCATAATGATGAGTACAATGACCGATTAAGCGGTTGCCAGTTACTTAAATAACCTCTTGTATTGTGAAATCTAGAAACTTTTAAACAATATTTTCAATCGCTAATGCAGTTACATTCCAAAAACAGTACACAATGGTGCCGATTCTGTTGTACACAAACTAAACTTAATTTAGGCTATTGCTAACTTTTTCTCTCTAATAAAACAAGAAAGAGACGGACGTAAATTAGAGCTGTCAAATTTAGTTAAACTAATATTTATTTATAGTTTGACCAAGACCGCTATACCGCGCCGTAGGTATGTACGCGGCGAGACGGGGGGCAGTGCAGGCCACTCATTCGTCAACGCTCACGGCGTCCCACCGCTCATTGCGCTGCACCCCGCCTCGCCGCGCATTCCTAAGGCGCGGTACAGCGGTCTTGGTCAAACTATGAGGACACGTAAAAACATGTGGACTAAAATCACGGTGAAGCCCAAGACTTAAACGAGTTTGACGTCTCTAACTTAGTTCATAGCTATAGCCGTCCTTTTCTCGCGCTGCCTGTTAGTATAAGATAGCGATTCTTTAATTTTAGTTTAAGTTATTGAACAAGAGAATCGGCACCAATGTTAGATTTATATAGTTGTAATTAGTAAGCAGATGCACACAATGATAAGATGTATCCTCAGTATCCAGGGTTAGGATGATGATAGGTTTTGGTATGTGTAAGTTAAGAAAACAAAACAATGTTGAAGCAAAGGATTCATTGCATTCAGATGATTCAGACAAACTTTAACACACGATGAAATGCTATTGAAATTCACTAAAACCCCAAAATATTTACGGGAATCGACTGAGTTCTATACTCAGCTCAAAGTTCGGAACTAGGCCTTTTAGGAACTCTAGTTAAGTTCAAATTCAATATATTTTATTACACAGTAGATGACCCTGTTTTTTTTTTTGATGGGAAATCATCATACAACTTCTCCCGCTCTGGGCGGAACGGATGTCAGATTTTTACTGACTAAAACCCACCCGTGTTCCTTCAGTTGGGCCACGGTAACTCTTTCAAACAATCTGCGACCCTGGCAGGCATCGGCTCTAGCGGACCCCTTCAGCCAGTGCTGACATCTCTTTGAGGCGCGCGTGGAACACAACGCGCCGTCGACCCGGGCCTGGTCCTTACCGGACGGCGAGCTACCTATTGCTCGCCATCCGCAAGCCCGCGCCTACGGTGGCCGGGAATCGGTTCACAATTCCCGACGCCCAGGGCGTCTCCTGCGGCGATTAGGGGCGTGAGGAAGCAAAGATTGCCTCTCCCTCACGCGTTCCGCCTCCTCCTTCGAGAGCATTACTGCTTAACAGAAGGAGGTGACGACATAACATGCACTCTCGCCTTGACCAGGGCCGAACGCGAGAGATCCGCCACCGATCGCCTCCGCGAGGACGCGGCGGGGCTCCGCCCAAGCCGGGCAGACCTCCATCGATGACCCGGTGAACTTCGTACCACGTTTCAAATTTCTCGTATCAAAATTGAATTTTTCGGCTTTTTCTTTGGGTTTTTGCCTAATTTTTTCATATTGGTCGAGCTATTTACGAGTTATATCGTTATATCGATGCTTATATCGTACGCAATATTTATTTATAATAAAAACGTACGGACCTAGTTTGTCATTATACCTACAATATGAAAATTAGACTATATTTATGAGGGGAAAAGCGTTATCGCTTTTTGTCTGAAAATTTACAGCTTCACAATCTTCTTAATTAACGCGGTTTGCGGTTGAAGTTGACTGGTAGGAATCGTCACGTAACGAAAAAGCGTTCATATATCCTCCATGCGACGGTCTTTCTCTCTATCTATTATATTTTGTTGAATGTAATATTCTTATTTTGAATTTAGCGCCTATTTATGTTGCTTACGCGCTTTTGGAACGAAGTTCTTTTACGCGGCTTGCGGTAGGAGTGAACTAGTAGAAATCGTCACGTAACGAAAACGCGTAATGTCCGGAAAATTCAGTTCCAGTTCCAAGAGTGAAACTGTGCGTGTGTGTGCGAGTGTTTTTAGTGTTACGCCTGAAAAAGACACTTTCAAGTGTGTGCGAGTTTCTAGATTGCTAAAAACATATACTAGATGGCTCTGTATTAAAAAAAAAAAAAAAAAAACTAGTGACACTTGAAACTTGAGATCATAGTAGAGGGTATTAACACATAATATACAGCGAAAGGAACTTCGTTCCAACCCGCAACACCTCCCGACTTTTTTGTTTTTGTGATAGTTTTGGTCCTAAAACCCGAAAAAAATCCTAAAAAAGATGACCATCCCCAACCCATGACACCAAAAAGCATGAGAAACTGCCACAAACTCACCCTTGCCTTAATACTGAGACCGCCGGTGTCGTACACGATGCCTTTGCCCACCCACGCCACGCTCTCCGCGGCTCCTTGCGGACACCATGACAGCGTGACCAGCGCGGGCGGTACTTCTGCCGCGCGGCCTACTCCGTAGATCCCGCCCATGCCACGTGCTTTGAGCTCTTCGCCACGGATGATTGTGGGCTCCGGAATGTCTAGCTCTTTTGCTACTTTGCATGCTTCCTGTGGTAGGAAAAGGTTGAGTAATACCGGAGATGTAAATTACATAAAAAACACATTTAAAAAATAAGTAGGTTAAAAAAGAATATCTTTCGGATTTTTACGAAGGGTCATAGATTTACACACAATAAATAATATAATATAATATCCTGGGACATTTCACACACGGTCATCTGATCCCAAACTAAGCAGAGCTTGTACTATGGAAGCCAGATAACTGATATACTACTTTTTTTTTGTAAATACATACTTATATAGAAAATTACACCCAGACTCAGGACAAACAGACATGTTCATGCACACAGATGTTTGTGCTGGAATCGAACCAGGACATACTATTATTCTTTAGACCAGGATAATTTTCGACATAATATTATTCTTTTGAAGCATCTCGAATTTAATAAAAATACAAAAATATAAGAGAACAATATAATTTGAAAAAAAAAAAAAAAATTTACTATACAGGGTGTTTGGTGCATCGTGTGCCAAATTGAAATGGTCGACTGGGGGGGTCACCTTCTATCCTTTCAGACCCCTAAACACTTCTCATGCCCTGTGGCTTTTTTTTCATCGACTTTTTATTTTTTTATAAAAAAAATACCCAAATTTTGCATTCAATTACAAAATAAAAAAAATGTGTAAGTCGTAGACTCTGAATTTTAATTTTATTTAGATGTGTATTGTATTACAGTACTTTTAAATTAAAAATTAGTGACATTAGCCATCTAGTTTTTTTTTAATTTACTCGCAAAGTTTCGGATTTCAATTAAAGCTGTCCATGTTACAGCTATTTACATGGCTATAAAAAAAAAACCAAAAGCGACCGGGATCTTCCAACTCTCTCAAAAATTCTCTAGTCTATCTTCTTGCTAGTGATGTGCCACATGTCATAAAAATCTTTTTACAACTTTGTAAATTAGCTAGAATAATTGTGAATCGAGTCACAAAATATTAAATTCCAAATTCAAAAGAAAAAAGTCTTTTTGCGTAATTGTTACTTAAGTAACAGGTAAAATTTGTTTTCTCACTCTCGCGAAGTAAAATCTATCTTCTATCTCTATCTTTCTTGCATAGCGTACCTAAACTAGTTTGAACAAACGACGAACTGCCACCGATGCGGCGACGCCGTCAATCCGTCATTCGTCAGTCAGTCGAGACATCACTGCCTCTGCTACCTGACGTGTGTGTTAGTTCACCGTACTCCGCGATTTTTTCATTTTGTTACTTTGTTTTGTTGAGTTTTGTTGGTTTTTGTTACGTTTTAACTTTTGGTGTTATTGTTAAACTTTGTTGATTTTTTGTTGTTGCAATGGCGACGTTCTCTAACGAGGAATATGCTGACATCATGATGGCTTATGGAGCCGCCAATGGTGTCGCTCGTGCAGCGCAACGAATTTACCAGGAACGTTTTCCTGGTAGACGACTACCTAGCCGCAGAGTCTTCCAAGACACATACCGACGCATACGCGAGACTGGCAGTGTCACTTTTCATGAACCAAGGGGCCATATTGTGCGACATAATGTTGAAGTGGACGAGAGAATACTGGCACTTTTTGAGGAAGACCCTACAAGAAGCATCAGAAATGTGGCAGCACATCTTGATATTTCAATATGGAAAGTGTGGAAAGTTCTTCAGCAAAACGAAAAACATCCATTCCACTACACTCCGGTGCAAGGTACGTAATTTTGAACTAACTTTAAACCCGTACACACTTTGTTTGACGATGCCTTTGTTTAGCAGGTAATGGGTATGACGTCACTACTTCCAGGTAGTGAACCAGCCCATACAAACGGTCCGACGCCGCCGATCATTAAAAATCTCATTGTGCAATTATTTACTGCTCAACAGGAATTTAAAAGAGTTCTTTGTTTGTAGGTCTTGAGGGTGGCGACTTTGACAGACGAGTGGCATTCTATCGGTTTATGTTACACACGGATGTGGATGATCCTAATTTCTTAAAAAGAATATTGTGGACGGATGAATCCAAATTTACCAAAGAAGGGATCCTCAATCTTCACAATCTGCATCACTGGACAAACAAAACGGAAAACCCACATGTTAAAAGGCAGAAATCTTTTCAAAGGAGGTTTAGTGTAAACGTTTGGGCAGGAGTGATTGGGAATCAGGTAGTTGGACCGCATTACCTGCCCGATAACCTCAATGGCGATAACTATTTGGAGTTCTTTCAAAATGACCTGCCCGAATTAGTGTCCGAGGTGCCCGTATTTAATGAAAATGTTCCCAAAGTATTCCAGCATGACGGCTGTCCCGCGCATTGGCGTTTGACTGTGAGGGAATATCTTGACGATGTGTTCCCCAATGCGTGGATTGGTCGCGATGGCCCTATTGCATGGCCGGCACGTTCCCCAGACCTAACTCCGCTAGATTTTTATGTCTGGGGACGTGCCAAAGAGCTGGTATACGCCACGGAGGTTCCGACTAGGGAGGTACTACTTCAACGCATTGAAACGGCGTTTAATCAAATTAAGGAGGAAATACGACTTCGTACAACAACTGTGGAAATACGAAATAGATGTCGGGCCTGCATTCGCAATAGCGGCCAACAATTTGAGCAGAATATGTAAAAAATGATTAAATAAATGTTAAAAATGCAATTATTTTTTATTTCTAGTAACCGTCCCCCCCAAAAAAGAGAGATACGAGACAGATTTTACCTTACAAGAGTGAGATAACAGATTAAATGAGTTCTTGAGGTATAATTTAAGTAAAAATATTTTTTTAAATCATAATTTCAAATTTAGTATTTTGTGACTCGATTCACAATTCTAGCGAATTCACAAAGTTGTAAAAAGATTTTTATGGCATGTGGCACATCACTAGCAAGAGGATAGACTAGAGAGTTTTTGAGGGAGTTGGAAGATCCCGGTCGCTTTTGGTTTTTTTTTTATAGCCATGTAAATAGCTGTAACATGGACAGCTTTAATTGAAGTCCGAAACTTTGCGAGTAAATTAAAAAAAAACTGGATGGCTAATGTCACTAATTTTGAATTTAAAAGTACTGTAATACAATACACGTCTAAATAAAATTAAAATTCAGAGTCTACGACTTACACTTTTTTTTTATTTTGAAATTGAATGCAAAATTTGGGTATTTTTTTTATAAAAAAATAAAAAGTCGATGAAAAAAAAGCCACAGGGCATGAGAAGTGTTTAGGGGTCTGAAAGGATAGAAGGTGACCCCCCCAGTCGACCATTTCAATTTGGCACACGATGCACCAAACACCCTGTATATAAAGAGGCCGAAATTCTCACCTACCTTTCATCTTTTTACGCATCAAAATCAAGTCATTTTATTGAAACTAGGCTGAGAATAAACATTTTTCGAACGTCAAAATTACATAAAACAGTCTCTCAAAACGCCCGCCCTTCACCACTTCAGTGCAGGGATGGCGAACCTCTATACATCTACGTGCCATTTTTCCCAAAAAAAATAATGAATGTGGCCATCACGTGCCATCAAACAATCTTAACTTAGTGACTACTGGAAAAAACTATAGAAGGTATATCTATTTATACACGAAATCTCTAAGAAGTCATTGTACTCAACATTATGAACAACTTTTACTATCATATCAAACCTGAAATCGCCAAAAAAATCTGCAGTTCCGTATATTTTTACGAGTTATGCGAACATAATGTGATTCTTTTAAGGGAACAGCTGATTCGTTTTTCGCAATATCAGGTTTGGTCCCATAGTAAAAGTTGTTCATAATCATGAGTACAATGACTCCTTAAGAGATTTCGTATACCCATACCTACACCTTATATTATTCACAATAATACCCAGTTTTATATTTATTTAAATGAAATAACAAATTAGCGCGATTTCTGCTGTTACAAATAAGACTAGGTATGTAGACTATATGCCTAAATTCCTGAAATGATGCCGTGCCCAAATTATTTTGTTACGTGCCATTAGTTCGCCATCCCTGGGAAGAAGTGGCGCAACAAACTCCCCAGCAGCACAGCTGTCGGTTCAGTTAGAAAAAATTGATTCTAAACAATAGTACGCAAAATAATTTACATTGCGCAACACAAAACATTCAATTAAATTATTATTTGCCATGTGTCAGCTAGCACACGCCAATCACTAACAAAGCTAAATTAAACTCTATTCCTACACTAATATACAGGGTTACTGGAAACTCGACCACTTCCTTGCAGGAGGTGATCGAGGGGCTAAAATGTGACAAATTTAACCCCCTATATGTATGGCCGAAAATTAATACTTTTAGAGATATTTGAATTTGAGAGAGAAACTTGATTTTTTAAAATAATCTGTTGTAATTTGAAATTATTTGATATTTTTAGACATTTTACTGCTGTATTAGCTTTGTTAGAATGTTAGCTATAAATAAAAATAAAAATGAACCCAACCAACATGATTTGTTTTTTAAATTAAAAGTTTAGTGTGAAAATTCGGAGTAATTTATAAAATACCTAAAATTCAAATATCTCTAAAAGTATTAATTTTCGGCCATACATATGGGGGGTTAAATTTGTCACATTTTAGCCCCTCTATCACCTCCTGCAAGGAAGTGGTCGAGTTTCCAGTAACCCTGTATAAAGCACAAATCTCACCTCAATAAACTTATCCACATTCATAAAGTTGGCGGGTGTGTCAGTGATCCTGGCAGCTAATCTGGTCGCGTCGGCCGCGTCTTGTAAGGTTTGCACCTCTTCCGCTGACAACGTGTTGTCACATAACGCAGGGTCTAGGGGACCAATGCCTTCGTCTTCTGAGTCGCCGTCTGAAAGACGGCTTTAATAAGAAACTAGTAGTATCTGGATGGCTGAAGATCGAGATTAAGGCGACATGGGTCCTAAATAAGCTGATGAGCTTGTGGCTAAGTAATAACAGCCGCACGGGTCGATCCATCAGGTTAAGCTACGCTTGCCGAGGTTGGTCTGTGGATGGGTGACCATCTTTTCATACCGAGAGTCCTCCGTGCCTCGGAAAGCACGTTAAGCCGTTGGTCCCGGCTGTCATTTGTGGATCTTTGACAGCCGTTACGGGTTGTCAGAAGCCCGAATGTCTGACAACCAGTCTTACCAAGGGGTATCGTATTACCCAGTAACTGGGTTGTGGAGGTCAGATAGGCAGTCGCTCCATGTAAAATACTGGTATTCAGCTGCATCCGGTTAGGCTGGAAGCCGACCCCAACATAGTTGGGAAAAGGCTAGGCAGATTTCGGTCCTAAATAAGATCTTGACGCGTTTCGGCAGCTCGCAAAATCTATTTTTGTCCTCAGAAACTACAATTTTTTTTTAATTTATGATGGGTTTGCTCTTGACTCTAGTCTAGGTCAGAGGTGACAGAGACAAAGTCGACGATGGAGTGAGCTTACGCAGAAGAAGCCTGTTCACTCTCACTTTGAAGAGATTTGGGTTGTATGCGTTCGGGAACACAGACGCAGGTAGTGAGTGCCACTCTTTTGCCGTGCGCAAATTTACCTGTTCTTTTACATGATTATAAAAATTTAAGATTTGCTACAGTAAAAATATGAGGGCCAAAACACGGTTGACACAATTTGGCTCGATACAAAAAAATAAACGCAGTTTCCTCAAATTTTGCATTTTTTTATGAGAAAATATTGTTTTGTTCTTAGTAACTAAAGAAATTTCAATAAAATTCCTTCTACCCGTTCACCATTGAAGACAAAAGGGGATTATGGGTTTATTTTAATGTAACAGAGCATACTATACAATTTCAAAAAGAATTATTTTAAAATTCTATATGCTCTGTTTGGCACCAATGCTCCAAACCCCGTTACGATACCATTTCGCCTAAATGGCGATTGTAAAGGTAAATGAGTAATGGCGATTGGTGAGGTAATGGTAAATTTTAATTCTTTAAGTTTAGGGCCGGTTTTTTGATCCATAGTCTAGTCAACCCAAGGAACAGATAAATAAGGTTGGAATGGTAATGTGGGCGTGGCAAGCGCGCCACAATTATGATTCGAAAATCATAACTCGACCGATTCATTAATTCACCGCGTTTAGTGCGCTTCGGACTACTTCGGAGAACAGAGCTCTGCTTTAAAATGCCGTGTTGTGCAAGTATAACTTGTAAAACAAAAAGTCAGACCGCAAGTATAGAGCGAGGAGGTATATCTTTCCATCGGTAAGTCAAAAATAATATTTAAATACAATTTTATTTGTAAAAAACATAAAATTAATCTGATCACTATGACATTCCAAACATTAACAACATTATTGCAACAAGTTACAAAAAAAATACATTGCCCGATGTGTACTCGCTTAATCAACGCAATGACCAAGTCCGCTTACAATGTACTGCATGCGTTGCGTCGTCTACACTTCAACCATTGACGTTTCGTCCTTTGCTCTGATTGGCCGTTATGCACGGCGCATGTTTATCGATAGTGAGGTGACCATGTGGTTAAATAAAATCATCGATAGAATTCTCGAAAAATTTATATTTACGTTTGACAAAGATCATTTTTGAATTATGTTATATTTAATATTGACAGTATATTTTTAGTTAGACGTATATGAGTAAATTAAATATTATATTAAATCATTGAACGAATGTGAGCGAATGATATAAAGGGACATATACAGGGTTAAATTGAATTATTGGCAATACTTTGTATATCTACAATATATTTTTGATAAAACTGTATTTTATTGTGAGATAGTCCAGAATATTTGGGCAACCCTGGAGGCAGACGAGAAAATTATAATGTAATTTGATTTTTTTTTTGCCTGTTTATACAGGGTTATTGGTAAAACACCAACAGCCTCTTGTTGTTCATAATGATGAGTACAATGACCCCTTCATTGTACTCATCATTATGAACAAGTTTTACTATGGGACCAAACCTGAAATCGCGAAAAAAAAAATCAGCTGTTCCTTACATTTTGAAGAGTTATAAAAATGTAGGGAACAGCTGATTTGTTTTTGAGTTTTCTGGTTTGGCCCCGAAGTAAAAGTTGTTCATAATGGTGAGTACAATGACCCCTTAAAATATTTCCAATGAATTAAATTTCACCCTGTAGATCTGTCATCCACAAGTATTTACTATATTGTATTTAGAATTAAAATATAAGAAAACCACGTCACAGACCTCACCAAAGCAATTATTGAAAAATATATTAACGTAAGGTTACACTTTGTTTTGAAAAATTCATTAACAATTGATAGCAAGCGCCAATTGCTTAATAAATATTTTATTCCAAGAATAGTGATTATTTGTAATTAATAAAAGTAAAATAAATATTTCTTAATATTTATTTCATGTTTCATTTTTCGCCATACATTCGCCATACATTCATCAGATAATTTATCGATAAAGAATAGCGGCTTTATCAAGCACTAGCGTGTATGAAAAATTGTATTGCTTTTTTGCGTGTGTGAGTGTCTATGCCTACGGGAGCTTAGTGCTAGTGTGCGAACGAATATCTGCCCTTTTTTTTTTTTTTTTGTGGATGGGAAATCATCAAATAACTTCTCCCGCTCTGGGTGGAGCGGGAGGGCGTGTCAGACTTTTACTGACTAAAACCCACCCGTGTTCCTTCAGTTGCCTATGCCAGGGCCACGGTATCTTTTTCAAACAACCCGCGACCCCAGCGGCATTGGCCCTATTGGACCCCATCTTTTGCTGACATCTCTTTGAGGCGCGCGTGGAACACAACGCGCCGTCGACCCGGGCCTGGTCCTCACCGGACGGCGAGCTACCCACTACTCACCGTCCGCAAGCCCGCGCCTACGGTGGCCGGGAATCGGCTATCAATTCCCGCCGCCCAGGGCGTCTCCTGCGGCGACTGAGGGCGTGAGGCTGCCTCTCCCTCACGCGTTCCGCCTCCTCCTTCGCGAGCATTACCGCTTCGCAGAAGGAGGTGACGGCCTCCCATGCACTCTCGCTCCGCACCATGGCCTGGACCAGGCTCGGACGCGAGAGATCGCCGCCGCCGATCGCCTCCGTGAGAACACGGCGGTGCTCTGCCCAAGCTGGGCAGACCTCCACTGTATGCTCCACCGTGTCCTCTGGGCGTTCCACACAATGGTGACACCCGGGCGTTTCCTCCCGCCTTATGCGAAACAGGAACCTCCCGAAACAACCGTGTCCGGTGAGGACCTGCATCAGGCGGAAGGTGAGGACGCCGTGGCGCCTCACTAACCACTCCTCAAAGAGGGGACTTATCGCCGCAATTGTGGCGTGCCCAGCGCTGGGCTGCGACAGTCGCACTCTCCATGTCGCCATGAGATCCCGCCGGAGTTCTGTCCGCTGTACCGTGATTTCTCGCGGCAGCGGAGTTACGCCCCGGCGTTTTGCCTCCTCGCGCCACTCCCACACGTGCGCGAGGACTTTCGCCTCCAGATCCCACGGCGGCAATCCGGCAAGGAGGCTCGCCGCCTCACCGGAGACCGTGCGGTAACCCCGGACTAGCCGAATGGCCATGACCCTCTGGGACGCGTTCAACCGGCGGACTGGCCGCAGCCTCAGGGAACGCGCCCACACCGGTGCCCCGTAAAGGGCCATGGACCGCACGACCCCCGCGTAAAGCCTCCGGCAGGAGGCGTTTGGACCACCTAGATTGGGCAGGAGCCGCTTCAAGGCAGCCCCAGCCCGACGAATATCTGCCCTGAGATTTATGTGTGTGTGATTTGTTTGTGTGCGAAATATTTGTAAACATAGTACTGCGTATGTGTAGAAATTAAAATAGTGGGAGACAAGCGGTGACACTGGTCCTAATACAAAATTGGAGCTAGGGCCTTTCCAACCTTTTATCTGTTCCGTGAGTCAACCAATGGTTAAACATAGTAACTAATGGTTGGATTTTGGCTAAATGTAAAAGGAGACAGCATGAATGTATTCATGTAACTAATGGCATTTTTGCAAACACATTTAGCCGAAATTCAACCATTAGTTTACTACGGATCAAAAAACCGGGCCGTAGTCTTGAATCTTCTTATATATAACCTTGGATTGTTATACCATAAATTTTTGATGTAAACTATCTGTCCTTCCGTGGGGTGGGGACCTGGTGATTTGTAATACAGGCATTTTATGCCTACCTCAGACACCAGCTCCTCACTAATGACAACCGAGCTCACATTCCACATGTTAACAACCTCGTGTGGTAAGTCGAGACTTCATTTGTTTCTCTTTCTCAGCTTTCACGAGGTTCTCGTCACGTGGGATGGTAATATCGACAATCATTGCGCGGCGCACTAATCGATCTATCACCACTATATCAGGCTTATAGGCGACAATAGTCCTGTCAGTAAAGATAGACCGATCCCAGTACAACGTGACATGATCATTTTCTAGAACTGGGTCGCCCGACCCAGTTCTAGAAAATACTTGTACATACTTGTAATACGGTACCTAGTTATTATTATCTTTTCTTTTTTTACATATATAAATTATATTTTTAAATATTAGAATAAAAATATATAAAAACATTTTAAAATATAAAAAAAGTACGCCCACCGGTAAGTAAGCCCACCGGTATCGGGAACAGGGTCCAAGCTACTGGCGGTCAGGGCTCCAGAGAGAGGAACCTCCTAACAATGCGAGCCGTGTCCAGAAGTACCGCTTTCTGAATCAAGCCCTTTATTCAGCTACCCAACGAGAGCCTCCTTAGGTGTTGGTCGAGGCTCTTGGCAATTAAGCCATTGGCTGATAATAATGCCCAGCAATGGACAGATGCACAGGATATTCGACCAAATGCATGCCAATATTTGGTATAAAGCTAAGTGTTAAGCGATTTTAACCACCTGCTCTGGTATAGGCTGATGATTTTATTAAATATAAGAAACCGGCCAAGTGCGTGTCGGACTACGCACAATGAAGGCTTCGGTAGTTGGGATGAATCCCAAGAACAAACTTAACATTTTAGTTGAAAAATATGTTCTCCCATACATTCCAACTACAAATGTAAGTTTGTACGCACAATATTGAGAGATTTACCATGTTGTTTTAAGACCATAGACTTCTTATAAGTGTTCCTGTAATCTATAGGTATCGAACTATTTTCTGTATTTTTATCAAAATTTCGGCTCAGTACTTTCGGAGATAGGGTGGGGAATGATCAATTTTCGTCTATTTTCTTAAATAACTTTAATTTGATTAATTTTAAAATTATAAAAAAATATATATTTGAGACCCTCACAGTAAGCCCTTTCATTTGATATGTCACACGGTACAGTTTGCAATTTATTTTTATTAATTTTCTTATTTGCCCCCCAAAATAGATCCCATATTCTAAATTCATCTATTTACGTTACACGTCCGTGTTTGGGTCACAGAAATACATACGTGTTCCAAATTTATTAATTAATTTAATCGGTCCATTAGATTCGGAGCAAATAGGCTGTGACAGACGGCCGGACAGACAGACAGACAGACATACGAGTGATCCGTTTTTTCCTTTTGAGGTTAAAAATTATAAATTAGAAACACTAAGGATATGTGCACGCGCAAAAGGCATCTGTGGCCAGTGGATATAGTGACCAAAATCGTCTAAAAACATTAAACGTACCAAATCGTATGTGATGGTTACTAATGAATTTCAAATAAGGGGGAAGCTCCAGGTAGCCCGCGAAATTCAAATATTCCCACGTTCTTTGCAATTATAATAATAATAATAACCTGGGACATTATTCACGCACGGTCATCTGATCCCAAACTAAGCAGAGCTTGTACTATGGAAACCAGATAACTGATATACTACATATACTACTTTTTTTTTGTAAATACACACATATATAGATAATTACACCCAGACTCAGAACAAACAGACATGTTCAGGCACCCAAATGTTTGTCCTGGTTGGGAATCGAACCCACGACCTGCGGCATAGGTGGTATCTTAACCAATCACGCCAACGGGCCTGTCAAAAGTGTGATTCGCGACCGTAACATATATGTATTTAAAAAATTATTATCATTCAATACAACTCAATAAGTTAGTATAATCCTAAATCTCAAGATTTCATGAAATAGTTATTCATTTGATTTATATGAACTTAGTGAGTTGTATTGATGATTTTAATCTTGATAATTCTATAAATGCTAAATTGTTACAGTCGCGAATCATATTCAGATCAACATATACTGACATGCAAATTGCATTTCGCGGGCTACCTGTATTTATTCTTATCGTGGGACAGAACCGTGAAGAAGATGGCAGCTGCACAGGTCGAGATCTCGACTGTTTGCTTGTCTTTAACGTAGACTTTTTATATAATAATAATAATGTAATAATATCCTGGGACATTTCACACACGGTCATCTGATCCCAAACTAAGCAGAACTTGTACTATGGAAACCAGATAACTGATATACTACATATACTACTCTTTTTTTTTGTAAATACATACTTATATATACGTAGATAGTTACACCCAGACTCAGGACAAACAGACATGTTCATTCATTCTGCCTAGCCTTTTCCCAACTATGTTGGGGTCGGCTTCAAGTCTATCCGGATGCAGCTGAATACCAGTATTTTAAATGGAGCGACTGCTTATCTGACCTCCACAACCCAGTTACTGGGTAATACGATACCCCTTGGTAAGACTGGTTGTCAGACTTGGGCTTCTGACGACCCGTAACGACTGTCAAAGATCCTCGAATGACAGCCGGGACCAACGGCTTAACGTGCTTTCCGAGACACGGAGGAGTCTCGGTATAAAAAGATGGTCACCCATCCACGGACCAACCCCGGCAAGCGTAGTTTAACCTGTTGGATCGACCCGTGCGGCTGTTATTACTTAGCCACGAGCGCCTCCACAGACATGTTCATGCACACAAATGTTTGTCCTGGATGGGAATCGAACCCACGACCTGCGGCCTGTTGACTAAGACGTGTCGAATCTCGGTGGGTACCAGTGGTCGGAGCGGAGCGAGCTCGTGACGTCACACTCACCCTGCTTGTCCTCCTTGAGCAAATGTATCTCGACGGCCACGGCTCTGGTGTTTTGCGGAGCCGGAGCGGTGCTGAGCGGAGCGGCGGCGGAGCGAGCTTGGAAGAGCGGGAACGAGCGCGCGATGCTGACGGCTGATGCTAAGGCGTCGCGTTTGCGGCATACCAGCTGTTGTAGGAAACGGTGTATTGTGTCATTTTGTAAATTGGTTATGGGGCATTCAATTACCCTTTTCATTGTCAAAAACATTTTTGTTATGATTTTGCATAAACAGTCTTAATTTCATATTATTGTCTACAATTTTAATCGTGAAAATATTGCATACATTTTAAAACTTTTACAATTTTTTTTTCTACAAGAATCTGTAATATCACATGATATGCAAATGTTGTGCATGTCTGTTATTGTTATACACTAGTCTGAGTGCACTGAAGTGCTACATGTCCTTGTTTGTCTTTCTGTCGTCAACACGTGCCCTATATATAAATAAATTCAGTGATGGTTCCTTTGACTGCTTGCCTAAACTATTACACATAATTTCGAATTTAGTTTGTTGTGCCATTGCAGCAATCAAGTTCATTTACGCGACTGACTTAATATTCCTCCTACTTCCATGCAGCTGACGCATTTTTTTTTTTTTTGGGTTGAAGATGATCCCAAAAACCGTCCCATAAGGTTTTGGCGCGATATGAAATTACTTTTTCATAAGTTTTATTTTTTTTACAACTTTGGACATGCTCTAACTTTGGACTCCCCCACTATTGGAGCATCTGACCTTCAGATCTCTAATGCACTAAGGAAAAGTACTTTTGGTATGATTTTCAGACTGTATAAAATTACTTTTTTAAACTAACGGCTTTGATTTGAATTTGAAGCACTTTCAGTACCTTTTTATTTGAATGAATGATGTATTATGTATGACGGTTCAATGAAACGTTCCATTTTGGCTGTTCTTTGAAGGCATTCTTACCACGATGGTCTCATCACTGGAGCGCTGCGTAGACCTCACTATCTTGGCGAGGGCATAGCCCCGGGCTGGCGCGGCGTGGCGGGAGCGTCGAGCTGGCAAAGACGCGAGGGAGACGGCGCGTGGCCACAGCTCGCACGAGTCGCCGGGGGAGGATGTCACGCATTGGAGGCCGCGGCGCCATGCCTGGGGGTAGCATGAGTTATTAAGGTGGTGTACTGTGAAATGTGAGGTGGTAAATAAAAGCAGTGCAATTGCACTGGTACATTCCGCTCGAGATAAGTACCTACAGCTCGAGACAACACAGTGTTGACTAGGGTCTATACGCGCTCAGCGAGACATACATATTAATAAATAATGGAGACTAAAAAATTAAAGTACCGTCCGCAGGCGGCAGCAACCCTAACTACCCTAACGTGGTCAGAAGGAATAAGAATTACGCGATAGAAAGAGAGGCAACTTGTAGGTAAATATAACTTGTGCCTAATAAGCGTTGTGCGACCTGAATTGCACTTTATTTTGTCGTAACAAAAGTCGCTTTTTATTTAAATGATTTTGCTAAGTGCAAGATCTGTTAATCTTGTGATAAAAGAGTGCTTTTAATTTTTGCAAAAATGAGATTTCTAAGTTTTTCTCATACAACATACACAGTACCTACGTTTCTGCTTTTTTTAGCAAGAAACTTGCTGTCCCTTCATTTTCAATACTCAAATCCTGTGCATAAATTGGTACTGCTGCCCATTTATTAAATATTTAAAAAAAAAATGCATGTATTATCGCACTGCAGGGCAAAGTCCTCCCTTTCCTTTTTCCACTCAACTCGATCCTGAGCCGATACAGACCAATCCCTTCTATAATCGTCAAGTTCGTCCCGCCATCTACGTCTGGGTCTTCCGCGATGCCGTTGGATGTGTTCAGGAACCCATGTTGTGGTGATCTTAGCCCACAATGCATGCGGCATGCGGGCAACGTGTCCGGACCAGTCCCATTTGAGTTAGGCTGCTTTTTGGGTGACGTCTGCGATTTATGTCTTAGAGCGCAGCTGTCCATGTACTAGACTTTATTCTTTTTCAGTCTTTAAAGCCACAAAACACAGACATTGGCGTCCTCTCGGTGAGAGGTAATCTACCACGCGGGCCCAGTGCGCGTTGGTAGATGTCCCATGTCTTCGAAGTCGAATTTCCTTATACTTAAAAGGGGCAAAAGCGTCAGGGAAGCCCGCGAAATTCAAATTTTCTTTCATTTTTTGCAATTTAAAAGTCAGTATTAGGTTGTACGTTGATCAAAATGTGATTCGCGGCCGTAACAAGTATGTATTTAAATAATTATAATCACTAAAGTGATAAATACAACTCTTTAAGACCAGATAATCCTAAGGAATGACTATTTCATGAAAACTTGACATTTGAGAATTATACTAACTTAAGAAGTTGTATTACTGATTCTAATGATTATAATTCTGTAAAAATATATTTGTTACGGCCGCGAATCATACTTTATGTATACTGACTTGCAAATTGCAAAAAAAACGTAAGAAAAATTGAATTTCGCGGGCTACCCAGACACTTCCCCCTTAATATCAAACAAAAAATGAAGCCCTTACCTCCTCACTGACTCTCGGCTCTAGCTTGCACCGCACATCGTCCCAGTTCAAGGCACTGAGGTGGGCAGCCTGCCCCACTATGAGCACTGGTTGTTGTTCAGGGTCTGAAGGGGTCAGACCACTCCGGAACTTGATGCTCACCGAAGCGTTGGACATTGTGCGAACTGTGGGAAAAGCGGGGATTTAATTTAAAAACTATAACATAAGCCATGGTTAAGGTCTCGCCTCTCATACACGAGGTTTGTGATCTCAAATCCTGGCCATTACCGATGTGAATTTTTTCAATTCTTCTTTCTAGGTTTATTTTGGTTATCTCGACATCACTAACATCGGTGAAGGTTTCACGATAAAACATCGTGAGGAAACCATAACTTATCATTACGTATATAAGTTATGGTTTCCTCACGATGTTTTATCGTGAGGAAATAATTAACATATATACATAATAAAGCACAAACTCTTCAAATTCATTTATTGTTTGTCACAGGTGAAATATCAGTTCTTATGATTATTATAAAGGGCGACCCAAATTTGGTTTCAAAGTATTATTTTTACTTTGAAACCAAATTTGGTGAATGAACAAATTAAATATAAATTTTCATCCCCCTTTTTACCCTTCAAAGGGTGAAATTCCAACAACACCGATAAATGTAAATGAAGGACTTTCAATAAACAACTTCATACCCCTTTTTACTCCTTCGGTTGTGGAATTATCAAAAACGCTGAGATGAGACGTATAAATTAATTTTCAATCGTCAGCCTAAACACTGAATTTATAGATCTTAACTTTGAAACTGACGGACTTTCATATTATAAATACAACATGTCCCGGAATTAACGCACAACCTCTTAAGGGGTCATTGTACTCATCATTATGAACTACTTTTATTATGGGACCCAACCAGAAATCGCGAAAAAAATCAGCTGTTCTCTACATTTTATGTTCGCATAAGTCGTCAAAATGTAGGGAACAGTTGATTTTTCGCGATATCCGGTTTGGTCCCATAGTGAAAGTTGTTCATAATGATGAGTACAATTACAGGATGTATTCTTTATGAAGAGTAGGTACCTATCCACTAAGAAAGGCTTTTTCGAAATTTTACCCGTAAGGGTAAACTTAGGGAAGAAGTTTGTAAGAAAATACTTATTCCTTGAGACATGAAAACTTGACGCGAATATTAACCGAAGTAAATTATAAAGTTTGACATTTTTAGTTTTCAAAGTTTGACTGGAGGAATTTTAACGCGCAGTCCGATTGACTCGAAACTCAGTATTTATACTTTAGACCAAAAATAAAAATAACGTGTTTTACGAAAATCTACCCCTGACGGGGTGAAAAGGGGTAATCAATTTTACATGGAATATTTTACTGCGGGGCTTGATTAACTCGAAAATTGGTATAAATAATCTTTCAATCAAGTTACGGAAACCATGTTTTTTTAAATTCCACCCCTCTGGGCACTCCCACAGGCGAGGAATTTTAAAAAATCGTTTGGATTTGGAAAACGGAATACAGTTTATATGAAAACTCTTATTCATTTGGTTAAGTAACTTGAAACTTGGCTCAAATACTTGCCCCAGTAAGTAATAAAGTTTGTCATTATTACTTTTTTTACACTACCCCTCAAAAGGGGGTTTAGGGATGTTAAAGTTTGTATGCAAGAATTTTAAACCGCGGTCCGATTAGCTAACTAATCTCAGCAATCTAAGCTCAGTATTTATATTTTTTAAAGAAAATAAACAATAATAAAGTTTTGGGTTTGTTGATCCTTCAAGGAAAGTCGATCACTGAAGGGGCAAAAAGGGGTAATTAAATTTTTAAGGGAAGGATTTTACTGCGTGGCTTTATTAACTCAAAAAATGGTATAAATAATCTTTGAGTCAAGTTATAGAAACTTCCCTAACGAGTTTTAAAAATTCCATCCCTGTGGGGGTGAAAAGAGGGGATACAGTTTATAATTATGAAAAATCTTATTCCTTTGGTTTATAAACTTGAAAATTGACACAGTAAATAATAAAGATTGACACTAAGCTTTCTAAAACAACCCCTCACAGAGGATTTACGGGGTGTCAAAGTTAGAAGGAAAAATTTTAATGCACTGTCAGATTAACTCGAAACTCGGTACTAATATTACCGGCAGTTTGAGTTCTTTATGCTGCCTACACAAATGTCTTTTCTTTGCTATTATTCCTCGAGCCGTTGAGCTCCTTAGGTACTGATTTGAGCTATACGATTACTGACAAATGCTTGCACTGACTGGACAGGTCCATTAAAATTTGTGTGATTCCTTTCTCAAAAGATCATTTTAGACGCTAATCTACATGGTTTTCACATGATCTGGCGAAGATTATGCCTGGACTTTAAAAGAGACTTCGACTCCTGAGTTTATTTTTGCCATTTCTTCTCAGGGGTAGATAGGAAATGTCGACTTCTTAAATTTCATTTAATTTCAATAGTTAAAACCAAAAATAAAAAAGTACGTGTTTCAGGGTTTTTCAAAAATCATCTCTTAACGGAGTGGTGGAAAAGTGTAATAAAAAGGGGTGGATTTTATATACTGCTTGCTTCAAATAACTCGAAAATATAATATAAGTAATGTTTAAATCATACAATGGAAACGTACCAACCGCTTTTTTAAAAAAAAACAAGCCCTGTCGTGTTGAAGAGAACACACGTTTATTTGAAAAATCTTATCCCTTTGATATACTTAAAAATTGGGCTGAATATTTATTTATCTAAATGTATGCTAATAATAAAGCTGAATTAGTCTTTTTTTTTTTTGTTTTTTGTACGTTTGAACGCGTTAATCTCTGGAACTGCCTGTCGGATTTAAAAAAAAATCTTTTCGCGTTTGATAGCCCAATTCTTAAGAAAGGCTATAGCCAAATTTAACATTACGCAAGAACCCTCAGGTGCCTATCAAAAAGTAAAAACTCAGAAGGAACGCTAGGCGAAAACGAAGTACAGGCAATGCGATGCGACGTGGTGGCTCGGGCGAACAAGAAATTTCACGCGGACAAAGTCGCGGACTGAAGCTAGTATCCTACAAAAGTTAAACTACATTTCCGAGAGCAATTTACTTTCGTCTTTCGAAATTTGCTAGCCATCAGTAGGTGCTACCAAGCAGTACAGCACAGAGTATATAACCAAGGAGTTTTATAACTTTAGTTATTACACCAACTTATGTAATAACTATAGATCGTATATTCAGATGCATATTTACCTAACGTTGAGGTGTTGGCTATTATGGAATGCACTTTAGTATCGATCGTAAAAATCTCTCGATTCCGGATTTGATATTTTTGACTCTACAATCGAATGCTAGATAATGCCAGCAAATGTCAGGATAAGTAATGTTAAAAATGAATTTCAAGTAAACTAGCATACAAATAGTGATGTGATCCCGGTGTTCCAGTATTTTTTATATATTTTCCACATATTTAAGAAGTCGTTTCCATACCATGTATCCGAGTAGTTGTGCATTCTCGGATTTTCTGGAATCCTGGGATTTTTATTAAGGGGAAGCGTCAGGGTAGCCCGCGAAATTCAAATTTTCTTACGTTTTTTGCAATTTACAAGTCTGTATTATATTATACGTTGATCAAATTATAATTTGCGGTCGTAACAAGTATATATTTACATAATTAGAACCATTAAAGTGATCAATACAACTCTTTAAGACCAGGTAATCCTAAAAAATGACTATTTCATGAAATCTTGACATTTTAGGATTATACTAACTTAAGGAGTTGTATTATTGATTCTATTGTATATAATTCTGTAAATACACATTTGTTACGGCCGCAAATCATACTTTCTTAATACTGACTTGCACGTTGCAAAAAACGTAAGAAAATTATAATTTTGCGGGCTACCCTGACGAAAAAATAAATTAAGAAGTCGATTCTTAACTTTTTTAGCCAAAAATTAACTTTAAGTAAATATGCATTCGATTATTCGATCTCTGGTAATAACACAAAGTCAGTTTTGCCAGCTGCTGCGTTTGCGTTGAAATGATAAAAAACATTGCTCTAATAAATTCACAATTTGCACTTCACACACACACTTCATTCATTTTACAACATTTCATTTTCAACTTCTTTTGCACTTCCTATTGCACAACTTGCCCAACAAAATTGAAACATTCTAATTGGCTATACTGCCGTCGTAAGAAAAAAGGGCACAACTAACATTTAAAAAAAAAATCTACAAAAAATTGAGCAGATTAGCCTTTTTTTTTCTGATTCTAAATATGTATGTAACTTAATTTTTTTTTAAATGTTAGTTGTGCCCTTTTTGCTTACGACGGCAGAATAAATAAGATTATTTTATACAAATTATTACTTTGTCTAGATGAGCATCTGGCAGAATTAGGTTTAAATCTAAACCACATCTTGTCAGATCAATCCCTGTTGTATAAATGACAAGAAATTTAAACTTCCTATTTAAAGCTCACATTTATAAATAATAATGAATAATATTATTCATATCGAAAATGTTGTGTGACAAGTATAATCTTGATTGATTTTTTTTTTGTGTTTTTAATATGTTCCATATTGTGTACCTATGGAATACAGAAACAAAATATCACGAGTTTCACACATTACATTAATAAATTAGTGAATCAAGTGCTGTCCTTTCTCTAACCAGAAGCCATGCCTAAAATTTTATCATATTATAAAATAAAAAAAATAACACGCTTTTTTTACTCTACATGACACTGGTCTATTCGGGTGAAAATAGAGAAAAGGAATCTTCCTAGATATGAGCCCGGGCTAGATCGATTTTCGCATACTTTCATCTTTCGATGAACGTATGTGTCCTTATAGCCATTTTCGAGAACGTGATTACATTTATATACGAATATTGCTCATTTAATAGTATATGGGATATGGAGAAAAACCAAACATGAGGTATAGGGTGACTGTAATTAGTGACCGATACTTAAAAACATTATTGTATTCATGATAACAAACAACTTTTACTATGGGACCAAACCTGAAATCGCGAAAAAATATATCAGCTGTTCCCTACATTTTGTCGAGTTATGCGAACATAAATGTAGGGAGCAGCAGATTCTTTTCAGGTTTGGTCCCATAGTAAAAGTTGTTTGTTATCATGAGTACAGTCAAGTGTTTAGGTAAGTATCGGTCACTAATTACCAGTCACTCTATACAGGTTTATTGGTAAAACACCAACAACCTCTTAAGGGGTCATTGTACTCATCATTATGAACAACTTTTACTATGGGACCAAACCTGAAATCGCGAAAAAAAATTAGCTGTTCAGTACATTTTGACAAATTATGCTTACATAAATATACTGAACTGCTGATTTTTTTTTCGCGTTTTCTGATTTGGTCCCATAGTAAAAGTTGTTCATAAAATGATGAGTAAAATGACCCCTTAAGAGCTTATTGGTGGTTTACCAATAACCCTGTATATAAACATATTTCTTTCAGTCCAGTATTTTACCTAAAAGGATGATGGCAGAGCCACAAGAAGAAAATATTGAAGATTTGATACCAAAATCGAGAATATTCTCATGCCATTTGAGAAGAATTTCACATAGCACCAAACTAAAAAAAAATTGCATTACCTACCAAACGCTAAAAGAGATTTTAAAATGTCTCCAGAGAACAATATTACCTTCTTCGTATACCAAACCCATCTGCTTCGCTTCACTTTAACATTTCTGTCATAGAACATTAAGCAGCGTGATCGAAAACCTATTTAAAGACATCACAGACAATACATGCTTAAATGAACGTAAACATGTATTTTTACGATGTATTGATGCCGTTGCTACGCCAATTTGCAGTAGACTGCGAGAAAACGAATGACTTCAGAGTAATACGTGATGCCCACTGGCTGGTAATATTATAATATACACATATACAAGATGAGTTCCAACCTCGTCCGTCGCTATTAGTTTTCGCTTAGCGTTCTTTTTTTTTTCTTTTTGCTCGGCTCCTAAGGGTCCTAGCGTGATGTTAAAAATCCTATAGCCTTCCTCAAGAACTGGGCTGTCAAATCCAAAAAGAATTTTTCAAATCCGACTAGCAGTTTCAGAGATTAGCGCGTTCAAACAAACAAACAAAAAAAAAACAACTCTTCAGCTTTATTATTAATCTAAAGATGAGTTCCAAGTTTGTGAAAACTGTCTTGCTATATGTAACTGATAAAACCGATACAAATTCTAAATATTTTATATCACAATAACTTGTGCCCGCGATTTCGTCCACGAGAAATGATCGCCCACCCACGCTATTGAGTACGTTCGTTCTGACTTTTGCTTGGCTCCTAAGGGTCGAAGCATGATGTTACATAGCCTATAACATTCCTCAAGAATTGGTCTACCAAATGCAAAAAGGATTATTCTAATCCGGCCAGCAGTTCCAGAGATCGTGGCTAAGTAATAACAGCCGCACGGGTCGATCCATCAGGTTAAGCTACGCTTGCCGGGGTTGGTCCGTGGATGGGTGGGGACGTTAAACCGTTGGTCCGGGCTGTCGTTCGAGGTTCTTTCGACAGTCGTTACGGGTCGTCAAAACCCTGATAGTCTGACAACCAGTATCAAGGGGTATCGTATTACCCAGAAACTGGGTTGTGGAGGTCAGATAGGCAGTCGCTCCATGTAAAATACTGGTATTCAGCTGCATCCGGTTAGACTGGAAGCCGACCCCAACATAGTTGGGAAAAGGCTAGGCAGATCGAATCGATCCTCGAGTCGTTGAGCTCCTTATGTACTCAGTTGAGCTATACGATTACTGACAAATGCTTGCACTGACTGGACAGGGACAGGACCATTAAAATTTGTGTGATTCCTTTCTCAAAAGATCATTTTAGACGCTAATCTACATGGTCTTCATCTGACGAAGATTATGTCTAGACTTTCGAGACTGACCCCTGAGTTTATTTTTGCCATTAGGGGTAGTCAGATAGGAAATGTCGAATGAGTTCCAGAGATGTGTGCGGTCAAACAAACAAACTCTTCAGCTTTATTATATTTAATTACTAGCTGACCCGACAGACGTTGTCCTGTCCAAATTTGATGTATGAACAAATTAAATTTCTTCATAATTTTTTTTCATGGATTTTTCTGATGTTTTAAGTTATTCTGCTATTCGGGACGGAGACAAATACAACAAATCAAAAACCGGCCAAGTGCTTGTCGGACTACGCAGAATGAAAGGTTCCGTATTTGGGATGAATTTATCCCGAACCTAACATTTTAGTTGAAAAACATGTTCTTCCGTACATTCCATCTGCAAATGTAAGTTTGTACGCACAATATGGAGAGATTTACCATGTTATTTTAAGACCGTAGACTTCTTATAAGTTTTCCTGCAATTTATAGGTATAGAACTATTTTTTTTTTTCAAAATTTTTGGCTCAGTAGTTTCGGAGATAAGGTCAATTTTCGTCTATTTTCTTAAATAACTCTAAAACAATTTATTTTGAAATTCATTTGATATGTCGCATGGTACAGTTTGCAATTTCTTTTTTAATTATCTTATTTGCCCCCAAAATTGACCCACATATTCAAAATTAATTTATTCACGTTACACATCCGTGATTGGGTCACAGAAATTCATATGTGTACCAAATTTCAACTTAATTGGTCCATTAGATTCGGAGCAAATTGGCTGTGACAGACAGACAGACACACGAGTGATCCTATAAGGGTTCCGTTTTTTTCCTTTTAAGGTACGGAACCCTAAAAAAAGACAGTCCTGAGGGCCTGCCAACAGAAGTGCAAACTGAAATCTGAAACATGCTTTCACTGCTGGCCAAACGCAACACTTCATACTCATAGCTACAGATGTCCTATAAATGTAACATGTTGGTGACGCAAACCCATAAGATTTTCCCATACCAAAAATCATTCAATGCGAAAGAAGTTTTCACTTCAAAAATAACTACCTAGTAAAAAATGTGCCTAATAACATTTACGTGGAGAAATTTAAATAGCTTTCATTAAATACATTGTCTTTTAATTAGTTAGCAGCTCATGATTCTGAAAGTCACATTTACAATTATAATGGCAAGCATAAAATTGATTGATGTTTGTGATTAGATTTCATATTTGCATAAAAAATGTGCAATCATTCAACAGTTATTGAAGGCGCAAGTGAGTATCCTAACTAATATTATAAATGTGAAAGTGAGTTCGTTTATTACGCTTTCATATTAAAACGGCTGAATGGATTTGGATGAAAGGGGTTTGAACCTTTTAGGTCTCGTCCCGGTTCGCCATTTTGATTATTTTTCAAAATGGCGTCGCACGATAATACCTATATACATGGTTATTGGTAAAACACCAACAACCTCTTAAGCGGTCATTGTACTCATCATTATGAACAACTTTTACTATGGGACCAAACCTGAAATCACGAAAAAAAATCAGCAGTTCAGTACATTTTGATGAATTATGCAACCATAAAGGTGATTTTTTTTGTGATTTCATGTTTGATCCTATAGTAAAAACCCCAAACCTTGTTTGTTTTTGCTTTGTGTGTAGTTTAATTTTTAATGTTAATTTCATTTTATTATAATTTTTTTTTTTTTTTTGTGTAAATTCAGTTACAAATTATTGTTGATGAATAAATGTCTTGTGACTAATACTTTCCCGTGGAATAATTTCCGACGATCAAGCGGGCGAAACTGCTGGCGAAAGCTAATTACTTAATATAGTATACTTAATATATTATCTATGCAAGTGAGTCAACGGACAATATAGTTATTCTACTCTTTGCAAAAAAGTCACAGTTCCATTTTGTATTTGTTATATTTGAATTTAGAACATTTGGTTTTTGGCAGTCAATCAGATGTGTTTGTGGTCTGTCTTTTGCAACTTTTAGGGATATTTTTAATCAAGATTATGGTAGAAAATATATTTAAATGTTTTTTGTATGTTTAAAATGTTTAATTGTATCAGATATGTTTCAGTAAAAAAATCTAAAGCTGATGAAATAATAAGCTAGAATTCCTTATAATATAGTGCCCCACTAGGCATAGCCACCTTGGCTATGCCTAGTTTGGTCAACTGTTGAAAAAAAAAAACTTTTACTTTAAAATATTATATTTCCAACTGGCTTTTTTGTCAGGCTGTATTTGCTACTTCAAAATAAATTTTTGATCAACAATATTAAGTAATGCAGATTTTATCAGTTTTTGTTAATCAGGTAATTATAGTAAGTAGTAGGACACAAAAAGGTAAGTTCTATTTATAAACTAGGTTTATGCAGTGCAACAAGTAGTTTTGATAAGCCAGTCTCGATAGCGGATGCCCTTTTTGACATCAAATATAAATATACACAACTTATGCCCTAATAATATTAGCAATAACGTCTTGTGAAATAAAATAACATTTTTAAGGATTTTCATTCCGATAATCATGGAAAACGTGGTGTCTGTGTCACTAATTCCCAGATTAATAACAGAATATTCCTATTACGTATCTAAAAATACGATAAATATAACAATCTAGTAAAATCGTTTAGGTCATTCACCTGCCACATAAGTAGGATGTTTAATTACACTTATATACGTATTAAATACTCTTAGCAACAGCATGATAACTTATATAACATTAAAACATGACAATATACGACACAAACAGGGTTTTTGAGCATCGAAATCGGCTCGAGCGGACGAGCGCTAACTTTTAAAAACACTCACCGTTTTTCACGTTCACTTCTTTTGAGAAATATTTTATCGTCAGAAATACATTTGATTGTAATTATTTCGTGTAAAAGTCTTTATTTTGTTTAATTACAAGCGGTTTATTGTTTACTTTCGTTAAAAAGAAAGTGATAGCGGCACTTTCTGGTAACTCCAACTTGCCAAATCATTGGATAATTTCGTTCTGTAATGAAATGAAACGTCATCATCAAAATAGTAGTTATTAAATTAATAGGATTTTTACATACTGTTTATTATTAAAATAGTAGCAATATGTACACATATCGGTATTTAGTATAAAATAGTTGATTATATTGAATTGACATAATTATATTGCAAAATCCAACTGGTTGTCCTTGTTTCCGAACGAAATTAATGTTGCACAGCGCTACATTTTACGTAGAATTATGGGGACTGTACTACATGAAACTGTTTTTTCTGCTTTCTTAACTCATTTTTTTTTTCTACTGTAGTAATCATTTCAGTATTTTTCCAAGCAATAAAGTCTATCAAATCCTCTGATTCACTCGTTGAGTGTTCCAGTCAGGGTTCCAAAGTCAAAACCAAGTGAATAAAAAAAAAAAAACTGATCGTCAGTCGTCAAACTCAAGCATGACATGGCGCCAAGTTGAAAATTCAGTTGTTCATAATAATTTATGTTTGCTGAAAGAAGTCTTAGTGTTCTGTAAGAAGCGAGAAGCGATGGCTACCATCCTCAATACTCTAATATGGCTATGAACAAAAACAGGTAAGTATCTCTTTTAGTTTATTTCATAAAAAAAGTTCGTTTCATTTATTGAAACTTGAAAGTTGCACATTGCCACTGAGATAAAGTTAGTACTTTATCTCAGTGATAAAGTACTACGCTAGTAATAATAGTTCTATGCACAGTGCAGGTTTTCTACTATACAACATGAATGCAATGTGCAACCGACAATTCAAGCGTGATTTGTTTCATTTAAGCGCGATTTGTTGTGGCGTTATAGAAAAAATCCTAGTATACACAATAAAAACATATTTCAATCCTACTCTGCGCGTCTCAATAAAATAATAAAATTAACACAAAAATCACAAAATGACTATATGATTAAAAATGCCCTGAATAAATCAAAAGCAACCTGGTCTGTTATTAACCACAGCAAACAGAACATGCCTAAAGAGGAAATTAAACAAATAAGAGTAAATAGTGACATGATCCGTGATTCAAATAGTATAGCAGAACATTTTAATACTTTTTTCATAGTGGAGGCGAATCCTAAGCTAATGAAAGTTCTGTCAATACAAATCTCAAACATTTGACGAATAATAAGTTTTCGCATTTCCTTTTTATGCATCCGACGACGGCCTTTGATATTAACAGATTAATCTATTCCCTAAAAAATACTAATAGCACTGGTTACGATGACGTTAATACGAAAATTTTAAAATGTGTTTCTCATATAATCTCATCTGTTTTGAGTCACATAATTAATGGATGTATTATTTCTGGTGTTTTCCCAGAAAAATTAAAATGATAAATGATTTTTATTTCTGTGAGTAGGTTTGTACAAACACTTTTACAAGTCAATCATGTTTTTTTTTTTTTTTTTTTTTAACTAGATGAGGTCGGCGTTTCCTATCTGACTACTCTGAGAAGAAAGGCCGAAACAAACTCGGAGGTCACAGTCTCTTATAAAGTCCAGACATAATCTTGGTCACTTCATGTGAAGACCATGTAGATTGGTGTCTGAAATGGTCTTTTGAGGAAAGAATCACACAGATTGAGAGGACCTGTCCAGTCAGTGCACGCATTTGTCAGTAATCGCGCAGCTCAACTGAGAACTTAAGGAGCTCAATGATTCGACGAACTATACCAAAGAAAGGAAATTACTCAAACTGCCAGACGATGATTAAAAATAACTGAGAGAAAAAATAAAACAAACAAAAAAAGCAATGACCTACATAGTCTTCACATTCACAATAAATTAAAATAATATAATACTGTACAAGATAAATAGCCATGTCAACATTCAGTATGCAAAAATAAAAGAATAACATAAAATTTGGAGCAGTTCAATCCCAAGCCTTTTTGTCCTCAATATAATCTTTAACGGTATAATAAGCTTTCTGACACAACTTGCGTTTAATGAATGATTTGAATTTATTAAGGCTCAGATCTTGAACGTGGCTTGGAAGTTTATTATAAAAGCGTATACATTGACACCTGAATGAGCGACCTATTTTCGTGAGCCTTGTTGGAGGTACAACAAATTTGTGTTTGTTCCTAGTATTTATATTGTGGATATCACTGTATTTTTTAAACAATCTAATGTTTTTATGGGCATATAAAGATTTTCAAAAATGTACTGAGAAGGCAAAGTCATTATATTAATCTCCTTAAATTTCTCTCTGAGAGATTGTCTCGGACTTAATTTACAAATGCATCGAACAGCTCTTTTTTGCAAAACAAAGATAGTCTGAATGTCGGCTGCATTTCCCCACAACAGAATACCGTACGACATTACACTATGAAAATAGCTAAAGTACACTAAACGGGCTGTCTCTATGTTAGTTAAATTACGAATTTTCCTAACAGCGTATGCTGCGGAGCTTGCTTTTTTGACAATTTATCTATATGTGGGCCCCACTGAAGCTTAGCATCCAAAGTTAAGCCCAAGAATACTGTGCTATCTTCAGGATTCAATTCTTCGCCCTTTATCAACACGTTAGTTTTCACCTGCCTAACGTGAGGTAGCGTAAATTTAATGCATTTGGTTTTTTTTCATTAAGGAGTAAATTATTAACATTGAACCAGTGAACTACTTTTGAGATCGCTCTGTTTACATCGTCAGTAACCAGCTGCTTACGTTTAAGTTTAAACAAAAGTGAAGTATCATCCGCAAACAAAACTATATCATGATTATCCTTAATGAGGTAGGGCAAATCGTTAATATAAATAAGAAACAAGAAAGAACCAAGAATCGAGCCCTGTGGGACCCCCATTGTTACTATAGATCCGGGCGATCTTTTTCCATTAACGTCAACGCTCTGAATCCTATTACTCAAGTATGAAGTAAGAAGATCCAGAGCGGTGTTCCGGATCCCGTAATGGCGGAGTTTCCTGATTAACGTTTCATGAAGAACGCAATCGAATGCCTTGGACAAATCACAAAAGATGCCCAAGGCATCGCATTTGTCTTCCCATGCATTATAAATATGTCCTAAAAGTTCAACACATCAGTAGTTGAACGACCCTTTGTAAAACCGAACTGCTTGTTATGTAATAATTTATGTTTATTAAAAAATCTTTGCAATTGGTCTAAAATTAATTTCTCAAAAATTTTACTAAACGTAGGTAGTACTGAAATAGGTCTATAATTTGTGGGGTCTGATGTACTACCTGATTTAAACAAAGGTATTATTTTACTATATTTCATAAGGTCAGGAAACTCCCCACAGTCGATACAGTTAATAAAGATAAGAGCTAAAGTAGGTGCTACAATGTCAATAATAGACTTAGCAACTTCTACAGAATTACCCCACAGAGCTGCTGTCTTTTTTACATTTAAAGTGTGAAAGGATTTAATTATATCTCTACAGGTAATATGTTCAAAATTAAATTCCGAATCGCAAGCATTAACATTTTCCTTAAGCAAAGACTCAGCAACAGAAGTTGATGAGTTTAGGGATTTAGTAGTTGAAACGGGAATATCTGAAAAGAAATTTTCAAAGGCCGCGGCGACTTGTGCGTCTGATTTTATTATGTTGTCATTAATAGACAGGCTGTAGTCAGCACTTCGGTTATTAGACCTTCCCGTTTCACTATTAATAATATTCCAAGTCGTTTAAAAAAAAAAGTAACTATAGTCAAACCTTTATTTAAAAAAGATGACAAACTAAACATGAATTACTAAAGACCTATTCCTCTTATACCTATGTTCTCTAAGTTGTTCGAGAAGGTGATAAGCAACAGTTTGTATGATTTTTTTGAAAATAAAATTTTCTCTGAAGAACAGGTGGGTTTTAGGAAAAATAAAACTATAAATTTGGCTGTGTATAAATTTCTCCAAGCCATTATGACAGGTCTAAATAATAAGCATCTAGTTACTGCGTTATATATGGATTTAAAGAAGGCATTTGATTATGTAAATCACAATTTATTGCTAAAAAAGTTGGAAGCATATGGTGTAAGAGGCAATGCTTTAAGTCTTCTGAAATCCTACCTTTGCAACAGAAAGCAATGCACTCAAATTACTCGCATATGCTCAAAAACTAAAAAAAAAACCGTGTATTTATCAAATTTTGCGAAGTAAAGCAAGGAGTTCCTCAAGGTAGCGTTTTGGGCCCATTACATTTTAATAGGTTGGGGAAAAAGTTTCTTCGCATTTTTTAAGAAAATTCATAACATTTTTTAATATAGTTTATTTAGATTTAACTAAAGTATGTAGGTACCATTTTGTTCGATAACTTTTTGCCATCTTGTAGGTAGGGACATGATCCCATTGCTATAGAAATTTTGGGACTTCTGGTCAAAATACCGCGACAAGTGGTTTTGGCAGTCCTCTCGTGATGTTAACCTGACACTGCCTAAAGAATTCTGAAGAGACCGAAACAGGTGGAAATCTGAAGGTGCAAGGTCAGGACTATACGGCGGATGCATTAACACCTCCCAGCCAAACTCTCTTAATTTTTGCTGAGTGGCTAAAGATGTGTGAGGTCTAGCGTTATCATGATGAAAAACCACACCCCTTCTGTTGATTAATTCCGGCCGCTTTCTCTCAACTTCTTGCTTTAATCTCATCAGTTGTTCGCAGTAGAGTTCAGAATCGATGGTCCTGCCTGGTGGTAACAGCTCATAATGAATAATGCCCTTCCAATCCCACCACACACACAGCATCACCTTGTTACAAGTTAACCCGGGTTTCGCCACAGTCTGTGAAGCCTGACCGGCCTTTGACCACGACATTTTTCGCACGTTCTTGTCATACGTGATCCACTTTTCATCACCAGTTATCAGCTTCTTCAAAAATGGTTCGGTTTCATTACGTCGTAATAAAGAATCACAAATGAGTACACGGTTCATTAGGTTTCTTTCAGTGAGCTCGTGAGGTACCCAAATGTCGAGCTTTTTGAGTACCCAGTTTTTTTCAAATGCGCCAAAACTGTTTTGTGGTCAATTTCCAGTTCTACAGCTACGTCGTAACTACTGATATGCCGATCTTGCTCCACTTTTTCAAAAATGGCATCCATTTTATCCGTAATAGGGCGACCAGAGCGACGTGCATCTTTGACATCAAAATTTCCGGATTGAAAACGCTTAAACCAAATTTGTGCTACTCTCACAGACACTACACTAGGTCCATAAACATCGCAAATTTTTTTCGCGGCTTGCGTTGCATTTTTACCTTTTTTGTAGTAAAATTTTAAAATGTATCGAATTTCTTCATTAGATTCACTCATCTTGACGGTACGAACAACAAATGAAAATCACACATTTTCCTAATTTGAATTTGGAATTATGTTCTTTAAAATTTAAACTTTCAATGATACCAAAACCAGCCAGATACAAATAGTATAGCCAAAGAGATTTTATTACAAGTTCATACATACTACACTGGTCAGCAAATAAACCGAGCCACCCGCTACCTAGGAACTCTAATTCGATTTTCTCAAAAAGTATAAGACTTACAACTATCAAAGTTATACCTACAAAAAGTGCGTTTCATGGTGATTAAAATTACTACAAATTAATTCGAAAGTACCGTCAACTCACATTGTAATCAAGCAACAAACACAATGCTAACGATTTGCTCTGTTTTCACCAGAGTTTGAAATTAGCGTTCTTTTTCTCTACAATGAGGGTAGTCGGATATTTCTTATCATTTCTTTAGTTTTTGTCCATCGTTTGCTCAGACGCGTGTGTTTTTGCTACTTTTTCGAATAATAATGGATACAACACCTCAGGAAGCAGCTCAAGCTGTAGCATTACTTCAAGCAGGCATTGCGCAACGTGAAGTCGCTCGAAGGCTTCAAATCAGCAGATCTTCGGTGCAACGAGTTTACAGACGATACCTAGAGACTGGAGCATTCGATCGCCGTCCAGGTACGGGCAGAACTAGGGCTACATCAGCAGCAGATGATCGTTATATCCACCTTACTGTTCTGCGAAATCGCCACCTCAACGCAGTTCAAGTCCAACAAAGTCTGCGTGACGAACGCCAAGTGGTCATAAGTTCAGATACCGTCAGAAGGAGACTTGCTGAACGGAACCTGACCCCAAAAAGAGCTGCAACAGGCCCAGCAGTAACGGTAGCACACCGTCGAGCACGACTTGAATTTGCTCGAGAGCATAGGGATTGGACATTAGAGCAGTGTAGTAATGTACTCTTCACTGATGAGACCAGGGTGAGTCTACATGGAAGTGATCGACGTCAGAGAGTATATCGTCGCCCTGGAGAACGTTATTCTCAGTGTTGCATCGAGGAAACTGTTGCTTATGGAGGAGGATCTGTAATGGTCTGGGGCGGCATCTCGTTAACAGCACATACAGCGTTAGTTTTCATCGAACCGACGGGCCATACACGTGGACTGACTTCTCATCGCTACATTACTGAAATCCTCGCAGACCATGTGGTACCTTACGCAGGATATATCGGACAGGATATGCAATTGATGCATGATAATGCACGGCCTCATGTTGCTCATGTGGTGACCCAGTATCTACGCGACGTTAGCATTCGTACGATGGACTGGCCAGCTCGAAGCCCGGACTTGAATCCGATAGAATACTTATGGGATGAGCTGAAACGTCGGGTTCGAGCCCGGGTACCTGCTCCAACAAGGCTTCCAGAGCTGCGAATCGCAATTGAAGAAGAGTGGAATACAATTCCTCAAGATTTTATCGTCAGGCTCGTAAGGTCGATGAATACAAGGATGCTGGCAGTTATCCGAGCAAGGGGAGGGAATACGGAATATTGATCAAAAACTATTTTTGATTTTATCTTTGTTTTTGGCGTTAATTTTTTTTTTCACTTTATCATTACTAACGATTGTCACGACTGGAAAACGACTCTTCTTTGTAAAATCCTTAATAAACACTGAAATATTGATTAAACCCAATGAGTTTCCTTTCATTTTAATCACCATGAAACGCACTTTCTGTAGGTACAACTTTGATAATTGTAGGTTTTTTAGTTTTTGAGAAAATCGAATTAGAGTGCCTAGGTAGCGGGTGGCTCGGTTTATTTGCTGTCCAGTGTATAATGCGAAAAGACTTTTTCCCCAACCTAATATTATATATATAAATGATCTACCCAAAGCAATTAAACAAAATTTGGTCTTATTTGCAGACCAGTTACGTTCACTAACAAATTTAAAGAAAATTTGACATCAAATATAAATGAAATACTTCATCAAATAATTCAGTGGTTGAAATATAACAATTTATTAATAAATTTAGATAAAACTAAATTAATGACGTTTAGAAACAGAATTAATTATTTAACTGATATTGACATTAATTACAATGGACAAAAAATTCATGAGGTAGAGAGTACCTACACAGTTCCTTGGTCTGCATCTCGATTGCAACTTAAATTGGAGATCCCAAATGGAAAAAATCTGTACAAAACTGAGCCAATTTTCCTATGCACTATATATGCTCAGAAAAATTGTGAACCAATCTGCTGTAATTACTGCTTACCACGGATACGTGGAGTCATTGCTGAGGTATGGTGTTATATCCTGGGGGAACTCAGTTGACAAACACAATGTGTTTAAGGCACAGAAGAGGTGCGTGAGGGCAATTTGTAAACTTAAGTGTAGGTAGAGATAGTTGCAAACCTTTTTTCATCGAGTTGAAATTGTTAACCCTGCCATGTATTTATATTTATGAGATAGCTGTGTATGTTGGATTAAATAAGAATGTATTTGCATCGTTTGTAAGCCAACGTTATTGTAAAAAAGTGTGTTGTCCATCGAGGAGTAAAACTGCACAGTTCAGTAAAAGTGTTTTTTGTAGGGCTCCTCGCATTTACAACCATCTGCCTAAAAAGTATTAAACTGCACAAATACTGAAAAGTTTAAATTCATTTTAAAGCAGTTTCTCATTGATAAGGCATATTATAGTATAAGTGAGTATCTAAACGACAAATTTTAGACATGGTAGTGCTTGACATCTCTTTTTATTATTAATTTTTAATTTTAGACATTGTAGTGCTTGTACGCACCGGGACTTACAGCTTAGTACGGCCGTTATTCCAAATGCGTACAGTGCGGCTACGTTAGACACAATTGAGCCTGGTACCTATGAATTACCTATGAGTTACGGGAGATGAATCAAACTCGACTCCAGCTTGATGACTGCTTTATTACAGTAGTTAACTTAATTATATACAAATTTTGTGGTCAATACACATTGATACCTATTTACATGTGTGTTGTGTGTGTATCGAGCCGATGAAGCGAAGATCTCAGCAGGTCACTTGTTAGTGCTGACGGTGTGCCGGTGGAACGAATGTATGTCGCTCTTAACGCTGACGCTGTAATGATGTAGCTGGCTCGTGTAACTACTGTTCATGGTTGAACAGTGCTTGACATCTCTCTTTTTTAATTTTTAATAATAATTATTTAAATGAATAGTCGAATTATTTAAATGACATTTATTTTAGGTATGACATAATATTTTTTTTGGATTTTAACATTTTATTTATGCATGTATGTAATAATTAAATGATAATGTGACATTAAAATTAATTTACAAAAATATTGCATGCTGAAATGCTGAATATAGCGGCTCGAAATTATTGGATAACATCTGTATTTTATATACCTATATTCGCAATAAATGAATTTGAATTCATAATATTTCCATGCATTTTACTTCTCTGGGTTATCATGATGCCGTGGACGTCCACGATAATATTATCGTCGAGTTAGGAATATAAAAACGCCCAATATCTCTTTCGGTGGATTACTTAGATTGTCTGTTATACAAACCAGGTACGCGCGGACAGCGAGCCCACAGTGCTATGCGTCATTCATAGCGATGAAGGAATTACAAACGAGAGGTAAAATTCAGTAAAACAATTTATTTCAATCGAATTTTCCTTTAATAATTCATCATTATCAGTTATAGAACAGAACCACATAACAAATGTTAACCGTAGCACTTTGCGTTAGCTTATAATTACATATTAGGTAATAATTAAGCTTCATTTAATTATTTATACAAACTTTAGAACTGTTGATGTCTTTACTACCTGTAAAATTATTGCGGTGCAGCGAGCATGTTTGAAAATAGACCTTACCACTTAAGAAATTAAATTTATTTTTGCGTGTAATGGAAGTCGGTAAAATGTGTGTGTGTACAGTGTACAGTGTCAAAATGATCACTTCATTTTTTCCTTTACAACATTGATGAATGTAATTTGTAGATTCATTTATTTGAGTATTTAAACAGTTAATACGTGGAAGTATAGTACCTAACATATACTGCAATGAGTAAGTAGAAAATAATACATTCATTCATCTTTTGGCGTCCCATATGGTCACATACACAATAATTCTTATATAATTTACACCATAACATTTTATTTAGTCTACGGCATGAGTGCACGCTCGACTCGAGCGTCCGGCGGAGCGGGGCGTGCGGCGTTCGTGTTAAAAACGTGCAAACACTCGCGAGTGCCCTGAGTAACGGCCGAGCGGCGCTCGGTGAACGCTCTTCGCCGCTTGCACGCAATGCTGAACGCTCCGCTAGACGCCTTTTCACTCGGGTCGTACACTTCGACTTCCATTACAACGTCCCAAATACTCGAGTCCTAACAATAGTCTTGAATAAAACAATTAATTGTATTAATAACTTAAGTAATGTCCTTACATATGATTTAACTATGGAAGCGCCTCTTTGTAATTTATTAATCAATGGCTTAACATTTAAGTGTAATCTATGGTCACTACACCGCAAGTTGATGATACCTATAAAAAAGTTTATTATTACTGTTTCTGCGATCTCAAGTGACTGATATCTATTAATAGGATATCGAGCGCGCAGTGGCACCCTTATCGTTTGCTTGGTTACTTCTTTTATTTTAGAATGTAGTTTTACGTTGTTAATTTTTATTGTAATCCTTAAAACGAAAAATAGTGGCCACTAAGCTCCGTTTTAAGGATTATAATAAAACTTTAATAATGTAAAACTACTGTTTGTAATAATAATAACGTATAGCCTTGTGGAGCACAACGCAACACGCCTATTTTCTGCATTTTCATTCTAAAATAAAATAAATAACCAAACAAACGATGAGGGCGCCACTGCGTGCTCGGTACCCTCTTAAAAAATAACACTGTGGCAACATCGAAGTAGACAAACCAAGTTACCCAGTTGGAAATGGAGGAGCAGTAGACGAAAAGAGACCACAACATAAGTTTCCATTATCTTCCAGCTAGCATCTATTATCTAGATGTAGAATTTTGGAAGGCTGTTTCTTACTCAGCGCATCCCTTGATGCGCTAAGAAAACCCGCGAAATTCAAATTTTCTTACGTTTTTTGCAATTGGCTGTTATGTGCCAGGTTGTATGTTGATCAAAATATGATTCGCGACCGTAACGTGTATTTACTAACAGAATTTGAAATAATCATCATCAAAGTTTGGATTGGCCTCAAATGTTATGATATCATGAAATAGTACTTTATTAAACTTTTTTTTTGAAAAAAATTGCTCTGTATCGTTGTCGTCTTGAGATCGGAATACTTGACATACATATTGACGGAGGCGTGATTAAAACCAGATGTACAGTCAGCTGCAAATAAATGTATTCCGTTAATTAGGGCGTTTCTTGAACGAAAATAGTCGCAAAATTAATGTAACAAATTGTCAAGCACGTGAAAACTGCTGTGATTGGCTGGAGATAAATCATTCAACCAATCACAACTGTTAACGCGCGTTTGATTGTCACATTATAATAATATTGATAATTTTCGTTCGAGAAAGTGCTCCTTAGCATTAAAAACAAAAAAAAAAAATCTCGGAAATTCAATTTGAGATCAAAAATGTAAACAATGGTGTTGCCAATTTCAAATAATAACCTCAATTATGTAGTTTGTCGAAAAGTACTAAAACATTGTGTTCAAATCGTAGGCATATCTTACAGGTAAAATATAATACTGCACACAGTTTTCAGCTTTAAAGAGACGTAAACTACGATCCAAGAATAAAAAATAACTGTTTGAAATAAAATTGTGGAAATTATTTTTATGATACTGGCAATAAGGAAGAAGCTTTAATCATTTAGACTTTCATTAATTATTTTATATTTATAAAATGTTTTACCTTTTAAACAAGAGAATCATTAAAAAATCGTAAATAATATTGCGTTATCCTGATAATCGATTCAATTTGGGCGCCCCTACTGGTCACCATTGTTTTTGTCAATCGGCGTATAGGAAAGTAATACTATCATTCAATTTCTGACGTTTTCCTCGTGAGTTTTTATTTGTTGTATTAATGTTTTAAAAATTTCAAAATATTAGAATGACGGAAAATGTTGACTACCCCTGAAACGTCACTTTGGCAATGACATTTCTTTGTTTATATTTTTGATCTCGAATTCCATTTCCAAGAATAAGTAAGTACCTATGCTATCTGTAAACATTTGATGTTAGACAAATGTAAAACTTTCGTGATACTTTCTTATTTTAAATCAAGATGTACAATCAAGATTTAGTTACCTATAACAAATTAACTTTTCAAAAACTTGACAATATCGTAAAATGTCAATATGCATGTCATAAATGTGGCTTTGTAATGCTTAGACTACGGTTTCCTAGAAGAGCGGTGGCCGCCACATAACGGCCGCAGTGATGGCCGTCATGAAACTGATAGCAGCGGGGTTTGACTTTACGATATCAAAAAACGCTCTCTAGGAAAACACACCAACTTACATTCATAATGTAACGTTACAGTGACGTCACACGTAAATTGCGGATGCTATGTGGCGGCCACCGGACCACCGCTCTTCTGGGAAACCGTATCTTTAAAGATGGAAATGATAAAACATTTTTTTTGCTAAATACAAAATCTCTATTAAAATCAAACGACAGGCAAAGGCACTTATATACTGTGTAATAATTTATAATACATTACTGTAAAAAAACTTTTATACTCTAGAACCGTCGAAACTAATACAGTCACATGTGAATTCTATTAAAAACATTTAAACTACTAATTTTTTACTATTCTAGTTACTGGTACAAACCAGTTCAAAAAAAGTTCGTTAAACGAAAAATATAACTAAAGTTTCAACATTTCAACGAGATTTTACAGTTTTTATTTATATTTCAACAAAAAATAAAAGAGTACGCACCATAAAGCAAAATAATTAAATAAATATGCATACAACTAAAATTTAAGTACATTACAAAATACAAAGTGATTTCGTGTAAAAAAAACAAACAATTAAAACGACAGATTTAGGTAGGTACAGTTAGCGTCATAAATATGTTATTTTTACTTAACCCATATGTGTAACAGACTCAACTTAGCTAAATAATAGCGAAGACGTGTTGGATTGAATAAATATTGAATAACATTCGATATACACATACCACACTCAAATGGTTAATTACGGCAACATATTTACGTAGCCGACTGTACCGTATAATTTAAAAGCGTGCATCACCAAAATAATAAGCACTAACAAGATTGTGTTAAAATAAATTGTAAAACCGAAAGTCAATAATAACAAAAAATATTAAATTGTACTTTTAGTAATTAAAACACTTCTAGCCCCCCTATACATAAATTTCACTAGCCACGATTTTATAATTAAAATTGTTAGTTCTTTTAAAACTAAGTATAATTAATGTTTAAAAATAAAATGGGATCATTTTACTAACCAGAAAAAATCAACGACTATAAATATCTCATCATAACGGCGGTAGTCCATTTTTATGGTCAGTAAGTATAATAATTATACTAAGGCGAAGCGCCAGGGTAGCCCGCGAAATCCAAATTTTCTTACGTTTTTTTTTAATCTGCAAGTCAGTATCAGGTTGTATGTTGATTAAAGTATGATTCGCGACCGTAACAAATATGTACAGAATTACAATAATTAGAATCAGTAATACATCTCCTTAAGTTAGAATTGGCTTAAAATGTCAAGATTTCATGAAATATTAATTCAATACGATTACTTGGTCTTAAAGAGTTGTACTTAATACACTTTAAAGATTATAATTCCGTAAATACATACTTGTTACGGTCGCGAATCGTATTTTGATCAACATACAACCTAATACTGACTTTGCAAATTGCAAAAAAAAAACACGTAAGAAAATTTGAATTTCCCGGGCTACCTTGGCGCTTTCATTCAGTATTTTCTTGGGACACAGTAACATTTTAAGCGTAGGTTAGACATTGCACAGGTATGTTCAAGAAAATTTTGATCACAGCTGTTTATAATCGAAGTAATATAGCTGTAGTGTAGGATCTTAAGGCGCGTGGCCAAAATCGGAACTAACGTCGCCATCTTGTTTTTCAATACGTTTCACAAAACAATTGCACAAATGTTTACCAACAGCGCCCCCTGTCAACATCATTCGAGCGCCAAAAGATCCTTGTAGCCAGGTTTGAATTGTAGAAATGGCAGGTTTAGAAGCAAGACGTTTATTTGGAGATAATACCTGAATAAATGTAGAGAGAGCTGAAGGCCTAGACAAATGGAATTCGTTTCGGAGCGATTCTATTTCTACAATCGCTATCGACGCATCTCTATGGAAGTCATCGTTGGACGCTGTCCATTTGTTGACCTATGATCACGTGACATTTTGATAGCTTATGTCAACCCCTTATTTTTGGATTTTCTACTAGCGTCGTCGTTAATCGAATGTTACTTTGTCTAGGCCCGCTGGATAGCTGCAAAGTAAAATTGTACGACTTTTGAATGCGACGTCAAATTAATATTTTATACAGATTTAGTTGCAAAAAATATTGTAACTAAAAAAGTTTTTTAAAACTAATTTGTTCTGGGCCTTAAATAATATCATAAAATAGTTATAAATTACATTGTTAGACATCTTATAAAACACTTATTTCTTGCGGGAATTTAAAAGTTAAACATCTCCAAAATTGGCAAATAGTGGAATACGAGTACTTTTTAGCTTATTTCAGCTAAGCGAAAAATAACTCGACACTTTTGCTGAATCCAGAACAGGAAAAATTGGCAAGTGTCATAATTTCGTTACGTTAAATTTTAATAGTAACATTTAGTATAACAATAATATTTATACACAAAAACATGATTGATTATTGTCAATTTGTTATTTTTTGAAAATGGTTTACAGTGTTTTTCAGTTACGTAAACATATTTTTTATGAATTACACTTATTCAAACAATTCATTATTTATTTTTCATAAAAGTTTGGCGTTAGGAGCCAAAATGAAATACTTTTAGATTCAATTATGTAAATACCTCTTAAATAAAATCTTACACTTCAGAGGTACAACAATTCGATAATTTTTAAATACCATTATTAATAATTTATTGTAATAAAAAGCTACCTTTGCGAAGCGGCTTCAATGCCCAATTAATGTAATTTCCTAACATTGTAGTTCCAATAGTATATTTTAGTTTTTGTAAGCAACTGTACTATCGACAAAACGGAACCTTTACGCAGTAAAATTGAATTCTGTATACACTGATTCATTGAAAAAACCCTGCCCCAATGGTCCTTTGTTTTACTCTGTCATAAGTACAATTGCAGCTTGCAAACAAAATTGTTTCAAAATTGGAAAGGCCTAGCGTTTGTCGATGATACATTTGCGCCTAAACATATTCGTCATAAATTATTAAAATTAATAAGATTTTCACTACACGATGTATAGGCCTGTTTTGTAGTATCTTCCAAATAAAATGAACAATTGGAACAGAATTTGTACGCCATAAATAATGATGTAAACACTATAAACCATTTTCATGAGTTGATTAGATAACACTGTGACCTGGGTTTTGTTATAATTATTCAAAAACAACCAAAACACCCGTATGGTAACTAAAATATTAAAAAAAAAAAACATGCTTTTGTGTCATATATTAACTTTTCTTTCATATTTTAGAGGCAAATGAAATACTATAGCAGTTGCATTTTAGCATGGCAATAGCGGTCATTGCCCTTTCCCTAATATCTTTCCGCAGGAACCCAAAGAATAAACTATGTATGGTTTTTCCTTATTGGAACAGAATGATGATCACGATAGATATTGATTGAGGACGTTAACGGACATATATATATACAGTATGTTAACCAACAGACGGCGTTCCCGTTAACCCGCAATAGTATAGCATCCATACATGCTAAAAAAAGATATTACCATTCGAAAACAAAATGGTTTTTATTTTTTTTAATATTAAAATATTCACTAAAAATGCTAAAAATATTCACTAAAATATAAAAATATTCACTAAAAATAAAAACTAAATTGCGATGTTTCCGTCCTTCAAGTACGCGTGTACAGAGTGTTTCTTTTACGTATCAATTTAACATTTTTAGTGAATATTTTAATATTAAAAAAAAAAAAACCATTTTGTTTTCGAATGGTAATATTTTTTTTAGCATGTATGGATGCTATACTATTGCGGGTTAACGGGAACGCCCTCTGTTGGTTAACATACTGTATATATATTTTAAATTTGAGATGGGTTTGACTCTAGTCTAAGTCGAAGGTGACAGAGACAAAGTCGACGATGGAGTGAGCTCACCCAGAAGAAGCCTGTTCACTCTCACTTTGAAGAGATTAGGGTTGTATGCATTCAAAACACAGACGCAGGTAGAAAGTTCCACTGTTTTGCTGTGCGCATTATAAAAGGCATTTGGAAATAGTGCGAATTGGTGGAATAGAATGCTAGAAAATGTAGGTGGGTCACCAACAGCTATTGCCATGCTTAAACGCGATAACTATAGCTATTTGTAGTATCTATAGGTATTACATTTTCGAAAGCTCTGAACATTTAATCACTAAAATATAAAAGTTACGAACGTTTAATTTGACACAAAAGCAGTTCGGAATTAAAGAAAAATAATTTTCAGCGTTGTTACTAGACTTTCTTCAATGAATGTACCTCGTGTTATCATTCCAGTATTATACCGGACTCGAATAATGGCGCATGAGCAAAAAAAAGATATAACTATACAATGGTCATCATATTTCTCAGAGTAATCATTTCATTTAGATACATTTGCAAGGATAAACGCCAATTGACACTGGAAAAGGCCAGGCGAAAAAATGGCGTAATTTACTTAATTACCCTGATAATATTCCAACTGTTAGGACTCATCGCTTCTCTGTCAGAGGGAGTGGCCCATAGTCTACCGAGCGAGCCCAGTGCGGGTTGGTAATTTCACTTTAGAAAGTCTAAAAGCCAGTTTTTCGAACGAAAATGACCGCAAAACGAATGTGACAAATTGTCAAGCGCGTAAACTGCTGTGATTTGGCTGTTGATACATCATTCAACCAATCAGCAGTTTATGCGAGCTTAACAATTTGTCACATTAATTTTGGGATCATTTTCGTTAGAGAAACGGGCCCTAAGTCTCAGCCAATATATAATTTCATCTATATACAAATATATCTAACACTAGCCAACGACACGTACAGCTCACGAAGACATACATTTATGTTACAAGAAGCGCTATCTTACTTAGGGCTTATTTTTCAATCGTCAGATAACTTTTATTTATGGAATAAATATGACGGTTTGACAGCTTTTGTATAGAAAATATGTCGAACTGTCATATTTATTCTTTAGAAATAAGTTATCTGACTATTGAAAAATCTGCCCTAAGGGGCCGTCTCCACGAACGAGAGAATCACGGTGTTATTATCGTCGTGCCACGTATATACTCTGTTAGGGACCGTCTCTACGAGCGAGAGAATCGCGGCGATTTTAGTGTAAGAAATACGTGGCACGAAGATAATATCGCAGCGATTCTCTCGCTCGTGGAGACGGCCCCTTAGACGTAGATCTTTAAACTTTACATTTACAACGTACTGAGAATTTAACGAAGGAACTGTCGTGGTGAAGATGACAACACTGGTAAACAGATATTTATTGATCATTAAAGTTCAGCCCAAAATCTGTGTCTGTAAGTGGCAATAGGTTTGCCACCTATCGCCTGGGAATGTCGAAACGTAGGTGTATTTTGCCTTTTGCGAGAGCCTTCGCCTTCGTGTCTGAAAAATGCTCCAGATACCATGCGTTATTCACAATATCATGGCGTAGCCTCCCATATGACACAAAATTAACCATTATGCGTGGATCCACTTTTCAGCACACAAGAGGTTTAATGGGTCTTCTAGAATCGAATTAAATCAAATCAAAACATTTCACATAAACCTACATGGGCAGTTATGAAACGACAGAATTCACGTTTTTATTTGCTTCGGAAAATTATTATTGAATTCAGTTGTTGTAACGCACTTTTTAATTTAGCGAGTCGGCACCCTAAGTGCGTAACACACTATAGAGATCGAAATCTGAATCATTTTGAAGCAAACTGCTAACCCATTGCTTCATATGTTCGAAAAATTTGTCTTCTCAACACCGTAAATAACGCAATGAATGTTGTTGAACTGTCAAAATGAAATCGATTCCGATTGATAGTATGTTACGCAATTAGGGTGCAGGTGTGAAACTTGTTCTTGTAAGTTAGTTTTTCACGCTGTCTATAAAAAAGAGGATATAGTTTTGCATTTATGTGTTTACATAAGTTCTCTAAATTGCCGATTAAGTCGTGGTATTTATATTTTAATAAAAATCGTTTATACAATATAGCATTTAAATTCAAATATTGCTTTTGTGTCATTCCAAATTGACGTAAGCAAGCAAAATATATTTTCTTCTTTTCAAAGGTCTTTTGATATTTTGACTATTTTTATTATGATTTTTATTGACCAGCTGACAACTTCACCGCGACTTATAATATTTTACAACAATAAAAAAAGATTTTGTCTTTTACATTTCACAAACCCGTACAAACCCCGCAATCACACGTTTTAAATTTTACTTTATTTAAAATATTATTACTTATTGTGCTTCTCCGTTATGTGCAACCATACTCCATTCCCTATATTAATTGACGATTGAAATTTTTAACTAAAATGGTTTTAGTAAGTTTTTTTTTACAGAAAGTATTGCTTTATTTTGTGACTTTAGTAAATAAAGTGTGATTATATTATAATTTGTTTTAATAAGTATTAGTTCGGGCGATGTGGTCGCTAAGCGACAAAGCCCTTAAAAAAAGTATTAGTTCATTATGATACAAAAAAGAAACACATTTTTCATCATTGGTATGGAACGTCGTAAAAAAAAAAATTGGAAATGGAATTTCACAGCCAAAAAGTTTTCAAAGCGTGTCAATTTGATTTTCTTTCAAATAAATGTTTATTTTGTTCTTTTATAAATAAAATACTAGTTTAAGAATAAGGATAGCCTTGAATTTAACTACTAAAGTTTTGGTTTCATAAGAAAGCGGTGAACGGTCACACCAGGGGCCTGACAGCTTTAGTTCAGGTTTCCGCCATTTGTCGCTACTTTCGCGTTTAAAAATTAAGTTATCTGTGGTATTTCTTGTTTTAACGGATACATTTTTGTTAGGTTATCTTTCAGATTGTTACTGTATTATTAGCACACTAAATTTTGTTATCCTTTTGTTAAAAATAGACTGGATACTGTGACTTTCTTTGCGTCGTCTTTCACTGTGTTTTTCTGTACGTCGTGTCGTAATAGCTAACTATTCATGTTAAAACATCTCTAGTACTCGCGACGGTAGCGACAGAACGCGGAACGGCAATTAAGTGAAACTAAGCTCATCATAAGTCACTGTCGTATTTGTAGCTTGCTACTACTATAGTATATCTGTGAGTCACATAATAATGGCTGTCCAAAAACAGAGAGTTTTTGACACCTTAATGTCAAATACTGATGAAAATGACAGATTTTTATGACGGCCGTTATAATATGAAAGAACCGTTTTCTGAGGAGCAGTGGTGGCCCAGAGGTACCGGCCCCGACTTACGATTTGTAGGTAGTGGGTTCGAACCCAGGCAGGCGCTTTTGTGTAAATAATTAATAATAATAATAATAATAATATTCCACAACTATCACACAACGTCGTCTAGCCTCAAGCTAAGCAGAGCTTGTGTTATGAGTACTAGACAACTGATAAACATACTTATATATTTCTAAATACATACATATATAGATAAATTACACCCAGACACAGAACAAATGATCATGCTCATCATGCTCATCAATTGCATCAGCACTGCTCTCAAAACGTTGAAGGAAAACATCGTGAGGAAACCGGCATGTCCTAGAACTAAAAATTCGAAGACATGTGACATCTACCAACCCGCATTGGGCCCGCGTGGTAGATTACAGCCCACTCCCTCTCACAGAGAGGAGGCCTGTGCCCCATCTATGGGAACATTATGCTTTCTTAAGAAACCAAAGCTTTAGTGCATTATACAGGGAGTAAGTGTAAACAGTGGCAACCTTTTAAGGGGTCATTGTACTCATCATTATGAACAACTTTTACTACTGGACCAAACCTTAAATTCCGAAAAAAAAAAAATCAGCGGTTCAGTAAACAACTGATTTTTTTTCACGATTTCAGGTTTGGTCCCATGATAATGAGTACAATGACCCCTTAAAATGTTGCCACTGTTTATACTTACACCCAGTATAAATGTTACATAGCGCAACTGAACTGAAGTTAGTTATTCGTTAGTTCATTTCTATTCTTATCCACGTTGGACAAAACAATCCAACATTTTAGAAAGAAAACGTACCTCACAGGTACAGCGTACCCAAAACAACAATATTAGAATAAAAAGTATAATAACATAATATCTTCGTTAAATATCGTATAGGGACTGACAGGAATACCGACTCGATACTGTTCTTATATACATTGTTCTCTTATTTTAAATCTAGGCGACAACTGCTGACTCAGGTGCAAACCAATTCGTTTTTTTTTTCCAATAATAATCAGAAAGTCAACTCCAAATTTAAAACCGTTTAAAATCTAAACACAGTCTCTTCTCAGCGACAATCAATTTTACCTCCGACCTAGACTAGAGTCAAGAGCAAACCCCTCTCAAATAAAAAAAAGTAGGTAAATTATACGATTTTTTGACAAGTTGAGATTAAAAGGCGAGCTTTCTTAGAAATACAGGAATCGTCCTCTCTTCGTATCATACCTGCTACATTACATCTATCAATAATAAAAAAAGTATTTTTGTTTAACTTGTTGATCGACTTTCAAAATCGAGAAAATCGAAAGGTTTTTTCACGATCACACATAATTTTGCGGCAGCTAAAAATATCATGCGGTCCTGTTACTGGCCAACAGTTGTCACCTAGTCAATACATAATTAATGGTCGTTCTGATCTCTCAAGCGCAGGCCACACTGGGAACAAAGCGTAACGAAACTCAGTTTCGTTTATAGTCCTGTCACCAGGTATTTTGAAAGTTAACTGTTGCAGGATTATGTAAAAAAAAAAATGACACCTTCAATTCAAGATGGCGGCTAACGCTGTCAGCCAACGGGGTCAAAAACTTAATTTTTTCATGACTAGCCTATGCTTAAGCAATACAAATCAAAACATTTTGTACTCCACCTGTAGGGCAAAGCCTCTTTTTCGTCCCCACTGATTGGACTATTAGCTTTCCGCCGCGTCTTTTCATACTTCCGTTTTCGTTTCGAGTAGTAGGTACGCGGTGAGAATCGAAGTATGAAAAGACGCGGAAGAATGCTAAACAAACTTAGCTTCGTTCCCAATGTAGCCTGCTCTTTAGGGCTTTTATCACTTACTGGTAACTTTTTCACTACCAATAAGTAATAAAAAACCCTTAGTTACATGTTCATAAAAATAATTGTATCTCACAATGTATAATTAAAATCTTCTGTCAAAGTTATATTCATACAGGTTTCATTTTGTACTAATGTCTCATATCATTATTTAGGATTCACAGCACTGTCCTTTTAGTTCAGGTACCTATACTCACAGCATACGCCCGGCTTCGATTCCATACGAATATAATTTTTTCTATGGTTTGTTGCAAGAAAACTGTCTGCTAAAACCTTTATAAATATAACTATAATCAGATTACAGGTACCTGACACAATGACATAGTTTATAATATTTCGAATAATATCCTTAATAGTATCATTTCTACTAACCAACTCCTTTGTTACACATTAAGGCCGTATGTGCGAGGAAATTGCGCGGGAAAATGGTAAATTGGAAGCAGTCCTTTGTCTATGACTTATCATTTTCCACAACAAAACAACATTTTCCGCTTTTATTTTAACCAAGATCTAGAGAAATAAGTTATCTGAAAGAACGAACACTCAAATAACCAACATTGGATGCACAGCATTATAATAAGCATCTGGCATGTTTCATTTCAAGCATCATAAAATGAACTGAGAATAGTTTACGTTACTTTTCGTTCTACTTTAATTTCCCGCACAATTTGCTCGGCCACACAGCAGCCTCCCACCCCACAAACATTGTCAATTAAATAGCTACTATAGTAAATAGTTACCCATCTTCCATCACACAATTACAGATGACTATTCCAGTGTCTCTGAAAGCTTAGCTGATGAAACATCATGTTAACTTACATATATTTTATATATGTTTGAGATTGTTTTTTGATGTATGAGAAAATTAATTTTTTTCGTGTATATTTCCGATGTTTTAATAGTTATTCTGCTATTCGGGACGGAGACAAATAAAACAAATCATAAACCATGAACATCGGTCCAGCCGTTCTCGAGTTATAAGTGTTCGAACATAGAAGATGATTAGATTTTGTTATTTTAACCAACTAATCACAGCAGTTCATTGCACAAGCTTTCAGACAGGAGGTAGATACATTATTTAGCGACAAACATTTTATTTTTTCCCTCTTTCCAGCACATTTTTATCAAATAGCATTGTTTCACTCTATTAAAAATCGTTTTTGAATGTTATCGTTAAATATTATACTAGTTTATAATGATGGCGCGTTTCCGATGACGGAACGAATTTTAACCATGCCTTAATTTTTAAAAGCCTTTCTGAATACAGTAATCGTAGTAGTCATTACCCCTGTTAACATTTTTAAACGCCATCAGTAAAACCATTGTCCTGTGATTGATACTCTAGTTAGCCCTTACAACAAACAGAGATTAAAGGCTATAGTAAAACTCTAGCTAACGCTAAGCGGGAAGCGAGACACAACCATCTAGCAGAGCCATTCGCACTGCGGTACACGCTGTAAGAGAAAATATTGCGAATATTAGTTATTTATTTAATCATTCATGTTTTAAGGTCGATTAACAAAATAATGGACTCGTAAAATAACATCACACCTGGAATCCCTGCAGGGTTAAGCAAAGGTGTACCTAACTATACTGCCGTCATAAGGAAAAAAGACGTATCTGACATTTTTTTCGAAATAGAGATATTTACATATTCGGAATCATAAAAAAAGACGCATCTACCAGTATTTTTATATTGGCGTAAACTTAACGAAAACCTAAAATTCTTACTATTAAAAGACGCATCTGCTTTTGTATTTTAAAAAGGGCAAAACATATTTTTTTTCGCCATCCAATATTTCTGTTGAAACGTCCTTTTTTTTACTGCGGCAGTATATTACAACAACTTTCCTCACTTTCAAGTCCTATGTAATAGGGGGGCGAACCTATTACTATCAAGCACAAATCCAGACTCAGGGCTGCAACTGGAAAATTCCTCATGGACACACCAAATAACACTGCTCGACCTGGGAATCGAACTCAGGAACTCATGCTCAGCAGTAGCGCTTGCGACCACTAGACCAACGAGGCAGATATCAACATAATAGATACAGTCATAATCAGAGAGCGGATAATCGGATGGATATTTACCTAAAGCACAGAGTAATACAGATGGGACACTCCACAGTTTAGGTCATACCTAAACTGCGGAGTGTACAGTACGATTCAAACTTAATGGCGGCTCGGAACATCGTACGTTACGATGCGCAGAACGCAATATTAGGTATCAGCGGGACGTAGAGGGACGTGGAGGAGGGGCACATCCCCGCGCGCCCTCTCTCTCACCCGCACTCACCCAACGCGTCTACAGCACACGAGCGCGCATTCCTGCTCACGTACAGTCGAGCTCATAATAGTTTGTTGTTTTTTGCTAATTGTTTTGTTAAGTTCTTTTTGTTACTAACTGTTTTGTTTTCATCTTTTCGTTATTTACGTTAAGTTTTAGATTGGTGTTGGTTTTTCGGAAAATACTTTGTTAAAAAATGCCTCGAATTTATTATCCATGTCAGTGACGATGAATCCGATACTGACTCTGAGGAGGAATCAGATTCAAGTGAAGACGAAGGAAATAATATTTCCATGGAAGTTTCTTCCATAAGTAAATAAGTTTTTTATGGAGGGGATACAGCCGTTATCATAAATATAAAATAAAAATAAAATACATAAAAACCTATTATATTTTTCATCGAAGCCTCCGCGTACTTGACAAACCGACAAATAAGTACTATACAGCACTTAAAACATACAAACAACTTTCGAGTTACAAAAATAATTAAATGGAGCCTAAATGATTGTCCATTTGACTGTACCTGCGCGCACCTGCACTCGTAGCTAACTTCCGAGCCGTCATTAAGTTTGAATCGAACTGTACCATCTGTATTAGCTACAGTACGCGGCGGGCTCGACTGGTCGGGCCAATTCAGTGTGTGTTTTCGGCCAGTCTTCATTGTAGCGATTAATCTACCCATTTTATATTCAAAGACAGTCAATCGTACATAAGGAGTAAACTCCAGTCATGCGTCGGAGCTGACGTACACTTTTCTTATTAATATAAATCCCGGGATTCCGGATAATCCGGGAATAGACAACTATCGGATTCATGGTATGGAAACGACTTCTTAAACATATGGTATTATTTATTTAAAAATACCGGGATCACATAACTATGCGTATGCTTGTTTACTTGAAATTTATTTTTAACATTACATATCTTTGCATTCGATTCTAGTCAAAAAGTACAAAATTTGACGATTCTGGAATCACGGGATTTTCTCGATACAAAAGTGCATTCCATAATAGACATCAACTTGAGTATATATGCATCAGATTATCCGATCTCTGGTCATAATCGATTGTTCATTTAGTATCGATATCATTGAAACACTAATCACAATTTGGACAAATCTGACAGATAGGTAGGTAAAAGTTATCACCCGGCACTCATCACAGCGATGCGAAGCGAATTGTTTATGTTTTTGTATTAGTCAACAACTTGTGTAGGCTTTAAAATATTGACTATGGAGTTCTTGCCCATTCTTCTCCATACGACTATTTTTGAAAGGGGCGACTAGAATCACTTGCTTTCTTGTAAATTTGGACGTACAAAATTGCCTTTTAAGAGACAGTTCATACAAAACGAAATACCAAAATAATTTGTAAATCAAACATATTCTTAAGGTAGTGTGTATTTCTTATGATTGGATTACAGCATAACTAGATTACCAAATAGTTCATTTAGTGCAACAATGACATTTTGAAGAGAGTTATTACGATTGTTGTGGTTTTAAAAGTAAGTTAAATATATGTAATTTTTATTATAGTCTCAATCTACTCGATACATTGCACATAACCTACATTATGGACTTATATAAAAGAAGGTAAGTACCAATAAATACGTCACTGTTGCTTCAGAATTAAATATAAAAATAACGCGTTAGCTAGGAAATTTTGCATTTGTGACAAAATAAAACTTAATAATTGAATAAACCTGAAGAGAAAACAACCAGGTACTTACTTAAGAATAAAAGTGGAAATATCTGAATACTTAAGTATGATAATAATTTGTAAGCCTTAAGACACAAATCTTGACAGATTAATTATTTAGCTAGATTTAACTGTTATGCGCCAGTTTGCATGACTATGGGTAGCCAACAAGAGAAAAGTGTGAAAAATACTTAAGCAATAGAATACTCAATTCTACAACGACACTCGCGCCATCTCGCGGCACACCACAAATTTAATTCTGTCGATGTTTCTCCCGACGTAAATAGTATTTCTGCACATTTTAACATATGTAACTTGTTTAAAAAAAGTTTAATTACGTCATTGTTGCACCAAATGAGCGAAATAGGTAGCATATATTTTGAAAGGACACTGGAATTGATGAGGAATTTCAAATTTCTATAGAAAACTTATTTTTCTCATATTTCGTCTTCAAATCAGTGTCCTTTCAAAATTTATATTTGGGAACCTAGATATTTTGTAATCCAATCGGAATAAATACATTAATACACACTACCAAAAATATGTTCGATTTAATAATCATTTTGGTATTTCGTTTGTATGAACTACGCATGCTCCGCCGGCCTTTTAATGGCCTACCTGAAATGAATGATTTGACTTTGTTACTTACAAGTATAAGTAGACGCGGTCACCAGATCGCGGGCGCGACGTCGTCTGGGAAGCCTGCCTCCCGTGCCTTCCAGTACTCTCCGTTGAACACCCACGTCTCCTCGCCGCTTTCCTGGGTTTTTCTGTAAAAAAATACATACATACTATTACTATTTTGCGTCCTGTGGCCGCGTTAAACTCGCGCTAAGGGTTCCATACATAACATCTCTCACATCTGTCTATTGTAAAGAGCCCAAGAAGACAGGTACAACGAATTACAAGGTTGCTCAATTGAAGAGTACAACTGTGACGTAGCATGACAACTGAAGTGACAGGTATTAACGTTTAGGCGGTTAACCACGTCACGTGGTTTTTTGTTTACCTTTAGTTAATTACCTAACCCGATGGAGTAAAAATATAAAACAGATACTATGTTTTTAAAACCCGATGGAGTAAAAATATAAAACAGATACTATGTTTTTAATTTTTTTTTTTCAAATTACCATTATTTTCACCGTAAATAGCAAGTCTCGCTCTCACTCAGTCCGCGAGCAGTATCGTGCGAGCGAGATAAAGAGTGAATTTGAGCTGAGGTATTCTGGGCTCTTATGTTAGGGATATGAAAATTCGCTTTTGGTAGGAAATAAAGAATAATGTGGTTCAGCGTTTTTGAAAAATCATCGCCTAAGGACGTAAAAATTTAATATTATTTGTGAGTTTTAAAATCACCCCTTGATTTTAAAACTCACAAATAATATTAAATTTTTGCCCTTCCTATGTAAGAGATTGAAGGGATTGGAAATGTAGTCATAGTTCGCATCTTGAGGTAACATTTGGTCTTTATTTCATTAAAATCGGTCCACTCGGTCATACATTATTAGAGCGTGACTGGCATAATTTTACCTATGCAAAGTTACAGTGCTATGTTAAGTTTACGCGATAAACTCGAAAAAGGGCCGAACGGATTTTCATACGGTGTTCACCAATGGATGGAGTCATTCATGAGGAAGGTTTAGTTGTACAATTCATTAAGGTTTTTATGTAAATTGGCTGAAATGTGACAACGATTGTTGAAGATGTCGGAAAAAATCATGTCGACTGGGAGCTTTACTGGCGTGCGCCGCGTAAACCAATAGAGTTATATGAAAAAAATGTATTACAGAATTAATACACTGTTGACCTGGATTAACACATAGGGTACTTTAAATCCCGGTAGTACGTTCCTGTGGTATATATACATACCTTCGAAATATTACAGTGAATTTCCCATTCGTTATCTGCAAGCCGTTAACCTAAGTAACAATTTTTATATTTATTTATGAATGTATTGAAGCATAAATCATAACATAAGGAACTTTTTAAGTAGATTTCGAGAGACAACCGCACTGCATCGGGGCGCTCGCGGTTATGAGCGCGGCTGTGGCTCGCTCTGTCGCGTAGCGTCCTCGCGCGCGATCGCACCCCCGTTGCCCGCCCCGCGCTGTGCGTTAAAATCGGGGCGAATTTAGACTTTCTTATTGCTTTATTGATACTAATTATCAATAATTTTCAGTTTTCAGATTTATTTCTGTGTATATTCTACCTTGATGCCAAATATCAAGTTTCTAGGTCATCTGGAAGTTGATTAGATTTTTGATCTACAAGTCAGTGAGCGAGGGTGAATCAGTTAATCATAAAAATGTCGGTTATTAAACGTTAATATATCAGTAACTGTTTGAGCTACATTTATGAAATTTTGGATTCTAGACAACCTAAGGAGCTTTAATAAATGTGCCAAATTTCGTGTATGTAGGTTAAATTAAAGTAGCTCGAAATGGTTCGTGTACACACGGATACTGCTTCGCAAGTTCCTTTTTTTTAACTTGTTGGACACGCTGGCGCGTGTCTGGATGATAATTCTAGCATTGATCTAATATGATAATATAAACACACACCCATAAAATATATAATGTACATAATATTACACCACAATTGCCTGTAGATAATGAAAAGGGAGGATCTCCTGTATACGAATACCTCCCATAAAATCTATTAGGTTTAGCAAAATTAGCACGACCTTAAGAAGGTGGTTGGGACAGACTGGAAGGAGGAGGACAAGCTGGTATGACGCAGCCTGGGAGAAGCCTATATCCAGCAGTGGATTACGATAGGCTGAGTTGATTGATTGATTGTAAGTTAGCACATAGTCTCAATGAAATATCGGGTTTCCAATTTTTTCTTCGGAGACCTTTCTCCCAGTTTTCGCCTTTTAACTTCTTTACGAAATACATGGGTCTTCATGGCTAAACATTGAGAACTTCATTAACATCTGGTGCGCCTTCGGCAAACGTCACAGGACTACCAATCTCTTAGAAACGCGTGAAAATTAAAAATAGGGGGAAAAGTGGAATAATCAAAAATAAAAGTGGGATTTCTGGATTTTTTTTTACATTAGGGTTCATTTTTCCCCCTGAGGGGAATTTTCTCAGCGGGGAATAGTGTAATAAGCCGTATTTTTTCAGTCAACAGCTGTGCAACGGGCATTTTAATCAATCATGCGTAAAAGAAATCACTTGTTTACAAAAAATGTACGGATAGTAAGAAGTAAGTACGGTACGGTAAGTACGAAGAAAGAAAAAATGTACAAAAATATAATAATAAATATGTAAATAATATGTAATGTAAAATGTGTGTGTATTCGGATAGAACATTCTTGGACTAGTGATAGAAGCGACTTCTGAAGTGAGCAAGTGTCAGTTTTACTACTACCTACTACCAAGAGATGCATATGAAATAATGGGGATACCCATTATTTCATATGCATCTCTTGGTAGTTGTTTATTTGGTGATTGTATTGGTGTAAAAGGTGTTTGAATAATTTACAGTATTCCGCTTCTTACAAGTGGCACCAGTTTTTTTATTATTTGGTACCATAGGTCTATAGTTTCGTTTGCGCGTCTATTAGTTTCCATGCATCGTATTTAGCGCGCGGCCGAAGCTGCGCGGCGACGCGGATGCGTGGATATTATTATCAATTCTGGCGAAATGAATGATTGAGTTGGTTGCTTTACAAGATTACAGGTGTAGTTTTTTTAATTTATTTTTTATTACAGACTCATGTTGGCTTGAAAGCCGGGCTTTTCGGCTTAAGTCAAATATAGGAATGTGGCACAAGTATTTTATAAAAATCCAACCATGGGTCTATTAGTTTCGTTTGATTTGCTGTCACATACGTTTCAATTATTTCAAGTATTAGATGTCTCAGATTAGCCTGGCTTTTTCTAAATCGTTTCATGCTTTTTTTGTTTTTATCTTCTCTAATTTCTTGTTTCTCAAGCTCAAACACTAAGAATTTTATTGAATTCCTCCACCATTTAATCGTCATCATTATAATTTTTGGGTTTTGAAACCTTTCTCATATCAGGTCTACTTCTACCGCATTCACTTCCAGTACAGTATATGCCTCTTTCATAATTATCTCCATTGCTATCACAACTGACCCCAACGCATTGCATCCCATCTCTGACGTCCCTGTCATCATACCTGTCGTCTCTGGCATCATATCTGTTGTCTCTGGCATCATATCTGTTGCCCCTGTCATCATATCTGTCGTCCCTATCATTATCAGTGTCAACTCTGGCATTACCTCTGTTTCTACTGCATCGGTCACCAATACAACGCGAGGTATCTCTGCGATCATCATCATTTCTGTTTCGACTACATCTTTCTCCAATACAACTATATACTATATTTCTGTCACTATCATCTCTGTTCGAACGCAAAATATGGTTGATATCTCTGTAAAAACTTATTCTGACGTCATTGTCGTCGTCATCTCTGTCATTAGTTTTTCTACTGCACCTGTTTCCGTAACATTGCAGATTATCTCTATAATTTCTGTTGTCATCATCTCTATCTATGCTGCATCTCTTACCATTGCAGCGCAGATGTCTGTCATAATTTTTGTTGATAATGTTGTAATTATAATCTCTGCCACTGTTGCGATTATAGTTTACTCTGTTTACGCCACAACTGTTACCATAGCAAGGCAGTTCTATGTCATTTTTTCCATTTAGTTCCAAAGTGTTATCAAGATAATTTAGGAACTTCAGAATATTTTTAGGTTTGATATAAATATCATCGTCGTTTTCTGAATTGTTTCTTGTCTCAGTATCATCATCTTCTTGCCCTTGTCCCATGTTACTTCTGGTCGGTGTTTTTGTATCAGTAATGTTCCAGACTAGTTCTGTACATGTGCCCCATTTTTTCATACATTCTTTTGTATCATCATTATTTTCTTTAGATTTTAGAGTTCCGAGCAAGTTTTGTATGCTTCGTTGATTGTTATAGTTCGAGTTCTTTCCACGTACACTTTGATACGACTCTGCATTACGGTATTCGGCATTATTAGATTTGCCACCATTATAAGTTATTTTTGTTATATCTTCATGACGAGTCCCCGGGCGATCTTCGTGCTGATGTAACGTTACATCGTATTTACCTTGTTTTGAAAGCTCCTCCAACAACGTCTTGAGGTCGTATTGTGGTTCGTCATGATCAGAATCTTGTCTATAAGCAGGGTTCCCATTTGTATAGTTTATTATTCCGAAAATAATGAAATATGAGATTATAGACACCATTTTTTAAAAAGCTTGGTACCGTACTGTTATCTATGCGAAATAATAATAAAAAACTTCATTGTAACGTTTGGTTATGTACTTATATAAGGTAGAATAATTGATTGTGAAATTAGTTAAAGATACACTACAGAACTAAGCTTGAGATTGGAAATTAAAAACAAGTGATATGCGCGTCATTTGACAATTATTTATCTGCTAACAAAATTAGTTACAACACCGCTACAAGGATACTTTGGCGCTCGAATGACGTTGCCAGAAGGCGCTGTTGGTAAACATTTGTGCAACTGTTTTGTGATAATGAGAATTCTTCAGATTCTGTTTTTTTCCATGCAGGACGCCGTTTATTTGATGCGAATGAATTTTTGCATTTTGTTAAACACTCTTCAGCTTTATTCAATCTACCTAGCCTTTTCCATACTATGTTGGGGTCGGCTTCCAGTCTCACCCGATGCAGCTGAATACCAGTATTTTACATGGAGCGACTACCTATCTTACCTCCACAACCCAGTAACTGAGTAATTGGTATAACTAGTTGTTAGACTCGGGCTTTTGTCGACTCATAACGACTGTCAAAGATGAACCAGCCGGGACCAACGGCTTAACGTGCTTTCCGAGGCACGGAGGTGTATCGGTATGTAAAGATCACCCATCTACGGACCAACCCCGGCAAGCGTAGCTTAACCTGCTGGATCGACCCGTGCGGCTGTTATTATTTACACACGTGCTCCTCTTCAGCTTTATTAATAGTATAAGTAGATATACATACCGGAACCAAGCAGCCTGGTGTAGTGAACTGTCCCGACGTCTGTCTCGTTGTGACTGTTCAAGTTGATGCTTCAACTGTTCTGCCGCGTCCACGTCGCCTTCTTCTAAAGCACGCTGGTCGGGCCTGGTAACAGATGGCAAGTTACTAACATTGTTTCAGTTAATGCAAAAGAACTCGTATTGCCATCAAAGATTTCGGAGCCACGTTTAATTCTAGTACAGGCGCCAGCACATCAAGCTACCCGAAACTGTCAAATTTTCCCAATCAACCTTGAAACTAATGCTTTAGCGGTAAAGTTGATAAAAAAAAAAAAATTGATTTGACAGATTGTAGTAGCTTGATCTGCTGGCGTCTGTACAAAAAACAGAAATAAAGTGTATTGTTGTCGTCAACATTGTTTACGTATGAAAAACGATACATATTTGACGGCTTTCCTTGGTGATTATAATAATAATAATTAATCGATTAATTGCGGCAAGTTTAGTCACAAAGAAAGAAACATACATAAGTATACACTGATTAACAAGATGCTAACTATGCTGCAGGAGTTTGTATGCACATATTGTGAGCCCTGTCTCTCAAACTAGGATAACCTGTATTTTATGAGACAGTGGTTCAGCTGTGACGTTACTTAAAAATAGGGTTTATACAACTGCGGACTGTGCCAGCTTATTGTTCGTGTTGACAGTCAGATTTAGTTTTAAAAATATTATATTTTAAGAAAAAGTGAAGGCAAAGGAAAAAAATAGTATAAACTAACAATTTAATACCTATGTAATATGAATGGGTGAGTGTGTGTGGATGTGTTTATAATGTAAGTATGCGTGTTGAGTTTTTGTATGAGATTAGTGAGTGTGATGTGTTATATGTAAAGCAATAAAAGGAAAATAAATAATATTAGGCAATGTATTTTAGTAGTGATTCTGTTTGTGCATAGTCCTGTTTAAGCAGCTATTCCATCCACTTAGCTTTTAATTTAAACTTATTGCAATCGAGTATATTCAATTCTTTATGGATTTTCTTGTAGATTAGTGTACTTAATGTGAAGTATTGGTGATTGGTAAAAGAGGTCCAGTGTCGTGTACCTGGGGGAATATTGGTTCGTTTGTTGGAATCAGACCGTGGGACATTGGAGTGTCTTCTGAGGACGGATTGCAACACAAAGAGCTGACGAACTGTCAGGACTGTACATTCTGAGTAGAGTTGGGTTGTTGGATAGCGATAAGTTTTTCGTAGCATCACTTTCAGTATTGCTCTCTGGGCTCTCTCCACTCTAAGAAAAGTAGTTTTAGCTGCACCGCCCCATACATTGATACAGTACCCAAGAACGGACTGACACAGAGCATTGAACACCATTTCTAGAGTATCAAGGTTTGCAGAAACGCTAAGTGACTTAAATATATGTATCAGTCTCAGCGTTCTTGAGGTTAGGGCATCAATGTGTTTATTCCAGCGTAACCTCACCATTTGAACACCAAGGTATTTGACGAGGTCGGTACGCGTGAGTGCAGGACATTGGCATGAAGATGACAGCTGTGGGCAAGTGTGCGCTATTATCGAAAGGGCATGGTCCGGTGCGGTGCTTTGACGAATGGCGAATGGAATATATGATGTCTTGTTACAGTTGAGGGTAAGCTGGTTTACGTTGAGCCATTTTATTATTTCACATAGTGCAAATTCCGCACTACTTTCTCCCCGGTCCTATGTTGACCCGTCAACTATAACCACGGTGACATCGGCATATACAAAGATCGTAGAGTTGGGAAGGGACATTCTGCATAAGTCATTTACATATATCTGAAACAAAATAGGACCCAAAATGCTACCTTGATACACTCCGTAGGACAAGGTTTCTTTATCACGAACTGATTATCAATTTTGGTTCTTTGAGTAGGTTTGTTCAGATAATCTTTAAATATTTGCAGTGCTATACCTCTAACAGCAAGTTGCTCTAATTTGGTAATAACTATGGGAACAGAAACTATGTCGAATGCCTCCTAAAGATCAAGAAATATTCCTAGACATTTGGTTTTCCTATCGAGATTCCCAGCAACCAACTGCGCCAAACCAAGTACTGTATCTTCAGTCGAGACACCGGAACGGAAACCATACTGATTATCTGCTATGATCTTGTATCTATCCAAGAAGTTCTTAAGCCGGTTACTAAGAATCCTTTCCAGGACCTTTGAAAGAGCAGTCAAAACCGAAATGGGTCTGCAGTTGTTGACACAGTTTCTGCTCCCACTCTTGTGGATTAGGTGCACAATTGCTTTTTAGAGCGTCCGGAAAAACACCCGCCCGGAGACAGCTATTAAACATGTACGTCAAATGTTTTATTAGTGTCTGACGGCTCATTTTTAGCACTATTGGCGATATGCCATCCCAACCCAACGCAGTCGTTACGTAGCTGCGAGACAAGCGACTCCACCTCTAGTGATGGGTCGTTGACAGTTTTTCTGTTAACGAAACGTCAACGTTGATTTACGTTCGTCAACTAGTCTATCAACTAGTTAAATTCGTCAACGAGTTAACGTGCACTAATGTTAACTTACGAAGTAAACTGTTCATTCAATGAAAGGTTTTTTTCAACGCTGCGACGTACAACGAGTTGAACGAGTCTGAGCTACATTACTGACCTGATATAATTCGAATTTAGAAAGATTTTGATTCAATATATCGTACCTCCGCTCAAATAGTGTCGTAAGTCAAAAAACCTAACTTCCGAGAAAAAGGTGTTCGAAATTTGAAGTTTTCTGAAACGAATGGTACAATAAAAAAAAATGGAAACTTCGATTGTAAACGTAAACAAACAAACCAGTATGAACCGATTTCGGTTGCGCAGCACGAGCGGCGCGAGCCAGTCCACCTATATTGTCATACTTTTTCAAAAATCATCTCTAGTTTGCGTAACTTAGAATTCAAATTCTATGACATGACCGTCGCTTGCAATCTATGGTAATTTTCAACGTAAGTTTTTTGAATTTGCGTGGTTCGTTGCGTTTGCGTTCTCGAATTTAATCGATAAACGAGTCTAATTCATAAACGTCGTTGACGAATTCAACTAGTTGATTCATAAACAGTTAACGTTAATACGTTGACATGAGATCAACGGTTGAATCAACTAGTTCGTTGATTCAACGCCCATCGTATCCACCTCAGATTCGTCTATCTATATCTAGCAGCACAAGGGAGTCATTTGTTTTAGCTGTGTGATTGTCGTTGTGATTATTTTAAAAAGGAATTACGATTAAAACAATAAAGTGATCGCGCTATAACTAGTGCCTCTATTTTCTTCACCCGATAATCTACGCCTACCTACAAAGTGCAGAGATCATGGATCCAATTAATATCGCTGATGAGGGCTTAGTTCCGTCATATTAAACAAAATCATGATTACATAAAATAAAACTAATAATATTAGCCCGCACCCAAAAACTGTCTGTGACGATTCGCCAATGAATTATAAAAAAAACCATGTGTTTATAATTAATATCTGAATATGTTACTTTATGGGTAACTTCAAGGTCGCGGAATCCGCTGGATGCGAGAAACAGAGGACCGGTCGATATGGCACCGCTTGGGGGGGCCTATGTCCAGCAGTAGACGTCTTTCAGCTGGAACAATGAACACGATTGGTAACTTGACGATGTTTACCTGTGTCTGGTGTCTGTGTGTGGCAGTGTTTCTCTCATGGTGGGCTCCATTTCATTTAGTTCCATCGCGAATCGTGTGAACCCGTAGTACATCTCATGTTCCGGCGGCATTGCACCTGCAGAACACCCAATAATATTATAAGCAAAGAGAGATAGATAGGTTGCTACGCATCAATAGATCTTCAAAAACAGCACACTAACGCACAAATAAATATCAAAATTGACCCCCATATTCAAAATTTATTTATTTATTTACGTTACACATCCGTGTTTTGGTTACAGAAATTCATACGTGTGCCAAATTTCAACTTAATCTGTCCATTAAATTCGGTGAAAATTGGCTGTGAACGACGGACAGACAGACACACGAGTGATCACTCGTGTGTCTGTCTATAAGGATTCAGTTTTTTTTTTTCTTTTGAGGTACGGAATCCTAAAAAAGAGGTATATGGGTTACGGGCGGGCGGGTCGCCTCCGTACAGCGCATTGGACCAGCGACCTTGCAGGAAACAGAGCATAAAGCCACGCGAGTCGTACGCACCTGGTCTCCACAGACAGCGCGCGGCGGGCGGGTCACCGGCATACAGAGCTTCAGACCAGCGACCTTGCAGGCGCAGGCGCGAGCCGCCGCCCGACACGAAGCCGCGCACCTCGTGACGACTGCTCGACCACGAGCTCGCCTGGGAATAATGACATCACGTTTTTAAAACATACGTATCTTGAATAGAAAATAGTAACATGAAATACAGGTTGTCGATTTAATCACTAGCATTTATCAAGGGCGTAATTCTACCCGTCGGCGATCTCTCGCGTCCGGCCCTGGTACAGGCCATGGTACGAGTGCATGGGAAGCCGTCACCTCCTTCTGCGAAGCAGTAATGCTCGCGAAGGAGGAGGCTGAACGCGTGAGGGAGAAGCAATCTTTGCGCCCTCACGCCCCTAGTCGCCGCAGGAGACGCCCTGGGCGTCGGGAATCGATAGCCGATTCCCGGCCAACGTAGGCGCGGGCTTGAGGATAGCGAACAATGGGTAGCTCGCCGTCCGGTAAGGACCAGGCCCGGGGGCCAGCACTAGCTGAAGGGGTCCGCTAAGGCCGATGCCCGCCAGGGTTGCGGGCTGTTCGAAAGAGTTACCGTGGCCCTGGCACAGGCAACTGAAGGAACACGGGTGGGATTTAGTCAGTAGAAGTCTGACACGCCCTCCCGCTCCACCCAGAGCGGGAGAAGTTATTTGATGAAATCCATCCAAAATAAAAAAAAGGGGTCGAATGTAAGTGATACCTGGTGGGATTCGTTACGACACTCAAATAACTTTCAAGGGTTTATTGCTGAGAAAGAGAGTTAACGAGGAACGTTTAGGCTAAGCTATAGAGAAAATGATGAAAATGACTGCTAACGAATGCATCCGGTTGCTGTCCGTAATGCACTGAGCTCGCGGCGCGTTTAGTGCGACCGTATTGTATCGGTAGGATAGCAAACGTGATCGATTGCAAATATTGTATCGAACATAAACAGTGCGATAGAACTTCATGGCAAAAACCTAAACTATGAGCAGTAAAATGGACAAAGAAACATTTTTTTTATTGATATTAGTTTGGTACTGTAGTTTTAGTTGTTTGAAAAAAAAATGCCCAGAATTTAACCCATATTTTTTTTTGCAGAAAATTCCACCGGTCTGTGTTATTCCTTGAGCGTTTGAGTTACTAATCCCCTGCAGTCTTTTACTAATTATGTTGGGGTCGGCTTCCACTCTATCTGGATACAGCTGAATACCAGTATTTTACATGGAACGACTGCCTATCTGACCTTTACAACCCTGTTACTGGGTAATACTTCTGACAACCCGTCACGACTGTCAAAGATCCACGAATGACAGTCGGGACCAACGGCTTATCGTGCTTTCCGAGGCACGGAGGAGTCTCGGTATGTAAAGATGATCACCCATCCACGGACCAACCCCGGCAAGCGTAGCTTAACCTGATGGATCGAACCATACAGCTGTTATTACTTAGCCGCGAGCGCGGATGCATCTGACTGAATACTAGTATTATACATGTAGCGACTGTCTATCTGACCTTCACAACAACACAATATTCCTTGGTAAGACTGACAACCATTTTTAAGTTAAGCATGTCTATGGTCTATCTGCAGGGAAATATGGTCTGTGAAGTTGCACCCACTAATAATAATATTTAACCAACACATCTGGAGGCTCTCATTGCGCGGCTGGGTTAACACATTAACTGCTGAATTATTTGGCGAATTTGCTCCAAGTGCTGCTTTATGATACACTAAACCCTGTGCGGCAAACGCTCATGCGCGCCCAAAAAATACTTCGTGTGGTGCTATGAGCGCGCATGCGCGGTTGAAGAAACTCTACCCAGTGCGGCTGGGCGCATATGTGTGTTTGAAAATTTTCGAGTTTTATGAGTCATAAAACAATTACGCCAAGAACAATAGAGATGCACAAAAAACCCACAGGTGCCGCGCGCCGCATTCGAAGGAAGTTATATAAATTGTATGGACGCGCATAAGCGCCGCCAGCACATGGTGAACGTTCGAAAATCGCGCATGCGCGTTGGCCGCACAGAACGTGTTAAGGGCTTGATTCAGAAAGCAGTACTCCAGGACACGGCACGCATAGTGAGGAGGTTCCTCTCTCTAAAGCCCTGACCAACGGTTGCAAAATATAAAAAAATTGTAGCCCACCGGTATCGGGAACAGGGTCCAACTGTTCCCGATACCAGTAGGCTACTATATTTTTATATTTTAAAATGTTTTTTTCTTTTATGCTTTTTATAAAAAATATTTAAAAACGTAAATGATGAACATATAATAATAATAATATAAATTCTTTATTGGCATAAACACAGGTTACAGAAAGAATTTGAAACCCTGACTTCAGAGCTAGATTAGAGTACCCGTATTTCAGGAGCAAAAAAAATTGCAACTTTAAATCGGTGTCAGAAATACACCGATTTAAAGTTGCAATTTTTTTCTCGTTGACGTTTAGAGATAAACCCTACCTTGATAAAGTTCAGTTTGCAGGTGATATCAGTTCCATGACAAGTGACGTGCATGTCTCCGTACTGATCCACCCACCGCTGACCGCCGAACAAGTTGTGGACGCATGTCGTCACCTGTGAACAATGCATGAAGTTCATGGCATACATACATACAGAAAATCCTAACTAATGCGAAAATGAGTTTGTTTGTTGGTTACGCTTCACGAAAAAACGACTGAACGGATTTGGATGAAAGGAGATGTTTCAAAATGGGCTAGGTCTATGTACACTACCTCAAAAAAAGAGAAAAATCAGCAGAATTCGAAAAAAATACAAATAATTATACTAAACTTTGTAGTAGTGAATTGATCTTTCAACATGGCGTCTCACCGATTTAGTTACCCTGTGCTTAAAATCAATGTCAGTAAACCGTAGATGGACCATTGATCATAGAAAGAGAATTGTCAGCTGTCACAACAGTGTCACTTCAGTCACTTTCGACAGAAATAAACATGTAAAACGTCATTAATCAATCAAAATGACAGCTTACCGCCATGACGGGTTTTTGTTGTGTTGCAATTTCAAGTGTAACTAATTATGGTTTACCAGCAAACAAAGACGTTTTGAAATAATTGGACAGTTGAGAACTGTTTTAAATATACTTCCATATTTTTATGTATAGTGTACACGTACCTGGGCCAAGTACACGATAAAACAGTAAATACACGATAAAACAGTAAATACACGATAAAACAGTAAATACACGATAAATCTAATAATTGATGGACATGGAAATTAACATACGTTTGTATTCGGAAATGCGATGATTGCCGAGGGACTTTAAAAACATAGTTGTACCATGGTACCAGCGAATGTCACGAGGTTTGGCGTGCGGTATAATAGTATGTTTGTATTCATTGGAAACAAACTGCAGGCAAATAATAATACAGGGTGTAAGGAACATCAACTCACACACTGATACCATGAATTCAGTACATCTGAGGCAGGCAGATGAGGTCGGTGTTTCCTATCTGACTAATCTGAGAAGAATAGCTGAAACAAACTCAGTACAGCTATTAAAACCCAGCGGCTGCAGTCTCGACATAGATAGCGATCAAAACTGCTTAACAAGCCTGAAAAAATCACGTGCTTGTCAAGTAATTGACCGTCTAGGGGCCCCCTTAGGACTTTGCGACCGAATTCAATCGGGAAGAGATCGCTATCTATGCCGAGACTGTAGCCCCTGGAATAATCATGTGAGAGGACCATTGCTCGCACATGTTTTAGTAATAGGTATTGACGACCGCAGTTTTTGAGCAAATCTATCCTTTTCCCTCTCCAACTCCTGGTAAAACGAAACGAGATGGAATGATCATTATACGCGCGTCAATTCAGTGGCGCATTCCGAGTTCAGTTCTTCCGCAAACCGCGTATACATTACACCGCTCCGCTCCGCGCCGCAAATAATTCGCTGTTATATCAAGAACTCAAAAACTCTTATTTACAAGTGTTGGCCGACACACGGGTAACATTTAAAGACCAGAGTGCACAGTGAAAGAAGAAATTCATCATCACGAGAGACGTCTGTTTCATCTGGAAAGTTCCAAGTAACTCCAAACCTAATTTCTTCTATATCCCCTTTTGCTCAATTTCTGTGTGTCCCGCATATGGTCCTTCGAAGCCGCTTCAACTTATTCTACAACCATGTAGATTAGTGTATGAAATGGTCTATTGAGGAAAGAGCCACACAGATTTGAGCGGACCTGTCCAGTCAGTGCAAGCATTTGAGATGGACGATAAATCCACGATACAACGCACCTTATTCCAGCTATAATGGTCTCCAGTGCTCAGTAACCTGACATGCACCCTGCCCGTGGGCTGGAACTCCATGGACTTGCCCCAGAACTTGGTCTTGATTCGCGCCTCCTGCCAGAAATACCATCTGCTGGACTCGGCGTGACACGCTGATATCGGCGGGTGGTGGGACACCTGTGTGAAATAAGTTTATATATAAATATATGCCTGGTAAGACACCGAGTGTAAACATTATTGTTGACATTTTGCTAGAATAATAAATTAAATTTTCTATATTTTGAGACGGGTCCACACCTGCGCAGGCGCACGAACAGTGCAGTTCGCGTGCATTTTAGGAACATAGTATGGACAATATCGTGAGCGGTTAGAGAGTAGTTAGCGTCACGACGAAAAAAAAATCAGCTGTTCCCTACATTTTGACGAGTTATGCCATAAATGTTGGTCATAATGATGAGTACAACACTATCGTGGCAGCTCCCCGGCCAATAAAAAAGCAGCGTGTATACGTTGAGTACAACACTATCTTGGCAGCTCCGTAGCAATTAAAAAAGCAGCATGTATATAAAAATCGATGTATATATGAAGTTTTCACACAGTCTCCAGATTAGCCCAGCGGGTGATCCTGCGGATTTTTTTTAGCAGTTATTGATAAAAAGACAGAAAAACAACCAAAAATTCCTGAAAAAACATCTGGCCGTGAAATTATATATTACTGACCTGCTCCGCAATAAACCGGAAGCCCTTATCATCCCGCACGCACTCGTAGGTCTCGGCAAGCAGCGGGTTGAACGGCTTGGACGCGGCGCGGTGCGCGGACGACGCGTACGCACTAACCGCAAACGCGGCCACTAGCGCCATGCGTTCTATCGCGTTCTTGCAGTCTGATGCGGAGTCTAGGAGCTCCGAGTATTCTAGCTCTTCGCATAATCGCTGGGGAGAAAGAATTATGAATAATTTCAGAACTGAAATAAAGTTTTATGGTCGCCGTCGTATAAGGCACGATTCACATACGAAAAGGAATGCAATGCAATGTATGAGTTAAACTGTTATTCATCCCGGAAGACGATATTAAACTTTGTCCTTACTACAACAAAACCATATTTAAGCCTTCCGCTACCGCTTTTGCTTCCTCTTCAAAACTATTGGGGTTGGTTACAAAAATTTCAATGTGTACCAAACATAGAATTGACACGAATTTCAACATAATAAGGTTTTCTGAAACCCTTTTTCTCTGAAAATGCATTTAAAAAATAAAAACCGGCCAAGTGCATGTCGGACCACGCGCAATGAAGGGTTCCGTAGCTGGGATGAATTTATCCCAAAAACAAACTTACCATTTTACACTTCTCAACAAAGTCTAGGGAACACGTCAACTATATCAACTTACTTAAGAAAACTCTTTAGAAGAAGTACTGGCCACAAAAAACATGTAAATGTTGGTTGAAATTACATAAAATAATTATTCGAAATTTAAATTTTCAAACCTAAAAGCAAACACATATTGTTTGGGATAAGGAGAGAAAACTTCACCTAGTCGCTGCGTACGGCGTTTTTAAACGTAATAATGTAACTTTTGTGACTCTGGAGCGTTATGGCACGTCGTCATTTAACGCGGGAAGGGATGTTAGGGCTGTGGGCATGCTGGAAGCAGCAGTCAAAGTGAAACTACGGACGTTGTCACGCAGCCAAGCGTTTTAGCCGTTACAGGGCTACAGGAGATGCTGCTGAACCTCACCGAGAAAGATATATGCAAAATGTATAATGCTGCGAGGAGGCAGCCTCAAATTACGCCTCGCCAGCTGGTAGAAAGACTCCAGTTTCAGCACCAAGTGGTCATGAGTGACCAAACCGCCAGAAGATTGTAAGTCAATCTTCACGCTCGCAGTCCGCTTACGAGTTCCAGCAATTCGACGTGGAAATCGCGGGCGTCGATAATTGTTGGCTAATGCACATTTGCAAAGGACCAACATTCAATGGGCTCGTGTTCTTTTTTTTGATGTCGCGCTTTGGATTTCATCCCAATTCAAGAAGAGTCCGCGTTTGACGAGTTCCTGGTCGTCAGAGCCGACTCCAGAATACTCAGGAAGTTCATCCGTTCCAGGGCGGAACGATTATGATGTGGGCTGGAATTCGCCTGGGTGGAAGAACTGATCTCGTTTTGATAGAAGGCATGCGGAACAATACTGTGACGAGATTATGCAACCTATGGACATTCCTCACCGACAGCAGTATGACCAAGTTTTCACGTTCATGCAAGCTAATGCGCGTGCACACACAGCCAGGCATGAATGAATGTGCTCTACGACAACAATATCACTCTATTAGAGTGGTCTGATCTCAATTCTATAGAGCATGCGTGGGATTTGTTCGGGAGAATAGCGTTCAATGACCTTCCCCAAACTTTGAACACGGAAGAAGAGCTATTTAGCACATCTTTCCAGATTATGGACCGAAATTCCTCAGATGACAATAAACAACCTGATACTTAGCATGCCACGTGGATGTAGAGCCGTCATATCTTGGGAGGTCTAACAGATTATTAAAAAGATGCTAGGAATATTTTTTAAAATAAAATTAAAAGAAGTTTTCGTCGGTATGGTACATTTTGGATTTTCTTAATAAATTTTTATTTTTTCACAAACAATAATATGTTACATAAAAAGTATTAAAATTAAAATAATTACTATGAATAGCCTTGTCCCCTAGACTTTATTGTGTAGTTGAAAACATGTTCTCCCATACAATTCTCCAACTGCAAATGTAAGGTTGTAAACGCAATTTTTTTTTCCATGTGATAAAAGTACAAATCGACAATTTTCAGACTTGCTCCTTTACTTACTTACAACGTATTTTTTTATTGCGTTAACTTAGAAGCTTGATTTTTTTACAGCTTCAAGGGACCGTAGACCTACATATTTCATAGTAATTTCAACTTGATACATCCACGCTTTCCTAAGAAAAAGGGACTTGACAGACAGACGGACAACGAAGTGATCCTATAAGGGTTCCGTTTTTTCCTTTTAGAGGTACGGAACCCTAAAAAACAGCTATAAAAATAAAGTAAAAATACAATAAATAATTCCTTACCTGCAACATATTCAACGGCTCATTAATAGTGACCGGCATGGATATCTGACTCAAATCCTTGCCGATATTTTTGTACAGCAGGTTCCACAGACTGGGCCCCCCGGGAGTCGGGCGCGTGGAAGGTAGGCGCGTGCGTCGCGACCAGCCCGCGTTGGCATTGGGGTCAGTTGCTCGGAGGGTTACTTGTTCCGCGGACACTACTGGCGGATGACGTAGTAAGTAAATATTATCGCTTTTCGGGGGAAGGTGGGAGGGGTGTTTGACTCTGGTTAAAATAGTAGAGAAGAAAAGAGTTAGTATTAATTTTTTTTTTTAATTTTTGTGCGTCTTATTGATGTGATTTTATTGACACTAAAAACTTACTTATTCTATATTATCTTGTACGAAACCAATTTTTACGATGATTTTGTTTAACGTTAGCTTAAAATAGTGTTGTCTAATATTATTTTTATTCGCTGCTTTTTTTTAAGCGTTTAAAGATCTTTTAAGGAAGTATTGTCAAACACCCCACCTAAGGATAATGACGAACTAAAGATGTCTACATTCAGCAGGTTTGCGGGATTGCTAATTGAAGGAAGTGAGAAGGTTTGATATTAAAAGAAATGGGCTGAGAAAGAAAGAACATAGGTATAGTAAGTTTTAAATAAAATGGTTCTATCCCAGCCAGTTGCGGCTTCCAATATCAGTGGAAATGGACATTGATTCAAATAAGTTTACATACAAAACGGATGATTGAGGATCAGGGTCGGACACACCGCGCCAGTGACAGCTCAAAACGTTGATACCATAGACCTAGAGAATGGACTCAGCGTTCCGTATTTGTATCAGTTGTGCAGTGAATACAGACCGAAACGTACGAGAGAGACAAAGCGAATTTGCGGCCAGTAGTTGTCTATTTCTAGAATTCTGATTGGTCAAATGTTGTTTTGACTTTAATGGATGTACTTTCGTGCTTGTAAAATATCAGTATAATCTTTGAAATTTAATCGATATATTTATTGATAAATAATCAATGAAATAAAGCTATAAAGACTTATTTCGCATTAAAAAAGAAAAAAGTGTCAGTCTCGCACCTAATAAACCAATAAAGCCTAGAAATAGTAAATAAAAAATAAAAAACATTTTGTTATTACAGGCTTGCAGAATAGAGACAGGTATTAGCCTCGTATTCGCTTTGTCTCTATCTAGAGAGTGGTCATTTTTGTGAGGCTAACGCTCAGTTCATTCTCTATTTCTATGTCTATGGTTGATACCCGCTAACGAATCATGCGCATATTGAAGTATCAAAATCCTTAACGTCTGTAGTAAACGTGGCGGTCAACGCGTACAGAGCTCAAATCTAAGTACAGATTCCGGATATATTAATACGGCATAACGAGTTTAACAAAGAGGTTGTAACACATGTATGCGTGGCAGAGGTCACGGTCTATAAATCCGAACTTTTTTTAGAATTAGCAGCCATGTACTCTCGTCAAAACTTAAGCATGTTCAGTAGTCAATTTAGAAAATATTTCTGCGGAAGCGCATCTATTATAATAATAATAATATCGTTTATTTATAAAAATGGTGCAGATTTACAATAACATAACTTAAAAATTATAGAGGGCACAGTTGCTCAATTGCCTGAACTAGGTAGAACCTGTGTTTCAGGCTAGAAAAGTGCTTAAAATTTTAAAAATATAAAATTAACAACGGAGAAGACTAAAATAGAAACTAATATTAACTTAAAAGACTAACATGTTTTATTTACATACAACAAGTAAATCCTCTGTCTCACTGTATGATATGCTAAGTAAAAATTGCAGAATAACCTTTTTGCAGTCGTAATTATTTAACTTATACATACTTAATTTCCTATTTAATTTGTTGTACAGAAATGGGCCTAAAAATGTATAAAATCTATTTACAAAAACATATTTAGAGGATGCGTTTGACTCACATACAATATCATTCCGTCTCTTATTAGTACTTTCAGTGTTATAGGAGAGCATGGTGTGCTGTTTTAATACTAAGTGCGTTATAAAAAGCTGGCGAACAGTCAGCACGTTACAGGATTTGTATAGCAGATCTGTAGGATAGAGAAAGGGATGGAAGTTTGCTACTTTTAAAATTGCTCTCTGTGCTCTTTCAAGAGGTAGTAAGTAAGATTTTGGTGCTCCACCCCATGAAGTAATACAGTACTGTATTACAGATTGACCTAGGGCCAAGTAAACCTGTGACATTAGTTTTTTATCTGCAATTGCTCGCAATTTTTTAAACACAAAAATTAACCTGCGCACTCTTGTAACCAAACTGTCAATATGTGGTCTAAATGAGAGCGACTCGTCTATTTGAACCCCGAGATATTTTAAGTTGCAAGTTTTGAGGATAGAAGGACACTTACATATGCTGACTGAGCGGAGTCCGCAATGATGGGCATACAGATGAGAGTTAGTAATATTAAAGTGCGGTTTGCGGATGGAGAAGTGAATATATTTTGTCTTGTCGGCATTTAATGTTAGTAAGTTGCTTTGAAGCCAGTTAGACACAGTATTGAAACCTATTTGAGCATGTTCATACAATTCGCTGTTTGTTTTAGCTGTGAAAATTAACGCCGTGTCATCTGCATACGATATAATTTTGCCTTGTTTAATATTTAAACTACACAAATCGTTAATATAAATCAGGAAAAGGGTGGGGCCCAAAATGCTTCCCTGGGGAACACCAAAACCTGTGTTTTTTTGCTCTTCGCTAATAATATTGTCAATTTTAACACATTGATAACGATCGCCTAAGTAGTCAGCAAAAAGTTTCAGCGGCATTCCCCTTATTCCTAAGGCCTCTAATTTGTACAAAAGAGTAGAAACGGAGACTGTGTCAAAAGCCTTCGCCAGATCAAGGAAGATCCCCAGGGTCTGGTTTCCTTTACCCAGTTCTTCTGAGACATAATCTGTTAGACTGTGCACTGCATCGGCTGTGGATAATTTGGCTCTAAAACCAAATTGCGCAGGTGATAAGAATTCATTTTTCTCTAAATAGTTAACTAGCCTACTGTTTATAATTTTTTCTAATATTTTAGATATTGAGGGGAGTAGTGATATTGGTCGATAATTGTTAACTAGGTCTTTGTTTCCGGATTTGAAGATAGGAATTACAATTGCTTTTTTTAGACATTTAGGGAAAATGCCTTCAGAAAGACACATACGAAAAATATGTGTTAAGGGAGGAACAAGGATGTGCTTAAAGAGTTTAAGGGTCTTATTGCTAATGTTATCCCATCCAACAGCACAGTCATCTTTTAGTCCACAGATTATTTGGGTAATTTCGTCTTCGTCGGTATCTAGCAAGGCAAAAGATTTTAGTGTACGTCTATTTTGACACTTTTGGGAAAAAGGTTGAACACAGTCAGATTTTGTATTTTGCTCAGCAAGAGTTTTCCCAACATTTACGAAAAAATTATTCACTTCTTTGGCTGCCAGGATAGGTGAAGGATAAGAAAGCAGTAAACTCGAATTTGATTCGCGCTGTTTTGACATATAGGTGACGTTTTTAATATGTTTCCAAAGTTGCTTGCTATTGTTTCCTGCTCTATTTAATACATTTTTATCGTAATTTCTCTTTAAATCCTTTAGGAGGTTATTACAAAAATTCCTGTATCTAGTATAGGTGACTTTAGTGATGAGATTATCTGGGTTTCTCCTATATCTTTGATGAAGTTTATCTCTCTGTCTTATGCACCGAATTAGGCCAGGAGTAATCCAAGGCTTAATATTATAATTTTTCTTGTTTACTGTAACAACAGTCGTGTTGCGTAATATAGCTGATTGAACATGTTTTATTACGTACGATAAAGCAATATTAGCGTCAGGTGTTTTGAAAACTGGGTTAAAATCAATGTTGCATAAATCATATTCAAGTTTGTTTGTGTTTAGTTGCGTTTTGGTCTGTGGGCGATTTTGCTTAGGAAGCGTTAAGTTTAGGGCCAGTAAAACTGCGTGATGGTCGGTAATTGTAGAGTTAGTAACAAGCGTAATAAACGAAAAACTGGATTTGATTATCATATGATCGAGACAGGAACCGCTTTGATGAGTAGACAGTGTATGTGCGGACATAAAACCATGGAATGAGCAGATATTAAGATAGTCTTGGACCCCTGCATTGCAGTTATCGGTGTTAATGTTTATATTTATATCTCCTGTTAGTATTACATTCTTAAAAGTGCCTACTGCTTGAAAAATTTGGTTTAAGGAAGCATGAAAAGCATCTAAGTTTCTAGCAGAAGGGGATCTATATATAGCAATTATTGCCGCGGTTGTACCAATTTTGATAATTAAGCAATTACTCTTACAGTTGTGTAGATTAGGTTCCTCGACTGTGACCATTAAAGAATCTTTTGAATAGACAACCACCCCATCATTTTGATTGTTATTGATTCTGGTAAATGATACGTTATACCCCGGTAATACTGGGAGGTTATCCCCGCGATTAGATAACCAGCATTCGGTTAGTATTATTATATCACAATTAAAGTTAAGTCTATGAAGAAAAATGTTAAAGCTATCTATGTTCTTATAAATACTACGAATGTTTTGGGTTAGTATGGTTAGTGACTTTTGATACACGGAAAGATATTGTCTGCAGTCCTCAACCTTACATGACTTTGAAACAGTTTGAAAACTGTTATCTATATCCGTAATTAAGGTACTATCCATAGTATAATAAAATTAAATAAAAAGAAAAAAAGTCTAAAATAAAAACAAGTAGGTATGCGGCGCTCTTAGGCGCCTTCATAATCGATTGAGTTGATGTACCTGTTTTCGGCAGATTTTTTAGCTGGGCAATCTAGATCTCCCGTTTTGTGGCTAGCGGGTTTTTTGAAGCGCAGACATGTTGCACATTTTGGCGCTTCGGCTTTCTTTGTGCAGTCTTGAATGTTGTGCCCTTCTTCACCGCAATGACTACACGTAGGGGCAGTGACTTTGCAGAACTTGGCTGCGTGGCCGTACTGCTGGCACTTGTAACACCTGGTTACCAGAGTGAAGTCACGTACTGGGCAGGACGTCCAATTAATAAATAGTCGTTCCTGGGTGATCAGGGCCTTGCGAATAACGGCTGGAACTTCTAGTACATAATTGCAATTTTCAGTATCTCTTCTCCCAGATTTATGGCTAAGTTTTATTGAGGTCATAAATGTATCTCGGGACATAGTCGGCAGTTTGTCAGCTAAATTTTGTTCATATAAACATTTAAAGACGTCATTTTCAGTCATAGATGCGGGCACTCCAATTATTACAATGCGAGGTTTGCGCTTTCGGGGTTCGTCGACAGTAAGCTCTGACGAAGCAGTTTGGACTGTTTTCTTGAGTTTGTCCAGGTCATCTTTAGTCTCCGTGCTGATTATGAGACCTCCTTTTCCGATTTTGCGTACGCCTCTGACTTTCAATTTCAATTCACCTGGGCATATGATATTTTGGACCATGTTCCTGGTTTCGTCACTGGTCTTTGAGTTGTCACATGGGAAAATTGCCACGGAGCTAAGTGGGTTTGGACGAACAAAATTACTGGATCCCTTCTTCACCATATCGGCAAATGATGTATCACTCCTCCCAGCTGCTGGCTTCGTACAGGACTCCTGGATGGTGCGGTTCATCTCTGTAAGACAGTCCGCTAGGTCTCGAGCTTCTGTCATGGTTTTAAGGGTGGTATGCGTTTGTATGGCACTTGATTTCAGCGACTGGTATCGGACGGCCATCTGAGAAACTCCGTGTCCAACTTTTCGGCAAAGATTGCTGATTCTTAACTTCTGGTCCGAATTGAGTTTTCCATCATTAGCCGTAGTACAGACCTCATTCAAGCATTGTTCAATGGACACCAACCAGTTCTGGATTTCCGGAGTGGAGATAAGTTCAGCTGGGTCAACAGCCACTTCTTGGTTCTGCTTGGGTTGTTGAGGTGGACTTGGTGCTGGTGTCGATGGAGGGCTGCGCGGTGTCAACCCGCTCCGAATAAAGGGGCTGCCGTCCATACTTCAGATTATAAAAAATAAAAAATGTCTATAATTATACTCTAATCAAATCATCGTAAACATCACTTGATTTATAAAACACGCTAGTAGGTACACTATATAACTGGGTCAGTATTTATGCGAGTGTTAATTTATTTATTTTATAATGCATTTATGTGCACGTCTGTATGCGTTGACCGACTAATTGAGACTATTGACAGACCACACCTCTGGTTTCGCCTAATTAGACAATATACATTTGTGTGAGTACAGGGCGTGTAACAAAAAATAACAACAAACATTCGCATCAAATCAAAAACAAACGTGCATCCTATTGGTCAAAACGCATGCATTGGGCGATCACGTCTTGAGCCGTACTATGCGATTATCACCTTAAGGGATGCGGAAGTCTGGCCGATAGTACGGTGGAATGTTAAATACATGGTGTAAGAATAGTTCAGGGTAAGGCATTTAACAGATAATAATGATAATTTTTTGTTGGAATATTAAAGAAGATGGAAAAGCAAATCATTAAAAGAAATTTTGAGGACTCATCTACCGCTTTACTCACGATTTCCGTTGAAAAGATTGCTTGCTATTAATACACGAACGTTAGTGAAGCTACACACACAAGTACAAACTCACTCGCACCATCAGAGTTGTCGGAGCTGGCTGAGCCTTCTTCGCTGCTGAGGGACCCGGCTTCCGACGAGGAGTCGCCTTCGAGCTCGATCACCCCGGACTGGAAAAGGAATCGGTGAAAAAAGTCGGTGTCTTTGGATCTGTATTTTAGTCTTTGCCACCGACTTCTGCAATTAAAATTAAATTTCAATGTTTTTTTTTTGGAAAAAAACATTACAAAGTGAAAAATAAAGTCGGTGGTTTTTATTTGTAAAAAAGATTTTTATTATTCACTTTTTAGTGGGTCAATTTGTAATTTTAAGTTACAACTGCATAACGTCAACTGCTCATCAACAGAGACGTTAAAAGCGGCCAAACCGTCATACTTTTCATACAAACGCTCGTACGTGATTATAGGTAGCGTTTTAACATATTATCTTTCTAAGAAATTTTTGAACTAATAGGTATTTTGCGCACTGTATCTAGGTTTCTATCAAAGCAAAAATAAAAATTTGGAGAAACAAATTCAGTATAAGCCTCCAAAAATCTGCTTTTTTGCACAATTTTTACCAGAACTTTGGCAGTTCATAATATACTCATAAATTGTAAAAGTAAAGAAAACATATCGATAGAAACCTCGCACATTTAATGGAGATTCTAAATGACAAACATTTATTTCACAAACTTGTAAGGCTTGCTAAAAAACACATATTTCCCGGAACAAGTTTCATAAAATTTCCGCACACATTTTTCGTTCAATGTTATTGCGTTCTCAAATGCTTGTTAGTCAACGGGCGTTGCGCTGGACTTTCATAGTTTTCGAGTTACGAATTTCTTTCTGAATTTTTGAGAACCAACTTAAAAAAATTCTAAAAAAAAAACGTAGAAGACTGTCGAGAATTTTTATTCGCAACTGAATCTTCATGAGCAGTAGGACTTTTATGCATAAAATAATCAGCTTCGTAACTGTGATGATGAGTGAAGTTATGAAAATGTTGGTCTAACTAAAGTGAAAATTTTACGTTCGTGACTATGACTTAAACCTTCAACTTTAAATTAAAAATCTAAACAGGTGACTTCATGGTTCCTATGTACGCCTCAAGAATGCGCCAGATTCTTCAGCTTTCATAATTATTAAAAAAAAAACTTAGTCTTTAATGTGGCTACTTTGTCTAAAATCGGCCTTCAAAGTCAGTGAGGTGGAAAATTCTTAAAATTAGACATCAGATAAAAAAAGCTTATTTTCTCGTTCGCTCAGTTCGCCAATTACCTATTTGCCCAGCAATGGAACAGCATAAACTAGGACAAAATATATTAGTGAGCGCAGTTTGAGTCCGCGCCATTGCCCTACCTCATTAAGGATAATCATGATATAGTTTTGTTTGCGGATGATACTTCACTTTTGTTTAAACTTAAACGTCAGCAGCTGGTTACTGACGATGTAAACAGAGCGATCTCAAAAGTAGTTCACTGGTTCAATGTTAATAATTTACTCCTTAATGAAAAAAAAACCAAATGCATTAAATTTACGCTACCTCACGTTAGGCAGGTGAAAACTAACGTGTTGATAAAGGGCGAAGAATTGAATCCTGAAGATAGCACAGTATTCTTGGGCTTAACTTTGGATGCTAAGCTTCAGTGGGGCCCACATATAGATAAATTGTCAAAAAAGCTAAGCTCCGCAGCATACGCTGTTAGGAAAATTCGTATTTTAACTAACATAGAGACAGCCCGTTTAGTGTACTTTAGCTATTTCCATAGTGTAATGTCGTACGGTATTCTGTTGTGGGGAAATGCTGCCGACATTCAGACTATCTTTGTTTTGCAGAAAAGAGCTGTTCGATGCATTTATAAATTAAGTCCGAGACAATCTCTCAGAGAGAAATTCAAGGAGATTAGTATAATGACTTTGCCTTCTCAGTACATTTTTGAAAATCTTTTATATGCCCATAAAAACATTAAATTGTTTAAAAAATACAGTGATATCCACAATATAAATACTAGGAACAAACACAAATTTGTTGTACCTCCAACAAGGCTCAAGAAAATAAGTCGCTCATTCAGGTGTCAATGTATACGCTTTTATAATAAACTTCCAAGCCACGTTCAAGATCTGAGCCTTAATAAATTCAAATCATTCATTAAACGCAAGTTGTGTCAGAAAGCTTATTATACCGTTAAAGATTATATTGAGGACAAAAAGGCTTGGGCTTGAACTGCTCCAAATTTTATTTTATTCTTTTATTTTTGCATACTGAATGTTGACATGACTATTTACTTTGTACAGTATTATATTATTTTAATTTATTGTGAATGTGAAGACTGTGTAGGTCATTGCTTTTTTTGTTTGTTTTATTTTTTCTCTCATTTATTTTTAATCATCGTCTGGCAGTTTGAGTAATTTATGCGGCCTACCCCAATGTCCTTTCTTTGGTATTGTTCGTCGAATCGTTGAGCTCCTTAAGTTCTGGGTTGAGCTGCGCGATTACTGACAAATGCGTGCACTGACTGGACAGGTCCTCTCAATCTGTGTGGTTCTTTCCTCAAAAGACCATTTCAGACACCAATCTACATGGTCTTCACATGAAGTGACCAAGATTATGTCTGGACTTTATAAGAGACTGTGACCTCTGAGTTTGTTTCGGCCTTTCTTCTCAGAGTAGTCAGATAGGAAACGCCGACCTCATCTAGTTTAAAAAAAAACATGATTGACTTGTAAAAGTGTTTGTACATACCTACTTACAGAAATAAAAATCATTTATCATCATTTATCATTTATCATCATTTGTTTTCGTGAAAACTGATTGAAATATTACTACGGTTTCCAATACTACCGTATAGCCATTGTATTTACTCAACACTAAACGTAGTAGGCTCATTGCATTCCTTATAAAGTGAGCTTTCACAGATTATAATATTTTTCAGGTCTGAGCAGTTCCCGGCAGATAGAAACGACATCCCAAACTTTTTTGCTATTAAGCTCGGCACTACTTTTTAGGCTCATTGTATTTTTTTTAATGGAGATTTCTTGGATTGGGGTTTTTTCACTTACGAGATTTACCGCCACCCGATATGAGACGACATCTGACATTATTTTGCTATTGTCAACTTCATGTTAATTTTTAACCCTATTTTGGTCAATATTGCTGTTTTTTCTTTATTGGTCCTGGTAGTACTATGTCAACTCTTGACAAAGACACTAGAATAACTGTTCTAGCTAAATACGTTTTACGCATTGAAATTTCAACACATAGTGAAAAGAAGAGGGTCGTGCGCATGCGTCTGCGCTCGCAGAGTGACGTCATAGACAAATTATATCCGGCCTTAAAATTGTTATAAATATGACCTATCTTTTAAATACTCAATCATAACTGTAGCATCAATAGTCTCGTCGTTATTAGCGGTTGAAATCTCACATGTTTGTGCCGGTCAGAAATATTGAACTTACCACAGTACACCGAGAGAAAAGACGTTTTCACGTCAAAATAAAACATGTATGGCATGATGCTCGGTGGTTTGACATAAATCCGCTACTGCCCATGATAGAAATATAAATGGAAATAGTCCTTCTCGGACAAATCCATTCAAGAGTATATGTATCCTATTATGTACATATAAATAGTAACAGAATATGTCTTTATATAGCAGTAAGGTGCATAATCAGCCTATAACGTTCCCACAGCTGAGACACAGGTCTCCTCTCTGTGAGAGGGAGTGGGCTGTAATCCACCACGCGGGCTCAGTGCGGGGTCAGTAGATGTCACATGTCTTCGAATTTTTGGTTCTAGGACATGCCGGTTTCCTCAAGATGTTTTGAGAGTTTTGAGAGCAGTGGTGATGAAATTATTTACACAAACTAAAGCGTCTGCTTGGGTACGAACCCACGAGCCAACTCGTAAGTCGTGGCTGTAAGCACTTGGCTACCACTGCTCTCTAGAGCAGCGGTAAGGGCAGATTTCGCAATTCAAGTGTGACTGACTGCTTACGGTTTACTATACTAATGACTCATTATGACAATAGAAAGGAACCCCTCACCTCATCAGCTGCAATAATCTCCGTGGGCTTCATGTCCTCATGCTCTTCAGCATCGAAGAACTCAGAGGCGGAGACACAGGAGGAACTGTAGCTCAACGACTGCTGAAACGGACGGTTGTTCACCTGCCGGGGAGACATAGGGGTTAGCTGGAACAAGAATATTTGGTAAGATATAGAATAATGCTTTTTGTACAAATGTTTACCGAAAGGAATTGCTGAATTATCACGCCGATGCAGGATGTGCTGAGATAGAAGCCTTTCTGGCCTCGCACAGGTTTTTTTTTTATACCTTCTAACCGATAAAGGTGCAATAACTCATTAATCCCACTTGTAAAAAAAGGTCTCGACACTTAACTGCGAAAAAACACCATGCCACGTGCACGTGTCAAGGACGCCTCTTACCGCGATACGTTTGTTTTGATCGTGTTAATGACACTGCCTTAACATTTTTTCGTATCGTTTTGAAATATTGAAATACATTGGTAGAGGGCGTCGAGGACTTTTATTACACGGAAACCTTAGCTTAAGCTATAATAAAAGATTAAGGGGGAAGACCCCCCCCCCCACCCCGTAGGTTCCCGCATTGTCGAGGCGGGGGGGCTCAGTAGCCGTGACTTGGTCACCCACGGTGAAGCGAAGAGGAACCCGAGGAGGGGCCGCTCGTCAGGGCTTTTGCCGGTAAAGCGACGACGTAGCAGCCCTGCGGCGGGCCGCGATGTCGTATGGGTGGCATCGGCTGAGAGTTGGAGGCCGCGGCGGGAGAGGAGTGCCGGTAGTATGGGGTCGGCTGGCGCCCATGTGCTGGATTGGTCCCTGGGGTGTCACGGCGTGCAAAGTGCTCTGGTGCGCTGGTGATGGGGGTACTCCCCAGAGGAGGGTCCGGTGACGGAGAGCCGCGGATGAGTGCTAACGCGTGCCCGTGTTTCCGCCACAAGTGGCAGAGGAGGACACCGGTTTGAGTCCCACATAACTGCTCTATCTCCCCGTGGTAGTGCAGTATGCGTGAGCAATTACCCCATGCAAAAAAAAAGGAAAACGCCAGGGTAGCCCGCGAAATTCAAATTTTCTTACGTTGTTTGCAATTTGAAAGTCAGTATTAGGTTGTATGTTGATTAAAGCATAATTCGCGACCGTATCAAATATGTAGAGAATTATAATCATTAGAATCAGTAATACAACTCCTCAGCGGCGAGGTGTGAATTTTTGTAAGAGGGAAGCCGAAGCAAAGCCGGTCGTAACTTACTTACTTATCAATAAAGTAAAAATGAATTTACTAACTTAAAATAAAAGTCTTTTCTTTACTTCATTTAACACCATCTATCGTCAAATAGCAGAACCAAAAAGACGTTATCACTACACAAACAAAACTTTTAATGTTTTAGAGAAATAAAGTCAACTAAATTAGGGGCTATCATTCTAAAATTATTATAGTAATATAAAGAATCGAATACAATACAGTTGAACAAGTGAAAGCTAAATAAAATATGCAATATTCCTCCATCTCATTTTTGCTGACGCATTTTTTCTATATCTGTCTCTATCGTAACCCGTTGCACACCGGCTTGCTCTCGTCCATATCAAGCGGTGTCACGTGACCTAAAGTGACGTCATAACGGGATTGCTATTGTATGAATTTTTAGTTCCCGATTATGACGTTTTGGCGCCGGGTTATTTCAGATCATTTTTTTTGTTGTTGTTGTAATTCAAAGCTAATAATAGGCATTTTTGTCGTTTGAATGTTATGGTTAATTAAATACCCACAGTGTAACTATATTTTTTGCAATACTAGACACTATTGACTGTGGCATTTTTCAATAGCGGTAGAGTTGCTGATCCGAACCTCCGAAGGGAAGCCGGTAGGAATCGTGTTATAAGGTGCTTTCGACACTGACTCCTTAACTTAGTATAATTCTCAAATGTCAAGATTTCATGAAATAGCAATTCAATAATAAATATAATTATTTACATATGTAAGTATTTGTTACGGTCGCGAATCATATTTTGAAATTGCAAAAAACGTAAGAAAATTTTCTTAAAACAAATTGCTAAGTAAACTTACAGCATCCGAGTTGGCTCCGACGGAGGAGATCTCTGCGAGGTCCGATGCGTCGTGGATCCGCGAGAGCCGCGTGCGCAGTTCTGTGCGGAATACTTCACTCGTCATTATTTACGTTACGATGGTGCTGATTGTACTAGCAGCTAATTGAAAAGTGGTTGTTACTATAGCCTGTTCTAAAAGTATCTGAGCGAAGTGTAAACAAACCCTGTTCATGGTAAATTCTTATGTAATCACTCAAAGGGAATTCCTAACACTTTCATCTGTATTTAGAAGGTTTCAACTTTATATCTCACCAGTTTCTCAAACAATTATAAATTTTTGTTGGAATAACATTATTAAATTGCAATTGAAAAATCATCAACGAAAATTGAGTTTATAAAATCAACCTCAATTGTCAAGTGAAAAACAACTTAAGGGAGTACTCACACTTATTCAGCTCTATTCAGCTTATGCCCATAGAAAACAACGATTTTGTATGGAGACGCGTACGCATCTGATCAGCTTTCCGCGTCTATTCAGCTTTCGCAGCAAACAAGTATAAAATGAGGACAAATGTGTTATTATCATGCGAGCGCTATATATAGAGTTCAGCGCTTTTCTGCCACGTTCAGCGCTGTTCCGCCGCATTCAGCTTCAAACGCGGCGGAACAGCGCTGTACACGGATGGCTCTCGACTCCTCGTCGACAAGTTGCGATCTGCATAGTTCCTGCATAGATTTGATTTATTATTACATAATCATTATGCACGCAAGGAGTAAGAGGGTTTGTACGTCTTTTAAAGTATTTATAATTATTTTATTTTACGAAATAAAAGCTATAGAAGCATTTCAGCGGAGATAAAATGCTGACGGCTTTTCTCATTCTTACGACGCTGTACGCGGCTGATAAAAGCAGAACTGTATAAGTGTGACCAAAATCGTTCAGCGAAACGCGAATGGAGCTGTATAAGTGTGAGTAGTCCCTAAGAGTGTTTATCCCACGCGAGCTGGCAACATCACATTTCTACAGGTTTTTCGTGATTATTTTAAAAGATTTAAATCAAATTATTTTTTTTTCAGCCATGCATTATATCAAAAAAAAAAAATATCTGCTGTTTCATAATGTATAATATATATAGCTGATATTTTTTTTTGTGATTTTAGAGTTGGTCCCATAGTGAAAGTTGTTCATATTTATGGGTAGGACAGCCTGTGAAAATTTAGCTAGTGATAAAAAGTGCCCTGTATTAAAAGTTGTCCTGTATTGAGGAGCTCGTGGCTAAGTAATAACAGCCGCACGGGTCGATCCATCAGGTTAAGCTACGCTTGCCGGGGTTGGTCTGTGGATGGGTGACCATCTTTTCATACCGAGACTCCTCCGTGCCTCGGAAAGCAAGTTAAGCCGTTGGTCCCGGCTGTCTTTCGTGGATCTTTGACAGTCGTTACGGCCCGAAAGTCTGACAACCAGTCTTACCAAGGGGTATCGTATTTCCCAGTAACTGGGTTGTGGAGGTCAGATAGGCAGTCGCTCCATGTAAAATACTGGTATTCAGCTGCATCCGGTTAGACATAGTTGGGACAAGGCTAGGCAGATTGATTAAAAATTGACCTATCTACGTTACGTATAATGCAGTCTCACCGGAATTTTGCTGCAGCGCCGTGCTGAGGTTGGTCCGTAACGCCGCCATCACCGCGCCCGGGGTGGACGCCGTATCCGCCGCGTCCATAGCGGCGCGGAGCCGGCCGCGTTCACATATCTGTGGGAAATGGTGATGGGTGATGATTATTTCAATAGAATTTTGTTGATTAGATAGATCTGCATTTATTGTAAAACTAACGACCCGCCTCTGCCTCGCACAGGTTTTACGATTTGATAAAATATCAATATTTCTTTATCACATGTAAGTTTAATATTAAAACCTCCCGAGTAAACTGTCTAAATGATGGTGAAAACTGAATTAAAATCCATTGCGAAGTTAGGAAGAACAATGCGGTTTCACAGATGATTCAAGTAATACGTGAGCCCCGGCTTGGGGGGGAGGGACGACGACTTTGCTTTCCTTATTTTTGATGACATGGGGGACGGGGGTCTGGATGGTGATTATGGCAGCAATATTTATTTATTACTTTTTCTTATTTTTCTGCAAAATTTAGTAGATTCTGATTTGAATCATAATATGGCAACCCTACTTCTCTATGCTCGAAAGCAAAAAGAATGTTAGGGGATTCCCCACGATAACTGATATTGTTTACTTGCTCTTACATTTGCTGACGTAATACTTGAATGGCGCCTAGGCCCCAAGGTCTTTAGGATAATGGCCCTAGACATTACTACTAACTAACCACTCAACTTACCAGTGTAGACACAACAGTCTTCAAATTCCCCACTAAATCTTTCGCCAGTACTGTAAAGTCCTCCCTCAGCTGATGATCAGGCGTCAGACTAGTCAAGGAAGCAGGTCCTGGTGCCGTGTTCAGGGTTTCAGCACCAGGTAGAGACTGTGGTCGGGCAGCGGCGCAAGCTGTAAGTCAAGAGTAAGTGAACTTGATGGTGATGGAATGGTTAAATGGACTGAGTGAAGTTTCCGAAAGGTTGTATTTTGTGGGCTGTGTTGTGATAGCTAGAAAAGAGTTTTGGTAACTTGCTGCTGATGCTGTGTTGCACTGTGGGTCAGTGTACAAGATATCTAATGTTTGCCCAAAAACTGCGCATCTGAACTTTATGACAGTTATGAATGGGGTTGGTTTCCGGAAGCTCCGCCGTTAGAGAGCGCCAGAAGACAAAGCGACCATTCGGCGACAAGAAAACACACTTAGCGCCATCTCGCGGCTAAGTTTTTTAACAAGTTACCTGAATGAAAGCCATTGATAGCTGAATGAAAGTAGCGCCATCTACGCGGAACTAATTTGACAGTTTAATTTCCCATTCAATGGAAACAGTTCTGCAAAGACGGGCCGTGGAACTTTAGTACATGCGGACATGGTCTTGTTTCATTTGTTGTTGCGCAGAGCGCAATTTCTGCGCAAACAGTCGGGACATAAAATTGTACAGCGCAGCTCTTGTACAAAGTTTAATACATTTTTAGAGGTCTAGACAGAGTTAGTATTCAGTAAATAAGAATGTTTATGGTTAACTGTTCACTATGGCATTTATTTACAGTACTTCGGTGATATTTTGCTAAAATAACGCAGTAGTGAAACTTGAGTGAAGTACATTACATGTCGTCATGTAATCGAGAAATACTGTAACATACTGTAGAAGCATTTCATTGGTTCGTGAAGCAACACATGCGTCAACAAGGTTTTGAAATGGAGGTGTTTGCTGAACTGCGATGTTGAATTTACCAGGGAGGCTGAAAATTTTGAGCCTAAGTACCTTCAAGTGTCATTATTGTCTCGCGCTGCATATTATTAATTTGCGAATATGCTATTTAGTATAAACACAGTTTCATATCATTAGCATCATTACGCTTTTAGTAATTAATCCGTAAACATCAGTTTCAGTCATCCGCGGCCCATTTTTAGGCTCAAAACATTTCAGCCCCTACGCTAATTTTTTTAAGCCCTGATGATGTTTACGGATTAATAACTAAAAGCGTAGGTAATGATGCTAATGCCATGAAATGCTGTACATATATTTATAATAAAGAGGGTAGTAACCTCTCCCAAGACACGAACGATGACAGACAAACTTTATTGTCTCTGGTTTGAGACGCGTTGAAATGTTGCCACATATTTTATTATTTATGTCTGTACATATTATATATTTTTATCGTTTTTTTAGTTACTTATTTTAATGGTCTCTGACAGCGATACACACCGCCGGCTTACGCTGAAAACCAGCGCCGTGGATTCGTGCCTTCGTGCACGGGCCGCGGCATTATGCTGAGCGTGTAGCCGTTTCGCGGGGTAGTGACGCACATTTCCAAAAACTTTATTGTGTGTACTTATGTTTTTTGTTTTGTGTGGTTTGTTATGTTTTATTATTTTGTGTTTCGCTTTTCTTGTATAGTTTGTGTGCGTCATTTTCACGCGAATAAACTGTTTTTCTTTCTTTCTTCTAGTCGCAAATTAGTAATATGCAGCGCGAGATATGACACTTGAAGGTCAAAAGTTTTGAACCCCCCTGGTAAATATACATTTTGAAGATATGAAATGTTTTGACTACTACTGTGGAGCATAGTGATTTATAAATCCAACATCATTTTAGAATCCCATGCGTTATAAAAAATCTTTACCGGACTTAAATCAGATGCCATAAAAGCTCGAAGATATCGGCCGGAAATACCTAGCATACCACTTTTAAAGGGAAAAGCTTATTTTAGCACTCAAAATATTACTTAGCTCACACCAATTTAAAAGCATTGTTGTAATATTGTATTAATGCTCAAACGTTAATATGTATATATTAAACATTTGAATAATAGGTCTTTACCTATGAAATTGCCGATTTTTGATACCGGCTAGAATTGGAATTCCAAATTCAAATTAATTTTATAATATATCATGACATTAAAAAATATCTGTTGTCCTTTTGTTTTCCCGCCGTTCGATTTTTCTATGATATCGATGATTCTGTAACCATGGAAAAATTTAAATTGTGCGCTATTTTCGAATACGAGTTCCGTCGTGGCACCAATGCAACGCAGACAGCACGCAATATTAACGACGAAGGTACAGCAAGAACGTACGGTGCGTTTTTGGTTTGATCGCTTCCGTGCTGGAAATTTTGATCTCAACAATAAAGATATTAAACAATAACATTGACAGTCCCGAGCTATTATCTAAATTTTATTTTAATGTGCCAAGTAAATCATTTCGTTTTAATCCGCCTTTACGTGTACCTTATACTTCTACGAATTATAGGCAGAATAGTTACATTGTGCGTGCAGTTGAGCAGTTCAATGAAATATGTAAGCGTCATGACTTGGATCCATTTATGACTAGTGTGGCGTCAGCTAGAAGGTGCTTAACTCTCAATTTTTTCAAATAGCCACTTAATCATAAATTTGCTTCGATTATTACTTTTTCAATTTTATAATTTGTTCACCTTAAATTGAAAGCCAGATAGTTTTAGACAAATATGTAAACACATAAAAAAACACAATGTATTACGTATTGCTGTTGTATGCTCACTTTTAAATTTCAGTCTATTTCTATACGTGAAGTCTTGTAATTGGCTTCCTGTTGACTATTGTTTCCTTTTTATTAAGTTTGTTTTAGCTGTAAGTGTTCCATGTTTAAATAAATAAGCCCCGGGGAAAAAATTCAAATCCAACGAGGCGGTGAAAAACGCCATTAAATAATGTATCGATTGCCGTTCCCAGGATATCTACAGCAGAGGAATCAACGAACTTTCATTATAATGGCAAAAATGCATTGAATATTTTTCTTTTAAAAAGTTGTTTGATTTTTTCAATGTAAAACGACAATTTCATAGGTAAGGACCTAATATTTACATCGTATGAATTTAAACAGAATTGTTTGGGTCTTTTTCTAATTGTCAAGCGTTCTTAAAGATGGTTGCCACATCTTAAAAATTTAGGACAAGCGTAGTGATAGGCTTACGGCGAAAATACACATGTCTGTAGTTGGTATATATATATATATATATATATCCAAGTAGCTTGCATGCCATTGTGATATTGTTTTAAGCGACATGTTTGGAACTTTACAGGAGAGCATCTCAAAGTTTCATTATTCGGAAAAAGAACATTGTAAAAAAGTATCAATATTTTTTACGAAAAAGTGGTCTATCGACGGTTAATAATCAATAGTGTCTATCTCCGTTTTTTAAGTTTTTCACTTTTTAATGCAGGTAGATATGATAATAACTCAACATCGGCCAGGATGTCGCTTAATACAAATAGTCCGTGAACCCTTGATGTGATTTTCGCCCTTATGCTAAGACCAACATCTAGGCGTAACGCAAAAGCTTGTATGCCATGATTTTTCTGTTGGCGTATAAAATCAAAATCAAAAGTAATTTATTCAAACTAGGCTGAGAATCAGCACTTTTCAAACGTCAAAATTACATAAGACAGCCGCCAAAACCCAAAACCAGCCAGCCCAAAACGCCCGCCCTTCACCACTTCCTAGTGCCTTAGCTGAGGAGAAGAAGCGGCGCAACAAACTCCCCAGCAGCACAGCTGTCTGTTCTGCTGGAGATAAGAAGGTCAAAACCTAAGTGGGCGACACAACACGCCGATGTAACACACAAGGGTACGCGAATCTACACGGACGGAGTTTGCATACAAATTACAATGTACCTACTACGATTTGCTTTGCATGTTGCGTCGCAAAGCTGTTGTCGTCGTCCGAAGTGAAAGGACCACTAACAATCAATGAATGATTTCTGATATACATATTCCCTCATCAAATGAAACCTACTTGGGTATGTATTAAACTAACAATAATACAACTGTGAGGATCACAGGGTCGTCGGCGTTCATTCCATAGTAACGTATTCCTCTATGTTCTCCCTGGTTAATGATACTGTGTTTGTTACTTCCCTTCAGCTGCCAATGGAGTTCCTTGCTGGAAACTTTGCCGCGAGATGGCGCTAAGTGTTTTTTTCTTGTCGCCGATTGGTCGCTTGGTTTTGAAGATGACTTTGACAAGTAACAAACACACAGCGCTCTCTCGCGGTGAAGCTTTCAGTAAACAACCCCATTCATCATCATCATCGACAGCCCGACTTCACCCATTGCTGGGCACAGGACTCTCTTTTCTTGTGCCAATCCCCACGCTCCTGTACCGCAAAGTTTCCAGCAAGGAATTCCATTGGCAGCGAATGAAAGTAACAAATACTAAGCGCCATTTACGCGGAACTAATTTGGCAGTTTTCTTCCCCATTACGTCAAAAACAAAACATAGGGACTTGGCAGTAGTGATGTGTCCCTTACTCATGAGGTGCCTCATTTGAGGTACTCGTGATCGCATATTGAAAGAGTTACTCGAATTTCAACATTGAACCACCTCATCTCTCATTACCTCACTCATTCATTCACGCGTCGTTAATCGAGGCGAGTGAGTTCGTGACTCGCGAGTGATTATTGAATGATTGAGTCATGAGTGAGCTCAGTGAGCGAATGAACCGACTCAAAATTTGTATAGAGAATTAAGAATATTTTTATTTCAGTTATGGTTAATTATTGTGAACTCTAAAAGCATCGTCATTAGATTGGTAATCAAGTGTCATTGTTTTGTTTATTTTGGCGGTATAAAATTTATGAGCGAATGAAAATGATGTGTGTTAGAGAGAGGACATGAATAATCGCATTATCGGCGACTCGTGAGTACCTACTCGTAAGTCGTCGTTGCACCCGCCCGGCTCACTCCCTCGGAGCTTTGTCTGAGTTCGGCTCGGGCTCAGAGTCGTGAGGTGAATACGCCGTCGTACGATTCCTCGCCTCAAATGAGGGGTAACTCGTGAGGACCTCGCGATGTCAATTGAGGTGTTCCCTCAACCTCACATAAAATTGATGAGTTACCCATCACTACTTGGCAGTGGTAGATATACATTAAATTGTAAAGAAAAAAAATATTTGGACTAGTATCATTAAACCACGGTGTTCAGGTCAGGGATGAACTGGGTTGAACCGAAATCGCGTTAGTAATAATAAAACAACGATACGGTGTGAACTCAATAGGATTTTTAATCAACAAAAAAAAACTAACATCAAGAGGATCATTAACTGCGTGCAAATCTTAACACCGCGATTCAGGAATCGACGGTAAATGTAAAGCGCCATCTATTGGTGAAAGATTGGAACTAATCCTAACACACGGAGAAAACAGAGGCATGCGTTTGTATGGAATGAACGCCAACGACCACGTGACCACGTTGTCTCATAAGAGGTGAAACTATATTGTACATTTTTGAGTCCTTGCTACTCGTACAACCTAGCAAGATAAATAACAAAAAATAATAAACTCACAGTAACGATGCAATTCTTCTCGTAAAACGTGCACAATGTATTTGCAGATGATTCTGGCTAGAGGCACAAATATACCGTCAGTTTCATTAGACATTTTCGAGATATCACTTTATTTATCAAAATAATGTAAGTTTATTTAAATTCACTGCATTTATCAAGGAAATGAAGGGTTTAAATTGTTCAATCTAATAATGGCACAATTTTTCTCAATATAATTATAATTGAATTCACAAAGAGCATGTAGTTAATTTTTACTCATATTTTTTGTTTATATGATTAAAAATTTTTACTATCTCCTTTGATATGAATTCACAAACTATTTCACAATATTGATTACAACACCATTGTTCTAACATCACGGAAAGTACTGTCGTATTATGATGACAAAGCGACCCATTTAGATTTTATTGTACTACACTTGACAGTAACCTCTATCTCAGCTACATAAAGTTGTTATTGCAATGTTTGAACAAATATACTAAGATGTTGTAGGTATATTCAGATCATTGATAATCTGATATTTTATCTATGATATAGGAAAGCGAGAGATAAGTGTCAAGGCTATTCGTTTATGACTATAGACTTTTCAATCTTATGTAGTGAGATATAAGGTTGAAAGTTGATCAATCTGATTTGGGTTACTAATTTGATGTCACTTATGTAAATCTGAAAGGGTGAGCAGTTATAAAAGTAGCACGGGCTCAGAAGAATTCCATCAGTGATTCATAACATCTCACAACCGCGAAGTTTGCGTTTACTAAAGCTCTTATCCCAGGTTTCCCAAAGGCAAATCAGGAATCAAATCTGCTGTAAAATTCCATGTCAACTGCAGAGATTTTTTAATGAAATAACTAGGTACAACCAACTTGAGAGATTTGACAACAGATCAAATAGATGAAGCCTTTTAACCCGACTGCGGCGAAGCCCAAAAGGAGGGTTATGTGTTTGACCTGTATGTATCTATGTATGTCCGTTTCTTTGTTCCCTCGTAATTCCTAAACGAATGATCGGATTTGGATAAATTATACGTCTTTAGATTTGTCTTGGTAGCGCGAGTGTCACTGGCTAATTTAAAATAAAAAACAAGGTAAAATGGCGGATATGGGGTGCCATATTGTGGAGTTTGAATTTTTTCTTCTTCTAATACCATCGAATGGGATATCAAAATGAAGGGTTTTAAAAGGTGATTACAAAAATATATACAATTTATATGGTTAAAAGAATTTCGAACTGACAAATCCTAAAAAAGCTTTTAAATAACTCTCACGACCAAAACTCCTTGCAAGAACTAAATCATCTGCGAAATCTTTCACATTTGTAAACTAAAAAACTGGAAATAAAAAAGTAATTAAAAAACCCGGCTGCGGTAAAACTGAAAAGCTACAAAAAATACCCATTTTAAATTAAATAAAAGTCGGATGCAGGCGGGACCCATTCCATTTTTATATTTTCAATCTCAAATGAGTCCCGCCTGCTTCCAACTTTTATTTAATATAAAATGGGCTTGTTATTAGCTTTTCAGTTTTACCGCAGACGGGTTTTTTAGATTTTTTAATTGCTTTTTATTATCCTTCTAGAATCCTATTCTTTATCATGGTCTTTTAATGGTAATTTACGAAATAAAACCTCACTGTTTTAACCCAATGTATTTCCCCCTATCTCCCTAAAAACGACCATAACTAACATAGAGAGGTACATCCATAGCTCCAAAAGCTAAAATCATGCACTATACAAGGTGTAAAAAGAAACATCACACAGCCGATTTCTATGCATTCTGTACATCAAACTAAGCAACACAGAACAAAATTATTGCTGGGAAACGATTTTTATTTTTGGTGTCAAAAATCGCTGTTTACGGCAGCGCGCAATATAATACACATAAATCATTATGATTTTTGTGAGAAAATAAAATTTGTTTTCGTGAAAAAAAAAAAAGTACAAAAACGTTCGAAATTTAACCTTCAATATCACCTTAACCAAAAGGTTCTCAGGTATGGTCCAGTACCAAAACATTATCAAGTGACGGGGAGTACAAGTGACTCGGCTTTGTTAAGCGTCTTTTTACACCCGTTATACAGCTAGCGAAGTGAGCGTTGTATATACAGACAATGCAATGCGCTCGATTGGGAACAAGGGGGGGTCCAAAACGTAAAATAAAAACAGTCTTACGAACTAAGGTGGATGCCAGAAATGTTGAAAGAAACGCTGGAACGAGAAGAGAAGAGAATTTATTATGTAATTAGTCTTTTGAGAAGCGAGTTTTGTGATGATTTGGTTATGTAGCTAGCTACGTATGTATATATAGTGTGACAGGGAAATTCAACGTGTTCCTTAATACATTAGGCGCGGCAGACGCACATGCGCGTTTACATAACTTTCTTCGAGTGCGGCGCGCCCTTATTTTACGATGTTTTCGAAACAATAGAGATGCACAACGAACGCACAGGTGGGGCGCGCAGCACTCGTAGAAAGTTATGTAAATTGTATGGACGCGCATACGCGCCGTCAAGCACCTGGTGAACGTCCGAAAACGCGCATGTGCGTCTGCCGCGCCTAATGTATTAAAAGGGGTTATACTAGAGGTCATTAGCAACAAATTGAGTCCAGTTCACTAGGGGTAAAAAAAAGCTTTATAAAGCGTGTTTTTTAGACGCGGAGAACTTTAAATTGAAATAAAAGACAGAAAAATGCTTTTAATATCCGTGAAATTAGCTTTGTTTGATTGATAATTTTATGGCATTAATATTTGAACATGATTCCGGGCATGTGGCCGCCGCGGCTGACACCAACGCAAGTAGTTTACTGCAAACTTAACTTTACTAAAGGAAACATTTGACAAACGACTAATTTCACGAAATCTGGCCACCTAGTTCTTGCGTTTTAAAGCCATTACTTTATTTTCTCTGGGGATATGTAAAGTCGTATGTCTACTCCGATAAATCAGTAACAATGGAGCACTTGGATGCCAACAATCGATGCATTACTGCCGAAATACAGCCTACTTACTGCGAAGAGTGTGTGAAAATTTTACTTCCAGATTACGCCATGTACGCGTCAGCCACATGCTCGAAATCATATTCAAACATTAATGACATAAAATTATGTATCAAATAAAGTCAATTTCATGGATATTAAAAACTTCTTTTCGTGTTTTTTTTTTCAATTTAAAATTTTCCGCCTCTTTACCTTTTTGGAAAGCTTATGCACACATGAAACCATCATCATTCTCATGCCCTTGTCCCAATTTATTTGGGGTCGGCGCAACATGTCTTTTTCTTCCATACTTCTCTATTAGTCGTCATCTCGGTAGTCACTCCCTTTCTGGCCATATCATCTTTCACACAGTCCATCCATCGTTTCTTTGGTCTTCCCTTACTCGTATAGCCCTCCACGTTCATACTCAACACTTTCCTGACGACATTTTCCTCATTCCTCCGCATCACATGCCCATACCATGACAACCGATTTCCACACATGAAACCAGTTAGTCATTTTACTAATTTGCAATAATAAATACGTATATTATTGCTACTAAAGACCTTTTATTTCTGATATTGTGAAATTCTGGGCAACCATTATTTATAATGATCACTCAATTTTCGGCTTTCAGAAAAGTATCATTTAAATGTTTAAGAGTGGAGTAGTTTTTTCATAATTGTTTTTGGCAAAAAGTCGGAAAATTAAAAAAAAAAAATTGAAGAGTCGTCAGCTCGGTAACCATCCAGTTTTGACGCCTAGTTAACTGGACTTAATTTGTTGCTAATGACTTCTAGTAATAACCCCTTTCAAGGAAAAGGTCAAATTTCCCTCTCATCTTGTTTAAGCTACCATAGGGTTAGGATGAATGATTCGTTTAGACGTTATAGTCTAGAGCATAGGTTCCCAAACTTTTATGGACTACCGTCCCCTTTACAAGAAAAAAAAAATCCAACGCCCTCTCCCTTACATAATAGTTAATGGCTGTCTATTATCTATTAATAATCACAAATAAAAAAATAATTCTCTCTCTCTCTCTCTGTAATCGTGCCGCACGAAAAGCTCCAGCGCCCACTAGGGGGCGGTACCGCCTCCTTTGGGAACCTATGGTCTAGAGCGTATAATTTAAGATAAGGTTCAGAAGTAAAAGAAAAGTTTAAAGGTACGCATGAATCGTGATGGCTCCTGTGTGTGCTGTCAAATTGATAATCAGATGCATATCTTAAATTATGACTTCTTAAATTTAATCCCGGGACTCCAGAAAATCCGGGAATGCACACTAATCGGATAATGGTATGCAAACAATTTCTTAAATATGTTGTATTATTTATTAAAAAAAATATGCTATTATGGAATGTACACTTTTATCGTAAAAATACCGGGATTCCGGGATCGATAAATTTAGAATTCTGATTATAGAATCAAATCTATATTTACACACGTTCAAGTGTTGGCTAATATGGATTGTATTTTTGTAACGAACGTAAAATTCTCGCGATTCCGGAATTGATAAATTTAGTACTTTTTGGCTATAGAATCGAATGCTAGCTAAGGTTGTAAAGTAGGTTGCCAAACTGCATATTTGTATCGGGGGTTAAAAATGAATTTCAAGTAAACAAGCACGTGAACAGTTATGTGATCCCGGTGTCTCAATATTTTTAAAATAAATAATACATATTTAAGAAACCGTTTCTAAACCATGTATCAGATTAGTTGTGCATTCCCGGATTTTACGGAAACCCGGGATTTATATTAAGAAGAAAAATTAAGAAGCCGCTTCCATAATTACTAAGTATAAGTTAATCTGCATCCGATCTCTGCCGATCTATTCTGTAAAAATCTCACCGTGAAAACTTAGGTGAAGTGAACTGTCATTCCACCTGCTGCTAGGGATTGACGCTATTGACAGCTCACTCCACGCTCACCTCACCTAAGTTTTCACGGTGACATTTTTACAGAATAGCACTGCTGATCATTACATACAGGAGCCACAAATTACGGTAAGTGACTTTATTAATTTATTCTTGTTTATTAATTTTGATTCGTTATTGCATGCTTTAGTTTCACAGAAACAAATCAGCGAAATAGCTTTCTCTTAGAAGCTAGCAGATAATGTACCTTTTCTATTCTCAATTTTCGCTGTACGAGTATACAAATAGCAAGAAAGCATTAATCACCATTTTTGCCCACTACACCACAATTCACATGCATTTAAGTACGCGTCCACTAGGTCGGAATCGGAGCGTATGCAGCGTACGGATTTGTATTGATTTATATGGTACTGCGTGCACTGGATCGGCAAATCTGCGCCAGAGACCGGTAATTCTGCCGACGACGTCATCCGCAGTGAACGCGCTCAGTGTTGCTAGGTACACAGTAATTACCTACCATAGAAGCGAGGTATTTTTGAGCAATACACGGTCTACGGTAGAGATCACTGCCCTGTAATTATTGTATCTACGATAATTTTAAATATATTAACTACCGTGTTAAACTGTAGTTAAAGTTTCGGTTCCTGCCCATTTTTATGTTTATTATGTTTGTTAAATTTCAATTTCGCGGGCTACCTTGACGTTTTCGTCAGGGTAGCCCGCGAAACTAAAATTTTCTTACGTTTTTTTGCAATTTGCAGTATTAAGTTGGATGTTAACACATTAACTGCTGAATTATTTGGAGAATTTGCTCCAAGTGCTGCTTTATGATACACTAAACCCTGTGCGGCAAACGCTCATGCGCGCCCAAAAAATACTTCGTGTGGTGCTATGAGCGCGCATGCGCGGTTGAAGAAACTCTACCCAGTGCGGCTGGGGACAAGTTTGTAACGCGCATATGTGCGGCGTTACAAACTTGTCCCAAGTGCGGCGAGACGCTTATGTGTGTTTGAAAATTTTCCAGTTTTTTGAGTCATAAAACAATTACGCCAAGAACAATAGAGATGCACAAAAAACCCACAGGTGCGGCGCGCCGCATTCGAAGGAAGTTATATAAATTGTATGGACGCGCATAAGCGCCGCCAGCACATGTTGAACGTTCGAAAATCGCGCATTCGCGTTGGCCGCACAGAACGTGTTAAATAAATTATGATTCGCGGCCGTAACAAATATGTGTTTACAGAATTATAATCATTAGAATCAGTAATACAATTCCATAAGTTAGTATAATCTTCAAATGTCAAGATTTCATGAAATAGTCATTAATTAGGATTACCTGGTCTTAAAGAGTTGTATTTATAACTTTAATGATTTTAATTATGTAAATATATACTTGTTAAGGCCGCGAATTACACAACCTAATACTGACTTGTAAATTAAAAAAAAAAAAAGAAACGTAAGAAAATTTGAATTTCGCGGGTTACCCTGACGCTTTACCCTTAAATATTTTATTCCTACCCTACTCAAATGTTGCCTGTGAAAGGAAACAAACTCGAGTTCAATTTTACCCCAAAATTCCCTAAATCCCTGTCAAAATAAATTAGTCCTAAGGCATGCATAATATTGGTTATTTCAACCTAAAAAGGGAGAAATGCCTAAAAGTGGAAACGCTGTTTGATATTGCCCATGCAAAATCCGAATGCAGTGGACGCACCCTATCAGCATTTTGTAAATGCCGACGCTTCGTACGCTGTACGCTATTCCGACCCAGTGAACGCGTAACTTAAAACGCGAAACATATTTAAAACATCACTTTGCTATGTCATCTTCAATTGATTGATAATAATAGAACGATGTTTTAAATTCGTTTAGCGATAAATGCATTTTGATTAGTGGTGTGAGTCGGCCTTAATAATACTAATAATAAGAAACTTTAATGTTTTAGTCATGTGAAACTGAGATGCAATGCTTTTAGCACCAACTCTACGGGAAGAGCCTGACATGCCTAGCTTAATGTCAATGTCAACGTGCAAGTGATAGGCGCCATCTTGTTTGGTTTTTTTTTCAGAGCCATGCCAAGGCGGCGAATCAATTCACCACAACTTACCGATTTCGTAAAATCCTTGCAAAGACATGAGTTTCAAAATAATTATTGTTTTCGAGAACAAAAAAAAGTAATTTTATTTCAATAATTTACTTCACAATAATAAATTATAATAATAATAAAAAACATGATTGTGTATACAATATAGGTATGTACATTGTTAGTAAATATTTCTGATTATTCTCTTGGTATTTTTTGGTTATGGAGAAACGAAGGAGTGGGTTCATTGGGATTCCTAAAAATAAAATGTTAAATCACATTTACAGTTATTTTGCTTAAGGATATGCTCATGATTTAGAGCGAATTCGACCCAAGTTTTATACCTATAGTCGGCGCGTTAAGAATTGAGTCGTCGCGCGTCGGGCCATATATCATTGTTATTAGTCTGTCTCGCTCGAACTTATGGTGTGCGTGATAGTAAGAAGGCGTTGCACATTTTTATTGCTACTGACATTTATGGTCCGACGACTCAGTTCATAACGCGAGTACTATAAGTACTATAAGTTTAAGACGTATACTGTGAAAAAAGAATCCGAGTTCTCATGGTATGGAAACGCTATCAAAAAATTCAAAATTTATTCACAGAATAAGACTTATTTTAGGTATAAAAGTTGGGCCGAATTCGCCCCATACAGGCCCAACAGTGGGGCCACATAGTCTGATTAATCCGGTCTTTTTACTACCCAAATCCTCAACAAATAGCATGAGTAAGCGACTAACACACACACAGTTCTAACACTCACACATATACACAAATATTTTAAAAGGTATATAAACTATATTATATTATATAAAGTGTCTTACCTATGGGCAGGGAGGCGGCAGAGTTGGGCATTGAGGACGCACCGCCGCCGGGTGAGGGGGGTGCTGTTAGAGCTGATAATGCCTGGAGAAAGTAAAATAAATTAAAAAATTAAAGATTAGAAGAGTTTTTCAAAAGCGTTAATATAAATGCGAAAGTAACTTAGCCTGTCTGTCCTTAACCTTTCAGGCCTAAACCACTGAACCGATCGTAATGATTTGACAGATAGTTATCATGGGACCTGGAGAAGGACATACACTACGGCCGATTTATCATGGTCGGTCCGAACATGGGCACTAAGAAGTTTCGCGCATGTTCTCTTACTCACACTCGCCTCATGTCACCATTTGGTTCCTATAAAATCTTACTGCGCAGCCTTCTGCACGAAGTTCGGACCTGCCAAGATAAATCTGCCGTACTGAGGCTACTCACCGTGGATCACAGTCGCGAGCAACAGCTAGGATACAGGATGTCCCGTACTTAATGGATAACTTCTTAAGGGGTCATTGTACTCATCATTATGAACCACTTTTATTATTGGGCGAAACCTAAAATCACGAAAAAAATCTGCTGTTCCCTACATTTTGACGAGGTATGCGAACATAAATGTAGGAAACGGCAGATTTTTCACGATTTCATCTTGGCCCCAAAGTAAAAGTTGTTCATAATGATAAGTACAATGACCCCTTAAGAGGTTATCCATTAATTACGGGACATCCTGTATATTAAAAGACGCAGAAATAACCAATCTGCAATTTACTGCTACAAATAAAATTTGGGAGATTTTATTGCATATGCATACGATAGGTACTCCAAATAAATATATCACAACGTTAATTATCACTCGATTTCGACTTATCTGGGAGTGCTTCATTTGAGGAATTTCAATATTCCCTCAAACTCGCTACTGGGAAAAACAAATATTATAAAAATGATTATTCAGACATTACAGTCCATAGATTGTTAGTAATAAGTTAGTAACAATTTGTGCTTATTTGCTATGTTAGTAGATAACTCTGAGTACCCTTACCGTCTTAAACCTAAAACCACCTCCAGCAGGTGCCTTAGGATGAGTCAGCTTGGTCTCGCAACAATCATCTTCAGGATGCCATTCCGACTGTTACGTCAACGTTGTAGTAAGGATGCTGCTTTCTTACGCATAATGCCATGAGAGCAATCCGTATGTGCTTCCGCAAACATGCTCGACGCACTACAACGCCACGGCAGCCGCAATAGCATAGGACGTTGTAGGCTCGGCTTGTGTGTGACACCCACAGACCGCTTGAGTAAAAAGACTGGCAGGATGCCTTAAATAAACTCACTTTAACGTCTACCGTGCATCGAGCGAACCTGCGGGCAAGCATATTGCCCCTAACCGCCAACGCCCTGCGTTTGCGCTCTATGTCGTCATCATCTCATCATCAAAATCAAAAGTCATTTATTCAAACTAGGTTGAGAATCAGCACTTTTTGAACGTCAAAATTACATAAGACAGTCCTCCAAAACGCCCGCCCTTCACCACTTCCTAGTGCTTTAGCTGGGGAGAAGAAGTGGCGCAACAAACTCCCCAGCAGCACATCTGTCTGTTATCGTCATTTAATATGGATGGCGTTTCAGAGGCCGTTCTGTAGGAGTCCCGAGTCGAGTAAGTTTTGAAGGAGCAAAAATGAACAGAATGTGGAGGAGATTACAGTAGCCAGACTTACCATATGAGAGCTGGACGGGTCTATGTGAGTGTGTGAAGATTGTAGTTCCACTGACGCACACTTGCTGTTCGACTTCTTCTTCCTAAGGCCGAATTTGCGCCTGTCTTTCTTTACGTTTGGGGAGGCACCTTCTATTGACACCTGGAGAATAGATAAATAAGCATAAAAAAAATATTGTATTGTAATAAAAAAAAAAAAACACGCATAATGAAGAGTTCCGTATTTGGGATGAATTTATCCCAAGAACAAACTTCATATTGTACTTGAAAAACATGTTCTCCCATACATTCCAACTGCAAATTTCAGTTTGTACGCACAATATTGAGACATTTACCATGTTATTTTAAGACTATCCGCTTCTTATAAGTTTTCCTGTAATGTATAGGTAAAGCACTAATTTCTGTATTATTTTCAAAATTTTAGGCTCAGTCGTTTCGGACATAAGGAGCAGAAGGAGGTCAATTTTCGTCTATTTTCTAAAATAAGTTTAAAACAATTTATTTTAAAATTATAAAAAAAATATTTAATTATATTTGAGACCCTCACTATAAGAACTTTCATTTGACATGTCACACGGTACAGTTTACAAAACTTTTTTATTTTGCCCCCCCTCCTATATTCAAAATTCATTTATTCGCGTTACACATCTGTGTTTGGGTACCAGGAATTCATACGTCTACCAAATTTCAACTTGATTGGTCCATTAGATTCGGAGCAAATTGGCTGTGACAGACGGACAGACAGACACGTGTGATCCTATAAGGGTTCCGTTTTCACCTTTTGAGGTACAGAACCCTAAAAAAACGAGATTTTGGTATAAAGGCCCACAGGACCACAGTAACAGTATTGGTGTACCAGAATTTTGTCTTTTCAACATTTCACTTTTTGTAATAGAGAAGAAATTGTTTTTGTCCATCATGTAGATTATAAAAAATATAGGACAGGTATTTTTTCTTTTATTTCATAATCCAAAGATTACGGCGATACATAGAGTTAAAAAGTGGTATGACGTCACGCCTTGCTAGATTTTATACTTAGTTGTGACGTGCGAGCCCCCACTCCCCAACTAAGTATTTTTTTTTAAATTAATATTTTATAGCAAAAAAATCGTGTCTAATATTTTTTTATTATCTGACTGACGGACTAAATAGCAGTTCTTTTTTTTTTTACCCAGGCATCATGCCTAGTCTCTGTAATTTCAAAACCTGTTTTCGGAAGCCTTAAATGTGTTGTCGAGCCATGGTTTGCCAATTATAATATTAAGTTTAACCATGAAGGGCTTATTACCATTTGTCAGACTATCTAGAACTCAATGACAAAAAAATACTGATCAGGATTTTTTGTGAGCATTACATATACAGACATTACATACGTTTCAACAACCCGTTGGCCAAGGGGATGCAATATTTCCATTAAAAACGTTGAACAATAAATAAGATTACTAACAGTGATCAAACGAATTCATTCTTTAAGTTATTTTTGACGGAATTCAACACATAAATAGGACATCAACTTTTAACTTCCACATTCACAATTTGTTAAACGCACACGGACCTGTAATATCAGATAAAATAATATTACAACTAACTACATTTCAATTAAAATCCAATATTGAGAAATTAAGTAGGGTTATACAAAAACCGGCCAAGTGCAAGTCAGACTTGCGCACGAAGGGTTCCGTACCATTATCTATAAAAAAAATCACGTTTGTTGTATGAAAGCCACAGAGGAAAGGTAGTTTGTCTATATGTCTGTGGTTTGTCTTTGGTCACTGGCTGGCCCTGACATCAAACACTAGACAATTGTTTATATACTGTTTGAATACGAGTCTTTTTGTCTTATTTATTATTCTAAGGTTTTTTTGAATGTGTAATTACTTTTTTGTAATGTGCGTTTTGTTTGTGCAGAATAAACATTCTTTCTTTCTTTCTTTATTCTGTTTTTTTTAGTATTTGCTGTTATAGCGGCAACAGAAATACATCATCTGTGAAAATTTCAACTGTCTAACTATCACGGTTCATGAGATACAGCCTGGTGACAGACGGACAAACAGACGGACAGCGGAGTCTTAGTAATAGGGTCCCGTTTTACCCTTAAAGTAGGAACGGAACCCTAAAAAGTCTTGCGAATTTTGTTTTTAGAGTCAACGAAACATCTCGATCTCGGAGGATTACTCCTATAGTTTTGAGTAGAGAACTTTTAGCGGCTGTTCATACGGCTTCGTACCTACTGTATGATTTTACTGTAAAATTTTGGGATCACACGTCAATATCCCACGGTCCATACGGTTAAAAACATCCATGCTAATATTATACAGGGTGTCTCAAACGTAGGTAATGGTCCAAAGGCAAATGGGGTAAAGCGGAGGTGGCCACCTATCATTTAAAAATATAAAAGTTGGGATATTAAGTTGTACATTTTTTTAAAATCTGGGGTAGAAAGTTCCGCTAATAATAATAATAATAATAATTTTGTGCCTCCTTATCGTTTAAAATTATTTAAGGGGCCTCTGCGAGTTGGCTTCGACTTCTCGTACACCTTCCAAAGATCCGGGACCCCAGGGTCCCGAGAAATGTAAAAAATAATAATAATATCCTGGGACATTTTTCACACACGGTCATCTGATCCCAAACTAAGCAAAGCTTGTACTATGGAAACCAGATAACTGATATACTACATACACTACTTTTTTTTTTGTAAATTCATACTTATATAGATAATTACACCCAGACTCAGGACAAACAGACATGTTCATGTACACAAATGTTTGTCCTGGATGGGAATCGAACCCACGACCTGCGGCATAGGTGGTATCGTAACCAACCACACCAACTGACCCGTAATGTTTAATAAAAATTTAGAAAAGACAAGTAAAAATAAAATCTGAAGCTGTCTAGAGCCACACTGAACGTCAATAGTATCATAATCTTGTACCGGCACTATCAAGGTATCTTCCAGCCAAATTGGAACTAGCTAAGTCGAAAATTTTGTTCACAGGGTCATAAAATCCAAAATTACTAAATTACCGAAATTTTCTGAACTGTAGAGCATACTCCACTTTAGCCCATTTGCCTTTGGACCACTACGCTTGAGACACCCAGTATATGCGATAGTAACTCTGTCTGTCTGTAACGTTTCCACGCCTAAATCACTGAATCGATCGTATTGAAAGATAGCTAGCTTATGACCTGAAGAAGGACAGGCCACTTTTTTGTATCCAAAACTAAATACACGCAGAAGAAGTCGCGAGCAACAGCTAGTGTTGTATAAAACAGCCATGTGATCCTAAAAGTTTATAGTAAAATAATTATAGTACCTATTGATCAACGTCGTCTGAAAGTGGTCTAAGGGGATGTGCTTAAGTGAGACAGAGAAGTCAAACTATGATTCCAAATGTCATCTGTCCGTCAGTTGTATTTTTAACGGCATGGTTTCTAAAGACATCGATGAAGAAGAAGCTAAACTTACCGCGGTTGGTCCATGGATGGATGACCATCTCTACATATCGAGACCCGTCCCAGCTTCGGAAAGCACGTAAAGCCGTTGGTCCCGGCTGTCGTTCTTATATATTTAACAGTCGTTACGGGTCGTCAGAGGCCCGAAAGTCTGACCAGCGAATATCGTGTTACCCAGTAAGTGGGTTGTGGAGGTCAGATAGGCAGTCACTCCATGTAAAATACTGGTATTCAGCTGCATCCGTTTTGAGTGGAAGCCGACCCCAACATAGTTGGGAAAAGGCTAGGCAGATTGATATTTGGTTTCAAAAGATATCCACAAAACGCTCACCAATTTCCTAATATTTTTAAAGATTGCCGAAGTTTGTGTTCATGCCGTTGGCCATTTTTAAATCAATACTGAATCATGCCTGCCGTCTTTAGCAATACACCGCAAGCAATACACCGCAAGCAAGACCGGTTTTAGCAATACAGGCTTAACGTTCCACCGAATCACTCGGTGACACCATACAGCATCTTCATGGAGCCTGCAATCACGAGAACTTACATCAGTATCGTGGTGCAACTGCTGCTGCAACTCCAGCGCATCCAGCAGCCGCTGCAGCTGCTGCACGGACAGCTGTGCCTGTCCTAGGTCTCGGGACGCAGTATCTAGTGGGCCACCTGACTCTGTGGATTGAGGACAGCGTTAAGTTTTGAGGAATGTCAAAATGTTTGAATAATTCCACCCATATTGGTGGTTAAAAGATTTTAAACAAGTGGCGATACTTAGGGTCCGCTCATAAATTACGTCATGCGAATTTCATGATTTTTGGAATCCTCCTCGTCCTTGTCACAGGTCCCAGGCCCTTCCCCTAGTGTAACGTCACATATTTTGCTATTCTAAATTAAATGTAAATGATTTCTATGGAGTTCATAAAATTAAAGTTTTTAGTAAGAGTTTAATTATAAATCACATCTTATTTTATTTACCTACAATCTATGCAAATATATAGTACTTTACTTGCAGTGCATCAGAAGTGTTTGCCGAAGCACATACCATCCTGAGAAAAAGAGTTGCGCACTCTGCGCATGGATGATGCGCAGAGTACGTGGGAGCGTCAACGGCTTTCCGAAGGTCATCAGTGAGAAACCGTGTTGCGCGGAACCCGGTGCGTCAGGTGAGTGCAGCAGATTTTTATTATTTGAGATGGGTTTGCTCTTGACTCTAGTCTAGGTCGGAGGTGACAGAGACAAAGTCGAATTCAATACATGATTTTTTTTTTTTTATTACATTTGTGACTAACATAGCTTATAAGTAGAGTGTATTACTAACATCATATGAATCAAGGCCTGAAATAAAGTTTTTTTTTTACTTCACGAAGCTTGTGACTCGTCTCCCCTTTGTCACACGGTGACAAACTTTGTTGACTCCCTCCTTCCCCCTTGACGTGTGACATAGTTTATGGATGGTCGCTTACATGTATTTTCATGTCAGCATTTATTTTATTTAAATATCGCAGCTTTATGCTGAGATAGGAGCCTTTTTGGGCTCACACAGTTACTTTTTTTACATTTTGTTAATTATGTATTTATTTTGTTTTGTAATGTTATACTATGCTCTCTTTTACTGTTTGTATTTCCTGTGCGTGTCCCAAATAAAATATTCCTTTTTTTTTTCTTTCTTATTTTGGTTAGATGTATGGTTCTTTCTTTTGTATTAGCCAGGCCAGAGTTTCTATATATTAAGACGATTAATTAAATATGTCACCCTGGTGATCTAAAAGTGTTTTTATAAAAGAACTAATCTGTTTTGTAGACGATATTACATATACTTTTAACACTCCCTAATACATATATGGCAGACTTAACATTCCTACCTTGTCTTAAATTGCCCATAGTTAAACGAGAAGGATCCAACCTACATCAGGTGTAATGTGAGTTGGATCCTTTTCGTTTAACTATGGACAATTATGTCTTTACTCATTTAAAGCCTCGTTGGTCGCAAGCGCTACTGCTGAGCATGAGGTTCTGGGTGCGATTCCCAGGTTGGGCAAAGTGTTATTGGGTATTTCCATCTGGAATTTCTCAGTCGCAGCCTGGAGTCTGGATTTGTGCCTGGTTGATGGCAATAGGCTCACTCCCTATTACACCTCTGCCTAACCCTTCGGGTATTACAGGCGTGATGATATGTGTAAAGATCACATTAGGCGTTCTAACACATTCTAAGTCATTTATTTCTAGAGAGGCTGGAAATATCTATAAAGTAAGCGTCACATACGAATATGAACTTTATTTCTCTACACTTAATACATTAGGCGCGGCAGACGCACATACGCGTTTTCGGACGTTCAGCAGGTGCTTGACGGCGCGTATGCGCGTCCATTACATAACTTTCTTCGAGTGCGGCGTGCCGCACCTGTGCGTTCGTTGTGCATCTCTATTGTTTCGAAAACATCGTAAAATAAGGGTCGGTAAGGGTGTCTACACTCAAGATATTTTTTGCACGCACCCGAGCGTTTGCCACACAGGATTAGTGTAGCATAAAGAAGCGTTTGCATACTTTTCGCTAAGAATTAAGCAGATAATGTGTTAATGTTCATAATCTTATCAATCGCTTGCTTATGTTAGCTTATACGAATATGGGCATTTCTGCATAAGAATAAGGTTCTTATTCATATGAATCGCCTATTTTACTTAACAGCAAAGTCACAAGTGTAGTCTGCGAATCTTGTTATAAGTCTATTTTTTCCAAAGTGATTTAAAACTTGTGCAAAGGCAAGCAAGGTAGCTTTTGCTATTTCCTAGAGGCATGTGCTAGGCTACACATGCAAACTACCTATCCAACCATGCCTCAAAATCAAAATAATCTATGGAAAACCATTCATGATGCATGTCTTCAGATGACCATTTTATGTTTTACATGCATAGATAAAATAGTCATTTGGTACGAAGAGGAAAAATGATAGATATGTCACAGCCAAATGGTTTAATTAGTCCTTTAATTAACCGCCTAGCCTTTTAACTAAACCTTAAAATTATAGGTTAGGTTGGAAGTGTGAGCAACCACGCGCGAGCCGAATTGGTCGCAATAACTAAGCCAGGGCGGGTTAGGCTAGGTTAGAACTGTGACCAACAGAGTGCGAGCCGAGCGAGCGAAGCGATCGGTGCCGCGGCAGCGGCCGGCGAGCAGTACTTCCAAAGGCTAGGCGGTTAACTAAACGGTTAATTAAGTCAATTGGCTGCAACAGTTACATTGACATTCTGGGTGGAAACGAAGGATTTTTGTTTCACTTTTACGAGTTAAGACACATATTTTTATTAAATAAATATCAATATTTATTTTTTCTGGAAATAAGAGAGGTGTTAGTATATGAAGCCGCATATTTAGGAACGTAGTTCATTTGTTTGTATTTAGTAAAAAAAAAAATAATAATAATACAGGAAAAATGTTTTGCTTACAATAAAAGTTTTGAAAATAAAAACAAGATTAAAACATTGGTACAGTTTCGCTTTAGTTTCGATATAGTCCGTTACAAAAGTGTCTGGTGAAAATGTAAACAAATATATCAAAAAAACGTACACTGTGGATGCAAATTTATAGTGCTACTTACAATTAATAGAGTGTTTTGATTTGATTATTTGATTACTTAAGCCCGAAATTCTAGTATGTTTTTCATCATTTTGACAATTGAGGTTAATTTTATAATCTCAAGTTTCGTCGATGATTGTTCAATTACAAATTAATGTTATTCAGACAATAATATTGTTGGAATGGCTGGTGAGCTATAAAGTTGGCAGCTTCTAAATACCGATGAATGTGTTACTAATTCCCTTTACACTTTTTGGATCTAAATTCTTACGGCCGCTTGCAGTAGGAGTTAACTGGTAGAAATCGTCACTAGCGAAAAAGCGTTCATACTTCGTGGAACCTCAACTCGAACCTCGTTAAGTTGTAATCTTCAGGAAGAGGACAAAAAATTGCCATTCCCTTCCGCTGAACTGCTAAATACTCGAATTATTCAGACTTTGTAACTCGAACAAAATGTTATTTCCCTACGCAATAGAACACAAAACAATTTTTTTTAAAATTTTTGTATGTTTGTCGGTTTGTCTGTGCGTTTGTGCGCGCGTAATCTCAGGCACGGCATAACCGATTTTGGCTGAGGATATCACTAATGTATTGTGGTAAGCTTCATTTAATATTTAGTGTTTGTTTTATTTCAATCGGTTAATAAATAAATAAAAAATGCTTTAAAAATACCTAGCAAGTCGAAAAGAAATACCTCTGTAACCTAAAAAGTACTAGGGTTGCATGAATTCAAGATAGTTACTTCAATTCACGACACGACACGTTGCACAATATCGAATAAAAAGTACTAAGGTTGCATGAATTCAAGATAGTTACTTCAATTCACGACACGACACGTTGCACAATATCGAATAAAAAGTACTAGGGTTGCATGAATTCAAGATAGTTACTTCAATTCACGACACGACACGTTGCACAATATCGAATAAAAAGCACTAGGCTTGCATGAATTAACGATAATATTTGAGTCATTAGTATTTGCTTCTATTAGGATTTGGATAAAATTTGGCACACAGTTTATAATATACAGCATATAATACAGTATATAATATATTCTATTAAGTTATATTGGACAGTCCTATTATTAAATTATGTTGGACATTTAAATCGTATTCATTGTTAAAATTTTAATTTAATTTGCATTGTACTGTACTTCTTTTCTCTTTTTTAAATATTTGTGTTTATCACCAAGCCGATGAATTGTAAATGTTATGTACGCCATTATTGTCACGTGCATCAGACCGCTATGAAGTATTTTTTGTAATATTTTTAATGTTATATGTATGTGATGTGGCAGTGCTCTCCATAAATAAATAAATAAATATACAGACATACACAAACTTGGTTCCAAGCGGGTGTCGCACGACACGTCCCGACTTTTTCTTTCCTGAATTTGGCCTGACCAGGGTTTGTTTACACTTCCATCAAATACTTTTGAAACAGACCGTAGTAGTGTATCGGTGGATTGACGTTTAGCCACTAATACTTTATTCTCGAGAAAATGTAGATACACGGCTTCAGTTACCAAGTCAGGGGTGCTACATACCTATAATCCATCCGGCGAGGCGTCCCCCTGGCGTGCCCGACACGAAGCCTGCTTGAGGGCCCCTGATCGGAACAGCGCTGGGACTCAACAGCCCTACAGACCAGACACGTCAATGGGGGGACAGGGGACCAGCATTTTGGAATATATTGCGCAAATTGATAGGATAACATAACTCGCGAATTGTGGGTGTGGGTTTGTCTGCCTACCTATACCTTCGAAGAATACACGCGTAATATTATGGTATTGATAAAGCAGCGTGAGACTGAATTGAATGGTGTTATTTATCAGTCCTGGCTGCAGTGTATTATGGTGTTTTATTCTTTAGACGGCTACTGCCAGGCGCCTAGTGTACGGCTCATAGTGACAAGTATATAAAAGCGAAGCTAAAAGAGCATAATTGTCCATAGTTAAACGAAAAGGATCCAACCCACATTACACCTAAAGTGTGTTGGATCCTTTTCGTTTAACTATGCACAATTATAACTCAACTGCGACTATACCTTCCGCCATATAATTGTGCAATAAAAGTCGTTGACGTCCTCTACCAATGTATTCCAATACTCGAAACGATGCGAAAAAATGTTAAGACAGGGTCGCTAACACGATCAAAACAAACGAGGAACATCTGCTAAAAAAGGTCGTATTTCACGTTCCAATTTTGTTTTTTGAACTTGTTACAAAATAGTCCATCAAATGAGTCTATAAAAACTTGTTCCATAAGAGTGTATTTCCCGTATAATGAAATCCAAATATTTGGATTCCAATCAAAACGTATGTTTTTCTGCATCAATGTTCGCTTAGATTTTTAACAGAAAACACAAATTAATATTTATTCTACAAAAAGCATCTTTTATTCGTTGTTCTGTTCAAAGGGTCATATTTTTTTTCTATACTTCGAAACTTTAATACAAATCGATTAATTCGATTTTGTGAAGTTTGTTTATGATAGAAATACGACCTTTTGAACAGATGCTCTTCAAACATATCGCGGTAAGAGGCGTCCTTGACGCTTGCACGTGACATGTTTTTATTGTTTGCATTTAAGAGGATTGTGAAGCTGTAAATTTTCATACAAAAAGAGATAACGTTTTTCTCCCCGTAAACATAGTCTAATTTTCATAATATTTGGAAATGTTGTAGGTATAATGAAAAACTAGGTCCGTACATTTTTATTATAAAGAAATATTGTATACAATATAAGTTATTAGCATCTAAATATCTATATTTTTGACATAAAAACATCCTCGAGCATTTTTTTTTTTTATTAAATTAAATTGTATTACTAAAAACGAAAAACGTACAGACCTAGATTAAAGTATACTGAATGTAATAAAATCAAAGTTGTCTCATTTCGTAAAGGTTTAGGGGAGTAAAAACGTTATCGCCCGAAACAATATTTATGTAAATAATAGTATGAAATGTAGGTAATTGCCTTCAAAAATCGCGCCGCGTATCGGCACTTCACAATCCTCTTAAGTTTCGAGCCTTTTTTATACAAGTGGGATTAACGACTTTTATTGCACGTAATAGAATGTTTTTGAAGATATAGAACTGCAATCGCTTTTGTTCCAAATCGTGAATTCGTGATTGTCAAAAAGTTTTCATTGGAGTGCTTTTCTTTTCAAGTTATTGGATCATAAACAACCCGACGTCCACGTACCAGTATTTTAGGTATTTTCGTGTTAATTTTTCTTGTGCGAAGCCAAGATTGGTAGGTAGCTGGTGATAATTTTTTTATGCTCTTAAATATCTCGTTTTTTTTTGCAAATATATTCCATAACACTGCAATTACATACTTGCATGGGGGGAAAAGGTGCATGAGTTAAATATGAATAACTAACAGTACGTCATTAATCATCCTAGATGTCAAGGTCATCCTTATCATAATAGATGTCAATCTATTAAACTATGTTAATTTTTTTGGTGATTATTTTAGTGACTCATTTACATTTTATCACTTACCTCGATCGATATGGATTTTCTCATATTTCAAGAAATTATCAATGATTTTTTTTTTGATCTTACTAATATTATAAATGCGAAAATTTGGATGGATGGATGTTTGTTACTCAATCACACCAAAGCGGCTGAACCGATCCAGATGAAATTTGGCACAGAAATAGATTATAGTCTGGAATAGCACATAGGATACTTTTTATCCCGAAAAAATGTACGGTTTCCGTGGGATAATTTCCAACATCCACGCGGACGAAGCCACTGGCAAAAGATAGTATTATAAATGCGAAAGTTTGAATGGATGGATGATTGTTACTCAATCATGCCAGAACGGCTGAACGAATCTGAATGAAATTTGGCATAGAAATAGATTATAGTCTGGAATAGCCTATAGGCTACTTCTTATCACGGAAAATGTAAGGCCCCCGTGGGATAATTTCTAACATCCACGCGGGCGAAGCTGCTGAGAAAAGCTAGTAATATATAATTATGAAAAATGACGTATGATTGCGATTTCTTTAAACTGAAGTCAGGGAAATTGATTAACAACTTATATTGAAATAATCAATCTGCCTAGCCTTTTCCCAAGTTTCCAGTCTAACCGGGTGCAGTTGAATACCAGTATTTTACATGGAACGACTGCCTGTCTAACCTCCACGACCCAGTAACTGGGTAATACGATACGATTTCGTAAGACTGGTTGTCAGACTTTCGGGCTTCTGACGATCCGCAGGGACTGTCAAAGATCCACGAATACGACAGCCGGGACAAAAGGCTTAACGTGCTTTCCGAGGCACGGAAGAATCTCGGTATGTAAAGACGGTCACCCATCCACGGACCAACCCCGGCAAGCGTAGCTTAACCTGGTGGATCGACCCGTGTGGCTGTTTTACTTAGCCACGAGCTCACTTACATTGCTCAATACTCAAAATGACAACCGTCGTATGGGAAGGCTATAACTTTAATATTGAACTTTGAACGAAACAGCAGATTTTTTTCGCGATTTCATTATTGGTCCCATAGTAAAAGTTGTTTGGTATGAGTACAATCATGTGTTTAAGTATCGGTCACTAATTACCAGTCACCCTATATAACTAATATTTATATTAAAAAAAACAAAATACAAATAGTAAGCCAATTTTCGGGATCTAAAAGGTGCTTTAAATTTTTTTCCCGCCCAAGAATGTTCAGTATCGCACTGCGGAGCCAATAAACAAGAATTATCCAATGTATTGTAAAAAAAAAGCAACCGTTATTTACAATAGTTGTTATATCAAGTAATGTAAATGAGCCATCGATTAATTATTTATTGTATCAAGGGCATTTTTCTCGTAGAAGTCAACAGTACTGTTAGTAATTCAAAACATAAAATAAGAAAAATAAACAAAACATGCAAATACTGAGAACAATCACTATGGGAATTACTTCAATACGTTACTATGAATAAATCGTGCTTGCTATACAGGGTTATTGGTAAAACACCAACAACCTCTTAAGGGGTCATTGTACTCATTATTTTTAAAAAAATCAGCTGTTCAGTACATTTATGTTCGCATATTTCGTCAAAATGTACTGAACAGCAGATTTTTTTTGCGATTTCAGATGTGGTCCCATAGTAAAAGTTGTTCATAATGATGAGTACAATGACCCCTTAAGAGGTTGTTGGTGTTTTACCAATAACCCTGTATAAGGTCTATCTATTCATACGCGAAATATTTTAAAGGGACATTGTACTCATTATTACGAACAGCTTTTACTATGGGACCAAACCTGAAATCGCGAAAAAAATCAGCTGTTCAGTACATTTTGCCGAATTATGCGAACATAAATGTTTAAAACAGCAGATTTTTTTATAATGATGAGTACAATGGCCCCTTAAGAGGTTGTTGGTGTTTTAGCTGCTCCCTACATTTATGTTCGCATAACTCGTCAAAATGTAGGGAACAGCTGATTTTTTTCAACGATTTCAGGTTTGGTCTCATAGTAAAAGTTGCTCACAATCATGAGTACAATGATCCCTTAAGAGATTTCGTGTATGAATAAATAGACTTTATATTAACTAAATAAAAATGCGTGTATCAGTGTTGTGCCATTAGCATTAGCATGCAGGAACGCGTTCATTAATTCACAAAAAACGAAAAGCTTCGCAAGCAATGGGAAATTGTAGTGAAGGCTGCGGGTATCGACCTCAGGACGAGCTGCTTCTCACACGGACAACTATATGTCACTCTCTTTATATTTTGGCTACTGAGACCAAAACTACGAACGTATTACACAGGGAAGTTATATTTTAGTGGTGTCTTACGACTTCCACGCGAAAAAAGCCGCGGGCAGAAGCTAGTATTAACCAAATTCACTATAACATTTTCTAAGATAATTCCCTCTACATATGGATTCTAAGCACTAACATTTGAATCGTTTTAAAGCGAAAGCGTCAGGGTAGCCCGCGAAATTTAAAATTCTTACGTTTTTTGCAATTTGCAAGTCAGTATTAGGTTGTACGTTGAATAATGTATGATTCGCGACCGTAACAAGTATGTATTTAGAGAATTATAATCATTAAAGTGATCAATACAACTTTTAAGACCAGGTAATCCTAATGAATGACTTTTTCATGAAATCTTGATCTTATCCCGCGTGGGCTGGCAACGTCGGATTTCTACAGGTTTTTCGTGATTATTTTAAAACATTTAATTCAAATTACAATTTTTTTTAACAGACTATCTAGATCAATCAATCTGCCTAGCCTTTTCCCAACTATGTTGGGGTCGGCTTCCAGTCTAACCGGATGCAGCTGAATACCAGTATTTTACATGGATCGACTGCCTATCTGACATCCACAACCCAGTTATTGGGTAATACGATACCCCTTGGTAAGACTGGTTGTCAGACTCGCGGGCTTCTGACGACCCGTAACGACTGCTAAAGAACCACGAATGACAGCCGGGACCAACAGCTTAACGTGCTTTCCGAGGCACGGAGGAGTCTCGGTATGTACAGATGGTCACCCATCTACGGACCAACCCCGGCAAGCGTAGCTTAACCTGATGGATCGACCCTTGCGGCTGTTATTATTTAGCCACGAGCTCCTATTGATAAAACAGACTATCTAGATCGTTGGTATTTATAAGTATGTATGCTATTTTTTTACAGTTATTTTGGTATTTACTCATAAAAATTGACATTGGCGCCAATTCCCTTCTTCACAAACTGAACGAAATATAAGTTCAGTGCATCTTTTTCTTTCTATTTCATTATGAAAAGGACAGACGATAAATTATGAATAGTTTAGTCCTGATAAATTAAGATACTCCATAGACAAGTTTAGACGTTAGGCGCTGACTAATTTGACAGGACTAAACTAATATTTATCTTCTGTCCTTTTCTTAATGAAATAGAAAGAAAAAGATGCACTGAACTGTAGTTTGTGAAAAAGGGAATTGGCGCCATTATAGACAATATTGTCAATTTTTATGAGTAAATACCAAAATAACTGTAAAGAAATAGCGTACATACTTATGAATATTGAATACCAACGATCTGGATAGTCTATTAAAAAAAAAAAACTTAGTAATTTCATTTAAATGTTTTAAAATAATCACGAAAAACACGTACAAATGCGACGTTGCCAGCCGGCACGGGATAAACGCTCTTATTAGCCTGTGCTAACGTTGAAGCAATAATAAACGTAGCACCATCTAAACATTGTTAATTATCTGTCAGAATATTGTTTCAGAGTTGATACATAGTTTTAAAAATTCAAAATATTTTTTTATTCGTATTTTTTAAAATCTTTGTTTGGATGCTGCAAGTCGTTTGTTGCTTCAATAGGGATGATGCCTGGTAAAAAAAAAAGAAATTCTATTTAGTCCGTCAGTCAGATAATAAGAAAATATTAGACACGTATTTTTTGCTTTATCATATTAATAAAAAATGAATTAGATAACTCGCATTAAAGTTCGGGAGTGGGGGCTTGCTACGTCACTTCTACGTATAAAATCTACGAAGACGTGACGTCATGCCACATTTTAACTCAATGTATCGCCGTAATCTTTTGATTACGTAGAAAAAGAAAAAAAACGTGTCCAATATATTTTAATAATCTACATGACGGACAAAAAAACATTTTTTAGTCATCATCCCTATTTTATTGTATGTCTAAAAACTTGCATCATGTGAAGGGGGCTTTAAATTGTCTTGAAAAAATCAGATTATTATTCTTCTGTAAGTCGCCTTACTATGTTTAGTGGCCCTAATAGAATGCTTTCGAAACAAGCCAATAGAAAACCAATAGCTACTCGCGCACGCTTTTAAGCCACTCACTAATTTAAACTTCATACATTAAGTAATGTATACAGCATGTATCATTAAAGTGTGGTCAAAGGACTATGCCGATTTTAGTATGGAAGGTAGCGTCTTTTTCTTTTTTTTTTTTCACGGCCATCAACCAAATCTTGTTTTTCTAGTACAGAATAGTGTAACTCCTAGGTGGTTTTTAGTGTTAAGTTACCACAAAAAAAAAGAGATATCCGTTAATTGTTTTTAGACATTTGAATATTCGGTACACTCCTTCCGGTGAGTTAGGAATCAAACCTAATAAATACATACACACTTCTAACTCTTATATCTCATTTCGGACTGAGTTTAGAGATATGCATGTCAAATAAGTTTCGTTTGTTACACTATTCTGTACTAAATAAACAAGATTCGGTTGATGCCCGCGAGAAAAAAAAGACGCCAATTTCAGGCATTGTCTTTTAATGGTGTGGTACAGACCATCAACATGAACAATTTTCTCCCGAAAAAATTATCAACTGTCCCGTACAAAACTTCCAACAACTACTCGAGCCAAATGTATGGCACGGCTGATTATTCTTTCTTTAGTACGATGTTGATCCCATGGAGAACGTTGTTCAGTTTGATGGTCTGTATTACACACCATTTGACCACACCTTATTGATACTCGCTGTAGTAAGAATTCAACATTTTATCAATGATTACTACTTTATAAACAATACTGTCTAACCGGAATTATATGACGGATCACTCGTACAGCGATACAAAGTCTTCATGTCATCACTAGGGTCTATTTCCACGTTCGATTCAGTCAGAGAGCTCGACCTCGTGACATTAAACTTCTTACTAAGATATAGCTGGTACAAATTGAAATCATTATCCATCACCTCCTCTTTCGCAAAACGCATCAACTTCCTATCCGTTTGCGATTTAATTGAGACCTTAAACGCAGGTGATAACAGCGAGACTGCATTGTTCAAATCTTGTATCAGTTTCAGAGGTTGTTTCTTTCTTACCACATGCCCTTTTGTAAGTGGCGGTGTTTGCAAATGAGCGATTTGTTTTTTAGTGTCTATCATAGACTTTAACACAGTAGACCCAGATCGTTCCTTGGTGCAGATTTTGCGAAACCAGTTGGGGTTCGAGGTAGAGTTGTCAACAGTCCGAACCTCAATATCCGTGAAACCCAAACCGTTTACGGGACCAGTTTCTGCCATATTCGTAAACAGCGATGTGTGGACGTGTGTGAACGACGGTACTTTACGTTGACGTTTCACCAATAACTCCTCAGATTTATTCAACGTTTGCACTTCTGAATTCATCAGTAGTGTCAAATCTATGGCGCTAATGTTCGCGTCTCTCAAGTTTTCTTTTTCTCCTATTTCTGCACTACTGCACGTAGTTACAGCTTTTTCATTATTGCCGATTTCTCTGTTGGCTCCGCGACATGGCACAACGTCCCATTGAGTCTTCGCGTCTTTTTTGCTGGTTCCACACGGTTCCTCGTCATAAATCTTGCCTAAGAGACTCAACCCCTGTATATTGACACAGTTTTTCAGAATTTTCTCGTGTTTCCTGCGTAACTTCGTGTACAAGTTATTGATTTCTTTGTGTAAACTTGGTATATTCTTGGATAGTAGTGATAAATTTTCCAACAGTAATAGTATAAATTTTTCATCGATCACCCGAGGGGCAGATTTTTCGAATATAGACATCTCAGCGTGCCTGGTAGGTGATCGCCGAGGAGATATCACTCTTGGAGTTAGCAGGATACCGCCGCACTCTTTAAGCTTTGTTTTCCTTCTCGACTGAAATTTTGAGGTTATAACTTCTTTTTTGAATGACATCATGTAACATGATTGAGTACCTTTATTTTCGAAAGACTGATCTATGATTGAATCTTTTCGGAAGGAGTTACTGCTATTGAATGAAACGTCCAAAGAGTGTTCGCTTTCGTGCTTCACCTTGTAAGCCTTTGAAGTGGCATCGCTGCTGCTCGAGTAAGGTTTCAAATCAAACTGTTTCGGGCAATCAATAAAGGAATTATTAGGATTTTTGGGATTCTTCTCCTTCTGAAATATCTCATTAGATTTTGTGTCTGTTGGGTGAATATAGTTGATCCAGTTATCATCCACGGCATACTCCTTATTGGATTCCTTTTTCAGACGTTGAGACTCTGCAAACTGAAGGCTCAAGTATGGGTGTTTAGTCTCGCCTATAGTCACAGGTTTCTCCTTAAGTTTTATAGTTAAGGACTTAATGCCTTGAATAGCTGGATCATTGAACATGGAAATATGTTCCAAATCGAATTTAGTCAGATCTATCACAACTGAATTCTCGTCAAAGTTTTCGTAGACGAGATTCTTCCCAGGGTACTCCTTCACAGGTCTTCCCAATTCATCCTTTTGTTCTTTCTCTTTTAAAACACCAGACATGTTGTTTTCGTTGGATTTGTAATTTTTCTTATTTCTCTCATCCAGTTGCTTTACTTTGGAGAATATCGTTGTTATTTTGTCCAGAATATCTTTCAGATACATTTGCCCTGGGTCCATGGGTTTTACTGCTTCAACTGACTTGTCCTCTATGCGCTCTGTTGGTTTGTCGGTATTGACGCTCTTTGACACTCTTTTAAATACAACTTCGGTTTGAACTTCGCACGAGAGCTCTTCTTTAGCGAGTTTAGACATGATCGAATGGTCACTGGACAGGGAGCTGGTGTTCGTGCTTTTACTCTCATCTTTGAGCAGCACATCCAAGTAAGCACCCAGGAACTCCTTGGCAATGTCGGGAGGTATCGAAGTCTCACTTATAAGGTGGTTTATTGTGTCTTGTATATTCTCAGTAGAAGAGTTAGAATTATCATTGATTATGTCAGCAGGGTTGTCTATACCTGACTTCTGAGATGCCTTCCCTATGTTATCTATTAAAGCTTTTGTTGTTTTGATATCTTTTTGTTTGCTAGGACCTTTTCTGATAGTGCCACACATGTAGACGGTGTTTTTGAGTAATCTTTCGAGTTCTTGTATCCTCCGTTCCTTCTCGAAGCTGTTCGTGCATCGCGTGGGGCACTGGTATATGAAAGGAGAAATATTCTCATCTTGTAGCACTCTGGTTGAAGTTTTCGAAATGGGTTGCTGTTTATTGTATGGCACCAGCATCTCGCTTATACCATGAAACTGAGTTTGTTTCGTGACGTTACTGAAGTAAATACTCGATAGATTCTGATCTTTGGTGAAGAAATTATTAGACTGCCTGTCGATGGACTGGCTCTGTTTCATGGCGGTTTTGACCGGGTCAACGGAAGTGTTCTTTAGCCAATACTCTAGTAGACTCCTAAAAAGTGCCTTAACTGGATGCACATCTTGGACCTTGAAGTCGTATAAATCTTTAACTACTTGTTTAATGTAATACTCCGCTTCACCAGTCGGAAAGTTTTTGTGGTTTTGGAATAAGGACACCAGAAGTTTTTCCGTGATGTTGTCATAATCTAATGTCGTCATGGCATCCTGTAGCGACTTGTTATCGACGATCGTGACTTGCACTTCGTTACTTTCCAGCGGCACAGGGTCACATGCGACCGAGCAGTCTGTGCTTCTCTCGGTAACGGCCTGTCTGGACACTTTCATATACTTGCCCAGTAACATACATTTACTAAAAGGCCTTTTCAAAGTAGGTTCGGCCAATTCGTTTCTATACTTCACTAAATTCGTTGATTTCTTGCTCTTTTTCATTAGAGATATCCTGCTTGTGCTTGATTTGTTGCGCGAGAAAAAGAAGTAAGCTGCAGAGGGGTCAGTTTTGTCAAGGAATTCTGGCCGTTTTGCGTCGGACGATAAAGATGAATATGGAACTGACGAGAATTCCCTATTGACCATGACTTCATCTTCTTTGACAGTTTCTACGGTTCGTATAGAATTGATATCAAGATCGGTGCTATGTATTTGTTTCTCAGCGTCCGTGCTTCCGGGTGAAACGTTAGGAGATTTTCTTCTTTTTAAATCTGCTTGTGAAAATCTGGCTACACAATCCATGGAGCATAGACTTCTGTGGTTAGTTAGCAAATTTTTTACGTCAAAGAATTTGGATTTTTTTGGGAGGCATTTATAGTCTTTGGGCGGGTAGAAGGTGGATTGGCAGAAACAGAAGTTGTTGTTACATATTTCGTTGGCGGCAAGTTCTGTGGGGTTCGGGAAAGGATAGTCGTCGCTTGTACTTAATGTGGAAGATTCCATGCTGTCGTGCGATGTACCTTAGGAAGAAGGGAGGGGTAAGAAAGGGAAGGAAATTCGGTAAAAAAAAGGGATTGTTAAAATATATGTTTTTTTTCTTACTGTGGTCACACTGTACCAGTCTAGTGGAAAGCATATTACGTATCCGTTTCCCTCATGATACCCATTCTTATTCTGCCTTCAGCGTAATAAGTTTTATTATTAAGTTTCTTCTCACTTGATATTAATAACCCTATCCTATTATGTATAATTTCTTCCTGTACAGGGTGTATCAGGAAAGTGTGGTCAAATTTAAGAATGTAGTACAAACTATCAAACTGAACCACTTTCTCCATGGGATGAACAATCAGCCGTTCCATTTCTGTCGAGTAGGTATTGAACTCTTGTATGGGACAGCTGATATTTTTGTCACGATTACGATGTTGGTCCTATAGAGAAAGTTGTTCAGCTTGATGGTCTGTACCTTTCTGATACACCCTGTATAAGTAAATATACTATGATTAGTTTAAAACTTTAAACGATCTAACCATTCCTTAAACACCTACAAAATCTCTCAAACATATCAAAGTACCCTCCAAAACATTAATAAAAACATTTCTATTCAAACACCTTACGCATGCTTCACAGCAAATAATAATCGAATAATAAAACCTTATAATGAAAGTTTGACTTACGAGATGAGTTGTCTGTGGCAGGTAGGTCGTCGAGCGGCGCGTGGATCTTTGGTAACGACTCCCGCACACCGAATGTTAGCAAGTGTTGGCGGTATAACCTGCAGAGAGACAGTACAGTAAGAAGTATGAAACATTCTATAGTTATTTCCCCTGTGGAGAAAAGGCATTTATGTGAAGTCACACAAATGAAAATCGACCTTGGTTACTTTGCATACGGCTGAAATAAGCATGTCTGCGATCGATGGTTAACACTGATACTTTCTGTAATCAATGCTATTTAAATTTGTAGATTACTATTGTACCTAGGCTTTGCGGACCAATCCGTGGTATTTAGTTAAAAATGGGCGGAATTTATAACCCGATATATTATACAGGGTCAAATTAAACTAGCTAGCGAAACTCGCGTAGTGTAGGCACATAACATAATATCAGTTTTAAAATATGTTTATTTACTTTTCAAAGACGTGATGGGTATCAATATCTCAACACGAAAAAACAGATTTTATCAACTCACACTTCAAGTAACAGCGGTCATTGACCCCAAAAGATGATCTAATCTATTTTTTATTTTTATTTTGTCGCGTTTAGATATCAATACCCATAACATCTGTGGAGTTTTGCTAGCTAATTTAATTTGACCCCGCACTTTAAATATAAATAACGCACAACCTCTTACCCCTTGTACTTTGTACCTTGTACTCATCATTATGAACAACTTTTACTATGGGACCAAACTCAAAATCGCGAGAGAAAAAAAGACAGCTGTTCCCTACATTTTGACGAGTTATGCGAACAAAAATATAGGGAACAGTTGTTTTTTTTTTTCTATGCGTGTCGGACTACGCACATTGAAGGGTTCCGTAGTTGGGATGAATTTATCCCAAGAACAAACCTAACATTGTAGTTGAAAAACATGTTCTTCCATAAATTCCAACAGCAAATGTAATTTTGTATGCACAATATCGAGACATTTACCATGTTATTTTAAGACCATAGACTTCTTATAGGTTTTCCTGTAATCTATAGGTATAGTACTATTTCATGTATTTTTTATTTTATTTTAGGCTCAGTAGTTTCGGTGATAAGGGGGAATGGTCAATTTTCGTCTATTTTCTTAAATAACTTTAAAACAATTTATTTTAAATTTATATAAAAAAAAAAACGTTTGAGACCCTCACACTCACAGTAAGCACAAATTTGATATGTCACACGGTAGTTTGCAAAACTTTTTTTTTTAATATTCTTATTTGCCCCCCAAAATTAACCGCCATATTCAAAATTAATTAATAATTTCATTACGTTACTAATATGTGTTTGGGTCACAAAAATTCATACATGTACCAAATTTCAACTTAATCGGTCAGTTAGCGTAGCCAGTTAGCGTGGTTGGTTAAGATACCACCCTCCACCATCACGCCGCAGGTCGTGGGTTCGATTCCCATCCAGGTCAAACATTTGTGTGAATGAACATGTTTGTTTGTCCTGAGTCTGGGTGTAATTATCTATATAAGTATGTATTTACAAAAAAAAAGTAGTGTATGTAGTATATCAGTTATCTGGTTTCCATAGTACAAGCTCTGCTTAGTTTGGGATCAGATAACCGTGTGTGAAAATGTCCCAAGATATTATTATTATCCACTCGACTGCCGGAAACGCAGATCTACGCGAGACACAATGGCTGTTAAATTGTTTATGTAATAACGACATTCAACCGGTTATATTATTAGATTCGGAGCAAATCGGCTGTGACAGACGGACAGACGGACAGACAGACAGACAGACACCCGAGTGATCCTATAAGGGTTCCGTTTTTTCTTTTTGAGGTACGGAACTCTTAAATTTTTAAACTGATATTATATTACAATAAGTGACTAAACTGCTGTTGATGCCCCCAAAAAAAACATCATCAAATGAATTTATCTTTTAATTTATCATGTTTAGATATCGACACGCATCACGTCTGCGTAGTTTCGCTAGCTAATTTAATTTGACCCTGTATACTAAATAGTTAAGTAACTGCGACCAACTTGAATGTAGCACTCGTCGGCCGCTGCCGCGGCACCGCACTTCTCGCGCGCGGTTGACACAGTTCTAACCTAACCCACTTGATCGAGGTACCCACTCTTGCTCAGTTACTGCGACCAACTTGAGAAAAGGCCAGAAAACTTCATTTGGCAAACTTCATGCGTTTTCGGAAAATTACCGTTATTCATTTAAATACCGACCTAAGCTTTGAGCACGTTGAGCCATGTTCGGAAGACATCGGGCGTCTTAACTCGAACGTAGTATACGAACTCAGGCATCTATGCTTCGCGAGCCTTTCGGTTAAGATCGTGAGCCTTCGGAAACCCGACCGTTATTCGTTTAAATACTGACCTATGAGCTTTGAGCACGTTGAGCCACGTTCGGAAGACCTCGGGCGTCTTCGCTCGGAGGTGGTATATGAACTCGTCGGCATCTATATCAATTCGCCGCCTCCTTGCTTTAGCGGATATGACTGATAGACCAACATCCACGGAGCCGTGTAGTCGACCGCGCGCTACGTCTGTTGGTGAGCGCGCGTACACTAGTATACCGCCGTCCACTACGAAGAAACGCTGGAAAAATAGAGAAAATTTGGAATATAAAAGGACACGGACAGAACCTCACAGACAGAAGCACGTTAACGATAAATAAAAAAATAAATAAAATCTAAGAAAATTCATCGATTTCTGTTAATATCTTTTGATCGGTTATGAGCAGTGATCGGATAATCGACCGCTTATATACCTAAACTTCATCCCACGAAAGAATACTATGGACATTCCTTTCTGAATAAATAAGTAATCCCGGGTTCCCGCGATTGAACAATTTTGTAAAACCAACTAAAACAAACTTAATGAAAATATAGCAGAGGTTATTTTGTTTTAGTATCTTTATTTTATTAAACACAAATGGAATATCAATAAAAAAAATGATAATGTGCACAATGTGGTCAGATAGTGGAAATTGATTTATCTATCTAACAGATTAGTGATTGAATCGACTAATTTATTGTATTTTTTACGAACAGAAGGGATTCTGAAAGGCATGTCTATTATTCTTTCGTGGGAATAAAAGTGAAGTTAAAGAATATTAGCGCCCGATTATCACTGGTTATGAGTTTGATCAACAGGGCTCATCCAGGTTCATCATCTCAGGGGATTTAGAATAATCCATTTTGTGTGACGACGTGAATCGTGACGACAAACAGGAAAACACACATCCCAACGGAAAGCACTACACGTAATTTTTTAATTACATTGTTTTTTATATACAGGATGAATTTTTCAAGTGGGCGTGGGTGGCGAAATCCGAAACTATGAGGAACAGCGAAAAGTACTCAAAGGAGTCTCGGGCTCGATTTTGATGAAAACTAAAACTGCATCATTGGATTTAAAAAAAAATCAATATCAAGGTTTATAACCTAATTAAGTTAGCTGGAGCCGGAGGATGCAAAAAAAACCAATTTACTTTAGACTAATTTATTAAAAAATGAAATTACAAATTATAACTTAAAATTACGTAGGTGATAATTGGTCGATGGATGTACCAAGAATGCCCGAAAAACGTGGAATCGTGGATGGCATCGCTGGTGTCCGGTCCCACGGTTGCGAAGTGCTGTGTAGGCACCATGTGTGGTCGTTGCGATGCGCAATATCGAGGTGACGTTGTCCACAGTCCATGTGTAATACCGAATTGTAATATCAGCGATCCTTATGTTACACCGCTCCGTAACAACCTACCGGTACCTATTACCTACCGGTAACATAAGAAAAAAATAAATAAAAATGAGCTCTTTCTCTTAGTTTTCCGTATGTTAATAATAGTGTTTTTATTTCAAAATCAATTCCTGGTTCGATTCCTAGCTAGAAATATTGATTTTTCAAAAATCCAATGGTGCTGTTTTAGTTTTCATCTAAATCAAGCCCGAGACTCCTTTAAGTACTTTTCGCTATTCCTCATAGTTTCGAATTTGGCCATCCACGCCCACTTTAAAAAATCACCCTGTTTACCAAGGCAAAAAATATTAATCAAAAATATATTAATCTTATAATTTCAATTCAAGTCTCCAGTTTTTAAAACTTCCCTGCTAATATGAATTCCATGTATTTGAGACGATTTTATGTTTTGACAAGGCGACATATCGAGAGTAGAGCTCTCAAACACGCTGAAGCGTTGTCAATCAATCTGCCTAGCTTTTTCCCATGTATGTTGTGGTCAGCTTTCTTTAAGCTTTTAATTGGAGCGACTACCTATCGTGACTTCCACAACCCAGTAACTGGGTTATACGATACCACTTGGTAAGAATGGCTGTCACTTTCGGGCTTCTGACGACCCGTAACGTCTGTCAAAGATCCACGAATGACAGCTGGAACCAACGGCTTAACGTGCGTTCCGAGGCACGAAGGAGTCTCGGTCACCCATCCCCAACCCCGACAAGCGTAGCTTAACCTGATGGATCGCCCCTGCGGCTGTTATTACTTTAGAGTTAAAATACCGTGGTACGGAAGGAACGAGTCCGACTCGCACTTGGCCGGTTTTCATCCTCATCTTACTCCTATCTTATTAGCGACTTTACCAGTGACGACGTAGAATGTTACCTTATGCCACCCCTTCAGAGGCCATTTTCTCTTCTTGTGCAGGTAGCCGTTGAAGACGTCAGGCCTCTTCTCAAACCTCTGGCCGTCTTTGAGACCCTCTAGCACCTCCCATTCACTGCCCCGACGACGGCTGTCAACAATAAGACGAAATGTTATCATAAAAAGAATCGAGACATGATTCCGAACGATAATAGGTCTTTCGAGATGGCTCAACGTTCTAAAATTAAATGCATTTGCTGGTTTCATTGATTATTTGTTGGCGCGTTAAAAGATAGGACTGGTAGCGAAACCATGCACTGAAGTTAATAAATGGGAGCTATCTGCTCGGTAACTTAGACAGATACAACGATTGATAAAAACTGAAGGAAAAGCGTAGCAAACGCTCATCGAAAGTAAATGAAAGTACACAGGAAAAGATATGCATTGGCTAGTTAATTTTGGCACGTGGCATATTAATAAAATCTGTCTAGCCTTTTCCCAGCTGTGTTGGGGTCGGCTACAGTTTACCGGATGCAGCTGAATACTATTATTTTACATTACATCGTGTGAACGCCTATCTGAACTCCAAATTTCCACAACCCAGTTATTGGGTAACACGATATCCTTTGGTAAGACTGATTGTCAAACTTTCGGGCTTCTGACGACCCGTAACGACTGTCAAAGATCTACGAATGACAGCGAGGACCAAACGGCTTAACGTGCTTTCCGAGGCACGGAGTTGTCTCGATATTCTAATGGATAGCCATCCATCCACGAATTAACCGCGGCAAGCTAAGCCTAACCTTCGATCGACCCGTGCGGATGTTATCATTTAGCCACGAGGCCCTCTTTTCTTTTCTTCTCTATATTAGCCACGCATAATAGACAACTATATTAACTTTATATCGTCGCGGTCGTTGCGACTTTAAGACCTCTTATGTGTCACTTTTGGCAAAATCACTTTTTTACGCCAGCCGATTCTACATTTTGAAGCTCTATCGAATGCAAAAACTCTCATGAGTATACGACGATTCAATCGTAATTTGCTTATAAACTTCAAGATCTCCAATGTCCTTGCTAATTAAAACTGATAGACGGTTTTTATCGATTTTCTCACAAAACTGATTTTTACACATAGAGGTCTTAAAGTTGCAACGACGATATACGGAAATCGAAATATTTTTATTTTTAACCTGCCAATATTATGTCTGTCTGGTGGTCCAGTGGTAACCAGCCGCGACTTACGAGTTGTAGGTCGTAGGTTCGAACAGTGACAGGCGCTTTACTTTGTGTAAATTATTTCATCAGCACTGCTCTCAAAACGGTGAAGGAAAACATCGTGAGGAAACCGGCATGTCCTAGAACCAAAACTTCGAAGACATGTGACATCTACCAACCCGCACTGGGCCTGCGTTGTGGATTACGGCCCACTCCCTCTCGCAGAGAGGACCTGCTGTGGAAGCATTACAGGCTGATGATGCATTATTACGTCTACCAATATACATAGTTCGTTACGAGTATAACCAAACCATACAAAATATATATGGTGGTCCTTATAACTTTAGAAATAGCCTCCACGTGTGACCCTTGATTGTCCCTTATCAAAGTCTGCTAATTAAAAAAGGTTCGAAGTTGTTAATATTAGATCAGTTCAAGTTTTAAGTTAATTGTGGAGGGCTAAAAAGGTCACATTTAAATAATGTTCTTTTTGGGTTTGATCTATAAAATGTTGTCATTGTTTAAATTAGAATGTAATTAACAGCCGCAAAGGTCGATAGAAGGTTAAGCTACGCTTGCTGCGGTTGGTTTGTGGATAGATGACCATTCATTTCATATTGAACCCCCTTTGTGCCTGGGAAAGCACATTAAGCCGTTAGTCCCGGCTGTCATTCGTGGGTCCCGGGTGTCAGTTGCTCCACTTAAAATAGTGGTATTCAGCTGCATCGGGTTAGACTGGAAGCCGACCCCAACATAGTTGGGAAAAGGCTTGGCTGATTGATTGATACTGTAATTAACCGATGTAATTGATTACTTGTGGAAGTGCGTTACTATGTCGGTAAAGTTGATTGACTTGCCTATTTGTGTATGATTTGAGGACTTTGACCACTTATACTGCCCGACTATTGGTAATATCTACTTGTTGCGGTTATTTTAAAGTCCCAAGACGGCTGGTGGCGCGCAGTGTTTTTTTATGCCCGTCTCTCTAGCTGCTAGAGCGACTGCAAAGGTACTAGAGTCTAGACTCTACACTCTGGCACTAGGCTAGAGAGTCTAGCTAGACCATAGCACGCTTTTCGCTGTTAAAAAAAGGCCAGGAAGAGGTGCAAGGCCGTACATGGTGACCAGGGGACCAGCCATCACCTCTTAACCCTTCGAATGCCGGAACGCAGGTCTGCGCACCATTTTTTTATGCGAGTGCGCCACTCGAAAAAACACGTAATTACATTAATGTAATTAGGTGTTTTTTCGAGTACAGCTAAAATCCCGCAGACCTACGTTCCCGGCATATGAAAGGTTAAAGCAGTATTATTTTAAATTTACTTTAGTGTGAGAAAGAGATGGAGCTATACAGGACGTTTAGCTTCATCTCTTTCCCACACTCAAGTAACATTAAAAGCTCAAGGACTGAAGCTGAAGAATGGCGGGTTGATACGAGAAGGCCAATTTATGTAATTATAAACGTTCAATGGCAATCTCACCTCAGCGACAATCACAAATGTAATTTTTTTTTTCAAAAATGTTACATGTAAATTGCGAGGTAATTTTGACTTAAGAAAGAAGCTCCAGGTGGCCCGCGAAATTCGTTTTTTTTTACGTTTTTTACGTTTTTGATTAAAGTATGATTCGCGGCCGTAACATGTATGCATTTACAAAATTATAATCATTTGAATCAGTAATACAACTCCATAGTCATTCATTAGGATTATATGAACTTAAGAGAGTTTTATTTATATAAATAAAGATTTGTTACGGTCGCGAATCATATACAGATCAACATACAATACAACCAGAGACCTGCAAATTGCAAAAAATGTAAAAAAATTTAAATTTCGCGGGCTACCTGGAGCTTTCGCCATTAGATTTAGAGATTAGAATGCGAACATTTTTAAACGTACACATGCGAATCTTACTCTCTCTACTCCTAAAACTGTGAGAGCTTTGATTTAAATTATATATAGAGTGACTTGTAATTAGTGACCGATACTAAACACATGATTGTACTCATGATAACAAACAACTTTTATTATTGCTCCAACCCTAAATTTGCGAAAAAAAAATCAGCTGTCCCATATATTCATGTTCGCATAACTCGTCAAAATGTAGGGAGCTGCAGCTGATTTTTTTTTCGCGATTTCAGGTTTATTTATTTATTTGGGACAAACAAACAGTAACACATTATATCTGCGCAAGTAATATAAACAAAGATATTATATAAATGTGAAACTCACAACGTTATCCACAGCATATTTGTTATTAAACAGGCCAACTTCGTTATGCTGGTGTGCGTGACAGCTGACGTCACACTCGCACCAATCATTGTGCTTTTCTAGTACGCATGCAAATTGCGGCCAACAGTTGGACGCTATTTTTTTTTCGACAAGTCTTTGACTGTCTATCTAGACATACTTAATTATATCTTTATGTGACAGTTTTAATCGGTAGGAGTTCGATATAACCCTCAGGCCATGAGTTTTCTAAAGAAAAAAGGCTATGCCAATGTATTCTCCTTACCCTCTATTCTTCCCGACGCGCTGCGGCTGCGGCGGGAGGCGCACGGCGCGGTCGCCGCTATCGGCCGACAACGACGCCGTCTCTCCCGAGCAGTCCGAGTCGGATGGCGCTCGACGTAACGCGGCTGCGCGACCAGCTGCACCGCGACGTCGCTCACCTATAAATAAATGAGGTCTATCTGTATAAAAAAGTCTGTTTGTAATGTCAAAATAACAAAAAAAAAACATTTTTTTAAACGTTTGTCTGTCTGTATGTTTGTTCCGGTTAATCTCTGAAATGGCTGGACCTATTTTGCCGGGACTTTAACTAGCATAAAGCTGATGTTATAAGGAGTAATTTAGGCTACTTTTATTTTAGAAAAAGAATTAGGGTTTGCGCAAATTAAACCCCATAAAATTTATCATTAGAACTTAAAACGGGATATTTACCATGTATATTAATTGATTTGAGTTTCCGATATTTCGGCACTGTTGCAAGTGCCATGATCACGGATAAACTGAAGTTATTGCGGGTGGATGTTTATGAGCAGACAAAACGGTCTACCCTCTTTCTTGTTCGTTTAGTGCGATTGACACCGCTACCATTGTCACTTGTTACACTCACAACTCGATTCTGTTCTCGACACACAAAACTTTGAAAACACACAGATTTTTGAAAGATGTATCGAATATCTATAAAAAATCCCATTTAAAACTATAAAACTACTAAAAAACGCTCAGAATTAACTGTACATTTCTCCTTACTACATTAATATTATAACGTAAAATTTGTACCAGATTAAACATAAGTTCATAAGAAATTAATATTCCATACCATAAACAAAAAAAAATATATAAGACTCAAAATAAACGTAATTATTTTACAACTGAGGAGCATCTGTTCAAAAGGTCGTATTTCACTTTCCAACTTTTAATTTAATTTTTTTTGAACCCATTACGAAATAGTCCATCGAATGAGCCTAAAAATTATTCAAAAGGAGCGTGTTTCCCATGCAATAATATATAAAAATTTGGATTCCAATCAAAACGGATGTATTCGCACCAATATTCTATTAGATTTTTAATCAGAACAGGCATATTTCTTCTACAAAAAGCATCGTTCATTTATTGTTCTGTTGAAATGATCATTTTTCTCTATGTATAACTCAGTCAGTAATTATGTATAACTACCTTTTGAAAGCGGCTTCGCCCGCGTGGATGTAGGAAATTATCCCACGGGAACCGTACATTTTTCCGAGATAAAAACTATCCTATGTGCTATTCCAGACTATAATCTATCTCTGTGCCAAATTTCATCCAGATCCGTTCAGCCGTTCTCGCGTGATTGAGTAACAAACATCCATCCATCCATCCAAGCTTCGCATTTATAATATTAATAGGAAGTAGGAGACAAATGGATTAATTCGATTTTGTGAAGTTTGTTTATGATAGAAATACAATTTTTTCATCACATTATGTACAGTCACGAACCGGGATTGTTGAGCCACTAGCTTATCATCTTAACTTGGTTGCGTTACACGAATGTCGCCCGTGAAGTTTGACATGTGACATTTCAATAACGAGAAAACTTTTTAGCAAAAAATAAAACCGACTTCTAAAACAAAACACTACAAAGTGAAAAATAACTTTAATTTTGGAAGTCGGTGTCTTTGGTTTTGTATTTTCGTTTTTTGCCACCGACTTCCGAAATTAAAGTTATTTTTCACTTTGTAGTGTTTTGTTTTAGAAGTCGGTTTTATTTTTTGCTAAAAAGTTTTTATTTTTCACTTTTTAGTTGAGGAACCTACCCCACACAAATACGAATACATAATTGAGCACAATAATTGTAGATATAGCCATGTAAATAACAGTGATAGGAAGTTATTAAAACATCATCACATCATCCATATAAAATAAGTGGGAAATATACGCATTATTGAAGCTCAACTCAAAAACTCCCCAAGCAAAGTTAATAAAATTTATATGGGACCACCTCGGAAGTATACCCTTTCAAACAAAAAAATAATTTTCCAAATCGGTCCATCCGTCTTTGAGTAATCGCGTAACAAACATACAAAAAAAAACAGACGAATTGAGAACCTCCTCCTTTTGGAAGTCGGTTAAAAAACGGGCGGCATTCGTGTAATACAACCGAGTTAAGATGATAATCAACTCTTGCCAACCAAGAACAGTCTGAGATCGTCGACACGCAGTTGTTAACAATTTCGTCACAAGTTTGCTTTCAGACTCCAAATACCACTAATTTCCCGCACAATTCCACGATGAGTTAAGTATCTGCTTACTGCTTACCCAACAAAGGTAACAAGCGTGTTGATAATATTATACTACAATTAGATTCATCATGACCGAAGTGATGAAATGTCTCCTTGTTACAAGTGGAAATTCCCAAAATTGTAGGTTTCTTTCTGTTGTGAAAACAGTGGCAGTTATACGAATGAAGACACCAATTACCAGTTAAGTATGGCCATTGGCTCGCCCCCCATAACATACGTATAACTAGGGAATTCAATTTGGCGAGATATCGATTTCGAGGTTCTAGTTTTTTTTTTTTTTTTTAATAAAAATACTTAAAGGAGACGGAAACGATTACATACAATCTTGGGCCTGAATGTAACGAGATGAAAATGGTGTGTGAGTTAATAGATTCCAACTTATCAGTCCCTGGCTGAAAATTCTTTTGAGCTGAGAGCCGAGTTATTAGGTTTAGTAGAAGTAAGGTTACGTTACAATATTCGACTAACAACCGATTCCTGAAGTGCAAAAGATGTTCTTTCAACACTAATGTTAGTTTATATTTAGTGAAGAATGTTTGAAAAGTCAGGATACAGGTAAGCTGGTTAGATGATGTTATATTTATCTACAGATTGAGGTGCAAGCCATTGCCGAATCACTAACAGAATTGTTTCAACGTTTAAGTGTCGTCGGCCTAGTGTATTGCAATGACTAGTTCCTATCCCGCAATCCACACAGCGATCCATAGTCTCAACAACATCCAATCCACAAGGCGGCGGCAGTAAAATCCAAAATATCAATTCCAAGTCTACGTGTGAGCGATCTTCGGTGTCCTGTGTAAAAACAAGGGTCGCACAAAGTAGGCAGGGTCAGAATTCGTAAAACCCGAAGCAGTGGTCGTTTCAAATGAAAAATAATCGGCAAAACGCATCGGAAAACACGAATCGAGTGAGCAAGCAAAAACAGTCAGCAACTGTCTAGAGCAGGAGTGTCAAACTCAATTTTGCAGAGGGCCATATATTAGATTTAGAATGTGTAGGCGGGCCAGGTTGAAATTAAAAAACTAAAACATACTGAATTATTTTAACATCTTTATTTATTTAGTTACATATAGTTGTTACAAATCAAACCAAAAGTAAGAAAGAGGGTAATTATTTTGAGCTCGAGGATCCGGATACCTGACGTCTCTTGTTTTTGACAATCTCATTGATGTCAGGTATCATATTCGTGGTAGTTATTTTAAGAATTGATTGGAGATGTTCATTCGTAAGTCTTGTGCGATGTTTGTTCTTATTTATTTTCATGACGGAAAACATCTGCTCACATAAATAGGTACTACCAAATATACACAGAATACGTGCTGCATGCTTTTTTATTTCTGGGTAGTTATTCAAACTCTTGAAATACTCTGTATAAAATGTAAGAGCGTTAACTTCTTTAAAATTTTCCTTCAAAATGCCGTCAGTTTGAAGGTCTATCAACTCCATTTGCAAATGAAATGGTGCTTCAAAAGTGAATGGATTGTTGAAAATTGGGAATTCCATTTCATTCATTTTGTGGAAGTCTTCTAAACGTGTGTTAAATTCCGTAATCAGATTTTGCAGAAGTTGCGAAAAGTCGTCCAATTTTTTCGGGTCTACTGTGTCAAATGATTTCAAATGTGGGAAATGATCCAAAGTATGGTTTTTTTAACTGATTTTCCCACAGTCTTAACTTTGTTTCAAAGGCTTGTATATATGAATACATTTGAGTGATAATCAAATTTTTACCCTGTAACTTTACATTCAGATCAGTCAAGTGTGTATTCATATCTGCCAAAATGGCACAATCAACCCACCAGTCATTGTCATAATCAATTGGCTTGCCTTTTTCTAACATGAGCTTGAATAGGGTCACGTAACGCAAAAAATCTTTCTAAAACTGCCCCTCGACTGAGCCAACGAACTTCGGTGAAATAAGGCACATCGGAATATTTTTCGTCCAATTCTTGTAAAAACTGCCTGAACTGTCGGTGATTGAGTCCTCTGCTCCTTATAAAATTTACAATTTTAATTACAGGTTGCATGACATGGTCCATTTTTAAATGTTTGGATGTCAATGATTCCTGATGAATGATACAGTGAATTCCCACAAAATTCCCTGATATTTTCTGTTTCAATTTAGTCACAACGCCCGAATGTTTGCCAACCATGGCGGGTGCGCCATCCGTAGTTGTGCTGCTAAATTTGTTCCAATCGAGTTCATATTCTGCTATCAAATGCTCAATTGCAGAATAAATATCATTTGCTGTCGTAGTACCTGTCAATGGAACGCACTTTAATAATTCTTCAGTTATTTCAAAGTTAATATTAATACCTCGTATAAAGACAGCAAGTTGAGCTGTATCAACAGTGTCAGTGCTCTCGTCAACAGCCAGCGAAAAGTTTGTAAATTCCTTAATTTTCTCCTTCAGTTGAAGAACCAAATTTTGCGATAAATCACTTATTCTTGAAGCAATAGTGTTTCTTGACAGTGAAATATTTTGAATTATTGACTTTTGAGATGGAAATGAAACATCGGCAACTTTTAACATACAGTCTTTAATAAAATCACCATCAGTGAAAGGTTTTGATCTCTTCGCGATTTCTAATGCAATAATGAAACTTGATTTCAGGGCGTCTTCGCTCTCAGTATTAGCTTTAGTAAACATCGATTGTTGACCTTGAAGTTTAGATTTTAAAGATGATAATTTGTCCATTCTTATCTTATCAGTGTAACAATCAAATTTTGATTTATGATTCGTATCATAGTGTCTCTTCACGTTAAACTCCTTACAAACAGCAATAGTTTGATTGCAAATCAAACACAGTGGTTTATCTTTCCATTCTATGAAAAAATATGCAATTTCCCATTTTGACTGAAAAACTCGGCACTCACTGTCAATTTTACGTTTTTGCGACATTATGCCACCACAATCATAACAATTATGAAACTCGAATGAACATCAAACTGTAGGTACGTACGAAATACTTGACGCGACTGCTCGTAACAAAGACTTCAACCTGAGTGCGCGGGGGAGGGGCGCAGTATGCGTTAGCTGCACAGACGAAATAGAAGACGACTTCGCGCGCGCACGAGAGAGAGAAAAGCATAACTAACACTCTCTCACTCGTCTAGTGAGGCGCTACTCTTGAAATTACTTTTAAGTAAAGCGCGCGTATTTTTAAACCTGCGTAGAGGCATTGAGTGCAATCTAAAATCTCTAAAAACAAGATTCATTTATCTGTGACATTTGTGATCGCGGGCCGTATCGAAATGGCCCGAGGGCCGGATTCGGCCCGCGGGCCGTATCTTTGACATGGCTGGTCTAGAGTATGTATTCGAGTTTGAAAAATAAACAACATTAATTAAACCTCAAATAAAAAGAAAAAAAAAACATTTATCCTTTACTAGCTGACCCGACAAACGTTGTCCTGTCAAAATATCAATAATTCATACAAAATTCCCTTAGAAAATGCCCTTTTAGATTTCCCGAATTTTCCAATTTTCCCGGCAACTTTTCAAACATTTTCTTTCATACAAACCTTGTCCTGACAATTACAAACACAACAAAAAAAGAATTATCCAATTTGGTGCAGTCGTTCGGAAGTTATGCGCGTACATACATTTTGGCGATTCATTTATACGTATATACAGGGTTATTGGTAAAACACCAACAACCTCTTAAGGGGTCATTGTACTCATCATTAAGAACAACTTTTACTATGGGACCAAACCTGAAATCGCAAAAAAAATCAGCTGTTCAGTACATTTTGACGAATTATGCGAACATTTAATGTACTGAACAGCTGATTTTCTTTCGCGATTTCAGGTTTGGTCATAATGATGAGTACAATGACCCCTTAAGAGGTTGTTGGTGTTTTACCAATAACCCTGTATATAGATTAAATAGGTAAGCAATATTTGTGTGACAGGGTGTTAAGGGACAGTTCTCTGCAGACTGATGGGGTGAATTCAGTATATCATAGTAAGATGGTCGGTACAGGAAATTATTTCAGGAACGTTATGGGAATCCAATAAACCTGATTTCTTTGTGTTTTTGTGCATAATCGGAGCATCTGTTACTGGTTGGGAGGGGTAGGTAATAGGTAGGCGGTGAGTTCGCTGAACTCTGTAGCTAGGCAGAAAGTGAACAGCTGATTTCAGAGTATTTCAATATCCATTGCTGATTTTCTTGATTTTAGCTGTTTTATTTATATAAATGGAGTGCTGCGTACAGAGAATGTAATTTTACATTGAAATAAAGGAACAGTAACTGAAAGAACGATAAAAAAAAATGCTAATTTTCCTGAGAATTTTCCCGGTGGAATAAATATGATTCAAAATAAAGAGCTGAATGCACCCTGTTAGTTTGCGGAGGGCTGTCCCTTACACCCTGTATATTTTTGTAATCACGTTCTCGAAAACGGCTCTAACGATTTCGATGAAAGTTGCAATAGAGATTTACGGGGCCGAAAAATCGATCTAGCTAGGCCTCATTTCTGAAAAAAAAAATCCTTTTCTCTATTTTCGATTTGCGATGACGCTCGTAGAAAAGCCGAAAATGTATGGGGTTGACATAAGCTATCGAAATGATCATAGGTCAACGAATTGACAGCGTCCAATGATAACTTCCATAGAGAGGCGTCGATAGCGATTGTAGAAATAGAATCGCTCCGAAGCGAATGCCATTTGTCTAGGCCTACAGGTACTTTAAGTAATAATCATGTACACTACCTACGCATACAACGCACACGCATGGCTTATCAAGAAGGATACTGCGCTAAGTCGCGCGCGAAGAGCTCGACCACTTGCGAGATTTGGAATCTTCGAATCGAGATTTCTACTTATAACATCGAAGTGTGGGGGTGGTGCTGTACAGTATACAGCTCAGTCTTGGCTATCGGGGTAACGGCACAGGTAAATATCGTCATTATTGTAATAGATGGGTCGATTAATGCAAGGCCTGCACAATATTGATCTTCGCTCTTCGTTCGGATCACGGTTTTGACTACATCACGATTTAGTTTCATTTCTGGTTTAGGTAAATGCGTATCTGTCAACGCAATCAAATACAAGAATTACTCTTGTATGTGATTGCGTTAACCGACAGACAGAAAAAAAATTCGACAAGAGTAGAGACCGACCGAACACTGGAAAAAAAAGGTATTTTGCTGATAGGTTATGTTTGGTAAAAGTATTACAATAACAGAAATATAATGTAAATATTTTAACGATTATTTTTATTTGTATTTTCTCTTAATAAAATAATAGTACTTAAACTGTAGTGATATGCGGGAAAATATTTTTGTTCGGCCGAAAACGAAAATTGGCGCAATTAGGCGTGGATAGTTCGTGTAATTTAAGTTTTACGGCGACGCGACGATGACACTGTCGTACGACGAATGATTTTAAACTGAGGAATACGTCTAAACGAGCAGTGTTAATGATTTGGAAAAAATATATCGCACCTTGAAAACAAAAGTGGCGTTATACAAAAATTTAAATTTTTCAGTATGTCCATTTAACGTTTTTGATGTAGCATTTGGGTCAATATCTTAGCAAATAATTGAAATAAAAGACTGCAATTAGTTTCACTTATCAGTTTGACTATCTTACTTTTAAGTTATGTAGGTAAGTACTGAAAACATGGCAGTAAATTATGGAGTTACATATTTAGAAAACATAGTTCTGATAATGCCACTTTTGTTATCAAGGTGCGATATGTTAAAAAAATATATGTTAAACTAGCTATTGCCCGCGGCTTCGCTCGCGTTAATTTAGAATTTGACAATCAATTCACACTCTACTAAAGACACGAAACTTTAGTAATGTGTTAGTAACTTAAAATTTTATCTTAATTTATTAAAAAATGACCGGTGTTTAAATCACCATGAATTAATTCTAATTGATATTTTTTTAGATAATATAATTCAATCATGATTCGAAAGACACGTGGCGCCATCTATTACCATAATAACGTTATTGCTGTTTTCCTCGGGAACAGTACTTTTTTTCGGAATGAAACCGTACCCTATGTCCAATTCTGTACACGTGACAACGTATATGCAAAATTTCTGGATGATCTGTTCAGTGGTTTAGGCGTGAAAGGTAACAAACAAATTTACTTTTGCATATATAATATTAGTTAGGCTTTATAACTTAATCTATGAATATTTTAGATTGTTTATATTTATCATAATTATGATAAACAATTTGCCGGAAATCGTAAGATATGGCTCTTGTTTATTATTTGCTGATGACCTCAAGTTGCTGCTTGAGATTAGGTCCGAGTCTGATTGTAGGCGCCTACAGGAAGACATTGACCGAATAGTACAATGGAGCCATGAAAACAAACTGTACTTCGACGTATCCAAGTGCTCGTTGATGAGTTTCACCCGTGCTCGTGCACCTCTGCTCTATGAGTATGAGGTGGACGCGGCGCCAATGCAACGAGTCACGGCGGCGGTGCGAGACTTGGGTGTTTTCATGACTCCCGATCTGACATTCCGTGAGCATATAACCAGGATTTGTAAGAAGCCGTACAGAAACTTGGGATTTGTTCTGAGACAGACACAAAGCTTCACAAACATCACAGCAGTTAGGGTCCTGTATGATGCACTAGTCAGGAGTCATCTGGAACATAGTGTGGTCATGTGGAGCCCCCACATGAAGCTAAGTACTCTGTAATGTTGGAGCGTGTTCAGAACAAGTTCACGCGCCATTTGTACAGGAAATTATATGGGGTATACCCACTGATGTATCCCACTCTTTGTCCTGGGCATGGTTGGCTATAATCAATTGCATGTCCGACGGGAGTTTACGCTGGTCGGCTACTTTGTGAAGGTGCTTCGTGGAGTTGAGAGTAACCCGGGAGTATTGCAGCGCTCGTGTCTGTGTGTGCCGGACCGCTACGTGTGGAGGCGGCGCAGCCCGCCACTGCTACTGGTACCTACAGCCAGAACTAACCTGCTTGCCCAAGCACCCCTTACCAGAGCTATCCGTACCATCAACGACCTTCAAACTCAGATTGATGTGTTTACATGCTGTGTGAGTGAATTCGCAAGGGTATTACTATTTATATTATGCTACAAGCAAAATAATACTTATTTTTTTTTTTTCATAATGTAAGTAAAGTATGTTTGTGTTTATGTTGTACTATGTTATGTTTGTACTATGTGACGTAAGTAATTATGTTATACTATGTTTTGTGCTTTTAATTAATTAATTTATTTATTTAATGATGTATTTATTTACTCTGCCGTCGTAAGCTAAAAGGGCACAACTAACATTTAAAAAAAAATTAGTTACATACATATTTAGAATCAGAAAAAAAAGGCTAATCTACTCAATTTTTTGTAGATTTTTTTTTAAAATGTTAGTTGTGCCCTTTTTTCTTACGACGGCAGTACTAATGTTGTTAGTTTTGATTTTATTTTATTTTTATCTAATTTGGTTATTTTAAGTTCATATAATTATACTTAGCTTAGGTTATTAGTTTAAGTTCATAACTGTCGCATTAGGGTAAACCCTGTAATGGTTTTTTTTAGAACAGCTTAAGCTGTTCTAAAAAAACAAAAATAAAAATCAATCATCTCCCGCTCCGCCAAGAGCGGGAGATGATTTGATGATTTCCCATCCAAAATAAAGACAGGTATGGCTGCTGAGTAATTGTAGAAAACATATGCCTCAAGGGTAATGAAATAACTTACGTTTGTTCTCGAGGCGCGTCGGCTCTGTAACGACATTCTTCAGTCCTCCTTGATTCATGACTTTGCCGCTACACGCGCCCTGTAGTAACCATCTTAGTTCAGCTGAAACAGAGGAAAATACAACATTAATTTATGCCCCAGTAATCTTAAAAGTTGATAAACTTCGAGCTCTCCCGGTAACACGATATCAATCTGCCTAGCCTTTTCCCAACTATGTTGGGGTCGGCTTCCAGTCTAACCAGATGCAGCTGAATACCAGTATTTCACATGGAGCGACTGCCTATCTGACCTCCACAACCCAGTTACTGGGTAATACGACCCCTTGGTAAGACTGGTTGTCAGACTTTCGGGCTTCTGACGTCTAACGACTGTCAAAGATCCTCGAATGACAGCCGGGACCAACGGCTTAACGTGCATTCCGAGGCACGGAGGAGTCTCGGTATGAAAAGATGGTCACCCATCCACACCACAGACCAACCCCGGCAAGCGTAGCTTAACCTGATGGATCGATCCGTGCGGCTGTTATTACTTAGCCACGACCTCCTCTAACACGATAATAACCCAGAAATTCTGAGCTCTCACGTCAAAACGATACCATAGTATGCCTAGACTTTTCTCAACTATGTTGGGGTCAGCTTCGTCTTACCGGATGCAGCTGGATACCAGTATTTTACATGGAGCCACTAATCTAATCTGACCTCAACAGATATATCTGTATATACAGGGTTATTGGTAAAACACCAACAACCTCTTAAAGGGTTATTGTACTCATCATTATGAACAACTTTTACTATGGCACCGAACCTGAAATCGCGAAAAAAAATCAGCTGTTCAGTACATTTTGACAAATTATGCTAACATAAATGTACTGAACAGCAAATTTTTTTTCGCGATTTCAGGTTTGGTCCCATATTAAAAGTTGATCATAATGATGAGTACAGTGACCCCTTAAGAGGTTGTTGGTGTTTTACCCATATCCCTGTATAATATCTGTACATATAAGGTGATTAGTGACCGATACTTAAACACTTGCTTGTACTCATGATGAAAAACAACATTTACTATAGAACAAAACCTGAAATCGCGAAAAAAAACAAATCGGCTACTCCCTACGTCTACGAGTATGTTCGCACTACTTGTACGGAACAGCAGATTTTTTTTTAAACTATTAAAACTGAAGAAAATAATCAGCTTCTAATATTTACTATAAAAATCTTAAATACACGGATAAACAACGCACAGCCTAAACCGCTGGGTATAGAAGCTTGAAATGTTGCGCAAGCGAATGTTGCTCACATTCGCTTGCGCAACATTTCAAGCTTCTCCTATCCTAAGGAAGGATTTTCAAAAATTCATAAAAATTCTAAAGGGGTTAAAAAGGGGTTTCAAGTTTGTATGGAAGTTCGTGAATTTAGCCGATGGGTAATTGTCAGTTTATAATATCGCTAAAATAAAATAAAATATATTTCAACTTATTATTATTATTATTTTTTAATTTTATTTTATAGACGAAAACAAAAATACTAGAGACTGTCTGAAGTAAACAGACATGACGTAATCTCGAACTTATCACCCATCATACTCTCGATACTCGTAAAATTAACTATTATTCACGATAATTATAATTATCTACAAGTACCAGCACCCTAATTGCGTAACACACTATCAATCATCATTGTAGTCTGAAGATATGCGAATATTTGGGTAAACTTGATTACACAGACACAGAGAAGCTTCTAGAATTACTGCAATAATCATGTAGATATTAAATTGGTAATTTTATTTTGTAGAATAATAGTATTTTAATAGTTATTTAAATATAAGTAGGATAGTATTATTTTCAATAATTAATAGGGATGATGACTAAAAAATGATTTTTTGTCCGTCATGTAGATTATTAAAATATATTGGACACGTATTTTTTCTTTTTCTACGTAATTAAAAGATTACGGCGATACATTGAGTTAAAATGTGGCATGACGTCACGTCTTCGTAGATTTTATACGTAGAAGTGACGTAGCGAGCCCCCACTCCCGAACTTCAATGCGAGTTATCTAAGTCATTTTTTATTAATATGATAAAGCAAAAAATACGTATCTAATATTTTTTTATTATCTGACTGACGGACTAAATAGAATTTCTTTTTTTTTACCCTGGCATCATCCCTATTAAAGTATGGTCAAATAATATTATATCAGTTGATCGCTTAGTCTGGGGATGGCCTGAAACACAGGTTTTTATTAACCTAGCTCAGGCAGGTCGCCACAAGTTAAAATTGTCTGTACCAACACACCTTTCATAGGTAATTAAAATCATGTGTAAATTAAACTAGTTTGTGTATAAGTAATTAAGCCAATCTGTTAAGATCTTGGTACTACTACTAAGTATTTATAAGTTAGTAAATGTATTACTTTGTAAAGGAACTAAATAAAATTATTATTATTATTATTAATCGGAATCTGAATCATTTTGAAGCAAATCGCTTAGTCATAGTCATTTAACTCATAAACAAGTGATTTGTATCTGAATTTACACATAAATTTACACAATTACAAAACAAGGCAATCAATCAATTACGAAGATAATAAATCTACATTTCATGCATTTCAAACAATATAGTCAACTGATCCCAACCCATCCACGGACCAATCCTGTAGCTTAACCTGATCGATCGACCCGTACCGCTGTTATTACTTAGCCACAGGCCCGCCTGTCTAAAATTGGCTATGCAGCACAATTCCAACTAAAAACAAGAAAATTCTATTCACAAAACTTAAAATACCCAACATTTCGTGATCATTCTACATTTCGTAGGAAACTCCTAATGAGTGCTGGATTGAGCAATGCGACACAGTGCAGTTACAGAAGTAGGCCGCTGGTTGTAAAACAAATAGGTACGATAACATTACAATATCTATCTTAGGCATATATCTGTATATTTTATTGCAATAACAATAATATCTATATCTACCTATACATATCGCACCTTTATTTCGAAACCGTTACTAAACAAAAAACTAAATTTTACAGAGTTAATTTACGATTTTTGCATTATTTATATAAATAAAAAGTGATGAACTCATAATTTATTATATGTATATTATTTGTTAAATTATTGGTTAATTTTTAAAGTAAGTAGTCATATAATTTAATATTTTCTTATTTTATTTTTTTTACTAAAAGTAATTTTCTTGAGAATTTCGTTTATTAACTAAACGAAATTCTCAAGAAAATTACTTTTCGAAATAAAGGTGCGATATGTACAGACACCAGCAGGTTAAGCTACCCGAAACTGTAAAATTTTCCCAATCAACCTTGAACCTAATGCTTTAGCAATAAAGTTGAAAATCTATTAAAGAAATTTGACAGATTGTAGTAGCTTGATATGCTGGCGTACATAGTATAAAAAAAAACAAAGTCACTTTTCGTGTCTGTCTATGTGACCGCTAAGATCTTCAAAACTACACAATTGATTTTGATGCGGTTTTCACCAACATTTGAAATCCGCACTTTGTGCGGATATCACCAATGAAACTGAACACGATCACCACTTCTAAACCGCGTTCAAGAGCTGTCAGTATCAATATTCCACAGCAATTTGGTCTCTGACAGCCCTTGAACGCGGTTTAGACGTACTGAACGCGTTCAGTTCATTGGTGAAATCCGCACTTAGTGCCAATTTAGCCAGCGAAACTTAACGCGATCAGCACATGTAAACTGCGTTCAAGAGCAGTCAGTGTCAAAATTCCTTAAATTCCTTAATGACATGGACAACTATTGAATGCGGTTTAAATGTGCTGAACGCGTTCAGTTTCATCGGTTAAATCCACACTTGTGTAACCAAGCTACAGTTTCCTATAGCCAACATTATTCTACTAAATTGCCAACCGAAAATCGATGCCGCATCGGCCATAACCAACATTAATCACTTCAACCTTCACGCAATCTTGGGCTTGCCAGCAGTTCTGACATAAAATTATATATTGATAATGCACTGGAGTGCTTTTACCTTTATACGATAAACCATTATGAAAATATTAATTAAGCTTTTATTCATCTAGAACCTGAGTCCTTGTCAAGACGAATCAAACGAGCCCAAACTCGATAGGGTTGCATCGTTTTATTACTGAGTTCCCATGGCCACATTCCGGCTCTATCATCAGATCAGCTCCATGTCATAATAATATTGCATTGTCATCCGATTTACATATGCATGTCAAATTTCAGCTCAATCGGAAACCGGGAAGTGGGTCAAATTTAACTTGCAAGATTTGATTACAGACAGACACCGGGCCAGATGAAACTAAATAAAAGCTTGTAATAAAAAGTGCATGCGTACCTATTCGCATTAGGCTGAACGGATTTTTCACTTTCATTGTTAGCACAGCACTATTATCTAATTATTTTCACCATAAGTAACAGTCCGATCAATAACAATATTATTTTTAAAAACACTTTAATAAGACACTATTAAAAATTACACTATCACTAAAACTGCCCTACACACACACATTTAATTTTATTTTACCATTTTTCTTATGATAATTACGAAACAACGCAGTTTCACTAGTGATGTACCTGCTTTGTACTGAGGCTTTATCTATAAAATAAAAACGGTATCAGTTTTATCGGTGTTATACAAGGATATCAATAAAAACAAGAATTATCTACCATTATCTGGTGAACGCATGGATTACTCATCTCTTATCTTGAGGAAATACGCTGATTACTCTGACAAAATGTAGAGGGGTTATTTTTTCTATTAAGTTATTGTCTTGAAGAGAAATCTAGGTAGCAGAGGTTGAATACGTGGGATATGTGATAGGCAGTCCTACTAACGAATTACGACCCACCGGCAACTGTCCACATCACACGCAGAGTAGCTTCAAAATATTCCACGAAAAGCACTAGCAACTGCTTCTAAAAGTATTCGCTTATGCTGGGTTATGTTTAGCTTCCAGACTTATCAAATGAGTCTGAATTACTATTAAACAAAATATACAAATTCGTGAAAAATAATCTACATAGAAATCAAGATACAATGCACGTTAATACCTACGTCAATAGCCTTACAAGATGTAGACTAGTGATGAAGAGGTCATGACACTAGAAGTCAAGCAGCCTAAGGTCTATGAACCTATGCCAAGAATCGCACGCAATGCATGGAAGTGATTGACTTCATAAACTGGTGTGAATGATTTCAAATAGCTCGGTAAAATCTTCAAACTAAGATATAGCTGGGCTGCTGGTGAGATGGGCGGACGACATTGTTACCATGTGGGTATAATCTGGATAAAACTGGTGGTGTATTTTGTGTGCGTCACTTTCACGTGAATAAACAGTTAGTCTTTCTTTCTTTTCTTTCTTAGGTAGCAGAGAGTGAAGTCGGGCTGTGGATGATAAAGATGCAACAGTGATTTAAAGTACAGTATCTGATGCAAGATTCTAAGTGTTTTTAGAACAGGATCTTGCTAAAGCCAAGAAGCTATAAAATCATTTCAAAACGATAATAAACGAAGTTTAATTTAGAATTCCAAGGTAAGGAGAGAATGGTATTAAGAGGCAGCTTCCATTATAAGTCAAAGTTCACAGCGCATTAGCATAATGCTACAGTAGCTTTTGATCTACTATCGGTACGGCTTCCAAAGCGATGTTTCATAGATTTTTGCTAAGTATTTTATCATACAATCCAAAAAAATCGCTTTTTTGATAACATAATCTCGCATTAAAATTAATAGTAAAAATACATTTTTAAAAATAAGCTTTTATTTAAATGCTCTAAAAATTATTTTTTTCGTATTCTTCTCAGCAAACCCTTTCATTTGACACGCATATCATGGGAGTGCACAAAAAATAATTAATCCACCGTCTTGGCCCATCCGCCATCTTGGATTTAGAATGAAGTCATTTAGCTTACCATGCATTGTCATCTAAACTAAACGTTTATGCAAAATTTCATCTCAATCGGTTAAGGATACTGCTTCAAAATTTTGTTGCAAGATTTGACCCGAACATTCATACAAACATTGCAAGTTAAATAAAATTTTATAAAATATTAGGTTGGGGAAATAGTCTTTTCGCATTATAGTATGTATGAACTTGTAATAAAATCTCTTTGGCTATACTATTTGTATCTGGCTGGTTTTGGTATCATTGAAAGTTTAAATTTTAAAGAACATAATTCCAAATTCAAATTGGGAAAATGTGTGATTTTCATTTGTTTTTCGTACCGTCAAGATGAGTGAATCTAATGAAGAAATTCGATACATTTTAAAATTTTACTACAAAAAAGGTAAAAATGCAACGCAAGCCGCAAAAAAAATTTGCGATGTTTATGGACCTAGTGTAGTGTCTGTGAGAGTAGCACAAATTTGGTTTAAGCGTTTTCAATCCGGAAATTTTGATGTCAAAGATGCACGTCGCTCTGGTCGCCCTATTACGGATAATATGGATACCATTTTTGAAAAAGTGGAGCAAGATCGGCATATCAGTAGGTACGACGTAGCTGAAGAACTAGAAATTGACCACAAAACAGTTTTGGCGCAAATGAAAAAAACTGGGTACACAAAAAAGCTCGACATTTGGGTACCTCACGAGCTCACTGAAAGAAACCTAATGAACCGTGTACTCATTTGTGATTCTTTATTACGACGTAATGAAACCGAACCATTTTTGAAGAAGCTGATAACTGGTGATGAAAAGTGGATCACGTATGACAGAACGTGCGAAAAAGGTCGTGGTCAAAGGCCGGTCAGGCTTCACAGACTCTGGCGAAACCCGGGTTAACTCGCAACAAGGTGATGCTGTGTGTGTGGTGGGATTGGAAGGGCATTATTCATTATGAGCTGTTACCACCAGGCAGGACCATCGATTCTGAACTCTACTGCGAACAACTGAGGAGATTAAAGCAAGAAGTTGAGAGAAAGCGGCCGGAATTAATCAACAGAAGGGGTGTGGTTTTTCATCATGATAATGCTAGACCTCACACATCTTTAGCCACTCAGCAAAAATTAAGAGAGTTTGGCTGGGAGGTGTTAATGCATCCGCCGTATAGTCCTGACCTTGCACCTTCAGATTTCCACCTGTTTCGGTCTCTTCAGAATTCTTTAGGCAGTGTCAGGTTAACATCACGAGAGGACTGCCAAAACCACTTGTCGCTGTATTTTGACCAGAAGTCCCAAAATTTCTATAGCAATGGGATCATGGCCCTACCTACAAGATGGCAAAAAGTTATCGAACAAAATGGTACCTACATACTTTAGTTAAATGTAAATAAACTATATTAAAAAATGTTATGAATTTTCTTAAAAAATGCGAAGAAACTTTTTCCCCAACCTATTATTATTGGGACAGTGACGCATGTGCTGATAGAATAATTTATAGATCCTTATATACGTAAACATTGAAATGTTTGTCTTTCTTAGAACTAGACTCTTAAAACAATAGATTGGGTTTATTCAATGTAAAGATTCCGCCGCTTCCCAATTTAGAACGGTCAGTATCATTTTTCGGGAGACGCTTCAAGTCTGGCTGTCCAAAAGTTATCATATTACTCGAAGCGTCTTGCGATCCTTGGCTATCTCTCGATATATTTTTGAGAGACGAACATTTAGATCATTTGCTTCATCGATTGCGTCAAAACAGCCAGATGCCGATGAGAATCGAATACAGTTCGAAACTTCGCCGGAGGGGAGCGCGTAGGAAGCGGATGAACAAGGGAACTGAATTGTCGTTCGGTTAGACTGGAAGTAGACATATATAGGACCAATGACTATTAGGGCGCAAACGGATCCAAATAATAATGCTTCATTTATAAATCGAATGATATTATTTTACTAGCTTTTACCAGCGGCTTCGTCCGCGTGGATGTTGGAAATTATCCCACGGGAACCGTACATTTATCCGGGATAAAAAGTATCCTATGTGATATTCCAAACTTTAATCTATCTCTGTGCTAAATTTCATCCAGATCCGTTCAGCCGTTCTGGCGTGATTGAGTAACAAACATCCAAATATCTTCACAAACTTTCACATTTATAATATTATAAGTAGGATTAAACACATACATCTCATCAGACAAGCGATGATACAGTCCCAGAAGAAGTAACCTTTTTACTCGTGACTTGAAGAATATTTTGTTTCATCCATTAAAAAACTACTAATAAGGCACTAATAATCTTAAATGAACCGACCCTGTGGCCTCGAATAAATCTATGAATCAATGAATGCGATAAGTTTCAAAATCAAAATATTATATTTCACATAAAGCTACATGGGCACTTATGAATAGTCAGGAGCTGGGTGCACGGTGCCAATTGGTGGTTTCCTAGAGCCGGTAAGAAACTTCATGGTCACCCTTTTAAAAATAATAAAATTGGCTTTGATAAAATTACCAAATTACAGTGCTAATACGAGGGCGGGTCAATAAGTCCGTGACTTTTTGAATTTCTGACCTCTTTACTGAAAAAGCAACACTACTCCTGTCAACAGGCATCTGTCAGTTGACTCCTGTCAAAATTTGAACTTGCTGCGTTAGTTAGTTTGTGTTTGACAGCTATCTTTATCAGACTACCCAGTAATTTGAGGAAAAAATGGAAAAAAGTGAGTTTCGTGTGCTTATTAAGCATTATTTTTTGCGAAAAAAAACCATTACCGAGACCAAGGCTAAGCTTGATAAATACTATGGGGACTCTGCACCATCGATTTCAATGGTAAAAAAGTGGTTTACTGAATTTCGTTGTGGCCGTACAAGCACTGAAGATGCCGAACGTCCTGGACGCCCAGTTGAGGTCTCTTCACCCGAAACAATCGAAAAAATTCACGATATGGTGTTGGCCGACCGAAGATTGAAAGTGCAAGAGATTGTGGAAGCCGTAGGGATCTCGCATGGCTCATTAGTTTGAATTTTGAATGATCACTTGGGCGTGAGAAAGCTTTCCGCAAGATGGGTGCCGCGTTGGCTCACAGTCGACCACAAACGCAATCGTGTCACAACTTCACAGGAAGGTTTGGCGTTGTTTAATCGCAATATGGAGGAGTTTTTGGGCCGTTTTGTAACCGTGGACGAAACATGGATCCATTACAACACACTAGAGACCAAACAACAGTCAAAACAGTGGGTTTCTAAGGGTGAATCGGCGCCAAAGAAGGCCAAGGTGGGTTTGTCAGCCAATAAAGTTATGGCGACTGTTTTTTGGGATGCACGCGGGATAATCCACATTGACTACCTTCAAAAGGGAAGAACAATCAATGGGGAATATTATGCCAACTTATTGGACCGATTCAATGACGATTTGAAAAAAAACCGACCTCATTTGGCCAAGAAAAAAGTTCTTTTCCACCAAGACAATGCAACGGTGCACACATGTGCAGTTGCCATGGCAAAAATCCATGAATTGGGCTATGAATTGCTCCCTCATCCGCCCTATTCTCCAGATTTGGCTCCGAGTGACTACTTCTTGTTCCCAAACCTGAAGAAATGGCTTGGTGGAAAAAGATTTGACTCCAATGATGAAGTCATCTCGCAAACAAAGGCCTATTTTGAGGACCTCGACAAATCATATTTTTTGGAAGGGATAAAAAAATTGGAGAAGCGTTGGACAAAGTGTATAGAGCTCAAGGGCGACTACGTTGAAAAATAAAATGATTTATTTATCAAAAAATCTGTGTTTTATTCCAAAAGTCACGGACTTATTGACCCGCCCTCGTAGGTAGGTATGGGAGGACACTGTCAACAAGTAGAGCTTGTCTACTTGGTTTCAATCACGCTGTCCAGATATTTAATACAAGTCATATTTGGAATTCAACGTCTTGAAGTTTGGAGTTCAATGTTTTATTTATGCCATTATTTCCATCCCCCATCTCACAGAAACACTTTACCTACCAACTTTGTTCATTAAACATTTGATTCACGCGATGTGAGTCGTGCAATTATGTCATGATAGTGACATCATCGTCTGGTGTTGTTTGCGAGCGAAACCTGTATGGATGGCTGTATAGGGGGTCAAATCCAAGGTGTGAATCAAGGTCGAGGTATATATACTTGCTTTTGTTGTTTTATTGGCGTGTTAGACTGTTTTAAGGCTTTGAACGAGCGAAATTGTAAGCAAAGCCGTATTAACACGTAACTTGTTATTTAGTTTCATAGAAATATTGGAAACTTTGTTGAAATGTTGGTAACTTTGTCACAGGCAGTTTGTTAATTGAAGTCGACAGCTCCAGGTAGCCCGCGAAATTCAAATTTTCTTACGTTTTTTCCAATTTGCAGGTCAGTATCAGGTTGTCGATCTGAGTATGATTAGCGGCCGTAACAAATCTGTAATGATAGAATTATAATCATTAAAATCATCAATACAACTCTCTACGTTTATATAATCCTAATGAATGACTATTTGGATTATGCTAACTTATGGAGTTGTATTACTGATTCTAATGATTATAATTTTGTAAATACATATTTGTTACGGTCGCGAATCATACTTTAATCAACATACAACCTAATACTGACTTGCAAATTGCAAAAAACGTAACAAAATTTAAATTTCGCGGGCTATATGGAGCTTTCCCTTTATCTTCAGGATTTTAGCTTAGCTGTGAAGATCAAACGACATTCATTTGGCGTAAAATTTTGATCCGCAGCAGCGTCTGGTCAGTTTGAAAATAATCCCGCCTGTACATTTGAAATCTATAGATTTTCTAAAAACATCTTATCAAATTCAAAGCCCAACTATGAAAAGAACATTCTTATCGAGTCTGTTTGCTTCGTGCCTTTGCCTGATAGCCGAAAGAGCGACGGGTATTTGGGTCAAGGTTGCGTAGCGACACTTTTCGGAAGATTCACTGTAGCTATTCACTGATGCGTTTCGTTTATCCACGGACCGTTTCTCGAGCATAATACGGGCTCCATCTTTTCTTAGCAGCGAAAAAATGTGGCAGTTCTTAATGGCGAGGAAACTTGGGAACTAAATAATAATAGGGATGATGACCAAAAATTTTTTTGTCCGTTATTTAGATCACTAAAAAATATTGGACACGTATTTATTCTTGTTTTACGTAATCAAAAGATTACTTAGCACGACGTCACGCCTTGCTAGACTTTATACGTAGAAGTGACGTAGCGAGCCCCACTCCTCAACTTGAATGGGTTTTATCTAAGTATTTTTGTTATTAATATGATAAGCAAATTTTTTATTTTTATTTTTTTATAGTTGGTGGATTTTTGTACTATTAACAAATGTAATATCTTACATGCCAGATGTGTCCATCTCGTCATTTATATACTTACTCCTGTTTTGGGCGAATAAATGATCTTGGGGTCAATTCCCGTATTTTTAAGAACGTTCGCAATCTACTCTCAGTCGCAATCTGTCAAAAATACAAGTTCTTGACATTGACTGTCGCTGAGATGAAATCGCAACTAAATTTTGAACGTTTTTAAGTACGTAATTTGGCCTTCTGCACGCGTAGCATCACCACCATAGAAACGGGTTTTGTCGACGAAAGAATAGACAAAAACACATTGTAGAAAGATTTCTAACGTTTAAGCATGGCAATGTGTCATTTTGTATATTCTTCCGTCGACTTACCCATTTCTATTGTGGTCATGCTACGCGTTATCATCATATACACATACGCGGCATCCAGATTTTGCAAAATAATCCGAGCTCTAACCTCTCCAACACATAGGGAACCCCACAATCACACAGTCACTCTTACAAACTTCCCTATTTCACAGATACGAGGAAAATATAATGAATGAAATAGACGTCAGTCGAGGAAAAAACTGGTGTATTACCCCACTGATGGTAAACAATGAAATGTACCTAATGTTAGTGCTGGTCATGAATAATAAAATGGCCAGTTCTAAAGCTAATGACGTCACCAACACTAGAACTAAAGTACCTAAGACAAAATACAGACATGTTCAAGACATGTGTGGTGTAACTATGATTGATAGGCTGAGGAATTATTGTGATAAGGCAACGGTGCGATTTAAAAGAAGATGTAGTTAGTTTGGTCAGGTTGAGAGGCATCTAACAAAAGGTATTTCCAAGGCTGATGTGAGTGGAAACGCCGGGACACCCCAGGGCATATATAGGGACCCTATTGGTGATGTTCTTCAGAAGGGTCGGGTGCGTAGTTCTCGCAACCGGCGTGCGTGTATGATCAGACGTATGAACGTAAACGAAGAAAAAGGAGTACCTACGTAAGGATCGTTGCAGGTGGCTTCTGTTGTGTCTGCCTAGCCAAATTCAGGGAAGATGGCGTCAGTTTATATATGTACTAGCCGTTGCCCGCGACTTCGTCTGCGATCCAGGATGAATAGTAGCTTATGTCCTTCTCCAGGTCATGGTCTACTCAAGTGCCAAATTTCATACAAATCTGTTCAGCCGTTTTACTACACTACTAAGGTTTATATAATATTATAATTCAATATTGATTCGCAAGACACGTGGCGCCATCTATTATCATAAGAAAGTTATTGTTGTTTTCCTAGGGAACTGTACTTTTTTTTAGGATGAAAGGTACCCTATGTCCGTGTCTGTACACCTGACAACGTATATGCAAAATTTGAGGATAATCGGTTCAGTGGTTTAGCTGTGAAATGGTAACAAACAAACAAACTTACTTTCGCATTTATAATATTACATAATATAGGAAGGATGACATGACAAATAATAATTATCAGCCTATAATGTTCACTTTCCCTCTACTAGGATTCGGGCTTCGTCTCTGTGAATAGGAGTGGGCCGTAATCCACCATTCAAATTGGTTGATAACAAGAGTAAATATTAGCGTGGATGTTGGAGATAGTTTCGTGCGTCTGACAACGTGCCAACTTTAGGATAGTTCAGGACATCGGTAGTACTAACTGGATTGTGGAGGTTAGATGGCAGTCGCTCTGTATAAAATTCAGTTTCAATTCCGAGATATTAAGTTAAACATAATTGAGCAAAATTATACAGCGTCAAATTAAATTAGCTACCGAAACTCCGCAGACGGGATGGGTATCGATAATTCTGAACATGATAAAACCAAAACTAAATTAATTTAGTTTTGGGGTCATCAACCGCCCGCCGGTAGTGCAGACACTTTAAATCTCAGTTTTTATTTTGTTTAAACTTCACAGACTTGATGGAAATTGATATCACAACACAATAAAACAGATTTTATCAACTCACACTTCAAGTAACAACACTACCAAATCTTTTTATGTTTTTGTGTTTAGATATCAATCAATACCCCTCATGTCTGCGGAATTTCGCTAGCTTATTTTATTTTGACTCTGTATAGCTGAGAAGTTTTTCGCTAAAACTGCAATCTTTCTTTCTTCTCAGTGTCGTCAAAGGTCGAGATTACGTTAGGAGGATAGACGGCAACATTCTTTTGTGCTCCAATAACAACTGAGATAAAACCAAAACAATCTTCTATTGTCTCTTGCGACAGGTCATCAATATCAATATTTTCGGGAGCATCACTTTTTGGAGTGCAAAGTTTTGAAAAGTCGATATCGTTCCCCGAATAGGTAGACTTGTGAACAGTCAGACCAGTCTGTAGATTGGTGGGGACCATAGAAATATGAAAAAAACAGGGACCTTATTTACATACCGATACCGCTCCGTGCCTCAGAAAGCACGTTAAGCCGTTGGTCCCGGCTGTCATACGTGGATCTTTGACAGTGGTTACGGGTTGGGAGAAGCCCGAAAGTCTGACAACCAGTCTTACCAAGGGGTATCATATTAAGCTACATCCATAGTTGGGAAAGGACTCTGCAGATGACCTATTAGTATTCTTTTATTCTGCCACAGTTAACTAAGCCATTTTCGAATATAATACTCTTAGGACTAGGAGTAATACCTTAATAGTTATCTAGAAGTTCTCCTTAATTCCCAAGTGTGTCGTCGAGATGTGGGTGGTATAGAATAGTTTACTATTATCCCAGAATTATACGTATAGATAGACGGTACCTCCTGCTTACTAAGGAGTTATCTTGTGCGAACAGGCTATGAGCTTTTAGACTTTACAAGTATACTTGCGTGGTATAGGATCTATCTTCTATACTAATAATTAAAGCTGAAGTTCTTTTTTTGTTTGTTGTTTTAACGCGCTAATCTCTGGAAGTACCTATCAGGTGGATTTGAAAAACTCTTTTTGAATTTGATAGCAAAATTCTTGAAGAAGTCTATAGACTATTTATCATCACGCTACGACCTTTAGGAGCCGAGCAAAATGAAAAAAAGTCAGAAAGAACGCTAAACGAAAACGTGCCAAATAAGAAGAATAGTACTGTCAAGACGCCATTTTGTTTCGCAATACTCGCGAACTTCATTACCAAAGCGTAAGGAGTGCAAAAAAAAAAATAAAGAAAAATTATACTCAGTTCGGTGTGAAATTGCGCAGAAGTTCATTAGCACGATGTTTGTCATAATGTCAGGTTAAAAATTAAAAATATTTCGATTTCCGTATATAAAATTAATATGGTTTTCTTTTATGCCACATGCTAAAAATAGAGAAGGAAAGAGAAAGCGGGGCTCGTGCTACAACGGCTAGAACTAATTCGAGGCCGTTACCATTGGGCGACCACTGCTCTACATGGCTGACTCTACGCATTCACATGACATGGCATGGCTCATTTTTACTTAACATGGCTTATTTATTAATAGCTTTTGCCCGTGCCTTCGCCTGCGTGGATGATGGAAAACTATACGTATAAACCTTCCTCTTGAATCACTCTATCTATTGATGAAAACCGCATTAAAATCCGTCGAGTAGTTTTTGAGATCTTCGCGAACATACAGATAGACAGACAGACGCGGCGGGGGACTTTGTTTTATAATATGTAGTGATAATTTGATTACCATTAAAAAAGTTATAGTGAGCCCACCTCAGACCAATAAAATACTTTTTTATTGGTCTGAGGAGCCAACCTTAAGAGATAGATATAATTATGATTATGCTATCGCGGACTTTTTTCAGAACTTTTTAAGAGGAACAATTCCGTTATACATGATTGTTGCGTAACTTTAACCGTTTACGCAGCGCACGCAACGGAAGCTCTGAAAAGGAATCGATTTTCCCCGTTTTTGCAACATTTTTCATTGATGCTCCGCTCCTATTGGTCGTAGCGAGATGTTATATAGTCTATAGCCTTCCTCGATAAATTGGCTATCCAACATTAAAAGACTTTTTCAATTCGAACCAGTAGTTCCTGAGATTAGCGCGTTCAAGCAAACAAACAAACAAACAAACTTTTAGCTTATGAAGTGTAGAATTGAAGATTCTACAGACACTTTTGTAGCAGCTTTTCCATTGCATTCACCATTCCTAACAGAAACAAATCAAAGATTTGCTTTCCAGCCTGACTTTGCCGGATCCATGCAGCGATAACAAGTCAATTGATAACACGCGCTGCATCCAGTGCCTTATTCAATCACGTTGCTAAATTAGCGGAAAGATAACGTGTCGATGTTGATCGATAATTTTTAATTACGATAAAAGCCGGGCATTGTTTTTGTTTTGTGGAAACTTTGAACTGTCAAAATGAAAGCAATTGCGATTAATTTTTTTTTAATTTTATTTGAGATGGGTTAGCTATTGACTCTAGTCTAGGTCAGAGGTGACAGCGACAACGTCGACGATGGAGTGAGCTTACCCAGAAGATGCCTGTTCACTCTCACTTTGAAGAGATTAGGGTTGTAAGCGCTCGGAAACACAGACGCAGGTAGTGAGTTCCTGCGTCTGTGTTTCCGAGCGCTTACAACCCTAAGGTAGTGAGTTCCCCCGCCAAGGTTGCGGGTTGTTCGAAAGAGTTACCGTGGCCCTGGCACAGGCAACTGAAGGAACACGGGTGGGTTTTAGTCAGTAGAAGTCTGACACGCCCTCCCGCTCCACCCAGAGCGTGAGAAGTTATTTGATCATTTCCCATCCACAAAAAAAAGGTAGTGAGTTCCACTGTTTTGCTGTGCGCATTATAAAAGTCATTTGGAAGCGCTTAGTGCGAATTGGTGGAATAGCAACTAGGTAGGGATGGTAACTAGCAGTGCGTCTAGATGTCCGATGGTACAGCCGGTGGTATGAGGTCGTGGAGTTCTTGGGCACACTCACCGAAGTACAATCTGTAGAAGACCGACAAGCAGGCAACCTTGCGGCGATGCGCCAAGTTGTGAAGATCGATCAATTGTAATGTGTGTTACGCAATTACCCTACTGGACATAATTTCAAACTGATCAAATATCACGCAACGTTACTTTGTCGTGTGCCGTAGGCAAATATTTTTAAATTATCGGCAAATCTTATAAAACGGTGTGATTTACCAAAAAATATCCATTCAGCGCAGTATTTGTATGGCCAAGAATTCCGGAAACAAAATCAGTATGCCTAGCCTTTTCCCAACTATGATGGGGTCAGCTTCCAGTCTAACCGGATGCAGCTACAGGGTAACACGATACCCTTTGGTAAGACTGGTTGTCAGACTGTTGGGCTTCAAACTATCCGTAACGACTGTCTAAGTTCTACGAATGACAGCCTGGGCAACGGCTTATCGTGCTTTCCAAGGCACGGGGGGTCTCGATAATGTAATGGATGGTCACCCATCCACGAACCGATTGCGGTAAGCGTAGATTAACCCCTTAGGCCCTCAAGTTTTCCGGAAACAGTAGGTATCATTATTAAAATACAACTATTTAGTTTTGTAACAAATACAAGCTATAAAAGAGTAAATCGTTCCTCAACAAAATAATGACTCATTTCCAGCAATTATTTGCACACTGAGCTACTACTAAATAACTTTTGGAGCACGTAATATTTTATTGTGGCAACATAATCTTTAAAATAACTACAATTTAATACACGCAGCGGTTACAAGTGATTGTCCAAATAATTCAAGGACGGCTATTTAAAATAACGTTTTGAACGTATTTTTTTTTATCACGCACGTGTACAGTTTATCGAAATAAGTATCTTATTATTAAATAGGTTAAATGCTTTTTGAAATGTGTAATTTATCAGATACGCATCTGTTTTTGTGGCCGCCGTTTGTGGGGATCGCACGCACTCCTTTGGTTTTAATATCTTCTTCCGCCTAGCTTTTTTCCAACTATGTTGGGGTCGGCTTCCAGTCTAACCGGATGCAGCTGAATACCAGTATTTTACATGGAGCGACTGCCTATCTGACCTCCACAACCCACTTACTGGGTAATACGATACGAGACTGGTTGTCAGACTTTCGGGCTTCTGACGACCCGCAACGACTGTCAAAGATCTACGAATAACAGCCGGGACCAACGTGCTTTCCGAGGCACGGAGGGATCTTGGTATGTAAAGATGGTCATTGGTCACCCATCCACGGACTAACCGCGGCGAGCGCAGCTTAACCTGATCGATCCACCGGTGCGGCTCCTTTGGTTTCAATGTAAGTGGTAGAAATCCTGTCAAACGGCTAGTGCGTATTTGATTTCACGCAAATATATCTCTTCCGAGTCCTTGCAGGAACTGTACGAAACAAGACGGTTTTATAACAGAAACTACCTAGTCTAGGACTGAGGAAAAGAGCTGGAAAATTAGCGAGATTCATCAATTCAGACATCGATAAACTAGGGTCCCAATAGCAATTAGCTGGTATCTTTACATGGTATTGCTCTAAGTCAGAATATCTGGCCGGCGAGCACGTGTTTAAGCACCTTTTTTAATGGTTATACATTAACAAGAATTACCTATACACATGGCGAAACTCCCAACAACTCGCAAAAAAATTCAAAGACGACCTTTAGAACTAGAATAAAGAAATACCACATGAATTTGTCATTGGATTTAGGACGTAGGTAGATTCTACAGTTCAGTTTAAAACAGAATGATCGTTTCGTCGCCACTTACGGCGTCCGCAGGATGACATGAACGACTGCAATGACGTCTAAGATGGACCACACGGCAATCATATGATGTTAGGTACAATCAGTAGAACTAAATCATTGACAATGTCGTAGAAAAAAACTAGTTCTAAATAAATTTTAGTTCAAACCGGTTACTATGCCATCTAATAAATATTATGTTAGCAACGTAGTTCCGATAGTTACTGATATTCGGACTTTCGGAATGGTCTATAGTATTTTTGAATGATATCATCATCTGGTTTTTAGGAATTTTATAAATAGACCGCGACCATGTTTTTGCAGGAAGTAACCCTGTTTTTTTTTATAAATAAGAACGACTAGATTCCTTTATTCTACCAGAGCTCACCAGGACATGGAAAACAGTGTGCCTATGGCTGGTTATTGCAAAATGGAATAAACAGGACTTTGCTTATTAGCAGTGCAATAACGGCAATGATACTAGCAATGTTAGACTTTAAAAACTCTTGCAATTTCCGTCCTTTTGTTGGCTCGAAAAATTAAGCCAAACTATCCGTCAGCCTTTTTATCCAAACCCTGCCTGGTTTAGGATTTGTGCCAAAAATAGCTTTTTCATTTCATTGTTTGATCAACGAAATGTAAATTCATTGGCGTTGAACGGACCGATATTGACCCAATGAATATATTGACCAAAAATCGGAATATTTAGCTACCAAGTGCGTCTTATTTAAAATCTAACAAGTTATGAGCATTATTATTCTCTTGCCCTTATCCCAATTTGGGTCGGGCAGCATGCATTCTTCCATGCTTCTCTATTATTCGTCATTTCTTTAATCACCCCATTTCTACCCATATTATCTGTCACACAGTCCATCCTTCGTTTCTTTGGTCTTCCCCTACTCTTATAGCCATAATCTACTATGATGTACGTCATGTACTTGTAAATATTGAATGAGTATTATTCTGTTCTCTCGTACCGCACAACTACGTTAACGGATCATACCGAGGTGATAAGATTATCCATTCAGCAAGGTTGATGCCTCGACTGAAAGCCGGCCAGTCAGCAACGTAATTATAAGTAGTCGTCGTCGAGCCATAAATACTTGAATAAAATAAATAGGCAAGTCTTATGTACTCTAGACTTAGATATTATCTGCTCGTAAAAGATAACAAAACCTAAAGTATACAGTAGGTCGCTAACAAAGATATTTAAATTGATTCCATTGTGTAGTTATTTAAATTGTTGTTGAACACTTTTATGCTTTTATTCCTTTCGAGATTGAGCAATATGTAGTCGGAGGTGCTGCAGATTGTTGAGAATAATAGTGACCCGAGTGGTTTAGTCACTGGTTTACCATATCATACCATACCTACCAATTATGCCAAACTGACAAGATGCATTATTTACTAATATAATAATCTATCTATAACTAAAGTTCACGTCACGTAAGTTTGCCGCTCTGAAACCAGGCTTTCCGATGCGCAAGACTTGGCGCGCTGCTACGGCCGATTTATCAAGGCAGGTCCGATCTTCGCGCAGAAGGCTGCGCAGTAAGATTGTTTAGGAACCAAATGGTGACATGTGGCGAGTGTGAGTGAGAGAACATGCGCGAAACTTCTTAGTACCTATGTTCGGACCTGTCAATATAGAGTAGTATAGATATTGACTACTGCGCTGTCGTTTGTAGCCTACTTCAGAGCAGCAAACTTACATGACGTGAACTATTATAAAAAAGTTACAGTTCGTTCGAACGCGCTAAGTAATCTCTGGAACTACTACCAGTCGGATTTGAACAATTCTTATTGCATTTGATAGTCTTCTTCTTAATGTTAATATCGCTTAGGAGCCAAGCAAAAAGAAAAATGTTAGAAAGAACGCTACGCGAAAACGAAGTAAAATCGCGGGCGGGCGATGCGATGCGATGCGACGCGACGTGGTGGATCGGGGAATAAGAAAGTTTACGCGGAAGAAGTCATGGGCAGTAGCTAGTCTCGTGAAACCATATGGCATATTATTGTTGTAGTAATCTGGACTGATGTCAGTGATGTCACAATGTTTGCCAAGCTTAGTTTTTATCCTCAAGTGTGTTGTTCTTATGAGAAGCCCATATACAGGGTTATTTGTAAAACACCAGCATCCTCTTAAGGGGTCATTGTACTCATCATTATGAACAACTTTTTCTATGGGACCAAACCTGAAATGCCAAAAAAAAAATCAGCTGTTCAGTACATTTTGACGAATTATGCGAACATAAATGTACTGAACAGCTGATTTTTTTTTCGCGATTTCAGGTTTGGTCCCATAGAAAAAGTTGTTCATAATGATGAATACAATGACCCCTTAAGAGGTTGCTGGTGTTTTACACATAACCCTGTATATGTGTCCATAATATATGACAGGGATTGATTTATTTAATACATAACTGAATCAAATCCTACATTCGTGACAACACAACCATATCTAAACCCTTTTTTTAGCTTGGAGAAATGCTCACGAACACTGCTCTATCACGGGGAGATTGTGAAGTTATGTGGGACTCCAACCCACTAAAACTCCACGGTGTCCTCCTCCGCCGCTTGTGGCGGGAACACGGGCACGCGTTACCACTCATCCGCGAACCCCTCTGGACCCTCCTGTGCGGAGTACCCCCCATTACCGGCGCACCAGAACACATTGGACCAAACCAGCACATGGGCGACAGACGACCTCGTGTCTAGACACCCATGGTCCCCTAGCGAACCATTTGTAAAGCCTAAGATTATTTACAAATTTAAACCAGCTCATAAATATTAAAAGTAATTTACATGTCAACAGAATTAATATGTTTATGTAATGCATTAACTGTATAATTTGTAGTCAATTATGTATTGCATAAATTATTATAGTCTTTTGTTTAGAGGTTATTTACAGTGTATTCTAAAGCAAGTCATGGCTAGCAATTCAAAGTATGAATATTTAAAATGCTCTTCAGAATTCATAGTGTGAATGACAGATGCAAGGTTAAAAAATACCTTACTTTATTAAAATTCTTAACAAATTGGATTCATTGAAGTATAAAAAAGAAGGTTTAATTGCTAGGGGCCATCATTAAATATTTCTAACACCTTTTAATGGATAATTATAAAGTATCTGCAAATTCAATTCTGCATCCAGTGTTGGACAGGATCTTTTTATGAATTTATTTATGAATCTGAACAATCTTTTTTATTATACTTCCAATAAGATCTTTTTACTTGAAGATATTTTACCTGCCTCGTCGATCCTGTGTTAGATTCCTGGGTCAGGCAGTGTTATTGGGTTTTTTCCAACTGGAATTTCTCAGCAGCAGCCTGGAGTCTGGATTTGTGCCTGGTTGATGGAACTAGGCTCGGCCCCTATTACATGGGACTTAACATAACTGGCGAAATGTGGGGAAGTGTAGGTACACCTCTTCCTAATCTATATTTGATCTTTGTTTATTTGGTACAGAATAAGTAAAGATCGGTAAGATGTCTGTGATATGAGATCACTATGTATGAATTTTATCATTCTAGCTGTGTTGTAACCTTAATAGCAGCAGTCATCATTCAAAATAGACAGGATTACACTTGACTCATGCGTAAGGAACAAACACAACTACATAGGTATATTATGAACAGATTGTGTGCTTGTAGTTTAAAAAAAAAAAAGAACTATTAGTTTTAGTCGTTTGTATTTGGCATGAGAGCTCGTGGCTAAGTAATAACAGCCGCACGGGTCGATCCATCAGGTTAAGCTACGCTTGCCGGGGTTGGTCTGTGGATGGGTGACCATCTTTTCATACCGAGATTCCTCCGTGCCTCGGAAAGCACGTTAAGCCGTTGGTCCCGGCTGTCATTCCTGAATCTTTGACAGTCGTTACGGGTCGTCAGAAGCCCGAAAGTCCGACAACCAGTCTTACCAAGGGGTATCATGTTACCCAGTAACTGGGTTGTGGAGGTCAGATAGGCAGTCGCTCCATGTGAAATACTGGTATTCAGCTGCATCCGGTTAGACTGGAAGCCGACCCTAACATAGTTGGGAAAAGGCTAGGCAGATTTTTGATTTGGCATGAGAGTATTTTTTTTTTCTTTTCACAGTTATTTATTCAATGTTACTGTGGACGATTATAGCAAGATTTGGTGTAAATACTGTGTACAATAAAGTTGTATTTTGTTTTTCAGATCCACCAGTCTCCGAGTCAAAATCTTTGTTCTTTTTTCTTTAGAACCTTTTGAGTTAGTGAAGTGTAAAGTTTAAATAATAATGACAATGACACACATATTATTATAACACATGAACAAAGTGTTTTATTATATTAGGTTGGGGAAAAAGTCTTTTCGCATTATAGTATGTATGAACTTGTAATAAAATCTCTTTGGCTATACTATTTGTATCTGGCTGGTTTTGGTATCATTGAAAGTTTAAATTTTAAAGAACTAACATAATTCCAAATTCAAATTAGGAAAATGTGTGATTTTCATTTGTTTTTCGTACCGTCAAGATGAGTGAATCTAATGAAGAAATTCGATACATTTTAAAATTTTACTACAAAAAAGGTAAAAATGCAACGCAAGCCGCGAAAAAATATGGACCTAGTGTAGTGTCTGTGAGAGTAGCACAAATTTGGTTTAAGCGTTTTCAATCCGGAAATTTTGATGTCAAAGATGCACGTCGCTCTGGTCGCCCTATTACGGATAAAATGGATGCCAGTTTTGAAAAAGTGGAGCAAGATCGGCATATCAGTAGTTACGACGTAGCTGAAGAACTGGAAATTGACCACAAAACAGTTTTGAAGAAGCTGATAACTGGTGATGAAAAGTGGATCACGTATGACAAGAACGTGCGAAAAAGGTCGTGGTCAAAGGCCGGTCAGGCTTCACAGACTGTGGCGAAACCCGGGTTAACTCGCAACAAGGTGATGCTGTGTGTGTGGTGGGATTGGAAGGGCATTATTCATTATGAGCTGTTACCACCAGGCAGGACCATCGATTCTGAACTCTACTGCGAACAACTGATGAGATTAAAGCAAGAAGTTGAGAGAAAGCGGCCGGAATTAATCAACAGAAGGGGTGTGGTTTTTCATCATGATAACGCTAGACCTCTTTCTCAAGAAAATCAGCAAGCAAGCTGTATTCGCTACTAAAAATTGTTAATTTTTACATCACATAAGTACTACAACCACACTGATTTTGAATTATACAGAACTAATAATAATAATAATAACAAACAATATTATAGAACTGACATACTCTTTAGGAAATACACTATATGAATTAAAGATAGAAGAAGTGTTTTGTTTAATACCTAACGTCCAAGGTTCAATTGGTTCGAGTGACCTTCAATTAATACTGAGATTAAGCAGCGTACATACGCTTCCTTGTTACTGGTGTGTGATCTTGTAAAACTACGATGACTGGATTTTTAAGTGGTTTGACTGCAAATTACAACATTGGTATATTACGTTTTTTAATCAGTCAGTATGTTTTCTAAGAGACATACATAAATAATCATTGTATGGGTTTACATAGTAGCCAGAAATGTCGACTCCATCTGGCCTATTATTTTTTTTTTTTTAATGTGGCATATTATGTAGAAGTGATTCCGATAACCTATTAAAGAATTAACAATTTCATTTCATAGTGGCATTTCAGCAAAAAAAATAAAAGAATCCTAGAGATCATGAGCTCATAAAAAATCCAGGCATGATAATGGCTGACTTTTTGAGTTTGACTTTTGACTATGAGAAATCAATCAATCTGCCTAGCCTTTTCCCAACTATGTTGGGGTCGGCTTCCAGTCTAACCGGATGCAGCTGAATACCAGTATTTTACATGGAGCGACTGCCTATCTGACCTACACAACCCTGGGTAATATGATACCCCTTGGTAAGACTGGTTGTCAGACTTTCGGGCTTCTGACGACCCGTAACGACTGCCAAAGATCCACGAATGACAGCCGGGACCAACGGCTTAACGTGCTTTCCGAGGCACGGAGGAGTCTCGGTATGTGAAGATGGTCACCCATCTACAGACCAACCCCGGCAAGCGTAGCTTAACCTGATGGCTCAACCCGTGTGGCTGTTATTACTTAGCCACGAGCTCCTCTTTGACTATGATACTATTTTGACTATGAGAAATGAATAAATTAATAATAAATAGTAGCTCGTAGCCAAATAATAACAGCAGCACGGGTTGATCAATCAGGTTAAGCTACGTTTGCTGCGGCTGGTCCGTGGATCATGAGACTCCTGAGACCCCTCTGTGCAGCCACAACCCACGGCGCACCAATGTTCCAGGGTATAAACGCCTACTAGCCTCACTACTAGCTAGGCACCTATCACAAATAACCATAAAATACCAAGCACAATTAGAATATACCGTGACAAAATTATCAGAATATTTAACCGAAGCTTACTATGCATGCTGCAAGCTAAGAGCGAAACAAACCAAGGGCGAGAGAAATCCTTGGTGGAACGCTGAACTTAGCAAACTCAGAAATGCACTACGTAAGCAATTCAACAGAGCCAAAAACACTAGACTCCCGGATGACTGGGAAATATATAAAGAAACCCAATACACATACAAAAAGCAGATCAGAACCGCCAGGAGAACTGCGTGGCGTAAATTCTGCGAATCCATTGAGACGAACAACGAAGCTGCGAGGATAAGGAAGATCCTATCAACCGATCAGGGCCGAACCCTTGGCGCGCTGAAAAAACCCGATAATTCATATACATTAACCGACCAAGAAACCAGTCAAAATCAAAATCAAAAGTTATTTATTCAAACTAGGCTAAGAATCAGCACTTTTTGAACGTCAAAATTACTTAAGACAGTCCCCCAAAACGCCCGCCCTTCACCACTTCCTAGTGCTTTAGCTGGGGAGAAGAAGTGGCGCAACAAACTCCCTAGCAGCACAGCTGTCTGTTCAGTTAAAAAAAAAAAAAATGATTCTATATAACACTGCGCATAATAATTTAGGTACATTACGCAATACAAAACATTAAATTAAATTATTTACTTTATGTAAGCTAGCACACGCCGATATACCAAAAAAAAAAAAAATCGAAAACTATACTCAAGCAGAAACAAAATACAAAACTAAAAACGTAAGCAGAACTTTATACCCAAATAAAAGCCTCCAGTAATAAACGGCGTGCCCACTTACATATAGCAGTACATGTAGTCGTAACTCAAAGTCACAGATGATAAACTAGGACCATCGAAGTAAAATCAACAACGAGTTAAGTTACTAATAACAAAACAAAACCAAGGTCAGCAAGACGACCTGTCACCACAAGCAGCACCCGTTCACGAGTATAACGCAAAGATCAGCCATTACCCCCCTCGCCATATTTGAGGGAAGGACCCGACCCCCGACGCTACCGCAAGCAGTGACATCTAAGGGAGCATGACGAACTTGCTGCCGGTTGCTCGGGCAAGAAAAACTATGATCAATTGTCGAGGTCACTAGCTAACCACATATTGCAATACCACTCATAAAAAATAAATAAACATTGAAATGAGTAGATAGTAGAGAGTCAATAATAAATTAAAATAAATTGACCTTGAGAGTCAAACAAAATAAATAATTATATGAACTCATATAACCTGTCAGTAGGTATGCTAATTCTGGAGAAAGAACATAAACATTGTCTTAAGTTAAACACAGCGACCAACTATTCTTATCGTTTAAGTAATCGTTGATGGAATAGTATGCCTTTGAACAAAGGTTAGATTTTACTTTAGCTTTGAATGCATTAAAGGGCAAATCTAGCAAAGAAGAGGGTAGCTTGTTATAAAAAGATATACCAAGCCCAACAAATGAGTTATGAACCTTATGAAGCCGGTGAATTGGAGCACGTAATTTGTCCTTATTTCTGGTGTTAACATTGTGAATATCACTGTTTTTAGTGTATAAATGTATATTTTGTCTAATATATAAGATGTTGGCGAAGATGAATTGTGATGCCACCGTGAGATTACCAACCTGTTTAAAAAAATCTCTCAAGGAAACTCTGGCACCGAGCTGGTAAATTGCTCGAACAGCTCGTTTCTGAAGAACAAATATATTTTGAATGTCAGCGGCTTTGCCCCAGAGCAGAATACCGTATGACATAACGCTATGAAAATAACTAAAATAGACTAACCGAGCTGTATCAACGTCAGTGTATTGTCTTACTTTCCTGACGGCGTAGGCGGCTGAACTGAGCCTTCCCGCTAGGCTTGATATATGTGGGCCCCACTGAAGTTTGGCATCTACTGTTATACCCAGAAAAACTGCCGAGTCTACAGTTTTAAGCATCTCTTTATCTAAAACGATGTTGGGTCCTAGATTTCTAACATTCGGTAAGGCAAACTTTATACATTTCGTTTTCTTAGCAGTAAGGTCCTTCTGGAGACTCACTTCCCAAACTGTAAACTCTTGGAGGACAGGACGTGGGGGGCTGAACCAGAATGGACCCCAACAGATCACGACTGGGCTAGAGCCCACAATGTGGTAACAAAAGACCGAATAAAGTGGGCCATAAATACCTTCCAGCCATACAAGTCTGCAGGACTGGATGGCATCTTCCCAGCCTTACTGCAGTGGGGGGTAGATCATCTGATGCCATGGCTGGTGGAAATCTACCGAGCCTGCTTAGCATTTAGATACATACCCCTCGCATGGCGCGAAGTGAAGGTTATTTTCATACCCAAACCCGGAAAGACTGACTATACACAACCCAGGTCCTATAGGCCTATAAGCCTCACATCTTTTTTACTGAAAACCTTCGAGAGACTATGTGATAGACACATCCGAGATGGACCTCTTAGGATAAAACCACTACATAAACAACATGCATACTCCACTGGCAGATCAACGGAATCTGCACTACACACTGTGGTTTCCAAGATTGAGTGCGCAGTGGACCACAAATGCTCATCACTGGCCGCCTTCATTGACATTGAGGGTGCCTTCGACAAAACCATGTTCAACAGTATTGGCATGGCCCTAGACAGACACGGCATAGACTCAACCCTGAGTGGCTGGATCACAAACATGCTCAAACTGAGAGCTGTACAAGTGAGTGTGACAGTGAACGACACTACAAGGGCCATTGTAGCAAAGGGCTGCCCGCAAGGGGCCGTCCTTTCTCCGATGCTATGGAACCTGGTCGTAGACAGCCTTATTAAGACACTTAATGACAAAGGATATTTCACTGTTGGCTATGCTGATGACATAGCCATAATAATAAATGGCACCCACGAAAACACCCTATGTACCTAATCTTATGCGTCAGACCTTGAAGATAGTAGAGGACTGGTGCAATAAACATAAACTATCAGTAAACCCTACCAAAACCGAGCTGATTCTTTTTACAAAAATGAGGAAGCTGACAACACTACAACTACCACGATTCTTTGGAACTACCCTAAGCCTATCGACTGAAACTAAATACCTGGGCATCTTTTTGGATAAACAGTTGAACTGGGCTAGACATACTAATTACATCACCACAAAAGCCAGCATAGCCCTGTGGCAGTGTAAGAGACTGCTTGGAAGGAACTGGGGGATTAAGGTTACTGGCTATACACCACAGTTATCAGACCGATCATCACTTATGGCTCACTGGTCTGGTGGCCCAGGACAGACCTGAGCACAACCCGGAAAGATCTCGAAAAACTACAGCGATTCGCCTGTGTAGCAATCACTGGCTGCATGAGAACCGCACCTACGGCCGCGTTACAGGCAATGCTTGGACTGCCTCCACTACACCTCATTGTGAGGGAGGAGGCAGCCTTGGCCGCCTTTAGGCTCAATATAACCAGAACCCTGAGCAAGGACTCCAGGGTTAAGCACATACGCATTAGGGAGGATGCGATCAAAAGACAGCCAATGATGGCATCAGCCTGCGACAAAGCCCCGAAACAACATTACTTTCAAAAGCATTACAACATAATACTCACAGTATGCCTACTCGGGCCCGAACGAGCTGAGAGCTTACACTGACGGATCAAAGACCGACTCCGGAACCGGTGCCGGAGTCTTCTCGCACAACCTTTATTATTATTATTATTAACCTCAACCGAAAAATAAATCTTCATTATTATTAATATTATTATTAACCTCAACATAAACATATCCAGCCCGCTGGGAATGTTCAACACTGTCTACCAGGCAGAATGTGTGGGCATTATTCAAGCGGCGTATGCCATAGAGGCCAGGAGAGTTACGGATACCCATATACATATACTGTCTGACAGTACTCCAAACATTAGAGAAAAAATACATTACTTCAAGATTAATACTAGAATGTCACAATGCGTTAGAACGAGTAACGGTATCTAACCGCAATACAGTGACACTGCAATGGATAAAAGGACACAGTGGGTCTTTGGGTAACGATGCAGCGGACGAACGGGCTAGGAGGGCATCCAGTGCGTCAGTCTGTGGACCCGAACCAGTCGTACCCATCCCTTTCAACCAATTACGCAAGTGGCTCCAAGAGTTCACCCAAACACAAGTAGAGGAGTGGTGGTCCTCGACACCAGTGTGCAGGCAGTCCAAGGAGGCTATGCCAAGACTAAAAGGCAAACTAACCAGGCGACTTTTACGCCTGGACAGGAATGGCCTGCGCCTGATGACAGGGACCATCACAGGACACTGCTCGCTGAACAAACACTTCTACACAATGGGCATAACGGACAGCCCTCTATGCAGAGCCTGCATGGAGGCTGAGGAAACCGTTCCGCATGTGCTCTTCGAGGGCACAGGCGTTGCCCCCAGATTAGAATAGAAACCCTCGGGGCACCCAGATCTTTCACAGATGTTCTGAACAGACCAGAAACCGTGACTAACTTCTGGAGAGAGGTGGACTGGTTGGAATAAAAACTGACGGCCGCTATGGCTCACGCACAATGGTCCACTTGAACGATTAAGTGCGGAAACCAAATCCAATAACATAGAACATAGAACCCCTCTGTGCCTCAGAAAGCACGTTAAGCCATTGGTCACAGCTGTCATTTGTGGCGTTACGGGTCGACAGAAGCCCGAAAGTCTGACAACATCTTACCAAGGGGTATTGTATTACTAAATAACTGGGTTCTGAAGGTCAGATAGGCAGTCGCTCCATGTAAACTGGTATTCAGCTGCATCCGGTTAGACTGCAAGCCAACATAGTTGGGAAAAAGCTAAGCAGATGATGATAAATAACAAATAAATAATGAGCGATAGCAGATTTGTGAGGATGGGCTCAAAAACTTCCGGCGACTTCGTCTGTGTGAAATTACATGTACTCCCGACTCACCCCTTCATATCGCATCACCTGCCCATGCTATTACTTCATTTTCGCTTAGCATTCTTTTTCTTTTTGCTCGGCTCCTAAAGGCCATGGCATGATGTTAAACAGCCTTCCAGCCATCCTCAACAAATGGACTATCAAACACAAAAATAAATTTTAAATCTGACTGGTGGTTCTAGAGATTAGTGCGTTCAAACATACAAACAAACATGCAAATTCTTCAGCTTTATTATTAATAAAGATATACATTATTTTAATTGAGGCGTGGAACTTACAAATGGGCTAAGTGCCTAAAAAATCGGAATCTACTTTTTGCGTTCTAAAGGTGCTACGTTAGACAGCCATTTCATTTCAAACGTGCTAAGTGCCAACAACAATTTATTTTTAAAGTCAAAATTGTTGTTGGCGCTTAGCACGTTTGAAATGAAATGGCTGTCTAACGTAGCACCTTTAGAACGCAAAAAGTAGATTCCGATTTTTTAGGCACTTAGCCCATTTGTAAGTTCCACGCCTCAATTATCAAGAAGCAGGAATTAAAATATTTGTTGATAACAAACAAAGAAAAGTGTGACCAATCTTAGAATGTTCTTCAGCATTTCAAATAGTTCCCAGTTAGTTTATTTATAAAGCCACTTTGATGTTTGAATAATAGTGCCTAATAAAATATTTCCCAATGATATCATTTATATTTCTGGCAATATTCCAACCATATGTTTTAGAAGATTTTTGTTTTGATTTAATATTTAAGCTGATTCTATTCCACCACAAAACATTTATGTAAGTACTTGTCTAATAATAAATTGCTATGAAAATTAGTACTTTAGACATGCTATAGAACAAATCAGTGACCTGAAACACTTAACCATTCTATGAATAAACTCAACATCAATTACATTACTATTTCAAAAATGTTCTCAGTGCCAAGTCAATACGCGGCAGAAAAAATAATAAGGCTTCCCAACTTACTTGCTAAGTACAAATCACGCTCGCCTTCGACGATACCAGCAAACAGGTTTTATCGCACCACAGGCACTAACTAATAAACTGTAATTACCTCCATAACAAACACTAATACCGCCAATATTGCAAAGAAAAAGGGGTGTCTTCCGCGACAAAATTGAATCTATTTAAAATATATCAGTAGCACATACGTAAAACTTGGCACTGTCAGCCCGCAACAAACATGTTTAATAACAAAAATATGCAATATACTTACGTAATACACTCTAATTAACAGTCAGAACACAAAACATCACAGAGGTAATTGATTCTGAATATCGCCGATCAGATTTTTTTTCACACACTAAATTCGCTATTAAAAATAATTATCACAAAGAATTTTTATTTACAGTAATTAATGGTGTTCACTTCTTACACGTACAATTTACAGTTCATTTTAGTAATAATTCATCTAATTTAGAAAGAAACTCGTTAGTATGAAACACCATTTTGAAAGATTGAAGAAAAGATCGTCAAGGATTTTTCTTCCCCTTCTTTCATGTCAACTGGTTGCGTCATTGCGGCAATTTGACGTCTGTTGCACTGGGGTTACCAGAAATTATTTCTATATTTACCACTTGGCAAATTGGTTACTTCAAGTGGAAGTTTGTATATAATATTAATTAATTGTATTTAAGATGACCAGCCATTGATTCAAATAAAATAAAATGTATAAATTAAATAAATAAAGTAAACAACAGTAACATTATTGGCACTTATTTATTTCTACAATCAAAATTACTATTATATTTATTTTTTGTTTTTAGTGTTGACAACTGAGGAAAATTGCGGAGTCGACTTCATGTTCTTTGACTAGTTTGTGTTCTAAACATAGTAAACTAGTATAAAAATAAATCAAATTATCTTACGTTTGACTCTTTTAATTATTTAGAAATAGTTTGATTTCAGTTTTATGTGAGACAAGTGACCCGCCCCTGCTTCGTCCGGTTTTTACTGCTTGACAAAACATAGTGATTTCTTTATTATGTGTAAGTTTAATATTAATGTATTATAGGTAGGTACCTACCTACACATAATCCTTCCGGAATAAATTCTCTAAATTATGGTGAAAACCGCATCGAAATGCGTTGCGGAGTTTAAAAAAGAACACGGTCACACAGACAGACACGAAAAGCGATTCAAATTTATATTATTATTTATATTTGGATATAGAAGCCTATTATAGTTTTTCCTACAAGATTATTATTTATTTCTTCGTTTATGGGAAATTTAATATGAGAGCAACATTATTTCTTTCCCATATTATTGAAGTTGCGTTCGTAAATTGCAATTTTCATGACAAAGTGGCGTTCACAAATTACACAGGAATAATATTTTAATACCATGTAATTTTATATTTTGAAACTATGAAGTTATACCTGTACGTACTCCTATTATTCTATACTATGCAATAACCAAAAATCCTAGCAAAATTTCTAGTACCTATTAGTTTACCGGCTTTCATATCCTCGGTTCATGGCACTGAGAAATTAATCAGGAAAATCCTAGCCTCGTTTCACTGAGGCTATGGATGCCTGGAGATTCGCTTGCCCGAATTCAGATCTACCCGACAATCCATCTTCCCAGAGACTTTACTTGAAACGTCTGCTTCTACTGCGGAGCGTGCGCGCTTGCTAGCTGTGGGTATGTGGGAATCGGGTCTGTGGCTCCATGCACTATCATCGTCAAATATAGGCACTTTGTTCGGCGACACTACTTTCCGCCTCGCCGCTTCCCTGCGACTAGGAGGTCCCTGTTGTTCTCCTCATCGCTGTCACTGCGGCAAAGTTGTCAACAGCCTCGGACATCACGGCCTGTCTTGCGGGTCGCTTAGCGCGGCATGCGAACAATAATGACATCATCCGACGAGCTCTTGTCACCGTGTCGGCGTTCCAGATGTATTAGAACCCAATGGCTTGGCACGCGACGATGGCAAGAGACTGGCCGGCATGTCTTTATTTCCATGGAAGGTGGATAGACCTTTAGTGTGGGACGCAACGTGTGTCGATACTCTTGCGCCATCCCAGCTTCCTGGCACAGTTTGCTGTGCTGGCGCTGCTGCTGCGGCTGTGGAAAACCTCAAGCGGCGGAAGCTCTTATCAGTAACTATATTTTTGAGCCGTTTGGGGTTGAAACTCTCGGGCCGTGGGGTCCGAGTGCTCATGGTTTGTTCAACGAAATCTCCAAACGACTGGTTGACACTTCTCGTGACCCAAGGGCTGACTTCTACCTTGGTGGAATTTTTCGACGCCATATTTAATTTTTTTTTATAGTTTTAAGTACCTAGTTAGTTTAGGTTATTATATTTTTAACTTAATTATTTATAACCCTGTAATTATAAAGAAACCCTAAGTGAAAGTGAGGTACCTACTTAAATATGATTTAATCATAACCAAATCGTAAGTTACAGTTCTAACTTCAGTTTTCATAAACTCAGTCGAAAACTGCTTGTGTATTTCATCAGGAATCAGCACCCTAATTGCGTAACACACTATAGATCGGAATCTGAATCATTTTGAAGCAAATTGCTAATCCATTGCTTCATATGTTCGAAAATTTTGTCTCGTCAACAACGTAAATAACGCAATGAATGTTGTTGAACTGTCAAAGTGAAACCGATACCGACTGATAGTGTGTTAGGCAATTAGGGCACAGGTTAAAATGTTTCAATTTATTTACAACGTGAACAGCATTGTTGATGTTATATCTCAGAAATCGTGACATAACTTGTGTGTTGAAAACCTAGGTAGGTATGTCACGAATTTGGCGATAAACTCATCAGCAGGATAGTTAAGATCTTCGCCTTGACAATATCAGCTCCTCGGTAAGATAATATTTCGTGATTAGGTATTTTCAAACCATGTAATGATGACATTAAAAGATATAATTTTGTTAGTCTTAAATGTTGTGTCATCGTAAGTTGTTGGATGTTTCTCCGTTTTGGCGAAAAACACTTTCTGGTGGCATATGTTTTTTTTGGAAACAACTGACACTGAGGCTGATTTGCTAAATAGCTCTCATGGAATGAACTTGAAGGCGCATTGTTCAATATTATGCATATACCTTTCAAAAACAAAGAAAACTAACAAAACATCACGCAAATCGTCATTCACCTCCGTTTCCAAACATCACCAAGTATAAATTACGACACCAACTCTTGGTGTCGTAATTTATACAATCGACAGAATGAAAAAAAATACTTGACGATAATTTTAAACTAATAACCGCCCAAATAGAATACTTAAGTAAAAAAAAAAAAATCAAACAGATTTGTAAAAAAAAACAATATTTTTGTTTAACCTAAAGCTTTGTCACAAAAAAAAAAAACGTCATTAGTCGCATCAATATTTGCAAATATGTAGCGAGGTAGGTATATGCATATATTGAATAAAGCACCTACAAGTTCATCCCATCATATTTTTTTAGCAAAACAGTCATGTGTTTAATTAACTGTTTTCAGAAAAAAAAAAAATCATATGTCACTTATGATGTGTTTTTAGCAAAAACGGAGAAACACCCAGTTACAGAAGGTAGGACCATCAAGTCAAGGCCACGGGCGGCAGTCTCGACATTCGTAACGATAGCTTTACGAATGAAATCGCTCGTTAAGTCCTAATGGAGTACTAAGACGGTCAAAATTGCTTGACAAGCACGAAAAAACCATTTACAGTTTCAAACCAGTTGCGGTTAATTTGAAGTGGCCAATAATTGTCTTTGAAAAAACCTAACTATTACCATTTTGCCCGTCTAGGTACCTACCCCATTAGGACTTCAAGCGAGCGATTTCAATCGTAAAGCTATCGTTACGAGTGTCGAGACTGCCGCCCCTGCGGTTCTCGCCGCAACTGGTTTGAAACTGTAAATGGTTTTTTCGTGCTTGTCAAGCAATTTTGACCGTCTTAGTACTCCATTAGGACTTAGCGAGCGATTTCATTCGTAAAGCTATCGTTACGAATGTCGAGACTGCCGCCCCTGGGAGGGCCTAACTGTAGGTAGGCATCATAATGAGTCATTATATTTATAGTGCTATGGCGGCATTTTGACGGAAGGCTAGCTGGGTACCTAATCATTTTATTGCTTTATGAATTTGAATTGGTTTTAGGTAAATAGGTACTTTTAGAATCATAATGCCGCCGATTCCAATGTTCACAAACTAAACTAAATTAAAGTTCTGTGCAACTTTTTCATTCTATTTCATTAAGGAAAGGACAGAAGATAAATATTAGTTAATTCCTGTCAAATTAGTCAACGCCTAACGTAAATTGACGTATTTTTAGTAGGCAATTTTTTAATCACGTCTATACTTGTCTATGGAGTATCTTAATTTGACAGGACTAAGTGTACGACCGTTATATGATATGTTCTGACAAAATACCTGGCTTTTCGCTTTCAGCAGGGCTGACTGGGCAGCCCCAAATTCCGAACTGAATTTGCAAGGTTCTCGATCAGTCTAGCTGGGGGATATGCCACGCCACGCTTGTCGGTTTGTGGTCTTCATTCAAAGGCTCGTCTGATCTAACAGCCATCGAGACAAAATGCATGATGTCTGTTTGTTTTATCTTATCTTGAGGAAGAAGGAAGTTTTCATCTTTTAAAAATGAAGAAAACGTCATCTATATCTCCAAAAATATTTATTATTATACAATTTTATTTACTTAGTAAATACTTATTGAAAACTTTTTCATAAGTATTTAATTAACCTACTTACTATTTACCTAGGTATGCACTACAATCTACAATCTTACCAGTGTCTACGACTACGTAGATTCGTAAAGTGTGCTACACCAACAGGAATTATTTTGATGATTTTAGTTTGAGCCATCAACCGGAGTTAGTGTTCTCATTTGAAATATCAGTTTAAAAAATAAACGGCCAAGAGCGAGTCGGACTCGCGCACCGAGGGTTCCGTAGGTACCATAAAATAAGTATGCTATTTAGAGACATCGTTTTATTTTTCCCGTAATCTTTACATAAACTTCTATCACAGAATAATTTCAGAATTTTCTCTATACAAACTTGATGAGATAAGGGTAATATGTATCTATTTATTAATATGTATATATTTATTTATTTCTGCAAAATGTCATCTAAAACTATTCCAAAATTCAAGTTGATAGCATTAGTAGTTCTTGAGATATCTAACTGTGACAGACAGACAGACAGAGTCGCACCATAAGGGTTCCTTTTTACCATTTAGGTTGGGCCCCCTAAAAATCTACTGTTTTTGTGTAAACTTCACAGGCGTGATGGGTACTCGTATCAATATCTAAACACAATAAAACAAAAAAAAATCTGATTTTCTCAACTCATAGGTACCTATTAGTTCTAGTAAAATACTACCAGCAGACGCTAACTCCACAAAAAAAAAAAATCAAACCTTTTTATTGTTATTTTATCGTGTTTGGTCATCAATACCCATCTCGTCTGCACAGTTTCGCTAGCTAATTTAATTTGACCCCGTATAGGTTTTTATTCCGACCTCTACGCGGGCGAATCCGCGGGCAAAAGCTAGTACGAGTATGTCTGGACCTCGGAAGACGGAGTTACAAGATTCTTCTAACGAGTACCTAGAAGGAAGTATTTCAAAGTATGCGTGCACTCGGGAATGTGTTACCAAATCCACACATAAAAGGTAGAGGAAATCTACAAAATATTTCACAATAGTGCACTATTTTAGTAGACAAGACAACCCACCCATGATATGTGTACTGCGTTACATTGGTATCGAAACCAACATGTGGCCATCTGTGACGAACTGTCACATTGACAAACATACAGGCGTTACAGAACGTGTTTTATGTAGACCACTGTGTATATGTGGTTATTATTACCTTGTGAAATAATCAAATAACATTTTGAGCTGGGCAAGAGATTATTTCTAATTCAGAGTACCTATTGCAAAAGTCGAGCAAAACAAAGGCACTGCCGTACGTACCATCCTTTTCTCGAAGCCATTCGGGAGATTTTCTACCCCCTGTAACTTTCGGTGTGGAACAAACAAGAAACATAAAATAATCTAAATATAGTTTGACCAAGACCGCTATACCGCGCCGTAGGTATGTGCGCGGCGAGACGGGGGGCAGTGCAGGCCGCTCATTCGTCAACGCTCATGGCGTCCTACCGCTCATTCGCCAGCACTGCACCCCGCCTCGCCGCGCATTCCTTTGGCGCGGTATAGCGGTCTTGGTCAAACTAAAGCTGTATTTAAATTTCTAGGCAACACCCATTTGACATTCCTGTAGGTAAACGAAAATTTATCTTCAAGGTCTGGTCTTCGGATCCTCTGCACCCTAATTGCGTAACACACTATCAATCGGAATCTGAATCATTTTGAAGAAAATTGCTAATCGATTGCTTCATATGTTCGAAAAATTTGTCTGCTCAACAACGTAAATAATGCAATGAATGTTGTTGAACTGTCAAAATGACACGATTCCGATTGATAGTGTGTAACGCAATTGGCCCGTTGCGGGGCAATTGCGTAACACACAAGCAATCTAAACTAAAATTATACATTATAAGGGGCTGATTTTTCAATAGTCATGTAACTTTTATCTGAAGAATAAATATGACAGTATGACATAATATTTTCTATACAAAAGCTATCATACCGCCTTAATTATTGGGATATTATTAATTGCACATCAAATAAACAATGACCTATCAATTTATTTCCATCATTTATATACTTTTTTACATCAAAAAAATACTGACTGCACAGCAAATTAACCAGAGCGTACATACATAATACTCAGACTCATAGCAAAAGGACATGGTGACTAATATTAACTCCGAGGTTAGGTTTGGTTAGGTTACTTTAAACCCTTTACACATAAATAGGAGCTCCGTTCTCCGTTCTGCGCTAGTCATTATTAAGCTTTATTGCGGTGCGCTACGAATATAAATTGTTTCTTATTTAGTTATATTTTGAGTTGAGTATTTTGCTGTGCAATCAGTAGATAGTTAATTTTGATTGGAATTCGGATTATTTTTGGATACAAAAAGTAATATTTTGATTTGCGTTTAAATACTACCCTTAATTATTCCATATTTCGCCATATTTATTATTAAAAGTTATCTGACGATTGAAAAATTAGCCTTAATTATACTAAAACTATTATTATCTTTCTAAACACTAAGTTAATAAAGTTCAATTTTCTAGATGGGCCATCGCATTAGGGTGGGTAGTGATCCCTGTTGTCAATATTGCTGGCAGGGTATATTGTCTTGTCACCGTCAAATGCACAAAAAGATATTAGAAAATGCAACATTCACTTCCATAAAATGCTATACCTACCTACCAATTTTGTACATTAATGTATATATTGTATGAAAGGCTCGTGGCTAATTAGTAATTACACAACATATTTAACAGCTGCACGGGTCGATCGATCAGGTTAAGCTACCCTTGCCGCGGTCGGTCCGTGGATGGGTGACAATCTTTACATACCGAGACCCGTGTCTCGGAAAGCACGTTAAGCCGTTAGTCCCGGCTGACATTCGTGGATCTTTGACAGTAGTTACGGGTCGTCAGAAGCCCGAAAGTCTGACAACCAGTCTTGCCAAGGGGTATCGTGTTGCCCAGTAACTGGGTTGTAGAGGTTAGACTGGAAGCCGACCCCAACATGGGAAAAGGCTAGGCAGATTGACTACGTAAAGATTTCCGTCTCATCCCCACTATTAATATCAGTCAACCTTTTCCAATAAACGTTCTCCTCTTTCAGCCCTTTTGCCCCCAAATAGAACGGATACTCTATTGTAGTGGCCAAATAGAAAATACCTATTTTTCTTCTATCTATACCCAAACCCATGACAACAGTTTCCATAGGAACATTGCTATAGCACTCCGAATCCCTCGCCTGCTGAATATTTTTACACTTCATGCCAATAAACTTTCTAGGATTCTTCAGAGCTGATACCCATAAGGGTAGGACCCTAAAATGACTGCAAGTTGTCGTGCATGGGTAGATGTTGATATCTGAAGGTTGGTACTCCCCACCATTGACGTAAATATCCACATGTCCCATAGGAGTAGCCATCCCATAGCCATCAATGTTCGTGTGTATTACTTGGACGAAATCTGCATCGGAAGCATCGAGTCGATCTTTTGGTCCTAAGTTTCGGAAACATGGTCCTGAAGGTTCTAAAGCAGATATCGTGGATATGTTTCGGCCTGTCATGGTGTGGAAGTGTTTGGCTATGAAGCTAGCTGTGTGGCAGCCTAGGCTGAAACCTAGTAGTTCTAATTTGGATGGATCCAGGCCGTATTGTGTGAGTTGGACCAGGATTTCGGCGACGTGCTTGCCTACGGGACGCATGAGGCGAGTTGCCCTGAAATGAATAATACAAAACGTTACAACGCTACTTCAAATCATCAAAATTATTGTTAAAAATATACTGGAAGGATTATAGGTACTTTGATGAACTAAAACAAAATCCTATACTATAATATTAAATGAACAATATTCGTAATCACGTTCTCGAAAACGGCTTTAACGATCTCGATGTAAGTTGCAATATAGGGATTTACGGGGACGAAAAGTCGATATAGCTAGATCTCATAACTGGGAAAATTCGAAAAATATGTTTTTTTTTTCATCAGAGCAGAGCTCGGTCGCCATACTATGTAACTACTATTTTGACTTAATTTTCCTTCAAAATATATTTAACAAAAACTTTTTAGCAAAAAATAAAACCGACTTCCAAAACAAAACACTACAAAGTGAAAAATAACTTTAATTTCGATAGTCGGTGTCTTGGGTTTTATATTTTCGTTTTTTGCCACCGACTTCCGAAATTAAAGTTATTTTTCACTTTGTAGTGTTTTGTTTTGGAAGTCGGTTTTATTTTTTGCTAAAAAGTTTTTATTTTTCACTTTTTAGTTGTGGAACCTACCCCACACTAATTGGAATACATAATTGAGCACAATAATTGTAGATATAGCCATGTAAATAACAGTGATAGGAAGTTATTAAAACACCATCATATCATCCACATAAAATAAGTGGGAAATATACGCATTATTGAAGCTAACTCAAAAACTTCCCAAGCAAAGTTAATAAAATTTATATGGGACCACCTCGGAAATATACCCTATCAAACAAAACAAAAATTTTCTAAATCGGTCCATGCGTCTTTGAGTAATCGCGTAACAAACATACAAAAAAAAAACATACAGACGAATTGATAACCTCCTCCTTTTGGAAGTCGGTTAAAAAGACCAGCAACTTTTATTGCCTTTAGTATAGGCCAATGTGTTTTCATTGTGCAAGTCAAGATATTTTTAACCAGCTTCAAATAAAGGAGGAGGTTCTCAATTTGACTGCATTATTTTTTTGTTTGGTAGATCATACTTCAAAAGCAAAACAATTTATATGGGTTTAAATTGTATTTAATGACTGAATTACTTTGCTTGGGTAAGTTTAGAGTTAGCTTCGATAATACGTATTTAATCCACTTTGTGTATCTTGATGATGTTTTAATAGTTCCCGTTACTGTTGTTTACATAGCAAGTAGTGGTATACGAATAGGTGTGGGGTAGGTACCAACCATAACTAAAAAATGAATAATAAAAAACATCCGACTACTTACCAAAAAAAAAAAACACTACAAAGTGAAAAATAACTTTCATTTCGGAAGTCGGTGGCAAAAAATTTAAATACAGATCCAAAGACACCGACTTCCGAAATTAAAGTTATTTTTCACTATGTAGTGTTTTTTTTATTGAAGTCACTTGTTTTTTTTAAGTAGCACAGTCGATAGTCCCATGCAGACAAGTGACCATAAAAGGCTTTTTTGTGTTTCGTTTTTTTTTTTCTTCTTCTTTCATCAAGTTATAATATTAGTACTCACAAATGATAATGCACAGTAGCGAATCTCTGGTTATCGACCAAGATGACGTTGTATCCTTTGTCTTCATACTCGTTGGCGAACATCGCTGATATCGGCAGGTTGGGGCTGTCCAGGTAACCGATAGCTACTAGTAGCGTCCTCCTGGAAAAAAAATCATCGTTACTATACTCTTGCAACATCCTTATTTATTTTATTAACCATTGGTTTAGATAAACGTTTTCAGTTCCAAAAGAAAAAGAAAGGTTGATAAAAAAAGGCCCAGGAAAGGATGAATCGTGGGTTCAGGTGGTGTCAAGCAAGCCGCTGGCACCCATCTTGGATTAAGAGCACCATACTGCATCCAGTTATCCCACCTAAACAAACAGCGTGTCCCATCAATTAAAACTAAATGGTGGAGCTCGTGGCTAAGTAATAAAGCTACGCTTGCCAGGGTTGGTCTGTGGTCGATGATCATCTTTACATACCGAGACTCCTGATAAAGACAAGCAATGATATTTTATAGACAGAGTTCATAGTAACAAACGTTTAAAATCAGGTCGTGCTCAATGTCCCAAAAAAGAGCGTCGTGTTTTTTATTATTAAGCCTTGCTTGACGCGGACTAAAGACAGCCATATGTGTCCCAATTGGGACGTTTTTGAGTCTTCACAAAACACGCGGGGTCCCGACTGTCATTCGTGGTTTTTGACAGTCGTTACGGGACGTCAGAAGCCCGAAAGTCTGACAACCAGTCTTAGCAAGAGGTATCGTATTACCCAGTAACTGGGTTGTGGAGGTCAGATAGGCAGTCGCTCCATGTAAAATACTGGTATTCAGCTGCGTCCGGTTAGACTGGAAGATGACCCCAACATAGTTGGGAAAAGGCTAGGCAGTTTGGAGCTACGGGCTGTCATCGCGATTTCGGTCAACTATGCGTTGTAAATTACTTAAGTAAGTACGAACCTCATAAAATTAATCCTAGGATCCTTAGCAATGTTCCTAGCGTTCCAATAAGAATACTTCTGCCTGCTTCGTCCGTTGCCTTGAACCACGAACGACAAGTACTTCAGCTGGCTCTTGGGAATCACTGCCGGTTTTGTAGAGCCTGGACCTGGATCAAAAAAATAGGATACTTTGTTAATATTAGGTTGGGGAAAAAGTCTTTTCGCATTATAGTATGTATGAACTTGTAATAAAATCTCTTTGGCTATACTATTTGTATCTGGCTGGTTTTGGTATCATTGAAAGTTTAAATTTTAAAGAACATAATTCCAAATTCAAATTAGGAAATTTTTCGTACCGTCAAGATGAGTGAATCTAATGAAGAAATTCGATACATTTTAAAATTTTACTACAAAAAAGGTAAAAATGCAACGCAAGCCGCGAAAAAAATTTGCGATGTTTATGGACCTAGTGTAGTGTCTGTGAGAGTAGCACAAATTTGGTTTAAGCGTTTTCAATCCGGAAATTTTGATGTCAATCAATCAATCAATCAATCATTTATTCATTTGCGAATATGGGTACAAAAGAAAAGGTCTCAAAACAAACAATAGTGTCCATTAGCCATATCCTACCCTAGGGCATGCAAATTTACAAATACACAGGTATCTACTAAACTAGAATTTTAACAATAAAAGACATTATTTAAAACATCGTACGGAGTAACATTATATAACTTTACCCTGTAAATAAATTCACTGACAGAGTAATATGCTTTTTTTAGCAACATTGTTTTTATACTGTTTTTAAATACATTTAAATCACCTATCTCCAGAAGTGAATTTGGTAAATGGTTATATATGCGTGGAGCCATACATAGTATACTTTTATTTAATAACGCTGTTTTATTGCTTGGTCAATGTCAAAGATGCATGTCGCTCTGGTCGCCATATTACGGATAAAATGGATGCCATTTTTGAAAAAGTGGAGCAAGATCGGCATATCAGTAGTTACGACGTAGCTGAAGAACTGGAAATTGACCACAAAACAGTTTTGGCGCATTTGAAAAAAACTGGGTACACAAAAAAGCTCGACATTTGGGTACCTCACGAGCTCACTGAAAGAAACCTAATGAACCGTGTACTCATTTGTGATTCTTTATTACGACGTAATGAAACCGAGCCAATTTTGAAGAAGCTGATAACTGGTGATGAAAAGTGGATCACGTATGACAAGAACGTGCGAAAAAGGTCGTGGTCAAAGGCCGGTCAGGCTTCACAGACTGTGGCGAAACCCGGGTTAACTCGCAACAAGGTGATGCTGTGTGTGTGTGGTGGGATTGGAAGGGCATTATTCATTATGAGCTGTTACCACCAGGCAGGACCGTCGATTCTGAACTCTACTGCGAACAACTGATGAGATTAAAGCAAGAAGTTGAGAGAAAGCGGCCGGAATTAATCAACAGAAGGGGTGTGGTTTTTCATCATGATAACGCTAGACCTCACACATCTTTAGCCACTCAGCAAAAATTAAGAGAGTTTGGCTGGGAGGTGTTAATGCATCTGCCGTATATTCCTGACCTTGCACCTTCAGATTTCCACCTGTTTCGGTCTCTTCAGAATTCTTTAGGCAGTGTCAGGTTAACATCACGAGAGGACTGCCAAAACCACTTGTCGCGGTATTTTGACCAGAAGTCCCAAAATTTCTATAGCAATGGGATCATGTCCCTACCTACAAGATGGCAAAAAGTTATCGAACCAAATGGTACCTACATACTTTAGTTAAATGTAAATAAACTATATTAAAATGCGAAGAAACTTTTTCCCCAACCTATTATTTGTTATCAAAGGAGCTGGTATTAAATTATAAAAATAAATAATAAATATTTATTATCCACCTGATTGTAAGACGTAACCGCCGTCTCTGGACTTCTCTTCTGGCAATACCAGAGGAGTCGCAGGTGCTTTGTCATTGCATTATCAGCCTATAATGTTCCCACTGCTAGGACACAGAGAGAGGAGAAGGAGTTGGCCACAATCCACCACGGGGGCCCAGTGCGTGTTGTAGATGTCACATGTCTTCGAATTTTTGCTTCTAGGACATGCCGGTTTCCTCACGATGTTTTCCTTCACAGTTTTGAGAGCAGCGGTGATGAAATAATTTACACATAGTAAAGCGCCTGCCTGGGTTCGAACCTACGACCACAACACAACACTAAGCCAACACGATACAACACTTCCAACTCGTAAGTCGCGGCTGTTACGACGCGCGTTGAAATATCTCATGTGCTTGTATAAGTAACTAGCTTTCTCGAGCGGCTTCGCCCGCGTGGAACTCGGTAATTATCCCACGGGAACGTACTACCAGGATAAAAAGTATCCTATGTGTTAATCTAGGTTATAAACTATTTATGTGCCAAATTTCATCCAGATCCGTTCAGCCGTTTTTGCGTGATTGAGTAACAAACATCCAAACTTTCTCAATTATAATATTAGTAGGATTACACCGGCACCCACACCCTTCAAACGGGAACACAGCAATAAGTATGATGGCAGTACTTCCCCAGTCATCTCTTTCACAAAGTGCTCTCGTCTCATCTCCCTAGCCTTTTCCCAACTATGTTGGGGTCGGCTTCCAGTCTAACCGGATGGAGCTGAATATCAGTATTTTCCATGGAGCGAATGCCTATCTGACCTCCCAACCCAGTTACTGTATAACACAATACCCATTGATAAGACTAGTTGTCAGATTGTCTTGCTTCTGAGGACACGTAACAACTGTCAAAGATCTATAAACGACAGTTTTTTTATGCTTCTCCCGCTCTGGTTGGAGCGCGAGGGCGTTTCAGACTTTTACTGACATAAATCCACCCCTATTCCTTCAGTTGCCTGTGCCAGGGCCACGGTAACTCTTTCAAATATCCCCCGACCCTGGCAGACAACCCGATCTACATAAACCCATCCACAGTCCGCACCGACCCCGGCAAGCGTAGCTTAACCTGATCTTTCGACCCTTCCTGCGGCTATTATTACTTAGCCAACAGTCCCTGGTTTAGATAGCTGTGGCTGAATAAAGAGAGCTCTACTAATATACACTTACGCAAGTGTTACCAAAACGTAATTTAATTTCATCCTTACGTCAATGTGACAGGGAAACCTAGCACCGCATTCTCTATCATTAAAAAAGATTGTCTATCATCAAAATGTAGCGCGTTACCGCACTGTAATGGGTTAGTGCGTAAGAACTGTGGCTTAGAATGGATGGTGTAGAAGCAAAAAGTTACCTAAGTGCGTCAAATTGCCTAGTTTTAAAAATAATGCCTGCTTTTCTAGCTTCTGGCACTATCAAAAAAAAACTTTTTTTTTTTTTAAAACCGACTTCCAAAAAAAAACACTACTTACAAATTGAAAATTAACTTTAATTTTGGAAGGCGGTGGCAAAAACTAAAATACAGATCCAAAGACACCGCCTTCCGAAATTAAAGTTATTTTTCAATTTGTAGTTTTTGTTTGGAAATCGTTTTTTTTTTTTGTAAAAAGGTTTTTTATTTTTCACTTTTTAGTGGGTCAGTTTGTAATTTATCTAAGTTGCAATAGCCTAATGTCAACTGCTCATCACCTTTTACACAATATTGCTTTTCCTGGTCCAGGGACTTAATTGTTGAGGAGTTATCCTAGTAAGAACCAGAAGAATTGGAGTTGATGGTGAAGTTACGATCAGCTCCACTTCACCATAATTATGCATTATGACGGGCATACATTGCTTAGCAACCATATTAAAGTACCCGTGAAATAGTTATTATTGAGTAGTTCCGATGGCCATCTGTGATCTTCATCATCAGTTCCACTTCACCAAATGGTACTTTCCGAGAGCAAATGCACGAGTTACTATAAAAAATACCCAAATCTCTATAGGGAAACAGGGTTTCCCTCGGTTTCCATGATATCCCCTCAACAAATTCTGACGTGGTGACAATGGGACCACCTCGAGAGCACAACTGACATTCATAAAAAAAATATATATATACGCGACGAATTGAGAACCTCCTCCTTTTTTTGAAGTCGGTAAAAAAAACAGATTATTTCGCTTACTTCTCGGAACCTAATTAAATATATTTACCGATGGCCCTAGCACGACCGCGCTCGGTAATCGTACCTACACAGTAAAGAATGATTTAGACAATTGAAAATATTCGTTTTGCAATAAATATTGTTTAAGTTCTTCACCTAGTTATAAGACTATATCTATGGGTGATACTTATTGTGCTTGCCAAAAATGTAAACCAAAATGCTATTTTCGATTCAACAATCGTTCAAAATATTACGTTAGTTACATTACACCCTAACCTAATACAATTGCGTAACACACTTTCAATCACGATCATATCGATGGAACCATTTCCTTCGTACCTTCGACTTTGTCTGCTCCACAATGTGAATTAAACTGTCAAAATGAAACCCATTCCTACTGTAAGTGTGGTACATAATAGGCAACCTTACTGCCAATAGCTCCCGCTAGAGGGCACCATTGCACTAGATAAAACAAAGGTTTTATAAATTCCTTAATAATTTTGAATAGTAAATAATTTAAATATTAAATTTAATACATTTCATGAGACCGTACTATTGCATTAAGTAATGAAATCTGTAATTACAGTTTTAAAGGAAAAAAATAAATAATGTAAAGACATACTAAAAAAGCGGCTAAAATTATATTGAGTTGAGAAAGCATACTACAGTATTTTAGAATTTTTAAATGACAAAGTGTAATATTACGAATTTAGCAAATATTTACTGACATTTTATATTTTTGACTATTTATAAAATTCAACAATTTAATTAAAATCTACAATTTATTGTTTAAATTTAATTTTTAGTTTGTGTGAAATAATGTTTATAGCTTTGTTTAAATAGCTTTGAATTACTTTTATTACCTATGTCCTATGTATTTGTATATTTTGTATGCCCCAAAGGCCGAACATGATGGATCTTTTTGTTTATGAACAACCTGCATGCCAGGTATACTCATGTTTCTACAAATAAATGACTTATGACTTAAAGAGAAAACATGCAAGTTTAGGCCTTTTCAGTCATCTATGGTTAGGTGAATATTAAATCCGGTGTGTTTACAATCTACTGAAATGATTTTAGTGTTAGCCGTTCGTTAGGAATGATCAGTGTTATGTCATTAGGTAGTATATGCAAGAATTAAGGCGTTCATTAATTCACGAATAACTTCGCAAATGGTAAATCGCAATCTGCAAGCACTTTACAGTCACAAATCATTAAAGGTAGTGTTTTGATCATTTTAGAGCTGAAGAATATAAGTATGAAGGATTTTTTACATGATGTATGATGATATTGTATGATATTATGCGAGAGAAATACATTTTATTCATTAATGTATTTATACAGATGTACCTATTAAATACTGAGTAGTGTTAATAATAATTGTAATGGATGTACTTATATTAATAGATTCAAACCCAACAATATTTTGCATACCGTACGGTAAAATGTATCGAGACAATTTACAAACATTCAAACTTATATGTTTACCAACATTACCAGCAAATAAACCGATGGCTCCTAAGCTGAGTCAACTGTACTTCTAATAACTTTAAAGGAGGGCGATAAAAGGAGCGAATGGTTATATTTCAAATGTTAATACAATCAAGAAGAATATCTAATCATAGTGAATTGAATATAATAAGGCCTATTAACAATGCAAAATAAATTTCATATTATTTTATTAATAACCATTCGCTCTTTTTATCGCCTTCCTTTAAAGTTATTAGAACTACAGTTGACTCAGTATACCTACTTAGGAGCCATCGAAACGATTTCTCTCTTTCTTTCTTTCTTTACAGATCAGAGTATAAACCTAATATAAAAACACAATATATTTTTAGTGCTCTTGAATGTAACGTCAAAATTTTATTGTATAGTACAAATAGTAATAATATCACAAAAAGAAATATGTTTGGAAATTCTTATATGCGTGTTTTTAACGTTTTGGTATTTAATCAAAGTAATTACAGTATTTTTATCTCACAAAGCGACACGCGCTTTACATGTGTTTACCAAGTATACACGTAAGTTGTGAATGTGTGTGTAAGCGCAGGAGCTCTCGGCACCGTCCGACACAATGGCGAATTCTGAAGTGTGTGCGAGTGCAAGTGTGGGTTATGTACTGACACTACTAGTCTTCACGCACACATTCACAGCGTGTTTGTACACTTGATAAACACAAGTAAAGCGCGTGTCTCTTCATGAGATAAAATACTTGTGTTGGATGAAATAATATTGAAAAACGACGAAAAATTTTGCCGCGCGCCTTTGTTTACCTCGTGTCAAAATGGCGCCATCTGCTGTCTCAGCGTTGCGTAATATTCCCTATTACCCCGCTGGTTCTTTTGAAAATCTTCTACCTGAAGGATAACGCGAGGTTTTCATTTTATCATTGTCCTGCAGATTTACAATAATTAAATGCAGCCGGTCTATTCTGTAAAAATTCACCGTGAAAACGTAGGTGAAGTGAGCTTGAAGAGAGCTGTCATTCCACCTGATGCTAGGGATTTACGCTATTGACCGCTCACTTCACGCTCACCTCACCTAAGTTTTCACGGTGAGATTTGTACAGAATAGCACTGTTGAACCTTTTACGTCATTAATTTCTTTTTGGTGTCGACCTAGTTAATATTGCTCTCAAACGCTTCCTATACATTACGAATTGTATAACTTCCCAGTTTACGTGTGCATCTAAAAACTAACTGGCATAGTGGCAGCGGAAGAGTTAATCAGTTAACTACCAATGAGCGAAATTAAACACGGGCTTGTTTGGCTCGGCTACCTCTTTTGGATTATGTATTAAACTAGGTTTTTGGTGCGTTTTTTATGCTTTGGATATACACAGTCTGGCCATAAATACTGTTACAATCAAAAATAAGAAAGATATTACATTTGAATTTGGAATCTGTCATTTTTATACGATTGTTCATTGAGTTTTCTAATTTTGGCGCCAATACAATATTTTGCGATATTAAAATGGAGTGGGGTGATAAAGAGAACCGAATCGCTGTGATTGCATTACACAAAGTTGGTATGGAGCCAAATGCAATTTTTAAAACTCTCCATATGCTTGGTATTAGTCAAATGTTTGTATACCGGGCTATTAATAGGTACAATGAGACCTCCTCTGTTTGTGTCAGAAAAAGATCTGGCCGTCCACGTAGTGTTCGTACGAAAAAGGTGGTCAAAGCAGTAAGGGAATTCGAAGAAATCCTGTCCGAATGCAAAAGATTTTATCTCGGGAGATGAAGATAGCACCCAGAACCATGTCGCGTATTTTAAAAGATGACTTAGGACTTGCAGCCTATAAGAGACGCACTGGTCAATTTTTAAATGATAATTTAAAAAAGAATAGTTTGGTAAAATCGAAACAAATACTGAAACGGTACGCAAAGGGAGGTCACAGAAAAATTTTGTTTACGGATGAGAAAATCTTTACAATTGAGCAACATTTTAACAAACAAAATGACCGTATTTATGCTCAAATCTCTAAGGAAGCTAGTGAAAGCTAGCTGGGAAGTCGACAGAGTGCAACGTGGGCATTATCCGACTTCAGTGATGGTTTGGAGGGGTGTTAGCTATGAAGGAGTGACTGAGCCATATTTTTGTGAAAAAGGTATCAAAACATCGGCACAAGTGTATCAAGATACCATTCTTGAGAAGGTAGTTAAGCCCCTTAACAACACCATGTTCAATAACCAAGTATGGTCCTTTCTACAAGACTCGGCGCCAGGTCATAAAGCTCGGTCCACGCAGTCTTGGTTGGAAGTGAACATTTCGGACTTCATCAGACTGGCCGTCGTCTAGTCCCGATCTTAATCTGCTGGATTATGATTTATGCTCAGTTTTATAGAGCACGGCTTGCTCTAACGCCATGATAATTTGGAGTTCCTAAAACAATCCATACGATTGGCAGTGAAGAATTTTCCCATGGAAAGAGTGCGTGCTTCTATTGATAACTGGCCTCAACGTTTAAAGGACTGTATTGCAGCCAATAGAGACCACTTCGAGTAAGCTTTTTATATTTTAAATTGTTTTATATTTATGTATTAAACTAACACGCTGTAAAAGTAATAAATATTATTTGCAATAAAAAAAAAATGTTTTTCTTCGTGACAATATTTATGGCAAGACTAGGTAAATTGGTGATGACATTCTTCCCAGGATCAAATTTTTTTCTTACCTTTACTTTGATGTTGATCAATAAACCTTGTTTAACCTATTACAACAGTTCATAAAGGGGGTATTTTTTGTCTAATATTTAGGTACCTATTCTTTCCTATTACCATAAAATTTGAAAAGGAATAGGCCCGGCGAAATAAATTGCCGAAATAAGGTACAGCAATACTATTGATTATGGAGGCGCCTAAGAGCGCCGTAAATTAATATTTTTGCTGACTTTTTCTGTATCTGAGCCTAAGTGTTGCGAGGTCTACGAGTGCAAACAATATATATCCTGCTACAGCAATCCACCAACTATACTAACACAAAAAAAATATATATACGTAGTAATATAATATTAGGTTGGGGAAAAAGTCTTTTCGCATTATAGTATGTATGAACTTGTACGTAGTAATATAATATTAGGTTGGGGAAAAAGTCTTTTCGCATTATAGTATGTATGAACTTGTAATAAAATCTCTTTGGCTATACTATTTGTATCTGGCTGGTTTTGGTATCATTGAAAGTTTAAATTTTAAAGAACATAATTCCAAATTCAAATTAGGAAAATGTGTGATTTTCATTCGTTTTTCGTACCGTCAAGATGAGTGAATCTAATGAAGAAATTCGATACATTTTAAAATTTTACTACAAAAAAGGTAAAAATGCAACGCAAGCCGCGAAAAAATTTGCGATGTTTATAGACCTAGTGTAGTGTCTGTAAGAGTAGCACAAATTTGGTTTAAGCGTTTTCAATCCGGAAATTTTGATGTCAAAGATGCACGTCGCTCTGGTCGCCCTATTACGGATAAAATGGATGCCATTTTTGAAAAAGTGGAGTAAGATCGGCATATCAGTAGTTACGACGTAGCTGAAGAACTGGAAATTGACCACAAAACAGTTTTGGCGCATTTGATAAAAACTGGGTACACAAAAAAGTTCGACATTTGGGTACCTCACGAGCTCACTGAAAGAAACCTAATGAACCGTGTACTCATTTGTGATTCTTTATTACGACGTAATGAAACCGAACCATTTTTGAAGAAGCTGATAACTGGTGATGAAAAGTGGATCACGTATGACAAGAACGTGCGAAAAAGGTCGTGGTCAAAGGCCGGTCAGGCTTCACAGACTGTGGCGAGACCCGGGTTAACTCGCAACAAGGTGATGCTGTGTGTGTGGTGGGATTGGAAGGGCATTATTCATTACGAGCTGTTACCACCAGGCAGGACCATCGATTCTGAACTCTACTGCGAACAACTGATGAGATTAAAGCAAGAAGTTGAGAGAAAGCGGCCGGAATTAATCAACAGAAGGGGTGTGGTTTTTCATCATGATAACGCTAGACCTCACACATCTTTAGCCACTCAGCAAAAATTAAGAGAGTTTGGCTGGGAGGTGTTAATGCATCCGCCGTATAGTCCTGACCTTGCGCCTTCAGATTTCCACTTGTTTCGGTCTCTTCAGAATTCTTTAGGCAGTGTCAGGTTAACATCACGAGAGGACTGCCAAAACCACTTGTCGCGGTATTTTGACCAGAAGTCCCAAAATTTCTATAGCAATGGGATCATGTCCCTACCTACAAGATGGCAAAAAGTTATCGAACAAAATGGTACCTACATACTTTAGTTAAATGTAAATAAACTTTATTAAAAAATGTTTTGAATTTTCTTAAAAAATGCGAAGAAACTTTTTCCCCAACCTATATATAGTATACAAGAATTTCAATAGTTTTAGTATTTTCCTGCAAAGACTAAACATAAATTGTGACAATATTGTTTTAACGGAATGCTGGCTTTCAAAACAGTACAACATACCACTAATGCAAGGATATAGTGTGTAGACTGTTATTCAAAATTGGAACAGATAGTGCTATTTTAGATCTGTATACATCGTCATCTTTTAGAAATATAAACAACTAGCTGTTGCCTGCGACTTCGTCTGCGATCCAGGATGAGTAGTAGCCTATGTCCTTCTCCAGGTCATGGTCTACTCACCAAATTTCATCCGAATTCGTTCAGTCGTTTCCGCAAAAAGTTTATATAATAATATAATTCAATTATGATTGGAAAGACACGTGGCGCCATCTATTATCAAAAGAAAGTTATTGTTGTTTTCCTCGGGAACGGTACTTTTTTCGGGATGAAAGGTACCTTATGTCCGTTTCTGTACACCTGACAACGTATATGCAAAATTTCAGGATGGTCGGTTCAATGGTTTAGGCGTGAAAAGGTAACAAACAAAATTACTTTCGCATTTACGTATAATATTAGTTAGGATTTCATGAACTCGTTGAATGACCCCTTGCAAAATCTATCAACTTTTAAAAACGTCGTTTAGACTGGAGATATTAATATCAATACTCTCCCAGAAAAATCTGACGCAGCTGACCCGGACTACCTCAATCTATTCTCTTTTCATGGCTTGCTCCCGCCCATACTTTTCCTACCCATCAAAGAGGTTCATGTTTGGATCACATCATGTTTAAATCAAATTTCGCATCTCTTGCACATACTACTAATTCGACAATAACCGATCACAAGGCCTACTAATCTTAAATTGCAAATTACCTAACATTGACAACGTTTGCATAATTTCAAAATTAAATATAAATAAACTTGAAGAAGGTTTACGCAATATCGATTTCGACCCAGTTTATAATTCTGCTGACCCTCAGTTTGGTATGTTATATCTAATAGAAAATGTTCAACATACACTGCAGAGGAATACATTAAACAAGGGTTTAAGTAACAAAAATTATACCATAAAGCCGTGGATTTCACCAGGTCTAATTCGATATATGAGATTGCATATATCGTACAAAAGATACGCGAGGTTTTCATTTTATCATTGTCCTGCAGCTTTACAATAATTAAATGCTGAACAATTTACGACATCAATTTCATTTTGGTGACGATCTAGATAATAATTGCTCTCTAACGCTTCCTCTACGTTACGAATTGTATAACTTCCCAGTTTACGTGTGCAGTCTAAAAACTAACTGGCACAGTGGCAGCGGAAGAGCAAATCAGTTAAATACCAACGAGCGACATTAAACACTGGCTTGTTTGCATCACAGAAACCCTGCCTCGGCTGCCTCTCTTTTTTTTTTTACTTTGATGTTGATCAATAAACCTTGTTATAAGGGGAATGTTTTGTCTAATATTTAGGTACCTGTCGCTTTGTATTCATCATAAGGAATATCTAACGGTCTTTGGAACCCAATTCTCAAGTCGATTTCAGTAATAGTGACACTGTAACATAAAGGAAACAAACTCACTGGTAGCGCTCATGACGTCGGAAAATAGTTACAATTACTGCTAACTTAGTAAATATAGATAAGTGATTGAAATCATAACGTGAAGGTAAAATAAATAAAATATCAATCGAGGATTGCCTGTTTTCAACCCCTTCGTACGGCCACCCCCACCATGCATACCGGCAGACTAATATACCTCTGTTATCAGTAACAAGTGAGGCATTTACACTATCAACATCTGACGCGCTCGAGGAAATCCATGTGACAGTTTTTTTTTTTGCATTATTGAAAACCTGTAGTCGCTCCCCCTACCGGTGAAGGGTATATACATCATATAACCTTTTTTTCTTTCTACCATCTAATCTTCAAATAGGTCCCCACGACACTCGAGTAAATCACCATTTAGCATCGTGGGCTCCCCTACCATAAAGCAATTTTGAGTGGATTTATCCACCTGACTTCTTTACATTTATATTATTTTTACCTCCACAAATGGTAAAAAATAAATCATTAAAAAATTTAAGAAAACAGGGCTAGCGGGACCGTTCTCTGTCACTTTAAGTGGTCCCGACAGCAATGATAATTTTATTTATTTGTTTAGTCAGGGAATACCACTTGTTTTTATTATTAGTTCGTAATTTGGCATGGCAGCCGTGTTGTTTTAATTATTTAAATTATTTATTTTTATTATAATTTTGACATTCGCAGTCTTACTAAAGTCTGATTAAATCGTGTGCTGCCAAAGATGAAACGTTCGTTTTGCATGTAGACCTATGTGAAATATATGCCAATAAATTAAATGTTTCTTTTTTTGGAATATGCTTATCAAGCCTTCAATTTGATACCTATATTGTAATAATTGAAGAAAAAAAAATTATTCACCTTTAAAGCTTTAAAGCTTTGGAGCCATATTGAATTTAAAAAAAAAATATAGCCAGTGTCGCTCGGAATGAGGTAAGGATTCTAAAGATACCCCCTACATCCAAATCTGTTCTGGCATTTAAAAGTTTTAGTGGAATAAAGAAACTACATGAACTCTGAAAACATTACACTCCTATTTTGACAGTCGTGTAAAAAGGGCAAACTTGCATGAATTTAATTTGGAAGAATGACGTAATATCATGACTAAGATAAACAGCAATCCTTCCGAAATTCCTACAGAATGCTATTGTTTTCCTGTTGCTGAACTTTGAGGTCAATGTCAACGTATTGTATGAATAGAATAACTACGGCCTTGCAAATCCTTCGATTGTAGAGTATTGTTAGCATTTATTTAGACGGTACCTTGATTATGATTTATTTTAAGACCTATTGTTTGTTTTTGCTCACGGTTGTTCCTCGCTTTGGGGATGAACAGATCAGACGGTTTATTCTGTAGGATTGACAGCTGACTTCACCCATGTTTTCACGGTGAAATTTTTTAAATTTTTATTTATATAAGATGGGTTTGCTCTTGACTCTAGTCTAGGTCGGAGGTGACAGAGACAGAGTCGATGATGGAGTGAGCTTACCCAGAAGACGCCTGTTGACTCTCACTTTGATGAGATTAGGGTTGTATGCGCTTGGAAACACAGACGCAGGTAGTGAGTTCCACTCCTTTGCTGTGCGCATTATAAAAGACATTTGGAAGCGTTTAGTGCGAATTGGTGGAATAGCAACTAGGTAGGGATGGTAACTGGCAGTGCGTATAGATGTCCGATGGTAGAAGGGGGCCGGTGGAATGAGGTCGTGGAGTTTTGAGCACACTCTCCGAACTACAGTCTGTAGAAGACCGATAAGCAGGCAACCTTGCGGCGATGAGCCAAGCTACGCAGCTTGGCATCCACCAATTCTACGTCGCCAATGAGCTTCTTAGCTCTGCGTTCCACCGAGTCAAGCGCGGCTAGTTGGTACTTTGCTGATCCATCCCAAAGGTGGCTGCAATACTCCATGCAGGATCTGACTTGCGCTTTGTAAAGGGTTAAAAGCTGTCCAGGCGTAAAGTATCGCTTCACCCTATTTAGGATGCCCAGTTTCTTGGCCGCAGTTTGGGCCTTGTACTCGATGGTGGCGCCGAAGTTGAGACCAGATGTCAACTCCATGCCTAGGAGCTCAAGCCGATCAGTTACAGGAACAGATGTACCCCGAAAAGTAGGAGTTTGAGCGAAACGACTACTTTTAGCGGTAAAAAGACACGCCTGTGTTTTGGTGGCGTTAAAAGAGACCAGATTATTATCACCCCACTGGGAGACAAGGCTTAAGGTCAAATCTGTCCGCTCTACCATGGCCTCTCTGAAGGAACGAACTTCGGCCCCGCTGGCTTTTGCGCTGGACAAGTATCTCTAAGTATTTAATAAGTATTTAATAACAGCCGCACGGGTCGATCGATCACGTTAAGCTATGCTTGCCGAGGTTGGTCCGTCGATGGGTGACTTTTATCTTATCTTTACATACCGAGAACGCTCCGTGTCTCAGAAAGCACGTTAAGCCGTTGATCCCGGCAGTCATTCGTGGATCTTTGACAGTAGTTACAGGTAGTCAGAAGCCCAAAAGTCTGACAACCAGTCTTATGAACGGGTATCGTATTACCCAGTAACTGGGTTGTGTAGGCCAGATAGGCAGTCGCTTCATGTAAAATACTGGTATTCAGCTGCATCCGGTTAGACTGGAAGCTGACCCCAACATAGTTGGGAAAAGGCTAGGCAGATGATGATTGTTACGGAATAGATTGGCTGTTATGTTTAGGTATACCTAGCTTGAGCAAAACATTGGTTTTAAACCTCAACCACAGCTTAATACAGATGGGACATTCCGCAATTTAGGTATGAAGTTACAAATACGCGGCGGGCCTATCTCACTGGGCCAATTCAGTAGGACTGACGCGGTCAGAAGGTATGAGATACGCGTTAGAAAGAGAGAGAACTTATAGGTGAATATAACTGTAGATAATAAGCGTTGTGCGACCTGAATTGCACTTTATTGTGTCGTATCAAGAGTCGCTTTTCAATTAAATGATTTTGCGGAGTGTCCCATCTGTATTAATCTGCGCCTCAAGGAGCATTGCGCAGAGGCTATTTTAATGCAAATGACGAAAGCAATGAAAGATCACCTCAGTGATTTTAGAAAGGGACAGGTACATAATTAATTTATTGCGCATAGATCGGTAATGCGCTTCCTTCCATCGACTATTAGTGCGCGAAGATAAGTGTAATATAATATCTATAGAGGTCTATCGAAGATTACTTTAGTTAGAATCACTTCCTGTTCAAAACTGTGAAGGAAAACATCGTGATGAAACCGGAATGTCCTTAGAGCTAAACGTTCGCACACATGTCGCCGCCCAGGGGCGGCAGTCTCGACATTCGTAACGATAGCTTTACGAATGAAATCGCTCGCTGAGTCCTAATGGCGTACTAAGACGGTCAAAATTGCTTGACAAGCACGAAAAAACCATTTATAGTTTCAAACCAGTTGCGGCGAGAACCGTTTTTTAATTTAATCATGTTCTCCAATTTTCCTCGTTATTCAAGGTTAATTTGAAGTGGCCAATAATTGTCTTTGAAAAAACCCAACTATTACCATTTTTCCCGTCTAGGCCCGTACCATACCCCATTAGGACTTAGCGAGCGATTTCAGTCGTAAAGCTATCGTTGCGAGTGTCGAGACTGCCGCCCCAGTGCTATAAATTAAAAAGGTATTATACAAAATGGTCGCCGGTTGACTATTCAAGCACTAGGGCGGCGATGTGACATCCACCAACCGGTTACGGTGTCCGCGTGGTGGATGACGGCCCGTACTCACACAGAGAGGACGCCTGTGTCTCAGCAGTAGCAACATTACCTGAGGAGGGGCAATTCCCGTAACCTCAGCCTCAATCTGTCAAAAATACCTCCTAACATTTTTGACATTGCTGGTCGCTGAGATGAAATTGCGAATATTAACCCTTAATTTGGCAAAATGCAAAACACGTGTTGGTACAATATTCTGGCAATTATTTATTTTTAAATAGCTTGAATACATTTTTTAACCGACTTCCAAAAGGAGGACTTCTCAATTCGTCTGTATTTTTTTTTTTTTGTATGTTTGTTACGCGATTACTCAAAGACGGATGGACCGATTTGGAAAATTCTTTTTTTGTTTGAAAGGGTATACCTCCGAGGTGGTCCCATATAAATTTTATTAACTTTGATTTGGGAGTTTTTGAGTTAGCTTCAATAATGCGTATATTTCCCACTTATTTTATATGGATGATGTGATGATGTTTTAATAACTTCCTATCACTGTTATTTACATGGCTATATCTACAATTATTGTGCTCAATTATGTATTCGAATTTGTGTGGGGTAGGTTCCACAACTAAAAAGTGAAAAATAAAAACTTTTTAGCAAAAAATAAAACCGACTTCTAAAACAAAACACTACAAAGTGAAAAATAACTTTAATTTCGGAAGTCGGTGGCAAAAAACGAAAATACAAAACGAAAGACACCGACTTCCGAAACTAAAGTTATTTTTCACTTTGTAGTGTTTTGTTTTAGAAGTCGGTTTTATTTTTTGCTAAAAAGTTTTTTATTATTCAACCCGTATGTATGTATGTAAGTTTGTATGTCCGTGATTTTCTCAAAAGTCGCGATTTTCTAATGAACCAATTTTGATGATTCTTTCTCTAGCGATCATACATAAGGAGTAGACATGGTAAATCTCTCAATATTGTGCGTACAAACTTAAATTTGCAGCTGGAGTTGGAATGTATGGGAGAACGTGATTTTCAACTACAATGTTAAGTTTGTTCTTGGCATAATTTCATCCCACTACGGAATAACGGAACCCTTCATTGTGCGTAGTCCGACACGCACTTGGCCGGTTTTTATTGTGTGAGGCGTCAATAAATTGGCGTTAAGCCCAACATTGTGTATATTGATTGACCAAACTTTTATTTTTTATGGCATCTCAGCGGAATACATGTAGGTAATTTCATGGAAATAGCGATAGCCTTTTCGATAAGCTAAGAAAGTTATGGAGGTAGCCCAAGGTTGCGGTAGGTACCATTTTGTTCAGTATGAATCAGAAGAGGTATTTAATTACAGGATAGCTTCCTTGCTTGGTGACAGCTAAATAACATTAATCTCGAATATGTGACAGAGAGGCTCGTGGCTAAGTAGTAAAAGCAGCACGGGTCGATCGATCAGGTTATGCGACGCTTGCCGCGGTCAGTCCGTGGATGGGTGACCATCTTTACCCCTCGTTCCAAAATCCCCGATTTTTGACAGTCATCAGAAGCCTGAAAGTCTGACCACTAGTCTTACCAAGGGATATCATGTGGCCCAGTAAGTGAGTGGTGTCTCCATGTAAAATACTGGTATTCAGCTGCATCCGGTTAGGCTTGAAGCCGACCCCAACACATTGGGGAAAAGTCTAGGCAGATTGATTGAGGTGACAGCTATTTTAGTCCTTATTGTCAAATAAATATTGGAGTCATTCATAAGGCTTAGTAAATAATCAGAACAAAAGAAGTCTACAAAATAATATTTCGTTCTAACTCTGAAGGCTGTTGTGTTGTTCAAATTATTTTATTTTATATGAGGGGCTCCAAATTGGTCGTTTCGTATGGAGAATAACCAGCAATACCAATGGTTGAAAGCGTTGAAATCAACCAGCTCCTTGAACTGGCAGCGATGATAATTGATTTATTTCTGTAAATAGGCTTAGTTTGTTTTAATAGGTGACCAGTACCCTAATTGCGGAACACACTATCAATTTGAATAATTTTGAAGCAAATTGCTAATCCATTGCTTCATATGTTCGAAAAATTTGTCTGCTCGACAACGTAAATCACGCAATGAATGTTGTTGACCTGTCAACATGAAACCGATTCCGATTGATAGTGTGTTACGCAATTAGGGTGCAGGATACAGGCTTGCCTAGTTTGCAAATATAAAGTCCTTATTATATTTTTTTGGCTATATATTTTTCTGACAAATGCGTGCACTGACTGGACAGGTCCTCTCAATCTGTGTGGTTCTTTCCTCAAAAGACCATTTCAGACACCAATCTACATGGTCTTCACATGAACTAACCAAGATTATGTCTGGACTTTATAAGAGACTGTGACCTATGAGTTTGTTTCGGCCTTTCTTCTCGGAGTAGTCAGATAGGAAACGCCGACCTCATCTAGTTTTAAAAAAAGAACATGATTGACGTGTAAAAGTGTTTGTACAAACCTACTTACAGAAATAAAATCATTTATGAATAGTTTTTATTATATTTTTTGTTTTTCATTTTTTTTTTAGGGTGTACTATTAGATATACCTCTGCCTTACCCTTCATATGTTATGTTTTTTTTCATATAAAAGACTTACAAGTATTTTTTTTTATAAGGTTGGTGTTTCCATAACCGACTAAGGAACATCACAGCCACACCTGAGATGAAATACCGAAACAAACTCATTGATTTACATACGTACCAAACCTACATACAAGCATTAAATGAAAGCCGATCTCAACTAGATACAGCTGTATTGGCCACAAGGAGAGCCACCTTGAAACTAATAACTTTTTATTTAATTAATATTTATTTTATGCAAATTGTCACAATCTCTAATTAGATTTCGCTAGTAATTGTGTGAATTTATAAACCTGTACTTACCTAATAAATATGTTGGTCTCCTTCAACATTGATTTTATAAGATTTTTATCCAATACTAGCTTTTCCCGCGGCTCCAATTCAGTACCCAAATTGCCTAATTCAGCAATGCACAATGGCACCGATTCTATTGTTCACAAACTAAATTTAATTTAAGCTATTGCTAACTTTTTGTCTACAATAAAACAAGAAAGAGACCATACTTTAGACGACACTTAAAACATGTCGACTAAAAACACGGTGAAGCTCAAGCCGTCCTTTTCTCGCGCTGCCTGTTAGTAAAAGCTAGCGATTCTAATTTTAGTTTAGTTATTGAACAAGAGAATCGGCACCATTATCTATCAGAATTGGTTTCCTTTTGACAGTTCAACAACAGTTATTTATGGTGTTGACAAGACTAATTTTCGAATATAAAGCAATGGATTAGCAATTTGCTTCAAAAAGATTCCGATTCTGATCGATAGTGTATTACGTGTAAATTTGTCTGCTCGACAACATAATTAACGCAATGAATGTTGTTGAACTGTCAAAATGAAACCGATTCCGATTGATAGTGTGTTGCGCAATTGCCCCGCGTGCTGGTCATGGTTTACTTGTGTGCGAAACATCGAAATCCGTTTAGTAGTATGCAGATAGGAAGATAATGTATGAAGCTTGGAAAAGAATACCTACAAATAGACATCAATCCAGCTGGATGTCCGAACTCTGCTCTAAGATCATCCGCCACACTAGGATATGAAACCATAAACAAGAAAACACTGGCACGAAACACAACCTTAAACATTTTCACTAATAAACTTTTAAAACGCTCACTATACCAGTCCTTATTTTAATAAAAATAAAATTGTACTAAACGAGACAAAAACAATACTTTCTGTTTACTTTTGTAATAAATTAATAAAACTTTTTTATTTTTCATACTAATTTTGGCGCGTAATGTTTAGTTTTCTTTTTTAATGTCGTTGCTTGGAGCAACGGCCGCGCGCTTTTACAGCCTCTTCAATACTGGCCAGTTGGATGTAACTTTTTAAGAGCGGTAAATACCGTGGAGTATGTTCTTGTGAAAAACTAAGGAATTCTTGCGGAGATAGTCATGATTATCCTTCATTGTGTGTTACATGTAAGGAGTTTATGAATTACTGTATCTGTTCTTTACTACATTTAGCTGTATTATTTAATAATATAGCAGAATAGTATTCATAGCATTCAACCTATAATGTTCCCGCTTACACAAGCCTCCTCTCTGTGAGAGGGAATAATCGAAAGGTAATTATTTGTTTAAGTATTTTTCAATTTTAGGTTATTTACCTGTAGTCAACCAACATAGCTTTTGCTCACAGCTTCACCCGCGTGGAGGTCGGAATTAATCTCACGGGAACGTAGGTACATACTACCGGGATAAAAAGTATCCCATGTCCTCACCCATTTCAGACACCAATCTACATGGTCTTCACATGAAGTGACCAAGATTATGTCTGGACTTTATAAGAGACTGTGACCTCTGAGTTTGTTTCGGCCTTTCTTCTCAGAGTAGTCAGATAGGAAACGCCGACCTCATCTAGTTTAAAAAAAAAAACAGATTTACTTGGTAAAAGTGTTTGTACAAACAGAAATAAAAAAATCATTTATCATTTACCCAGGTCATGATCTTCCAGTGTGCTTTTCCTCCAGACAGACAGAATTACTCTCGCATTCACAATGTTGCTATGGAAGTACTTATGGACAGACTATCCATAATAATAATTCATGATAACTTGCGAAGAGATAGGAACGTGATATAAGTACCCTCCTATCTAAAGAGATTTATTTCAATACGACCCTTTTATTACGTGTTCGCGTAGAAGATGAGACAGGAAGGTAAACTTATATACTACTTTATTATGTAAATGTTATGATCAGATAATGTAAACTAAAGCCAACGTATAAGGCATTTTTTTCTCCGGAAGTAGCTGTTTAGTTTTTGCTGAGTAGGTAAGGTGCTGTTGTTTTATTTTAGTGACTCAGCTAGACTACGATTTGCAGTAAACTGTACCCTAATTCCGTAAATTTCCGTAACACACTATCAATAAGAATCGGTATCATTTTGACAGTTCAACAAGATTCAGTGCGTTATTTACGGTGATGAGAAGATAAATTTTTCGAACATTTGAAGCAATGGATTAGCAATTTGCTTCAAAATTATTCAAATTCCGATCGAATTATCCAAATTCTAATTTGTAATCGATATCTAAACATGATAAAACAAAAATGAAATTAATTAGATGATTTTTTGTGGGGTCATCGACAGTTATTGTAGTCACATGAAATATCAGTTTAAAAAAGTTATTTTCAGGGTTCCGTACCTCAAAGAAAAAACGGAACCCTTAGATATAGGTCTGTCTGTCCGTCTGTCACAGCTAATTTGCTCTGAATCTAATGGACCGATTAATTTGTTTGGTACATAATATATATCAATTTCTGTGACCCAAACAAGGACGTGTAACGTAAATAAATGAATTTTGAATATAGAGGTCAATTTTGGGGGCTAATAAGAAAAAAATAGATTCGCTAACTGTACCGTGTGACATATCAAATACAAGGGCTTACTGTGAGGGTCTCAAATTATTTTATTTTTTTTTTATAATTTTAAAATAAATTGTTTTAAAGATATTTAGAAAATAGATGAAAATTGACCATTCCTCCCCTTATCCCTTCGTCTGTGGCGCGTATATTGCACGCGAAACGCCGCCTCTGTGTCGGTACTTTTGGGTGGACCCGCGCGATTACGGCGCGTCTGATTAAGGCGATACCAAAATAAGTTGGGGGCTTTTTCGTCACTATTTATTTCACCCGTCTAAATTATTATATAAAGATAACGTTCTGCAATCTGCAGTCGGATGCCAACAAGGTGATCCTCTCGGGCCAGTCATTTTCAGTTTGGCTATCCATCCCATAATACAAAAACTAAATTCAAAATTTAACGTGTGGTATTTGGATGATGGAACACTAGGAGGTGACGTAGACACTGTACTAAAAGATCTTGAATTCCTTAAGCAGCAGTTCCAATCCATCGGCCTTGACCTCAACAACTCCAAATGCGAAATTTATCTTTGTGACAATACCGACAGACAATCGACTATACAAAAATTCAATTCAATAACCCCAGATATCAAAGTTTTGGAAAAAAGCTCACTGCACCTTCTAGGTTCCCCAATTTTCGAAGACAGTTTTTCACCATTCGTCGACGATAAAATTAAACATTTTAACGATATTTCAGATAGACTTTCAAAAATTAATTTACATTCGGCATTCACCCTTATCAGATATTGCTGTTTTGGTCCAAATTTTATGTATTTTCTCCGCTCTTCCTCTTTATGGAAGCAGCCACAACTTTTAGACAAAATCGATCGTATTATTCGAAGCACCCTAACATCAATTTTAAATGTGGCATTGGACGACCGCGCGTGGCTGCAAGCCACACTACCCATTCGTTTTGGTGGGCTCGGCGTCCGCAAAATTTCTAGTGTAAGCCTACCGGCGTTCCTGTCCTCGGTCCACAGCACCGAAAAGTTAACCACAAGAATCTTAGCCCCTTCTCAGGTTGACTCTGAAGTGCCGTGTTTGACCGACGCGGTGAATGCCTGGAAAGTGGCTTGCCCGGATACGGTTCAGCCCGAAAACCCGTCTTCCCAGAGACAGTGGGATGAGCCGCTCTGCAGGTTGGTACGGAATAAACTTATTAATACGTCCACCAATACTGCTGAGCGTGCCCGCCTGTTGGCTGTGGGTGAATGGGAGTCGGGTCTCTGGCTTCAGGCTCTACCGTCACCCAACATAGGCACTATACTGAGTGACACCACATTCCAGCTCGCTACATGTTTGCGTGTGGGTGCTCCTTGTGGGGCTCCACATCGCTGTCAATGCGGTGAAGGAGTCGACTGCCTCGGACACCATGGACTATCCTGCAGCAAGAGCGCTGGTCGGATGGCACGGCACGCCAGCATTAACGACATCATCCGTCGGGCTCTTGTCACCGCCGGGGTGCCAGCTGTTTTAGAACCCAATGGCTTGGCGCGCGACGATGGGAAGAGGCCAGACGGAATGACCATAATGCCTTGGAAGTTGGGTAGGCCTTTGGTGTGGGATGCAACCTGTGTCGACACCCTCGCGCCATCCCATCTTCTTAGCACGGCGGGCTGTGCTGGGGCGGCTGCTGCAGGAGCAGAAAACCTCAAACGGCGCAAATATAGTAACCTTATTGGGAGCTATATGTTTGAGCCGTTTGGGGTTGAAACTCTAGGGCCTTGGGGTCCGAGTGCTCATCGAGTATTTCGGGACATCGCCAAGCGGTTGGTCGACTCTTCACGGGACCAAAGGGCTGGCCTATTTTTAGCCCAAAGAATCAGCATTGCCATCCAACGTGGCAATGCTGCCAGCCTTTTGGGCACTTTTTCCATTGACAGCGATGGGGACGAATTTTTTGATGCCCTATGAGCTCTTCCCCTTTTTATTTTTATGATTTTTTATACACTTGTACATAATATATACAATAGTATAGCCAAATAGATTTTATTACAAGTTCATACATACTATAATGCGAAAAGACTTTTTCCACAACCTAATATGTATGTCTGTATAATAAACACCTCTATTACGGAACGTATGGATTTAATTTTTAGATATATGTTTATTGACTATTTGATTAATACTCTGACTGAAGGAAAACACGATTGGGTTAAATTTCCTCGATAGAATTTAATTCCGAAAACACCTCTACTTTTTTATATTTTTTTCTGTAATTCTAAAATCCTAAGTAATATCATTGCAAAATTGCATTCAAAATGTGCGTATTAGGTAATTGAAAACTCTGGCTGAACATATTTTTGATAGATAGCTTAATTTATTTTTAAACAATTTTTATTTGGTTTGGCGCTTTTATTTTGGCTCCAGCGCATTGTTGCGCTCTCTTTTTTTCACATGTGGATCTAATTGACTCACTTTCTTATTACCGCTCAGTTAGCTTTTTACATATCGCCTTAAAACGACTATAACTCTAAGGGTGCGTCCACATCTGGCGAATGTGCAGCTCCCGAGCCGTTTGCGAGCTGCCCGCGAGCTGCGCGCGTGCATTTTTGTTCGTGCGCCGCTCCTGCGCCGCCCGCGCGCAGTTCGCGCGCGCGACCTAACCGCCGTACGCGATCAGCGCGCGGGCGGCGCGCTAGCGGCTCGCGTCTTCCTTCCGCAGAACAAACATAACTTATCCGCTCAGTTCGTTTCTGATTACTGGAGGCTAAGTACCTACGTGTTGTCATAAAGTGGACGGAGGAGAATTGTTTACGCTTAATTGAAACATATAAGTATTGTGAGCCAGTCAACGGAACTGTAAGTGCGAGAATTGAGTGCGCGCAGATCGCGCGCCGCGCGCACGCCTTTTACGAGCCTTGCATGAGTTGCGCTAAAGAGCGAACCAAACCATTGCCGTGACTGCACGTGTGCAGCTCGCGGGCAGCTCGCAAACGGCTCGCAAGCTGCACATTCGCGGCACATTCGCCAGATGTGGACGCACCCTAAAGTTACGATAGGTAGGTCCCTACAAGTTATGACGTTGGAATCGTTATTAAATTAGCTAACAGATTATGTATAGATTAGTATTTCTAAACCAATAGATTACAGGACAACCTATAAGAAGTCTGTGGTATTAAAATAACATGGTAAATCTATCAACATATATATTCATGTTTATCGCAAATAAACGTATTTTATTTCTTACTTCTTTCAATATTGTGCGTACAAACCAAACTTACATGTCCATTGTTAAACAATAAAGATCCAACCCAGATTAGATGTAATGTGGGTTGGATTCTTTTCGTTTAACTATAGACATTTGTAGTTGGAATATATGGGAGAACATGTTTCCTTTTCCCGGCTGTCATTCGTGGATCTTTGACAGTCGTTACGGGTCGTCAGAAGCCCGAAAGTCTGACAACCAGTCTTACCAAGAGATATCGTATTACCCAGTAACTGGGTTGTGGAGGTCAGATAGGCAGTCGCTCCATGTAAAATACTGGTATTCAGCTGCATCCGATTAGACTGTAAGCCGACCCCAAAATAGTTGGAAAAAGGCTGGGCAGATTGACTGATTGTGTAAGATGCAGGCGACTTTAGTAAACTCAAATCGCCATAAGAGAAGGTAGTTTTATTGTACTTTGTTGCATAAGGTGTTATTACACTTTGAATCTAGTTTCGTAAAGGTTGCAGGTTAACTGGCACTTGCACTACTTTAAACCAGAATCAGATTTGCCTACGATATGAGATCAGAAATTACACGCGTCGCAAAGAAAGCGGGTCTGTAACAAAAGCCTCAATAACTTCCAAAATATTGGAGCTAGCTTTATGAAATAAATACTGGATTATAGACAATTTTTTTAATGCTTAAATCAATGTCATAAAATTTCAATTTTATGAAGTTTGTTTTGAATAAATGTAAGTTCAGTAAACCACCATTTTCACTAGATTTCGAAAAATGTGCTACGTTATCAAATATGCAATTTTTACACATTTTTAACCGACTTCAAAAAGGAGGTTCTGTATTCGTACGTATGTATGTATGTTTGTATGTCCCTTTTTTTGTATGTCCCTATTTTCTCAAACACTTATGAATCAATTTTGATGATTCTTTCACTACCGTAATCTACATACTTGACTTCAATTCTTCAATGCACCTTAACTTGGCACCGACTTCAGAAGCTGTTAAGTTTTTTATGAAAGTTATTTTATTTGTTTTAGTTTTTGAAGTCGGTTTTTACTTTTTTTTAAGTAAATTTATTTTTTGTCGTCTATGGTTGCCTGTCAATAAATAAGGAACTTCATAGGCGTGCTTGTGTCAAAAGTAAAAAAAAAAAAAATCTTGGAAAGAGTTCTAATGTTATAATTAGCTTAAATACGGGATCAACAGGATTGCTCAGCGACTACTTATGTATCGAAGACGATGAAGAATTCGCTGACGAATGAACTCGAGATGCGGAATTCGCTGGATGCAGCGAGTTTCAATTGAAATGATGATGATGTGGAATTGGCTCTGGTAGAAGATTCTCTGCCTACTCAGCTCAGCGCTAGAGCGGTTCACTTTTAGGTAGGCCATGGAATTAAACAATACCTTGCTTAATCAAAGCTATATATTTACATGCTCATTAGACTAGACAAATAGGGATAAGTTAAATACACATCATAATTATTAAATTAAGGTTTTATTATTTGATATAATTAATATTCATTTAATTAAATAAATCGGTATTTTCCTCATGTTACACACTTGCGTTATCTTGTAACATAAGTTCAATCTTAATTAAGTACAGGTAAATTAGGTATATTATTTAAATACATACAATAGGTACCCGGCCTTTAATACACATCGAGATTTAGAGTTGAGAGCGTCACATATTTGTATGAGTTACAATATGAGATACAGACGACGGTGACGCTATCAGAGCCGAACTTTTTATAAATCATTATAAAAAACCTCAATCTGCCTAGCCTTTTCCCTTCCCTTGGTAAGACTGGTTGTCAGGCTTTCGGACTTCTGATGACCCGACAGCCGGGATCAACGGCTTAACGTGCTTTCCGAGGCACGGAGGAGTCTCGTTATGTAACGATGGTCACCCATCTATGGACCAATCGCGGCAAGCGTAGCTTAACCTGACGGATCGACCCGTGCGGCTGTTATTACTTAGCCACGAGCTCCTCTTTCCTCAATATGAAAAACCTAGTTCTAATAATACAGCTCCGTATAGTACCTAGATAATGTTATTAGCAGAGTATTTCTAGATAATGTTATTTACGAAATTGTAGGGGCATGTATTGTACCTATGGATATTTCAGACTATCTCCAAAATGGCCTCACACTGCACACAACACCGATAGCGTCACGCCACTCACTGGTATTACTAGAAAATAAAAATGCCACCACAGTGTTGCAATGTTATATTTTTAGTACTGCCAGTTTTTTTTTAATTATAATCAATGTCCTAAGGTAAAAGCGTCCATAAGTACAATACATGACTATAGTTATTTAAACTACAATTTCGATGCTCATAATTCCACTTATCCACCCATTCCTAACTAGTTTTTACGTTTTGATAAAACATCAAGATTTCTGTTTGATATTTCAGTTTAATATTGATGTAACTTTAATATATGTACACATAAACCCCGGGATAAATTCTGTAAATCAGTTGCGCAGTTTAGAAGAACTCGGTCACATAGTGATTCACGCAAAGCGACTATAATTTATAATTACCTATAGATTTATTTCTAAAGCTTCAAAGGCTTAGCATACTGACAATCTTCACACTCATTCACGTTTACAACCTTAGTCCTACAGACTCCTCCCTTGCAAGGATACTCTCCCTTCCTGGGATACTCCTGGGGCTTGTCGGGCGTGAACCAGGGTTTGTGCAATTTGTTCAGCATGGACAGCTCGTATTGGTGGAGGTGGTCTGTTGGAGCTGGTGAGGACAGGCTGAAGGTGGCGATGAAGATGACAATGGCTAGCTGAAAAAAAAAGAATTTAATAAGTCTTTGTGTGTCAGAAGAGTGTGATGAAGTGATCACCATTCATCACCATTTTTTATTCGTTTACTGGCAAACTCATTTAATACTGGCCGCTATGCTTCTTATTTCGGTTTAAATTTGGAACAATATTCCCGAGACGTAAAAAGGGGAGGGGCATGTATATTAACTAGAATTGGGCTCGAATATACGGCTTTAAATACTAACTGTTCTATTAAAGGTGTCATAGAGTGCAGCGCTATAGAACTAACCGACCATGGACTCGTAATAGTTTGTATATACAGAGTGCCAAATTCATGTATAAACATATTTTTCAATAATCTAGAAAAGTTGTTGCGCCAAGTTTGTGACAATACTAATAAAAAAATTGTTCTATGCGGAGATTTTAATATAAATATACTCTTAAGAAACCGCCATACTATGGACTTTGAATATCTACTGGAAAGTCACAACTTAAATCTAGAAATCAGACATGCAACTAGGCTTAGCAGTAACTCTTGTCTTGACAACTTTGCACACAATATTAATAGATGCAAAAGCGAAATAATTGAATTTGGTATATCCGACCACACGGCTCAATTGTTACAGTGCCCTGTCAAAAAAACCTGCGTGCTTAAATCTTGGCGTATTAGACGACGTGATTATAGTACTGAAAATCTCGCAAAATTTAAAAATTGTATGGCCAGCTTGTCGTTTACTAACATATACCAGACGAATGACCCGAACGAAGCATACAATTATTTCCTAGACCTTTTCCTGTGCTTCTATAATCTATGTTTTCCATTTAAAATACTAACCAAAACATTAAATAAAAAACCTAAATGGATATCCAAAGGTATTAGAACTTGTAGTAAAATGAAAAGAAAAATGTTGTGGCATTATAGGACTCATCCAACAAAAAGTTATAAAACCGCCTTTAAGCAATACGCTGCGAGGTTAAAGAAAGTAATAGCACTAACTCAAAGGTCACAAAATAATTACTATATAAGTACATCTCAAAACAAGTCAAAAGCAACGTGGTCAATCATAAACAAGTCTAAACTTAACTTTCCCAAAGAGCCGATTACAGAAATAATTAAAGATAATATCAAGATTACAGATCCTAAATCTATTGCCAATAATTTTAACGACTTCTTTATTGACCAAGCTTCAGAATCAGAGCACAAAAGTTATCCCCAGACAAAACCTTCTGCTCACAAAATAGACACCAACGTCAATTCAATTTTTATTACACCGACAACACCTTCTGAAGTGGCTAGAGAAATTAACCAATTAAAAAATACTAATAGCGTGGGTGACGATGGAATTTGTACAAAAGTAATAAAAAGTGTATCCCCGATAATTTCAACCCACTTATGTTACATAATAAACTTGAGCATTTCTAACGGAATTTACCCAGATAAACTTAAAACCTCGATTGTTATTCCACTACACAAAAAAGGTGACAAACAAAATATGGGAAACTATAGACCCATAGCGTTGATCCCCATCTTTTCAAAAGTATTTGAAAAAGTAATTTATAGCCGATTATACAATTACTTAGAAAACCATAATATTTTAGTAGACGAGCAGAAAGGTTTCCGCAAGGGTAAATCAATAAATATTGCCATTTATGACCTACTTAAAACTATCTTGACATCCATGGACAAAAGAAACCCAGTATGCGCTATCTTCATGGATATGAGCAAAGCCTTTGACCGTGTTGATCATAAGATATTGATTCACAAACTAAGTATGTATGGCATTAGAGGTAAAGCACTAGATCTTATATCTTCGTATTTATGCAATAGAAAACAAATACTAGAAATTACACAAATATGTCAAAAAACACGCAATGAGGTCCAACATAGATCAATAGAAAAAAAACATTAAATTTGGAGTTCCGCAAGGCAGCGTCTTAGGCCCCTTATTGTTTTTATTATATATAAATGATCTTCCGAAACATATTACGCAACCGATGGTTCTCTTTGCGGACGATAGTACAGTAATTATAAAATGCGACACAGAAAAAAATTACGAAAACTTAGTCAATCAAACATTGTATACAATAATTCAATGGCTATCCAAAAACAATCTGAGAATAAATATGGACAAGACAAAAATTGTACACTTTCACCAAAGAATACAGCCTAAAGACATTAACGTCAGTTACGAAGCCAAGACAGTGCACCCTGTGACAGACTTAAAATTTCTTGGAATCCATATTGATAATAAACTATCATGGAAAACACACTTGGAGCATGTCTGTAAAAAAGTTAACAAATCCTCGTTTGCTCTCTATAAACTCTCGAAGATTGTCAACACAGAAACTGTATTAGCCGCCTATCACGGATTTGTTGCACCTATCCTAAGATATGGGGTAATATCATGGGGTAACTCTGTTGAAAAGGAATCGGCTTTTAAAGCTCAAAAGAAATGTATTCGTGCAATGTGCAATCTTGACTTTACTACTAGCTGTAAACCATATTTTAAAAACTTAAAAATTCTGACACTGCCTTCATTATATATTTACGAATTAAATCTGTTTGTGAAATCAAATCCAAATTATTACAAGATTGCTTTTAAAAGCAAGTATAAAAAAGTGACGCCTGCCTGACGATATAAAAAAGTTACCCATTCCACAGTTCAAGTCAAAACTACACAAATTCCTAATTGATAGATGTTACTATACTGTCCAAGAGTACCTACAGGAAAAAAATATTGTAATCTAGTGCTAAGTATGTTAATCGATTTTAATTATATAATATGTATAACAATAATTTATTCAATTATCATTTTGTGTGACATCTTATAAGAATTTATTATATTACCTGTATTTAATTAATCTGAAATTACGATATTCTATGATAGCTTAATAAGACATGTATATAATAAATTTGACATTTTAATCTGTAATTTAAATTTTGTAATGTTTGAACTTGAAATTATTGTAACATACTGTAATACTTGATTTGTGAGTCTAAAGTTTTATTAATTTGCACACCATCAGGTAATAATACAGTGTATCTATTGGATATTATTTGTAACACCTTTATCAACCTGTATTATGCAAATAAATGATTTGATTTGATTTGATTTGAAAACATTATTAAGTAATTTGCTTGTCTTTCAAAAAGGTCCTGGCGGAATAGTCCGAATCTCACGCACAATGGTCCACTTGTAGGATTAAGTGCGGAAACCAAACCCAATAACATAGAACATAGTCCGAATCTAGTCTAGTCCTTTCTGAAGAATTCTTAAACAGAGTTTAAACTCTTAAGACGCCCCCGGAGCATGCGTAGTTCATACAAACGAAATACCAAAATAATTTGTAAGAACATTATTTAAACATGAAATATGAGAAAAATAAGTTTTCTATAGAAAACTTAAATTCCTCATATCTCGTCTTCAAACCAGTGTCCTTTCAAAATATATATTTGGGAACCTATACATTCTGTAATCCAATCGGAATAAATACACACTACCTTAAGAATATGATTGATTTACAAATTATTTTGGTATTTCGTTTGTATGAACTACGCATGCTTCGGGGGCCTCTTAATAGCTATTGATTCGACAAAATTTCTTAATTTTCTCTATTTAAGCGAATTACTTCCTTATGCTCGGTTTTTGTGGTCCTCAGCTAAACCCTCGATAGTAATTACTTTTAAGGTAAATTCTTCTTTAACGAAGTGTTCAGAAATACGATATTGAATCAAAACCGGGCATTAATGATTTATGACTATAGGTAGGTACCACAAGTTGCCTGCAGGTGGCAGATATGCAGGAACTCGACGCCTGATACAAACTTTACAAGTCTGAAGATGTTCGCCTTCAGACTTGTAAAGATTGTTGAACGACGGTTGTACGAAGTACTGGAAGACCAGCCTAGGAGGCGGAAAAAATGCTCGGTGTTATACCCTTAAATAAAAGGAAGACTAATAAGGTTTGTAGAAATGACCTGGTTGATAGAAGATAGCAATGTCACTAAATACGTAGTGGCAAATAATCACTGCACCGTTCGAACCTAATCCAATATACTAATAATAGACAAAATAATCAAATAAATCGCCGAGTTTTGATACCAGCTAGTGTGAAGATCAATATCTTCCATTCATTTCAAATTCCAAATTCAAACTAATTTTGTAAGACTTAAAAAAAAAAATCAGTTATTCATTTGTTTTCCCGCCGTTCGATTTTTCTTTAATATCTATGTTTCTGTAACCATGGAAAAATCGAAATTGCGCGCTATTTTCGAATACGAGTTCCGTCGTGACACCAGCGCAATACAGACAGCACGCAATATATGGACAAGGTACCGCAAGTGAACGCACGATGAGTTTTTGGTTTGATCGCTTCCGTTCTGAAATTAAGAAATTATGATCTCAACAATGAGCCCCAGGGAAAAATTTCAAATTCAACGAGACGGTGAAAAACGCCTTTACAGAATTTATCGATTCCCGTTCCCAGGAAATCTATAGCAGAAGCATAAACGAACTTTCATTAAAATGGCAAAAGTGCCAAAACAATAATTCTTTAAAAAAAATGTTTGATTTTTTCTATGTAAAACGGCAAGTTCATAGGTACCTGATATTATTTAGATAAAATATGTTTGTTTGTAAGTTTCAATGTGGGGGATAATCTTCGGAAATGCTGATCCTATTCCGAAAAATCTTTCACTAATAGGGAGCTACAGTATTGCCGAGTGTTGTAGGATATAACTTCATGCGGACAAAGTCGTGGGCAGAAGCTAGTCGTAAAATAAACACGAGCATGTGCATGAGTTTTCAGCGGAAATTACTCACATTGATAACGTTAGTAATTCAGATGATTATCCCTATTAAAGTTGCTACTGTAACGATTCCGAATGGAGATCTTTTCTTTATTTCGGGATCTAGACTACTCAAATGATAAGCTGTTCACGTTAGACTTTTCTATATTTAAGAGAAATTAAAAACCAACGCGCCTATATTGGCCGTCTCGTTGACGTCTCTCTAGAACTAACTCTATCCATTTTTAACCGACTTATATGTTTGTTACACGATTCAAATTCAAAGACGGATGAACCGATTTAAACAAATCTTTTTTTTTTTGTTTCAAAGGAGCTTCCTAAGTGCCTTGGTTTTGCTTCCAAGGTGGTCCCATATAAATTTTATTGACTTTGCTTTGGTAGTTTTTGAGTTAGCTTCGATAATGCGTATTTTTCCCACTTAGTTTATGTGGATGATGTTTTAATAACTTCCTATCACTGTTATTTACATAGCAGGTAGTGGTATTCAAATTTGTGTGGGGTAGGTACTACAACTAAAAAGTGAAAAATAACTTTAATTTCGGAAGTCGGTGGCAAAAAACGAAAATCCAAAACCAAAGACACCGACTACCGAAATTAAAGTTATTTTTCACTTTGTAGTTTTGGAAGTCGGTTTTATTTTTTGCTGAAAAGTTTTTACTGTGTGGTTCTTTCCTCAAAAGAACATTCCAGACCCATTCTACATGGTCTTCACATGAAATGACCAAGATTATGTCTAGACTTTATAAGAGACTGTGACCTCTGAGTTTGTTTCGACGTTTCTTCTCAGAGTAGTCAGATACGAAACGCCGACCTTATCTAGTTAAAAAAAAAAAAAACATGATTGACTTGTAAAAGTGTTTGTACAAACCTACTTACAGAAATAAAATCATTTATCATTTACTAATATAAAAGTCACTGTCCGAATGTCATACATATCTGATTTTTATTAAAATGAAGGAGACCTCTACAGCACCTGCGTGATTTACGATACGTAATAAAAATGAGGAGAATCCTTCTTTTTCCATGGGAGATTATCTCGAAGTCACATCAATTATTAATTGACAGACACAATAATATAAGATGTTCACACGAAAACTGTAGATTTTTTGTGAATTGCATCAATTATTAGATGTATTGTTCATTGATTCCTAATTAGTCAGCCAAAAAATTAATCAAGACTTAATTAACGGAATATTTTTCCCACGGAGAGGGTTATTTTCCGATTAATAATAATAAAAATATCCTGCGACATTTCACACACGGTGATCTGATCCCAAACTAAGCAGAGCTTGTACTATAGAAACCAGATAACTGATATACTACATACACTAGGTTTTTTTTAAATTTTATTTGTATATACATACTTTTATAGATAATTACACCCAGACTCAGGACAAACAGACATGTTCATGCACACAAATGTTTGTCCTGGATGGGAATCGAGCATTTTAAATTACAATTGTTTTACTGATATGACATACCAGTAAAATAATTGTAATTTAAAATACGATTTTTAAAATTATCGGAAGTATACGGCTACATATCAAGCTGACCTCTCATTGTACAGAAATCCTATACAATGTGAGATCAGGTTATGCTAGACTTGTATGTATATCTTGATATGTAAAAAATGTGAAAAATGTAGGTACAAATGTACAAACAGTTCACTGATCTCGTTTTTAAAATAAAAACCGGTCAAGAGCTTGTCGGACCACGCACAGTGAAGGGTTCCGTAGTTGGGATGAATTTATCCCAAGAACAAACTTAACATTGTAGTTGAAAAACATGTTCTCCCATACATTCCAACTACAAATGTCCATAGTTAAACGAAAAGAATCCAATCCACATTACACCTAATGTGGGTTGGATCCTTTTTGTTTAACTATGGACAAATGTAAGTTTGTACGCACAATATTGAGAGATTTACCATGTTATTTTAAAACCATCGACTTCTTATAAGTTTTCCTGTAAGCTATAGGTATTGATCTATTTTCTATATTTTTTTTTTTTCAAAATTTTAGGCTCGGTACTTTCGGAGATAAAGAGGGGGAATGGTAAATTTTCGTCTATTTTTTTAAATAACTTTAAAATGGTTTATTTTAAAATTATAAAAAAAAAATCTTTTGAGATTCTCATAGTAAGCCCTTTCATTTGATATGTAACACGGTAAAGATTGCAAAACATTTTTTTTTATTTTCTTATGTGCCCCCCAAAGTTAACCCCCATATTCAAAATTTATTTATTTACGTTACACGTCCGTATTTAGGTCACAGAAATACATATATTATGTGTACCAAATTTCAACTTAATCGGTCCGTTAGATTCGGAGCAAATTGGCTGAAACAGACGGACAGACAGACACACGAGTGATCCTATAAGGGTTCCGTTTTTTCCTTTTGAGGTACGGAACCCTAAAGATTATTATAATTCTATAAATATAGATTTGTCACGGTCGCGAATTAAATTCAGATCAACATACAACTTGATACTGACTTGCAAATTGCAAAACAAAACTTGCTAGAAAACTAAAATTTCGGGGCTTTCGCCTTAAGCTGAGTATCATTTTTAGAGGCTACCTCGTTGGTCCAGTAGTAGTTGCAAGCGCTACTGCTGAGCATAAGGTCTTAGGTTAGATTCCCGGGTCGGGTAAAGTGTCACTGAAATTTTTCAATAGGAGCCCAGTGTCTAGATTTGTGTCCGGTTGATTACAATAGGCTCGCCCCCTACACCGCTGTCACATGGGACTTGAAACTTATCTGGCGGAAATCGAAATGTACACCTCTGCCCAGCCCTTTGGGGTAATAAGGCGTGATGATGTGTTTAGGGTTCCGTAGTCAACTAGGAACCCTTATAGTTTCGCCATGTCTGTCTGTCCGTCCGTCCTCGCTTAATCTCTGTGACCGTTAGCACTAGAAAGCTGAAAGGTACCAATATGTATATCAATCACGCCGACAAAGTGGTAAAATAAAAATTGGAAAAAAATGCTTTATTAGGGTTTATACAGCCCGCGGCACGTAAGTTGGCAAGAGTCGTTAGATGCGCAGAAGTCATTTTTTAGATCTCTTTGGTCGCGAGCGGGACGCGGGGAACGAGGTAGCATCGTTCCGAGCGCGCGATTGGTTGGTCAGTCGACCCTTGTCTCTCGCGTCGCGTCCACGTTCCATTCGCTCCCGAGTACACTTGTGTGCACTAAAATTGTAACATTTGTTTTTGTTGAGCTTTTGTTACAAGTTCTTGTTATTGTTTTGTTTGAATTTTTAAATTTAGATAATGCCACAAACAAATACCATTTTACGTAGACATGCCAGAAAAATGGTTTATGATGTGTACTGTTACATATTTTGACGAATTATGCGAACATAAATGTACTGAACTGCTGATTTTTTTTTTCGCGATTTCAGGTTTGGTCCCATAGTAAAAGTTGTTCATAATGATGAGTACAATGACCTCTTAAGAGGTTGTTGGTGTTTTACAAATAACCCTGTATATTTTATTTATTACTCCTAATATACTTCACGAATTCTTCTCCTTTCTTTAACTTTCTTCGAAATAGTTATGTTTAAAAATAAATTATGGTAATAACCACAGAATAATGACAAGCAATAAAAGTGATCATTTTTTTGTTGCAATAAGTGTAGCATGCGCGAACTTACCCCCACTACGCAAAACCTTGCCAACTTACGTGCCGCGGGCTGTACGAGTATGTAAAGTGGGAAGTGATTTTTTTTTTTAATTTCAACCCTAACGTGTGATATATTGTTGGAAAGGTATTTAAAAATGAATAGGGGTTTACTAAAGTCATTGTTTGATAATGTCAATAATTTCGGAAATAATCGCTCCAAAAGTAAAAAACAATGTGTCCCCCCCCTCTAACTTTTGAACCATAAGTTTAGAAAATATGAAAAAAGTCTGAAAAGTAGAACTTTATAAGGACTTTCTAGAAAAATTATTTTGAACTTGATGGAAACAACAGTTTTTGTACAAAAAAGACAAAAAGTTGTACAAAACAATTTCTGGACTAAGTTTGTAGTATAATCGTATATGCAAGCATTTTTTTTAACTTCGTCTTTCTGTTCGCGCTAAAAACCGTCACGACCACACTCCGTGTTCGCGCACGTACCCACTACCGGGAGCAGTTGCATGAGCGCGGAGCGCAGCTGGAGCGCGAACATAATGGATACCCATCTTTAAACTCATAAGTGGGAGCACTTATTGTGACGGACGGGAAACTACGGAACCCTACACTGAGCGTGGCCCGACACGCTCTTGGCCGGTTTTTTTTTTCTTTATTTGAGATGGGTTTGCTCTTGACTCTAGTCTAGGTCAGAGGTGACAGAGACAAAGTCGACGATGGAGTGAGCTTACCCACAGAAGAAGCCTGTTCACTCTCACTTTGAAGAGATTAGGGTTGTATGCGTTCGGAAACACAGACGCAGGTAGTGAGTTCCATTCATTTGCTGTGCGCATTATAAAAGACATTTGGAAACAGATTGTCGGTTTGCCATGGATATATCGCACACCTAGATCAAAAGTAGCACAACTCAAAATAGGTACCCCTTTTTTCAGGAACAGTAAAAGACGTTTTACTCGTTTTCTATTTGATCAATTTAAAATATTTTTGTATGATGTTGTAATTCATTAATGGAGATTGGTACCCATGTGTCTTTGAAGTCAGTCAATGTAGTTTTCGACGCAGAGTCCGATAATCGCAATAACTCGATTTTGGATTATTTTGAGTTGTGCTACTCTTTATCTAGGTGTGCGATATATAATAGCAACTAGGTATGGATGGTAACTTGCAGTGCGTCTAGATGTTCGATGGTAGGAGGGGGCCGGGGTATGATCTCAGTTCCAGAAAACCAGAATGTATATTTATTAAAACACGCGTGAAGTAATTTGATTCTATCAGCCATAAACTATTGTCATATCGGAATCAATCACAGTCACAATAAAAATCCTCTAAACGCAACACTAATGCCTGAATATCCACTCAAAACACACAATATCACTCACCAAAATATTCATGGCTGCGTGCCTGCGTCTAAACTGAATTTAACATTAAAATGTGCTAAAATTATGTGGTTTTAGCTTTAAATACTAAAGAGAACCGCTCGCTGTCCCAGATCGGATGTTTGTATGTTTCTACATCAGCTGGGGACACCGTTATCTGTTTGATATAAAAACTGCGCTGTAAAGATGTGGCCACAATATCGTTGCGTGCTGGACCGAGCCGGGCGCGACTCGTGACAAACTTCACGATCATTTTATTTATACAGTGTGCCAAAAATCAACCGGCATACTATAGGTCGTGATAGCTTTGGTCAAGCCCTCTCAAAATAACAAAACATATGTTTTGGAGTTATACTAGATTTTCAAAAAAAAAAAACAAGATAACCGCCATGCGTCATTCTTTTGACACTCACGTGTAAATAAATTCTTTTATTAATAACTTTTCCATGAAAATATTATTAAATAGTTACTCTATCCGTAATTAACTTTAATTCTCCATAAAAACTTACAAATTCAACAAAAATTCACTATTATGTGATTTTGTTCCTCAAATATTTTTTGTTAATAAATAAACAGTGGTGACGGAAAGAAATGTATAAGATTTAGCGGAACGAATATATGTTTGTTATTTTGGGAGGGCTTGACCAAAGCTATAACCACCTACAGTATGTCGGTCGATTTCTGGGACATCCTGTATGAAGCAGTTCAAACTAGACCAAATAGCGTCCGTGTCCCGTCCGAGTCTTGGTCTCTACAAATTGAGCAGACACGGACGCGGCTCGCGCCCTTCACGGTATAGCATAAATTTTAAACAACAGCAATAATATAATAATACACTACAAAAACAAAAAAGTAAAAAGAAGTAACACGTAACGCACGCATGCACGTGTGTAACGTAAGTGGATTATAAATGGGACCAAACCTGAAATCGCGAAATAAAATCAGCTGTTCCTTACATTTTGACGAATTATGCGAACATAAATGTACTGAACAGCAGATTTTTTTTTAATGGATAGTAAAATGACCCCTCAAAAGATCGCCACTGTTTACACTTACACCCTGTATACTTACGGCCAGTTTCTTGAACGAAAATTAACGTGACAAATTGTCAAGCGCGTGGTGTAAATTGCTGCGATTTTGCACTTTTATCAATTCTACTCGTAACATTCTAACGTCACGATATTATCGTGGACGTCCCCGTCCACGTCCATGAAACGTATGGAAATGTCGCATGTCAAACTTCACGGGCGGCATTCGTGTAACACAACCAAGTTAAGATGGCTCAACAATCCCGGTTCGTGAATGTACATGTAACGTACTCGAAACATAACGTTATCGTGGGCGGAAATTTAAGTGTCTTCATAATTTGATCAACATACAACCTGACACTGCCCTGCAAATCGCAAAAAATGTAAGAAAATTTGAATTTCGGTGGCTACCTTGACTAGCGCCTCCACGATACCTCAGATAATAATATGAAAAACTAGTGAGTAAGAGATACACAATGTGGCCGTATCCTAACATCGAACCGAGAAACATGAATGAGTGAGTCAGGATCATCCAAACAACAACGTTTATTAGTATGTCAACGCCTACTCACTAGTTTGGGCAGAATAAACATAAAACAATGTATGTATGTGTGTCAAATGATTCTTGTCCCACTACGTTAAAGTTTATTGACTTCCCTTTGTCAAGATTTGTGGGTCGATTTGAGTAAAAGTTTGTTGTTTAGACCTTCTTTAATGTTGTATGTGGTTCTTTGTTCACTTAACTCACTATTGACCCCCAAACAAGTTGATACAGTTATTACAATCTGGTATTTTTGCTTAAAAGTAAGGGAAATATTTTAAATTAATGAATTTCTATAATTTTTTTGCTTTTTTAATGATGCACACAATCCCGGAATGATTAACATGACGATTAAATCTCGGGATTTAAGGAATTGTGAATTATTTACTTCACTTTGAATACCTTCATAACAAATTAAATATTTATGGTAGGTAAATAATAAATAATTCGCTATTTCTTAAATCGCGTAATTTAATCGTCACGTTTATCTTATTATTTATAGGAGGTTGTTAATAATCATGCATGATCAAAGGCTAAACAAAATAAATTGCATGTTTGTAAAGTTGTATATGACGTAACTAGATGGCGTTGGCGTCGAATTAGAAGTCGCAAGAGTTTGGTTACCGCGATTTGGTTGGGTTTTTGTGAATTTTGATCAGGACACAATTGTCGTTTTATTTTAGACCCTAAATATGTTCACATAAGTTCAATAGTCTACCATTACCAGCTCGGTAATAAACAGAGGTATTATTCCACTCTTGTTACTTCTTTCCTCGAAGTTTAGGTATTTATGCTCTTGCTCTATCTATTCCGATCTATGTTAATAATTGAGCCCAGGCCAGGTTTATAAAAAGATTATTTATTTATTGTTATTTTTAAAACAGCATTATTAGTTTGTTTTATATTTTAATTTTTGTACTCTTAGACATGACATTTTTAACACCCCGCTTCGAATAAGTTAGGTTTTCTTTGACCGTTCATACGGGAATAGAAGTAACTTTATCGACATATGCAGAAAATGAAGAGAATGTAGGATGCAAGACCGAGCGAAGTAAACTCGAAAATTTTTCGCTTCACCTGGGATAGGTTAGATTTTCTGAGAATGCCGAAGTTGCTGGAATTCATTCAGAGTCAATAAAAACAGAGTATTTTTTAAGCGTGCTCTAGCTTTTGTAGATTATAAGGTACGCAAAATAGAGTACAATACTCTATATTACACTACGATTGGTAAACCAGAGATGTAAAGAACAACTTAATTTTAAAATAATCTAATAGCCATATTTTTCAAACTGATTTAAAAGGCAACCGACGTGGATGATCATCAGAAATACAGTGCGTGGTAACGGTCTCTGGACTGAGATTCTGGTTTTTCACATTTTGAAGGGGGGCTGACCCTCAAATCCCTGCCTTGATTGTGCCTCTTCTTAATCTTCTGGCTTTTTCTCACAGTTGGTCGCAGTAACAAATAAGCTAGGGCACCTCGACCAAATGGGTTAGCCGCTGTGCTGAACCGCTGTGCTAACCCGCGCGCGGGGAAAACCGTTGAGCGCCCCACCCGCGGACGCCCGCGGTAATGAAAGAAAGAAAGAAATCATTTATTTGCTAATAATGTAGGTATACATATAAGTTGGAATGTTTGTCAAGTGTCCCGATACATTTTACCTTACGGCATGCAACATATTAGGTTTGAATTAAATAGTACTATAGATACAGTTATCGATACGATTATTATAAGCCATAGTTAAATTTAATATGTAGTTACTGATCACTAAACTGACTGACTAAAACAAAAACAAAAAATTATAAAAACAATAATAATAATAAAAATAATCAGTTAATTAAATATAAATCTCTCGCAAATCATATAATGAAGAATATTTGTCATAATGTGTAATGTTAATAAGCTTAATGTCAAAATAATTCAAAACATTCACAATTATTACTACCTAATTATAATCTTTACATAATCTGGTAATGTCAAAATCTGTTTGTCAAATTACAATATAGCAACAACCATAAAAAATAATAAATAAATAACAATGTCATTATTATAATCTAAACCATTCGAAATTGCAAAGAAAACGTACATTTATCAATAATATTTTCCTATATAGTTTTGTCATTTAAAAAGTCCTTAATTGTGTAATAGCATTTCTCCAGCAATAGTTTTGTTAATTGTTTTTTAAACATTTTTATGGGAAGGTCTTTTAAATGGTCAGGTAATTTATTATATACAAGCGGTCCCATGGAAAGGATGCTATTTTTTAATAAGGCTGTTTTATGACCACCTGTATACAATTGGTTTTTATACTGGGACCTCATTGGTGCTGTGCGTTGTCTTATGTCAATCATTGAGGTAAATAGGTGTTTATTTAATTTAACGAATAGGGCCACTTCTAGTATATATAAACAAGGTAATGTCAGAATGTTTAGGGATATAAATACCGGTTGACAACTTTCAGTAAACTTAAGACCTGTCATTGATCGAATACATCGTTTTTGGGCTCTAAATATTCGTTCCCTCTCACTGCAATTGCCCCAAAATATGACACCATATCTTAATAACGAAGCAACTAATCCATGATAGGCTATAACTAATGTATTTAAGTTTAGTTTATTTGAGAGGTTATAGAGTACATATGAAGATTTACTGAGTTTTTGGCATACATCTTCAGCATGAGCTTTCCATGTCAATTTGTCGTCAACCTGCACTCCTAAGAATTTAGTCACTGAAGTAGTGTCTACAATTTGGCCATTATATTCAGCGATTACTTTTTTTGGCTGTAACCTCTGGTGAAAATGCATGACTTTAGTTTTTTGTAAATTTATGACTAGATTATTTTTATTGAGCCAATCTATTATTGTTTTAAGCGTGCTGTTTATTTCATCTTCGTAGTTCGTCTCATTCATACATTCGACTATAGCAGTGCTGTCATCGGCAAATAATGTCATTGGGTGTCGAATTTGACGGGGTAGGTCATTAATATAAAGTAGAAACAGTAATGGACCCAGAACACTGCCCTGTGGAACTCCGAACTCTATTACTCGGCAACTTGAAAGGTATTTCAGTTCACGTTTAGTTTTAGTACAGATTCTCGACAGTTCTGTGTACTGTTTTCTATCCGTGAGATATGACTTTATTAGGTTTAGGACGTTTCCTCTTATGCCATAGTCGCTAAGTTTATTTAAAAGAGTGTCATGTTTTACATAATCGAACGCCTTTGTCATATCTGTGAATATTGCACATATAGGGTTTTTTTTATCAACATTATTCATGATTACTTTCAAGAGATCGAATATTGCCATGTTAATATTTTTATTTTTTCGAAAGCCCTTTTGTTCTTCACATAAAATGTCATTTTTAGCTATAAAAGTGTAAATAGATTCATAGATGATTTTTTCAAAGATCTTAGAGAATACTGAAATAAGAGCTACAGGTCTATAGTTCGTCATGTCTTCCTTGTCATTCTTTTTGTGCAATGGTTTTATGATCACAGTCTTTAATTCATCAGGGAATATACCTGAGCTTATACAAACATTTATTATATGGCTTAATGGTTTTGCGATAATATCAGAGACAAATTTGACTGCAACTGTTGAAAAGCCGTCAAATCCGAAACTTTTTTTATTTTTTAAGTTTTGTATCACACGTGTAATATCTTGGGGGACTACCGGCTGCATAAACAAAGAATTACGGGTTTTGGTAATTGCAGCTGTATTTCCCGTACAGTTACTGGATATATCATGTATTTGGTCAGCAAAAAAGTTATTAAATGATTCTGCAATCTGCCTAGGGGCTTTTATTAGTTTGGTTCCGTCCTTAATTTGCAAAATTGGTTCTTTAATTAAATTATTATTATTATTTATTATTTGCCATGATGATTTTGATTTGTTTATTGAGCTATTAATCAAATAATTATTTTGGGCTCTTTGAGTCAGTTTTACAATCTTTTTAAGTTTCTGTGCATAGTTTTGAAATTTATTTTTGTTCTCGCTTGTAGGTGATTTTCTGTATTTCCATAGCATATTCCGTTGTTTTCTGCTACAAATCCTAATACCGCGTGATAGCCATTTAATTTTTTTATCAGATTTTACATTTTTTAATTGCATTGGGAAGCATAAGTTATATAACAGACGAAAGAGATCTATAAAATTATTATATGCTTCATTAGGGTCATCTGTTTCAAGTACTTCTGAGAAAGATAGGCACTGAAGGTGCTTTTTAAACAAAATTAAATTTTCTTTGGATAAGTTACGCCTTTGAATTCGCCAGGAATTTATTGTACATGTTTTGCTTACCGGTATTTTTAAAATTTGAGCGGTATGGTCCGATAAACCGAAGTCGACTACTTCGCTCATACATTTTTGTTTGGAATTGTGTGCAAAGTTATCTAAACACGTGTTGCTCTTTGGTCTTGTTGCTTGATTAATCACTAACTTTAAATTATAATTCAACAGTAAATTTTCAAAGTCCAATGTAAAGTTATTTTTTTTCAGTGTGTTGATGTTGAAGTCACCGCATACTACTATTTTTTTTTTTTGCCTTGGTACACACTTTCTTCAACAAAATATCTAGCTGATCAAAAAACACATTAATGCAGGACATGTTCGGTGGTCTATAAATACAAATAACTATTAATCCCTGCTGACTTAATTCTATTGCACAATATTCAAATACACCCGTAATAGATGTGTTAGGTAGCTCTTTACATTCGTATTTGTTTTTAATAAGGATACATGCTCCTCCTCGTTTCTTACTTCTTGAGTAGCACGCTGCAAGCTTATAATTTGGAACGTTGATTAAAGATTCCTGTCCTGAGGTTACGAAATGTTCGGTGATGCATAAAACATCTATGTCTAAATTTTTGTTTTTTACGGATAGCTCTTGGATATGCAGCGTCAACATATCAGTTTTATTAAGAAGTCCAGCGATGTTTTGGTGCATGATGTTCATGTGCTTATAAAAGAAATTACTGGTCTTGTGTTCTTGTTGATTTGTCTTCAGTCACGCTATTTGAGAATAGTGGCGTTTGGTCAATATTGTCATTGCTGAAATCGTCTTGAGAGTAGAATAATTTGTAGTCTATTAATATGTTAGACATGATTTGTTCAAAAATGTTCCTCCATCCATTTCTGCTTAATTTTCCTGTACTATTGGAAAACATTTCAAGTGACAGGGTGCGATTACTATCGAAAAAGTATGCGTACTGATTGTTTTTTATGTCTAAATATAGCAGGTTATTAAATAAATCGACTTTATAATTGTGAATTAGAGCCCCAGTTTTGTATGTCGGAGCGCAGATAATAATGTTTGTGTGGTTGATATTTTCCATCGTGTTTTTAAGGTTGTAAAGTATATTCAAGTAGTCTCCATTGTTCAGATCATTTTCTCCAATGAAAAACAGGCAGTAATCGCTCATCGTGTATTCTTCTAATTTATAAATAAGAGAGTTCAGGAAGCCTGGTGTGGTGACTTGTGGCAGTAAATGATGACAAAAATTAAAATGTTTTGAGAAGATTTCTTCGATTAGGGGCAGCGTACCCTTTGTGCAATTGCTGCTTATTACAGATAATCTGTTTTTATGTTTTGGTACATATACCTCTCCTGATGTAATTTCGCAGGCAATATTACACACTTGAGAAGTTGCTATTGATTTTTTATTAGTTTGCGTCGATTTGTCGTTATTCAAATTGTATGTTTGGGTTTCCATATTTATCATTTTAATTTTTTTGGAAGGAGTGTCTTTGCTCTTGTACTCTTTATTTGCGATATTCGGTGAAATGTTATGTTGTTTAGAGGTTTTTTTGCGAGCTGATGGTGTAGAGACCTTTTTCCTATCAGGCGTTATGCAAATCTTTTTACAGGTTTCTACGGTCTTCAAAGATTTTTGTAGATCCGTTTTTAAACGGAAATTCTCGTTATTTAAGTCGTCTATTTCTTGATGAGCACTCATTAATTGCATTTTAAGTGATTTAATTTGTTCGTTAAGGTCGTTAACCATGTCATTGTCGCTATAGTTCTGTAGACTGTCTGGTATGCTTAGCATTGTGGTGTCTAATATTGTTTTATCCTCGTCATTTGTCATATCAGACAAATTATTTAGCGATCCCGATTTGTGCGGTTTCCGATGTGTAATGTTATCTAAATCCATGTTTTATTATATCACCAGCGCCCTCTGTCGGCACTTGCACGTATTCAACTGTGAACAATTGGCTAACAAACATTCACAAAAAGAGGTCTCAGATTGCGGGGCTCGAACTTGGTACTCGTCGTATAGAGCGGTTGCAGCGGTAAACGCTTAGCGCACCGAGCCATTTGAACGATAACTATGATGTCCAAATTACGCTACAGATACTGTAGTGTCATAAAAAAAGTTCGTTGAGAAGTTTTGAATACAAATGTTTTTAATTAAGTCCAAAGGTCGTTTCTTTGTTTGTTGTACACTAATGTTTCACTTTTTTTGTTTCTTTTAATCGCTTCTTTAACACTTTTAGAGCATAATAATGTTGAGTTTTTTGTTGTGTTAGGTATTTATTACACGTCGAACACTGCTTTATATTTTAGTAACACTTGATAATTTGGTCGAATAGAGTTTATAGAAGATAAATAGGTACTTTATATTAATGTTCACTGCAGTATTTAAGTTTTTTATAACACTTCCACATATACACCGCACAGTTCAGTTTATTATAGTACTAATTTTATATCAGTTTAAGTAGTTTTACTATTTTTAGACATTTAATAACACGGAGCACACACTTGCTGTCCGCGCGCGTCGAGCCCGCGTTTTATTGTCCTTCTTCTAATGTTGTAAACAAAACCGATTTGCATCGTAGCTTCTTGGAATTTTGTAACCGTTGAATGTTTCTTAGAATGCTAGTGAGTAGGGCTTTATAGTAATCGTTTCGTTTGAAAGTATGACTTGTTTTCATTTTCGAAATTGGTTGTAAAAAATAACAAAACTATTTTTAGTTACACTTTCAAAGAAATGACTCTAGTAAAAAAAAACAAGCGATGACCTATATGTTTTATGGTTTAAAATGCATGGTGTGTTTATACTTAGCACAAAACATAAATAAAACCACTTACCTTAATACAATTTTCATTAATTACAAGCATTCCAATTTGAACAAAAACCTTTTGTTTACAAAAAGATTTGCAACTACAGACTAAAAATAATGTTTCCATAGACGATTGACTAGTCGCATAGAGGGTTGGCGTACCTCAAATTCCTCGGAAATAGATAGTGCATCAAACTAAATGTATGGAATTAGAAAGGACTCCTTAAAAGTGGTGGAACAAGGTTCAAACTAAAAGCAGATTTACGTGGGATGACTTTACTCCCACGAACCACTACTTAAATAAAAAAATGGGATGAATTTCATCCCATGTGTAATTAGCGGTTAAGTTAGGTTAGAACTGTGACAAACGCGCGCTACATCCAAGTTGGTCGCAGTTACTTGGCTATTCAGTATGTTTAGGACCCCAAAATAGGAATTATTTAAAGTTTTGAACCTCAAATAAATCCCATTTTAAAAAAGGCGCAATCATTATATTTTTAGGAGCACAAAATGGGAATTATCATATTAAAGCTTCGTTTAAATACATGCCTATTAGTAATAGGCCTTTTTAATTAATTATGGGAGCGTTTACACACGCAAACCGTTTACGTACAAAAAATTAATGAGCTAGCAGTTGGTACCAACTTGTTTTTATATACAGGGTTATTGGTAAAACACCAACAACCTCTTAAGGGGTCATTGTACTCAGCATTATGAACAACTTTTACTATGGGACCAAACCAAAAATCGCGAAAAAAAACAGCAGATTTTTTTTTTGCGATATCTGGTTTGGTCCCATAGTAAAAGTTGTTCATAATTATGAGTACAATGACCCCTTTAGAGGTTGTTGGTGTTTTACCAATAACCCTGTATTTCTATGATATCAACGGATCGACGTGATTTTTATAACCCCGGAAAAAAAAATAATATTCCGGGACATTTCACACACGGTCACCTGACCCCAAACTAAGCAGAGCTTGTACTATAGAAACCAGATAACTGATATACTACATACACTACTTTATTTTTGTAAATACGTACTTATATAGATAATTACACCCAGACTCAGGACAAACACACAAATGTTTGTCCTGGATGGAAATCGAACCCACGACCTGCGGCATGATAGGTGGTATCTTAACCAACCACGCCATCTGGCAAGGTACGGTTCCTGTGGAATACACCACTGGAGTGAAGCGGGACAAGCTAGTAACGAAGTAAAATATGTAGTAACAATGTCGTTTGGTAAATTAGTAACGGAAAAGAAAACAAGTGGCTGATAGTTGTCAAAGTATTACTGAGGCATTGGCCAAGCACGCTGATTATAGCCTATGCCATGTGAAAGGCTACTGTTGACATAAAGGCCGACAATGCGATGATACCAAGCTTGACAAATGTAATGATTACCTGCGTACAATGTGTTTCCAAAGAGCCTCATGTGACGAATGTAGATAAATATGGACTTAAGAGGCCGCCGGTCGACGGGCCGGGAAGGGCCCTTCCCGGCCCGTCGACAAGCTTGTTGTTTCATCCAACGCAACGCCCGTTGACTAACAAGCAAGTGAGAACGCGATAACATTGAACGAAAAGTAGTGTGCAAGGAGGAGGAGGAAATACGTGTTTTTAACCGACTTCCAAAAGGAGGAGGTTCTCAATTCGTCTGTATGTTTTTTTTTTTTTTTTTTGTATGTTTGTTACGCGATTACTCAAAGACGGATGGACCGATTTAGAAAATTCTTTTTTTGTTTGATAGGGTATACTTCCGAGGTGGTCCCATATAAATTTTATTAACTTAGCTTGGGGAGTTTTTGAGTTAGCTTCAATAATGCGTATATTTCCCAGTTATTTTATGTGGATGATGTGATGGTGTTTTAATAACTTCCTATCACTGTTATTTACATGGCTATATCTACAATTATTGTGCTCAATTATGTATTCGAATTAGTGTGGGGTAGGTTCCACAACTAAAAAGTGAAAAATAAAAACTTTTTAGCCAAAAAATAAAACCGACTTCCAAAACAAAACACTACAAAGTGAAAAATAACTTTAATTTCGGAAGTCGGTGGCAAAAAACGAAAATACAAAACCCAAGACACCGACTACCGAGATTTTTTTTTTGCCGCACATGAATTAATTTGTAATGTAAAGAAATGTGATTGAGGTGCTCGTGGCTAAGTAATAACAGCCGCACGGGTCGACGCTTGCCGGGGTTGGACCGTACATGGGTGACCACCTTTACATACCGCGACTCCTCCATGCCTTGGAAAGCACTTTAAGCCGTTGGTCCCGGCTGTAGTTCATGGATCTTTGACAGTCGTTACGGGTCGTCAGAAGCCCGAAAGTCTGACAACCAGTCTTACCAAGAGATATTATCGGTTTACCCAGTAACTGGGTTGTGGAGGTCAGATAGGCAGTCGCTCCATGTAAAATACTGGTATTCAGCTGCATCCGGTTAGACTGGAAGCTGACCCCAACATAGTTGGGAAAAGGCTAAGCAGATTGATTGTAAAGAAATGTGATTATATGGTCTTTAAGATCGGCGGCAAATAACGTGAAGTTGAACCCGACCTACTTATAAACGGGTCAGTAATTAAAAGGGTATCTGATCCACGTTTAAATACCTAGGTCACTTTCTTTCCGACCATGTAGATATAGAGAGGGAGCGCAGGGGCTGCAGTCTCGACATACATAGCGATCGCTTTACGAACTAATTCGGTCGCAAAGTCCTAATGGGGTCTTCAGACGGTCAAAATAGCTTGATAAGCACGTGATTTTTTCGTTCTTGTCAAGTAATTTTGACCGTCTACGAACCCCACTATGACTTTGCGACCGAATTCGGTCGTACGACGATCGCTATCTATTGTCGAGACTGCAGCCCCTGGGCACTCGCCGTCCGTTGCAACATGTTGGCCCGTAGATTTGCTCTGTATATATTAAAAATGTAGACAAATGTATATGTAGACCTATTAAAAATCACAATTTTCAAGGCTTACTGCCAGAGTCTGTACACTAGTAATCGATGGGTCAATTACACCAAAAATCGCTGGATGTCCTGCGCGTCCAGTTTATTAATGGCTTCAGGATGCTGTTGGGACTTCCTTGCTACTGCAGCGCGTCGGAAATGTTCGCGCAAGTTCGTACCGACGGGATTCACGCGATTATTCGTAAAAAAAACAGCTTCGCTACTGAGGAGAGTGAGTGACAGTCGCAACAGCATCCGGAGAACTGTAGCGGAGAGCTTCAGCTCTCCAATTCTACCGCCGTAAGGAAAAAAGGACGTATCTACAAAAATATTGAAATGGAGAAAAAAATATGTTGTCCTGTTTAAACTATGCAATGAAAATACGTCTTTTAATAGTAAGAATTATTAGGTTTTCGTTAAGTTTACGCCAATTTAAAAATACTGGTAGATGCGTCTTTTTTTGCTGATTCCGAAAATGTAAAAAACTCTATTTCGGAAAAATGTCCGATACGCCTTTTTTCCTTATGACGGCAGAAGAGGGATGATGACTAAAAAATGTTTTTTTGTCCGTCATGTAGATTATTAAAATATATTGGACACGTATTTTTTCTTTTTCTACGTAATCAAAAGATTACGGCGATACATTGAGTTAAAATGTGGCATGACGTCACGTCTTGGTAGATTTTATACGTAGAAGTGACGTAGCAAGCCCCCACTCCCGAACTTTAATGCGTGTTATCTAAGTCATTTTTTATTATTATGATAAAGCAAAAAATACGTATCTAATATTTTTTTATCATCTGACTGACGGACTAAATAGAATTTCTTTTTTTTTACCCAGGCATCATCCCTATTGTTAAGGCAAAAGCGTCAGGGTAGCCCGCGAAATTCAAATTTTCTTACGTTTTTGCAATTTACAAGTCAGTATTAGGTGGTACGTTGAACAAAATGTAGTTCGCGGCCGTAACAAGTATGTATTACATACTTAAATAAATACTTGTTACGGTCGCGAATTACATTTTGTGTGGGTACGTGAGCTTTTTTAAGGCTACAAGTCTATTTGTCGTAATATCTTTGAACAGTGTCGTACAGTGTGTGTCCCGGCTGTCATCCGTAGATCTTTGACAGTCGTTACGGGTCGTCAGAAGCCCGACGTCTGACAACCAGTCTTACCAAGGGGTATCGTATAATATAATAATAATATAATATAATATCCTGGGACATTTCACACACGGTCATCTGATTCCAAACTCAGCAGAGCTTGTACTACTTTTTTTTTGTTTACACCCAGACTTAGGACAAACAGACATGTTCATGCACACAAATGTTTGTCCTGGATGGGAATCGAACGTATTTTATTTCTTTCTTCTTTCAATATTGTGCGTACAAACTTACATGTCCATAGTTAAACAATAAAGATCCAACCCACATTAGATGTAATGTGCACAAATCCGCAACCAATCAACTCGCACACATACACACTCTCTCATAGACACTCACCCATATAAAACACTCACCTTTACGCTTCATTCACTTCCCCACACTTTTTTATCTCTGCTATAATATGTGTATATAAGGTATTCATACACGAAATCTCTTAAGGGGTCATTGTACTCATCATTACGAACAACTTTTACTATGGGACCAAACATGAAATCGCAAAAAAAAAATCTGCTGTTCAGTACCTACATTTTGACGAATTATGCGAACATAAATGTAGGTACTGAATAGCTGATTTTTTTTCGCGATTGCAGGTTTGGTCCCATAGTAAAAGTTGTTAGTAATGATGAGTACAACGACCCCTTAAGAGATTTCGAATAGATACACCTTATATTATATGATAGCAGAGCTAAAAAATACGAAATATATTGCTAGTTTTTTGTTGCTAGTTTAGTTAGCTCTTGTTTGATAAAACTTTATTTTTATTTTTTAGCGATGTTGTAACAATAAGTTAGGCTTCACAATATGCCTGGCAGGGAGGAACGCTGACACCTGAGATACAGGACACGTCCTAGTTCAGGTGTCAGGAGTTTCAGAATATCTAGCATGTACTTAGGCCTAATTACTATAAGGGATCTAAGTTACTGAAGTAATGCATTGCAAACCCGTTTTCTCTCCTTATGTATTAGGCTTATGCAATAAATTATTATAATAATAATAATTATTATTAAATATAACATTGGTCAGGCAGGGGACATAGTTCTTCCATAGTTCAAGTAACCCAAACCACATTTTCCACGCACAACAATAGTCCTGCACCAACCGGGGGTTGTCCTTGGGTGCACTTGCATAGTGCATATAGGGATAATCATCGGTTGGTGCCTCCTTATCATTTAAAATTATTTAAGGCGCCTCTGCGAGTTGGCTTCGTCTCCTCGTACGCCTTCCAAAGGTCCGGGACCCAGGGTCCCGAGAAATGTAAAAAAAAATATTATTAATAATATTAAATATGTGCAAGTATTTATTTATTTGACAGGCCAGTTGGCGTTGTTGGTTAAGATACCACCTATCATGCCGCAGGTCGTGGGCCGATTCCCATCCAGGACAATCATTTGTGTGCATGAACATGTCTGTTTGTTCTGAGTCTGGGTATAATTATCTATATAAGTATGTATTTACAAAAAAAAAGTAGTGTATGTAGTATGTCAGTTATCTGGTTTCCATAGTACAAGCTCTGCTTAGTTTGGGATCAGATGACCGTGTATGAAATGTCCCAGGTTATTATTATTATTATTATTTTATTATTTATGTACATACAATAAAATACATAGTAAAATATAATATATAAGTAGGTAATTATAATTTGGAGTACAAAGGTACTGCTTATGTCTTAAGAAATTAGCATATAAAAAAGGAGGGAAATAATCATAGGGCATCAGAAAAGTCCGCATCGCTGTCAACAGGAAAAGTGTTCAAAGGGCTGGCAGCATTGCCGCGTTGTAAGGCAATGCTTATTATATGCTTATTCTTTGACCAAAAAATAGGCCAGCCCTCTGGTCACGTTTAGAGTCAACCAACCACTTGGCGATGTCTCGAAAAACTAAGAGGGCACTCGGAGCCCATGGGCCTAGTGTTTCAACCCCAAACAGCTCGAACATTTAGCCATTAACAATGTCGGATATACATTTTTACCAATATTCACTTTTTTACATACTAAATCGAATTACAATTTAAAAAAAATCTTCATTGTCAAAACTAACGATAAAAAAGAATCTTTATGATATTAACAATGTCAGTTCTGCGAAAAAGACCACTGTTCAGTAGGAACTAAACAGTAGTCTCCCTGCAGAACCGACATTGTTAATAGGGACGGTCGATATAAGTGTCAATAATATTGAAGTATTTGCGCCGTTTGAGGGTCTCCGCACCCGCAGCAGCCGCCCCAGCACAGCCCGCCGTGCTAGAGAGATGGGATGGCGCAAGGGTGTCGACACACGTTGCAACGCACACCAAAGGCCTACCTACCTTCCAAGTCTATTTATTTATTTAAGGAAAAACAAACAGTAGCACAATAAGAAATACACATAATATCTTAATTATTATTTTTTTTTAAAATTATGCTACCCACTACGTTCTCCACAGATTACAATTTAAAGTATTTAAAACTAGCTAAGAACACAGATACAATACCTATATAATAGTAATTGTCCTAGAACTCATATTCCGATTATTAAGTTAATACAAAATAATAATAATAATAAAGTAAATTTGTGTGCGTACATTATTAGACATTACGTTATTATAAATGTATTGCTTGCTGATCCTTTAGGGTTGCTTGGATTTGCTTCTTAAATGCATTTTTACTGAGAAAAACAATGTCAACTCATTGTTATATGTCTCAACCAGTCATTACGTTTTTAGGGTTCCTTACCAAAATGGTAAAAAGAAACCCTTATGGTGCGACTCAGTCTGTCTGTCTGTCACAGCTGGATATCTCAAGAACCACTAATGCTATCAACTTGAAATTTGGAATAGTTTTAGATGACGTTTGCCCAACTATTTTGCAAATAAAAAATAAATAAAAATATATTCTTTTTTTATGCAACAGGGACTAAAAGAGGTTCTTAAAAATTCGAAGTGGGGCTACTAGGGCATATGAGGTGTCATATGAAAGAACGCTGTTTGCATATTCTGAAAAATTTTTTTTTTGGCCGCATAGATTTCGACTTTTGATAAGAAATGTAAAAAAAAATACCGTTTAAAAATACAGTTTACCGTTTTTGATAGTTTGTACCGAGCATACGCAAATTGGTTAAGCTTCTTTGACAAAGCGTTGATATGATGTTTCCAAGTCAGATAACTACGAGTATCTATGTAAAGGCCCAGAAATTTTGTGATGTCAGTTTCCGTTACCGTATTTGATATTCAGTTCCGGTTTATTTATTTATTTTACCATTTATGTATACACAGAAAAATACATAATAAAATACATAATTATAATTAGGAGTACAAAGGTACTGCTTATTTCTTAAGAAATTTCTTCCAGCAGACCTGCGAAAGGAGAAATGAAATAGAAATGTAGACAATAGTGTGTGAGAACAAGAAGAGAAAAATATGAATATGCGAAGACTTAAACTAAAATATTAACTATACCTACACGTATAACATAAACTTAAATAAATACATACAAGCTAAAATATATAAACATACATATACTATACTCGTACTTATATAAATACTCACAGTTGAGAGGAAAAGTAATGCTCTTTTACTCGATATTTGAAAAGAGACACAGTTTTTAAATCGCGAATGCTAGGCGGAGTGAGTAGAAGGAATAAGAACAGTAGCTAGTTTTACAAGGATGAGATTTAAGGAGGGATCTAAGGTGTGATCTACACGGTGCGTCGCTAGGGCGAGCTAAGGAAAAACGCTCACGCAGGTAGGAAGGATAAGACGGGTTGTGTAAAATGTTGAAGAGGAGACATAAAATCCGAGTGTTCCTGCGAAGGCGGAATGGGAGCCACTTGAGTTCCTTGCGAAAGTGAGGAACATGATCATACTTTCGAAGACCAAAAACAAAGAGAATGCACAAGTTTTGCAAGCGCTCAAGCTTGTTAAATAGCTCCTCAGTAGCATCCAGGTAGCATGCGTCGGCATAATCTATAATTGGCTGAATAAGCGTTTGTGCCAAAGAAATTTTAGTCTTCAAGGGCGAATGAAAGGAGAAATGTACCTTTCGACTGACCTCATTGACCTGAGCACGCCACGAAAGATTAGAATCAATAATTACACCCAGATCTTTGATTAAATGTTAAATGTCCCGGCTGTCATCCGTGGATCTTTGACAGTCGTTACGGGTCGTCAGAAGCCCTAAAGTCTGACAATCAGTCATACCAAGGGGTATCGTATTACCCAATAACTGGGTTGTGAAGGTCAGATAGGCAGTCGCTCCATGTAAAATACTGGTATTCAGCTGCATCCGGTTAGACTGGAAGCCGACCCCAACATAGTTGGGAAAAGGCTAGGCAGATTGATTGATCTCTCAGAAAGACCTATGTAACTATTAATATAATTCATCAGGTGTTTTTTAACTATGAATCCGATACCGTATAGTCCCGGTGTTTCCTGTGTAGTAAAGGTGTTCTTCAATTGAGTTTCCAAGTCTTCTGATTTCAGAGTGACCTAAAATGTCGTATTTGATGTTTTTTTTTGTGGTTTCATTAGGTCTATCAAACGGCTATATTTCAGATTCCTGGCTACAATCTTATTGAAAAAACCAAATAAAATTTTGACTTTACTTGGGATTGGGAAACCACCAGGCCACTTCAAGATAAGCAACTAAGCAACCGCTCAGCAGGACACTTATTTGATTAATTTCACACATACATAAGAGTAGGCACCTACTCTGCCCACATTGAAAAAAAAAAACATGATATTAGCAAAACGAGCTTATCTCCCATTGATTTCATTAAAATAATCAGTTTAATGATTAAAATGCCACTAACTACTGTCCAAATTAACTAAAAGAGTGTTAATTATGAGTTTTATCTAATTAAAATAAAATATTAGATTGAAGAAGTAAGGGTGCATGTTCACTGATACGAAACAAACTAAATTGATGGATTTGTTTTGTATAGGTAGGTCAAATGAACTACGGGCAAGAAGCTCAATGGACACTCACTTGAGTGTCCATTGAGTTTCTTGAATGAACTTACTACGCTTTGGAATGGGATACTAGCTTCATCTTGCTGATTTTAATTAAAAGTGTCTGTAAATAGTTAAATAGATATAAATGCCTGGAGGACAGATAGGCAGTCGCTCCATGTAAAATATTGGTATTCAGCTGCATCCGGTTAGACTGGAAGCTGACCCCAACGTAGTTGGGAAAAGGCTAGGCAAATGATGATGATGTTTCTAATTAAATTTTTTTTTTGTAAAAATATTTAAATATGTACATATTTATGCGTAAGAGTGATTAATAAACGGAATAAAAGAATAATAATTCATCATCAATATTCTAGTGTGCACGTACCCTAATTGGCAATTTTTCACTATAAATAGTGGAATTTCGCAATAATTGTGTCATTACATTATCAAAGATTCAAGATGGCGACCCTTCCCGCCACTTTAGTGTTGTTTTTATATTTCACTTTAGCTTCAGGCTACACTTTATTGCGTAAGTTTTTTTTTTCATATTTTACTATAATCATCAACAATTTAGCCCGGAATCACTCACAGTAGGGTATAGACCTCCTTGTTCTGCCATACTTCCCAGTTCCGTGCTTCTCTCATCCAGGTGTTTCCCGTGACTTTGACGATATCGTCAATCCAACGCGCTTTTGGACTGCCCTGGTTTCTTTGACCTAATGCCTTTGGCCACTGTTCGGGCACAGCTTTACTCCATCGGCCATCACCGCGTCTAACTATGTCCTGCCCAACTCTTCTTGAGGCGCATCGCCTTGTCCTCCACGTCGTAGACTTTCGACCGACGACGTAGGACGTTCAGTCTAGTAGAGTTATGCCGAGCATGGCTCGCTCCATGGCCCTTTGTGCTACTCGTATGCAGTGGACACTCTTCGATGTGTCTCGGCACCATAGGTAATTTTGGCAGGACACATTCGTTGAAAAGGCGGGTTTTTTATATTGATACCGGTCTATTTGTAACTTCCAAAACCCATTTTCATTCTGCCTAGCCTTTTCCCAACTATATTGGAGTCGGCTTCCAGTCTAAGCGGATGCAGCTGAATACCAGTATTTTACATGGAGCGACTGCCTATTTAACCTCCACAACCCAGTTACTGGGTAATACTGGTAATAATTACCCCTTGGTAAGACTGGTTATCAGACTTTCGGGCTTCTGACGACCCGTAATGACTGTCAAAGATCCTCGAATGACAGCCGGGACCAACGGCTTAACGTGCTTTCCGAGGCACGGAGGAGTCTCGGTATGAAAAGATGGTCACCCATCCACGGCCAACCCCGGGAAGCGTAGCTTAACCTGATGGATCGACCCGTGCGGCTGTTATTACTTAGCCACGAGCTCCTAACTTCCAAAACCCATAAGGTATTAAAAAGAAAAAAAAAAAAACATTAGGAAATCAAAATTCTATTCGTTGTTTTCATTTCGATAGAAAATCAAGAATCAATACTTCAATTCTGCGAGAAATAATTATGTGCCATCCCATACATTTGGGTTGAGAAGGTATTGAAGTTTTGTATGGGGCAGTTGATAATTTTTTAGCGATTACGATGTTGGTCTCACGGAGAAAGTTGTTCAGTTTGATGGCCTGTACCCAACCTTGTCCATTTTTTTTCCTTGTCCATTTAAAAAAAAAAAATGGACTAGGTTGGGTACAGACCTATTTATAGCAAACAGGCTTACTTATAGCAAATAATTTAATTTAATGTTTTGAGTTGCGTAATGTACCTAAATTATTATGCGCAGTGTTATATAGATTAATTTTTTTTAACTGAACAGACTGCTGTGCTGCTGGGGAGTTTGTTGCGCCACTTCTTCTCCCCAGCTAAAGCACTAGGAAGTGGTGAAGGGCGGGCGTTTTGGGGGACTGTCTTATGTAATTTTGACGTTCAAAAAGTGCTGATTCTCAGCCTAGTTTGAATAAATTTGACTTTTGATTTTGATACATTTCTAATAGTTGCTGTGTTTTGTCGTATTTTGTAACACTACCACCTCAGCTCTGCCAAACACTACATGGATTACAGGCGTCATGTGTTTATAAATACAATTGATTGAGTATTATATTGTTTGTATACAGGAGAAGACGAAAATGAAATAATATGGCCAACGATATACCACTTCAAGGGAGAAAAGTTCAACTTTAAATCATCTCTGAAAGAAAACTTCGAAATGTGGTAAGTTGTTTCGTCACCGTAAAATAACTATAGTTAGATGTGTGTGTGTGTGTATATTTGTATGTATTTCCTAGTAGCTTTTGCCCGCGGCTTTGCTCGTGTGGAGGTCGGAAATTATCCCACGGGAACGTACTACCGGGATAAAAAGTATCTTATGTCCTTATCCACGTCATGGTCTACACATGTGTCTCATTCAAATCCGTTCAGCCGTTGTAGCGTGAAAGCGTAACAAACAAACAAACTCACTTTCGCATTTATACTTTTAGTTGAAGAACTGGTCTATCGACACTCACAAAATTATTAGATTTTCGTAATGTTTTTTGAAGAGTTTATTGAATATTTGTATGATAATCCATACAGTTAGGTATATATTGCGACGCTATTTACGAGATGCAGAAAACAAACAAAGCGCTCACAGACTTCTAAAAATAAGTTATAAACTTATATTTCTCCAAAAAAATGACGTTTTCGTGACGTATCGACTCGACTCGCACTCATTCGAGAAACCTCAAAATTTCTTTATTCTTACGACTGTGAATAACGATTTTGAGGATATTTCGAGGCACACCTTGAGGTCTTCTCGAACGGGTTGTGAGTCGAGGAGCTTTCGAAGCAACCACTTAGAATGTGGGTGTAACAGTCTTCCCGCACTGGTACCCCACCAATAATTAATTACTTTCTTAAACAAATATTGTAATTAATGGATTTGACAAAATCCAATATAAATTATTAAACGGTGTAACAAAGAGTCACTACTTGTTCTTCGAGTCATTGTTATATTTTATTTGTACTCGACCATACGCGGGAACCTTCTTGTGACGGAGATAGTTTATTTTATTAATAATTATCAAAATTACATATCAATTGGTCATACAATTTACAATAATACAGCATAGAACACAACTTATTAACTTATAACTAGTATTCGTCTCCAACGAACTCATCCGTGTAGATATTTAGAATTCTAATAAACAAAATAAATTTGAACGCGACTAATAGTATTAGCCGGCAGCAGTGACGTCGTCTGTCAAATCACTTTCTTTAGAGTCACAATACTTGTCAGTGCATCTTTGTTCACTAGTTGCCATTATGTGTTATTTAACGGGTGGGTGATACTTGGTATCAGCTAGGGAGGGAACCAATTGTTTTCAGGATGAGCCGTTCATAAAATTACCATCAGACGTCACTTAAGGTAAGTTAGTCTGATTTCCTAATTTTATTACACGGCTCATCCTGAAAACAATTGGTTCCCTCCCTAGCTGATACCAAGTATCACCCACCCGTTAAATAACACATAATGGCAACTAGTGAACAAAGATGCACTGACAAGTATTGTGACTCTAAAGAAAGTGATTTGACAGACGACGTCACTGCTGCCGGCTAATACTATTAGTCGCGTTCAAATTTATTTTGTTTATCAGATTAATTGAGAAAATTATACTAGAATAATAGAAAAACAAATAAATAATTATTAAATCTATTACCTAAAACCATTCTCTTAGGTCATATATTAAAGATATTGAACATAAAAACGATATTACTTTCAAATTACTTTCAAGTTTTTTTTTGTATGAACAGTCTATTTTATTATCTATAATTATACGAGTATCTGTGATTTTCTTCAAATATTCATATATTTGTCCCTATGAAGTCGAACGGAAAGCGTTCATACTTCAGAGTAATCTCGATAACTCGAACCTAGTTAAGTTATAGTACTCCTCAGCAAGTCGAAAACAATTATAATAAAATTGTTAGTTGAAGAAAGCCAAAGTACTTACTAAAACAATGTTATATTTATAACTAGGTAGCTATGCTATGAAACCCTGATCTCCAATCTAGGGGTATCCCTGTATCTGTCCCTCTGCAGCAAAGTCACTAGCCAATATTTGTAACTCATTAGTACAAAGTATTTCTTAACATAGTTAAATAAAGAAAAGAACAAATAAATAAAAACCCTTAGATAAAATAAAATATTTATATTATTCTCATTTACAATTTTGTGTGAGTGTGGGATCAATGTGTATGTATGTGTGGGGTGAGTGTGTATATGTGTGTTGGGGGTAGGTGTGTGTGTATGTATGCGCGCGCGTGAAGAGTGAGTGTGCGTGTGTGAGTGAAATAAAATGAATAAAATTTTAAGGTAGATGACCTAAAAGAAGATCCTGAGTGTTTTGATGAGTCAGTTTTGGCTGGTATTTTTTTTAATGCGAGTTTGCATTCATATTTTGATTAAATAATTATATACGTTTATGCTGTTGATATAATACTGGCGCCTGGCAAAAGATGTTCTGTGAGGTTCTAGTGGGAGAATCTTATGCCTATGTAATGTTCTAAACTCGCAAAATGCTATTGGAATTTTCTGTGATCTCTCCAAAGCCTTTGATTGCGTGCACCATGACACGCTTTTGTGTAAACTACATCATTACGGTGTACAAAACGAAGCTCTTAAAGTAATTAATTCATATTTACGTAATAGGTTTCAATGTGTAGATGTAAATGGTGTGAAATCTTCCGGGCTACCAGTTCTGTTAGGTGTACCTCAAGGCTCAATATTGGGTCCATTCTTGTTTTTAGTGTATATCAATGACTTACCATTCTATTTAAAGGGTATCTGTGACGTTGTACTGTTTGCAGATGACACCTCTCTTATTTTTAAAGTAGACAGGAATAGACAAAATTTTGACGACGTAAACAGTGCACTCTCAATGGTTACAGATTGGTTTACGATAAATAACTTAGTTCTCAATGCTAAGAAAACGAAATGTATAAAGTTTGCCTTACCGAATGTTAGAAATCTAGGACCCAACATCGTTTTAGATAAAGAAGTGCTTAAAACTGTAGACTCGGCAGTTTTTCTGGGTATAACAGTAGATGCCAAACTTCAGTGGGGCCCACATATATCAAGCCTAGCGGGAAGGCTCAGTTCAGCCGCCTACGCCGTCAGGAAAGTAAGACAATACACTGACGTTGATACAGCTCGGTTAGTCTATTTTAGTTATTTTCATAGCGTTATGTCATACGGTATTCTGCTCTGGGGCAAAGCCGCTGATATTCAAAATATATTTGTTCTTCAGAAACGAGCTGTTCGTGCTATTTACCAGCTCGGTGCCAGAATTTCTCTGAGAGATTTTTTTAAACATATTGGTATTCTCACGGTGGCATCACAATATTCATCTTCGCCAACATCTTATATATTAGACAAAATATACATTTATACACTAAAAACAGTGATATTCACAATGTTAACACCAGAAATAAGGACAAATTACGTGCTCCATTTCACCGGCTTCATAAGGTTCATAACTCATTTGTTGGGCTTGGTATATCCTTTTATAACAAGCTACCCTCTTCTTTGCTAGATTTGCCTTACAATGCGTTTAAAGCCAAAGTAAAATCTAACCTTTGTTCAAAGGCATACTATTCTATCAACGATTACTTAAACGATAAGAATAGTTGGTCGCTGTGTTTAACTTAAGACAATGTTTATGTTCTTTCTCCAGAATTAGCTTACCTACTGACAGGTTATATGGGTTCATATAATTATTTATTTTCTTTGACTGTAAAGGTCAATTTATTTTAATTTTATTTTTATTTATCATTGACATAATCTACTCATTACAATGTTTTTTTTATGAGTGGTATTGCAATATGTGGTTAGCTAGTGACCTCGACAATTGATCATAATTATTCTTGTCTGAGCAACCGGCAGCAGGTTCGTCATGCTCCCTTAGATGTCACTGCTTGCGGTAGCGTCGGGGGTCGGGTTGCCTCCTTCCCTCAAATATGGCGAGGGGGGTAATGGCTGATCTTTGCGTTATGCTCGTGAACGGGTGCTGCTTGTGGTGACTGGTCGTCTTGCTGACCTTGGTTTTGTTTTGTTATTAGTAATTTAACTCGTATTTTTTACTTCGATGGTCCTAGTTTATCATCTGTGACTTCGAGTTACGGCTATATGTAAGTGGGCACGCCCTTTATTACTGGAGGCTTTTAATATAGGTATAAAGTTCTACTTACGTTTTTAGTTTTGTATTTTGATTCTGCTTGAGTATAGTTTTCGATTTTTTTCTTCTTTTTTTAAGTATATTGGCGTGTGCTAGCTGACTTATAGCAAATAATTAAATTTAATTTAATGTTTGTGTTGCGTAATGTACTTGCATGTAATTTGCACAGTGTTGTATAGAATATACAGGGTGTCCGGTAATGAATGGATAACCTTGAAATGTCTTATAGTATAACTTATGGCCGTTCAGAAAAAAAATTGAAACAAAATATATCATAAGTAGTACCTAAGTTATGATTTTTTTAAAAGAAAGGTCTAATTTTTTTTACCTTGTTTTACTTTTATGAACACTACGATCAGAAATGAATGGATTCCATCGGTTTGTTGTTATTTTATTATTATACACGAACTATGCTAATAGATAAACAGTCAATAGTATGACTAGCTATTGCACTTTTTTATTAAAAAATTAGCAAATTAATTAATTTTAGAAAAACTTTGCAAAATTTATTTTTTAAACTATGTTTAAACATCTTGGGTATAAAAAAAATGTATGAATACATGAGTGGCCAATAATTTTAAAATAATGTCACTTTCAAGTAGATTTTATAATGGTACAATTCATAAATGTATCTACAATAAATAGTGAATTATTGCCATTAATGTAGAAAAGGAGAAAATTTTACCAAATGTCAAAAGTAATGTAGGAACTTTTTTTAAATTAAATTGCTTCTGACCACTGAAGATTAATCAAAAATACATTTAAGGAATTTGTAGTGAATAAAAATTGCGTATTGAAACCAAATTGTCAGAAATTTACAAATACTCATAATGATTAAAATAGTTACTTTAAAAGCGTGAAATGGGTCGTGTGACCTTCATATTTGCTACCTGCGCGCACGCCGTGCTGTCATTCTTTTGTGTTATGTTAGACAAAGAGGGTCTGAATCGGCTAGGTGCGAGAGAGAGGAAATAAATGTAAAACATCAGGTAAGCACTCATACTTTTAGTGCGTTTCTCGACTTGCTCGACTTCGCATGTGTTTATTTAGTTTCCGTTTGCAATTATCGTGATTTACTTTGAATCAGTGTTAAAACGACCACGTGGCTATTTTATTGGACTATTCGTTTTGCTTACTGATTTGGACTTGTTTTGTTTGGTGATATTTGCGACGATTTGGTTTGTTTTTGGACTAAACTGGACTTTTGTGTTTTTGTGTATCAAAATGCCACGTCAGTATACGGCACAAGAATATGCAAATATGCATTACATTTATGGAGAATGCAGAGGTAACGCAAATGCAGCTGCAGCGCTCTATAGGGAGAGATACCCTAATGCGCGCCACCCAGACTACCGCGTATTTATTCGTGTCCACGGTTGTTACTCCGAAGGAAGATTGCCTGGTAGTGGTGTCGGTGGTACAAGCAGTGGAAGAATCGCTCGTCTTGATGTAGAAGAAGCCGTGCTTGAGGAAGTCGAAAACGATCCTTCTACCTCTACACGAACAATAGCTCGACGCACAGGTATCGGAAAATCGACCGTGCACGATATTTTGAAAAAAAAATAAATTCCACCCTTACCACGTTACACGCGTGCAAACTCTCCAACCAAGAGATTATGCAGCTAGATTGCGTTTTTGCCGACAAATGCTGGCAAAAATCGAAGAAGACCCGCAATTTTTTAATAAAATTCTGTGGAGCGACGAGTCAGCATTCAAAAGAGATGGATACATGAATCTTCATAATTTACACGGTTGGGAATTAGAAAATCCCCATCTTATGCGTGAAGATAGATCCCAATACCAATTTAAAATCAATTATTGGACTGGAATATTAAGTGGAATAATAATCGGGCCATTTGAATTACCGGGGAATTTAACAGGGCAAAGTTATTTGGAGTTTCTTCAAAATGATCTCCCCAATTTATTAGAAGAAGTGCCCGAGGAGCTGAGGGAGTCATATTGGTTGCAAAATGACGGCTGTCCTGCGCATTATGCTGTATCTGTTCGTGCATTTTTAAATAACACGTACCCAGATAGATGGATCGGGCGGCTAGGGCCAATTTTGTGGCCTCCACGTTCACCGGACCTAAATCCATTGGATTTTTTTTATTGGGGCTGCCTTAAAGAGGAAGTATACTGTAAGCCTATAAGGTCTTTAGAAGAATTAAGAAGACGAGTCAGAGCAGCCGCATCAAAAATTAGTGAACGACGGTACACAAGACTGCTCCGTAGATCATTTATCCGTAGATGTAGGGCCTGCATAAGAGTGGGAGGCCGGCAGTTTGAACATTTATTATAAACGAATGATAATAAAGTGTTGTTTATGTTAAATGTTGTTTTTTATTAATCCCCAAAGTTCAGGTACAATTAAATTTAAAAAATGTTCCCATATTACAAATTTTGATATTTAGTAAAATTTTCTCCTTTTCTACATTAATCGCAATAATTCACTATTTATTGTAGATACATTTATGAATTGTACCATTATAAAATCTACTTGAAAGTGACATTATTTTAAAATTATTGGCCACTCATGTATTCATACATTTTTTTTATACCCAAGATGTTTAAACATAGTTTAAAAAATCAATTTTGCAAAGTTTTTCTAAAATTAATTAATCTGCTAATTTTTTAATAAAAAAGTGCAATAGCTAGTCATACTATTGACTGTTTATCTATTAGCATAGTTCGTGTATAATAATAAAATAACAACAAACCGATGGAATCCATTCATTTCTGATCGTAGTGTTCATAAAAGTAAAACAAGGTAAAAAAAATTAGACCTTTCTTTTAAAAAAATCATAACTTAGGTACTACTTATGATATATTTTGTTTCAATTTTTTTTCTGAACGGCCATAAGTTATACTATAAGACATTTCAAGGTTATCCATTCATTACCGGACACCCTGTATATATATTTTAATTTTTTTATTTAACTGAACAGACAGCTGTGCTGCTGAGGAGTTTGTTGCGCCACTTCTTCTCCTCAGCTAAAGCACTAGGAAGTGGTGAAGGGCGGGCGTTTTGGGGGACTGTCTTATGTAATTTTGACGTTCGAAAAGTGCTGATTCTCAGCCTAGTTTGAATAAATGACTTTTGATTTTGATTTTGATTTTGATTTTTCTACCAGCTGGTTCAACGAGGGGGCAGAAATAGTGTTTTCGGATTATCATATGGTGCACGTAATGTTGCCTGACAGTTAATACGTCACATTCAGCATAAAGCTGGAAAGTGGGATACTGGCTTGGACGCCCTTTGTGCACGCTCGAGCTTAATAAACACGTTTACAGTTGCCCCTCCCCAAATTGAATAAAACAACAATAAGATACAACTGACTGGCACAGTGCAAAGTACACTAGTCTCAGACGCGGCGTCTCGGTATCTCGAATTATTTAGACTTAACACTGTCTGACTGTCACCCATATTCTAACACCCATATCCTTAATCGTAGCCTGGATTGGCAACTCGCTCGAGGAGACCTCAAGGCGTGTCTCGAAAGATCCTCAAAATTGTTATTCACAGTCGTAAGATTAAGGAAATCATGAGGTTCCTCGAATGAGTTTGAGTCGAGGTGATACGTCACGAAAACGCCATTGTTTGGACGAATATTCCGTTTTTAACTTATTTTTAGAACAGTCTGTGAGCGGCTTGTCTTTTTCAAGGTAGATACCGACGTACAGTCGCGACCAAAAGTCGATAAGCAAACTCACAAAGCAATAGCTTGGCGTTTAGTTTGACTTAAGACCTTCTATTTCCAAGAACATAAACATACATAATTATTGTCGTCAACAACTGATTGTAGTTCACCATTTCAAAGTTATAACATGTGTAAGGATGACCTAGCGGTTAAGCGCGTGCAGATAGATGCGTGAATCAGTGAGTCGTGAGTTCAAATCTCACGCAGTACTTGACTTTTTGTAAGTTTTTACTTGGTTGGAAGTAATGGGACAGAAATATAATATTCTTTATCTTCTTCGCTTGGTCACTCATTTCGTAAAGTTAGAAAGGTAGATCATAGAAAACGAAATAGGTATTGACAATTATATATGTGTTATTAGAATATCCTTTCTTTGTTATGTTATTATGAATTGACTAAGTGGGTATACAACAAAAAATCCTATGAACGGTTACAAAAAAACTTCTTTTATCTAGTAGGAATGTAACGTCACAATTCTTTTAAGTTTGTTAATTTTATAAATAAGTAAATAAAACGAATAAACATTTTTGTTACCATTCAGCACGACTTTTTTATTTAAACCTACAACCTACACCGAAAAGATAAATTAAAAATCACAAAAATAGTTAAATAATAATAATAACTAATATTTAACTTCTTATAAAAATAAATAATAAATGAACATAAACATCTAACAAGTTTTTGCTTAAAATATAAATATATTATTATGGTTCCAGAGAAACAAAAAACAGTCCAACATTGTGATTAAGATTCGAACTCAGACTTCATTGATCGTGAAACCATTGCTTAGCCCAAACAGCTACCAGCACATGTTATGTTTATGCGAATTTTAGCAATGCAATGGTAAGATCAAGTCGCCACTATGACGAGTATTCTAAATTCAACAGAAATATAATGTTATTTCGCGTAGTACGACGACATGCGACAATTCATTAGTGTGTGTTATCTGCGGAATGTTGGCTCATACACGCACACGTACTGGTTCGGGCTCGCACAGTTCATAGCAATGTAATCCTTAGCATGCTTATGGACTTTTGAGCGTTTACTGTACCTTCTATTTGACAGTAGGTTTCTCAACTCAAACTCACCTCGACTGAGGAAACTGTTTGAAATGAGGAGTAAAATTGCATCTATGAATATTAAACTACCTAAGTGAGGTTGAGTGTAGTCGAGGAAATCATGAGGTTTTGACTTAGAATATGGGTATGGAACTCGATGAAATGTATAACTCGAATTTCCACAACACGCAGACTCTGTAAGTCGACGTTAGTATTTTTTATTATAACGATGTGCTATCGTTCCATCCGGACGTCACACAATACTTCCCGACTTTTTACCAGACTGCGGCGAAGCCCAAAAGGAGGGCTATGTGTTGACCTGTATGTATGTATGTCCTTTTCTTTGTACCCTCATAACTCCTTTTTTGGATTTGGATAAATTATACGTCTTTAGATTTGTCTTGGTAGCGCGAGCGTCACTGGCTATATTAAAATCAAAAACAAAGTAAAATGGCGGATTTGGGGTGCCATATCGAGTGGAGTTCGATTTTTTTTTTCTTCTAATACCATCGAGTGGGATATCAAAATGAAGGTTTTTATAAAGTGATTACAAAAATATACAACTTATGTGGTTAAAAGTAATTGAAGTGATAAACCGTAAAAAACACTTACATTAAAATACCAAGGCAACCAGTCTTACCTACCAAGGGGTATAATATTACACAATAAGTTGGTTGTGAAGGTCAGATAGGCATTATCCATGTAAAATACTGGTATTCAGCTGCATCCACTTAGACTGGAAGCCGACCCCAACATAGTTGGGAAAAGGCTACGCAGAATGATTTACTCTGAAAAGAAAGGCCGAAATAAACTCAGAGGTCATAGCATCTAGTTTAAAGTCCAGATTTAATCTTCAATCAGATCATGTGAGGACCATGTATCTACATGGGCCTCACATGATCTGTCTGAAATGGTCTTTTTAGGAAAGAACCACACAGATTTGAGAGGGCCTGTCCAGCCAGTCTGCTGCAAGCATTTGTCAGTAATCGTGTAGCTCAACTCAGAACTTAAGGCGCATGATTCTACATAACCGCGCTTGTTGCAGGTACAATGCCGATGTGAACCGTTCCCGCATTGACTACTACGACGGAACTGTCAAGAAGTGGTACTACGGGGACACTGGGTACGCTTATGTGGTATGACAATTTTGAAATCTTAATTACAATAGTGAAATTACACTCCTTTTTTGGGCAGTCGTGTCATAATTATCACAATTGGTCGTTTTTGAAAAGTGTGGAAGAAAGACGGCAGTAGCTCTATGTCAAACACCTTCAGCTGCATCCGGTTTTCCTGGAAACCGAACCCAACACGGGAAAAAGCTAGTCATGATGATGATAAGTTTCTGGGAGGGAATATCGCGGACACACAATCATTCAAAGACACGGGTGTAATAACAACATAACCTCGTTTTTTTTGTAAAAATTACAAATCGCAATGTAAAACTTTATTTGATTGATATTGCTTTCGTTCTCTCAGAAACACCCCATCACCACTGAAGAGATCACCAATGAAGAGGTTTGCTGGTCAAGGTCTGCAGAGGATGAGCAGATCGACTTTCTTCCTGACGTGTCTGAACTGACTTATACAGGTACGAGCAATTCCTATAACTGAAGGCTGGGGGTGGCGGCCTCAGGACGAGCTGCTTCTCACACAGACAACTGTACGTCGCTTGGTCCCGCGTCAGCAGTCCTGTCTCTCTGTTTATTTTGACTGCTGAGGCCAAAACTACAAACGTTGTATACAGGGAAGATTTTTAATTTTTACTCCGTTAACAGCAAAACCTTGTGATCTCTGTACACCAATCAACACCAATGTACACCAATGTTTTACTAATAAAGTTTTGACTTTGACTTTCAACAGATCAATGTTACACCAATGTACTATAACAGTCAAAAGTCGACTAGCAATCTCACAAAACTATGGCATAGCAATATTAGTTGTACTTATGACCTTATTCTATAAGAACGTTTGACAATAATACACATTGGCAACTTTGGCACCCCGTATAGCGCAGGCGATAATGGTCATTGCGGTGTAAGTGGACTTCTAGACGTTGACTGTACACCAACATTTTACAAATAAAGTTTTGACTTTGACTTTCAACAGATCAATGTTACACCAATGTTTTACAAATAAAGTTTTGACTTTGACTTTCAACAGATCAATGTTACATCAATGTACACCGATGTTTTACAAATAAAGTTTTGACTTTGACTTTCATCAGATCAATGTTACACCAATGTTTTACAAACAAAGTTTTGACTTTGACTTTCAACAGATCAATGACTTTACACGTATGTAGGTAGGTACGTAAATTTCATTTTTACACTCCGTTCGTAAGTTACACACCTATTTCACCGGAGACGCTATTTCCATGCCGATGTCGTGAATACTCCGCAATGCGTCTTCATAATTTTTAAAAAAAAAATTATAATAATAATATCCTGGGACATTGTTCACACATTGTCATCTGATCCCAAACTAAGCAGAGCTTGTACTATGGAAAGCAGATAACTGAGAAACTACATACACTACTTTTGTTTTTGTAAATACATACTTATATAGATAATTACACCCAGACTCAGGACAAACAGACATGTTCATGCACACAAATGTATGTCCTGGATGGGAATCGAACCCACGACCAGCGGCATGATAGGTCGTATCTTAACCAATCACGCCATCTGGCCTGTTAAACAAAAACATACAGGGTTATTGATAATAATATGTCGGCAATCAATTAAAGGGATGTAGGAAAGGTCATTTGCTACCAAATTACCCCTTATGACTCATATGCAAATGTCAAAGGACCTAATTTTTTTTTTCGGATTTGTTATTCTCGGCCTAGCCGGGTAGTGCTGATGGCACGGGCCTAAGCCAAGTGTTCATCAGTGGGGTTACGTGTTGCAGTAATATTAGATATTTAGTGGTTATCCGCAGTAGGCTGTATGTTTATGCTTATGTCGAAGGTATTTTTTATTATTATACAAGAATATTACAACCCAAACGCTAGCATGCGGCTTTGTTACGCATTGTGTTGAAAAACTTGAGTTACAGAGTTGCTAGTGTTGAGCACAGCACACGAAACTTACAACTGAACAACCTGCATGCTGTGCTGTGGGGGTTAGACTCTGATAGGCGGGGGTTATCGTCGTCTTTGGCGAATTAAACCAGTGCAATTGATCCACACAATTATAATATAAAAGGCACGTACACAAATCAGAAACACAAAATACACATAATACGCAATCATAATACTTACAGAAATAATCTTAGTTACGTAACACTAATTAATACAATAATACAGACACGCGACTATACAGGGCTCCGTTGAGCATGTCACTTGATGGGTGACTTTTGACTAACTTTTGACTAACTTGTTCGGTACATTTTTGGAACTAACTCACAAATCCTACGGTGAGGCATATTTATTACTTTGTCTCTATAGCTACCGTAGCGGGTATACCTCACCTCACTACTGCTACGACACCAATCGGCGTGGTTTTAACAGTGACCACGCCCCCATTTTCTAGCTACGTCTATCGTGCAAGTCACAACCTGTCGACTTCTTACGGACAGGCACAAACCCGTTTGCAGTTTTGTATCGATTCCCTGCGTGCAAGTCACAACGTGTTCATGTCCCACGGACAAGCACAGTCTTGTTTGTATGTTTAATATTTACTTCATAATCAGTACTTTCTTAAGCTACTTATAACTAATAGCAAACGGAGCTAGGAGTATGGTGCTTCTCCTACAGCTAGGTTTTATAATAACACCAGCCCTATTAATGTCTCACTGCGGGGCAAAGGCCTCTTCTCATACAGAGAAGGCACGAGCATTGATCACCACGCTTGCGAAGGGTTGGCGATTTCATACTTACATTAACTAAGTCCAGGTTTCCTCACGATGTTCATCCTTCAAAGATGTCAGTAATATCCAAGATAAACTCAGAAAGTTAAATGTATGTATTGAAAAAGTCACATTGGTACTTGTCCGGATCAAATCAATCAAATCAATCAAATCAATCAAATCAAATCAATCAATCAATCAATCAATCAAATCAATCAATCAAATCAGATCATCCAACCCACAACCACGTCCCGTCATGTCAGGCCCTAACCACTGGGCCATCACGACATTTAGATGTTTTTTTAGGGTTCCGTACCTCAAAAGTATCACTCGTGTGTCTGTCCGTATGTCCGTCTCTCACAGCTAATTTGCTGTGAATCTAATGGTCTGATTAAGTTGAAATTTGGTACAGTTATTTGGTACAGGTATTTCTGTGATCCAAACACGGATGTATAACGTAAATAAATGAATTCCGAATATGGGGGACAATTTTGGGGGGTAAATAAGAAAATTAAAAAAAAAGTTTTGCAAACTGTACCGTGTGACATATCAAATGAAATGGCTTACTGTAAGGGTCCCAAATACATATATTTTTTATAATTTTAAAATAAATTGTTTTAAAGTTATTTAAGAAAATATACGAAAATTGACCATTCCTCCCCATATTTCCAAAACTACTGAGCCTAAAATTTTGAAAAAAAAAAATACAGAAAATAGTTATTTACCTATAAATTACAGGAAAAGAAGAAGGAGTCTGTCTAGGAGAAAGAAGTCTATGATCTTAAAACATCATGGTGAATCTCTCAATATTGTGCGTAGAAACTTACAATTGCAGTTGGAATGTATGAGAGAACATGTTTTCAACTACAATGTTAAGCTTGTTCTTGAGATAAATTGATCCCAACTAAGGAACCCTTCATTGTGCGTGCTCAGACACGCACTTGACCGCTTTTTAGGGTTCCGTACCTCAAAAGGAAAAAACGGAACCCTTATAGGATCACTCGTGTATCTGTCTGTCTGTCCATCTATCACAGCCAATTTGCTCCGAATCTAATGGACCGATTAAGTTGAAATTTGGTACACGTATGTATTTCTGTGACCCAAACACGGATGTGTAACGTAAATAAATAAATTTTGAATATGGGGGTCAACTTTTAACTTAACAGAAAATAGTTCTATACCTATAAATTACAGGGAAACTTATAAGAAGTCTATGATCTTAAAATAACATGGTAAATCTCTCAATATTGTGCGTACAAACTTACATTTGCACTTGGAATGTGTGGGAGAACATGTTTTTCAACTACAATGTTAAGCTTGTTCTTGGGATAAATTCATCCCAACTACGGAACCCTTCATTGTGCGTGGTCAGACACGCACTTGGCCGTTTTTTTTTCTTTCTTTTATTGACTCGTTGATTGCGACTGCTGAGCTGGGACTTGATTTGCACGCACTGGTTGATTTTCTATGCTCGGATCAGCGCCTAGGGCCTAGCGGCCATCGGTGGAGGCTGGGAACGGCGGCCTTTGCCCTGCAGTAGGACACAAAGGCAGATAATAAGTCTTATTGGGTTTGTCCATCAGGAATTTCTCAGTAGCAACCTAGAGTCTGGAGTAATGCCCGATTGAAGGCAATAGACTTGCCCTCTATAGGAGTAAATTTTGCCAGTAAAGGTAGTCGTGTAACCTAGTAAATGGGTTGCGGAGGTCAGATAGGCAGTCGCTCAATGTACATAATGACAGGCCAGTTGGCGTGGTTGGTTAAGATCACCTATCACGCCGAAGGTCATGGGTTCGATTCCCATCCAGGACAAACATTTGTGTGCATGAACATGTCTGTTTGTTCTGAGTCTGGGTGTAATTATCTATATAAGTATGCATTTACAAAAAAAAAAGTAGTATATGTAGTATCAGTTATCTGGTTTCCATAGTACAAGCTCTGCTTAGTTTGGGACCAGATGACCGTGTGTGAAAATGTCCCAGGATATTATTATTATATTATTATAATGGTATTCAGTTGCAACCAGTTTGACTAGAAGCCGTTCCCCAACATAGTTTTAAAGAAGATTTTCGAGAGACTTGTACATGGCCCCACACTACACAACATTATTATAGCTCAACAACAACACGGACACGTTACAAATCTATTAACTTTCACAAATTAATTATTCAATAATATGGATCAACAGATACAGATTGACGCCGTTTACACAGACTACCGGAAAGCTTTTTATAAGGTGGACCATGAGTTACTTCTTGAAAAGCTTGCAAATAACGGGATTCGCGGAGATTTACTTCACTGGTTTATATCGTACGTAACGAACAGAACCCAACGAGTCGTGATTAGGGGATATCAATCCAAATTGGTGACTGTGTCCTCTGGCGTGCCCCAGGGCTCAATTTTAGGCCCTTTACTTTTTATTATATTTATTAATGACGTTTGGAATTGTTTTTTGCATTCAAAATTTTTACTCTATGCAGACGATCTCAAAGTATATAGAACAATACGCACTCTTTCCGACTGTGATTTACTTCAAGACGACCTGGATAGATTTTCTGCATACTGTATTAAGAACAAAATTCAATTAAGCACTTCTAAATGTGTATCAATCACTTTCACAAAAAAGAAAAATATTATAAAACGTGCGTATATTCTAAGCAATACTCCTTTGAGCGAAGTTACGTCAGTGAAGGATCTGGGGGTAATATTGGATAGTAAGCTCCATCTTGATCAACATATTCATAAAATTATTAATAACTCATATCGTATGTATGGCTTTGTGATGAGAACCACGTCAGACTTTAAGCATTCTGATACCTACATACATCTATATAAGTCACTTATTAGAACACAACTCGAATACGCCTTATTAATATGGAATCCTCTATACAAAAGATACGTAGATAGCTTGGAAAATGTAGCGCAAATTTCTCAAAGCGTTGCGCTATCGCTGCCGTCATAGGTTGAGGCCTGGTGGCTCCTGTAGGGATGTTAAGTTGATGGACTTGAAGTCTAGGCGCCTTTTCCTAGAGATGATGTTTCTGTATGACATATGTAGCGGCAGATATGACTGCTCTGATTTGGTAAATAAATTAAGTTATGTTGTACCTAGAACTGTTGTGAGACGCGAGGTGCGTGCACGCCCGCTATTCGCCGTCCCATCTTGCCGCACCAATGCTGGAGTTCGCGCACCTCCTCGTCGTATAGCAGATAATTATAACACAAATTTTTTGGACATTGATCTATTTACATTATCATCTAACAAATTTCGAAATACTCTCATCCATTAATTAACAAACTAAATTTACTTTATAACTGTAACCGAAGCATAATGTTATGTACATTTCACTCGCATGCCTAGTTTAGTTCTTATAAAAGATTACATCATGGAGTACATTATGGATTGCAATAAACAATTTGAGATTTGAAAAGAAAAATTAATGGGTAACATGTGCATAACGTTGTGAGCTACACATACACTATTAACTTTAGATACTAAGGATTTTTAATTATTAAAATTTTGTGTAACTGTTTGTTTTCCCAAATAAATAAATAGTTGGGAATAGGATAGGGGCAGAAGATGATTTTGCTTGTAAAGTTTAGGTGGATGTGTCTGCCTATCCCTTCGGAGGTTACAGGACTTACAGGCGTAATATTTTGAAAAATCTTCCCCAGGTCAGACCATGACTCTCTACGATAAGGTGGTGGACATATGGACTAGCACCGATGAATATGAAGGGAAGTTGGTTCGGGAGACGATATTGTACGTCTTCAAGACTGACTTCGGCGTCGACGTGCCTGTCCAGTAAGTTAACAATTAAATCTAAACCTTAGCCCGTGGCCACAAGGTGCACGTTCAAGTGACACGGGTCTTGCAACAGCAACTACGGAAAAAACAAACGAATGAAGTTGTTTAGAGAATGCTACGTGTCACCGCGGCACCGCGACGCGGAATTATTTTTTAAGTGAATGGACTATAGTTTGATCGATACCGCTGTACCGCGCCTTAGGAATGCGTACCGAGGTGGGGATGCCGTAAGCGTTGACGGATGAGCGGCCTGCACGGCCGCTCGTCCTGCCGCACACATACCTAAGGTGCAGTTCAGCAGTATCGGTCAAACTATACCAACTCAATGTGTACCCGGATATTCAAATTATAACTGTCATTCGTTGACAGTTTTATTTAATGGCTATAACACGGCAAGTTGTCATGAGGTGTCAGTTTTCCTAACAATTAATTACCCTGACTGAACAATTAATTTCTCTGAATGAGGCCTTTGCCCAGCATTGGAACAATAATGGCTAGTACAAAAATGAAAAAATTGGCAGTCATGGGGACTTTGACAGAAGAACTAACCGAACTTAAACGTAAAACTATGCATAGCATGTCACGGTACCGAGGTGCCGCGGTTACGCGAACCCGTAAGATTTCCTCCTACCAAAAATCGCTTAACGCGCCAAAAGATGTTTTCACTTGAAAAAAAGAGAAGCAATATTATATCATATCATTTATCGACATAATGCGATGTTTTACAGGAATCCCACAGAGAAGTTAGAAGTAGATAATACTAATTACTCGCCTTTCTCTTCAGACTAGTGAAAAAGGCATACAACTACGATATCGGAGAGCTGGCCTCCCACACCATCACCAACTTCTTCGACTTCACGGATACTGTCTCCGAGGAAGAGGTTACCGTCGATGATGGTAAGGATCATCATCGTTTTTAATCTGTATTGTCCCATTACTGAGTAAAGATCCCCCCATGGATTTTCACTCTTCCCTGTGTGTTGATTTCTCAGACAGTTTTTATTCTTTACTTATGTAGTTTTTTTTTTAATTCTTAATTCTTTGTTTTCTCTATTGTGGAGCCTAACTAACCTAACTCAATAACGCCATCAACGAATGTGATCATGGTTATACTTAGTGAAAGCTGTTTTTTTTTTTTTTTAAGACACACATACTTGTATGTTCCTATTTGTAGTATATCTGTAACAACTGTTGGTGAACATTAATTAAATAAATAAACAGCTGCCTAATATAAATTAATAGTTTACTTCCTAAATCAAAAATATTTTGGTGAAAAGTTGAATGACAGCAGCTTCTACCACGTAAAGTCAAGTGCCTGGGCTAAACTTCAAAATAACATAGACTGTTTCACCACTTCCTAATATTTTAGCTGAGAAGAAGAATAAGTATTGCAACATAGTCCCCAGCACAGCAACACATCTGTCTGTTACGATGTTAACTATTGTACCATCGTTAAAATGTAAATCTAGATTGCAAGTCAGTTATATACATCAAACTGTTACTTTTCACTTCTAGAGGACGAATGCGAACAGATGTGGCTCGGTAAGGACTTCCACAAGGACATGAAGTTCTTCCACCCTGACCTACCCTCGGAGCTGGACCTCGCCTTCGACCTCTATACCAACCACCACAACAAGCTTTACCAGGACCAAGAGCACCAGATGAGGAAGAAGATCTTTGAGGAAAACTGGAGGTAAGACAACGAAGACTGCGGGTTTTTAACTTAGCCTTGCGTTCGAGAAGGACAGATAAGCGCAAGAATTTGAATCAGCTAGCCTGCTTTGGTCTATTGTTAAAGGAGGATTACTTAAAAAGCCTTGTAACTCTCAAAAGCCTTGTTAAAAATTTGACTAAGACCTATATAAATGCACAATTATTTATGAGAAACTACTCACCTAATATTTCTCTTGAGCAAAATCGCTTTGTATTGCTTAAGGCGATATGTAAAAAGCGAACTGAGCGGTAATAAGAAAGTGACAGAGTCAATTACATTCACATTGGAAAAAAAGAGAGCGCAACAATGCGCTGGAACCAAAATAAAAACGCCAAACCAAATAAAAATTGTTTAAAAATAAATTAAGCTATCTATCAAAAATATGTTCAGCCAGAGTTTTCAATTACCTAACCGCACCTTTTGAATTCAATTTTGCAATGAAATTACTTAGGATTTTAGAATTACAGATATAAGAAAGTAGAGGTATTTTCGGAATTAAATTCTATCGAGGAAATTTAACCCAATCGTGTTTTCCTTCAGTCAGAGTATTAATCAAATAGTCAATAAACAAGCGGTTGGTCGACTCTTCACGGGACCAGAGGGCTGGCCTATTTTTAGCCCAAAACTTGTACATAATATACATATATATCTTTTAGTTTTAGCTTGTACATATAATATAGTTTCTGTTTGAAATAAAGAATACTAGTCAATAAACATATATCCAAAGTTAAATCCATACATTCTGTAATAGTGAAATAAATGGTTACGAATAAGCCCCCAACTTATTTTGGTATCGCCTTAACATCGATATGAACTTTGGTAAAATTATTCGAACACATAATTACAAACAAATCTTAATCTAATTAAGTCTAACAACTAACTTCCAAAACCCAGGATGATCGAAGAACACAACCGCAAAAACGCAGGCTTTAGGGTCGAGCTGAACAACTTCTCCGACAAATCGGAGGAGGAACTGAAATACCTGACTGGCACCTTCATATCGACTCATGAGTACCCTGACATGATGCCTTTCCCTCATACCTTGACAGAGGTCGACGAAATTATGCAGGAACTGCCCGAAAATTTCGATTTGAGGATGGAAGGAGCTGTTACTCCTATTAAGAGTAAGTTTTTATTTGTTAATTTAAGTTTTTGTCTCTACTTTCTAATAGGTAGGCTGGTATCCACAACTCCACGTCAATGCGAAAATAGATTATTCGATCCACCCTAGCTCCTTAAAGAAGGTCAGCAATGCCTTGGTGTTGCTGACAACCTCACGTAGCTACCTAACCCTAGAGGAATAAAGATCGTTGTGCTTTTGACAGTGATGCAAACATAGAGGTAAAACAAAGTAAATTTTAACAATCAAAAAACGTCGGGTGTTTTAATTATTTCGATTTACTTTTTGTAAAAAGTGAACTTTAAAAATTGGAAACAAGATGACCTATTTTATCCCCCTGCAATAACCCCCTGAAAAAACAAGAATAAAATAAAATATAATAACCAACTTATAACTGCTCCTGATGCTATAGCACAAACATTCAACAAGTTTTTTATTGATGACTGATTGGGTTACCGCGGTTGTCTGCTCTAGTTTACGCTTCAGTGTCACGTACTCGTATTTACGAATACTGAACTGACTACAATGACTTGATTTTAACAATGTGTGAGTTAAAGACACTTGGTGTCTTCTCAGATCTTTACATAACAGACTATTGCAATTTAGAGCTATCTAGATTCCGGCTGCTGACTAAGCCCTAAAGGTCTCATTCATACTTTCTTGAAACTAATCTTGCTTTTTCCATCTATCCAGACCAGGGTCACTGCGGCTCTTGCTGGGCCTTCTGCACAACTGCTGCCGTTGAGGGAGCCATCGCCAGGGTCAACGGAGAGAGGTTGCTGGACCTGAGCGAACAGTCTCTTGTGGACTGTGCATGGGGGTGAGTGCAAAAAATCAGCTTTGGTGTAGTTGAATAAGTCAATGGAAGGAAATTTTATTAATTTATAATAATACATAATAATATATACTTTATTGTACACCAGAAAAATACATCAAAAATAATAAATTAAACGCTACAAAACCAACAATAGGCGGCCTTATGCTTTCTTTTGAAAAAATAATGGTAAAGCGAAAACGGCAATTCTAGGGAAAAACGAGAAATTTGCTTATCAAGTGGTGAGTTGTCAAAATCTCAAAACCGAGGAAAACGGTAAGGCTTTGACGCAGCCACACCCCTTTTGGAATTACTGGCATTTCCTTAGATTTTCCCGCTATTTTACTAAGAAACCCATTTCATAACCTATTCATCATCTGTATATAAAATCCATGAACATTAGCATTGACTAACACAACACTTCAAACATATGCATGATCCCTTGGGCAGAAATGAATCATATTATTTCTTTGTTTGCAGCTTCGACAACATGGGCTGCAGTGGAGGGACTCTGGATGGAGCCATGAAATACGTCCTCACTCACGGCATTCCCACTGAGATGGACTATGGTCTCTACTCTGCTAATGTGAGTAATATGACCCTTATCATCATCATCAATTTAGCCGAAAGGCGTCAATTGTTGTACATAGGCCTCTCCCCCAAGCGTCGCAACATTGAAGGATCCTGTGTTTCACGCATTCGATGGATTCCTGCGGCCTTCACAAGGTCCCGATGACCTTAGGGATGATCTTAGGGAATTATAATGAGTAAACTTGCAAAACTTCGTCTAAAGTTATTTTAAAAGTAAGAGCTATCCATTACCGATTAAGTAAAGAAGTACCTTCCGATTTAAATACTTCTTTTTTGCTACAATGGAATATACTTTATAAATTTATTTAGCAGAATATGTTGTGTGCTTTTGCCAGGTCTGTGTCAAATAAACGTATCTTCTTTCTAAATTAAACTTAATAGAAAGTTTTAACCTTAATCTGTCTTTCTGTTCTCCAGGACGGCTTCTGTGAAATTCAGAACATGACATCTCCATACAAGATCCGTGGGTTCTCCCGCGTCACCCCCAGAAACCCGAACGCCTTGAAACTGACTCTCTTCAAATACGGACCCGTTACTGTCGCCATCCACGCCAGTCCACTGATGCAGCACTACTCCAGTGGACTTTTCTATGACTTCTCTTGGTAAGACATCTTCAATTTTATCATAATCATCATCATCATAGCACTATTTAAGTGACCTGTCACTATATCGCAATCTACGCTAGTCAGGTGATAAAGAACTACTCTAGTGGTCTCGTTTCTTGGATTCTCTTGGTAAGATATCTTCATCATAATTATCGTCATTATAGGTTTCTTTAAGTGACAGGTCATTATTGCCCCCCACACTGGTCAGCTGACGACGCACTACTCCAGTGGACTGTTCTATGACTGCTCTTGGTATGACATCATGAATATCATCATAATAGCACTCTTCAAGTGACCGGTCACTGTCGCCACCCAAGCCAGTCAGCTGACGAAGTACTACTCTAGTGCACTGTTCTATGACTTCTCTTGGGAAATATAAAAGAATGGTTTCACAATCTCTTGCAAGTCGCCCATAAGAGTCGCTCTTGTCATCCACTTCCTTCGATTCGTCGGTATATAGTGTTTTTCTTCTGAATATGTACATTATTTTTTATTTAGTTTTTCTCATTTAACATGCGTTCGTTATCATACTCCTATGTCACCTCGTGGACAATAGTGTGGGTTATACGTTTTTTCGACTGTAATATAACTACATTTTGTAAATGCTGTACTGTATAACTGTTTTTTGTCCCAAATAAAAAAAATAAAATAAAAAAATAAGATATCATGAATATCTTCATCATCATCATTGTTCTCTTCAAGTGAACGGTCACTGTAGCCACCCACGCTAGTCAGCTGACGAAGCACTACTCCAGTGGACTGTTCAAAGACTTATCTTTGTATGACATCATGAACATCTTCAACACCATAGCTCTCTGCAAGTGACCCGTTACTGTCGCCATCCACGCTAGTCAGCTGACGAAGCACCACTCCAGTGGACTGTTCTATGACTTATCTTGTTATGACATCATGAACATCTTCAACACCATAGCTCTCTTCAAGTGACCGGTTACTGTCGCCATCCACGCTAGTCAGCTGACGAAGCACCACTCCAGTGGACTGTTCTATGACTTATCTTGTTATGACATCATGAACATCTTCAACACCATAGCTCTCTTCAAGTGACCGGTTACTGTCGCCACCCACGCTAGTCAGCTGACGAAGCACTACTCCAGTGGACTGTTCTATGACTTATCTTGGTATGACATCATGAACATCTTCAACACCATAGCTCTCTTCAAGTGACCGGTTACTGTCGCCATCCACGCTAGTCAGCTGACGAAGCACTACTCCAGTGGACTGTTCTATGACTTATCTTGTTATGACATCATGAACATCTTCAACACCATAGCAGCTCTCTTCAAGTGACCGGTTACTGTCGCCATCCACGCTAGTCAGCTGACGAAGCACCACTCCAGTGGACTGTTCTATGACTTATCTTGTTATGACATCATGAACATCTTCAACACCATAGCTCTCTTCAAGTGACCGGTTACTGTCGCCACCCACGCTAGTCAGCTGACGAAGCACTACTCCAGTGGACTGTTCTATGACTTATCTTGGTATGACATCATGAACATCTTCAACACCATAGCTCTCTTCAAGTGACCGGTTACTGTCGCCATCCACGCTAGTCAGCTGACGAAGCACCACTCCAGTGGACTGTTCTATGACTTCTCTTGGTATGACATCATGAACATCTTCAACACCATAGCTCTCTTCAAGTGACCGGTTACTGTCGCCATCCACGCTAGTCAGCTGACGAAGCACTACTCCAGTGGACTGTTCTATGACTTCTCTTGGTATGACATCATGAACATCTTCATCACCATAGCTCTCTGCAAGTGACCGGTCACGGCCGTCAAGCAAGCAGTGTTGCTGTGTATTAGTGTGAAGGACGAATTTCAAATTTATTAATTGGCATACGCGACATTTCTACTATGGCTCTTAGATAGTAGCTTACCTGCGAAGACTTTGATATAGCAGATGACCCTAGAAAGCGGTGACTGGCCACCAGGCAGTTCGCACGCTTATTTGTCTTCCAAAAACATAAAAAAAACCGAGCAGCAGTCTCCCAAAACTCTCAATAGTAAAATTCGGTTATATACCTCAATAGATTAATCAAAAATTTTGATTATTAACAGTGACGATGTGTACCCCAACCACGGCGTGACGGTCATCGGCTACGGCGTCCGCGACGGAGAAGACTACTGGCTAGTGAAGAACTCATGGGGCGAAGACTGGGGAGAAGACGGCTACATCCTGATGTCTGCCAAGAACAACAACTGTTTTGTCCTGGACTCACCATACTACCCCATCGTTTAAGTTAAATATTTAGAAATAAATTCCACGTGCTATTAATACTGGGTTTTTAATTAATTATACTGTTGGGTTTACACCTAAAAATTAGAACGATAAGATTGGAGTTAGGTTTCCGACTATTGACTTTAAATAGCAAAATCACTTAGAAACACCATATTTATTCAATTATGGGATCTAATAGTTTACCCCCCACATGCTTGATGCGCACATACTCGATGTATGTTTATCAGACCTCGGTTACATGTATAAAAATAATTAGTATGGGGAGTTACATACTAATTATATTTTTCGTATTTTCACTACACCATTGTTTAGCTGTGCAAAGTATACACCTTATTTACAATTTTCGAATTAGTAGTAGTTGGCAAATCGATTGTCTCCGAGTAAAATAGCTAGGTATGTAACGTCTGGGCAGACAGACATAACGAATTTATAAGGGTTCTGTTTTTGCTATTTGGCTACGGAACTCTAAAAATGGTCCTTGTGCCTTTCAATGATCCGGGGTTAAAAAAGCTAATGTATTTGGTGCTTTCTCTAACTACAGAAGTCGACACAAATAAATATTCTTAACGAATACAATATCAGTAGCGACATCTGTTGACATTTTCCTGAAACATCAAGCACAATAATTTTGCAACTTCTACTCAGGTATAACTTGAAATAACGCCATCTACCGGATTTTTCCTGCACTACCCAAGGTAACAACCCTGTAATGGATGCTATAAACGCGTTAATGTCTTCGTTTAGCCGCATTGTATTTTTACGCTTTAATTTTACTATAAAATCTTTATTACATGTTGGGCTGCGTGAATGAGTTTACAAAATAATGGGTCAGTTAAATTTCACAGCGTTTATGCTAATAAAGTAATTTTGCTATTGAAATATTTTCGAAAAACAAATATCTTATTTTCAGTACGGGGTTTTTCGGTCTACTGGTTGCAAACGCGACTACCTGAGCGTGGTCTGACTTTCAGGAACCTGGGTTCGATCCCTTGGTTGAGCAACGCGTTATCTTAGCATCAACTTGGCTGTTCCCAGTTATAAGTAGCGCCTATTTAATGGAAGTTAAACATTGCGGGCTAAATAACGGTTTTACGTAGTATCTTTTTGTACTTCTTCGAAGTATGGTTTGAAATTATACCTATTTATTCTAATTTCATAAGGTTAGGTGTTTATTTTTGACTAGGTAAAGAAAAAAAAAGAAGAAAGAAAGGAAGAAAAATATTTTATTTGGCACAAGAAATACAAACACTAAAAAAGAGCATAGTAAACTAACAAAATTAACATTAAAAAAAAAATAAAACAAAATATAACAATTAAAAATACCTGTGCGAGGCCAAAAAGGCTCCTATCTCAGCATAAAGCTGCAATATTTAAAAAAATACCGCAGCGCTGGTATTCTAATAGGGCCCATGTGATGCCACGGACACACCTACGGACATCTACAAATCCATATACATACAGGTACACAGTACAGGTACTACAGTTACAGGTATGTAATACCGTATATAATACAAGGTCAAATTAAATTAGAGAGCGAAATTTTGCAGACGTGATGGAAATAAATACGATAAAATAAAAAAACCGGCCAAGTGGGTGTCGGACTACGCACACTGAACAGACAGCTGTGCTGCTGGGGAGTTTGTTGCGCCACTTCTTCTCCTCAGCTAAAGCGCTAATAAGTGGTGAAGGGCGGGCGTTTTGGGGGACTGTCTTTGTAATTTTGACGATCGAAAAGTGCTGATTTTCAGCCTAGTTTGAATAAATGACTTTTGATTTTGAAGGATTCCGTAGTTGGGATGAATTTATCCTAAGAACAAACTTAACATTTAGTTGAAAAACGTGTTCTCCCATATATTCCAACTGCAAATGTAAGTTTGTACACACAATATTGAGAAATTTACCGTTTTATTTTGAGACCATAGACTTCATATAGGTTTTCCTGTAATCTATGGACATAGAACTATTTTCAGTATTTTATTTTTTCAAAATTTTAGGCTCAGTAGTTTCGGAGTTAAGGGCCAATGGTCAATTTTCGTCTATTTTGTAAAATAACTTTAAATCAATTTATTTTAAAATTAAAAATATATATTTTTGAGACCCTCACAATAAGCCCTTTTATTTGATATGTCACACGATACAGTTTGCAAAACCGTTTTTTTATTTTCCTAGTGGCTCCTCAAAATTGACCCCCATATTCAAAATTAATTTATTTACAATACATGTCCGTTTTTTGTAACAAAAATTAATATGTGTACCAAAGTTCAACTTAATCGGTCCATTAGATTCGGAGCAAATCGGCTGTGACAGACGGTCAGACAGACAACACACGAGTGATTCTATAAGAGTTCCGTTTTTTCCCTTTGAGGTATGGAACCCTAAAAACAAAAAGATTTTATCCTTTTTTTGGGGTATCAACGACCGCTCGTAGTGTTTTTACTTGAAATACGAGTTGAAAAAAATCTGTTTTGTCGTATTTAGATATCGACCCATCACGTCTGTGAAGTTTACACAAAAAAAAATATAATTTTGTAAACTGATATTTCAAGTGGCTACACTAGCTGCGGTCGATGCCCCACAAAAAAAAATCATCAACTTAATTTATTTTTTGTTTTATCATGTTTAGATATCTATAACCATCATATCTGAGTTTCACTAGCTAATTTAATTTGACCCTGTAAAGTATGACGTGCTTCGAAGTTCCATGCATCACAACTGCTTTCAAATTTTGAAGTAAATAAATACTTATTAGTCAAAAATCTTTGTCATCTTTTACAGTATGTTAACACAATACACACAATAGATGTCGCTAGTTTCCCCTTAAGTTCACAGACATTTGATTTTATGAGTACTAACCGACGATGCCTACAGCGGACACAGCTGTGTCTAACATTATAGACACTTACTTACGCTTTACGACCCCTGCAGGTAAGGGTAGTTTCAGAGTTTATTACTAGATTGATAGTATATAAACTAACCATTATATTTTGACATATATTGACTCCCAACCTCAAAGACGATGATGACATTGAACGGAAGCGGACTGCGTTGTCAGTCAGAGCGAACATGCTGGCTCGCGGGTTTGCACGATGCTCACTTCCTGTTTGAATCACGCTCTTTCGACCTACTATACTTCTTCTTATATGTGCAGCCTGTGGGCTAGATATACGCAAAGATCGTACAGCGCTCTCCACGTTCAATATAACAATGCGTTTAGGTTGCTGGTGGTGGATCCCCGTTTCTGTAGTACCTCAGGGATGTTTGCACAAGCACACGTGGATAGCTTATTATATTACAGAGATTAGAATAGGTAGAGTTTATATACCTAAAGCTCGAGGAAAGAAGTGGATACAAGAATACATTCGTAACAAATTAAATATCCTATTAAAATAATAAATAATTCGCAATTTATAAATCCCGAGAATTTCCCGGGAAATAAGAAATTGCGAATTATTTATTTCACTTTGAATACATTCGTACCAAATTAAATATTTATAAGAAATAAAAAATAATTCGCAATTTCTTAAATCCCGAGATTTAATCGTCATGTTTATCATTCCGGGATTTTATAGGAGGTATTATCCACTCTTGTTACTTCTTTCCTCGAAGTTTAAGTATACGTATTTATGCTCTACCTCCCGCATCTCTGATTATAAAATACTTAGGGCCGGTTTTTTGATGTGTAGTTAACTCAGCCAATGGTTAACATAGTAACTAATGGTTGAATTTCCATCAGTTCCAGTACTACTGGTTCTTACTATGGGAACTCCTCAACAATTAACGTCTCTACATCGGGAAAAGCAATGTTTTGTAAAGGGCGATGAACAGTTGACATTAGGCTATTGTAACTTAGACAAATTACAAACTGACCCACTAAAAAGTGAAAAGTAAAAACTATTTTACAAAAAAAAAAAAAAAATCACCGACTTCCAAAAAAAAAACACTACAAAGAGAAAAATAACTTTAATTTCAGAAGTCGGTGGCGAAAATTAAAATACAGATCCGAAAACACCATTTTTTCATCCTTCTCCTACCCTTATCCCAATTTATTTGGGGTCGGCGCAACATGCCTTTTTCTTCCTTACTATTTCTTACATCTATTTGTCATCATGTCGGTAGTCACTCCCTTTTTGGCCATATCATCTATCACACAGTCCATCCATCGTTTCTTTGGTCTTCCCCTACCCGTATAGCCATCCACATTCATACACAAAACTTTCCTGACGACATTTTCCTCATTCCTTCGCATCACATGCCGATTCCACACAACTCTTCAGTCACCGGTGTCACTTTCAGACTTCCTCTTACATACTCATTTCTTATTCTATCCATTCGCGTAACACCACACATCCCTCTTAGTATTCTCATCTCGACTGCATGCAATCGCCTTTCATTCATTTTTTTTTGTGGCCCAACATTCTGATCCATACAAGACAACAGGTCTAACCAATGTTATATAAATATTCCCCTTGAGTTTAAGTTAAAGGGGATTGCGGGAGTCTCAGATTGTTCCCGTGACCTGCCGCCATTTCATTCATCCAGTGTCAATTCTGTGCTTAACAGTCCGACCTACTTCGCCATCGCTTTGCACAAGTGAACCAAGATACCGGAAGTCAGAGCAGACCGGGAGAAACTGGAGAGACCGCCAAAATCGGAGAACATATACTCGGTTTTGGTTCTGCTAATTTTCAAGCCGACATTCTCCAGTTTCCGTTGCCATTTCTCAAATCTGTTTAGGATCTGAGGTCCATCTTCACCGACAAGAACGATGAAATAGCATGCACCAGGGTGCCTCTTCCTGTATGTCAGAGCGTCCATAATCAACAGGAACACGTAAGGACTTAAAGCCGACCCCTGGTGCAAGCCTACCGCCACACTGAACTCGTCGATGTTGCCAGCAGCCGACCGAACGTAGGTACAAGATTATTACATAGCACGAATTAACTCTACATACTTCCCGGGCAGACCTTTCTCTTTCAAGGCCCACCACAACTCATATCCACAGATCCAAAGACACCGACTTCTGAAATTAAAGTTATTTTTCACTTTGTAGTGTTTTTTTTTTTGGAAGGTGTTTTTTTTTTTTTTGTAAAAAGTTTTTAGAAGAAACTATCATTATAATATTATTCACATTAAGAATTCGAAATAAACAGCAAAACAATAGAAAAAAATAACAGTCTGTCATTAATTTCTCGACGGCACCTATTGTTTTGTGCAAATCTTTCAAAGTCGACTCGGTAAGACCGTTATTATTTCACTAGTACTTCTTTCTGTGAACAGTAGACCTCACGATCACAAACTTTTTTGCACCAATCAATATACCACTAACTTTATTAAAAAACGGGATATATATCATGTTTTTTTTTTCATCAGATCTTCACCAAATTTGTATAAGACCAATTTAAAGTTATTACCTTTCAAATAAAAAAAATACCATCGAAATCGGATCTCATAAGGTGGAGATATCCAGTAGCCCCCTTTTTGCCCCTTTTTGGAGGAAGTACCCCTCCAATAAAAATCCATAAAGTCGTAAAACCTGTATACCAAGTTTCGTCCAGATCGATTGTAGAATAGAACCTGTACAGGAGTAGCAACAAACTGACGGACGAATGCAATTTTTTCTTTACTTAATCGGTCCATAAAGGCCGGTTTTTTGATCCATAGTTAATGCTCCACCAATGGTTAAACATAGTAACTAATGGTTGAATTTTGGCTAAATGTGAAAGGCTAAATATGAGTGAGTTATCCCATTAGTTACTATTTTTTAATGTGAATGAGCTAACATGTACATTCATGTTTAGCCTTTCACATTTATCTAAAATTCAGCCATTAGTTACTATGTTTAACCACTGGTTGACTTAACTATGGATCAAAAAATCGGCCCTTAGATTCGGTGCAAATTGGCTGTGACAGACGTACAGATAGACAGACAGACATACAGGCGAGTGATCCTATAAGGGTTCCGTTTGTTTTTTCTTTTTTAGGTACGTAACCCTAAAACTTGGATTTGAACTCCGGATTGGGCAATGGGCAGTGTGAAATAAAGATCAGATTTTCCCATTTGGGAATTTTCAGTATCAGTCCGGAGTTATGTGTCTTCGAACTTCATTGAATCAGAGCTATTTAAATAAACGGTTCTTATAACGTAAACGTTAACGTTAACGTAACTTCTGTTTTCTATGTTATTGATTATGGTCAACGGCATATTAAAGTTTTAGCGTGAAATTTACAAGTAAAAGAGTGTACGTCAAGGTTCTCAATTCGGATGTTTATATTTTTTTTAAATGTATATTCAGGCATAACTCTGGTTCGATTCCCATCCACGACAAACATTTGTGTGCATGAACATGTCTGTTTGTTCTGAGTCTGGGTGTAATTATCTATATAAGTATGTATTTACAAAAAAAAAGTAGTATATGTAGTATATCAGTTATCTGGTTTCCATTACAAGCTCTGTTTAGTTTGGGATCAGATGACCGTGTGTGAATAATGTCCTAGGTTATATACTCGTCATATACTCGTACGTATAGACGGACTAGCAGCTCCCCGCGGTTTCACCCGCGTAAGTCTCAAACCCGTAGTAAAATAGGGATACAAAATATTTTATGTGTTAATCCATTTAAAAACTCTCTGTGTGCCAAATTTCATCAAAATCCGTTTTGTAGGTTTAGCGTGAAAGAGTAACAAACATTCATCCATCCTCACAAACTTTCGCATTTATAATATTAGTAGGATTTGCAAAATTCTTATTTTGATTGAGAGGGTATACTCTCGAATGGAAATCGAGGGAAACCCTCAAATTTTATAGGCACACCTTGCCACACCGCCTTTTATAGCGATTTGGGTATGTTTTATAGTAACTCGTGCATTTGCTCTCGGAAAGCACCTTTTGGTGAAGTGGAACGGATGATGAAGACCACAGATGGCCATCGGAACTCCTCAATTATACCTATTTCACGGGTTACGACTCGATTACTTTAATATGGTTGCTAAACAGTTTATGCTCGTCACAATGCATATATTATGGCGATGGTGACTTCACCATTAGCTCCAGTTCTCCTGGTTCTTACCAGAACTCCTCAGAAATTAACGTCCCTGCACCGGGAAAAGCAATATTTTGTAAAAGGTGATGAGTAGTTGACATTAGTCTATTGTAACATAGATAAATTACAAACTGACCAACTAAAAAGTAAAAAATAATAACCATTTTTACTAAAAAAAAAAAAAAACAAGCGACTTTAAAACAAAAAACAATACAAACTGAAAAATTAACTTTAATTTCGGAAGTCGGTGGCAAAAACCTAAAATACAGATCCAAAGACACCGAATTCCGAAATTAAAGTTATTTATCACTTTGTAGTGGTTTTTTTTGGAAGTCGATTGTTTTTTTTTTTTTTTTTTGTAATAATGTTTTTATTTACTGACGGTCCTTCAGATGCGAACTCTACGTAAAATTACAAAAGCCAGAACTACAAAATGACGTAGATTAAAGTCTTCGCCACCGTCTAAAAAGAAAACAGAATGAGGTCCCTAAGACAATTTCATAAAAACAAAACAAAATCGTAAAGAAAATCTTTCTTTATAATATTTTCTTTTCGTATTTATAAACGAATACAGTCAGACAGGAAAGCTTTTACGAGAGTTTGTTTTGTATGTAAATTGATACAGAACCCGGACTTCGTAACTTTAATAAACTTTGGTGAAAGACAATATCGAGAGGAAGCTTGAAATTAATGATATGAAAGTGGCAACATGTAGTAAGCGTAAGTAAGGCTAATTAAGGGTGGTAATCAATGCTACTTCCTTCTTTGTGTTTGAGGGACAACGAAAGCCAATCAAGTCTGTCTATCGCAGCTCACAGCTTGACACAGGCCTCTCCTAGGCTGCGCCACAGCATCCTGGCCTCCGCCTTCTGCACCCAGTGTTTCCCAGCCACTTTTTCCCAGCCATCTTTACCAGGGCGATGAAAAGTTTTGAGCCTAAGTACCTTAAAGTATCTTTATTGTCTCGCACTGCATATTACTAAGTTGGGAGTACCCTTTTTATTATAAATACAGAGTTTCATGTCCTTAGCATTATTACGCTTATAGTAATTAATCCGTAAACATCATCATGTCTCAATCATCCGCAGTCCATCCCTAGGCTCAAAACTGCCCAGCCCCCCGGTTCACCGGATGTAACTCTCTTAAGAGCGCTATTGTTGATCAGATTTGCTATAGGGCTTAAAGAAACTTAGTGTACAGAAATCTAATGGAGGAGGACAGTCACGGTACGGTTGGTCCACAAATCTAATGAAGAAGACAGTCACGCTACGGTTGGTCCACAAGTCTAATGAAGAAGACAGTCACGGTACGGTTGGTCCACAAGTCTAATGAAGAAGACAGTCACGGTACGGTTGGTCTACAAGTCTAATGAAGAAGACAGTCACGGTACGGTTGGTCCACAAGTCTAATGAAGAAGACAGTCACGGTACGGTTGGTCCACAAGTCTAATGAAGAAGACAGTCACGGTACGGTTGGTCCACAAATCTAATGAAGAAGACAGTCACGGTACGGTTGGTCCACAAATCTAATGAAGAAGACAGTCACGGTACGGTTGGTCCACAAGTCTAATGAAGAAGACAGTCACGGTACGTTTGGTCCACAAGTCTAATGGAGGAGGACAGTCACGGTATGTTTGGTCCACAAGTCTAATGAGGAGGACGGTCACGGTACGGAGCTCTGAGGAGTTGAATTCGGAAAATGGTGATCCGGTAGAAAACTAAAGTGTTTGATATTTTTTATGGTTAAAATGGTGGACAAACAGTCCAGATAGAGCCACCCTTAATTTTTTTTTAATAATAAACGTTAAAGAATTCTGATTCCATAAGATTTTTTTCAGTGACAGCCTGGTAGGTATAATGGAGTGGGCTAAATGATAATAGCTGCATGGGTCGATCGAAGGTTAAGCTACGCTTGCCACGGTCGGTCCGTGGATGGTGACTATTCATTACATATCGAGATGCCTCCGTGCCTCGGAAAGCACGTTAAACCGTTGGTCCCGGTTGTCATTCGTAGATCTTAGACAGATCTTAGATCCCAACATGGTTGGGAAAATGCTAGGCAGATTGAGCTTGGTAGGTTTTATCTGAATTGGTGCCCGGTTGACGGCGATAGCCTCATCCTCTTTTACATAAAGTGCAGCATAACTGTTCCGCCAGTTGAGAGTGAGACACTTCTGCCTAACTCTTCGGGGAATACCTTCGTGATGTTGAGTTTATGAGATATAGCCAATGTAGGGCCACAACTAAAATAGCCAGATTTTTTTTATTTTATTTGAGATGGGTTTGTTCTTGACTCTAGACTAGGTCGGAGGCGACAGAGACAGAGTCGAAGATGGAGTGAGCTTACTCAGAAGAAGCCTGTTCACTCTAACTTTCAAGAGACTCGGGTTGTATGCGCTCGGAAACACAGACGCAGGTAGTGAGTTCCACTCTTTTGCTGTGCGCATTATAAATGACATTTGGAAACGCTTAGTGCGTATTGGTGGAAAAGCAGCTAGGTAGGGATGGTAACTGGCAGTGTGTCTAGATGTCCGATGGTAGAAGGGGGCCGGTGGAATGAGGTCGTGGAGTTCTTGGGCACACTCACCGAAGTACCATCTGTAGAAGACCGACAAGCAGGCAACCTTGCGGCGATGAGCCAAGCTGTGAAGCATGGCATCCAACAGTTTTACGTCGCCAATGAGCCTCTTAGCTCTGCGTTCCACCGAGTCATGCGCAGCAAGTTGGTATTTAGCTGAGCCATCCCAAAGGTGCTGGCCATGCAGGGTCGGACTTGCGCTTTGTAAACGGGTTAAAAGCTGTTGCAGTTAACTAAGATCCATAGTTAAGTATAGCAGTTTAATGCCCTAATTATTGTAAGTGGCTAATTAAACCCGATACGGTAAACGTCTGTCGCCTGAACCTCTGCTTATTACGTGAGGGTGTTGCGTGCTTGATACACACGGCCCGCAACGATATAGAAAGTAAAATAGGAATTATGTTACTTGATTTACTTTCACTAGGCGGCGGCCGCGAATTGATGCGGAATACGTTACAGACGTTTGACGTATTCAGTCTTCAGCTGTTTTAGAGTAGCTGATGTATTAAAATTACCCAGATTGAAGGATCTGGACGTTTTAAGAGCTCTTACTATGTTCAGGCCCCGAATTCATTGACTAACCCTCCTCGAATGATCCTCTACGTCTATACTTTACTTATAGGAGATCTTCCGAAGAGGGTTGGTTGTCACTTAACATACGAATAACGTGGTTTCTGTCCTTAATAGTGGATTATACTCAAGTTTATTTAGATTTAGATATACTTTAAGGCACCAACATTTATCGGGAGTTTTCTGACTGAAAAATGACTTGATTTCGCTAAAAAGTATGGAGAGACAGATAAATCACAAAGTCTCTTGTCCAACACAACTTTAAATCTGAAGTAAATACTGCTAACAGATTCCACGCCCCGGTTTCCAGATTTTCCGGCCGTGTGTTCTATCTCCCAGGGCTGTAGCAGGGAGGGGATCAGGGGACACCTCAGATCGCGTCGAACCGCCGCGAAGGACGGACGCGTTTATAAAATGGTCCTCTGAGCGTTCCAGTGCCGAGACAATGGTGAAATACAACGTATTATTTGCTGTTACAATCGCCATCTCCTTGGCAGTTGGTAAGTGCTAGATTTTATTACGATTTTATTGGTTGGTTTAAATTGAGAATGGCTGAATAATCGGTCCTTTGATTCGTGTTTTTGGGCCGTTTCTGTTTTTTTTTTTCGTATTTTGTCAATTGTTTTATTTTATTTTTTTATTTTAGTGTTTTGTGTTGTATTTAGCCGCGTTTCATTTAACATCCGGGATAATCTATTCTCTGATTATCTATTTCTCTTTTGGACACATGAATGAAACTATTGTTTGACATGAGTGGTCCTTGTATGTAATATTTTCAACTGAAATGTGTCATTTCATTTTTTTTTTTAAAGAAAATGCTACATTTTGCCTCATCCTGAAATAATAGGCATTACCGTGAGTGATTCGTTATGCGTTTAATTAAGGCGAAAGATCTGCAATTTTTTGCAATTTCAAATCAGGTTATATATTGATCTGAATATGATTCGCGGCCGTAACAAATCTGTATTTAATTATAGAATTATAATCATTAAAATTATCAATACAACTCTCTAAGTTCATATAATCCTAATGATTGACTATTTCATGAAATCTTGATATTTAGGATTGTACTAAAGGATTGTATTAAGGAGTTTTATTACTGATTCTGACGATTATAATTTTGTAAATACAAGTGTATATTCCGGTCGAGAAACATACTTTAATCAACTTACTACTGACTTGCAAATTGCAAAAAAAAACGTAAGAAAATTTGAATTTCGCGGGCTTTCTGGAGCTTTCCCCTTAAGATTATAAAACATTGAAATAAATATATCAGATTTTGCTGTTAGTCATTTATAAGACATTTCCAAGACATTTGTAAGCCCTTCTACACTAGTTATAGATATCCAAGTAAAAGACTACCTATTTATCAGAGAAAAGAGGTTACACACATCGCCTCAGACATAGGTCTGATCAGCTTTCATCTTTTCTATCGACTGCGTCGGTTAAATATTTTTCCGATAATGTATTTGGCAGTAACTTTCTTCTGCAGTAGTTTCTGGAAGCTTAATCAAAGGTCAATTCTACCTTCAATATCTTCATTATGACCAGTCGAATCCCAGTTAGACAGGGCAATTTTTTTTTTATCAATAGCCAAATTGTCACAGGCTGTTCTACCCATGAATATCAACAGCTTTCACTATTGGGACCAACTCTGAAATAACAAAAAAAAAATCTGCTGTTTCATACATTTTGGTCGAGTAGGTATTGAACTTTTGTATGAAACAGCCGATTTTTTTTCGTGATTTCAGAGTTGGTCCCATAGTGAAAGTTGTTCGTATTCATGGGTAGAACACCTGTGAAAATTTTGCTACTGATAAAAAAATGCCCTATATGGTCCTGTACAAAGTGATAGTAAAAAAAAAAACATAGGCTCTCTGGCCAATAGGCAAAACTACCGCCATGTCGGTGACGCGAACTCAAAAGATTTCCCCTACCGCCAAAAATCGCTCAATGCGCCTAAATAAGTTTTCACTTCAATAAAATTTGTAGTAATGACTGAAAGAATTTGTAAACATCGATTTCGTAATGAGTTTTATTATACCCGTTGTAATTGAGATGTTTTTCCAGTCGGAGAAATGTGGCCTCGGACTTTGTTCAGAGTCTGAACATAGTCCTCTTGGGCCATATGCACCTAATTTAAATAAAACCTCTTCAGAGCTCATTTTATGTAGGGTTGAAGTATCACTTATAGTTATTATTATTATATCATTTATTTCGTACTACGCCCATAGTGTTAGTTACAATGGTCATACAAGTTTCATTTGGTGTGGAGTTTTCTCCAATGTCGCAGCATTGGAGACTCCCATCTATACCACGACTGTTGGTAAGACGAGCAAGCAGAGAAGCATTTCTTCTACGTATGATGGCCGCAAAGCCATTAATATGCCTATCCGTAAACATCTTTGACGTGCTACACCGCCATGGCAGCCCCAACAGTATCCTGAGTGCGTTATTATACTGGACACGCAGATTGCTATATGCATGCGAACTAGAGATAGTAAAAAAAAATAAATAAATAAATAAACTAGTCCACAGGCTGCACGTCTAAAATGACGAGCAAAGTGATTTAAACAAAGTAATCTTGACCGCCTCTGTACATCGTGTAAACCTGCGGGCCAGCATGTTGCAGCGTACCAATAGGGACGTACTATCAACGATTTTTGTGCATCACCCCCATAAAGGCGCTTTTCGTATACACGGGCCAGTGGCTAACCCCGCCTGCATTGTTTTCGTCCACCAATAGCGCTTCGCAATAACGCCAATAAAATACGTGGGTCAACGACAGACTGATATTTTAGTTAAAAAAGGGAAATTGTTCATTTTAGGATCATCCTTCTTAGGCGACATTCTTCGTTCATTGGTCAAACAAAATCAATGAACTTTAAAAAAAAAGGTTCTTCCTTCATTCATTGGTCAAACAAAAAAAAGGCGTTGCAAGCTAAGATTTCAACGTGCATTCGAAAAACTTTTGAAAAGGGTCATGCACAACGACCGGTGACTGTACGTTCTCTGTCGATGTCCTTGTCATCTTTCAACTCGTCGGCAACCCAATGACCCATGTACTTAAAATTGGTCACCCTATTTAAAGGTGCTCGTTGTAAAATGTGATGGTCATTTTGACAGATGACGTTTTACACAATGACATCCCTTCATGGGACGACTTTCGGTTGAGAGTTTGATTTGCCTCAATCTTAGGGCCTATTTCACGATGTCCGAATAGTCACTACTTACCGATTCAATAAAAAATGTTTAGTAGGCTCAGTTCGAGTGCGCGCCGTTTGTTTTTATGAAACATACTATTACAATTTTACTACGGTTTCCGATACTGCCGTAGCCATTGCATTTGCTCGATGCTAGACTAAGTATGCTCATTGCATTCCTTATAAAGTAAGCTTTCACCGATTATATATATATTTTAATTTCTGAGCAGATTTCCGGCCGATATGAGACGACATCTGACATTATTTTGCTATTGTCAACTTCATATTCATTTTTTATCCTATTTTAGCCAATATTTCTATTGTTTCTCTTTAAGTCCTGGTAGTGCTTTGTCAACTCTTGACGAAGATACCAAAATAACTGATCTAGCTAAACACGTTTTTGCGCTATATGAATTGATATTTCGACACATAGTGAAAAATAGAAGTTCGTGCGCTTGCGCCTGCGCTCGCAGTGCGACATCATAGGCAAATCATATCCGGTCTGAAAATTGTTATAAATATGACCTATCTTTTGACTGTTCAACCATTACTCTAGCATTAAACGTCTCGTAGTTATTAGCGGTTGAAATCTTACATGTTTTTGTCGGTCACAAATATTGAACTTACCACGAGAATATCGAGCGAAAAACGTTTTCACGTCAAAAATGGAACAGAATTTTTATGAAATTATCTCCCAAGTTGATAGGAACTTACATAATAAATTTTAGGTATCTACAGGGTGATAGTTACTGTTTAATTTACCTACAGTAGTAACACTATTCGTGTTTCATATGTTGTCGACAAAATCGCATCGTGAGAATAAAAGAGACCTAACACGAAATTTGCATTTTGTGGGAAATCACAAAACTGTGTTCGTATTTCATGGAGATTCCATTAAAATATGTAAAATATGTCATAACTTTTTTAACCGACTTCCAAAAGGAGGAGGTTCTCAATTCGTCTGTATGTTTTTATTTTTTTTTATTTTGTATGTTTGTTACGCGATTACTCAAAGATGGATGGACCGATTTAGAAAATTCTTTTTTTGTTTGATAGGGTATACTTCCGAGGTGGTCCCATATAAATTTTATTAACGTTGCTTGGGAAGTTTTTGAGTTAGCTTCAATAATGCGTATATTTCCCACTTATTTTATGTGGATGATGTGATGGTGTTTTAATAACTTCCCATCACTGTTATTTACATGGCTATATCTACAATTATTGTGCTCAATTATGTATTCGAATTAGTGTGGGGTAGGTTCCACAACCAAAAAGTGAAAAATAAAAAGTTTTTAGCAAAAAATAAAACCGACTTCCAAAACAAAACACTACAAAGTGAAAAATAACTGTAATTTCGGTAGTCGATACCCAAGACACCGACTTCCGAAATTAAAGTTATTTTTCACTTTGTAGTGTTTTGTTTTGGAAGTCGGTTTTATTTTTTGCTAAAAACTTTTTTCAAATGGAAAGCTTATATTTATGCTTCCAGTATATTTTTTACACTATTTTCAATTGGTTTAATCTAACATGCAGGCAAAGATATTTAATAGTTCACAAAATACTCGTTAAAAAATTCGACAAAATTTTGAGTTCGATCCTTTTCATTGTCACTGTGAGAAAGCAACAGGAATGTAAAGTCCTACTTTACACTCCTTTTCCTTACTCAACATTTTCCCCACCCAAGGGACGAGTCGGAGTTCTTATTACTTGCAAAGAACAACAGTAGCTGCAAGTTATATACACAAGAGTAACCACATGTCGTTCGCGTGTGTAGCAAAATGAATACAGAAGTAAATAAAATATAAGTTATTATACTGTCTGCTCTACTTTTTGTAAAAGTAATTAAACATTAAGTCTTCAGTCTTCATGCTTTCTTTAATTTCTAAATAACTATGTTTTTGTAACATGAATAGAGGCTATTGACTGCCCCGCTAGTCTAGTTGGTCGCAAGTACGATTGCTGAGTGAGAGCTCCTTTTTTCTTTTTTTTTTTGTCTAAATCATTTATTCTCATAAAAGACAAAAAAGTCAGTAAACTTATGTTAGGTAAACGTCACCAAAGTATATGTGGATGTAATTTTAATCACCGTAATCCTCTTAGAGGGGTCATTGTACTCATCATTATGAACAACTTTTAATACGAGTATGCGAGCAAACCTGAAATTGCGAAAAAAAATCAGCTGTGCCATACATTCATGTTTGAATAACTCGCCAAAATGTAGGGAGCAGATGATTTTTTTTTGTGATTTCAGGTTTAGTCCCATAGTAAAAGTTTTTTATTTTGTTTATTTAAGATAAGTTTGCGCTTGACTCTAGTCTAGGTTGGAGGCGACAGACACAGAGTCGACGATGGAGTGAGCTTACCCAGAAGAAGCCTGTTCACTCTCACTGTGAAGAGATTAGGATTGTATGCGTTCGGAAACACAGACGCAGGTAGTGAGTTCCACTCTTTTGCTGTGCGCATTATAAAAGACATTTGGAAACGCTTAATGTGAATAGCAATTAAGTAGGGATGGTAACTGGCAGTGCGTCTAGATGTCGGATAGTAGAAGGAGGCCGGTGGAATGAGGTCGTGGAGTTCTTGAGCATACTCACCGAAGTACAATCTGTAGAAGACAACCTTGCGGCGATGAGCCAAGCTATGAAGCTTGGCATCCACCAGTTTTACGTTCCCAATGAGCCTCTTAGCTCTGCGTTCCACCGAGTCAAGCGCGGCTAGTTGTAACTTAGCTGATCCATCCCATAATGATGGGTACAATAACCCCCTTTAGGGGATAACGGTGATTAAAATTACAACCTGTAGACTTCTACATCTGCGCAATTTCATTTAAGAATTTCGGCAAGATGAAGTTACTAATTGTTGTTTGAATGTCTCACAAACAGTAAAGTTGGTTGGAATGATATTGTTGTCATCTGCTGTTATTGTAGAACTACTTAAATAGTTAGCTTGCTTTGAGTTACCATAGGACCTATAGCGCGGTCACTGTCGGACTGCATAGAAAAGAAAGAGAAGCGCGATGACGCAACGCTTGTAATTTATCGCAAAATATGAAGCAATTATCTATTTACAAAAAATCTATTGATTGGACTAAAAAATTAAAACACTATTACTTTAATATGTTGCTTGTAGAATAATCTGACTAAAAATCAGAATGATTACATGTATGTTAGTATGGTTTTTTATTGTTAAAAGAAATTTTTAGAGGTATCTTCGTGATCAAATTTGTTGTATTATATTTTCAACACACTATCTAACTAGCATACGAGTAGATGCTGAAGAATACATATCATATATTTTTCTGATTTTGTTTACTACAGTAGGTCATATACTTTTAGGCATTATAAAACTTGTGTTTAGTTACGTTTAGGTCATGTAGTCCCCTTAAATGGAGGGTAGTCGAACCTGGAAAAGGAAAGTTCAAGGCACCGCAATCTCATTTTTCTTATAGAGGTTTTTTACTAAACCTAGTTTTTCGCTTATGGTACAGGTATAGCACACGTAGCATGAGCATTTCTATGTCTACGAAGAATAGACACATCTCTTTCTAAACAAAGTGATATTTCGCTTCTCCATTTTTGACATCGCACCGTAGAAATCCTTCTACAATCTGTTATTTTGTCTTTCATTTCTAACGATCTTTGTCTAGGTTCTTTTGAATGTAGATTCGGAAGAAACTTTTCTTCTCAAGCTGTAAAAATCAAACTGTCTAAGGTAGTGAAGGCCATTTGATTTTGCAATCGCCATGCTAAAGACAGTAGAAAACTTTCTGCTTGACGGCCGCAAAGTATATATGCGGTTATCTACAAATCATGATTTTACAGGAGAGAATTTTGAACGCAAAACTGTGATAATTAATAGAAGAACAAAGCTATCTTATTCAATTATACATAATTTAGTTAAACCAAGGAAATGGAATAAGTTTAAGACCAATATTACTGTAATATACAATATATTTTATAATATATATTCCAAAATACGGTTGTTCGTCACTTTGTGAAAAATTGGTGTAGTTGTCTTTATATACGTGACTTAATATTAGTAAAAATTGAGAATTAAACAGAGAAAAAAGCATATTATGATAAAACAAAAAATTCTGAGTCGAATTATGTAAAAAAAGTGAATTTCGTAAAAAGTGCTGTTGACTCTACGTTGTTGCCGTCTTACTGTTTACACGAAAACGTCATTTTTGTCTGTATTGTACGGACAATACAGACAAAAATTACTGTACGTATGTATATGTAGCTAGGTACGTAATATAGTGATAAATATGTTTGTAGTCGTATAGGTTTTGTTATGCTGTTGTTCACTAATTACACTATAATTTACATAATTTATCAAAAATTGACAAAAAAAAAAACTCAAGAGATTTTCTTTATACTTTTTATTCATATTCCTGCTTATTGATAACGGCGACCCTTTGAAAATTAAATAAATAAAAATTATTTCCTAACGTGTGCCTGTAATATGACTCGCTAGACTTTTATGCGACCTATTGTATACCGAATAAATTTAATTTCTACAAGTTATTTATTTAGTATTCGCTCCGAAATCCAAAGTTACAGCATATCAAATTTGTAAAAAAAAACAAAAAATAACCGGCCAAGTCCATGTCGGACCACTCGCAATGAAGGGTTCCGTAATTGAAAAGAATTTATCCCAAAACAAACTTAACATTGTACTTGAAAAACATGTTCTACATTACATTGAATGAATTTCTCCAACCGCAAATTTAAGTTTGTAATCCCAAAAAAAAATTATATACTATGTGATAAAATAACGATTTTCGGACTTTTTCCTTTACTTGTGTTGTCAGACCTTGCTTCTTGCCAAAGGATTTACATGCTAGTATCAAAATATGTCGCATCTTCATTATCCGTATCTTTTTATTGCGTTGACTTAGAAGCTTGATTATTTTAAAGTTCCAAGGTAACATAAACCTACGGTAAATATAAGGTGTATCTATTCATACACGAAATCTCTTAAGGAGTCATTGTACTGATCATTACGAACAACTTTTACTATGGGACCAAACCTGAAATCGCAAAAAAAATCAGCTGTTCAGTACATTTATGTTCGCATAATTCGTCAAAATGTACTGAACAGCTGATTTTTTCTTCGTGATTTCAGGTTTGGTCCCATAGTAAAAGTTGTTCATAATGATGAGTACAATGACCTTTTTAGAGATTTCGTGTATGAATAGATACACCTTATATATATATATATATATATATATATATATATATATATATATATATATATATATATATATATATTTTAATTTCAACTTGATACCTCCACGCATTCCTCGTAAACTGCCGGAAATAGTCCACTGGTTCTGTGCTTCCCGCCTTCCAACGCTTCCGGTACGTGTTAGCCACTCCAGATCCTTTCAGCCCCATCGGCCATCTGTTCTGCGAGCTTGTGCTCTGCCTGCTGCCGCTTACTTAAGTTTGGCAATTTTTCGGGCTATGTCATTACGTCAATACGTCATTGGCTATGTTGGTTACCTTGGTTCTCCTGCGGATCTCTTCATTTCTGATTCGATCACGTAGGAAAACTCCATGCCCTTATGCCATAATCTTATGTCATCAACATATAATAGTAAATTGGAAAACTAGTGCATAAAAGAAGCCATTTTACCGCGAGACGTTGGCGAGGATGGATAGTTAAGTCGAGGGGTTTTTTATTTTTTTTTATTTAAGATTGGTTTGTTCTTGACTTTAGTCTAGGTCGGAGGCGACAGAGACAGAGTCGACCAGAAGAAGCTTGTTCACTCTTGCTTTGAAGAGTGAACATACTTTTTCTGGGTAACCAGAAGAAGCGAAAATGGTTCGTTTATGCCCAAGTTTATATACTGTGCTTTTCACTTGGATTGCGAGAAAATGAAATAGGCATTAAATCACTTTTCACTGTTCAAAAATGTTGCTAAATTTAAGAATATAATAGCTGATTCCTGCCACGAATCTTTTTTAATTTTTTTTTTTTTTGTAATTTTCAACAAGATTTGACTTAAGTACCTAACATACTTCCAAGTCAAGAAAAACGTTTCTTTGCATTTTTAAATAACAAAATTGCAACTATTTTATCCGATTTTTATTAAATTAACGATAGATACATATACGAAACACGAAAGTGATATAAATTAAAGCAAATTAAATAAAATGACGGCTTTAATCTGCGACGTTTTATTGTGTGAGTGGCTGTTGGGCCTGATTATCTTAGTCTTAGAAAAAAAAAACTTTATGCACTAGAGCATAAAAAGAGACTTTATGTCGCCTACGCACAACATAAAGACGAACATTTAGAGCAAGAAGTGAAACATATTCTTAAAGGCCAAGATCTCTACAGTACTTACTTTTCAGACGGAGCCACGACTCACGAGCACATGACTTGTAGCTACCTATAACTAATAAAAGTTTTATTACCTTTACAACAAAATCAATAATACCAACACAACTTTACTCAAGTATATTGGTTCATCGAAGGAACGATATCAATAACTTCTACAGAACATGACGTGGGAGATATTTCCCATAGGAATTGGCGTGCTAGTTCAAAGTAACTCGATATACCTACCTACCAAGTCACGTTATAACTAGAGATCGAATATTCGGATGCATATTTATCTAAAGTTAAGATGTTGGCTAATATGGAATGGGTTTTTGTATCGAAAAAATCTCAGAATTCCGGGATCGATTAATTTATAGTTCTGATTATGGAATCGAATGTATACACATATTTACTATTCTATACAAAACTCACCTTCAAAACTTAGGTAAGGTGAGCGTGGAGTGAGCTGTCAATAGTATCCCTAGTATCAGGTGGAATGACAGCTCTCATCAAGCTCACTTCACTTAAGTTTTCATGGTGAGATTTCTACAGAATAGACCCGGCAGGTGTTGGTTAATATCACTTTTGTCTCGATCGTAAAAATCTCGCGATTCCGGAATTGATAAATTTAGTACTTTTTGACTATAGAATTGAATGCTAGCTGATGTTGTAAAGTAGGTTGCCAAACTCGCATAGCAAGCGACAGGATAAGTTATATAAAAAAATGAATTTCAAGTAAAGAATTAGTCGAATAGTTATGTTACCCCGGTGCCCCGGTATTTTTAAATAAATAATACTTACCACTTTTAAGAAATCGTTTCTATAGGTACCGTGTATCCAATTAGTTGTGTATTGCCGGGTTTTCTGGAATCCTGGGATTTATATTAAGAAAAATGAAATTAAGAAGCCGCTTCCATAGTTTCTTAGCTAAAAATTAAATTTAGGTAAGCATGCATCCGATTATCCGATCTCTAGTTATAACGTTCATACCTTTACTACATTTTGAAATGGTTACAGTTAAAATATCAGTTCATCGTGGTTCTTTGTGGCTAAATAAAAACAAAAACAAGGTTAGAATTTTGTAAAACTTGCAAATTCGCATGAATTTGAAATTAGAACAGATTTTTATTTTAAGTGGGAGAGTTCATATTATTAACAGCCGCTGTTATTCAATTAAATTAATTTACTTTAAGAAAATGTAAAATCCGACTTCAAAAATCTAAAACGAATAAAATAACTTTCATAAAAAACTTAAAAGCTTCTGAACTCCATGTAAATGACCGAGTTGAAGACGGTTTTTAATTTTTTTAAAGTAAATTTATTTTTCCTTTTTTAGTTGAATTGGTATATTATAATAAGCCCAAGATGAACGAAACGAAGAATCATCAAAACCGCTTTGAAATGCCGGAGGTATATGCATAAATGTACTGTAGTACATTTATGCATATAACTTCGCACATAAGAATATTTACCTAATTTATTATATACTTAAACCTTTCCGAGAGTATGTAGATCACGTTAGTGAAAGAATCATCAAAATGGGTTCATTATTTTTTGAGAAAATCGCGGATATACAAACATACATACGTACTGACAGGCCAGTTGGCGTGGTTGGTTAAGATATCACCTATCATGCCGCAGGTCGTGGGTTCGATTCCCATCCAGGACATACATTTGTGTGCATGAACATGTCTGTTTGTTCTGAGTCTGGGAGTAATTATCTATATAAGTATGTATTTTCAAAAACAAAAGTAGATGTAGTATATCAGTCATCTGGTTTCCATAGTACAAGCTCTGCTTAGTTTGGGATCAGATGACCGTGTGTGAAATATCCCGGGATATTATTATATTTCTTTTTTACATTTATCGGGACCCTGGGGTCCCGGACCTTTGGAAGGCGACCGAGGAGCCGAAGCCAACTTGCAGAGGCGTCTTAAATAATTTTAAATGGTAAGGAGGCACCAACCGACGATTATCCCTGTGTGCACTATGCAAGTGTACCCAAGGACAACCCCCGGTTGGTGCAGGACTATTGTTGTACATGGAAACAAAACATATTGGGCTATGGGTCTGGGTGGCTAAAGTGGATTGGGTAACTTGAACTATGAAAGAACTATGTCCCCTGCCTGACCAATGTTATATATTATACACGGATAAAGTGACAGGGGGTGACTTGCAGACTCAATAATGGGCCCCCGGAAACGGCCGCTAGCACATAGTGACGTAGCGACAAGGGGGCAATACTTCCTGAGGTGCTTGAGGAGTGGAGAGGTATCCCACGGCTATCAGGACAATCCCGGAAGTACGGTCAAGATCCCTACCAGCACCTTACTGGAATACTTCCTTCCTCCGAGCACGTTTGCTCTTGCGAATCTCCACTCAAGCCGGCCAGTAAAGGCAAGAAAGAGGTGGGAGCTCTGTTCCTCGTCAGCGTTCACTCCAGCCGGCCAATAAAGGCAAGCCAGAGATGAGGACAAGATTTCTCCCGGGAGATAGGGTCGCTACTGCCCAACAGCTCGCCACATGCTGTCCTGCGGGTTTCTGTATATCTCTTGGACTGGCTCCTCATACTAGACCCGTTCCGGCAAAGTAAATTCTACCGGCACAGACCTAAAGTTCGGAGCGCGCAAGCCCCACCACGTCGTCAACGTAGAGATACAGCGGTGGGGTTATTATACATACATACTACATACGGGTCGACTCCAGAACCTCTTTTTTGAAGTCGGTTAAAAATTTAGAATTATTCGTTCCATTTTTAAAAAGCTACTTTTTATTTGCTGACTAAACCATAATCTTTTTGTAACCAATCAATATTTTTGGCATTAGGCATAAACTTTTAACAGAATTCAAAATGATTTGATTTGCGTTTAGCAGTAGATTTTTTTCGGCAAACGTATAATATATTAGACATTGTAAAATCATGAAAGGCTATATAATTATTAGTTAGTCCTACTAGTATACATTAGTATAGTATTATAATGACAATTAATATATATATATCATATATACAATATAAAAGATATATACATATATAAAAGAGTTAAAAGAAAACTCTTCTTAAACTGCCCTCAAAGAAAATTGATTCGCAAGTCAATTTGGGCCACGCAATCACAAAAAGCTTCTAAAAATTCTATTCATAGGTCGAACCGTTTTCCGGACATAGCGATCTAATAAAAAAAAGTTTACGAAACTCAAAATGAAGGAAGAAAAAGCATTTTTCATGCTAAATGGATGGAGTTCCTGTCATCGTATTTAGAATTTTGGAGGGTTGCCAGCTGATAAAATAAGGGAGGAGCTCGCGCCTAAATAATAACAGCCGCACGGGTCGATCGAAGGTTAAGCTACGCTTGCTGAGTCCGGTCCGTGGATAGGTGGCCATCCATTACCGAAACCCCTCGCCGCGGAAATCACGATAAACCCGCGTGGTCCCGGCTGTTATTTGTACATCTTTGGCAGTCGTTACGGGTAGAGCTCGAAGGTCTGACAACCAGTCTTACTAAGTGGTAACGTGTAACTGGATTGTGTAGGTCAGATAGGCAATCGTTCCATGTAAAGTACTGGTATTCAGCTATATCCGGTTAGATTGGAAGCCGACCCCATGTCGCAAAAATAAAAAAGATAAAAAAGAAAATTTGGAGCAGCTCAACCCCAAGCATTTTTTTCCACAATATAATCGTTAACGGTATGGCTTAGATCTTGAATGTAGCTTGGAAGTTATAAAAGCGTATACATTGACACCTGAATGAGCCACCTATTTTCTTGAGCCTTGTTGGAGGTACAAGAAATTTATGTTTGTTCCTAGTACTTATATTGTGCATATCACTGTATTTTTTAAACAATTTAATATTTTTATGGGCATATAAAATATTTTAAAAAATATACTGAGTAGGCACAGTCATTACATTAATCTCCTTAAATTTCTCTGAGAGATTGTCTCGGATTTAGTTTACCAATGGATCGAACAGCTCTTTTCTGCAAAACAAAGATAGTCTGAATGTCGGCTGCATTTCCCCACAACAGAATACCGTACGACATTACACTATGACAATAGCTAAAGTACACTAAACGGGCTGTCTCTATGTTAGTTAAATTACGAATTTTCCTAATAGCGTATGCTGCGGAGCTTAGCTTTTTTGACAATTTATCTACAGGGTTATGGTAAAACACCAACAACCTCTTAAGGGGTCATTGTACTCATCATTATGAACAACTTTTACTATGGGACCAAACCTGAAATCGCGAAAAAAAATCAGCTGTTCAGTAGTACATTTTGACGAATTATGCGAACATAAATGTACTGAACAGATGATTTTTTTTCGCGATTTCAGGTTTGGTCCCATAGTAAAAGTTGTTCATCATGATGAGTACAATGACCCCTTAAGAGGTTGTTGATGTTTTACTAATAACCCTGTATATGTGGGCCCCACTGAAGCTTAGCATCCAAAGTTAAGCCCAAGAACTGTGCTATCTTCAGGATTCAACTCTTCGCTCTTTATCAACACGTTAGTTTTCACCTGCCTAACGTGATAGACCTGGAATTCCACGTTGAAGCGCGGCCTGCGGGCTAGGTCCTCGACGAAACAAGATCGCGTGTCATACCTGAAGCTACGTCTCCGACACGCACGCCGTACATGTAAAGCTTTACATAGTTGGAAAAAAGCTAGGCAGATGATGCCAGCTGTTAAAATTATACTAAAGCTCTTTGTATAGGGAGGGAAATAATTCTTAACCAGAAGATTATTAATACTTTTTTAAATTCATAATCAATATTTTAGTGCACTAGAGCGGTAATAGGGATGATGACTAAAAAATGTTTTTTGTCCGTCATGTAGATTATTAAAATATATTGGACACGTATTTTTTCTTTTTCTACGTAATCAAAAGATTACGGCGATACATTGAGTTAAAATGTGGCATGACGTCACGTCTTCGTAGATTTTATACGTAGAAGTGACGTAGCAAGCCCCCACTCCCGAACTTTAATGCGAGTTATCTAAGTCATTTTTTATTAATATGATAAAGCAAAAAATACGTATCTAATATTTTTTTATTATCTGACTGACGGACTAAACAGAATTTCTTTTTTTTTACCCAGGCATCATCCCTATTCATAATTTAAATTGTAATAATATTGACATATTAAAGAAAACAGCAAAACATTTCACAGCTTCAGTGACGTTGCCATCTTTCAGGTTGCATCCTTTTAATATAACATTAATTGGATTCCTAAGTGTAGCCTAGTATCCTAGCTACAGTCCGGCCGTCGGAATGCGTTTCTGACACCTGTCAGTTGGGACAATTTCTAGTAGTAATAAGGATCAAATTCGCAAAATACATAATTATTCGTTAGTATAAAACTGACAGGTGTAAAAAACACATTCTTTCGACGGCCGAACTGTAATATGCTAACTAGTGTGGTTATTGAATTGGTACTTAAAAACAATTTAAAGTGGCTTTTATTTATTTGCACAATGTACAGACAATTACAGACTGAGTAGGCGAGTACATGACTCTGTTAGGGCGCAGCAGGTAGTACACCTTCAGGTCATTCCATCAAGTCCGATGGTAAAGTCTGGTCATCACTATCAAAACAAGCCCAAACTCGGAATTCCTAGTTCTACTCCTCGAAGAGGTCACCCTCATCATAACTAACAAAACCAGCACAAATTTCACAGCCCACATCCACTAGACATTTACTAGTTGAGGGCTTGCTTCCAGTGCCTAGAAGACTAGCCGTCACTAAAGTAGGTACCTACTTCAGTGACAGCTAGTCTGCTAGGCCTAGTACCTATTTGTATCTAAGTACGTAGGTGTTATTTAATAAAAATATAAACAGCGATATAATAAATATTTTATACAATGCATGTGCTCGAAAAAAGTGTTTTCCACGCAGCCAAACTGTGTGGAAAGTGCCACTTTTCGCACCAGTGCTTTTACTTTTCAGTTTTTTTTTTTTAACTCCGTCTTCAGCCCGACGCAAAGAGATTTTATTATTTGAGAAATGTTTTACACAATAATCAAGTACAGAATTATCATTCATATTCTGCCTGCTTTTCCCAAGGGTCGGGTTCCAGTCTAACCGGATGCAGCTGAATACCAGTATTTCACATGGAGCGACTGCCTATCTGACCTCCACAACCCAGTTACTGGGTAACACGATACCCCTTGGTAAGACTGGTTGTCAGACTTTGGGGCTTCTGACGACCCGTATGGACTGTCAAAGAGCCACGAAAGACAGCCGGGACCAACGGCTTAACGTGCTTTCCGAGGCACGGAGGACTCTCGGTATGAAAAGATGGTCACCCATCCACAGACCAACCCCGGCAAGCGTAGCTTAACCTGATGGATCCACCCGTGCGGCTGTTATTGCTTAGCCACGAGCTCCTAATTATCATTCATATTATAGGTACAATAAAACTAATACTTCATTAAACGCATTATTAATTAGTCTAGATTTAGATTTTGATCAATAAATGAATTTTACAAGCTTTTATTTATTTTTAACTTGCAATGTTTGTATGTAAGTATATATGTGTTTGGGTCAAATCTTGCAACTAAATTTTAAAGCAGTAAAAATGGTCACCTCAACGATTGAGATGAAATTTTTTATACACGTTTAGTTTCGATGACAATTTATGCATGGTAAGCTTAGTGACGTCATTCTAAATCCAATATGGCGGACGGCTCAAGACGGCAGACAAATTATTTTTTGTGCACTCCCATGATGTTATCAAATGAAAGGGGGAGCTGAGTAAACATATAACTTTAATATAGTTTTTAAAAACTTGAGGCTTATTTTTAAGTGTAAGAAGGATGTTCACGGCTTAAGCTTTTAAGAGAATATTAAAGTTCTATGATTGCGTAAGTTTTATTTAGTAGTTACTTTTAGGTCAATAAAAGCTTGTTTTAAAAAGAATTTTACTTATATTTTTTAAATATTCATTAAATATGTTTGGCTGAACCATTGCAGCTAACCGGGCGTACCTACACTTGTGTGTGTGACCCGTGTCAATGTAGTAGTTCGATTCTATGCCTATCGATTTTGCAAACGCGCCCTTAACAAGCTATACATAAAGTTGAAATTATATATTATAGAAGGTGTGACTTAAAAAACCCACAACCTCTTAAGGGGTCACTGTACATCCTTTATTACCGGAGGCCTTTATTTAGGTATAAAGTTCTGCTTACGTTTTTAGTTTTGTATTTTTGTTTCTGCTTGAGTTTAGTTTTCGATTTTTTTGGTATATTGGCTAGCTTACTTATAGCAAATAATTTAATGTTTTGTGTTGTGTAATGTACCTACATTATTATGCGCAGTGTTGTATAGATTCAATTTTTTTAACTGAACAGGCAGCTGTGCTGCTGGGGAGTTTGTTGCGCCACTTCTTCTCCCCAGCTAAAGCACTAGGAAGTGGTGAAGGGCAGGCGTTTTAGAGGACTTATGTAATTTTGACGTTCAAAAAGTTCTAATCCTCAGCCTAGTTTGAATAAATGACTTTTGATTTTGATTTTTGTACTCTTCATTATAAACAACTTTTATACTAAGGGACCAAACGCGGAAAAATACAGCTGTTCCCTACATTTTGCGGATGCCCAGATTTTGATGAGCTCACAGGTTATAACCTGGATACTTTTTATCCCGGTTTTACGTCTACATGGGATAATTTCCGACCTATAAGCGGGCGAAGCCGCGGAAAAATGCTAGTAAATGTATATATATAAATACCATGAAAACCGTTCAGACTAATAAATCATGTCAAAATGTAGAATTTAATCAGTGCGTACAAAGGAACCTTTAACAATAGATGTTGCCATAAAAGAATTTTCTCACGTTACTTAGTGCAATGTATTCAAATTGAATTTCTTTATGTCAGACGTATACCAAAATAATATTTAATTTAAAATGTTCGAAACGTAAGTAAAACCTGTGCCTAAAAGATTTTGAAAATAAAAAAAAAGTGTTTCATTTCTGCGACATAATTTTTTAAAGTTATTTTTTTAAGCAATTATTTTCACTGACTTTTCCGTGTTTCTTTCAGTAATTTACTTTGACTTTGTTGTTTAGAATTTTTCATCACAAACGATCATTCATCAAGATCTTTTTCCAATGTATATTGGGGTCGGCTTCCAGTCTAACCGGATGCAGCTGAAACCAGTATTTTACATGGAGCGACTGCCTATCTAACCTCCACAAACCACTAACTGGGTAATACGATACCCCTTGGTAAGACTGGTTATCAGACTTTCGGGCTTCTGACGACCCGCTACGAAGGCCTAACGTGCTTTCCGAGGCACGGGGTGTCTCGGTATGTAAAAATGGCCACCCACTCAGGGACCGACCGCGACAAGCGTAGCTTAACATGATCGATCGACCCGTGCGGCTGTTATTACTTAGCCACGAGCCCCCGTCACAAAAGATCGTTTTTAAAATAAAATAGAAAGTAAGAAAAGAAAGAAATAAATATATGTTTATTTGTCACAGAAACACGTGCATTTTTTTAAATTTTTTTTTTATTTGTGATGGGTTTGCTCTTGACTCTAGTCTAGGTCAGAGGTGACAGAGACAAAGTCGACGATAAAGTGAGCTTACCCAGAAGAAGCCTGTTCACTCTCACTTTGAAGAGATTAGGGTTGTATACGTTCGGAAACACAGACGCAGGTAGTGAGTTCCAGGCGAAACGCCGGGGCGTAACTCCGCTGCCGCGAGAAATCACGGTACAGCGGACAGAGCTCCGGCGGGATCTCATGGCGACATGGAGAGTGCGACTGTCGCAGCCCAGCGCTGGGCACGCCACAATTGCGGCGATAAGTCCCCTCTTTGAGGAGTGGTTAGAGAGGCGCCACGGCGTCCTCACCTTCCGCCTGACGCAGGTCCTCACCGGACACGGTTGTTTCGGGAGGTTCCTGTTTCGCAAAAGGCGGGAGGAAACGCCCGGGTGTCACCATTGTGTGGATCGTCCAGAGGACACGGTGGAGCATACAATGGAGGTCTGCCCGGCTTGGGCAGAGCACCGCCGTGTTCTCACGGAGGCGATCGGCGGCGGCGATCTCTCGCGTCCGAGCCTGGTCCAGGCCATGGTGCGGAGCGAGAGTGCATGGGAGGCCGTCACCTCCTTCTGCGAAGCGGTAATGCTCGCGAAGGAGGAGGCGGAACGCGTGAGGGAGAGGCAGCCTCACGCCCTCAGTCGCCGCAGGAGACGCCCTGGGCGGCGGGAATTGATAGCCGATTCCCGGCCACCGTAGGCGCGGGCTTGCGGACGGTGAGTAGTGGGTAGCTCGCCGTCCGGTGAGGACCAGGCCCGGGTCGACGGCGCGTTGTGTTCCACGCGCGCCTCAAAGAGATGTCAGCAAAAGATGGGGTCCAATAGGGCCGATGCCGCTGGGGTCGCGGGTTGTTTGAAAAAGATACCGTGGCCCTGGCATAGGCAACTGAAGGAACACGGGTGGGTTTTAGTCAGTAAAAGTCTGACACGCTCTTCCGCTCCACCCAGAGCGGGAGAAGTTATTTGATGATTTCCCATCCACAAAAAAAAAAAAAAAAGGTAGTGAGTTCCACTCTTTTGCTGTGCGCATTATAAAAGACATTTAAGCGCTTAGTGCGAATTGGTGGAATAGCAACCAGGTAGGGATGGTAACTAGTAGTGCGTCTAGATGTCCGATGGTAGAAGGCGGCCGGTGGAATGAGGTCGTGGAGTTCTCGGGCACACTCTCCGAAGTACAATCTGTAGAAGACCGACAAGCAGGCAACCTTGCGGCGATGAGCCAAGCTATGAAGCTTGGCATCCACCAGTTTTACGTCGCCAATGAGCCTCTTAGCTCTGCGTTCCACCGAGTCAAGCGCGGCTAGTTGGTACTTAGCTGATCAATCACAAAGGTGACTGCAATACTCCATGCAGGATCGGACTTGCGCTTTGTAAAGGGTTAAATCTGTCCAGGCGTAAAGTATCGCCTCACCCTATTTAGGATGCCCAGTTTCTTGGCCGCAGTTTGGGCCTTGTACTCGATGGTGACGCCGAAGTTGAGACCAGATGTTAACTCCATGCCTAGGAGCTCTAGTCGATCAGTTACAGGAACAGGATGTACCCCGAAAAGTAGGAGTGCATACAAAAATATAATTAACTCGAGTTTTACAAAAAGAAAAAAAAAAAAAAAACACAAACCACGAGCGCGAAACAAAAGTCGGCAGCTGCTGGCACGCCATGACTGTGACATGAAGACTTAGCATGATGCTGTGCTATGGCGGGCCCACAGCACAGGGCTGTTTTTCAGTAGCCATGACCAACATGTCCTTTGTTTTCCGTACCTTATGTAAATGCCGTATCTGAGGTTTACGTTTTGATATCGCGACCGACCGGCGACGGCTTATTCTAATGCTTGACTGAACGTGAGGTTTATGTGAATTTAATGATACATATTTTATTCCAGAGGACGTTGGGGTGTTAGTTCTTGTAGGTATTTTAATAACTGAAATACTGTGACTCTACCTCAATAATAACTCAAACTAAAAACATTTCATCTCATATTTTGCCTTGCCTTTTTCCAATTATGTTGGGGTCGGCTTCCAGTCTAACAGAATGCAGCTGAATACCAGTATTTTACATGGAGCTACTGCCTATCTGACCTCCACAATCCAGTTACAGTAAAACCAGCACATCTCGAAGCTAGCAGATATAATCTATACAAAGAAATAAAATTGAAGTGTCTCTTTGTAATGACAAAATGACAGCTTTTTACTAAACGCATATGAAAGTATGTACGGTACTTAAAGAAAAAAAAACCGGTCAAGAGCGAGTCGGACTCGCGCACCGAGGCTTCCGTACCAATCAATAAATCTGCCTAGCCTTTTCCCAACTATGTTGGGGTCGGCTTCCAGTCTAACCGGATGCAGCTGAGTACCAGTATTTTACATGGAGCGACTGCCTATCCGAGGCTTCCGTACCATCATATATAAAAAAGTGCTATTTAGATGCATCGTTTTATTTTCCTATATTCTTCTTCTTCTTTCCTAGAAATTTCTATCACATAGAATAATTTCAGATTTTTCTCTATGCAAACTTCGGAGATAAGGGGGGAACGGTATTTTTTTTTACATTTTTCATCAAAAGTCGAAAGTTAAATATTTATTATTTTATATATATATGAAATATTGTTTTTAGGCCGGATGCCTAAAAAAAATGTTTGAGAATGTGCAAACAGCGTTCTTTCATGTGATACCTCACATGCCCTAGTAGTCCTACTTCGAATTTTTAGAACCCCGTTTCAGTCCCTGTTGCAAAAAAAAAATCTTTCTTATTTACAAAACAATTGGGCAAACGTCGTCTAAAACTATTCCAAATTTCAAGTTTATAGCATTAGTGGTTCTTGGGATGTGACAGACAGATAGACAGACTGAGTCACACCATAAGGGTTCCCTTTTACCATTTTAGTACGGAACCCTAAAATTGATCTTTAAAATTTTTGTCTCTCTGTCTGTTTGTTCCAGCTAATCTCCGAAACGGCCGGACCGATTTTGACGGGACGTTCACTAGCCGATAGCTGATGTTATAAGGAGTAACTAAGGCTACTTATATTTTAGAAAAATAATTAGGGTTCCCATGAAATTGTGAACAATTTGATATCCACGCGGGCGAAGCCACGGGCAACAGATAGTATGATATAAAATTCAATAATACTTAGTCTACTCAGCCAGGAGTCACGCTCGCGACCACAGTCTAGACCAACGACGCGGTCTGAATAAACAACGAATCCATTACTCCCTATTAAGAAACTTACACTTAATTCAATTTATCTTAAACCTACTCCCACAGAATAGTACTACAGAATAATACAACGTTACAGTAGTACATCTTTATAGAAATCGGCCGAAACAACACACTTCGTAATCTCAGCGTATACCAGTGGCAACAATTCGAGTGCGCGGCATTTACGCATGGACGGACGCGGATTTATCTACCCACTGGCCGTAGGTAATTAATTTAAGAGGATTGTGAAGTGCCGATACGTGGCGCGATTTTTGGAGGCAATTACCTACATTTCATACAATTATCTACATAAATATTGTTTAGGGCGATAACGTTTTCACTCCCCTAAACCTTTACGAAATGAGACAATTTTGGCCTCATTACATTTAGTACACTTCAATCTAGGTCTTTACGTTTTTCGTTTTTAGTAATTCAATTTAATTTAATTTAAAAAAATAAAAATGCTGGAGGATGTTTTTATGTCAAAAATATAGATATTTAGATGCTAATAACTTATATCATATGCAATATTTCTTTATAATAAAAACGTACGGACCTAGTTTTTCATTATACCAACAACATTTTCAAAAATTATGAAAATTAGACTATGTTTACGGGGAGAAAAACGTTATCTCTTTTTGTATAAAGATTTACAGCTGCACAATCCTCTTAAGGTCACTGCCCAGACGTACTACTATAAAGCTCATTTCAGGCTACGCTGTAATACAATAGCATATAGCATATAGTTCATAGCAGAACAATATCGCTCGCTATACATTTATTTAGAACATGCTATACGCTATGAAATTGAGCGATACACTATGCTATGATCGCGCGGCGCTCTCTTCCCCGCACGCCCCGCAAGCGAGACGAACGAAACGACACGATTGGTCAACTGAGCTTGCCACATAGCATTTGCTTGCGATTATATCGCATAATGTGAACGCAATACTATATAGCTTTTAATGTTGTACTATATAGCAGAATAGTATAGCGTAGTCTGAAATGAGCACAGAACTTTACCTGTTCTGTGGAAATGAGCTTTACTTTATTGTTCTGTCATAGTCCTGTAACGATGTCCGAGGGGATCGTTACTTTACTTCGGGATCTAAGCTAATAAATAACAAGCTGTTCACAACAGACTGTAATAACTTTCTTATTATATTTTTAAACTATCCTGACGCGTTCGCCAGGGGCCGACGCTCTGACGTCCCCTAGAACTCTCAAAACCTTCTTTTTAAAAGTGACCGTCCGAATGTCATAGATATTGCAAGCCTATGTATTAGACAGGGGCTCGAATTAAACCTCTACAGTACCTACTGAAAGTCGGCTCTATACATAACCATGAGCGAAACCATACGCACACGTATGATCTATTCCACAAGTACCTCCTAGCCTTTTCCCAACTATATTGGCGTCAGCTTTCAGTCGGATGCAGTTGAATACCAATATTCTACATGGAGCGACTGCCTATCTGACCGCCACAGTTACTGGGTAATACGATACCCCTTGGTAAGACTGGTTGTCAAACTTACGGGCTTTTGGCGACCCGAAACGACTGTCAAAGATACACGAATGACAGCCGGGACCAACGGCTAATCGTGCTTTCCGAGGCACGGAGGAGTCTTGGTATGTAAAGATAGTCACACATCCATGAACTGCGTCTTTACTATGAACTATTCACGCGATCATGATTCCGTTGAGAAAAAGGGATGGTGCTATAGATCATGTATAGCTCCGTCTCTCTCTGACACTGGAAAAATGATGGCATTATCTGTTCATAGTACGGCGACTGATCCATGAAAAAGCGTAGCTTAACCTGATCGATCGACTCGTGCGGTTGTTATTACTTAGCCCTATCTATCTCATGAAAATGTAAATAAATAGATCAGAAAATGTAGATACCTACCCTGTGGATGCCAATTTGTAGTGCCAGTACCTACCCTACAAATTGTAGTAACAGTACCCTACAATTTGTAGTGTACCAGTAATACAATCAATAATTATCTCATGACAAAACAATAACACTGAATGTTCCGTCAACATCCATTAAAAGCTTTATAATAATAATAATAATTTCATTTATTTCAGACTTAGTAGGTACTAGTCCATAGTTATACACTCATATACATACTCACTCCTATAAATCAAACTAAAAACAGATAAAACTCGAAAATAAAATTGTGACTAAATAAAATCCAAATAATAATAATAATAACAAAAATAATAATAACTAAAAATGTCAAAAAACGTCAGATGTCAAATATCAAAAAAGAGAAGAATTATTCCTTTCATAGATACCAGCTTCCATTGCCATCAACCGCTCTTCTCATCCACCTTAAGACGTTGATTCAAGATTGATTTTTCTTCAACAAATAATTTTGGAGAAGTCAATGTAAGTTTGATTTCCTGTACAATTCTCAACGAGCCGCGGACATGTAGAGGTTTCCGCGAAAGAGAGCAGTGTAAACATAATAAATGGGCAACGAATAATTTTTGTACGGTGGGTTTACGCCAAAATTGGATGATTGGCGACTTGGCGCACGATGACGGATGGCAAAGAGTTGGCGGAAGATAGGACAGATGGGAATGAGTTACACTACAATTTGTAGTGCAAGTACCCTGCAATTTGTAGTGCCAGTATCCTACAATTTGTAGTGACAGTACCCTTCAATTTGTAGTGCCAGTACGCTACAATTTGTAGTGCCAGTACCTTAGAAATACAATGCTTTCATTTTTATATTTTTTTAAATTTGAGATGGGTTTGCTCTTGACTCTAGTCTAGGTCAGAGGTGACAGAGACAAAGTCGATGATGGAGCCAGCTTACCGTAGTGAGTTCCACTCTTTTGCTGTGCGCATTATAAAAGACATTTGGAAACGCTTAGTGCGAATTAGTGGAATAGCAACGAGGTAGGGATGGTAACTAGCAGTGCGTCTAGATGTCCGATGGTAGAAGGGGGGCCGGTGGAAGCAGGTCGTGGAGTTCTTGGGCACACTCACCGAAGTACAATCTGTAGAAGACCGACAAGCAGGTAACTTTGCGGCTTTCATTTGAATAGCTAAACGCTAAACCCGAAATTCTAATTTTATATATGTAGGTACTTTAAAACATGTTTTTGTAGTGAATTATAAAGTTGGAACCTTTTAAATACAGATGAATGTCCTCAGACCAACAAAAAAAGGAAGACGGCGCACAGCGAACATCAAAAGTGAAGCCACCTTAGCCAGCTCTTTATCTATTTGTGTGTCGAAGGGTTGCCATTTGTACAAAAATCCCTATAACTCGAGAATAATGTTGTATGGGTAAAATTATCATAATGATTATTTAAAGTTCAAACGAATGTGGAAATTTTAAATCATATTATGGCAACCCTCGCACTTTATGTCACTGCGTTCGTTCGTTGAGGTTTTTTGTTCCAAGTAACCTTATACTCATAGTTCATTTAATACTTACTAGTGAAAAGAGATTCCGTGAGACTTTTAATGTGATTTGTTATTGTCTTTACAAGTTTTCACTACACAGGAAGGCATAATTCTAGTTTTTATTATCTATGTTATCTAGACACGTTACTCGTCGGTGAACATGGTTTTAGGAAATGTGTGTACGTGAGCGTCATACACTTACATGCAGGAGCACGGTTCGTGGCTTCAGTTTTGATGTTCGAGGCGCGCTTTCTTCCTCTTTTTAACCAACTTCAAAAAAAAAAAAAACGGAGGTTATTAATTAGACACGTATTTATGTAATATTATTGGAACTGCAATATATTCACATAATGATAATCTATTAGGGCTTCCAAACAAATTTACTATTTTTTTTTACTAAAATTATGTCCACGCATTTATCAAAAACTATTAATCAAATCGTGACCATTTAATTTTTATTGGCGTACATTTTAGGGAAGAGTGCAAGTTTCATCAAAATCGGTTCAGTATTTTTCAAGATAATGGACTAATACGTGTAAGTGTGACGGCCTGGCTTATTGATACGAGCTACGGGTGTGGTGTCAAAGGAAAAATCTCAACACCTTGGTCAAATTCTAGTGCAATATGGTATAAACTACATATTAACTACTTATTACAAACAAATATTCCAGTTTTTACAAAAAACTAAGGCTCGTCTTTTATAAACGGGATGTGAAATATACTCTTCATTTTTTTTTGTGCAAAGTACTTATTTTCTTGAGCAATCTCACGAAGTTTCAAATCTAGGATTTAAATACTTTCGGAAAAATAAAATATCAAACTTTGATAAAATAACTTTAACTTTTACACTATTTCATTGTTTTTGTCGTAATTTTGACAGCTGGTGTTGCTATTTTAGGGAGTTTTAATAATGCGTTTTGATTATGCAAATAATAAGTTGACGCGCATTTAGTTTCTTTTTTTTTTAAATAGCATTATTTTTCGTTATTTTATTTGGGTTTAACAATTTCACAGTGATTTGTTTTTTTTGATGAATAACTACGAAAGTTTCGATTTATTGAGAATATAAAATTATTATTAATGTCATGATGGTATCTGCTACACAGGTGAAACGAAACACAAACAAATTTGCAGCCATTTTGTGAATTTTTGTTTTATGTCATTCAATGTGTGTAGGGGATGGCGGGGTCGAGAGAGTGAGCCAAGCGACTTAGTGTACCCCCACTTTATGGTTAAAATAGGTCGAAACTGTTCCAAAACCGAATTGGGGCACCCCGACTGCACGTCGTCTTTTGGCTGCTACCCCTACAATGTAAATAAAAATCCAGAGGCGCGGAGGAGAACACCCCACGCCCGCTGTAACAAAGCATGTTTTGAGGTTAGGCTACAATATTTTTTTTTTTCAAGAACGCAATGTTCTTGAAAAAAAAAACCTTTTTATTAGAGTGGTGCCACGGGCAGCCCCTCACCTCTACCATCACCACCCCTCTACTGGCAACAATACAAAATTTTACCCAAAAACTTAACAAAACATAACCTCAAAATAAGATTTTTAAGAATTCATAAAAAACACTATGCGTTTCCTAGACTCCCCCCTTGCGGGGAGGTGATCTCCGCCCTCCTCCTCCCGCCGCCCCTTCGTCCTTCTAAAACTAAAAAATACGAAATAAAACTAAATAAAAAAAATGAAATCGACTTCAAAAAAATAAACTCAAAGTTATGAAATAACTTTTATTTCGGAAGTCGGTGGCAAAATACTAAAATACAGAATAAAATAATACTCAGTGTATGAAGCTTGTTTATGTGTGCGTGCGTTTGCGCTCATACGTATAGTATGGAGCTGACCTTCTGTATCAATCTATTATGTGCCTCTACACGTACCCTGCCTATTGTGCGTATACCGAAAGCTTTTATTCAGGAACAATAGAGAGATGATGACCTTGCAAACTCTGCTACAACGCGCTGGACCGTTTTAATTTATGCTCCCACATACAAAATGGATGTAGCTCACATTTATTTCCGTGATTATGGAAAAAATTGTGTCCAACTGATATGGTTTTAGTGAAAGCATATTATGTTTAGAAAACGTTATTTGTGCTAATATCATCGGCCAGTCATAAAGGCTCCCGCAGACAGGCGCGACGCGATTCTGGTAGAACAATTTCTATGAAGTTTTCAAAGAAATTGTTGTACTGATGACACGTGTTTGGTAACCCATCATAGAGACATAATTGAGACTCAAATAGTAATGCAACGATTATTTGATGAGCTGTGTAAATGGGCACACGATGCAGGCCTGGTTATCAACGCTAGCAAAACAAAGATTATCCATATATACTCTCCTTATATGAAGGTTAGACATGTACCTATTGTAACTGCGCATGACCACCTGTGCCTGCATCGTGGGCCCACTGCACGCTTGTGTGCGTGTCCTACCCTAGAGGCTGTTGACCAGGGCCCCAAGTCTGCTATTTTTCATAAATTCGTCATTCCAAGGAATGATCCCATTGTCATTTTGCTAAAAGTTCGTAATCTGCTAAATTCATAATGGTCGATCATTGATAGGTCAGTGGTCTCGTAATAGAATCGTGGTACTGATCAAAGGAACTGTCAACGTTTTAGCAGATTACCGCATACGTCATAACGCTAATTATAAGATCTGTATTTTCACCTGTAGCAAACAATAAATAAATGAATTATGAATTATTATGAGTCAGTCTTTCATTTGTCATTATGTACGAGATTACCATTGTAAGCCATGTCTTTCGATGGAGTGTCAGTGGTTGACCATTGGAAACTCATAATGACGTCATTATATTAGTAGATTACAAAACTTGTCAAAATCAACAAGTATGAAATCAATGACAGACCATTCTGACACTATTGTAATGGGATTAAATATAATGATCACCATAAAATACTTTGACACCCTAAGCTTTTTGCACTTCAAATTGTATTCAAACACCAAATGTAGTAAATGATCACCAAATCTTAACGAGCGAATTATTGCGTTAGGTTAGGTTAGGTTTTTTTTTTATATTTGTTTGATTTGCTTTTAATGTTCTTTCTAGGTTAGGTTAGGTTAGGTTAATAATGATTAGTTTGTAGTCTAGGATAGCAAGATGTTAAACATTTTGTTTATAATTTCACAATAAAATGGAGTTTTAACTTTGGTGATCATTTACTATTTTTGGCAGTAAGAAGTGTTTTTTTTTTATGTTATATTTTACTTTATCTGGTGGTAAGTTAAACATAAGCCTATTGTAATAGCAGACTTGAGGCCCAGCATACCTATCTTGGCGTCATCATAGACAAGCATTTCAACTGGGGACCATACATTGAAAGTGTAAGTAACAAACTAAGATCTATTAACGCCAAGTTGGCTATCCTTAAACATAAACTACCCTCCCACACTCTACGCATGCTGTATCTTGCTCTCGGGGATTCAGTCATAAGCTATGGGCTAACTAGTTACGGACGTTCCTACAAAACTTATATAGATAAAATATATAGACTACAACTAAGTATACTCAAGACTATTGTGCCAAAGTATCTGCCTGCCTAGCCTTTTCCCAACTATGTTGGGGTCGGCTTCCAGTCTAACCGGATGCAGCTGAATACCAGTATTTTACATGGAGCGACAGCCTATCTGACCTCCACAACCCAGTTACTGGGTAATACGATACGCCTTGGTAAGACTGGTTGTCAGACTTTCGGGCTTCTGACAACCCGTAACGACTGTCAAAGATCCACGAATGACAGCCAGGACCAACGGCTTAACGTGCTTTCCGAGGCACGGAGGAGTCTCGGTATGAAAAGACGGTCACCCATCCACAGACCAACCCCGGCAAGCGTAGCTTAACCTGATGGATCGACCCGTGCGGCTGTTATTACTTAGCCACGAGCTAATATTAAACTTAAATATAAAGATGATGAGTACGGATTATTTAAATATTTTAAAATTGTGTCAGTCTATGATAAATTCAGGTCGGCAATTATCTTGGATAAATTTAATAATATTAGCTCCTTAACTTAAACAGTAGACCAAAACAGTTCCGTGATCTTGATTACTTGCTTACATATAAACTACCTACAACTGTAAATGTGTATGTATATATTGCCTCTAGTACATATAAAAAATGTAAATCTACCTTAAAAAAATATTATATTACTGGTGACATCCCATCTCAATTTTTTAAGTAGCTAACATAATTTTAAGTATTTGTTATGAGCGTCTTTGCTTCCTCCACTTTGTCACATACACCTTTAAAGGTCTTTAGACAAGGTGTTAAGATTGTAACTAAAATGTATTGAAAAAAAAAAAAAAAACTAGATCCTTTATGGTTTTGTTCAAAAGTACTTTGGTTTCTACCTCACTACGCTTTCTCCCACCAATAGTTAATGTTGTGAATCGAAATCGGCCACATTCCGCTAAAGCCTAGTACAGCCACCGTGCCAGGCTACGATAGGTAAGTACCTATACAGGGTTATTGGTAAAACACCCACAACCTCTTAAGGGGTCATTGTACTCATCATTATGAACAACTTTTACTATGGGACCAAACCTGAAATCGCGAAAAAAAATCAGCTGTTCAGTACATTTTGACGGATTACGCGAACATAAATAAATGTACTGAACAGCTGATTTTTTTTTACGATTTCAGGTTTGGTTCCATAGTAAAAGTTGTTCATAATGATGAGTACAACCCCTTAAGAGATTTCGTGTATACCTAAATAGACATTATATAAAGGACAGTTTAACAGATTTTATGTAATGCAAACTGATTTCATATTTAAAAATTGTCCGTGTAATCAAGTGAAACACCGCATCCTATGTCAATTTGCTTAACACTCAATTTATCTGTCGGCACTTAGCTATAAATTCTTTGACATAAATCAAACTGCCTAGCCTTTTCCCAACTATGTTGGGGTCGGCTTCCAGTCTGACCGATGCAGCTGAATACCAGTATTTTCCATGGAGTGACTGTCTATCTGACCTCCACGTAACTGGGTAAAACTTTCGGGCTTCTGACGACCTGTAACGACTGTCAAAGGCCCACGAATGACAGCCAGGACCAACGGCTTAACGTGTTTTCCGAGGCACGGAGGAGTCACGGTATGTAAAGATGGTCACCCATTCACTGGCCAACCCCGGCAAGCGTAGCTTTACCTGATGGATCGACCCGTGCGGCTGTTATTACCATTCTACCATCAGAAAGAAAATACATTATTCTTCGTTCGCACGTAAGTGAAACATTAAAAAGTTGTATATTTTCGTCTGGAGACGCCCTGCTGCGGGTCTAGGCAGATATCTAGGACATTATCGATGAAGCAGCGAGCTTGAAATACATAATGTAACACGGGGAGACGTATTCGAAATATTTATTTTATAGAAGTTTGAAAATTTTGAGGTTATATTTTATTGATGAGTTTTTTTATTATTTGAGATGGGTTTGCTCTTGACTATAGTCTAGGTCAGAGGTGACAGAGACAAAGTCTACGATGGAGTGAGCTTACCCAGAAGATGCCTGTTCACTCTAACTTTGAAGAAATTCGGCAGGGTTATTAGCAAAATTTTCGCAATAATTGCTTTTCAATCGCTTGTCAATCGCAAATCAGTATGACGTATCGCTGATACATAATACCGATTAGCAATTGAAAAGCAATTATTGCGCAAATTTTGCTATCGCTAGGCTTCTGCAAGATACGTAATACGGGTACGGGTTGTATGCGTTCAGGAACACAGACGCAGGTAGTGTGTTCCACTCTTTTACCATGCGCATTATGAAGGATGATTGAAAGCGCTTAGTGCGAATTGGTGGAATAGCAACTAGGTATGGATGGTAACTTGCAGTGCGTCTAGATGTTCGATGGTAGAAGGAGGCCGGTGGAATGAGGTTGTGGAGTTCCTGAGCACACTCACCGAAGTACAGTCTATAGAAGACCGACAAGCAGGCAACCTTGCGGCGATGAGCCAAGCTGCGAAGCTTGGCATCCACCAGTTTTACGTCGCCAATGAGCCTCTTAGCTCTGCATTCCACCGAGTCAGGCGCAGCAAGTTGGTATTTAGCTGGTCCATCCCAAAGGTGACTACAATACTCCATGCAGGATCGGACTTGCGCTTTATAAAGTGTCAAAAGCTGTCCAGGCGTAAAGTATCGCTTTACTGTGTGAATGATGCCCAGTCTTTTGGGTCTTTTATGATGTAGGTAAAATTGGTTGGGGTGGTTAAAATAGCCTGTTCCCATGTTTTTTTTTTTAGTACGTACAGCAACATTTACTCAAGAGGGTGCAATATTACAATTCAAAATCAATATTTTAGTTCAACAAAGCTATATTTTATAATCTCATTTAGTAATATTGATTAATTATAATCAAAACGGCGAAATATTTCACAGTAATTTAAATCAACTTGCACCCAACCTTGAAAATGTGTATTCTTATAATATAGGTATATTAATTGATTGTAAGAATAATACGGGGTGATATTTTTTACATCAGGTTTTTTCGGTACAAACATTTTTTGTGGATTATTTTTCAATAAAAAAGAAAAAGCAGAAAACTTTTGTTTGAAACTCAAACTCAGCGCTCTTTTGTTCACTTTTCACTTTATTTTAAACTTTAAGTTTTACTTAAATCCCTTATCAAAATTACGTTTCAGTAAAACCTTTAAAATATCTGAGTCTGGGTATAATTATACAGGGTTATTGGTCAAGAAAAAAAATCAGCTGTTCAGTACATTTATGTTAGCATAATTCGTCAAAATGTACTGAACAGCTGATTTTTTTTTTCTCGATTTCAGGTTTGGTCCAATAGTAAAAGTTATATTGATGAGTACAATGACCCCTTAAGAGGTTGTTGGTATTTTACCAATACCCCTGTATATATAAGTATGTATTTACAAAACAAAAATATATAGTGTATATCAGTTATCTGGTTTCCATAGTACAAGCTCTGCTTAGTTTGGGATCAGATGACCGTGTGTGAAATGTCCCAGGATATTATTATTATTTTGACATTTCTCGGGACCCTGGGATCCCGGACCTTTGGAAGGCGTACGAGGAGCTGAAGCCAACTCACAGAGGTCCCTTACACAATTTTAAATGATGAGCAGGCACCAACTGACGATTATCCCTGTATGCACTATGCAAGTGCACCCAAGGACAACCCCCGGTAGATGCAGGACTATTGTTGTACGTGGAAACAAAACATATTAGGCTATGGGTCTGGGTGGCTATAGTAGATTGGGTAACTTGAACTATGGAAGAACTATGTCCCCTGCCTGACCAATGTTATATATTATACATGGATAAAATGGCGGGGGGTGACTTGCGCACTCAATAAGGGGCCCCCGGAGACGGCCGCTAGCACATAGTGACGTAGCGACAAGGAGGCAACACTATATTATTATTATTATCGTCAAAGATTCGCCAGCAGGTACTCGTAATTACTTTCATTTTACGTAAGTACATAATATCCGATCATTTTCACTTACATAAAAGTTATTCTATCTTATCTAGGTGTCGTAAGAGGACTAGCATCACATCTCTGTAACTACCGTAATTTGATAAACCAGATAATAAGATCGTAGCTGTAAGGTACTATCGACAAAACGAACGCCTTTACACCCTTTTTTTTGTTAGCCTAGTTTGTGTCCCACTGCTGGGCAACGGCTTACCCTTTTCCCTTCCAAACCTTTCTGTGTTGTGCGGTCTCTGGCCATGTTGGCCCTGCAAACATGATCAGATCGTCACACCACCTTCGCCGCGGTCTACCTCGACAGCGATGTCCTCCCTGAGGCGTCCAGTGGGTGACGATCTTTGCCCATCTCTCCGAGTGCATTCGTGCGACGTGGCCAGCCCACTCCTACTTCAGACTGGCGGTTTTTTCTCCAACATCCGCTACTTGAGTTAAGGAGCGCAGGGTGGTGTTTCTAACGCGATCTGTACGCTTGACACCTGCTGCTGCGCTCCATTGCCCGTTGGGAAATCTTGAGTTTGGACTTTTGTTGTTCATTAAGGGACCAACTTTGTGCACCGTATGTTAGAAACGTTATTTACGTAAGTTACACCTTAAAGTTGATTTTGTGTACACTGATTCATTGAAATAACCCTGCCCCTATGGTCTTTTGTTTTACTTTGTCATAAGTACAGTTGCAGCTTGCAAGCAACATTGTTTCAAAATTGGAAAGGCGTAGCTTTTGTCGATTGTACCTATCTGCTGAGCAAAATCGGTCTGTAATGTTCCCACAGCTGGGACACAGGTCTCCTCTCTCGAGAGGGAGTGGGCTGTAATCCACCACGCGGGCTCAGTGTGGGTTGGTAGATGTCACATGTCTTCGGTTGTAGGACATACCGGTTTCCTCACGATGTTTTCCTTCACTGTTTTGAGAGCTGCGGTGATGAAATAATTTACACGAAGTGCCTGTCAAGGTTCGAACCCACGATCTACAACTCGTAAGTCGCGGCTGTTACCACTGAACCACCACTGCTAGCCTTTTCCCCACTATGTTGGGGTCAGTTTCCAGTCTAACCGGATGCAGCTGAATATCAGTATTTTACATGGAACGACTACCTATATGACCTCCACAACCCAGTTATTGAGTAACACGATACCTTTTGGTAAGACTGGTTGTCGGGCTTCTGACCCGTAACGACTGTCAATGATCTACGAATGACAGCCGGGACCGACGTGATTACGTGTTTTCCGGGGCACGGAGGGTCTCCATTTAATAGTAATGAATGGTCACCCATCTACGAAATGACCACGGCAAGCATAGCCTAACCTTCGATCGACCTGTGCAGCTGTTATTATATAGCCACGAGCCCCTCACACTGTAGGTTACTTATTAAATTTTAATATGTACCTAGTCAATTATTTTGTCAAGTGTTTTGATGGACTATTGTTATTTCTATCAACAAATTACAACCATATTTACAGCAGGTATGCTCTCTAAGTTAGGCCTCGTTTACGGAGAAGCGATTTTACACGCGTTTGCTTGAAATGCAAGTGGAGCCCGCGGATGGCATCGCCGCGGCGCACGCAGCGTTGCGGCCAGATATTCCTGTAATTCTCCTTTCACGGTAGAACGTAGCGCGAGCCATGTTTATGTGTGCGTGTGTGATGACGCGGGCCGCTGCACGCGTCGCCTGTCTGTAAACTGAAAAAACGTACGACGCGCCGCGAGACGCCACGCCACACGCGACGCGCGACGCGTCTCCCTAAACAAGCACTTACATATTCTAAAATGACACTATATATATAAAACTAAGTCGGGTTTATTCGAACTTTCGTTGGGTGTGTTACACAACCGTGTTTGGGTCACAGAAATACATACGTGTACCTTTCAACTTAATCGGTCCTTTAGATTCGGAGCAAATTGGCTGTGACAGACAGACAGACACACGAGTGATCCTATAAGGGTTCCGTTTTTTCCTTTTGAGGTACGGAACCCTAAAAAGAGGCTCACGCGCATGCACGTGCACTCGCAGTCTGACGGCATACGCAAATTATATCTGGACCATAAAATTGTTATAAATAATAGGTTGGGGAAAAAGTTTCTTCGCATTTCTTTAAGAAAATTCAAAACATTTTTTAATATAGTTTATTTACATTTAACTAAAGTATGTAGGTACCATTTTGTTCGATAACTTTTTGCCATCTTGTAGGTCCCTACCTACCAGAAGTCCCAAAATTTCTATAGCAATGGGATCATGTCCCTACTTGATCCCATTGCTATAGAAATTTTGGGACTTCTGGTCAAAATACCGCGACAAGTGGTTTTGGCAGTCCTCTCGTGATGTTAACCTGACACTGCCTAAAGAATTCTGAAGAGATCGATACAGGTGGAAATCTGAAGGTGCAAGTTCAGGACTATACGGCGGATGCATTAACACCTCCCAGCCAAACTCTCTTAATTTTTGCTGAGTGGCTAAAGATGTGTGAGGTCTAGCGTTATCATGATGAAAAACCACACCCCTTCTGTTGATTAATTCCGGCCGCTTTCTCTCAACTTCTTGCTTTAATCTCATCAGTTGTTCGCAGTAGAGTTCAGAATCGATGGTCCAGCCTGGTGGTAACAGCTCATAATGAATAATGCCCTTCCAATCCCACCACACACACAGCATCACCTTGTTGCGAGTTAACCCGGGTTTCGCCACAGTCTGTGAAGCCTGACCGGCCTTTGACCACGACCTTTTTCGCACGTTCTTGTCATACGTGATCCACTTTTCATCACCAGTTATCAGCTTCTTCAAAAATGGTTCGGTTTCATTACGTCGTAATAAAGAATCACAAATGAGTACACGGTTCATTAGGTACCCAGTTTTTTTCAAATGCGCCAAAACTGTTTTGTGGTCAATTTCCAGTTCTTCAGCTACGTCGTAACTACTGATATGCCGATCTTGCTCTACTTTTTCAAAAATGGCATCCATTTTATCCGTAATAGGGCGACCAGAGCGACGTGCATCTTTGACATCAAAATTTCCGGATTGAAAACGCTTAAACCAAATTTGTGCTACTCTCACAGACACTACACTAGGTTCATAAACATCGCAAATTTTTTTCGCGGCTTGCTTTGCATTTTTACCTTTTTTGTAGTAAAATTTTAAAATGTATCGAATTTCTTCATTAGATTCACTCATCTTGACGCTACGAAAAACAAATGAAAATCACACATTTTCCTAATTTGAATTTGGAATTATGTTCTTTAAAATTTAAACTTTCAATGATACCAAAACCAGCCAGATACAAATAGTATAGCCAAAGAGATTTTATTACAAGTTCATACATACTATAATGCGAAAAGACTTTTTCCCCAACCTAATATATCTTTTGAATGCTCAACCATTACTCTAGCATTTAAAGTCTCGTAGTTATTAGCGGTTGAAATCTTACATATTTTGTCGATCAGAAATATTGAACTTACCACCAGTATAACGAACGAAAAGATGTTTTCACGTCAAAGAGTTCGCGGTCGAGGGCCCCGGGAATGAAGTTCCTCACGCAATACTCGCACGCATACGCACTCGTATAATATAATAATAAGAGATGGAAAGAGAGAGAAATTCGCATGGAGTGGGCATAACGCTTTTTGCTTCCGTGACGATTTCTACTACATTACGAACAAACAACTACATCGCCAGAATTAAGAGGCCAGTCGTTTAAGACATCGTAGGTCGCAACAAATTGCACTTCACTAGATTTTTCGGGATATTGTTGTTGTTTAGAAAAATGGCTTATGTTTGAAGTAGGGTATCTCTTGGCCTATAATTCATTTGTCTACAATCTTCGTTCCGTAATATTGTATCAATGTGTAGCCACAAAACTTTTCTACACTAGGCATCATGAAACACAAAATGTAGACAATCAAATGAATTCTTGTCGATGCTATGACTCCAGTTCTGCACTTGATGGAGCGCTTCTACTAGTCTTCTCCGACTTTTGGTATCTCGGTTCACTCGTGCAAAGCGAAGGCGAAATAGAGCGATGGATGAATTGGTGGCAGTTCACGGGAACAATCTGCAACCCCCAGGGGGAAGACAAAACAATGGTTAGACCTGCTGTCTTGTATTAATCAGAATGGTGGGCCACAAACGGGATAAATGAAAAGCAATTGCATGCAGCTGAGATGAGAATACAAAGAAGGACGTGTGGTGTTACGCGAATGGATAGAATAAGAAATGAGTATGTAAAAGGAAGTCTGAAAGTGACACCGGTGACTGAAAAGTTGTGCAAAAATCGGTTGTCATGGTATGGGCATGTGATGCTCAGGAATGAGGAAAATATCGTGGGGAAAGTTTTAAATATGAATGTCGATGGCTATTAGGGAAAGACCAAAGAAACGATGGATGGACTGTGTGAAAGATGATATGGCTAGATAGGGAGTGACTACCGAGATGACGACTAATAGAGAATTATGGAAAAGAGGGACAGGTTGCGCTAACCCTAAATAGATTAGGACAAGGGCAGGAGAACGATGAATGATGATGGCTGACTCTACTATAATATTAATTCAGTTAAATACATTTGGAGTATAGCAATATACTCCAAAGACCACTGCCAAGTTTTATTTACTTGTACTACGTGGATGTCAATACTTCTCTATTTAAATCGGTTGTTTAATTTTTTTGCGCGGAACCCTAATCATTTTTTCCAAAATAATCTTCCAGTGAAAGTCCCGTCAAAATCGGTCCAACCGTTTCGGAGATTAGCCGAAATAAACAGGCAGACAGATAGACAGACAAATATTCTAAAAATTGTTCTTTTTGTTGTAATAAGTACCATATATACTTCCATATGCATTTAGTAAAACGCAGTTATTTTGACATTACACACAGACACTTCAATTTTATTTATTTGTATATACGAGTACGTAGATAAAGATTTCCTTCCATCCATTTTCCAACCAACCAGACAACCTCTATCGTCAGAACTATCGACTCAATAACAGTAATTTATAGTACGCAATCAGGTTCTCAGCATATCGACAGATCCCCGGACGCGAACCGTACTCCTTCCGGACAGCCGGACGCATGGACGTATTGCCGATCGATACGATACTTTTCTGTTATAGCTACGATTCAGAAGATTTAATGAATTGAGATTACTGGCAACCTTGGGAAACAAAAAAGTAATAAGTAGAAATTGAATGTTGTTGTCTTTTACTTCTCAATAAAATAAGAAAGAGATGGGGTAGAATTAGAGCTGCCATATTAAATTGAACCGATTCCAGCTTTCATAGAGCCCATTCGATTTAGTGTATGGTCTAAATAAATATAAAAAAATAATAATAAAAGATTTAGCCATAGCTAGAACCAAATCGGTTGCTATCAGAACTCAACAAGGATTTAAGAAATTGGCAAACATCCAAAAAGGGTTAGACGACACACCATTAAATACCGCTTAAAATACGCTAAAGTTTATTGTCAGTTGGTTTGACACCTTTAAATTTCTTTCATCTCTTTCTTGATTCAGCGGTTAGGTTCAAGGTTAAGCAAAGCTTGCCGAGATCAGTCCGTGGATGGGTGACCAACCATTACAAACCGAAACCCCTCCGTGCCTCGGAAAGCACGTTGATCCCGGCGGCGGCGTTGATCTTGAGAGTCGTTGTATACGGGTAGTCAGAAGCCCGAAAGTCTGACAACCAGTCTTACCAAGGGGTATCGTGATACGCAGTAGCTGGGTTGTGGAGATCAGATAGGTAGTCGCTGCATGTAAAATACTGGTATTCACCTGCATACGGTTAGACAGGAAGCCGACCCCAACATTGTTGGGTAAAAAAGGCTAGGCAGATGATAGAGGCAATGTCAAAAAGTATTTATGCATATACGTACAGGAAAAGTTTATCAGCAGTGCGCAAATTTTCATAGGGTGTTCTACCCATTAATATGAACAAGTTTCACCATGGGACCAGCTCTGAAATCACGAAAAAAAAAACAGCTGTTTCATGAATTTTGGTCGAATAGTTATTGAACTTTTGTGAACAGCAGATTTTTTTATTCGTAATTTCATAGTTTGTCCCATAGTGAAAGTTATTCATATCATGGGTAGAATCATCATTCTCCTGCCCTTGTCCCAATTTATTTGGGGTCGGCGCAACATGTCTTTTTCTTCCATACTTCTCTATTAGTCATCTCGGTAGTCACTCCCTTTCTGGCCATATCATCTTTCACACAGTCCACCCATCGTTTCTTTGGTCTTCCCTTACTCGTATAGCCCTCCACGTTCATACTCAACACTTTCCTGACGATATTTTCCTCATTCCTCCGCATCACATGCCCATACCATGACAACCGATTTCCACACAACTTTTCAGTCACCGGTGTCACTTTCAGACTTCCTCTTACATACTCATTTCTTATTCCATCCATTCGCGTAATACCACACATCCCTCTTAGCATTAGAATACCCTGTGAAAATTTGCGCACTGCTTAAAAACCTTTCCTGTATATTTGCGTAAAGGTTAGATCCACAGTGTATTCGGTAGGCTGTATGTATGTATATACATATATACATACATACAGCCCCACTGGAAATGATTCGATTTCGAGGTCAAACGGACGCCTATATGAATAACTTAGATGGAATCCCTACAGGTTATAGTGGAAACCAAATGCGATTACTGATAAAGCAAAGACTTGGTAATTCATGATGTTACAGCCCCGTCGTTGTTAAACACATTCCCTAAGGTTTTGCAAATTTGGTCCTTATTACTACTATAAATTATCCAACTGACAGGTGTCAGGAACGCATTCTCTCGACGATCGGACTGTAGCTTAGTCTATTGGGAAAAGGGGTGTTTTTAGGGTTCTGTACCTACCTCAGGAACCATTATAGGATCACTCGTCTGTCTGTCTGTCCGTCTGTCACAGCCAATTTGATCCGAATTTAATGGACCGTATAAGTTGAAATTTGGTACACGAATGTATTTCTGTGATCCAAACACTGATGTGTAACGTAAATAAATGAATTTCGAATATGGGGGACAATTTTGGGGGCAAATAAGAGAAAAGTTTCAGCGTTGTGTCATCGCGCTTTACTTCCTTTTATATGCAGTCTAACAGTGACCGCGCTTTAGGTCCTGTAGTCCCCTTAAATGTGTTTGAAAAGTCTGATCAGTAAAACTGCTTTTAAATGACCTGTTAAGTAACTTGATTAATCAGAGTTTACCAATGAAAACACAGCAGCTATTCTATTCCTAAATTTTATCATCACTCATGTCTAAATCAAGGCTCAATTCACACGCACATACCAATGTCGACCACACACAGGGATGATAAAAACCCTTCAGATCTTCGGTCCAGCGTTACACCACCAAATATATAAAGGTACAGAAGGCCAACTCCATAAAACAAGCGAAAAAGCACGCGCATACGTATATGCCGTGTCCTAACACGAGTCCATCGAAGACAACAAGATCAACACCTATATTTGCCGTGGTCAGTCCGTGGATAGGTGGCCATCATACCGAGACCCCATCGTGTCTCGGAAAGCATGTTTAACCGTTTTTTGATGTGTAACATCTGTGCTCTCGCTTTCCTATAATCTGTGGCAGTGATTTCGTGAAAGGGACGGAAGTAACGAAGTGTGTAACAGGAAGCCGGGGAAGCGCACGCTATTTGATTTTATTTATTATTTATTTATTTAAACTTACACACTATCTTTACAGGATGACCCCAATACAATAGTGGTTTGCAAACACACACCAAATAAATTGAAAAAGCAACTTACGGCTATTACTTGAAAATCTAAACTTTAAAAATACGAAGCACACTAAACTCTATTAAATATACAATCTGAAGCCAGACTACAGAATTATAATTTGACCAATGAGCGCGCGTGGTGCTAGAGTTGGCTGTCAAATGGAAACCCAAATAGATGTCCGATGTTACACATCATATGCGACTACTATAAGGCTCGCTATTTTATTTTCGTGTGGTTAGTGCCTAACCTGGTGTGAGTTTTTATGCCGCCCATAAGCCTCTGACTTGGCTTCACATGCCGTCGAGAAATATCTCTCAGGCATGCCGTTTTCGTCACGATGTTTTCCTTCACCGTTTTTTAAGCATATGATAATTATACAATATGCACATAAATTCGAAAAGCCAGAGGTGCGTGCCTCGGGTTCGAACTCGACATCCATGACTCGGCAGTCCGACGGTTACACCACTAGGCTATCACTGCTGTGCTACTGTTGAACCGTTGGTCCTGGTTGTCATAAGTAGATCTTTGAGTCGTTACGGGTACAGATAGTCATAAGCCCAAAGTCTAATACCCAGAGAGCTGGACTATAATAGTAGAGGTAGGCACCTAGGCCAGGGCCAGGGCCAGTTTCTTGAACAAAAATTGCCGTAAAATTAATGTGACAAATTTGTCAAGCGCGTGGCTAAGTAATAACAGCCGCACGGGTCGATCCATCAAGTTAAAATTCGCTTGCCAGGGTTGGTCCATGGATGGGTGACCATATTTACATACTAAGACCCGTCCATGCCCCGGAAAGCACGTTAAGCCGTTGGTCCCGATTGTAATTCATGGATCTTTGACAGTCGTTACGGGTCGTCAGAAGCCCGAAAGTCTTACCAAGGAGTATCATATTACACAGTAACTGGGTTGTGGAGAACAGATTACAGTCGCTCCATGTAAATACTACTGGTATTCAGTTGCACCTGGTCAGACTGGAAGCTGACCCCAAAATAGTTGGAAAAAAGCTTAGCTGATGATAACAAAGGCACGCTTCACGAATAGTCAACCGTTTATCAGTGGTAATTGACATTTGACATTTACAGCGCCTTTATGTCTTAGCTGTTCGGACGATTTTCGTAGTGCAAGTGTTAACACTGATGTGCAGTTGCGCACCCTTGACTGGCATTTGTTTGAGACAGTTTGATAACACGTCAGTACGTGCGTGTGTTTTTCGCTTGTCGTACGAAGTTGGCCTTCTGCACAGCTATTTACTTCGTGGTAACACCCCTACCGAGACCGTTCTCGGGTAGAGGGTGGCGTTTATTTTATTACCACTTCTCACCCCTATTAAGTGGTATCAAAGTTATGGCTGACTTGATGCTGAGATCTTCATGTAACGGTTTTTGGGTTAGGTAGCAATGTTGGGACTGTATGGAAAATAGGTATGTGGCGCTAGATTTGAATTTTAGAAATAAATGCTGTCTGAAATACGTAGTGATTTATAAAAACTTTTTAGCAAAAAATAAAACCGACTTTCAAAACAAAACACTACAAAGTGAAAAATAACTTTAATTTCGGTAGTCGGTGTCTTTGGTTTTGTATTTTCGTTTTTTGCCACCGATTTTCCAAATTAAAGTTATTTTTCATTTTGTAGTGTTTTGTTTTGGAAGTTGGTTTTACTTTTTGCTAAAACGTTTATATTTTTTATTTTTTAGTGGTGGTACCTACCCCACACAAATTCGAATACCACTACCTGCTATGTAAATAACAGTGATAGGAAGTTATTAAAACATCATCCCCATAGATTAAAACGTCATCTACATAAACTAAGTGGGAAAAATACGCATTATTGAAGCTAACCCAAAAACTACCCAAGCAAAATTAATAAAATTTATATGGGACCACCTAGGAAGGACCCTTTCAATCAAAAAAATAATTTAAAAAATCGGTCCATCGGTCTTTGAGTAATCGCGTAACAAACATACAAAAAAAAAACAGATGAATTGAGAACTTCCTCCTTTTTGAAGTCGGTTAAAAAGTTTGTAAAGAGCGGTAATTTTTGATGAAGCAGTAACTCTTTCTTAGGGCATCTGACCTAACTTTTAACTGAAAATTTTATATATCAAATTTTATTTCAATCTGAAAAGAAAGAAAGAAGGAAAGAATAAAGTTTATTTGGACACAGTTCGTGAAACACGATTTTGAAAATAATTTATAAAACTTATGAATGAATGAAATGAATGAATGAAATCTTTTATTTCCAGATATAAAAATCCACACATAAATAAATAAACAAACATACAATATACAATACAATATCATAACTATAAGAAGTTATGTTGAGATAAACTCAAACTCCCAGATTGATCCTATCTTGTTTTTATTTTAAAGAATTAGGACACACCAAACGAGGTTCTAGAAAATACAGAACTCAGTTTTAAATGCAGCTGGCCAAAAACAGGAAAAACTTTCAAATTTATGGTCTAGCTTACTCATACTGCAAGAATAATAGGCTATTCCTACAGGATCAATATATCATCCCGATACCTACATCCCATACCCAGGTCTTAATTAAGCGGATATTGGGAAATAGAAGCGAATATCAAAGAAATCTCTGCTCGGTTTAATTAAAAGCAATTAATATGGCTTGACAGGGCGGATATGCGGATATGTGCGGATATTTGAACCAGAGGTAAATCCGCTTTATAGGTTCGATATGTATATTCTCTTTTTATAGGGTGGGCCATCTAGTGTTTTAAATATGAATCGGCTATAAAAAAAAAACTAATGATTATTAAAAAAAAATCTAGTTTTATTGGAAAGGTTGTTCTTGAATAGAACACAGTATCATTCATATGACTACAACGACTGGCTCGGCAGTATCGATCAACCCAATTTTTCAGTACATTTTCGATTGTTTCGGCTTGAATCTCTTCAATGGCAACTTCGATTTCATGTTTCAACGCTTCAATTGTCTCTGGATGATTTGCGTAACATTTATCCTTAATGGTTCCCCACAGAAAATAATCCAAAGGGCTCAAATCACAGCTCCGAGGCGGCCAATTGACATCAGCATATCGGCTGATTATTCGATTTTTCGAAATTTCTTACAGTTTGCGTTAAAGACTCACTACTTTGGAAGTAAGTTTTTAATATTTTCCTATTTTGTTCGAGCGTATAGCGTCCCATTTTGCAAATGTCAAACATAAAACTAACTTCCTGTCAAATATGAATGTCATTCTACCTTTCAAAGTCAAAGTAATCGGTACTTCAAATTTAAACCACTAGATGGCCCACATGTATGTTTTTTGTTTATCTCACATTGCAGATAAAATTGAAGTTGATAGGTTTATCAAACTCTTTTGCTTAGTACTTTTAAAACGCGATTACTTATAGCCGTTTGAACAATACATTGTTACAGAATAAATAAATAGAATAAATAAACAGATGCTTCAGTTTCCAAATTTACAAATATTGTAATGGTTTCTCGATCATGGACACGGTTGTAAATGTGTAGATTAGGCCAAACAAGATAAATACAACAATTTACATAGACAATATTCGAGTTTGGCTCTTCTGCGCTTGGATATTTTGCTTCTGTGCCTAAATAAAAACCACAATAAATACAGCATGCACAATGTAAATAATATGTACAGCCCGCGGCACGTACGTTGGCAAGGTTTTGGCGTAGTGGGGGTAAGTTCGCGCATGCTACACTTATTGCAACAAAAAAATGCTCACTTTTATTGCTTGTCATTATTCTGTGGTTATTACCATAATTTATTTTTAAACATAACTATTTAGAAGAAAGTTAAAGAAAGGAGAAGAATTCGTGAAGTATATTAGGAGTAATAAATAAAATATATAGGGTTATTTGTAAAACACCAACAACCTCTTAAGAGGTCATTGTACTCATCATTATGAACAACTTTTACTATGGGACCAAACCTGAAATCGCGAAAAAAAAATCAGCAGTTCAGTACATTTATGTTCGCATAATTCGTCAAAATATGTAACAGTACACATCATAAACCATTTTTCTGGCATGTCTACGTAAAATGGTATTTGTTTGTGGCATTATCTAAATTTAAAAATTCAAACAAAACAATAACAAGAACTTGTAACAAAAGCTCAACAAAAACAAATGTTACAATTTTAGTGCACGAAAGTGTACTCGGGAGCGAACGGAACGTGGACGCGACGAGAGAGACAAGGGTCGACTGACCAACCAATCGCGCGCTCGGAATGATGCTACCTCATTCCCCGCGTCCCGCTCGCGACCAAAGAGATTTAAAAAATGACTTCTGCGCATCTAACGACTCTTGCCAACTTACGTGCCGCGGGCTGTACTTTCCCCCTTTTTAGAAGAAAGAAAACAAGAAAATACATTTATTTGAACTAAATTGTGACGCTCATAGAATAAAAAATAAAGCATACAAACACAATAAGAACAAGTTGGGGCAAATATGCGTCACATCCACTCAAAAGGGCCATCACTCAGCAAAACGCTACGCAAAAAACGATGAAAATGATTACGTTCCTTTCATAAATTTGTTTGAATTGTTTAGTAGAAATACATTATGTCTGCCTGATGATTTGTATGAGGCCACTAAATGGCCAATAACACATGTATTTTCAAAACCTACATCAGGCACCAGCTCTCATAACGTGAATTTATATCATTGAGAGATAAATTAAATAAACTTACATATTACGTATATTAAAAAAAATATCCTCGGACAAATTCATATTAATCCGACTATCTTACCGTCACCATTCACCAAAAATATCCGCACCAACAACAACTTAATTATTTGGCGGCCATTAATAAGGCGCGACAGATATCCGCGGCGGATATATTCGGTTAGTGGAGGTGACAGCGCCGCCATTATCAATCATAATTGATGCATTGTCTGAGTGGATTGAAAACGATGCATATAGTTAATCGATTTTGGTTGAATATTTGATGAATTTATCAGGTACCAACTGTTGCCCTCGACTTCGTCTGCGATCCAGGATGAATATGCCTATGTCCTTCTCCAGGTCATGGTCTACCTATGTGCCAAATTTCATCCAAATCCTTTAGCCGTTTTAGCGTGAAAGCGTAATCAACAGAAAAACAAACACACTTTCGCATTTATAATAATAGTTAGAATAGTTAGGCGAATGAAAAACCGGTGTATCGACACTCTAGTCTGACAAAATATATTAGTTGCTTAATTAAAAAAAAAAAACCCATAACACACTTCTAAAGTTTCTATTCTAACTAATATTATAAATGCGAAAGTAAGTTTATTTGTTTGTTTGTATGTAACAAACAAACAAACAAGTAACAAATAAAACAAACAAACTTACTTTCGCATGTGTGTTTCACACGTGGCGCCATCTATTATCATAAGAACGTTATTGTGGTTTTCCTCGAGAACAGCACTTTTTTCGGGATGAAAGGTACCTTAAGTCAGTTTCTGTACACCTGACAACGTTTATGCAAAATTTCAGGAAGATCGAATCAGTGGTTTAGGCGTGAGAAGGTAACAAACAAACAAACTTACCTTCGCATTTATAATAGATATTAGTTAGGATTTGCTGATACGTACATTCCCCGATAAACACTTCTGTTTTTTTTAAATATATTATGCATCATCATAACTTTCTTGCCCTTGACCCAATTTATTTGGGGTCGGCGCAACAAGCCTTTTTCTTCCATACTTCTCTATTAGTCGTCATCTCGGTAGTCACTCCCTTTCTAGCCATATCATCCTTCACACAGTCCAGTCTTCCCCTATTATAAAGCTAAATATTTAATTAAAATTGGAACAGAAATAAAATTAAAAAGAATATTAACAATCGAATATTTTAAGTTAATTTCTAGATATGTAAAAGTAGCAGTACTAATCAATCTTTATATTTTTCACTTCAAAACTGGGATAGTTTTTTGGTTTTATAAGAGCCGTTTATGATGTAGGATAGTAATTTAAAAAAAGAACCGGAGTCTTTTACCTTCGGATTCTTAATTTAAATACCTTCTGCTTCTAAGATATAATTTAAAGTAAAAGAGACGGCATGAGACAAACGATGCCTTAAAATTGCTTTTATTGGTACCAGTCAGTACTTTATAATACGAGCTTCAGGGCATATAACGCAGCTGCTCGGAAAATTGGAATATTCCTTTTACCCAACGAAGCTAAAATATGGGTGCAGCTATAACTTATGAGGCACCTAGCGCACGCCCGTCCGACGTCTGCGATTACCCATTTTGATTTTGCTTTACATAAGGCTTCCTATCATGTCGCTGCTGGAATTAAACCGTACAACCAAAATCTAATTTATGTTAGACAGGTCAGTTAATTTTTTTAGATGGCCGAAAATTAGTTTGAACCGCCTTGTTCGGTCCTTGGCCCTAAACTACGGAGTGATGAGGGTTTTCTGAAATGACGTTCACTAGGTGGCAGCTCTGAGACGTCAGGTCCGGGCACCTATCCAAAGTGTCAGAGCGCCTATATTTTATTTAGTCGTGACTGAATGATGAACGAATGATGAACGTCATCATTTATTTCGTATTCATTGGCGAAATGTAAGACCTATTGTCAAAGTGGCGCCAACGTACAATGGCAATGCCTTTCATATCGACAAAATAACAACATTCATTGCGTTATTTACGTTGTCGAGCAGACGATTCTTTTATTCTTAAGTAGCAATGGATTAGGAATTTCCTACAAAATTATACGAATTGTGTAGAAAGTGTGTTCCACAATAATTGGGACATAGAGTCTAGGGCTCACAAGCACACACTGTTTGTCCGCCGCATAACGTCAACGGGATGTTAACGAGAAACTAGATTATTCGAACCCAACGTAACGTCCAGGTGACGGCGTGCGGTGGACAATCTCTACTTCAGCGCCATCATCTCGCTCGTTCTCATTGATATCCCGTTGACGTGATGGTGGACAAACAGCCTAACTGTTGAGCAGTTATCTGGGTTTGATTGGGTTGTTCCTTTAGAATATCCTCAGCAGCAGCCCTGAGGCTGCAATTTGTGTGTGCCCTTTGAAAATAGAGACAAATAGATACGCGTATCTGGTATAATCTGGATGAAGGTACTAAAAATACACTTAAGCCTCTCCCTTCGAGAAATACAGGCGCGATGATATGTTTGGCTAGATAACATAAAGAAAGAAAAAAGAAAAAGTATTTATTGAGACTCGCACAGGTAGATCACAAATTACACTTAAAAATAAAAAAAATATAAAAACAAAAGTAGGAAAAAGTAAAAAAAAAGAGTTCCGCACGAGGTCAAAAGGCTCCTATCTCAGCATAATGCTGTAACATTTAAAAGTAAGTGTCGCAGCGCTGGTGTTCTGATAGGGCCCGCTGTGATGACACGGATAGCACAAGCAAGGATAGCGGACGGATAACACAGTACATTGTTCTAAATATCTAAAGTCGTCTACATATCGGTCTATCAGGAACCGTTCAATGTACGCGAGCGTGCGTTAGCATTAATAATGGCTACATAGATACCATTTAGTGTATTGTTCGTTATAATGAACAGAGCATAGTAGCATACTGCTGCATATTTGGATGATTTGGAGACTGTCGATATTGTATCGACCAGTTTAGAGATCAGTCCAGTAATAATGTATTATTCTACCTACGGCTACTGCCACGAACGAACGAACGATGAATGAACCGAACGATATATTATGTTCATCTTTTTATAAAAAAAAAATATGTGAATAAAAATCTATTCTTTGCAAAATCTCGCTAGTGTAAGTATTGCGATTTCTGCTTGAATAAAGCATAAAAAATAATTTAATTTATATGATTTGGGACTAAAAATAGATGTAAATAAAGCAATATCATGGTAAATGACGTCACATCATGACTATGGCAGAAACGGACATTTGAACTGTTCTAAAAAATTATTGGAGTTTTATAATTTTTTTGAGCAACAGCCAGTATTTGAATATAACTTAAATAATACTTTTCTTGGGTTTATGTTAGTCTTTTATTGATTCAGGACCAATTTTTCAATCGCCAGATAACTTCTATCTGCGGACTAAATATGGTGGTTTGACATATTTTCTATACAAAAGCTGTCAAAACGTCAAACATATTCCCCAGAGAAGTTGTCTGACGATTTAAAAATGGGTCCTTAGTGAAAAAAAAAAAAAAAATTGCCACGCGGCTAAGAGATCGTTTCACCACGTCGGCCACGATGCTAACTATCAATCTGCCTAGCCTTTACCTTACGATGTTATGGTCAGCTTCCAGTCTAACCCGATGCAGCTGAATACCAGTATTTTACATGGAACCACTGCCAACCTGACGTCCACAACCCAGTAACTGGGTAATACGATATCCTTTGGCAAGACTGGTTGTCAAACTTTCGGGCTTGTGACGACCCGTAACGACTGTCAATCCACGAATGACAGCCGGACGGAACCGTACTTTCCGAGGTCAGTTAACATGATACTAACTGTACGAGTATCCTAATCCTAACTTTTTTTAATATTATAAATGCGAAAGTAAGTTTGTTTGTTTGTTTGTTACCTTTTCTCGCCTAAACCACTGAACCGATCATCCTGAAATTTTGAATATACATTGTCAGATGTATAGAAAAGGACACAGGACACCTTTCGTCCCGAAAAACAGTACTGTTCCCGAGGAAAACAACAAAAACGTTCTTATGATAATAGATGGCGCCACGTGTCTTTGGAATCATGATTGAAATATATATATTATTATAGAAACTTTAGTAGTTAGAAGTTATTATTTTATTTAAGTACCTCATACATTTTTTGAGTCTAAGAGTGTCGATAGACTGGTTTTTTATCCTCCTTACTATCCTAAGTAAAATTCTAAATGCGAAAGTGTGTTTGTTTGTTTGTTGATTACGCTTTCACGATAAAATGGCTAAACGGATTTAGATGAACTTTGGCACTTGGGTAGACCATGACCTGGAGAAGGACATAGGCTACTATTCATCCTGGATCGCAGACGAAGTCGCGAGCAACAGCTAGTAATCCATAAATCGTCTTATAGCTACACCGTAATGAATCTTAATAATCCATATACGTAGATAAATGCAACATTTTCATTTAGCCCAATTTGGATAGCTGCTATTAAAATATTTTGCAACGTTTAAAAATCGCTGCCTCAAATTAAATTAAAATCAATTAGCAAGCCGGGCGTGTATATCCGAGTGGTGGGTTTTCGGATATATTCGGATATGTGCGGATATTTGCGGTCACAACATGCGGTTTGCTTTCGCGTAATGGGTGTAATATGAAGAGCTTAATGGTACACTGGTGAAACTCGTCTTTTGAGCTTGTATTTTGTAAAAGCGTTTATTTGGTCTAGTAATAGCCCATTGCTATAGCCGACTTTGTGGTAGTTTCCTTTACAAAAATTTATGTTGAGGAATTTTAATAGCAGCTAGGGATTTTAATTAGTGCTCTCTGTACTAAATATTCTATAATCAATACCTCTGAGGAAAACATAAATTGTTAAAGAGTTTTAGAGCCTTAAGTCTCAAAACGTTGTATTGCAATTTTACTTATGTATAAGTATTGGCTGTGACCTGACCTAATTGCGTAACCATCCATTGCTTCGTAAGTTTGGAAAATGTGTCTGCTCAATACCGTAAATAACACAATGAATGTTGTTGAACTGTCAAAATGAAACCCATTACGATTGATAGTGTGTTTCGCAATTAGGGTGTTGAACAGCGTTTGCTTACAAGTTCTTTTCATCCTTTTTAGGTCTTTTTAGATTTTCCCAGCTCAAGAGTACACTATTCAAGGCATATTGTCAGGGTCTGTACGAGTACACGGGGGAGTCTATGGGTCAGCTACACCAAAAGGTCGCTAGATGTCTTGCGCGTCCAATATAATAATATTTTCGGAAAGCTTTTGAGTCTGCCCCGTTTCTGTAGTGCGTCAGAAATTTTTGCACAGAATCGAACTGACGGCTTTCATGCGATCATCCGAAAAATAACGCATCATTAATAACTAGAACCTAGGTCAGTAGCAGCAGCATTCTGAAAACAGTGACAGAGAGTTTTAATTCTCCCATTTTGAGGCATCTTGTGGAGAGGATGGCCAAGTGAGTACCTTCCACTATCAACGATTTTTGTGCATCACCCCCATAAAGGCGCTTTTCGTGTGCACGGGCCAGTGGCTAACCCCGCCTGTATTGTTTTCGACCACCAATAGCGCTTCGAAATAACGTCAATAAAATACGTGGGTCAACGACAGACTGATATATTAGTTATAAAAAGGGACATTGTTGATTTTAGGGTCATCCTTCTTAGGCGACATTCTTCGTTCATTGGTCAGACAAAAACAATGAACTTTAAAAAAAAGGTTCATCCTTAATTCATTGGTCAAACAAAAAAAAAAAAAAAGGCGTTGCAAGCTAAGATTTCAACGTGCATTGGAAAGCTTTTGAAAATGGTCATACACAACGACCGTTGACTGTACCTTCTGTGTTTTTCTGTGCGAAATGCTTCTCGTATATGTACGTTACCTTTAATAATAATATTAATGAATAAACCCTAGCTATAAGGTATTACTAATATTATGGATCTTTGTTGTCCGACTAAATAAATGATTTGGTTTTATTTTGATTTTATAACGGAGACTGGCGCAGTCCGCAAAAGTGATATAAGAAAGGAGCGCGCAGTGGTTCTCTTCTACTGTAAGTGTTGTACGCAATTACCCCGCTGAGGGCGCAGGGCCTAGATAAGTGGCGATCGCTTTCCATTACCCCGCTGAAAGCGCAGGGCCTAGATAAGTGGCGATCGCTTTCAATTACCCCGCTGAGGGCCTAGATAAGTGGCGATCGCTTTAAACGCGTTTTTTATGTCTACAACGACATTCAGCGGGATTGACTTTTCCATCATTTCATTATTTATTAATTACTAGCTTCCGCCCGCGGCTTCGCTCGAGTGGTATGTTAATAAAAAGTAGCCGATGTCCTTTTCCAGGTCATGGCCTACCCGTGTGTTAATTTCATCCGAATCCGTTCAGCTGTTTTTGCGTGAAAGACTAACAAACAAACTCACTTTCGCATTTAAAATATTAGTTTGGATAGTTAAGAGGATGAAAAACCGGTCTATCGACACTCTAGACTCACAAAATGTATTAGGTACTTAAATAAAAAGCTCTTAACATACTACTAACACGAGTTACTATAATAATATTGTATAATTCAATCATGATTCGAAAGACATGTGGCGCCATCTATTATCATAAGAACGTTATTGTTATTTTCCTCGGGAACTGTACTTTTTTCGGGATAAAAGGTACCCTATGTCCGTTTCTGTACACCTGACAGTGTATACGCATTTCAGAATTATCGTTTCAGTGGACTATTGCAGCAATTCAACTGGAGGTTAATGTTTTAGAATTGATTTACTGCTTTGATCCCCTGCGTACGTATATAAACGTAAAACACCATCATCCAATGGCGACCGCGGCCTTACAGTAGTTTTGAACCTATGGGGGTTCGGTTGACATTCGAGAACATATATTGACATGACCTACTTATAAGTTTTTTTTTTTATTGTAATAGGTTGGGGAAAAAGTTTCTTCGCATTTTTTAAGAAAATTCGAAACATTTTTTAATATAGTTTATTTACATTTAACTAAAGTATGTAGGTACCATTTTGTTCGATAACTTTTTGCCATCTTGTAGATAGGGACATGATCCCATTGCTATAGAAATTTTGGGACTTCTGGTCAAAATACCGCGACAAGTGGTTTTGGCAGTCCTCTCGTGATGTTAACCTGACACTGCCTAAAGAATTCTGAAGAGACCGAAACAGGTGGAAATCTGAAGGTGCAAGGTCAGGACTATACGGCGTATGCATTAAGACCTCCCAGCCAAACTCTCTTAATTTTTGCTGAGTGGCTAAAGATGTGTGAGGTCTAGCGTTATCATGATGAAAAACCACACCCCTTCTGTTGATTAATTCCGGCCGCTTTCTCTCAACTTCTTGCTTTAATCTCATCAGTTGTTCGCAGTAGAGTTCAGAATCGATGGTCCTGCCTGGTGGTAACAGCGCATAATGAATAATGCCCTTCCAATCCCACCACACACACAGCATCACCTTGTTGCGAGTTAACCCGGGTTTCGCCACAGTCTGTGAAGCCTGACCGGCCTTTGGGCACGACCTTTTTCGCACGTTCTTGTCATACGTGATCCACTTTTCGTCACCAGTTATCAGCTTCTTCAAAAATGGTTCGGTTTCATTACGTCGTAATAAAGAATCACAAATGAGTACACGGTTCATTAGGTTTCTTTCAGTGAGCTCGTGAGGTACCCAAATGTCGAGCTTTTTTGTGTACCCAGTTTTTTTCAAATGCGCCAAAACTGTTTTGTGGTCAATTTCCAGTTCTTCAGCTACGTCGTAACTTCTAATATGCCGATCTTGCTCCACTTTTTCAAAAATGGCATCCATTTTATCCGTAATAGGGCGACCAGAGCGACGTGCATCTTTGACATCAAAATTTCCGGATTGAAAACGCTTAAACCAATTTGTGCTACTCTCACAGACACTACACTAGGTCCATAAGCATCGCAAATTTTTTTCGCGGCTTGCGTTGCATTTTTACCTTTTTTGTAGTAAAATTTTAAAATATATCGAATTTCTTCATTACATTCACTCATCTTGACGGTACGAAAAACAAATGAAAATCACACATTTTCCTAATTTGAATTTGGAATTATGTTCTTTAAAATTTAAACTTTCAATGATACCAAAACCAGCCAGATACAAATAGTATAGCCAAAGAGATTTTATTACAAGTTCATACATACTATAATGCGAAAAGACTTTTTCCCCAACCTAGTATATAACTCACATGTCAAGGGTTAAATTCAAACCTAAAATGTTCAAAAGCGATCTCAGCATATACCCAAGTTTACAATACAGATATTTGTTAGTCTAGATAGTTTCCACACTGTTGCATGCATAAACTACGTACCTCGCTACTCGCTCTGTGTACTCCGACCGAAACTAATAGATACTTTGATTGTAAAGTGGCGCTCTTAATTAACAGTGAGAACAACTTACTGTTGGAGTGGCTTAGCTAACTAAACTGATAGAACGGAAGATAAAGGGTATTGAGTCTCACTAGTACAGTCATGGTAGTTTTACCTGAAAAGTTTTCCGGCAACATCATCTCGTTGTTGGCTCATCACCACAAGGTTGCCTGCTTGGTCTTCTACAGATTGTACTTCGGTGAGTGTGCTCTAGAACTCCACGACCTCATTCCACCGGCCCCCTTCTACCATCGGACATCTCGACGCACTGCCAGTTACCATCCCTACCTGGTTGCTATTCCACCAAATCGCCCTAAGCGTTTCCAAATGTCTTTTATAATGCGCACAGCAAAAGAGTGGAACTCTCTGCGTCTGTGTTTCCGAACGCATACAACCCTAATCTCAACAAAGTGAGAGTGAACAGGCTTCTTCTGGGTAAGCTCACTCCATCATCGACTTTGTCTCTGTCACCCACGACCTAGACAAGAGTCAAGAGCAAACCCATCTTACTTTAAAAAAAAGTTAACTTTGCCGCTCAAGCCGCCATATTGCAAAAATGGCGCCCAAAAACAGTTTTTTGATATCATCTCCTTTTCATAAAAATAAATAGGAGATTAATAAACTAAGCAGAGATCCATTACTTATGTAGGTAAGTACTTATTCTTAAGCTTAAAATACTTTTTTTGTAAGCTTGTACGCAGAAACAAAGTCCGCAAACCAACATGCAGAACAGAAAGTATCAATGCATGAGCCTCGTAACTCGCTCGGCGTACTCCGACCGAAACTAATGGATACTTTGAGTGTAAAGTCGCGCTCTCAATTAATAGCGAGAACAACTCACTGTTGAAGCGGCTTAGCTAATGAAACTGACAAGTTGTAGGACTTAGTTCGGTTCAGTTCGTTGCAGTTAGTAGGTGTGGGCTTAGTTTATTGCAGTTACGAAGAGTGTTTTATCTGAAAAAGTCGGTAGTCGGGACGTTCAACCGGAAAGATTTTTTGACTGCCGGGACATTCGAGCGGGTAGGTAAGTACTTATTCCAAACAATTTTTTTTTTGTTAGCTTTTACGTAGAAATGTATGTATATTCTGCGTTGTACGCAAACCAACATGCAGAACAGAAAGTATCAATGCATGAGCATCGCAACTCGCTCGGTGTACTCCAACCGAAACTAATATATACTTTGATTGTAAAGTTGAGCTTTCAATTTATTAATAGCGAGAATAACTTACTATTGAAGCGGCTTAGCTAATTAAACTGATTTATTGCAGGACTTAGTTCAGTTTAGTTCGTTGCACTTAGTATGGGCTTAGTTTATTGCAGTTACGAAGAGTTTTTTATCCGACTACGGAAAATAAAGGGTATTGAGTCTCACTAGTACAGTCTTGGTAGTTTCATTTCGTTATCTTTGCCGCTCATGCCGCCATATTGCAAAAATGGCGTCCAAACATAGTTTTTTGATAACATATACTTTTCAACAGATTTTGCTATGAAAATAAATAGGAGATTAATAAACTCAGTAGAGACCCATAGCCACCTTAAAATTTTCCTCATTTCTCCGCATCACATGTCAACCGATTTCACCATGACAACCGATTTCACACAACTTTTCAGTCACCGGTGTCACTTTCAGACTTCCTCTTATATTCTCATTTCTTATTCTATCTATTCGCGTAACACCACCATTATGTATGTATGTTCGATCATTGTTCAAAAACGAATGATCCGATTCTAATAAATGAGGTGTCGATTGTTTCGTCGAATGTTGTTTTTTTTTTTTTTTGGCTTATTGAGGAGTCGTGTCGTGGTAGCATTTTTTTATGTATTGTAGTATTGGAAAAAAAAGAAAATCCACATTTACCACTTTAAAATACGTATATTTTTTCTAAGTTTTATAAATTAACGGAACACGGATTATAAAAAAAAAAGATGAACGTACAAAAGTATAAAAAAGCACACTTTGTAAAAAAGAACAATCCCGGATTTCTCTTTGTTAGGTAGCGGATATAATAGAATAAAGTGGCCGGATAAGGTTATGCTTTAATGGGAAGAGAGACGGCACCTATATTAGATCTAAGCGTCCTACCCTATTGAATTCGAATTCGATAGTTCGAGAGCGCCTAAACCATGCGGTAACGTATAAATAAATAATACAAATACGCGACTCAGTTCAACAAAAACAAGCATAATCAAATCCGACGGCCTATATGGAGATGCGTTTTTTTGCAAGATTAAATACACTTCAGGCTAAACCGTAAGAATAAAGTAAACCGAAAAGAAAAAAAAAATGTATGCGACAGCCGCTGGATTGCCCGTCGTGAAGTCGGCGAAGGTAGGGTACTTGAGCTGTTGGGTGAGGTACTCGAGCTGATGGGAACGGCCTGCCGCTGGTACAGCTGACAGGACCCAAACAGACAGTTGGATACTGTGCTACTTGCCGGAAAACTTGCCGGAAAAGCCATTCTGGCTTTTCCGGCAAGTTGGCTTCAATAATTTCGTGATACGGCTGACCAGACACTCCCACGGAGAAGCAACCTGAGCCCTGACTACAGACTCGCGTTCAAAAAAAACCAGGACACACAAAGCACCCCCTTCACTATTGGGTCACCCTTCAGGCGAATACGAGACACTGTGTAAAGTTTGTGCACTGACTTTAGGATAATTTTGGTACAAATTTCAAAAATGCAATATTTCGGAGAGAAAAGCCGGGGTCGAATGACCAAAGCATGAAAACGTCAAGATGAGAAAAAATTCGCTATTCCGAATTCAAAGTTCATAAAAAAAGTCGAGGAAGAAAAACTATGCAGATCCTATATCTGAAAAGGTACTATGAACAAATAATGCCATCATTTTTCCAGTGCCAGAGAGAGACGGAGCTATACATGACCTATAGCACCATCCCTTTTTCACAACGGAATCATGATCGCGTTAATAGTAAGGACCCTGATTCAGTTAAAAAGTATTTAATGTAAAAGAATCACTGAACGGACTTTGTAGGATGAATAATTCTACAGTATGCAAAGTTATGCTTTTACTCTAGTTTTATTGTGAGTTTTTATAGTAGTTCCGGCAAGTTTTGGTCTCATTCGGAGTCCGTAGGCATGAGCCTTTTACCTGACGAAGTCTCAAACTACACTAAGCCTAGTAAATCCTACACTCCTGAACAGTACAAGTTAAGATTTCATAAAGCAACGAGTCATATGTGAAATTCCTTTAAGACTCGTCTCTCAAAGTGAGGATCTTCTCTGACTGTTCAAGGGAAAGCCTGTAAATTATTTCTGAGATTTAAATCCGTGGGGATTTTAAGAGCTTAGCGTTTCATTACATTGTTGTCGTGTACTTTTATGGGTTCTGTCTTTTATGGGATCTGTTTTTTAAAGTCAGGGAAATTAATTGATATCTAATAAACACTCTACGCCATGTAAAATAGCCTAAAGCTGTGGTAAAAAGTATCGAGTTACCAAGACTGTTCGTGAAACTGACTGCCCAGAATGTAAAATATATCGTCACTGATTGATTTTTTTTTCTATGGTATTAAATGTCAAACAAGCTAACGGTCATGAGAATGGATAAAAACTTTTTAGCAAAAAATAAAACCGACTTCCAAAACAAAACACTACAAAGTGAAAAATAACTTTAATTTCGGTAGTCGGTGTCTTTGGTTTTGTATTTTCGTTTTTTGCCACCGATTTCCAAAATTAAAATTATTTTTAACTTTGTAGTATTTTGTTTTGGAAGTCGGTTTTATTTTTTGCTAAAAGATTTTTGTTTTTCACTTTTTAGTTGTGGTACCTACCCCACACAAATTCGAATACCACTACCTGCTATGTAAATATAACTCTCTGTCACTGTTTTCAGAATGCTGTTGCTACTGGCCCGGGTTCTAGATAAACTTTCGGATATGGGATAAACTTTTAATGCAATTCAATCAATAAATCTGTCTAGCCTTTTCCTAACTATGTTGGGGTCGGCTTGCAGTCTAACCGGGTGCAGCTGAATACCATAGTGCATAGTACTCTTGACCATAGTCTAAGTCAGAGGTGACAAAAACAAAGTCTACGATGGAGTGAGCTTACCCAGAAGAAGCCAGTTCACTCTAACTTTGAAGAGATTCGGGTTGTATACGTTCGGGAACACAGACCCAGGTAGTGAGTTCCACTCCATGCGCATTATGAAGGATGATTGAAAGCGCTTAGTGCGAATTGGTGGAATGGCAACTAGGTATGGATGGTAACTTGCAGTGCGTCTAGATGTTCCATGGTAGAAGGGGGGGGGGGGGATGAGGTTGTGGAATTACTGGGTAACACGATACCCCTTGGTAATACTTTTGTATACTTTTGGGATTCCGACTACCCGTAACGACTGTCAAAGGTCTAGTAATGACAGACGCCACCAACGGCTTCACGTGCTTTCCGAGGCACGGAGGGGTCCTGCCGGTCTATTCTGTAAAAATCTCACCGTGAAAATTTAGGTGAAATGAGCTTGAAGAGAGCTGTCATTTCACCTGATGCTAGGGATTGACACTATTGACAGCTCACTACACGCTCACCTCACCTAATTCACGGTGAGATTTGTACAGAATAGTACTGCAGATATTGTAATGGATGGTCAGTGTCACCTATCCACGAACCGACTGCGGTAAGCATAGCTTAACCATCGATCGACCCGTGTGGCTCTTATCATTTAGCCACTTTCACTGCAATTGTAATTGAGTATTGGAAAATCTCTGTCCTAAAATGTAATTAAACACGGTTCCATGTATACGTGTGTCAGATATAGGCACTCAACGTATCTATAGTCCAACTTGATTGACAAATCACCAGCGAAATGCTCGATGTATGTATAGTGAGGCCGACGGGAATTGATGGCTTTTCACAGCAAAAAAACTGCAATGAACGAACGAGAATTGATAAAATAAAAGATCGGCTTTATGAGTGAATGACATTGATATAGCCAGGTATATATGTTGGTTGGATTGGTAGGTACCTAATACGTAAAGATAGTAGGAGAGTTTGTGATTGCTATTGAATCATTATGGTACTTACTAAGCGTCCCCTGTCCTTCCGTGAATCCGTCTGTCTGGCAGCGGCCTGTATCTCATGAAACGCAATAGGTAGACAGTTGAAATTTTCACAGATTGTCGATTTCTATTGCCGCTATAACAACAAATAATAAAACTAAAATAAAGTTGATAAAAATCGCCCAAGTGCGTGTCTGACTACGCACAATGAAGGGTTCCGTAGTTAGGATGAATTTATCCCAAGAACAAACTTAACATTGTAGTTGAAAAACATGTTCTCCCATACATTCCGACTGCAAATGTAAGTTTGTACTCACAATATTGAGAGATTTACCATGTTGTTTTAAGACCATAGACTTATAGGTTTTCCCGTAATGTATAAGTATAGAACTATTTTCTGATTTTTTTTTTCAAAATTATAGGTTCAGTAGTTTCGGAGATAAAGGGGGCGAATGGTTAATTTTCGTCGAATTTCTTAAATATCTTTAAAAAAAATTGTAAAATTATAAAAAAATACAATATATTTGAACTCTCGCTGTAAGCCCTTTCATTAAATATATCGCACGGTACAGTTTGCAAAACTTTTTATTTTTATTTTCTTATTTGCCCCCAAAATTGACCCCCCTAACCAAAATTTATTTATTTATGTTACACGTCCGTGTTTGGGTCACAGAAATACATACGTGTACCAAATTTCTACTTAATCGGTCCATTAGATTCGGAGCAAATTGGCTGTTACAAACGGACAGACAGACAGACACACGAGTGATCCTATAAGGGTTCCATTTTTTCTTTTTGAGGTACGGAACCTTAATTAAAGCGGGTCCTCATACTAGAAACGTGTTCTTTTTTAACTGAAGTATTTCTTTAAAATATGTAGCGTTAAATATCGTTCAAACTTGGCAGTTTTTTGATGGACTAACATTTGAGATGTCGTTATGGTTTGTAATCATAATCATAGTCATAGTCGTTTATTTGCTTAGAAAATAGGTACCCATAATTAGGTGTTTACAAAGTTTTGTGATCCCTGTACAATCTACCTTAAGGTTACGCTAGTCGGTCATTCTTCCATACAAACGCCGCATGGTTGCCTGCTTGTCGGCCTTCTACAGATTGTACTTCGGAGAGTGTGCCCGAGAACTCCACGACCTCATTCCACCGGCCCCCTTCTACCACCGGACATCTAGACGCACTGCCAGTTACCATCCCTACCTGGTTGCTATTCCACCAATTCGCACTAAGCGCTTCCAAATGTCTTTTATAATGCGCACAGCAAAAGAGTGGAATACACTACCTGCGTCTGTGTTTCCGAACGTATACAACCCTAATCTCTTCAAAGTGAGAGTGAACAGGCTTCTTCTGGGTAAGCTCACTCCATCGTCGACTTTGTCTCTGTCACCTCTGACCTAGACTAGAGTCAAGAGCAAACCCATCACAAATAAAAAAACAAACGTTGTATGGTGATTACTCGTCTGCTTGACGGTGTATTTTCAAAACTAAAAATTATATCAATTTGTTTGGTCATTACTAGCCATGTATGTAATTTATGAGCGTCAAAACTTACATAGTTATTTCAACACTAATTTTAACGCATCGTTAGGTGTAAATAAATAGCTCCCGAACTACATAATTTACTCAAAAATTCAAATAACATTATTTTGAATAAATACATCCAGTAGTTTTTTCATAATATCTATACGCCCAAAGGTCTGTTCATAAAATTTCATGCGCTCGTTTTCATTGTAAATCATCATCTATTTCACTAAATAAATAGATACTTAAATAAAAAACTAAATAGCATGCATATTAGCCACGCCACCAACGAGTTCGAGCCGCCGGCTACTACTTAACTAGTCGGCGGCTCGAACTCGTTGGTGCAGCCTTAAGTCATGCAAACATTGAAAAGAAATCGAGAATGATTATACATAAATGTAACCAGGATTGGGCAATCGTAACTATTTAGTACGTATTTAAAAATTAAACCAAAAAAGATATGCGCTTCGGTAATCTTCACGATAAACGATGACACCCTAAGCGCATTTTTTTCTTGGTTTATCTGTAGATTAGCTTTAAATCCCGTATCTCCACTAATTAAAACCAATTAATATCCCGGAGTTATAGCCGGCTAACTGAATACCCGGATGTGTGCAGTTACCCGGCTATCCGCGACACGGTGCGCGATGGATGGGTTGGATTACTGCCAACCCCCGTATTTATGCGCTGCCAATAGCCGTGGCAGATTGCTGGATATAGGTACATACAGAAAGAAAGAAAGATAAATATTTTATTTGGGACACTGAACTGATGAAGAATAGGTACATATCGTGTCTATTTCCTCGGTTCCTTCAAATAACTGTCGGTGTACCCGCTGTCCGTCGCGCTCGAGAAGAACAAGTTTTTGCTGGAACTTTGACGTTTTCTTTTTTTTTTAATTTTTGTTTATGTAATTAGGTATATTTGATTACTAATATATTTAAGTATAAGTGTAAAAAGTATGTATAAGGTATGTTGAAACTGTATATACTGCCGTCACTTGTCCCTAAAGGTTCATTAGAAAATCAGCGTCAGACAGCATCTGTCTGGCATTAACGCTGAAATGATCACACTATTGTTGTTAAAACATTATTTTCGTCTTTTTTTATGCTATTTGTATTTGAACACAGTTCGTTAAACACACGAAATGTGTTCAAATAAACTGTATTCTTTCTTTCTTTAATTATGATTTCAACTATTAATAGTGGCTTTTGTAGACAGGATATTAATTCAGCTGTAGTTTGATAACGTTGTAAAAGCCAATTATTTTTAAAAGGGTATCTAACCGTTGAGTTTCTTGCCAGCTCTTCTCCATTGGAAACGTCCTATTGGATCTGTGCACCTAGCTTCTGACGTTTCGTAAGTTTCCATGTAGGTTTATGTGAAATAAAATATTTTGATTTTGGATTTTGATTTTTTTTGTTTGAGTAATTAAGCCGTGAAAGCGTAACAAATAAACAAACTTATTTTCGCATTTCGCAAAATCGTCTTCATTTTGGCAGTTCAACAACATTCATTGCGTTATTTACGTTGTCGAGAAAACAAGTTTTTCGAACATATGAAGCAATGTTTCAAAATGATTCAGTCTGTTACGTATAATTCAAACCCGTTATTGTAGGTGGCGACGACGGTAACCACTATCTCTTACCGTCCATTAGTTAGAAGGTATATTTCCACAGATATTTGTAAATCAATATCACAAAAAAAAACAACGAAATTATATCCTGAATTTCGCTAAATCGGTTATCTGGAAAAGCTCACTAAAATATTATCTATCGAATTTGAAATATAAATATTGTGAAATTGGATATTCATGAAACGACAGGATAATCGCTTAATTTTCACGATTATGCAAAATCTGGGTAGCAATAAAATGAAAATGAGGGTATTATTATAAATAAAGTTTGTTTGATTGTAAATGCTAACTGATTATTATGATGGTTTTATCATTTTAATTGAAATTTATGTAATCTCTGTAGCTGTGGCTAGTAGTGTGGTACTGCTCACACAGAGGCTAACCGTAGTTTGTTAGATCTTTTTAAATTTTAAGATGGGTTTACTCTTGACTCTAGTCTAGGTCGGAGGCGACAGACAGATTCGACGATGGAGTGAGCTTAGAATGACATAGCAATATACGCTTTGCTTCATTCCTCCTCACAGTTTCGACAATTCGGACAAATGTGCCACCGTACCGGAGAACCGAGGAGCTCGTGGCTAAGTAATAACAGCCGCACGGGTCGATCCATCAGGTTAAGCTACGCTTGCCGCGTTTGATCTGTGGATGGGTGATCATCTTTACATACCGAGACTCCTCCGTGCCTAAGAAAGCACGTTAAGCCGTTGGACCCGGCTGACATTACGGCTGTAGATCGTTGACAATTGATACGGGTCGTTAGAAGCCGGAAAGTCTGAAAACCAATCTTACCAATTACACGTGTCAGACAATCGCTCCATGTAGTAGTAATACTACACCCGGTTAGACTGGAAACCGACCCCAACATAGTTGGGAAAAGGCTAGGTAAATGATGATCTTGAAGTTACCTTTTTCCCTACCAACCTTGAACCTAATGCTTTAGCGATAGAGTTGAAAATCTACTAACGAAATTTGACAGATTGTAGTAGCTTGATGTGCTGGCGTCTGTACATAAAGCTTGGTGATCAGTGCTCATTCCTTTTCTGCAAGAAAACACATTTGATTATTCTATCACTGTTTCCTTCCCACACGTCACCACAGCATAAAAAAATACTTCCGTCCACAGCTAATTGAATCCACAGTATAAAAAAACCAGTTTAACAATGCAAATATTGAATAAATATTCATGTAAAATCGTTCGGTTTGCGTGTTTCACACAACCTGTCATTAGGGTATCGGCACACCAATGTTGAATTATTATCCACGGGGACATTGGCTTCCTGGTTCCGAGAAATATGATGGTAAAATAAAACATATTGAGGCCCAATTCCGACTGCAGTACATTGATGTAAAATTAATGAATTGTTTGATAATAACGTGCTTTTGTGGATATAATGACTATAAAAAGTCAAATAAAATAAAATACAGGACCAGTTTTAAGCAGTGTACAAATTTTCACAGAGTGTTCTACCCATGAATATGGACAACTTTTACTATGGGGCCAACTCTGTAATCACGAAAAAAAATCAGTTGTGTCATACATTTTGATTGAGTACCTAAGTATTGCACATTTTTTAAGAAATAGCAGATTTTTTTCGTGATTTCAGAGTTGATCCCATAGTGAAAGTGGTTCATATTCCTGGATAGAATACCCTGTGAAAATTTGCGCACTGCTTAAAAACTTTTTCTGTATTATGGGTCAACAACAGAGTAGTTACTTGAAGTAGGTACGAGTTTAGAAAATCGGTTATTTTTTGTTCGGTGTTGTAGGTACAAAACCTGCGGTCTAAAACCAAAAAAAAAAACAAATAATTTGTTTAAAGCACGTAGCGAAACTGCTCAAATGGCGGAGTTGCGCTAGCTAATTTAAGTCGACCCTGTATTTCATATCCATTCTATAGTGGCTAGAGCAGAGTGGTGTGATCATTTTACGACCATTATCCTTTAAGCCTAGAGCTAAGCATGTATCTGATATTTATCCTTCGGAAAAAGACATGCTGCGTCGATATTTAATTTAAGGCAAGGGTATCTCACAAATTCAGATTAGCGCAACTAGCTCTATTTATTCCATAATGCGACGATAACCGACTTTTAATGATTTTAAACTGAAGTCACGTCTAAACGAGTAGTGTTAATGATTTGGAATAAATATGTATATGTTAAATTAGAGCATTTTCTCAATAACATATTATTTATATATTACATAGTGTAATTAATTTATTAAGTTATGTATGTATGTATGTTTAGTAATGAAAACTTACCATTCAGACAAACAGGCAGACACTATTTTACAATCTTTACCTATAATATGTGCTTTTATAATTTCTCACGTGACGATATTATCGTGGACATCCACGTCATTATTAAGTCACGATTAAGTTAAAATTTGGAAATCAACTTTGGGGGCAAATAAGATAATTAAAAAAAAAAAAGTTTTGCAAACCCTGTGACATATTAAATAAAAGGGCTTACTGTGAGGGTCTCAACTATATATTTTAAAAATAATTTTAAAATAAATGGTTTCAAAATTATTTAAGAAAGTAGACGAAAATTGACCATCACCCTCCTTATCTCTGAAACTGCTGAGCCTACAATCTTGAAAAAAATTCAGAAAATAGATTTATACCTATAGATTACAGGAAAACTTATAAGAAGTCTATGGTCTAAAAATAAAATGGTAAATCTCTCAATAATATGCGTACAAACTTAAACTTGCAGTTGAAATGTATGGGAGAACATGTTTTTCAACTACAATGTTAAGTTTGTTTTTGGGATAAATTCATCCCAACTACGGAACCCTTCATTGTACGTAGTCCGACACGCACTTGGCCGGTTTTTCATTTTAGGGTACCGTATGTCGAGACAGAAAAAAACCTGAGTCATTAAATCAGTTTGTTTTTGTCTTTTTAGTAAAATACTGTCTCGCTGGCAAACCATTGCTTATTCATCTCGAAACTCGTAAAAAAAAAAAACAATTATTAGTGAAGCGTAATCTCGAATCGGAATCACAGGGATTATTAGTGAATGGCAATTTCGAATCGAAATCACTGGGAATCTTTATTGCCAGACATTTCAGTAATAACATAATATTTGAAATTGAAATGCGAGCGCTTCTGAATATCGATTGGAGTCCATAAAAATTCAGTGTCCCGTTTTCGGTATGAAATATGAAAACAGACAGTAGTACAACTTTTAAAATTACTTTTCACATGTCACTGCCCCACGTTGGGCGCCATTGTAGCATAGGGGTTTTAGTGGGTAGGAGAATGAGACTCAAGTCGTCACTTAAAACAGAGTTTAATTAAAGTTAGGTTAAGCCACAAAGTTACAGAGGAGGGTCGTGAGCTAAGAGGGTCTAAGGTACTTTGCTGTAGGTATATAAAAGTGGGAGTACTGCCCTGGGTGGACCGTCTGGCTGGCGCTGCGGTGGCTCGGCGTGTTCAGCCTTAGTCGCCGGGTAGAGGGCCGCGCCTGGCGCGTAGGCTGCCGGAGTGGTGGGGCCGGTAATGTGGCCGTCAGCCGTGGTTGTTGTGTGCAGTGCAGCGGCCGCCGGTGCAGTCAGTAGCAGGTGGAGATGAGGGTCCAGGACGGCTAGTCGGTGTAGCGGTTATGGCCGGTAGTCTAGCCACAGGTGCGGTCTAGCCGGAGCGGTGAATGAATCCGAAGCGGTGATGTAGGTAATAACCGTAGCGGTGATTGTATCCGTAGTAGCGAAGTATCCAAAGCTGTGAACCCTGGAAACACGCAAGGGTGCGTCCGTGAGCTCTGAGGAAGATCCGGTAAGCCTTTGTGATGTGCGTAGTTTCCTAACCAGACGAGTCCGTAGCCCCAAGACATGGAAATGGGTCATTGGAGAGGATAAATCAGCTTCACAGTGGTTTACAAAATCATTATTTAGAGTGAACACAAGATAAAACACAGTTATAGTAATATACAGATTCTCCTAAGGACACTATGAGTACTCACCCAATTTCGGGGAACTATACAAGCTTCAGTGCCTGTCGTGGAGAAGAGGGCTGAGTCCCCTCGTCCAGTTTATTTATAGCCTCTGAGTTTCTAGCAAGTACTATAGGGAGGTGAAAGTAGTAATGTCATAGACTAATTATCAAAATCCTACAGATAATTAATATCTAGATTTAGTCGAATAAGGTACAATACATTGATATGATACAGGCTATTTTCAATCGACTTAACATTCTTTTCCTGGATAAACAGCATGTCTAAATGCTTTGTTCTAACAGCGCCACAACGGAATACACTTTTTTATTTTTATTTTGTGTGCCTATTAATATCTTGTATAGATCAGAATGTTGGGTCACAAAAAGAATGAATGGAAGGCAATTGAGAACGTGCGGCTGAGATGAGAATGCTAAGAAGGATGTGTGGTGTTGTTACGCGAATGGATACAGTAAGAAATGAGTATATAAGAGGAAGTCTGAAAGTGACACCGGTGACTGAAAAGTTGCGTGGAAATCGGTTGTCATGGTATGGGCATGTGATGCGGAGGAATAAGGATCATTTTGAGTAAGAATGTGGATGGCTGTACGAGTAGGGGAAGACCAAGGAAACGATGGCTGGACTGTGTGAAAGATGATTTGGCTATAAAGGAAGTGACTACCGAGATAACTAATAGAGAAGTATGGAAGAAAAGACATGTAGCGCCGATCCCAAATAAATTGGGATACGGGCAGGAGAGTGATGAGGTTGTGTGCCATTTAGTGTGAGCTAGATAAATATTATATTCTTTTTTCTTACTTTCTTGCTTAAAAAGGTGCATGATGGTATTTGAGACAAGGTAAACACTGTTATACTCGTAGTATTTTAATTTCTGGGTGTTGTATTACTTGTAGGACTGAGGAGGAGCTCGTGGCTGAGTAATAAAAGCCACACGCATTAGGTTAAGCTACGCTTACCGGGGTTGGTCCGTGGATGGGTGACCATTTTTACATACCGAGACTCCTCCGTGCCTTGGAAATCTTTTGGTCCCGGCTGTCATTCATGGATAGTCGTAACGGGACGACAGAAGCCCGAAAGTCTGACAACCAGTCTTATCAAGGGGTATCGTATTACCCAGTAACTGGGTTGCGAAGGTCAGATAGGCAGTCGCTCCGTGTAAAATACTGGTATTCAGCTGCATCCGGTTAGACTGGAAGCCGACCCCGACATAGTTGGGAAAAGGCTAGCCAGATTGATTTTTGTAATTCTTGTAGGTACAGGGTTATTGGTAAAATACCAACAACCTCTTAAGGGGTCATTGTACTCATCATTATGAACAATTTTTACTATGGGACCAAATCTGAAATCGCGAAAAAAAAATCAGCTGTTAAGTACATTTATGTTAGCATAATTCGCCATAATGTACTGAACAGCTGATTTTTTTTTCCAAATTCCAAAGTGCTTGTTATTGGTTTCAATATAATTAAACACTTTGAATTTGAGTATGAGCTGCCAAACAAAAACCAACCTAAAGAGTAATTGGGATGAATTTATCCCAAGAACAAACTTAGCATTGAGTTGAAAAACATGTTCTCCCATACATTTCAAAGTTTGAACGCACAATATTGAGGGATCTAACATGTTATTTTAAGACCATAGATTTCTTATAGGTTATCCTGTAATTTATAGGTATATAACTATTTTCTGTATTTTTTTTATATTTTTAGGCTCAGAAGTTTCGGAGATAAAGGGAGAATTTTCGTCTATTTTCTTAAATAACTTGAAACACTTTATTTTGAAATTATAAAAAAATAAATATTTGAGACCCTCACAGTAAGCCCTTTCATTTCATATATCACACGGAACAGTTTGATATATTTTTTTTCTTATTTGCCTCTAAAAATTGACCCCAATATTCAAAACTCATTTAATTACGTTACACATCCATATTTGGGTCACAGAAATTCATATGTGTACCAAATTTCAACTTAATCGGTCCTTTAGATTCGGAGCAAATGGCTGTGACAGACGGACAGACAGACACACGAGTGATCCTATAAGGGTTCCGTTTTTCATTTTGAGGCAAGGAACCGTAAAAACGCGTTAACGTAAAGTAACATCAGATAAGTAGAGTCAACAAAACTGGCAACATTCATCAAACATATTCAACTGAACTAAAACGCGCCATCCACGGAAGACAAACAGCCACGTTAAACTTCTGCTATCCGCCTATAGCTCACCTGACTCTGAACGAAACGATAAAACTCTGTGGAATGGGATTTTATTCACTGACCGATTCGTTTGCCAGCTGACTGGTCCCCCCCTCGGCCCAATTCCGGCACCCATCCGGGTGTGTCGGCTGCCCGGAATAAGGCACTCGGAATAACATCTGTAAAACGGAATGAAGGTTTTTATAAAAATTGTCGCCTCCAGTTGGCGTCACTTTGACAAAAGATTTTCCAGTTTGAAAATGAATTGATGAAATCCATCATTCGTTTCACTCATTCGTTCAAAATTCAGTCACGACCATTGTCTAGGCGCTTTGACACTTTTGACATGTGACCGGATTTGACGTCTCAGTGCTGCCACCTAGTGAACGTCATTTGAGAAAACCCTCAATCGGACATGTCTCGATTTTTGTTCTGATTTTGAAAATTTTGAATTGTAAGGGATTGTGTTTTAGGATTAAATAGAAAATGTTGTGAGGTAAGTTTTGAGTATGAATGTGGATGGCTATACGAGTAGGGGAAGACGATGGATGAACTGTGTGAAAGATGATATGGCTACAAAGGGAGTGACTACCGAGATGACGACTAATAGAGAAGTATGTAAGAAAAAGACATGTTGCGCCGACCCCAAATAAATTGATACAAGGGCAGGAGTTGTTCTTCGTGATATTAACAGCAATTACAATAGTACTGTTCTGTATCGTGTTACCCAGTAACTGGGTTGTGGAGGTCAGATAGGCAGTCACTCCATGTAAAATACAGGTATTCAGCTACATCCACATAGACTGGAAAGCGACCCTAACATAAGAAAAGGCTAGACAGATAATGATGAGATTTAAAGTGATAGCAATTAAACAACGGTTGTTATTATTTCAAGAAGAGAAAGAATCGTGTTTGATTATTGTTTAGTTCCGACCAGTAAGTCACAATAACAAATTAAAATTTGGCTTCCTAAAGAATAAAATTATGCTTGGGAAAATGACTCAGAAGTTGGTCGTGGCTTAAACGAGTTGTTCACATTTATTAACATTATTTTCTCACCACTATCTATGTTTTAGATATGTACCCACCTCAATATGAAGAAAATCGATTGTGACTGGCGGACAGACCGACAGACATAAATATTCCATTTACTAATTTCGTATAATCAAAGAAAGAAAGAAAGAAAAATAACTTTATTCGTCACAGAGACACATGCATACCTCCACGTGCATACGAGTATAACACGTTTTAATTAACTCGAGTAACAGAAAAATAAAACAAAATAGATCTACATAATAATCCTGAGCACAAAATAGAAATACTCGACAGCTGCTGGCACGCCATGACTGTGACAAGAAGGCTTCCACTCAGCATGATGCTGTGCTATGGGGGGCCCACAGCACAGCGCTGATTTTCTGTGGTGACCTCATCATCTGCCTAAACTTTTCCCAACTATGTTAGAGTCGGCTTCCACTCTGACCGCCTACTCCTATCTTACCTTCACAACCAACAGGGTAATACGAAACCCCTTGATAAGATCAAAGTCCCCCAGTCAAACAAGCGGACGAAGTCGCAAGCAACGGCGTGTAAAATACTCGGTATAATTCCTTAAACGTCTGACGACACTCCTGGGAGCTTGGGACCATCCCTATTAAGTAAAGTCTAAACTCCATGGTTATCGCCGTTTATTTAGACATAAAATTAATGAATTACCTTTTCAGTTTATCTTTATTTTAATGCAGAAACAAAATAGAAACAACTTAATAAAATATTGAATAGCAGGTTTTCCAGCTCTATTCTCTGAACACTTTTCTGGGCCTGGACAAGTGACAATCGGCATGGTGCTCACTTAACTATCACTGGTGATAGACACGTATAGAGTAGCACGTAGTTATCTGGCATTGTATCAAATGAGCACGTAAAACACGGGCCTGCTTCGAGCCGCTCGTCCGCGGAGCGCAGCGTGCTCGCAGCGACCTTCCGGGTGGCGGTTTTTTCGCGAGCACAAAACGCTCGCTGTGTGTTCATGGGCGGGATACCCGACACGACTCTGGCCCCATTCACACGGCGTTTACACCGCACATTTTTTGAAGGATAGATCTTACCGAATACATAGTGGCACATACATTGAGTATAGAATAGAGCTTGTGGCTAAGTAATAACAGCCGCACGGGTCGATCCATCAGGTTAAGCTACGCTTGCCGGGGTTGGTCCGTAGATGGGTGACAATCTTTACATACCCAGACTCCTCCGTGCCTCGGAAAGCACGTTAAGCCGTTGGTCCCGGCTGTCATTCGTGGATCTTTGACAGTCGTTACGGGTCGTCAGAAGACCGAAAGTCTGACAATCAGTCTTACCAAGGGGTATCGTATTACCCAATAACTGGGTTGTGGAGGTCAGATAGGCTGTCGCTCCATGTAAAATACTGGTATTCAGCTACATCCGGTTAGACTGGAAGCCGACCCCAATATAGTTGGGAAAAGGCTAGGCAGATGTGAAAATGAACCGTTCACGCGTTGTTTGTACTGCAAAAAAACGTACAGAGCTTTATACGTTTATCGATAAACACAACGGACTTGTCAAGCAAACCTAATGAGCTGTTAATGTATTCAGTTTGCTAGTACCACGATGAATACTGCGGCTATACGTCTTTTACACGAATGGAAATGTATCGTGTGAACATCCTGCTGTTTATCCGTTAAAATCGAATATCGCAAAAAAAACGTGCAGTACAATGCTGTGTGAACCTAGGCTAAGTGAATACATTGGCGCAACTTCGTCATGTGGACGGAAGAAAAAGTTTGTAATTTAAGTGAAATTATTATGACGGGTAGGTATATTTTAACAAAACGACATGAATTATACGAAGATTTATTCTAGAACGTGCAGAAAACATAGACAGCACACAATATTCTATAGAGCCAATTAACCATAGTTTATTTGGTGTTGCCACGACCAGCAAGTGACTTTCTAACAGAAATCTATCCGAATTCTCCGGTGTTGTTGACCCTAAACTTAAAAATTATTATTTAAAAAAATCTAAAAGTGGATGCTTGGGAAAATATCAGCCAGGCTATGAGTATGCTGGGCAAAAATGCAAAAATAAGATACGCAACTTATTGTCTTGCTACAGTTTTCGATTCGATGTGAGATCGTCGAGAGCACGTGGATCCGGGGGCTCGTAGCTCGTACGCGGTGACCATGGACGAGAGACATATTTGTAGATTGATACAATATCAGCTAGTTACGTGCTACACCTGGTTTCGTGTTTCATCAACGGAACAGAACTTTTCTGTAACTTATATCAGTCAATCTGCCTAGCCTTTTCCCATGTTGGGGTCGACTTCCAGTCTAACCAGATGCAGCTGATACCAGTATTTTACATGGAGCGACTGCCTATCTGACCTCCACAACCCAGTTATTGGGTAATACGATACCCCTTGGTAAGATTGCTTGTCAGACTTTCGGGCTTCTGACGACCTGTAACGACTGTCAAAGATCCACGAATGACAGCCGGGACCAATGGATTAACGTGCTTTCCGTGGCACGGAGTAGTCTCGGTATGTAAAGATGGTCACCCATCTACGGACCAACCCCGGCAAGCGTAGCTTAATCTAATGGATCGACCCATGCGGCTGTTATTACTTAGCCACAAAGTAAACTTATAAACTAGTGTTAATAACATATATTCTATGCTGGAGAATGACTGCGTGCAGTCGTATCCACCGCCCCAAGATTGGAGAGTCTCACCTACCAGTCAACGCTCTAAGAATGGTGTTGGGGCTGTCGTGAACACGGTGTAGCAAAGATGCGCATCTTTTGCACATGATAGCCGAAAAGCTATCCACTTTTTTCTTGGTGACCTGTACCATGAGCGTCAAAAGGCAAGACATCTTTCTTCCCTGATTTCAATTTCTGCAGAGTTGCGAGAGCACAGCAAGTCTTCTGTTTCCATATCTACATTTCTAGTTGCCGTTATCTCAGTAATATAATAATAATGTAATCAAAATTATCTTTAATAAAAGTTATCTTTTTGGATAACGCTTTTATTACCAAAATTATTAGGTCATTGTGCTTTTGACATGTGAACACCGACCAGTGCAAATGACTTATTGTTACCTCCAATGTATGTTAAATAAACCCAATGTTACGGCACATTTAATTTCAGTTAATTGTAAATTATACCGTATTTTATTGTGAGAGAAATTAATGGTGGTAGTAGGGAAAATTATAAAAGTTTACCAAATGCATTTTAATTGTGTGAAAGAGTATCTGGCTGTAGCTGTGTAATTGGTAGGAAAAAATAGAAAACCAACACAGATTAGCACCCGCATCCTCTTTGTACTACGTTTGTTGACGATTTCATTTATTTATTTATTAGGGACAACAAACAGCAGTATATTAACTATTACACATGCTTGGAGTACTAAACTAATAGAATTAACAATTACACTACTCACGACGTTATCCACAGATTACCATATAAAATAATTAGCATAGGTACTGTTAATAATAACAATAAGGGCAAACTAGAAGATACTCAATACAAAGTTAAAATTATTACTCGGTTTTTTATTAAAATGCATCTCGGAGAGCATAAAATAAAGTGAAAAAATCTAATCTAATAGTATCTGCGTCTTAACACTAGGGACAAATTTAAAGGTTTGGAATCAGATAAAATCGGCATGCAAAAACAAGAGAAAAAAAAGAGAGAAACAAAAAACAATAAAATAAAAAGAAGTACGAACCTAAAGCTACATAAATACATGAGGTATAGGTATCAAAATCAAGTAACATCAAAACTTATGGCCGTTCCTTTAGAGTGGAAATAACTTGATTTTTGAACCTATTCTTGTTCAGAAATATAATATCAATTGATCCAAACTTTTTATTATAAGTGTCGACCAATCGGTGCAGCGGAGAGCGTGCGCCTGAGTTGGTACGACAGAAATTAGTGGCAAACAAACACCGTGAGCGTACTTCTCTACTCTGTACTGTGCGAGGGACCAGGTAGCACAAACTTCTCACAAGATCAGAACAATCAAACTTGTTGCGGCATATACTGAACAGGGTCATCATTTCTAGGAGTGTGCGTCTAGATTGTAGGGTCAGGATATTATATTTTTCGAGCAATGATTGGTAGGAAATCCTTTTACGAAAGCATCTATAGTGCACAGAGCGAAGGTATTTCCGTTGGACTAACTCCAATATATCTATATATTTTTTGTAGAAAGGATTCCAAATAGGGACTGCGTACTCTAATTGTGGTCGGATTATCGACTTGTATAAATGCAAATAGGTGGAGGGGCGGTGGAATTCTCTAGATGACGAAGCCAAACATTTGATAAGCTTTATTGACTATATTATTCACATGCGCATCGAGATGGAGCATGGAATCTAACTGAACACCAAGATCGCGGAGACAAGTAACATTATTTCAGACAATAGACTTGTGTTAGCGTGAATATGGCATGAGCATGTAGGTACAGTGCAACTCGGCAATCATCGTATTTCCGAATACAAACGAATGCTAATTTCCATGTCCACCAATTATTAGATTGTGTATAATAATTTGAATTCAGAACTAAGTACTTTATTGTTGTTCAAATCAAAACAAAGGAACAATATAGGAATAAAGTAATTTCTTTCTTCTTTCTTTTGTTTTTGAATGTACTTTGAAAACAAGCTCAAAAACTAAACAAAAGCGCATCACGCCGCGGTATACGTACCACGCCCTGTGTGTAGCACATATATGACGCATATTTTGGAGTTGGTAACTGTTCTACTATGCTGTATTCAATAATAATAATAAATATAATAAATATCTTTATTTCCCGAAAATACAGATAATTGTACATTAAGTTTACAATTTTGAAAACACTGTAGAGTACATTCCATAAAACATTTGGACGCTGCAGAAATCTGTACACTGTAGAATAAACTCTGTCTCTTAAACTAGGGGTATCCTGTATCTTAAGAGACAGTGCTTCGCAATGGCTTTCCAATTGAAATGTATGAGTGGACTGTGTCGATTTAACTTAAGTAGGGAAAAAAGTTATAAGTTATGAAAAAGAAAAATATAAGTTACTTTAGTTTTTGAATTATGCATGCATAGGTGAGGGCGATGGTGAAGGTGAGTGAATGTGATTATAGGTGTGTTTATGTTTGTGTGTGAGTGTGTATACGTAGGTGATGTGGTGATTGTGTGTAAGAGAGTGATATGTGCGAGTGTGTATGGATCCGAGGATAAGAGTGTTTTTGGAAGCAAGGAGATGAGTGTGTGCTTATTAGGTGATGTAGGTAAGTAAAGTCTCCGTATCGGCATAGTCCAGTGTAAGTAGCCATTCTGTCACTTTTAATTTTAGGTTGTGTTTGTTGAGGTCTAAGATATTCAGTTTTTTAGTAATCTTTTTGTAAATGTAAGCGCTAATTACATAAAACTGATGCCTTGCGAACGTGGTCCTATGTTGGGTGCCTGAAGGGAGGTTTGTGCGCTTTTTAGGGTTTGATGGGGGAATGCTGCTATGTTTCCTAAGAACGGATTGAAGCACAAAGAGCTGACGGACTGTAAGAACCTTACAGTCTGCGTACAGTTGAGTTGTTGGGTATCTTTGGGGCTTCCTAGTCATTACTTTTAGTACGGCTCTTTGTGCTCTCTCCGCCCTCAGGAGGCCACCTTTCGATGCAGCACCCCATACAGAGATGCAGTATCCTATGACCGATTGGCAAAGTGCATAGTACACCATTTTCAATATATCGGCATTTGCAGAGTTGCGGAGGGATTTAAACATGTGTATAAGACGCAAGGTTCTAGTTGTGACAGCGCCAAGTTGGTTTTTCCATGTAAGTTCATCATCTATGTGGACTCCTAGGTACTTTACGCTGTCACTTCTAGTTAGTGCTGGACAACGGCAAGGTGCTGATCGGTTGTAGCAGGAATGGGCAGTAATTGAAAAACTGCGTGATGGAGCGGTCTTTCGCCTAATTGCAAATGGAATATAGCAGGATTTGCTTATGTTTAAGGTAAGAAGGTTAATATTGAGCCATTTCATTATTTCCGCCACTGCAGACTCTGCTGAAGATTTGATAACGTCCCAAGTAGGTCCATGAACTAAGATCGCGGTGTCATCAGCGTAAGTATATATCTTAGTATTTGGGAGGTTCATTTTGCAAAGGTCGTTAATGTAAATAAGAAATAATGTGGGTCCCAATACGCTGCCTTGAGGGACGCCGAAAGTAACAACCTCCTCCTCACTGAGGTGGGTGTCAATTTTAACTCTCTGGGTGCGATTCATGAGATAATTTTTAAATATTTCAAGTGCCACACCACGTACACCTAAGTGTTCTAATTTTGAGATAAGGATGGGAACAGAAACCGTGTCAAATGCCTTAGAAAGGTCCAGAAATATACCCAGACATTTTGTCTTCTTGTCCAGATTTTTAGCCACCTCTTGTGTCAATCCCAGTACAGCATCCTCCGTTGAAACACCAGCTCGGAAGCCATACTGGTTGTCTACTATAATGTTGTATTTTTCTAAAAAGGTCCTGAGTCGATTGTTTAAGATCCTCTCAAGGATCTTAGAGAGTGTCGGCAAAACAGATATAGGCCTATAATTATTGACACAGCTTCTGTTCCCCCCTTTGTGTATAGGATGGACTATCGCCTTTTTAAGAGCATCCGGGAACACGCCCGATTGTAGACAGCGGTTGTATATGAAGGTAAGTGGCGGTGTCAGTACGTGGCGACAGTTCTTCAATAAAAGAGGCGATATACCGTCCCACCCAATAGCACAATCATTGCGTAACTGTAGTATAAGCGACTCTGTTTCAGCCTCATCTACTTCCAAGAGCCCAAGCGAGTTTACAGGTGAGGGGTTTGTACTATCAAGACGAGACTGATCGTTAGTCGGAGGTGGTGGGGTGTTGAGTTGTGATATAATGTTGTCAGCCAACTTTTTTCCTACGTTACTGAAAAAATTGCAGACCTCATTTACTGAAGACTTAGGATCATTGCGTATTTTTAGTAGCTCTACGGGGCTTGAACACATTTTCGTGGTATTGGTTATTTCCTTTATTGCTTTCCATAAAAACTTTGGTTTATTACTTGCTTTCTCAAGCTCACTCCTTTCATATGATCTCTTTAATTTTCGGAGTAGGTCATTGCAAAAGTTCCGGTAACGATTATAAGTAATTTTAAGTATACGGTTGTCTGGTGCTTTCTTGGACTGCATGTGTAACTTATCCCGGTGTCTAATGCATTTTAGGAGACCAGTAGTTATCCAGGGTTTTAGAGTTCTTTTGTGTCTAGGGATTTTAGCTTGAATTGTGTGTTTGGATATGACCATTGTTACGATGCCTATAAATTTGTTCATAGAAATATTAGCATTCTCCTCAGTGAATATACTTGAAAAGTCGGTATTTTCCAGTTCCAGCTTAATTGCTTCATGGTTGAGGCGGGTGGAAAGATAACATGTTCTCCGCGCAGGGTTTGCGTCTGTGATGTCGAGGAGAATCGGCTTGTGGTCAGTAATATGGGACTCTAAAACCAGTGTGGTCGACAATAGTTTGGTCTTTAGAAGTATGTGGTCTAGACTTTTATCAAGGCGAGTAGGAAATTCGTGAGTGGGCAATAACCCTTGAGAAGCATTTAAGATGAGATAGTCAAGACATTTGTTGTCCTCATTACGTTTGATTATATCCATGTTTAAATCGCCCACTAATACTATATTAGGACAGGCGGATACGGTGTCGAGGACATTAGATAAGCTAGTCTTGAAGTTATCGAAGTCATCGTTGGATTTATATGATGGAGAGCGGTAGATTGCCACAACTGCTAGCTTGTTTTCTATTTGACACATGAGGCAAGTTCCGCCCTTAAAGGTGGGTTCCCATACATTAGTTTGCAGTCCCAGTTTAGTATAGATTATAACTCCATCATTTTGGTTGAGATTTATTTCAGTTGAGTGAGACTGAAAACCTTCCAATATAGGTAAATTGTTAGCTTTACTCAGCCAACATTCGGTGAGAACTATGATGTCAAAGTTAATTTTAGTTAGTCGCAATAGTACTAGAAGTTGATCGAAGTTTTTATTTATACTACGAATATTTAAATGCAGTAATTTAATATCGCTACCAGAAACATTGACATATTTTAAACAGTCTTCTGGGTTACATATAAAGGAGTTGCCTACGGTAAATTTATCAAGGTCGTTATTAATATTAATTAAATTAGTCATATTTAATTGGGAAATAAATGTCAGAGTGTGAGCCAGTTGTATAAGCAAGTATTATTTTGTACGTAAAGTTAGAATGGCAAGTGCATCGCACATATGTGTATTTTATGATATTGTGGAGTATTGTTATGTATGTGTAAGTCATGTGAATATGTTTGTAATTAGGGTTTACTGAACTGTGTAGTGTTTGTGAGAGTATGGATGTGTTAGTTAGTGACTGGTTGTTTTGATAATAATATAAGAAGATGACAATATTAATAAAAAGTGATCTAACTATTCTAAATAAATTAAAGTAAAATAAATTAAAATAAAGACGATTTACAGTGAATTCAAGGCATAGTCACACATTTTTGTTTCCAAGATCTTGTAGGTGTTTTTCGGTGCTGATTAAAATCTGTTTATCACCCTCTTGCTTCCGCAGGAAAATGTTACCATTTGATATCCAGCAGTATGTGTATTTGTATTTTTTGGCGAACTCACGGGATTGATAAAATAACTTCTTGGTACTGGCTGGAAGTTGTTCAGCAACATACACCGGTTGGTGTTTCCCTGGTAATCCAATCAGGCTGGTGTTAAGTTTTTCATCTCTACCCTTATCCTTGTTAAACGACCGCACTGCAGACAGGAGTGTCTGTTTTGTCTGCACTCTAGAAAATTCTGCAATTATTGGGCGTGGGGTATCAGAAGTGGCAGACTTCCCTGGCAGACGATAGATGTCGCGCAGCTCGGATTCGGGAAATTGCACTCCAACAGCTTTGCCTAAACTGCATACTGTTTTTATGAGACTGATATGGGTTTCCGTATTTTCTTGTGGTACATTTCTCAGTTCAACACCAGAAGAACGGGATTTGTGTTGGAGATCTGTTATTTTTTGTTCCAGGCTTTCTATATATTGTTGCTGTTCTAGTCTTTCTTTTCTTAAGTCCTCAGCTTCTTTTCTGAGATCTTCGAATTTTAGATTCATGAAAGACATCGATTTTTCGATCTCTTCATTTGACTTACGGATTTCCGTGTTGGTAGCTTGAATCTGGGTATTTTGTGTTTTTATTTGGGCTACCTCAGATAGCAGTTTAGACATTAGGGCAGTCTGTTCCGTTAGCGTTTTAGCTATGCTGTTGTCTTGTTGATCACCAGAAATTAAAACTGACCCGCCTTCAGGCGAATTATTAACTTGTCGAGGCCGCGTATTACGATTTATATTTACGTAGTCGCTCATCATTATTGCCGTGTTGATATCGGGTTCAGATTGGGTTTGATTCTGATTCATATTGTTTATTTGTGTTTTTGGCGTTTTAGGTGGGGTGCGTTGAACAGCTGCCATATTAGAGCACAATCAACAACGATAATAAAATAGAGTAGGTACTTATCCGAGATTCAAGGTGGAGTTCAATATTCAGTGTAGGTATTTGATGCGGCTATCTATACGGCGGCGGCAAACAGCAGTCCAAGACCGACGCCTAAAACACTTGTGTGGCGCGGCGGCTCGTAAGCACGGCGCGCGGCGTAGTCGATGGAGTATCGTAGCCGACTCGTAGCACCGGTCGAAGTGGCAGGTACGATGACGTCAGTTTCTCGTAGCAGTCGTAGCGCTCCTTTCGTCTCAAGGCCACGTAGTGCGCCGCTCGTAGCTCGTAGTGGTTAGTAAATTCGCCCGCTGCGCTTACGTTCGTGTGGCTGAATGGCGTTAGCGGCGACTGCCGCGAAGGAGCCGCTAGTTCAAATCCCGCTCGACCAACACCAATCACACAGCACTTGTTGTCGAGGCAACACTGCAAACACAGTCTATCCCTTTCGAGGGGTGGAGTCTAACCGTTTAATAACCGTAGGAGTAAACGAGAATTTAACTTCTATACTTTGGCCAATAAGAATTTAGAAAAATAAAATATTTGCAAATATTCATGGGCACACGCGACACGCGTCCACTCTCAATAACGGCCTAGAGGCGATGCAAATCAATGTACTAGGAATTTAATATCCGGTGAACTCTGTAGTTCTAGAATATCCGGATGTGTTCTAAACAAACCCGGGTATAAAGCATTTGGTGGCTGCATAAATGATATCAAATGTAAGGAGGAATTTACCGGGTTATTAGTATTAATGAAAGTGTAATTAAAGTGTAGCCATTAATTTAAATAATTTATGTGAGGGAGGAAGGAAATGTTCATTGTGAAACAGTTTGCTTAATGCAGTACAATAACCATAAAATACAACCACATCAATTTTTTTAACTTTAAGGTGCGTTTCCACTGACGCGGAGCTGGCTGAAGTGGATAGGAGCGGACCGTTAATTGACCAATCATAGTGCTCGAAATCTCCACTCCGCGTCAGTGGAAACAGTGTAAGTGGAGCGGAGCGGACTTTCAAATAAAATATATGAACACGTGGCCCCGAGCTGGACAGAACGGAGTCGAGCAGGGCGGTCAGACCAATCACAGTGCTTGAAATTTCCAATCCGCTCCGCCTCGCTTCAGTGGAAACACTTGCCACTTTTCACTGCTCTTCTCCGCACCGCTTCATCCAGCTCCGCGTTAGTGGAAACGCACCCTAACAGTCCTGTTGTCACACACGCAAGACACTTCTGACAATAATGTAGAAGGAACCAGCTTTGATCGCCATACTTGCTCAGTTCAGTGCGTTTTGCTCGTCATATTGACACGTCATTGATTTTCATGTTGTTTTCTCTATCATTAATCTCAGCGGTTTCCATTTTCAGCTTAAACAACGCAGAACAAAATCAATTTCCACGCTTCATCCCATTTTTCATCCTTCACCAACGTATATAATCTACAGGTCTCAAGTTTTGGACTATCGCCAGAGTATTGGTCGGTCGGTAATCCAATGCACTTTGCCGCTTATTACCCGGGTCACCGGATCCGGATATCCGCTCAGATAAGCTCTAACCGGGACAATCTTTGCGAGGCATTGGCCCGGATTCTTTACATTTCGTATAATAAAATCCGAATTAGGTTGTCTGTGGAAAAGTTCTGATTGTGAATTTGGAACTTCTGGTTCTTATTCGGATAGATTTTAAGAAGGAACATGTGTGAAAGAACACGACCAGATGTATGAACGTAAACGAGGCAAAACGAGTAGCGTTCTGCAGTTTCTGCCTACGCCCAATGGGAAGAAAGCGAGGCAAAAGGAGTTTATGTAATGTTTGAAATTATTAAGTGGCCGACGGCGTTGATCGGTCTTCTTCTTTTGTCGTGGCGACAAGAGTTTCTCACAGAATAATATACATGACTTTCGCCGTGATGAGATGTCAGCTAGTCAGGTAGCTGACTGCCGGAGATGGTCAACAGACGTAGGCGGATACTGAAGTCATTCGAACTATAAGTTCTTCCTCCCTCACTGGCGAATCTAAGCATTGACTAAAGCTGTGGTGAGATAGTGCTTCCTTACCGCACACATTCTTCGAAAATCTCCCACCTGGACAGGAGTTGGCTTGGCTTACCTAGAAGTCTTTAAAGAGACTCCGGACTCAAAAAGAAAACCTGCTCAGGTGGAGATTCACAGATGACTCTGCCCTTGTGTGTAAATGTGGTGCTATCCCACAAACAATGGGGCACCTAATTTCGTGTCCAGGTGTCCTGGTGTCTGCACGCTACAGGAGCTGATGGACGCTACTGAAGCTGCCAAGCTCGTAGCCAAATTCTAGGCTGGCTCTATAAAGTTTGCCATCTCCACGCTAAGAGAAAGAATAAAACAGTATCAAACCTTCCTTTATCCAGAAACTTACAACCCACAATCAATAATCCATTTAAATTCAACTCCACTTTACTTACCACCAAGTCTCAAGCGACAATTTGTGGCGACACTTAGCAACAAATTAATACTGGTTCGCTTCGATCAGCGCTTGAACCGCTGGAAGTATCGATCAACTACAGCTTACTTTGGTCAACACTTTTGACCGAGCGTGAGGCGTGTTCACACTGACAGCAGGTTGAGCGTATGATTGAATTTCGGTGGAGTGTAGTTTGATTCACATAAATTGTTACGCCGAGAAAGGGAGAGACGAAGGTATACTGACGTTTCGGCAGTTACAAACCTGGGTGCTTATTATGAAATATAAACGCCATCATGATTCCTTTGCGAAAAAGGGATGGTGCTATAAGTCATGTATAGGTCCGTCTCTCTCTGGTACTGGAAAAATGATGACGAGTATATTTATTTAATGTTTTTTTTTTTTTAATAAGCTTTAGTTAAATGATAAATGATTTTTATTTCTGTAAGTAGGTTTGTACAAACACTTTTACAAGTCAATTTTTTTTTTTTTTATACTAGATGAGGTCGGCGTTTCCTATCTGACTACTCTGAGAAGAAAGGCCGAAACAAACTCAGAGGTCACAGTCTCTTATAAAGTCCAGACATAATCTTGGTCACTTCATGTGAAGACCATGTAGATTGGTGTCTGAAATGGTCTTTTGAGGAAAGAACCACACAGATTGAGAGGACCTGTCCAGTCAGTGCACGCATTTGTCAGTAATCGCGCAGTGCAACTCAGAACTTAAGGAGCTCAACGATTCGACGAACAATACCAAAGAAAGGACATTGGGGTAGGCCGCATAGATTACTCAAACTGCCAGACCATGATTAAAAATAACTGAGAAAAAAAATAAAACAAACAAAAAAAAAAGCAATGACCTACATAGTCTTCACATTCACAAAAAAGTAAAATAATATAATACTTACAAAGTAAATATTCATGTCAACATTCATGTCAGTATGCAAAAATAAAAATAATATAAAATAAAATTGGAGCAGTTCAATCCCAAGCCTTTTTGTAATCAATATAATCTTTAACGGTATAAAAAGCTTTCTGACACAACTTGCGTTTAATGAATAATTTGAATTTGTTAAGGCTCAGATCTTGAACGTGGCTTGGAAGTTTATTATAAAAGCGTATACATTGACACCTGAATGAGCCACCTATTTTCATGAGCCTTGTTGGAGGTACAACAAATTTGTGTTTGTTCCTAGTATTTATATTGTGGATATCACTGTATTTTTTAAACAATTTAATGTTTTTATGGGCATATAAAAGATTTTCAAAAATGTACTGAGAAGGCAAAGTCATTATATTAATCTCCTTAAATTTCTCTGTGAGAGATTGTCTCGGACTTAATTTATAAATGCATCGAACAGCTCTTTTCTGCAAAACAAAGATAGTCTGAATGTCGGCTGCATTTCCCCACAACAGAATACCGTACGACATTATACTATGAAAATAGCTAAAGTACACTAAACGGGCTGTCTCTATGTTGGTTAAATTACGAATTTTCCTAACAGCGTATGCTGCGGAGCTTAGCTTCTTTGACAATTTATCTATATGTGGGCCCCACTGAAGCTTAGCATCCAAAGTTAAGCCCAAGAATACTGTGCTATCTTCAGGATTCAACTCTTCGCCCTTTATCAACACGTTAGTTTTCACCTGCCTAACGTGAGGTAGTGTAAACTTAATGCATTTGGGTTTTTTTTCATTAAGGAGTAAATTATTAACACTGAACCAGTGAACTACTTTTGAGATCGCTCTGTTTACATCGTCAGTAACCAGCTGCTGACGTTTAAGTTTAAACAAAAGTGAAGTATCATCCGCAAACAAAACTATATCATGATTATCCTTAATGAGGTAGGGCAAATCGTTAATATAAATAAGAAACAAGAAAGGACCAAGAATCGAGCCCTGTGGGACCCCCATTGTTACTATAGATCCGGGCGATCTTTTTCCATTAACGTCAACGCTCTGAATCCTATTACTCAAGTATGAAGTAAGAAGATCCAGAGCGGTGTTCCGGATCCCGTAATGGCGGAGTTTCCTGATTAACGTTTCATGAAGAACGCAATCGAATGCCTTGGACAAATCACAAAAGATGCCCAAGGCATCGCATTTGTCTTCCCATGCATTATAAATATTAAATATTAAATTATAATTGTTAAATTGGATATCATCTAGGACTGTCCTTGTCAAGATAAATCAAAAGAGCCCAAGCTCGATAGACTTGCGTCGTTTTTAGGGTTCCGTACCCGAAGGGTAAAACGGGACCCTATTACTAAGACTACTGTCTGTCCGTCAGTCACCAGACTGTATCTCATGATCCTTGATAGTTAGACAGTTGAAATTTTCACAGATGATGCATTTCTGTTGCCGCTATAACAAAAAAATACTAAAAAACAGAATAAAATAAATATTTAAGGGGCTCCCATACAACAAACGTGATTTTTTTGCCGTTGTTATAGATAATGGTACGGAACCCTTCATGCACGAATCCGTCTCGTACTTGGCCTGTTTTATTAATGACTTAAATGGCCGCTTTCTGGCTCCATGTCATAATAATATTACATTGTCATCCGATTTACATATGCATGTAAAATTTCAGCTCAATCGGAAATCCGATTGAGCTGAAATGAGTGAGTAGTTCCGATGGCCCTCTATGGTATTCATCGTCAGTTCCACTTCACCAAATGGAGCTTTCCGAGAGCAAATGTACGAGTTACCTACTATAAAAAGTACCCGAATCCCTATAGATGTGCCTATAAAATTTGAGGGTTTCTCTAGATTTCCATGGGATCCCCTCATCAGATTTTGACTTGCTGACAATGGATGTTCCCATTTTCCCCTTTCAAATAAAAATATAACGATCAAATCGGTCTACAATAAAATTGACGGAGAAATCGATAGATATACATTAAAAAAAAATAACCTCCTCCTTTTTGGAAGTCGCTTTTGTTCTCTACCTGTGTGATCGCACTGTCATTCTTATCTTCGCAATGGATTTGATGCAGTTTTTGGCATCATTTAGAAAGTTGATTGCCCAAGCATTATGTGCATAAAAGCTTAATATATAGTTAATATATGTAGAATATCGATGTTTCGTTGGGTCTTAAAGACCGTGCAAAGCAGCGGTTCACTAGTTGTTCATAAATTCAACAAGTAATTCCATTATCTGGCTAGATAGTATTAAAATCGCTGACACTACACCCACACCTATTCCTCTAGCCCCCAACTCGTTAACAGTGAGACCACTACAAAAGCAAAGTTAGTACAATCATTTACAAGTTCCTACATACCGACCAACAATAACGCGCTTTGTATTCCACTCTCCATCCAGTCGGTTCAAATTGATGCAGCTTTTTCAGTTCTGCATAAAATAAAACTGAATAAAATTCAATATTGAATGTTTCGAGGACTTTGGCAACTGGCCGGAAAATTGGAGGAAGAGGAATAAGTCAAATATAAACTTTTTACTTTTGGTGCTTTACAATATATTTTTCAGGTAAATGCTATGTTGCGAATTTTTCTTTGAGGCGCCAACAGACAAATTGTTTTCATCATCATCGTAATCAGCCTGTAATATAATATAATGTTCCCACAGCTGGGACACAGCCTCCTCTCTGTGAGAGAGAGTGGGCTGTAATCCACGACGCGGGCCCAGTGCGGGTTGGTAGATGTCACATCTTCGAAGTTTTGGTTCTAGGACATACCGGTTTCCTCACGATGTTTTCCTTCACCGTTTTGAGAGCAGTGATGATGAAATCGTTTACACAAAGTAAAGCGCCTGCCTGGGTTCGAACCCACGACCACAACTCGGAAGTCGGAGCCATTACCACTGAGCCACCACTGCTCTACTAGATACTTAAAAGTGAGCACTTGTGTCAAATTTTATCTGTAATTTTTGAGTACTCCTGACGGCGGAGATAGAAATAGAAAATACTAGCAGCGCCTCGCAGTTTCACCCGCATAAGTCTTGAACCCGTAAGAATATGGGGTTAAAAAGTATTCTATGTGTTAATCCAGGTTATAAATTATCTGTGTGCCAAATTTCATCAAAATCCATTCAGTAGTTTTTGCGTGAAAGAGTAATAAACATCCATCCATCCTCACAAACTTTCGCATTTATAATATTAGTAGGATATTTTTGTCCAGGTAAATCTAACAGTAAGCAGGTTCACAGATTACGAGTATCACCAAGTTGAGATGACATGAGTCAACCTGCTTAGCCTTTTCCCAACTACGTAAATGTTGGGGTCGGCTTCCAGTCTAAGCGGATGCAGCTGAATACCAGTATTTTACATGCCTATCTGACCAACCTGTTACTGGGTAATACGATACCCCTTGGTAAGACTGGTTGTCAGACTTACGGGCTTCTGACGACTCGTAACGATGTCAAGGATCCACGACAGAGATGACATGAGTAGCTTAAAATATTACCTATAGCTTGGTTACAACATATTACGAGTATTTACCAGTGAGCCCCAAGCGAGGCAGTTCGTCTGTATATCTTGGGACTCGGGGTACAGATTCCAGAGTGGAGACTAGAGAGGTGATTCCAGGTTTTGTATGGTGTGTGAGTATGTGTAATGTATGTGTGGGGTGTGATCAAATACTTTTCAATGAAAAGAAAAAATAATTAACGGTGACTGGGCTACCTACATCAGTCTGCGTTAGACTCTTATTGATATGAACTAAAACTAATATTAACTAAATTGCATTGTAGGTACTAAGGGAAACTTCTTCAGTTACAATTCTCGCGATGGCAGATTTGAATTCAATCCGCAAATTGTTCAACTAATTGGTCCGTTACTGCGGCAGAGAAAGTATCGTGTAACTACGCTTTTGAGGCCATTGAAGCAATGAAGCCTTCTAAAACGAGTATTTCTTAGTTTCTCTTGTTCACTAAACGTCCAAACGAGTAGACCAAATTACGGTCTTAATAAAAATGCTCTGAAGTGACCAGTTTAGACTGTACGACTTGCCACAGAGACTGTATGGTCAAAAATCAATCTGCCTAGCCTTTGCCCAACCATGTTTGGGTCAGCTTCCAGTCTAACCGGATGCAGCTGAATATCAGTATTTTACAAGGAGCGACTGCCTATCTGGCCTCTACAACCCTTAAACTGGGTAATACGATACCCCTTGTTAAGACTGGTTGTCAGCGACGACCCGTAACGACTGTCAAAGATCCACAAATGACAGGTGGGACCAACGGCTTAACATGCTTTCCGAGGCACGGAGGAGTCTGGGTATGTAAAGATGGTCACCCATTCACGGATCAACTTCGGCAAGCGTAGTTTAACCTGATGGATCGACTCATGCGACTGTTTTTACTTAGCCACGAGCTTCTCAAAGGCTGTATGATAAGACTTCAAATTAGTATCACTGTCATTAGCAATTTCAACGGTAACCTTAAAAACCAAAGCTTCAAAGGATGCCCTGCAAGATCATTTTCTAGGGTTTCAAGATAAGTCTGAGCCATAACATCACCATAAATATTAAAATGAGAAAAATAACTGATTCTAAAAAAATTCTCGGCCTCTACATGCAAACTTGTAACCAGAAAAAAATTTAAACAAAATCTTTAAATCGTACTGTCGGTCTCAACAGGATAAACTGTTCACAATCAAATAATCTCGCTAGCACTGGCACCCCACCCGAATCCGCTTAAAGTCCGCTATACTGAATCCACAAAGCAAAGTTGGTATATTTGCAAGTCGGGAACTAACGACCGTGCTGCCCTCTAGTCGGGAATTTAGCATTGAATGCGGGTAGTCCCACAAATTACTCCATTTCGCTGAACGGAAACATTTTACTATGAGTTTCTGAATCGCCAACTTCTAAACGATTCTTTGACTATTTGTAGTTAGAGTTATCATTCAAGGATATTGTTTTCGAGCCCTAAGATACAGACTGTCTAGTTTGGGAGTACTATTATTTAGTCTGTGGTTTTGGGCTCACTGACAAATAATACTTTGTACCCTAGCTGTAGGTAATATTCTAAGTTAACCATGTTTCGTTTTAGGATCTATTGTTGTCATAAAGGGTGACCAAAGATTGTAATTAAAACAGTTTCCAGTTCTTGGTCTTTTTCCATCGTATCGGTAAGATTCATATAAAATTTCTCATGTTGTGGTAAAAATATTAAGTTTAGAATTAGCTCGGTTGCGTGCCCTGCAATTTATTCATGGTTGGTCTTCCAATAATGCATATCTGTCATGAATCCTTACTAGCCTCCTTTGCCACTCTTTTCAGTATTTTAAATGGAGTAGGGATATTTTCATTGGCAGTAGCAGGGTCGATCTGTCTGCTAAATTTATAAGCTGCGATTACCAAACCATACAGTTGATTCTGTAAAACAGTGGAACTCACTACCTGCGTCTGTGTTCGCGAACGCATACAACTCGAATCTCGTCAAAGTTAGAGTGAACAGGCTTCTTCTGGGTAAGCTCACTCCATCGTAGACTTTGTCTTTGTCACCTCTGACCTTGATTATCGTCAAGAGCAAACCCATCACAAATAAAGAATTAAAAATCCCTTTTGACCGTTCATAATTGCAGTCTTTGAAAAGCCCATACTTATTAGAGGAACTAGTGCACTTTAATTATTAAATAGTGGACATAACATTACATAACATAATAAACATAAACTTCAAATAGAAATTGCAATCCGCAAATCTGAATAAACGTCAAGCCCGATCCGGAATATGCGACACATTACAAAGTCCGTAGTATATTTGCATGTTGCCGCAATGTCTGACAACCATGTTTTGCATTCAATGCTCGGATGGGTCGACAAATGGCAACGTTTTTAGTGTTCCGTTCGAGTAGAACATTTTATTACTATTTTATAGACTGGAGTACAGAATGTTCGGCTTGATATCGTGATTCGTGTCACTAGGAATATGTCAAAGATGTTAAAAATAGAATACTCTTGTAGCTAAGTGAGGGGCCTGTGGCTAAGTAATAACAGCCGCACGGGTCGATCGATCAGGTGAAGCTACGCTGGCCGCGGTTGGTCCGTGGATGGGTGACCATCTTTACATACCAAGACCCCTCCATGCCTTTGAAAGCACGTTAAGCCGCTGGTCCCGGCTGTCATTCATCATCTTTAACAGTCGTTACTGGTCGTCAGAAGCCCGAAAGTCTGACAATCAGGCTTACCAAGGGTATCGTATTACCCAGTAACTGGGTTGTGGAGGTCCATGTAAAATACTGGTATCCAGTTGCATTCGGTTTGAATGGAAGCCGATCTCTGCATGTGCAGCACTGGATGTGTAGATGTGTAGCAATTTCTTTACGTACGCACGGCCTGCAGATTCATTTTTTTATGTTATTTAATATATTTATTCATCGAGGAGCTCGTGGCTAAGTATTCTCAGCCTAGTTTGAATAAATGACTTTTGATTTTTGAATTCTTAGATCGGAAGATCGAATAACTTTTCTCTTAAATATATTATTAAAAGGCGCTACCCTGAGCAAAACCTAATTAAGAGAAATAAACTCATTAATCTAAAAGCACATTATTGAGTTAGTTTCAATAATGCGTATTTGTTTCACTTAGTTTATGCGGATGATGTTTTAATAACTTCCTATCACTGTTATTTACATAGCAGGTAGTGGTATTCGAATGTGTGTGGGGTAGGTACCACAACTTAAAAGTGAAAAATAAAAACTTTTTTCGGATTTCGGTGGCAAAAAAAAAACGAAAATACAAAACCAAAGACACAGACTACCGTTTTAAAGTTATTTTTCACTTTGTAGTGTTTTGTTTTGGAAGTCGGTTTTATTTTTTGCTAAAAAGTTTTTTATTTTATTAGATAACTTTTCTTTTTTATAAAAAAAAAATCCAAAATTTATGTAAATTCTATGATAAAGGGGCGTGCGGGAGAGCGAGACAGAGCGGGTGAAAGCAGCGGGACAGAGTAGGACTGAAGACTCCAGGTCGTTTGTTCGGGGAAGCGCCTTAACTTGCGTGCGTCCAACGTAGGTATCATAGAGAGTTATGGTTGCTGCCTTATTTTTCATGTAAAGCCAGGGAAACTACATACATCACAGGATTAGAAATAACATAAAACAGAATATGCTAATATAATTTCTCCAACACCCTAGAGGTTGTTTATAGTACTAGTTATAATCGCTTAAGTATCTCAATCACGCCAGAACGGCCGATACGGTGGGTTAAAAGGACCGACTATTAACAGAAACTAAATGATTAAATAATCCTACTAATATTATAAATATGAAAGTTTGTGAAGATGTTTGGATGTTTGTTACATATATATACAGTATGTTAACCAACAGAGGGCGTTCCCGTTAACCCGCAATAGTATAGCATCCATACATGCTAAAAAAAATATTACCATTCGAAAACAAAATGGTTTTTATTTTTTTTAATATTAAAATATTCACTAAAAATGTTAAATTGATACATCGCAATTTAGTTTTTATTTTTAGTGAATATTTTAATATTAAAAAAAAATAAAAACCATTTTGTTTTCGAATGGTAATATTTTTTTTAGCATGTATGGATGCTATACTATTGCGGGTTAACGGGAACGCCCTCTGTTGGTTAACATACTGTATATATATTCTAGTAGGATATTATGAAATATTGCTATAAACACAAAATGAAATCGTTGCATTTCCTATTTCTGACGTATTATGAAAGTTATTAATGCTTACTCTCTACGGAACCTATATGTGCCCAACATAAATTAGACTGATTTGTATAAATTTACTTACACAGTATATAACATAGAAATACCAATTATCTAAATTCAAACCAATTATACCAGAATGTGATTCCATTATAAATTAAGTTCAGTGATGTTTACTATCCTATTTATTTCAGACTAGATTTTGCTCACGGCTTAGTTCGAGTGGAGGTCGGAGATTCGGAAATATCCTACGGGAACATACTACCGGGAAAAAAAAGTATCGTATGTCCTTACCCAGGGCCCCAAGTCTGCTATTTTTTTATAAATTCGTCATTCCAACACGATCCCATTGTCATTTTGCTAAAAGTTCGTAATCTGCTAAATTCATAATGGTCAATCATTGGTAGGTCAGTGGTCTCGTAATAGAATCGTGGTACTGATCAAAGGAACTGTTAAAATTTTAGCAGATTACCGCATACGTCAGTCTTTCATTTGTCATTATAGAATAGAATAGAATAGAATAGAATAAACTTTATTTCGAGCCAACTCATAAATGGTTAGTAACATTGTTTTTAACATTGTGTAAGAGATTACCATTTTAAGCCATTTCTTTCAATGGAGTGTCAGTGGTGGACCATTGGAAAGTCATAATGACGTCATTATATTAGTAGATTACAAAACTTGTCAAAATCAACAATTATGAAATCAATGACAGACCATTCTGACACTATTGTAATAGCAGATTTGAGGCCCAGCTGTGACAGTGTCGTCACGTCGATGCAACGTCATGGTTGCGTTCTGGCTGCGACGTCACCTTGATGTATATACAGAGTGTTAGGGACAGCCTTCCGCAAACTAACAAACGCTGAATGCACATTCAGCTCCTTATTTTGAATCATATTCCATTGGAAAATTTTCATTTTTTAAATCGTTTTTTCAGTTACTATTTCTTTATTCCAAAGTAAAATTACATTATCTGTACGCAGCACTCCATTTATGTAAATAAAACATCTTAAATAAAATAAAAATCAGCAATGGATATTGAAATACTGTAACGAACGACGCATTAAATCAGCTGTCCACTTTCTGCCTACTACAGAGTTCATCGAACTCATGGCATACCTATTACCTACCCCTCTCAACCAATAACAGACGCTCCGATTTGTGCACAAAAACACAAACAAATCAGGTTTATTGGATTCCCATAACGTTCCTGAAGTAATTTCATGTACCGGTCATCTTAGAATATATTGAATTCACCCCATCAGTCTGCGGAGGGCTGTTCCTAACACCCTGTATATAATATATACAGGGTGTAAGGGACAGCCCTCTGCAGACTTGACAGACAGAACGAATAGTTTATATTATAAACTATTAATTTTCATACAGTCAATTGTCGTTGTTGTGTTATTGTAGTACGTGTGATCGGGTCCTTAGTGTTATCCTTCTTCGATACCTACATACGTACAAAATGTTATATTTTCCTAATATGAATTCTCCATTTTATTTAATAAACGCTCGTTCGGACCTTACAGTTTTGTTTGCGCAGGACTGTTTTAAACCAATATAGACTCTGGACCCGTTGCAGAACTTTTACTGTTAACTTCGTGTTTAATCACGTTAAAGGGGATGGTCCACTACTCTTCACTCTTTTCTATATAAGTATTTAGTACTTTTTTAATATATCTTTCTCTGTAGACATAGGTCTCAGACTAAATAAAAAAATCACGGATCTCGTGATCTACACGACTTTCGGGTAAAGTGAAAATGCACTTAGGCAGGCTTTTCATTGTGTACGATGCCTGATCTAATCGATTTGGTATCGTCTTTGAAGTAATAGAGCTCAAATGCACGAAGTGAAAAATCCATAAGGTAAAAATTACACCATGCAATTTTGAACTTTAATGGAATATTCTTAAGACTATTTTTGAAAGAAAATCATTTTTGTTTAACACAACAACAACGAGCGATACAAAATAGTTATGAACATAGAAATAATAATTTTAGTTACAAATATAAAGTTCTAATTAGTAATTTGAAGAATTTTCAAAGTATCGCAAAACAAAATTATTAAAAAATAACATTTAAATTAACATCATTACAAAAATTAAATTAAAATACGTACTTACAAATAAATACAAATACATTTTACGATCAAACTCTTAAACACTCTCATAACAACTCAGCGACGCGACGCGCATCTAAGAAGCGCGCTCCCCGAAATTACGCCACACAAAGGGCACCCTCCTGCCTAGACTATTAGTGATACAAAGGTCCTTTTTTTTAAATGTAGATATAGTTGATTTTATGACAAAAGACCTTAAAAAATTTATCGCTTTTTCACATTTTAGCGATTTTCAAGAAAAGTGTTGACTTTTTAATTTTTTTTTCACCATATTGTAGCCCTTGTTGATACGCGTCTTTTGAGACCTTAACTATTCATGTAACCCTAAAACTCTCAACACCAAGGCGATGCCACACTCTGACCGAAAATGGGGGCTATACTGAAGCGATCGAAAAAACATGTTCAATGCTAAAACTCAAACATAGCGCTGCGAACAATACAGTGAAGCATACGCAAAACTACACCCTGCTCTGTGCGTACACGCTAACACATGTGTGTTGCATCTACACCAAACTACAATTAAAATATACCTCACTAAGTGCCCACATGTTTAGGAAACCCGAAACGTGCGGCCTCACGTCACTGTTACAGCGATATATAAAAAAAAAAAAACGGTCATGGAAAAACATCGTGAGAAAAAAAATGCTTCCGTGATATTACTCGTAATTCTCTGACGGCATGTGAAGCCAAGTCAGAGGCCCTTGGGCGGCATAGAACTTTGACACATCAGAGTCCACTAATAAGAAATCGTGAAAGAATGCAATGGCGAACGTCTTGCTTTTTATTTTTTTTTTATGTTGTAAGAGGTATAGGCATAGATAAGTTTATCACTTAGCGTTGGCATTTTAATATATGACCCGCCTGCCCGCGGTATTACTTCGTTTTTGCTTAACGTTCTTTCCGACATTTTTTTAATAAGCTTATTTTTTAAATAGCTTACAGTCTTCCTCAAGAGTTGGGCTATCAAATACAAAAACAATTTTTCAAATCCAACTGGCAGTTCCAGAGATCAGCGCGTTCAAACAAACACATAAAAAAAAAACTTCAGCTGTATTATTAGTAATATTAAAGCTGAAGTTTGTTTTTTTTTATGTGTTTGTTTATCTGTCGATACAGATTAATATAACTCTAAATATCTGATGAAATTGATAATAAGACTAGCCTTTTAATGTCCTACTGCAGGCAGAGGCCTCTTCTCATACAGAGAAGACACGAGCATTGATTTCCACGCTTTCTCAAGACATGTTGGCGATTTCAAACTTACGAGTACATAACGATGTTTTACCTTCACCGATGTCAGTAATGTCAATACATTTGTCCGTATTGCGATAACCGTAGATTTAGTATCGTAATACTAGCGTTTGATGGGTATAGTAGTAGGACTGGGTGAATTTTTGAAGTGGGCGTGGACGGCCTTATCCGAAACTATGAGGAATAGCGAAAAGTACTCAAAGGAGTCGCGGGCTCGATTTTAATGAAAACTAAAACTGCATTTTTGGATTTTTGAAAAATCCAGTAAGATCATAGACTTCTTATAAGTTTTCCTGTGATATATTCTGTACTTTTTTTTTGTCAAAAGTTTAGGCTCAGTAGTTTTGGAGATAAGTGGGGAATGGTCAATTTTCGTCTGATTTCTTAAATAACTATAAAACAAATAATTTTAAAATTATAAAAAAAGATATATATTTGAGATCCTCAGAGTAAGCTCGTTTATTTCACATACCACACGGTACAATTTCAAAAACTTTTTTTAAAATTTTTTATTTGCACCCAACAATGACCTCCATATTCAAAATTCATTTATTTACATTACATGTCCGTATTTGGGTCTCAGAAATTCATACGTGTACCAAATTTCTACTTAATCGGTCAATAAGATTCAGAGCAAATTGGCTGTGTGCAAATTGGTTCCGTTTTTTTCTTTTGAGGTACGGAACCCTAAAAACAGAATAAAATAAGATTTGAGGGGGCTCCCATACAATATACATGATTTTTTTGCCGTTTTTATAGATATGGCATGGAACCCTTCGTGCGCGAGTCAGACTCGCACTTGGCCGTTTTTTAAATCGCCGATTTACATAGCAAAAATCAACCAATCATTTTTAAAGAAATATTGTCGATGCACTTTTGCCATTTTAATGTAAGTTCGTTGATGCCTCTGCTATAGATATCGGAACGGGAATCGATAAATTATTTAAAGGCGTTTTTCACCGCCTCGTTGGATTTGAAATTTTTCCCCGGGGCTCATTGTAGAGATCAAAATTTCTAGAACGGAAGCGATCAAACCAAAAACGCACCGTGCGTACACGTCGTTAATAATCTGTATATCGCGTTGGTGCCACGATGGAATTCGTACTCGAAAATAGCGCGCAATATCGATTTTTCCATGGGTACAGGAACATTGATATCAAAGAAAAATCGAACGATGGGAATACAAATGAACAACTGATTTTTTTTAATGTGAGGCTATATTATAAAATTATTTGAATTTGGAATTCTAAATATAATGAAAGATTTAGATCTTCACACCAGCCGGTATCAAAAATCGGCAATTTCATACCTATTAATATTCGGAAAGAATCAAATACGTCTTTAAGTTTCTCAAAGTAAAGTATTTCCCTCTTTAAATAATAATAAAAGTCTGACAACCAGTCTTACCAAGGGGTATCGTGATATATCGCTCCATGTAAAATACTGGTATTCAGCTGCCTCCAATTAGATTAGAAGCCGACCTCAACATAGTCGCGAAAAGGCAGCTCTATTGATTGACTGCAGCTTCTGAAAGAAACAAAAACGTCAAATCATTTCCCAAATAAAACCATTTTCCTCCTTTAAAATTAATAAGTCACATTCTTCGAAGCTAACTACGTGTTGAATCGTGTAGAACAAAGACAAAGACAGTGATTGTGCCAGCCACCCTACTAACCCCCAACCTACTGGGAAAGAAGGGGGAAAGGGGGTATTGGTCTATACTGACCTATTTTCTTAAATGCCTGTTATAGCTGAATTCAATAAGCGATAATAGCTTGAATGGGACAGTAAAGAAGGTATCTGATTACGATTCATGGGTTATTGTAATGATGTTAAGTACAAAAGAGGGCTTATTGTAATGATATTATAAATATAAAAGAGGGGGTTATTGTAATGATATTATTAGTACAAAATAGGGGGTTATTGTAATGATATTATTAGTACAAAAAACTTTTTAGCAAAAAATAAAACCGACTTCCAAAACAAAACACTACAAAGTGAAAAATAACTTTAATTTCGGTAGTCGGTGTCTTGGGTTTTGTATTTTCGTTTTTTGCCACCGACTTCCGAAATTAAAGTTATTTTTCGCTTTGTAGTGTTTTGTTTTGGAAGTCGGTTTTATTTTTTGCTAAAAAGTTTTTATTTTTCACTTTTTAGTTGTGGAACCTACCCCACACAAATTCGAATACATAATTGAGCACAATAATTGTAGATATAGCCATGTAAACAACAGTGATAGGAAGTTATTAAAACACCATCACATCATCCACATAAAATAAGTGGGAAATATACGCATTATTGAATCTAACTCAAAAACTCCCTAAGCTAAGTTAATAAAATTTATATGGGACGACCTCGGAAGTATACCCTATCAAACAAAAAAAGAATTTTCTAAATCGGTCCATCCGTCTTTGAGTAATCGCGTAACAAACATACAAAAAAAAAAAAAACAAAAAAAAAATACAGACGAATTGAGAACCTCCTCCTTTTGGAAGTCGGTTAAAAATAGGGGGTTATTGTAATGATACTATTAGTACAAAAGAGGAGGTGGTTATTATTTTTAGTGCTTTCAAAAATCTGGTAAGAACAGTGTAATAATCCTAACTAATATTATAAATGCGAAAGTGAGTTTGTCGCTTTAACGCTAAAGCGGCTGAACAGATTTTAATGAACTTTGATACACGGGTAGACCATGACCTGGAAAAGAACATAAGCTAGTTTTTATCGACATACCGCGCGGGCGAAGCCGTGAGTGGAAGCTAGTAACGCTTAAATTGGTTTTATGATGACGTAGAATATAAAAGAGTTCTATTCTTTCCAAAACAAAGGTAAAAAGTATTGTTATTTCTATTCCGGTCTGTAATGAATCCTAAAGTAAACTCGATATGAAAAAGTAGGAGTTTTTTTAAAGTTGTAATGTTTTGTAACTTAATTATTTTAGTAACTGACTTAAAATGATGCTAGAAAAAGCTCTCTGAACTCCTGAAGCCAAAAAATTACGAAAGTTTAATTAAATCATGAATTACTTAACTATCTTCTGTTTCTCAGTCGCAGGGACGCTAGAGTCTGAGGGGCGTGATTCCAATGAACAATTCGCGCTACATACGCTCTTCAGACGTATCGAATCTCATAACATACGACGGAAAAGGTGTCTCTCCTGAAAGTCAAGTATTATCATCGTTCTTCCATAAAACCAACTACCAAACACAAAAATTACATACCCATAGAAACGCCATAAACCGAACCAAACGCCGAACATATTTGCAAACTCTAAAATAATCCCCAGATAAGCCTTTTCAGCTATGTTTTAAGCAAATTGTGTTGAAACCCTTTCCTATCTGCACAGCGGTATCGTGAGCCTTCGATAGTTTTATGGAGTGTTGATCCGATAGTCAGCATTATGCTACGTCCAATAGTGAACTTGAACACAGAATAGTAGTCAACAGAAGATCAGCTCTATACAACGCGCGTAAACATGGAGATGCGACTGACATTCGTTTGAGCTCGCTGTAAAGGTGAACCAGCAGACTTAGCATGGCCACTTCTATCTCTACGAAGACTAGACATGTTATCTCTTTCAAGTACAAAGTGACATTTCGTTTCTCCATTTTTGACATCGCACTGTAGAAATCCTTCTACAATTTATCTTTAGGGTTCCGTACCAAAATGGTAAAAAGGAACCCTTATAGTGCGACTTAGTCTGTTTGTCTGTCACAGCTAGATATCTCGAGAACTACTAATGCTATCAACTTGAATTTTGGATACGTTTTAGGTAACGTTTGCCCAATATATATATATATATATATATATATATATATATATGTGTGTGTATATAGTATTTTGCAAATAAGAAAGAAATAAAAATATTTTTTTTTTTTTGCAAGAGGACTGAAAGGTGGCCTTACCGTTCCTCCCTTATCTCCGAAGTTTGCATAGAGAAAAATCTGAAATTATTCTTTGTGATAGAAGTTTATGTAAAGATTACAAGAAAAATAAACCGATGTCTCTAAATAGCACACTTTTTTTTGATAGTACGGAACCCTGGGTGCGTGAGTCCCAGTCGCTCTAGGCCGGTTTTTTGTCTTTCGTTTCTAACGATCTTTATCAGGAGAATGATGATTGATAAAATAATGAAAAGGGGTAGGTAAGTTCATGGTCACAAACTCCTTGTAAGTAGCACGGTACTCTACTGGCTCAGCCTGGTGTGATGATGACTGCAGTAGGTGTGTCAGACTGCAGACACCGGTGGCGGTGACGGCGGATGATTTCTCAAGACACGTAGTGAGCTCGACGCGACTACGCGGGTATAATAAGCACCCGGCGCGGCGTACCCGGATATGAAGGTAGTGGCTCGGAACTCTGCGTTAGGAAGCCTCCGATAACTTCCGATTTAACTTCGGTGAGGGTAAGCCGGAACTTTGGAATGGTTAGCCGGAACTTTTTACGGTGAATGCTCTGCATTACCTGACTCCTTTTACAAACAAGAAGAGGGGAAGAGGGGTCGAGGTATGCAGAGCACTGAAAATAATGTCACAGCTACTCTGGAAATAATGTCACAGTTTATCTCAAATTTTGTAACCATGGTACAATCGTATTAGGTAGGCTTTTCCTATCTGACTACTCTGAGAAGAAAGGCCGAAACAAACTCAGAAGTCACAGTCTCTTTTAAATTCCAGACATAATCTTGGTCAGATCATGTGAAGACCATGTAGATTGGTGTCTGAAATGGTCTTTTGAGGGAAGAACCACACAGATTGAGTGGACCTATCCAGTCAGTGCACGCATTTGTCAGTAATCGTGCAGCTCAACTCAGCACTTAAGGAGCACAACGATTCGACGAACAATACCAAAGAAAGGACATTTGGGTAGGCCGCATAAATTACTCAAACTGCCAGACCATGATTGAAACTAGTTAACTGAGAGAAAAGAAAAACAAACAAAAAAGCAATGACCTACATAGTCTTCAAATTCACAATAATTAAAATAGTATAATACTTTACAAAGTAAATATTCATGTAAACATTCAGTATGCAAAAATAAAAATTAAAAAAAATTTGGAGCAGTTCAATCCCAAGCCTTTTTGTACTCCAAGTAAATTGACTGTCGATGATTGCCGAAGCTCATACTACTTGGAGATCTGTACCTATCTTTTATGCGTGCGCCTGTTTTCGCTCGTTGCGTCAAGCGAGCCTTCTGCACTGTTCTATTCTGTGACTTAAGTAAGTACATTAGATGGGACGGAGCATTACCATAGGAGCGATGTCGGTCAGACGTTGGACCGGCTCTCCGTGAAGCAGATTTTGTTGAATATTTAACGCTAAGTTTGGGGTTTATCAATCTTTTGGGGAATCAGGTGTTGGTTGGCTATTTATTTATTTATGTACTCCCTTCTGTTGAGTGTTTAAAGCTTTGCAGGCACTTTCTAAGATTTTTTAGTCGAGAATATTTGCTGAGGTCGTGGTTATCGTCGTTTGAGATTTACTTGTTGAAGTTTTATTTGAAGGCGAAGTTTTCATCTTGTACAAAATTGTACTTAAATACTTGTGTGTTGTAAGTTCTTTTGGTGATGCTCGTTCCGTCTCCTTACGGAAAGAGATGTGCTTTGCAGTGGGACAGTAACTTACTTTTGCTAGTTTAAAAAGTTTTTGTATTAGCAAAAGTAACTATAACTGACGATAAATAGGTACATTTATCAAAAACATTTGTCGTTTACAAAGACTCCTAGGGATATTTTCCCTGTAAAAGCGCGCCAACGATAACGGGCTTTATAACTGAGGAGCATCTGCTCAATAGGTCGTTTTCCACATTCCAAATTTTTTTTTAACCCGTTACAAAATAGTCCATCGAATGAGCTTAAGAACTTGTTCAATAGGAGAGTATTTCTCATATAATAAAATCCAAACGTTTGGATTCCAATCAGGATGTATGTACCTATTTGAATCAATGTTCTCTTAGATTTCATCATCATTGCGTCTTTTATTTATTGTTCTGTTCAAACGCTCATATTTTTAGGGTTCTGTACCAAAATGGTAAAAAGGAACCCTTACGGTGCGACTCGAGCCTGTCTGTCTATCTGTTTATCCGTCTGTCACAGCTGGATATCTCAAGAACTTCTAAAGCTATTAACTTAAATTTTAGAATAGTTTTAGATGACGTTTGTCCAACTATTTAGCAAATAAGAAAGAAATAAAACATTGTTTTCTTTTTTGCAACAAGTACTGAAAGCGGGTCTTAAAAATTCGAAGTGGAGTTACTAGGGCATGTGGGGTATCATATGATAGAGCGCTGTTTACAGATTCTCAAACATTTTTTTTATATTTTTTAGGCTGCATAGTTTTTGACTTTTGATGAAAAACGAAAAAAAATGAGGAAATGATGGTACTACTGGAATACTGTTGTTAATTTGGGATAGCAGTGTTTCACAAAAATGAAAAGCGCTATCTCGTATTATCGATCATAAAATGTTCACAAGTAGCGTCATTTATCGATATATTTCACGGATAGTCTGTCATTTTACTAAGATGGCGACCAGAGATTACAACGTGGAACAGCGCGTGAGAAAGTTTTTGAGGTACATGTTTAACCCATTCTCATCGCAAAATTTTCTTATGATTGTGCTGTTTAGCTTTATGTGTAGTGTAAAATAGATAATTAATTTTGCATATTAGCATTGATTTCTACAATTTGTATATTTATAAATAAAATACTCCTATACCAAAATAGCTGCACTCCATCTCCGAAACTAAATTGTGCCATTTAGCATTCAACCTAAAATTTTAACCTGTAGGGATATTTAATTGTTTTTGATAGCTTGCACATTGATAGTAAGATAATATTGCTTCAATTTAATCAAGGTTTTATTTCTTAATACCTCACGGAAAAACAGTTGCAGGTCTGAAACAAAATGGTATTCCAAATTACCATCCTTTCCCTCTACCATTGCCCCTTATCTCCGAAGTTTGCATAGAGAAAAATCTGAAATTATTCTTTGTGGTAGAAGTTTATGTAAAGATTACAAGATAAATAAAACGATGTCTCTTAATAGCACATTTTTTTTTAAATATATCACGGTACGGAACCCTTGGTACGCGAGTCCGACTCGCTCTAGACCGTTTTTTTTTTCAATATTTCGTTACTTTAATACAAATCTTATTAAATTTTGTTATGATAGAAATACGACCTTTTGAACAGATGCTCCTCAATTCCCAATGCTAAGCCATGAACCAAAGATACAAGAGCCTTAATTAATCCAATAAATAAGAGTAAGACAAAGCAATCTAATGTGTATTCCCTACGAAATAAAACACATATTTATAGTCCTGCCTTAACATGATATAGGTAGTTCGTAATTCTCCATGCATGAAACACGGTGAGGTCAGGACAATCAGCCTGTATGCAGATCTAAACTGAAAAGCGGCTAGAAACGTACCTGGAACTGAAACATAGCGTTACAATGTTAGAATATGGCTAGAGATTTAGGACGGGTTTCACCAAAGCGTCGGTGTAACATTTGACGATTACGCAGGGTCTTAAACGTCCGCTAACTTTGGAGCAGGATATTTGGCTCCTGCTCAATGTTATCGTAACTTTTTAACCGACTTCAAAAAGGAAGAGGTTCTCAATTCATCTGTACGTTTTTTTTTTTTGTATTTTTGTTACGCGATTACGCAAAGACGGATGGACCGATTTGGAAAAGTCTCTTCTTCTTTGAAAGGGTATACTTCCTAGGTGGTCCCATATAAATTTTATTAACTTTGCTTGGGTAGTTTTTGAGTTAGCTTCAATAATGCGTCTTGTTCCACTTAGTTTATTTGGATCATGTTTTAATAACTTCCTATCACTGTTATTTTCACTGTTTTGTCTGTGGTAGTGGTATTTGAATTAGTGTGCGGTAGGTACCACAATTAAAAAGTGAAAAATAAAAACTTTTTGGCCAAAAATAAAACCGACTTCCAAAACAAAACACTGCAAAATGAAAAATAACTTTAATTTCGGAAGTCGGTGGCAAAAACGAAAATGCAAAACCAAAGACACCGACTACCGAAATTAAAGTTATTTTTCACCATCCTTCTAAACTTGCTGATTGGACTGTTTATATATTTTTATATTATATATTGTTATGTCTTATACAATATGTAACAAAAACCCAGTTGTTCCTTTTATCGACGTATACATTTACCTACACACAACACTGATGAAATTATAATTAAAAAAAATTAAGCATTCAAAATCAAATTATCAATTGTGATTCATTCGTTAAAATGATAAACAACAGCTGAAACGTACCAACTTGTGTAGAAAAATACACACCGGCGCGGCGCAGCGGCACCGATCAATATGGGAGTGGGAGGAACGTTCTATCTCTTTCTGGTTTCGCGTCATCGCTTCATGCAGAATTGCAGATGTAAGAAATCAGATAAACATTACAAATATTAATAATTAAATATTTATTTTAATTATTTTTGTTGAACAGTTTTTCTATAAATGACTTGCTTTATTACGTTTGTATACCGATTCTGAAAGCGTAGGTAGAAGGAACAACAGGGTTTTTGTTACATAATTTATAATATTTTTTTTATCGGGAAGTTTCTTGCGTCATCATCTTTTGAGACAAAGCTCGTACCGACTCAGGAGTTTTGGAAAGGGTACTGAACAATAAGTTGCTGAACTACCTTGAAGACAATGATCTCCTCAGTGACCGTCAATATGGCTTTCGCCGGGGACGGTCAACTGGCGATCTTCTTGTGTATGTCACGCACTGCTGTGGCGAAGCCATCGAGAAACACGGCGAAGCACTGGCTGTATCGCTTGACATCTCGAAGGCCTTTGACAGGGTGTGGCACGCTGCTCTGCTCAGCAAGCTTCCTGCTTATGGCATCCCAGCTGATTTTTGTAGCTGGATATCAGATTTCCTTAGTGAACGGTCGATTAGAGTAGTTGTTGATGGCTGCTCTTCTGACCTTATGGCTATTGATGCCGGAGTTCCTCAGGGGTCTGTTCTCTCTGCAACTCTTTTCCTGCTGCACATCAATGACCTGCTTCGGCCTGGTATTGTTGGGTACGCAGATGACAGTACAGTTTCAGAGAGATACTTGTCCAGCGCAAAAACCAGCGGGGCCGAAGTTCGTTCCTTGAGAGAGGCCATGGTAGAGCGGACAGATTTGACCTTAAGCTTTGTCTCCCAGTGGGGTGATGATAATCTGGTCTCTTTTAACGCCACCAAAACGCAGGCGTGTCTTTTTACCGCTAAAAAGAGTCGTTTCGCCCAAACTCCTACTTTTCGGGGTACATCTGTTCCTGTAACTGATCGACTTGAGCTCCTAGGCATGGAGTTGACATCTGGTCTCAACTTCGGCGCCACCATCGAGTACAAGGCCCAAACTGCGGCCAAGAAACTGGGCATCCTAAATAGGGTAAAGCGATACTTTACGCCTGGACAGCTTTTAACCCTTTACAAAGCGCAAGTCCGATCCTGCATGGAGTATTGCAGTCACCTTTGGGATGGATCAGCTAAGTACCAACTAGCCGCGCTTGACTCGGTGGAACGCAGAGCTAAGAGGCTCATTGGCGACGTAAAACTGGTGGATGTCAAGCTTCATAGCTTGGCTCATCGCCGCAAGGTTGCCTGCTTGTCGGTCTTCTACAGATTGTACTTCGGAGAGTGTGCCCGAGAACTCCACGACCTCATTCCACCGGCCCCCTTCTACCACCGGACATCTAGACGCACTGCCAGTTACCATCCCTACCTGGTTGCTATTCCACCAATTCGCACTAAGCGCTTCCAAATGTCTTTTATAATGCGCACAGCAAAAGAGTGGAACTCACTACCTGCGTCTGTGTTTCCGAACGTATACAACCCTAATCTCTTCAAAGTGAGAGGGAACAGGCTTCTTCTGGGTAAGCTCACTCCATCGTCGACTTTGTCTCTGTCACCTCTGACCTAGACTAGAGTCAAGAGCAAACCCATCACAAATAAAAAAAAAAAATAATAAAAAAAAAAGTGATCAAAGTACAGGAAAAGGGTTAACCAGCAATGTTATTCTTAACCATGAAATAGAAAAAAATAGTGGAAGTATCCATGCAGCTATCTGGCGTGTGTCACAAATATGCGGAAAAAATGTAAAATGATGAAAAAATGTGCAAAGAAAGAACACAAACAAAAATAATAAGTTGGTGAGTTGTGTCACATCCACGCAAAACAGCCATCACACAGCATTATGCTGTGTGATTGCTGCGACCCTGTACAAGACAGAGCCCAGCTCTGGTTCATTGGTTTCTTTATTGTTTGAGTAAATGACAGATTTAGTTAGCCTACGGCGCCGGCGCTGTGGAAGGCCAATCAAAGTTCAGCGATCGTAAGTCACTTCCAGCAACAGCTTTGTCGTTCCTTAGGACTCGAAGTCTTAAACGTTGTCAAAGTTAAAATCAGATTGTCTTAAAGTTTAAGACATTCTAATTTTAACTTTGACTACGTTCCAATACCTCAAGATTCACTTCATTCATTTTTTTTAGGGTTCCATACCTCAAAAGAAAAAAACGGAACCCTTATAGGATCACTCGTGTGTCTGTCTGTCTGTCCGTCTGTCATAGACATTTTGCTCCGTATCTAATGGACCAATTAAGTTAAAATTTGGTACACGTATGTATTTCTGTGACCCAAACACGGACGTGTAACGTAAATAAACGGGTCTCAAATGTATTTTTTTCATAATTTTAAAATAAATGATTTTAAAGTTAATTAAGAAAATAGACGAAAATTGACTATTTCCCCCTTATCTCCGAAAGTACTGAGCCTAAAATTTTGAAAAAAAAAAATACAGAAAATAGTTCAATACCTATAGATTACAGGAAAACCTATAAGAAGTCGATGGTCTTAAAACAACATGGTATATCTCTCAATATTGTGCATACAAACTTACGTTTGTTCTTGGGATACATCCCAACTACGGAACCCTTCATTGTGCGTAGTCCGACACGCACATGGCCGGTTTATTTTTAATTTCTTTGGCACTCATAATAGTCTTCCAACATGAAAACAGTAATGCCGCTTGCCGGACAAATCAGTCAAATAGTAATAGTAACATCCTAGCCTTCGCCCAACGACGTTGGGTTCGGCTTCCAATCTAACGGGATGCAGCTGAATACCATTATTTTACATGGAGCGACTGCCTATCGGACCTCCACAACCAAGTTACTTGGTAATACAATACCTCTTTTTAAGACTGGTTGTCAGCCTTTCGGGCTTCTGACAACCCATAATGACTGTCAAAAATCCACTAATGACAGCCGGGACCAACGGCTTAACGTGCTTTCCGAAGCACGGTGAGGTCTTGGTATGTAAACATGAGCACCCATCCACGGACCAACCCTGGCAAGCGTAGCTTAACCTGATGGATCGACCCGTGCGGCTGTTTTTAATAGTAATAGTAGTAAGTAGTTTTCCAAATGAACTCTTTCACAAGGCGATCTACTACAACTATAGTAACTGGCGTGAGTCGTGAGCACAACCTGACACCTGCGCAGTAATATCAATTTTTGGGTCTCTTTGGCGGAATGAAGAAGCCGGGGGGCGCCGAACTGCACGCGATTCGTTCGTCGGTCGATGCTCGTCGTCTATTAGACTCTCGCGTGTCATTCGGCTACTGTACACTTTCGTGCAATTTTAGTGACTTACGTTTTGGATTTTAATATTATTTATTTTTGTTATTTCGTATTTGTTAAGTGTCCTCTGGATTGAGATGATTTTTTGCCTTACAACCTAGAATGCTGCAAAGTATTCAAAACTTTGTAAAAACATAAATAAACAAAGAAAAACACTTATAATCAGACTAGCTTTTACCCGCGGTTTCGCTCGTGTTAATTTAGAATAGCGGCTTAGGGCGTGAAATAGGCTAATTAGGTACCTACTTAAATAAAAATTAAAAAATAAACTCTTAACACACTACTAAAGTTTCTATAATAATATAATTCAATTATGATTCGAATGACACGTGGCGCCATCTACTATCATAAGAACGTTATTGTTGTTGTGCTCGGGAACAGTACCTACTTGTTTTCAGGATGAAAGGTACCCTATGTCTGCTTCTGTACACGTGACAACGTATATACAAAATTTCAGTATGATCGGTTCAGTGGTTTAGGCGTGAAAAGGTAACAAACAAACTTACTTTCGCATTTATAATATTAGTTAGGATTATATTGTTTTATTGAGATAATTATATTTTAGTCACGAAGGCCTACAGCATTACTGTATCAAAGTAAAATTTCAAGTACCACTATTATTTTAATTATAGTTTATGTAAGTACTATCAACAATATTCCCATAAACGGCTCTGAATAAATTTGGCCGAAAGTGTATAAGGGCGAGTTGGCCCCCACTACTGGCCCATCTGTGGTCACGACTTGTGCCAGTTATTATACCTACGCGAGTCAAATCTTATCTTTTTCGGTTCCTTATTTCCCATAAGACATTACAGACAAAACTAACAAAACTAAATACAAACTTAAAACCACTTATACCACAACAAAACACAGCTCACACACAAAACAAAAATACCGACTATAACCGTCGATTCAAAATGGCGGCTGTCAGAATGTGAATGTCACTTTCACTGAGTTACAACTATGACAGTTAAGCTGTTAGTATACAATGTTACCTTTTACAGGGGAATTAAATAATGTGTGTTGCTTTTCCGAGACGATGTGACGATGTTTTACGAGCTGTGTAGAGATAAAATTCCACAATTTTATCTCTCCGTTGTCAGTAAAAAGATAGAAGCAAGCAGGAATATACAAGATAGAAAAAGAAAGATAAAAACAGAGAATATGAAAGTTAAGCATGTAGTTTTTTTTTCATTTAAGTATAGCATAATTATCAAATCCGAGAAAAATGTAGTTAAGTAAACAAAATCAGTTTATTAAAAAGCTGAACATAGCGTTTTTTCGACATTAAATGAGACAGCCCCCAAAATGCACAAATCTTCAAGACGTCATGAGTTATGATATTGTATGTTTCTTTATTTATTTATGTGTGGATTTTATATCTGGAAATAAAAAGATTTCATTTCATATCATAGTGTTTTAGCTTCGTATTATTACTTAATTAATAAATATATTTAAATAACATAAAACGGCCTTAGACCAATTTACATTAGTTAAATCAAATCTAATCATTTATTTCAGGTTAAAAAGAATCCATAAGAAAATTTGTACATGTCAACTTGTAAAATATATATTAAAAAAAAAACTAAACATACACACCAATTGAAATTAAAATTGAATTAAAAGCAAATAAAAAATCATTAAAATTAATTTCAAAATTAAAATTAAGATTAACAATTACATACATACGTGCTTACATACACTCTCCTCCTCTGCCCTGGGATGGGTGGTGACAGACTGTCAGACTCTTACTGACTAAAAACCACACCGGTATTCCCTTCCCACATTTGGATACCCCGGATCTTGGGAACTGGTGCGCCTTTCACGATCCCCGGCTGGTGGCGACCCGCCTTTACTGGCCACCTCAGGCCCGCAGAGGGAGTGTTGTGTAAGACTCCCCCCACGATGCCCGATAGGAGCGCGCGTGGAATACTACGCACCGCCGCCTCCGATCCTGCTGGATGAGGGGCGGTGGACGTCCCCGAGTCCGCCGTCCCTCCGGACCTGTTTACGCTGCTACTGGTCGGGAGAGTAATCTCAATCTCATTTTCCGCAGGCTCCTTCTGCGAAATGACGGTTTCACAGAAGGAGATCACCGCATCCCACGAATCAGCGCTCACGACCATCGAACGAGCGATGCCCGGCAGCGACAGGTCGGCTCCGAGTTTGGAGATTTTTCCTACCCCCACCAAACTCCCTAGTACACAATTGCTTAAAACATTTAAAAATCGAACCACAAATCAACAACCACACTAATTGCTTGTCCAATCATGAGCGATTTGTTCGACCAACCCACGGAGTACGCCGTGGACCAACCTCATTCAATACTGGCCGCCAAACATTCGTAATGTCGTTTGTGGATGCTATATGCTACGGAATACGATAAATGTCGAATACATGCGGGTGTCACATAGAATATAATTTAGACAGAAGATCAACCACGTCAATCTTCTATTCGTTCCAGGCATGGAATCGTCGTAGTGTTTCCAAATTCAAATTAATTTGTTGGCTTAATGCAGGTTTATGGGGTGTAACAATAAATTGGATTAAGTATTTACACTGTATTATTAGAGACCGCATAATCGGATTTATTTACCAAAAGTTATTTTTTGGCCAAGAAACTATGGAAGCGGCTTTTAATATTATTTTTTTCTTAATATTAATCCGTTTAGGGACGCTTTTGCTCAGCAGTGGGACAGTGTAGGCCAACATAAAAAATATATACATATTAATACCGGTTCTCCAGAAAATCCGGGAATGCACAAATAATCGGATACATGGTATTTAAAAAATACCGGGACACACATTCGAACTATTCGTATGCTTGTTTACTCGAAATAAAATTTTCACATGACATCCTGACGTTTGCTATGCCAGTTTGGCAAACTACTTTACATCATTAGCTAGCATTCGATTCCACAGTCAAAAACTGGCCAAGTGCGTGTCGGACCATGCACAATATAGAGTTCCGTAGTTGGGATGAATTTAACCCAAAAACAAACTTAACATTGAAGTTGATAAACGAAGTTTTCCCATACATTCTAACTGCAAATGTAAGTTTGTACGCACAATATGGAGAGATTTACCACGTTATTTTAAGACCACAGACTTCTTATAGGTTTTCCTGTAATCTATAGGCTTAGAAATATTTTCTGTATTTTTTTCAAAAGTTTAGGCTTAGTAGTTTCGGAGATAAAGGGGGGAATGGTCAATTTTCGTCTATTTTCTTAAAAACTTAAAAAAATATATTTTAAAATTATAGAAAAAATATAATTAAGACCCTCACAGTAAGCCCTTTCTTTTGACATGTCACACGGTATAGTTTGAAAAACTTTTTTTAATCTTCATATTTGCCCCCAAAATTGACCTCTATATTCAAAATTCATTTATTTACGTTACACGTCCGTGTTTGGGTCAGAGAAATTCATGTGTGTACCAAATTTCAACTTAATCGGTCTATTAGATTCGGAGAAAATTGGCTGTGACAGACGGACAGACAGACACACGAGTGATCCTATAAGGGTTGCGTTTTATCCTTTTGAGGTACGGAACCCTAAGAAGTACTAAATTTATCAATTCCGGAATCGCGAGATTTTACGATCGATACATAAGTGCATTCCATAGTAGCCAACATCTGAACGTAAGTAAATATACATTCGATTCTTTAATCAAAACTCGAAATTTGTCGAACCCGCATTTTGAAGCAAATCGCTAATCTATTGCTTCACATGTTCGAAAAATTTGCAATAAGTAAATAACGCAAATGAATTTGCTGAACTGTCAAAATAAATCCGATTACGATTGATAGTGTGTTATGCAATTACCCCGCCGGAATCCCGGGATTTTTTCAAAACAAAAAGTGCCTTCCATATTAGCCAACACCTAAACATTAGGTAAATATGCATCTGAATATACGATCTATAAACCATAACTTAAGAGGAGCTTGTGGCTAAGTAATAACAGCCGCACGGTCCATCCATCAGGTTAAGCTACGCTTGCCGGTGTTGATCCGTAGATGGGTGACCATCTTTACATACCGAGACTCCTCCGTGCCTCGCAAAGCACGTTAAGCCGTTGGTCCCGGCTGTCATTCGTGGATCTTTCACAGTCGTTACGGGTCGTCAGAAGCCCGAAAGTCTGACAATCAGTCTTACCAAGGGGTATCGTATTACCCAATGTAAAATACTGGTATTCAGCTGCATACGGTTAGACTGGAAGCCGACCCCAACATAGTTCGGAAAAGGCTAGGCAGGCAAACCATAACTTAAGCGGTGTGTTTTTCAATAGCAATAGGTTTATTTATTCAATTCTTCTACTTGGTGCCGCTGGCAGGACTGTGTTTCAGATTTTGTTGGCCCAACACTTCGCAACTTCCACGGCGTCGTTGATTTCTTCACTAAGACTTTTTGTTCACCGCACCGGGAACGGCAGGTCAACGAGAAACGAGCTTATACTGTCATATCAAATGTACCGTCGCTGTCGAATGAATCAAAAGGGCTTGACAATTCGTGTATTGTCGTCCGACGATTTCTGTCCAATAATGAGGGCATGGTAATCCCGTGCTCCCCTCGAAAATAAATGATTTTAACCTACAAAAAACTTTCGGGAATAGGGTCGCACACGCAACCCAATCGGGGTTGCGTGTGCGACCCTATTTCAGCAGACATAACCTTCTGCGCCTTACTTGCGTTACTGAAAACCTCCTCTGTACCCACAATAGGGACCTACAACAACGTAGCATGATGAATAGCGTTTACTAAGTCACATATGTCCGTGATGCGGTGAGAGAGCAGAATCCGAATCAAGCACTTTCTATGTTAGATATGAGAATAAAATGCTGTTGTGTTCTTGTTGTGTTTGTAAATTAGGTTTGTTCAATAAAGTAGGAACTCCGGTGTCGTCTGTCTGTCATGTTCGATTTTCTATAAAACTGTTCGATTCCCATATAACCGCCTCGACAACGAAAATAACGCAATTCGATTGATACCGTGTTACACAATTGCCCCGCTGGGTTCAATTCCCGGGTTGGGAAAAACTGTTATTGGGTTTTTTCATTAGGAGTTTCTTTAAGCCGTAGGCCCTGCGCCTTTTTATGAATTATTCCGATCTGTCACCCGGCTTTGTCCCCTTAGGAGGACAGATCGGAAAAAAAAATATCTGTCTCCCTGTTAGCAACTTTTTTTTTTACTTGTTCCAGATAGGAGTGAATAAAGTTCGAACAGTCCCCTCGTTGCTAACAGGGGGACAGATCATATTTTTTTCCGATCTGTCCCTCTAAGGGGACAAAGCAGGGTTTGCTCTTGACTCTAGTCTAGGTCGGAGGCGACAGAGACAAAGTCGACGATGGAGTGAGCTTACCCAGAAGAAGTCTGTTCACTCTCACTTTGAAGAGATTAGGATCTGATCTCTCTCCGGTCGTGTCGCATTGTCCCATCGGACTATGAAAGTGAAGGAACAGAGAGTGCATCTTTGTCTGCGCACGCACTTGTGCACTATAATATCTCCCGCGCCAAAGTGTACGCTGAGTGCACGCTCGACTCGAGCGTCCGGTTGGCGGGGCGTGCGACGTTCGTGTTAAACACATGCAAACACTCGCGAGTGTCCTGAGTGTCGCGAGGGGCGCTCGGTGAACGCTCTTCGCCGCTTGCACACAACGCTGAACGCCCCGCTGGACGCTTTTTCACTCGGGCCGTACACAAAGGCTGGTCTCCGCTGAGATTAGTCGCCGTAGCCGAAATTCGGTCTGAAGAACTTTTAATAAATTATTACATTTATTTTATGCAGAGTTTTATTATTTGATAGAGGAAGAAAAGCATAGCAGAACCCACTTCCAATTAAAAATCTTGACGCCATAAAAACTAAAATGAATAAAATCGTACTGGAAACGACATGTTCTGCTAGAAGATTAAATGTCAGTGTTTAGTAGTTAGAATAGTGTCAGTTTGGTACCAGAGAGCACTGGAATAAGCCGTTTTAATTAAGAGGCTTACAATTAGCAAATAACAAGCACCTGCTGTGTTTTTAGATAGCTAAGTAGTTATTTTTTTTTTGCGTTTCTTTTTAAATACAGAATTTAAGAATAAGCTTAGCAGATTAGTACGAGAACGAGAAGAAAATAACAGTTTGAAGTATTTTTACTTGGACTTCCAGATGTCTGTATGTGTGAACTCCTTTTTTTTTGTTTTGTATGTAGTCATAATAACTGGCGAAAAAATTATCGTATCGAGTCGGGGTTTTTTTTTGTTAGCTCTAGATTTATAACGAGTGATGCGGCTTATTTCATTACAATATCTTAGTCCGGGTGGTTTCTTAATAAAAATTATCTTTGTTAAATTAACAATTCAACACATGATTAAATAAAAAATATTTCCTATTTTTCTCGTGTAAAAACGTTGGCGCCACTTAATCCCTTTACAACGAATCAAAGACACTTCACATCACACAGATGTAACTTTTTAAAGCAGACCAGAATAAAACGAAGTCCTCAAAAATGGTAAAAAAATACATATAAAAACAGTCTTTGTCCATTGTACATTTTCAAACTCGTGGACTAAGTGTCAGAGGCGCGCACTTTTGGATTTTCCCATTTTTTCGTAAATTATTTTGAATAATACTCGTGACAAATTTTATTTACGAGTATTTACCTACGTGAAATAAATGGATTTTTCTGCACATATTGTAGAATACTGTGAATTACAAATCATATTTTTTAATTTCTGAACAGAAAAACTGGTCGTTGTCTTTCACAACACTACCATTGACGATTTATTATGAAAACCTAACTACGTAAGTAAACTGAACGAATTGTACTTTATCTTTCTAAACTGAAGGCCAACACAAACCTACTTAAAATAAACAATTTAAACTGCAACCCACAGATTTCCTGATACAATTCTTCTACTAACTACTTTAGTTTGCACTAAACAATACAGTTTCCTATCTGTTTCGCAACACTTAGGAAGTGCTACAAAAAGAACCAAGAAACGCTAAACAATACGAGTTAGGGAGCGTTCATTGTGACAAGCGGTTTGAGGCCAGCCGGTCTATTCTGTAAAAATCTCACCGTGTAAATTTAGGTGAGCTGTCATTCCACCTGATGCTAGGGATTGACACTATTGACAGCTCACTCCACGCTCACCTCACCTACGTTTTCACGGTGAGATTTGTACAGAATAGCACTGCACGTGTTATGCTTACTTTACAGGAGCTTGGTATTTGTCATTATCCTCTTACCAAGTCGGCTGTTTGATAAATAAATATAATCGGCTTCGATTCACTCACTAATTAGCACTGAAACAGCAGATTTACACGCAAGATTGGTACTAAACAGCCGGTTTACACGCAAGATTGGTATTAGACAGCCGATTTACACGCAAGATTGGTACTAAACAGCCGATTTACACGCAAGGTAGGTTCTAAACAAAGAGCTTGTTTTCAAGCTCTTTGTTTAGTACTTACTGTAAGTACTTACTGAGCATTATAGTTATTAGCTGATGTAACCTTTGAGCAGTTTACGCTATTGGTGTTTGGTAACCTTATGCCACATAACTGTGCAAAAAAAGTCCTTGACGTCCTCTACCAATGCATTCCAATATTCAAAACGATACGGAAAATTGCTAAGGACTTGTCGCTAACACGATCAAAAGAAACGTATCGCGGTAAGAGGCGTCTTTGACGCGTGCACGTGGCATGTTTTTTTTTTTTGTTTGCATTAAGTTTTGAGATCTTTTTCTGGCTTAATTAATTGAAAAAATAGGATCTTGCTGCCCGCAACCGCGCTGGTCTCCACACTAGTCACCGCGTGTTCACTCTGGACGAGGCTTAAGACTTAGATTTATTACGAAGGTAGCCTGCCGTGAGACCTGTAACTATTGTATCATCGCGTATCGGTGTGGGCAGTTATATAAGTATCGAGAGTGGTAATATGCTTTATATGGGAATTATACTTAGTTGGCTGCGAGTTAGTTTGATTATAAGTAATAATTAATCTTAGAGACTGCAAATGGATTGAACAATTGAACGTGCTTTCTTAGCATGTTCAAATGTTTTCACTACAGTCTCAAGGAGTATGTTACTTATTTAAAACGAGCTGCTTTTGGTCGTCGTCGGTCGTCCGGGTGTTTACGGTGTATTTTCTCTAAATTTTTTTTCATACAAACATTGTCCTGACAATTAAAAACACAAAAAAAAAAAAAACAGCCGAAACGGTCGAGCCGTTCTGAAGTGATGAGCTTACCTATTATTCGGCAATTTATTTTTGATTTATATAGATAGATTTCAATCTTCAGTGGTTTATTTTATGCGTCAACTGTTAGTCAGTTACGGAACTGCACCCTAATTGCGTAAAGCACTATCATTTTGAAGCAAATTGCTAATGCATTGCTTCATATATTCGAAAAATTGGTCTGCTCAACTACGTAACTAACGCAATGAAGGTTGTTGAACTGTCAAAATGAAACCGATTCCGATTGATAGTGTGTTACGCAATTAGGGTGCTGATTTATATCTTTTATAAACATGATTGAAATCTTTTGTCACATACAGGATGAAATTGAATTCACGGGCATCCTCTTAAAGGGACATTCATTATGAACAACTTTTGACCAAACCTGAAATTGCGAAAAAATAATTAGCTGTTCCCTACATTTATGTGTTCTAATTACTCGTCGAAAAGGGAGCAGCAGATTTTTTTTCGCGATTTCAGGTTTTGTCCCAGAGTAAAAGTTGTTCATAATGATGAGTACAATGACCCTTTATTGGGAATATAAGTAGTAAAGTTCTAAGCACTTCAAAGAAAAATAAAATTGCGTCGAAAATAATATTTGGTGATTAATTCTGAATATTTTCCTCAATTTGTTGCTATTTTATTTATTTATTAAAGAACACCAACAGCATATACATTCAACATTACTTTAGCGTATTTAGGAGGTATTACTGCTAATGTATACACAAATTATAGGTGTACATAACATTTAAAGAAAAAAAAAAGACATTGGACAGAAGCTGCTTATAAACTAAAAGTAAAATTTAAAATTTCAGCAAAGTTATTTATAACTTTAACAAAATCGAATTGAATTGTAGGTATACAACATAAAAATGGTATTTTGCTATTTTCCAACAATACCTTTACAAATAAATAACTTATCCCGAATCCTTTGTAACTGCTAACAAGAATGTTCCTTGACAAAATTTTGTGAAAATCTTGAAAAGATGTCCGCACTCCTCACTTTTACTATTTCTATATAAAATGGAACCGTCTGTTTGCCACAATACGCTGTCTGTCAGTGTCAGTAACTGGAATTCTACGAAATAAATGTGGTCACAGGAAATGTAGTTACAATGTGATGTTCGTGAAGAATACACATGACATATCTAGATATATAGAGCTATTGAGGCATGAAAGACTTAAGAGGATTGTGAAGTGCCGATATGCGGCGCGAGTCTTGGAGGCAATTACCTACATTTCATACAATTATTTACGTAAATAATGTTTCGGGTGATAACGTTTTCACCACCCTAAACCTTTACAAAATGAGACGTTTTTGGTCTCATTACATTCAATACATCTTAATCTAGGTCTGTACGTTTTTCTTTTTTAGTAGTTCTATTCAATATAATTAAAAAAAAATAAAAACGCTGAGGAAGTTTTTTTGTCAAAAATATAGATATTTAGATGCTAATAACTTATATCGTATGCAATATTTCTTTATAATAAAAACGTACGGACCTAGTTTTTCATTATATCTACAAAATTTCCAAAAAATATGAAAATTAGACTATGTTTACGGGTAGAAAAACGTTATCGCTTTTTGTATGAAAATATATAGCTTCACAATCCTCTTAAGTGAAGTCATTAAACTTATTAATTATTTAGTAACATATCTTCTTACTTGAGTGCTAACGTATAAAGTATTCTTAAGGGTGCGTTTACATTGGGCGAGTAAACAATACTGGTGTTTAAAGTATTTTGAATTAAATACTATGTCTGGGCTACTTGCTAGTAGTAACAGAGTGGGAAGTTAAGATGGTTCCGTATTAACTTTTTTTTCCTTTTAGTGATACTTGTCACCGGACTAGGTAATTAAATAAAGGTAATTAAAAAAACTACGTGATGTGGTTAACCGACTAGACGTAATACCTGTCACTTCAGTTGTCATGCTACGTCACAGTTGTACTCTTCAATTTAGCAACGTTATAATTCGTCGTACCTGTCTTCTTGGGCTCTTTACAATAGACAGATTACAAATTATTTTATTATTATTATTATAAATGTAACTAAAAATTGTGCTCAAGCAGTTATATCTACGAAGAGAAGTTTAAGAATAAATTATAAAATATGACAGAAATATGTACCTACCTAACATTAATAAAAGAGGAAACTCCCGTAAAAATCGAAAATAAATTTAATTTGTTTAAAACATATTTTTAAACAAGAAAGTGTCATTTATAAAAAGAACTTTTTTACGATGTGTTTATGCAGTATGCAGTTAAACGAAAAGGATCCAACCCACATTATATGTTATGTTATGTAGGTTGGATCCTTTTCGTTTAACTATGGACAACTGTGCTTGAGGTTTTTAAATTAAAGTCTCTTAAGACGAATTACATGGGTTTTTGTGATAATGACATAGTATGTGCGTGTGTTTCCCAGGAACAGTCGTGATCAAACCCAACTGTGTGTATTTCCCTGTAGGACTGCACTTATGCGCAAAAGTGTTTTTCATATGGCTCCAATAGTTTACAATAAGTTGCCTAAAAGTTGGAAGGAACTTAATAATCATCATCATCATCTTCCTACCCTTATCCCATGTTACGTGGGGTCGGCGCAACACGATTTCTTCTTCCGTTCTCCCTCAACCGTCACGCTATCAAAAGGAGCTTAATAATATAGGGGAGACCGGGGCGCGAATTAACAAAATTTATATTTTCAGTTGTAGCTTCAAACCGTCTAAACATTTTGATATGATTTTTGTGTTAAATGATGTTCAAACTATTCAATAACCATATCGTTAGTTTTAATTTGATAAGAAATTGGTACTTTTTTCAAAAAGTTGATTTTAGTCAGAAAAGTCAGAAGTTACTACTTACCCCGCGATCGGGGCTAGAATTAACAGTTCCGAGGTAAGTATTAACAAAAGGTGCAACAATTAACATTCTTGGTATTTTCTTCTATAATTAAAGAAAACGAAAAATAAGATTGATATTTATGTCACTGCTTTCTTCCCATATCCTTTCATTTGCCTTTTGGCCACACATCACACAACTCGCTCGCACGGCGTACTGCGCTGTATTATCGAAACCCAACCTGTACAGCACTGTCGTGGGGACAATTTCCGACAATCGCTAGTGCTGTGCTGTTTATAGTTTCTTAGATATTCGCTTGTTAATACTTACCTCTGTTAATTGAAGCCCCGGTCTCCCCTACACTTGAAAAGAAAACTTAAGACATATTTAGTAAATAAAGCATACTATAACCTTAACGAGAGAATTTACAATGACATAATTTAATTATTTTTGTATATTTTTATTATTTTTAAATTTATTACAATATTGTTATTATTCGTTAATTATTTCATTGTTATTTTAAGTGAATGTTTTATTAAATAATATTTCTTGACATTTGCACGTCACATCAAGTGGCAAACATGTATGTACCTAATAATGTTGTTACCATCTTGCATGCATGTCTTTTCTTGTATGTATGACACATAATATTATCTATCTATCTATCTGTGTGCAATTTTATTCCTGCCTAAAGCATTGGCATCGGGTTAGTCAGTATACTCATTACTGGAATAACATGTCAGTACTCTCCCAATGTGAACAGAGCTCCATATCAAAGTATAAGATGTTACAACACACTCCCAAAATTGCGACAATTAACAAAATTCAGTAGACACCAACAATTTTGAGGCCCAATAATCGATATCTCTCACTATGTCAATCCAAAATATACCTAAGTCTGACGTGATAAAGTAGATTTTTGAACGGAGGGTAGTGTTGAACAATTTATCACTTGAGGACATAACTCAAGACACTGCTATCATATCTGAGAGACAAGGTTATGAGATGCTTCATTTTATTACGAATATGGGGTAGGCAGAGGTCGTTCGTAATTTTAATGCGTCTTAATATTTAGCTGTCGAAAGGGGTTCATATTTCGGTTTTACGCTGTTTTTTCATGCTATTGATACCTACCTGTTACAAAACTGTATCCTCCATAATCATCGCTGAAAAGGGAAATTGTCTTATTCACCACACTTGGAAAACTAATATCATGATTACTGATTAGTGGTTACATTAATCAGTAATCAAGCAAAGTCGCAATGCCACAAGGTTGCCTGCTTGTCGGTCTTCTACAGATTGTACTTCGGTGAGTGTGCTCAAAAACTCAACGACCTCATTCCACCGGCCCCCTTCTACCATCGGACATCTAGACGCACTGCCAGTTACCATCTCTACCTGGTTGCTATTCCACCAATTCGCACTAAGCGTTTCCAAATGTCTTTCATAATGCGCACAGCAAAAGAGTAGAACTCTCTACCAGCATCTGTGTTTCTCATCAAAGTGAGAATGAACAAGCTCTCCATCGTCAACTTTGCCTGTCAAGAGCAAACCCATTTCAAAAAAAAAAACAGTGTGCTCGTAATTATTGCTAGTACGAGTAGATCTACGAACAGTAGTCCTTGCGAGAACAAACTAGGTAAGTTATTTAAAACGGGATATTTACCATGTTTTTGTTTCATCAGAAATTCACCAAATTTTTGTGAGACCAACCTAAAGTTACTACCTTTCAAATAAAAAAGTACCATCGTCATCGGATCTCATAATGCGGGCGGAGATAACCAGTAATCCCCTTTTAGCCTCTTTTTGGAGGAAGTACCCCTCCAATCAAAAAACCCCGACGACAAAACAATTCTATAAAATCGTAAAACCTGTATACCAAGTTTCGCATAGGTCAGTTGTAAAATAAGACCTGTAGAAAAGTAGCAAAAAACTGACAGACGTGAGCAAGTTTTGCCAGACTTGAAGCAGAGACGCTTCGCTCGCTCGGTCGATAATATATAGTTTTTTTTTCTGCCTAGCAACTATTTTTTCCCAACTTTGTTAGGGTCGGCTTCCAGTCTAACCGGATGCAGCTGAATTCCAGTATTTTACATGGAGCGACTGCCTATCTGACCTCCACAACCCAGTTATTGGGTAATACGATACTCCTTGGTAAGAGTGGTTGTCAGACTTTCGGGCTTCTGACGACCCGTAACGACTGTCAAAGATCCACGAATGACAGCCGGGACCAACGGCTTAACGTGCTCTCCGAGGCACGGAGGAGTCTCGGTATGTAAAGATGGTTACCCAACTACGGACCAACCGGGGCAAGCGTAGCTTAACCTGATGGATCGACCCGTGCGGCTGTTATTACTTAGCCACGAGCTCCTAGTATACAACGAAATTAATAATGTTCCCGGAGCCCGGCTGTTGTAGCCTGGAGTCATTCTGCGTAACCTTTTCCCAACTATATTGGGGTCAACTTCCAGTTTAACCGGATGCAGCTGAATACCAGTATTTTACATGGAGTGACTGCGTGTCTGACTACCACAACCCTGGGTAATACCTTAAATGAAGCGCTATGCGATTTCACTGTTTTTTTTTTTTTGTTCTGTGGGTAATATGATACCTCTTGGTAAGACTGGTTGTCAGACTTTCGGGCTTCTGACGACGCGTATCGACTGTCAAAGATCCACGAATGACAGCCGGGACCAACGGCTTAAAGTGCTTTCCAAAGCATGGAGGAGTCTCGGTATGTAAAGATGGTCACCCACGCCATCCACGGACCAACCCTGACCAAGCGTAGCTTAACCTGATGGATCGACCCGTGTGGCTTTTACTACTTAGCCACGAGCTCCTCTGTTGTAGCCCGGAATCTGGATTTAAATTTTTGAATGGAACTGAAACATAAGCTGGCGAAATGTGGTTGTACTACACCTCTAGCCATCGCTTTGGGGAATACTGGCGTGATGTTAGTTGGTACCTGTTCTGTGGTACATATTGTATATCCCAGACATAATCCCTGCGGGTGTGACCGGGGTTGCATTCTCTACATAGATAGAGATCGCTTTACGACCGAATTCGGTCGCTAAGTCATAATGGGGTATCTAGACGGTCAACATTACATGACAAGTACGAAAAAATCGCGTGATTGTCAAGCAATTTGGACAATCTAATGACCTCATTAGGACTTTGCGACCGAATTCGGTCGCAATATCCTTATGAGTGTCCCGAGACGCTCAAAATTGCTTCACAAGTACGAAAGAATCATGTGCTTGTCAAGTAATTTTGACAATCTAATGACCTCATTTGGACTTTGCGACCGAGTTCGGTTGCAATATAATTATGGGTGTCCCGAGACGATCAAAATTGCTTGACAAGTACGAAAAAATCATGTGCTTGTCAAGTAATTTTGACAATCTAATGACCTCATTAGGACTTTGCGACCGAGTTCGGTTGCAATATAATTATGGGTGTCCCAAGACGATCAAAATTGCTTGACAAGTACGAAAAAATCATGTGCTTGTCAAGTAATTTTGACAATCTAATGATCTCATTAGGACTTTGCGACCGAGTTCGGTTGCAATATAATTATGGGTGTCCCAAGACGATCAAAATTGCTTGACAAGTACGAAAAAATCATGTGCTTGTCAAGTAATTTTGACAATCTAATGACCTCATTAGGACTTTGCGACCGAGTTCGGTTGCAATATAATTATGGGTGTCCCAAGACGATCAAAATTGCTTGACAAGTACGAAAAAATCATGTGCTTGTCAAGTAATTTTGACAATCTAATGACCTCATTCGGACTTTGCGACCAAATTCGGTCGTAAAGCGATCGCTATCTATCTCGAGACAGCAGGCCCAGATGTATGAACGTAAATAAAAACAGCAAAAGGAGTATGTGAGGATTGTAGCAGATGGCGTTCTGTAGTGTCTGCCTACTCCCATAGGAAGGAGGCGTTAGTTTATACAGGACTATTTTTTAAGCAGTGCGCAAGTTTTCACAGGGTTTTCTACTCATGAATATGAACAACTTTCATTATGGGACAAATCCTGAAATCACGAAATAGAAATCGGCTGTTTCATATAAAAGTTCAATAACTACTCGACCAAAATGTATGAAACAGCTGATTTTTGTTTTCCTGTTTCAGGGTTGGTCCCATGATGTAAGTTGTTCATATTCATGGGGCGAACAACCTGTGAAAATTTGCGCACTGCTTAAAAAAATGTCCTGTATATGTTTTGTATGTATAATCCCTGAATAACATTTTCCACTTTTTTATTTCCTGTGGACAAAATGTAGATCCATCTATGAGTTCAAAATTGGCTCGAGCTACAAAAATGCTTGTCATCTTTTGCTAATCTGGAACATCAGTTAAGAAAAAGTTTGACTGATGTACCATAAAGTTGCAAGCAAACTGAGGCAGTTTAAAATTCAAGATGGCGCCAACGAAAATTTGCTAATTTTAAATTTGTATTTTTTTTTTACAAGTTAGTAGACACGATCGGTGTGAGTGGATTTTGTCGAGATTTGCCTCAGTTTGACCAGAGATTTATGAAAGTTTCTCCGAAAAGATTGCAAACACATTTTTGCGAGCGCCAAAATTGTTTCTAAGGGAGATAATTGAATAGAATAATATCAGCGAAAACCAACAGCTTTCAGCTTTTTCCTAAGATGTTTCGCAGTCGGGTAGGCAAAAAAAAGAAACTCATCTTTCATTGTTGACATTTCTGTTCAATGACCTGTAAGGGTCATTATCCTCTTGTTCACAATTTATTTGTCGCCGCGTGATTTTTCTTCGCATATTATGATATGTACCTTACGTAATGAAAAGTTCTTGTTGAACACCAAAGATTGGTTAATATCTTTTGATAGAGTGAAGCGATTGCGATGAATTAAAAAACTAAATGTTACTCCGTGTTATACACAATATTTGAGAATAAAAGTTAATCCTATTGGATTCGTTCTTTTTACGTGATACTGTAACAAAAAATCTGTCACAGACAAACAGACGAAAATTCTAAAAATGGTAGAAATGTCATCTGTTAGGTAGTCATTAACACCCCAACTAATTTTTTTTTTAATATTTTCAATGTACAGAAACGCCTCGTCTACAGATTTATTATATGTATAAATAACTAGTATTGTTTCTGCTTGAGTATAGAATCATTTTTTTAACTGAACAGACAGCTGTGCTGCTGGGGAGTTTGTTGCGCCACTTCTTCTCCCCAGCGAAAGCACGAGGAAGTGGTGAAGGGCGGGCGTTTTGGGGGACTGTCTTATGTAATTTGGACGTTCAAAAAGTGCTGATTCTCAGCCTAGTTTGAATAAATGACTTTTGATTTTGATTTAACGAAAATACGAAAATATGCTTGAATTTAACACAAATACCTACAACAGCTTCAGCTGAGCTTCAGTTACTCAGCAAGTACAGGCTCCTGCCTGTTAGCTTACGAAGAAAATACCTTGAAACTATAATTTTATATAAAATTGTTAGAAATAAATTTAATTGTATAAATCTAAGTAATAATATGATTTGTTATGGTGTACCAAGAACATTTCGCAGGCGACAAGTACGCGCAGGTACTCTCTTTGCGGTGAACTCTTGCCGAACTAATTCTGGCGAACGCTCTCCTGTCCGCCGTATGGTTGACTCATTTAATAGAACCTTTGAAAATATTGACATTTTTTCAATTGTACAATGAGTAGATTTAAAAGCCTCATCCGAACCACTTTATTAAATAAAACCCCTGTGTGTACCCTATCTGAAAAACATCTAACTTTCTAAGCTCATATTTTATATTATAACGTAATCCTTGACTATTAAAGCAACCACGATACAACCAACTACCGCACGTAAAACTCCTTAGCTCCTAGCGATTGCACTTGTTTTCCTTTTAAACTCTTATGTCTACCTGTGGACAGCGTTGTGGGTTATGTTATTACTAATGTTTATTGTTAAATTAGTTGTAAGCTCTTATAATGTAACTGTTTGCTGTTCCTTTTATTAAAAAATAAAAATAAAATAACAGTTACGTAGAAAACTATCTATCATACAATAGCCAAGTGCCATCAATCTTTTAAATTACCAATATTCCATATAAGAACATTAGGTGCTATAAACAAGATATTGACATACAATATCGTTCTTTAATAAAGAGCTTCTTCTAAGCGACGGAATCCATTACATCGATAACCGTAACAATAGAGGGACGCTCGTAAAAACCGAATATTACCAGATAATTCCGATTTCTTCGCTAAGATAAAATTCTCGGATATTTTTTTTACGTTGGAGTTCGTTTATTGGAACATTTATCATTGGTTATTAAGGGTATCTATGCTTGGAAATGTGACTGTAAGAAGTTGATTACTTACTTTAAAAATTAAGGCCGAGATCTATAAACGTTATTTAACATGCGTACCTACTTTTGCTAAAGCTTTGGTTTCTGAAAGCGGTTCCGTCATATTATAACGGCCCTCACAAAAATCTGTCATTATTCATTATAAAAATAATAATAATAAGTTTATTTGATATTACAAAAATACAAGAGAAGACATAGAGCACTTATAAAACAATAAACAAGCTAATACATCAATGACCCTCATGATAGGAAAATCCTGTCTTTTGGGAGGCATCCAACCGTCCATTAAATGCTAAACAATATTGTTTTTAAAGTAGAATCTATACTTGCAGGCATTTTCCTAAATAAAAATATTTTTATTCTATAAAATAAAATTATTAATAAAGTTTAACTGAAAAACATCCGTATCTGGAGGAGTTGAATTTAAGAGATGGGAAGTAGTCGTAAGTGTGATCTGGTGTGAGGATGTGTGTATGAGGGTAGAGGAGTGTTGGGAGGTGTGTGACGTGGTGTTGGATGATATGTTGTAGTTTATGGGTGTGGTGTGTCATTTTCACTAGTATTTGACTTTAAGTCAAACCCTGCTGCCCAAAGATTTAAATCGCTAGATTTGCTCTCACCATACTCAATCTCAAGAAAAAGTCGCCATACTGAGAAGAGGGAGCTCGCATATTGTTTGTTAAACAGCGTTTCCATGACAATCTAGTCACTGCGTCATAGTGTGTCACAGGCGTCAAAACGAATTAGAAATGCAACAATCTTTTGACGCGATCGCCCTACCACGATTGGCCCGAATCTAACGATTTAAATCTTTGCTACTGCGCCTTTTCCCAACTATGTTGGGGTCGGCTTCCAGTCTAACCGGATGCAGCTGAATACCAGTATTTTCCCCCTATCTGACCTACACAACCCAGTTACTGGGAAATACGATACCTCTTGTTAAGACTGGTTGTCAGACTTTCGGTCTTCCGCTGACCCATAACGACTGTCAAAGATCTACGAATGAGAGCCGGGACCACAGCTTAACGTGCTTTCCGAGGCACGGAGAGGTTTTGATATGTAAACATGGTCACCGACTCACCAACCGCGGTAAGCGTAGCTTAACCTGATCGATCGACCCGTGCGGCTGTTTTACTTACCCAAAAGCCCCACTATCTACATTAATATTCCTATGTCACGCAGTTTTCGAGTAAAACGTCTGTGACAGACAGGCAAACAAATTGCTTAGGTAAATTTAAGTATCGCCACTCCTGAAAGCAATAATACGATGCGTCTCTCAATTCAATCATTAACATTTAATAGTAACCAAGCACATTCGACCTTTACTCAACACCGTAACCTACGGAAGCGCCCTCAACACTGATTGTAGAGGAGACATCCACAATTTAACCGCTATTGTGTAAATCTGCCTCACCATCTACCCCCATTATTGTAAGGGCCCGTCCCGGATATAGCCTTGGCCTAAATAGCCCAACGCGGAACTGAGAAATGATGGAGGGGAAAGGCATATATATCGCTTGTCGTTAGAGTATGCTCAAATTGTGCATGTTTTTTTTTTTAATTATAGTAATTGATGGTCAACCCTATCGTGGTACCCAGCAACTGAATTGTAGAATTCAGATAGCAGTCGCTGTATCCGGTTAGACTGGAAGCTGGCACCAACATACATAGTTGGAAAAAGGTTAGTCTAGTTAGGATAAATAGATGGATAGAGATAGATTAGGTTAGTTAATGACTAAATCTGTCTATTGCTTACTACTGGTAAATGTCCATAATTATTTTTAACCGACTTAAAAAGGAAGTTCTGTATTCCACCCATATGCTTGTATGTATGTATGTTTGTATGTCCGCGATTTTCACAAAAACTAATAAACCAATTTTGATGATTCTTTCACTAACGTGATGTACAGTCAACGTCTAGAAGTCCACTTACACCGCAATGACCATTATCGCCTGCGGTATACGGGCTGCCAGTTCCCAATGTGTAGTATTGACAAACGTTCTTATAGAAGAAGGTCATAAGTACAACTAATATTGCTATGCCATAGTTTTGTGTGAGATTGCTAGTCGACTTCTGACAGTTACTGTACATAGTTTCAGGAAGATTTTAGTGTATAGTACATTAGGTAATTATTCTTATACAGGGTGGTGACAACATAACGACATTGAATGAAAATATGATCCCCGCTAGTCAACCAAAACACTTTACCATTACCAAATTAGGTATTACATCAATATTCAAAAATCTAATTTTTCAAACAAACTAAATGCGAAACTAATCAGAATGTAAAACAACATCCTTTATAATATTGTCTACTAACCTCATCTGACCTTGTAGGCACTGCACGTGAGATCGGCAATGGCGCACCCGTTTCGTCCGTTTTAGGCGCAGTTTCATTCATGTAAGTACAATAATGTACAAAAAAAATGGCGTGCGGCATTTATCCCCGCTCCGCTCACCGCTTGCCGCCCGCCAGCCCGCGCGACTTTTCTATCAGTAGGTTCACGTTTTAAAAACACTTAAATAAATCAAAACTTACTTCAATCATGGTACACTAAATTAAATTTTTAATTGCTGATTTGTCCACTTGCTGGTTTTGTTTTAGCAAGTAGGTAAATGAAATTGTTTTGATGTGAATGACCTAAATGAAACTTGCGTGGTATTGACATCATGTGTTAAAATTGTCAAAGGAAAAACAAATTCCTGCGGCTATACCCTTGATTATAATTTGATAAATTTTGGTATACGTACTACTACCGCGATACCCAGTATATTTTTTCAATTAATGTCGTATTCTCCCCAACACGCGGTATATGAAGTTATATGCATAAATGTCCTGTATCTATGGCATTTCTAAGAGGATTTTTGATGATTCTACTTTTCGTTCGTCTTGGGCTTATGTAATTATACATTACCTAAACGAAAAATGGAAAAATCAATTTACTTAAAAAAATAAATAAAAACCGTTTCTTCAATGCACCTTAGCCTGGCTCCGACTTCAGAAGCTGTTAGGTTTTGTATGAAAGTTATTTTTATCCTTTTAGGTTTTTGAAGTCAGTTTTTTTGATTTGACAATTTACTGTGGCGAGGTTGCAACTTCGACTTTCAGCTCATGAACGAGGGCTCCATTTAATAATTAATAGGTACGAATAAAAACAGAAATTGATGTTACCAAAATATTTGATTAACATTTGTACGATGATATTAGCAGGTGACTTTTAATTTGTTAGAAATACACCTGGGATAGTTTACCCTTGATTAGACGCGTTTAATAAAGGGTGTTAAGATGACGCATGAAAATTTTTAACCTAAGTTCAAAGTAATTATGTCACTGTGGCGAAGTTGTCAAAGAGCCTCGGACACCACGGCCTATCTTGCAGCCGGAGTGCGGGTCACTTAGCGCGGCACGCAAACATGAATGACATCATCCGACGAGCTCTTGTCACCGTCGGCGTTCCAGCTGTATTAGAAACCCAATGGCTTGGCACGCGACGATGGCAAGAGACCGGACGGCGTGTCTTTATTTTCATGAAAGATGGGTAGGCCTTTAGTGTGGGATGCTACGTGTGTTGATACGCTTGCGCCAACCCATCGTCCAAGCTCAGCGTGCTGTGCTGGCGACGCTTTTTTTTTTTTTTTTGTGGATGGGAAATCATCAAATAACTTCTCCCGCTCTGGGTGGAGCGGAAGGGCGTGTCAGACTTTTACTGACTAAAACCCACCCGTGTTCCTTCAGTTGCCTATGCCAGGGCCACGGTATCTTTTTCAAACAACCCGCGACCCCAGCGGCATCGGCCCTATTGGACCCCATCTTTTGCTGACATCTCTTTGAGGCGCGCGTGGAACACAACGCGCCGTCGACCCGGGCCTGGTCCTCACCGGACGGCGAGCTACCCACTACTCACCGTCCGCAAGCCCGCGCCTACGGTGGCTGGGAATCGGCTATCGATTCCCGCCGCCCAGGGCGTCTCCTGCGGCGACTGAGGGCGTGAGGCTGCCTCTCCCTCACGCGTTCCGCCTCCTCCTTCGCAAGCATTACCGCTTTGCAGAAGGAGGTGACAGCCTCCCATGCACTCTCGCTCCGCACCATAGCCTGGACCAGGCTCGGACGCGAGAGATCGCCGCCGCCGATCGCCTCCGTGAGAACACGGCGGTGCTCTGCCCAAGCCGGGCAGACCTCCACTGTATGCTCCACCGTGTCCTCTGGGCGATCTGGGCGACGCTGCTGCGGCTTCGGAAAACCTCAAGCGGCGTAAATAAATAATAACCTTATTGGTAATTATACTTCATCGAGCCGTTTGGGGTTGAAACCCTCAGCCGTGGGGACCGAGTGCTCAGGCAATCTCGAAACGGTTGGTTGACACTTCCCGTGACCCAAGGGCAGGCTTTTACTTTGGCCAAAAGCTAAGCATTCCATACAACGTGGCAATGCTGCCAGGGGTACATTACCAGTCGACAGCGATGTGGATGAATTTTTCGACGCCATGTTTTAGTTTGTGAATAGTTTTTTTTTTACTATTGTTTTTTTTTTTTAATTTTAGGCTCAGTAGTTTTGGAGATAATGGTCAATTTTCGTCTATTTACTTAAATAACTTTAAAACAATATATTTTAAAATTGTAAAAAATATTAATTTTGAACCCTCACACTAAGCCCTTTCATTTGATATGTCACACGGTACAGTTTGCAAAACTTTTTTTCATTTTCTTATTTGCCCCCTAAAATTGGCCCCCATATTCAAAATTAATTTATTTACGTTACGTCCGTGTTTGGGTCACAGAAATTCATAAGTGTACCAAATTTCAACTTAATCGTTCCATTGACAGACGGACAGAGAGTCACACGAATGATCCTATAAAGGTTCCGTTTTTCCTTTTTTGGTACGGAACCCTAAAAACGAATTATAAGTCAGTCATTTTTAAACACGCATGTAATCCCCGAAGAATTAGACAGGGTGTATCTATTGTACAAACACATTTTGCCAGTTATGGGAAGTCCTATGTAATGCAACCAGGGGACGAGCCTATTGCCATCAGCCAAGCTTAAATCCAGATTCCGGGTTACTGCAGTTATTGAGAAATTCCAGATCCTCCTCCTCCTTAGTCGTTCACTCTTGACAGAGTGGTCGTGGTTGATGTATCTGCATTTTCTTTGGCCAAAGCAGCCCTCGCGATGCTCCTCCACTTATTCTGGTCTTCAGTGTCTCGCAAATTCCAGATGGAAAAACCCAATTTTGCCAGACCTGGTATTCCGAACCTCATGCTCAGCAGTAGCGCTTGCCACCACTATAGCAACGAGGCAGTCTGAAATCTGTCTATCTGTCTAGCCTTTACCCAACTATATTATGTGGGGGTCGGCTTCCAGTCTAACAGGATGCAGCTGAATACCAATATTTTACATGGAGCGACTATATGACCTCCACAACCCAGTTACTGGGTAATTCGATACCCCTTGGTAAGACTGGTTGTCAGACTTTCGGGCTTCTGACGACCCGTAACGACTGTCAAAGATCTACGATTGACAGCCGAAACCAACCGCTTAACGAGGCACGGAGGGGTTGGTATGTAAAGATGGTCACCCATTCACGGACCAACCGCGGCATGCGTAGCTTAACTTGATCGGTCGACTCGTGTGGCTGTTATTACTTAGCCACAAGCCCCTCTGTCTTTAGTATGCATTAACGTAAAATTGCTGTCAGTTTCATGGTCCTTCAAGACGGAGCTTCTATTTCCATGATAAGCAGAATGTTTCTGTGCTATGTAACTTCATAAAACAAAAAATACTACAAGAAAGTGAATAATTCAATGTACCTACAGTTTTGATTACCTAATAATAAATACATATGCATTCGCGTTTTCAACAACTAAAATAAATCAAATAATAAAACATCAAAATATTTTAGTACACTGATATTTAATTTCAAAACTAATTATTCTATCCAGGGCTGGTCAATTATTTACTTATTTAATTTAATTTAATTATTTAATTATTTACTTATTTAAAATGAATTTTAAGGAAAACAGGGGCTTGTGGCTATGTAATAACAGCACACACGGGTAGATTGATCAGGTTAAGCTACGCTTGCCACGGTGGGTCCGGGGATGGGTGACTATCTTTACACACCAAGATCCGTCCGTGCCTCGAAAAGCACGTTAAGCCCGTTGGTCCCGGCTGTCATTCGTAGATCTTGGACAGTCGTTATGGGTCGTCAGAAGCCCGAAAGTCTGAGAATTAGCGGTACCAAGGGGTATCGTATTACCCAGTAACTGGGTTGTGGAGGTCAGATGGGCAGTCGCTCCATGTAAAATACGGGTATTCAGCTGCATCCGGTTAGACTGGAAGCCGACCGAAAGAACAAAAATAAATGAACTGGCTAGCTAAACTGTAAAATTGCTGCAGGTATTTCACCGACGGGCAAACGGAAAAATGTTTGAAAATACTTACTAGTATACTACGTATATTATAAAGAGGAAAGATTTTTTTGTTGGTTTGTACCGAATAAGCTCCGAAACTACTGTACCGTTTTTAACCATTTTTTCACCAATAGGAAGTTAAATTATCACGTAGAAACAGGCTACTATATAAATTAATTTTCAAAAAAATTAGAGATCCTTCTTCTATGAGTAAGGTAAAGCGACATACCTCTGTAACCTTATAAAAAGTACTAGGATTGCATGAATTCAATTCCTGATAGCAAGCAAAGCAAACTTATTTGATATTTTTGCCACAACTGCCCAGCATCCGCTAATCCACAAAAGGTCCCTTTCTCCTTTCCCTCAAATATGGCGAGGGGGGTAATGGCTGATCTTTGCGTTATGCTCGTGAACGGGTGCTGCTTTTGGTGACAGGTCGTCTTGCTGACCTTGGTTTTGTTTTGTTATTAGTAATTTAACTCGTTGTTTATTTTACTTCGATGGTCCTAGTTTATCATCTGTGACTTCGAGTTACGACTACATGTACGGCTATATGTAAGTGGGCACGCCCTTTATTACTGGAGGCTTTTATTTAGGTATAAAGTTCTGCTTACGTTTTTAGTTTTGTATTTTGTTTCTGTTTTCGATTTTTTTTTTGGTATATTGGCGTGTGCTAGCTTACTTATAGCAAATAATTTAATTTAATGTTTTGTGTTGTGTAATGTACCTACCTAAATTATTATGCGCAGTGTTATATATAATAGATTCTTTTTTTTTTTTAACTGAACAGACAGCTGTGCTGCTGGGGAGTTTGTTGCGCCAATTCTTCTCCCCAGCTAAAGCACTAGGAAGTGGTGAAGGGCGGGCGTTTTGGGGGACTGTCTTAGGCAATTTTGACGTTCAAAAAGTGCTGATTCTCAGCTTAGTTTGAATAAATGACTTTTGATTTTGATTTCAACCTGGTATGTGGGATATTCAATATCATCCACTTTACGGAGCTCAGTAAAAGAAGTAGGTCCTCGTACTACGCGCAGAAGGAGACGTAAATAGTAACACTCTGAATTATTCGGTTGCACAGTGCAATCAAGTCCAATCAAGAGTTCCTTGAAAACTCCAGGCTCGCCTTCCAGAGCAGTTCCACGTCGTCTACGGTTAAATACACCTTGCTGCTTGTTGTACGTGTAATAAAATGGAACCTCGTTATATAGAAGGAACTTCGCGTAATTATCTGTTTGGCAGAGGCGAAAGAATCCATGTTGTTTGTCTCGGATTATCTAACCTTTCGATGACATTTTCAGATTGAAAATATACTCGTTGCTCGTCCTCAAGGTGTACATCGAGATGGATGTCTCTCATGAATTGGGAAACTTAAAATACGCCAAACTGCCTCCGAGGAGCTTATGCATCGGCCAGATTGATATCTCGTGACTTCATCATATTCATTGCGATTTTTCAACGCGATCAATAATAGCTTGGTCACTATCTTTATTAACATACAAACAACGAATAGGGATGATGCCTGGGTAAAAAAAAAGAAATTCTATTTAGTCCGTCAGTCAGATAATAAAAAAATAATAGACACGTATTTTTTGGTTTATCATATTAATAAAAAATGACTTAGATAACTCGCATTAAATTTCGGGAGTGGGGGCTTGCTACGTCACTTCTACGTATAAAATCTACGAAGACGTGACGTCATGCCACATTTTAACTCAATGTATCGCCGTAATCTTTTGATTGCGTAGTAAAAGAAAAAATACGTGTCCAATATATTTTAATAATCTACATGACGGACAAAAAAACATTTTTTAGTCATCATCCCTATTGGAAACCATTAATTGGCCTAACTTTTGATTGGATCATTATATACACAATGTATCGCGTTAAGTTAGCGCGCGAAGTATGCGAAAATAACTACACTAAAACAACACACGATCTCAAAAACTTTACGTTAGTATCATTTCGGGTCAATAGATGTCGCTACATGTTACGTAATGAAAAGTTCTTGTTGAACACCAAAGATTGGTTAATATCTTTTGATAGAGTGAAGCGATTGCGATGAATTAAAAACTAAACGTTACTCCGAATTATACACAATATTTGAGTATAAAAGTTAATCCTATTGAATTCGTACTTTTTACGTGATACTGTAACAAAAAATCTGCCATAGACAAACAGACAAAAAATCTAAAAATGGTAGAAATGTCATCTGTTGGTTAGTCTATAACACCCCAACTATTTTTTTAATATTTTCAATGTACAGAAACGTCTCGTCTACAGATTTATTATATGTATAGATAACGAATATACGAAAAAAAAATGCTTGAATTTAACACAAATACCTACAACAGTTACGTAGGTCTATCACACAATAGCCAAGTGCCATCAATCTTTTAAATTACCAATATGTCATATATATTATACATTAGGTGCTATAAACAAGATATTGACATACAATATCGTTCTTTAATAAAGAGCTTCTTCTAAGCGACGGAACCCATTACATCGATAACCGTAACAATAGAGGGACGCTCGTAAAAACCGAATATTACCAGATAATTCCGATTTCTTCGCTAAGATAAAATTCTCGGATTTTTTTTTACGTTGGAGTTCCTTTATTGGAACATTTATCATTGGTTATTAAGGGTATCTATGCTTGGAAATGTGACTGTAAGAAGTTGATTACTTACTTTAAAAATTAAGGCCGAGATCTATAAACGTTATTTAACATACTTTTGCTAAAGCTTTGGTTTCTGAAAGCGGTTCCGTCATATATTATAACGGCCCTCACAAAAATCTGTCATTATTCATTATAAAAATAATAATAATAAGTTTATTTGATATTACAAAAATACAAGAGAAGACACAGAGCACTTATAAAACAATAAACAAGCTAATACTTTTGGGAGGCATCCAACCGTCCATTAAATGCTAAACAATATTGTTTTAAAAGTAGAATCTATACTTGCAGGCATTTTCCTAAACAAAAATATTTTTATTCAAAAAAATAAAATTATTAATAAAGTTTAACTAAAAAACATCGGTGTCTGGAGGAATTGAATTTAAGAGATGGGAAGTAGTCGTAAGTGTGATCTGGTGTGAGGATGTGTGTATGAGGGTAGAGGAGTGTTGGAAGGTGTGTGACGTGGTGTTGGATGATATGTTGTAGTTTATGGGTGTGGTGTGTCATTTTCACTAGTATTTGACTTTAAGTCAAACCCTGCTGCCCAAAGATTTAAATCGCCAGATTTGCTCTCACCATACTTAATCTCAAGAAAAAGTCTCCATACTGAGATGAGGGAGCTCGCATATTGTTTGTTAAACAGCGTTTCCATGACAATCTAGTCACTGCGTCATAGTGTGTCACAGGCGTCAAAACGAATTAGAAATGCAACATTCTTTGGACGCGGTCGCCCTACCACGATTGGCCCGAATCTAACGATTTAAATCTTTGCTACTGCGCCTTTTCCCAACTATGTTGGGGTCGGCTTCCAGTCTAACCGGATGCAGCTGAATACCAGTATTTTCCCCCTATCTGACCTACACAACCCAGTTACTGGGCAATACGATACCTCTTGTTAAGACTGGTTGTCAGACTTTCGGTCTTCCGACGACCCGTAACGACTGTCAAAGATCCACGAATGACAGCCGGGACCACAGCTTAACGTGCTTTCCGAGGCACGGAGAGGTTTTGATATGTAAAAATGGTCACCGACTTACCAACCGCGGTAAGCGTAGCTTAACCTGATCGATCGACCCGTGCGGCTGTTTTACTTACCCAAAAGCCCCACTATCAACATTAATATTCCTATGTCACGCAGTTTTCGAGTAAAACGTCTGTGACAGACAGGCAAACAAACTGCTTAGGTAAATTTAAGTATCGCCACTCCTGAAAGCAATAATACGATGCGTCTCTCAATTCAAACATTAACATTTAATAGTAACCAAGCACATTCGACCTTTACTCAACACCGTAACCTACGGAAGCGCCCTCAACACTGATTGTAGAGGAGACATCCACAATTTAACCGCTATTGTGTAAATCTGCCTCACCATCTACCCCCATTATTGTAAGGGCCCGTCCCGGATAGAGCCTTGGCCTAAATAGCCCAACGCGGAACTGAGAAATGATGGAGGGGAAAGGGCATATATATCGCTTGTCGTTAGAGTATGCTCAAATTGTGCATGTTTTTTTTTTAAATTATAGTAATTGATGGTCAACCCTATCGTGGTACCCAGCAACTGAATTGTAGAATTCAGATAGCAGTCGCTGTATCCGGTTAGACTGGAAGCTGGCACCAACATACATAGTTGGGAAAAGGTTAGTCTAGTTAGGATAAATAGATGGATAGAGATAGATTAGGTTAGATTAATGACTAAATCTGTGTATTGCTTACTACTGGTAAATGTCCATAATTATTTTTAACCGATTTAAAAAGGAAGTTCTGTATTCCACCCATATGCTTGTATGTATGTATGTTTGTATGTCCGCGATTTTCACAAAAACTAATAAACCAATTTTGATGATTCTTTCACTAATGTGATGTACAGATAACGTCTAGAAGTCCACTTACACCGCAATGACCATTATCGCCTGCGCTATACGGGCTGCCAAAGTTGCCAATGTGTAGTATTGTCAAACGTTCTTATAGAAGAAGGTCATAAGTACAACTAATATTGCTATGCCATAGTTTTGTGTGAGATTGCTAGTCGACTTCTGACTGTTACTGTACATAGTTTTAGGAAGATTTTAGTGTATAGTACATTAGGTAATTATTCTTATACAGGGTGGTGACAACATAACGACATTGAATGAAAATATGATCCCCGCTATTCCACCAAAACACTTTACCATTACCAAATTAGGTATTACATCAAAATTCAAAAATCTAATTTTTCAAACAAACTAAATGCGAAACTAATCAGAATTTAAAACAACATCCTTTACAATATTGTCTACTAACCTCATCTGACCTTGTAGGCACTGCACGTGAGATCGGCAATGGCGCACCCGTTTCGTCCGTTTTAGGCGCAGTTTCATTCATGTAAGTACAAATGTACAAAAAAAATGGCGTGCGGCATTTATCCCCGCTCCGCTCACCGCTTGCCGCCCGCCAGCCCGCGCGACTTTTCTATCAGTAGGTTCACGTTTTAAAAACACTTAAATAAATCAAAACTTACTTCAATCATGGTACACTAAATTAAATTTTTTATTGCTGATTTGTCCACTTGCTGGTTTTGTTTTAGCAAGTAGGTAAATGAAATTGTTTTGATGTGAATGACCTAAATGAAACTTGCATGGTATTGACATCATGTGTTAAAATTGTCAAAGGAAAAACAATTCCTGCGGCTATACCCTTGATTATAATTTGATAATTTTTGGTATACGTACTACTACCGCGATACCCAGTATATTTTTTCAATTAATGTCGTATTCTCCCCAACACGCGGTATATATATGCATAAATGTCCTGTATCTCTGGCATTTCTAAGAGGATTTTTGATGATTCTACTTTTCGTTCGTCTTGGGTTTATGTAATTATACATTACCTAAACGAAAAATGGAAAAATCAATTTACTTAAAAAAATAAATAAAAACCGATTCTTCAATGCACCTTAGCCTGGCTCCGACTTCAGAAGCTGTTAGGTTTTGTATGAAAGTTATTTTTATCCTTTTAGGTTTTTGAAGTCAGTTTTTTTGATTTGACAATTTACTGTGGCGAGGTTGCAACTTCGACTTTCAGCTCATGAACGAGGGCTCCATTTAATAATTAATAGGTAAGAATAAAAACAGAAATTGATGTTACCAAAATATTTGATTAACATTTGTACGATGAAAATAGCAGCTGACTTTTAATTTGTTAGAAATACACCTGGGATAGTTTACCCTTAATTAGACGCGTTTAATAAAGGGTGTTTGGATGACGCATGAAATTTTTTAACCTAAGTTCAAAGTAATTATGTCACTGTGGCGAAGTTGTCAAAGAGCCTCGGACACCACGGCCTATCTTGCAGCCGGAGTGCGGGACGCTTAGTGCGGCACGCGAACATGAATGACATCATCCGACGTGCCCTTGTCACCGTCGGCGTTCCAGCTGTATTAGAACCCAATGGCTTGGCGCGCGACGATGGCAAGAGACTGGACGGCATGTCTTTATTTTCATGAAAGATGGGTAGGCCTTTAGTGTGGGATGCAACGTGTGTTGATACGCTTGCGCCAACCCATCGTCCAAGCTCAGCGTGCTGTGCTGGCGACGCTGCTGCGGCTGCGGAAAACCTCAAGTAGCGTAAATAAATAATAACCTTATTGGTAATTATACTTCATCGAGCCGTTTGGGGTTGAAACCCTCAGCCGTGTGGTCCGAGTGCTCAGGCAATCTCGAAACGGCTGGTTGACACTTGCCGTGACCCAAGGGCCGGCTTTTACCTTGGCCAGAGGGTAAGCATTGCCATACAACGTGGCAATGCTGCCAGGGGTACATTACCAGTCGACAGCGATGTGGATGAATTTTTCGACGCCATATTTTAGTTTGTGAATAGTTTTATTTAAGTTTGGATATAATTTTGTTATTTTACTATTTTATTTTTTTTAATTAAAATTTTAGGCTCAGTAGTTTTGGAGATAACGGTCAATGTTCGTCTATTTTCTTAAATAACTTTAAAACAATATATTTTAAAAATATAAATTTTGAACTCCCTAAGCCCTTTCATTTGATATGTCACACGGTACAGTTTGCAAAACCTTTTTCATTTTCTTATTTGCCCTCCAAAATTGGCCCCCATATTCAAAATTAGTTTATTTACGTTACACGTCCGTGTTTGGGTCACAGAAATTCATAAGTGTACCAAATTTCAACTTAATCGTTCCATGGACAGAGAGTCACACGAATGATCCTATAAAGGTTCCGTTTTTCCTTTTTTGGTACGGAACCCTAAAAACGAATTATTAGTCAGTCATTTTTAAACACGCATGTAATCCCCGAAGAATTAGACAGGGAGTATCTATTGTACAAATACATTTTGCCAGTTAGGGGAAGTCCTATGTAATGCAACCAGGGGACGAGCCTATTGCCATCAGCCATGCTTAAATCCAGACTCCGGATTACTGCAGTTATTGAGAAATTCCAGATCCTCCTCCTCCTTAGTCGTTCACTCTTGACAGCGTGGTCGTGGTTGATGAATCTGCATTTTCTTTGGCCAAAGTAGCCCTCGCGATGCTCCTCCACTTATTCCGGTCTTCAGTGTCTCGCATATTCCAGATGGAAACCCCAATTTTGTCCGACCTGGTATTCCGAACCTCATGCTCAGCAGTAGCGCTTGCCACCACTATAGCAACGAGGCAGACTGAAATCTGTCTTTAGTATGCATTATCTGTCTAGCCTTTACCCAAGTATATTATGTTGGGGTCGGCTTCCAGTCTAACCGGATGCAGCTGAATACCAACATTTTACATGGAGCGGCTGCCTATATGACCTCCACAACCCAGTTACTGGGTAATACGATACCCCTTGGTAAGACTGGTTGTCAGACTTTCGGACTTCTGACGACCTGTAACGACTGTCAAAGATCTACGAATGACAGCCGAAACCAACCGCTCCGACAACAATCCGAGGCACCGAGGGGTTGGTATGTAAAAATGGTCACCCATCCACGGACCAACCGTGGCATGCGTAGCTGAACTTGATCGGTCGACTCGTGTGGCTGTTATTACTTAGCCACAAGCCCCTCTGTCTTTAGTATGCATTAACGTAAAATTGCTGTCAGTTTCATGGTCCTTCAAGACGGAGCTTCTATTTCCATGATAATCAGAATGTTTCTGTGCTATGTAACTTCATAAAACAAAAAAATACTACAAGAAAGTGAATAATTCAATGTACCTACAGTTTTGATTACCTAATAATAAATACATATGCATTCGCGTTTTCAACAACTAAAATAAATCAAATAATAAAACATCAAAATATTTTAGTACACTGATATTTAACTTCAAAATTAATTATTCTATCCAGGGCTAGTCAATTATTTAATCAAAGAATCAGCATTGCCATCCAACTTGGCAATGCTGCCAGCCTTTTGGGCACTTTTCCCATTGACAGCGATGCGGACAAATTTGCTCTCTTCTCTTTATAGGCTTGTACATAATAATAATAATATATATTTTTTAGCGTTACATTGTATCAGGTTGGCGGGAAAATATTGCACAAGAAATTGTAAATTACTAGAATTTTCCGGAATATTTATATTGTAGAAGATTCTCGAAGCTATCACATCAAGGCTATATAAAGGCGCGCTAGTGAGGATTCGGTTAGTTTGTGAAAATGATTTGTGAATATCAACTTCGAACGATCATCTTTTACGAGTGGCGTCAGGGACACAACGTGAGTGTGGCTACCGCTAACATCAGCAAAGCGTTCAGATAAGCCACTGGTTTGCTCGCTTTGCATCGGGAGATATAACTCTTGAAGATCACGAGCGATCTGGGCGACCATCCACCTACGACGATGAGGAATTACTCCGCTGTTTAAAGGCTAATCCAGAAATAAATACGCGTGATTTGGCAGAGACTCTTGGCTGTCATCATTCGACCGTCGAGGCTCATTTACACAAACTCGGCTATCGTAAAGTAATGGCACGATGGATTCCACATCAACTAACTGACAGTCATCGTCAAGTCAGAGTTAGTATTTGTGATCGCTTCTTTTTCAGCCACAACGGAAGGAGTTTATTGAAGATCCGGTAACCGGCGATGAGAGCTGGATTATCTATGATAACCTATGATAATCTATGATTATCTATGATTATCTATGATAACAACACACGGCACGCCGTCTGGCTTCCTTACGACGCTGAGCCAGCAACGCAACCAAAGCCGAACCGTCAATCACGCCAGCATTTTCTCTCCGTTTGGTGGGATGCGAAGGGCCCACTCTATTACGATCTTCTCCCTGCAAGAAGGACGATTACGACTTCCATTTATACTGAACAGCTTCAGAAACTGGCGGACGCAATAAGAGAAAAACGACCGAGACGTAAATGTTCACTTACTCCATGATAATGCGCGACCTCATGTCGCTTCGGAGACTCAACAAAAAATCGTAGAGCTTGGATGGCACCCGGTTGCCCACCCACCGTACTCACCGGATCTCGCGCCATCCGACTATCACTTGTTCCGACCACTAAAGCTTTATTTGCGTGAGAAAAAATTCCAAAACTACGAAGACCTCAAAATGGCAGTGGACAATTTCTTTTCTGCACAGCCTCCGGAATTCTGGGCGCAGGGCATCAACAATCTACCAACTAGATGGGCCAGAGTAATAGAGTTATTTGGGGATTACATTACTGATTTGTAAATAACAAAGTTATCAATAAATTCATTAAGTCTTATATTTTGGTGTAAGACTTTTCCGCCAACCTGATATATTGTATTTAAGATTTACATCGTGTAAACAAATATAGTTTAAGGGGAAGCGCCAGGGTAGCCCGCGAAATTCAAATTTTCTTACGTTTTTTGCAATTTGCAAGTTAGTCTTAGGTTGTATGTTCATTAAAGTATGATTCGCGACCTGAACAAATATGTATTTACATAATTATAATCATTAGAATCAGTAACCCAACTCCATAAGTTAGTATAATCCTAAATTTCAAGATTTCATGAAATAGTCGCTCAATAGGATTACCTGGTCTTAAAGAGTTGTATTGACGACTTTAATGAGTACAGTTCTATAAATACATATTAGTTAATACGGTCGCGAATCATATTTTGATCAACATACAACCTAATACTGACTTGAAAATTGCAAAAAATATAATAGAAAATTTTAATTTCGCGGGCAACCCTAGCTCTTTCGCCTTTAAATAAAATAATTAACATATTGTATTCTCAGAGGAAAGTATTATGTATTGTCGCACATACAAGACTTACCCGAATGCGTTACATAAGTGAGGTTATGCACGCGATGCCAATGCTCTGTAACAAGAAATGAAATGTGTGTTTGTATTGACAGAACAATGTAGCGAGTTTATTATAGATGGTGGAAAGTTTAACCTCTATGCGGTTATTGGGCTCGATTATTTATTTATTAAGGGACAACAAACAGCAATGTAACAATAAGTAAACATAGGTTTGAACTCAATAACAGAGGTAACAAATAAACTACCCACAACTAGGGTTGCCATACGTCCGGAATTTTCCGGACTTGTCCGGTAATATTGGTCTTTGTCATGAATGCGGAGGGAATCCTAAACTGTCCGGAATTTCTGCAATTTAATTAAAGAGTGAAATATATTATTTTATAAAACAAATACATTTTTGCATTTCAAATTAAAGTAATAATCAATTAATTAATAAGTAATTATTCATTTTACTGATATTTAGTGCTCCCATAAATGTTCTTCAGCACTTCCCGATCTTTAAAATAGTTTTGTAGAACATTTCGCATCTCAATTTTTTTTTAAAATTAAGTCAGGATTTTTAATCAAATTCCGGAATTTCCTCCGAAATTTGGATTTTTTGATCTGGCAACCGTACTCACAACGTTATCCACATATTACTAAACAGATCTACTAGTTGTTAGAAAGAACAATTTATAAATAAACGGAATAAAAGTAAACATTACTAAATGATTAGGGTTCTGATCACTTAAGGTGAAAGCATTTTGGTAGCCCGCGAAATTTAAATCAAATTTTCTTAGGTTTTTTGCAATTTACAAGTCGGTATTAGGTTGTATGTTGATTTGAATATGATTCGCGACCGTAACAAATCTGTATTTATAGAATTATAACCATTAAAAACATCAAACCAGTTTTCTAAGTTCATATAACTGTATTTAATGACTATTTCATGAAATCTTGACATTTGAGGTCTTTTCTTACTTATGAAGTGGTATTACTGATTCTAATGATTATTATTCTGTAAATATATGATTGTTACTGCATAGAAACAATTGGACCGTGTTATTCAGAAAGCAGCCATGTCGAGCAAAATACAAACAGAGTTATAAGCATTTTTCTGTCGAGGGCTGCATTATGGATGTATGGACATGGCTTCATTTGACGGCTCATATCTCCGTGATAAATAGAGATATCGACATGGCTGTTTTTGCAAAAAATCTTGTATGTCGAAATTAGAATGGGTGTGCCATTTGGCTGCTTTCTGCATAACTAGGTCCAATTTCTTTTCTAAATATAGCCTTGCTGGGAAACATAATATCAGATGAGCCAAACTGCCTATTTATAGTGTCAACCAATCGACGCAGCGGTGAGTGTACGACTGAGTTGATTCAGGTGGTTGGATCAGGTAGCACAAACTGTTCACTAGATCAGTACAGAACAGAGATTGCTTGAAATTATTCTAACACCTGATTTCAACAAGTGACATTTGGATACTGATAGCGGATATATGTTACATGTACATGTTTCGAAGTCTCTGACCTAATGTTTGCGTTGGTAAGCTATAGAAATTGGATGTATACAAAGTGGTAATTTAAATTACAACTTTTACTATGGGACCAAACCTGAAATGGCGCAAAAAATCAGCTGTTCCATTGCATAACTCGTCAAAATGTAGGGAGCAGGTGATGTTATTTTTTGGTATTTCATATTTTGTCCTATAGTAAAAGTTGTTCATAATGATGAGTACAATGACTCCCTAACCCCTTAACTGCCGAGTTAAACACATAAAAAACCATCATAGGTAATGTTAATGTGTGCTCGAATGTCAACCGAATCCATAGGTTCACAACTAGGTACTTAAGCCCGCGGTCGCCATCGGATGATAATTTTCTACGTTTTTATATATATGATATGATAAATATTTTATATATTTTAGTAATATATAATATATATAAATTATCCCACGGGAACGCACTACCGGTATCCAAAGTATCCTATGTCCTAATCCGCATGTGCCAAATTTCATCCAAATACGTTCAGCGGTTTTAGCGTGAAAGAGTAATAAATAAACAAACTCACTTTCGCATTTTATAATATTATGAATAACCGGTCTATCGACACTCTAGGTTAAAAAAAGCACTACTAAAGTTTCTATAATAATATAATAAAATCAATCTTGATTCGAAAGACATGTGGCGCCATCTATTATCATAAGAAAGTAATTGTAGTTTTCCTCGGGAACAGTACTTTTTTTCGGGATGAAAGTACCCTATGTCCATTTCTGTACACGTGACAACGTTTATGCAAAATTTCAGGATGATCGAATCAGTGGTTTAGGCGTGAAAAGGTAACAAACACACTTACTTTCGCATTTATAATATTAGTTAGGATTTGCCTCCTATTTATTTATTTATTTATTTACGTTACACGTGTTTCTGTCACAGAAATTCATAAGTGTACCAAATTTCAACTTAATCGGTCCAATAGATTCGGAGCAAACTGGCTGTGACAGACAGACACACGAGTGATCCTATAAGGGTTCCGTTTTTTTTTCTTTTGAGGTACGGAACCCTAAAAGTAATTTGAAATAAACGTACCATAGTGAAGTAATTTCAATAGATTTACTTATTAATATTTATGTCTATTACATTTCGATTTTTAATATTTTAGGTACCTAAGTATGTACGTCCTTCAAGAAAAACATCACTTGTCAAAGCTGTTTTAATGAGTATTAATGTTTTGTGTCTCAGTTTCCCATAATGTGCTAACAAGGAATCGAATCGAAAGAAAAATTATTAAAATTTACATTTCAAAGACATTTCAACATCTTTTGAATATCATCATTAAGTGCCTACTGCTCCTTAGAGCAAGTTATATTACACTGGTGAGCCATCCCTGCTTCACACGGTTTTTAACCGACTTAAAAAAAGGAGGTTATCAATTCGACGTGTATAGTCATGTATTGTACCTATGGACGCTTGTACCTTTGGACATTGATTATAATTAACAAAACTGGCAGTACTAAAAATATAATATTGCAACACTGTGGTGGCATTTTTATTTTCTAGCAACACCAGTGAGTGGCGTGACGCTATCGGTGTTGTGTGCAGTGTGAGGCCATTTTGGAGATAGTCTTAAATGTCCATAGGTACAATACATGACCCTACGTATGTAATATTAATCAATTTATTCACATATAGTAGGGCTTCCAAACAAAAACAAAATTTTATAGATGTATGTATGTTTATAAATGTTTGTATGTATGTATGTTTGTCCACGCATTTCTCCGAAACTATTAATCGGATCGTGACCATTTTATTGGCTTACATTTACTGCAAATTAGGGAACAGTGTAAGTTTCATCAAAATCGGGTCAGTAGATTTCAAGATAATGGACCTGTAAGTGTGACGGCCTGGCTTATTGATACGAGCTACGGGTGTGGTATCAAGGGTGGTGTCTTCTCTAAACCTTGGTCAAATTCTAGTGCAATATTTATAACAAAACTATTCTACTTATTACAAATACTCCAGTTTTTACTAAAAACGAAATAAAAAAAAATTAATCGACATCAAAAACAAATTAACTCAAAATTACGAAATAAATTTAATTTCGGAAGTCGGTGGCAAAAAACTAAAATACATATCTCATAACACCGACTTCCGAAAATAAAAGTTATTTCATAATTTTGAGTTAATTTCTTTTTGAAGTCCATTTAATTTCTTTTTAATTTTTTTATTACAACTTGAGAAAACACCAAGATTTCTTTATATACTTACGTAAGTTTACCTACCCATAGAATTAATACGCTCATTACTCTAAGTACAGCCCGCGGCACGTAAGTTGGCAAGAGTCGTTAGATGCGCAGAAGTCATTTTTTAGATCTCTTTGGTCGCGAGCGGGATGCGGGGAACGAGGTAGCATCGTTCCGAGCGCGCGATTGGTTGGTCAGTCGACCCTTGTCTCTCGCGTCGTGTCCACGTTCCATTCGCTCCCGAGTACACTTGCGTGCACTAAAATTGTAACATTTGTTTTTGTTGAGCTTTTGTTACAAGTACTTGTTATTGTTTTGTTTGAATTTTTAAATTTAGATAATGCCACAAACAAATACCATTTTACGTAGACATGCCAGAAAAATGGTTTATGATGTGTACTGTTACATATTTTGATGAATTATGCGAACATAAATGTACTGAACTGCTGATTTTTTTTTTCGCAATTTCAGGTTTGGTCCCATAGTAAAAGTTGTTCATAATGATGAGTACAATGATCTCTTAAGAGGTTGTTGGTGTTTTACAAATAACCCTGTATATTTTATTTATTACTCCTAATATAATTCACGAATTCTTCTCCTTTCTTTAACTTTCTTCTAAATAGTTATGTTTAAAAATAAATTATGGTAATAACCACAGAATAATGAGAAGCAATAAAAGTGACCATGTTTTTGTTGCAATAAGTGTAGCATGCGCGAACTTACCCCCACTACGCCAAAACCTTGCCAACTTACGTGCCGCGGGCTGTACCTACCTTTGATCTTTGACAGTCGTTACGGGTCGTCAGAAGCCCGAAAGTCTGACAACCAGTCTTACCAAGGGGTATCGTGTTACCCAGTAACTGGGTTGTGGAGGTCAGATAGGCAGTCGCTCCATGTGAAATACTGGTATTCAGTTGCATCCGGTTAGACTGGAAGCCGACCCCAACATTGGGAAAAGGCTAGGCAGATTTTTTACTCTAAGTACCTACCTATGAAATTGTCGAATTGTTTATGAATGGTCTTTACCTATGAAATTGCCGATTTTTTGATACCGGCTATTGTGAAGATCAATATCTTTCATTATATTTACAATTCCAAATTCAAATTAATTTTATAAAAAATGTTGTTGTTTTGTTTTCCCGCCGTTCGATTTTTCTTTGATATCGATGTTTCTGTAACCATGGAAAAATTGACATTGCGCGCTATTTTCGAATACGAGTTCCGTCGTGGCACCAACGCAACACAGACAGCACGCAATATTAACGACGTGTATGGACAAGGTACCGCAAATAAAAGCACGGTGCGTTTTTGCTTTCATTCTGGAAATTTTGATGTCAACAATGAGGCTCGGCGAAAAATTTCAAAACCAAATTTCAACGCCTTTAAAGAATTTATCGATTCTCGTTCCCAGGATATCTATAGCAGAGGCATCAACGAACTTTCATTAAAATGGCAAAAGTGCATCGACAAAATTTCTTTTAAAAAAAATAGGCAATATCATAGGTAAAGACCAGCTCAGCAATTTCAGCTTGTTACGAAACCAATTCATCCTTACCCTCGTAGGTACTATACTCGAATCGCTTTGCCGTGGCAATAGCGGTCATTGCCCTTTCCATAATATCTCTCCGTAGGAACCCAAACAATAAACTATGTTATTAATGTATTACACACATAAAAACCATACCAAAGAAACACATCAAACCTTCCGGAAGAAACTGTATAACTGATGGTGCAAACGGTATCAAAATCCGTAGCTTAGCTTGGAAGAACACCGCGGACAGACAGACAGACTCAAGAAGCGACGACAATTTATAATAATTATGTAAAGAAGATTCAACAGTACGGTTTTATTTCAGCATTAAGCTTAATAAAAGCGGGCTGTTGGATTTTCAACTTTCGGCGCTTAGGCGAGTCTTGAAAATCCAACAGCGCATTAATTCAGGTGTCGCTTAGTTTCAGTGAAAACGGGCTTAAGTGACGTCAAATTATATTTAAGTAGAAGCAAGTTGGGATAATACAAAGCTTAACTTGAGAACTGTTCGTCATAAACAAAGTACATGCGGGTCATGTGTGCAATCCCTTATGACACGCGAAACTGCTTACTTGTAATACCTATTCATAAATGGATATACGAGTAGGAGGAAGAGCGAGGAGCTCGTGGCTAAGTAATAACAGCCGCTCCATCAGGTTCAGCTACGCTTGACGAAGTTGGTCCGTGGATGGGTGGAAAGCACGTTAAGCCGTTGGTTCCAGCTGTTATTCGTGGATCTTTGACAGTCGTTATGGGTCGTCAGAAGCCCGGTATCGTATTACCCAGTTACTGGGTTGTGGAGATCAGATATGCAGTCGCTCCATGTAAAATACTATGTAGTATTCAGCTGCATCCAGTTAGACTGGCAGCCAAGCCCAACATAGTTCGGAAAAGGGCGAGGCTGATTGATTAGATATAGGAGGAAGAAGAATTTGGTTTAAGTTAATTTTATTGTTCTTTAGGGATAATTATGATTTAGGTATGAAAATGTGTATGAGTGAACAAGTTATTCATTTATGGCCGATTCCTATAATTTATGGACCGATATTGGTTAAAATTAAAACTCTTGTATATTTACCAATAATGAAGCAAAGACCTCATAGCTTTGCATAGTAGACCCTCCCATATGGAAGTAGATACCACAGGTAAAATTAGCTTACGAATCTATTTATATGTCCAGTTTGGCAATAAAAAATGCTACCATAGATAAGCAAAACGATTCGTTTTTGTTTATAGGAACCGAGCATTACAAGAATACGCTTTTTGTCAGACATACTTCTAGCTTTTGGTGAAAATCTTCAGATTTTCATTATCTAAGCAAAGTATGTTTTTCTACTTACAAATATTTCATTATTGGTTTGATTTAAAACTTTTAGGACGAAATAAAATCCGATTTCGTTTATTTTATAATGTGAATTTCATTTTTTTTTTTCTAGTTAAAAAAGTGTGTCAAAAAATTCCATAATAAACTGTATTAATTTTTAATTATAATTTATTACGTCAGAAGCCCCAAAGTCTGACAACCAGTCTTTACCAATTACCCAGTAAATGGGTTGTGGAACTTGTGGAGGTCAGATAGGCAGTCTCTCCATGTAAAATACTGGTATTCAGCTGCATCCTGTTAGACTGAAAATCGACTCCAACACTCTCTCCAAGACTCCAACGAAAGTGTATTAATTAATTCACTAGGTATGCCCTTATTTCTGTAGGTGAAAGCTAAAGGACCTTAAGTCCATTTTTATTTTTACAGCCTTAAGGAACAATATTTGTCAAAAAATATCACAATATAATAGCTTAATAAACCTTCATAATCATATTTTTTTCTACAACGATACACTATTTACTTTTTATACACGGTCGATTTTAATATCTAATTTCGGGTACCTATAGACATCTTTAATGTGCTCTACTGAATAATTTATAAAATGTGACTTAAGGTCCTTTAGCTTTCACCTACAGATTTAAGGTTTAATAAAAAGGAAGGACTATACTTTGCCTACGTACTGTATTATGGCACATTACACAACATTTTCTAAATTTTAAGGAAATTGAGTATTTTAAATATTTTACTGGTTTTCGCCAAAAATTCCCATAATAGTTGTTTTATAAAAATGTGTTGATGAATGTGGTTATATTTATTTACAAACATCTAGTTTTTCAAATATTAACATATTAATTACATTTTTAGCGAAAAATACTCGAATTATAAAATGAAAAAAAATTGTTTCTCTAACCTAACATGATAAAAACTTTCTTTTATAAGACTTTCTTGCATGAATCGAAACTTCAGCCTTGTTTTGAATGCTCCAGCAGTTAAAGTTAAAATTTGTTTACCAGTGTAATTAAACGACGCGATATGACACGAACGACAGATATGACGAACTCGGTATGACGGTAATTTACGAAATATGTCAAAACCTCATTTTCGATCATTTTGTAGATACGTTCATGTGAGAAATAACACAGATTAGTATAATATTAATTTAATAAGCACATAGGCAAAACATGTTATCAAAATACAGGATGTTAGTGTAAACAGTGGCAACCTTTTAAGGGGTCATTGTACTCATCATTATAAACAACTTTTACTATGAGACCAAACCCGAAATCGCAAGATAAAAATCAGCTGTTCAGTACATTTATGTTCGCATAACTCGTCAAAATGTAGGGAACAACTGATTTTTTTTTTCGCGATTTAGGGTTTATTATTAGTTGTTAATAATGATGAGTACAATGACCCCTTAAAAGGTTGACACTGTTTACACTTACACCCTGTATATCAAGAAGCACATTAAATAATTATCCTTAAATATCAAACATTTAACTGTTTGATATTTATGCACACTCACAACATAGGCACGCCACAACGTTGATGCACAACGCCGCTTTCTTCACCGTATCTCGGCAGTCGGCACTTACCGGGTGAGACCCTCACCTACATGAGGGAAGCCCCGCAAGTGGCGACCAGCGACAGAAATACGGACTCGACGTTCCTACAGACAGGGTGTATGGCCCCCTCCCCTTCCGTTTTCGAATCGAGCCGGGCCCGGGACTGAGGCGATCCACTCGTGAAATGCCTTTATAAAAACTCTTGACCATCTGCCGCGTGGGGGTCGCCACAGACGGACGTGACGTCACGCAGCCGACTCCAAGTACTGCAGCAACCGACGTTGATAACATTCATCTGAATTTTCCTCATTGTAATTTGCTCATTATTCACTATCATCACCTTTATAAATATACTGATCCTATATCCGTCCTATCCTAAATCCCGTTATAATCAATTAATTAATCATAGTAATATATACGTTTCCCTAACTTTGTTTATAAACTAAATTAAACTTGACATTGGCTAAATGCACAAACACTGCGAAGCCAAAAGAAAAAAAAAACTTTCATCTGGTTCGAGCTATGACAGTACACATTCTGGGCTGACATTTCTTGATTTATACGATTTATACATACCAGATGTGAACATTATCGTCGAACGTGATTCTTGTTGTGTGTTTAGGCTCTCAACCGGCCTGTGAAGTGCGAACACAGCTTATGATAACAGCTCGAACCATTTCGACTGTTGACTTACATAGCTTGTGTTAGATAAATAAATAGCTATTAATCTAAGTGCATGCTCGATTCGAGCGTCCGGCGGGGCGGGGCGTGCAACGTTCGTCTTAAACACATGCAAAAGCTCGCGAGTGTCCTGAGTGACGGCCGAGCGGCGCTCGGTGAACGCTCATCGCCGCTTGCACGCTACGCTGAACGCCCCGTTGGACGCTTTTTCACACGGGTCATACACTTAGTACACGTTGTATCTTAGCTTGGTTGTGTGTGCCAAAACTGATGTATGAATAATAATAATTTAAAAAAAAATGGGCCAAGTGCGTCTCGGACTACGCACAATGAAGGGTTCCGTAGTCGGGATGAATTTATCCCAAGAACAAACTTAACATTGTAGTTGAAAAACATATTCGCCCATACATTCCAACTGCAAATGTAAGTCTGTACGTTCAATATTGAGAGATTTACCATGTTATTTTAAGATCATAGACTTCTTATAAGTTTTCCTGTAATCTATATTTATAGAAATATTTCCTGTATTTTTTCGAAATTTTAGGCTTAATGGGTTCGGAGATAAGACTGGAATGGTAAATTTTTGTCTATTTTCTTAAATAACTTTAAAACAATTTATTTTAAAATTATATCTTATATTTGAGACCCTTACCGTAAGCCCTTTCATTTGATATGTCGCAAGGCACAGTTTGCAATATTTTTCTTTTAATTTTCTTATTTCCCCCCAAAAGTAAATAAATGAATTTTGAATATGGGGGTCCCCATATTCAAAATTCATTTATTTACGTTACACGTCCGTGTTCGGGTCACAGAAATTCATACGCTTACAAAATTTCAACTCAATAGGTCCATTAGATTCGGAGCAAATTGGCTGTGACAGACGGAAAGACAGACAGACACACGAGTGATCCTATAAGGGTTCCATTTTTTTCCTTTTGTGGTACGGAACCCTAAAAACCAAGGATAGTTATAACGATCTAAAAAAGTTGAAATAATAATCCTCAATTACGGCGATACTTTAAAACATACTCGATTCCTAGCCACTTTTTATGTGTGTACTCGTATAAAACGGTTTGCAGACCGCAAACTAAGTTAGATTGGTATCGCTCACACAGCTGGCGTAGTTTTTCATACTTGTGTGCAGAACTATGCAAACTAAGCTGTGTAAACTAACTGAAATATTTATGTGAAGCTAAGTTAGTTGTGTATACCGATCCAGAGCTACGCGAGCTATGCTAAACACCCCCCGCCCGCCAGCTATGTAAGCTAAGCTAAAGTAACTTAGCTTAGTTTTACGTCTTTTTTTTTCGATGGGTTTGCCCTTGACTCTAGTCTAGGTCAGAGGTGACAGAGACAAAGTCGACGATGGAGTGAGCTTACCCAGAAGAAGCCTGTTCACTCTCACTTTGAAGAGATTAGGGTTATATGCGTTCAGAAACACAGACGCAGGTAGTGAGTTCCACTCGTTTGCTGTGCGCATTATAAAAGACATTTGGAAACGCTTAGTGCGAATTGGTGGAATAGCAACTAGGTAGGGATGGTAACTGGCAGTGCGTCTAGATGTCCGATGGTAGAAGGGGGCTGGTGGAATGAGGTCGTGGAGTTCTTGAGCACACTCACCGAAGTACAATCTGTAGAAGATCGACAAGCAGGCAACCTTGCGGCGATGAGCCAAGCTTAAGGATTATGACTGCTTTCAGACAGATTCTATAGCATATACATAAAAATAATCAGCCTATAATGTGGCCACACCTGGGACACAGGTCTCCTCTCTGTGAGACGGAGAGGTTCATAACCCACCACGTCGGCACAGTGTGAGTTGGTGGATGTCACATGTCCTCGATTTTTAGCATTCATAACCTCAAAAGGAAAAAAATAAATAAATGTTAAAATAAATGTGTGTAGTTCGGTTTTTCGCAACTATGTTGGGGTCGGCTTCCAGTCTAACCGGATGCAGCTGAATACCAGTACTTTACATGGAGCGACTGCCTATCTGACCTCCACAACCCAGTTACTGGGTAATACCCCCTTGATAAGACTGGTTTCAGACTTTCGGGCTTCTGACGACCCGTAATGACTGCCAAAGATCCTCGAATGACAGCCGCGACCAACGGCTTTATGTGCTTTCCGAGGCACGGAGGAGTCTCGGTATGAAAAGATGGTCACCCATCCACGGACCAACCCCGGCAAGCGTAGCTTAACCTGATGGATCGACCCGTGCGGCTGTTATTACTTAGCCAGCACCCTAATTGCGTAACACACTACCAATCGAAATCTGAATAATTTTGAAGCAAATTGCTAATCTATTGCTTCATATGTTCGAAAATTTTGTCTGCTCAACAACGTAAGAACGCAATGAATGTTGCTGAACTGTCAAGATGAAACCGATTCCGATTTATAATTATGTGTTACGCAATTAGGATACAGGTATACCAGATAGGTACCTACGCTTGAATAGATATCTAGGTTAAAAGAAACCTACAAATACTGGTAACTCTCATCCCATTTCCCAGAGGCAGCGGTTAGAATAGAACACCTTCCGCTTACCGAACGCGTGTGTGGCCAGTTCCGGTAAAAGTGAGCTCTAATGACTGCGGTTATGTGGTGAGGGCTGAGAGTAGCGGAGCGGGGAGCGGTTTTATAAATTGAGAGTTAGAAAAATACTGGGGTGCGTACTATATAATATATTATTGTGAAGTTAGTTGTGTCTTTTGGAAATAGATTCACGAGGTTATGAAAAGGTTAAAGAATAAACTATACAGTGTAAAAAAAATGTATAAAAAAAAATTTGGTGGCGGCGCAATTTTGTATTTTTTGACCTTTCATAATAAAAATAATATTAAAAAATTCCGTGGAGCCAAACATTTTTTTGGGGCCTGAGGAGATTGCACATGAGCCCTCCTATTCGTTATTTTCATTTCGCAAACGATGCACCAAATACTGTATAATTATATGCGACCAGACTGTGATACTTATCAAAATGCGCAGATGGATGTCATCTTCCTCTCAAAGGACCCATCAAGTGTCCGCTATATACTTATCACTTTCGCTGACGTCACGACCAGAGGCGTATTTTTGTTCCTGTTTGATATCGCGCTACGCCCACAGGCGGTTAACTTTACTAAGTCAAAACAGACAAAACGCCTATAGCCATGTAAATTTGCGTACATGACTAAGAAGCCACGTGATCTAGTGTAGTATTGCACTCATTTAAATTTTTCTAGTGTCAAGGCAAAAGTACTGGTATAAAAAATACCATATTACAGGTACCTTGACTTGTTTTTTGACGACAGTACGGCTGTAGGCGTCGTCTTATTTTGTATGAAATTTTTTAGAGTCATTTTCAGAATGTGAACTTCATCTCAGTGTCAGGGAAAGTGTTAAGAAACCCCCATAGATTCACAACTACTGTAAGTAAGCCCACGGTCGCCATTGGATAATGGTTTTTTTTAATGTTTATACAATGGGTGACTTTTTTACCGTCTTTAAAAAGTAGGTAGTAGGTGAACGGAGTAGAAGCCTATGTCTAGTAGAAGTCAATGTTTAAAGAAAATAATATCGAAATACAAATCGTACGCACTACGCATTTTTTAACGACCTAAAAGTTTTTTCAAAATTTCTGTTTTGTGTTTCTGTATGTGTAGTGTTTATTGATAGAGCAATTTCTTTCTAAGCTATTGAAAAAAAAAAAAACTAGGTATACCATAGGCTTCTACTCCGTTCACCTATTGTACCCAAATTTCAAGACGGTAAAAAAAATCATCCAGTATATATGATATACGTTTATATACATATTAGATAAATATTTTTCACATGGTGTGCGCCAGACATTTCTCCGCTACTCTCAGTCCTCTGGCTTATCAAGAGCGTGAGCGCCGTCAAGTAGAACTCGAGTCGTCTAACAAAACAAAGTAATTGTCGATTTGTTTCATTTCCGATTCATGTTTAGTTTTTTTTTTACGATGCATACGTTTTTAATGCAGCTATTTTTCATCGGGAACATGATATGTGCTAGCTGATGGCTTATAATAAAGTGGCCAGTTCAATTTTTTTTTTTTTTTGGGTTTCTCAGTTTGCAATGCGTACTATGATTCTTGTTAGGTTTTTCCAACTGGAATTTTCAGTTGCAGCCTGGATGCGGATTGATAGCAATAGGCTCGCAATCAATCCGCCTAGCCTTTTCCCAACATGTCGGGGTCTTCTTCCAGTCTAACCCGATGCAGCTGAATACCAGTATTTTAAATGGAGCGACTGTCTATCTGTCTTCCACAACCCAGTTACTAGGTAACATAGCACTTCTTGGTAAGACTGGTTGTCAGACTTTGGGCTACTGACGACCCATAACGACTGTCAAAGATCCACGCATGACAGCCGGGTCACACACTGTACGACACTGTTCAAAGATATTACGACAAAATATTAAGCGCCATAGACTTGGGCTTCTAACTACCCGTAACGACTTTCAAAGATCTAACAATGACAGTAGGGACAACGACTTAACGTACTTTCAGAGGCACGGAGGATCTCCATATGTAATGGATGGTCACCCATCCACGAACCGACCGCGGCAAGCGTAACTTAAACTTCGAACAACCCGTGCGGCTGTTATATTTTAAATTTACACATAATTGGTGAAATGTGGGTGTGTAGGATATGTTACCGGAAATGTATGAAACCTAGGAATTGTACACAATTCCTAGGAAATATACAAGATGTGACTTAAATAACGCACAACCTCTTATAAGGGGTCATTGTAGTCACCATTATGAACAACTTTTACAATGGGACTAAAACCTGACATCACGAAAAAAAATCTGCTGCTCCCTACATTTTGACGAATTATGCGAACATACTCGTAAATGTACTGAACAACTGATTTTTTTAAGTGGAAAAGTCTTTTCGTTCAGTGTACTGGTGGTAAGTTCAATATTTCTGACCGACAAAAACATGTAAGATTTCAACCGCTAATAACTACGAGACTTTTATTGCTAGAGTAATGGTTGAGCATTCAAAAGATAGGTCATATTTATAAAAATTTTAAGACCGGATATAATTGTGCACGCGTATGCGTGCGACCTCTCTATTTTTAACCGACTTCCAAAAGGAGGAGGTTCTCAATTCGCCTGTATTTTTTTTTTGTATGTTTGTTACGCGATTACTCAAAGACGGATGGACCGATTTGGAAAATTCTTTTTTTGTTTGAAAGGAAATACTTCCGAGGTGGTCCCATATAAATTTTATTAACTTTGCTTGGGCAATTTTTGAGTTAGCTTCAATAATGCGTATATTTCCCACTTATTTTATGTGGATGATGTGATGATGTTTTAATAACTTCCTATCATTGTTATTTACATGGCTATATCTACAATTATTGTGCTCAATTATGTATTCGAATTTGTGTAGGGTAGGTTCCACAACTAAAAAGTGAAAAATAAAAACTTTTAGCAAAAAATAAAACCGACTTCCAAAACAAAACACTACAAAGTGAAAAATAACTTTAATTTCGGAAGTCGGTGGCAAAAAACGAAAATACAAAACCAAAGACACCGACTACCGAAATTAAAGTTATTTTTCAGTTTGTAGTGTTTTGTTTTGGAAGTCGGTTTTATTTTTTGCTAATTTCACTATGTGTTGAAATATCAATTCGTATAGCGCAAAAACGTGTTTAGCTAGATCTGTTATTCTGGTGTCTTTGTCAAGAGTTGACAAAGCACTACCAGGACTTAAAGAGAAACAATAGAAATATTAGCCAAAATAGGATAAAAAATGAATATGAAGTTGACAATAGCAAAATAATGTCAGATGTCGTCTCATATCGGCCGTAAATCTGCTCAGAAAAAAAAAATATAATCAGTGAAAGCTTACTTTATAAGGAATGCAATGAGCTTACTAAGTGTAGTGTCAAATAAATACAATGGCTACCGCAGTATCGGAAACCGTAGTAAAATTTCAATAATAATAATAATATGTTTCACGAAAACAAACAGCGCGCATTCGAACTGCGCCTAGTACACTTTTTTTTCGCAAATTCAGGTTTGGTCCCATAGTAAAAGTGGTTCATAATGATGAGTACAATGACCCCTTAAAAGGTTGCCACTGTTTACACTTACAATCAATCTGCCTAGCCTTTTCCCAACTATGTTGGGGTCGGCTTCCAGTCTAACCAGATGCAGCTGAATACCAGTATTTCACATGGAGCGACTGCCTATCTGACCTCCACAACCCAGTTACTGGGTAATACGATACCCCTTGGTAAGACTGGTTGTCAGACTTTCGGGCTTCTGACGACCCGTAACGACTGTCAAAGATCCTCGAATGACAGCCGGGACCAACGGCTTAACGTGCTTTCCGAGGCACGGAGGAGTCTCGGTATGAAAAGATGGTCACCCATCCACAGACCAACCCCGGCAAGCGTAGCTTAACCTGATGGATCGACCCGTGCGGCTGTTATTACTTAGCCACGAGCTCCTCTGTTTACACTTACACCCTGTATATAATAGCTGCGTGTGCGGTCGCTCGAAAATTAGTATAGAAAATATATCGTAATATGCCTAGCTATAATTTATATTAATACATATTATAACTAGGGGGCTTTAAACTAGTACGACTGTCCACCGCACCGGAAATGGGACGTCAGCGAGAAACGAGATTATTCGGCCACAGTAATCTAGTGTCGCTACTTCGGCGCCGTCATCTGTTTTCTCGTTGACGTCTTGTTCACGGTGCGGTGAACAAATAGTATAATGCTCGGTTCCTGTAAACAAAAATGAATCGTTGCCAAAATGGGCATATAAATACATTCTTAAGCTGGTTTAACCTGTGATAGTTACTTCCATATGAGAGGGTCTACAATGCAAAGCTATGAGGTCTTTGCTTCATTATTGGTAAAGATATAAGAGTCTTAATTTTTAACAATAATGGACCGTAAATTATAGGCCATAAGAGATGTTATTTATCGTGAGATTCGTGAGTGAAATAAAGCGAAAGTAAACATAGTAACTAATACGTCATCGCCACAACAAAATGATCGTGTTTGGTTTTCGTGTTAACTACAAAGGTAGAAAGAAATAGTTCCCTTTTCACATTCCTTACGTTTATTTCCTTTTTTAAATTGATTATGAAACATAATCATTTTAATTAGGAGTGAAGTATTATTCATAATCATCGTGAAAAACATATTACGTTTTACGACTGGACGGACCGCTTCCAAAGTTTGATTTATTTTTCAGTTACACATCTGACTTTTAATTACTTAGTTTATGTGTTTCATTGCTCATCATCTGCCTTAGCTTTTCCCAATTATGTAGGGGTCGGCGCCCATTCTAACCGGATGCAGCTGAATACCAGTATTTTACATGGAGCGACTGCCTATCTGACCTCCACAACCCAGTTAATGAGCAATACGATACCCCTTGGTAAACCTGGTTGTCAAACTTTCATGCTTCTGACGACCCGTAACGACTGTCACAGATTCAACAGCTTAACGTACTTTTCGAGGCACGGAGAGGTCTTGATAATGTAAAGATGGTCACCCATCCACGGACCAACCGTGGAATGCGTAGTTAAACTTGACTTATTGACCCGTGCGGCTGTTATTACTGAGCCACAAGCCCTTCGTTTTTCTTTGCTATATACCTAAATATTACTCTATACCTAAGAACTAAAGAAAGCCGATGCGTCGACCGTGTATGAACGTAAACGAAGCAATAGGATTATGTAAAGATTATAGCAGATGGCGTTCTGTACTTTCTGCCTACCCCGGTGGAGAGAAGGCGTGAGTTTATGTATGTGTGTAAAATGAGGTCGTTTTGTAGTTGTTTTTCAACTAATGTAGTGGTGACTTTCTGGTTTAAAAAGCTATTATTGCTTGTTTAAATCTAAGCAGGTTCGTCCATCCTTTTAACAAAATCCCACGGAAAGAGAAGGTGGACTTTTGTAGCCTTAAACATCAAGATTAATGAATTCCCTGAAAATACATATTAATCTATATATGTATATAAAATGAATCGCCGAAATGTATGTACGCGCATAACTTCCGAACGACTGCACCTAATTTGATTATTCTTTTTTGTTGTGTTTGTAATTGTCAGGACAAGGTTTGTATGAAAGAAAATGTTTGAAAAGTTGCCGGGAACATTGGAGAATTCGGGAAAACTAAACGTGCATTTTCTGTGGGAATTTTGTATGAATTATTGAAATTTTGACAGGACAACGTTTGTTGGATCAGCTAGTAAAATATAATAGTCTTTATTTGCCAAAAGAATTTACAAAACCTTACAACAAATTTTACATTAGTTAAATTTTACTTTCTTTCTATGAATTTAAAAGATTATAATAATATACCCAACTAGTAACTCGGTGCACAATAGTAGCTTCAGGTTATTATGGATACAATTCACCCTGACCCTCGAATCACTTTAGCGTGGCAATAGCGGTCAAAACTGTTCATTCTCTGACAATTACATACTTAGTCCATAGCAAACATTAGTAACAGAAATCTTATAAACTATCCCCTTATCACGGAATTATTTAAATATTATTTATTTATTGAAATCATAATTATAACACCTGGAAAATGGAAAATAGTACGCGTGTTACACTATCTGTTAATACCGTGTACCTCGTCAGTTGTGACGGTCGTACCGTCATCGCTTCGAAACAAATGACTGCAAATAATTTGTATTTATGTATAATTTCCTATTCATATTCTGATACTCTGTTTTATGTTGCTAGAGTGATTTATTTGCGATTGCAGCCATTTTGTAACTGGTACGGTTTTGATTTTAATATGGGATTATGCAAAAGTTCGTTAGCGTACATTTTTTTATTTGTCGAGGTGTTGCTATAGGATGACGAGCCAGTCGCTATTTTAGGGTATTTCTTTTTTATGTAATAACTAGCTTATACCCGCGACATTATTTGCGTAAAATTTCCTTTTTAACATTAACGTTTTTTTTTTTTAATTTTTAATGCTGTGACTCTGACAAATTGTATCTTAATTTTCGTTTATTTTAAATGAATTGACTTTTTATTTTAATTTTAATTGTGTGACCTTTTTAGTTTGTATTCATTCATTTATTTTCATTATATTGGCATTTTATTCTGATCTATTCTGTAGCAGTATTGTGATATTTAATTTAATTTAATTTTATGTACAAATTATGGGATTTAATCAAATAAAATAATAATAAAACGTTTAATTCAGAATCAATCCATAAAGCATAATAGTAATGAAATAGTCAGCTAAACATATAAAAATTAACAAAACAAAATAATTCAATTAATAACAAATACAATAGAAGTGAAGATATAAAGTAATTATAAAGATTAAATTAAATATTCAATGTCAATATTACATATTAATAAATCAATCAATTAATTAAATCAAATCATACATACACAAATTACACTGAAACAAAATAAAATTATTGACCCGAATAACTGACCCGATTCCGAAGATTACACCTACAAACTGACAAATAGTACCTCTTTATTAAGTATAAAGAGTGTACATAAGAAAAAATCTCATTCCGTAATAAAAAAATATACAAAATTTATAAAACATTCGGTCCGATAGTATTTCGTGGAAGTATTATTAGATAACATAATAGATTAGACTTTTAGTAGTTGGCAAGATACTATTTCGTGTTTTCTTTTAATCTAAACTAAGTGTTTTCTTATCAGATTACCTATTACAAAGTTTTTACGTCCACAAACTTTTTCGGAGGTAAGTACTTACAACCAATCTAATAGATTTGAGCAGGGTCTACTTCGTTATACGATTACAACTTCGTTATAATGCCTAGCCTTATCCCAACTATGTTGGGGTAAAGATTTATCGCTCTAGTTGCCAAAATTATTACCTATATTCCTCCCAAGTAATCAACATAATTCATAACCTCCAAACCATTAAACCATTGATTAAAAATCGAACATGCGGTCCGCCCAGTCCTAACGCACTAATATCTAAGTGAATGCCTCTATCATAAAAATTTGCGTAAGTCTCATACAAACTTTCATCCCCTAATTTAAGGAGTTAGGGGGATAAAAGATCCAAGTTTTAGATTATTTTTTTTTGTTGTTTGTGTACTAATACTAGCTTTCATACCAAATTTCAGCTTTCTAGGACTTCAGGAAGTACCCTAACAATTTTGATGATCATCAGTGAGTCAGTGACGAAATCGGGGCTTTTTAGGTATCAATAAAATCTAAAGTGTAAGAGCTATGCAATTGAAACTTTATAAGTTTAATAAGTCCACTATTGACAACATATCTCGAGAATTTTCTTTATCTGGTATAATCCAAACCCAAGTTATGAGGGTAGGGTAGGTAGTGACCTTGCGCTTCGCTTGGCTCGTCTTGGCGGGGGTACTACCGTGCCCCCAGATTCACAATTAAAAACTAAATAAATAAAGTAATACCCTATTAGCGACAATTAAAAACTTTATCGTTAAACAGGAACACTACCAATCGAGAACAAACTTCCCCAACCATATTGGGGTAAAAGCTCTATTTGGACGCAGCTGAATACCAATACTCGTATTTTACATTGAGCGACTGCCTATCTGATCTACACCACCTATTTTCTGGGTAACACCGTACTTCTTGGTATGACTGGTTGTAAGAAGACACGACCACAACTTATTCAATGTGTACGTCTTTCTATATCTTTCCTACTTTATGTATAATTTCAGCATGAATGACGTAACTAATTTATTCATTTATTTATTTTTAAAGGTGCCCATGGAACTTCTTGCTCGTTCTTCTCCACAGGAACGTATTACGATTTGGAATGGGCAGCTAGCATCATCTCTCTGACTGACTGACCCCTTTACAGTTAAAAAAAGCCTGTAAATGGTTCTACACAAATTATTAATTACTTTCTCCCGCTCTCCGCTCCGCCATACGCTGCGCTTTTCTCAAACCTAACCTTTACAAGTTCCCTCAGGCATTACAAACGTCATCGCTACTAATGCGGCTCAAATGATTAATTACATATATTCCTGCTTTGTATTGTACTTTGTTATAGTTTAGCGATGTTATGTCTTAGAATGTGTTGTAATGGTGCTAAGTGCCGCGTCAGCGTTGCTTGGAAGAAATACATTAGATATACAGGGTGTAAGGGACAGTCCTCCGCAAAGTAACAGCGTGCATTCAGCTCCTTTTTTTTAATCATATTCCACCGGAAAGTTTTCTTTTTTTATCTTTTTAGGCTTCCGTACCTCAAAAGGAAAACAAACGGAACCCTTATAGGATCATCATCATCATCATCATCATCATTTATTGCATTCATGTAGGTAGTTTACAAGTTGTTACAAGTATATAGGTTTCATACATGACCATAATAGTTTAAAGTGCTACAGTGTCACAATAATATACAAACCACTGTGCTTAACAAAAATACTATTTTTAAAATGTTTCAGGTGCCGGGTAATATAGGATAGGGTGAGAACAATTTATTACTCATAATTTCCATTCACAATTTAAAATAAAATAAAAAAAAAATCACTCGTATGTCTGTCTATCAGTCTGTCACAGCCACTTTGCTCCGAATCTAATGGACTGATTTAGTTAAAATTTGGTAAACATATGAATTTCTGTGACACAAACACGGACGTGTAATGTAAATAAATGAATTTTGAATATGGGGGTCACTTTTGGGGAGCAAATAATAAAGTTTTGCGAACTGTGCCGTTTGACATATCAAATGAAAGGGCTTACTGTAAGGGTCTGAAATAGATATATATATATATATATAGAAAAAGTTACAGAAAACGGTTCTATACCTATAGATTACAGGCAAACTTATAAGAAGTCTATTATGGTCTTAAAATAACATGGTAAATCTCTCAACATTGTGCGTACAAACTTTTTTTTTTTAATTTATTCATTCATTCAAGAAATATTCTAAACAAAAAAATCACATATTTTCTGCCAAACTGCTGTACAGTTTGTCGGCAGTGTTCCAGTGTTTACATTTGCAGGTGGAATGTATGGGAGAACATGTTTTTCAACTACAATGTTAAGTTTGTTATTGGGATAAATTCATCCCAACTACGAAACCCTTCATTTTGCGTACAAATTACATTCTATGTACGCAGCACTCCATCCATTTATGTAAATAAAACAACTAAAATAAAATAAAAATCAGCAATGGATATTGAAATACTCTAACGAACAACGCTTGAAATCAGCTGTTCACTTTCTGCCTAGCTACAGAGCTCATCAAACTCACCGCATACCTACCCCTCCCAACCTACACCTACCTCCTACCTCCGATTTGTGCACAACACACAAAGAAATCATGTGTATTGGATTCCCATAACGTTCCTGAAATAATTTCCTGTACCGGTCATCTTAGTATGATATACTGAATTCACCCCATCAGTCTGCGGAGGGCTGTCCCTTACACCCTGTATTATTGGTTCATGTTTAGGGACTTTTTAAGGGTTTTTCTTGTTTAATGTTTACAGAATTTTTATAGTGTGACTAGAATAGTCTTTGCTGTGCCCCACAGGGTCCAAATGATCATATATTTGAAAGTCTACCACCTAAGTTCACAATGTGGTAAGCAATAATTTTTATGAGTATTCAGTATGGAAGTGGTAATTACCCTTTTTTACAATTGCAAGCTGCAACCAAAAGTTGTTGATAAAACGTTTCAGATTTTAGAGAAAAGTTTAACAGTCTCATTTGTCTGTAATTTTTCCTAGTATCTTTAAATACAGGAAGAAGTTGCGTCCGAAATTAGTAATTTCTTTTGCGAACTCTACTACAAGAAGTTGGACTTTTTGTACTTTTCCTTATTCATCGCTATATTTATCCAAACATTACTTACTTTTCTCATAAATCACAATCATGAGAACACTTACTCTAAGTAATAAGTTTGGCTAAATGTGAAATAATGAAGTATTGACGTCAAAATTATTCCCTCCAAGTAAACAACATAGTGTACACATACCTCCAAACCATTAAACAATGATTCACAATTAAAATCAACTTTACCGTTAAATGGGAACACTAACAAACTATCTATCGAGTAATCCCAGGGCGGTCTCCGGGGCCCAGAGTCCCGGACTCCAGCCCAACTTGTAGTAGCCATTAAATAAATAATTAGCCACTCAATCCTGGGCTGCTATCCTTTGGGGACTGCTCAATATGGTACAGGTCTCAAGAGCTGATTGAAGAAGGTTTCGATGTTGTTTTGCTTCTTGTAAGGTGTATCAGGGTTCTTGAAGATTTAAAGCGGATGTATGTCCATGTAGGCTGAAAAATTATGATAATCGTGTGTTATAAACGTATTGGTCCTTCGAGGCAGGATGTAGTCTAAACAATCCGGCTCGAAGGACTAACATTTCGTTGTAAGAACATAAGTTTAGTAAAGTAAGGTTTTCGATTTAGTTTTTAATATAATCTTTGGAATGGCAATAATGATGGTCCGGTAAAGTCTCTTTTCTCTCTTATTTTTCTCTCTATTTGTTATTTTGTTTTTCTGTCTGGAATTTTACAGTGGCAGCCAGGAGTTGTGATTTGTGTCCGGTTGGTGGCGATAGGCTCGCCCCGTGTTACATGGGACTTAAACAAACTGGCGAAATATGAGTGTGCATAAGTACACCTCTGTCTAACCCTTTACAGATTTACAGATTACCACAGTAAAAATCTGTTGAAGTATTGAACAAAAATTATTATTATTATTACTCTATAATAAAAAGGTGCAAATGAGTTTTTATCGATTAGATAAACATTATCCACAAGTTCTTTTTGCCGTATTTTTGAGCAATGACCTTGGATTTAATAATCCAAGGTTGAAAATACCTCAATCTGTACCTCTGAAGGCGACATCCGTTTGAGTAAGAACGCAATTATCCGGCCCTTTCATCCTTCGGTGCCTTATTATGTAATTACCGTCCTTTGTCATTGCGTACACGTCACACTGATTAGATTTACGAGACAATGAGAACATGTGGCTTCTCTCGTAATTATTGTAGTCACTAGTTGAGCAGGGCGAGCTGAGTTGAATAGACTGAAGGGGTGCATTTTTTTTAAAAAGAAGTCATTGTAGTGTATGAGCCAGCGAGCCATGGAGCGCTGTATCCTGGGAGTTCGAATTTCAAATTGTATAAGGAACACTACACCACGCGCCAAAATCAAGATCACGGACGTCATCTAGAAAGCTTAAGTTGGACTGGGCCGGACATGTCTGCCGCCTGTCACTCAACAAACATAACATCCTTTCAGTTTCATTCCAGTTCAACCGGGAGAGATCAGAAAGTTCATTCTCTCCATCAAATCAAAAGCGGTGGGATGTGACAATATCACCCGTGATATGATCATTACTGTTCTGGATCATCTCCTGTCCGCGATTACCCATATTATAAATATTCCCTATACACCGGAGTATTCCCTATCCTGTGGCGCCAAGCCTATGTTCGTCCACTACCTAAGGTTTCCAATCCCTCTCTCCCTACCGACTTTCGTCCAATTTCTATCCTTCCCTTCCTGTCCAAAATGCTTGAGGCCTGTGTCCACAAACAATTCTCTAACTTCGTACATAGCAACTCACTCATTAGTCCTCTACAGTCTGGGTTCAGGCCTGGGCACAGCACTGTTTCCGCCCTCCTTAAAGTGACTGGTGATATAAGGGCAGGACTGGAAGACACCAAGGTTACTGCTCTAGTGTTGGTTGATTTCTCGAATGCCTTTAATACCGTCAGTCACGACATCCTGTTAGCCATTCTGTCATATGTTATGGTCTCTCCCGAAGCACTGGAATGGTTCTCCTCTTACCTTCAGGAACGTCAGCAGTCTATTCGTGTTGGGGATTCTTCTTCATGCTGGTGTGATTTGGAAACTGGCGTTCCTTAGGGCGGTATACTTTCTCCTCTTCTGTTCTCTATTTTTATGAATCTTCTAACTTCCGAACTTCAGCGTGCGTATCATCTGTATGCAGATGACTTGCAGTTGTACTGTCAAGGGAAGGTTGATGAATTACCTGATGTTATCGGCAAATTAAATAAGGACTTGATAGCTATAAAAACTGAAAACCCTACGAAGTGTCAGGCGATCATCATTGGCAGTCCTCGTGGTATTAGCAAAGTGGTGGGTATAACCTTGCCACCAGTTCTCTTCAATGGAACGATCGTTCCTTTTAGCACTGACGTGAAGGACCTTGGCTTACACATTGATAATACCCTGAATTGGCATACTCAAGTCGCTAGGGTAAGCCAGAAGGTTACTGGAACGCTGCGGGCTCTGTACCGGTTGAAAAATTTATTACCATCGAGTACGAAGACAATGCTTGTACAGTCCTTAATAATCGATTATTGTGATGTGTGCTATTATGACCTGAATGCAGATCTCTTCGACAAACTTGACCGTCTTCTCAATAACTGCATTCGATTCGTTTTCAATCTGCGTAAATACGATCATGTCTCCGCGCATCGGTCACTTCTACAGTGGTTGCCCATACGCCAGCGCCAACAGCAAAGGGCGCTGACCACCTTGTCTTCATTTCTTGACTCTCCCTCTTCCCCTAGTTACCTAGCTTCCCATTTTCAATACATTTGCGCCAACCACAATAGAAATTTACGTTCATCTCACAATCGTATTCTTCAATGTCCCACCCACCACACAGACTTCATTCACTCTTCCTTCTTCGTTCAGTCTATCTCTCTGTGGAATGCACTCCCTCAGGAAATCAGGATGGCAACCAACCGATTATCCTTTAAAGTTAAAGTTCGCGAGCACATTCGCAAGAAGCTGGTAGTATCATCACAACGGTAATGTTTCCCAATGGTTTGTCTTATTTGTTTTAGTATATTTATGTCTATTTATTGTGTTTATATTTATATATAGTTAGGTGTATATATTATATTTATATGTAAGTATATCTTTATATTTAAATAAATATTTATTCCTCATCTCTCGCTGTTGCACCTACTACTGTTTGTCTGTGCATCACCCAAAGGTCGACTGGTAGAAAATGCCTATGGCATTAAGTCCGACTCTGTACATTTTGTGTAAGTATTAAATAAATAAATAAACATTGTAGTTGAAAAACATCTTTTCCCATACAATGATATACGCCACAATCAATTCTCCAACTGCACATTTAAGTTTGTAATCGCATTTTTTTATGTGATAAAATTAAAAGTTAATGATTTTCGGACTTTTTCCTTTACTTGTGCTGTGAGGCCTTGCTTCTTGCCAAATTTCATGATTCTAGGTCAACGGGAAGTAGGAGTATGGTTTTGATTTACTTGCGAGTTTAGTTTAGTTTAGTTTAGTTATTTATTTCATAAACAAACATACATTTGTGTCGAAATATCAATACACTTTAACAAAATAATAATAATAAGGGTACATAAATGTCTATTTTCTTAATTATTATATGTCATGATATTATAATATTATTGATAAATGAAATGATTGCATTACATTCTAAAATTAATAATTTACCAATAATTATTTTTTATCCTTACAAAATTCGTCAATACAATAATAACATTTCTTAATTAATAATGTCCTGAGCTTATTTCTAAATATAATCAAATTCGGAATATTCTTTAATTCTGGTGGTAATTTATTAAATATATTAATTATAGACTGTACACTTGATGAGTGTTTTACAACATTTAGTTTTGCTTGAAGGATAGTAGGCAGGTCTTTTCTCCGAGTTTTTACTCTATATTCTCTCTCAGTGTCGGTTTCTATCTTCTTTAGATTTTTTATGTAAATGGGTAAGGAGAATTAAAATATAAAGACAAGGTACTGTTAAAATACCTAGCTTGATAAAATGTTCCCTACACGATTCAGTTTGGTCTAAACGAAGCATAGTTCTCAATGCTCTCGTTTGCATAACAAAGGCAGCATTCACGTTATATTGGTAACTGTTTCCCCAAAATTGAATGCTGTACCTAAGTTTAGATTCAACTAGGGCAAAGTAAACTGTACGGAGTCGTGCAATTGATAAAACGTCCCTAAGATACCTAATAGCATAACATGCACTACTAATTATATTCGTGACTGATTTTAGTTCTGCCTTCCAGTTAAGGAGAGAATCAATCTGTACTCCTAAAACCCTTAGGTTCTCTACTATGTCAATTTTATTTCCCAACGATAATATGTTTATAGGAGCATTGTTTCTGACTGTAGATTTAAAAAGCATACATTTGGTCTTTTTTACATTTAATTTTAAATTATTTACAGTAAACCAATTTTCACAGGCAGCTAGAAACCTATTTATCTTATATTCTAAGATCATAATATATCAGTCAGTTATAACAGCACTGGTATCGTCAGCAAACTAGTGTAACATCCGGTAAAACACTTTTTATGTATGCAATTAAATCATTTACAAATATTATAAAGAAAATCGGACCTAACACTGAGCCCTGAGGAACACCTCTATTAATAGTAAATAATTTTGATTTATGTACAGTCGCGACCAAAAGTCGATAAGCAAACTCACAAAGCAATAGTTTGGCGTTTAGTTTGACTTAAGACCTTCTATTTCCAAGAACATAAACATACATAATTATTGTCGTCAACAACTGATTGTAGTTCATAATTTCAAAGTTATAACATGTGTAAAGATGACCTAGCGGTTAAGCACGTGCAGATAGATGCGTGAATCTGTGAGTCGTGAGTTCGAATCTCACGCAGTACTTGACTTTTTGTAAGTTTTTACTTGATTGGAAGTAATGGGACAGAAATATAATCTAAATCATAGACTAGTTTTGAATGAACTCTGCTGACCCAGATACCCAGACATATATCTGGGTATTGACAATTATATATGTGTTATTAGAATATCCTTTCTTTGCTATGTTATTATGAATTGACTAAGTGGGTATACAACAAAAAATCCTATGAACGGTTATAAGAAAACTTCTTTTATCTAGTAGGAATGTAACGTCACAATTCTCTTAAGTTTGTTAATTTTATAAATAAGTAAATAAAACGAATACACGGCTACACGAGTTTTTTATTTCAACCTTCCAACACCGAAAAGATAAATTAAAAATCACAAAAATAGTTAAATAATAATTTAATAACTAATATTTAACTTCTTATAAAAATAAATAATAAATGAACATAAACTTCTATCAAGTTTTTGCTTAAAATATATTATGGTTCCAAAAAAACAAAAAACAGTCCCACATTGTGATTAAGATTCGAACTCAGACTTCATTGATCGTGAAACCATTGCTTAGCCCAAACAGCTACTAGCACATGTTATGTTTATGCGAATTTTAGCAATGCAATGGTAAGAACAGGTCGCCACTATGACGAATATTCTAAATGCAACAGAAATATAATGTTATTTCACGTAGTACGACGACATGCGACAATTCATTAGTGTGTGTTATCTGCGGAATGTTGAGTGAGACATCGCTCATACATGCACACGTACTGGTTCGTGCTCGCACAGTTCATAGCAATGTAATCCTTAGCACGCTTATGGACTTTTGAGCGTTTACTGTACTTGTTCCACACCTTCTTCAAATATCAAAATAACAAAGTGTCAAAATATGTCGCATAAATGGCCGTATTATTGTTATTGCGTTCACTTAGAAGCTTGAATTTTTAGAGCGGGACTTAATATACTTATTTGATATAATGTCAACTTGATACCTCCACGCGTTCCTGAGAAAAAAGGGTCTTGCCAGACAGACAAACGGATAACGAAGTAATCCAGTAAGGGTTCCGTTTTTCCTTTTGAGGTACAGAACCCTAAAAATGACAAAATCTTGCTACTTCCCTCTCCCTGTAGCGTTTAAGACTCCCACGCAAAAAGATTAAAATAAATTGTTCATTCATACGCGCTTTAATATAAGTTTCCTCATATAGTTTCTAATCCAAGCTATTTTTAGATGATTAAAAAATTATGAGGTTCATACAAAAAATAAAGATTCATGTCTGATGTTCGGGGTTTTAATTTATACAGAGGGTGGATAAATTACAATTTATATCCAAAGCGTGATAAAAGTTGTGATTTAACTAAACATCAGGTACAGTTACAGGGTTATTGGTAAAACACCAACAACCTCTTAAGGGGTCATTGTACTCATCATTATGAACAACTTGTACTATGGGCTCAAACCTGAAATCGCGAAAAAAAAAATCAGCTGTTCAGTTCATTTATGTTAGCATAATTCATCAAAATGTACTGAACAGCTCATTTTTTTTGCCGAATCTGTTGTGCACAAATTAAACTTAATTTAGGCTATTGCTAACTTTTTCTCCCTAATAAAACAAGAAAGAGACGAACGTAAATTAGCGCTGTCTTTAGTTGAACTAATATTTCCATACAAATTTAGGGGACACGTAAAAACATATCGACTAAAAAAACGGTGAAGCGCAAGGCGTAAACTAGTTTGACATCTCTCAGGGCGTTTGTGCTCTATAAGGAACTTTACTGTCCGGCAGTCCGATTTTTTACGGTCCGATGTGGCATGAAGTAACGGAAGATTGGCTTGTGCACTTATCCGTCTTTACTCGGATCGGTGCGCCGCAGTTCTGTGTAGCTCTGTTTGAAACTACAAGCCACGCACGCGTAATTACGCTAAGAAAGATGAGTACGGCCCGGAATGGGGAAAAGTAAAATGTCGGAGGGTAAAACTATGTATAGCGCACAAACTAGTATATAGGTACGAGTATATATGATATTTATGGCGTGCCATATCGGACCGTAAATAATAATAATAATATATTTAATAAAAATGTTTTCAACAAGTGTATTTAGCTAGACAATTGTAAATTTCCAATACAATAATTATATAGCCTGATAATAAAGTAATGCTTAACCTCAGGAAGTGTTGCCCCTTGTCGCTACGTCACTATGTGCTAGCGGCCGTTTCCGGGGGCCCATTATTGAGTGTGCAAGTCACCCCCTGCCACTTTATCCGTGTATAATATATAACATTGGTCAGGCAGGGGACATAGTTCTTCCATAGTTCAAGTTACCCAATCCACTTTAGCCACCCAGACCCATAGCCTAATATGTTTTGTTTCCACGTACAACAATAGTCCTGCACCAACCGGGGGTTGTCCTTGGGTGCACTTGCATAGTGGAGATAGGGATAATCGTCGGTTGGTGCCTCCTCATCATTTAAAATTATTTAAGGGGCCTCTGCGAGTTGACTTCGGCTCCTCGTACGCCTTCGAAAGGTCCGGGACCCCAGGGTCCCGAGAAATGTCAAAAAAAGTAATGCTTAAATATATTTTTATTACAGGTGCAAGTAATGATGGTTCGGAATTAGAATGTTAGGTAGCGACCCACGGGTGTGTTGCTACCTAACCTGTGTTTCAGGCCATTTTTTTAAGTAAAACTGATATAAAAAACCATCTACTAAGAACTATGAGAAAAAGCATATTGTTACATTAATACCTAAAACTAGCCTATGTAAATATACAAAAGTAGATACGAGCGAATAAAAAAATCCGACTGCCGGACAGAAAAATAATTTGTAGTGCACAAATGCGCTAACTTAGTTCATAGCTATAGCCGTCCTTTTCTCGCGCTGCCTGTTAGTAAAAGATAGCGATTCTCTAATTTTAGTTTAGTTATTGAACAAGAGGATCAGCACCAATAGCTTGATTTTCCCACTTAAAAAAAATTTTGTATTAGCTTTTACGAAATCTATTTCATATTTTTTTATTTGTGATGTGTTTGCTCTTGACTCTAGTCTAGGTCGGACGCGACAGAGACAAAGTCGACAATGGAGTGAGCTTACCCAGAAGAAGCCTGTTCACTCTAACTTTGAAGAGATTAGGGTTATATGCGTTCGGAAACACAGACGCAGGTAGTGAGTTCCACTCCTTTGCTGTGCGCATTATAAAAGACATTTAGAAGCGCTTAGTGCGAATTGGTGGAATAGCAACCAGGTAGGGATGGTAACTAGCAGTGCGTCTAGATGTCCGATGGTAGAAGCGGGCCGGTGGAAAAGGAACGCAAGTGTAAGCCGTCTAAACCAAGTTAGCCTTTTCTTTTTATGGAAATCCTATTGGATATCCTGACCCCGTGGCAGGCTATACCAAACTATCTTCAGGCTTCCTGTGACCGCCGGTCACCGCATTCTCAAACCGAGTTAGCTACACACCAATAACATATCACATCTCATTGTTCCAGTATCATCCCTGCCGAGCCCGACAGCAGCCGACGATGACGATGATGAGGACGAGACGACGCAGCAAAGCCGAGCGGACGCTGATGATGACGGCAGGATCTACAAGAACCCAAGGAACTCACCCTCGGCGCAGTGTCCTCGAGATGAGGAGCAGGCGACCTTGCTGGTGCGAATATAATTTGTATTCTTTTTTATCATTTAATATAACATAACATCACGCCTGTGTTTCCCGAAGGGTTGGGCAGAGGTGACCCTTAACACGTTCCAGGACACTCCGTCCAGAGGCGGGATCTGATTTTTCATCAAAATGTACACAAGAATCTACCATATATTTTGACTCAACGTCTGATGACGTTTACCACGATAAAAAAATATACTGGGTGTTCTTTTTTACCGTCTTGAAAAAAAAAGGGTATAATAGGCGAATGGAGTAGAAGCCTATGGCATACCTAGTTTTTAATCGAAATTCAAATCATACGCACTACGCACCTATCTATAAAGTTTTTTCAAAATTTCTGTTTTGTTTTGTATGAAAACTTACAGCTTCACAATCATCCTTGTTTGATTACGTGGTTTAAAAGTTATTCGTTTGTTCTTCTGCAGGGTCAAAAGTGTCTCCGCAAGTGCTCATCTGACGAGGACTGCAAGAGTAAAAAGAAGAAGTGTCTCTGTGATGGAGCGTGTGGCATGTCCTGCATCAAACCAGGTAAGTAGTAGACATATTAGGATCTCCCAGAACTTCCAGTTTGGCGGAATTGATGTTTAAAGGTATCGGCTGAAGTTAACAAACCTTCGCAGAAAGAAAAGAAAAAAGAAAGAAAGCTTAGTTTATTGCTACAGAAACATGTGCATGCCGGTGGCGCATGTCGGTGACGCAAACGCGTAAGATTTCCCCCTACCAAAAATCGCTAAACACGCCTGAAGATGTTTTCACTTCAAAAATATAAGTTAATTTGAATAAATGATACTTTGCGACATTCAAACATCAACAAAAATGATTAATTTGAGACCAACAAAGTAATTTCGTCATGATAAGAGTTTGATTCTGGATTTTTGTAAAACTTTATCCTTTGATATAAACGACGATAAACGCAAACTTGTCCGCTCCGAAAGAATCGACGACGTTCCTAATAATTCTTCCTACGATTCGTCCGTTTCGGCGCGGCAATGTGAGCGAGGTTACAGAGGATTTCATACAAGTAATTCTAAAATTCAATACTCTCGGATCCTTCGGTTCGTTCGGCTCTGATAAGTGTGCGTCTACCTTAAAGGACGTCAAAAACACGCAAATAGCATTGTTTTGTGACCGTTTTTCTTACCCTAAGGAGCTACGGGCACCAATTTTTTTTTTTTGGAGTGAGAAATTATCAAATAACTTCTCCCGCTCTGGGCGGAACGAGAGGGCGTGTCAGACTTCTGCTGACTAAAACCCACCTGTGTACCTTCAGTTGCCTGTGCCAGGGCTACGGTAACTGTTTCAAACAACCCGCAACCCTGGCAGGGGGCTTCGGACACCTTTCTCTTGATGACGAAATAACGTAGCCAACATTAACTGGGTGACCAATCTGGAATGCTTTTTCTTAAATACGTTCAGAACCGTGATACAGTCGCGTATTGTTATTGCAAGGAAATAAAAACAGTACTACAAATAAACGTAAGCACTCTCACAGAGAAACCAATTTAGGCAGTTTTATTTGCCGCTCGTAGGAAATGGAGCGATATTCACAAGAGGCGTCGTAGTCAGCACTTGAAATTGAACAAATTGCATAGTTGTCGGTCCTGGCGCTCCGTGCCAGATGCTGACGGTTATTGCGACTTATATGGCTGGAATTATGTGGAAAATAGATGTGAATTGTGGAATTGTTGTGAATGGGCGATTGTCGATGATGATGGGCTTATTTTGGCTTCAATTTTCAGTAAATAGTTCCATAAATAAAACCCTTTTGTGCTCGTCATTTGTTTTGAAAAAAAAGAAAGGAAAATTGTTTATATATTAGAGTTAAGAGGCTCATAAAACTGATGGATGCCAAACTTCACTGCTTGGCTCATCGCCGCAAGGTTGCCTGCTTGTCGATCTTCTACAGATTGTACTTCGGAGAGTGTGCCCGAGAACTCCACGACCACATTCCGCCGGCCCCCTTCTACCATCGGACATCTAGAAAACAAAACAAAATGCCGATTGCAGAGTGGACATTCAAACGTCAAAATCTCTTTTAAACACCAGACATTTCACAGATCATGAATGTCTAAAAACAGTTTGTAATTTGTTCTACTGTAGGGCAAAGAGTTTACTCATGAAAGGAATGAACATCAATCACTACGCCTCGCTGCGTGTTGCGGTGTTCACGATCTCAGACCATTAAAGTCCAGGATACTTCACGATGTTTCCTTTAGCCGTAAACCTTGGTATCTAAGCAATTAACAAGGTACTTGTAACACAAATTGTCATGTCAGTTTTTGAACCTAGATTACAGTGTTTAAGGCGACGATAACCTACTTTAAACTGAAGATCACGTCTAAACGATTAGTGCTAATGATTTGGAAAACATATAGGTTAAACTAGAGCATTTTCTTAATCTATATCTATACTAATAATAAGGCTGAAGAGTTTGTTTGTATGTTTGAATGCGCTAATCTCCGTAAATCTGATGAATCCGACTGGTACAGTCAGGTTTGGATTTTTTTTTTTTGCACTTTATAGCCCAATTCTTGTGGATAGCTATAGGATATTTAACATCACGCTAGGACCTTTAGGAGACGAGCAAAAAGAAATAAAAGTCAGAAAAACGCTAGACGAAGTCGCGGGCAGAAGCTAGTAACTTAATCTTTGAATATTTTAGACTATGTTTATATTACATACTGTAATTTCATTTGTAAAGTTAAGTCAAACGCGGATAAAAAACTTAGATTATCACAAAAAGTGTCAAGCGTATTTATATAAAATCTGCTTATAAAAACAAAAGGTATTATATTAAAATATTTATACTAAACAATAAACATGTTTTAATATAATACCTTTTGTTTTGTGTATAATATAATAAATTAATAATGCGCCTAATTTGGGACAGCGCTCCTTGATGGGTGAGTCCTATTACTGGCTGGATGTACGGACGCACTCAAGGCCATTGGCATATATCTGCGTCTTAATAGTTATGCCATATTATGGAGGCGACAATTCATCGTGATTATAAAAATGTTTTTTGACGATTTACAATTGGTGGATGCCAAGCTTCACAGCTTGGCTCATCGCAGCAAGGCTGCCTGCTTGTCGGTCTTCTATATGAAAAGGGAGAGAGGAGTCTTCAAGATATTATAAAAGTGTTGAAGGAGACCGACCCGGACGACGTGCCGACTTTCGTGGCGAAGGATTTGCGCAAGCTGCCCCCCGTCACATTCGACCACGTCGACGTCACCAGACTGCTGCGGGATATCACAACCCTAAGAGCAAGCCTGGTCGAGATGCAGTTAAAGTTGGAAGCATCGCAATCCACCATCAGTGATCTACGTTCTGAGGTAGCAGATTTACGCAACACGGTATGTAGGTCACACGAGCCAGCTACCAACGTCAACGCACGTCACGGCGCATCCATCGCATCGCAGCTGAGTTTCGAGTCAGCAAAATTGAACTCATCGTCAGCAGCCGTCATTGCAAGCGATGCACAACCGCGCCCCGCCCTCCCCACGTCCCCCATCGTTGGGACGCCGACCAATATTAGCTCGTCAACACCGGGACGTGCTTATTCGGCTGCTGTTACTAAAGCTCCCGCAAATCAACAGAGGCAACCAAGGGGTGCACAAAGGCCCTCCGAAGCAGTTCGAAGCTCATTACCGCCGGTAACAAGCCAAACGCAGGTCGATGAAGAAGGCTTCATTCGCGTGGAGAAGAAGAAGAAGAAGAAGAAGCCTGCTTGTCGAAATCAATGCGGTACCGCTGGTCCCGACATGTCACTACGTCCCGCTATTCCATCGACGCAGCTGTACGTGTCACGATTACATCACTCCACGAAGGTAGAGGAGGTCGTGGAGTACATCAGGATGAAGACCAAGTTCACATTAAGAGTCGAGAAGTTGGAGTCGCGCCATAAGATTAACTTCAAATCTTTTGTGGTGCGGGTTCCGACTCATCACCTGGAAACTTTCATGAAGGAAGAATTTTGGCCGACGGGTGTCGTGTATCGGCGTTTTCGCGGAAGGCTACATGACACCACGATTCAGCGCAATACGTCGCCGAACCAACGTAGTAAATAGATTTTGTACCTACTGATGTTTTTATTATGTATTAGATTTTTTTGTAAGATTAGTTTATGTATTTTATCTATGGGCCCTTAGTTGCCTGAAAATAAAGCAATTATTATTATTATTATTATATTATTATTATAGACTGTACTTCAATACAATACAATACAAATATTCTTTATTGTGGTACATAGGTAAGCAATAAGTTGTTACATGTTTCCGAAATTGTACACAGCTATGACCCGCCATAATGGCATACAATAATTTTAAAGTAGGTAACATAACAGCATAATCAAATAGAAAATTAAAATAATAACAATTTAAATATGCAGCACTAAAGTGCTGAAAAATATTCGTTAATTCTAAAGAATTAACGAATATTTTTACATGTCAAGGCAACAATTAAAATAACGAGACATAAATTATAAATTCAGTTAGAATTAAATAATACAAATTAAGAAATATACACATTTTACTTATCAGGGGAACAATTAAAATTAAATAACATCATCGAGATAATCTTTTAAAGTATAGTAACATTTGTCTAACAGCAATTGAAATAATTTATTTTTATAATTATGCAAATCTAAATCTCTAATTGTCTTTGGCAATTTATTATACTTCGGTGAGTGTGCTCAGGAACTCCACAACCTCATTCCACCGGCCCCGAAGTACCATCTAACATCTAGATGCACTGCAAGTTACCATCCATACCTAGTTGCCATTCCACCAATTCGCATTAAGCTCTTCCACACATCCTTCATAATGCGCACGGCACAAGAGTGGAACTCACTACCTGCGTCTGTGTTCCCGAACGCATACAACCCGAATCTTTTCAAAGTGAGAGTGAACAGGCTTCTTCTGGGAAAGCTCACTCCATCGTCAACTTTGTCTCTGTCATCTCTGACCTAGACTAAAGTCAAGTGCAAACCCATCAAAAAATTAAATAGTAGTGATGGGCCGAGTATGGGTTTTGCTAATCAGTCGACTAGCTAAATAGTGACTAATATTGGATATACTGGGTGTTTGGAGGCTCTGGGTGCAAAGCTTTAAGGGTTGACAGTTGACACCATTTAGAAGTTTTTGAGCCATACGTTAGACGAATTAGTTTTTTTTTAAATTTTTAAATGGTGTTTTTAGTGTTTTTTAAATAAACCAATTTTCCACAGTTAATTGCCAACATGGTATGTAAAAACAGGACACTTTTGAGGACGCAGAAAACTTTAAAAATTTCAGAAACTAAAAAAAAGAGAGAAAAAAAGCAAATTGGGTTATTTAAAAAAAAAAAAAAAAACCGGCCTATTGCGTGTCGGACCACGCACAACGAAGGGTTCCATAGATGAGATGAATTTATCCCAAGAACAAACTTAACCTTGTAGTTGAAAAACATGTTCTCCCATACATTCCATCTGCAAATATAAGTTTGTACGCAAAATATTAACAGATTTACCATGTTATTTTAAGAGTTCTTCTAGATTTTACTTTAATCTATAGGTATAGAACTACTGTACTTTTTTCAAAATTTTAGGCTCAGTAACTTTAAAACAATTTATTTTAATATTAGAATAAATATATACACATATTTGAGACCCTAAAGTAAGTTCTTTCTAAGATATGTCACACGGAATAGTTAACAAAACTTATTTATAATTTTCTAATTTGCCCCCCAAAAGTGACCCCCATATTCAAAATGTATTTATTTACGTTACACGTCCATGTTTGGGTCACAGAAATTCATATGTGTACTAAATTTCTAATTAATCGGTCCATTAGTTTTGGAGCAAATTGGCTGTGACAGACGGACAGACATACATACAGACAGAGACACGAGTGGTCCTATAAGGGTTCCGTTTTGTCCTTTTGAGGTAGGGAACCCTAAAAACTAAAAGATTGCAGTTAAAATATAAAAAAAGAACATTCTTCTTCAAAGACACGTATAGCTCAAAAAGCTGTAAATGGTGTCAAATATCACCGCCATAATGCTTTTCACCCAGCTTCCAAACACCCTGTATATTTGATTGATTGATTGGTTTGTTTGTAGAATGGAAACATCATTAGTTAGATATACGATCTCGTATTGACGTTCTAAAACTCTAAATATATAAAAATTAAACTACAGAGAAATTTGACTCAAAGAACCAGATGAAATCACTAGACCATTTGCCATCTTTAAGAAATCAGTTCAAATTACACATACACCGTCGTACCATTCTGGCTCTTAGTGCCAACTGGTGACAGTAATTGCTCCTTTAGTGTAGTTGTCAGACGAGGAGAGGCGTTTCATTGCATTTTCTCGTACATAATGAAAATTTATTTATTTATTATTCGAGTATTAGCTAATTGTTGTTATTTATTTTCTGATTGATTGAGTTCAGCATACAATATGTAACAAAAACCCTGTTGTTCCTTTTAACACATGGTTGTACTCATGATAACACACAACTTTTACAATGGGGCCAAACCGGAATTCGCGAAAGAAAAATCAGCTGTCCTATAATTTTTCAAAATGTAGGGAGCAGCAGATTTTGTTTTTGCGATTTCTGGTTTGGTTCCATATGGTTGGATTGGTTGCATAGTAAAAGTTGTTTGTTATCATGAGTACAACCGTGTATTAATACGAACAACAGGGTTTTTGTTACATACTGTACAAGGAGTCATGTGTTCACTCCCTGCATTAATCCAATAATCAGCCCTGATAAATATAAAGAGGTGTTCCTTTATCGAACATACAAATATGTAGTTGGCCAAATGTAAAAAATTGTTAATAAAATCGAAATAAAGTGTGCCGAGGTTTTTCGGGCTTAAACTATCCGGAGGTTTCGACGATAAACGAAAGGTAATTTTCGTCCTATCTGACACCTCACGATAATTAACTTTCGAATCTGCAGGCATTTCCGAAAACGCTGAATTTAAACAATGTTTGAGTCTAAGTCACTGCCAATATACGACTTTAACATTGTGCACATTTTCATTTATAATTTGTTTATTAATTAGACACTTTAAGCACACAAACGCACAGACGCGTACTAAGGAGCGATCATCATCAATATAACTCTCCAAGTTCAAATTACCGTATCGAATGCGAATCCTCTTTCATGAAATAACTTTGATAAGCAGTTGTATTGAGGATTCTTATGATCATGTTTCTATAAAAACATATTTGTTACTGTCGAAAATCATATTTTAATCAACATACAACCTGATTAAACATGCAAATTGCAAAAAAAAACGTAAGAAAAATTGAATTTCGCGGGCTATTTTAGTGCATCTCCCTTAATGCTATAGACAATTTCTACCATTTAAAAAAACCGGCCAAGAGCGAGTCGGACTCGCGCACTGAGGGTGCCATACCATCAACTATTCGGCCTAAAAAAAAGAAAAAATGTTTGAAAATGTGCAAACAGCGCTCCTTCATATGATAACCCCACATGCTCTAGACAGCCTCTGACAGTCCCTGTTGCAAAAAATATTTTTTTTTTATTTCTTTCTAATTTGTGCATATATTTACATTAGTTGGGCAAACTTCATCTAAAACTATTTCAAAATTCAAGTTGATAGCATTAGTAGTTCTTGAGATATCCAGCTGTGACAGATGGACAGACAGACAGACTGAGTTGCACCATGATGGGTTCCTTTTTACCATTTTGGTACGGAACCCTAAAAGTGATAATAATTTAAAAACATATTATGCTCCTTTCACCCAGTATTTTCCAAACTGAGCCACTCTGTCAGTCAGTCGCGTGCCAACGAGTGGCGTTTATTGCAGACTGTATTTACGGACTTACTTGAAAAATGTACAATATACAGGCCAACTGTGTAGTAAGTGTTTCGTGTTTAGGAAGGAAAGATATTATTTATTCTCATGCTGCAACTACAATTCTACACAATTCATGAAGGAAATAACGGAAATATAATGAATATAAAAATATTAACGATCTTTTGTATAATGTACAAGTACGCCAATTAATAGATTCGTGTTTTCCTAAAATTTAGATAGATGCGAGATCTGTAACCGAGACAAATATTGTTAGTGTATGTATTTAGTTAGTAAGCATTCATATAAATAAATTATATTTCGTTAAGTTGGTTAAGTATTAATTATACTTTTACACGTACAGTTTTTTAAAGGTACATTCCGTTATTTTCTGTCGACTAAAGCTGTGAAGAAACACAGAATAAACCTTTTTGTTTCTCGAGTTTCTTTTTGTTCCATTACAAACTTAAAAAAAAAAAAAAACTTTTGAATTCAGACTCCATAGAATGATTATGGTAGCACAGTAAAACTTTTGAAACTAGTGTTAGTAGTTAAAAACATGGAAGCAAACAAGTTTTTATTATAAGATAACTTTAAAAATTAATTACATTCTAACAAACAAGCTATATTATACAAGTAACTATATTTTCGAACCGTTTGGGGTTGAAACCCTCGGACCGTGGGGTCCGAGTGCTCACGCTTTGTTCAAGGAAATCTCCAAACGGCTGGTTGACACTTCCCGTGACCCAAGGGCAGGCTTTTACCTTGGCCAGAGGCTAAGCATTGCCATACAACGTGGCAATGCCGCCAGTCTCTTGGGTACATTACCAGACGACAGCGAAGCGGATGAATTTTTTAACCGACTTCCAAAAGGAGGAGGTTCTCAATTCGTCTGTATGTTTTTTTTTTTTGTATGTTTGTTACGCGATTATTCAAAGACGGATGGACCGATTTGTAAAATTCTTTTTTTGTTTCAAAGGGTATACTTTCGAGGTGGTCCCATATAAATTTTATTAACTTTGCTTGGGTAGTTTTTGAGTTAGCTACAATAATGCGTATATTTCCCACTTATTTTATGTGGATGATGTGATGGTGTTTTAATAACTTCCTATCACTGTTATTTACATGGCTATATCTACAATAATTGTGGTCAATTATGTATTTAAATTTGTGTGGGGTAGGTTCCACAACTAAAAAGTGAAAAATAAAAACTTTTTAGCAAAAAATAAAACCGACTTCCAAAACAAAACACTACAAAGTGAAAAATAACTTTAATTTCGGAAGTCGGTGGCAAAAAACGAAAATACAAAACCAAAGACACCGACTTCCGAAATTAAAGTTATTTTTCACTTTGTAGTGTTTTGTTTTGGAAGTCGGTTTTATTTTTTGCTAAAAAGTTTTTTCGACGCCATATTTTAGTTTTTTTAATTTTTTTAATAGTTTTAGTTGGTTAGGATATTATTTTTGTATCTTTATTTTAGTGTTAGATTGTTTAAAAACATTATAATTACTTATCTCCTAATGGGTACTATGCTAGTGCTGGACGTCCCGCGTGTCCAGCCTATCCGCAATACCAGCCAAGATGCTGTTGGTGCTTGCGCGCAACCTGGCGAGCGCTTGCGGAGCACGGCGTGAAAGCCGTCAACGTGTGCGTCCTCGAACATGCCCGACGCACTGCACCAGCGTGGCAGCCCCAACAACGCCCTAAACGCATTGTTATATTGGACGCGCAGGGCGCTGTATGATCTTTGCGTATAATGAACTTACCTACGAATCGGAATATTCAGACATTTTTATTTATCTTCTCACGTTTCTGATTCACCCAATTCTTGTAACTCAGATTTTTTTTTTTTTTTTTTTATTTGTGATGGGTTTGCTCTTGACTCTAGTCTAGGTCAGAGGTGACAGAGACAAAGTCGACGATGGAGTGAGCTTACCCAGAAGAAGCCTGTTCACTCTCACTTTGAAGAGATTAGGGTTGTATACGTTCGGAAACACAGACGCAGGTAGTGAGTTCCACTCTTTTGCTGTGCGCATTATAAAAGACATTTGGAAGCGCTTAGTGCGAATTGGTGGAATAGCATTAGATTGTATAAAATTATACAAAGTGTTTTGATGTCAATATGATATTATCGAATGATCTAATAATGGAACTAGAAGATGATTCGTTAGTGTGAATCTTTCATGAAAGTAAAAAAGTAAAAAAACAAGCGAGCCTTACAGTAGTCGTATATGGTAACATCTGACATCTGGTTGGTACCATCTGACGGCCAACTCTAGCACCACGCGCGCTCATTGGTCAAATCAAATAGCGTGCGCTTTCCCGGCTTCCTATTACACACTTCCGTCCCTTTTCACGAAATCGCTCCCACAAAAATTGACAGTCCTGTCCCCATGAATGCCAACAAAACTATGCATAGCATGCGTGGTGTCGAAATGTCGCAGTAACGCGGTGACGCGAACCCGTAAGATATCCCCCTACCAAAAATGGCTTAACGCGCCTAAAGAAGTTTTCACATAAAAAAAAGTTATTTTTCAATATTCACGTATAGTGTAGGTGACAGCGCTAGAGAGATAAGTGACACATGAATTTGAAAAGTCGTAGGGCCAGATTCAACTTGGACACGTTCGCGTCTCTTACTTGCGCTGACAGGAATAACGCTTAGCCAAATTACGTGCTACGTAACATTTATGGATCTCGGCTTTAGTAGCGGTTTCTGATTAACATGAATATGACGGAAGCGTGTGGAACACCTCATCATCAGGATGACCAGACATGGTGGGTAACCGAAATATTAGTCACAACGCTTAACACAGAGGTCTATTAATCCACATCGCTTGATTAGGCAGATGGAATCGGATTTTAAAATTGAAACGCGGTAAATTCGATACAGGATGACAGAACCACCTCTCGCACCCGTGTCTCGATCAAAAGTGAAGTCCACAGATCACAAATATGTAGCAAGCTAACGAAGTTTGTTTTTTTATTTATGCTTGAGTATAGTTTTCGAGTTTTTTCTTTTTTTTTTGGTATATTGGCGTGTGCTAGCTGACTTAAAGTAAATAATTTAATTTAATGTTTGCGTTGCGTAATGTGCTTATATTATTTTGCGCAGTGTTGTATAAAATATAATATATATATTTTTTAACAGAACAGACAGCTGTGCTACTGGGGAGTTTGTTGCGCCACTTCTTCTCCCCAGCTAAAGCACTACGAAGTGGTGCAGGGCGGGCGTTTTGGGGGACTGTCTTATGTTAAGTAATTTTGACGTTCGAAAAGTGCTGATTCTCAGCCTAGTTTGAATAAATGACTTTTGATTTTGATTTTTGACAATGTTATTATTTTAGTTTTTTACAAATTACAAAAAAGACAGCAACAACAAACAAGAGCTCATGCAAAATCAATCAATCAATCTGCCTAGCCTTTTCCCAACTAGGTGGGGATCGCCTTCCAGTCTAACCGGATGCAGCCGAATACTAGTATTTTACATGGAGCGACTGCCTATCTGACACCACAACCCAGTTACTGGGTAACCTTTTGTAAGATTGGTTGTCAGACTTTCGGGCTTCTAACGACCCGTAACGACTGTCAAAGATCCACGAATGACAGCCGGGACCAACGACTTCACGTGCTTTCCGAGACACGGAGGAGTCTTGGTATGTAAAGATGGTCACCCATCCACGGACCTTAACCTGATTGATCGACCCGTGCGGCTATAACAGCCGATTTGTATCTATAATGTCAGATTAAGTTTATATAATAACGTAAATAATTGTAAATTGTTCATTGATAACGTCAAAACACAGCAAAGTTTTAGTCTGGGTATGAAAATCTCTTTGATGACCCTGAAATGTTCGTGTATCCATTAATTAAAATGTAAAACAAACTTGTAAGTTTTCTTAAACGAAGCCAAAACTAAGATAAATAATATCTTACAAAGACTAAAGACTTGTCGAGCCTATTTCTCAAAGGATTACTGTGCCTTTGTAGATAATTATTTACTTAATTAAACATTGTCTTGAAGACTTCGAGCTGCGATTCCAAGATTGCTTAGCGGTATGAATCCCAAAGGATGTCCGGATTTGGTTCTGAAAGACTATTAATTTTAAAAGTTATACATACCGTCATATTATCTTGGGACCTTGGGGTCCCGGACGTTTAGGCGGATGAGGGGCCGAAGCGAGTACTCACAGAGGTCCGTAAGACGTTTTTAATTAAATGAGGCACCAACCGCGTTACGCGTCGTCAGAAGTCCGAAAGTCTGACAAGCAGGACAACTGCAGGACATATGCCTCCTGAAAGGGTATCGTATTAACTAGTAACTGGGTTGTGAGATAAGCAGTCGCTCCATGCAAAATACTGGTATTCAGCTGCATCCAGTTAGACTGGAAGCCGACCCCAACATAGTTAGAAGAAGGCTAGACAGATGATGACGTAAAAATTACATATAATTACACTTTTTCACCTATACTTGCAATGTTCGTATGTAAATTGTCCGGTTCAAAACTTGCAAGTTAAATTTGACTTACTTCCCGGTGTTCGATTGGGCTGAAATTTGGCGTACGTTTATAAAATCGGTGACAATGCAATATTTTGGTACCATCAAACTGATCTGATGAAGGAGCCGGAAGGTGGCCACAGGAACTCAGTAATAAAACGACGCAATCCAATCGAGTTTGGGCTCGTTTAATTCGTATTGACAAGGACTCTGATAATATCTAGACTAGTAAAAGCTTGTTTAAAAAAATACACTTGTCTAATAGAACCTTCTCAACATTAAGAAACAACTTATTAAAAAAGTATCATTACAAACAAATGTTTTTCTTGAAAACAAACCAGACATAAAGTCAGACCATTGAGATAGAAAAACATGGAGATGGAAAGAATAGTTATACAAATATCTGTGATATTGACACATACATGTCAAAAAGCATTTTGTTTCTTTTTAACTAATCAAGAGCTGCGTATGAAAAGAGAGACATCTATATGTATGTCAAGGACAAAATTTGAAAACACTCTTGTGTGACGTCAAAATCGTGTCTATGCGTGACCGGCCGCCATGTTGAGTGCTGAGTTTTGTGGTAGATGATTGGTAGATGTGCTGTCAAACGGTTGCTTGCTCTCTCTCTCTTGCACTCGCAGTTACAAACCTACGAAAGTCGGCCATGTTGAGTGCCCGATTTTCGTAGGTATGCACGCCAATTTTGTAGTTAGGGCAAGTCCTTAGGTTTATAAGTCAGACGTAGCTATATCTCCAAGATAATTGATTAATTAGTCCATAGTTTGTCTATGAGCTCAGACAGCGCTACCCTGAAACTGTTGATATAAAAAACGTCTGCTTTTAATTAAAAGAAAACCAAACTGTAACTTTAGACTTTCAATTATATTTTTTCGTGATTGCAGTAACTTTTTTGGTTGAGTCAATAAAGCAAGTTAATAAAATGGTACTTCGTGTTGAATACCAGAGTTCGGTCAAAGCATTCAGCCTATAATGTTCCCACTTCAAGTTGATACAGGTCTCCTCTCTGTGAGTGGGAGTGGACCATAATCCACCACGCGGACACAGTGTGAGTTGCTGGATGTCACATGTCCTCGATTTTAGGGTTCCGTACCATAAGAGGAAAAACGGAACCCTTAAAGGATCACTCGTGTGTCTGTCTGTCCGTCTGTCACAGCCAATTTGCTCCGAATCTAAGGAAGCGATTAAGCTGAATTTCTGTGACCCAAACACGGACGTGTAACGTAAATAAATGAATTTAGATTAAAGCGGTCAATTTTGGGGAGCAAATAAGAAAAACAAATTTTGCAAACTGTACCGTTTGACATGTGAAATGAAAGGACTGACTGTGAGGGTCTCAAATATATTATTTTTATAATTTTAAAATAAATTGTTTTAAATTTATTTAAGGTAATAGACGAAAATTAAATGCCTACCTTGCGTGTAAACAAGCTCTTTGCTTAGTACCTACCATGCGTGTAAGCAAGCTCTTTGTTTAGTACCTACCTTGCGTGTAAGTCGGCTGTTTGCTACCAATCTTGCGTATAAATCGGCTGTTTGGTACCAATCTTGCGTGTAAATCGGCTGTTTAATACCAATCTTGCGTGTAATCCGGCTGTTTAATACCAATCTTGCGTGTAATCCGGCTGTTTAGTACCAATCTTGCGTGTAAATCGGCTGTTTAATACCAATCTTGCGTGTAAATCTGTTGTTTCAGTGCTAATTAGTGAGTGAATCGAAGCCGATTATATTTATTTATCAAACAGCCGACTTGGAAAGGGGATAATGACAAATACCAATCTCCTGTAAAGTAAGTATAACACCTGTTCGGCACCGTGAAAACTTAGGTGTCTACTAAACTTAGTGTCAATCCCTAGCATCAGGTGGAATGATAGCTCACTTCACCTAAGTTTTCACGGTGAGACTAGCATCAGGTGGAATGATAGCTCACTTCACCTAAGTTTTCACGGTGAGACTAGCATCAGGTGGAATGACAGCTCACTTCACCTAAGTTTTCACGGTGAGACTAGCATCAGGTGGAATGACAGCTCACTTCACCTATGTTTTCACGGTGAGACTAGCATCAGGTGGAATGATAGCTCACTTCACCTAAGTTTTCACGGTGAGACTAGCATCAGGTGGAATGACAGCTCACTTCACCTATGTTTTCACGGTGAGACTAGCATCAGGTGGAATGATAGCTCACTTCACCTAAGTTTTCACGGTGAGACTAGCATCAGGTGGAATGACAGCTCACTTCACCTAAGTTTTCACGGTGAGACTAGCATCAGGTGGAATGACAGCTCACTTCACCTAAGTTTTCACGGTGAGACTAGCATCAGGTGGAATGACAGCTCACTTCACCTATGTTTTCACGGTGAGACTAGCATCAGGTGGAATGATAGCTCACTTCACCTAAGTTTTCACGGTGAGACTAGCATCAGGTGGAATGACAGCTCACTTCACCTAAGTTTTCACGGTGAGACTAGCATCAGGTGGAATGACAGCTCACTTCACCTATGTTTTCACGGTGAGACTAGCATCAGGTGGAATGATAGCTCACTTCACCTAAGTTTTCACGGTGAGACTAGCATCAGGTGGAATGACAGCTCACTTCACCTAAGTTTTCACGGTGAGACTAGCATCAGGTGGAATGACAGCTCACTTCACCTAAGTTTTCACGGTGAGACTAGCATCAGGTGGAATGACAGCTCACTTCACCTAAGTTTTCACGGTGAGACTAGCATCAGGTGGAATGACAGCTCACTTCAAGCTCACTTCACATAAATTTTCACGGAAAGATTTTTACAGAATAGACAGGAGTAACTGCGACATCTAAAAACAAAATGAAATTCCCACATTTTTCATTATCAACTTCTTATAAGACATCGAACAAAAACTCAAGAGGAAACTCTTAAATAAAAGCGATTAAATGAAAAAGGTCCATAATTGTCATTTTCTTTTGACTTATCAATCACGGTAATTTAAGACTTCATAAATTTAATTTACGCTCCTCCTTTGTTTTAAATTTATATTACTTAAGTAATAATAAAGCTGAAGAGTTTGTTTTTTGTTTGTTTGAACGCGCTAATCTCTGGAACTACCAGTCGGATTTGAAAAAAATATTTTTCATTTGACAGCCCAATTCTCGAAGAAGGCTATAGACTAAAAACATTAATATCACGCTAGGACCCTTAGGAGAAAAGCAAAAAGAAAAATGTCAGAAAGAACGCAAAGAAAACTAAGCAGGTGATAGAGATAGCAGGTGATAGAGATAGCAGGTGATAGAGATAGGAGGGCCGGGGGAACACGAAATTTCACGAAGACGAAGTTGCGGGATGAAGCTAGCAAATAAATATAATATAACATAATTTTACGCCTTGTTTCCTCTAAGGGTTGAAAGAAAAAGGAAAAGAAGTGTGTCTTTAGTACACCCACATTTCGCCAGCTATGTTTAAGTCCCATGTAATAAGCGAGCCTAGAGGAGCTTGTGGCTAAGTAATAACAGCCGCACGGGTCGATCCATCAGGTTAAGCTACGCTTGCCGTGGTTGGTCTGTAGATGGCTGACCATCTTTTAATACCGAGACTCCTCCGTGCCTCGGAAAGCACACTAAGCCGTTGGTCTCGGCTGTCATTCGTGGTACTTTGACAGTCGTTACGGGTCGTCAGAAGCCCGAAAGTCTGACAACCAGTCTTACCAAGGGGTATCGTATTACCAAGTAACTGGGTTGTGGAGGTCAGATAGGCAGTAGCTACATTCGGTTACACTGAAAGCCGACTCCAGCAAAGTTGGGAAAAGGCGAGGCAGATTGATTGATTTTGTAATAGGCGAGCCTATTGCCATCAATCGGGAACAAATCCAGATTTTGGGCTTCTACTGAGAAATTCCAGATGGACATCCTAATAATACTTTGTTCGCCTCGAGAATCGAACCCAGGACCTCATGCTGAAGCAGTAATGCTCGCGAAGGAGGAAGCTGAACGCGTGAGGGAGAGGCAATCTTCGCAGGAGACGCCATGGGCGTCGGGAATCGATAGCCGATTCCCGGCTACCGTAGGCGCGGGCTTGCGAACGGTGAGCAATAGGTAGCTCACCGTCCGGTAAGGACCAGGCCCGGGTCGACGGCGCGTTGTGTTCCACGCGCGCCTCAAAGAGATCAGCACTAGCTGAAGGGGTCCGCTAGGGCCAATGGCCGCCGGGGTTGCGGGTTGTTCGAAAGAGTTAGCGTGGCCCTAGCACAGGCAACTGAAGGAACACGGGCGCTCCACCCAGAGCGGGAGAAGTTTTTTGATGATTTCCCATCCAAAAAAAAAGGACTTCATGCTTAGCAGTAGTGCTTGCAACTACTAGACCAACGAAGCAGTTAATACTTTAGAATTTACGCTCCTCATTTGTTTTTAATAAATAAAGCAATCTATTAAATGGTCCTTCGAGCCGAATACGACAGTTCAAAGCCGGCTTTAGTCACAATAGTTAATTAAACGGTACGTACTAGATCTAATTAGACAGATCTCAGACTTATTTATCACCAGCTTTGTCGTAATTCTGTTAGCTTCGTAATGAATGTACATTCATCCTCGTTGTCATTAAATGGCTGGCAGAACTTTAACTGATTTATTAGTATACTGTATAACGGTGTGTAGAATATGTTGCAACTCTTTGATGGACTCAGAAAATAGTCTAAATATTCTGAAATAAAATCTGTTTATGTCACATAAAAGTAATAATATTTTATGACTGGAAATATTGAAGGTGGTAGTGATGTTCTTCAGAAAAGTCAGGTGCTCATTTCTCGTAACCTGTACATGCATGAACCTTAACAAAGCAAAAGGAGTATGTAAGGATCGTAGCGGGTAGGGTTATGTAGTTTCTGTCTACGTCCATAGGAAGAAGGCGTGAGTTTATGTATGAAAATATCACCAAAACATTGTTTTTCATACTTTTTTACGTAGAAAAGTCATCTACAGAACCTAGTGCTTAATTTGCCTCTAACGGTACTAACAAAAACAATCCTCCTACCGAAGGACCACTTCACAAAAAAAAAAGAAAATCTGTCGAAACTTTTTCGTGCTTTAATCAAAACTTGGTCGGCTTTTCATAATAATTAACTCAATATAACTCGGCTAAAATGAACCGAGTTGAAACCTAAAAATCCATGCCTCTCTTAGTTCATAAACAGGCACTTTTAAGTTTAAAAGGTCGAGAGGGTTCGCTTGGAGTTTTTCTTTTTATTAAATTTTCGTACCAGGCGCGGTGGTGCCCGTGACACGGTTTGAATTGGGAGAAAATACGGAAGTTTGAATACATTTTGGCTTATGTTGGGCTTGAAAGGCTTGAATTTTAATTTGGTGTGGTAACGAGGAAGAGTGGCTTCATACATTGGCTGAAAACCTGGAAGACTCAACCTCGTCCATAATTACTAGTATTTTTAGGGTTCCGCACCAAATTGGTAAAAGGAACCCTTATGGTGCGACTCAGTATGTCTGTCCGTCTGTCACAACTGGATATCTCAAGAACTTACTAATGCGGTCAGCCTGAATTTTGGAATAGTTTACGATGACGTTTGCCCAACTATTTTGCAAATAAGACAGAAATATATATATATATATATATATATATATATATATATATATATATATATATATATATATATATATACTTTTTTTGCAACATGGACTGAAAAGGGTTCTTAAAAATTCGAAGTGGGGCTACTAGGGCATGTCGGGTATCATATGAAACAGCGCTGTTTGCACATTCTCAAACATTTTTTGTAGGCCGTACAGTATTCAGGAAAAATATTGTCTTTAAATAGCACACTTTTTTTCTGAATAATTATATGATGGTACGGAACCCTCGGTGCGGGAGTCTGACTCGCTCTTTACCGTTTTTTTTTTTTTTTTAAGTGAAACTTGTTAGGCAGCGATTCGATAATGGGACAAGAATTGTGAGTGAAGTTTCATTTTTTTTTTTTTTTTTTGAATGGCATCTCGTAGTTGACCTAGAGAGGTCGAGACTACTTAACCGGACTATCCTGTGGCTGCCTTAAGAAAAACTCAAAGCCTCCAGCCAGGGGCAAAAAACTTACAGACTAAGCGACTACACGCTAAGGGCTCCCCCTGTGGGGAACGGGCCTCGGCTTAGGGCGTCGCTGGGGGGAGGACAGCAAGATGGGACAGGCTGGATCAGATTTGAATTATTATTATCAGGGGAGTTTAAAGCTACAGGCTCAGCTACGCCACCAGCAGGCACATCATACCCGAGCAAGGGACGGGGGGGAGGACCATTATTACGGGGTCGTCGCGAGGGACCTCGGCGGCGAGGTCGGAATGTCGATTTGTTTTTGTTCCTACGGTCCCTACTGCTCTCCTGGAGAAGAGTTATGGGGTCGTCGGGATCTGAGAGGACAAGCCTGGGGCGGCGGACCTTACTAATACGAGAGGGGACATAGCTAGCCGCCTCGACAACCAGAGGGTTGCGATGGTTGGTGGCTGAGTCGAAGAAACGCTTGGAATTGCGTTTCAAGAACTGGGAGATGGTGGGAATGTCGAGATCGACATGGAGGATTTCGTTCCGAACGAACCAAGGGGCCCCCGTTGCCTTTCGGAGGAAACGGTTTTGGAGGGCCTGCATCCTATGAATGAGGTGAGGTTTTGCGTGCGCAAACACTGAACCCGCATAGGTCATGATGGGGCGAATGCACGCTGTATAAATGCGCAATTTGCACCTAAGTGACAATTTGCTACGTGCATTCAGAACGGAGTGGAGTCTACCGAGAGCGAAAGCGGCGCGCGAACGCACCTGCTTTATGTGCTCAGCGAAGGAGAGGTGGTGGTCGAGGGTCACACCGAGGTATTTGGCTCGCGTCTCCCAAGGGATCGGCTTGCCGAACATGGTGATCGGTCGGGGGGGGAGTCGAGTGCGACGCGGTCTCAGAAAGAGAACCGCTTGACTCTTGTCGGGATTGACCTCGATTCTCCACTTCCTAAACCAGGCGCCGAGATTATCGACTGCGGTTTGGAGAGTGCGAGATATCGGGTGTTATGTGTTGTGAAGTTTCAAGGACGCGTCACGTTTAGATACATTTCGTTACATGACAGAGAAGAAAGATATCTCTGTCACACAGCTCACACTAGATCTCTCTTTATTCTTTATGTTTTAAGAAGTTTCATTTCTGTCACGAGTAAATACGGTGCTGCACGCACAATTATTTTTTTCTGAGTAGGTTAGTGAAAGTCTTGTGAAGAGGGGCTTGTGGCTAAGTAATAACAGCCGCAAGAGTCAATCGATCAGGTTAAGCTACGCTTGCAGCGGTTGGTCCGTGGATGGGTGACCATCTTTACATACCAAGACTTTTCCGAGCCTCGGAAAGCACGTTAAGCTGTTGGTACCGGCTGTCTTTCGGGGATCTGTGACAGTCGTTTCGGGTCATCAAAAGCCCGAAAGTCGTTGATGATATTTTGTATGATAGGTCCCTTAGCAAGACTGATTGTCAGACCTTCACTCCTGCTCTTGTCCCAATTTATTTGGGGTCGGCGCAACATGTCTTTTTCTTCCATACTTCTCTATTAGTCGTCATCTCGGAAGTCACTCCCTTTCTGGCCATATCATCTTTCACACTGTCCATCCATCGTTTCTTTGGTCTTCCCCTACTCGTATAGCCCTCCACATTCATACTCAAAACTAATTCCATTGCTTACTATAGGATGCAAATCCGGTACGGCTCTATAATCCTTCCATACCCTAAGGGCACGTCTTCTCCGTCTACTCGTTGATATGCAATGGTCTCTGTTGCACCATGTAACATGAGGCAACAGGGGCTAGTGTGAATCTTTGGGTTCATACGAGTAATCGACTCTGGTCAAACCACGCTGGGGTCGGAGCAATTCATTAATTCATAGGAATTTCTCGGTAACAGCCCGTAGTATGTAAGTTGGTGGTGTGATACCTCTGTGCCTCGGGAAGCACGTTAAGCCGTAGGTCCTGCTCCTTATTTCGGTCATGTCGGATGCCTATGACAGTGCATCTGTGTCTGCGCACACACTTATGAACTATAATATCTCCCGCGTAGATGGCTAGTCCCCGTTGAGATTGGCTGCCATGGCCGGAATTCGGTCTGGAGGATTTTTTATTAGATTATTTGCACCTTATTAATCAATCAATCAATCTGCCTAGCCTTTATCCCAACTATGTTGGGGTCGGCTTCCAGCCTAACCGGATGCAGCTGAATACCAGTATTTACATGGAGCGACTGCCTATCTGACCTCCACAACCCAGTTATTGGGTAATACGATACCCCTTGGTAAGACTGGTTGTCAGACTTTCGGGCTTCTGACGACCCGTAACGACTGCCAAAGATCTGAATGACAGCCGGGACCAACGGCTTAACGTGCTTTCCGAAGCACGGAAGAGTCTCGGTATGTAAAGATGGTCACCCATCTATGGAACAACCCCGGCAAGCGTAGCTTAACCTGATGGATCGACCCGTGCGGCTGTTATTACTTAGCCACGAACTCCTTATTAAACAAAATTAAATGAAAAATGGTTTATTATTACTACAAGTAATTTATATCCTAACAGCTAGAGTGATTGGAGCCTCCTTTTAAGCAAATAAGCCTGTGTTAGAAGACTCCGCTCTTCCAATATCAATAAGTACAATTTACTTGTTTTATTTTTGATTCTATACATTTGAAATAATAAGTACTCAATAGCCGTGGCTTGGTCACCTTGGTTTCGCAAGAAGTCGACGCCGTAGCGGCCAACAGGTAGGTTGCGGTGCCGCTTGGGCGACATCGCAACTGAGGCGGGCCGCGATGTCGTATGGGAGGCATCGCGGCTGAGGGTTGGAGGCCGCGGCGAGAGAGGAGTGCCTTAAATAGTGAATGATTTAAAAGATTTGATTACAAAGCGTAGTTCAGTCAAAGGTCGTGTAATTAAGTTCAATAAGTTTTTGAACGAATGAACTTTATTAGACAACCCTACCGATGCTGAAGTGTAAACTTTAGTAAATCGGGACGAAAGGTTTCGTGAATTGTTTATTTATTTTAAATATCTGCAATCTCCTCTGAGTTAGTGAATTTGACATTAGAGATGCTTTTTTTCCGTGGAGAAATGCTCACGGGGAGATAGTGCAGTTATGTGAGACTCCAACCCACTAAAACTCCACGGTATCCTCCTCTGCCGCTTGTGGCGGGAACACGGGCACGCGTTAGCACTCACCGCGAACCCGCCGCGGCTGTCCGTCACCGGACCTTCCTCTGGATAGCACCCAAAATCACCGGCACACAATTACACATTATTGCGGTGCGCCGCCCTTCCTACCTTTCGCGGCCTTGACGGGGTCGCCACCGTCTGATGGCGGACGCGGTGAGGCTGCAGGGGAGGAGGAGTGTCGGTATTTCATTAGCCGCTCTCCCTATCCTCTGCGGCCGAAAAGTGGTAGGCGGCCGGGCCTCTGACCTGACCGTTCGCAGGGGGACCAAGAGTGCCTAGACACGGGGTCGTCTAGCACCCATGTGCTGGTTTAGTCCATGGGGTGGTCACGGAACGCAATGTGTTCTTGTGCGCCGGTGATGGGGCGTGCTCGCCAGAGGAAGGTCCGGAGACGGACAGCCGCGGCGGGTTCGCGGTGAGTGCTAACGCGTGGAGTTTTAAATTCAGATTCAAATTCATTTATTTGCTAGAATGTAGGTATACAATGTATGATCTTAAAAATAGTGGCCCCTTTACACTCTACCATTATCCTATGGTGTGAAAATATTTAATTTCGTCGCTAGTGTCCAAAATAGCAACATCGTGCTCCAGCACGATGTTGCTATTTTAATTAAATTATAAATAAAAGTACAAGTAGACAGCCACACCAAATCAGAACTCATGCATTAGAATTTTACATGTCAAACATACCTAGGTCAGTTCAAGGGATAGTTTAATATAATGTCAGATTAACAATATGTAAATAATAAATGTCACAACTATTATCATGTCAGAGTGCAAATTTTAATTAATTAATTATTATAAAGTATATATATTATTATTACAGTGTCATTCTCCGCGATCTGACATGTATTCTTTGAGATCGTAAAAGCATTTTTCTTTTAACCATTGCGTTACCTTTTTTTTTAAACCTGGTCAAAGGTAGATTTTTAAAGGCGTCCGGTAATTTGTTATACACCTTTACAGCATTTATGTACGAGTTCCTTTTATACAATTCGAGCCTGCATTGCGGTAAGCAGAGCTCATGTTTAAATTTATCCTTAGTTCTAGGAGCTACCTTTCGTTTGGTTACATCTTTGTATTTAGTAAAATATTCTGGATGTTGTCGTACAAATAGGCATAATTCTCTAATGTAAATACACGGTAATGGCAGAATATTGTACTTTTTAAATAAGGGCTTACAACTATCCGTATACCAGGCCCCACAAATTGCACGTACACATTTTTTTTGTACTCTAAACGCTTTTATAATATCCACCGAATTACCCCACAACAAGAGACCATAAGTGAGTACGGACGAAACGTATCCGTGATATGCACAAAGCGCAGCTTCTTTTGATACCGTGACTCTTAATCTTTTTATTGCGTAGACAAATCTGTCGAGTTTTTTAGTGGGTTGGAGTCCCGCATAACTGTCTGTACCAAAGAGTTTATATAAGCATATAATTATAAACTCTTTGGTCTGTACTGTCTCCCCGTGGTAGCGCAGTATGCACGAGCATTTCTCCATGGAAAAAAAGGCATGCGAGTGTGTAAGAGTGTGAGTACGAGGGTGTGTGATATGAATGTTGCAAGCATTAGGTATTATTATAGTTTTAACAACATGGAAGTGGTTGTCAAAAGAAGTAAATCAACTACGAGGTCGGATATACGTAGGTAGGTACAGCCAAAAGCGTGACAATATATAATTACAAAATGTTCTAATTTCCCTAACTCACGTCCTACTTTTATAATAGGAGTTCGTTAAAACGTGTGTGTTTCATGCAAATATGTAATTAAACATCGTCTTGTGTTACTATGCCGAGCTTCGTATGAAATTGGTTGGTTCTGACAAGGTAACTTTAAAGTTAGTCTCAATTTTATTAAAAGGGAATGGAGGAGCTCGTGGTTTAGTAATAAAAGCCGCACGGGTCGAACCATTAGGTTAAGCTACGATTGCCGTGGTTGGTCCGTGGATGGGTGACCATCTTTACATACCGAGACTCCTCCTTACCTCGGAAAGCACGTCTGCCTGTCATTCGTGGATATTTAACAGTCGTCAGAAGCCCGAAAGTCTGACAACCAGTCTTACCAAAGGGTATCGTATTACCCAGTAACTAGGTTGTGGAGGTCAGATAGGCAGTCGCTCCATGTAAAATACTGGTATTCAGCTGCATCCGGTTAGACTGGAAGCCAACCCCAACTTAGTTGGGAAAAGGTTAGGCAGATTGATTGGAATGGATGTGTATTGAATGAATTTTAATATTCAAAGATAATTTTTTGAAAAATAGCTCTTTATAAAAGAGTATGTGTTGATGTACAGACGCCAGCACATCAAGCTACTACAATCTGTCAAATTTCTTTAATAGATTTTCAACCTTATCGCTACAGCATTATTCCATAAGTCCATATGAGCATATAGGTTCTTAGTTTATAATTGTATACTTAGTTCAAATAACTAAAGCAAAATATATTTGTGTTTTATATATCTTTGTTTAAAAAGTTGGCAACATTTTTTTACTACTTCCGCCCCTTAGAAAATTTGTCTAGGACGCACGTTGTGCTCTTTGAAATATTCAAAATAAAAGTTTTTAACTTTAAAATTAACGCATTTCATTTTGAACACATTAGGTTCAAAATTGATTGGGAAAATTTGACAGTTTCGGGTAGCTTGATGTGCTGGCGTCTGTACTTCAGAAAGGTCAGGTTCGTAGTACTCGCGCCCGTCTTGCGTGTATGAACAGATGTATGAACGTAAAGGAGGCAAAAGGAGTATGTTAGGCTGCGCAGTAGCCGTTGGCGTTCTGTAGTTTCTGTCGACCCATTTGATCTTGTTCAGATATCGATATCAATGCCTTCGGAGTTTCGCTAGCTAATTTAATTCGACTCTGTATGCGAAACACAAAGAAACTTCAATGTATAAAGAAGGTGTAAATTTAGTCACCGTTATCCGCTTAAAGGGGTCATTGTACTCATCATTATGAGCAACTTTTACTTTGGGACCAAACCTGAAATCGCGAAAAAAATCTGCTGTTCCCTACATTTTGACGAATTATGCGAACATAAATGTACTGAACAGCTGATTTTTTTTCGCGATTTCAGGTTTGGTATCATAGTAAAAGTTGTTCATAGGGATGAGTACATAACCCCTTTGCAACATAACTGTGATTAATATTACACTCTTTATAAGGAATGTCAGCCATTCCCGAGGACTTGGATTTGCGTGTTTTTTTACTAAACCACAAATCAAATAGGTAACAATTTACTCCTTTCTGTCATTTATATGGCACTGGAGCATAATAAACATTCGTTTCACTACGCTTTATTGCAGCCACATATCACGCGACTAAATTGAAACAATCCGTTACTCGGTTTATAAATCCCGCACGACATTAATCGTCGCCAAACCCAGCTATATTAAATACCGCAGTGAACTACCGACATGCGACAAAAACTCGAAATCGCAGCATGCATCATCATCTGCCTAGCCTTTCCCCAACTATGTTGGGGTCGGCTTAAGAGGATTGTGAAGTGCCGATACGCGGCGCGATTTTTAGAGGCAATTGCCTACATTTCATACAATTATTTACATAAATATTGTTTCGGGCGATAAGTTTTATTCCCCTAAACCTTTACGAAATGAGACAATTTTAATCTCATTACATTCAGTACACTTTAATCTAGGTCTGTACGTTTTTCATTTTTTGTAATTAAATTTAATTTAATTAAAAAAAATAAAAATGCTCGAGGATGTTTTTATGTCTAAAATATAGATATTTAGATGCTAATAACTTATATTATATGCAATATTTCTTTATAATAAAAACGTACGGACCTAGTTTTTCAGTATACCTACAACATTTCCAAAAATTATGAAAATTAGACTATGTTTACGGGGAGAAAAACGTTATCTCTTTTTGTATGAAAATTTACAGCTTCACAATCCTCAGTCTAACCGGATGCAGCTGAATACCAGTATTATTACATGGAGCGACTGCCTATCTCTGCCGCCATAAGGAAAAAGGACGTAAGAAAAAAAAAATATTTTGTCCTGTTTATACAAGATACAAAGGCAGATGCGTCTTTTAATAGTAAGGATTATTAGGTTTTAGTTAAGCTTACGCCAACATAAAAATACTGGTAAATGCGACTTTTTTTCTGATTCCGAATATGTAAATAACTCTATTTCTAGAAAAATGTCAGATACGCCATTTTTCCTTATGACTGCAGTCTGATTTCCACAACCCATTAGCTGGGTAATACGATACCCCTTGGTAAGACTGGTTGTCTGACTTTTGGGCTTCTGACGACCCGTAACGACTGTCAAAGATCCACGAATGAAAGCCGGGACCAACGGCTTAATGTGCTTTCCGAGGCACGGGGGGAGTCTTGGTATGTAAAGATGGTCATTACCGGACGGCGAGCTATCCATTGCTCGCCGTCCGCAAGCCTGCGCCTACGGTGGCCGGAAATCGGCTCTCAATTCCCGACGCCCAGGGCGTCTCCTGCGGTGACTAGGGGCATGAGGGCGCAAAGGTTGCCTCTCCCTCACGCGTTGTGCCTCCTCCTTCGCGAGCATTACTGCTTCGCAGAAGGTGGTGACGGCTTCCCATACACTATCGCTCCGTACCATGGCTTGGACCAGGGATGGACGCGAGAGATCGCCGCCGGCCACTCACATACCACAGTCGGAGACTAGCACTTGCGCGCTCACTATACCACAATATTTTTATACTTCTGTCAAGGTAAAATTGCCGTCGCATTAGCCTTTTCGACTTTAGCTGCTAATATCGGAAATCTCTTGTAGTCTGACGATATCCTGTGGAAATGGGTAGGTACAGTCAGGGGAATAAATTGTTTATCAAAACGACACACTACGTCAGTTTGCAGTTTTATAGCCATTTCATACAACTGTCACAGAATGACAGTTGTAATTTGGATAGGGCTGTTTAAGGCCCCTATTACATTTCGACCGTGATTTTTGCGTTAAATGCCAAGTTTGCCGTTCTTATTCTGGGAAACTGAAAGACTTCGACAACTTTGACTTATTGAGTGGTGAAGAATAGTTATTAGTATAGTTCATAGCGTCCTCGCTTTTCGCAATTTATTCCTACCTATTTATAAAAAGCCAAAATTCCGAAGCAAATTTTTAATAAAATGCGCGACAGCATTTTTTTGAGCTCGTGGATTGAACTACTTACATAAGAAAATGAAATGAAACGTATATTATGGCGTTTTCATGACTCCAAACTTTTATTTAACCTGCACATTGAGCAAATAGTGGCCAAAGCTTCGAAGTCTCTTGGTTTTGTCATGAGACTCGCAGGGTGTTTCAAGAACTGGGCACGCCACAATTGCGGCGATAAGTCCCCTCTTTGAGGAGTGGTTGGAGAGGCGTCATGGCACCCTCACCTTCCGCCTGACGCAGGTCCTCACCGGACACGGTTGCTTCGGGAGGTTCCTGTTCCGGATAAGGCGGGAGAAAACGCCCGGGTGTTACCACTGTGTGGGTCGCCCGGAGGACACGGTGGAGCATACGGTGGAGGTCTGCCCGGCTTGGGCAGAGCACCGCCGCGTCCTCGCGGAGGCGATCGGCGGCGGCGATCTCTCGCATCCGGCCCTGGTACAGGCCATGATACGGAGCGAGAGTGCATGGGAAGCCTGGAAGGAGGAGGCTGAACGCGTGAGGGAGAGGCAATCTTTGCGCCCTCACGCCGGGTCGGTCGGGAATTGATAGCCGATTCCCAGCCACCGTAGGCGCGGGCTTGTGGATGGCGAGCAACGGATAGCTCGCCGTCCGGCAAGGACCAGGCCCGGGTCGACGGCGCGTTGTGTTCCACGTGCGCCTCAAAGAGATGTCAGCACTAGCTGAAGGGGTCCGTTAGGGCCGATGCCCGCCAGGGTTGCGTGTTGTTCGAAAAAGTTACCGTGGCCCTGGCACAGGCAACTGAAGAAACACGGGTGGGTTTTAGTCAGTAGAAGTCTGACACGCCCTCCCGCTCCACCCAGAGCGGGAGAAGTTATTTGATGATTTCCCATCCACAAAAAAAAGGGTGTTTCAAGAAGGCAAAACCCTTAAGATTCTTTATTGCTCTTTTGTGAGAAGTCATGTTGAATATGCGTCACAAATTTGGAACCCGTGTTATGGTAAATACATCGATCGTATTGAGAATATACAAAAAAGATTTGTTCGTTTTCTATATTTCCGGCTACGTATACCATACCATTCTTATGATTACATAAATCTTTGCAAGAAATTTCACCTACAGCCACTAATAAGTCGTCGTCAACTAGCAGATTGCACTTTTCTATTAAAAATTATATCGAACGAGATTGATTGTCCTGATCTTCTGCAGAAACTGCGTTTCAATGTCCCCCAGAGATCAGTTAGATTTAATCCGCCTATCTCCATTCCTTTTTCCTCTTCTAACTACAGGCAAAACTCATACATAGTGCGAGCGAGTAAACATTTCAATATTCTTTGTAAAGAGTTCTCATTTGACCCATTTACCACCAAAGCCTATTCCGCACGCAGTCGGCTGAACGCTGACTTCTTTAAAAGTGCATAGTGCTTATTGTGTATTAATAGGTTGGGGAAAAAGTTTCTTTGCATTTTTTAAGAAAATTCAAAACATTTTTTAATATAGTTTATTTACATTTAACTAAAGTATGTAGGTACCATTTTGTTCGATAACTTTTTGCCATCTTGTAGGTAGGGACATGATCCCATTGCTATAGAAATTTTGGGACTTCTGGTCAAAATACCGCGACAAGTGGTTTTGGCAGTCCTCTCGTGATGTTAACCTGACACTGCCTAAAGAATTCTGAAGAGACCGAAACAGGTGGAAATCTGAAGGTGCAAGGTCAGGATACTAGAAGGTCACTATACGGCGGATGAATTAACACCTCCCAGCCTAACTATCTTAATTTTTGCTGAGTGGCTAAAGATGTGTGAGGTCTAGCGTTATCATGATGAAAAACCACACCCCTACTGTTGATTAATTCCGGCTGCTTTCTCTCAACTTCTTGCTTTAATCTCATCAGTTGTTCGCAGTAGAGTTCAGAATCGATGGTCCTGCCTGGTGGTAACAGCTCATAATGAATAATGCCCTTCCAATCCCACCACACACACAGCATCACCTTGTTGCGAGTTAACCCGGGTTTCGCCACAGTCTGTGAAGCCTGACCGGCCTTTGACCACGACCTTTTTCCCACATTCTTGTCATACGTGATCCACTTTTCATCACCAGTTATCAGCTTCTTCAAAAATGGTTCGGTTTCATTACGTCGTAATAAAGAATCACAAATGAGTACACGGTTCATTAGGTTTTTTTCAGTGAGCTCGTGAGGTACCCAAATGTCGAGCTTTTTTGTGTACCCAGTTTTTTTCAAATGCGCCAAAACTGTTTTGTGGTCAATTTCCAGTTCTTCAGCTACGTCGTAACTACTGATATGCCGATCTTGCTCCACTTTTTCAAAAATGGCATCCATTTTATCCGAAATAGGGCGACCAGAGCGACGTGAAACGCTTAAACCAAATTTGTGTTACTCTCACAGACACTACACTAGGTCCATAAACATCGCAAATTTTTTTCGCGGCTTGCGTTGCATTTTTACCTTTTTTGTAGTAAAATTTTAAAATGTATCGAATTTCTTCATTAGATTCACTCATCTTGACGATACGAAAAACAAATGAAAATCACACATTTTCCTAATTTGAATTTGGAATTATGTTCTTTAAAATTTAAACTTTCAATAATACCAAAACCAGCCAGATACAAATAGTATAGCCAAAGAGATTTTATTACAAGTTCATACATACTATAATGCGAAAAGACTTTTTCCCCAACCTAATATTTATATGTATATTCTTTTCTATCGTGCTTGTTAGTGATCCTAAGATTTCTATTAATTGTCCTGTTTCTACCCGTGAGAACCTGTAATTGGCTTTTTGTTTTATATACAATTGTTATCCATCTGTTTTAGCTGTTGGTTCTCCTATCAATAAATAAATAAATATAATAATATCTCTTAAATAGTGGTTTAGTCCACAGTGGCCTCAGAATTTTGAAATTTGTTTGGAATATCTATTAAAACATCCCATTTAAAACCATAAAACTACTAAAAACGCTCAGAATTACTTACATAAAATTTATACCAGAATAAACGTTTTAGTTCATAAGAAATTAAAATTTCATACTTTAAACAAAAAAATAATAATATATAAGACTCAAAATAAGCCTAATTACAACTGCCAAATTGCTACATAATGTGATGCGTTGTCGTGCTTCTATATAACTAATCTGTCAAAACGCAATTTTGTGATAGGCCTCTTAAGTTGGTAGTCAATTTGCTAAACAATTATTTTCGCTGACTTTACCTAACCACTATTGATCAGGACAGTCGGGTTTTCCAAATTACAGCCTACAAAAACATAGCTAGATTTCTTGCCTAGGTAGCGTATCTTAGGCCGGTAGATATTTATCACAAACGGGAGATTAAACCTTCGTTTAAAATTACGACCAAATAGTCGTGTCGACTGTCACCGCGCTGTTGAAATAAACGAGCCGGATTATTGCACAAGTAAATCACTCTAGCGCTGCAGTGCTTTAGAATTATTGCCGTCTAGTGGGCCAGTTGCTAGAGCGGATTTTTTGTGGACTACATTCATTGTTCTTTTGTTACTATGAGATTTTAAATGTTCTAATTTATTGAAAAGGGATTTATTCGAAGCAATAAATTGGTGGACAAAACTAAGGTATCCGTTGCTAAATCCCGCGTAAATTACTTAGTCTCTGATGTTTCTTATGTGCCCATGTTTAAGTATATTTTAAATTAAATAATATTTATTTTGAATTTTAATTTGAATCATCTCATCATCAAGCGAGCAGTCTGTGGATCGGTGACTTGCACATAGGGCAGATTTAATAATAATAAAAATAATAAAAATGTTATTAACAAATGTGGGTACAATTCATCTATCCTAATCAAAAACACAATGTACAAAGTTTTGTCTAGATATTTTAAAGATAGAGTAAACGACGATGTCTGTGCCAGTATTAACTGTGTGACAGACACCGACGCCTTCCTCCTACAATCACTTTAATTAACAAGCTATACCAACTATACCAATTACGATATTTCACCAATGAAACTGCACGCAATCAGCACATTTAAACCACATTCAAGAGCTGTCATTTTAGTATCATCATCTTGTGGAATATTGACAATGACAGCTTTTTTTTATTCCTGACTGGACCTACTCTTGACCTCGATGACACCTGATGGAAAGGGGTGGATAAGGTACATATATGATGGAACAAGAACGCTCTTGAACTCAGTTTAGATGTGCTGATCGCGTGCAGCTTTATTGGTAAAATTGGCACTTGTTTTTTTTTTTTGACTTGTCTCAGATCATATTAGGTTGGGGAAAAAGTCTTTTCGCATTATAGTATGTATGAACTTGTAATAAAATCTCTTTGGCTATACTATTTGTATCTGGCTGGTTTTGGTATCATTGAAAGTTTAAATTTTAAAGAACATAATTCCAAATTCAAATTAGGAAAATGTGTGATTTTCATTTGTTTTTCTTACCGTCAAGATGAGTGAATCTAATGAAGAAATTCGATACATTTTAAAATTTTACTACAAAAAAGGTAAAAATGCAACGCAAGCCGCGAAAAAAATTTGCGATGTTTATGGACCTAGTGTAGTGTCTGTGAGAGTAGCACAAATTTGGTTTAAGCGTTTTCAATCCGGAAATTTTGATGTCAAAGATGCACGTCGCTCTGGTCGCCCTATTACGGATAAAATGGATGCCATTTTTGAAAAAGTGGAGCAAGATCGGCATATCAGTAGTTACGACGTAGCTGAAGAACTGGAAATTGACCACAAAACAGTTTTGGCGCATTTGAAAAAAACTGGGTACACAAAAAAACTCGATATTTGGGTACCTCACGAGCTCACTGAAAGAAACCTAATGAACCGTTGTACTCATTTGTGATTCTCTCTCGTGATATTAATATCACGAGAGGACTGCCAAAACCACTTGTCGCGGTATTTTGACCAGAAGTCCCAAAATTTCTATAGCAATGGGATCATGTCCCTACCTACAAGATGGCAAAAAATTATCAAACAAAATGGTACCTACATACTTTAGTTAAATGTAAATAAATTAAAAAATGTTTTGAATTTTCTTAAAAAATGCGAAGAAACTTTTTCCCCAACCTATTATATTATTTCATTTTAAATTAAAATGCTCATAAATATTTTCAATAAGGAGCCAAATAACTATTCCTTTTAAAAAGTCTTCCTAAAACCTGCAAAAATATCAGAGAATATTGCAAATACCGTTTGTATGTAAAATATATATACTTTGAATAATTCATGTGCGCTTAGCGCGCTTATGTAAAGACGCAGCGACACCACTCCGGCTCCGAGACGAGAATCACACGATTATACTGAATGAATATTTATACTTAGCTTGGAATACTGAAATATAAGCAAAAATACGGATTACGTATAAGCTAGGATATTGTTTATTAAATTCTTACTACGTATGGGACAATATGTATGTTTGTGAGTTTGTTCAGTGTATTGTTTTGGCAGAGACTCGAGGATTATCGTCCCTGAAAAGTCAAATTCTTGGCTCATAGCATAATCAGCCGGGAATGTTCCCATTGCCGGAACACAGTCTCCTCCCTGTGAGTGGGCCGTAATCCTAGACGGCCCAGTGTGGGTTGGTAGATGTCACATGTCTTCGAATTTATGGTTCTAGGACATGCCGGTTTCCTCACGATGTTTTCCTTCACCGTTTTGAGAGCAGCGGTGATGAAATTATTTACACAAAGTAAAGCGCCTGCCTGGGTTCGAACCCACGATCACAACTTGGAAGTCGGAGCCATTACCACTGAGCCACCACTACTCTCTCTCTCTCTCTCTCTCTCTCTCTTTAGAAAGCCATTAAACCCATTTGCATCTGCTTACCATAAATAATTCTTACTAGGTCGGCAAGTCTAACTCAACTGACCTCTCTGCAACCTAGTTACGGGGCAAACCGATGTCTTGAGGCTACCACATTAAGTTGTCAGACTTTCAGGCTTCAGACAACCCTGTAACTGTCATAGGCATTAAGTATGACAACTATGATTGACGGGTTTTGGCGTAGATAGAGCATGATATGGATTAGCTGTCAGCGTATACCTTACACCTTCAACTCTAATCGCATAGCAACAGCCGTTCTGTAGGGTCAGTTGTAGGTTAACAAGAAGAGAAGAGAATATGCATGTATTTTTGGCATGTATTTCACGCGGCAACAAATTAATCTGAATTTGGGATTAAAAAATAATTAAAGCCGATAGCAAAAATAATAGGTTGGCAGCTACAACCGGCGGATAAAAAGAAGAAAATGGGCATTCTTAAATTATACAATGAGGTTGTATATAAAGTTAACTGAGATGAGAAGTAAATATGAACAAGGTCACCAAACCTAACTTCGGGGTGTCCGTCGCTCGCTCTTGCATCCTATGTTGACGCTGCCAAGTTATGTTTTTAGTAGCAAATAGTTAGTCGCCCTTTGAGTAGTTAGTCGCCTTTTTGTTCCGTGGAGAAATGCTCATGCATACTGCACTACCACGAGGAGATACTCGTAATACAGTTATGTGGGACTCCAACCCACTAAACTCCACGGTGTCCTCCTCTGCCGCTTGTGGAGCACTCACCACCAACACCGCGAACCCGCCGCAGCAGTCCGTCACCGGACCCTCCTCTGGGGAGCGCCCCCCATCACCGGCGCACAAGAACACATTGCGCGCCGTGACCACCCCATATGATTGGTCATATGGGTCGCAGGGGGACCAAGCGTGCCTAGACACGGGGTCGTCTAGGCACGCTTGGTCCCCCTGCGACCCGGTCGCCTACCACTTTTCGGCCGCAGAGGATAGAAAGAGCGGCCAACGAAATACCGGCACTCCTCTTCCGCCGCGGCCTCCAACCCTCAGCCGCGATGCCTCCCATACGACATCGCGGCCCGCCTCAGTTGCGATGTCGCCACAGCGGCACCGCAACCTACCTGTTGGCCGCTACGTCGCGTCGTCGACTTCCTGGGAAAAGCTCTGACGATCGGCCCCCCTCCTCGGGTTCCTTTACGCTTCACCGTGGGTGACCAAGCCACAGCTACTGAGCCCCGCGCCTTGACATTGCGGGAATCCACCGGGGGACAAGTTGTTAGTCGCCTGGAAAATAATTAGCCGTATTTTTTTTTCGATAAATTAATAAAGGACTGTTAATACTTCCAACAATTTACTACTAATGTTTAAATCTCCGTTTCTGTCGCGATCATAATGTGACGTCATTTACCACGAGTTTTAGCCCCAATTCAAATAAATTAAATTATTTTTTGTGCTTTATTCAAGCAGAAATCGTACTTGCATAATATTATCTTCGAATCGTTCAGGGCAGTCATGGGGCTACCCCGATACTGCAGCGTCTCGTCTATGTTGGCAGAGGTGCGCACCAACTGCTTTCACGTGCTCACGCGCAAGCGTGCGCGTTGCTGCGCAGAGTACTGGTTATAATAGCCCCAACAAGATTTTTTTTTATTTTACAATTTGTTATAAATATTATGTTGCGTTTTTTTGGTGGAACGGAACGCAAACTCAAAACGCATCGTTTCCGACAATGCCAGAAGTGACGTGAATATAAATTCATTCTTTGCAAAGTGATTTAAATCTCACAAAATTTATTATATACGTAAATAAATAAATTTATTTTGAAAAAATCGCACTGGCGATGATTGTCGGGAAGGCTGGACCGCCCCTCCGTCCATTGTTCCAGCAGATATGTTGAAACCAGTGTAGGAGAGAACATATTAACTTTATTGGATGATTTATTTATTTTCATTCATTTTTATTGGTTGTTCACGCTATGTGAACGCGGCGCGCGGGGGGCCCCGGCGCGGGATGAAGAGTGAAGGGGGATAGCTACAGCGCCGGCGGCGGCGGGGACGCGCGTGCGCCCGCCAGAGCCATCATCGCCACGGGACCGTGTATACATACGCATCGAACGTAAAAGCGCGGCTAGCCCTCCAGTTGTACCTATACTTATATACTAAATTTGTAACCGAGAATTAAACGTTGAAGTATTAATTGTAAAAACGTGGTTGTTATTGGTGGCTCTCACTACCATCCCAAACATTGGTTTTATCATAAATATTTTGATTTGATTTAATTTTATTTGATTTATTTTTCATGACTTCTAATTTGTTTTTGGCAATAGGTTTTATTTACCTGAAATAAATAAATTCATTTATTTACGTATATAATAAATTTTGTGAGATTTAAAGCACTTTGCAAAGAATAGATTTATATTCACGTCACTTCTGGCATTGTCGGAAACGACGCGTTTTGAGTTTGCGTTCCGTTCCACCAAAAAAACGCAACATAATATTTATAACAAATTGTAAAATTTAAAAAAAATCTTGTCTCGTATAGAATCCAACACTATTAAATGAGCAATATTTGTGTATAATTATATACATTTGTAATCACGTTCGTGAAAACGGCTCTAAAGATTTTGATGAAAGTTGCAATATAGAGGTTTACGGGGACGAAAAATCGATCTAGCTAGATCTCATATCTGGAAAAATTCCTTTTTCCTATTTTCCCCCGAGCAGAACTCGGTCGACCAGATACGGTATATTTAAATAGTGAATAAGTTCTGAATTACTTGCATATTCCCTATTATTAGGGTCAGACAAAAAGTTTTCATACCACTGAATCTAATAAGTGTGTTCTTATCTCATTAGGTATTATGGAGGAGCTCGTGGCTAAGTAATAACACCCGCACGGGTCGATCCATCAGGGTCAGCTACGCTTGCCGCAGTTGGTCCGTGGATGGGTGACCATCTTTACATACCGAGACTCCTCCGTGCCTCGGAAAGCACGTTAAACAGTTGGTCCCGGCTGTCATTCGTGAATCTCTGACAGTCGTTACGGGTCGTCAGAAGCCCGAAAGTCTGACAACCAGTCCTACCAAGGGGTATTATTTTACCCAGTAACTGGGTAGTGGAGGTCAGATAGGCAGTCGCTCCATGTAAAATACTGGTACTCAGCTGCATCCAGTTAGATTGGACGCCGACCCCAACATAGTTGGGAAAAGGCTAGGCGGATTGATTGTTTCATTATTATGATTATTTAGTGAGTTTTCTATTGCTATACTTCTTCTACGAGTTTGGCTACTTACAACAGACGACCCGTAATTATCACAGGTTTTAAGTATGACCTCCCAGACAATGCGAGTCTCGTTGAAATTAAAATTTAACAGTAACTCTTTTCCGCAATACAAACAATTAAAAATACATTTTCACAAACAAGAATAACCCATTTTCCTATCATATCAGATTATTTATCCCATTAAAACCTTTTCACACATCCAATAGAACTGCATTTTTAAACCCTCCCGTGCGGGTCGTCGGAAAATGTAGGTTACACGCCATAACGAAGCTTGGGTTACATAAATCCCTGTCAAAAGATGTTTTTTAGCTAAAAGAGCTTCCGACGCGATACGTGGCGGACGCATAAAGAATGCAGGAGGTCAGGACCAGGGTTGCCAGAGAGAAATTATAATGAAAATTGGATTTTAAATGAAATTAAGTAAGTTAATTAAATTCGGGTTGGTTGATGATATAGATGTTATTTTTGAGTTGTAGGGATTTTTCCTTTTTGTACGACATCTAAGTCTTTGCGTGTCGTATGAACCCCATAGGTTCAGACACAGTGACTTTTTGATTGTTTCTGTAATTACGTATATGTGACGGGTTAATAACCTGGTTGCTAGGTTCCAGTTGGTTAATAATATATAACAAGTTTTAGAAAGCTTGGAATTAAAAAGTGTACTAGGCGCAGTTCGAATCCGCGCTGTTTGTTTTCGTGAAAACATATTATTATTATTGAAATTTTACTACGGTTTCCGATAATGCCGTAGCCATTGTATTTACGCGAAAGTAGACTTAGTAGGCTCATTGCATTTTTAACCGACTTCCAAAAGGAGGACGTTCTCAATTCGTCTGTATGTTTTTTTTTTTTTGTATGTTTGTTACGCGATTACTCAAAGACGGATGGACCGATTTTGAAAATTCTTTTTTTGTTTGATAGGGTATACTTCCGAGGTGGTCCCATATAAATTTTATTAACTTTGCTTGGGGAGTTTTTGAATTAGCTTCAATAATGCGTATATTTCCCACTCATTTTATGTGGATGATGTGATGGTGTTTTAATAACTTCCTATCACTGTTATTTAAATGGCTATATCTACAATTATTGTGCTCAATTATGTATTTGAATTAGTGTGGGGTAGGTTCCACAACTAAAAAGGTAAACTTTAATTTCGGAAGTCGGTGGCAAAAAACGAAAATACAAAACCCAAGACACCGACTACCGAAATTAAAGTTATTTTTCACTTTGTAGTGTTTTGTTTTGGAAGTCGGTTTTATTTTTTGCTAAAAAGTTTTTATTTATAAAGTAATCTTTCACCGATTACAATATTTTTCATTTCTGAGCAGATTTACGGCCGATATGACACGACATCTGACATTATTTTGCTATTGTCAACTTCATATTCATTTTAACCCTATTGTGGCCAATATTTCTGTTGTTTCTCTTCAGGTCCTGGTAGTACTTTGTCAACTCTTGACAAAGACACCAGAATCGGGGGCAACCACAATCTTTTGAAGCAGCATTATTATAATATTAATTCAATGTGAGAACGAGATCGACCTATACAGCCGATCTATTCTGTAAAAATCTCACCGTGAAAACTTAGGTGAAGTGAGCTTGAAGAGAGCTGCCATTCCACCTGATGCTAGGGATTGACACTATTGACGACTCACTGATAAATGATAAATGATGGTAAATGATTTTTATTTCTGTAAGTAGGTTTGTACAAACACTTTTACAAGTCAATCATGTTTTTTTTTTTTTAACTAGATGAGGTCGGCGATTCCTATCTGACTACTCTGAGAAGAAAGGCCGAAACAAACTCAGAGGTCACAGTCTCTTATAAAGTCCAGACATAATCTTGGTCACTTCATGTGAAGACCATGTAGATTGGTGTCTGAAATGGTCTTTTGAGGAAAGAACCACACAGATTGAGAGGACCTGTCCAGTCAGTGCACGCATTTGTCAGTAATCGCGCAGCTCAACTCAAAACTTAAGGAGCTCAACGATTCGACGAACAATACCAAAGAAAGTACATTGGGGTAGGCCGCATAAATTACTCAAACTGCCAGACCATGATTAAAAATAACTGAGAGAAAAAATAAAAGAAACAAAAAAAGCAATGACCTACATAGTCTTCACATTCACAATAAATTAAAATAATATAATACTGTACAAAGTAAATAGTCATGTCAACATTCAGTATGCAAAAATAAAAGAATAAAATAAAATTTGGAGCAGTTCAATCCCAAGCCTTACACTCCACGCTCACTTCACCTAAGTTTTTACGGTGAGATTTTTATAGAATAGCACTGCAGGACGTCTAGCTCCATCACTTTCCCACACTCAAATAAGATTAAAATAATACTGCTTTAAGAGGTGGTGTTCTAGCTCCTGATTTAGCTAAACACGTTTTTGTGCTATACGAATTGATATTTCGACACATAGTGAAAAGTAGAGGGTCGCGCACATGCACGTGCACTCACGTGCAGTTTGACGTACAATTGTTATAAATTTGACCTATCTTTTGAATACTCAACCATTTATAATTACTCTAGCATTTATAGTCTCGTAGTTATTAGCGGTTGAAATCTTACATGTTTTTGTCGCTCAGAAATATTGAACTCACCACCAGTATACCGAGCGAAAAGACTTTTTCACTTCAAAAGAAAAACTGCGTCTTTCCAAGCTTTGGAGCTAGGAAAGTGGGCCAGTGTTTTCTAGCAGTCTTGCCCAGTGGTTTGAAGTAATTAAATTAATTTAATTTTAAATAATAAAACTACGCATAGGAACAAAACCCTAAACCACAGGTGCAAAAGTAAGTTTGTGTGTTCTGATTTCAAATCAGACGACGAAGACGTAGTGTTTGACATAAAGTCAAAACTTGAAGGATAAGCAAAACACTAACGAGCTTCTGTGTTGCAATATACAAAAAGACGTACACCATATATAATATAATATAATATAATAATATCCTGGGACCTTTCACACAGGGTCATCTGATCCCAAACTAAGCAGAGCCTGTACTATGGAAACCAGATAACTGATATACTACATACACTACTTTTTTTTTGTCAATACATACTTATATAGATAATTACACCCAGACTCAGGACAAACAGAGATGTTCATGCACATAAATGTTTGTCCTGGATGGGAATCGAACCCACGACCTGCGATATGATAGGCAGTCTCTTAACCAACCACGCCAGCTGGTGAGTCACACTTCATCAACTGTTACCCCTTTTTTTTTTTTTTTTGTGGATGGGAAATCATCAAATAACTTCTCCCGCTCTGGGTGGAGCGGAAGGGCGTGTCAGACTTTTACTGACTAAAACCCACCCGTGTTCCTTCAGTTGCCTATGCCAGGGCCACGGTATCTTTTTCAAACAACCCGCGACCCCAGCGGCATTGGCCCTATTGGACCCCATCTTTTGCTGACATCTCTTTGAGGCGCGCGTGGAACACAACGCGCCGTCGACCCGGGCCTGGTCCTCACCGGACGGCGAGCTACCCACTACTCACCGTCCGCAAGCCCGCGCCTACGGTGGCCGGGAATCGGCTATCAATTCCCGCCGCCCAGGGCGTCTCCTGCGGCGACTGAGGGCGTGAGGCTGCCTCTCCCTCACGCGTTCCGCCTCCTCCTTCGCGAGCATTACCGCTTCGCAGAAGGAGGTGACGGCCTCCCATGCACTCTCGCTCCGCACCATGGCCTGGACCAGGCTCGGACGCGAGAGATCGCCGCCGCCGATCGCCTCCGTGAGAACACGGCGGTGCTCTGCCCAGGCCGGGCAGACCTCCACTGTATGCTCCACCGTGTCCTCTGGGCGATCCACACAATGGTGACACCCGGGCGTTTCCTCCCGCCTTATGCGAAACAGGAACCTCCCGAAACAACCGTGTCCGGTGAGGACCTGCGTCAGGCGGAAGGTGAGGACGCCGTGGCGCCTCTCTAACCACTCCTCAAAGAGGGGACTTATCGCCGCAATTGTGGCGTGCCCAGCGCTGGGCTGCGACAGTCGCACTCTCCATGTCGCCATGAGATCCCGCCGGAGTTCTGTCCGCTGTACCGTGATTTCTCGCGGCAGCGGAGTTACGCCCCGGCGTTTTGCCTCCTCGCGCCACTCCCACACGTGCGCGAGGACTTTCGCCTCCAGATCCCACGGCGGCAATCCGGCAAGGAGGCTCGCCGCCTCACCGGAGACCGTGCGGTAACCCCGGACTAGCCGAATGGCCATGACCCTCTGGGACGCGTTCAACCGGCGGACTGGCCGCAGTCTCAGGGAACGCGCCCACACCGGTGCCCCGTAAAGGGCCATGGACCGCACGACCCCCGCGTAAAGCCTCCGGCAGGAGGCGTTTGGACCACCTAGATTGGGCAGGAGCCGCTTCAAGGCAGCCCCAGCCCGCTCCAGTCTGGGAGCCAAACGTCGGAAATGCTCCACGAAGTTCCACCGGCTGTCGAGGACGAGTCCCAGGTACTTCATCGTCGACTCGACTCCGATGCGAACCCCTCCTACCGTTATTTGGGAACCCGACGGTGGCGCATTCCGAGGGCCATGAAAACACATGGCCTCGGACTTGTGCAGGGCCACCTCGAGTCCCAACTGCCGGATCCTCTCAACGACTATCGCAACCCCGCGTGTCGCTAATTCAGCCGCCGCCTGGTGCGACCTCCCCTGCGCCAGGACCAGCGTGTCGTCAGCGTAACATACTACGCTGACGCCGCTAGGGAGGTCGGCGCGCAGCACCCAGTCGTACCCGAATCAACTGTTACCCCTGAGGTTCGTTAAAAAGTTTTGTGACCGATGGACGATGCAAGGGTCATAGGTGATAGTCATCTTTGTATTGGAATACTTATAAATAAAGTAGAATAATATTGTTAAATCAAGGGCATTAATATTTAGCTTTTTCAGTCCGAGGGCTAGTAGGAATACCATCAATATGTCCTAGTAAGATGGCTGTAGACGTGATATAATTATATCCCTAGGGATATAGCTATCTACCGTAATATAGTGGTATGAAAGCGGTTCATAACTGTCTTACTAGGAATATAACTATAATACGAGCATGATCTAGTAATATAAGTATTAGTGTACTCCGACCAAATAGGTAAGGTTAGGTTAGAATTGTGTCCAACTACACGCGAGCCGAGCGAGCGCAGCTAGCTAGCTAGCTAGCGGCCTGCGAGCGCTACATCCAAATTTGTCGCAGTAACTAAATTAGGACACATATAACAATATTACGATAGATAGCTATATCCCTAGGGATATAACTATATCACGGCTACAGCCATCTTACTGCGACAAATATATACGTACATATTGTAACCTTGCAAAGTGTTATTTACTTTATTTAAATAAAGTTTTGAAATTTATCAATATCAATACGGGTGGAAGAAAAATATATCTAACTGTCTTAAACGATATCGTCGTATATGAGCTGTTTTACAATTTTGGTGTACAATAACGTAAGTGGGTATATTCTATGTGTCCAAAGGTAGGAAGAGACCTTTTCATAATAGGCAAGAATAATTTATTTAAAAAACTACAACTATCCCATACCAAACTTCAATATCTAAGACACGAACGATGACAGACAAACTTTATTGTCTCTGGTTTGAGACGCGTTGAAATGTTGCCACATATTTGATTATTTATGTCTGTACATATTATATATTTTTATTGTTTTTTTTTTAGTTACTTATTTTAATGGTCTCTGACAGCGATACACACCGCCGGCTTACGCTGAAAACCAGCGCCGTGGATTCGTGCCTTCGTGCACGGGCCGTGGCATTATGCTGAGCGTGTAGCCGTTTCGCGGGGTAGTGACGCACATTTCCAAAAACTTTATTGTGTGTACTTATGTTTTTTGTTTTGTGTGGTTTGTTATGTTTTATTATTTTGTGTTTCGCTTTTTTTGTATAGTTTGTGTGCGTCATTTTCACGCGAATAAACTGTTTTTCTTTCTATCTACTCGACTCAAATGTATGGGACGGCTGATTATTTTTTCTCGATTACAATGTTGGTCCCGTGGAGAAAGTTGTTCAGATTGATGGTTTATACCATACCCTTAAATTAGACCACACCTTTCTGATACATTCTGGTCGTGGGTTCGATTCCCATCCAGGACAAACATTTGTGTGCATGAACATGTCTGTTTGTTCTGACAAAAAAAAAAAGTAGTGTATGTAGTTTATCAGTTATCTGGTTTCCATAGTACAAGCTCTGCTTAGTTTGGGATCAGATGACCGTGTGTGAAAAGTGTCCCAGGATATTATTATTATCTCCTTTATTTATTTTTTAAACTTATTTTATTACATTTTTAAATATTTTTATAAAAACATTAAAAAAAAACATTTAAAAATATAAAAAATAGTGATCCGCCGGTAGCGGGTGCAGGGTCCAAGCTACCGGTGGTTAGGGTCCCAGAGACCGGAACCTCCTCACAATACGCGCCGTATCAAGGAGGACTGCCTTCTGAATCAGGGCCTTCACCCAGCCACCCAACGAGAGCCTCTTGAGATGTTGGTCGAGGTTCTTAGCGATAAGGCCATTGACCATAACGACTATCGGCACAATGATTGCCGAGTCCACATTCCACATAGCGACAACCTCGTGGGCTAAGTCGAGATACTTCAATTGTTTCTCCTTCTCAGCCTTCACGAGGTTATTATTATTATTATTATTCTGTGGACGAAAATTGAAAAACAGATCATAGGTATATCTACAAAGATATCGTTTAAGACAGTCAGCCTTAATTTTCTTCAACCTCCACCCTAATTGCGAAACACATATCTATCGAAACCTGAAGCAAATTGCTAATCCATTGCTTCATATGTTCGAAAAATTTGTCTGCTCGACAACGTAAATAACGCAATGAATGTTGTTGAACTGTCAAAATGAATGCCCGCTGTTTTGATATTGATAACTTACAAAACTTTATCTTAATTTATAAATAACCTTTCTGCAAGGTTTTGACATCCCTATACACATGAGTATACTGACCCGAGGCCTGTAATCATTCACGCGTTCCTCACGCTACTGTATGAAGCATTTCATGCATTGCATCTCTCGACCGGAATCTCGATCGGTGGTAGAATTGTAGCTGTAAAATTACTTCACCCTGAAATACTGAAAAAATATACTTTTCGTGGCAGATATTTCATGTTAATGAGATAAAAATATTTTTACACTGCATTCATTTTTGTGATGAAATTATAAATTAACTACAGTCTGCTACGAGGCTACGGTCTAACCCAACTAACTACGTTTATTTTAATTTTTCTTTTTTAAATACAAAATCAGATAAACGATAAATAATAAATTATCATCAACATCATTTTAACCGAAAGACAAAACAAAATTCAAATAATTTCAATTTAATTATTTGCTAATAGATTATACTGAAAACTTCATCAGGTTAAGCTACGCTTACAAAGGGGTATCGTATTACCCTGTAACTGGGTTGTGGAGGTCAGATAGGCAGTCGCTCCATGTAAAATACTGGTATTAAGCCGCACCCGGTTAGACTGGAAGCCGATCCCAACATAGTTGGGAAAAGGGAATTAGGTATATTGAAAATTAGTGCACTCGTAACCAACCTAAAAAGCAACCACAAAAACACAACCAAAGAAGAAACCATCACAAAAATAAAACCAGTTTAAAGGAAACTCCGTGATAAAGCGCTATTACATTTGTCCCCACTTCCTGAGTGCAAAAATTTAAACGAAAAACTAAACAAAGACGTTAAGACCATAAATTTTCCGTAGAAAAGGCATAGGAAGGAAACCACGGAAGAGACTCGTTGTAAATTACAAGTTAAAAGGGAATATTTGTCATTTAGAATGGTTCTTGTATCTAGGTTACCGAAGAAGTTTTGCTGTGCTTTATGCTGCTTAGCTTGCATCTAGGTCGCTGTTATTTACTGGTTCAAGTGACCTGGTTGTTGGGTTAGTCAGGCTTTTTTATACGGGGTGTTGCAACATTGGATCGAATAACACATTCTTGCTTTACAATATGGCATAAATGGCATTACTGTTAAGCACAAACTGTTGACGATTATTTCTGTTTTTTTTAAGGTTCCGTACCTCAAAAGGAATAACGGAACCTTTATAGGATCACTACGTTGTCCGTCTGTCTGTCAGACTGTCAATATCCTTTTTCTCAGGAACGCGTGGGGGCATCAAATTGAAATTAAAATCAAATATATCTCTGACTATGATCCCTTGGAGCTATAAAAAAGTCAAGCTTTTTGGAATGGGCAACTATGCCCATTCCAAAGCGTAGTAGATTCCTATGGAGAAGAACGGGCAACAAATTCCATGGACACTCTTTTAAATCAAAATGTAGTTTATACTTTAGAAAAGGACAATGTCCCAGTTAATACATAATTATTTTTTCATCACTTTTCTAATGAGCAGGGACACATATTTACTTTTACTTCATGCTTCTTTTTTTAGTATAGTCTGGCTACGCTAACTCTGCATGGGAATAAATGGGCAACCCCAAAAAGTTTTACATATGGTATACTAAGGCTCATTTTCACCACACATCACTAAACGCGTTTAACGCTAAATGAGTTTAAAACATCGTTCTGTCTCTGTCATCTTCAAACGATTGAAAGAAACGAAGCGATGTTTTAAACTCGTTTAGTGATGTGTAGTGAAAATGAGCCTAAAAGTTGACGTGTAAGTAGATCTAATGATTTTAATATTTGGCCTATTGCATAATAGATTATTCTAAGAACATTTTTTTGAATACGCCTGTTCATGTTGTTTACAAGAAGATCTTGTCAAATTACAACATAATGAAGCAAAACAATCAATCACTGTGAAACTACCACAGACATTAAATGTATAACAAATAACTACTTATTATTTGTAAATTCCAGGTACAATAAGTGAAGAATAAAAACCTAATATTCAAGCCGAATTAAAAAAAAAAAACCTATCAAAAACAAACAAAAAAAAAACAACTAGTATCAAATTCTTTTATCCGTAGTACAGACAGTGTTGCCATCTATAGATTTTCAAATTCCACCATTTTTTCACAGATGCATAGTTACCGTGGCCAGACTCTAGCTATTCGGGTTCACCCTCCCAACTAATTCAGAATTCTAGTTTAACCAGATGCGGCTGAATTCCATTACTTTACCCAGAACAACCGTTATGAATGTCAGTCTAAACCCAGCACTACATTCAAATAAATTCCACATACTTCTAACACAAACGCTCATTAAAATCTACCCAAGAGGACCAGAAACAAAGGACCAGTTTCGGGAATAATAGACCAAAAGTTCGCTCTACGATTATTTAGTTTATAGGAGATTATCGCCCAGTTTTGCGGGTCAGCTAATTTGTTCTGTGGGTCTGGGAAGCTTGGCTGTGATTAATTGGGGGAAAGGATGATGAAGCGATAGTACTGCGGTTGTTACATGAGGTCCGGGGGTCGGATCCCGCGTTGTGGCGGCTTTTGACTCATATAGGTACTGTACAAGATTTGTTTGGATTTCTGGTTGATCTTTGGTGTCCTTTTCGGGGTAATGTCCGAAGTAAATAAGGTATCAAAGGTTTTTGATGGATGATGACATTATCTTAGCCTTGTTATCGTATCAAAATATTGGATTTGTTGAAGTCAAACGTCAGTCAGTCTTCGTCAGTCGTAATTTTAAATGGGTCTCTAATTTGACAAAGGCTAGCAATCTAGTGTTTAACTAACTGGATAAAACCATACTACGTACTTAGGATAATGAAAATTCTGCCCTAATTTAAATGTGGTTTTTAACCGACTTCCAAAATGGAGGAGGTTCTCAACTTGGATGTTTATATTTTTTTTATGAATGTTCGGGCGTAACTCCGTCATATATAAACGGATTTGCAAAATTCTTTTTTTGTTAATGAAAGGGTATGCTCTCGATGTCCCATTGCCACCAAGTCAGAATATGGTGAGGAGATCTCATGGAAATCGAGGGAAACCCTCAAATTTTATAGGTTCACCAATTTACGTATTTTTTATAGCAACTCGTGTCATGCATTTGCTCTCGGAAAGCACCATTTGGTGAAGTGGAACTGATGATGAAGAGTTGAAGACCACAGATGGCCATTGTAACTACTCAATTATACCTACGTATTTCACGGGTTGCGATTCGATTACTTTAATATGGTTGCTAAGCAATTTATGCTCGTCACAATGAATATGGTGACTGCATCAGCTTCAGTTCTCCTGGTTCAAGCTTACTAGGAGAACTCTTCAACAATTAAAGTCCTTGAAAAGCAATATTTTAACATAGACATAGGCTATTGTAACATAGACAAATCTACAAAGTGACCCACTAAAAAGAGAAAAATAACAACTTTTTTACAAAAAAAAAAAAAGAAACACAACCGACTTCCATAAAAATACACTATAAAGTAAAAAATAACTTTAATTTCGGAAGTCGGTGGAAAAAAACTAAAATACAGATCCAAAGACACCGACTTCCGAAAAAAAAGTTATTTTTCACTTTGTGAATTTTTTGGAAGTCGGTCTTTTTTTTGTAAAAAAGTTTTTTTTTTACAAATTCTGTTCTATACAAATAAAAATCAATTGCCAGATCACTTCAGAGCGGTTGCACTTATTTGGCTAATTATTTTTTGTTGTGTTTGTAATTTTCAGGACAAGATTTGTATGACAGATTTTTTTTTTTTTTTTTGTTAAATCCACTGGAAGGATCGGATATTTGGATGGTATTTTTTTTATGAAAACAGACAACGCACAGCTAAACCACTGGAGATAGACACATGATATTCACCCAGGCGACGCCGGGCACGACCTGCTACTTTTTAACAATATTTAAGTCTTATAAACCAAATAATAAAAGATGGATTAGAACTATAAAAAATGCTCTTACGTACAGAATGTTTACAATAAATTTCCCTAAGAGACTATACAAGGTGATCCCAGATAGGTAGTCACCTGTCACACGCTGTAAGTGCTACAGTGTCGACGGTGATACATCGGGGGTCGAACCTTTTTTATAAAACACTACATTTTACCTACATTTGTTTTGCTTATCGAAAAAAGGGTTCTTTGGGACGAAATTGATTAATGACGGTAGATAAATAATATAAATGGAATAAAAAGAAAAGAAAAGAGAAAAGTTTTATTTACTATATTTAGAACAGCATGTCTTAGAACCAAAGATTCGAAGACATGTGACATCTACCAACCCGCACTGGGCCCGCGCGGTGAATTACGGCCCTCTCCCTCACAGAGAGGATACAAATACAAAATACAAAATACAAATACAAAATAGTTTATTGTGACAAATAGGAACAAATTACATTCAGACGTGTTTGGAGCCTCCCTTTAAGCAAACAATGCCTGTATTAGAAGGCTCCGCTCTTTCTCATCATAGTCGTACTAGCAGGAGTATTAACTGTACTGTGACCTTAAAGGTAAACATGCAATGCAAGTACCTTTTTCTGTATTTATTTACCTACTAATATTCTCAAGAAACTAAAAATACAAATCTATAAGTATAGTTGCAATTTAAATTATTAACTGTAATAATAAAACTTAAGATACTTAAAAAATAAAAAATAAACTTATTCCCCGTGCATGTGACATAGGTATAGTGTGCTGTGGTAAGTAATACGGTGTTATGTGTGGTATGTGATGAGGATGCCTGTGTCTCAGTAGAAGGAACATTATAGGCTGATTATGCTTTGTTTACTGTGGAGAATATGAAGTTCAGTCACAAAGAGTACGAGTATATTAGGAGGTTTTCAGAAAATAAGGCATTTTTTTCCACACTTGCACATACACATATTAGGTCTTTACCTATGAAATTGCCGATTTACATTGAAAAAAATCTAACTTTTTTTTTAAATATTGTCGATGCACTGTTGCCATTTTAATTAAGTTCGTTGATGCCTCTGCTATAGATATCCTGGGAACGGGAATCGATAAATTCTTTAAAGGCATTTTCCCTCGGTGGATTTGAAATTTTTCTCCGGGGCTCATTGTTGAGATCAAAATTTCCAGAACGGAAGCGATCAAAGCAAAAACGCACCGTGCGTTCACATTCGGTACCTTGTCCATTATTGCGTGCTGTCTGTGTTGACACGACGGAACTCGTATTCGAAAATAGCGCGCAATTTCAATTTTTCCATGGTTACAGAAAAATCGATGTCAAAGAAAAATCGAACGGCGGGAAAACAAATGAACAACAGATTTTTTTTTAATGTCATGATATATTATAAAATTAATTTGAATTTGGAATTCTAAGTAGAATTAAAGATAATGGTGCTGATTCTCATGTTCAATTACCAAATTTAAAATTACAGAATCGCTATCTTTTACTAACAGGCAGCGCGAGAAAAGTATGGCTATAGCTATAAACTAAGTTAGAGATGTCAAACTACATAGTTTACGCCTTGCGCTTCACCGTGTTTTAACTCGACATGTTTTTACGTGTCGTCTAAATTTGTATGGAAATATTAGTTCAACTAAATTTGACAGCTCTAATTTACGACTGTATCTTTCGTGTTTTATTAGAGAGAAAAGTTAGCAATAGCCCAAAATTAAGTTTAGTTTGTGCACGACAAAATCGGCACCATTGATCTTCACACTAGCCGGTATCAAAAAATCGGCAAATCAAATCAAAACAAATCAAAAGTTATTTATTCAAACTAGACTGAGAATCAGCATTTTTCAAACGTCAACATTATATAAGACAGTCTCTCAAAACGCCCGCCCTTCACCACTTCCTAGTGCTTTAGCTGAGGAGAAGAAGTGGCGCAACAAACTCCTCAGCAGCACAGCTATCTGTTCAGTTAAATAAATAAAAAATATTCTATACAACACTGAGCAAATTACATTTAAGTACATTACGCAACACAAACATTAAATTTAATTTAAGTCAGCTAGCACACGCCAATATACCTAAAAAAAAGAAAAAAAGAAAAAAAATCGAAAACTATACTCAAGCAGAAACAAAAATACAAAACTAAACACGTAAGCAGAACTTTATACCTATATTAAAAGCCTCCAGTAATAAAGGGCGTGCCCACTTACATATAGCCGTACATGTAGTCGTAACTCGAAGTCACAGATAATAAACTAGGACCATCGAAGTAAAATAAACAACGTGTTAAATTACTAATAACAAAACAAAACACAAAAAAGGTAGTTTCATAGGTAAAGATCTATTATTAATATCGGCCAACCGGACCTTATCAAATACATATTATGATTGCTTGAATACCCACCATTAATACCCCGTTGGGTCTTACTTCTGATACGCCTGGTTTCACAAACATTATGCTCAATACGCATTAATGTAATAGTAACAGACCAGTACATTCATGACTGAGAACCACAGCGTCTAGTTTTTTTTTTTTTTATTATTAAAAAAGGTATTTTCGATCGCTTCAGTATAGCCCCCATTTTCACTCAGAGTGTGACATTGCCTTGGTGTCGTGAGTTTTAGGACTACATGAATGGTTGAGGTCTCAAAAGACGCGTATTGACAAGGGCATATTATAATATGGTGAAATAAAAAGTCAAAAAAATTCCTTGAAAATCGTAAAAATGTGAAAAATTTGATAAATTTTTTAGGGTCTAACTAAATAAGATATCGAAAAAATGAAAAAAATCCCTCGGGGTATTGAGTTGGGCTACATTTAAAAAAACCGGACCTCTGTATCACTGTAGTCTAGGCAGGAGGGTGCCCTTCGTGTGGCGTAATTTCAGCGAGCGGGCTCCTTATATGCGCGTCGCGTTGCTGAGTTGTCTGATGGGATGGGAGTGTTTAAGAGTTTGATCGTGAAATGTATTTGTATTTATTTGTAAATACGTTTTTTTTTTAGTTTTATAACGATGTTAATTTAATTTTTTTTTTATTAATTTTGTTATGCGATACTTTGCAAAGACTTCAAATTACTAATTAGAACTTTATATTTGAGACTAAAATTATTATTTCTATGTTTGTAACTATTTTATATCGCTTCGTTGTTATTGTGTTAAACAAAAACTGATTTTCTTTCAAACATAGTCTTAAGAATATATCAATAAAGTTCAAAATTGCATGGCGTAATTTTTACCTTGCGGATTTTACATCGTAGATTTGAGCTTTATTACTTCAAAGACAAAATCTATTAGGTCTAAATCTTCTTTTTCTTCTTTTCATTCACATTCTTTTCATTTTGTACGATGCCTAATCTAATGATTAGGCATCGTACAAAATGAAAAGCCTGCCTAAGAGCACTTTCAATATACCCGAAGTCCGGAGCACGAGATCTGTGAATTATTTTAACCATCCAGAAATAGTCGTCAACTACGCCTTACTACATTTTGTGAATGACCAGTTAAAGATTTAACCCGCTAATTGCTTATTAAAATTTGATTATACCCAAGTGGGTCTCTCAATGCAGCTTATAGGTATATTTTAATTTGCCAACCAAAATAATTTAGAGCAGTCTAGTATGACATTAATTGCTGACTGATTTAGAAATATTAATAACTACTGAATAACTTTTTCTATTGCCCTTTCTTTGACAGCCAAGCGTAAAAAAAACTAACTACTTAGAAAAGTGTACGTACTATTTTTTATTTTAAAAATAATTTATTGTCTTACATTCCTCGTTCTAGTTAGTCTGCGAGGCGAAGTTTGCGAAATTCACTTGTTTTCAGTTAGAGAGCTTTAGGCCCTTCGTGCTACACGGCAGCAGTTTCTTTTCAAAAAACTTGTCTGTCAACAAGCTTCCATAGTGAGCCATACAACACTGACGACCGTCACCCTAAATGCGTAACACACTAACGATCGGAATTTGAATCATTTTGAAGCAAATTGCTAATCCATCGCTTCATATGTTTGAAAAATTTGTCTGCTCAACAACGTAAATAACGCAATGAATGTTGTTGAACTGTCAAAACGAAACCGATTCCGATTGATAATGTGTTACGCAATTAGGGTGCGTACCTACACACGTTACATACGTTTTTCACGGCAGGAAAACGTGTGTTACAACGGGTCTTAGGAAAGTTGAAGAATAGCGTTATTGATAACAATAAGAAATTGTTTAGCTAGATTATGTTGTAGGTTTTCGGCGACTAAAGCAAAATCCTCGTCCAAGTAGGTTTAAGACACAGATATATGCCAATGACCTTGAGTGGTTAGCTTGCGTGTTCTGTGCTGCTCACGCAACGCGTTGTACGTCCAGCCAGTAATAGGACTCGACCATCAAAGGACGCGGTCCCAAATTAGACGCATGATTAATCTATGGCGATTTAGATGCCGCCACATTGTGTAGCCGAGATAGGAGCCTTTTTGGCCTCGCACAGGTTTTTTTTTAATTTTTTTATATTTTGTATTTATTTTGTTTTTATGTTAATTTTGTTAGTTTTCTATGCTCTTTTTTACTGTTTGTATTTCCTGTGCGTGTCCCAAATAAAATATTTTTCTTTCTTTCTTTCTAACCCGTTATTATATCAATTCAAAATCAAATCAAAAGTCATTTATGCAAACTAGGCTGAGAATCTGCACTTTTCAAACGTCAAAATTACATAAAACAGTCCCCCAAAACGCCCGCCCTTCACTATATACAGACTCCCTGAAATTACGAAGTTTATGTTCGTGTTGCAAAAACATCCTTAAAGACTAGTAGCAATTCCAAAAAACTTTCAACTGAATTTGAATATTTTATACAATACTCGTACAAAACCTGAAAAAATAACACTTAAATAAAGTTTTAAAAAACTTAATACAAAGTTGGCTAACCTGTTCGGACTTCAAGTAAAGTTTTTAAACTTTTAAAACTTGGCCAGGGATGCCGGTGTATTGCCAAGTCTGCAACGGTAAACTTGGACGACTCGGCAAAATAGCCAAGTGACGTAAAGTTGCTGAGATTTCGAAATGGCCATAAAAGTTTTGTCGATAAACAACAAGATTTTCTATTTTAAAAGATGGAGTTAGTTGTAGTTGTTGTGTAGGTTTCGGTTGTTTTTAGGATTCATCCATTCTACTTTCTACTTATCCTACTTCCTATCCTGCTATCCTACTTCCTATCCTGCTATCCTACTTCCTATCCTGCTATCCTACTTCCTATCCTGCTATCCTACTTCCTACTTATTTACAATTATTATACCTTAAATTAACTAAATACAAATACTAAATATAAATATATTATAAATGCGAAAGTTTGTGAGTATGAATGGATGTTTGTTACTCTTTCACGCAAAAACTACTGAATGGATATTCATGAAATTTGACACACAGATAGATAGCGACACACATAGATAGAGATAACCTGGATTAACACATAGGATCCTACGAGTTCGAGACTTACGCGGGTGAAACAGCGGGGCGCTGCTCGACATCGTTTTACTTTTCCTGTAATCTTTACATAAACTTCTTCAAACAGAATAATTTCAGATTTTTCTCTATGCAAACTGTATTTTTATTTACATTTTTTACCAAAAGTCGGAAACTATGCGGCCTAAAAAAGAAAAAAAATGTTTGAGAATGTGCAAACAGCGTTCTTTCATATGACACCCCACATGCCCTAGTAGCCCCACTTTGAATTTTAAAGACGCCCTTTCAGTCCCTATTGCAAAAAAAAATATTTTCATTTCTGTCTTATTTGCAAAATTGTTGGGCAAACGTCATCTAAAACTATTCCAAAATTCAAGTTGATAGCATTAGTAGTTCTTGAGATATCTAGCTGTGACAGACAGACAGACAGACTGAGTCGCACCATAAGCGTTCCTTTTTACCATTTTGGTATGGAACCGTAAAAACGGAACCATTCTAGGATGACCTGTCTGTCACAGCCAATGATGCTCCGAATCTGATGGACCAATTAAATTGAAATTTGGTACACGTATGAATTTCTGTGACCCTGACGTAACGTAAATAAATGAATTTCGAATATGGGGGTCAATTTTGGGGGTCTAATAAGAAAATTTAAAAACAAAGTTTTGCAGACTGTACCGTGTGCTATATTAAATGAAAGGGATTACTGTGAAGGTCTCAAATAAGTTATTTTTATAATTTAAAATTACATTTTTTTAAGTTATTTAAGAAAATAGACGAAACTACTGAGCCCTATAAATTACAGGAAAACTTATAAGAAGTCTATGGTCTTAAAATAACATAGTAGATCTCTCAATATTGTGTGTACAAAATTACATTTGCTGTTGGAATATATGGGAGAACATGTTTTTCAACTACAACGTTAAGTTTGTTCTTGGTATAAATTCATCCCAACTACGGAACCCTTCATTGTGCATAGTCCAACACGCACTTTTTTGTTTTTACTTTGTCCGGGATTAAAAAATGTTAAGGGCGCTATTACATTCGACCGTGATTTTTGCGTTAAATGGCCTACTTTGCCGTTCTTATTCTGTTAAACTGAAAGACTTCGACCACTTTGACTTATTCAATGGTGGAGAATAGTTATTAGTATAGTTTATAGCGACCTCGCTTCGACAAATAAAGCCAAAATTCCGAAGCAGGTTTTTCATAAAATGCGCAGCGGCCTTTTTTTAGCTCGTAGATTGAACTACTTACATAAGAAAATAAAATAAAATAAATGTAATAATATCTCTTAAATAGTGGTTTAGTCCACAATGACCTCAGAATTTTGAAATAATACGAGTATGTAGGGAATATCTATAAAAAATCCCATTTAAAACCATAAAACTACAAAAAACGCCCAGAATTAACTGTAAATTTCTCCTTACTCCATTAATATTATTCCGTAAAATTTATACCAGAATAAACGTTAGTTCATAAGAAATTAAAATTTCAGCAAACAAAAAAAAATATTTTAAAACTCAAAATAAATGGAATTACAACTGCCAAATTGCTCGCGATGCGTCGCCGTGCTTCTCGACCGTCCCTATTAACAATGTCTGTTCTGCAGGGAGACTACTGTTTAGTCCCTACTGAACAGTGGTCTTTTTCGCAGAACTGACATTGTTAATATCATAAAGATTCTTTATTATCACTAGGGCAAACTTTGAACTGCCCTCAGTTCAAAGTTTGTTTTGACAATGAAAAATTTTTTTAAAATTGTAATTCGATTTATGTAAAGAAGTGAGTATTGGTAAAAATGTATATCCGACATTGTTAATAGGGACGGTCGATTATTATATTTTATTTAAGAAAACTTTCCAACTAAGTGTGTATGATCAAGTTTTTTGGAACATTCTCCTTGCGTGTTAAGAATTTAATGTGCTTTATTGTAATTTGATAATAGCCATAATTTATAGTTTTTATATTTATTTTATTTTACAAGTATGGTGTTTTGTAAAATAAAATAAGGATCACAAATAGAAAAGGCCTATAAAGTAGACGCTCCAATTTAATCACCTTGTACGACCACAGATTATAGAGATTGCCGCCGAGGCCGCTGCTAGAAGCGGCATTATCGACGGCGTCCTAAACCAAGCCACAGTAGATAAATATACAGTAGGTTATCTAAGGCCGCCCGCCGAGTTATTAGCCTACTCTTGCGTTGATACCCAGGGTTGTCACTTTTACTTTTAGTTAATATTTTCGAACAAGCAGCGAACAGCAAATACGTCATTTGTTGCATAATAGTGAAGCGAGACTATTTTCAATTGTAATCGATCGATTAACCGTTAACATAAATCGTGGAACAACAAAATAATCGCAACTAAAAAGTATTGAGAGTTGTCATTATCTTTATTCTTCAATTATGTTACTATTTCTTGCGTTAAAAAGCAATTTCTAGGCAAAAATAAAACAATTAAGATATAATCTATAATCATGACTCCGCGTCCGTAATCTATTTGGTCACAACACTTTTCGATAAAATGTCTCAAACAAAATGGTATTTTCTGTTTACCTTGTTAACTAACGTGCCGGTTAAGCCGAGAATAATGTTTTTAGCTTTTTTCTGCTAACAAATATAAATTCGTGTCGAGTTGAGTTTTAGGATTCCTCCAAATCTAACTCCTACATCGAGCAATTCGACTCTTTTTGTGCGTGTGCTGCGAAGTGTATTGTTAAAACATTTTTTTACGTTCACGGTGATTTGTTCTAGGCGTAAAACATGTCGCGCTGTGTGAACTGTTCTCTTTTATTAACACACCCGCTCCCTAGATGCCAAATCAGAGAAGCAACGGATTCCTTGGTAACATAACCTAACGTACATAACCTCAACAGGTACACAAGTTTTTTTTTTTTCAAAATCCCCACAATATTTAAGTTTGAATTTAACCTTGTTTTAAAGTATGACGCTAACCCTTTTTTGTGTCTAATTTTCACTACTATACTGAGTCAAAAGTTGCGCAACCAAGTGCCATAGTAAGTTGCTCATTCTCCTTTGAACTTGAAGGTAGCGTGATGGACTATTTCCCAGGTTTCCCAGTTTTGTATACAAAAGTCCTTATATTTACAAAATGAAACCATATCAAAAATAACTGTTGCATTTAGTATAATACACATCACCTTACAATAATAAACAAAAAGAACAGACCTCTTAACACATTTTTTTCATACGATAAGCGAAACAAAAACAAGTGTCAAGTGGCCGACCCGAACGCCGGCCAAAAAAATGCGATGTACACACAAGTATATAAGTCGATCGTCAGACTACCGGAACCATATTTGGATTGAACAACACATCAGACAATAGAAAAAATAATAATTTCAAAAGTAATTAATTTGCAATATTAATTATTGTGAAATTGTCCTTATTACAACTATACCTACGCGAAAAATATGTTTACCAAAACGATGTTTCGTACTCAATCCTCTATTTTATAGTAAAACTAGACTTCTTAAAATAAACTTTAGCTCTAAACATAGTATTCAGAAAAATGCGACTCGGCTACGCTCTTAATAAAGCAAATAAACTGTGAAATAAACAATACAATACCATATTTTCTAATAATATTTACGTATAAGTAGGTACTTACATTTCTGGTTGAGTAGGAAGTATGAAGAATGATAAGTCCGGGTTTGCGAAATCATTATTGAGGCACCCGAAAACACTACAATATTTTTTTCCCCTTTTTGAAGTCATGATACTCGTAATTTACGACAAGTGTCCGCCGCCCGCGCCGGCGAGAGTTGACGAACGCAAGCGGTCATGTAGCGTACGCGCGTGCTCACAGTCGCGCTGCACAGCCCGCCCCGCCGCCACCTTATTCCCCCATATATTATGCTAGCGTGTGCGTGAAATCGCGTGCCGACATGGCGCGCGGCGCGCACGCACACATTCAAACCGAGAGCGGCACGTTTGTATGAAGATGTTTTACTGTATATTTACTGTGACCAAGCGGGCCATCGTTTACTCGCTCTACGATACAATTTAAATAGTAACTGGCAGCTTTTAACCTCCTTGAATGTCAACCAAACCTCATAGGTTCGCAACGACTGTCAGCCCGCGGTCGCCATAGGACGATGGTATTTACCAGGATATCTGTTGACTTCGCGGTGCGTGATAGAAGTTGTGCGTGCAACGCAATTTTGGCGTCGCGCATTTTATGAGTACCTACTGCCGTCTCTACACGCTGCCGGGGCTCAGCGATTCCGTGTTCTTTATTTCTCTCAAAATCAATAAAAAAAAAAGTTTTTTTTTTTTTGTGGGTGGGAAATCATCAAATAATTTCTCCCGCTCTGGGTGGAGCGGAAGGGCGTGTCAAACTTTTACCGACTAAAACCCACCCGTGTTCCTTCAGTTGCCTATGCCAGGGCCACGGTATCTTTTTCAAACAACCCGCGACCCCAGCGGCATCGGCCCTATTGGACCCCATCTTTTGCTGACATCTCTTTGAGGCGCGCGTGGAACACAACGCGCCGTCGACCCGGTCCTGGTCCTCACCGGACGGCGAGCTACCCACTACTCACCGTCCGCAAGCCAAAAATCAATCAGTCTGCCTAGCTTTTCCCCAACTATGTTGGGGTTGGCTTCCAATCTTACCAGATGCAGCTGAATACCACCAGTGTGTTTTACATGGAGCGACTGCCTGTCTGAACTACACAACTCAGTTACTGGGTAATACGATACCCCTTGATAAGACTGGTTGTCAAACTTTCGGGCTTCTGACGACCCGCAAGGACTGTCAAAGACGCTTGGACCAACAGCTTAACGTGCTTTCCGAGGCACGAAGGGTATGTAAAGATGGGCACCCATCCGTGGACCAACCCCTGCAAGCGTAGCTTATCCTAATGGATCGACCCGTGCGACTGTTATTACTTAGCCACGAGCATGACACTCAAGAGAGAGAAATTAGAAGCAATTTTTTCAGAAACCAAAATCCACTTAGACTTTTCCCAACTAAGTTGTTATCGGCTCCCAGTATAACCAGATGTTCCTGATATCAATATTTTTTGGGAAGCGACTGCCATCCGACCCTCGTAACCCAATTACAGGGAACAACCGACATCAAAATATCCGATTCAATAAGTGTTTGGTAGAAAAATTTTCTAAAATCGTCTGAAGAACGCTGAACAAAACAGTGTTAAGGCTCTTTTACGTTAGTAGAGTTTCACACTTTTGCATGAGACTTGTAAGGGAGAATCACCAGGCAATTTGCGCACTTATAATGAGTTTACAATCAACCTACAAAATATTATGTTTTACAAGATTCGTCAGTCGATATTCTCGAACTGCGATTTGAACTCGAAATACGATTTACAATAAAATTTAGGTACGCTTCCAATTTTGAAAGACGATGCGGTTCATGCCTTTCGTGATGCGAGTATCGTACGATCAAACGCACGTTCGTAGTGATGACACTAGAACTATGAAACCACCCTCTGGCGTTGTTAGTGTCAAATTTATCAGCTCCACTTGCATTTGACTGGTAGATACTGTTTATAGGTACAACCTCAATAGGTTCAAAACCTCAATGGGTACAAGTCAACTATTGGTAATCACATATCCGACGCAAGGAACTCTCCTAGTGTAAATCAGCCTTTAGCAAGACATTATATTTATATATAGAATCACTATTGATCAACAAAGATATTTATCGGAAGATTCCAGACCCGGAGCAGGAATCTCTCACCCCTTTCTTTGGAATTCTATGTTCTATTTTAAAGATTGAGCAAAAAAATTTACTACTTCTTAGAATTTTGGTACTAAATAAATCGTGGTGATTTATTAATTCAATCAAAGCTAAACTCAAATTAATTATTTATTTCGAAAAAAGCACTTTTGAACGTGAAAAATTACAAGAAAATTGAATTGATTCTAGATGTTCCATTAAGGTATATAGTATCTTTTTTCTAAGATTTTCCGGACAAAGTATTAAAATATTCTGTAAATATAATAACATCCTTGAAGTATCTTTGAAGGATCCTTTCCTTTGTGGGATTACCTTGAACTCTTTGAAACACAAATGACGGGAGCGCTACCTGTTCTACGTCAACTAAACGGATAGCCGCTGCGGAATCTATTTACTATTTTGTGCTGTTTTTTCTGGCTAGAAACATAGGGAAGGTAGTTTGGTTTGAAATAGCGTGGTATAGAGGTTTAGGCACAGATTAATACAGATGGGACACTCCGCAAAATCATTTAAATAAAAAGCGACACAATAAAGTGCAATTCAGGTCACAACAAGGCTTATTACCTACAGATACTCACCTACAAGTTGCCTCTCTTTCCAACTGACCGCGGCAGTCCTACTGAATTGGCCCAGTAAGATAGGCCCGCCGCGTACTTGTAGATTCATACCTAAACTGCGGAGTGTCCCATCTGTATTAATCTGTTGTTTAGGTAAAATTTTAAAAGGATGCGGGAACAGTAGTAGTCTGCGAGTGGAATGGAAAGATGTCGTCAATCACACATCGATCCACAGAATTGTCACTGCGCTTACCAGAATAAGCAATCACGCTGTCCTTAAAGACTCCTTAACTGATTGCCGATGCAGCGATGATAACATGACAGCACATTACGAGCTGTACATAAAATTGTTAATAGTTCTTGATTAGCAGATTAATGGAACCGCTTGTCGACATTTAAACACGCGGCGAGCGGGTAGCCGATCGATATGACCGCGTGTCATCAATTACACACGCGACGAGCGGCAAGCGGCGCTGTACCTAATCACGAGGAATAATTATATTATATTAACATATAATAATTGGGCGCGGACATCGCTAGGTAAACTTGAGTTCAGAGTGACATTAATCTAATGTCTATTGTCGTATGGAGAGGAAACTTTAATTAGATACATTGAACTAAAACTCAATCCCAACTGTAAGCATTTCCAAATTATTTGTTTTTACTCACATTGCTTTGTCCGCGTGGATGTCAATTTGTTCACAATTTCATGGGAACTCTAATTATTTTTCTAAAATAAAATTAGCCTAAGTTACGCCTTATAACATCAACTATCGGCCAGTGAAAGTCCTGTCAAAATCGGTACAGCCGTTTTGGAGATTAACCGGAACAAACAGACAGACAAAAATATTCAAAATCGTTTTTTTTTTTTGCTATATGTACCGTATATACTTTCATATTATGCGTTTAGTAAAAAGCTGTTATTTTGATATTACAAACAGCCACTTTAATTTTTATTTACTTGTATCCTACTTTCCTACTAATATTATATATACAGCTCGGTTAGTCTATTTTAGTTATTTTCATAGCGTTATGTCATACGGTATTCTGCTCTGGGGCAAAGCCGCTGACATTCAAAATATATTTGTTCTTCAGAAACGAGCTGTTCGAGCAATTTACCAGCTCGGTGCCAGAGTTTCTTTGAGAGATTTTTTTAAACAGATTGGTATTCTCACGGTGGCATCACAATTCATCTTCGCCAACATCTTATATATTAGACAAAATATACATTTATACACTAAAAACAGTGATATTCACAATGTTAACACCAGAAATAAGGCCAAATTACGTGCTCCATTTCACCGGCTTCATAAGGTTCATAACTCATTTGTTGGGCTTGGTATAACTTTTTATAACAAGCTACCCTCTTCTTTGCTAGATTTGCCCTTTAATGCGTTCAAAGCTAAAGTAAAATCTAACCTTTGTTCAAAGGCATACTATTCTATCAACGATTACGTTGGTCGCTGTGTTTAGCTTAAGACAATGTTTATGTTCTTTCTCCAGAATTAGCATAGCTACTGACAGGTTATATGAGTTCATATAATTATTTATTTTCTTTGACTCTCAAGGTCAATTTATTTTAATTTTATTTTTATTTATTATTGACATAATCTACTCATTTCAATGTTTATTTATTTTTTATGAGTGGTATTGCAATATGTGGTTAGCTAGTGACCTCGACAATTGATCATAGTTTTTCTTGCCCGAGCAACCGGCAGCAAGTTCGTCATGCTCCCTTAGATGTCACTGCTTGCGGTAGCGTCGGCGGTCGGGTTGTCTCCTTCCCTCAAATATGGCGAGGGGGGTAATGGCTGATCTTTGCGTTATACTCGTGAACGGGTGCTGCTTGTGGTGACAGGTCGTCTTGCTGACCTTGGTTTTGTTTTGTTATTAGTAATTTAACTCGTTGTTGATTTTACTTCGATGGTCCTAGTTTATCCCTATCTGTGACTTGTGAGTTACGACTACATGTACGGCTATATGTAAGTGGGCACGCCCTTTATTACTGGAGGCTTTTATTTAGGTATAAAGTTCTGCTTACGTTTTTAGTTTTGTATTTTGTTTCTGCTTGAGTATTGTTTTCGTTTTTTTTTTTTTTTTTTTGGTATATTGGCGTGTGCTAGCTTACTTATAGCAAATAATTTAATTTAATGTTTTGTGTTGCGTAATGTACCTAAATTATTATGCGCAGTATTATATAGAATCATTTTTTTAACTGAACAGACAGCTGTGCTGCTGGGGAGTTTGTTGCGCCACTTCTTCTCCCCAGCTAAAGCACTAGGAAGTGGTGAAGGGCGGGCGTTTTTGGGGGACTGTCTTATGTAATTTTGACGTTCAAAAAGTGCTGATTCTCAGCCTAGTTTGAATAAATGACTTTTGATTTTGATTTTGATTTTTGATTTTGATTATAAATGCGAAAGTTTGTGAGGATGGATGGATGTTTGTTACTCTTTCACGCAAAAACTACTTAACGGATATTGATTAAATTTGGCAGACATATAGTTTATAAACTGGATTAACACAGAGAATTCTTTTTATCCCGATATTCCTACGGCTTCGAGATTTACGCTAGTGAAACCGCGGGGCGCTGCTAGTAGATAGATAATAGTTTATTTTTGCAACACTGATCACATGACCACAGAACACTATTACTCCTAGCGGAACACATGACCATCGAATGACATTTGACAGCTTTGACATTAAACTACTACCTATCTACTGCTTAATGTCAAAACTGCCAACTATCATTTCTCAAAATTGATGAGTACCTAATGCATGGACTTAGTATGTACTATATTATTGAAAATTGGAATTGGGATAAGGGCAGGAGAATTATGATGATATTATTGGGAAAAAATTAACAGATTGTTCGTAAGAAGTAGTGATTTCAATGATTATTTCTAAGAAAAAATATATTGTAGTGTTAATGGTAGAGATGCCAATCAATGAGAAATAAAAAATCATAAAAATCAAATCAAATTGGAATAACGGTACGGACGGCTTTAAAGCGGTGCTTCGCAAAAGATCGGCCTCCCTGTGGTTTAGGGTAAAGCGGAGCACCAACACGCTTTTGAACGTGGTGTCGGACGGAGTGGGCGGCCAAATTCTGAGGCATTGGTCGTCCATTCATGTCCAAACTAATAATAATAATTTTAAATTCTACTAACATAGCTTTAAGTATATCTACTAACAACATAATTATGGACCTTATAAGTCTGAAATAAATATTTTCATTTCATAAACGATTATAATTAATTCTGAATATGGGGGCAAATAAGAAGATTAAAAAAAGTTAGGTTAACTGTACCGTGTGACGTATCAAATAAAAGGGCTTACTGTGAGGGTCTTATATATATATTAATAAACTATTTTAAAGTTATTTAAGAAAATAGACGAAAATTGACCATTCCCCCCTTATCTCCGAAACTACTGAGCCTAAAATTTTGAAAAAAATACAGAAAATAGTTCTATACCTATAGAATTCAGGAAAACTTATAACATGTCTATGTTCTTGTGGTGTGGGAGAACGTGTATTGCAACTACAATGTTAAGTTTGTTCTTGGGATAAATTCATCCCAACTACGGAACCCTTCATTGTGCATAGTCCGACACGCACTTATTTGTTTTTACTTTGTCCGGGATTAAAAAATGTTAAGGGCGCTATTACATTTTAACCATGACTTTTGCGTTAAATGGCCTACTTTGCTGTACTTATTGTGAGAAACTGAAAGACTTCGACAACTTATTTATTTAACCAACAAAAGATATACACTAAACATTGCATAAAGTTAATGGACGACAAAGTATTTAGTAGGTGTACTCCTTCACTTACAGGAGACCACAGCATGCACAATAAATTGAACAACTAAGCTAACTAATTAAATACTTAATACATAATAAAAGAAAAAAAAATACTGTGGACCATGAAAATACAACAAATGATGTAAAATATTAGAACATAGAATAATAAAATACCTAAAATTAACGTATAGAAAAAACAAAAATTAACTTTGACTTCTAGAATGGTTACTACGGTTGTGCGTGGTCTGACACGCACTTGGCCGGTTTTTTTATGTTAGCCTGCAATGACCAAAAATACAGAAGAAGCCCATAGTCTGTGTTTCTGGCGAAAGGCTCGTCCCCTATTAAGTACTTGTATCATGGGGCTTGACAAAACAAAATCAACGAAATGCCTTAACATACCCCCTCCCTCCCTTTTCAGGGTCCCGTACCTAAAGAATACCAACAGGACCCTATTACTAAGGCTCCGCGGTCCGTCCGTTGGTCAGCTGTATCTTTTGGACCGCACATCAAATTTCCAGTGTGTATAGCCGCTATAACCACAAATATCAATCTGGCTAGCCTTTTCCAAACTAAGCATTTTGGGGTCAGCTTTCAGTCTAACCGGATGCAGCTGAATACCAGTATACTAGCTATAACAACAAATAATACCATAAATAAAATAAAGTTAAAAATTAAAATGGGTCCTCCACACATGAAACGTGTATAAGATATATGTGGAGTCAACGTAATAATTGTAAGGTGGAAGGGTTCCCTTTCGTGTACCAAGTCCGACTCGTTATTGGCCGCTTTTGCAAATAACCAGCGCTGCGACACTTACTTTTAAATGTTCAGCATCATGCTCAGGTAGGAAGGAGCCTTTATGTTTTATTATTTTTATTTTACTTTTGCTTTTTTTTTAAAGTGGGTTTAGCTTAATTTGTGATCTTCCTGTGCGAGTCTCAATAAAATAAAATTTAAAAAAAATATTGGCACAAAATACCTTTGTATACAATACCAATACATTCCACATAGGTACATTGGATTTTGGAAAAAGGCTGCACAATACTTTTTCTTTCTTTCTGTAATATAAGCAATATGATAAAATAATGTTATAAGTAACACTTTTTTATACAAAGGCTCAATAATTACCACCTATTTATCCAATACACTCCCAAATGATGTCATTAATCTATTCCATAAAATGAATCACATGAAACCAATAAATTATTCTCGTACACGTTTCAAGCCGCCACGAGCCGGCTCGCAATACATTCCCGTATGCTGTCAGTAAATACTGCCTTGTATATTATCGCCTGGGGACCCCATCCGTGTCGAGGACGTACTTCTGTTATATTTATGTACTAGTAGATATCTACTCTTGGGATGAAAGGATTTTAAAGATAGGAATGAGCTAACTTCATTCGGTTGTATTCCTTTTTAGGGTTTCATAACTCAAAAGAAAAAACAACCCTTATAGGAGCACTCGTGTGTCTGTCTGTCTGTCCGTCTGTCACAGCCAATTTGCTGCGAATCTAATGGATCGATTAAGTTGAAATTTGGTACACGTATGTATTTCTGTGACCCAAACACGGATGTGTAACGTAAATAAATGAATTTCGAATATGGGGGTCAATTTTGGGGGCAAACAAGAAAATAAAAAAAAATAAAAAAAGTTTTTCAAACTGTACCGTGTAACATATCAAATGAAAGGGCTTACTGAGAGGGTCTCAAATATGACACAGGATTGGGATACAGCAATTTTGCGTGCTATGTCTCTCTATATAAAATACCCTTCGTAAAACTTCTAATAACCGTCTTGGCATTTTTTCAATCACAACTTCACAATCCGTTAAAATTGAATAACTCAGATTTCTGAATGAGCGTAAGCTTGGATTGAATATCATTTTATATGGAAAAACAATTGAATTTGTTTTATTTTTATATTCTAATTTTTAATTAAAGAATCTAAAAAGAAGAAGAAATTATAATATAGTCTACCGTAACAAAAAAGATTTCGATTTTACAAACTGATCGCAAACTTTTTTTTGATGTGTGATTGTATTTTATTTCTTTTAAAGTTAGATTTTCAAATCCCTGAAAATTTTATATCGCCATAAATAGCGTTGACACTCTCTAAACGATCAAACTTTCAATATCGAAGGCGCGTCGTTGTACGGACAGCCTTTCACGTTTCAAGCGAAAAATGCCAATATTTCAATATTCTAGATACCGTCTGCTTGTTTAGCTAAATAACTACGAGTCTGAAGTCAAAATAAACTAACAAAACAGCCTTAAAAAGTACAGTCATCACAGTTCATCTTCGAGAATGTCTACTATTCGTGTTCCTTAGTACTGCATCAATGTGTAACTACAATTAAATACCCAATGTGTAATATGTTTTGTGGCTACATATATATACAATGGAACAAATATTGTAGACGAAACGATACATAACGATTTGTCGCGGTCCCAGATCGTATTTTGATCAACAATCTGACACTGACATACAAATTTCAAAAAACATGAAAAATTTACTTTCCTGGGCTACCTTACCGCATCTCCCTTAAAAAGAAGAAGTACAAAGTTTATCAAAATACTTACCCATGTCCTGTTAATACAGGATGTATCAGAGAGGAGTGATCAAAGTTAAGTGTGTAGTACAGGCCATCAAACTGAACAACTTTTCCCGGGAACAACATCGTAATCGCGATAAAAAAAAATCAGTCGTCCCATACATTTGGTCAAGTAGGTATTGGAGTTTCGTATGGGATAATTGATTTTTTTTTTCACGATTACGATGTTGGTTCCCGGGTAAAAGTTGTTCAGTTTCATGGTCTGTACCACACCCTTAAATTTGATTACATCTTCCTGATACGTCCTGTATAAAAAAACTAACTACTACTTGTTTCTTATACCCTTGTCTCCTATAATATCAGGTATTTACCTATGAAATTGCCGTTTAGTATGCAGAAAGTTAAAGTCATTTTTATATAAATATTTTTCATTTCTATCAATCAAAATATGCAGCTGTGCTATCGATGCATCTCTGCCAGCGCTGTGGTAATTTTTCAATGCCCTTCTTGAAGAAGTCAGGTGTACGGGAACCAACAAACTCTTCAAAGGCATTTTGTACTGCCTCTCGGGTATTTATTTTTTTCCCTGCCAAGGAGTTGTCCCAATTTTAGAAAAAGTAGAAGTCTGTCGGCGCAAGGTCTGTTGAGTACGGTGGATGACGCATAACTTCCAACCCTAGCTCTTGTAGCTTAGAGACCGTCTGTTGTGCCATTTGAGGTCGAGCGTTATCACACGACAGGAGCAGCGGGGACGAGTGACGGCTGGCCGGAGATTTGCGAGCTTCTCCATCATTTTGTCCAGTTCCTCATAGTACACATCCGCAGTAATGCTGGTGCCATTTGGTAAGAAGCTGTGATGAATTATACCAGCACTAGACAACCAAACAGTGACCATGACTTTTTTAGGGGTAAGTTTTCGTTTGGGGCATTGCCTAGGCGCTGAACCAAAGTCTAACCAACATGATGACCGCTTACGATTATCAAAAAGAATCCATTTGTCATCGCAAATGAAAATGACAATGCGGTTCAAAATCCCTTCGTTTCTGTGTCTGTTGGGCAACGCAAGGCATACCTCAACGCGTTCGTCACGTTGACGATCGTTGAGCTCGTGCGGCACCCACTTATCAAGTTTTTTACCTTGCCAATTTGACGCAAATGGACCAATATTGTTTTGATGCTAACGTTGAAAGCTGCTGCTAACTCAGCCGTAGATTGAATATCGTCAGCTTCCACTATCGCTTTTAGTTCGTCGTTGTTGGCTTTAGTTTTCGGGTGACCACGAGGTTCAATTTTTTAGATCAAAATATTCATGTCGGAAGCGTTCAAACCAATAACGAGTCGTGCGTTCGTTTGTAGTGTTCACTCCGTACACGTAATTAATGTTGCGAGCCTTATGTGCGGCATTGCTACCGCGACAGAACTCGTATTCCATAATTACTCGTATTTTTATCGTGTCCATATTGATGAAAAAGATTCAAATGTAGTGAAAACAAAACACTAATCAATAAATAAATGACTCAATTTGAAAATGGAATTCCATATTTTTAAAATAAAATTTTGTTGAATTTAGAATTTATTGCCAGCCATACATAAATTACGTTTCAAATGGCCAGTATTGTAAAACGGCAACTTCATAGGTAAAGACCTTAATAAATCTCACAAGTCACACGATCAGACTGCAGCGAACTGCTCACATACTATATCTGTACTTACGGAACTTGTATTCTGCCGCCGTAAGGAAAAAGGACGTATCTAAAGAAGTATTGAAATGGAGAAAAAATATTTTGTCCTGTTTAAAATACAAAATACAAAGGCAGTTACGTCTTTTAATAGTAAGAATTATTAGGTTTTTGTTAAGTTTACGCCAATATAAAAATACTGGTAGATGCGTCTATTTTGCTGATTCCGATTATGAAAATAACTCTATTTCGAAAAAAAGGTCAGATACGACTTTTTTCCTTATGGCGGCAGTGTTAGCGCCTAGGGAGACGACCTGTGTCCAAATGCCTCGCCGTGTTACGTCACTTTATTATTTAATAGCGGTTATAGGTTCAGACATTAATCATTAGGGATACTTGGCGGTTAATTACACTTTATATTAATTAGGGCTTTGTAATGGTTGATTGGTTCAATTCTTTTATTTTTGGGTTGAGGTTTTAAATTAAAAAGAAAGAAAGAAAGAAAAATATTTTATTTGGGACACGCACAGGAAATACAAACAGTAAAAAAGAGCATAGAAAACTAACAAAAATAACTTTGAAATACAAAATTAATAAATTAAAAAAAAAATACCTGTTCGGGGCCTAAAAGGCATAAAGCTGCGATATTTAAATAAATCCCACAGCACTGGTATTCTGATAGGGCCCATGTGATGCCACGGATACACCTACGGACATCTATAAATCCATAAGGGAATAAAATAACAAAAAATAAGAAAAAAAAAGTCAATGGTGTCTTCTAAATTCAAACAGACACATGAACGACAAACAAGCCATGCATCTTGTTTTCCAAATGCGAGTCTTTTATAATAAATCTCTCCTTCTAACAGTAACGTGATCAGATTGCACATGACCGTTCTGAAGCTGACTCCGTACGAAACGTGTATTAGTGCCTAGGGAGACGACCCTTGTCCGAATGTCTCACCGTTTTACGAGATATGCCTCTCTAATAGTTCTGAAATGAATCATTAGGGATAGCTAACGATTAAGAAAACTTTATTATGGGTGTTTTATCATTTAATTGAATCAATTAATATTCATTTTAGTTAAATATTATTTTTAAATTATTTATTTTAATCCAGTAGCGTCTTCATTTACACAGACTCATAAAACATTGACAAGGTTAAACCATAAATGTCTCACCCCCTATAACAACTTTATGAAGTTAAGGAGGAAGCGTCTGGGGCTACCCTGAAGTTCAATTCGCAAGTTAAATATTAAGTTGTAAGTTTGTTAAATAAAGTATGATTCGCGGCCGTAACAAATATCTATTTACAGAAATATGGTCATTAGAATCAGTAATACAACTCCTTAAGTTAGTAAAACCGTCAAATGTCAAGATTTCATGAAATAGTCTTTCATTATTATTAAAAGGTGTACGTATATTGATCACCTTAATTATTATAATTATGTAAATACATATTTGTTACGGTCGCGAATCATATTTTGATCAACATACAACCTAATACTGACTTATAAATTGCAAAAAACGTAAGAAAATTTGAATTTTGCGGGCTGCCCTGATAAAGGTGATATATGATAACCGAGGATCATATCTCCGGATTGACTGGTTATTAATTAATTATAAACAACTTGTTTTCAAATGATTTACTTTATTATGTATCTAGTTATTATTATTTTTACAGAAATACTAAAAGACTACTACAGCTTGCTTCACACACTCTAAAAACACTTTTTTTTACAAAAAAAAAAACAAAAACTACCAACCCAAAAAAAAACCCAAAAAAGTAAAAAAGCGATTTCCATGGGATTCCCAGACCAGATTCTGATTTGGTGACAATGGGACTACCTCGAGAACATACCCTTTCAAACAAAAAAAGAATTTTCCTCCTCCTTTTTTGAAACTGTTAAAAAGGAGAAGGTTCTCAATTCGACTAAATGTTTTTTTTTTTCGTATGTTTGTTACGCGATTACTCCGCCTATTATGAATTTATTTTGATGATTCTTTTTTGTTTGGTAGGTCGTATGACTTTCAGAGGTGGACCCATATAAATTGTATTAACTTTGCTGGAGTAGTTTTTGAGTTAGCTTCGATAATACGGATTTAATCCACTTTGTGTATCTTGACGATGTTCTAATAGTTCCCGTTACTGTTGTTTACATAGCAAGTAGTGGTATACGAATTGGTGTGGGGTAGGTAGATACCATAGCTAAAAATTGAAAAATAAAAAGATTTTACAAAAAAAAAAAACAACCGGCCTCCAAAAAAGAACACTACAAAATGATAAATAACTTTAATTTCGGAAGACCGTTGCAAAAACCTAAAATACAGATCCAAAGACACCGACATCCGAAATTAAAGTTATTTTTCAATTTATAGGGTTTTTTTTTTAACAATCTCAAACACAATGCAAGACGTCACCGCGCACAAACTGTGTCCGCGTATGTAACCCATATTAGTGTCCAGGGAGACGACGCGTGTCGGAATGTCTCTGCGTGTTACGTGACATGTCCGTCGAGATGCGGTTGCTTTATTAACGATCAAAGGTCGGTTTATATCTGGAGTAATTAATTGTTATGATTAATTATTGACTTACTGATAATTGATTTTTGGTCAACTAGATGACCTCTTTAAGGCAATTAATTTTCTTGTGTACTTACAGTGTTTTTCGCAAGCGTGACTGCTTACAGCGAGGACTTGGGTGAGATCCTCGAGTTGGGCAGCGTTATTAGGTTTTAAATTCTCAGTAGCTACTTTTCTTGATTTGTGCGTTACTCGTTTTAAGGCTTATTCCGTTGGGAAATAAATACGTAATATTGTTTTCCAAAAACCTACTCAGCTCTTCGACGCCCCATTATAAGAAACCGATCAAACAAGACAAAGAGAAAAGACACGCACACAATGTTTATACTTCCATAAGGTTCATTATCCATTTACAAAAAAATTTAAGCCATAATGGCATACTTTTGTTTATCCTAATTATATTTACGCATAATTATTTAAATAAAAAGGAACCTAACCAAACCGAACTTCGGTGTGACCCTGACGTCGACCGTCTAAGATTAGGCTTTTCGGGTCAGGTAAATTTAGCCTTACAAGATAATTATGTCAACAGAAATAAACTGTATGTCAAAATCAATTATGGCAAAGTATTATTATGCCAAAAAAATATACCAAAATAGTTATGCCAAAGAATATTAGGAAAAAAAAAATTATGCGAAAAGAAGGGGTGACTTCCATAAATGTAAAGCGTGTTTATTAGTGTCCGGGGACACGACCCATGTCGAGACGTCACGCTATAACGTGACCATGTCACGCACGAACTACAAGCTTGGACATGATTCAGGAACAGAGATTAGGGAAAGGATGTAACTTGCTGTAATGACTTTAGACACTACCGAATTAAAAATTAGGTACGGTTTGATATCGGATTTGGACGAAATTTGTGACATGGGTAGACCATGACCTGTGGGCTTACATGACCGCTTGTCTATCTCTACGAAGAGTAGACAACGGCGCTCAACCTTAGTACAAAAAACTGGGGACAGTAGGCTTAGCATGACCGCTTGTCTATCTCTACGAAGAGTAGACAACGGCGCTCAATCTTAGTACAAAAAACTGGGGACAGTGGGCTTAGCATGACCGCTTGTCTATCTCTACGAAGAGTAGGCAACGGCGCTCAATCTTAGTACAAAAAACTGGGGACAGTGGGCTTAGCATGACCGCTTGTCTATCTCTACGAAGAGTACACAACGGCGCTCAGTCTTAGTACAAAAAACTGGGGACAGTGGGCTTTGTATGACCGCTTGTCTATCTCTACGAAGAGTAGACAACGGCGCTCAATCTTAGTACAAAAAACTGGGGACAGTGGGCTTAGCATGACCGCTTGTCTATCTCTACGAAGAGTAGGCAACGGCGCTCAATCTTAGTACAAAAAACTGGGGACAGTGGGCTTAGCATGACCGCTTGTCTATCTCTATGAAGAGAAGACAACGGCGCTCAATCTTAGTACAAAAAACTGGGGACAGTGGGCTTTGCATGACCGCTTGTCTATCTCTACGAAGAGTAGACAACGGCGCTCAATCTTAGTACAAAAAACTGGGGACAGTGGGCTTAGCATGACCGCTTGTCTATCTCTACGACGAGTAGATAACGGCGCTCAATCTTAGTACAAAAAACTGGGGACAGTGGGCTTAGCATGACCGCTTGTCTATCTCTACGAAGAGTACACAACGGCGCTCAATCTTAGTACAAAAAACTGGGGACAGTGGGCTTAGCATGACCGCTTATCTATCTCTACGAAGAGTAGACAACGGCGCTCAATCTTAGTACAAAAACTGGGGACAGTGGGCTTAGCATGACCGCTTGTCTATCTCTACAAAGAGTAGACAACGGCGCTCAATCTTAGTACAAAAAACTGGGGACAGTGGGCTTAGCATGACCGCTTGTCTATCTCTACGAAGAGTAGACAACGGCGCTCAATCTTAGTACAAAAAACTGGGGACAGTGGGCTTAGCATGAACACTTGTCTATCTCAACGAAGAGTAGACAACGGCGCTCAATCTTAGTACAAAAAACTGGAGACAGTGGGCTTAGCATGACCACTTGTCTATCTCTACGAAGAGTAGACAACGGCGCTCAATCTTAGTACAAAAAACTGGGGACAGTGGGCTTAGCATGACCACTTGTCTATCTCTACGAAGAGTAGACAACGGCGCTCAATCTTAGTACAAAAAACTGGGGACAGTGGGCTTAGCATGACCGCTTGTCTATCTCTACGAAGAGTAGACAACGGCGCTCAATCTTAGTACAAAAAACTGGGGACAGTGGGCTTAGCATGACCGCTTGTCTATCTCTACGAAGAGTAGATAACGGCGCTCAATCTTAGTACAAAAAACTGGGCACAGTGGGCTTAGCATGACCGCTTGTCTATCTCTACGAAGTGTAGACAACGGCGCTCAATCTTAGTACAAAAAACTGGGGACAGTGGGCTTAGCATGACCGCTTGTCTATCTCTACGAAGAGTAGACAACGGCGCTCAATCTTAGTACAAAAAACTGGGGACAGTGGGCTTAGCATGACCACTTGTCTATCTCTACGAAGTGTAGACAACGGCGCTCAATCTTAGTACAAAAAACTGGGGACAGTGGGCTTAGCATGACCGCTTGTCTATCTCTACGAAGAGTAGACAACAGCGCTCAATCTTAGTACAAAAAACTGGGGACAGTGGGCTTAGCATGACCGCTTGTCTATCTCTACGAAGAGTAGACCACGGCGCTCAATCTTAGTACAAAAAACTGGGGACAGTGGGCTTAGCATGACCGCTTGTCTATCTCTACGAAGAGTAGACCACGGCGCTCAATCTTAGTACAAAAACTGGGGACAGTGGGCTTAGCATGACCGCTTGTCTATCTCTACGAAGAGTAGACCACGGCGCTCAATCTTAGTACAAAAAACTGGGGACAGTGGGCTTAGCATGACCGCTTGTCTATCTCTACGAAGAGTAGACCACGGCGCTCAATCTTAGTACAAAAAACTGGGGGCAGTGGGCTTAGCATGACCACTTGTCTATCTCTACGAAGAGTAGACAACCTTTTCTATACAAAGTGACATTTCGTTTCTCCGGTTTTGACATCGCACCGTAGAAATCTCGTAGATCTTTGTCTAGGTCCTTTTTTATGTAGACTATTTCGGAAGAAAGTTTTCTAGGGTAGTGAAGACAATTTGATTTTGTAATCGCCATGCTAAAGACAGAAGAAAACTTTCTACTCGACAGCCGCAGAGTATAAACCGTTATCTACAAAATCATTTCTTTTTTCTCTTATTTTGCTTATATCTCTAAAATAATGAACATTTTGCCCCCCTTTATAAAGCTCGTATACCCATGTAGGTAATATTTTTTTCATATTTTCCATAAATATTAATTTGTAAAAATTGAGATTTAAACAGAAAAATAATCCTATGAAAAAATAAAAATTTCGTAAAAGTGAAGTTATTTTTTTCTACTTTGTTGTCGTCGTACTGTCTACACGGTAACGTCATATTTGTCTACTCTTCCGTCGAGAAGACGTTTCTCTACGGTGCTCGTGCTAAACCTGCTGGTACATAGGACACTTTTTATCCCGGTACCGGTAGTACGTCCCCGTGAGATAATTTCTGAGTTCTACGCGAGTGAAGCCGCGGGTAAAAGGTAGTTTCACATAAAAAAGAAACAGAAAATAGATTACGCGAGCAAAGCCACGGGCGTTGCATAAAATATTAAAATGGACCACGTCTCGTCAATCGAACATCTCGGTCGCAGTCACGTCACGTCACGTCACGTCACGTCACGTCGCAGGGAAATCACGGAATCGCCCAGAAGGGTCGGGTTCGTAACATTGTTTTTATATTTATAAGTCAAGACTGCGATGGATTGCCGACACATGGTGCCAAAAAAGGATTGAAAGGAATTTGTAACGGATAAAATAAAACCCTTTTGTCGTAAGTCTAAGGGAATAAATTATTTGATTTGTATCGTTGTTGGTCCATGAATAATACCTATGTGCCCCTTTCAGATCGGACAGGGTTTTTGTAACACATTTGCTTACTCAAAAATAAAAACAATCTCGTACAGGCAAAACAAAACACCCCCCAAGTCTCTAATTCTGATATTTTTTGTAAACAAAGAGTATAACAGATCAAAAAAATATTTTTTTTTTTTTTTAAGATTATTTATTCTCATAAGAATTACACTATTCACTTACATGAGAATATTAAAACTAAATACTTAAAAAGAACAAAAAGTTGGGGGTATTACAAAAAATAGACGTCGATTTTGTAAATGTTTTGAGGGTAGATTACAAATTATTGTGGACAAAATGTTCGTTCGATACATGTAAACAAGTATCCGTGTAACATAGATAAACGGTAGGTAACTGAATGTGGCTCGACACTATTGTAGGGACTGTGATTTTTTTAATACAAATTGTTTAAGTAGGTTTTTAAAAGTGGTTTTGGATTTCGATTCTTTAAGGTCTCTCGGTAATTTATTAAATATTTTAGATCCTTCGTAAACGATAGTTTTTCTTCCGTAGTTTGTGCGGGTTGGGTGTAGTTGTAAAAAGTCTTTTTCACGTCTCATTTTTATTTTGTGTTTTTTTATATTTTTTGTGAAGGTTAAATTTGTGTGTATATTTTTGTTTAGTATTTTTCGAATTAATATGCATGTGTTATATATGTATGTTTGTGTTATATTCATTACTTTAATTTTTTTGTAAAGAGTTTCTGTTGGAGTTAGATAGTCATAGTTAAATAACGTTTTTAGCAGTTTATTTTGAGCAGTTTGTAGTAGGTTCGTATGTGTTTTGGCAGCGGTACCCCATATTTCCACTAGGTAGTCAATATGAGGCTTAACAAGGGAGAAGTAGATTAAATAGCGAACCTGGCGTGGCAAGCAACGAACAATACCTCGTAGGCTACCCATGAGTGATTGTATTTTTGATTTTATTTTTTGAATATGTGGTAGCCATGTCAATTTGCTATCCAAAATTAGTCCTAAATATTTTTCTTGATCTACTTTGTTTAGGGTTTGGTTATTTATTTTTAATGGAGTATAATTGCCGATTTTTTTATTTTTTGCTGTGAATATCATGTAATTTGTTTTAGCTGTATTAATGGTGAGAAGATTTTGTTGAAACCACAAGTTGAGTAAGTCCAAATCGTTCTGTGCTTGCTTAACAATAGTATCGATTGAGTGGCCGAAGTAAAACAAACATGTGTCATCTGCATATAATGTTAGGTCAGCTTTCAGACCAATTTTGTGTACACTATTTATGTACAGTAGGAATAACAAGGGAGCCAAAATTGAGCCTTGGGGCACACCGTATGTAATAATTTTGGGATCACTGTGAGTGTCACCAATTTTAACTATTTGATATCGGTTTGATAGGTAAGATCTAAAAATTTCAAGGGCAGGTCCTTGTATCCCGATCTCCATTAGTTTCCTTAGCAACAATTCATGACTGACAGTATCGAATGCCTTTTTTAGATCAATAAAGACACCCACAGCCACTTTCTTTTTATCAATATTAAGCTTTATAGTTGTCACCAGATCTATAGTAGCTGAGAGTGTATTTGATTTCGGTCTAAAACCATATTGTTTTTCATATATGAAGTTTAGACATATTAGGTACTTTTCGAGGCGATCGTATAAGACTCTCTCAAAAATTTTTGATAATACGGGGAGCACTGAAATAGGACGATAGTTACCCGGCTCTGATTTAACTCCGGATTTGTAAATTGGCGTAACTTTTGCAACCTTAAGACTATTTGGAAATGTTCCTGATTTCATACATTTGTTTATGCAACTAGTAAGTTCATCAAGAATTAGATTTGCAACACATTTTAGTGATTTTGTAGTGATACCTTCTAAACCTGCGCTGGTGTTGTTATTTAAATTATTAATTATTTTTAAGATTTCATCCGATGTGGCAGGTTCCAGATCACTAAGGGAAGACGAGCCGGATCCAGATAAATTTGTTAAAGCACTACCTGACGGGTGATAAGTTATGGGTATTTGATTAGCCAGTATCGAACCAACATTTGCAAAAAAATCATTGAAGCATTCACAGATGTCCTTTAGATCAGTAACAGTACCATTTTGAGACTGAAGTTTTCGCGGGGCGGATTTTTCTGTGAATTTATTGCAAGAAAAAATATTTTCTTAGTGGTAATTCAGAAAAAATGGCGGAAAAGAGGTTAGATTTTCATTTTAGTACTGATTTTAGAAATAACAATTAAAACATTATCATAGCGTAATTATTTTTATAAATTTTCGGTTTTTAACAAAATTATTAAAAAAAGGAGATTTTCTGGTAGAAATATTTTATGATACTGGTAACACTGCAGGAGGGTAGTAGGGTAGGTAGCTTCTGTAAGCTATACGATTCACCGTTTACAACTTTTATTCAGTACACACACACACAATTTAAAACACAAAGCCAAAACTAAAAGTACAACAAAATAAACGACTTGACACAACTGCTATCACAGCAGAAAGATGTAGTGTCAGAGGTAACGCAAGTGAACACATGTGAGGGGATCAAGTCGGATCGCATTCAGCTATCGTTGTATAGTGAATGAACGAACGCGGAGAGGCCACGAGAAGAGGAGGAAAGTTACGAAGTTATTTATTTGTTTAGCTTGATGTTTATTTTGGTGTTAAATGAGGCTGAGCTAAAGCGAAATTCCAGACATTTTTTTGCACGATTTGACCCTTATTAGTCAACAGTATAGTTAACAAGGTAATTAAATTAATTATTAGGGTTCCGTACCTTAAAAGAAAAATACAGAACCCTTATAGGATCACTCGGATGTCTGTCTGTCTGTCACAGCCAATTTACTCCGAATCTAATGGTTCAATTAAAAAAAATTGGTACACGTATGAATTTCAGTGATTAAAACACGGATATGTTGGTAACTTTTGGTGGGCAAATAAGAAAAATAAAAAAATGGTATTGCAAACTGACTTAACAAATGAAAGAGTTTTTTTTTTTACTGTGAGTTTATTACAGTTATTTAAAAAAATATATGAAAATTGACAGTTGCCCCCTCTCCTTATCTCCAAAACTACTGAGCCTAAAATGTTGAAAAAAAAAATACGCAAAATAGTTCTATACCTAATAGATTACAGGAAAACCTATAAGAATTACGGTATTCAAATAACATGGTAAATCTCTCAATATTGTGCGTACAAACTTATTTACAGTTGGAATGTATGGGAGAACATGTTTTTCAACTACAACGTTAAGTTTGTTCTTGGGATAAATTCATCCTAACTACGGAACCCTTCACTGTACGTGGTCCAACTCGCACTTGACCGGTTTTTATTGTTTGTAGTTGACATGCACTTATTTTTTTTTTTAATAAACTTATATTTTCCCACTAAAAGGCAAAGGTCTTTCACACGTGCCTAACCACTGGAGCGCTAGGCCTGCGCTGTCAATTTCCGGCCCACCTCCAGCGTCCGCCCGCTTCCGACCTTGGCGATAAAACACTATCGTTCGCAAACTACAAGTGCTATATCAAAGTAAAAAACACAGTTATAAAGGTGTATATAAGGAATACATCTTTCTAAAAATCAATAATTATAATTTTAATTTGAAAGTCAAAAAAAAAAAGTTCATCCTATACCAAAACTATTCTTTGTTCAGTTTTGGTATTTTCCTAAAATTGAGCTTCCTCGTATAACCCATTGTTCTAGCTTTTCAGCCGTTGGTATTGAGCCGAACATTGAATCATGACCATTTAGGTTCCATTACGTGCATGACGGATGAAATACACGTTCACTGCGTCACACGCAGTACTTTTAGATACGACCGCAACACACTGATCAAATCAACGCGTTCTACAATGCAATGCCTTTATTTAAATCAAAACAAAATACGTTTATTCGTGCAGATAAATTACAAGGCAGGTGTAACAAGATTTATGATCTATGTTCTCATAGAGAAGTGGTCGAAGCCTGAAACCCACTGAGTCCGCTCATTCGCTCGTTTTGCAGCCCCACGTAAGCTGAAAGCGCACAGCCAGCACGGTTCTCGTTCAATGTAAAACAACTCAGTAGGTCAGTGCGTTGATACGTCACAACGTTTTATATCTAACGTTTTACTGCAGTTTACTATCCGAGTGTACCAGTCAAATACCTATAGAATTCATTTTACTATTGGTTTTGTTAAAAAAAAGTTTTTATGGGAGTGTCAATTCAAAAGCTAAGTAACAACCCTTATTAACGTGGTTTTAGCGGTTTTTAAGTTTGACCGTAATATCGCACCTTGATAACAAAAGTGGCATTATCAAAACTATGTTTTCTAAATAACTCCATAATTTACTGGCATATTTTCAGTATATATAAAACTTTGAGTAAGAAAGTCAAATTGCAGTCTTTTATTTCAGTTATTTGCTAAGATATTGACCAAAATGCTGCGTCAAAAAAGCTTTAAATGGGCATACAGAAAAAATTAAATTTTTGTATAACGCCACTTTTGTTTTCAAGGTGCGATATGTGTGTGTGTGTGTGTGTGTGTGTGTGTGTGTGTCTGTGGCACCGTAGCTCTTACACCTGGCCACGGGACAAGGCGTCGCCACCGGCGGCGGCGTTGCGTCTGTCGGTGCGGCAATCTACACGGCACAGTTTGCACGGCCACGGGCAGTAGCGTTCGCCGCCGCGACCTGTATACCTTTTAGTCTACCTTAAAATTTTATTTCAAATTCCCTCACACACCACACGCACACCCACTCTTCACGCACTCACACGCAAGCACGCTCATACATACACACACATACTCCCCCCCCCCACACACACACTCACTCCACACTCACACAAAATTGTAAATTTATAGGTACAAATTCAGTACATTTATAGGTAGGTATGTTCGCATAATTCGTCAAAATGTACTGAACAGCAGGTTTTTTTGGCGATTTCAGGTTTGGTCCCATAGTAAAAGTTGTTCATAATGGTGAGTACAATGACCCCTTAAGAGGTTGTGCGTTATTTAAGTTACACCTTGTATATTCCACATTTATTAATAATGGGTAAATATGTTATTCTTAAACCACGCCAAAATTAGGTCAAACAGAAGAATCTCACCACAAAAATCGTCTAGTTCCCAAAACATCTTTTCAATACTACCCTCCACTGTACACTCCGCAAACGTGGCATGAAAATACTCGTCCACTTGGCCCCTCAGCCTCTCGAGTGCTATTATGAAGGCATGGAGAGCATGGAGAGCTCTCTTCCGGCCTTTGTGTCCAAGGTCAAGTCCACACAGACGGGAAGCTGAAACCCCGAACTGTTTGACTTTGTGTGTAACGGCTTTATGCAAATGTTTCGTACTTTTGTGGTGATGCTTGAAAATTGAGTTAGAAGGCTATTTAGAGAATGGATTGCTGAAATATAATTAAAATCTTTCATATTTTGTTGGCAAAATAATATTGCTAAATGATAACTGATTTTATTTCTGTAAGTAGGTTGGTACAAACACTTTTACACGACAATCATGTTTTAAAAACTAGATGAGGTCGGCGTTTTCATCTGAATATTCTAAAAAGAAAAGCCGCAACAAACTCAGAGGTCGCAGTCTCTTTTAAAGTCGAGTGAAAATTATGTCTGGGCATAATCTTGTTAGGTCATGTGAAGACCATCTAGAAGTGTGTCTGAAATGGTATTTTGAGGAAAGAACCACACAGATTTGAGTGGACCTGTCCAGTCAGTGCAGGCATTTATTAGTAATAGTGCAGGAGCTCAACGAACTGTGAAAGGTGATATGGCTAGAAAGGTGGTGGTGTGAGATGATAGACGAAGAAGACGTGCTGCGTTGACCCCAATAAATTGGGATAATGAACAGGAAGTTGATGAGAATGATGATTTATGACAAATTATCTTGTAATAATAATCTTGCATCTATTAAAATTGGTTCTAGGACAAAACCCTGAAGATACCATTGGAACTGTACCATTAGATAAAGTAAATAAATAGTTATAAAGAATGAAAAGCTAGAAATACTAGGGTTAGTGTAACGAATAAAATTCTTGAATACTTTTAACACAACGGTCAATTATTTAGCAGAGTCACGTTCTTAACAAAGTATTTTCCAAGACTCACTATCACAGTTTATTCTACCCTATTTATACTTTTACAATTTTAGTTAAAGTACAATCAAGTCATTTTTGGAAGTTGTTTAACATATTGAATTAACTATTTAAAATAATCGAATCAATTAGATATGATTACTAATGATCACAATATTTTTGCCATTCAATCTTTACGAGCAACACTATCTTTATTAGATTCAAACAGCAAACCTCATGAAAAGCTTTAAAATGTAATGTTTACCTTGGTCTCAATCCCCGACGCTTTTGACTCACTTTCGTCAGTTAAATGGGGTAATTTTGTTAATAATGGAGGTATATATTAAGGCGTAGATTTTTGTAATATAACAACATATGATTATAACAATAATATTATAACAACATTATTTTCGTGATACTTAAATGTAAAATATTTTTTTGTGATATACTGTCATTATATCAATTATACGATTAATTTCACGATATGGGTACGATATTACTGTGTCTTCTTTGTTAACTAAAACAGGCAGCCATTTTGTGAAATTACACAGAAATTTCACAAATTGGCTGCCTGTTTTTTGTTTGTAATATGTTGGGGTTCCTTAAATGAGGTATCTCAGAAATAAAAGATTTTGTTATCACCTTTATTTTGAACACTAAGGTTAGTCTATATTTAGTTAAGTACAAATTAAAAATTTGACTAAAAACCTTTTTTCATTTGTTTGAACCTCAAACCCAAAGGAACCTAATATGATATGTTATCTCAGATTAGGAACTCCTAGTATTTCATTTAACGCTATTAACCTTTAGGAGACTATGTACCTACCTTTAACGCAATTTCTGACTTTTCCGTTTTGTGTAACATAGCTAAAAATGTATTTCATATAGGTCTAAATAGCAATTATATTTGGTTGAACCATATTATATTCCCTAGTCAATATTGTAGCTAGTGAAGCTCCAACCGCGGAAACGTTTTTATAGTCAAAAATATATCGAGTAATATAATAATTTTTACAACTGTTATTTAAGCACTAGCTGACCCGACAAACGTTGTCTTGTCAAAATTTCAATAATTCATACAAAATTCCCATAGAAAATGCTCTTTCAGTTTTTCTGAATTTTCCAATTTTCCCGGCAACTTTTTAAATATTTTCTTTCATACAAACCTTGTCCAGACAATTACAAACACAACAAAATAAGATTTAACCAAATAGGTGCAACCGTTCTGAAGTGTTGCGCGTACATACATTCGGCAATTGATTTTTATTATGATCAGTTTAAAAAAATAATAGAGAGTTATTTTATTTCCTGGCGGTTGCTAAATTACTACAGCAGTAAAACATGAACAGTAATAATAAATTGCGGTAATTTCATCCTACAATTCAGGTTCGAAAATTATTCAAGCACTGTAATATAAGAATGGCCAGTAAAATGATGGAATGGGCAGTTAGAAAACAGTTCGGCAGTTCATAGGTTAGGTTGGAACTGTGGTCAACCGGCAGCCGAATTGGTCGCAGTAACTAAGCCAGGGCACCCCGACCTAATGGTTTAGGTTAGGTTAGAACTGAGACCAACCGCGCGCGAGTTGAACGAGCGCTACTTCCAAGTTACATTTCTTACCGACTAAAGCCCGGTTTCCACTGCGAAATAGTAATGAGCCGGAAATGGCTAAGCGGAGCGGACTTCGTTTTCATGAAATAGGTTTGTGTTTCCATCAAGAAAGAGTTTAGTCGTCTGATTACCACCGCAAACCACCGCGAGCTCATTTTTACTCTTTTTGCCCGCTGAGTCATTTTCGCTCGACTCTTTGTTGGTGGAAACACATGTATGCAGTATACTTTTGCGAGTTAAACTGAGTCCTTAATGGGTCCGCTCCGCTCGCGGTGGAAACCGGGCTTAATTCCGATTTGTTAACTGCCCGTTCAGTCATTTTACTACTTATTTATTTAATTACCCATTTAAATATTTGTTATGACTCATTTTTATGTAGTGTACTGCTCAGTTTTTACTGCCGAACTTGTTAGTAAACATGCATTTTATATTTTTTTTATTTTTAACTAAAACTACAATAAACAACTGCCGCTTTAAATCAGCGCCAAAAATAAAAATGGTGTCTCATATTCGGCATCTTCACCCTATTTTATTTATAATTGTAACGGTGTAAATAATTGTTGGCATTAAATAAAAATAAAATAAAAAAGCAAAGTAAGTACCTTCACTACAGCACTTAGCAAGTCCTATAAAAATATTAACGAATAAAACTACGACAAAAAGCTTTTTAGTGAAACACGATAATTAATAGAAGGCGGCCATATTACCGAAGAAAGCCGTAAACCTCGGATTAAACTTAAGACGCTTTGTTGGGGTTCCGTAGTCAAACTAATGGTGAATATTAAATGGTTCTGTAAACGAAGATAAAAGGTAAGATTCCTCTTAGCGTTTGTGTGTAGAAAAATGGAAAAAGAATTCGGGTATTCAAAGTAAGGACCTCGTTACAAAATAAAGGTGGCTCTATTTTAAATAATAATAAGTAAGTGGAAAAGCCGGGTGGGGACGCCCCAGAAGGCTGGTAATTAGTGACTATATAGCACTTAAACACCTGATTGTACTCATGATAACAAACAACTTTTACTATGGGACCAAACTTGAATTCGCAAAAAAAAAAAACAGCTATCCCACACATTCGCATAACTCGTCAAAATGTAGGGAGCAGCAGATTTTTTTTTTTCACGAGTTTAGGTTTCGTCCTATAGTAAAAGTTGTAAATTGTCATGTGTTGAAGTATCGGTGACTAATTACCGGTCACCCTATGTAGTGATATAGCTTATTGTTGATGTTCTTCAGAAAGGTCAGGTGTGTAGTATTTGCAACCGGCGCGCGTGTATGACCAGATGTATGAACGTAAACGAGGCAAAAGGAGTATGTAAGGATCGTAGCAGGTGGCGTCCTGTAGTTTCTGCCTACCAAACTTAGTTACGACGCATCGCCATTCATAATCACAAAGCTAACAATTTTGATGATTTTAATCGGAGAACGATGTTACTTTTGAAAGAATGTAAGTTTGTTACAATAGGTACTTAGTTACCAACAGACAGCAATCGGCCAAACCACGACAATCTATAAATCTTTTTAAATTGTCTATGAAAACGATTCACGCTTACCCGCTCCCATAAAAAAATGGCGTCATATGAATCCGTGGCAGATTCATATTCTGCCATTCATCAGTAATTTTAATTAAACTCTGCGTTTGAAAAAGTTTCGTTTTAAATAACTTTGACGAATCACAAACGCTCAGATAATGGACGGAGCAGGAAAGTTAAATTAATTGATTAAGTATCATCTTGTTTTAGAATATAACGTTCTTGCTGACAGTACGTTCTTGCTGACGGTAATTGTTTTATTGAAGCTTTATTTTTATGAAAGAAAGAAAAATAGGGATACTCATTAGTCATAATGCATTTCATAAAATCTCACTCAAGGGGACTACAGGGGACTACTGACTAAAATTAAATAATCTACTGCAGTAAACAAAATCAGAAAAATATATGATACTCTTCAGGATATATGCTAGCGGCTGTTTCAGGGCGCACCCTTATTGAGTGTGCAAGTCACCCCCTGCTATTTTATCCATGTATAATATATAACATTGGTCAGGCAGGGGACATAGTTCTTCCATAGTTCTAGTTACCCAATCCACTTTAGCCACCCAGACCCATAGCCCTTGCTAGCCTAGTTTTGTTTCCGCGTAAAACAATAGTCCTGCACCAACCGGGGATTGTCCTTGGGTGCACTTGCATAGTGCATACAGGGGTAATCGTCGGTTGGTGCCTCCTTATCATTTAAAATTATTTAAGAGGCCTCTGCGAGTTGGCTTCGGCTCCTCGTACGCCTTCCAAAGGTCCGGGACCCCAGGGTTCCGAGAAATGTAAAAAATAATAATAATAATATCCTGGTACATTTCACACACGGTCATCTGATCCCAAACTAAGCAGAGCTTGTACTATGGAAACCAGATAACTGATGAACTACATACACTACTTTTTTTTTGTAATTACATACTTATATAGATAATTACTCCTAATACAATAATTACTATGTTGGTCCCATGGAGAAAGTTGTTTAGTTTGATGATCTGTACCACACCTGTATAGGGCACAAATCATCTATGAATGTCAAGTTAGTAAAAATTAACTCAGAAAAAAACAAACAAGAAAAGAACTGATCGCAACAAATGACATGGTATCAACCCCATGTAACTTCCCATCCCTATATCGGCATGTCACAATTACCACTGTCTACCCACCATAAGGAAACATCCTGAATTTCCTGAATGCAAGAGTTTGTCCCGAGGCTTTTCGGATTAGTGATTTATCTCCCAAATGCCTCTAGGCTTTGGGGATTTTGCGACAGAGATGCTCATTTATATCTTCTATCGAGTTTTTCTAACGACAGGTGGCGACATCTAGGAGTATTTGCAGGCGTTTTATGTTGTCAATTTATTGGTGAATTTACAACCAGAGGCTTGGTGTAGAAGTTTGAGGTTGTGAGATTGTTCGTTTCAACGGACTGGTAGTGATCACAAGTAAGGAAAAGCACGCTGTAATTTTTAGGACCCATATGTATTTGTATCGAAATTCCCAGCTCAGCTAGACGTGGCGAATTTCAATACGGAAGCTAACCGTGATCAACACATCAAAACCGCGTGTAAGAACTGTCAGCTTCAATATTCTACAATAATGACATTATAATACAGCTCTTGAACGCGATGCGTCTCATATCATATAAAGATATTTGGTATATTTTCATTTCAATAACGTTCACATATAACATTTATATACTCTAAAACTTTTTTCATATGACGTTTATTTAATCGAAAATCATTAGGTCTCTCGTACAATCATTATGGTTAGCTCACCGATTCAGAGCAATCCGACTCGGATAGGTTAGTTTAGAAGTTCGTAATTTTCTTCGTGTTTTTTTTCTGGTTGTTTGTGGTTATTGGTTTTTTCGGGTTAGGTTTCCGAACATTATTCCTTACTTCTGATTATTTCGAACCTCACCCGAAAATCCTAACCCTAGACGGTTGACGCCAGGCAGGGGCACCCTGAGGTTCGGTTTGGTTAGGTTCCTTCAAACAGAAGTAGGAGCCCCGCGCAGCTGGGCTCCGTCGACCTGCTGTCAGTTCTATTGCGTGGTTGCTTGGAGAAAGTATCGTGGTAATTTTTTATTTGTTTTTTTTTTATCAATAATTAGACTAAGTTATAATGTGCATATATGCAATTTTGCTTTGTGTTTTTAACTAGGCGTATTTATCATATTAGACTATGGTCTGTTTTTTAATCTCGTAGACTAATTTGACAGGTGCAAATGTCAAACTATGAAATGAAAAAATGATACATGGAACATTTGAAATGTCAATTTAGTCTACGAGATTAAAAAAAACAGACCATAAGTGCGGATTTCACCAATGAAACTGAACGCGATCAGCACATCTAAGCCGAGGTCAAGAGCTGTCAGTGCCAATATTCCAAAGAAAATAATGACAGTGACAGCTCTTAAACGTGGTTTACGTGCTGATCGCGATCTGTTTCAATTGGTGAAATCCATTCTAAATAGGTTGTATGTCTTTTGAGTGGTATATCAAACGATTTTATATTCAATGTATGTGGTGCATATAATATATTATTAATAGTTTATTAATAGGTTGGGGAAAAAGTTTCTTCGCATTTTTTAAGAAAATTCAAAACATTTTTTAATATAGTTTATTTACATTTAACTAAAGTATGTAGGTACCATTTTGTTCGATAACTTTTTGCCACTTTTTGCTCTTGTAGGTAGGGACATGATCCCATTGCTATAGAAATTTTGGGACTTCTGGTCAAAATACCGCGACAAGTGGTTTTGGCGGTCCTCTCGTGATGTTAACCTGACACAGCCTAAAGAATTCTGAAGAGACCGAAACTGGTGGAAATCTGAAGGTGCAAGGTCAGGACTATACGGCGGATGCATTAACACCTCCCAGCCAAACTCTCTTAATTTTTGCTGAGTGGCTAAAGATGTGTGAGGTCTAGCGTTATCATGATGAAAAACCACACCCCTTCTGTTGATTAATTCCGGCCGCTTTCTCTCAACTTCTTGCTTTAATCTCATCAGTTGTTCGCAGTAGAGTTCAGAATCGATGGTCCTGCCTGGTGGTAACAGCTCATAATGAATAATGCCCTTCCAATCCCACCACACACACAGCATCACCTTGTTGCGAGTTAACCCGGGTTTCGCCACAGTCTGTGAAGCCTGACCGGCCTTTGACCACGACCTTTTTCGCACGTTCTTGTCATACGTGATCCACTTTTCATCACCAGTTATCAGCTTCTTCAAAAATGGTTCGGTTTCATTACGTCGTAATAAAGAATCACAAATGAGTACACGGTTCATTAGGTTTCTTTCAGTGAGCTCGTGAGGTACCAAAATGTCGAGCTTTTTTGTGTACCCAGTTTTTTTCAAATGCGCCAAAACTGTTTTGTGGTCAATTTCCAGTTCTTCAGCCACGTCGTAACTACTGATATGCCGATCTTGCTCCACTTTTACAAAAATGACATCCATTTTATCCGTAATAGGGCGACCAGAGTGACGTGCATCTTTGACATCAAAATTTCCGGATTGAAAACGCTTAAACCAAATTTGTGCTACTCTCACAGACACTACACTAGGTCCATAAACATCGCAAATTTTTTTCGCGGCTTGCGTTGCATTTTTACCTTTTTTGTAGTTAAATTTTAAAATGTATCGAATTTCTTCATTAGATTCACTCATCTTGACGGTACGAAAAACAAATGAAAATCACACATTTTCCTAATTTGAATTTGGAATTATGTTCTTTAAAATTTAAACTTTCAATGATACCAAAACCAGCCAGATACAAATAGTATAGCCAAAGAGATTTTATTACAAGTTCATACATACTATAATGCGAAAAGACTTTTTTCCCAACCTAATAGATATTAACTGATCATTAAATCAAATAAAATTATAGATTCAGTTGTTATATCTAGTACCTAAATATTAGAGATTTTGTAATTATATCATTTATATTACTTACCTCTTGAACGCGGTTTATATGTGTTGATCGCGTTTAGATTCTTTGGTGAAATTCGCATCATTTCAGTAGTTGAAGGCCAGAAGACGTATTCTATAAAAATCTCACCGTGACAACTTAGGTGAAGTGAGCTTGAAGTGAGTTGTCATTCCGTCTGGTGCTAAGGATTGACAATATTGAAACACTGCCAGACAATACTGCCAGTGGAAAATCTCGGCTAAACCAATCATTATGGGTTAGTGCGTTCAATTACACACTTTATTATAATACTAGCTTGCGGCTTCGCTCGCGTTAATTTAGAATAGTGATTCAGGGCGAGAAAAGGTATCAAGCAAACAAACTTACTTTCGCATCTATAATAGATGAAAAACCGATCTATCGACACTACGACGCACAACATTTATAAAAAACTTAACACACTACAAAATTTCTATAACAATATAATTCAATCATGATTCCATAGACACGTGGCGCCATCTATTATCATAAGAATTTTATTGTTGTTTTCCTCGAGAACAGTACTTTTTTTCAGGATGAAAGGTACCCTATGTCTGTTTCTGTACACCTGACAACGTATATGCAAAATTTCAGGAAGATCGGTTCTGTGGTTTAGGTATGAAAAGGTAACAAACAAACAAACAAACTTACTTTCGCATTTATAGTATAAAAATATAAATATATAGTTAGGAAGTTAGTATTTATTTCTGCATCTCTTTTACGGAAGATGCGGCGTAGATGGCGGGACGAACTTGACGCTTATAGGAGAGACTGGTCCATATTGGCTCAGGATCGAGTTGAGTGGAACGAGGAAAGAGAGCCTTTGCCCAGCAGTGAGACAATACAGGCTGAATATTATTATATTATTATTTTTGCTTCTGAGGAGTTCGTGGCTAAGTAATAACAGCCGCACGGGTCGACACATCAGGTTAAGCTAAGCTAGCCGCGGTTGGTCCGTGGATGGGTGACCATCTTTTCATACCGAGACTCCTCCATGCCTCGGAAAGCACGTTAAGCCGTTGGTCCCGACCGTCATTCGAAGATCTTTGACAGTCGTTACGGGTCGTCAGAAGCCCGAAAGTCTGACAATCAGTCTTAACAACGGGTATCGTATTACCCAGTAACTGGGTTGTGGAGGTCAGATAGGCAGTCGATCTATGCAAAATACTGGTATTCAGCTGCATCCGGTTAGACTGGAAGCCGACCCCAACATATTTGGGAAAAGGCTAAGCAGATCGATTTTTTTATTATTTCTGGTTCTTGTATTCATACCCACTACTAGCTGATATTTTAAAGTAGAATATTATTTAGTTAATCCAACATACGTAAAGCTATATTCTACAGTCAGTAAAACAGACACCAACGCTCTTATCTCGACAGACTGAAAAATTAAAAGACTAAAAGTGGATCCGATAGAAAAACTGCTCACGTTGATATTGAAATAAATTGAATTTATTGATTGCTAGCTTTTTCTCCTGGATTCATCTACGGATTAAGTCCTTAGAGCATTTCTGTAGTGGAATCTAAATCTCCTCACTCCTATGTGAGTTTTATCTTCTTCGAAACGATGTACAAAAATGTCTTTTGCAAAATAGATATAATTTAACAGCCGAAAATGTTTCGTCCCGAGACCCCTTCGTGTCTCGAAAAGTCGTTGATCCCGGCTGTCATTTGTAGCACAGGTCTACAAATGACAGCCGGGATGACAATCGTTACGGGTAATCTGAAGCTGGAATCGAAAGTCTACCAACCGGTCTTAAATTGTGTCAAAGAATCGGTCAATTAGTCAGAAAGTTGAACCTAGTTGCCTAATTCAAAACGTAGATCTCTTTTTTCCGTTTTAATGATTACAATAAAACTTAACAATATAAAACTACTGTTTATAATAATAATAACGTATTGCCTTGTGGAGCACAACTGACCGTGCTCATTTTCTGCATTTTCATTCTAAAATAAAAGAAATAACTGAACAAACGATGAGGGCGCCAGTGTAATGAGAAGAACGGGCAAGAATCTCCACGGACACTATTTTATAACGAGATATTACAAAATTCTAGGTAAATTATACTAGTTGCTTCTATATGTAAGAACAATTAAAAAACAATATTTAAAAGCAATTAAAAATATAATATTAAAAATAAGCCCTGGCAGTTAAGAGATGACCAGTCTCAACCGACGGCGCCCGTTCACGGACATGACGCGTGGACCAGCACCATCCAGCTCAAACCATTTAGTAGGGAACCGAATAATCCATCACACGCTCCACCAATAACGATCAATCTGCCTCAATCTGCCCAGCCTTTTCCCAACTATGTTGGGGTCGGCTTCCAGTCTAACCGGATGCAGCTGAATACCAGTATTTTACATGGAGCGACTGCCTATCTGACCTCCACAACCCAGTTACTGGGTAACACGATACCCCTTTAGTAAGACTGGTTGTCAGACTTTCGGGCTTCTGACGACCCGTAACGACTGTCAAAGATCCTCGAATGACAGCCGGGACCAACGGCTTAACGTGCTTTCCGAGGCACGGAGGAGTCTCGGTATGAAAAGATGGTCACCCATCCACAGACCAACCCCGGCAAGCGTAGCTTAACCTGATGGATCGATCCGTGCGGCTGTTATTACTTAGCCACGAGCTCCTCTCGTCGTCGCCAAGCGCGCTCCGTCCTTATTCGGACGTCGCATCGCATGACAATAACGAACTTAATAAAATAAAAAAAAATGTAGGCACAGTTCGAGAGCGCGCCGTTTGTATTCGTGAAAATATTTTGAAATTTTACTACGGTTTCCGATACTGGCGTAGCCATTGCATTTGCTCGACACTAGACTTAGTAGGCTTAGTAGGCATTCCTTATACAGTAACCTTTCACCAACTATGATATTTTTCAGTTCTGAGCAGATTTACAGCCGATATGAGCGACATCTTAATTTTTTTTTGCTATTTGCATCAGTTTTTCTTACGGTTTCTGACACTGCCGTAGCCATTGCATTTGCTCGACACTAGACTTAGTAGGCTCATTGTATTTCTTATAAAGTAACCTTTCACCAACTATGATGTTTTTCAGTTCTGAGCAGATTTACAGCCGATATGAGCGACATCTTAATTTTTTTTGCTATTTGCATCAGCTTTTCTTACAGTTTCTGCAACTGCCATAGCTCTTGTATTTGCTTGGCACTAGACTTTTTAGGCTCATTGCATTCCTTTTGATGCAAGCTTTCTCCTATTGCGGTTTCCTTAATTTTTTTGTTATTGTGAACTTCATATTAATTTTTACCCTATTTTTTCTAATATTTCTATTGATTCTCTTTAGGTCCTGGTAGTACTTTTTCAACTCTTGACAAAGACAACAGAATAATTACTGTTCTAGATAAACACGTTTTTGCACTATACGAATTGATATTTCGACACATAATGAAAAGTAGAGATTTACATTTAGAAGTTGACAAATTATATCTGGCTTTAAAATTGTTATAAATATGACCTATGTTTTGAATGCTCAAACATTACTCTAGCATTAAAAGTCTCGTAGTTATTAGCGATTGAAATCTTACATGTTTCTGTCGGTCAGAAATATTGACCTTACCACCACGCGAAAACCACTCAGTAACTGGGTTGTAGAGGTGAGACTGGCAGTCGCTCCAAGTTAAATACACGTACAGTTGTCAGCCGTAAATATTGCACATGGATTGAAAAGCACATGAAACAAGTAACTGATATTATGACACATCGAGCATTAGAAAGAGTCTGTCACACTCACACACAATTACCAGTGAAGAAGACGACTCTCTACAAAGCCCAACATTTTCTAAAAATCCCACGTGCAATATCTAAAAGGCCGATACTATATTCAGCTGTGCAGTGGACCCCAACATATGTAGATAGAAAAGGTAAGACAGATGACGAGCCAGTCAGCAATTTACACGACATAAACATTAAAGTATCACCTTTCAGGGACTTTTTTTTTAATGCAGCCCATTAGGTACTAACAACTTAAGATCACAAACAATTTTTCTTTAAGAGGATTGTGAAGTGCCGATACGCGGCGCGAGTTTTGGAGGCAATTACCTACGTTTCATACAATTATTTACATAAATATTGTTTCGGGCGATAAAGTTTTCTCCCCTCTAAACCTTTACAAAATGATACAATTTTGATTTCATTACATTCAGTGCACTTTAATCTAGGTCTGTACTTTTTTCTTTTTTAGTAACTCTATTTAATTTAATTTAAAAAAATAAAATCGCTCGAGGAAGTTTTTATGTCATAAATACAGATATTTAGATGCTAATAACTTATATCGTATACAATATGTCTTTATAATAAAAACGTACGGACCTAGTTTTTCATTATACCTACAACATTTCCAAAAATTATGAAAATTAGACTATGTTTACGGGGAGAAAAACGTTATCGCTTTTTGTATGAAAATTTACAGCTTTACAATCCTCTTAAGAAACTTACACAGTTACATAAACCCCAGTAGCAAAACTTAGTTTGACATAATTCTTATTCCTCGCCGTCTGAGCACTTTCGACCCGACAGTTTTTATATCACTTTATGCTTATCTGCTAGAAAATTTATATCAAGTTGTCGTATTAATTTTAGCGGAGCTGGCAATTGTTTTTTTATACCACAGACTTGTGGAATAGTCGTTCATTAGGGCGCTTATTTTCTTGGACAAGCACTATGGGATCGGCTTTCGTGCTCTGTGGTGGCATACTGCTTGCAATGAACTTTGCATGCTTTCTTCCCAAAAGGGTAGGCAGAAACTACAGAACGCCACCTCCTACGACCCCCACATCTCATTTTGCTTCATTTAGGTTCATATCGCCGGTTTTGATTACTACGCACCTGACCTTTCTGAAAAACATCACCTTTAATGCCACTATATGTCTGTATATGTACCTATGCAGAATATGTATGTATGTGTTCTAGGGCGTCTTCCGTTCCGGCGTTCCTACTCACATCAGCCTTGTTGCCGCCTTTCAGTCATCCTCAGACTAATAATAGTCATTAAATTACAAAATGCAGTACATTCAATTGTGCCTTTTAAGTGAGTATTACCGCCTTCCAACAATCATATAGCAGGCAATCATTCATCATCGTCGTTTGAACACGTTTTATCGGCATTCATTTACTTATTCAAACTTCGGCTGCTTGTGTTGACATCGCGACAAGAAAATATTTTATCGTTTAATGTCGGCTATATAACGATCCTAGTTCGAAGCAAAAACTATAAAACTACCGCATTTCAATCTACATATTTATTTATTTATGTACACGTTTTTTTGTATATCAATGATGTACACACAAAATACATAATAATACCAGCCCTATTATTGTCTCACTGCAGGGCAAAGGCCTCTTCTCATACAGAGAAGGCACGAGCATTGATCACCACGCTAGCTCAAGACGGGTTGGCGATTTTAGACTTATATTAATTATAAGTCCAGGTTTCCTTACGTTCGTTCCTTGAGACGGTGACCAGCCCACCGGTTGAACGCGTCCCAAAGAATCATGGTCATCCGGCTAGTTCGGGGATGCCGCACGGTCTCCGGTGAGGTAGCAGGTCTCCTTGCCGGATTGCCGCCATGGGATCTAAAGGAAAAAGTCCTCGCAAAGTGGGAGATGGGAGTGGTGCGTGGAGGCAAAATGCCGGGGCGTAACGCCGCTGCCGCGAGAAATCGCGGCACAGCAGACAGAGCTCCGGTGGCATCTCGTGGTGACATGGAGAGTGCGACTATTGCAACCCAGTGCTGGGCACGCCACCATTGCGGCGATAAGTCCCCTCTTTGAGGAGTGGTTGACGAGGCACCACGGCGTCCTCACCTTCCGCCTGACGCAGTTCCACATCGGACACGGCTGCTTCGTGAGGTTCCTGTTTCGAATAAGGCGGGAGGATAGGCCCGAGTGTTACTATTGTGTGGATTGTCCGGGGAACACGGTGGAGCATATGGTGGAGGTCTGCCCGGCTATGGCGGAGCACGGCCGCGTCCTCGCGGAGGCGATTGGCGGTGGCGATCTCTCGCATCCGGCCCTGATCCAGGCCATGGTATGGAGCGAGTGTGCATGGGAAGCCGTCACCTCCTTCTGCGAAGCAGTAATGCTCGCGAAGGAGGAGGCGGAACACGTGAGAGAGAGGCAATCTTTGCGCCCTGGGTTCCGGGAATTGAGAGCTGATTCCCGGCCACCGTATGCGTGGGCTTGTGGGATTGCGGACGGAGAGCAAAGGGTAGCTCGCCGTCCGGTAAGGACCAGGCCCGGATTGACGGGGCGTTGTGTTCCACGCGCGCCTCAAAGCGATGTCAGCACTAGCTGAAGGGGTCCGCTAGGGCCGATGCCCGCCAGGGTTGCGGGTTGTTTGAAAGAGTTACCGTGGCCCGGGCACAGGCAATTGAAGGAACACAAGTGAGTTTTAGTCAGTAAAAGTCTGACACGCCCTCCCGCTCCACCCAGAGCGGGAGAATTTGATGATATCCCACCCAAAAAAAAAGAAAAAGAAAAGGTTTCCTCACTATGTTTTTCGTCGCCGAGGTCAGTAATGACCAAGATAAACTCTAAATATGAATATAAAATTTTCGTCGCCGAGGTCAGTAATGACCAAGATAAACTCAAAATATGAATATAAAATTTTCGTCGCCGAGGTCAGTAATGACCAACATAAACTCAAAATATGAATATAAAATTTTCGTCGCCGAGGTCAGTAATGACCAACATAAACTCAAAATATGAATATAAAATTTTCGTCGCCGAGGTCAGTAATGACCAACATAAACTCAAAATATGAATATAAAATTTTCGTCGCCGAGGTCAGTAATGACCAACATAAACTCAAAATATGAATATAAAATGTCACATTGGTACTTGCCGGGATTTAAATAAAACACTTATCTATAATTTTATAGCAATCTATTTATTATACGTACAGCTGAAAGCTTCCATTCCATTTATCCTTTTAATTGAATCTAGATTACGTACAGTCGCGACAGTTAACTTGGTAAACACAGAGGCAGCCATTAAATCGGCTCCTGTCTGTCTGAATGGTATCCTAGACGTAATCACTCTATTGTTTGTCACTTACGCTTAGTGTTCTATTAATGCGACTAGTTTAAGAATAATATATAATTGTCGTCTTCAAAATATTTATAGTTAAAATAGTAATTTCTACAAAACTATTTTCTTGTTCCTTTAAGATAACGGATAGCCATTAAACTCAAATTCAAAGCAATTATCATTAATAGAGAACCTAGGTCCCAAGTAGTAGGTCTCAAGTATCCCAAAAGGTGAGGGTGAGGTGGTGAGGGTCTCCCAAAAGCATCATTTTCCAAAAAGCTTCAGAATGTCTATCACATTTTTGGAATATTTTCAATACAATATATGCCAAGAAAACCTGACTCACTCACTGACTTATCAACGCCCAGACCAAACCCTTGGACCTAAAATGCACAGTGGTTTCCTTTATGATGTCGAGAAGGACTAAAGGCTGGATTATTCGAAATTAGGAGGGCGAAGTTGCTGGCCAAGTGCTAGCTCTGAAATAAATTTGGCAATCCAAAGAGTTGAAATATGTGATACCTACACAAAAAGACTAACCTACAAATTCAGAGCAAGTTTAATAAACCTTCACCGTTTTATAATTACACGTGCCATTTTCAGAACTTTCACTCTCTATATAATAATATAGGTACAGACGCCAGCACATCAAGCTACTACAATCTGTCAAATTTCTTTAATAGATTTTCAACTTTATCGCTAAAGCATTAGGTTCAAGGTAGATTGGGAAAATTTGACAGTTTCTGGTAGTTTGACCTGCTGACGTCTGTACCTACTTATAACCACACACCAATCTAACCTACCCTTTAGGCTGCGTTCAGACGACACGCGCACGCGTTGAGCCCGCACTCAGCACGCGCAAATTTCAAAGCGAGTTTAGACGCGGGTGCTGACGTACATGGCGTGTGCGTAGTGTACGCATGTCGTCTGAACGCAGCCTAAAGAAGTTAATTAATTAATAGTCAAACACAAAAGCAAAGCCGACAAAATGAACAAATACAAATTATTTCGTGAATTTACTGAGCCAAGTAAATAACTGAACTGAATTGGAATACTGATAACAGCTGTTTATGATCCCACGCATCCATTGTGGAAATGTTGGGATAAAGCTGGCTATTGTTTTAATAAGCAATGGCGGGTAGGATAAGATTTGTGGACTTGTGAAGCATTTGTATCGTAATTTGTGAATTGTTTTGTTTGCCATCCGTGGAAGTACGCATGAATTTTGTATATTGCTTATAAAATCTGTTCAGTACTAAAGATTATACTTTTCATTAATAATTTATATTGCCAATACGATTGTGCGGTGTTACGAGGACACCGTTGAATGTAAATATTGCACTTACAATTAGTTAGCATAGCGACAGACATTCACAATGATCAGATACGCAAACTCGAGAATGTGGAAATCTAATTATTATATACATAAAAAAATATCTCTCGTCTCAAAGCTTCACATAGTTATAGACAAAAATTATAGCGATTTGACAAAAATTCATAAAATATGATCTGTTATGAGAGACTGGCGTCCATAATAGGATATCCTGTGTGACGGAACACTAAGCTGCCACCCCAACTTAATCTTTTTCAAACTCTAGACAAATTATTTATGATGGGAAAAAAATGGGCAACTCACAGAAGTCGAATATTATTTGGAATGAATTCGACCTCATTGATTACAATTTTAATAACTGATCTTTCTTTTTGTTTGTTTCAGATCGTGAATGTCCTGAACTAACGCAGCCTGAAATAGGGAAGGTTACCCTAACTGGAAGGCTTTTTGGCGATAAGTATGTTTACCTTGCTTTATTTCAATAACAATTTTCCAGCTTTTACCAAAAATCTTAAGTCTGCATGGATCTATTTTCAGTATAGAGCAAACTTCACTACCATTACTTTTAAAATATTGCATCATTTTTGCAATAGATTTTTATTTTAGAATGTTATTGTTGTTGTTACCTTGTGGTTCTTCAAATTATCTGTATTCATCGTGTCTTTTACTTCAGCTTTGGAACAGCAAGGGCTACTTTTTTGTTTTATTGGGTTGGCACAAAAGTAATGAGACACTTGGCTTACGTTTTATATTTTTTTATTATTATTACAATACAAAAAGCTTAGTCAATGATGTAATCACCATTAGCATCTAAGACTTCTTGCCAACGATCTGGAAAAGTTTGGATGCCTTTCGCCCAGAACTCTGATGGCTGTGCCTCAAAAAAGTTGTTCAACTCCACCACTACATCAGAGAAATCATTAAATTGTTTACCCCGCAAATGTTGTTTCAGAGCTCTAAACAAATGATAGTCTGATGGGGCGAGGTCTGGGGAATAAGGTGGGTGGGCTCAGCGAAAGTTCTCCAACTGTTGGCGAACGGCAGATGCGACATGAGGTCGAGCGTTATCGTGTAGTAAAACTACATTGACTCGTCTTCGTCGTTTTTTCTTGATAGCAGCAAATAGTTTGGTGAACTGGGTTGAATATTGGTCAGCATTTATAGTTTCATTGTAATAGTTCATAAAACAGCATGCCTTGCGCGTCCCAGAAACAGCAAAGCAGAACTTTAAGCGGTTCTTTTGACTCAGCTTCAGTTGAATTGGTGCCGTTTCTTCTGGAGGCAGCCAAAAAGCACGACCTGTATCGTTCTCGTAAGGAATCCATGATTCATCTCCAGTAACCATATCAGACAAAAACTCTTTACATCGGGGTCGCAGCAAAAGTGATTGACAGATAGCGACACGGACTACACGACTGGCGTCTGTAAGGATGTGCGGTACCCTTCGATCCAAATCTTTTCAATACCCAAGCTTATGCAGATGGTTTTCATGGCGTGGTGACTGAAGTTAAGTGCTTCCGCTAATTCACGAGTATCCGGATTCGACTGCAGTTCGCGGCGTAAATCGTCATCATTCACTGCGGGTAATCGTCCAGAGCGTGGCTGACTTTCAAGGCTCCTGTCTCCTGATTTAAAACGATCAAACCATCGGGACACCGTCACACGGCTTGTACTTCCAGCGCCCAATGCAGTGTTGATATTGTCAGCCGCAGCCCGCGCACTGTGGCCTATCAAGTACTCGTATAAGTATAGTGGTCGAACCTGTCGCTCGTCCATTTTTCTTCAAACTGACTAAACCGATCGCGAGGGCGGCTGTATATACCCCCACATCACAAGTACCTAGAATGTTCTAAATTATTCTAGAATATTATCGAAAACAATTAACTTGAAAAAGAAAATGTATAGAGTTTTTTAGAGCGTCTCATTACTTTTGTGCCAACCTGATATTATCATTTCTTAGTGAATTTCTTGTCATCTTCAGAGCGGTATACTCCTGTCTCCACGGGTACCACGTCGTGGGTCTACAGAGCAGGAGCTGTCAGGCGGATGGCAAGTGGGCTGGTCAGCCACCAGCCTGCAAGGAGAATAGTATGTATTAATAAACATGTAAATTTTACATAGCGGCATTTTTTAAACTTATAATAAATTGTCACAGCAAGTTTGTGTGAAGCGGTAGACAGATAGATCCAGATCACGCTTATTATCAAGTGAAGCTAAACCAGCAAATCTGTCCTAAATCGACACAAAGTGATACAAAAGGGCGTTATATTGCCTACTTAAAATTTAACTCAAAAACGAGTCTTAACTATAACATCTGATATTCTATAATCAAGTTCAAACTTTGTTTTACTTAGATGACATACTTTGTCCAAAAGGTTGTACACTACCCGAGCGTACATAGAGCTTTAGAAAGAGACTGTCACACAGGAATGAGTGATAGAGATAACGCTGTACAAAGCAGAACTTCTATTAATAGTCGATGTCTATTTTAACTTTCGGGTACTGTATAACTAATTACCAACTCTTCACCTGGTTTCGCAGTCTATTGCCTTCAACCGCCAACGATCGAGCACGCGCGTCACTCCGCTCTTCCTGAACAAACGACTTTCGACCTCGATGCTACAGTCCAGTATAATTGCCATACTGGTTACGTGACGAATGGCTTCCCCAGAGCCAAGTGCCTGGCCATCGATGGTCAAGCATCCTGGTATGGACCTGATATTAGCTGCGAACGTAAGTATGAAACTGCCGTTAAAGATCATGTTTTTAAATGTTTTTATGACCAACTTTAAAACACTGCAGCCAGCGTTTCATAAGCCGTGATGTGACATGAGGAGTATCATACATACACATAGTAGGATTTTGATAAACTCCAAGAAACTCTTCCGAATCTATTTCTACATTTATCAAAGTCTTTAGTTTTTACTTAGAATCGATCGCTCAATACTAATATATTTAGGCTTATAGGATACGTTGTACTAGTGTGTGTTGAAAAACATGTCTGGGATTTAAATAATACTATCATTTTTAAATCAAACAATAATCGTATCTTCAGCTCGTTCCTGTGGAGAGCCAGGCGACGTCCCCCACGGCTGGGTAACGGCTGATTGCCATACCTTCGGTTGCCGAGCCGTGGTCCAGTGTGGACAGGGCTTCGAGCTCGTCGGCAAGGCCGAACGCTATTGCCAGGCCGACGGCGCGTGGGCACCTAAGGAGCTACCCACTTGCGTCCGTAAGTAGATATTGATTTGAATCTTTTTTTGAGGGACCTTGATGATGAGTCGCTTTTGAGGTAAATTCTATTGGACTTATCCCAAAATAATGATATAATTTAATGACATTTTTATCGCATAGGCTTTTGCAGCCCTTAATATCAAAAACTAAGGCCTACTTTCACCCTAAATCACTAAACGCGTTTAGCGCTAAACATATTCAAATCAAAATCATTGTCTTTGGCGTCTTCATAAAATGAACAATAGCAATTTGTGATGTAAGTGGGCATTAGTATTAATTTTGATAACAACGAGATAAATGTATAGTCACGAACCGGGATTGTTGAGCCACTAGCTATCATCTTGACTTGGTTGTGTTACATCAATGTCGCGCGTGAAATTTTACGTATGACATTTCAATAAAGAAAATCGGGTAGCATTCGTGTTAAACCAAGTTAAGATGATAAGCTAGTGACTCAACAATCCCGGTTCGTAACTGTACAAAATTCAAGTCAGCAGAATGAGTTATCTCGTGGAAAAAGCACATTTTGAAAGCCACTCTGATGCTCAATTGTGTTACAAGCGACGATTGACTATGTTCATTTACAAAAGTGATTTAAAATTACACTTTAATCATTTTGGTAAATGGAAACATGATTGTTGCAGACACTGGGCTTTTAAACTCCATGGTACATAATCCAGAAAACTTTTACAGACAGTTTGGAAAACCTGAAATGCTAAAGAAGTAGAGACTCATCATCAAGACCCAGAATATTTTTAAAATTCTCTGCGAGTGGTCTTGCTTCGTGACAATGTAGTTGCCGATTTCAGTGTTGTCCTTCATTTTGGAATGTTGCATGGTACCGGTTCTCGTTCTACATTACATCGGTATAGTTCGCATGACGCTTAAACAAATGATTATCATGGCTATCATCGGAGCAATTTCATTGTCATGACGCAATATATGGAAATCCCACCTTTTATTGGTTGTTTTTGAAGATAGGTTATTCAGATTGGATATTAAATTATTGGTGTTATAAAAGTTTATTATTTAAAAATCTGGGACTGTAGAACATTTTATTAAAATTTTATTGGGCTCAGGGAAGCCAAAATTTAATTTCGGGTGGGATTTCTTTGACAAAAGTGGGAATTCCTCTGAAATTTGCCCAAGAATGGATTTTTCTGATTGTTTTTTCTCCTTTTAATGCTGCTTAGAAGGAGATTCCGGGACAGTTTGAGCATCCATTACATTACGTAGTATATCAAAAGTAATGTTATTATAGAAACGTTATCACCTTCAAATTCTATGAAGCTATCGTTTTCTGCAACTTCAAAAGTTGTTTCTTTCTGTGGCCATGATAAAAAATTGTCGTTTACTGCCTATCTGACTATTAGATGATGTAGCAATGTTAGTAGTACTCGATGTTTATTATAAATTTCTATCTTTAAACGCTGTAGTGAAATAAATGTACACCAAAAATGGAATTCGTTTTATTTTTGCATGTATTTTGCATGGTTGAAATTTTGATATGAGCGCCATCTATGTTTTGTTCGGGTATTGTTAAAGCGACGCGTGTCGCCATCTAGTGGTAACGCAGGTGCAGTGTCCACCTCCCGAGGCGCCGCGCCACGGCAAGGCAGTGTACACGTCTTGCGCGTACAATTCGGTAGTCTCGTACGAATGCAAGTACGGATATCGGCTTGTGGGAGACGCGACCAGGCGATGTGGTGCCGACAAGAAGTGGTCTGGTGGACAGCCGATGTGCAAAGGTAAATAACAATCAAAATCTCTTCTAAAAAGGTTATTTAATCTTAAAACTAGATGTAATATACTGTTATAGACAAGCCAGTATGTGATTTAAAGCCCATGCCTTATTTGACCCAACTCCCAATAACCGGAACCACCTTAAACCACAGTGGAATGGATATTAAGTGAAGAACATGGATTCGGAAATTCAATGAAAAGGAGATCTTTCTTTAGCCTATAACAGTAAATAGGGACTGCGATAGGCTAAGTTGATTTGTGCACTTGATTTTATAAAATATTGTTAATTTGTACCCAATAATTTTAAAATTACTCACATCTGTACCACATTCACTTTCAGAGATAAACTGCGGTCACCCAGGCCAGCTGTGGAACGGCTGGCTGGAGAATATCTCCTCTGGCACGGGACTGGGTGCTTCTATCATCTTCAGGTGCCAGGATGGTATGAAGATGGAGGGCAACGGCTCTGCGATCTGCCAGAATGATGGCACTTGGAGTCACCCACTGCCTATGTGCTTAGGTAAGTTCTCATATTAATCGTGTCATATAATATATTGTATTATAATAAAGCCTTTATGAGAACTAATGTCGGTAAAAAAATATGGCACTGAGCAATGTTGGCAGTGCAGGTTGCCTAAAGACGGTCAGATATGCTGTCGATAGTCACTCATGAAGGCAGTTGTTGATAGACTATTCTTAGATTGATAGTTGATGGTTTATTCAAGATCAAAAATGATAAATGTCCATAGTTAGACGAAAAGAAGCCAACCCACATTCGGTGTAATGTGGGTTGGATCTTTTTCGTTTAACTATCTATGGACAAATTATATTTGAGAGTCTTATTGCGTAAAAGTCATCCGTACGCGCTTCGGCAAACATCGCGGACGCACTGCAGAACCGCGGCAATCGCAACAACATGCTGAAGACGTTATTGTATTGTACCTGCAGAGCGCTTGAGTAGAAAGATTGGCAATATGCTTTGAATAGCGCTAGCTTGACTTCAGTTGAGCAACGAGCAAATCTGCGAGCCATCATATTACCCCGGACCACCAGCGCTCTGTGTTCACGTTCATTGTCTTCGCTGTCCTTTAGATCATCGGTGACAATGTGCCCTAGATATTTAAACTTTTTCACTCTAGTGAGCGGCGAACATACATTCCACTAAGACTTTTTATATCATGTCGTCTTTCAGCGCCGTGCGTGGTGCCCCACGTGTCCCAGGGTCGGGTGGTGCTGGTAGAGAATAAGACAGGAGACAACACTACCCAGGAAACGAACACACAGATCGTTGGCAGCTCCACTATGGTACAACATGGTATGTTACTAGAACCTTGCCTCATAAAGAATTTATACGCTATACACAATCTAGCACCAACTGATCCAGGGAATTCAGCCAATCTTAAACTATGTTGGTTAGGTGCTTTTACGTGTCCTACATTTTCAAGACAAATACAAGACAGTGATTCAGCTCTATTGTCCGGGACAAAGGATGTCACAAACATCAGAGCTGAAATGCTGTATGCTTCAAATTCCTGCTAGAATACTAGCAAAAAATCTTCATTGTATGTTGCAGGTGAAATAATAGTGGTTGATTGCGAAAAGAATTACGAGTTTCCGTCAAGCAACGCTGCAGTAACGTGCAACAATGGCACCTGGACGCAGATACCAAGATGTCAGCCAGCCAGGTTAGTTCACCTTTAGCTGACTATGTTGGAGCTAGCTCAAGTTCAGTTACAAATGTATAGCCTAGAGTCATAATTTTTCACAAAGCAACAGCTGCCGTTCACCTGCTATTCACTTAATGAGATCCTGAAATCCTAAGGTAAGACCGACCGGAGCTCAGCCAGGTAAACATAGTAACTGGTACCAGGTATCGATGAATTAAAGAGTTGCTACTCCCGTAACTTCACCCATGAAACCGAAGATTTTTAATGAGTTATTTATTTGATCGCAAAGAAATCTCGTATAGACTAAAATCTAGCTTCTTAACTTGGACAGGTGCAAAAAAATGCCGAAGTACCCCCGCAACGGAATGGTGATCGCGCCCAAGACGGAGCATGGCATGAAAGCGCGGTTCCGCTGCAAGGATGGGTACGAGCTGAGGGGGAACCCCATCGTTGTGTGTTCTTTTGGAGTATGGAGTGGAGACTCGCCTAAGTGCGAAGAAGGTGGGTGATGAAAAGGATATTAAACTCTCGGTGTGTTGAGCCCAGAGCCGAGCATTGAGAATCTAAAAGAGTGATCCGAGCGCGAAAAAAATTCAAGTGTGCGATAAAAACTCCCCCGTGGGTACGAAGGCAAAGGGACAACGATGCTCAAACTGTAACCATTAATTCAGCACATGACTCTAGACACCCCAGCGTAGAAATGTTTCATACTATAATGCAATACATACGCAGTCAAAACGTTCTTTTTTTTATAACTGACGAAAATTTCAATTCTGGTGGGTCTAGTCATATACTGAACCGTTAACCTAACCTTACACCCTGTATCGTGAATATAGAATTCGCTCACTAAGCATACGCATACCCCGTTATGATATCGTAGTTCGTACCGACGCGGACCCTCTGTTAGCAAGGAATCATTGTTCGCTTCGCCAATGTGATAACATAAACAGAAAAGTAGTACAAAGTGATAACTTTGTACTACATTTCTGTCATAAGTATTTACTAAATACGTTTCAATCAATAACTATAATATATCAAAGTCATTGTATTTTTTTTGTATTTTTCGTATCTTTGTCCAATAAAATATGTATCTTTTGTTTCAGTATTCTGTCCATTCCCTGGATATATAGAAAACGGTAAAGTCCTACTCGTAGGTAACATGGGATTGTATGACTACCGACCTTACGTTAAAAAGGTACCTACTTAGCTTTCATATAATAACGTCTCAAAATAGCTGGCTTCATTTTCAAAAACAATTTATTTTTCAGGTAGTAAACAACAAGCAGATAATGTATGAGTGTGAAAAAGGATATGTGCTGTCCGAAGGTCCACCTGGCGCCACTTGCGTTGGAGGCCATTGGAGTCCAAGAGAATTGCCTAAGTAAGTTCACAATCTAGATTCTTACCCAATAATATTGACCTCATCATACAAAATTAATTTTGTATGCTTTCATTCACTTTGGCTCACTCCCTCTTACAAAGAAGAGGCTTGTGTCCAGCAGTGAGATCGTTATTACCTGATTATGATAATGCATGCTATGCATTTATTTTCAGATGCACACTCTACCAGCATCCACGTATCCGCTGGAGCCGAAGACGCCGCTCAATCCCACAACCAGAAACTCGACATCGAAGATCCGCCTACAGACAGTATTACAACAACCTTCGGCACCAATCAGATTCATCCCAACAGTACTTAGACCATCTCTACGACAAATACAACCATGGTACTTCCAAACCTACTTTAAGACACGCAAACTTCAAGATCATGAAGAAGTTTGATTTTGAAGAAGAAATGGAACCACCAAGTAGTGCAGAGAAAAATGATGAGAACTTCCCAACTGCTGTTTATACTATTTATAATGTACACGGAGAACCAGTAGGTCACAGACTTTATTCCTATCAACCTGTATATGAACCTGAAGAAGGTGACATAGTACAACATGAAGAATCGTCTGAATATGAAAACTCTGATGAAGGAGAAGATGAGCTTTCTCATGTAACTGTACTCAAAGGAGGGATGTTTGGAGATCAAAGTTTGAGTACAGATAATAACGCTGATAATATAAACAAGTTAAAACATGAATATTTTGAAAGATATGTTGACAAAAGGCGAAAAAGGTTCTTGAATAAGAATGCTGATGATACCAAAATGGGGATGGAAACAGGTGTTAAGGAGGATGAGACTGATTTTGAATTTGAAAGATCGGATGAAAAAAAGGAGATGAATCTAGAATTGGAGGGCGATGAAAGTAAAATTGATACTGTAACAAAACTACCGCCAGAAATTACAACAAAAACTAGAATCAAACGTGGAATCAACAACGAAGAATTTGACACAAACAATTGGACTCTAAAACCGTCAGCAGATGACTCAGAATTGAATAACGAAATAAACATTGATTTATTAAAAGTGGTGCCCTTGACAACTAAGCATAGTGATGATGATTGTGAAAATAGTAAGGAGATGGCAGTGATACCTTTAAAACCTAAATTAGAAGATACTTACAAAGATTATAGTAAAGAAATGGCTGTAGTACCGTTACAGTACAATAAGACGAATTCTACTGAAGTTGATAACATTTTAGACAAGCGTGATAAAAGGACGAGTAGGAAAACTGATAGGTTGAATCAAACGACAGCCACTATACCCAAAACGTAAGTTCTGGCTTAAAACTTTAAATTAAAACAAAATGCAATAAAACATTAGAACATATTATTATTCAGTCGTACGTCTTTAAAACAATAGTTATGTTTACACATATTACAAACAATATAATATATCACTTCAAACATAGTTATAATTTATATCTATGGCTTGAATTCCTCGTCAACAGTTTATTTTTTTTATTTACAGAGGCAGAGAAGGCAAAGGTGGCAGGAGGCAGCAATCCTCAACAGGTGATGATTTAGAAACTGATGGTAAAGACTTGGCCGAAGGTGGAAGCGCCCAGAACACCACTGAAAAGGGCAAAAAGGGGCGCCCGAAGAGTCCCTGTGAACCTATTGCAAGCGAACCTTTTGTGAATATTGAGATTGTCAAGTATGGACGGGATCCGAACAATACTTTTAGTTCAGGTAATTTATTTATTTATTACATACACAAATAAACAGACAAGAATAAAGGAACAGAAAAATACGTACAAAGGTGTTGCTTTAGAAATCTAAAGAAATCACTTCCAGGACATTTGTAGTTGGAATGTATGGGAGAACACATCCCATACATTACAACTACAAATGTCCATAGTTAAACGAAAAGAATCCAACCCACATTACACCTAATGTGGGTTGGATCCTTTTCGTTTAACTGAAAACATTTTGAAAAACATTTTTCAACTACAATGTTAAGTTTGTTCTTGGGATAAATTCATCCCAATTACGGAACCCTTCATTGTGCGTGGTCCGACAGGCACTTGACCGGTTTTTTGTTTAAATACTGCAACAGTTTGTCAGTCCCTAATGTCAGGTGGAAGTGAATTCCACAACCAAACCGCGTGCACAGTGATGGAGTAGGAGTAGAAGTCGGTGGAATGGAAAGGAAATTTAAGGAGGTTTCTAAGATGCGACCTGCAAAGCACATCAGAAGGACGGGCGTAGGAAAAGCGTTCCCGCAAATAGGAAGGTGTTTTAGGGTTGTGAAGGATGTTAAAGAGCAGCTCCAATTTTATTTTATATTATTTTTATTTTTGCATACTGAATGTTGACATTAATATTTACTTTGTAAGTATTATATTATTTTACTTTATTGTGAATGTGAAGACTATGTAGGTCATTGCTTTTTTTTTTGTTTGTTTTATTTTTTCTCTCAGTTATTTTTAATCATGGTCTGGCAGTTTGAGTAATCTATGCGGCCTACCCCAATGTCCTTTCTTTGGTATTGTTCGTCGAATCGTTGAGCTCCTTAAGTTCTGAGTTGAGCTGCGCGATTACTGACAAATGCGTGCACTGACTGGACAGGTCCTCTCAATCTGTGTGGTTCTTTCCTCAAAAGACCATTTCAGACACCAATCTACATGGTCTTCACATGAAGTGACCAAGATTATGTCTGGACTTTATAAGAGACTGTGACCTCTGAGTTTGTTTCGGCCTTTCTTCTCAGAGTAGTCAGATAGGAAACGCCGACCTCATCTAGTTTAAAAAAAAAATATTGACTTGTAAAAGTGTTTGTACAAACCTACTTACAGAAATAAAAAATCATTTATCATTTAGACACAATATGCTAGAGTTCCTGCTCAGTCGAATAGAGGGCCACAGGCATAAATATATTTTTATTGATAGATTAAGAGACTCTTGTTTAAGAACCAATCTATTCACCAAAGGAACTAACCAATAATTTATTAATTTCAGGCACAATAGTTCGTGTGGCCTGTGGAAAGGGCTATGGATTGAACTTAGAAACAAATGCAACTGCTAAATGTGTACGAGGGAGATGGAAACCCGAAAAGCCTAAGTGTGAAATACGTAAGTAATCGATCAACATTTATACATATATTTCAGGATTGTTGTCAGTAATTTCCAACAGTTAAACTCGGACCCTGATAAACTTTACAATTTCTGAAATGTTATTTTGATATAATAAAGAAGAAAGTGTTTATACTTACATAATATATTGTGGTCGTGCACTGCTCTTTTCTTGACGAAAGACCTTGATGTACAGCGTAAATGCTCAAGAAATGAATTAAGTACTAAATTTTGTACAAAAATAAAGCAAAATTTTTAACCACTTTCTAGTACCTTGCCACGTCCCATCAACGGAGTACGGCATATACACGATGGCCGCAGACGCTGGTCATCCGATGACGGCCAGCCAAGTGTTAGGCTCCAACCTGCAGGATGAGAAGGAGCTGAATGAGACCGACCCTGTGCCTAATGGACAGGTCGTGCACTTCTCTTGTGAATACGGGTGAGTGGTATTGAATCATTGAAGGTTAAGAAATATTTACTAATTGGGGAGACACGTATCAGGTTCATTCAGGTTCTCAGAGTGCTGAAAGTTTTCAAACATCTATCGAAAGACGTCAATGCAGTATGGACTATGATGGTTGAATAAGGCGCGAATTATTTGAATTGGTTACAAGATTCTTTTCTGAAAATAATCCAACTCGAACATTGATTTGATTTGATTGATGACAAAAGAATAAAGGTGTGACGACACTGCAAATTAAAACAAATGATTTATTTTTTTCAGATATAACGTGCAAGGACCAACCAACTTACGCTGCTGGCTTGGAGAGTGGGCCGTGACCAGCATGCCTGAGTGTGTAGCTGGTTGGTAACAACATTGTACAACTCGTAACACAAGTCAAATAAAAATTCAACTACTTCCACCAAAACAATGTTTCAGCTCCCTGTGAACTCCCACTGCTTCACGGTGCTACCTACGAGGCTGGGTACCGAGCAGGACTCACAGTAGCACATGCTTCCTCCGTCAACATAGCTTGCGAACCTGGCAGATCACCTCCTGCTACACTCAACTGCCATCTAGGCAGGCTGCAGCCGACTGTCCATGATTTTTGTAGACCTTTGGGTAAGTTCAAATGGTCTGCTTAATTAATTACTAAGACAATCGGGTCGGGTCGATAAAGGATCCACTTTGCACTTATCTTCTTCTGGAAACCTAAACACTTGAATCGGAATTTGTAATGCACGATTGCGTCAATCAACCCGTTTGCACGTAGTCGTTTGATCTTTACAGACTAGAAAATGAAACTCTCATATTGTAGCATGTGCAATTTAAATCTTTGCATTTAAATGTTAATTTAATGGTCTTCTGTTTCAGCAAATCTTACTCGCCCACGCCCAACCTCGGAATACCAGAGCGGTTCCGACATTGTCAGAGAAGACATTTCGGAGCTGGAGCCCGATATCGATAGAACCACCAACACGGATTGCGGCCCGCCTGCGAGGTAACCCAGACCATCATACTGCTAGAGAGAGGGAAGAGCTAAGCACATGTTATCGGTTACTATAGAAATGAGACAGGGGTTTTTGTGATCGACAACAATGTAGCAGGGTTTAAGGTTTCAAATCTTTGAGTGTAGTAGAGTAAAACAGAAAAATAATAAGTGGGAGCTAAAGATTTGTAAATTACGTGTCATACTTAGGGAGTTACGTATGAGAGACAAGAGATAATACATAAAACAAAACACAAAGTATAAGCATTCAATGACTAGTCATCAAAGAAAAAAAGGTGGAATTAATAAAAAAGTCACGTAGGTAGATATAAAACAATAAAATCAAAAGCTTCAGTAATTAAGTTTTTAAACGTTGTAATTTTTTGTGCAGGAATCCACAAGAAGTCAGGTAATGTGTGATTAGCTCTGAATGAATCAATAAAAGCTGAAACAATATCAACATGATTAGTTTGTGACATTCGAGTTCGTTTGTTTAATTTGACCAAACGCTTTCATTGTAGCTTCTATGTGGATTTTGTTTTATAATGTCTTGTTATGCCATATTTATAATAAAAGAAACAAGTTAAGTAACAGTAAAAGAATATTTAAGTAACAGTGTACTGTAAAACTTACCTTCCTATAGTAATCCTGGGTCAAAATTCAAACCTCTTGGTGTACCTCAAGGTACCTTATTTGGTCCTGTATTTTTTATACTTGTTTGATTTATAGCTAAGATACGATGATTGTGATCGAAATCTCGAATACTAACATAGATGCAAGCATTTATATATCTTTGAAAATAACCGATATTAATAGAAAAGGAAATATAACTACAACACTTACGCAATTTAGATAATAACGTGTTGTTATTTTATTTTACACCATTATATATGCAAACTGTGAAATATGGCGTACAGATATGTAATTCAAGTGTTTTTTGTTTCGTCATTCATCCAAATCACGTTAAAGGATCAGACATTGCAGTTGTCATAGCAAAATAGTCTGTCATTTCAAATAAATAAGATACATTTTAGTGAATCAATAATGTTAGATCCTAACGCTTTGGAGCGAATTGTGTTTGTTTCGTTTATATTTTGTTTGTTTTATCTTTACGTTTGCTGTTGTACACTGTGACAAGATTTGAAGTAAGTTGTGTTCAAAACTCAAAAATTCTTGTTGCCCAAGTGTTTTAGATTTTGTAATTTTTCATCGCTTTGCCTACAAAAGTTAGGACTGACTGATATAATTATTATAAATGATTTAATCCAAATTGCTAATTGCTTAGTTTTAATTTACTTACTACTACTTACGTTGAAATTCTTGAAATTCTCAACAAAACAATTGAACACAGCTTCCTTCATCCAATCACTGTCATCCACAAGAGGATGAACCAAGCCGCGATAAAAAAGAAGTAATGTGTTTGCAAAGATATGCGTTTCTTATTTGCTCGCTGAAGACTGAAGGGAACCCAGGCGTTCAGGGATGCCAAGCCCTGGTGAGAGCCTTATAGGTTCGAAATTTTGCTTCTTTAACTACCTCACATCATCACCCTTTGCTCATCGATGATCATGCTCATCAACTGTAACTTCATGTTTTGACATTTTATGGTGATGTCTGGTGTGGCCAAGGTATGGGTTTGACTAAGACATGTTTATTTTAAAAAGAGTGGCTATTTTTGTCCTGCGATTTTCTGTTGTCTATTGCAAGTCCGTGACTGAAACTACGATTCTACGTCATTCAGTCTTAAAGAGACAAATGGCAATAAATGAACTTGGAAATCAGGTTGATATTGTAAGAAATTACACTGCCAAGCTGGCTTAAAGTGCCTTCTATTCTATGGTCAGACTTTTAAACAGCTGCAGTAAAAGTCACTTCTTAGTTTCTTACTGTCACTTCGTTAAAAAATGCATCCAATTTTTTTTTATTTCGGATGTTTTAATTTTTTAACGAAATGACAGTAAGAAGTGTCATTTTACTGCAGCTAATTAAAAGTCTGACTTTAGGAAGAATACGATGACATTTTTAAGTCAACTTATAATCTTAAGGTTCAAATTAAACTAGCTAGCGAAACTCAACTGACGAGATGGGTATCGATATCTTAACATGATTAATTAAATTAATTTGATGATTTTTTTTAAGTCATCAACCCCCGGTAGTGTCGCTTAATATATCAGTTTAAATACAATTGTTTTTGTGTAAACATCACAATGTCTGTGAAGTTTACACAAAAAAAAAAAATATTTTTTGGGTAACGAAGTCTCAACACCATAAAACACATTTTTATCAACTCACACTTTAAGTAACAACACCAGCGTCATTGACACAATCAAAATCATCAAATATTAACCCATCACGTCTGCGGAGTTTCGCTAGTTAATTTAATTTGACCCTTTATGGTCGAGTTATAAAGAGTGTCTTGACTCTTGATCGAATTTCTCTCAATGTTAGTATGCGTTTTACGGATCTTAGTCATTCCCAACACATCACTACTTTTTCTCACTTTTTCAAGGGTTTAAAGGTCACTTTCATGGTACAAATCCTCGGAAGGCAGGGCTTAGTTAACGTTAAAAAATATACTTTATATCTATGTTAATAAGAACGCTAATTGTATGGCCGTAACCTGGCTTCTTATGTCTTGGCCAAGCTTATGTTTGGTTGCTAATTATTTAAAATTTCGACTTTTAGTGCATGTTTTGTTGTGTTATCAACGGAATATTTTTAAATTTTAATAATATTCTACAAGTTTTTGATCTATTAAAACTTTTTACCTATATTTGTTACGGCCACTGGTGAAATTATAAAATCATATAAATAAATAAATGTGCTATTCAATAACATGTTTCTAACACTACGAGTATATTGTTACTATAAATTTAACATGCTTTCTCTTTAAAGAGCCTTTTAACTCTCAATCATCAGTGGCCAAAATATCGTAATCAATATTTTTTATACCTCAGTATCTTGGAATAATTGCTTGAAGGGTCCAGGGTACGCTGATATATCGGGATGGGGCTGAGGTGAACAGCTCCTTGGGGGTGGAAGGGTACCCCCATGGAACCGAGATCACGTTCAGATGCATAGCTTCCATCATGGGAGAGAAGACCACTTGGAAGCTGATTTGTGAGCAGGGGAACTGGGTTGGCAAGAGTTTTAATTGTGGTGAGTTTAAAAAAGATAAAAATACCTATTGAATACATTAAAGAATCTTAACATGAGCAGCATTAACAGAGTAATAATGATTAAATATTGCTAAGTAGCTGAATACAATACAAAATATTCTATACGTACAAAGCAGTTTCAAGCTAGATTAATCCTAGGATGATAATCAGATGAAACTGCAAATACAAAGAGGTCCAAAACAAAGCGCAAGCGCAACAATATCATCAACAAATCATATTATTGTATCTATCATATAAATGTCAGTTGGAAAACTTGGGCTATTAATTTCTTATTTGCAGAAGAGCTAGAAGCTCAAAATGAGGAGTTACAGAACAACAACAGCTGCACGTTTGAAAACGACGAGCTCAACGTTGTCGCCTTCTACAATGACATGCAGATCACTGAGGTGGTCGACTTTCCTGCAGGAGCTATGATAACATCCAGGTAAATTAATTAGTGAAATAGTATTTTTATTCCTGGAAACGCAATGAAGGGTGATAATCTTAAAAAATAGCATTCGTTGCTTTTATATTTAGACCTTTACTGCAATTTTATTTTTATCTCCTTGCCTTTGTACTTTTAATGTTTTAACCGAAATCTGATTGTATGCTCGCCTTAAATCCACCAGCTCTATTACTGTTCTTTTTACTGACTGCGCCAAATTTCTCATTTTCCAGATGCAGTGATATAGGCAAATATGCTATGACGGGGTCACAAACGCGCAAATGTATTGGAGGCTCATGGGACGGTGTCAAACCCACGTGCTTTGGACTTAACCAGCAAATGGACTATGCAAGTGAGTGAATAAAGTTTTGTGTTATATATATTGAAAGATTATTAAATACTTACAAAATTCTTCTTCCTACAAAAGGCTCCTAAATTAATTGGACAAAAATTCCTTAATTTTTGTTAAAAAAAAAAACAACTTGTTATGACTCAAACGTCGCGTGATTAACTTTTTTTTAAAAATGACAGCTAAACATCAGTTTAAGAATTCTGATCTTCTAATCCGCAGTGGAGAAACGGCCTACGATCCTGTTCCGACACTCCCAAGGTCCAATCGCGCAGACCAACGACGGCAAGCTGCTAGTGTATCCTGGCACAGTGCTGCACATGGAGTGCTTGTGGATGAGAAGATTTGGTAACCCCAAGTGGAATGTCACACATAATAATCCTGAGTGAGTATTCTAGGGTCCTCTTCCAACTGGCGCCATGCCCCACTGATTTATGCCACCGTGTGTCGGTATGAAACTTAAACGATTGGCAAGTTGAGCCCTGTACAAAAGAAGGCTTGACGATGCAGAGATTTTATCCTTTGTAAGTACTGGCCATGTGAGAGACTGACTTTTTATGTTGGAAATGCTTAAATGGAAAAATTTAATGCTTAAATCTAGTAAAATGGGGGATTATTATAGATCCCACCGATACCCAGTGCAAATGCGTTACTCCTGACCACCTGTACCATATGTTGGAGTGTCCCCATACACGTGCACTTCTGAGAACCTAAACGTGATGCCACGATTGGCGTGGCCACATACTGGAACCAACTGATTAAAAAAAAATACATATATTTACCATCGACTCGAAAAGAAGGAGAAGAATGGAAAATAGGTTGTTGTAATCTGGGGTATGGAGTACCTCCTGTATTTTGTTTACCATTCTTTTAAACCAGCCAATAGTTCCTCCTGTATTGTCGGTCCAGTCTAATCCACAAACACTCAGGCTGCAAAAACTCATCGTGGCCCAGTCAGTCACATTAGCAAAGCTACTGCGCCAATCGACCCCCCGAATCTGATTCTTGCTTCATTATCACTACATCAGCATCTGCATAGCCTTTTCCCAACTATGTTGGGGTCGGCTTCCAGTCTAACCGGATGCAGCTGAATACCAGTATTTTACATGGAGCGACTGCCTATCTGACCTTCACAACTCAGTTACTGGGTAAGACTGGTTGTCAGACTTTCGGGCTTCTGACAACCCGTTACGAATGACAGCCGGGATCAACGGCTTAACGTGCTTTCCAAGGTACGGAGGGATCTTGGTATGTAAAGATGGTCACCCATCCACGGACCAACAGCGGCAAGCGTAGCTTAACCTGACCGATCGACCCGTGCGGCATTTATTACTTAGCCACAAGCCACTTATTATTATCACTACATACCCTTACAATTTCAGGACAGATCGCAAGTACATAGAGGGCTGGACCACAGACCCTGGTCGAGACAGCGCGTTGGAATACAGGCTTAGCATCATCAACGCCGTTAAAGAAGACTCTGGTATCTATCGGTGTGAGACTCCTGCGAGGCAGAGCCATCAGGTCGAAATTATTGTTGAAGGTGACTTATTATTTCACGACTTATTGACTGTACTATTATTTTATTACTACTTATTACCTATCAATTGGGTCCGATTGTAGTCCGTTGCATAAAAAGCTTTATTGCTCAAATAACATAACACTCTGCGTGTTTGCAGAGGTATACCCACAGAATATAGGGTAATTCTGTACATCTTCACAGGGTGTTTCGAGCTCAAAAAAAGTGCATTCGCTCAATATGTGGAGGGCAGCCAATGGACAGCTGAGTTCCATTATTCAAAAAATTAAAAATATTACCACTCCCAGCACTATATATTTTTTAAATTTGTATTTTTGTGTACCAAAATAGGCATGAATTTCCGCTGCATAATGATGTTGTATCCAGACCTAGCCGCAAAGTACACATGCTTCGCGTACCTAGACCAAAGTTTATAATAAACTACCAGATTGTTTTAAAACACTTAACTTTAGGACATTTAAATGCAAATTATTCAATTATCTCTTAGGTAAATGCTACTAACTACTCGACTAATGATTTTATGAATGAAAAGTTGACGTAAATATTAGGAAATAATTATATTCTCTTCTATCTCTTTGACTTAATTTAATCTTTTTGACATCTCCACAATTTATATTTAATTTTGACTAATTTGTAATTTGAATGATATACTAATTTATTTAATTCAATGTTATATCTGCTTATTACACTAACCACAACCCTGATAATGTATTTGTACGCCGGAAACGTTAGAATATTATGAACTTTTAAAAGTATTTAACAACTCTGTAACAGTATTCTTACAAATAAATAGACTATTACTATTACTATAGAATAGAAAAAAACAAGTGGAAGTGCCCACGCAGCTATTCGGCGTGTGTCACAATTATGCGGAAAAAATGTAAAATAATAACAACCTTCGTCAGTTCTAATAAGTCTTAATTTTGCATGAATAACGAATTCAATTCTGACGAAAAGCTTATTTGTTGTTCACAAAAAATTAAGACTTATTACAAATAAATGGACTATTACTATTACTATAGAATAGAAAAAAAACAAGTGGAAGTGCCCACGCAGCTATTCGGCGTGTGTCACAATTATGCGGAAAAAATGTAAAATAATAACAACCTTCGTCAGTTCTAATAAGTCTTAATTTTGCATGAATAACGAATTCAATTCTGACGAAAAGCTTATTTGTTGTTCATAAAAAATTAAGACTTATTACAAATAAATGGACTATTACTATTACTATAGAATAGAAAAAAAAACAAGTGGAAGTGCCCACGCAGCTATTCGGCGTGTGTCACAATTATGCGGAAAAAATGTAAAATAATAACAACCTTCGTCAGTTCTAATAAGTCTTAATTTTGTATGAATAACGAATTCAATTCTGACGAAAAGCTTATTTGTTGTTCATAAAAAATTAAGACTTATTACAACTGACGAAAGTTGTTATTATTTTACATTTTTTCCGCATAATTGTGACACACTGGCTAACTGCGTGGGCACTTCCAATTGTTTTTTATTTTTCTGTTCCGTAGATACACCTACATTCCGCCAGTTATGTTTAAGTCCAATGTAATAGCGGGCGAGTCTGTTACCATAAACCGGGCTCACATAAGTGGACCTATATTACAATAATTATAGATATTATTAATTTTGGAGTTCTTTAATCTGTGAACTGCTGTTATCTATCACCAGCAATTTAAAGTTTTCATTAGGCCCTAAGTCGGTAACAGTGCTAGCTTCATCTTCTCTTATTTCAAATATTTTACGACAATGGAAAAGCGGTCAAGATTTTAACAAAACCAAAATGGTGTTTATCTTCAGACGTCCACTGTCCCCCACTACCCATCCGGCGAGGTCTGGTCGCGAGCGGGCTGGGCACACGACTCGGCACAGAAATCCGGTTCCACTGCGCAAACGGCAATGCTCTGCTCGGTGCACACACGCTCTTCTGTAGAGCGTCTGGCAACTGGAGCTCACCACTGCCTGTATGTGAAAGTGAGTATTAAATATATATAAAAAAAAAACAACCGTCTCCCAAATAACTTTAATTTCGGAAGTGCCGACTTCCGAAACTAAAGTTAATATGGGAGTCGGTTGTTTTTCGTCTTTGGCTTTGTATTTTCGTTTTTTTCCACCGACTTTGTAGTGTTTTTTTATGTTTGTAGCTTCACTTCTTAGTTATGGTAGGTACCTACTAGGTACCTACTACTACCCCACACAAATTCGAATACCCACTATCTACAAAAGAAATAAGAGCATCCACATTATACTACGTGGGAAGAATACGTATAGAAGCTAACTCAAAAACTACCCGCGCGCCAGCACCGTGGATTCGTGCCTTCGTGCACGGGCCGCGGCATTATGCTGAGCGTGTAGCCGTTTCGCGGGGTAGTGACGCACATTTCCAATAACTTTATTGTGTGTACTTATGTTTTTTGCACACGATTTTAATTATACTTTTACCGGTACCTTCATCAACTTTTCAGAAGATAGATTTCCATCGAATCACTTAGTATTCAGTTTTTTTCTCTGATTCTTTAGCTTCGGGTTTTTCTTTTATAAATATACTTTTGCTACGTCATTTTATTTTATTTTAAGGCTTTTGTGGTCCAAGGAATCTACAAAAAAGGACTCCAATTTATTCTGTCATATAATTTCCTTCAGATTCTGCAGCACTAAGTACATATCCTTCAAAGCCGGAACTGGGCCACTGCAAGCTTTTCATTATTATCGGGACAAAAACATTTCTCTGTTTTTGATATTCTGATATCCGCAAAGCCAGACCAGAGACAGAGAGAACTCACTGCAGCCTAACACCAATATTTTCACACCTTTTCAGGTGTAGAATGCGGTGAAGTAGTTCACGACACGCCTCTCGGCGAGGGCGAGCGTCGGCCGCGCGTGGCTGTGGTGTCTCGCGGTGTGGGCGGTCGCGCTGCGTTCTCCTGCGCGCCGGGGTGGGCGCTCAGAGGGGCTCCTGAGACTGTCTGCCTGCCTGCTGCTGATTGGGCGAAGCCTTTCCCGGTTTGCAGAGGTGAGTAAGACGTGATGACGGATTCAGATCCGGAATAAAATTAAATGTTGATTTAAGAGTCGAAGGAACACTGACTGAAACGGATTGCAGAATGCAGTAATGTCTTTTGAAATCATAGAGATTTAATGTCTTTGTTTAGGATCGATGTGCCTGTCAAGTATTAAGCCATCAAGGATTTAAATAACCTTAACTCAACACAGTAAAACAAAATAATAATAATAATAATAATAGGGCGATGGTGTGTGCCTTGGATTCGCTGCTTGGTTTTTATTTTGAAAGCAGCGAAGATCTCGTTGATACGCACTCGATCTTGTATTGCGCGGCTATTGCGGCGTGTCGTGTAGCCAATGTCAAATTTCCAAATTGTGACATAGCTACACGACCAAAACCCGCTGTTCCAGCCTGGCAGTGCAGGATCGAGCGGCGTATCGAGGGGACCAGGGTGCTCATCGGCAAACTATACTGCTTCAGGGAGGGCAATACTCGCCCTAGAGTGATGCGCTTTGTGAGGCGGGCGTTCTCGGGGACTGGAATCAGCCCTCAAGAATATATGTCCCGTGTCACAGAGCGCATTGACTTCCTGAAGCAGAAGGTCTGTGCATGGGCAAGCCGTATCCGTAGGTATAAGCGACGGGTTGAGCGGTATACCCAGAATCGTATATTCCAGCGTGATCAAAGGTGGGTGTATAGAGCATGGGAGCGACCTGAGCAAAATGTGGCAGACGTATGCCGCCCGGATGATGATGCCACTAGCATATTCTGGCGTAACATCTGGTCGGTGCCCGTTTGCCATACTGAGGCTGAATGGATGCGGGATGTTGAGCGCGTGTGTGACGCCATACCGGAGATGGAAGAAGTAATAATTACTTCCTCCGATGTAGCCAGTGCAGCCCGTCCGATACCGAACTGGAAATCTCCGGGACCGGACGGACTGCACAATTTTTGGCTTAAATGGCTGCAAAGTTCACACGCGTGCTTAGCATCGCAATTCCAGTCGGCCTTAGAGTCTGGGTCACTGCCACAGCTCTTTACAACAGGAGTTACTCACCTGCTCCATAAGTCAGGTGATGCCACGGAACCCAAAAATTATAGGCCGATCACTTGTTTGCCGACGGTCTATAAACTCCTTACATCCATTTTGAGAGAGAAAATTAATTCTCATTTAGAAAAGAATTCTATTATGTCTGTCTCTCAAAATGGATGTAGGAATGGGTCCCGCGGCACCAAGGAGCTACTCCTCATTGACATGGCCATAAGCCAACAGGTCCGTCGATCCCGAAAGGATTTGTCGACATGTTGGATAGACTATAAGAAGGCCTTTGATTCGGTGCCGCATACATGGCTCTTGAGGGTGTTAGAGTTGTACAAAATTGATACAATTCTGAGCACCTTCCTAACGACGTGTATGGGGCAGTGGAGGACGGTTCTTCGCTATCCAGGATGCCGACAAATTCAGGGGAGCAACGAACCTATTAGGATTAAGCGGGGAATATTCCAGGGCGACAGTCTGAGTCCACTGTGGTTTTGTTTAGCCTTGAACCCTCTTAGCACTCTGCTGGAGGGTACAGGGCTGGGCTGTCCTTTGTGGAGAGGGGGTCAGGTAATATCCCACCTGCTTTATATGGATGATTTGAAACTGTTTGCCACCAACAAATTGCAACTGCTGGAGTCACTAAAAGTAACTAAAACTTTTAGTGATTCCATCAGGATGGAATTTGGTGTAGATAAATGTGCAGTCATGCATGTAAAGCGGGGCGGGATTGTGGAATCTGAGGGACTACAACTCTCAGATTCTATAAACCTGAGATCACTCTCCGCAACTGATACCTACAAATACCTGGGTATGTCAGAGGGGTTAGGCATTAACGGACCTGACATGAAACAATCGTTGCAGGAGCGCTTCTTCGGTCGCCTGAAAAAGGTACTTAATAGTTCTTTGTCAGGCGGCAACAAGGTGCGCGCCTTTAACGGTTGGGTCATGCCGGTCCTGATGTACTCCTTTGGCATACTAAAGTGGACCCAGACGGAACTAGACGCCCTGGATAGGAGAGTCCGGTCATTGCTGACTGCAAACCGGATGCATCACCCACGTTCGTCTGTCATGAGGCTGTACATCCCGCGGAAGTGTGGGGGTCGAGGTTTTTTAAATGCTAAGACCCTCCACAACCGCGAGGTGTGCAGTCTCAGAGAATATTTTCTCAAGGCTGACGTGGGTATGCACCGAGATGTGGTTGCAGTGGACAAGGGACTCACCCCGTTGTCCTTGGCTAAAGAGAACTGGCGCAAACCTGTGGTGCTTAGTACCAACGACCGCAAGGAAGTATAGCAAAGCAAGGAGCTTCACGGACGCTTTTTCCGGGCCCTTCATGGGCCCGACGTAGATTTCTTAGCGTCCGTGGCCTGGCTACGCTTCGGTGACCTCTTTGGGGAAACCGAAGGTTCAGTCTGTGCGATTATGGATGAAGTTATGCTAACGAATAACTACCGGAAGTATATAATGAAAGACGGGACGATCGACATATGTCGGGCATGCCATTGTCCCGGTGAGTCTATCAGACATATTACTTCTGGGTGTTCTCGTTTAGCTAACGGCGAGTATTTGCACAGGCATAACCAAGTGGCCAGGATTATCCATCAGCAACTTGCTCTGAAATACGGCCTAGTGGACTCTGAGGTACCGTTTTACAGGTATGTGCCCGACCCAGTTCTCGAGAATGACCATGTCACGTTATACTGGGATCGATCTATTATCACTGACAGGACTATTGTAGCCAATAAGCCTGATATAGTGGTAATAGATCGATCAGTGCGCCGCACAATGATAATCGATGTCACTATCCCGCATGACGAGAACCTCGTGAAGGCTGAGAAGGAGAAACAATTGAAGTATCTCGACTTAGCCCACGAGGTTGTCGCTATGTGGGATGTGGACTCGGCAATCATTGTGCCGATAGTCGTTACGGTCAATGGCCTTATCGCTAAGAGCCTCGACCAACATCTCAAGAGGCTCTCGTTGGGTGGCTGGGTGAAGGGCCTGATTCAGAAGGCAGTACTCCTTGATACGGCGCGTATTGTGAGGAGGTTCCTGTCTCTGGGACCCTAACCACCGGTAGCTTGGACCCTGTTCCCCATGCCGGTGGATTTCTATTTTTTATATTTTTAAATGTTTTTTTTTTTAATTCTAATATTTAAAAATATAATTTATATGTAAAAAAAATGAATAAAGGAGATAATAATAATAATTTATTCTTCAAAAAGTACAAAAACGTTACAAGAAACAATATTTTTCATCTTTTTTAGAAAGGTGACTGTACAGAGTCATTTTAATTTAAGACAAACGACTCCCAAACTAAGACTTGCTCGTATCTTGGGTAGTCGGTGGTCAGCCGTTTTACATGTTGTATATCACCGCCTTATTTTGTGCTATTATTTTATACATAACAATTTTTACATAATTAATTAGCGTCTTTACAAAATAATGTGTATGTTTTGTGTTAAATTATTATAAAACATTCTAAGACTAAGTTTTATTTTACTATTTCAATAAGTTTCTCAGACTCATCATAAGTTAACAACTTTAACCAATTAGTTAATTTATCTTTGAAATTGTGCTTATTTAGTTTGTAAATCTATTTACTATATTCTTTCCTTCCAACGCTACGTCTTCCGGTACGCAGTCGCCACTCCAGAACCTTTCGGCTCCATCGGCCATCTGTTCTGCGAGCAATGTGCCCTGTTCACTGCCACTTAAGTTTGGGATTTTTTCACTTGTGAACACCGCACGAATCCGTTGGATGCGGAAAGCACAGAACCGGTCGAAGGGCGGCGCTTGGGGTAGGCCTATGTCCAGCTGTAGACGTGCTTCGGCTGGAATGAAGATGATTATGATATACTAGTAGTTATAGTCATTAATTTTAAAATCATACGTAGAAGTTAAGTTGGCAATCAAAATCAAAATCAAAATCAAAAGTCATTTATTCAAACTAGGCTGAGAATCAGCACTTTTTGAACGTCAAATGCCCGTCATAAGCCAACATACACAGAAATACTTTCAAGAAATCACTATTCTAAAACATCACCTAGTCCGTGCTATGGTCAGTATAATAATTTATTTAGGATGCTGTTACGGCTTCCTGGTTTTTGTAGTGCATCTGGTATGCTTGCAGAGGCGCGTACGGACGGCTTTCATGCAATCATGCGTAAGAGCTCATTTACGGAGAATGATGAGAGTTGAACGATTTTTCCGTTTACAGAGAGGCGACGCGTGCAGCGGCCCGCGTTATCTAAGCATATAGCATCTAAAACATATAGCAATGTTGTTGTTTACGAAGACGCGGGGCGTGCGATGCCGCGGGCCCCGCCGCGGGTGTCGCTACGTTTTACCGAGAACGGAGAATTGCAGGATTAGCTAGCCCCAACGCGTGCGACGCGGAGAGGTATTCCGCGGGCTCCGCCTGCATTTCAAGCAAACGCGTGTAAAATCGCATCTCCGTAAACGCTCTCTTACAACGTCATATCCGCCCAACGCGACGCGCGAGGCCCCGCGTCTCCGTAAATGAGGCCTAAGAGAGCTGAGCATCTCTGTGGCAGCCATAGCTTCCTGCAATTAACTGCCGTGAGGCCGGATTGTCCATTCCAAAATAAGTGGATGCGCATTGTAATTACAATATAAGTTTAATAATTGTTTTTATTGTTTAATGCTACTAACATTAGTCAGTCTCACATAGTATGTAATTTATAATTATGGATGTAAAATCCTAATAATAATTTGGCTAAGAATTAATCCTGTCGCTGCCTTACACTTTACTGTTTGATAATTGCTAGATTGTGACAGGGATAGCCAAGAACCTCCTGCTTCTCCATTCGCACTATAACCAGTCCGTCTTTCAGAGGTATCCTGCCCAGCATTACCACCGCCAACTTCAGGCTACGTTCTTGGCCGTGCACCGTACCGCGCCGGTGACGTGCTGCAGTTTCACTGCAACCCTGAGCACACGCTGCACGGCAGACCTATACTAGTGTGCCAGGATAGCGGCCGGTGGAGTGATAAGCCACCTACTTGTAAGTCAAACTTTTCAAATAACTGTTCGTAGGTTTCTCCTGTTGTCTCTCTTAGTAAAACACAGAGAGAGCGTTACACATTTCTTCAAAAACTTTTTGATTTCCTGAGATTCGATATCGTATATTTATAACTTAATGCTATTTCTAGTTCTGTCAGAGTAAATCATTTTAACAAAAAACCACTCAAACGATCATCTTAAGCAAAGTTTGTTAATTTTTTTATAATGTTTTCTATTTTATTAACTTACTTTTTTAAACCACCCTGTTTATGACTTAAGCACCAATAAAACATTTTTAGGCAGTCGCGTAAAAATAGCACGTTTTCTCAAGAATATTTTCCACTTGCCACACAATTTGCATTCCTAAAAGAAACATCATCATCTCCTGCCCTTGTCCCAATTTTTTTGGGGTCGGCGCAACATGTCTTTTTCTTCCATACTTCTCTATTAGTCGTCATGTCGATAGTCATTCCCTTTCTAGCCATATCATCTTTCACACAGTCCATCCATCGTTTCTTTGGTCTTCTCCTACTCGTATAGCCATCCACATTCATACTCAAAACTTTCTTGGTGACATTTTCCTCCTTTCTCCGCATCACATGCCCATACCATGACGACCGATTTCCACACAACTTTTCAGTCACCGGTGTCACCTTCAGATTTCGTCATACATACTCATTTCTTATTCTATCCATTCGCGTAACACCACACATCCCTCTTAGCATTATCATCTTAGTTGCATGCAATTGTCTTTCATTCATTATTTTTGTGGCTCAACATTCTGACAATCTCATCCATACAAGACAGCAGATCTAACCTAAAAGAAACATCAAAGGAAATACAACGATGGTAACTCTTCCCAGGTGCTCAAGCATGCACATACCCTGGCACTACTATATCCGGTCGCATGTCGTCCGTGAAGTTTTACTACAAGATCGGCGAGACAATCACGTTCACCTGCGAGCCGGGGTACCGGCTGAAGGGAGCTCCTATGCTTAGATGTTTGAAGTAAGTTCAGTGTCAACTTGATTACTTTCAGCCTAAATATCTTCAGCCCAAAATACTGCTATTGTGACAAGGCTAAACGTTAACATATTCATCATCTATTATAGGCACATTATTTGGACTTGAACGTCCCGGAGTAGCAAAATTGCTTTCTCCAACAACTTGGCGGTTCAAAGGCCACAGCAGCTCGCTGCCCCTTATTTATTTATTTATTTACTTATTTATCCTCTCACTGGAACGCCATACAGCAATTACACCAACAGAGCAAAAAATTTCTTCATGTGCTGCTTTCCATCCATCCTGTGCGCGGTGGACATCGAACGGGCGGCGATGGATCACGCACGCTCATGCAGCGTCAAAACATTTCTCCATAATTCTATAACTCCATATTGCGCACATTCTTTGCAATTTTTGAGACTTGATGATTTTTTAAATGAATAGATACATTAAAATTGAAAAAACGGAAAATTTTGGTATGTCATCCTGCCTGACAGATGACTTTTTTTAAGTACTTATTCGATCTTAGTACAGACCTGCTATCCAGAGATACCTGAAGTCACCTGCCAATAACAAGGCAAAATGCCACCATACCATATTAAAGCATATTACTTTTTTTTTTAGTTGGTCACCCAGTTAATCGTCCAATATTTTCACAGAAACAGAAAGTGGTCCAACGCGATCCCGCTGTGCACACCAAACACAAACTACACCACATCGTCCGACACAGTCGCCATGTTTAACGGTGACATCGACGCCATGCTATCTGACGCGCCGGCAGACATCTTGAAAACGCGGGAATCGCCCGCCATCTTGTCACCAGAGAGCTACAAAGCAGCTGTCACTAGGGCTGCAGTATCGAGGCTCTTGCGAAGAGGTCCTATTGAAAATTATAGGAATAGAGTATACAGAGTGAATAGGCTACTAAGGAGGGACACTGAAAGATAATTTTTGGGTACTTTTCGGTTTTTTGTGTGCGGTAATTTGATGGCGAAGGAGTGTGAGTGCGGGTGATATGATTTTTGACGGTTTTTTTTTTAAAGCGTGGTTTTCTTAATGAGCGAAGTAAAATTATGCGGTCTGTGTGCTTCATGGCTTGCGCACACTAGCGGACGGCAGGGGAGAGCATCGAGGAGGATTCCTCTATCCGCCAGCGCACACTCACAAGAAAAATCGTCCGCCAGCTTACCGGAGCATCCGCCGGTATGCAGCGGCATCCGGCGAGTGTCCACCGCTCGCCGGGATTTGATTATTCCACTAGCAACTACGCAGTTGAAAATGCCGGCGCCTAACGGCGCATACCGGCGCAACGCATACCTCCGCGGTATCCTCCAGCATGCTCTTCGATGCTCCAGAGAAAATTGTTCTGCGATGCTCCAGGGTCGATCACCGAGCGTTGAAATATATACCTTATTCCGATTGGACAAGTATTAAATTCAATTGATAAATTTAAAATCCTCGGCCCTCCCGTCCGCTACTCTGCGCAGGCCATCAATGTTTTACTTATTTTATGAATTTTACCAAGGTTGTCAATTATATGATTAATTGATTAAAAAGTTGTTTCTAAAGAGGAATATGAATGGAATTGATGTGAGTAGTAGGATCGAATGTGGGCAAATTCTAGAGTACTTAAGTATTAATTTGTGACTTAAGTAACGTAAGTTTTTTTCGGATATTAATTTACCAACATTACCGCATGCAAAAATATTTTTTAGTCTTATTACACCAATGTGGTATTTGTTTTATAATTAATAATAATAGTGTTGTCATGTTTTATTTTTTATACTTACCAAAATAATACTCATGAAAAAAAAATCGATCGATTTTTCGTTTTTAGACGTTACTATCCGATTTCAATCTAAAGATTAATTGATGAAACATGGATTTGAAGAAAAAAAAACTAATGAGACTATAATAATAGAGTAAATTAGAAATCGTAGTAAAATATTTATTTATTTATTTTTCCTTTAAAGACTGTTATAACTATAGTGAACGCATTCCAATTGTTGCCAAATTTTTATTACTTTTTATTTTTCAGAATTTTATTTTTTTATCTATTTTTACAATTGTAAATAAAGATGCTTCGCCAAAGAAAATTAGAATACTCTTATAAATATTAGTTACAATTATGTAGATAAACTATTACTGTAATAATACCTATACTAAGTGCGGATTTCACCGCGATCAGCACATCTAAGCCGAGTTCAAGAGATGTCAGTGTCAATAATCCAAAGAAGATAATGACAGTGACAGATCTTAAACATAATTTACGTGCTGATCGCGTTTAGTTACAATTGGTGAAATCCGCACTTGTCGTAAGTCTAAGAAAATGTACCGATTATTACAACTTAGCAAACATGTCATGTAAACTAGCCTAATTATTAAGGGTGAATTTCACCAATGAAACTAAACGCGATCAGCACATCTAAACCACGTTCAAGTTCTGTCAATGTCGCTATTCCACAAAAATTATGACTGATTAGATGTGCTAATCACGTTCAGTTTCATTGGTGAAATTCGCCCATAGTGAGTCAAAATATTCGACTAACTAAACTGACTATAAAATAGTCGATTTGGATAATAGTTGTAAGTCGGTACATTTTATATTTTTAAAAGTCGTAATAATATTTAAGTAAGTAATTTTGAATATTGCGCTAGATACTACCACGCACAAAATATTTGGAAACATTTTTGGATCATTGTCTCTAGTTCATACGGATTTAACTTAAATGTTGACTAAATTAAATAAAAATGTTGAAAACAAAAAAATAAAACTTATCTTTGCGCTCCAGAATTCTTTGCGTTTTTAATAAATTTTATTTTAAAAATGCAGAAACAATGAAATGCATTTCTAATTTTATAATTATTTAAAAGTAATAATTTGAATGTAAATAAAGTAAAGGTTAGACGACCCTTAAGTTAAATCCGCAAAATATTTCTATGCATATCAAAAAAACAAAATTGCATATCTAATTATAATTAACAAAACTACAAAAATCAAATAAATCTTTAAATAGTTCTATACTTTTTGAAACATAAAACTATGTAACTCTGTCCCATTAAACAAAATAAATTAATAAATAAATTGTGAACATACCTCTGTATTTTATTTTTAACAAAATAGATAAGACCCTGTAGTCAAATCATGTTGTATCTATTTTTATTCGTTGCATTAATAAAATAAATAAAATTAAGGTAGGCACTCTGTCCCGCTTACACTTTTTTACAGAAGATACATCATTTTACAAGTTTTGAAGTTCAGAAATGAGATAGGTACCAACGTAGGTAGATATTTGTGTTAAAAAAAAACATTTATTAATCCATAACAATGATATTAACTAAACTTACTTTATTTAATTCAAAACTCCTGTTTAGGACATCATAAATTATAAATGTAGGTTGATACTTTATTTTTATTTAAAAAAAAAAATATATTTATGGAGAGCACTACCACATCACGTACATATATCTAATATTAAAAATATTATACAAATTACTTCATACGCTGTCTGATGCACGTGACAATAATGCATAACATTGACAATATTAAAAAAAAAACGAGAGAAACAAAATACAATACAAAAAAAAAATTAACAATGAATACAATTTATATGTCCAACATACTTAATTAATTAATCCATAAGAATAATATTTACAGTTACTTTATTTGATTCAAATCTCCTGTTAGGTACTAATACAGTAATAATAATAATATGAATGAATGAATGAATGAATGAAATGCACCGACCCCAGCGTGGTTTGACCAGACTCGATTATTCGAATGAACCCAAAGATTCACACTAGCCCCTGTTGCCTCATGTTACATGGTGCAACAGGGATCATTGCATATCAAAGAGTAGACCGGGGGGCACGATAATGGTAGGGAAGACAGGCCCTTAGGATATGGATAGGGATTATCGCCTACCCGGTATGCACCGTTAAATAAGCATTGGAATTGTGGAGAGATGGGTGATATAATTATGGATGGGCTCTTTTTACGACGTCTCTGCCATTCTCCTTCAAGTTCAGCTTCACCAGTGAATCCTTAGGCAGGATTAAGCTGCATTCCCGACATTTTCCATGTGACTGCTATGCTGTGTAGTTCCAGACTTCGTGTGAGATCCCGCTACCATCCGTTTCTGGTTTGTTGTAATTCTCGCTGGTAGTAGCCCTCTCAATCTTGTCGCTCCTCAGTCGCGTCCATCCGCATATTGTCTTGTCGCATATTATTTGATCATGACCCTAGGCCATCCGGCCCAAGGTAATAATCAAATAAAATGGAAGGATCTCACCAAATTTGCTGCGGTGTCAGAGCCTCCTTGGCAGAAACAGTAACAGGTGCGCACGCAGTCCACCCCACTTTAATACAGTAATAATAATAATAATAATAATATTTTGAAAGCAGCGAAGATCTCGTAGATACGCACTCGATCTTGTATTGCGCGGCTATTGCGGCGTGTCGTGTAGCCAATGTCAAATTTCCAAATTGTGACATAGCTACACGACCAAAACCCGCTGTTCCAGCCTGGCAGTGCAGGATCGAGCAGCGTATCGAGGGGACCAGGGTGCTCATCGGCAAACTATACTGCTTCAGGGAGGGCAATACTCGCCCTAGAGTGATGCGCTTTGTGAGGCGGGCGTTCTCGGGGACTGGAATCAGTCCTCAAGAATATATGTCCCGTGTCACAGAGCGCATTGACTTCCTGAAGCAGAAGGTCTGTGCATGGGCAAGCCGTATCCGTAGGTATAAGCGACGGGTTGAGCGGTATACCCAGAATCGCATATTCCAGCGTGATCAAAGGTGGGTGTATAGAGCATGGGAGCGACCGGATGATGATGCCACTAGCATATTCTGGCGTAACATCTGGTCGGTGCCCGTTTGCCATACTGAGGCTGAATGGATGCGGGATGTTGAGCGCGTGTGTGACGCCATACCGGAGATGGAGGAAGTAATAATTACTTCCTCCGATGTAGCCAGTGCAGCCCGCCCGATACCGAACTGGAAATCTCCGGGACCGGACGGACTGCACAATTTTTGGCTTAAATGGCTGCAAAGTTCACACGCGTGCTTAGCATCGCAATTCCAGTCGGCCTTAGAGTCTGGGTCGCTGCCACAGCTCTTTACAACAGGAGTTACCCACCTGCTCCATAAGTCAGGTGATGCCACGGAACCCAAAAATTATAGGCCGATCACTTGCTTGCCGACGGTCTATAAACTTCTTACATCCATTTTGAGAGAGAAAATTAATTCTCATTTAGAAAAGAATTCTATTATGTCTGTCTCTCAAAATGGATGTAGGAATGGGTCCCGCGGCACCAAGGAGCTACTCCTCATTGACATGGCCATAAGCCAAGAGGTCCGTCGATCCCGAAAGGATTTGTCGACATGTTGGATAGACTATAAGAAGGCCTTTGATTCGGTGCCGCATACATGGCTCTTGAGGGTGTTAGAGTTGTACAAAATTGATACAACTCTGAGCACCTTCCTAACGACGTGTATGGGGCAGTGGAGGACGGTTCTTCGCTATCCAGGATGCCGACAAATTCAGGGGAGCAACGAACCTATTAGGATTAAGCGGGGAATATTCCAGGGCGACAGTCTGAGTCCACTGTGGTTTTGTTTAGCCTTGAACCCTCTTAGCACTCTGCTGGAGGGTACAGGGCTGGGCTGTCCTTTGCGGAGAGGGGGTCAGGTAATATCCCACCTGCTTTATATGGATGATTTGAAACTGTTTGCCACCAACAAATTGCAACTGCTGGAGTCACTAAAAGTAACTAAAACTTTTAGTGATTCCATCAGGATGGAATTTGGTGTAGATAAATGTGCAGTCATGCATGTAAAGCGGGGCGGGATTGTGGAATCTGAGGGACTACAACTCTCAGATTCTATAAACCTGAGATCACTCTCCGCAACTGATACCTACAAATACCTGGGTATGTCAGAGGGGTTAGGCATTAACGGACCTGACGTGAAACAATCGTTGCAGGAGCGCTTCTTCGGTCGCCTGAAAAAGGTACTTAATAGTTCTTTGTCAGGCGGCAACAAGGTGCGCGCTTTTAACGGTTGGGTCATGCCGGTCCTAATGTACTCCTTTGGCATACTAAAGTGGACCCAGACGGAACTAGACGCCCTGGATAGGAGAGTCCGGTCACTGTTGACCGCAAACCGGATGCATCACCCACGTTCGTCTGTCATGAGGCTGTACATTCCGCGGAAGTGCGGGGGTCGAGGTTTTTTAAATGCTAAGACCCTCCACAACCGCGAGGTGTGCAGTCTCAGAGAATATTTTCTCAAGACTGACGTGGGTATGCACCGAGATGTGGTTGCAGTGGACAAGGGACTCACCCCGTTGTCCTTGGCTAAAGAGAACTGGCGCAAACCTGTGGTGCTTAGTACCAATGACCGCAAGGAAGTATGGCAAAGCAAGGAGCTTCACGGACGCTTTTTCCGGGCCCTTCATGGGCCCGACGTAGATTTCTTAGCGTCCGTGGCCTGGCTACGCTTCGGTAACCTCTTTGGGGAAACCGAAGGTTCAGTCTGTGCAATTATGGATGAAGTTATGCTAACGAATAACTACCGGAAGTATATAATGAAAGACGGGACGATCGACATATGTCGGGCATGCCATTATCCCGGTGAGTCTATCAGACATATTACTTCTGGGTGTTCTCGTTTAGCTAACGGCGAGTATTTGCACAGGCATAATCAAGTAGCCAGGATTATCCATCAGCAACTTGCTCTGAAATACGGCCTTGTGGACTCTGAGGTACCGTATTACAGGTATGTGCCCGACCCAGTTCTCGAGAATGACCATGTCACGTTATACTGGGATCGATCTATTATCACTGACAGGACTATTGTAGCCAATAAGCCTGATATAGTGGTAATAGATCGATCAGTGCGCCGCACAATGATAATCGATGTCACTATCCCGCATGACGAGAACCTCGTGAAGGCTGAGAAGGAGAAACAATTGAAGTATCTCGACTTAGCCCACGAGGTTGTCACTATGTGGAATGTGGACTCGGCAATCATTGTGCCGATAGTCGTTACGGTCAATGGCCTTATCGCTAAGAGCCTCGACCAACATCTCAAGAGGCTCTCGTTGGGTGGCTGGGTGAAGGGCCTGATTCAGAAGGCAGTCCTCCTTGATACGGCGCGTATTGTGAGGAGGTTCCTGTCTCTGGGGCCCTAACCACCGGTAGCTTGGACCCTGCACCCGCTACCGGCGGATCACTATTTTTTATATTTTTAAATGTTTTTTTTTTTAATGTTTTTATAAAAATATTTAAAAATGTAATAAAATAAGTTTAAAAAATAAATAAAGGAGATAATAATAATAATAAATAATAAGCTGGCAACACCAACGTCAACACGTCAAAATTTATTTTCATATATTTTCAGTTTTATATTATTTTCAGTTTAATATTAGTCGCAGTTTTTTTATTTTATTTCCTGAGAAAAACCCACACGCCACTGCAAGAAAAAATAATCAAGATAATTTTTTGACTGGCCTGTTGGTCTAGTGGTTAGTGGCCCTGACTGCTATGCCGGAGGTCGTGGGTTCGATTCCCACCCAGGACAAATGTTTGTGTGATGAGCATGATCATTTGTTCTGTGTCTGGGTGTAATTTATCTATATATGTATGTATTTAGAAATATATAAGTATGTTTATCAGTTGTCTAGTACTCATAACACAAGCTCTGCTTAGTTTGAGGCTAGACGGCGTTGTGTGATAGTTGTGGAATATTATTATTATTATTATTAATTTAAATACAGCAATTACCAAAATGTACAAAATACATAAAAAACTGCCAAATCGGAGGTGACATTTGTCATGTCACCTCCGATAAAACAATACAAACCCAAATGAAAATAAAAAAATGTTGACGAGAGCAGCTGCAAGACGAGCACGCCTACCACCTCCGGACTCTTCGCTCGGCTCCGCCTCGCTGCCGCCGGTACCCAGCCCCACCGTGAGCGCTGTGACGACACCGGCCGCGGTAGTTGCGTCGAGCTCGAGCGACGAGTATTTTTCCCCGCCGACGTCGCCAACACCTGTACGTCGGCAGGGGAGAGGCCGGCCACCGAGAAGCTTGGGACTTAGGGGCCATCCAGCCCCGAGCCGGGTCCCCGCTGCCGGTGGTTGTGTGCAGCGCATGAAATAGACTCAACAAATGAATGAGAACGTCATGCGCGCATATTACGGGGCTACAGAGGGGGGAACTAACCTCACTGCGTACCGCGATAGGATGCTGTCTCTGTTCCAGGCGCTTCAACCAGCCATCAACGTCTCGGCCCAACGACTTTCGGATCAGGTGCGGGTTATCCAACGGAATCACAGATTGGACGACGCCGCGCTTGATAGGCTGCGCTCAGAGGTACTGAGCAATCGTATCGTCCCTGTCCCGTCACAGACCGCGGTGCAACCTCTAGTCAGTGACATAACCCAACCGCGGTCTTATGTTAATGATGAGGAGGGGGGCGATGAGATTGTTACGGTAAGTAGCCAGTGTAACGAACGATTGAGGAGCGCGCTGGAGGATGCGATTCGGGAGTTTAGAACTGCCCCCGTCCAACTTAGACCACATTTACCTCGCTTGCCTATGCACAGAACGAATAGGGCGATGGTGTGTGCCTTGGATTCGCTGCTTGGTTTTTATTTTGAAAGCAGCGAAGATCTCGTAGATACGCACTCGATCTTGTATTGCGCGGCTATTGCGGCGTGTCGTGTAGCCAATGTCAAATTTCCAAATTGTGACATAGCTACACGACCAAAACCCGCTGTTCCAGCCTGGCAGTGCAGGATCGAGCAGCGTATCGAGGGGACCAGGGTGCTCATCGGCAAACTATACTGCTTCAGGGAGGGCAATACTCGCCCTAGAGTGATGCGCTTTGTGAGGCGGGCGTTCTCGGGGACTGGAATCAGTCCTCAAGAATATATGTCCCGTGTCACAGAGCGCATTGACTTCCTGAAGCAGAAGGTCTGTGCATGGGCAAGCCGTATCCGTAGGTATAAGCGACGGGTTGAGCGGTATACCCAGAATCGCATATTCCAGCGTGATCAAAGGTGGGTGTATAGAGCATGGGAGCGACCGGATGATGATGCCACTAGCATATTCTGGCGTAACATCTGGTCGGTGCCCGTTTGCCATACTGAGGCTGAATGGATGCGGGATGTTGAGCGCGTGTGTGACGCCATACCGGAGATGGAGGAAGTAATAATTACTTCCTCCGATGTAGCCAGTGCAGCCCGCCCGATACCGAACTGGAAATCTCCGGGACCGGACGGACTGCACAATTTTTGGCTTAAATGGCTGCAAAGTTCACACGCGTGCTTAGCATCGCAATTCCAGTCGGCCTTAGAGTCTGGGTCGCTGCCACAGCTCTTTACAACAGGAGTTACCCACCTGCTCCATAAGTCAGGTGATGCCACGGAACCCAAAAATTATAGGCCGATCACTTGCTTGCCGACGGTCTATAAACTTCTTACATCCATTTTGAGAGAGAAAATTAATTCTCATTTAGAAAAGAATTCTATTATGTCTGTCTCTCAAAATGGATGTAGGAATGGGTCCCGCGGCACCAAGGAGCTACTCCTCATTGACATGGCCATAAGCCAAGAGGTCCGTCGATCCCGAAAGGATTTGTCGACATGTTGGATAGACTATAAGAAGGCCTTTGATTCGGTGCCGCATACATGGCTCTTGAGGGTGTTAGAGTTGTACAAAATTGATACAACTCTGAGCACCTTCCTAACGACGTGTATGGGGCAGTGGAGGACGGTTCTTCGCTATCCAGGATGCCGACAAATTCAGGGGAGCAACGAACCTATTAGGATTAAGCGGGGAATATTCCAGGGCGACAGTCTGAGTCCACTGTGGTTTTGTTTAGCCTTGAACCCTCTTAGCACTCTGCTGGAGGGTACAGGGCTGGGCTGTCCTTTGCGGAGAGGGGGTCAGGTAATATCCCACCTGCTTTATATGGATGATTTGAAACTGTTTGCCACCAACAAATTGCAACTGCTGGAGTCACTAAAAGTAACTAAAACTTTTAGTGATTCCATCAGGATGGAATTTGGTGTAGATAAATGTGCAGTCATGCATGTAAAGCGGGGCGGGATTGTGGAATCTGAGGGACTACAACTCTCAGATCCTATAAACCTGAGATCACTCTCCGCAACTGATACCTACAAATACCTGGGTATGTCAGAGGGGTTACGCATTAACGGACCTGACATGAAACAATCGTTGCAGGAGCGCTTCTTCGGTCGCCTGAAAAAGGTACTTAATAGTTCTTTGTCACGCGGCAACAAGGTGCGCGCCTTTAACGGTTGGGTCATGCCGGTCCTAATGTACTCCTTTGGCATACTAAAGTGGACCCAGACGGAATTAGACGCCCTGGATAGGAGAGTCCGGTCACTGTTGACCGCAAACCGGATGCATCACCCACGTTCGTCTGTCATGAGGCTGTACATTCCGCGGAAGTGCGGGGGTCGAGGTTTTTTAAATGCTAAGACCCTCCACAACCGCGAGGTGTGCAGTCTCAGAGAATATTTTCTCAAGGCTGACGTGGGTATGCACCGAGATGTGGTTGCAGTGGACAAGGGACTCACCCCGTTGTCTTTGGCTAAAGAGAACTGGCGCAAACCTGTGGTGCTTAGTACCAATGACCGCAAGGAAGTATGGCAAAGCAAGGAGCTTCACGGACGCTTTTTCCTGGCCCTTCATGGGCCCGACGTAGATTTCTTAGCGTCCGTGGCCTGGCTACGCTTCGGTAACCTCTTTGGGGAAACCGAAGGTTCAGTCTGTGCAATTATGGATGAAGTTATGCTAACGAATAACTACCGGAAGTATATAATGAAAGACGGGACGATCGACATATGTCGGGCATGCCATTGTCCCGGTGAGTCTATCAGACATATTACTTCTGGGTGTTCTCGTTTAGCTAACGGCGAGTATTTGCACAGGCATAATCAAGTAGCCAGGATTATCCATCAGCAACTTGCTCTGAAATACGGCCTTGTGGACTCTGAGGTACCGTATTACAGGTATGTGCCCGACCCAGTTCTCGAGAATGACCATGTCACGTTATACTGGGATCGATCTATTATCACTGACAGGACTATTGTAGCCAATAAGCCTGATATAGTGGTAATAGATCGATCAGTGCGCCGCACAATGATAATCGATGTCACTATCCCGCATGACGAGAACCTCGTGAAGGCTGAGAAGGAGAAACAATTGAAGTATCTCGACTTAGCCCACGAGGTTGTCGCTATGTGGAATGTGGACTCGGCAATCATTGTGCCGATAGTCATTACGGTCAATGGCCTTATCGCTAAGAGCCTCGACCAACATCTCAAGAGGCTCTCGTTGGGTGGCTGGGTGAAGGGCCTGATTCAGAAGGCAGTCCTCCTTGATACGGCGCGTATTGTGAGGAGGTTCCTGTCTCTGGGGCCCTAACCACCGGTAGCTTGGACCCTGCACCCGCTACCGGCGGATCACTATTTTTTATATTTTTAAATGTTTTTTTTTTTAATGTTTTTATAAAAATATTTAAAAATGTAATAAAATAAGTTTAAAAAATAAATAAAGGAGATAATAATACTAATACAGTACTAATACAAGAGCAAATATATTAGGCACCCTAATGAACTGCCAGTTTTACGTTGGTTTAATATAGGAGATATAAATAAAATATATTTTGTAACTTGTATGCTTTATTATAATAAAATAATTAATATTTCGTCGGTCCACCTTTTGATTTTATAACAGCAGCCACTCGTTTCGGCATTGACGCTACCAACTTTAAGCAATCTTCTTGGGACAATTGTTGCCACTCTTTATTTAAAGCAACCAGTAGTGAGTTTTTATTTGTTATGGAGTGTCTCCGTATCTTTGTCTTCAAAATAGACCAAATATGCTCAATTGGATTGAGGTGGCCAGTCTAAAAGGTTATATGTTGTTTTGAGCCATCCACGTCATAGAATGAGCAGATTTGTGCCAAGTGGCGTTGTCTTGCTGGAATTTTATTCCGTCACTATTTGTATCGCCGAAAATCTTCGTTATTGACGGAGCTAGAGCTGTTTCTAGGACTTCAGTGTATTTTTTACTGTTCATTCGCCCCTCACACAACACTATTTCACCCATGCCGTCGGCAGCCATGCAACCCCAAATCATAATTGAGCCTCCACCGTGTTTAATAGTGGGCACTACACATTCTGGGTTATATTCTTCGCCCACTCGGCACATGACATAGGTCGCACCGGGAGTTCCAAACACCTGTGTAGAGACAAAAACTGTTTAAATTTATGATTTCATTATTTTCGTTACAGAATTAGTTTTCATAGATTTCGTGTAATTTTAATGTAAAACATAAAGTAAATAACCTTACCTCAAAGTTAGCTTCGTCTGACCATAACACATTGGGCCAATCTTCCACTGTCCAATCTTTATGTTTGAGGACCCACTCCAACCGATTTTTCATATTGTGTTCCGAGAAGCCATGGCGGCTTCTTTCTTGCTTTACAACCTTTTAATCCAGCTTTTAGAAGCTTCTTCTAACGGTATGCACACTCACAGTTCTGCCTTTTGCTTCAGATGTACAGGCAGCGAGGTCAATAGCCGTTTTTTTGCGGTCCTGTAGGGACTGCCTAATCAACAATCGGTCATCACGATCGGTAGTGACTCTTTTTCTGCCTGTTCTTGGCCTGTTTTCATGGGAACCGGTCTCTTTGAAGCGATTTATTGCATATTGCACTGCACAACGCGAGCACTTCACTTCTCGGGCTATCTTTACTTGTGATATGCCTTGTTCATGCAAAATGTTAATTTTTAAGCGCTGTTCTGCACTAAGTTCCGATTTTTTGGCATGGTTCACACTAATAATGTTATTCTCTAAGAATATGACAGAAATATTTGCGCACACACGTGTATTCACTTCAAACTCTGACAACACAATAATATTCGATATTTTTTTAAAAATTGCTAATTCTAAGAAATAATGTGTTATTGCACACCTGCATGTCATAAATATTTGTTACAATGTTATTTCTACGTAAACACACCCCCAAAACAATAATAAGGCCATAAAAAGCTTATCTGTACATGATTTTTCTATACAGATATAAACAATAGAGGTGCCTAATACTTTTGCTCGTGGCGGTATAACATTATCTGTAAGGGCGCGTTCCCAGATTATCGTGTCGTCCTGTATGTGAACACCTCCATTTAAATACACAAGCCACGACTTGAAAACAGTCGTGGACGATAGTTAATCGTGTCGTCTTATATGTGAACACCTCTATTTAAATAAGCCGCGACGACGCTTTAAATGACACGATAATCTGTCGTCACGACTTAATGGGAACGCGCCCTTATGGTTATTTATAAAAGAAATTACATTACACACTAACTACATGAAAACTCATCAATCAGCCTAGAAATGACGCAATGTACTACGCTTGTCGTGATTCAATCGTGATTGATTTGCATTTACATTACATAACCGATTATAGAAAATAAACTCTTTACATTACTACTTTTATATGTCTACCTTATTGAAAACCGTAGCAAAGTAAGCAATGGAACTCAGACACAGCGATATCACACGAAGAAAATGACAATAACTTAAGATCATAATACGCATTCGAAAACCAAACATTTTCAAATCAGTCTCGCGCGAGTCGCGCTCAGTGAGTGACGCATGTCGAGTCGCGCGTTTTCGCGCCAAAACGCGTGTTACTTCTCGACTGTCGAAAAAAATTCGAAATACGAATAGGGCTCCATTGTTTTTTTTAACCATTCCAAGATAGCGGTGATTTAAAAAAGTTATTATGGATTTTTTTTTTTTGCTATAACACCAGTGTGATGTGTGACAGTGTTTTTTCCAATGGTTTTGTTATGGCGCAGCTCGCAGTAAGGCGATAAACAGCGATAACTCATAGGTAATTTGAACAGATTGCCTCAATGTTAATACTAAACGTAATTAAGATAAGTAACCTGCTAATGCGTAGTTGACCTGCATACCTTTGCATACCCTCGATTAGTAAATGTTTTAGTCATTAAAAATCGTCGTCGTCGTGGGCGATTGGTTTATAAAATATTTGGTGGGTAGGTAGTTAGTAAGATTTTTTTTTGGGTTTACCACTAAATACTACAGCCTATTACTGTTCCACTGCATGGCAAAGGCTCTTCTCATACAGAGACGGCATGAGAATTGATCGCCAAGACGGGTTGCCGATTTCAGACTTATTTATAGGTGCGTTTCCACTGAAATTGACAATTTCGGTCTATGTTTTCAACTCTCCAGAAATTACCAACTTTTGTTTCCTTTATGTCCACACCGAATTAAAACAAGTGTCCAACAGTTTGATAAACATTTTAGTTGACAGCAAGCTGACTCCACGATAAATATCTTTACAAAAAATGTCTTCGAATGACAATGATAATTATGCAGGGCTGCCTGCATACATATCATGGTCGTTCGAATACATTAATTATTATTTACCCAAAAAGAAACTCAAGACCCAATATGTAATATATTGTGTACGACCAAGCCTTACAAGAAGAAAAGTGCATGTTTTCCATGCATACTTTTTCATATTTTTAGTTTTGTAATTTTCATCACTTGAGTCCCGGTGTACATTTTGTATATACCGGGTAATTGGTAAAACACCAGCAACCTCGTAAGTCGCGAAAAAAAATCAGCTGTTCAGTACATTTTGACGAATTATGCGAACATAAATTTTACAGCTGATTTTTATTTTTGCGATTTCAGGTTTGGTCCCATAGTAAAAGTTGTTCATAATGATGAGTACAATGACCCCTTAAGAGGTTGCTGGTGTTTTACCAATAACCCTGTATATTAATTAAAACGTGTCGGTTAATTCGTTCGCCCACGTGACGTGTAGTTCAATCTCGCCACTTACCCATTTCGACACCCATGAATTTGAAGCAAACAACAACAACAAGCATATTCTTTTGCTGTTAACCGCCAAAAATCGGAACCAGGGTTCCCACATTTGTTTATAATTTTTGTTGCTAATAAGACGTAATTACAGAAACATTTGTCACAACACTAAGCAAAAAAATCAATCAAAAAAGAAAAAAAAAACAGCAAACAAAGACGCATCTACCACTATTTTTAATATTGGCGTAAACTTAACGAAAACCTAATAATTCTTACTATTAATAATGACACATGTGCTTTTGTATTTTTAAAAATGAGAATTTTTTTTCTCTATTTCAATATTTCTGTACAAACCTCCTTTTTCCTTACGGCGGCAGAACACGTGTTGTCAACACAGAAGTTGGCCATTTTCCTTTGGTGGAGACCCGGCTTTACTATAACCATAAGTCCAGGTTTCCTTACTCGTTTTCCTTCAGCGATGTCCGTGATATCCAAGATAAACTTAGCAAGAACACCCCTTATCAATCTGCCTAGCCTTTTCCCAACTATGTTGGGGTCGGCTTCCAGTCTAACCGGATGCAGCTGATTACCAGTATTTTACATGGAGCGACTGCCTATCTGACCACCACAACCCAGTTTACTGGGTAATACGATACCCCTTGGTAAGACTGGTTGTCAGACTTTCGGGCTTCTGACGACCCGTAACGACTGTCAAAGATTCTCGAATGACGGTCGGGACCAACGGCTTAACGTGCTTTCCGAGGCACGGAGGAGTCTCGGTATGAAAAGATGGTCACCCATCCACAGACCAACCTCAGCAAGCGTAGCTTAACCTGATGGATCGACCCGTGCGGCTGTTACTACTTAGCCACGAGATTCTCTCCCCCCAAGAAGAACAAGAACTCCTCAAGGACACCCCTTATAGCCCCTGAAAATTACTTAATAAGAATATCTCGAAATAGAAAATACAAATTCTATCCAAGACTGCTAACAAACGAAGCATGCAATCGATTAGACAGTCCCGAGTTATCGATCTACGCGTATCGATTGTAAATGTTACGTGTATCGAGAAGTGGACCAATAAAAAACATGCTCAATTGTTTCTTAGCGTGCTCGGATAGCGGCCAGCGAGCCAGCAACGAGAACTATTCGGAAAGACGGAAATCTTTTGAATTATTACAAAATTCTGTAATTCTTCACACTCCATTTCCTTCTTTTTGAACTAGATTAGTTTTTAATTGGTTTAGTGGTAAAATGTTCTAGTTTTGGTTACGGTGTTGGGCGGTAAAGTTGCTAAGAGGAAGTTGGATATTGGGTGGAACTTTCCTATGCCTAATTAATGCACCTTTGTTCACACATTGTTCCCCGAAGCGTTGGGCCGAGGTGTAGTACTACAGTACACCCACCACCACCCATAGTACTCCAAGATAACAAATAGTAATTACCAGTGATCGGATAATCGGGCGCTAATATACCTTTTTTTTCCGTGGAGAAATGCTCATGCATACTACACTACCACGGGGAGATAGTGCAGTTATGTGGGACTCCAACCCACTAAAACTCCACGGTGTCCTCCTCTGCCGCTTGTGGCGGGGACACGGGCACGCGTTAGCACTCACCGCGAACCCGCCGCGGCTGTCCGTCACCGGACCCTCCTCTGGGGAGCAACTCCCATCACCGGCGCACAAGAACACATTGTGCACCGTGACCACCCCATGGACCAAACCAGCACATGGGCGCCAGACGACCCCGTGTCTAGTCACCCTTGGTCCCCCTGGGACCGGTCAGGTCAGTGGCCCGGCAGCCTACCACTTTTCGGCCGCAGAGGATAGGGAGAGCGGCCAACGAAATACCGACACTCCTCCTCCCCTGCGGCCCCACCGCGTCCGCCATCAGACGGTGGCGACCCCGTCAAGGCCGCGGAAGGTAGGGAGAGCGGCGCACCGCAATACCGGCACTCCTCTCCCGCCGCGGCCTCCAACCCTCAGCCGCGATGCCTCCCATACGACATCGCGGCCCGCCTCAGTTTCGATGTCGCCAAGCGGCACCGCAACCTACCTGTTGGCCGCTACGTCGTCGACTTCCTGGAAAAAGCCCTGACGAGCGGCCCCTCCTCGGGTTCCTCTTCGCTTCACCGTGGGTGACCAAGCCACTGCTACTGAGCCCCCCCGCCTCGACAATGCGGGAACCCCCGGGGGGGGGGGGGGGGGGCGCTAATATACCTAAACATCACTTTTATTCCCACGAAAGAATAATATGGACATGCCTTTCAGAATCCCTTCTGTTCGTATAAAATACAATAAATTAGTCGATTCGATCACTAATCTGTTAGATAGATAAATCAATATCCACTACTTGACCACATTATGCACATAATAATTTAACATACAACCTAATACCGACTTGTAAACTGCAAAAAACGTAAGAAAGTATGAATTTTGCGGGCTACCCTGACGCTTTCGCCTTAAAACGTTGCATTAGCTTTCAATTACAAATTCTCCTTTAAAACAGCCAAAATTACACACAGGAACTGCCCAAACTTATCATCGTTGTTACCAACCAAACTTGTGACATAACACAATCAATTCATGACAGGATTAGCCTTAAAGGAAGTGAGTGAACCCATATACATTACACGATCTATTGGTAGTCCGTCCGGGCCCGGATGTGACGCGGTGTGTTTACAAATTGAAGGTGCAGGTGACAGGTTGCTTGGGTGATTACAATGATAACCTATGCACTGGGTTACTTGATTAGAGTTGGTTCTTAGTCCTTCTTCGGCAGTTTGCGATTTTGGTCGCAATCTTGTACGGAAGTCTCAAGGAGCCATATCTTGAGCATTCCATACAATCTATATTATTAATTTATTTCACACTAAAATAAAGTTACAAAAATAATATCCTAACCAACTAAAACTATTAAAAAAAAACTAAAATATATCGTCGAAAAATTCATCCGCATCGCTGTCATCTGGTAATGTACCCAAGAGACTGGCGGCATTACCACGTTGTATGGCAATGCTTAGCCTCTGGCCAAGGTAAAAGCCTGCCCTTGGGTCACGGGAAGTGTCAACCAGCCGTTGGGAGACGTCCTTGAACAAAGCATGAGCACACGGACCCCACGGCCCGAGGGTTTCAACCCCAAACGGCTCGAAAATATAGTTACCGATAAGGTTATTATACTTCCGCCGCTTGAGGTTTTCCGCAGCCGCAGCAGCAGCGCCAGCACAGCACTCTGTGCCAGGAAGATGGGAAGGCGCAAGAGTATTGACACACGTTGCGTCCGTTATTTCAGGTAAATAATCCATACAAAATCATCAACGAGCTCGGTGGCCCGGATGATGGCAATAGGCACTCCCCGTATTCCATGGGACTGGCGAAATCATCTGCTTAGCCTGTTCCCAACTATGTTGGGGTCGGGATGCAGCTGAATACCAGTATTTTACATGGAGCGACTACCTATCTGACCTCAACCTGTAAGACTGGTTGATTGACTTGGGCTTCGGACGACCCGTAACGACTGTCAAAGATTCACTAATGACAGCCGGGACGTGCGGAGGGATCTTGGTATGTAAAGATGGTCACCCATCCATGGACCGACCGCGGCAAGCGTGGCTTAACCTGATCGATCGACCCGTGCGGGTGTTGTTACTTAGCCACAGGCCCCACTGGCGAAATGTGGGTGTACTATAAGTACTATCGGAGAAACGAACATCTATACACCATAAGGACTATTCTTGCTTGTAGCGCTCGGCGGCTATAGTATCTCTTGCTAACAGATGCGGTCATTGTGTGCATGGGATTTTGTTTTCAAATTGGTCAGGTGTAAGTTTCTTCGATATTACCCCTCTGCCTGACTCTTCGGGGATTACAGATATGATGTTCTGTTATAAAAACAATAATTATACAACAAAAAACAATGCTTCCTATCATTGTCCCAAATGCAGAGGACTATATTACAACAAAAAGACAATTAGGGATATTAAACAATAGTAGGAGCACAATGGTGCCGATTCTCTTGTTCAATAACTAAGCTAAAATTAGAGAATCGCTATCTTTGACTAACAGGCAGCGCGAGAAAAGGACGGCTATAGCTATGAACTAAGTTAGAGATGTCAAATTATTTTACGCCTTGCGCGCTTCACCGTTTTTCTCCGTGTCGACATGTTTTTCTAGGGTCGATCCATCGGGTTAAGCTACGCTTGCCGGGGTTGGTCCGTGGATGGGTCTTTACATACCGAGAGTCCTGCCTGCCTCAGAAAGCACGTTAAGCCGTTGGTCGCGGCTGCCATTCGTGGATTTTTTACAGTCGTTACGAGTTCTCAGAAGTCCGAAAGGCTGACAACCAGTCTTACCAGGGGATATAGTATTACCCAGTAACTGGGTTGTGTTGGTCAGATAGGCAGTCGCTCCATGTTAAATCTGGTATTCAGCTGCATCCGGTTAGAGTGGAAGCCAACCCCAACAGAATTGTGAAAAGCCTAGACAGAGATAGATTGAGTCCTGTGAGAGATAGCGCCCAGTTTCAATAACCTTATCTACCAGTGATACCCATATCGCTAATATACTTTTATACTTATCGTCAGGAAGCCAAAATGCCTGCAGATTAATGTTATCAAAATGGGAAAAAGGATGATGTTTTGGCATCATAAATGTACCTAAATTCCTACATCTAATTTTGGGCGTGTCATGTGTGGGCCAAAATTATTTTACTCATGGTGATATTAGTTCATTTTCGACAATCCACTGTAGCCATGTATTAAACTAACCCATTCAAAAAGTGTTTTGCCACTGCAGAGGTAATATAAAGTAACTGAGCATGATTTAATATAATGTGTGCTGTCTTATCTAATACATTTAAAATCATCTTCAGCTGAATTTTAATAACAAAAACGTTGACGTCAAGCAAATAGGTGTGTAATTACGTTTGCTTAGTCCTGTCGTTACAAAATAAGATTACAGAAAGCTTACTCCAACAAAACATACTCCACGGGTCATGTGAGACTGATGTTAAATGCTCTGAACCTTTACCCTGTTGCTATCTATTGATTTGACATCATTTTTCATGGTTCTGTACCAAAATGGTAAAAAGGAACCCTTATGGTGCGAATCAGACTGTCTGTCTGTCTGTCCGTCTGTCACAGCTGGATATTTCAAGAACTACTAATGCTATCAACTTAAATTTTGGAATAGTTTTAGACGACATTAGCTCAACTATTTTGCAAATATGATTTTTTTTTTTGCAACAGGGACTGAAAGGGAGTCTTAAAAATTTGAAGTGGGGCTACTAAGGCATGTGGGGTATCATATAAAAGAGCGCTGTTTGCACATTTTCAATCATTTTTTTTTAGGCCGAATAGTCTTCAGGTAATTAATTTGTAATTTAATTACCTGTTACTGTACATTGTTAGACTATTATGTCTTCACAATTGTGAGTTAACATTTCTTTCTCTCTCTTTCTTCCGTCATAATGATGGATTTGATCCACCCAACTTCTCAACTTACGTTTTGGTATGCAGGATCGTCCAGTGAACCTTCTGCTCCTTCCATCTTGTTGTCTATGCTATGTTTGCTAACTGGCACCAGTCTCTATGCCAAGGTCAGCCGGCTCTCCGGACTGCCAGCATTGTCTATTATAATTAAAAGGTAATTGCTGTTTAACTTGAGGAACGGAACACAAAAAGTTTTGTTCACGTTTGTCGGCGTGATGCGATTCGAAAAGTATGCGGGTATGTTAGTTCCAAGTCTTTTTCTCTTTGGTGATGTGGAAAATAGAAAAACGAACTTAAATACGCAATAGTTGGAGTTAAGTGGGTTGTGGAGAGTTTTATACGAAGGATTAACTGAGAAGGTTATGAACAAAAAGTGATAAATTACATGTTTGCTTTTTTCATCACTTTTTTAATTTGTCATTTGATTACACGTTTTAACATGGCAAGGGTGGATAGAAACCAAGGTGTAGAGTAGAAAAAATTAAACTAAAAAAATATTTGGGAAAATGATAAAAGTGTTAGTGTAGAAGCAAGTGAGCAAGATATTATTAGTTATATTATTAGTTATATTAAAGAAAAAACAAATGAAGTTGTATCGTTAAAAATGATAAAAATGAAAAAGTCGAGGAACTATAATGCGTTTAAGTTGTTTGTTTCGAAGAATAAACTAGAACTGTTTTTAAATGACAATTTGTGGCCTAACGGCATAACATTTAGACGCTTTATGCGATTTATGTATAGTAATAAACGCGAATCAGCTATTACAGAATGATAATGATTTTTGTGTGTTAATATCGATTGAAAGTTTGTTATAGTTTAAAAGCCGTATTGTTATGAACAAACACCAAAACAAGTACTCAAAGTTTTTTAGCTTCAATTGTAAATGTATTAAGCGCTCAATTGATAGTGTAAGAGATATTTGTAAGATGTCTGATGTAGTGGCCCTCCAGGAGACATGGCTTCTCCCGCATGACATACCTTTATTAGGAACTATAAGCGACGATTTTGAGTATACCGGTAAGTCGTCTGTAGATACATCTGCGGGTCTACTTGTAGGCAGACCATATGGGGGAGTGGCCATTCTTTGGAGGAGGGGTATGTTTGAAACCGTTTCCGTGTTGGAGTGTGCAAGTTCTCGGTTGGCTGCCATCAGGGCTTCTGTCGGCGGGCGCTCAATTATTGTTATCTCAGTGTATATGCCAACAGATTGTTCTGACAATTTACCTGTTTTTACTGAGGTCTTAGGTGAGATCAGTGCTATTGCCGCTAGCGGAGATGTTGAAAGTATATATATCCTGGGTGATTTTAATGCGCACCCTCAACAACTATTTTTTAGGGAATTGTTAAGTTTTTGCGCTGACCAATCGTGGATTTGTGCCGATATAGAAAAGCTAGGGTATGAAGCAGATATATACACTTTTATGAGCGATGCTCATGGGTGTAAAAGATGGCTTGATCACTGTGTTGTGTCACTATCGGCGTGGCAAACCATTGTTGGGGTAGGTATAAAAGAGGACGTATACGTGTCAGATCATCTACCGTTATACGTTGAGTGTGATCTTAACATGGTAAGGCCAAAACTGGCATCACATAACAGTCCGCGCTCTGGAGTAATCTGGGGGGAGAGGGAGGAATCTCAAGTTGTAGAATATCGTAGACTGTGTACTGAGAGATTGCGTGGCCTTGACTTTCCTCAAGAGTTCTCCAGGTCTGCGTATGGGACATGTAATTTAATGGAGCACAGAATTATTTTGGATGATTTATATAGCGAAATTGTTAATACATTGAGCACCGCTGCAGAACAAACACATCAAACGGGTAGACATAGGCCAAAAAAGGGGAAAGTGCTATGTGGCTGGAATAAACATGTGCACGATTCTTACCGAAGGGCCAGGCTTAAATTTGATATATGGGTACGGAATAACCGTCCAACGTCTGGAATATTTTTTGAACAAATGAATGAGGCACGTAAAATATTTAAGGGGCGCCTTAAGTGGTGCCAGAAAAATCAGGATCAGATCAAGATGGACATAATAGCTAAGCAGAGGGCAACCAATAACTTTAGTAAATTTTGGAAATCTACAAATAGTCTAAATACTCGGCCTGGCCTACCAGTAAGCGTTGGAGGGAAAGGAGATCCAGAGGGGATTGCTAACATGTTTAGGGAGTTGTTTGAGGTGCAGTCTCCCCTTGGTCCCTCAGTTGAGATGTCAGGTGCTGGGTCCGCCAGTCCGGGGGTGCAACCATTAGTATATGTTACAGCTGAACAAGTGAGAAATGTAATTAGAAATATGAAGAGAGGAAAATCCCCCGGGCATGACGGACTCAGCATCGAGCATTTCAAATATGCGGGGGTGCATCTACCGAGGGTCCTGTCTCTATTGTACACAATGTGTATGAGTCATGCCTATCTGCCCGCTGAGCTTATGAGGACAATAGTAGTGCCCATTGTTAAAAATCGAATAGGTGATATCTCTGATAAAGGCAACTATCGTCCTGTCTCTCTCGCAACTACGATTGCCAAAGTTTTGGACAGTATTCTTGATTCATGCTTAAAAGAATACCTGCATATGCATGATGCACAGTTTGGTTTCCAGTCCAAATTGTCGACAGAGAGTGCGATCTTAAGTCTCAAGAATACTGTCCAATACTATACTGACCGCAGAACCACGGTGTATGCCTGTTTCCTGGATCTCTCCAGAGCTTTCGACCTAGTGTCATATGATGTGCTCTGGAGAAAGCTAGGGGACAGGAGTATACCACCGGGAGTTCTCAGAATTATGCAGTATTGGTATGCAAACCAAACAAATATTGTGAAATGGTCAACAACACTCTCTGATCCATATAGGTTGGAGTGCGGTGTGAGACAGGGGGGTCTGACGTCTCCTAGACTCTTCAACCTATATGTGAATGATCTTCTGGTCGAGCTCAGTAGCATGCGAGTCGGATGCCGAGTGGGTGGTGTGACCATTAATAATATCAGTTACGCGGACGACATGGTGCTGCTGGGTCCGACTGCGGGATCGATCAAGGAGATGTTGAGAGTATGCGAGAACTATGCAGCTACACACGGACTCGTTTATAATGTCAAAAAGAGTGAATACATGGTTTTTGGGGCCGCTGGTAAGGCCCCCGATTATGTACCAAGCTTTACTCTGAATGGCTTGAGTATAAGGCGAGTAAATAATTTTAAGTATCTGGGGCATATACTTACCGACGACCTTAAGGACAATGTGGATATAGAGAGGGAGCGCAGGGCACTGGCGGTCAGAGGGAATATGTTGGCGCGCAGGTTCTACCGTTGTACTAATCAGGTTAAAATAACTCTTTTCAAAGCTTACTGTCAGGGTATGTACACGGGGAGTCTGTGGGTCAGCTTTACCAAAAGATCGCTGGAGGTCCTACGCATCCAATATAATAACGTTTTCAGAATGCTGTTGGGACTGCCCCGTTTTTGTAGCGCATCAGAGATGTTTGCGCTGAATCGAACTGACGACTTTTATGCGGTCATTCGACGAAAAATCTCGTCTTTAATAACAAGACTGCGGGACAGTGACAACAGTATTCTGAGGACAGTGGCGGAGAACATCTACTCTCCTATTCTGAGACGTTTTGTGGGGGTGATGAGTGAGTAAAGTTGTTTACTTTCGCTTGTGTGTCGCCCTCATGAAACGATCTCAAGTAAACATGTTTTTTAAACTATTATTATTATTATTACTTTACTAACATTAGTTAATAAGCCATTTACTAACACAAGGGATCTTATGTTGTCCGAAATAAAGCATTATTATTATTATATCGAATTATATTATTATTTTTGTTTTATGGTAGAATAACATCAACACTCGAAACCTAAGGTCCAACACCAATTTACTGTTCAGCTCGGTCGAATCACTGTCTCATAAGATACAGGCCATCCCTAGTTTAGGAGACAGGATTTAATAATTGTTAATATAGACTATTATTTTTCTCCCTTTGTGTCTTAAGTCTTAGCATGTAACTAGTATACAACTCTATGTCTATGTATATCTTGGATCAATAAATTATTTATTATTATTATTGTTTTTTTACATTTCTCGGGACCCTGGGGTCCCGGACCTTTGGAAGGCGTACGAGGAGCCGAAGCCAACTCGCAGAGGTCCCTCAAATAATTTTAAATGATAAGGAGGCACCAACCGACGACTATCCCTGTATGCACTTGCAAGTGCACCCAAGCACAACCCCCGGTTGGTGCAGGACTATTGTTGTGTGTGGAAACAAAACATATTGGGCTATGGGTCTGGGTGGCTAATGTGGATTGGGTTACTTGAACTATGGAAGAACTATGTCCCCTGCCTGACCAATGTTATATTATACACGGATAAAATGGCAGGGGGTGACTTGCACACTCAATAATGGGCCCCCGGAAACGGCCGCTAGCACATAGTGACGTAGCGACAAGGGGGCAACAATTCCTGAGATGCTTGAGGAGTGGAGAGGTATCCCACGGCTATCAGGACAATCCCGGAAGTACGGTTAAGATCCCTACCAGCACCTTACTGGAATACTTCCTTCCTCCGAGCACGTTTGCTCTTGCGAATCTCCACTCAATCCGGCCAATAAAGGCAAGAAAGAGGTGGGAGCTCTGTTCCTCGTCAGTGTTCACTCCAGCCGGCCAATAAAGGCAAGCTAGAGATGAGGACAAGATTTCTCTCGGGAGATAGGGGGTCCGTGGGGTCGCTACTGCCCAACAGCTCGCCACATGCTGCCCTGCGGGTTTCTGTATCTCTCTTAGTCTGGCTCCTCATCTTAGACCCGTTCCGGCAAAGTAAACTCTACCGGCACAGACTAAAATTTGGAGCGCGCAAGCCCCACCACGACGTCAACGTAGAGATACAGCGGTGGGGTTATTATTATTATTATTATCAATTTATCACTTTTGTTCCTAACCTAACCTCAAATATTATCTGTGTCATTGTGCGCGTAGTATCGGTGAGGAGTACAGATGATACCTAAAATTAATCATCGTAGTAAAAAACCGGCCAAGTGCGTGTCGGACCACGCACAATGAAAGGTTCCGTAGTTGTAGTAGTAGTTCATCCCAACTACGGAACATTGTACCTAGTTGAAAAACATGTTCTCCTATAGGTACGATCGATTCTGCAACTGCAAATGTAAGTTTGTAATCGCAAAATATATTTTTTATTGGATAACACTACAAATTATCGATTTTCGGAGTTGTTCTGTTACTTGTGCTGTGAGACCTTGCTTCTTGACAAACATGATTCTAGGTCAACGGGAAGTATCCTATAGGTTTTGATTTACTTGCGAGTATCAATATAATCATCATTATCATCAGTCTCCTGCCCTTGTCCCAATTTATTTGGGGTCGGCGCAACATGTCTTTTTCTTCCATACTTCTCTATTAGTCGTCATCTCGGTAGTCACTCCCTTTCTGGCCATATCATCTTTCACACAGTCCATCCATCGTTTCTTTGGTCTTCCCTTACTCGTATAGCCCTCTACGTTCATACTCAACACTTTCCTGACGACATTTTCCTCATTCCTCCGCATCACATGACCATACCATGACAACCGATTTCCACACAACTTTTCAGTCACCGGTGTCACTTTCAGACTTCCTGTTACATACTCATTTCCTATTCTATCCATTCGCATAATACCACACATCCCTCTGCGAGTATCAATATAATATGTCGCATAAATGGGAATATTTTTATTGCGTTGACTTTAATTTCATTTTTTTACAGTTATTTTGGTATTTACTCATAAAAATTGACAGTACTTTAATGTAGAATATTGTCAATTTTTTATGAGTAAATATCAAAATAACGGTAAAAATAGCATAAATCAATCTGCCTAGCCTTTTCCGAACAATGTTGGGGTCGGCTTCCAGTCTAATCGAAGCCGACCCCAACACTACTGGTACGCATGACAGCCGGGACCAACGGCTTAACGTGCTTTCCGAGGCACGGAGGAGTCTCGGTATGAAAAGATGGTCACCCATCCACAGACCTACCCCGGCAAGCGTAGCTTAACCTGATGGATCGACCCATGCAGCTGTTATTACATAGCCACGAGCATAAAATAAAATATAATAATATAATATAATATAATAAATAAAATAGCATACATATTATACTTATAAATACCAACGATATAAAGTGTGTATTAAAAAACAATAGTAATTTGATTTAAAGGTATTAAAATAATCGCGATAAACCTGTAAAAATGCGACGTTGCCAGCCCGCGCGGAATAAAAGCTCTCAACATCCATATTCTCCCAATGTTTTTATGTGCTTTTTGGAGAAATACGATCCACCACCAAATATCGTATGGAGTCCCGGAATTCCTAAAGTACTCTTGAAGACAATACTGGGATGGGAACATGCCATTTTCTTGCATCGCATTATTGCAGCGAGAATGTCTCAAAAAATGTACTTTTAAAAAAGTAAAAACCGAGTTCAAAAACCTAAAAAGAAAAAAATAACTTTCATAAAAATACTTAAGTTAAGTTTCATAAAAATAGGTAAGTTTTGACGGTGAGATTTTTACAGAATAGACCGGCAGCTTCTGAAGTCGGCGCCAAGTTAAGTTGTATTGAAGAATTGAAGACACCGACTTCACAATGTCTTCACAGTGCACCTGCCATGTTTTCTCTCTGCATCACGCTAAGGTTGATTGGTAGAAAATGCTCAGGCATTAAATCCGCCTTTGTATGGTATTTAGTTTTCACTTGTGCATAAAGTTTAATAAATAAATCAATGTTGACAATATCTAACACTTTATAAGATCTGCGATCGCGCAGCATTTATGTAATTAGGTATATCTATCGACATACTGATATGGGCGAATTGCGTCACTTGTGGTCGCTAAGTGGGCAGGTGTACCAGTTATTTTCCAGACAGACTTTTAGCATAGTATTCTTAGCGTCCATCCATTTCGTTGACATCCTTTCTCACGTTGCTTCATTCGAAATTAGGTAGTTTTCATAAATCCATGAGTTTCGGTGTCATGTAAACGCACCCACGACACAATAATTCAGTGTTTACAAAACACGGACTAGGTATTACTAAACATCTCTACCTGCCAAGCCTTTTCCCAACTATGTTGGGGTCGGCTTCCAGTCTAACCGGATGCAGCTGAATACCAGTATTTTACATGGAGCGACTGCCTATCTCACCTCCACAACCCAGTTATTGGGTAATACGATACCCCTTGGTAAGACTGGTTGTCAGACTTTCGGGCTTCTGACGACCCGTAACGACAGTAAAAGATCCACGAATGACAGCCGGGACCAACGGCTTAACGTGCTTTCCGAGGCACATTACTAAACATCTCTACCATTTTACTATAATAAACAACAAAATACTGATAAATTAAAATAGTACTCCAGACCGAATTTCGGGATTATTCCGATCTGTCACCCTGCTTTGTCACCTTAGAGGAACAGATCGGGAAAAAAAATTGTTAGCAACGAGAGGTCAGTTCGAACTTTATGTACTCCTTGCTAACAGTGGGACAGATCAATTTTTTTCCGATCTGTTCCTCTAAGGGGACAAAGCAGAGTAGGTTTCGGTCATAGCGACCAATCTCAGCGGAGAACAGCAGATTTTTTTTTTTTGTGAATGGCATCTCGCAGGTCAAGTGCTTTACAGGACTTTCCTGTGGGTGCCTTGATAAAGTCTCCAGCCAGGGCATAAAACTTATAAACTAAGCGACTACGAGGTTCCCTGTGGGATACGTCACTGACGGGAGGACAGCAGGGGACAGACTGGATCGGATTACAAACGGACACCATTCGGCGCAGGAGATATTAAGTGCACAAGTGTGGGCGTAGACACAGGTGCAGTCTCTCTTCCCTCACTCTCATCATAATCCGATGGGACGTCAATCGGACACGTTCGGAGAGAGATCAGGGCGTAGGTGTGCTTTCCGAGGCATGGCCCGTCCGGGCTGTTACTAAGAAGTTCCTAATGGATAAACCCAAAAACACTTTGCCCTGCACCAGGGGCTGCAGTCTCGACATAGATAGCGATCGCTTTACTACCGAATTCTGTCGCAAAGTCCTAAAGGGGTCTCTAGACGGCAAAATTGCTTGACAAGTAAGTGATTTTTTTCGTGCTTGTCAAGCAATTTAGACCGGGAACCCTTTAGGACTTTGCGACCGAATTCGGTCGTATAGCGATCGCTATTTAAGTCGAGACTGCAGCCCCAGGTGACCACCAGGTTAGGTGCACCAATACATACTGTCGTCATAAGGAAAAAAGACGTATCTGACATTTTTTTCGAAATAGAGTTATTTACATATTCGGAATCAGCAAATAAAATACGCGTCTACCAGTATTTTTATATTGGCGTAAACTTAACGAAATCGTATTAATTCTTACTATTAAAAGACGCATCTGCTTTTGTATTTTGTACATTACACACGACAAAATATTATTTTCCCCATTTCAATATTTCTGTAGATACGAGTACGTCCTTTTTGCTTACGGTGGTAGTATAGGTGGTAATAGAGGGGCTTGTGGCTAAGTAATAACATCGGCACGAGTCGATCGATCAGGTTAAGCTCAGGACCACGCTTGCCGGGGTTGGTCTGTGGATGGGTGACCATCTTTACGTACCAAGACCCCTCCGTGCCTCGCAAAGGAAAATAAATATAATCTGGTATCTTTTCTAGCCACATCATCTTTCACACAGTCCATCCATCGTTTCTTTAGTCTTCCCTACTTGTATAGCCAACATTCATACTCAAAACTTTCCTGACGACATTTTCCTCATTCCCCCGCATCACATGACCATACCATGACAACCGATTTCCACACAACTTTTCAGTCACCGGTGTCACTTTCAGACATACTCATTTCTTATTCTATCTTCTCACATAAACTAAACTTATCAGTATGCTAAGTTAAACCTCACCTACTAAGTAAATACCTCCATATCTTATATCAACAACAACTTGTGGTGTTTGCACGTGTATGCCAACCATTACCTCTTTGTATACGAGCACAGTCGGATAATTTTATTCGTAAATACTGGCAATTAACACATGCTTTGTTTACTAGTTGGGACTTATGTGGTTTATGTCCTTGTGGTAACCTAGCTCCATCACAAACAACAGCCGTAGGTATTTGTATAGCCAACCTCGTGATTGCTTTAAGGCTCCCGCAGACAGGCGCGACGCGATACTGGTAGAACAATCTAGAGTTACTAGCTGTCGCGTCGCATGTTTTTGTGGGAACCTTTACTTTATTTTATTGACTATAGTCGCAAGTCTGAGGAGCTCGTGGCTAAGTAATAACAGCCGCACGGGTCGATCCATCAGGTTAAGCTAGGCTTGCCGGAGTTGGTCTGTGGATGGGTGACCGTCTTTTCATACCGAGACTCCTCCGTGCCTCGGAAAGCACGTTAACCCGTTGGTCCCGGCTGTCATACGAGGATCTTTAACAGTCGTTACGGGTCGGCAGAAGCCCGAAAGTATTAACCAGTAACTGGGTTGTAGAGGTCAGATAGGCAGTCGCTCCTTGTAAAATACTGATATTCAGCTGCATCCGGTTAGACTGGAAGCCAAATCCAACATAGTTGGGAAAAGGCGTGGCAGATTTAACTATAATCGCAAGTCTTACTGCTGAATATGAGGTGAAGTCCTGGGTTTGATTCCCGACTCGAACAAAGTTTTATTGGGTTTTCCAACTGGAATTTCTCAGTAGCAGCCTGGAGTCTGGATTTGTGCCTGGTAGATGGCAACAGGCTCACCCTCTATTACATAGGACTTACATATAACTGGCGAATTGTGGGTGTACTTATAGGTACTCCTCTGCCAAACCAGTTTAACATATCGTCGTTGCGACTTTAAGACCTCTTATGTGTCACTTTTGGCAAAATCACTTTTTTACGCCAGCCGATTCTACATTTTGAAGCTCTATCGAATGCAAAAACTCTCATGTGTTCATAACATTTTGATCACGTTTATTGTAGTCGTCTTATCACACCAAAATTAAACTAAGGATCTAGTATTTATTAATTAATTAAGTAAATCTGACGTTGTACTTTCTTTTATATTGTCTTCCTATGTTATGTGTAGCTCTTAATTATCTCTCAATGTAACAAACAAAAAGTTAGTTTATTTTAAATCACTTCAAGATAATTGTTATAATTTTGCATGTATTTTCTATTTATGTTTAAGCTGTGTACTTCTTTAAGTGACAAATTCACCATACTAATAGATATACAATAAGTTATTTTATTTAATATGTTATTAGTGAATGAGTCGTTGGAGTACCTATATATAAATAAATAAATGTGTAGGTATACGACTTTTGAATCGTAATTTGCTTACAAACTTCAAGATCTCCAATGTCCTTGCTAATTAAAACTGATAGACGGTTTTTATCGATTTTCTCACAAAACTGATTTTTAAGAAGAAGAAGATAAGAGGTTAGGATAAGAGGGAGTTGCAACGACGATATTATGCTTTGTTTACTAGGTGAGACTGATGTGGTTTATGTCCTTGTTGTGCTCACCTGCGCCACATTCAACAGCCATAAGCATTTGTACCTATTTTTATGTTAGGTTGTTATGTCCGAGAACGTTACAAAATGGCTACTTTTCAAGCTACAAATGTTCCAGTATAAGTCAGCTTATACAGCTAAATACCCTTTCATTGTACAGAAATCCTTTACAATGCGAGATCGGCTTATACTGGATTTGTATAGCTTGGTATGTAGCCGTGTATCTTTTGGCGCTTGTGTGACATTGACTCTTTTCAATGGCGCTGTTGCTAAACACTTGACCGACAAGTGTCTAAAAGAACACCATAGGTCATGTAAGGTCATGTCAATGTGTGTTGTAAGCCCGCGGTCGCCATTGAATGAATGAACCTGAAATCGCGAGAAAAAAATCAGCTGTTAGTACATTTTGACGAATTGTGCCAACATAAATGTACTGAACAGCTGATTTTTTTTTCGCGATTTCAGGTTTGGTCCCATAGTAAAAGTTGTTCATATTCATGGGTAGAACACCCTGTGAAAGTTTAGTTAATGATTTAAAAATAGCCCTGTATACAGGGTTATTGGTAAAACACCAACAACCTCTTAAGGGGTCATTGTACTCATCATTATGAACAACTTTTACTATGGGACCAAACCTGAAATCGCAAAAAAAAAACAGCTGTTCAGTACATTTTGACGAATTATGCGAACATAAATTTACTGAACAGCAGATTTTTTTTTTTCGGGATTTCAGGTTTGGTCGCATAGTATAAGTTGTTCATAATGCTGAGTACAATGACCCCTTAAGAGGTTGTTGGTGTTTTACCAATAACCCTGTACTTATATAAATATATGATATACGTTTAGTAAATAATAATAATAATTGCTTTATTTTCAGGCAACTAAGGGCCCATAGATAAAATACATAAAATAATCATACAAAAAAAATAATAATAATCTAATACATAATAAAAACATCAGTACAAAATCTATTTACTACGTTGGTGCGGCGACGTATTGCGCTGAATTGTGGTGTCATGTAGCCTTCCGCGAAAACGCCGATACACGACACCCGTCGGCCAAAATTCTTCCTTCATGAAAGTTTCCAGGTGATGAGTCGGAACCCGCACCACAAAAGATTTGAAGTTAATCATATGGCGCGACTCCCAACTTTTCGACTCTTAATGTGATGTACTCCACGTAAAGATTTCAAAGATTTTTCTTACGCACCCTTGGGGTACGCGAGACATTTGAGGGGTTAACCTTTCGTATGCCGTAATTACAGAAACAAAAAAGAGATAACGTTTTTCTCCCCGTAAACATAGTTTAATTTTCATAATTTTTGGCAATGTTGTAGGTATAATAAAAAACTAGGTCCGTACGTTTTTATTATAATGAAATATTGCATACGATATAAGTTATTAGCATCTAAATATTTTTGACAATAATATTTCATTTTTGACATAAAAACATCCTCGAGCATTTTTATTTTTTTAAGTTAAATTAAATTGAATAACTAAAAACGAAAAACTTACAGACCTTGATTGAAGTGTACTGAATGTAATGAGACTAAAATTGTCTCATTTCGTAAAGGTTTAGGGGAGTGAAAACGTTATCGCCCGAAACAATATTTATGTAGATAATAGGGATGATGACTAAAAAATGTTTTTTTGTCCGTCATGTAGATTATTAAAATATATTGGACACGTATTTTTTCTTTTTCTACGTAATCAAAAGATTACGGCGATACATTGAGTTAAAATGTGACATGACGTCACGTCTTCGTAGATTTTATACGTAGAAGTGACGTAGCAAGCCCCCACTCCCGAACTTTAATGCGAGTTATTTAAGTCATTTTTTATTAATATGATAAAGCAAAAAATACGTATCTAATATTTTTTTATTATCTGACTCACGGACTAAATAGAATTTCTTTTTTTTACCCAGGCATCATCCCTATTGTATGAAATGTAGGTAATTGCCTCCAAAAATCGCGCCGCGTATCGGCACTTCACAACTTCGTACTACGTGTTTATTCAGCATAAACAAGATGCACATTACAAAAAAAGATATAAAATTCAAACACTAATAAAAAGTAGCCAAAAGCCGCGAAAACACCACGTAAAATTTTGACAATGTTGTCAATTGCTTGATGTCAGGGCAGTCCACAATTTAATGGTCACACCAAGACCAAAGACAATACATATTGCGTAATTACTCTATGTTGCGACTTGCAAGATTAGCAAATAACAATAAACAAACAAAACAAAATGCCGATTGCAGAGTGGACATTATCTACTTTTGTAACAAATAACAATAGGTCCTCTAGCATGCGGCCTTCTGCAGTAAGTATCGAAAAGATCCACTCCGGTTAAAATACCTGAGAGATCGGGAATAAGAACCAGGCTTAGTATTAGAAACAGTCATAAATTATCCCGTTTTCTCCTCTTTGACCGGTGACCGGGCGACCTACACGTTTGTCACCATTTTCACTGTAATAAACTTCACCGTTTTGTAGAGGCTATATAATAAAATATTTAATGAGGATCTATGAATGGCCTTCGGTTAAATAAAATAGATAACGTATAAGCTGCATATTTTTGAGTATGCTCGAGGGGCTCGTGGCTAACTAATAACTGCCGCACCTACATTAAGGCGAAAGCGTCAGGGTAGCCCGCGAAATTCAAATTTTCTTACGTTTTTTTTAATAAAAATAGTATTAAGTTGTATATTAAATAAAGCATAATTCGCGGCCGTTACAAATATGTATTTACAGAATTGTAATCATTAAAATCAGTACCTAATACAACTCCTTAAGTTAGCATAATCCTCAAATGACAAGATTTCATGAAATAGTCATTCATCAGGATTACCTGGTCTTAAAGAGTTGTATTGATCACTTTAATGATTATAATTTATGTAAATACATACTTGTTACGGCCGCGAATTACATTTTGATCAACGTACAACCTACTACTGACTTGAAAATTGCAAAAAAGGTAAGAAAATTTGAATTTCGCGGGCTACCCTGACGCTTTCGCCTTAAAATAAAACCTCAGCAAATCTGCTTAGAAAAACAATTAAATAATGTTATTCTCAGCGGCGACTCAACAATGCGTCTTATCTTATGTAAACGAATACCTACATAATTGTATGTAATGGACGCTCTTTTACACGAACAATGGCGGAAACAGTGTTGAGATGTAACACTGAGATGAAGACCATAGTATCTTTAGATTTTATAATGATAGTTAGGAAGACTGTGTCGTTATTATAGTGGTCGCAAACTCGACTGTTAATCGCGGAAACTGTGTAGTAGTTATAGTGGTCGCCAACTCGACTGTTGATCGCTGAAGACTGCGTCGTTGTTATAGTGGTCGGAAACTCGACTGTTGATCGCTGAAGACTGCGTCGTTGTTGTAGTGGTCGCAAACTCGACTGTTAATCGCGGAAACTGTGTAGTAGTTATAGTGGTCGCCAACTCGACTGTTGATCGCTGAAGACTGCGTCGTTGTTGTAGTGGTCGCAAACTCGACTGTTGATCGCTGAAGACTGCGTCGTGGTTATAGTGGTCGCAAACTCGACTGTTGATCGCTGAAGACTGCGTCGTTGTTGTAGTGGTCGCAAACTCGACTGTTAATCGCGCAAACTGCGTAGTAATTATAGTGGTCGCCAACTCGACTGTTGATCGCTGAAGACTGCGTCGTGGTTATAGTGGTTGCAAACTCGACTGTTAATCGCGGAAACTGCGTAGTAGTTATAGTGGTCGCCAACTCGACTGTTGATCGCTGAAGAATGCGTCGTGGTTACAATGGTCGCAAACTCGACTGTTGGTCGCTGAAGACTGCGCGTGGTTATAGTGGTCGCAAACTCGACTGTTGATCGCTGAAGACTGCGTCGTTATTGTAGTGGTCGTAAACTCGAATGTTAATCGCGGAAACTGTGTAGTAGTTATAGTGGTCGCCAACTCGACTGTTGATCGCTGAAGACTGCGTCGTTGTTGTAGTGGTCGCAAACTCGACTGTTGATCGCTGAAGACTGCGTCGTTGTTGTAGTGGTCGCAAACTCGACTGTTGATCGCTGAAGACTGCGTCGTTGTTGTAGTGGTCGCAAACTCGACTGTTAATCGCGGAAACTGTGTAGTAGTTATAGTGGTCGCCAACTCGACTGTTGATCGCTGAAGACTGCGTCGTTGTTATAGTGGTCGCAAACTCGACTGTTGATCGCTGAAGACTGCGTCGTTGTTGTAGTGGTCGCAAACTCGACTGTTAATCGCGGAAACTGTGTAGTAGTTGTAGTGGTCGCCAACTCGACGGTTGATCGCTGAAGACTGCGTCGTTGTTGTAGTGGTCGCAAACTCGACTGTTGATCGCTGAAGACTGCGTCGTGGTTATAGTGGTCGCAAACTCGACTGTTGATCGCTGAAGACTGCGTCGTTGTTGTAGTGGTCGCAAACTCGACTGTTAATCGCGGAAACTGTGTAGTAGTTATAGTGGTCGCCAACTCGACTGTTAATCGCGGAAACTGTGTAGTAGTTATAGTGGTCGCCAACTCGACTGTTGATCGCTGAAGACTGCGTCGTTGTTATAGTGGTCGCAAACTCGACTGTTGATCGCTGAAGACTGCGTCGTTGTTGTAGTGGTCGCAAACTCGACTGTCGATCGCTGAAGACTGTGTCGTTGTTGTAGTGGTCGCAAACTCGACTGTTGATCGCTGAAGACTGCGTCGTTGTTGTAGTGGTCGCAAACTCGACTGTTGATCGCTGAAGACTGCGTCGTGGTTATAGTGGTGGCAAACTCGACTGTTGATCGCTGAAGACTGCGTCGTGGTTATAGTGGTCGCAAACTCGACTGTTGATCGCTGAAGACTGCGTCGTTGTTGTAGTGGTCGCAAACTCGACTGTTAATCGCGCAAACTGCGTAGTAATTATAGTGGTCGCCAACTCGACTGTTGATCGCTGAAGACTGCGTCGTGGTTATAGTGGTCGCAAACTCGACTGTTAATCGCGGAAACTGCGTAGTAGTTATAGTGGTCGCCAACTCGACTGTTGATCGCTGAAGAATGCGTCGTGGTTACAATGGTCGCAAACTCGACTGTTGGTCGCTGAAGACTGCGCGTGGTTATAGTGGTCGCAAACTCGACTGTTGATCGCTGAAGACTGCGTCGTTATTGTAGTGGTCGTAAACTCGAATGTTAATCGCGGAAACTGCGTCGTGGTTATAGTGATCGCAAACTCGACTGTTAATCGCGGAAACTGCGTCGTTGTTGTAGTGGTCGCAAACTCGACTGTTGATCGCTGAAGACTGCGTCGTGGTTATAGTGGTCGCAAACTCGACTGTTAATAGCGGAAACTGCGTAGTAGTTGTAGTGGTTGCCAACTCCACTGTTGATCGCTGAAGACTGCGTCGTGGTTACAGTGGTCGCAAACTTGACTGTTGATCGCTGAAGACTGCGTCGTTGTTGTAGTGGTCGCAAACTCTACTGTTAATCGCGGAAACTGCGTCGTGGTTATAGTGGTCGCAAACTCGACTGTTAATCGCGGAAACTGCGTCGTGGTTATAGTGGTCGCAAACTCGACTGTTGATCCCCTGATCAACAGTCCAGTTTGCGACCACTATAACCACGCGAAACGCGGGAAACTGCGTCGTGGTTATAGTGATCGCAAACTCGACTGCTGATCGCTGAAGACTGTGTCGTTATTATAGTGGTCGCAAACTCGACTGTTGATCGCGGAAACTGCGTCGTGGTTATAGTGGTCGCAAACTCGACTGTTGATCGCGGAAATTGCGTCGTTGGTATAGTGGTCGCAAACGTGTCTGCTGAACATCAGGTTCTGACCTCAATTTCCAGGACGGTGACAGTGTTACTGGGTTTTCCATCAAGAATTTCTCAGTAGGAGCTTGTATTCTGAATTTGTAACCGTATGATGGCAATAAACTTGCCCCCTATTACAATTTGAACTTAAACATAACTTAAAAAATCAAAAACTCGACAGCGTAAAAGGTGAACTTTAAAAAAGATGGAAACAAGATGAACTATTTTGTCTCTAAACAATCTCATGCAGTCGGAGGCATCTTCTTAATTTTTAACCGACTTCCAAAAGGAGGAGGTTCTCAATTCGTCTGTATGTTTTTTTTTTTTTTGTATGTTTGTTACGCGATTAGATTAGACAGATGGACCGATTTAGAAAATTCTTTTTTTGTTTGATAGGGTATACTTCCGAGGTGGTCCCATATAAATTTTATTAACTTTGCTTGAGGAGTTTTTGAGTTAGCTTCAATAATGCGTATATTTCCCACTTATTTGATGTGGATGATGTGATGGTGTTTTAATAACTTCCTATCACTGTTATTTACATGGCAATATCTACAATTATTGTGCTCAATTATGTATTCGAATTTGTGTGGGGTAGGTTCCACAACTAAAACGTGAAAAATAAAAACTTTTTCGCAAAAAATAAAACCGACTTCCAAAACAAAACACTACAAAGTGAAAAATAACTTTAATTTCGGAAGTCAGTGGCAAAAAACGAAAATACAAAACCCAAGACACCGACTACCGAAATTAAAGTTATTTTTCACTTTTTAGTGTTTTGTTTTGGAAGTCGGTTTTAATTTTTGCGAAAAAGTTTTTTAACAATACCCCATTGGCACCAATTGCAGTCGGGTATTTTGATTTTTTAAATTTACTTTATTATTTTACCCTTTTTTGTGAGGAAGGGTTATTTTTGTCTCAGCTTTATGTAACGGTCGTCAAAATTATCTTTCAAAGCATTGAAAGTTTTGTGTTTGTCACTCGATTTTTTAAAAATCTTATTGAGAAGGAACTTCGTTCACACACACGTTTTTTTTTATCTTTTCTCACTCCAAATTACATTTAAACTTATAGTTTGTATATATATTTGTAATCACCTTTTAAGACCCTTTATTTTGATACCGCACTCGATAGGTTTGGGAGGTTTTTTTTTTTAAACATACATTTTGGCGCCAAAAATCCGCCATTTTGATTTTTTATAATTTTAATATACCCAGTCACACTCGCGAGACTTTTCTTTAACGACCTAATTATCGTTCATGAAAACCGGTCGAGCCGTTTAGGCTACAGGAGGTCACAATGGAACGGACAAACATACATACATACAGGTCAAAAAAACTTTTATGCAAAAAATAAAACGGACTTCCAAAACAAAACACTACAAAGTGAAAAATAACTTTAATTTCGGTAGTGGGTGTTTTTGGTTTTGTATTTTCGTTTTATGCCACCGACTTCTGAAATTAAAGTTATTTTTTTTTACTTTTTAGTGTTTTGTTTTGGAAGTCGGTTTTATATTTTGCTAAAAAGTTTTTATTTTTCAGTTTTTAGTTGTGGTAACTTCCCCACACCAATTCGAATACCACTACCAGCTATGTAAATAACAGTGATAGGAAGTTATTAAAACATCATCCACATAAACTAAGTGGGAAAAATACGCAAAACTACCCAAGCAAAGTTAATAAAATTTATATGGAATATATGGAACCACCTAGGAAGACCCTTTCAAACCAAAAAAGAATTTTCCAAATCGGTCCATCCGTCTTTGAGTAAACGCGTAACATACACATACAAAAAAAAACCGATGAATAAAATTGAAAACTTCCTCCTTTTTGAAGTCGGTTAGTAAAGCCTCCAGGCATAAAGGGCGTGCCCACTTACATATAGCCGTATATGTAGCCGTAACTCGAAGTCATAAATGATAAACGAGACCATCGAATGATCAGTTGTTGAGGTCGCTAACGAACCACATATTGTAATACCACTCATAAAAGACATTGTAATGAGTAGATTATGTCAATGATAAATAAAAATTAAATTAAAATAAATTGACTTTTACATGCAAATAAATAATTATATGAACTCATAGGTATAACCTGTCAGAAAGTAAGCTAATTCTGGAGAAAGAACATAAACATTGTCTTGAGTTAATCACAGCGACCAACTGATAAAATGGTATCTAATCTGAACCTAACTCTATACCTAATAGAACTATTTTCTGTATTTTTTTTTTTTTTTTTTTCAAAATTTTAGGCTCAGTAATTTCGGAGATAAGGGGGGAATGGTCAATTTTCGTTTATTTTCTTAAATAACTTTAAAACAATTTATTTTGAAATTATAAAAACATATTTGTGACCTGCACAGTAAGCCCTTTCATTTGATATGTCACACGGTACAGTTTGCAAAACTTTTTTTTAATTTTCTCATTGTCCCCCAACATTGACTCCCATATTCAAAATCATTTATTTACGTTACACATCCGTGTTTGGGTCACAGAAATTCATACGTGTACCAAATTTCAACCTAATCGGTCCATTAGATTTGGAGAAAATTGGCTGTGACAGACGGACAGACAGACACACAGACAGACACACGAGTGATCCTATAAGCCTAAGTAGGATCACTAAACGGAACCCTAAATATAATGAAACGCAATGATCTAATGCCAACCGTAAAAAAACAAGTGAACAGCCATGCATAAACAGTCCTTGAACTATCTGTGGCTGAAAAACTAAACAATATAACATAAGAAATAAAACTTGAGAAGACACGGATGTAAACTGTTTTTGTACCTACATTAATATGCTCATTAGCCGAGTATAATTTGGCAGTTAAATACGCGATGGTTTGTAAATTAACGAATTTCAAAATGGCGGTGGCGGTGCAAACATATTTAAGGAGATTTTATGATGTATTAATATGCATGTATGTATACCTACATATTTTAAGACCAATTGAAGGTAAATTCTATTGATGATTACAGCTTGGATATTGATTAATGTGATTTAGAGCCTCTGTTTTTTGACCTACAAGTTTGCCTTTTTGCATAGAGCTATTATTCATTCTGACAACTTTATGTACATATATGAACAATAGTCAATAGACAAACACGTGACTATGATTTTAGTTTTATATTTTTTTTTTTACGTTGTGCTTGTACTGAGTAATAACAGCCGCACGTGTCGATCGATCAGGTTAAGCTACGCTTGCCGCGGTTGGTCCGTGGAAGGGTGATCATCTTTACCCCTGTGCCTCGGATCTCAAAACAGATAGGTATCGAATCGCGTCACTACACTGACACGGCTCAAACACACACATACGCAAGGTTAACTGCGGGATTAATGAGTAATTAAACTGATTTTGATACTTTAGCAAGTTTGTTTATTTTATTAGATTTTTGTTCATATTTTTATTTGGACGAACGTAAATATCCAGACAGTGACAAAATAAAATAACCCTTAATACCACACGTGAAGATTCATGTGTAACAGCAAAATATGTGAAAATTAGACGGTTCGTTTTTATTTATTTTTCTGAGAGTATTTGTAAAATTTTTGTGAATATTTTGCCCATATTTTTGAAAATATTATATCTGCTTACCTAGGGGTATTTTTAAGAAACAAAATTATGTACATAATAGCAGAAAAATGATCCCGAACTAAGCCTCATATCGTCAATTTCGTGTGAAGAGGTAACGCAAAATCGTTTTTACGATTTCAATCCCAAAATTTCAAACCAAAAAATGGTCATTATTTGGAGATAAAGAAGTAATCTATTTGTTGCAATTGTTAGTTTTGTTTGATTTAGGTTCATTTCATCGCAAACTCTACCGAAAAATAGCTTATTTTTGTCGGATTTGCAAACGCGTCCTTAAGCCGTTGGTCCTGACTGTCATTCGTGAAACTTTGACAGTCGTTACGGGTCGTCAGACGCCCGAAAGTCGTGAGAACCAGTCTTATCAAGGGGTATCGTATTACCCAGTAACAGGTTTGTGGAAATCAGATAGGCAGTCGTCCATGTAAAATACTGGTATTCAGCTGTATCCAGTTCACTGGTAGCTTACCCCAACATAGTTGGGAAAAGACTAAGCAGATGATGATGACCTACATTAGAGTAACCTCAGTATTTTAATGGCCACCACTAAAGAAAAAGTGACTTTCGATTATCAATTTCTATGACAAATCGATACCTAATTAGCATCTAATTAAGTTCAGATCGGTCTAATAATCAACTGTATCATCCACGCTAATTTGACAACAGTACGTGCAACAAGCAGTTTCTAAACTTTACATTGAGAAAGGATCAAGTTTACTGAAGCGTAAATGACATGAATATCATCAAAGAAAGAACTGACAGCTTGTCGCCCAATTAGAACAATTTTTTTACCTAACATCACCACGTTCTGGATTTGAATCTCAAAGCTTGGCATCAGGCTAAGAGACCGAGTCCCAAACGTCGAGATTCAAAGACGTGCGACAGGTATTTGATATCGGAAAGCGTATTATGGAACTCAAATGGAGTTGGGCAGGACAGCTGACAAGGCACAGTGATGACCGGTGAAGTAAGGCTGTGACAGAGGGGCGTCCAAGGAGGAAGACGAGATGTCGGTCGTCCGGCGGCGAGATGGACGGACGACATGGTTGGCATCGTGGGTAAAACGTGGATGAGATTGGTATGGCGTATGGATTGGCATAAGAAAAGAGAGCCCTAAGCCCAGCAGTAGACGATAATAATGAAACTATTAGTATCTACTAAGGATGGAATAAGTATTTTATAATAAATTTACTTAAAAAAAGTAAAAACCGACTTCAAGAACCTAAAACGAATAAAATAAATTTCATAAAAAAAAATTAACAGCTTCTGAAGTCGATGCCAAGCTGACATTGAAGAATTGAAGACACCGACTTCAGAAGCTGTTAAGTTTTTTATGAAAGTTATTTTATTCGTTTTAGGTTTTTGATGTCGGTTTTTACTTTTTTAAAGTAAATTTATTTTACCATTTTTAGTTGAATATACAATTACATAAGCCCAAGACGAATGAAAAGAAGAAGCATCAAAATCCGCATAGAAATGCCGGAGATACAGTACATTTATGTATATAACTTCGTACATAAGTTTAATTACCTAATGTATTACATACTAAAACCTTCCTGAGAGTATGTAGATCACAGTAGTGAAAGAATCATCAAAGTTGGTTCATTATTTTTTGAGAAAATAATGAACCAACTTTGCGGAGATACAAACTTACATACATACGGGTCGAATAGAGAACCTCCTATTTGAAGTCGGTTAAAAACGGTATACAGGGTTATTGGAAAAACACCAACAACCTCTTAAGGGGTCATTGTACTCATTATTAGGAACAACTTTTACTATGGGACCAAACCTCAAATCGCGAAAAAAAAATCAGCTGTTCAGTACATTTTGACGAATTATGCGAACATAAATGTACTGAACAACTGATTTTTTTCGCGATTTCAGGTTTGGTCTCATAGTAAAAGTTGTTCATAATGATGAGTACAATGACCCCTTAAGAGGTTGTTGGTGTTTTACCAATAACCCTGTATATTATAGTCGATGGCATACCTCGCCTAATCTTTTTTATGCGTCGATAGGATAATACGTCTTGTATTATTTTTTGAATGGTGTCTCAAAAACGATAACCCATCAAATCAAAGAAGAAACCCAATTCTTAGCAGATTGAAGTCGCGTAACAAAAACCGAGCCACCATGATATAAGCAGGACAAAAACTTCAACCCGCTACAGACTACCAATCATCACGGTTGACATAAAAACACAGTACACCCTCAAGGTCACCATAATTTCTGAACCAACCGCGCGTGACTGATTGCAGTTATTACCTACTTTATGATCATTAATGGTGATCATGTATGGGACATACCCGGTGATATTATTTTGATCTCTGAACTAGACTTCTGTAATAGAAGGTAATTTGATGAATAAGTTGTTTATTTTCCTACAATGTATACCTACAATAGCTTCAGATCCTTTTCTTTATTTTTATTTGATATGGGTTTGCTCTTGACTTTAGTCTAGGTCAGAGGTGACAGAGACAAAGTCTTCGATGGAGTGAGCTTACCCAGAAGAAGCCTGTTCACTCTAACTTTGAAGAGATTCGGGTTGCATGCGTTCGGCAACACAGACGCAGGTAGTGAGTTGCAGAATGGCAACAAGGTATGGATGGTAACTTGCAGTGCGTCTAGATGTTCGATGGTAGCTGGGGGCCGCCCGGCCGGTGGAATGAGGTTGTGGAGTTCCTGAGCACACTGTATTATTTATTTAGTAAACCAATAATAATAATATCCTGGGACATTTCATACACGGTCATCTGATCCCAAACTAAGCAGAGCTTGTACTATGGAAACCAGATAACTGATATACTACATACACTATTTTTTTTTTTTTTTTGTAAATACATACTTATATAGATAATTACACCCAGATTCAGAACAAACAGACATGTTCATGCACACAAATGTTTGTCCTGGATGGGAATCGAACCCACGACCTGCGGCATGATAGGTGGTATCTTAACCAACCACGCCAACTGGCCTGTCACAATAGCTTCAGATCCTTTTTTTTATTTTATTTGAGATGGGTTTGCTCTTGACTTTAGTATAGGTCAGAGATGACAAAGTCTACGATGGATACCTTACCCAGAAAAAGCCTGTTCACTCTAACTTTGAACAGATTCGGGTTGTTTGCGTTCGGGAACACAGACGCAGGTAGTGAGTTCCACTCTTTTGCCGTGCGCATTATGAAGGATGTTTGGAAGCGCTTAGTGCGAATTGGTGGAATGGCAACTAGGTATGGATGCGTCTAGCTAGATGTTCGTTGGTACTTCGGGGCCGGTGGAATGAGGTTGTGGAGTTCCTGAGCACACTGTCTTATTTATTAAGTAAATATTATCAATGTGACGTTATCTTTAAATAGACTCCGGACTCGGGTAGGTCGAAGCAAAGAAAACCTGCTCAGGTGGAGATTCACAGACGACTCCGCCCTGGCGTGTAACCGTGGTGCTGTCTCACATACAATGGGGCACATAATGTCGTGACCAGGTGTCCTGGTGTCTGCACGCTATAGGAGCTGATGGACGCTACTGAAGCTGCCAAGCTCGTACCCAAATTCTGGACTTTCTAGTTTGCTATCGCCACACTAAGAAAAAAATAAATGGGACGTTTTGAATGTCATTCATATCTATACTTTCTCTTTTTTTACAAAGATCAAAACGTTCATACCTAACTTACAGTGTGTGAATGCTGTGAAAACTCATGATTTCTGTACCGTGTTTGTTTACCAAATAAGACGCGTAAGAAAAACATACTATAGTTTGACCAAGACCGCTGTACCGCGCCTTAGGATTGCGCGGCGAGGCGGAGTGCAGCGCTGGCGAATGAGCGGTGGGACGTCGTGAGCGTTGACGAATGAGCGGCCTGCACTGCCCCCCGTCTCGCCGCGCATATACCTACGGCGCGGTATAGCGGTCTTGGTCAAACTATATAGATACATCCGTTGTACAGTTGACAGCACGTTTGTGGTAACACTTTGTTTGTTTGACCTTGAGCTAGCCTAGCGAAGTACGGAGTTTAAGTAGAAGAGGGCAGCTTAGACTGTGTTGGGGTTTCTGCGTCAGGTCGTCGTCGTGTCAATGTCGTTGAATGAAATCAGATACTAGACTCCTTGTGACGTAACGTTTATTATCGTTTCGTACAATTTACCTATTTATGTGGATGTCTTTATACAATAGGTAAGCTACGGTTAGCAGTTATAATTTTGCGTGCGTTCGTTAGCGCGTCACACAGACAGTGAAGGTCCGCAGCGCGCCGCTAGTGTCCCACGGATAGGTATCATTTGTCGCCAGTAGATGTCACTGTGATCGTCAACAGACTGGCTTTGTAACCAATGACGTGCAGCTTAATGTACCCTGGAGGATCTGTTAGCCCCGCTTGTTAACTAGCTATACAAAGTGTAACTTAAATAACGCACCACTTCTTAAGGGGTCATTGTACCTACTCATGATTATGAACCACTTTAACTATGGGACCCTGAAATCGCGAAAAATAAGTCAGCTGTTCCCTACATTTATGTTCACATACCTCGTCAACTCAAAATGTAGGGAGCAGCTGATTTTTTTTTTCGCGATTTCAGGATTGATCCAGTAGTAAAAGTTATTCATAATGTTGAGTACAATGAGCCCTTAAGAAGTTGTGCGTTATTTAAGTTACACCTTGTATTATTCTGAGCAGTGATGGCCCAGTGGCCGCGACTCACGAGTTATATATAGGTCGTAGGTTCGAACAGTGATAGACGCTTTACTTTGTGTAAATAATTTCATCAGCACTGCTCTCAAAACGGTGAAGGAAAACATCGTGAGGAAACCGACATGTCCTAGAACCAAAAATTCGAAGACATGTGACATCTACCAACCCGCACTGGGCCCGCGTGAGGGATTACAGCCCACTCCCTCTCACAGAGAGGAGGCTGTGTCCCAGCTGTGGGAACATGGCTTGCATTATATTCTTGTATTATTCTTACAGCGGCATCTATTCTCATCATCATTCTCAACTTTTTCATTTAATCCACCACCCCCCTTTATTTTGCAGTACTAACAGTATTTTCCAGATATTCTCTTTTTATAAGCTTTTATTTACTTTCACCTGTCCCGGTGTCTGACTCTCACGCCAGCTCATCAAGCTACTACAGTCTGTCAAAATTCTTTAATAGATTTTCAACTTTATCGCTTAAAGCATTAGGTTCAAGTTTGATTGGGAAAAATTGACAGTTTCGGATAGTTTGATGTGCTGGCGTCTGTACTCCCCGGTTTTCGATTGAACTGAAGTTTTACATGACAATGCAATGTTATTATGACATGGAGCTGGAAGGCGGCCATAGGAACTCAGTTATAAAATGATGCAACCCTAACGAATTTGGACTCGTTTGATTTGTCTTGACAAGGACTGTCCTACATGATACTCGTATCCAGAATAATAAAAGCTTGATTTAATTTATTATTTTGTTTTGATGTGTAACATCTTCCCTCTCGCTTTCCTGCAATCTGTGGGAGTAATTTCGTGAAAAGGGACGGAAGTGTGTAACAGGAAGCCGGGGCGCGCGCTATTTGATTTGACGAATGAGCGCTCGCGCTGCTGGAGTTGGCCGTCAGAATCCGTCAGAAGACACCCATTTACCGAGAAGTTGGAACTGTCATGTAATATGAATATTGCTTTTTACCAAGGATGAAAGATGTCAGATGTCACTCATCATATGCGACTACTGTACGGCTCGCTCGTTTTTAGGGTTCCGTACCAAAATGGTAAAAAAGGAACCGTTATGGTGCGACTCAATCTGTCTGTTTGTCTGTCTATCACAGCTAGATATCTCAAGAACTATTAATGACTTTTGTACACTTGAATTTTGTAATAGTTTTAGATGACGTTTTCCCAACTATTTTTCAAATAAGAAAGAAATAAAAATTTATATATTTTTTACAACAGGGACTGAAAGGGGGTCTTAAAAATTTGAAGTGGGGCTACTAGGGCATGTGGGGTATCATATAAAAGAGCGCTGTGTGCACATTCTTAAATATTTTCTTTTTTTTTTAGGCCTCATAGTTTTCGACTTTTGATGAAAAATGTAAATAAAAATACCGTTCCCCACCCCTTATCTCCGAAGTTTGCCTATACAAACTTCGGAGATAAGGGGTGGGGGATTTTTCTCTATAGAAAAATCTGAAATTATTCTGTGTGATAGAAGTTATGTAAGTTTATGTAAAGATTACAGGAAAAATAAAACAATGTCTTTAAATAGCACAGTTTTTTTATATATGATGGTACGGAACCCTAGGTGCGCGAGTCCGACTCGCTCTTGACCGATTTTTTTTAGTAATACACTCCTTGGCTTGTGGCTAAGTAACAACAGCTGCACGGGTCCCGGCTGTCATTCGTGGATCTTTGACGGTCGTTACGGGTCGTCAGAAGCCCGAAAGTTTGACAACCAGTCAGTAAAATACTCGAACTCACGGATATTTCCCCGACATTCCTCAAGAACCATAACGATGTAAACAAGAGCTCAAGAAAGTACATCCAAGTGATATATTTATATATAACATAGGAGCCAGTGTTTGTTTGTGTGGTCACAGTACAAGGTCAGAGTGAGGACGCCTCCCAACCGTGACGGGACGTGCGAGCCAAGTGCACTCGTATGAAAATGACTGTAATTAGTTCTAGTTTTTACAGTAACCTATTAGCCATCCTCTTCAATGTAGGAGTCATCATCATCTGCTTAGCCTTTTCCGAAACATGTTGGGTTCGGCTTCCAGTCTAACCGTATGCAGCTGAATCGACTGCCTATCTGACCTCCACAACACAGTTACTAGGTAACACGATACCCCTTGGTAAGACTGGATGTCAGACTTTTGGGCTTCTGATGTCCCGTAACGACTGTCAAAGATCAACGAATGACAACCGGGACCAAGAGGCACGGAGAAGTCTCGGTATGTAAAGATTGTCACGGACCAACCCCAGCAAGCGTAGCTTAACCTGATGGATCGACCCGTGCGGCTGTTATTACTTAGCCACGAGCTCCTCCTCCTTTTAATACAATGGCGATTATAAATAGTTGCCGAACTGTAAAGAGGTACTTCACAAGATTTTTATAGGAGGTAATAATAGTACAGGACTGACATGAATTTTATTAAAAGTTACATCTTCCAACAATGTTTAAGAGGGCCCTTCCCGGCCCGTCTATCGTCAACGCGAGCATGGTCGAAAAGCTTGCTATTTCATCCAGCGGAACGACCGTTGACTAACAAACAAGTAAGGACGCGATAACATTGAACGAGAAATGGACCTAGTTATGCAGAAAGCAGCCATATGGTACTTTTCCAAAAATTTGTTATAAACACAGTCATACTTATTTCGACATACAAGATTTTTTGCAAAAACAGCCATGTCGATATCTCTGTTTATCACGGAGATATGAGCCGTCAAATACAGCCTTGTTCATACATCCATAATGCAACCATAGACAGAAAAATGCTTATAACTCTGTTTGTACTTTTCCCGACATGGCTGCTTTCTGCATAACACGCACCAAATAGTGTTCGGAAATTTTATGAAACTTGTTCCAGGAGATACGTGTTTTTTAGCAAGCCAATGTTTGTGAAATAAATGTGTCATTTAGAATCTCCATTACATGTGCGAGGTTTCTATCGATATGTGTTCTTTACTTTTACATTTTTGTGAGTACATTATGAATGACCAAAGTTCAGGTAAAAATTGTGAAAAAAGCAGATTTTTGGAGGCTTATACTGAATTTGTTTCTCCAAATTTTTATAACCTAGATACAGTGCACAAAATACCTATTAGTTCAAAAATTTCTTAGAAAGATATGTTAAAACGCTATAATCACGTACGAGCGTTTGTATGAAAAGTAAGACGGGTTGACCGCTCTTAACACTTCGGTTTAAAGATATTTATTCTCATAAAGAACACAAAATAGTTCACTTAAAATATGAGATTATAAATAGATTATGCACTTATACTATTACATCACGACTCCGTGAGTCGACAATATATAGACTGAAAGCGATAACAAGATATATATATTGGGTTCTAGAGAAATTAAATACATATGGTTAATTACAAAATTTTAGATACATAAGTTTTTAGCATTTTTTTTAAAGGTACTTTTTACATTAATCATATCATCTGGCAGTTTATTAAATAGCACTGTTCCTTCATATAAAATGTTTTTCCTTCCGTAATTGGTTCTGGGTGGCCTGAGTTCTAACTTGTTGCGATTTCGGGTGTGGTATCTATGATTTCTTTTTTTGAAAGTAAGTTGAGAGTGTGTTTCCTGTGTTATAATTTTTCTTATTAAAATGCATGTCTTGAATATGTATAGCTGTTGTATGTTGTATATCTTAGTGTCATTGTATATTTGTTTAGTTGATGTTAAGTAGTGGTAATTGTACAGAGTTTTAATAAGTTTGTTTTGTATTACTTGAATGTCATGTATGTAGGTCTTAGCAGCACATCCCCAAATTTCTACTAAATACTCCAGGTGAGGTTTCACGAGTGCATTGTATATCATGTTTCTGATTCTATGTGGTATACAACCAGAAAGTCTACGTAATGCCCCAGTGAGTGCAGAGATTTTGTTACGCTTGTTTTCAATGTGGTTACACCATGATAGTCTTGGGTCCAGAGTTAAGCCTAAATACTTTTCGTTTGTTGACTTTTGTAGGGATTCATTATCTATGGATAGTTTAATATTGCTAGGTATTTTTTTATTTTTTGCTGCAAATACCATATCCGACGTTTTTTTCGGGTTGATGGTTAGCAAATTGTACTTAAACCATTCATTAAGCGATGATAGATCAGCTTGCGCTTTCCTGACAATCTCTTGAACATCATTTCCAATGTAGAAGAGGCAAGTGTCGTCAGCATACAGAGTGATGTCGCCAGTTACATTAAGGTTTTTTATGTTATTTACGTACATAAGGAAAAGTAGAGGTCCTAAAATGGATCACTTATGAAGAACAACTAGATACAGACCTAAACTTAGCTTCTTTCACACTTTAGCAACTGCAGCATCGATCGCAACTGAATCTATAATAGCGATCGCGATCGGTTGTTATGGGAAACGCTCGGTATTGTTTAATGGAAAGTTTTGTTAACAGTAACACCGACTTTCATCGTCAGGCAGCTGCTACATGCCACTGTTTTCACTTAGAGGTAAGCAGAAGTGCTAGTCTCATTTTATTTTATTTTTAGGGTTCCGTACCAAAATGGTAAAAAGGAACCCTTATGGTGCGCCTCAGTCTGTCTGTCTGTCTGTCCGTCTTTCACAGCTGGATATCTCAAGAACTACTAAAGCTATCAACTTGAATTTTGGAATAGTTTTAGATGACGTTTGCCCATTTTGCAAATAAGAAAGAAAATTGTATACTTTTTTTTGCAACAGGGTCTTAGGTAAAGGGTTTCTTAAAAATTCGAAGTAGGGCTACTAAGGCATGTGGGGTATCATATGAAAAAGCGCTGTTTGCACATTTTAAATATCTTTTTCTTTTTTTTTAGGCCGAATATTTTTCTACTTTTGATGAAAAATGTAAAAAAAAATACCGTCCCCCGCCTCCTTATCTCCGAAATTTGCATATATTCACAGTCGAAATGGAAGACGTCATGTCAAAGTGTCGCCAACTGCTCGCGTGATATTCGTGAAAACCTTCATTGCACCACGTGTACAGAGCAAAAAAAAAATTGTAGGCGCAGTTCGAGTCCGCGCGCGCCGGCGCCGTTCGTATTCGTGAAAACAGATTGATATTTTACTACGGTTTCCGATACTGCCATAGCCATTATACTTACTCGATACTAGACTTAGTAGGCTCATTGCATTCCTTATAACATAAGCTTTCATCGATTATAAAATTTGTCAGTTCTGAGCAGATTTACGGCCGATATGAGACGACATCTTTAACTTGTTTCCTATTTGCAACAGATTTTCGTACGGTTTCGGACACTACCGTAGCTTTTGTATTTGCTTGGCACTAGACTTTTTAGACTCATTTCATTCCTTTTGATGCAAGCTTTTTTCGACTGGGGTTTTTTTTCATTTCTGAGTAGATTCACGGCTGATATGAGACAACATCTGACATTATTTTGCTATTGTCAACTTCATATTCATGTTAACCCTATTGTGGCCAATATTTCTGTTGTTTTTCTTTAGGTCCTGGTATTGCTTTGTCAGCTCTTGACAAAAACACCAGAATAACTGATCTAGCTAAACATGTTTTTGCGCTATACGAATTGATATTTCGATACATGTGAAAAGTAGAGGGTCGCGCGCAAGCGCGTGAACTCGTAGTGTGACGTCATACGCAAATTATATCCAGCCTCATATTTGTTATAAATATGACCTATCTTTTGAATCCTCAACCATTACTCTAGCATTAAAAGCCTCGTAGTTATTAACGGTTGAAATCTTACATGTTTTTTTCGGTCAGAAACTGAACTTACTACCAGTACACCGAGCGAAAAGACGTTTTCACGTCCAAACAAAAGAATAGCTCTAATCTAGTGTCAAATATGACAAAAAGAAAGTAAACTAAGTAGCGCATAATCGTATTACAAACCAGCTGTCACTTAATACGTAATCTTCTTCAGTCTAGCCTGAATGACTTTGCTTAGCCTTAACACCGAAAGTCATTGGCTGTACTCACCACGCCTGACCTGGCTCTGAGGTTATAGTAAACGGTAACATAAACTTGCTAATTGATAATGAAGACTTTATGGGAATCTAGTCTAGAGTAGTTAGTAGTGATGTATGGACAGTAAGGAATAAATGTACATGGTGGTCCAACTAGTGAGGAGCTCGTGGCTAAGTAATAACAGTCGCACGGGTCGATCCATCAGGTTAAGCTACGCTTGCTGGGGTTGCTCTGTGGATGGGTGAACGTCTTTTCATGCTGAGACTCCTCCGTGCCTCGGAAAGCACGTTAAGCCGTTGGTCCCGGCTGTCATTCTAGGATTTTTGACAGTCAGTCAAGCCCGATAGTCAGACAACCAGTCTTACCAAGGGATATCGTATTACCCAGTAACTGGGTTGTGGAGGTCAGATAGGCAGTCGCTCTATGTAAAATACTGGTATTCAGCTGCATCCGGTTAGACTGGAAGCTGACCACAACATAGTTGGGAAAAGGCTAGGCAGATTAAATTGATTTTGCCCCATATTACATTGGGACTACTTTTGGTCAAGCGTAATGTTTTATTAGGTCTAAAATCTGAACTATACCGAGGGATATTATTCCATTCACCACGCTTGGTAGACGAGGACCACTCAATTAAACCGTGAATATGAAATCAAAAAGAGTATTTTATAATTTTACCCTTCGTGATTCGTTCGGTCCAGTAATTTTATTACCATTTAAACTCAGGCAGAGAGCTCCATTCTTTGAATTGTATTCAGCACAATGGTACTGTGAAATGATTTTATTAGCATTATTATTTGTAGGAGATTATTATCTTTACATGCCGAGACTCCTCCGTGCCGCGGAAAGCACGTTAAGCCGTTGGTCCCGGTTGTCATTCATGGATCTTGGACAGTCGTTACGGGTCGTCAGAAGCCCGAAAGTCTGACAACCAGTTACTGGGTTGTGGAGGTCATACAGGCAGTCTCTCCATGCAATAAAATACTGATACTCAGTGTTAGACTGGAAGCCGACCCCGACATGTTGGGAAAAGGCTAGGCAGATTGATTGATTTATTTATTATCCATAGGATTAATTGATCAGCTGTAAACCTAAGTTTAAATAGATAATCACTAGCTTTTGCCCGTGGCTTCGTCCGCGTGGAGGACGGACACTATCCCACGGAAACGTACGACCGGAATAAAAAGTATCCTATGTCCTAACCCAGGTCATGTTATACCCATTTGCCAAACATCCAAATCCGTACAGCCGTTTCAGCGTAGAAGCGTAATAAACAATCAAACTACTCTGCTTAGGATTGATTAGGATAATCACTATCTTTACATCGTTACGGGTCGTCAGAAGCCTGAAAGTCTGACAACCAGTCTTACCAAGGGGTTCCGTAGAGTAGGGTACACGAGCGGGACCTTGTGACGGCTTGCCTCTGCTGTTGACGCGTGCCGCTCGTATGTATGATCACTTATGACCGATTCCTATAATTTACCGACAGTTATTGGTTAAATGAACACTCTTGTATCTTTACCAATAATGAAGCAAAGACCTCATAGCTTTGCAGAGTAGACCCTCCCATATGGAAGTAACTATCACAGGTTAAATTAGCTTACGAATAAATTATTGGTTAAATTAATTTGGTTTGGTTGGTTTAATTATTGGTAAGCAAAACGATTCGTTTTTGTTTATAGGAACCGAGCATTAGACTGGAACGCGCCCCAACACAGTTGGGAAAGGGCTAACAGATGATGATGAATCAGTTTCTTTCTCATCGAGTCTTTGTTGTGGTATCGCCCCCGGTGGGTTCCCGCGTGGGCCAACAAGTAGGTTGAGGTGCTGCTTGGGCGACATCGCAACTGATGCGGGCCGCGATGTCGTATGGGAGGCATCGGGAGAGGAGTGCCGGTATTGCGGTGCGCTGCTCTCCCTACTTTCCGCGGCCTTGACGTGGTCGCCACCGTCTGATGGCGGACGCGGTGGGGCCGCAGGGGAGGAGTGTCTGTATTTCGTTGGCCGCTCTCCCTATCCTCTGCGGCCGAAAAGCGGTAGGCGGCCGGGCCACTGACCTGACCGGTCGCAGGGGACTAGACACGGGGTCGTCTAGCGCCCGTCTATGACCACAGATATGCAGCACGATACGCTAATGACAGTTGAAGGTACTTAGGCTCAAAACTGTTCAGCTCCTCTGGTATATTAAAGATTGGCTACATCAATAAATAGGTTGGACAGGAAAGTACAAGAGCATAGCCCTCTTGCGTAAACAATACCTACCTATCAGTTGTCATCAGGAATAAGCAAGCTTCCACCAAACAACTAGACGAAATTGATGATGTAAAATCAAATATCCATATAAAAACATAGGCAGCAACAGGCGCGCAAGTGCTAGTCACCGCCTGAGGTATGTGAGCGGTGAGAGGGGGAGCTAGACAATGGTGAACCTAACTCAGTCTGCCAATCTTGTCAATCACGCCCTCCCCCATCTCACCGCACACTAAATAGTCCATTCAATTTTTAGAACTTTTGCAAAACCCAAGGCAAAAAATTGTATAGTCAAAAGCCTGGCCGCTTACAATTATTCTATTCAGCAGTAGTATTGCTTCAGAAAACATCGTCAATAGCCAAGAAAATCCATAGAACAGGCAGAAACACATACAGAATCTACAGAGCAAGTCCTATCAAACAAGAGTTAAGTCGTTTCATAAGGGGACACCATAAATGTACAGGAAGTAAAGTGTGTGTATGTGTAAGTGTTTGTTGGTGTGTGTGTGCCCATGTTGGTGTGTGCGATGCGTCATGCACGATCAAGTTTACGTGAGGGCTGGCACGTGAGGTTACTGTTGTTTCTATTTTGTTTTTTTGGCAGAGCGACGCGACGAGGCAATTCATCGGAAGATTTGGATATGGATGTCAAAAATTATTGCCATTGTTTGGATTTCAGTAATTATTACTCTTCACTTCATTCATTGTTTGGTAGTTTTGCTTTTATAGCTTCTGTACACCATTTTATCTGGACTGCGCATGAGTTGATTGACGTAATTGCTTAGTATAACTCTTTCAACATTGTCTGTGCTTTTCTTAGACCTGGTCGCACTCTATGATAGTCATGAACTTCCTTCATCTCCTTGTAAATTCCTGTTCCATGCAAAGGAGTTGATTTTTGTCACCACACTTCCTGATGCTGACTCTCTTCGAAATTCTATTTCATCAAAAGCTTGCAGTATTGATACTGCAAGCGTTTGAGAAAGTTGGGTATTGATCTTTATGTGACTCATCCAATAAAATAAATCTCATCCAATAAATATAACCTCGACAGCCCTACTAAAACTTCACACTCCACTTGCGCATGCACAAATTGATCGCTCGTATGTCTGTCCTTGTCCCTCGCACCACTTCGACATATCTCCGTCCCTTTCTCACCTAACTGTGGACTGCATACAGTTAGCCGCGTGATGGATGTTCATGATTCTCGACTTAAATGCCTTTTGGGGATGATTAAAAACAATGGCGAAGTTATTGAATGTGTTATAGAGGTTTAGATTGATTATTACGGTAGTTTTTTTATGGCGTTTTTCTAGAAGCTGTGTGTTGTGTTGGGATTGGAATAGTTGAAAGAACTGCTCGCATAGTTGATGCTGGTTTACTTTCGCTGTCAGTAGGTTTATAGCTTATTCTTATTATCTATCACAGGCCATATCGATTGAATCGTGACCAATGTTGCATCATCTCCAACATCAAAGCGAGTCTTCAATAAATTTATTTATAAAAAGTAAAAACCGACTTCAAAAACCTAAAACGAATAAAATAACTTTCATAAAAGATTTAACAGCTTCTGAAGTCGGTGCCAAACTAAGGTGCATTGACATTGAAGAATTGAAGACACCGACTTCAGAAGCTGTTAAGTCTTTTACGAAAGTTATTTTATTCGTTTTAGGGTTTTGAAGTCGGTTTTTACTTTTTTAAAGTAAATTTATTTTTCCATTTTTACACATGTATATAAGCCCAAGACGATCGAAAAGAAGAATCATCAAAATCCGCTTAGAAATGCTGGAGATACATTACATTTATGCATACCTATAACTTCGTACATAAGAATAATTACCTAATGTGTTATATGCTAAAACCTTCCTAAAAGTGTGTAGATTACGTTAGTGCAAGAATCATCAAAATTGGTTCATTCGTTTTTGAGAAAATCGTGGACATACAAACATACATACATACTGGTCGAATAGAGAATCTCCTTTTTTGAAATCGTTTAAAAATAATTCAGGAGACCTTTTATGAAAGTTTTCAGATAATAGGTATTGTTTTTATTATCGTCTGGAATTCCTCTAAATACATTCTGGGGTCTCTGGGGAAATAGTATCTACTCGGCTTCTAGCTTGTCGTAATTGTGACAATGATGTTACTATACCAAACTGACATTTTTACAAGATAATAATCATAAATTAATGTAAGTTTCAATGTTTTCTTAGTGGAATTTTATTTATTGATGGTCCTTTAAATTAACAATAGTAAAAGTAACAAAATGATATCCATATGGCGTCGAAAAATTCATCCGCATCGCTATCGACTGGTAATGTACCCAAGAGACTGGGGGCATTACCACGTTGTACTCTGGCCAAGGTAAAAGCTGGCCCTTGGGTCACGGGAAGTGTCAACCAGCCGTTTCGAGATTTACTTAAAGAGACCATGAGCACTCGGACCACACGTCCCGAGGGTTTCAACCCCAAACCGCTCGAAAATATAATTACCAATAAGGTTATTATATTTACGCCGCTCTGTTGAGGTTTTCCGCAGCCGCAGCGGCGGCGCCAGCACAGCACGCTGAGCTAGGAAGATGGGATGGCGCAAGAGTATCGACACACGTTGCATCCCACACTAAAGGCCTACAAATCTTTCGTGAAAATAAAGACATGGCGTCCGATCTCTTGCCATCGTCGCGTGCTAAGCCATTGGGTTCTAATACATCTGGAACGCCGACGGTGACAAGGGCACGTCGGATGGTGTCATTAATGTTCGCGTGCCGCGCTAAGCGACCCGCACTCCGGCTGCAAGACAGGCCGTGGTGTCCGAGGCTGTTGACAACTTCACCACAGTGACAGCGATGAGGAGAACAACAGGGAGCTCCTAGTCGCAGGGAAGCGGCGAGGTGGAAAGTAGTGTCGTCGAACAAAGTTTCTTAGTTAGCTCGTAAAAGTAAGAAGATATACTTGGAATGTCAATGCTGGTGGTCAATGTGTCCGATACTAATCCGACACGACACTGGTCGTTATGTGGTCTTATTCAACGTGGCTCGTGTCATTCATACGCATTCTTGGGGTGTAAGGTTTAATTGATTTTTGCTTATTATTGGTTATATGTCACATGCAACGATACTATTGTATACACACAGCTAGAAATCAAACAGCGTCAATGGCTGTTTAATTGTGGATTCTAAGATTGCCAATGACGTTGGAAATGTGTTTCGTGGCACTTATTTTTAACCGACTTCCAAAAGGAGGAGGTTATCAATTCGTCTTTATACTTTTAATTAGCGATCTGTCGTTTTTAAGACTATAATATTTAGGGTTCCGTACCCCAAAAGGAATAAAGTACCCTTATAGGATCGCTTTTTAACCGACTTCCAAAAGGAGGAGGTTCTCAATTCGTCTGTATGTTTTTTTTTTTTGTATGTTTGTTACGCGATTACTCAAAGACGGATGGACCGATTTAGAAAATTCTTTTTTTGTTTGATAGGGTATACTTCCGAAGTGGTCCCATATAAATTTTATTAACTTTGCTGGGGGAGTTTTTGAGTTAGCTTCAATAATGCGTATATTTCCCACTTATTTTATGTGGATGATGTGATGGTGTTTTAATAACTTCCTATCACTGTTATTTACATGGCTATATCTACAATAATTGTGCTCAATTATGTATTCGAATTTGTGTGGGGTAGGTTCCACAACTAAAAAGTGAAAAATAAAAACTTTTTAGCAAAAAATAAAACCGACTTCCAAAACAAAACACTACAAAGTGAAAAATAACTTTAATTTCGGAAGTCGGTGGCAAAAAACGAAAATACAAAACCCAAGACACCGACTACCGAAATTAAAGTTATTTTTCACTTTGTAGTGTTTTGTTTTGGAAGTCGGTTTTATTTTTTGCTAAAAAGTTTTTATTTTTTCGTCCGTCTGTCAGTCTTTTTTTAGTCAAGACCTTTTTCTCAAGAACGCGTAGAGGTGTCAAGTTGAAATTGATATCCAATAGTCGAGCTTATAGTCTCTTTCAGCTGTGAAAAAATCAAACTTGTAAGTCAAAGCGATTAAAAGATATGACCGTATATAACGCATATTTTGCGATTTCACAAGGGAATCAAAACCTCTAGGGTACTTCCCGTTGACCTAAAATCATGAAATTTGGTAAGAAGCAAATTAAAGGACAAGTAAAGGAAAAGTCCGAAAATCGTTCATTTGTAATTTTATCACATAAAAAGTTTTTTTTGGGTTTACAAACTTAAAGCAATGTTGCAAATGACTGTGACGTATATCAGTGTATGGGAGAACATGATTTTCAACTACAACGTTCGCTTTTGGGATAAATTGTTTTCAACTACGGAACCCTCCATTGTGCGTGGTCCGACACGCACTTGGTCAGATTAGGCACTAAATCAGATTACTATTTTTCTTAATACACTCAATGGATCAAATGAATGGACTAAACTAACTGTAAAAAACTGCATACATACTTATAAATACCAACGATCCATTGAGTGTATTAAGAAAAATAGTAATTTGATTTAAAGGTATTAAAATAATCACGAAAGACCCGTAAAAATGCGACGTTGCCAGACCGCGCTTAATAAACTCTCCGGATTGTTCCAAAAGGATAAGAAACTGCCGCCAGTGTCTTTACGAGTCTTAACGTACGTAGCATACATAATATATCAATTAAAATCACCGAAACGGTCAGCAGAGACGTCACATAGAATAACAATAGTGATTAAAGCTGAAGTACGATTTACGCCAGTCGTTATATCCAGAGTGGCACGTGCCTAACTCATTGGCATGCATTGACTCAGGCGCAGATAAAACACTGGTTTAGTTTATTTATTTATTTAATTCTTTAAGCACACAACATGTACAGAGGCGGACTTAATGCTATAGACATTTTCTACCTTTGGGTGATGTAGAGACAAACAGTCGTAGGTGCAAGAGCGAGAGATGAAGAAAAAATATTTATTCAAATATAAAGATATACATAAGTACAAATATAATATCGAGGGTTCACGGGCTGTTTGTATTAAGCGACATTTTTGGAACTTACAGGAGAACATTTCAAATCTCATAATTATTCGGAAAAAGAACATTGTAAAAAAATTATCTATATTTTTTATAAAAAAGTGGCCTATTGACGGTTAAGAATCAATAGTGTCTATCTGAGTTTATATGTAGATTATAACCATATTATAACTCAATTATGATTATAACTCAATATCGGCCAGGATGTTGCTTAATACAATTAGCTCGTGAACCCTCGATATATACACCTAATTATATATAAACACAAATAAATATATATAATTATACTTAAACAAACAAGACAAACAATGGGAAAACATTACCGGTGGGGTGATACTGCTAGCTTCTTTTTTTTATTTGAGATGGGTTTGCTCTTGACTCTAGTCTAGGTCAGAGTTGACAGAGACAAAGTCGACGATGGAGTGAGCTTACCCAGAAGAAGCCTGTTCACTCTCACTTTGAAGATATTAGGGTTGTATGCGCTCGGAAACACAGACGCAGCTAGTGAGTTCCACTCTTTTGCTGTGTGCATTATAAAAGATATTTGGAAACGCTTAGTGCGAATTGGTGGAATATCAACCAGGGGCGGCAGTCTCGACACTCGTAACGATAGCTTTACGACTGAAATCGCTCGCTAAGTCCTAATGGGGTACCTAGATGGGCAAAATGGTAATAGTTAGGTTTTTTCAAAGACAATTATTGGCCACTTCAAATTAACCTTGAATAACGAGGAAAATTGGAGAACATGATTAAATAAAAAAAACAGTTCTCGCCGCAACTGGTTTGAAACTGTAAATGGATTTTTCGTGCTTGTCAAGCAATTTTGACCGTCTTAGTACTCCATTAGGACTTAGCGAGCGATTTCATTCGTAAATCTATCGTTACGAATGTCGAGACTGCCGCCCCAGGTAGAGATGGTAACTGGCAGTGCGTCTAGATGTCCGATTGCGAATCTGCTCGCGAACTTTGGCTTTAAAGGATAATCGGTTGGTTGCCATCTTGATTTTTTGATAGCCAGCATATTTGTATTTATATTTATTTTTATTATATTTGGGAAACTTACAGAGAACGTTTTTATTTTAATACATGTTTATTTTAACATTTTTTTTACATACGTGTTTATTTTAATACATTTAAATCAAATAACGTAAAATTACTACAATGTAGATGTATGAATGATGTAGATGTATGAATGATGAATGTCATTTTTTTATGAGTAAATACCAAAATAACTGTAAAAAAATTGCATACATACTTATAAATTCCAACGATTTATTGAGTGTATTAAGAAAAAATGTAATTTCAATCACGAAAATCCTGCAGAAATGCGACGCTGCCAGCACGCGCGGAATAAACGCTCTTAAACAATATGAAATTGAAGGCCATTTACAAGGTTCCACTGATGAAAAAATATAACTAACCGTTTTCTACTTTATTGTCAGTGAAGCTCAGTGCAATATTTATAGTCCACATGGCAATATAGCTCATGTTCCACAGAGAAAGTTAATAAGTTCTTATACGACGACCGACGATCTACCGGATGGAAAGTGTTTTCCACCAATTAGAGACCAAATAAATCAATCTACCAGCCTTTTCTCAAGTATATTGCTGTGGTCAGCTTCCAGTCTAGCTGAATAGCAGTATTTTACATGGAGCGATTGGCTATCTGATCTACACAACCCAGTTAACACGATACCCCTTGGTAAAAATAAACAAACACGAAAAGTAAGACGTAAATTAAAATCAAATTAAACTCAGTCGACACATACAGAAAAAATGCTAACAGTGCATATGAATTAGTCAGGTGTACTTTAATACCTACCTAATAGAATTATAATCATACTTATATTTAATACTAAACTAAAAGGTCAGCAAAACTATTAATTTACAGCGCTCTTAGTCGCCTCCATAATCAATAGTATTGATGTACCTCATTTCGGAAATTTTTTTCGCCGGCCAGTCATCAGCTCCTGTACTATGTTTGCTTGGCTTTTTGAAATGCAAACATGTCGCGCATTCGGGGTCTACATTTTTCTTTTTACAGTCCTTTATTGAGTGACCTTGATCACCACAATGGCCACAGGTATAAGTGGTCTCCCGACATGACTTCTCCGCATGCCCATACTGCTGACATTTATAGCACCTAGTGACCAGAGTAAAGTCTCGAACAGGGCAGGATGACCAATTAATAAAAACTCTTTCTTTCTTAATTAGGGCCTTACGTATGTCTGCTGGCACTTCTATAATATAGTTGCAGGTCTCAGCGTCCTTTCTACCTGACTTGTGGACAAAAATGATTCAAGTGTCAGTTCCTGAAGATCGGCTAAATTTTGATGGAATAGGCAGGTAAAAACTTCTTTTTCTTGCATAGATGAGGGCACTCCAATTAACACTAGACGTGGTTTCCGTTTCTGAGGTTCGTCAAAAGTCAGGTCAGAGTTTGTGAGCTGAACAGAATTTTTGAGCTTGTCCTTCTTAGTGTCTGTTCTAATTATGACACCGCCGTTCTTGGTTTTGTGAAAACCTCTGACGTGCAGCTTTATATCTTCTGGTCGGATTACTTTTTGGACATGGGATTTTGTCTCTTCGCTTGACCTTTGCTTGTCTTTTGGATAAATGGGCACCGCGCTAACATTGATTGGCTGAATAAAGTCATTAGCACCTTTCTTGACTATGTCAACAAATGTTTTTTTGTCAGGTTTTGTCGATTCTTCAATAGACAACTTAAGGTCTTCGAGACGCTGTGCTAGTTTATTATTGCACTGCAGAGTTTGGACGGTTGAATGGGTTTGTACGTAGAATGACAGCCGGGTCTGGTATGTACAGACCAGCACATCAAGCTACCCGAAACTGTCAAATTTTCCCAATCTATCTTGAACCTAATGTTTTAGCGATAAAGGTGAAAATCTATTAAAGAAATTTGACAGATTGTAGTAGCTTGATGTGCTGGCGTCTGTACTTTTACATGGGAAGGTCGATTTTTTTTACGAATTCTTAGTTGGTGTCATAGTAAAAGTTATTCATAGACAATAATATAAAAGAAGTGCATCGCCATCGTCATCGCGTCTGCCTCGCTTGCGACCACTAGACACCGGTCTAGTGGTCGCAAGCGCTGCTGTTGATCATGTGGTCTTGGGTTCGATTCCCAGGTCGGGCAAAGTATTATGGGGCTTTTCCATCTGGAATTTCTCAGTAGCAGCCTGGAGTCTGGATTTGTGCCCGGTAGATGGCAATAGGCTCGCCCTCTATTACTTGGGACTCAAACATAACTGGCGAAATGTGGGTGTACTATAGGTACAGCTCTGCCTGACCATTCGGGGATTACAGACGTGATGGTAGGTTATGTGTGAGTACATAAAGAATACTTGCAGTACTGACATAAAGGTAAATGATACCGTATACTTTAACGACTTCCATAAAATAATACGACGTCGTCACGCTAAGAGCAAACGCCGACCCCAATGAACTTCTAAGTCTTCACAGTCCATTTTAAAACTATTGATTCAAAACTCCGCTATAATTGAATAAGACTTCTTCAGAGAGAAGCCTTGTAATAATCTCCCCCCGTCTCCACCCTCCCCTCACCCGACCTATTTTGGTTACGGTGGTACAGCTCAACGAATATTATACAGGATAAGTTGAGGAGGTAATCTGGTGCATAAAACTGGATAACTTTCCCCTAGGAACATAGATCGAAATCTTAAAATTGAAAATCGAATTTTCAAAGTGACTGGTCACGTGACTTATGTTTGTATAAGAAGTTGAATTTTATTTTTTAGGTTTTAGACCTTGATGTTCCCTGAGAAAAGTAGTTCAGTTGTATGCACGCACCTGATTAACTCCTAAAATATTCGCACTCCTTTTATCTCCCGTGTATCTGAATATGATACACGGGAGATATTATATTATAGTCCACAAGTGTGAGCGCACTCATGAGTGCACTCTCTGTTCCTTTAGTGCACATACACACGAGCGGCACGCGTCAACGGCAGAGGCAAGCAGCCGTCGACAAAGGTATTCAAATCATCATCTGCATAGCCTTTTTCCCATGTTCGGGTCCGCTTCCAGTCTATCCGGATACAACTGAATAGCAGTATTTTACATGGGACAACTGCTTATCTGACCTCCACAACTCAGTTATCTGGTAATACGATACCCCTTGGTAAGACTGGTTGTCAGGCTTTCGGGCTTCTGACGACCCGTAACGACTATCAAGTATCCACAAATGACAGCCGGGACCAACGCGGCACGAAGGATCCTGGTATGTAAAGATGGTCACCCATCTACAGACCAACCGCGGCAAGCGTAGCTTAACCTGATTCATTGACCCGTGCGGCTGTTATTACTTAGCCATTCAAATACCGTGCTCGAATACATGAGCGACACGTTGTCGACGGCAGTCGCCCGACGCGTCTTCGGCTGCTGCTGCCTCTGCCATTGACGCGTGCCGCTCGTGTGTATGAGCACTTACTCTCATAGTCCAATAGAGGAACGGCAATCAGACACGACCAGGGAGTGATCAGGCACTGGAACAACGGCGACACGTGCTTTCCGAAGCACGGGGGTATCACGCCATCAACTTCCAAACTCCGCGCTCTTACGGAGAAATTGGTTATGGAAAAACTCAATAATACTTAGTCCGGCCTGAGAATAGAACCCAAGACCTCATGCTCAGCCGTAGCGCTTGCGACCACTAGACCCACGAGGCAGTTGACCTCTTCGGAGAGAAGCCTTGTAAATACGACATTGAGCTACTTTGTAATCATTCATTAATGATTAGTTATCTTTAATTAATGTTCAACAGAAGTAATAACTCCTTAAGTAGGGTAATTGTATTGTGAATCATTCAATTGGCAGTTTAATTGAATTTCTTTTGAATATTGTCGTTTTTTTTTCTATTAAGGGAACTGCAGGACCTACACTCAACAAAACGCAAGTTTTATAATACCTAAAAGTATATGATCTACTACAGTAAACCAAATAAGAAAAATATATGATATTCTTCAGGATATATGCTAGTTAGATAGTGTGTTGAAAAAATAATACAACTAATTTGATACGATAGAAAAAATTCACGAGAATACCTCTAAAAATTTATTTTTTAACTATTAAAAACTATACTACGTATACATGCAATCATTTTGGTTTTTAGTCAGATTATTCTACAAGCAATATATTAACGTAATAGTGTTTTAATTGTTTAGTCCAATCAATAGATTTTTTGTAAATGGATAAATATTTTGCAATAAATTACCCGCATTGAGTCATCGCGCTTCTCTTTCTTTTCTATGCAGTCCGACAGTGACCGCGCTTTAAGTCCAGTAGTCCCCTTAAATGGAAAACTGCAGTTGTTGCTATTTTAAGAACAATTTATTGGCTCAATTTTAATGGTTTTCAAAACCAAAAGAATGTATTTTGATATTCATAGTTTCTTGACTTATTGGTAGAGTCCGACCGAAAATAATTTTTTTTTCGGCCGAAAATGAAAGCGAATTTCACCCTGATTTGCATTGAAAACAAAAAAACTGATTTTTATTTAGTAAAGGAAATGCAGTGCCAATCTTTTAATCATTATATTTACCCGTTTAAACTTTTCTCAAAAGCATAACGACGTTGAAGTACCATTACGTCTTATCTAACATTTTTCGAGAAATTCACTTTTCATCGTTTTGAATTGAATGGCGTTACTCGCATTTTAGTGAAATCTCCTAAGTGTATTTTTTTATGTTCCTTAGTCTACATTGTCTCACTGCTGAGCAAAGCCTCCCCCAAATCCTTCCAAGCATCCTTTTCCAGCGCCTCGGATCTCGGAGTATTATGGAACGCAAAAAAAAAATCAATCTGCCTAGCCTGTTCCCAATTATGTTGGGGTCGGCTTCCAGTCTAACCGGATGCAGCTGAATAACAGTATTTTACATGGAGCGACCTATCTGACCTCCACAACCCAGTTACTGGGTAATACGATACCCCTTGGTAAGACTGGTTGTAAGAATTTCGGGCTTCTGACGACCCGTAACGACTGTCAAAGATCCACGAATGACAGCCGGGACCAACGGCTTAACGTGCTTTCCGAGGCACGGAGGAGTCTCGGTATGTAAAGATGGTCACCCATCCACAGAGCAACCCCGGCAAGCGTAGCTTAACCTGATGGATCGACCCGTGCGGCTGTTATTACTTAGGCACGAGCTTCTGGAACGCAACAACGCGTCATTTTGGCTAAAATAAAATAAAACCATCTCATGGCTTGTATTAGTAGCTTGTTTTGAGAAATAGAACTAGCTACGTCAATGTCATTTTGACAGACAAAAAATCAAAGAAAACCTTTTTTGTCATTTCTTTAAATAATGGCTTCCTTAGGAAAACAACTTGATGAGAAAGAACACGACTTTTAAGAACAAGTCACATTCAAAGTGCTCTAGAAGACGCATGAGACAAGAAAAATAAAGGAAAATTGGAAATCTTTACCTTGGAGACGATTATCAAGGATTTTTCCTCTACTAAGAATATTCTACTAGACGAACAGTCTAGAATATTCTTCGTTGAGGAAAAATCATAATAAATCATAAAAAAAAAACATGAGGTTTGTAAGATTGATGATTTTGAAGTTTGTAGTGCCCTTACCGTTTGTAGAGGCAGTCTTTGGGAAATTCAGGTTTAGGTGCGATAAATAAGGTAGGTAGGACAATATAGTAGGTATATAGTTTGACCAAGACCGCTGTACCGCGCCTTAGAAATGCGCGGCGAGGCGGGGTGCAGCGCGGGCGAATGAGCGGTGGGACGCCGTGAGCGTTGACGAATGAGCGGCCTGCACTGCCCCCCGTCTCGCCGCGCACATACCTACGGCGCGGTATAGCGGTTTTGGTCAAACTATAATAAAATTAGACCAGGCCTTTGGAGTGGGAAGCAACGTGTGTCGACACCCTCGCGCCATCCCATCTTAGGAAGATGGGATGGCGCTTCCTAGCACGGCGGGTTGTGGTAGGGCGGCTGCTGCAGGCGCGGAAAACCTCAAACAGCTCAAATACTCAATCTTATTGGGGATTATTATGTTCGAGTCGTTTGCGGTTGAAACAGTAGGGCCATGGGGTCCGAGTGCCCGCTTAGTTTTTCGAGACATCGCCAAGTAGTTGGTCGACTCTTCCCGTGGCTCCGAGGGCTGGACTATTTTTTGGCCAAAGAATCGGCATTTCTGTACAATGTGGTAGTGCTGCCAGCGTTTTGGGCACTTTTCCTGTTGATAGCGATGCGGACGAATTTTTTGATACCCTCACTTATACATTTGCAATGATGATCAGTGCCCAGAGACCACTCTTTCTGTATGAGAAAAGGATTTGCTCACAATAGGATATTCAAATAAGGCTCAAATTACGGTAGCTTTTTATAGAAAATGTCTATTCCCAGCTAATGCGCTGATAAGCTAAAAATATAATTTAAATAAAACGACGTAAAAATCCTCGAACGTTCAGTTCGCCATTTTGTCCCACTTCGTCAAAACATAGCCGTTTCATGCGTAAATAATACGCGTTTGAAATTGGAACGTTATCACCGCCATGTTGGCAAGGTCGTGACGTCACACCATAGATAAGACGTGCAAGGTCACACGTTTGGTGTGGCCTTGAAATGTGGCCATAAAGAGATGTGGATGGAATTAATTAGATGACTTGCTTCCGTATTTTTGTGGGTATTTGTTGTCAAACAGAACTGTGGTTACCGTTGCATTATTGTAGACATCTGAAACATCACTGAGTTTTCCAATAAAATAAAAAAATACTTATACAAAATTGCGGCCCATTTAAAAACGCCGCCCAAACTCCTACTTTTCGGGGTACATCTGTTCCTGTAACTGATCGACTTGAGCTCCTAGGCATGGAGTTGACATCTGGTCTCAACTTCGGCGCCACCATCGAGTACAAGGCCCAAACTGCGGCCAAGAAACTGGGCATCCTAAATAGGGTGAAGCGATACTTTACGCCTGGACAGCTTTTAACCCTTTACAAAGCGCAAGTCCGATCCTGCATGGAGTATTGCAGTCACCTTTGGGATGGATCAGCTAAGTACCAACTAGCCGCGCTTGACTCGGTGGAACGCAGAGCTAAGAGGCTCATTGGCGACGTAAATCTGGTGGATGCCAAGCTTCATAGCTTGGCTCATCGCCGCAAGGTTGCCTGCTTGTCGGTCTTCTACAGATTGCACTTCGGAGAGTGTGCCCGAGAACTCCACGACCTCATTCCACCGGCCCCCTTCTACCACCGGACATCTAGACGCACTGCCAGTTACCATCCCTACCTGGTTGCTATTCCACCAATTCGCACTAAGCGATTCCAAATGTCTTTTATAATGCGCACAGCAAAAGAGTGGAACTCACTACCTGCGTCTGTGTTTCCGAACGTATACAACCCTAATCTCTTCAAAGTGAGAGTGAACAGGCTTCTTCTGGGTAAGCTCACTCCATCGTCGACTTTGTCTCTGTCACCTCTGACCTAGACTAGAGTCAAGAGCAAACCCATCACAAATAAAAAAAAAAAACTATTCTGCCAATATCAAAGAATAGATTCAAAGATGCGTCTAACTGCACGTTCTGTTAGTCCAATAAAAAAATAAAGGTCAATATTAAAGATTTATTGATTCCGAAAGAAAACACTATTTCTTTAACTCCGTCATGCACTAGAAATTGGCGCCAATACAGCCTTCATTATTTGAAAAAATAATAAGGCAAACTGAATTATCTATGAGTACGGGAGGGAACGTTTAGTAGTGCATGGAAAGGTCGAAGGAACGAGAGCACGTGGCAGGTCGTCCATGCGATGCACCGACCATATAAATGCCACAGTAGGGGGCGCACTACACGAATACATATTATAGCCGACAAGGAAGGATGGCGTCGCATCGTGAGGCAAATCACAGCTGTCCAAACTAACCGATCTCTCAAGAGTGTACCGACAAAGAAGAAGAAGAGGTAGAGAGAAGTGAATGTGGTGATTCATACTCATTCCTCCTCTACCCTTCCCTTGCTATAGAACACTTCTCTAGGCTTATGAGGGCTGTTACATTTTGTCACCTCTCTCGCTCACATGTGACCATTTTTTTAAGAATATTAAATGAAAGGATGCCTTTTTGAAAAATGTAATCAATTAGCGAACTAAATAATATTTATTTAATAGGTAATTATTAAAAATACATTTCTATTGTTTCTAATGAAATCGGCTCAAAAAGTATTATGATCTGTTTTTGATGTTTTTGAAATAAATGACGCAATAAAAATGAGTTTTTCATAACCTATTAAAGGACATTGCTCTGCGTCCATACATTGTTGGCCCTGGAGCCAAGAGCATCGGATAATTATGTATTGTATTCTCTATCATTTGGAGACTCCTAGAAGATCTTGTTTTTATAGCGGACTAGCTGCAGAAAAGATATATTTCAAAAAAAGTATCAGATTTTGAGGTTATAATCTAACCATAACAACGAATATTAAATGTAGGTACCTACCATGATTTTTCATAGCTCTGAGTAATTTTTAAGAAACTGAAAAGTAATATCATAATACCTACCTAGATAATTAGGTACCTATGCAGTTATTTTTCTAAAAAATGGATGCAAGTGCAAAATTAATATACATTAAACTAATCAACATAGGTAGGTAACTGAATTCGTAGCATTCGTTTTGGAATGAGATGAGTAGAAACAGCGTCCCTATGCCTGAACGGTGTGCATAGGATACCAGCTTTACCAATTAGATGGTAATAAGTGATTTTTTAAAACCTAGTCCTAAAATATTTATATTTGAATAAGAAATAAAACACAGATTTTAATTTCACGTTTATTGTTCTTCGTCTAAATTACGAACTAAAATAGTGTCTAAAAACTGTGCAGGGGGGTATTATTTTGATACCTCGCATAACTTAGGTACCAAATAATGGTCATAACATGGGCGCAGTAACCGATAGTTCTGCACAGGAAAAAGCACAGCGCAGAAACTGTAACTCTCAATTGTGGTAACAATGACTTTTTTTTTTATAATTTTATGGCATGGCTTTTTGGCCTTTGTGCCATTGGTAACAATGACACGTTCACCGGCAAAACTAGGGATGTAATACGACACCATTAATCGATTTTTCGATTATGATTTACTGTGGTCTTAAATTATTACAGTCTGTTACATCTACTTTGTTATATAAACATTACAAGTATGTATGACAATGGTTTATTTTATATATTACAACACTCTTCTATACTGGTAATAATAATATATAATAACATCTGTATCTAGTTTGCAATATTGTTTTTTAAATAAAACATTAGGTAATTGTGATGTGTTTAGTAAAAATAAGTATTTTTTTCGTTTAATGAACCGCAAAAGGAGCGTTATTTTTGTATTAATTGTCGTAAATAATGAATTAGTTTGAATGATTGTATAGAAATAAAGAAGTTTTGATTATTGTATAATATTATTCTTACTACCTATTTAAATTGGAGTATGACTGCATTCATAAAGTATTTTATTAGGTTTTTAAAACTACACTTTAGAAAAAAAAACACAATCGATCGATTAATAATTCAATCGATCGATTATAATTGATCGGACATCCCTATTTCACTTTTGACACGACATAGGTGAAGATGGCGATGTATGTTATTAGTCGCATTAAATTCTATTAAAAATACATTTTGGAATACAGCTAGTCCGTGATACAGAAGTATTTGCAACTTATATAATAAAATAGGCGATTAATTATCGTATATTCTCAAACTCTTCATTGCACAGGGCCATTTTGAACATTGTCTTTAATATTGTTTACTAGTTCCCAAACTGATTACATTTTTCAAGAAAGCATTTTTTCATTTCAATCTGCCTAGCCTTTTCCCAACTATGCTGGGGTCGGCTTCCAGTCTAACCGAATGCAGCTGAATACCAGTATTTTACATGGAGCGACTGCCTATCTGACCTCCACAACCAACTTATTGGGTAATACGATAATCCTTGGTAAGACTGGTTGTCAGACTTTCGGGCTTCTGACGACCCGTAACGACTGTCAAAGCTTAACGTGCTTTCCGAGGCACGGAGGAGTCTCGGTATGAAAAGATGGTCACCCATCCACAGACCAACCGCGGCAAGCGTAGCTTAACCTGATGGATCGACCCGTGCGGCTGTTATTATTTAGCCACGAGCTCCTCATCTTTTCATTTAACATTTTTAAAAATTTGGTCACGTGTGAGCGAGAGAGGTGATAAAACGAAACAGCCCTCTTAAATCTCACTAGGATACCATGGTGGCGCAACCATGGTACACAGCTTTATGGTGAGTATCTTACCTGGCATCCGATCGGTTGCGCAACCAAGCATACATTTTTGGCAGTGCGACCATGGTTGCACCGCCACTGCTGACCTAGTGAGATAGGGCCCTTAGAGACCCCAGGGTCGACACAGACACAAGGCACATCGAGGTATCAGAATCACGTTACGTTTGAGCTGGTAGTCTATTGCCGTTTCACAACTCTCAAGTCTTTCCACCATTTCCATACTTTCCTCGTAATCATGGATGCGTGCGCGCAGGTAGCGGGTGCGTACAAATCCGTTCAATTATAATTACGCAGCCTTGAACCAGTGCGCGCGACCTCGCGTAGAAATGCGGACAAACAGAGCGTGGTGCGGCGGTGCAAGAGGTGGTGTTGGCGGTTTGAGAAATGTCTGGGAGGACAAGTTGGTGCATTTTCTAAAATCACTTAATAAAATCCTGCCTGCTTTATTTATTTTTTTTTTTTTTTGAGTAGTATATAGAGCTACAAAACTGTTTTCCAGACGATTTTCTCTGCTGTTTTATTACCAGAATGGTCCTGGAATAGAAAAGCAAAAAAAAAAAATACTATTAATCCAAACAAACACATTTGTGACAAATAGGTACTCTCTAAATTCGATAAGAACGAAATTAGTTGCTTTAGTAATTTCTAGATTTTACCTACTGACACACAATTTAAATCTTGTGGATTCATGATAAATGATTTTATTTCTGCAAGTAGTTTTATAAACAAAAAAAAAGCGAAACAAACTCAGAGGTCACACACAGTCTCTTTTAAACTCCAGACATAATCTTGGTCAGTTCATGTGAAGATCATGTAGGTTGGTATTTTGAGGAAAAAACTTTTTAGCAAAAAATAAAACCGACTTCCAAAACAAAACACTACAAAGTGAAAAATAACTTTAATTTCGGTAGTCAGTGTCTTGGGTTTTGTATTTTCGTTTTTTGCCACCGACTTCCGAAATTAAAGTTATTTTTCACTTTGTAGTGTTTTGTTTTGGAAGTCGCTTTTATTTTTTGCTAAAAAGTTTTTATTTTTCACTTTTTAGTTGTGGAACCTACCCCACACTAATTTGAATACATAATTGAGCACAATAATTGTAGATATAACCATGTAAATAACAGTGATAGGAAGTTATTAAAACACCATCACATCATCCACATAAAATAAGTGGGAAATATACGCATTATTGACGCTAACTCAAAAACTCCCCAAGCAAAGTTAATAAAATTTATATGGGACCACCTCGGAAGTATACCCTATCAAACAAAAAAATAATTTTCTAAATCGGTCCATCCGTCTTTGAGTAATCGCGTAACAAACATACAAAAAAAAAAACATACAGACGAATTGAGAACCTCCTCCTTTTGGAAGTCGGTTAAAAACCACACATTAAGTGGACCTGTCAAGTCAGTGCATACATTTGTCAGTAAACATGCAGCTCAACTCAGAACCTAAGGAGCTCAATGATATATAATCTAATATCGATGGACTGAGTAGGTACACGTCACAGGATGCAGTAATACCCGGGTATCTGAAGAAATCTTAAAGGGAGTTTGAACTCTTTATAGTTATTGATTCGACAAAATTATCTATAAGCGAATTCCTTCCTTGTGCTCGGTTTTTGAGGTCCTCAGATAAACCTTCGACAGTAATTCACTCGATTTTTAAGCTAAATTTTTCTATAGCGAAATGTTCATAAACAATAATCACTATCGAATGGATAAACTCCGTTTAAAAACCACAGAAACCGGGCATAAGAGAATTTATTGTCGGTAAAACCATCAAAACATCATAGCCTCATAGCCAGACATTTTTCAAAACATCCACTTTATCAACTGCAAGGTAACGTAATAAGCATCTTTCTCCATCTGATCGCCGCCCGCGCCGCAACTAAACACACGTACTCTGTCATTACACGAGTTAGTTAATGTATAAATGACCATTCTGAATTAATACCTCTTGCTGTATAACTGTTGTTTGAAGTTATGGCCTTTCCCCTGGCTTGGTGGCTTACCGTCTGATTATAAAACGAGTCGTAACTTTAGTCCAAGCTGAAATGATGCCGGAGCTCCTTAAGTTCTGAGTTGAGCTGCGCGATTACTGACAAATGCATGCACTGACTGGACAGGTCCTCTCAATCTGTGTGGTTCTTTCCTCAAAAGACCATTTCAGACACCAATCTACATGGTCTTCACATGATCTGACCAAGATTATGTCTGGACTTTATAAGAGACTGTGACCTCTGACTTTGTTTGGGAATTTCTTCTCAGAGTAGTCAGATAGGAAACGCTGACCTCATCTAGTTTTAAAAAAACGTGATTGACTTGTAAAAGTGTTTGTACAAACCTACTTACAGAAATAAAATCATTTATCATTTTCAGTATTTGCTTTCATTTATAGTATTTTGAACTTTGTTCAGAGCAAGGTAATGTTCTAAATGTTCGTGTCGGACCACGCACAATGAAGGGTTCCGTAGTTGGGATGAATTTATCCTAAGAACAAACTTAACATTGTAGTTGAAAACCATATTCTCCCATACATTTCAACTGCATATGTGAGTTTGTCGATATCTTTAGATATTGATACCCAACACGTCTGCGGAGTTTCGCTAGCAAATTTACGATAATTTAAACCTGTAGTTACTTCAACTTATGGCATGCCATTGGCAATGAAATCGCTACTTATTAATTTCATGAATTTAACCAATGATATTATAAGCAAAAAGACGTAGATACGTTACCTACCCAACATTCGATGTTCAAAAACGGCACAACGTCGAACTATTATATGACACGTGGAAATAGGATGGCATGTCGTAATTATCAGGAGCGAAACAGAGACAAGACGACGAAAATGTGGCTAATTAGCCACATTTTGACGTACCACTTGTGAAGCGTGTATAACCTATCTACGACTTTTACTTATAATATCATTGAATTTAACATAATGTCTATCAACAAATACCCACTGCTGACAAAAACGTGCATTTTGAATCACATCTACCTGCACTTTTGCACAATGATTATGAATCAGTTGATTCACAATCGCAACAAAACTCCGCGCGTTTTGAACATGACTGGACCCTTTGATTAGGGTTTAGGGTCCTTATTGTGTTGTCATTTCCCAGAAGTTCAGTACCCTTTTAAGTAGGTAGTATAAAAGATGTATATAGTATTCGGTTTTGAACGCATAAGAAAAAATTGTGAGATTGGTTTGACTCAAGTCTCAGTCAATTTCGAAAGAAGCTGTGATCGTTAAGTCCCAGGTTCGATTCAGGTCAGCTTTTCTGTCAAAAATACCTCATGTTCCTCCCCTATTCCATGGGACCTGCCACAGCTAACAAAACTTACCTCAATAATCAATCTGCCTAGCCTTTTCCCAACTATGTTGGGGTCGGCTTCCAGTCTAACCGGATGCAGCTGAATACCAGTATTTCACATGGAGCGACTGCCTATCTGACCTCCACAACCCAGTTACTGGGTAATACGATACCCCTTGGTAAGACTGGTTGTCAGACTTTCGGGCTTCTGACGACCCGTAACGACTGTCAAAGATCCACGAATGACAACCGGGACCAACGGCTTAACGTGCTTTCCGAGGCACGGAGGAATCTCGGTATGAAAAGATGGTCACCCATCCACAGACCAACCCCGGCAAGCGTAGCTTAACCTGATGGATCGACCCGTGCGGCTGTTATTACTTAGCCACGAGCTAAACTTACCTATGATTTTATTTATTTCTACATCATCACGGGATTGATAGATCTTGGGTTCGAAACCTGACGTGCACTTTACTTTGTGTAAATAGTTTCATCACCAGAATGCTCTCAAAACGGTGAAAGAAAATATCGTGAGGAAACCGGCATGTGTTAGAACCAAAAATTCTAAGATATGTGACATCTACCAACCCGTACCTACTGGGTACTGTGCTTGCGTGGTAGATTACAGCCCACTCCCTCTCATAGAGAGGAAGCCTGTGTCCCAGATGTGGGAACATTATCCTAGGACATTATTCACACACGGTCATCTGATCCCAAACTAAGCAGAGCTTAGACTATGGAAACCAGAAAACTGATATACTACATACACTACTTTTTTTTTGTAAATACACACTTCATGCACACAAATGTTTATTCTGGATGGGAATCGAATCCACGACCTGCGGCATGATAGGTGGTATCTTAACCAACCACGTCATCTGGCCTCATCATTCTCCTGCCCTTGTCCTAGTTTGCCATAGGCTAATTATGCAGGGAATTGGTATTCTATACATAACCTACTACAGACGTTCACAGTATGAAAAACAGGATGCTCAAATCAAAATCATAAACGACACCATCGGATGACTAACTCAAATACTTTCAACAACCAAACTATGTTTATCACGGACATTTCCTTGTCTTTGTAGTACTTTGTACCCAATAGAATAACTAATAACAATACAAACTGCGAAATGACTGCACAGATAGGTCTAAGCATAATCTATAATGTTCCTTCTGGGACCCATTCTCTGTGAGAGGGAGACGGCCATAATTCTTCACGTGGGCCCAGTGCGGGTTGGTGGGTGTCACATGTCTTCGAATTTCTGGTTGTAGGAGATGCCTTTTTCCTTCACCGTTTTTATAGGTCAAAGCTACTACGTCTTGTATCAGGGCTTCCTATATTTCGCACCTTTAATCAAAAACAGAAATAACTCATAATTTATATTTTTTTGGGAAAACGCATTAATAGTTTGACATTGCCTACTTAATGGCTTCAAAAAAATACTGGACTATTGGACTGAACGTCTTCTCCGTGCGAAGTTAATTCACTTTATGGTAAAATCTCAAAATATGTAAATTTTGAGTTATTTCTTTTTTTGATTAAAGGTGCGATTTCGTCTATCTTGTTCGCAAAGAGAGATATGCTATTGCTTGGAAGATTGTTGCGCCTCCTCTTCTTCTTCTTCCTTATATGTAGCTTTAAAAACTATGAAATGTGGTCATGTTCGATACAATATGAGTACAGTGCGATGAAACAGCCATTCAATAAATAATAGTTTAAAAAATCTAAAAAAGACGCTTTTGTAACTAACTGAACTAAATGGTAGATTTTTTTTTTCTATAAGTTCAAAAAAAGAATAGAGTAACTAAGAAACAATATTTTTTTTCGTAAAACAGCGTGGGGTTGCGTTTTAAGATATTCTGCACCCTACGCTTTTTTACGATAAAATGTTTTTATTTTTCCTTAATCACTGTATTCTTTTTTATTTTATATTATATAGAGGAGCTCGTGGCTAAGTAATAACCGCCGCACGGGTCGATCCATCAGGTTAAGCTACGCTTGCCGGGGTTGGTCTGTGGATGGGTGACCATCTTTGCATACCGAGACTCCTCCGTGCTTCGGAAAGCACGTTAAGCGGTTGGTTCCGGCTGTCATTCGTGGATCTTTGACAGTCGTTACGGGTCGTCAGAAGCCCGATTCTGACAACCAGTCTTACCAAGGGATATCGTATTACCCAGTAACTGGGTTGTGGAGGTCAGATAGGCAGTCGCTCCCTGTAAAATACTGGCATTCAGCTGCACCCGGTTAGACTGGAAGCCGACCTCAACATAGTTGGGAAAAGGCTAGGCGGATTGATATTTATTTATTTTTTTGCTTTTTGTATCGAACAATCGGCTAAGTCACATAATTCTTTTTGCTTCAGTACACGCCTTAGTACGTGGCACAAGACACTACCGTGTTTTCAGATATGAAAAAAAATGTTAATCCTAAAGACCCTGATTAGGATAATCGGGCAAACTTAATAAGTTTGCCCGATTTTTTATTATTGTATTGTCATCGGTCCTTGCTAAGTGCGCGAAGTTTCAATTCAATCCGACGTTTTGATGTGGGTGAAAATCACGTTCAATGTTAAATAGATACAGACCAAGCTAATAAAGCGTGTTAAAAAAGCTATTTTCTAAAATGATCAACCCAAAAATAATTTATTTAAATAACATTTCAAATAAGGTATAAACATATAGTAGAGGATCCGTACAGAAACGACCTTCACCCATCTGTTTAATGGATGAAAAGTATTTTAAATCAAAGTATTTTAAAAATTAATCGCATGTGGGTTGGCGAAATATTCCTGGCCAAACAAAAAAATAAATTATGAATTAAAATTCAAATTGACGTTTTTTTAAAAGTTAGAATGTACTCTTTCGTTTACCGAATAAATTTAATACCAATCGAAAGTAAGAAGCCTTTAAAATATATGATAGATACTAACATTGGGTTGTCTGTTTGGCATAACTATTGGGTTGGCAGCATGCCAGGTACAAACAGGTAAGCCGATACTAGTAATTTACACGCATCTGTATAATAATAAATCTTATAACAAAATAAGCGCTATTTCATGGCGAACACGATGATATGAGGCTGTCTACGAAAAAAAAAAAAAATCTTAGTCTGGCCAGGATTTTTTTAGCCAACCCACACGCGATATACTTTTTAACGTATTTGTTTTAAAATACTTTACATCCATTAAACAGATGGGTGAAGGTCGTTCCTCTGCGGATCCTCTACTATATGCTTATACCTTAGCTTGTATAACAAGTTACGAGATTAGTTTCAATGTACGTCAATCCTCTTATTGTTTTTTTCTACTTATTGTTATGTAAAACTGCTCCGACACGAGACATTATTAATATAATACCGTGACATTTTAGTTGTCTTACAAAGGTGGTCCACTCGTTGTACTCGTCATTATGAACAACTTTTACTATGGGACCAAACCTGAAATCGCGAAAAAAAATCAGCTGTTTTGTACATTTATGTTCGCATAATTCGTCAAAATGTACTGAACAGCTGATTTTTTTGGCCACTGGCCTTCAAAACTTGGTACAACACTTTTAAAATTGCAATTTCTCATAAACTATAGAAGTCAGAGTTTTGAATAAATAGCAAATTTCATCACTTATCATCCTCCGCACCCTAAAACAGGCCCTGATGGAAGAATGGCAGAATATGGGCCTCCGAAACCTCGTCTTCAGTATGTCAAACCGGCTCGAAGCTGTAATCAGAGCCCGAGGAGGCAATACCAGTTGTTAAAATATAAGTAAGGCCTAAAACATACTTACAAAAGTTGTTTGAGTTTTTTGCCAGTAAGTTAAAAATGGCAATTTTTTGGTTTTTATCTTTTTTTAAGTTAAAAACGTTACTTATGTATAATAAACATAAAAAGAAAGTTGATGAAATTTGCTATGAAACATTTTTTTTATTTCAAAACTGACTTCTATAGTTTAGCAGAAATTGCAATTTTAAAAGTGTGGTACTAAATTTTGATGGCCAGTGTAATTCATTGCCTTTTGTCAAACGCTACAGTTAGGAGAGTCGAGTCGGTTTAGGAGATGATTATGCTATGGTATTAACATACCAAAGAGATAAAAACGACATAATAATATCAAAATAATTAAAAATTCACATTTTTATAAAAGCAAATGATGTGGGATGACATGAGCTGACAGCAAAGTTAGCGTACGCTGGAATAATAAACTCGTAATATTGTCAAAGAAAGCTTAGGAATGATTGTTATTTCGCACTTCTGTGCCTGCATGATCAACACTGTAGAGCGTTTCACATATTATTGTCATAATTATATAATAGGTATTATGAATTAATTTGGCAACAGTATCCCAATTCAATATCTTGAACCACATCCTTTTAGGGTTCCGTACCTCAAAAGGAAATAGGAACCCTTATAGGATCACTTTGTTGTCTGGCTGTCTGTCTGTCTATCAAGACCCTTTTTCTCAGGAACGCGTAGAGATATCAAGTTGAAATGTATATCAAATAGTCGGGCCTATAGTCTCTTTCAGCTGTGAAAAAATCAAACTTGTAAATCAACGCGATCAAAAGATATGACCGTTTATATCGCATTTTTGGCGATTTCACAAGGGAATCAAAACTTATAAGGTACTTCTTACTACCTTAAGGGGGTGCGGGTCCTAGAATCAAAAAAATTGGCAAGAACCAAGGTCTCACAGCACAAGTAAAGGAAAATGTCCGAAAATGGTTAATTTGTAGTTTTATCACAAACAAAATGTTTTTGAGATTACAAACTTAATTTTGCAGTTGGAGAATTGACCGTGACGTATATCGATGTATGGGTCGAAAAATGACCAGTCCCCTCTTCTCTTTCCGAAACTTCTGGGCCTACAATTTAGAAAAAAATAAAGAAAATAGATCTATACTTATAGAAAACAGAAAATTTATAAGAAGTCTATGGTTTTAAAATAACATGGTAAATCTCTCGATATGGTGCGTACAAACTTACATTTGCACTTGTTTGTTCTTGGGATAAATTCATCCCAACCACGGAACTCTTCATTGTGCGTGGTCCGACACACACTTGACCGGTTTTTTTCGTATGCTGGATTAGTAACTGCTTGCAGTGTTGTTGTTTAATAAATGGAGCCAAAAATATACAATTAAAACTGCTGGCAAGTTATACGACGGTGCTCGGAAACCCAATTCTCAAACTGTCTCTGGTTATGCAATGCGCATTGTTACTTTATTTTACGTTATGCCAAACGCCATCGTACTATAATTAGTTGAGAACTTCGTAGAGACTTCATAACCCTTAGACAATTGTATACAGAAAATAATTTACTGTGTTGTTTGTATATATCGGCGCCTTTACCAGAAGTAGTCATCGTATTAGTGATTCAGCAGCTTCAATATTGTCAGGACTGTGCTGGGGCTGCAGTCTCGACATAGCGTTTGCTTTACGACCGAATTCGGTCGCAAAGACCTGGCTGGGTCCCTAGACGGTCAAAATTGCTTGACAAGCAATTTCATATTTCATATTTGTCATGCAATTTTGACCGTCGTATCCGTTGAATTCGGTCGTATAGCGATCGCTATCTATGTCGAGACTGTAGGGCCTGGAATATAGCAGTTCGAAGTGGACGTTGTACGACAGCAGCTCCCCTGGCATAATCTCTGTCATCAGAAGACAGCCGCCTAAAAGTTATTTTTGACCTAGTTTTTCGAGACATAGCCAAGCGGTTGGTCGACTCTTCATGTGCCAGAGGGCTGGCCTATTTTTGGGCTGAAGAATCAGCGTTGTCATACAACGTGGCAATGATGCCAGCCTTTTAGGTACTTATTGACAGCGATGTGAACGAATTTTTTGATGCCCTGCGTTTCCTTCTCCCCTTTTTTAGGGTTCCGTAGTTCTGACAAGGAACCCTTATAGTTTCGTCATGTCCGTCTGTCTGTCTGTCGGAGGTTTTGCTAAGAGACCGTTACTACTAGAAAGCTGTAATTTTGTAGGAATGTGTATATCAATTACGCCGACAAAGTAGTAAAATAAAATTTTAGAAAATATTTTTTTTAAGGTAGCTCCCCTAGATGTGAACTGGGGATAAATATGTTTTTTGTCGTCTACCCCATCGTGTGGGGTATCGTTGAATAGGTCTTCTAAAATGGCTTGGGGTTTTTTATCGATTTAATGCTCCATGTACGAAATATTAAACTTTAAAATGCAAGTTTTTGTTCCAGTAGGGTGCCCCCCCCCCCCCCCCCCATCTAAAAGCTAAAGTGCTGGAAAATCTGCAAAAATTCACGATGATAGTGCATTTCATGAACGTTAAATGAATATTATAGCGGTTAAGATAACTTTATTAGTTTAGTAGTAATAGTCGTTGTTGGATAATTTTAACCTTTGATTAATCCTTTAAAGTGACTAAGATGAAGTAGTTGCTTCTTTATAACGGTTAAAGACTTGCATTGAAAAACAAAATATGAAATTTAAAAAACTAAAAGACCATAATAAATTATCATAAGTTTCACAATACTGCCGCTAGAGGGCGCTGTACCAGCGGATTACGTTTTCATTCGAGTAGGTACCTGTAGAAGTCACAAACGAACTTTGTTTAATTTTCGAATTACAATTTTGGGAATTGATATAATAACTTGGCAGCAATCGCACTCTTATTTTTTAGCTTTAGCAGGAAGAAAGTGGTTATTATTAGTTAATGTCTAATCTGTTTAAATAATTATCTTCGAGAATCAACATTTTGTCATTCGTTTAGTGTCACTATTCGATAACAGATGACCTTGTGCCATGACGTCACTTTTGTAGATCGCGCTGTTAAGATTTTCTTGCAAGGTATGACCTCCGTGGTTACGTTATGTGTTAAAGTTTTGTTTTACTCTGGACACCCTTGTCATATATTTTTGCTGTTATTATAACCATTAACTCCTAATAGCTTTACCATTACTTATATTCAGAATAAAGAACAACAGAATCGTACTATATTGTGATAACGGGCTACTACGGAACCCTACACTGTGCGTGGCCCGACACGCACTTGGCCGGTTTCTTTTTTACACATATACTTATTTATTATTATTTTAAAGACTATAGATCCTTAAGGCCTTTTATAGAGAAACAGTGACTTACCACAGTCACCACGCTTGCTAACTGCAAGGCATGCAATCTCAAAACATCAACTTCAAGATTCCTCACGTTTTAGTTTATTTTAGCCAGCCAGTCACTTTTCACTGACAGTTTTTTTTAATGGTGTCTTAATCAAATCACCATAAATTCACCATTACAAATACAAATATCACGCCTGTAATACCGCGAAGGGTAGGGCAGGGGTGTACGTACCAATAGTACACCCACATTTCGCCAGTTATTTTTAAAAGTCCCATGTAATAGGGGGTTCAAATTCAGGCTTGGGGCTGCTACTGAGAATTTCCTGATATAAAAACCCAATAATACTGCCTGATCTGGTGGAAAATGAACCCAGGACCTCCGGCTCAGGTTGCAGCACTAGACCAAAGAGGCAATAATAAAAAAATACTCCTTATTTAATAAACTATTCGCATATAGGTCTCATAATGCCGCGGTCCTACGGCCCTCTTTCTCACAAGCCGGGCCGCGCCATACGGGGCCGATAGGCCGAAACAGTCGGCCTGCGATGCCATGTCGTCGCCCGTTCGATCGAATGTATGGGATGATCGGTGGAATGCTCGGCATGAAACGCGACAGGCCTCGACAGGCCATGGGAACGCGGCAAATGGTAGACATTTTGACCAAGCCCCATATATTTTTGCCCAAAATTCCTTACCAACGCAAGGTTTTCATAATGACTATTATATGCCAGGGATGTCTGTTTCATAAAATACTATGAGGAAACAGTTTAACAATCTAGTATTGTTCGCGTCATGTAAGTTTGCCGCTCTGAAGTTGCAAAAATGGTTGCGCAGTAATCAATATCTATACTAAAACAGCAGCGCGCTATGCCATGCGCATCGGAATGCCTGGTTTCAGAGCGGCAAACTTACGTGACGCGAACTATATCTCAAACGATTACTAAACAGCTAGATAACGCTATCTTTAAAGTACAAACAAACTAAAATTTGGTTGAAATGACATCAATATTTAACCAACATTACTCATTATCTTTATAACGTAATTAATCTTGAATTTCATTTATTACAGGTACTCGTGGAAAGCGTACGCGTCGGATTTAAGTGTTTGGTAACAGTGGATGCTAAAATTCCAAAGTTAAAGCGATTAAAGTGCGCTTTAATTCCAAATACAATTCAATAATTTGGAGAAAAAAGAATTAAAAAGGAAAAAGAACAAATTATAAAGTAAGCAAAATTAAAAATCGAATTCTAAATTCGAATTTAATCTGTGAAGTGAAAACTAAAATTCCAAATTGGAATTTTTAAGTGTCAGTTTAGTGGGTGACTTTGGAAGTGGATGACAGTGTAGTGTTTAGTGTTATCCTGTGTATGATGAGTGGCGGGTATGGATGAGCCCCAGACTATCCACAAGACCTGCGTGCGGGTGAACTCTGCAGAGGAAGATGAGTCCAGGGATGAGGTGGACCATGAGTTACCAAAGAAGAACCCTTTTGTGCGGGTAAGTGTTTTTAAAAACCTCTTCTAATTTATTGCATGGTTAAGTAATTGCTGATATTGCTGTAGTCTGGAACTACTGAGACTACGGTTTAATCTTTATGGACGCAATCGTGGAATTTTTGTGACATAATATATAAAATCTAGGAAGTGTCACGTGTGAGATTTGTGTCGTGCACACAAAGGATATCCTAAGAATGTACTTACAACTTTTTCCAAAACCAAAAATTTTCAAACGATGGACAGGCAAACTATGGTAACTATCAAAAGTGTCAGAAATATTAAAATATATTAAAGCGCATTTTACAACTAAATACGAAGCATTGATTAGGACATTTCATTGAAAAACATCGTAGTTTCTGCAATAATACTACCTTGAGATACCTAAGCCAGTAAATAAATATTAACTAGAGCTAAAGTAACATCCGGACAAACACGTGCGATAATTATTTACTTTGCATAAATATAAACAAATGAAAGCTGCATGTCCCTGAATACGCTACTATATATTATACACATCCATGTAACTGGAGAAACCTCGACCCATGTCATACATGATGTCGTAGTTCAGGGGTCGAGACCTGATTGATGTAACTGTGATGTGTACTGAAGTTTGGAAATAAATTATTATATTATAGATTAGTATAATCTTAAAGTGTCAATAGTCGTCGTCAATAGTGTCATCAGGTGGAATGACGGCTCTTTTCAAGCTCACTTCACCTGTATTCACGGTGAATTTTTTACAGAGCAGATCGACCGTTGCTGAAGAATCAGAGAATATATGTATATTTAAAGTGATGTCAACTTCATTAATGAAGAAAATCATGGAACTGATAATGAAACACCGGGCTTTAGCGAAACAAGAGACAATCACGAATCAACGTCCTTCCCAAATTGCACAAAAATTGCGTACACCATTACTAAGGACAGCCGATTAATCAAAGTTCCTATTTACTTTCTGATATATTAAACATTTTCTTTAGTCACTAGCAACCGGGATTAGTCATAGGTCGTACGTTTATGATTTGTTAGGTTAGTCATGCAAGCAACGCAACGTGCAATAGGCGCCATTTGTATTTCGATGAATATAATGCAAGTACTTAAAGCCTTAAATACAATAATTATTATATCCTCTCCACTGTCGCGGCTATTTCTGGGTACTTCGCGCAATATTGGCACGTGTTGATTAATGATGATATCTCTAAAATTTTGTATGGGAGCAGCACCTATATAAAACTTATGATATTATGTATAAGTATCTAAAGGAAAAAAGGGGACAGTTCATTGGGCATCAAAAAATTCGTCCGCATGCCTGTCAGTGGGAAAAGTGCCCAAAAAGACTGGCAGCGTTGCCACGTTGGATGGCGATGCTGATTCTTTGACCTAAAAATTGGCCAGCCCTCTGGTCACTGAAGAGTCGACCAACCGATGGCTTGGTGATGTCCCGAAATACTCGATGAGCACTCGGACCCCACGGCCCAACCCCAAACGGTTTTGACCGCAGCTTCGGCCGCATAGAGGTTTCGAGGCCCGGTTTTTCCAATGTAAAAACTACCAGGAATATCTACTCACGGTCTATCTACCAGGAATATCAACTCACGGTCTATCCGTGTGCCAAATTTCATCTAAATCTATTCAGCTGTTATGTCGTGAAAAGGTAACAGAAGAGTTACTTCCGCAGAAATATCACAAGTACGGAGAAGATGGATGGATATAGGAGATGTTATTGTATTTTCTTATGCATTTAAGAAAGTGAAAAATACTCTTAACTCTATGATGTTATCGTCTATCAATACTTACTTATCATTAAATCTTGATGCTATAATACGTACATACACACATATATAAAATCACACCTTCTTCCCATGAGGGTGGGCAGAAACTACAGAACGCCAACTGCTACGATCCTTACATACTCCTTTTGCCTCGTTTACGTTCATACATCTGGCCATGCCAGTACCGAGTACTACGCAGTAATTATCTTGATTATGTACTTATTTGCATATCAGTATTGAGTCTGTATATTAATATTTGTGAATAAATGAATGAAATGCACCGACTCCAGCGTGGTTTGACCAGCCTCGATTACTCGTATGAACCCAAAGATTCACACTAGCCCCTGTTGCCTCATGTTACATGGTGCAACAGAGACCATTGCATATCAAGGAGTAGACCGGGGGGCGGAATAATGCTAGGGAAGGATATGAAAGGATTATTAGAGCCCTACTGGATATGCATCATAAAGTAGGCAATGGAATTATGGAGAGACGGGTGATAATTATCTATGGTCGGGCATCTTTTAACGACGTCGCTACCAGGGGCTGCGTGCTCGACATAGATAGCGATCGCTTCACGACCGAATTCGGTCAAAATTGCTTGACAAGCGCGTGATTTTTTCGTACTTGTCAAACAATTTTGACCGTCTAGTGACCCCATTAAGACTTTGCGACCAAATTCGATCGTAAAGCGATCGGTGTCTATGTCGAGACTGCAGCCCTTGATTGGTTCAGGTCCAACTTCACCGGTGAATCTTTCATATTTGTAGTAAGTTACCTTGGTTAACATTTGACTACTCGCGCCAGTGAAGAATTGTCTTTTTGAAATAAATAAAAAAAGATACTTCGTATGTTTTTTCCTGTCCGCACTTCGGTTTTAGCTAGGACACTAGGCGATGGAGTCTATTTTCTTTGAAGATTGTATCGTTTGAACCTAATACATATAATTCTTCCCTCTCCGAGTGCTATTCCGTATTTAGTTACATTGCCTGTAGAAACTCAGAACTTCCACATAATTGGAGCCTGATCTTCGACAGTAACTACTGTAAAAAAACGAGTAAGCCTTAATGCAGTCGCATTTCTGACATCTCACCTTGGTAATGAACAATATTAACATTATATCCTGAAAAAAATATTCAGGTATTCGAATAGTTATTTCTCTATGGCAAAAGTACTATCTAGTTCCATACCAAATAAGCAACAGTAAAAGTACGGCAATATTTAAATCCAAAGAGCAAACATTTAAAAAATATACTTTTCTTATCTGTGAGATGGGTTTGTTCCATCTGACGGCCAACTCTAGCACCTCGCGCGCTCATTGGTTCCCCGGCTGGCTTCGTGTTACACACTTCCGTCCCTTTTTATGAACTCATTCGCACAGATTGCAGAAAAGCGAGGGGAAGATGTTAGACATCAAAAATTCATAAGGGTATAATAAAATCATCGTCATTTACCTGCTTATCTCCTCATCATTGTAAACGTTCATTACTTATATAAATAAAAAATAAGTTGATTTATCGCTCAAAGTCAAATCATTTATCTATTAATTTTAATGAGACTATTTAAAGGTACTTTTGAAGGTTAGGAATGATATGAAAACACAATGTGGGTTGCCAATGACTAGTATTTTAAGAGGGCTGTCGCGTTTTATCACCTCTGTCACGGGACCAACTTTTTAAGAATGTCAAATGAAAAGATGTTTTTTTATTTTTTTGACAAATGTAATTAATTCGGGAACTAATAAATAATATTAATTTTATAGGTAATCATTAAAAATACCTTTTTTTATTGTGGTATTTTATCTAACTCATCTCAAAAACGGACCATAATACTTGTTGTGCTGATTTCATTAGCTAAAACAATAAAAATGTGTTTTAAATAATTACCTATTTAATTAATATTATTTATTAGTTCGCCAATTGATTACATTTTTCGAAAAAGCATCTTTTCATTTAACATTCTTGAAAATTAGGTCCCGTGTGAGCGAGAGAGCTAACAAAATGCGACAGCCCTCTTAACACATTACTATTGAGTATTCATTAAGCCAGCTGTTTTTATCACAATGGAAAATGCTAATTCCAGTAGTTAGAAGACTCATGTTCAATAGATTACGACAACGTTCTAAGGTTCATATCTTCGGAAAAATATATCGATCAATAGAAATTGATCTACAGGGTTATTGGTAAAACACCAACAACCTCTTAAGGAGTCATTGTACTCATCATTATCAACAACTTTTACTGTGGGAACAAACCTGAAATCGCAAAAAAAATCAGCTGTTCAGTAAAAGTTGTTGATAATGATGTGTACAATGACCCCTTAAGAGGTTGTTGGTGTTTTACCAATAACCTTGTATATTCCCACCTGCATTACTGCCGTCGTAAGCAAAAAGGGCACAACTAACATTTAAAAAAAAAATGAGTTACATACATATTTAGAATCAGAAAAAAGGCTATTCTGCTCAATTTTTTGTAGATTTTTTTTTTAAATGTTAGTTGTGCCCTTTTTGCTTACGACGGCAGATTATTATACAAGACAATTTTTTATAACTATCCAATTTTTCACAGGGTGTTCTACCCATGAATATGAACATTTGTCACTATGGAATCAACTAAAATAAATCACGAAATCACGAAAATAAATCAGCTATTTCATACCTTTCGGTCAAGTAGGTATTGAGCTTTTGTATGAAACAGATGATTTTTTTCGTAATTTCCGAGTTGGATAGTGGTAAAATTTGGATAGTGATAAAAAAGAAATCCTGTAGATTGACGCACTAATTCCGTCACTTGGAACATTCACATTTCGATGGTCCCTATTAACAATGTCGGATATACATTTTTACCAATATTCACTTTTTACATAAATCGAATTACAATAAAAAAAATTTCTTCACTGTCAAAACAAAGTTTGAACTGAGGGCAGTTCAAAGTTTGCCCTAACGATAAAAAAAAAATCTTTATGATATTAACAATGTCAGTTCTGCAAAAGACCACTATTCAGTAGCGACTAAAGTAGTCTCCCTGCAGAACCGACATTGTTAATAGGGACGGTCGATTTAATTCGGCAAAGTTCGGTTGTTCCGAAGAAAAACGATGGAACCTTTGAACGCTGTCGTCTACTGTACTTGGTTTAGTGATAATCCAGCCTATTCACATGACAACCTTATTGTTTCACCCACCGCTCAGACCTCTTGGCGGATTTAGTGTACGGCCTGAGTGCACGCTCGACTCGAGCGTCCGGCGGGGCGGGGCGTGCGACGTTCGTGTTAAACACATGCAAACACTCGCGAGTGTGCTGAGTGACGGCCGAGCGGCGCTCGGTGAACGCTCTTCGCCGCTTGCACGCAACGCTGAACGCCCCGCTGGACCCTTTGTCACTCGGGTCGTACACTTACACTGATTCAGTATTTCAATCCAACGTTTGACACCAAATCAAATCATTTATTAATGTGATTTTTGGCAATGAAGACATTAACGTGCTCGTAAATCTACCTATTGGGCTTACACTATGTCACATTCATTAATTCATTATTTTTAGGGTTCCGTACCTCAAAAGGAAAAAACGGAACCTTTATAGGATCACTCGTGTGTCTATCTGTCTGTCTATCCGTCTGTCGACCATTCCCTCCCTTACCTCCGAAGCTACTGAGGCTAGCATTTAGAAAAAAAAATACAGAAAAAGAATAGTTTAGTCTTATATTAATATGGTAAATCTCTCAATTTTGTGCGTACAAAATTATGTATTGGAGAACATGTGTTTTTTTTTTAAAGAAATAGTTTAAGTAATGCAATTAACAACACATCATTAACACGAGATCGGCCGTAGACCAATTAGCGGCTGCTCTGATTTGGGCTGAATTAAAAAGTGTTACTATTGGTCCAATTTATATCGACCCATTGTCACTCTATCGAATTTAAAATAATGCATCAATGTAAATCGGCCTTCATAATTTCAAAATCAAAAGTCAGTTATACAAACTAGGCTGAGAATCAGCACTTTTCGAATGTCAAAATTACATAAATACAGTTCTCCAAAACGCCCGCCCTTCACCACTTCCTAGTACTTTAGCTGAGAAGTGGCGCAACAAATTCTCCAGCAGCACAGCTGTCTATTCAGTTAAAAAAAAATGATTCTATATAACACTGCGCATAATAATTTAGGTACATTACGCAACACAAAACATTAAATTAAATTATTTGCCATAAGTCAGCTAGCACACGCCAATATACCAAAAAATAAATCGAAAACTATACTCAAGCTGAAATAAAAATACAAAACTAAATACGTAAACAGAATTTTATTACTAAATAAAAGCCTCCAGGCATAAAGGGCGTGCCCACTTACATATAGCCGTATATAATATAATAGCAGTAACTCGAAGTCACAAATGATAAACGAGACCATCGAAGTAAAATAAATAAAGAGTTAATTACTAATAACAATAACAAAACCAAGGTCAGCAAGACGACCAGTCCATGCTTCTCAAAGAACAGAAATATGCATGTAGCGGCTGTAGCCTCTAAAGTTTGTATCCAACATGACACCCTTTCCTTACCACGTCAAGTGACAAAATTTAAACCACCGCAATACTTGACATAAATCGATCAAGTGCCAGTCATATCACAAGATGATCTACTTGTATGAGTAACACTCGATGGTTATAAATGGCGCTTGTTTAGTTATCTAGAACTGCATGAGGCTTTTGTAATAATTAGCTATTGTGACACTAGTGTGCCTTGTATTTGTAGTAAAGGTCTTTGTGTATATGTTAAGACTTGTGTAATAATTAGATTCTCATCTGTTTTATAATGGTGATAATATCTCACTTACACGTTGTCTCACATTACAACCAAATTTCCGCAAAGATTCAGACTCTGCCTCGTTGGTATAGTGGTCGCAAGCGCCACTGCTGAGCATAAGGTCTTGGGTTGCCAGGTCGGGAAAAGTGTTATTAGGTTATCTATCTAGAATAATAATATAATAATATCCTGGGACATTTCACACACGGTCATCCGATTCCAAACTAAGCAGAGCTTGTACTATGCAAACCAGATAACTGATATGCTACATATACTACTTTTTTTTTGTAAATACATACCTATATAGATAATTACACCCAGACTCAGTACAAACAGACATGTTCATGCACACAAATGTTTGTCCTGGATAGGAATCGAACCCATGACCAGCGGTATGACAGGTGGTATCTTAACCAACCACGCCAACTGGCCTGTCAGAATTCCTCAGAAGAGCTCGTGGCTAAGTGATAACAGCCGCACGGGTCGATCCATCAGGTTAAGCTATGCTTGCCGGGGTTGTTCCGTGGATGGGTGACCATCTTTACATAACAAGACCCCTCCGTTCTACGGAAAGCACGTAAAGCCCTTGATCCCGGCTGTCATTCGTGGATCTTTGACAGTCGTTACGGGTCCTCAGAAGCCCGAGTCTGACAACCAGTCTTACCAGTCTTATCGTATTACCTAGTAACTGGATTGTGGAGATCAGAGAGGCAGTCGCTCCATGTAAAATACTGGTATTCAGCTGCATCCGGTTAGACTGAAAGCCGACCCAACATAGTTGGGAAAAGGCTAGGCAGATGATGATAGATTTCAATTTTGAATAATCAAGAAGTCCGACAGTTTGACCGAAAATTAGAAGACCCTAAACCATCGGACTATGAATCATCACGAGCACATGGAACATCAATATTCTCGGTACATAATGTGGGCCAGATGATTGTCAGTTGCGCCGGAGTCGACAAAAACTAAGGCAAGTGGCACAACGACCTCTCGCGATCGCTGACTCGTAAGTATTGCAATAACTTCTACTTACTATACACTGTGTTATATATATACTTGAAGGAAATATTTATTTACTTGTATGTTTATTGATTACTAGCTTGGTTACTTGCCCGCGACTTTGTCTGTGATCCAGGACGAATAGTAGCCTATATACAGTATGTTAACCAACAGAGGGCGTTCCCGTTAACCCGCAATAGTATAGCATCCATACATGCTAAAAAAAATATTACCATTCGAAAACAAAATGGTTTTTATTTTTTTTAATATTAAAATATTCACTAAAAATGTTAAATTGATACGTAAAAGAAACACTCTGTACACGCGTACTTGAAGGACGGAAACATCGCAATTTAGTTTTTATTTTTAGTGAATTTTTGAATATTTTAGTGAATATTTTTAGCATTTTTAGTGAATATTTTAATATTAAAATAAATAAAAACCATTTTGTTTTCGAATGGTAATATTCTTTTTAGCATGTATGGATGCTATACTATTGCGGGTTAACGGGAACGCCCTCTGTTGGTTAACATACTGTATATCCTTCTCCAGGTCATGGTCTGCCCAAGTGCCAAATTAAATCCAAATCCGTTCAGCCGTTTTAGCGTGAAAGCGTAATCAACAAACAAACACACATTCGCATTTATAATATTAGTTGGGATGGTTAGGAGGATGAAAAACCGGTCTATCGACACTCTACGACTCACAAAATGTATTAGGTACTTAAATATTTTTTTAAATCTCTTAACACACTACTAAAGTTTCTATAATAATATAATTCAATCTTGATTCGAAAGACACGTGGCGCCATCTATTATCATAAGAACGTTATTGTTGTTTTCCTCGGGAACAGTACTTTTTTCGGGATGAAAGGTACCCTATGTCCGTGTCTGTACACCTGACAACGTATATGCAAAATGTCAGGATAATCGGTTCAGTGGTTTAGGCGTGAAAAGGTAACAAACAAACAAACTTACTTTCGCATTTTATAACATTAGTTAGGATTAGGATTCATATTTTCGTAAGGTTTCTTGCTGCAGTTATTGCGTAGCCACAAGCCTCATAGTAGAAAAATTGTCTCAATTTACCTAATAATAATATCCTGAGACGTTCCACACACGGTCATCTGATCACAAACTAAGCAGAGCTTTTACTATGGAAACCAGATAAATGATATACTACATACACTACTTTTTTTTTGTAAATACATACTTATATAGATAATTACACCCAGACTCAGGACATACAGATATGTTCATGCACACAAATGTTTGTCCTGGATGGGAATCGAACCCACAACCTGCGACATGATAGGCGGTATCTTAACCAACCACGCCAGCTAGCCTGTCAATCACGAAACATGCGACCGACGCGACGTATGACTGGTTAATCTGAACGTCCAGTAAGTACATAGTATGCACATGGTACGGTGAATTAAAAGTTAATAAGCAAGGTAAACAAACCCATAAGTGATAGATCAATAACCCTTATATATACCACTTATAAGCGGCTGTAGTAAGTCGTTATGGCACTGACTGAGGATCGACATGACATGTCTTTCAACCGCTTTTATTAGTAGAGAAAATATCTCTATTAATAATAATAAAGCTAAAGAGTTTTTTGTTTTTTTGTTTTAGCCCTGGAACTCGGGAGTTAAAAAATATGTTTGCATTTGATAGCCCAATTGTTGAGGAAGGTTAGAGGCTATTTGACATCACGCTACAATTCTTAGGAGCTGAACAAAAGAGTCAGAAAGAACGCTAAGAGAAAACGAAGTAATAGATCGGGGGCACGGGCAGGCGATGCGATGCGATGGGGTGGGTCGTGGGGACAAGAAAGGGTTATGCCGATTTTGTTATGGAAGATGGCGTCTTTTTATTTTTTCTCGCGGCCATCAACCAAATCTTGTTTTTCTAGTACAGGATAGTGTAACAAAAGAAACTTATTTGACATGCATATCTCTAAATTCAGTCCGAAATGAGATATCTTTTTCTTCTTCTCTTTCTTCTTTCTTTGTCTTTTTCGGGTGACCACTGAAAAACAGCGCTGTGCTGTGGGCCCCCCATAGCACAGCATCATGCTGAGTGGAAGCCTTCTTGTCACAGTCATGGCGTGCCAGCAGCTGCTGACTTTTGTTTTGTGCTCTTGATTTGTGTTTTATTTTTCTTATTGTAGTCGTAAAACTCGAGTTAATTATATTTTTGTATGCACGTGTTTCTGTGACAAATAAACGTATTTTTCTTTTTTTTCTTTCTATATAAGAGTTAGAAGTTTCTATGTATTTATTAGGTTAGGTTAGGCAATTTTCGACTCCTAGGTGCAAGATTAGTGTTAATTTGTCACAAAAAAGCCGTGGCATGTTTTTGGACATCTTTTGAATATTCGGTACACCTCCTCCCGTGCGATAGGAGTAAAAGAATTGCCTACAAACATAATAAATATATACACACTTCCTAACTCTTATATCTCATTTCGGACTGAGTTTAAAGATATGCACGTCAAATAAGTTTCGTTAGTTACACTATTCTGTACAAGAAAAACAAGATTTGGTTGATGGCCGCGAGAAAAAATAAAAAGACGCCACCTTCCATACCAAAATCGGCATAACCCTTTCTTGTCCCCACGACCCACCCCATCGCATCGCATCGCCTGCCCGTGCCCCTGTTCTATTACTTCGTTTTCTCTTAGCGTTCTTTCTGACTCTTTTGTTCAGCTCCTAAGAATTGTAGCGTGATGTCGAATAGCCTCTAACCTCGATGTTCCTCACTCCTGTGTCTGAACGTGAGTTAAGGCAACATATATTATCTTTGAATAATACGAACTCTGAAGGTTACGATGAACTAAACACCAAAATTATTAAGGCATGTACCAATGAAATAAGTAAAGTGTTGACATATTTGATCAACTTGTCTTTTTCACAAGGTGTATTCCCAAAAGCGTTAAAATTATCCATTATTAAACCATTGTTCAAAAAGGGTGATAAGAGTGATATGGACAATTATCGCCCTATAACATTAATACCCATAATCTCAAAAATATACGAGAAATGTATGCATCACAGATTAATAAATTACTGCGAGAAATTTAACATTATAGGAAAACAGCAATTTGGATTTCAAAAAGGTAAATCCACAACGTTAGCCATATTTTCACTCCTAAGAACAATACTGAACAATTTAAACAACAACCGGTTGGTAACGGGACTATTCTTTGACTTATCGAAGGCGTTCGATCTAGTTACACACGCCAACTTATTACAAAAATTAGAAGCTCTCGGAATCAGAGGACTGCCACATCAATGGATATCGTCGTACCTAACTGACAGACAACAGTGTGTCGCTGTTACCAAACTGGACGCAAATAGAGACATGATACGGCATACGTCTGAATATCAATATGTAAAACGCGGTGTGCCCCAGGGTAGCATATTGGGCCCTATTTTATTTCTACTATATATAAATGATATAGTTGATATCACTCATCACAAATCCTTTCTCTTTACGGATGACATTTCCATAATTGTAACTACTGACAAAAAATATAATTCAATTGCCGACCATGAAAGTGACATAAATAATACAATTGACATTCTAATTAATTGGCTAAATAATAATAATCTATCTATTAATCTTAATAAATCTGTATACTTACAATTTAACAAACATTATAATAATAAATTTAATTTTAAAATGGATATACCAAAAATCACGCAGGTGACACACACTAAGTTTTTGGGTGTAGTAATTGACGAACATCTAGACTGGAAGGCGCAGGTTGAGCATATATGCAATAAAGCAAATAAATTTGTATATGCCCTTAGACAAATAAAAAAGGTAACAAATATAAAGACGGCCGTAATGTCATATCGAGCATACGTTGAGTCCTCGTTGCGGTATGGACTAATAAAATGGGGAAATAGTACCGACCACAAAAGAGCATTTATCGCCCAGAAAAAATGTATAAGGGCCTTATACGGGATCCCGTCCGATGAATCATGTAAACCAATATTTAAAAAGCTTGGTTTGCTGCCGTTACCATCATTATATATATATGAGGTGTGTATGTTTGTTAAGAAATACAAAGAATTGTTTAAAACAGCAGAAGAGGTATGTTCACGAAGTCGGCGTGACCAATACACACTTGTACTAGACGAGCTGCCTAGGTGTGTAAAATATAATAAAAATTGTGTAGCTATGTGTGTACGTATATTTAATAAATTACCAAAGGCATTAAAACTATTGAATTGTAGACTTTTTAAAATTAAATTGTATAACTGGTTAAATGGAAATAATTTCTATAGTATTAAGGAGTTTTTAGAACACTAACGTTGATAGCACAATTTTGCATGCTTTAATTATAAGCGAAACATGTATGATCACACTTTATATTGTAACACCTTCTTATACCGTGTTTTAAGCAAATAAATATTATTATTATTATAACCTTCCTCAACAATTGGGCTATCAAATGCATTTTTTTTTTTCACGCAGACGAAGTCGCGGGGAGAAGCTAGTACTAATATAATAAAGCTGAAGATTGATTGGTTTTTTGTTTGAACGCGTTATTCTTTAAAATAACCGGTTGGATTTGAAAAATTCTTTTTGTATTTCATAGCTCAATTCTTAACTACTTGGTTACTAGGTTAACATGACTCCACGATCAGCCGAACAAAAATAAAAAAGTCAGAAAGAACGCTAAGCGAAAATGAAGAAAAGGAGCGGGCGGGCGATGTGATGCTTTGGGGGAAGAAAAAAATTCACGCGGACCAAGTCGCGAGCAGAAGCTAGTTTACTGATATGGAGGAGGAGAATAGTAAATGTTAATCCATGTTTAAATACTCACATTTCACAACAAGATTATGATACTCATGCCTTAGCGGTCATTGATAAGGTATCAATTAGGTTATAATGTATCTTTGAACGTGTATGATAATTATTACGAAATATCTGTAGATTAAACAAATCGATAGATACGCCTCCGTACAAGTAATTTGAAGTGGCACTAACCCAACGTCTGACTATGCAATCAACAGGTCAAAAAGTCACACTGCTAAGAAATGACTACAAAATTCTGTTCATTTTATTACACAACACAATTACTTGATGAACCATTTCAAGGCTTTCAAGGCTCTCCCAGACAGGTGCGACGCGACTGCGAAATTGATCAACTAGAGTCGCGTCGTGCTGTCGCATCGCATGTCTGCGGGAGCCTTAAAGCGAGATCTACCATAGATAATTACTTCTGTAATAAACACTTATTATTATTAAAAGCCCGTGCAGTCCCATTGCTGGGCAAAGGCCTCCCTACTCTCTTTCCACTTCTATCTGTCTAGCTAGAGCTATTAAAGACCAGTTTTTGTTGAAGGAGTCCAGCTCCTCCCAAAGCGAGATCTACCATGCCTAATTACTTGTGTAAAAAACAATTATTATTATTAAAAGCCTGTGATGAAAGAAAGAGAGTAGGGAAGCTTTTGCCCTACGGTGGGAACTGTAGGGCAAAGGCTTCTCTACTCTCTTTCCACTTCTCTCTGTCTAGCTAGAGCTACTAAGGACCAGTTCTTGTAGGAGTCCAGTTCATCCCGCTATCTCCGTCTGGGCCTGCCGCGGTGTCACTTGCTATTAGGGGCGACCCATTGGGTCGTAAGTTTGACTTATTGGTCGTCTGACACGCGGCAGATGTATCCAGCTCAATTCCACTTTAGCGTGGCACCTTTCCAAGTGACATCAGTTATCTTGGTGATAGAATAGATGGTCGTATTCCTAACCCGGTCTGTTAGATTGATACCCAGAATACTCCGTTCCATAGCCCTCTGGCAAACCTCGAGCGTGGACCTCTGCTGATTGGTCAAAGACCATATCTAATAAAAGAAAATATTTTCGGTTTATGTGACGGGTTATAGAGGAAAAATAGAAGAAGAAAACGTGCTGCGCCGAACCCAAGTTGATGATGATGAAAAAAAAACATGGTATGGGGACCCCATTAATATTTAACTTTTTTTTTGTCATATTTTCTAGTTACTGTTTGAAATAAAATATATATTTAATACTTTATTTTATTTTATTTATTTTTTGTTATAGCAAAAATAGAAATACATAATCTGTAAAAAATTGAAGAGTACCTATTTCTGTTCATGAGATACAGCCCGCTGACAGCCAGACGCGCATCGGAGGCCTAGTAATAGGGTTCCGTTTGGCACCTTTCCGTTACAAATCCCACAAAATCACTTTCCCAGAAACCACATCCATAAACCATCTCTATAAAACATCTCATAAAAGAAGAAAACGCCAATTAAAAAGTAAAACCGGCCCCATCGCTCCATAGGATAAAATCTCCGATATTTCCTCTTCATCTCAATAAGGAAATCCAGTATGACTAGTACACAGTGCACACGACGATATTTTATTTATGTCCAGTATAAGCTGACCCGCATTCTATAGGCTTTCCGTAACATTTACACACACAAACTCACGCCTTCTTCCTATGGGGGTAGGCTGATACTACACAATGTCAGCTACTATCCTTACGTACTCCTTTTGCTTCGTTTACGTTCATACATCTGGGTCATACAAGCACGCCGGTTGCGAGTACTATGCAACGACTTTTCCGTAGTATTATTAATATTAAACTTAATTTCAACAAGAATGATGTGATCAATACTACGTAACGACATATCGATGTATTCCCTGAAGGGTTAGACAGAGTTGTGCCTATAGTACAGCTAAATTTCGCCAGTTATGTTTAACTCCCATGTAATAGGGGGCGATCCAAACCAACCAACAATTTGTAACAATATTTTGATTTGAAAGAGTGTCTTTGTAGTTTCTTGCCCGCTCTTCTTTGTAGGAATCTACTACGCTTCGGAATGGGTAACTAGGCAAATTTTTGACTGATCGACTCCTTGACAATTCATATAGTGTCTGTATTGGTTTGATTAAAATAAATGCTTTGAGTTTGAGATTGGTGAGAGGTCAGCTTATACTAGACATGTATAGTAGCTTGATATTTGTCGTCGTGTGTACTTATCTTAGTTCCCGGTACCGCAGTTGGAATGCAAGTAAAAGTGCCCGTGTCGACAAATAGATTTGTGTTAGGCTCTCGCAATCGTTGATTTTACACCGTATTTTATTTAATATATTGATGTGAGAGTGATGAATATACATGTTGATGGATGGAGAGGGAGAGGAAGGCCGAAGAAAAGATGGATGGATTGTGTGAAGAATGATATGAAAGAGAAGGGAGTGAATGATAGTGTGACGGTTGACAGGGGAGAATGGAAAAAGAAAACGTGTTGCGCCGACCCCAAGTAACATGGGATAAGGGCAGGAAGATGTTTTACTTAATATATTGGAAATTTTGTATGAGGCAAAGTGTAGACCTTGAGGAATTCCGCAGTTAGTGTTTTGTTACAATAGGAATGATGCCTGGGTAAAAAAAATTCTATTAGTCCGTCAGTCAGATAATAAAAAAAAATATTAAACACGTATTATTTGCTTTATCATATTAATAAAAAAAATACTTAGATAACACGCATTAAAGTTCGGGAGTGGGGGCTCGCTACGTCACTTCTACGTATAAAATCTACCAGAGCGTGACGTCATGCCACATTTTAACTCAATGTATCGCAATAATCTTTTGATTACGTAGATAAAGAAAAAATACGTGGCCAATATATTTTAATAACCTACATGACGAACAAAGAATATTCTTATTGTCATCATCCCTATTAATAAAATAAATTTGTAAAAATTTAATGTTTTTAAAATTAGGATGGGTCAGAGGGTAGTCCCTTGGAGAATACCACAGCAGTGATTATGTATATCGGGTGAAGAATTGTTGACCAATTTGCTTTAATTTTAATGGCGTTTTTATATCTCAAGAAGCCAATTATTTTCTGTTATAATCATTGCATATTTGGAAAGTTTTCTAAAGAAACTAATATGGTTAACCAAATCAAACCCTAATTAAACTTTGCAATCATAGGTCAACATTTTGTATGAACCTTATTATATTATTAATCGCAAATCATTGAATATCATAACAGTCTATTTTGCCCATACGTGAGGTCGTCGTTTTTAATAACAAAACAATTATCAACTTAATTATTTAATAAAGTATCTTCTTCAATTGATCACTTCACTCATTAATTTACTACGTAATCAAATGACACACTTACACCCAATTAAAATGCACTATCCTTGAATTTACAGTTTTACTGATAAATTCTTACTAGACGCAGACACTGAGAATTTATCATAATTACTTAAGGAGGTAAAGCATCTCTTTACAATTGCACAAGTGGCAGAAAGTGGCCCGCACTTACCTACTCACCTAACATGTTTGTTGCCCAAGTTGCATGGAACGAGGTTGTACTGTGAGATGAACGATGAGTATGGAACTGACATACCTCTTTCACTGTGTCCAGACGAGGCACTATTTACAAGATTTTTTTAAATAAATGAGCTGAAAATTATTAGCGCACTTATCCGTGGGTGGTTAAACAAGTTTAAAAAGAAGGGAAAGTATTATTTAGTTCTTCGTTAGTGGTTCTATCCTTATGGATTTTTTTTAATCATTCTCATCTTTCTGTTTAAAACCCTTAACAAATTCGTATAATGATTAAAGGTAATATACGCAGGAAACAATAAAAATGGCCAAGTGCAAGTGCTTGTTGGACCACGCACAGTGAAGGGTTTCGTGGTTGGGATGAATTTATCCCAAGAACAAACTTAACATTGCAGTTGAAAAACATGTTCTCCCGTACATTCCAATTGAAAATGTAAGTTTGTACGCTCAATATTGAAAGATTTACCATGTTATTTTAAAACCATAGATCCTATAACCTACAGGTATAGAACTATTTTCTGTATTTATCTCTAAATTTTAGGTTCAGTAGTTTCGAAGATACTCGTAAAAGGGGTCAATTTTCGTCTATTTTCTTAACTATCTTTAAAACAGTTCATTTTAAAATTATTAAAAAAATATACGTGAGACCCTCACAGTAAGCCCTTTCATTTGATATATTACACGGTACAGTATGCAAAACTTTTTTTTTTAATTGTCTTATTTGCCCTCCAAAAGTGACCCCCATATTCAAAATTCATTTATTTACGTCACACATTCTTGTCTGGGTCAAAGAAATGCATAATTGTACCAAATTTCAACTTAATAGGTCTATTAGATTCGGAGCAAATTGGCTGTGACAGACGTACAGACAGACACGAGACACACGAGTGATCCTATAAGAGCTCCGTTTTTCCTTTTGAGGTATAGAACCCTAAAAACATAACTATACCATTTTTTGCATGGTATAAAAAATACTTGCACGATGATCGTTCCACAAAGATATCTACACAATCGCTTCTTCCGCTTCAAAATCAAAAGTCATGTATTCAAATTAGGCTGAGAATCAGCACATTTGGAACGTAAACATTTACGTAAGACAGTCCCCCAAAACGCCCGCCCTCCACACCACTTCCTTCACCCTTTAGCTAGGAAGAAGACGTGGCGCAACAAACTCCCCAGCAGCACAGCTGTCTTCAGTCTTAATTTTTTCAATTCTCCCTCATTCCTCGCTCATCTCGCGCTCATCCCTCGCTCCGCGTTAAGTTCAACCTTACATACAACCGGACATATTTGTCCATACAGCTCGTACTTGTTGGAGTTATCTTTACCATAAGTTTAACTTGACTTTTAAGTTTACTGCTCGCGAGTAACTTCGGTCCCTATGGCATACTTTATTATACTTACCTATAATATTTTACTTGAACGAAAAGAATATATTATTCAACATCATGAGTTTTTTCTATTTTATCTCGTTCTCTTACAATTCGTATTATTGTCAATACTTCAACAACAATAAGAAAAACATACGTTCAACGCAGGAATTAAAAGTTTGGATCCTCGTATGTGTCTAGATTTTACAAGTCGTGTGCCTGATAGCACACGCTTAATAATAAGCTGACCGATTACGGTTCAGATCCAAGCTTAAGTCATGAACATAATTTTGAAACGTTTAAAAAATATAATTTAAAAAAAAAACTAAATTTCTTCAAAATATAATTTCTGTATCAATAATCAGTTCATCAATTATTCCTACAATACACTATTTCACTAATATTATGCTTTTTGACTGATTTAAGTAAGACAAGTCATGATTGCCAAAATATTAAATGCGATTTCCCAACAAAACTGTTTTTTTTTTAGTTAGGTCTGGAATTTCGCATCGATCGGCAAAAATTACATACAAACTTTCGTCCTTTTAGGGAATGAATTTTCAAAAATCCATCCTTATTGCTCACCCATGCTCACAGCACAGCGGTTTATAGGCTTTGCGTTGCCTGTCAGTGAAATTAAGATTTTTAATATAAATATGTATCTACCTACATACATCGTGGCAGTCGTGGCTAAGTTATAACAGCCGCACGGCGCACGGGTGGATGGGTGACCATCTTTACATACCGAGACCTCTCCGTGCCTCGGAAAGCAAGTTTAGCCGTTGGTCCCGGCTGTCATTCGTGGATCTTTGACAAAAGAAGCCCGAAAGTCTGACAACCAGTCTTACCAAGGGGTTTCGTATTACCCAGTAACTGGTTTGTGGAGGTCAGATAGGCAGTCGCTCCATGTAAAATACTGATATTCAGCTGCACCCGGTTACACTGGAAGCCGATCCCAACTTAGTTAGGATCTACCTACATCGACAATGATGAAGTGGATTACTACGGTAATAGACAATATCAGTTAAGGACATAAAATTTTAAGAAAACATGATGACGAACGGACGGACGGATGTATGAACGTAAACGAAATAAAAGGAGTAGGTGTAATAAAAGGATAATAGCAGGTGGCGTTTTGTAGTTCCTGACTACGCCATGGGAAGAAGGCGTGAGTTTATTAATAATATAAAAGGACCAAACTCCTTATTCACACCATTGTCATTGACCTCTTTCCGATCACATGATAATTCATAATCGGCTGCCACAGGCGTCCGCAGTAGAAAGCGATACATTTTCCCATAACTACTACACATACAATGGGGTTCACAAAATAAGCTATTATTTTCACCGAACACACAACAGTGCGTGTGCGTCGCTTACATATACTTTCACTGATTGTTTATATTTGACTGGGTTTTGGAAGACATTAAATATGGTGGTCAATATTTGGCCTATGAAGATAGTAAACAGAAAGAAGAAAGAATGAAAAAGTATTTACTGAGACTCGCACAGGAAGATCACAAATTAAGCTAAGCACACTTAAAAATAAAAGAAAAACAAAAGTGAAATAAAAAAAACAGTCTTGTACAAGGTCAAAAGGCTTCTATCTCAGCATGATGCTGCAACATTTAAAAACGCTGAACTTTCTGTAATGATCAGAGAGGAAGTAAGTAACATACAAGTGGATATATATATTATTCTAAAGTCCCAGAATCATAAACATTACGATTAAGTCCCGGGATATAAAAGTTAATATTGTCACCTCATTAATCGTAGAATCTCTCAAAGAAACGATGGATGGACTGTGTGAAAGATGCTATAGCTAGAAAGGGACTGACTACAGAGATGACGACTAATAGAGAAGTATAAAAGAAAAAGACATGTTGCGCCGACCGCAAATAAATTGGGACGAGGGCAGGACAGTGATGATGAAGTAGAATCAGTTTAAATTGGACTTACTTTTCTGTTTATATTGGACTAGTTGTTGCTCGGGGTTTCACTAACACTTGGCGATCTACTTACTGTTTTTAGGGTTCCGTACCTCAAAAGAATAAAAACGGAACCTTTATAGGACCCTCGGCTGCCCTCGGTTAGTCCGTGGATGGCTGACCATCCATCAATACATACCGAGACCCCTCCGTTCCTCGGAAGGCACGTAAAGCCGTTGATCTCGGCTGTCATTCGTGGATCTTTGAGAGTCGTTACGGGTCATCAGAAGTCCGAAAGTCTGACAACCAGTCTTACCCAGTAACTCGCTTGTGGAGTTCGCTCCATGTAAAATAGTGGTATTCAGCTGCATCCGCTTAGAGTGGAAGCCGACCCAACATAATTGGGAAAAGGCTAGGTAGTTTGATTTGATTGGACTAACTATGTGTCAAACATTCAAATCCGTTCAGCTGTTTTATTTTTGATAGAGTAGGGAATAAACATTTTTACAAACTTTCAGATTTTTGTTGTTAAGTTCCCTATACATACGATTTTAGATACATCATCAATTAATCGATCGTGGGGGCGCCAACAGTTAGCAATGTTAGTCATGATTTTGATTAAAATAGGCAGAATTGGCTATTTTGCAAAATGACTACTAGAAAAGCGCTTAGTAACAAGGAAAAATCATTAAAATTGAAATCAAAAGATTAAAAACGATATCTGCACCACTTTCATATCGACCTACATTGCAAAACATTTCTCCTAAACTGGTGAACCAATTCGGAGCGAAACAAAAACTAAATGAGATTTTCGTTCAGAAAAACAGACAACTAAGTTATTGTATAATTTAACTTTTTGTTCCAAAACGTGTTTGATTTGGTGCTGGACAGTAATCTGTGGGGGCGACAGTACCAAGTTTGTGTTAAAATATAATAGCTAAGAAGCACCGACTGCCTATTTAGAGTAGTGGTTGCAACCGTGATTCCTGAGCGTGAGGATCTGGGCTGGATGCTCGGGTTTTTTTAATTTTTTTATTTAAGATGGGTTTGCTCTTGACTCTAGTCTAGGTCTGAGGCGAGAGAGACAGAGTCGACGATGAAGTGAGCTTACCCAGAAGAAGCCTGTTCACTCTCACTTGGAAGAGATTAGTGCGAATCGGAGTAATAGCAACTAGGTAGGGATGGTAACTGGCAATGTGTCTAGATATCCGATGGTAGAAAGGTGCCGGCGGAATCAAGTCGTGGAGTTCTTGAACACACCGAAGTACAATCTGTAGAAGACCGACAGGCAGGCAACCTTGCGGCGATGAGCCAAGCCATGAAGCTTGGCATCCACCAGTTTTACGTCGCCAATGAGCCTCTTAGCTCTGCGTTCCACCGAGTCAAGCGCGGCTAGTTGGTACTTAGCTGATCCATCCCAAAGGTGGCTGCAATACTCCATGCAGGATCGGACCTGCGCTTTGTATAGAGTTAAAAGCTGTCCAGGCGTTAAGTATCGCTTCACCCTATTGAGGATGCCCAGTTTCTTGGCCGCAGTTTGGGCTTTGTACTCGATGGTGGCACCAAAGTTGAGATCAGATGTCAACTCCATACCTAGGAACTCAAGCCGATCAGTTACAGGAACAGATGTACCTCGAAAAGTAGGAGTTTGAGCAAAACGACTTCTTTTAACGGGAAAAAGACACGCTTGTGTTTTAGTGTCGTTAAAAGAGGTCAGATTATCATCACCCCACTGGGAGACAAGGCTTAAGGTCAAATCTGTCCGCTCTACCATGGCCTCTCTCAAGGCACCAACTTCGGCCCCGCTGGTTTTTGCGCTGGACAAGTATCTCTCTGAAACGGTACTGTCATCTGCGTATCCAACAATACAAGGCTGAAGCAGGTCATTGATGTGCAGCAGGAAAAGAGTTGCAGAAAGAACAGACCCCTGAGGAACTCCGGCATCAATAGCCATAAGGTCAGAAGAGCAGCCGTCAACGACTACTCTGATCGAGTTGGAGAATGTGTTAGAGTTTTTATTATTTATCATGTTATAACGGCCGCAGTCGCTTCGTGGATGGGTGACCATCCATTACAGGTCGAGACCCCTCCGTGCCTCGGAAAGCACGTTCAGCCGTTGGTCCCGGCTGTTATTCGCAGATCTTTGACAGTCGTGACGGGGAGTTAGAAGCCCAAAAGTATGACAAGCAGTCTCATCAAAGGATATCGTGTTTCCCAGTAGTTACTGGGAAACACGATATCCTTTGACTTACAAACCCAGTTGGGTTGTGGAGGTCAGATAGGAAGTCGCTCCACGTAAAATACTCGTATTCAGCTGCATCCGCCAACATAGTTGGGTAAAAGGCTAGGTAGATTGACTTTAGTTAGTTTAAGATTTTACAAAACAATGCTCAAATCCTTGTACTTTTCTCACTAGATCACATACTTTAAACAAAACCCTGATATCTATCATTGCTCCGACAATTTCAACCTTATTAATGTTATATTTAGAGTTCATAATCAAAATTACAGTTAGAATGGTACCTCTCTAGATCTGATAGCGAAGTGAATGACAACGAGACTAGTCTAGTTTCATTCACTAGAGCAAACTGTTGCAGTTCATTCACCTCTGATAAAAAGGAAATCGGTTTTCATGGCCATTTAGAAGTACTAGAAATCAGCTCATTAGTTTACAGAACTAGGTATTGAGCAAAGGAAGTAACGATAAAAGCTAGTCTAAAGATTCAAGATTTTCATCAAAGATCAAGCAAAAAGTAATGGAGATGTTCCTCTTGAATTTTCTTAGATCTACATGAATACGGAAGGTAGAGACAGACGGAATTAATATTACAGACCGCACGTCGAGAGAATGCTTTAATCTGCAGGCTAAGGGCCGGTTTTTTGATTCGTAGTTAACTCAACCAATGGTTAAACATAGTAACTAATGGTTGAATTTTGGCTGAATGTGAAAGCTAAACATGAAAGTGTTCATGTTAGCTCATTAATATTAAAAAATAGTAACTCTTCATGTTTATCCTTTCACATTTAGCCAAAATTCAACCATATTTAACCATTGGTTGAGTTAACTACGGATCAAAAAACCGGCTCTTTTTTTGATCCGTAGTTAACTCAACCAATCATAATAATATCATTTCGATACGTGCTCATTATGAAGACTCAGACTATATTTGTGAATGCAGAATGCTAACGAAAGGCAGCAGATATGAATGAATCAATAGTCCTCAAACGGCCTCGAAGGTTTATATAGGAATGTCATAAATATTGACACTCCTTGCTCCTACTGCACGCAGGTGTCTCACAATCCTATTCATACTATCCATACTTAATATTATAAATACGAAAATTTTGTCTGTCTGTTAATTTTTCACGTCTGAGACTATCACAAAATTGCATTCTGACTGATTTGGTATATTGAAGCACGGCGACGCATCGCATTATGTAGCAATTTGGCAATTGTAATTACGCTTATTTTGAGTTTTATATTATTTTTAGGGTTCCGTAGTCAACTAGGAACCCTTATAGGTAGTTTCGCCATGTCTGTCTGTCCGTCCGTCTGTCCGTCCTCGCTTAATCTCTGTGACCGTTAGCACTAGAAAACTGAAATTTGGTACCAATATGTATATCAATCACGCCGACAAAGTGGTAAAATAAAAATTGGAAAAAATGTTTTATTAGGGTAGCTCCCCTATATGTAAAGTGGGAAGTGATTTTTTTTTATTTCAACCCTAACGTGTGATATATTGTTGGAAAGGTATTTAAAAATGAATAGCGGTTTACTAAAATCATTTTTTGATAATGTCAATAATTTCGGAAATAATCGCTCCAAAAGTAAAAAACAATGTGTCCCCCCCCCTTTAACTTTTGAACCATAAGTTTAGAAAATATGAAAAAAATCTGAAAAGTAGAACTTTATAAGGACTTTCTAGGAAAATCATTTTGAACTTGATGAAAACAACAGTTTTTGTACAAAAAAGACAAAAAGTTGTACAAAATAATTTCTGGACTAAGTTTGTAGTATAATCGTATATGCAAGCATTTTTGTGACGGACGGGAAACTACGGAACCCTACACTGAGCGTGGCCCGACACGCTCTTGGCCGGTTTTTTTTTTATTTTGTGTTTGAAGTATGAAATTTTAATTTCTTATGAAGTAACGTTTATTCTGGTATAAATTTTACGTAATAATCTTAATGTTATATAAGTGGCAGCGATGCGGACGCCTAAATTTCCTAGTTTTGGTATTTATTTGTAAATATATTCAGGGTTACAGTTAGTCATTTAATTTTGTACCCAGTGTAAATAGTTGTTATTGTTAGTTGTGTTACATATTTTTATTAAGCATTTTTGTACATGAAATAAATGAGTTTTTTTTAAGTATGGAGAAATTCATAGTTAGTTCTGAGCGTTTTTAGTAGCTATATGGTTTTGAATGGGATTTTTTAATAAATATTCCATACATATCTCACAATTCTGAGGTCGCTGACATAAATAAATTAAATATTTCATTTCATTTGCTTGTACAGTATTCAATCCACGAGCTCGAAAAAATTCAGCCGCGCTATTTATGAGAAACTTGCTTCGGAATTGATCCGTGCGGCTGTTATTACTTGGTCACAAGCCCCTAAAAAACGCACAAAATCTCTTTCAGTTTCTCAGAATAAGAATGCCAAAGTTCAGTCAGTCGCAATTTAATAGGCTTCTTTGCTACTTGGTGAAGTGAGCTTTCAATAGTGTATATCTCCAGCATCAGGTGGAAAGACAGCTCCATTCAAGGTCGTTTGGTCGAGGTAGACCGTCTGAACGGCTTTCGATGTTTAACACAAATGTAGACTATGACCTAGGTTGGGGTTAGGATACTCTTTAGGGAAAAAACGGAACCCTTATAGGATCACTCGTGTGTCTGTCTATCTGTCCATCTGTCACAGACAATTTGCTCCGAATCTAATGGACCGATTGATTGAGTTCAAACTTAGATATACAGGGTGTATGGCGCATGGACCGACACAATTTTTCCAGGGATTTGGGAGGTCATTAGCTAGGTTCTACCCATACACCCTTTGTCCCAAATGTCACGGTTGGTTGAATATGTTTTTTTTTTTTTAATGAAAAAAAAATACCCTTAATGTCTTATAATGTTTCCTTTAATTCGAAATAACTTTTTTATTTGTGGGTGTAGTGGCACAAAATAAATTTTGTTGTATTCTCCAAAGTCATTTATATCCAAATACATCTTTGTTTGATACAACTGGTTGCAAGAAGATTCCTTACAAGCTTCCAAAGTTTTTTTTTTTTTTTTATTGAATGTATGAAATTTTACAACTAGCCTATTCTGTCCCAGTGCTGAGCAAAGGCTTCCCCCATTTCTTTTTTATAACAGAAAATAGTTCTAAATATATAGATTACCTACAGGAAAACTTATAAGAAGTCTGCGGTGTTAAAATAACATGATTAATCTCTCAATGTTGTGCGTACAGTTACATTTGCAGTTGGAATGTATGGGAGAACATGCTTTTCAACTACAATGTTCAGTTTGTTCTTGGGATAAATTCATCCCAACTACGGAACCCATCATTGTGCGTGGTCCGACACGCACTTGGCCTGTTTTATCTGGTAGTACGATCCCGTGGCATAATCTCCGAACTCCACGCGAGCGAAGCCGCGGGCATAATTTAGTTCAGCCATATTTGTTTACCATTTTGGCATCAAGCAAGCTTTAACTATATATTCTGTGACCCCAATACCTCTTGTGTAAGATTGCCGAGCCTATCTCATACTTGAGCACCTTCATAGTACCTTCAACCTTAAACATTTTTGTTCAGAGTTGATTGTCGATTGCAGCAGTTCTGGAGTTAAGATGTTTTGCTGTTGAAGTGTCTAAGTAAGCTTGCACATCTGGAATCAAATTGTAGAAAAGAATTTGTCTCATTAAGAGTAATTCGCTGGAGGTAGAGAAGTACTGTAGCATGCCATGGTTGGAAGGAATGTGGCCTTAGTAACGAGCTTGGGCCACGAAGATTAAGTAACTTGAACGTTCACCCCCTCATAGTACATATATGTATGTATCTACCTCACCAAAAGATATAATGCGCACAGCAAAAGAGTGAAACTCACTACCTGCGTCTGTGTCTCCGAGCGCATACAACCCTAATCTCTTCAAAGTGAGAGTGAACAGGCTTCTTCTGGGTAAGCTCACTCCATCGTCGGTTTTGTCTCTTTCGCCTCCGACCTAGACTAAAGTCAAGAGCAAACCCATCTCAAATATAAAAAAAGACATGGGACTCTTTAATATTTTTTTGGATTTAAGATGTTTTCTTCGGAAACTACCTCATGAACCCAGATTAAAAGTAACGTATGCCATTTCTTGCAGTGGTAACCCAGGGGTAACGGCCCCGCTTACGAGTTGCAGGTCGAGGGTTCGAACCCAAGCCGGCGCTTTACCATTAAATATACAGGGGTATTGGTAAAACACCAGCAACCTCTTAACGGGTCATTGTACTCATCATTATCAACAATTTTTACTATGGGACCAAATTTCATCATCATTCTCCTGCCCTTGTCCCAATTTATTTGGGGTAGGCGCAACATGTCTTTTTCTTCCATACTTCTCTATTAGTCGTCATCTCGGTAGTCACTCCCTTTCTGGCCCTATCATCTTTCACACAGTCCACCCATCGTTTCTTTGGTCTTCCCTTACTCGTATAGCCCTCCACGTTCATACTCAACACTTTCCTGACGACGTTTTCCTCATTCCTCCGCATCACATGCCCATACCATGACAACCGATTTCCACACAACTTTTCAGTCACCGGTGTCACTTTCAGACTTTCTCTTACATACTCATTTCTTACTGTATCCATTCGTGTAACACCACACATCTCTCTTAGCATTCTCATCTCTGCTGCATGCAATTGCCTTTCATTCATTCTTTTTATGGCCCAACATTCTTGAAATTGCGAAAAAAAAAAAATCTGCTGTTCAGTACATTTTGCAGAATTACGCGAACATAAATGTACTGAACAGCTGATTTTTTTTCGCGATTTCGGGTTTGGTCCCATAGTAAAAGTTGATCATAATGGTGAGTACAATGACCCCTTAAGAGGTTATTAGTGTTTTACCAATAACCATGTATAGTAAATAATTTCATCAGCACTGCTCCCAAAGCCGGGAAGGAAACCGTCATGTCCTAGAACCAAAAATTTGAAGACGTGACATCTACCAACCCGCACTGGGAACGTGTGGTGGATTACAGCCCACTCCCTGTCGAAGAGAAGAGGTCTGTGTCCTAGCAGTGGCATGGGGAATCCCCTGTAATTCTTGCGTTACTTGACATTGACATTTATCACGACATTCGGATACACGCACGGTTGCACGCACAAAAATTGGCCGCGACGAATAAAATTTTTCTTCGAATGCGGATCCCGCATGTGTAGCCCCCCTAGTGGGGGCTTTTAAAGGCTGCTTATGACTTGCCCCTTATGGCCCCTTCTTCGGGTCGTGTTAGTTTTGTATCTTCTGCTGAAATCGGTTTAAAAGTTGAGGTAACAAAAAGTAACAAACAAACAGACATACTTTCAGATTCATAATTAGTCTGGATATCAACTTCAGGTCGTAAGGATATCTATTAGAAAAAGAGACAGTCTTGAAATGATTTCATAGATGTTTTTGATTAGCAACTTCTCCAGTAATTGAAGACGGGAAGGCCACGGAGAGTGGCCAAATCTCTATGGGGAGTGGCGCATTTGGTTTTGTACCGCAGCCATCGTTGAAACGATTATTATTAAAACGGTATTGGAAAGATTTATCACAAAAATGAATATTGATAATTGATTTTTCTAAAAATGCAACCCGAGATGGTAGAACTTGAATTTATATAGTATATAGGTAAAAAAAAAAAATATATTTTTATTATCTACTATACTTGTAGCTAAGTAATAACAGCCGCCGGGTCCATCGATGAGGTAACGCTAGGCTTGCCACCGTTAGTCAGTGGATTTTTTTTTGGTGTATTGGCGTGTGCTAGCTGACTTATGGCAATGAATTTAATTTAATCTCACGTTTTGTAGCGTAATACTTAAATTATTTTGCGCAGTGCTGTATAAAATCAAATTTTTCAACTAAACAGATAGCTGTGCTACTGGGGAGTTTGTTGCGCCACTCTTCTCCCCAGCTAAAGCACTAGGGAGTGGTGAACCGCGGGTGTTTTGGGGGACTGTCTTATGTAATTTTGACGTTCGAAAAGTGCTGATTCTCAGCCTAGTTTGAATAAATGACTTTTGATTTGATTTGATTTGATCGGTGACCATCTTTACATATCAAGACCCCTCCGTGCCTCGGAAAGCACGTTAAGCCGTTTAGTCCCGTCTGTCATTTGTGGATCTTTGACAGTAGTTACGGGTCGTCAGAAGCTTGAAAGTCTGACAACCAGTCTTGCCAATCGTGTTACCCAGTAACTGCGTTGTGGAGGTCAGATAGGCAGTCGCTCCATGTAAAAACCGGTATTTAGCTGCATCCGGTTAGACTGGAAGCCGACCCCAACATTGCTGGGAAAAGGCTGGGCACATGATATAACTCGGTGCAGACTGATGTTAGGTTATGTTACCGCATATTAACTTTTCGTCGGCCTAATTCGTTAACCTGCCAAGTAAAGCTGGCTATATATTTCTTTCCTAATTTTCATTAGTTATGCTTTTAAAATATTAAGGAAACTTATTAGAACCAACAGGATTTTCAGAATTTCGATTGCTAGCGATATCAGTCAGTTTTTTCCCTGTTCTGTTGTAAAATAGAACAGGGTAGTTGTTCTATAGAAAAATGGAATTGGCAGGTTAACAAATTAGGCCGACGTTTTGTTCGTCATATCCTACTAATATTATAAATGCGAAAGTTTGTGAGGATGGATGGATGTTTGTTACTTTTTACTCAATCACGCCAAAACGGCTGAACGGATCTGGATGAAATTTGGCACCGAGATAGATTATAGTCTGAAATAGCACATAGGATACTTTTTATCTCGGAAAAATATACGGTTCCCGTGGGATAATTTCCAACATCCAAGCGGGCGAAGCCGCTGGCAAAAGCTAGTAATATTATAAAAAATGCGAAAGTTTGTGAGGATGGATGGATGTTCGTTACTCTTTCACGCAATGACACTGTAATAATAATAATATATATATATACAAAGTGGTTATGATAATACTACAATAAATTAAACTTCGCATACCTCAAGACATTCTCAGACTACATATAAAAAATCATTTGAATATATCCAGTACAGGAAATTATTTTTCATTTTTAACATTTGCTACACGATGTATGTATTAATAGGGAAGTACTGACAGGTTAACGACCCCCGCATCGGTATGCACAACAAAAGATTAAAGACACATTTCCAACCAGCACCATAATAGTTTTTACATTTGATTCAGTGCAAATTATACCTTAGGCCTAAATTGTAAGAGTCATAAAGCTAGTGAACCATTTATAAATGGTGTTCTATTTTCTTTCCACTTTTATGTCATTTAGTTTGTTTGAAATTTTAATTTTTTTAATTTTGATGTTAGGGTTTTTTGATAGCTTACAATTGTTCATATGAACTTGTATTGTCAATGTTTTCATTTATTGTCGTATTATCATAACCACTTTGTATATATATACAGTATGTTAACCAACAGAGGGCGTTCCCGTTAACCCGCAATAGTATAGCATCCATACATGCTAAAAAAAATATTACCATTCGAAAACAAAATGGTTTTTATTTTTTTTAATAATAAAATATTCACTAAAAATGTTAAATTGATACGTAAAAGAAACACTCTGTACACGCGTACTTGAAGGACGGAAACATCGCAATTTAGTTTTTATTTGTAGTGAATATTTTTATATTTTTTTGAATATTTTAGTGAATATTTTGATATTAAAAAAAAATAAAAACCATTTTGTTTTTGAATGGTAATATTTTTTTAGCATGTATGGATGCTATACTATTGCGGGTTAACGGGAACGCCCTCTGTTGGTTAACATACTGTATATACTTTATAATAATTAATTAATTAAAATTTTGCACTCTGACATGACAGTAGTTGTGACATTTATTATTTACATATTGTTAATCTGATATTATATTAAACTATCCCTAGAACTGACATATGTATGTTTGACATGTAAAATTGTAATGCATGAGTTCTGATTTCGTGTTGCTGTCTACTTGTATTTTTATTTATAATTTAATTAAAATAGCAACATCGTGCTCGACACTAGCGCCGAAATTAAATATTTGCACACTATAGGATACCTAATGGTAGAGTGTAAAGGGGCCACTATTTTTAAGATCATACATTGTATACCTACATTCTAGCAAATAAATGAATTTGAATTTGAAAACTACTAAACGGATTTTGATGAAATTTGGCACACAGATAGTTTATAATCTGAACACATAGGATACTTTTTATCCCCATATTCCTACGGGTTCGAGACTTACGTGGGTGAAACCGCCGGGCGCTGCAAGTTATTCATAATGTTTGAATTTTTATTATTTAATCAGAAACCACACACGAAGCTGAAAATAAATTTAACCAACCTTCAAATCAGACTGGCAGGAACATAGCTTTATGAAACCCATAATCCCCACCTAACCATCTTGCATTATTCTCATGTCAGTTCTTGACAACCTAGATACCTACCTAGCTCAGTCTAAGTACCAATTGAGTACGTTCCCCGGCAGACTGTCGTGGGAACGAGACTGGTACACGCAGTTATATTGTCACAGTAATTGGCGACATAGCTGATCCACTTCGCGACCGCCGGGGAAGTAAAAAAACTCATGTATTTGCAATATTTCTCTTGTGCACTAATTATGAAAATTAAGCTTTCCTTTTAGTTCGTTTTATATGGTCCTTACCTATGAAATTGCCGATTTTTGATACCGGCTAGTGTGTAGATCAATATCTTTCATTCTAATTTAGAATTCTAATTTCAAATTAGTTTTAATATGGCATGACATTTGAAAAAAAATCAGTTGTTCATTTGTTTTCCCGCCGCTTGATTTTTGTTTGATATCGATGCTTCTGTAACCATGGAAAAATCAAAATTGTGCGCTATTTTCGAATACGAGTTCCGTTGTGGCACCAACGCAGCACAGATAGCGCACAATTATGGACAAGGTAAGTATCTACCGCAAATGAACGCATGTTGTGTTTTTTGGTTTGATCGCTTCTGTTCTGGAAATTTTGATCTCAACAATGAGCCCCTGAGAAAAAATTCAAATCCAACGAGGCGGTGAAAAACGATTCTCGTCCCCTGGATTTCTATAGTAACCCTCAACGAACTTTCATTAACATGACAAAAGTGCATCGACAATATTTCTTTTAGAAAAAATTGTTTGATTTTTCTATGAAAAACGGCAATGTCATAGGTAATTTAAGGACTTAATATATAACATATATTGATAGTTTTTTTTTTGGAATTGCTCCTAATTTATCTAATTAGCAGCAGTCGGATCAGATCACCACAAGAAAGAGTTAATGTTTAACATTGGACGGGGTTCTCTCCTGCAAAGAACTGTGACTGGATGAGTTGAATCTTTGAAACACTTCTATCCTGCCATCATAAAGAAAAAAGACGTATCTGACATTTTTTTCGAAATAAAGTTATTTACATATTCGGAATCAGCACAAATAGACGCATTTACCAGTACTTTTATACTGGCGTAAACTTAACGAAAACCTAATAATTCTTACTATGCATGATGCATCTGCCTTTGTATGATATTTTGTATTTTAAACAGGACAAAATATTTTTTGCTCCATTTCAATACTTCTGACGATACGTGCTTTTTCCTTACGGCAGCGGCAGAATTAATTCCTAACGTTCTGACCTAACCTTAATATAGATATATCTCTTGTACAGACGCCAGCAGGTCAAGCTACCCGAAACTGTCAAATTTTCCCAATCAACCTTGAACCTAATGCTTTAGCAATAAAGTTGAAAATCTATTAAAGAAATTTGACAGATTGTAGTAGCTTGATGTTCTGGCGTCTGTACATCTTCAGCAACCGCACACAAATTGCAAATTGCAGTGATAGGAAATATAACAAAACAATTATACAAAAAAATTGTCAATGCTCGAATGCGCTCGCCCATTTATTTATCAAGTATTTGTAACTGAACAGACAGGTGTATCATTGCATGTTGGTTTATTATTAATAAAAGCCTGTGAAGTCCCACTGTAGGGCAATGCCTCCTTACTCTCTTTCCACTTCTCTCTGTCTAAAGCTACTAAGGACCAGTTCTTGTTGAAGAAGTCCAGCTCATCCCGCTATCTCCGTCTATAGGCCTGCCGCAATGTCGTTTGCCATTAAGAGGGACCCATTGGGTCGTAAGTTTGTCCCATTGGTCGTCTGACACGCGGCAGAAGTGTCCAGCCCAATTCCACTTTAGCGTGGCAGCTTTCCAAGTGACATCAGTTATCTTTGTGATGGAACGGATGGTCGTATTCCTAACCCGGTATGTTAATTTGATACCCAGAATACTCCGTTCCATAGCCCATCTGGCAAACCTCGAGTGTGGACCTCTGATATATAGAATCAAGTTTTGCTAATGCTGCTGGGGAGTTTGTTGCGCCACTATTCCTCCGGTGACGGGCGGGAATGCTGGGGGACTGTCTTATGTAATTTTGACGTTAGAAAAGTGCTTATGCTCAGCCGAGTTTCAATAAATGACCGTTTGATTTTGATTTCTGTTACAAGTATCGCTAAGACCATCTCATTCAAAGTTAAAACAATGTATTCTAACCGAATGGATAACATCATTTTGTATGCATAGGGACATAGCAGACTTACCTGTAACTAACAACGTCTTTTGAACCTATGATCCACAATAAATTATTTGAATTTGAAAACAATCATCTAACTTATCAGTTGACCTTAATGGTGTCCATTCAGCTGTCAGCCATCTCTCGTGGAGGGTGTGGCCCATTCTGAGGTGTTGAGGAATGATGAGTCAGCAGTAACTTACAGGGTGTGAAGAGATCCATCATATACCCGTTATCTACGCATTGTGTGTATCAAACTAATTGTAAGCAGCATTGAGCAAACATTATTGCTGACAAATGTTGTGCGAAAAATCGCTGTTTACGGGCAGCGCGCAATGTAATGCACGCAAAACATTGTGTTTCTGGGTGCATGCAACGGTACAAAACATTTAAAACTTGTTATAAAAAAAGTAACTTGACTCACCCCGGACCAGGTATAATATGAACCGATCAATACATGCATTTATTGACACGCAACCATAGACGAAAAAATAATATGGCTAGAAAGGGGTCTACCGAGATGACGACGAAAAAAAAAGAATAAATGTTAGGGAAAAAATGCAATACTTCATGGTCGCTATTAAGTTCCTTATTTATTAACAGGCAATCATAGACAAAAAAATGCAATACTTCATGGTCGCTATGAAGTTTCTTATTTATTGACAGGCAACCATAGACGAAAAAATGCAATACGTCATGGTGGCTAGAAGTTACTTATTTATTGACGGGCAACCATAGACGAAAAAATTGTAATACTTCATGGTGGCTAGAAGTTCCTTATTTATTGACAGGCAACCATAGACGAAAAAATGTAATACTTCATGGTTGCTATGAAGTTCCTTATTTATTGACAGGCAACCATAGACGAAAAAATGCAATACTTCATAGACGCTATGAAGTTCCTTATTTATTGACAGGCAGCAACCATAGACGAAAAAATGCAATACTTCATGGTCGCTATGAAGTTCCTTATTTATTGACAGGCAACCATAGACGATAAAATGCAATACTTCATGGTCGCTATGAAATTCCTTATTTATTGACAGGCAACCATAGACGATAAAATGCAATACTTCATGGTCGCTATGAAATTCCTTATTTATTGACAGGCAACCATAGACGATAAAATGCAATACTTCATGGTCGCTATGAAATTCCTTATTAATTGACAGGCAACCATAGACGAAAAAATGCAATACTTCATGGTCGCTATGAAATTCCTTATTTATTGACAGGCAACCATAGACGATAAAATGCAATACTTCATGGTCGCTATGAAATTCCTTATTTATTGACAGGCAACCATAGACGAAAAAATGCAATACTTCATGGTCGCTATGAAATTCCTTATTTATTGACAGGCAACCATAGACGAAAAAATGCAATACTTCATGGTCGCTATGAAATTCCTTATTTATTGACAGGCAATCATAGACGATAAAATGCAATACTTCATGGTCGCTATGAAATTCCTTATTTATTGACAGGCAACCATAGACGAAAAAATGCAATACTTCATGGTCGCTATGAAATTCCTTATTTATTGACAGGCAACCATAGACGAAAAAATGCAATACTTCATGGTCGCTATGAAATTCCTTATTTATTGACAGGCAACCATAGACGAAAAAATGCAATACTTCATGGTCGCTATGAAATTCCTTATTTATTGACAGGCAATCATAGACGAAAAATATGCAATACTTCATGGACGCTATGAAATTCCTTATTTATTGACAGGCAATCATAGACGAAAAAATGCAATACTTCATGGTCGCTATGAAATTCCTTATTTATTGACAGGCAACCATAGACGAAAAAATGCAATACTTCATGGTCGCTATGAAATTCCTTATTTATTGACAGGCAACCATAGACGAAAAAATGCAATACTTCATGGTCGCTATGAAATTCCTTATTTATTGACAGGCAACCATAGACGAAAAAATGCAATACTTCATGGTCGCTATGAAATTCCTTATTTATTGACAGGCAACCATAGACGATAAAATGCAATGATGATTATAATGATGAATGATGAATGATTATAAAACCTACGCATCGAACATCGCATCTACATTGTAGGCACAACTCGGCAGCACGTGCTAATAAACCAACTTACAACTTGCATAAACTTTAATCAGCACTACAAAAACACCGGTAGCTCGCTGCATGACTGCATTTTGACTGCACCTTGCATAATTATGTTAACTGCACTTTTGCAGTTATTCTGTTGTAGCGTATTGCGGTTTGTCATAAACTTTTATGAGCCCAACATAGTACCTAAGTATGAAGAAAGGACGAGAGTAGACATGGTTTTCCAAAACTCAGTATTTTCTTTATCAAATCAAACTAATGAGGCAGATTTTTAATAGTTATAATAAATTAAAGTTACTTCATCCCAGATTTTCCTTGCTGACAGTTAAAACCTTGTTTCGGAAGTCGGTGTCTTGGGATCTGTATTTTAGTTGTTTGTCACCGACTTCCGAAATTAAAGTTATTTCATAATTTTGAGTTGATTTCTTTTTGAAGTCGATTTAAATATTTTTAAACATTTTTTTTTTTTATTTCGTAATTTTTAGTTTTTAGTAAAAACTGTAATATTTATTTGTAATAAGAGTTAATAGTTTTGTTATAAATATTGCACTAGAATTTGACGAAGGTTTTGAGATGTTTTTCCTTTGACACCACACCCGTAGCTCGTATGAATAAGCTAGGCCGTCACACTTACAAGTATTAGTCCTTTATCTTGAAAACTACTGAACCGATTTTGATGAAACTTGCACTGTTCCCTAAGTTGAAGTAAATGTAAGCCAATAAATAAAAAGGCCACGATCCGATTAATAGTGTCAAAGAAAGGCGTGGACAAACAAATACATCTATAAAATTTTGCATATTTGTTTGGAAGCCCTAACAGATTATCGAAAAAAAAAATATTGGAACTGCAATATTATATGCATTAGCTGCATTTTTTGTTAGTTTTAAAACATAATTTATTTTTGACTTGTATTTTTGACTTGTAATTACATTTCATTTAATTTCATTCAACTTTGATTGTTTTATTTCCTTTCATCTCTCTTCAAAATCTGTTGACATCCAACACCGAACGAAAGCGACAGTGCCTTACGGGTTTGGCTCATCCCCGCTAGGAGACGTTATCATAACTGTTGGTAAACAAGTCTGCCAGCTGCCATTTGTGCATTATACTGACCGCCGTTAACCTACACGTACAATGATTTGGGTCTTTTGTTGATGATGACGAACGATGAAGAATGTTGTGTGGCCAGTTTTGGAGATGTGATTGTTAGTAAATTCGTGCTATCTATACTGGATGATTTTTTTTACGATCTTGAAAAAAATAGGGTACCATAGGTGAACGGAGTAGAAGCCTATGGCATACCTATTTTTTTGTTTTTTTTTTTTTCAATAGCTGAGACAGAAATTGCTCATATTTGAAGTAAACTCGAACAATAAAACATAAATTTTGAAAATCTTTATAGATCGTTAAAAAATATCGAAATTCGTATGATTTGAATTTAGATTTTATTGTTAAAAAAAAAACTAGGTATGCCATAGGCTGCTACTCCGTTCACCTATTATACCCTATTTTTTTCAAGACGGTAAAAGAGTCATCCAGTATAAATACATATTAATTAGCGAATTACGTATGTAAGCGCATCACTTCGGAACGGTTGCACCTATTTAGCTAATTCTTATTTGTTTTGTTCGCAATTGTCAGAACAAGGTTTGTATGAAAGAAAATGTTTGAGAAAATAAAAAAAGTTGCCAGGAAAATTGGAAAATTCGGGAAAACTGAAAGTCCATTTTTATAGGAATTTTGTATGAATTATTGAAATTTGGACAGGACAACGTCGATAATATATCAATCTGCCTAGCCTTTTCTCAACTATGTTAGGGTCGGCTTCCAGTCTAACCGGATGCAAACCGTGTAGAATACCAGTATTCTACACGGAGCGACTGCCTATCTGACCTCCACAATCCAGTTACTGGGTAATACGATACCCCTTGGTAAGACTGGTTGTCTGACTTTCGGGCTTCTGACGGCCCGTAACGACAGTCAAAAATCCATGAATGACAGCCGAGAGCAATACCGAGGAACGGAGGTGTCTCGGTATGTAAAATGGTCACCCAACCTCGACCAATCCCGGCAAGTCGACCCGCGCGGCTGTTATTACTCAGGCACGAGCTTCTAAGGTATTATTAATAGTGCTACTAAAATTGGCCTATTGAAACATTCAATGAACCAACATAACAGAATTGTTGCATTTATACTTCGATGGCTCCTAAGTATACTGAGTCAACTGTACTTCTCATGACTTTAAAGGAAGGCGATAAAAAGAGCGAATGGTTATATTTCAAATGTTAATACAATCAAGAAAAATATCGAATCATGGTGAATTAAATATAATAAGGCCTATCAACAGTGCAAAATATATTTCATATTATTTTATTTAAAAAACCATTCACTCTTTTTTATCGCCTTCCTTTAAAGTTATTAGAATTACAGTTGACTCAGTATACCTAGGAGCCATCGATTTATACCTTATATATATATACATTGTATAAAACAAAGTAACTTTTCGTGTCTCTCTGTGTGCATAGTTAAGTCTTATCAACTGCACAATGGATTTTGATAACGTTTTCACTGTCTTTCATCACCGCAAGGGTTGGATCTAGGTGGCCCTGGAAAAGGATTCTTGGAAGGATTTGAGCTAGGCCATTGCACAGTGGGACAATATAGGCTAACATAAAAAAAAAAACTTTGTTAATTTCCCTCATTTCTTTTTCTACTCCATCATTAGACCCTGATTACCATCTATCTAAAACCTATTCATTGAGACCATTCTAATGAGCCCAAACACGATACCTCAGCTCTAAGTTGGTGAGGAAGTTGGGTATCCTGCAAATTCCAGGTAATGCTGCAGCGTCAGTTCAAGTTCACTATTCTAATATCATTGAAGTAACAGAATACCAAAGTTCGACTGATTCTGTTCAGACATGTGGAAGATACAGGTTTGTTCCCATAGTAAAAGTTGTTTGTCATAAATACAATCATGTGTTTAAGTATCGGTCACTAATTACCAGTCACCCTATATACAGGGCAATTTTTTTTTATCAGTAGCCAAATGTTCACAGGGTGTTCTACCCATGAATATGAACAACTTTCACTATGGGACCAACTCTGAAATCACGAAAAAAATATCAGCTGTTTCATACATTTTTGTCGAGTATTTATGATTTCTGAGTTGGTCCCAAAGTAAAAGTTGTTCATATTCATGGGTAGAACACCCTGTGACTACTAATAAAAAATAGCCCTGTGTACCTATAGATTGCCGTCAACACTCTAAGAGGAAGCGTGATAACGAAACGTTATCACTCCGTTGTTATAGCCCTGATTCTCTCGTAAAGAGGAAAGCGTAAAAGCCTCACATTAATAAAGCACTATTATGAGCCGTGACAAGACATTGATTACTTGATCATGACGTAGTGGTCCATGCTGCTATACACTTGCATTGGAGATGTAGGTTCGTGTATCAGGTCAGTATGAACGGTGGATACGGTAACCAAAATGCTCGAAGGGCAAACTTTCTACCAAAAATTTAACCCTTGAAGTGTCTTTACTTAGATACTGACACGATATTACAATCTGCGATGTTATTCAAAGCCTGAAAATCGGTAGTTTTTGAAAGGCAAAAATTACAAAAAGTTTTTTTTTTAGATGTGTTTCCTCTTGACTCTAGTCTAGGTCAGAGGTGACAGAGACAAAGTCGACGATGGAGTGAGCCTACACAGAAGAAGCCTGTTCACTCTCACTTTGAAGAGATTAGGGATGTATGCGTTCGGAAACACAGACGCTTTCAACTCGTCCTTCACAACCACTCCCTTGTGTTAAGGATGGGATGAAGATGGCGCAAAAAACTTCGTTATTCCTTATTTATTAACATCACTACATATTATAAAAGAAATTACCCTACCGCGCCTGTTTGTCTGCATGTTCGCGATGATCTCAAAAACTACTGAACGGATTTTAATGCGGTTTTCATCAATAGATAGTGTGATTCAAGAGGAAGGTTTATACTTATAGTTTTCCATCATCCACGCAGGCGAAGGCACGGGCAAAAGCTAGTAATGTATAATTATGTTCCTAAAGTTCCTCCATGTTATCATCATCTGCCTAGCCTTTTCCCAACTATCATATGTTGGGGTCGGCTCCCAGTCTAACCAGATGCAGCTGAATACCAGTATTTTACATGGAGCGACTGCCTATCTGACCTACACAACTCAGTTACTTACGATTACGATACCCCTTGGTAAGACTGGATATCAGACTTTCGGGCTTCTGACGACCCTTAACGACTGTCAAAGATATCCACGAACGACAGCCGTGACCAACGATTTAACGTGCTTTCCGAGGCACGGAGGGGTATTCTTATGTAAAGATGGTCACCCATTCATGGACCAACCGCGGCAAGCGTAAAGTTCTTCCATGTAAATAATGGTATTCAGCTGCATCCGGTAAGAATGGAAGCTGATCCCAATATTGTTGGGAAAAGACTATGCAGATCATGATAATTATGTTCTTAAGGTTTAACCCAGAACTTCTCAGTGGAGAAATATGCCAGTATCTTGAATGATCCACCAGGGGTTGTTAGCACTTCCCTAGGGTGGTCACGGCGTGCAGTGTGTTCTGGTGCGCAGGAGATGGAAGGTGCTCCCCAGACGGTCCGGAGACGGACAGCCGCGGCGGGTTCGGGATGAGTGCTAACGCCCGCCCGTCTTCCCGCCACAAGTGGCAGAGAAGGACACTGTGCAGTTTAAGTGGGTTGGAGTCTCACATAACTGCACAGACTGCACTATCTCCCCGTGGCAGTGCAGTGCATGCTTAAGCATTTCTCCTCACAAAAAAATAGGGTTTGTTAGCACTGTGGGGGGAGCAGTAGGGACAAAGTAAATAATCTACTCTATGTATGACATCCTAGCATAGCTGCTCCCTTACCCTTGTTTTCTTGCATAGTATTAGCATTCAGCCTTGTCCTTACACCTTCTGCTATCCCTATAAACTCCTACAATCTCCTAATCACCTTCTCCAAACGCTTGCATTAGTACGCACCGCCATGATTCTGACGCCTAACAGAAAGCAAATTATAAATCGCATTGTATGCAAACTATACCACCCACACACATTTACTGTCATTGCAACATTGAACTTTAGTAGTAAAAAGTTTGAGTTGAGTTTAGCTTGTCTTCTCTAGATCAAACTAGATGGTATTGATTGAACATGATGACGTCACAATTCTATATTCAAATTTTTAAATGATTAGTTCGAAAAAATCTATTGTCATTAAAATTGGACGCTGTACGTTACAATTTTGAACTCTGCGTTCTCCAGTTTAAGATTAGAAATAGTTTGTAATACCAAGATGTGTGATGAAAATTAGACAAAACTTGAATGACTGGAAGTTGCAAGACATGTTTGAACTCAATGTCTTCAGAAATATAGTTGGAAATGGTTCGCAGGCTAAGTTGTGGTCTAAATTGAATGGTATAGTTTGTCGTGACCGGGGCAGATGAAGTGGTACCAGGTTTTGATTGATATTCAAGATGGCTGCATTGTTGCCTCGACCGGTTATATGTTTAGTCTGGCTTAGAACTGGGTTAACTTATCATAGGTAGATGAGTCAGACGTAGTCTAGTAAACCAAAAAGCTCAGATGTAGTTTCTAAGGTTCTGCGTTTGAAAACGAGTGTGAACATAAGGTTGATTCTTAAAAAAAATATTTGTGAGATGAATTTATCCCAAGAACAAACTTAACATTGTAGTTGAAAAGCATGCTCTCCCATACATTCCAACTGCACATGTAAGTTCGCACGCACAATATTGAGTGTTATTTTAAGACCATAGACATATTTCATGTTTTTTTTTTTTTTATTTTAGGCTCAGTAGTTTCGGAGATAAGGGAGGGGCGGGGTGATGGTCAATTTTCGTCTATTTTCTTAAATAACTTTAAAAACAATTTAAGTATTTTAAAATTATTAAAAAAAAATCTATTTGAAACCCACAGAGTAAGCCCTCTCATTTGATATGTCACACGGTACAGTGTGCAAAACTTTTTAAGACCGCCATATTTAATATTCATTTACTTACCTACGTTACACGTCCATCCGTGCTTGGGTCACAGAAATTCATACGTGTACCAATTTCAACTTAATCGGTCCATTAGGTTCGGACGAAATTGTCTGTGACAGACGGACAGACAGACACGAGTGATCCAATAAGGGTTACATTTTTTCCTTTTGAGGTACGGAACCCTAAAAAGTGACAGCTAATTTTGATTTGCATAATTATTGCCAGTAAAGTACTCTTGCAGTGATCAAAGTATCAAAGTAGTAAGCTTGTAATTTGCAGTTCGTACAGACGCCAGCACATCAAGCTACTACAATCTGCCAAATTTCTTTAATAGATTTTCAACTTTATCGCTAAAGCATTAGGTTCAATGTTGATTGGGAAAATTTGACAGTTTCGGGTAGCTTGACTTGCTGGCGTCTGTACCTACGACCTACTAAAAATTACAAGCCCTTTTTACTCAAACTAAGAATTCAATCCGCGAAACGACAGCCAATCTGTCCCATTACCATAAGCTCTTGAAACATGTCGTTCACAAAACGAGAAAAACAGAAACCTGTAGATAAACTTAATATAATTAGTCTGCAAGTTGTTCATTTGGTAGGCACCGCATTCCTCAACTTGATGGACGATCGACTAGTACTATAAATTGTTGGTAAATACAACGATACGTTGGCGGCAATACCTGCGACTATCAGTTGTTGGTAGCCACGGAGTATGGAGAAATGGAGTGCTAACGTATGGGAGAACGACGACGGGCAATTTCGTAATTGGACATGTTTTCCCTAGTATGGAGGAACGGATGGCTAATATGGCAGTCACTTCGTCAAACACCGTTTTTCCATGTTGTTTGGGCCAGTCGTTGGGTAGTCCATAAGCAGTGCTGTGCATCTGCTTTGTTCGCAGCGTCGGCCATATCTCTTTCATATTTACTGCCGTGAAAAAGATTTTTTTAAAGCTCTTGTAGATCTTTGGGTGGTGCTTTTATTACGAACAGTTACTAAGTCTAAGCGTAAGTCGTTGATATTAAATTATAAGTTTCCTATTTTTTTTTTTATCAAGCTGGACTTGTCTACTATACTATATATATCTACTCATATCGGTACCGCGGGGTAATTGCGTAACACACAAAAATGAGTTTCATTTTGACAGTTTACCCACGTTCATTGCGTTATGTACGTTGTTGAGCAGACGAATTTTTCAAACCCAATGAAGCAATTTATTAGCAATATCCTTCAAAACTCGCGGATTGATATTGAAAGTGTGTTACGCAATTAAGGTGCTGATCAGTATTAACCTCAACAGCCCACCACTGCGGCTAAAGAGCTCTTGTCTCACTTATGTAAAATGAGCACTACATTCTCTACTTCATCTGTGAACACTTCCAACTATAAGCAGTCGGTGATACCTGCCGGTCCCACATTCTTGAACTGCGGTGGCGTGCCCAAATGCCGCGTTCCCCCTCGAGGTCGACGCTTCAATCTTGGGCGGCGCAAAATTTATACCTAGCACCTCCCACCTAGTAATTGACGTCATTCATCATTCTCCTGCCCTTGTCCCAATTTATTTGGGGTCTTTTTCTTCCATACTTCTCTATTCGTCGTCATCTCGGTAGTCACTCCCTTTATAGCCAGATCATCTGTCACACAGTCCATCCATCGTTTCTTTGGCCTTTCTCTATTCCTATAGACATCCACATTCATACTCAAAACTTTCCTGACGCCATTTTCCTCAATCCTCCGCACATGGCCATACCGTGACAACCGATTTCCGCACAACTTTTCAGTCACCGGCGTCACGGAGCCCCACAATTGAATGCCGTAAGTCCAGATGGGTTTTAATTGTATGCTCTTATAGATCAAGAGACTATTGTCTACGGACTCCTTGCTATTTATTTAGGGTGCCGTTCTTTTTAAGGTTCCGTACCAAAATGGTAAAAAGGAACCCTTATGGTGCAACTGACTCTGGCTGTCTGTCCGTCTGTCACAGCATGGATATCTCAAGAACTAGTAATGCTATCAACTTATTTTTTTGCAACAGGGACTGAAAGGGGGTCTTAAAATTTTGAAGTGAGGCTACTAGGGCAAGTAGGGTATCATATGAAAGAGCGCTGGTTGCACATTCTCAAACATTTTTTTTTTTTTTGTAGGCTGCATAACTTTTGACTTTTATTGAAAAATGTAAATAAAATACTCATTATCTCCAAAGTTTCCGTTGAGAAAAATCTGAAATTATTCTATGTGATAAATGTTTATGTAAAAAATAAAACGACGTATCTAAATAGCACAGTTTTTACATATACTCGTATATACGTATGATGGTACGGAACCCTCGATGCGCGAGTCCGTCTCGCTCTTGACCAGTTTTTTAACATAACATTCTCTCCTTCTTGCATAAACGAACAACACCATACCACACCATGACTCCATGACTGCAAAGGTCGAGCATGTCGTGACCTCAAAACCTTCGCAGTATGACCTTCACAGCCGATCTAATGGAATGGTTGCAAGTTACTGTTCGTACACCTTTTTTTTTTTTTTTTGGATGGGAAATCATCAAATAACTTCTCCCGCTCTGGGTGGAGCGGAAGGGCGTGTCAGACTTTTACTGACTAAAACCCACCCGTGTTCCTTCAGTTGCCTATGCCAGGGCCACGGTATCTTTTTCAAACAACCCGCGACCCCAGCGGCATCGGCCCTATTGGACCCCATCTTTTGCTGACATCTCTTTGAGGCGCGCGTGGAACACAACGCGCCGTCGACCCGGGCCTGGTCCTTACCGGACGACGAGTTACCTTTTAAATTGCTCCAGTAGGTACTTATACTCAACAATACAGGCATCGTCTTCATTAGTTTGCCCTTCGCCATCTTGTTTTATAATATTGACCTTGATTAACGTGTAAAAGTGTCTTAAAAGAAATTTCTTTTCCCATTTATTTGGGGTCAGTGCAACTTGTATTTCTTCCATACTTAACCCATATATGCCCAGAACTACTTTATTTATTATAAATTATAATTTATAAATATTCTATTTATAAATTATTATTTACTCATTCTTGCGGTAGATGGCGGTTTTTTTTCCTTTTTACTGCGCTAACAAACGATTTACGATGCTTTGATGAAATACTACTTGTTTTTTTGTTTTAGAATCAATGGGCATGTATGTGTTAATTCTTTATTAGGGACTAACTACGCTTATTCAGCTCATTTCAGCTTTTATCCATAGAAGAAAAACATGTTTTGTATGGAGATGTGTACGCATCCGTTCAGCTCAGAACGATGAACGGATGCGTTCAGCTTTCCGCATAGTTCCATAAACTGTTTTTTTTGACCTCCACAACCCAGATACTGGGTAATACGATACCCCTTGGTAAGACTGGTTGTCAGACTTTCAGGCTTCTGACGAAGAGGAGGAGTCTCGGTATGTAAAGATGGATACGTACCCATCCACGGACCAACCCGAGCAAGCGTAGCTTAACCTGATGGATCGACCCGTGCTGCTGTTATTACTTAGCCACGAGCTCTTCTAAGGAATTCTAGATAGAAAACCTAATGACACTGCCCGACCTGGGAACCCAGGACCTTGTGCTCAGCAGTGGCGCTTGCGACCACTATACCAACGAGGCAGAGTCTGAATCTTTGCGGAAATACACGCAACAATACTAAAACTGTATATCCATATATGTATACAAGGTGTAACTTAAATAACGCACAACCTCTTAAGGGGTCATTGTACTCATCATTATGAACAACTTTTACTATGGGACCAAACCTGAAATCGCGGCAAAAAATCAGCTGTTCAGTACATTTATGTTCGCATAATTCGTCAAAATGTTCTGAACAGCAGATTTTTTTTTTTAAGTGTCACGTTGCAAGTAATTCTTCTGTGCGTGTGTTTGTCACCTAACTCCTCCTAAACGACTGGACCGATTTGGATGAAATTTTGTGTGTAAATTTCAATGGGTTCCTGGATGTTTTGAAAACACAATTGGACCCGGTAGGTGGCGCTGCTAAGGCGGTACGAAGTTCGCCGGGCCCGCTAGTAAGTAGTTACTAAAAGTGTAGGTATATATTTACTAATACTGTATATACATATTTAATAAAATTGTATATAGATACTGGTATTTATTACTTATACATAGTACCCGTCTTTCTGGTTCAGAGAACTAAATTATGTAAGCTCCACAAGTCAATTATTTATGTCGCAAGCCTCATCTTTATGGTCGTCTTGATAATTTATCGAAAAATAAATAATGTCTTGTCGATCAAGCAAGACTCAACGGGCCTTGTTTTAAAACAGAACTATTTTTATGAGTACCGGTTCGAATGATAAGAGACAGGCGCCGAAAATCTGTGTGAGGTTCGAGTCTCATGTCGTTATTTATCAGAAAACTGTTCTTTTTAGAATATATTTCACGTTAATAATAGTAGATGCCGTTACGTCTTAATAGACGAAACAGCAAAAAAAAAAAAGGTACTCTGAAAGGTTCTCTGGGTGAATAAAGGTAAGTATTCTGTCTATAAGTGTTTAATATTTTATTGAAAAGTAGAAGATCCCTTGGAATTGATATGAAATTTATTTCAGAATTTTACTGAAACAAGTGTATTTTTAGGGTTCCGTACCTCAAAAGAAAAAAAATGAACCCTTACAGAATCACTCGTGTGTCTGTCTGTCTGTCTGTCCGTATGTCACCGCGAATTTGCTCCGAATCTAATGGACCGATGAAGTTGAAATTTAGTACACTTAAGAATTTTTGTGACCCAAACACGGACGTGTAACGTAAATAAATGAATTTTGAATATGAAGGTCAATTTTGGGGGCCAAATAATAAAAAAAGAAAGTATTGCAAAGTGTACCATGTGATATATTTAATCAAAGGGGGGGCGGGGGTGAGGGTCTGAAATATATATGGTTTTTTTTATAATTTTAAAATCAATTGTTCGGAAAATGTTGACATAATTATATTTTGTTTTTAGTGTAATATTTGTATGTACGATTTGATTTAAATAATTGATTGACTTATTAATATGTAATATTGACATTGAATATTTAATTTAATCTTTATAATTACTATATATCTTCATTTCTATTGTTTTTGCTATTTATTGAATTATTTTGTTTTGTTAATTTTTATATGTGTAGCTGACTATTTTATTACTATTATGCTTTATGGATTGATTCTGAATTAAACGTTTTTATTATTATTTAAAGTTATTTATGAAAATAGACGACAATTGACCATCCCCCCTTATCTCCGAAACTACTGAGCTTAAAATTTTGAAAAAAATACAGAAAATATTTCTATAAGTACCTATAGATTACGGGAAAACTTAAAAGTCTATGGTCTATACTCTTAATATTGTGCGTACAAACTTACAATTGCAGTTGAGAACATGTTTTCATCTACAATGTTAAGTTTGTTCTTGGGTTTAAAATTATTCAAGTTTTTTTTTATTCTGCATGTCATCTAGGACCAGAGTCCTTGTCAAACTCGCGTCGTTTTATTACTGAGTTCTCATGGCCACATTCCATTCCGCTTCATCATCAGATCAGCTCCATGTCACAATAATATTGCATTGTCATCCGATTTACATATGCAAGTAAAATTTCAGCTCAATTGGAAGCCGGGAAGTGGGTCAAATTTAACTTGCAAGATTCGATTACAGGCAGACACCGGAACAAGTGAATTTAAATAAAAGCTTGTATAAATTGTTGGCACTTGAAAATATTTTTCTTTTCCCAACTATGTTTGGGTCGGCTTCCAGTCTAACCGGATGCAGCTGAATACCAGTATTTTACATGGAGCGACTGACCACAATCCAGTTACTGGGTAACACGATACCCCCTGATAAGACCGGTTATCAGACTTTTGGGCTGCTGACTACGAAAAGATCGACTAATGACAACCGGGGCCAACAGACGTGCTTTCCGAGGCACGGAGAGGTCTCGATATGTAATACGGTCACCAATCCACGAACCGACCGCGACAACGTAGCTTAACGACCGACCCGTGCGGCTGTTATTATTTAGCCACGAGTTATTTGAATTGTTATAAAATTCACGTAGTTCAACGCTGTCAATATAAAAGCTGTTGCAATTATTACTCATGAGTATTATTATTAACACTCTTTTTATATCAGTACTTACAGTTTTTTTATGAATATAGTCTCAATAATTAAGATTAAAAAAAAAACTGGTGTTAATCGACTTTTGTTGCTGACCTTAGCTAAATTATTTGTAGTTTAATAAGTAGATGGTACCTAAAAATATAGCTATCATCGCACAGCGAGACATCGAATTAACGGGATTTAGTGTAATACTTTAAATTCTGATGTTCACTAACTTTTCTAACATAATTTTCCTCAAAAGACAAGACATTAAAAAGTATATTTTTTTCTTAAAAAACTGTTGTTAATCTATTCCACTTACTTCATTGCTACATCTTTAATAGAGCATAGCATAGCACAGTTGCCTGTTGCAAAAAAAGCGCATACCTAAAATACTTCAATGTCATAACGCCTAACAAAATAGTTATAGCAAGATATCGTGAAACACGCACGTAACATTATGCTATTGCTTATTACGCAGGCGTCATCGCGTGTTATAAAATCGGAGTATTTATGTAGGCGCTTAACGGTAAACATTAATTAGAATTGTTAGAATATTTAGATTTTGGTCATTTTAAGTTAAATAATTATGCTTTTTCCATATTTATATCATCATTCTCCTCTGCCCTTGTCCCAATTTATTTGGGGTAGGCGCAACATGTCTTTTTCTTCCATACTTCTCTATTAGTCGTCGTCTCGGTAGTCACTCCCTTTCTGGCCATATCATCTTTCACACAGTCCTTCCATCGTTTCTTTGGTCTTCCCTTACTCGTATAGCCCTCCACGTTCATACTCAACACTTTCCTGACGACATTTTCCTCATTCCTCCGCATCCCATGCCCATACCATGACAACCGATTTCCACACAACTTTTCAGTCACCGGTGTCACTTTCAGACTTCCTCTAACATACTCATTTCTTATTCTATCCATTCGCGTAATACCACACATCTCTCTTAGCATTCTCATCTTGGCTGCATGCAATTGCCTTTCATTAATTCTTTTTATGCCGCAACATTCTGATCCATGCAAGTCGGCAGGTCTAACCATTGTTTTATAAATCTTCCCCTTGAGTTTAAGGGCAATGCGGGAGTCGCAGATTGTTCCCGTGACCTGCCGCCATTTTTATATATTTTTACATTTTTTCCATATTTATATATTTCATTCAAATATTTTGCAGCATTTCATAAGATTTAAAAGCTAACAAGATAGATTGTAAAGAATTAATTAGGCAATAAAATAATCATCATCTGCCTAGCCTTTTCCCAACTAAGTTGGGGTCGGCTTCAAGTCTAACCGGTTGCAGCTGAATACCAGTATTTTACATGGAGCGACTGCTACCCCTTTGATAAGTCTGGTTGTCAGACTTTCGGGCTTCTGACGACCCGTAACGACCGTCGAAGATCCACGAATGACAGCCGGGACCAACGGCTCAACGTGCTTTTCGAGGCACGGAGAGGTCTTGGTATGTGTAGATGGTCACCCTTCCACCGTCCATTAAAATAATAAATTAAAATTAAAAAAAAAATGATGTTTACAAAATATTAAAAAGATGCAGGTTGCATGTCAAATGCCTAATTTAACTTAACCTACAGATGGCATAATTATTTCTAGTTAAAAAATAAAAAACTATACAATTTAGTCAATTTATGACTTAATTTTTGGTAGTAAACAGTTCTGTTGTGACAGATCTGACATCGATACATGAAATTAACTGGTTTTGCGTCAATCCTTTCAGATTTCTTGATAATATTTATGCCTGATCCACCTGCCTAGAGTTCTATTAGAAATTATTAATTCGGACATATCCGGAACAAGGCATTTGTTTAAGGCGACCCTTAAACAAATGCATCACGCCTGTTATACCCGATGGATTAGGCAGAACTGTAACTGTAGTATACCCATATTTCGCCAGTTATGTTTCAAGTCCCATGTAGTTTATAGGGGGCGAGCCTATTGCTATCAACTAGGCATAAGTCCAGACTCCGGGCTGAGAAATTCCAGATGGAAAAACGCTAAACACTGACCAACCTGGGGTCGAAACCAAGACCTCAGTAAGCCTAACCAGGCATTGTCTAATAAGTGTCACAGATTAATACAGATGGGACACTCCGCAAAAAAATCAATTAATCTGCCTAGCCTTTTCCCAACTATGTTGGGGTCGGCTTCCAGTCTAACCGGATGCAGCTGAATACCAGTATTTTACATACAGCGACTGCCTATCTGACCTCCACAACCCAGTTATTGGGTAGTACGATACCCCTTGGTAAGACTGGTTGTCGGACTTTCGGGCTTCTGACGACCCGTAACGACTGCCAAAGATCTACGAATGACAGCCGGGACCAACGGCTTAACGTGCTTTCCGAGGCACGAAGGAGTCTCGCTATGAAAAGATGGTCACCCATCCACAGACCAACCCCGGCAAGCGTAGCTTAACCTGATGGATCGACCTTAGCCACGAGCTCCGCAAAATCATTTAAATAAAAAATTGACTCTTGCTACGACACAATAAAGTGCAATTCAGGTCGCACAACGCATATTACTTATAGTTATATTCACCTACAAGTTGTTTCTCTTTCTAACGCGTAACTCTTTTACCTTCTGACCGCGGCAGTCCAACAGAATGGGGAAGAAAATGTATGTTTGTTACATAAACATACAGCGCCACCTTGCGGCGAAGCTTCCGGGAAACAACCCCATTAGCGCAGTGAGGTGGTCCGCCGCGTACTTGTAACTTCATACCTGAATTGCGGAGTGTCCCATCTGTATTAATCTGTGTCAGTGTGTGTACATAATGTTAGTAAAAACGGACATAGCAACGGAGTTCTGATAATAGTAAATCTGAGTAGATTCAGATAAGTCCTAATAAGATCGGAATGCACGTGCGAGATTTGATTACTTTATAATCTTTTAATTAATTAATAAGTTGAAGATCCAGAAGTCTATAATTGATTCCAGATACAAACTGTACAATACTAATATAGGCAAAGTCAATAGTATTAGGGATCTTGGGGTTATACAAGACAGCAAGCTACTCTTTGATCAGCACATTGATAGCATAGTAAATAAGGCGTCGAGAGCACTTGGTTTTTTAATGAGAACCTCAGCATGTTTCCGATCATTAAAACCGATCAAAGTTTTGTATTGTTCGTTCGTACGCAGCCACCTTGAGTATGCATCACAAGTCTGGAACCCTCAATACGGGATCTACAAGTCTCGTATTGAGAGCATTCAAAGAAAATTTCTTAAATACCTAGATTATAAGACGAAACAATTATCTGTTGATTACATTCACCGATGCAGAAGGTACCATTTTCTACCGCTGGACCGTAGATGATGATGAGATTAATGTTATATGTTACTTGTTTAATATAGCAAATGGTTCAATTGACTGTCCTGTACTTGTTTCAAAATTGGGGATACGCACTAATCAGTTGGGGCTGCGACAGCGACCGCTTCTACATGCGCCTTATGCAAACACTAATTATAGGCGTAATGCATACTTTCTGAGAGCCAGTCGCATTTTTAACGAAATTAGTTGTGAACAAGACGTTGACCTTTTCTGCACCAATGCAAGCACACTAAGGAAGCTCTTAGCAAAGTCATTCTTTGTGCAAGAAGCACCTGCATGCAATTGAACCTCGTCCAAACTGGCTTAAAATTTGAACGGACTAACATTGAGGGAACACCTAAATGGCATAGAATTGATAAGATGTAGATAACTTGGGCTATGACGGAGTAATAATGTGTGTATTTAACTGTGGAGGCTTGTAATTAGCAATTTATTTATATATTATTGTTATTATAATGTTATTAGTCTGTAAGCCTTTCGAAAATAAAGAAAATAAATAAAAAATAAGATCGATAATTCTTTTTTGTTTTATTACACGTTCATTGTGCGTGCCGCTTAGAAGTGGGGCATCTATTATTTATTGTCTCCATGCTAAGCCGTTGATCCGCGGCTGTCATTCGTGGATCTTTGACAGTCGTTACGGGGGTTGTCAGAAGCCCGAAAGTCCAGTCTTACCAGTATTACCCAGTAACTGGGTTGTGGAGGTCAGATAGGCAGTCGCTCCATGTAAAATACTGGTATTCAGCTGCATCTGGTTAGACTGGAAGCTGACCCCCAACATAGTTGGGAAAAGGCTAGGCAGATGATGATCACGTACTTTTGTGTACATGACATGTTATCTACTCAGATTAGTTGCAGTTGTAATGATAACAATCACGGCATTTGGTTTAAATTTAATAAGTTTGTTTACTTACTTTAATGTAGATTCTTTTCTATTTTGTGAGAACGTTGTTTAACGTTGTTTTGTTACCCATTTCCGATTTTTGTGAAGTACCGCCAATTATTTTTAATAAAGTAACCGTGGATTTTCTTGCCTGCTCTTCTCCATAGGAGACGACCAATTGAGCGACCAGTTGGGTTTTGTTTTTTATACTTAAATAAAGGGTATACTTTTTACGATAACTTGATGGTATTTTCATTATTACACGCGATGTGTGGTCTTTTCAAAAAATAAATTTTGTGCTTTACTCCTCAAAGTGATAAAGTGGACTTAGGGATTCTTCGAATTGGAACACCCAATTGGAACCGTTTACCTAACTTCTTATATTCACTTTTACTTCAAATATTAATGTCCCAATGTAACTGAAATGTAAAGCGATGGCCTGAAACACAGGTTTGAATAAACCTAGATCGGGTGGGTCGCTACCTAACATTCTAATTCCAAACTATCATTACTTGTACCTGTAACTAAATATATACTTAAGCATTAGTTTATTATTAGGCTACATAATATATTGTATTGGAAATTTACTAATAACTGACTAAATGTACACTTTTTGAAATATTTTTATTAAATAAATTATTATTATTTTTATTATTATTATTCACGGTTCATTTTGAATTTTGAACAGGTTACTTCAGATTCAGGCAAGCGTGCACCTTCGACAACCGCACCATCGCCAGGATAGCGATCGAATACGAGCCTCGTCATGTGCCTTTTCCCAAATGTGTTGGTAATTTGGTATCGGCTTCCAGTCCAATCGGATGCTGTTACATACATACATGGAGCAACTCCTCCAAACCTCCAAACCTAATTTCCGTAAACACTATATCCCTTGGTAAGCCTTTCGGGCTTTTAATTACTCGTAACGGCTGTCAAAGTTCCATGAATGATATTAAATCGCAGTCCGCTACTGGACATAGTTCTCTCCCAAGCTGCGCCACAATACTCAGTTCTCCGCCTTCCTCATCGTCTATCCCAACCATCGCTTTTAAAGTCATCAGTCCATATTATCTTCTTCATTGCTTTCCAGTCCAACCAAAATTAGGGAATAGCTCTCCATAGTTGATCAAATCAAACAAAACCTCATGGGTTTGCTGCTAGAGAACCCAATTCTGGGTCAAGCTCGCCGTCATCATCACCATTTCAGCCGAAAGACGTCTACATCTGGACATGGGCTTCCCCCAAGCTCTTCCACATCGATCGGTTCTGTGCTTCCCGCATTCAGCGGATTCCTGCGTCCTCCACAAGGTCATCGGTCTAACTTGTTACACAAGTTGTTGCTACGTCTTCTTGTACACGGTCACCACTCCATAACCTTACAGCTCTATCAACCATCCGTTCGGCGAGCAATGTGCCCTGCCCACTGACACTTAAGTTTGGCAATTCTTCGGGCTATGTCGGTTACCTTGGTTCTCCTGCGGATCTCTTCATTTTGTTGTATATTAATATTATACATTAAGGGTATCTGCATAATATTTTGTTCGTACAGCTTGCATATAAATAAAACAGTAATTATCTAGCAAGATTGTGTTTCACTTCACATTTCTGGTTCGATCACGTAGGGAACTCTAAGCATAGATCTCTCCATTGCCCTTGGTAACTTTTAGCCTTCTAATAAGGCCCATTGTGAGCGACCACGTTTCAGTGCCGTAGGTCATCACTGGCAACACGCACTGGTCCAAGACTTTCTTCTTGAGACACTGCGGTATGTGCGGCGAGGAGATGATTGACCACTTTCTCGAAGCTGTCCTTATAATGGTGTAATTATAAACATCATAAATTCTTTGACAGACAACCCACATCCTTAACTTTAGGTTTAGAAGTTTGAAATTTTATACAAGAGTTCCAACTATATCGAAAATGAAAGGAAGGATTTTTGAAAATTCATCCCTTAAATGAGGGGATAAAACTTTGTATGGAAGTTCATCATTGTAATAAAGAAGAGGGGAGCTGCCAGTAGTGAAAATATTCGCTGTCCCTAATTTTGGCCCGCAGTAACCCCGCGCTGATTGGTCGGTATGCTCCCAGCGGCTGCCGGCCGTCCGGCACCTTCACGCCACTTAGGGTACCGTTACGGTTGATATAGTGTTTGTCGAACGGTGCCCGCGATCGCTTCCGTGTTCAGACCCATCCTCTTAAGGCGAAGGCTTTATGGCAGTTGGAAAATTTAATGGTCGTAAGTGTGTACTTCAGGAATTAGTCGTCGGGTTAGGATTGAAATACCGGAGTATACTTCCGTCCGTACTCTACGTATTTCGTGGCGACTGAAAGGTTTGTTGAAAAAGAATGAATGAAAAGCAATTGCATGCAGCTGAAATGAGAATACTAAGAGGTATGTGTGGTGTTACGTGAATGGATAGAATAAGAAATGAGTATGTAAGAGGAAGTCAGATAGTGACACCGGTGACTGAAAAGATGTGTGGAAATCAGTTATCATGGTATGGGCATGTGATGCGGATGAATGAGGAAAATGTCGTCAAGAAAGTTTTGAGTATGAATGTGGAGGGCTATACGAGTAGTTGAAGACTAAAGAAACGATGGATGGACTGTGTGAAATATGACATGGCCAGAAAGGGAGTGACTACCGAGATGACGACTAATAGAGAAGTATGGAAGAAAAAGACATGTTGCACCGACCCCAAATAAATTGCGATAAGGGCAGGAGAATGAATGATGATGAAAGGTTTATTGACTAAATTAATTTAATACAATAGTGACCAAAGGTAATCATTGTGGATTTAACAAAAATCGCCAATGACGATTACGATTGGTTATCAATATTAAAATGGTCTTTTACAGGCTTTTTTTTTGGGAAAAGAAACTATTGTTGCTTTAGTAGGCTAATGAACTTCATTGACCTCTGTGGTAATGAAGTGTGCTATGGAGGAGTCAGCTCTTACGTACGACACTTCAATTTCTGCTTCAAACCACCCGACAGCTGTTAATTGGACACAACGTATCAAACCACTAATTAGACAATTATCGAAAGGTTACAAAGCGCTCACCATTTTTGGTAACTGAACTTTAAAAACATGTAATTAAATATCAATCCTTACTCAAACATTTTACCAATTTTCTGCCAATATTAAGCAAATTGCACAATTATCAACAATTACATCAACTTAGCCTTAACAATCGGAGCAGGCGTTTCGTTGCGCTTGCGCACGCCGGGACCGTCCGCGCGCATTCTCTCGTTGACCGCCGCGAAGTACGCACGTATTACCGTAATCAACTCTCGAATCGAAACAAGTGAAGTGCAGTGAGTGATTTTCAGTGAAAAAATGTGAATATTCCTGTTTTTCTTTTAGTGATTTTCCTACATCACTGATATGAAGACCGTCGATATTTTAGAGGTATTTTTTTTTTTTAATTTATTAGAACTTCATTTCCGCTCTGGTGATTTTGTTAACGAGGCAATATTTTGTAAAGATTGGTATATAGGAGTGTATTCTTCGAAAAATTTAAATGACGTAGCATATTAATGTGTGTTGTTTGTTGATTGTTATCTGAAAATGGTTGAAGATGACATATCAGTTTGATATATGAAGACTGGTTAATAACTTAAGTGCTTAGCCATATAAAGTTTGTAGATTTCACTTCGTATACCTATAATACGACTTACACTTAATTTTACACATTTCCATACCATCCATACAATTAGAGATCATTTATGAAATCAGCTGTACTATTACTAATTAACCCTGTTACATAAATAGTTCAACCTTTGAACCTCAAATCAAAATCTACATAAATAAAAACTGCATCAAAATACTTCAGAAATAATTATCACAAAAGAAATTCTGACCTCAAAACGACAAAACCTATTTCTCAATAATATAAAAATTGATCATTGATGCTCGGTATGCGGTCCGATCCCAAGATAGTGTGCTTCGTATGCCCCAGGGAACTGTCCTGGGACCGGTGACAAAATCAATTATCCCGCATGTACGCTCGATATGCCCTAGGGAACGATATTGGGACCCGTAACGTTACCAAAAGATGAAAACTAACGAAGTAGAAATGATAATTTGTTTTCAATTACTTTAATGGAAAATAACATAAAACAATGGTTTATTTAACCTCCTTTATTATAGTCTCAGCGAAGAATGCAGGAATTTCAATGTGAAAGCGGAGAGTACCGTGCCAGTAATACGTACGTTACATATATTTTACTATTGATTAACTTTATGACGTTGCTGGGGATTATGGCCCAGAACTTATTAATAAATAATATCTGTAGACCATTATCCAGTAGCTATTATAATTGTATATAGCTAAATTAAACAATATTAAACATGTCGATTTCCATTACAGCAAATGTTCCATTTGCAGGCAACACATACAATTTTTGGCAAACAAAATGACCACCGGCCAGCAACCTCACAGAAGATAGTTCTTACGAGTATATTCTATTGATTATTATTATAGTAAAGAGTATTCCAAGCATATCTGTACCTTATCCAACATACATATTAACATTCAAATTATCCTACAGAGATCTATCAAAATTTCTAGTTATGAATAAATCAATAACAATTTTATCAGTATTGTAGCCGTAGAGTTTACATCAGTTATTTTTTAATTTTGAATGAAAGGCAATTGCATGCAGCTGAGATGAGAATGCTAAGAGGGATGTGTGGTGTTACACGAATGGATAGAATAAGAAATGAGTACATAAGAGGAAGTCTGAAAGTTGCACCGGTGACTGAAAAGTTGTTCGGAAATCGGTTATCATGGTATGGGCATGTGATGCGGAGGAATGAGGAAAATTTCGTGAGGAAAGTTTTGAGTACGAATGTGGATATATATGGCTACAATAGTAGGTGAAGACCAAAGAAACGATGGATGGACTGCGTGAAAGATGATATGGCTAGAAAGGGGGTGACTACCCAGATGACGAATAATAGAGAATTATGGAAAAAACGGACATTTTGCGCCGACCTCAAGTAAATTGGGACAAGGGCAGGAGAATGATGATTAGCGTCATCATTATCTTCTCCTGACCTTGTCCCAATTTATTTGGGGTCGGCGCCATATATACCTTTTTTCCATACTTCTCTATTAGTCGTCATCTTGGTAGTCAGTCCCTTTCTAGCCATATCATCTTCCGCACAGTCCATCCATCATTTCTTTGGTCTCCCCTACTCTTACATTTTTTTTTTATCATGTTGGTTTATAATGTTGTCATCAAGAATACCTTGTCCCTCTTCATAAACAGAATTGGACCTCGCTTTTCAATATGATATTTCAACACTAGCTAAATCGTTTTCTGTTCCTAATATAGATTTTCTTCTCAATTTTAAACGCTGGGAGAGGACGCCCTAGAAGGACATAATATAGTGACCTTATTGATTATGTTCTTCACAAAGGTCAGGTGCATAGTACATTCGCGCAACTGGTGATCGTAGCAGTTGGGGTTCTGAAGTTTCTGCCTACCCCCATGGGAAAAAGGCGTGAATTTATGTATGTGTTTCAATGTTATTCTTGTGAACGACATATAGGTCGTTCATTGCTTCATATAGTCCTATAATTTGGTAATGAGTTACAAAACCTTATAAGATTATAACAACCACACACGGTTAACCTGACCAAATAAACCAAAATAACCGATTCGATGACAATTTTGTAACCCATCCTTAAAGGTGGTTTTACACCAGCGCGGCGAGGCGATGCGTGGATGGGGATGGGCGAGAATTGAAATCACTTTTACCCTTTTACACTGAAAGATTTCCATTGCTATACCGCGTCGTCTCGCGATGGCCGGCGTTGCCTCGCGCCGGCTCGCGATGACACGCGCCTCCTATGTAAGTAGCACTGGGAGCTGGAGTGTATATAGTGTGTAGCGATGTATCGCGATGATCGGAGCGAGGCGGCGCGTGCCAGTGCGTGCCATCGCGAGACATCGCGACGGTCCTCGATAGCGATTTATTTTACAAAGTAAATAAATACTCTATTCTTAGAACAACAACGTTCAATATTGTAGTAACAAATATTTCAATATACCTTTTACACCAAAGATGGGCAGGGCGTAGATAAAAAATTTGTCATACAAATTTAAATTCTCCCCCATCCCATCCACGCTTCGCCTCGCTGGTGTAAAACCACCTTAATAGTAGCAATTTCATAAAACTGCCATGTCTGACAGGCTTATTTTAAGAAGATATAATTATGCTGATTTCTACTTGTAAACCTGTAGTTTAATATGTATATTCAAGCAATTTTGCAGCGGGATAAGTAGAACTCGAACAGGTAACTGGTTACCTAACAATAGTGAAGAACATACCGAGGTTGAAAGCGCACGAACCAATAGTAATATGGCGTAAGTATAATTATAGGAAAATATATTTGACTATGGAGACGTAATATTGATATAATTTTTAGTTTTGACAGACACCGTCCAACAGACGAATAATCACCATAGGCTACGTTTGTATGGAAAAATGACCGGCTAGTGTAACCTTAAAGGGGCAAAATATCAGGTCTGAGGTCATCGGAATGGATGATGTCAGTGGTCTCAGTGGTCATAAAACGATACATTCCTGCCATAGTACAGTAGGTTATCCGGATGACACGGTTGCAGGAGCTAAGACAAGAATTAGATCTTCTCACTTTTAGACACCTGCGGAATATTTATGTGTGAAACGTCTACCACCAACATTTTTCTTCCTTGCCCGAGAAGACTCCCAATAACTAGCAGATGATGTCATTCTTAACTATATGCCTACAGCACCAGATGGTGCGAATGGAATAGCTTTTACGTACGAAACGTACTTCCAGGATAAAAGTACCTATCCCATGGTCATGCCAGCCATGGTCTGTCTGGCAAATCCGTTCAACTATTAAGGAGTGAAAAGATACCATACAGACTATACTTTCACATTTATGATATTAAGGCGAAAGCGCCAGGGTAGCCCGTGAAATTCAAATTTTCTTACGTTTTTTGCAATTTGCAAGACAGTATTCGGTTGTATGTTGATCAAAATATTTTTCACGACCGTAACAAGTATGTATTTACAGAATTATAATCATTAAAGTCATCAATACAACTCTATATAAATCAATTTCATGAAATCTTGACATCACCTGTCACCCTAGATATTGCCCCCGGAGCATGCCTAGTTAATAATTTGTGAATCAAGTGTGTATTTGTTCCGATTGGATTACAGAAATATTGAGTTTGTCTGTCATAAATTTCAATTATACGAAGATTCCTTGACTGCTTAGTGATTACAGCGTTTTAACATATCTTTCTAAGAATTTTTTGAACTAATAGGTATGTTGTGCACTGTATCTAGGTTTCTATCAAAGCGAAAAATAAAAATTTGGAGAAACAAATTCATTTTAAGCCTCCAAAAATCTGCTTTTTTGCACAATTTTTACCTGAACTTTGGCCGTTCATAATGGACTCATAAATTGTAAAAGTAAAGAAAACATATCGACAGAAACCTCGCACATGTAATGGAGATTCTAAATAACAAACATTTATTTCACAATCTTGTAAGGCTTGCTAAAAAACACGTATTTCCTGGAACAAGTTTCATAAAATTTCCGCACATTATTTTTCGCTCAATGTTATCGCGTTCTCACTTGCTTCTTAGTCAACGGGCGTTGCGCTCTGGATGAAAAACTTTTCTCGACTCTTCGACAAAATTTTCAACCATGCTCGCGTTGACTGATAGACGGGCCGGGAAGGGCCCTCTTAAATCAATCCTTTATACAGCCTTGCTGTTTGAAAAGAAAACAGATTGATGTATTCTCGTATGTATGAACGAGGCGAGGTAATGAATTGTGTTCAAAAGACTTCGAGTTTCTTCTGCCATAACTTTTACGTTCTATGAATCGATCTTAGAAGCTTCATAGAAATAATTCTAAAGCTCTTTGAAAGATGAACAAGCAACCGAGGGAAATAAATTAAACTGACACTAGCTTCTGCCCGCGACTTCGTCTGCGTGAAATTTCTAGTTCCTCCGACCACACCGCGTCGCATCGCATCGCCGCCCAAACTGTTACTTCGATTTTGCTTAGCGTTCGTTCTACTTTTTTCTTTTTGCTCGGCTTCTAAGGGTTCTAGCGTTATGTTGAATAGCCTATAGCCTTCCGCAAGAATTGGGCTATCAAATGCAAAAAGAATTTTTCAAATTCGACTGGTGGTTCCAGAGATTAGCGCGTTCAAACATACAAACAAACTCTGAAAGGTATGCAAACTGAAAACATAGGTACAGTTCCTTGATACGTTTTCGCTTACTACTATCTCATGATTTAGACTTTTTAGGGTTGCGTACCTCAAAAGGAGAAAAACAGAACCCTTAAAGGATCACTCGTGTGTCTGTCTGTATGTCCGTCTGTCACAGCCATTTGGTAATTTGCTCGGAATCTAATGGACCAATTAAGTTGAAATTTGGTACACGTATGAATTTCTGTGACTCAAACACGGACGTGTAACGTTAATAAATTAATTTTGGATATCATGGGGTCAACTTTGGGGGGCAAATAAGAAAATTAAAAATAAAAGTTGTCTCAAATATTTTTTTTAATAATTTTAAAATAAATTGTTTTAAAATTATTTAAGAAAATAGACGAAAATTAACCATTCCTCCCTGATCTCCGAAACTATTAAGCCTAAAATTTTGAAAAAAATACCGAAGATACCGATCGATCCAGGAAAACCTATAAGAAGTCTATGGTCTTAAAATAACATTGTAAAACTCACATTTGCAGTTGGAATGTGTAGGAGAAATTCATCCCAACTACGGAACCCTTCATTGTGCGTAGTCCGACACGCACTTGGCCGGTTTTTTTTTTACTTGTATAGGACTTGTCAGGGGAGGGATTATCATCATTCCTTCGCTTCTCATCCCCCTATTTTTTTTTTTTAATAATTTGATTTTACACAGTTTCCCAATTATAGTGCAAGTAGGTATGAGAAGACTACTGAAGAATACTGTCGTCATAAGGAAAAATCTGACATTTCGATATAGAGATATTTACATATTCGGAGTCAGCAAAAAAAATACGCGTCTACCAGTATTTTTATATTGGCGTAAACTTAACGAAAACCTAATAATTCTTACTATTAAAAGACGCATCTGCCTTTGTATCTTATAGTTTAAACAGGACAAAATATTTTTTCCCCATTTCGACATTTCTTTTATAATTATAAGCATGTCAACAAGTAGTAGAAACTGCACCCTAATTGCGTAACTCACTATCGATCGGAATCTGAATCTGAATCATTTTGAAGCAAATTGCTAATCCATTGATTCATAAGTTCGAAAAATTTGTCGTCTCAACAACGCAAATAACGCAATGAATGTTGTTGAACTGTCAAAATGAAACCGATTCCGATTGACAGTGTGTTACGCAATTAGGGTGCTGAACAAAATAGCAAATGTAGCTCTATAGCGTTCTATACTGCCGTCGTAAGCTAAAATCGCACAACTGACATTTAAAAAAAAAATTGAGTTACATACATATTTAAAATCAGAAAAAAAAGGCTAATCTGCTCAATTTTTTGTAGATTTTTTTTTTTTAATGTTAGTTGTGCCCTTTTTTCTTACGACGGCAGTATACATATCTTTAACTTATCCGTCATTTTACCATAGATATCTATCTACCCAAAGCAAGAAAGAAGTTCGTCTTTAATCCTCCTCACAAACATCTAACCCACCTGCTCCGCTCTCAATCCGCATCCTATCCACAAAATGCAATTCAAGCCATGCGCATCAATCAAGATGACAGCTTATGTGTTACGGATGACCATATCTTTTATGTGCGTTTTTATTCGACTGCCGTCGTTCGATCGGGGTTTATGTATGTGTAAAGCTGAGATCCGGCTGAGATCAGAGCTGTGATCTGGACGAGTTCAGCGACGAACGATTATTGATCTACTGATGAGCTGTTGGATGGTATGTTCGATCTCATAAAACTTAAGAGGATTGTGAAGCTGTAAATTTTCATACAAAAAGAGATAACGTTTTTCTCCCCGTAAACATAGTTTAATTTTCATAATTTTTGGAAATGTTGTTGGTATAATGAAAAACTAGGTCAGTACGTTTTTATTATAAAGAAATATTGTATACAATATAAGTTATTAGCATCTAAATATCTATATTTTTGACATAAAAACATCCTCGAGCATTTTTATTTTTTTAAATTAAATTTAATTGAATTACTAAAAATGAAAAATGTACAGACCTAGATTAAAGTGTAGTGAATGTAATGAAACCAAAATTGTCTCATTTCGTAAAGGTTTAGGGGAGTAAAAACGTTATCGCCCGAAACAATATTTATGTAAATAATTGTATGAAATGTAGGCAATTGCCTCTAAAAATCGCGCCGCGTATCGGCACTTCACAATCCTCTTAAGAATTCCCATGACATTATTAATCATTTATGGTGGGTCTACAACACCGAACACCCCTTGAACGTCGATTGCACACCCATGTGTGCATAAGAAAAAAACGGCCAAGAGCGAGTCGGACTCGTGCACCGAGGGTCATATATACCATTAAAAAAGTGTGCTATTTCAGAGACATCGTTTTATTTTTCCTGTAATCTTTACATAAACTTCTATCACACAGAATAATTTCAGATTTTTCTGTATGCAAACTTTGGAGATAAGGGGGCAACGACAGGGACTGAAAGAAGTCGTAAAAATTCGAAGAAGAAGGGCTACTAGGGCATGTGGGGTATCATATGAAAGAGCGCTGTTTGCACATTTTCAAACCTTTTTTTTTAGGCCTAATAGTTTTCGACTTCGGGTGAAAAATGTAAAAAAAAAATACCGTTCCCCCTTATCGTATAGAATCAAAGGCAGCTAATCGCCATAGAGTCCTATGGCGTTTAGCTGCCATTGATTCTTTCTCTAGGCACTAATTCTCTCTCGCTATATGTATAACTGAACATATTTTCTTCTCAACTCTTTTTATCTTATCGTCTATCCACCATAACGTGTTATTGTGGATCGAAGACCATGACCTTTTCTCTCTAATTTCATTATACAATATGTAACAAAAACCCTGTTGTTCCTTCTAACTACGTTTTAAGAATCGGTATATTTCCGTAATAAATCAAGTCATTTATAATAAAAAACTGTTCAACGAAAATAATTAAAAACCGGTCAAGACTACGCACAATGAAGGGTTCCGTAGTTGGGATGAATTTATCCCAAGAACAAACTTAGCATTGTAGTTGAAAAACATACATTCCAACCGCAAATGTAATTTCGTACACACAATATTGAGAGATTTACCATGTTATTTTAAGACCATAGACTTCTTATAGATTTTCCTGTAATCTATTGGTATATAACTATTTTCTTTATTTTTTTCAAAATTTAAGGCTCCATAGTTTCAGAGATAAAGGAGGGAATGGTCAATTTTCGTCTATTTTCTTAAATAACTTTAAAACAATTTATTTTAAAATTATAAAAAAATATATGTTTGAGACTCTCACAGTGATATATTGCACGGTACAGTTTGTAAAACTTTTTTTTATTTTCTTATTTGCCCCCAAAAGTGACCCTTATATTCAAAATTCATTTATTTACGTTACACGTCCGTATTTGGGTCACAAAAAATTAAATGCTTACCAACTTTCAACTTAATCGGTCCATTAGATTCGGAGCAAATTGACTGTGACAGACGGACAGACAGTTACACGAGTGATCCTATAAAGGTTCTGTTTTTTCTTTTTGCCCTAATAACTTAATATTTGTAATGTTTAACTGATTTCTTACCTCTGCAATTCTGCATGAAGCGATGACGCGAAACCAGGAAGAGATAGAAGCTTTCCCGCCACTCCTTTTGATCGATGCCGCTGCGCTGGTGTGTATTTTTCTACACCTTGTTAATTTGACCACAACTGATAATTTGATTTTGACCTGTTGACTAGCCAATGCTTAATTGTTTTAAATTATAATTTCATCAATGATGAGCGTTTAGGTAATCTATTACGACGCGACGCTAAAAAGAAAAACAGGGTTTTTGTTACATATTGTATATCCATTTTGGCCACACAGCGTTACTTCGGTTCTTTTTCTGCCATTTTTATTTATACTCCAACTGGAACGCCATATAGCAATTACACCAATGGTGCAAAAAATTACTTCATATGCTGCTTTCCATCCACCCTGTGCGCGATGGACATCGAACGCACGGCGATGGATCACGCGCGCCCACGCAGTGTCAAGTTGGTCGTGCCATGATAATGTTGCATTCGTTAGTATTTTTCCTTTTTCAAAAAAGGAAATTCGTAATCTCCATACACGTAGACTAGTGGCTTCTAATCTACTCACATCTTTTGGATATTGATAACGGTCTTGAATTTTTGAACGCACCGTTACCTATTTCTTATGTAACTAGTTTGGCAATATTTGTCTCTTGACATTTCGTATTTAAAATTTAGTTTTAAATTCAGCAATATTTAAATAATATTAGGCCCAAAAAAGGCTGTCTCTAGTCGTGAATAGGTAGGTCTAGGTAGTAGGTCGTAGGTCTAGGTCACAAAAATGGATAATGTTATTAGATGTTTCCATCGTGGCCAGATCTTAAAACTGATCATTTCATTTTCATCATGAAATAGTTGAGACTTCATGAAATGGTCCATTCTAAGATCTGGCTACGAGATTTTTAGTAGTTAAGAAATTGTTAGTAGTACTCTTTACTATACATGTTATGTGGTTCTTAGTAGAGCCCGAAAAATTTGTACTCGGTTGATAGTAAAAGTCTCGTTTACGTGAAACTTACAACATAATAGCGAAATATGGGTGAGTTTACTATTCTGTACCTTTGGGGAATACAGTCACGATGTTTTGTTATCTATCAGATCCTCATTCATAGTTAGAAACAGCGGGGCGTAGAGAATGTGGGTAGTTGCGCGGCCTGTCGCTCTGTAACTCGTAAATCTAGTCGCGTGCGCAGATATCATTAGCGCAGACATTTTATAGTAAAAGTTTTATACAGTCCGTATGTAACTCTGGGAAGAGTTTGTATTTTTTTTTATTTTTTTAAGTTATTTAAAGTGGTATCTATTCTCTTCCCAGACATTTATTTTACTTTTGACATAAGCACGCCTATGAATTTCCTTATTTACTGACAGGCAACCATAGACGAAAAAATGCAATACTTCGTGGACGCTAAAGTAAAATAAACGCTTGGGAAGATTATAGTAGGAGTAGAGTTCCTTTTGAAAAGTACGTCCAAGGTAGTAGCAACAGCATAGCTATTTCTTCACCTCCTACGAAGCAGTAATGCTCGCGAAGGTGGAGGCGGAACACGTGAGGGAGAGGCAATCTTTGCGCCCTCATGCCCCGCAAGAGACGCTTTGGGCGTGGGGAATTTAGAGCCGATTCCCGGCCACCGTAGGCGCGGGTTTGCGGACGGCGAGCAATGGGTAGCTCGCCGTCCGGCCCGGGTCGACGGCGCGTTGTGTTCTACGCCTCAAAGAGATGTCAGCACTAACCCATGGGGCCCGCTAAGGCCGATGAATGCCAGGGTCGCGGGGCCCTGGCACAGGCATCTGAAGGAGCACGGGTGGGTTTTAGTCAGTAAAGGTCTGACATGCCCCCCCGCTCCGCCCGGAGCGGGAGAAGTTATTTAAATGATATCCCATACAAAAAAAAAGTATAGCTATTTCTACCACCACACAACATTGCTAAATTTTGAGAGACTCGGGTGATAATGAGGCACAAATACAGCCCAAGCCGGCTGTCGCTGAAAACCAGCGCTAGGGCTTTGTCTCGCATAGGGTTGCAGCATTATGCTGAACGGTAGCAGTTTTGTGTGGATGTAACGCAAGCCCCTCAACTTATTCTTTTCGTGTTTGTGTTCTTTCTTGGAGTCATGTTGACCGCAACTAAACGTTTTTTTCTTTTCTGTCTTACTTTCCCTAACGGTGAATTTCACGAAACCAACATTAGTTTAAGACGCAGATATATGCCAATTGCCTTGTGTGGTTAGCTTGCGTGCGTCGTACGTATATCCAGTTAATTAGACGCATTATTAATTTATCTATATAAATAAAAATCAACCGCCAAACGTATGTACGCGCATCACTTCAGAACGGTTGCACCCAATTGGCTAATTATTTGAAGAAAATGTCTGAAAAGTTGCCTAGTTGATTGTAAAATACGGGAAAACTGAAAGTGCATTTTCTATGGGATTTTTGTATGAATTATTGAAATTTTGACAGGACAACGGCTGTTGGGTCAGCCAGTTATACATAAAACTAAAGGTATTAGACATTAAAATATTATATCCTACTAATATTATAAAAATGTAAAAGTTTGTGAAGATGTTTGGATGTTTGTTACTCAATCACGCCAGAACGGCTGAACGGATCTGGATGAAATTTAGCACAGAGATAGATTATAGTCTGCAATAGCACATAGAACAGTTTTATCCCGGAAAAATGTACGGTTCCCGTGGGATAATTTCCAACATCCACGCGGGCAAAGCCGCTGGCAAAAGCTAGTTAAAAGATAAATAAATAAAATATCTTTAAAATGATGAAGATTTCATAAAGATACGCTTGATAGTGTTTTGCGTGAGTCTCAGTTTTTTATCCCCGTCAGACTTAACTTTACAAATTAATTACACTATGTAATATAAATATAATCTAAAATATTCACAGGTTAAGCTATTAAGAAATGCTTAAAAGGTATATTTTCCAAATCATTAACACTATTCGTTTGGACATGATCTTCGGTTTAAAATCATTAAAACTCATTTGTCGTCGCCTTAACGGAGACTTTAAATTGATGCTGCCTCTTTCTTTTTGATACTGATATAAATGTAAGGGAAGTTTCCTTCAAACTAATTTTGGGTTCGTGCAACCCTACGTAAGCCCATAAAATTAATGAATTATGATTTGATTATAAAGGTTGATAATGGTTGAACTATGTCTTAATTTAAAGATATATGCGTCGATAATATTGGTAATGGTTATTAAATTCCATCGATCCCAATGGCTGATACGTGAAGTCTTCTTAAAACAGGTCCTTTATGTAATTTTTCTCTTTTTTTTACACCCATTATTACAAAAGATCAGCATGATAACAAGACACCAACAGGAAAAAAATCAATTCACATTTAAATAATCACAGACACTACCAACAGCTTCCTCTCATGTGGAAGATAGAGCCATAGACATGTACCATAGAGCTATAAATACTCTCTATTAGCTATAACATTGTGGTGGCTGTCTCGGAGACACGATGTTGCATTTCCTGCCGATAAAAAAGCTCATAAATAAGTACCTGTGAGGACTAAGGAAGGGGTGGAGTTGCAAGGTTAACATTTAAAGAAAGCAAAAGATTTTTATCTAAAAAATGTGTGAAAACTATTGGCCTAAATAAAAACCTTGAAACAGAAATCACACTTACAGCATTTTATTTTTAATTTGAAGCTTATTTAGATATATAAGGAAAGAAAAAAAATCATTAAAATCAGTTTATAATTTGCGAAGATATCGCTGAACATACATGAAAAAAATATTCAGGTCAATTGAAACCTCCTCATTTTTGACGTCGGTTAAAAAAATGTCAATCTGTCCACAGATGACGTAGACCCATAAAAGTAGACACGAATTTTAATTAAAAGAGAGGTCATTATTAATTCATATAATTATAGCTAAAATCAATTAAAATATTTAATAATAATAATAATAATTTATTTGCATAAAACATGGTATATAAGATGGTAATATGAATACACTGGTAGGTTCTACATGTTTTGCTTCATGAAAATAAGCGTGCAAATTTACATACATCGCACCTTGATAACAAAAGTGGCTTTATCAAAACGTATGTTTTCTAAATAACTCCATAATTTACTGCAATATTTTCAGTACTTACCTACATAACTTAAAAGTAAGATAGTCAAACTGATAAGTGAAACTAATTGCAGTATTTTATTTCAATTATTTGCTAAGATATTGACCCAAATGCTACATCAAAAACGTTAAATGGACATACTGAAAAATTTAAATTTTTGTATAACGCCACTTTTGTTTTCAAGGTGCGACATGACAACAACATACAACCACTGTCATCGTCCGATTTTATGCTCTAGAAACTCCTTGACACTGTAAAAACTATTAGCAGATAACCATTTATATAATTTACTTTTGAACAGTCTTTTATTTAATATTTTAAATTCCTCTGGTATCTTATTGTATACCCGGACACACATAAACATGCAGCTTTTATTATATTTTGCAAGCCTAGGTAAAACATCTAACACGAGCCTGTGGGGGTCCCGACGGCTTCGAGAATTAAGATCGATTGCTTTAGTGAACAACTCTTTGTGCCTCCACACAAACATACAAATTTCCAATATATAAAGTGACGGCAATGGTAACAAATCAAGTTTTTTAAATATTGGCCTGCAGGATTCATCCGGTTGAAGCCCATATATAGCCCTAATGCATTTTTTTTGTGCAACAAACGCTCTATTTTGATCGGTGCTATTGCCCCACATAATTAAACCATAGCGCAGCACAGATTCAACATACGCATGATATGTTGTTATTGCTGTCTTAATGTTTGTTATGTTTCTGATCCGTTTTAGTGCATATACAAACTTGTTAATTCGTTTGGAAACTGTATCAACATGTGCTTTCCAATTGATGTCTTGATCCAAGGTTACGCCTAGAAATTTAGTTTGAGTTACTTCGTGAATTCTATGTATATTCATTTTAATATTATATTTTGGATTTGATTTATTGAATTGTATATAAACGGACTTTTTAAGGTTTATAGATAAGTTATTTTGATTTAGCCATTCAATCAGTCTCTCAATTACATTATTAATTTCAGTCTCATGATCATTAATTGTATTGGTTTTTTTATCAGATGTCACAATAATAGAAATGTCATCAGCGAATAAAATACATTTATGATTACTTATATTAGTAATAGAATTGATGTATAATAAGAATAAAATAGGTCCTAATACGCTCCCTTGTGGGACGCCATATTTGTTATATTTGGTGTCAGAATAATGCGATGTCATATCATTATTTTGATCCATTCTTGTAATGGCAACACGTTGTTGTCTATTTCTTAGGTAAGAAGAAATCCATTGAAGTGGAATGCCTCTAATTCCCATTGCCTCTAATTTTTGTAGTAATAAGTCATGAGAGACTAGATCAAAGGCCTTAGAAAGGTCAAAGAACAGCCCAGTAGTATAATATTTGTTGTTAATATTCGTTAATACTATTTTAATAAGATTGTAGATAGCTAACGTTGTTGATTTATTTTTTTGAAAACCAAACTGTTCCTTCCGTATGATATTAAATTTATTACAGAACTCAATTAGTCTTTTATTCATGCACCTTTCAAATAATTTCGATATAATAGGTATCAAGGTAATTGGGCGGTAGTTATTAACGTCTGACTTTTCACCAGTTTTATAAAGGGGCTTAATTATTGACAACTTCAGTGCTTCGGGAAAAGAGCCAGTTGAGAATGATAAATTAATTAAATATGTTATTATTTCAAATAGTTCATTAGCGCATGCTTTAAAGATTTTTGTGTTAATCTCGTCATAACCCTCGGAACTTGTGTTGTTCAGTGACATAATCTCTGCTCTAACTTCATTTTCGGACACTGGGTTAAGGAACATCGAATGGGACATTGAACACTCGTTACGTTGTTTTGCACACTTACTCGAAGATTGTGCCATATTAATATAATGGTTATTGAACGCTGTTGCTATAGCTACAGGATCGGAGAGTATGGTATTATCAATTTGAATATTTTCAATGCTGTGGATATCGGTACTGTCTATGATTTCATTTTTTATAACTCTCCATACTGCTTTGCATTTATTTTCACTGTCATTTATAAGTTTTATGTTTGCGTTTTTTCTTGATGTGTAGACACATTTTTGTAAAATCTTTGAGTATTTAATGTATTCCGTTTTATTTTTTATATTTTTATTTCTATAATATTGATAACGCAAAGATCGTTTGGTTTTGCAGCTTTGTTTTAGACCCTTGGTTATCCAGTTCTGTTTCTTTTTATTGTTGACATTCACTTTTATTCTTATTTTTGCGAAACATAAGTTATGGAACAAGCATAATGCTTCGTGAAAACAATTGAATGCTTTATTTAAGTCGTTTTCTGCGTAAACCTCTGACCATGACAGATTACCTAAACATTCCTTAAATTTTTGGATATTATTCAAGCTGTAATCTCTATTGTAGAAATGGTATACTGTCTGATTTTGTATTTTATGTTTCAAGGGAAAACTCAACATTTGCGCTGTGTCATGGTCGGATAGGTGAAGTGGCAATATTGTGGCATTAGCATTAGGAATGTTGCTAAGAATGTGATCGATACAGGAAGACTTACGAGTTGGACGATCTATATGTAATTTTAAGTTATAGTTATATGACAATTCTTGTAATTGACTACTAATATTACTTTTCTGAAGTGTATTAATGTTAAAGTCCCCTGCCAAGACAACTTTGATTTTGGAATTATATTTTTTAAACACGTGATCCAAAAGACTATTTAATTTACTCAAAAATTGAGTAGGATCAGACTGGGGTGTTCTATAAGCACAAACAATAATCAGCTTATTGCGTGTAAGTTCTACACCACAAGCTTCGAAGGTATTTTGTGTTGCATATGTATTTATAAAAGGTAACTCTTTAAAAACGATGCCTTTTTTAAGCAAAACACAGGTACCGCCCCTTTGCTTTTCTCTGGAAAAATTAGCCGCCATATTGTAACCGTAGATTTTAATATGAAATTCATTACCTTTTTTTATGAAAGTCTCAGAAAGGCATATTGCATCAGGGGCACTATTCATTTCCTGGAGTTCCTGCAAGGTTAGTTCAAGGAGGTCTCTTTTGGATGAGATACTGGCAATGTTTTGGTGCAGTATTTTAAAACTATGACGTATTACAGAGGTCTGCGTTTCTGACTCGAAAAAACTTCAAACTCTTTTTTATTACTGGAAAATAGTATGGGATAGTTCCTTTTTGGGGTTTTCCAGTTTGTTGTCGGCTTATACGATCAAAATAGAACGGAATTGTTCCCTTTTTAGGTTTATTAAATTTTGTGTTTACTTCAAGACTTGATTTGTTACGTAGTATTAGTTTCACAAGATTTCTAGGGTTTAAATAATTTTCATTATAATCATTACAGTCAATTAAGTGATTAATTTTAGTACACAATTCAAAGATTTTGGAAGAATTGCTTTCAAGAAATTTACATTTTTTATAATTTATACATAAATTTTTAATATGATAATTAAGTTTATTAACATCTAAATACTCATTTTTAATCACATTTAATACAATTATCATATTGTTATAAAATGTTTCCAGTATTATTTGTAATTGAGATAAGATAGATTTTAAATTGTTATCATTTTCACCCAAACAAATGACAAGCTTATCGTTAGGATTCAACTTAGCATAACGGCAGCTCAATATAATTTGACTACTGATTGCATTTGGTTTCGTATTCGCGATAATCCTATACTTTCCATACCTTGAATTTTGTCTTGAACGTATCATAGCTGCTGCTAGACCGACACACTGCTGAGAGCCAAAGATAAATACTCTACTTGTCGGTTCACGTTTTTGCTCTTCGATGTGAGTAGGCGTTTCTGAGTTATTTGTTGATACCAGAGGTTGTCGAGGTATTTTTTTATTACTGCGTTGGAACGTAGCTATTGTTTTTGTAAGATCGTCGATCTGTTGTTGTGCTTCTTTCAGGTTTTTTTGAAGATCTGTGATTTTTTGTTGAAGACACATAATTTCAATGCTCTTGTAGCAGTCGATATTTGACTTATTGGGCAAAGGAGTAGAAGGTGTAGAGAGCGTGTTTTGAGGTAGTAGAGAGAGTCTTTTCCTCTTATGTTTGATGGCTGGGCTATTCTCAGAGGTTACTGGAGAATAACACAGTGATTTTAACAGTTTAGTCTCTGCAGTTAACTTATTTATCTGTTGGTGGAGGTTGCTATTTTCTAGCAATGTATTTTCCAGCTCATTTTCTGCACTATTTAGTTTAAGCGAAAGATTCTGTATCGTATTTTTCATTTCTAAAACTGATAATGTCTCAGATAGTTCCGATATCGTGCCATCAACGCTGTGAGACAATTTGTTAGGTGCTTCAAATGATTCATCTGAAGTTTCATATTCGGACAGTATTTGGGAATCCAAGATATCAGAAGCCGTCTGGACGATAGGTTTTACCGTTACCAGTTGTTTATTTTCCTGGAAGCTATCACTGGGTCCAGGTGATGGGCTGTTAAGGTGTAGGTTTGTTCGTTTCCTGGTTGTGACGTTCGATACAACAGATACATGGCTGGTAGTGGCGAGTTTTTTATTTTTTTTGCATGTTTTACAACGCCATTTTTTCTTAGTTTCCAGGTCCATTAGACGGTATGTTGGTTCGGGAAACCCATCACAATCTGGTTCATATCGATTGTTACACGTTGAGCATAAAGCTGTTTTCCTAATGTCAACTGACTTCTTGCACTTGAGGTAATCCTATTTTCAATTTAAATTGAAAATAAATTGATAGTTTACCACCATACTCATTCTTAATCTTATCGTCGATTTCATTATTAATTACAAATCACTAATTGAAATGACTCATCATCTGCCTAGCCTTTTCCCAACTAACATAGTTCCAGTCTAACCGGATGCAGCTGAATACCAGTATTTCACTTGAAGCGACTGCTTATCTAACCTCTTGACAGACTTTCATGCTTCTGACGACCAACAACTGTAACAACTGTCAAAGATTCACGAATGACAGCCGGGACCAACAGCTGAACGTGTTTTCCGAGGCACGGAGAGGTCTTGATATGTAAATAGGGTCACAAATCCACGGACCATCCCCGGCAAGCGTAGCTTAACCTGATGGATCGACCCGTGCGGCCGTTATTACTTAGGCACGAGGTCCTTGAGAATTGAAACAACTATTTACAAGATAAGAATACCTATTTAATTTTTTTAATTTCCTGAACCACAAAGCAATTTTGCCTAAAAATCACAAAATTATTTATTTATTTAAATGCCTTAAAACTATCATTATAGTCAAGTCACACACACAAAATTAAAATTAAAGCACAAAATACATCTCAAGATCATAAAGATATTGATGATGTTTGTAACATAGTGTAAACAATAGTAGGTACCTACTTTTGCGAATTCACTCCAGTAACATGTAAAGATATAAACTTCGACCTGAATCTAATACGAGTAATCATAGGTTCCTAAACTTTTATGGACTACCGTTCCCTTTACAAGAAAAAAAAGTCCAATGCCAGGGGGCATTATATAATAGTTAATTATACCAATTTTATATGTCTGTCTATTATCTATTAATAATCACAAATTAAAAATTAATTCTCACTGTCTCTCTCTGTAATCGTGCCACACGAAAAGATCCGGCAAATGCCCGACTATGAATTCTAATTGATGGTGCGAATTGCTCGAGTCATAGGGGTTTTGGCTCGCAAGTCGGTCCTGGCTGATGGTATGGACTAGTGGCGGGGGCCGTCGCCTCCACACATAACGGTCGGTATAATCAATAAACTGATCAACTTACGAGTACAAAGTACGAATGTCATAACATATACTGCACAACTACTTAGCTCATAACACCCGATGGTATCTAAATCCTAGCCTTATGTCATACAATTTTATTATTATATAACTTGTAATGTGGAAGTCTCCGTGTGTTTCCTGTTCGTCTCGGGTCGTCGCTCCGGCGTCGGTTGCATAATAATGTCCCCAAGGTTTAAGTTTACCATGTAAGGATGTCTGTACGGAGTAAATGATCCTTGATGTCATTACACTTATTATTGTCACCGGTGGAATATAAATAGGCAGCGTTGTTGTTATTTAGTTGAGCCTCACATTAGAAAAATCATCGCGAATGCTTGAGCACTTTTTAAATTTTACTGAATAAGTAACCGTATCAATATTAACTTTAAGGGGGAAGCGTCAGGGTAGCCCGCGAAATTCAAATTTTCTTACGTTTTTTGCAATTTACAAGTCGGTATTATATTGTACGTTGATCAAATTATAATTTGCGGTCGTAATAAGTATCTATTTACATAATTAGAATCATTAAAGTGATCAATACAACTCTTTAAGACCAGGTAATCCTAAAAAATTACTATTACATGAAATCTTGACATTTTAGGATTATACTAACTTAAGGAGTTGTATTACTGATTCTATTGTATATAACTCTGTAAATACATATTTGTTACGGCCGCAAATCATACTTTATTTAACATACAACTTAATACTGACTTGCAAATTGCAAAAAACGTAAGAAAATTTGAATTTCGCGGGCTACCCTGACGCTTCCTCCTTAAGTATAAAATTCGACGCAGACATCACGCTTGGATAACGTTTGATGTCCTCATAATTTGCCTACCAATAATAAAATAAGTACAATAGGTACCATACTTGGAAGAGCTCGTGGCTAAGTAATAACAGCCGCACGGGTCGATCCATCAGATTAAGCTATACTTGACGGGGTTGATCCGTAGATGGGTGACCATCTTTACTTACCAACCCTCCTCCGTGCCTCTGAAAGCACGTTAATCCGTTGGTCTCGGCTGTCATTCGTGGATCTTTGATAGTCGTTACGGGTCGTCAGAAGCCCGAAAGTCTGACAACCAGTCTTACCAAGGGGTATCGTATTACCCAGTAACAGGGTTGTGGAGGTCAGATAGGCAGTCGCTTCATGTAAAATACTGGTATTCAGCTGCATCCGGTTAGACTGGAAGCCAACCCCAACATAGTTGGGAAAAGGCAAGGCAGAATTATTGAGATACCATACTTGGTGGCAATAATATCTTGATCAGCACCCTAATTGCGTAATACACTATCAATCGGAATCTGAATCATTGTGAAACAAATTGCTAATCCATTGCTTCATTGTTCGATTTTTTTCTGCTCAACAATGTAAATAACGCAATGAATGTTGTTGAACTGTCAAAATGAAACGGAATTCGATTGATGGTGTGATCCATAAGCCCCTTTATTTACAATTCAAAATTAATCACTTGTTTATAGGATTCAAAGTTTCCTGGTTTCTGAGACCAGTGAATTTGTAAAACAATCGCTGTTGCCGGTAAAGTGTCGAGTTCACTAGTTCAATGTGATCCCAATGACATATTGTCTGTTAAGACAAAGGCTGTTGTGTCAGCTCCGGTGGTCAATTAAACTGATTGGACTATCATAATATCGGATACAATGATTTGTTGTTGGAACGAGATCTTGTATTCATTGATGATCAGTAAACTTTATGATTGAACAGTGACTAGGGCATCCAATCCCGCAGGATATTTGTAATCTCGGAATTTGCGAGATCCCACACCTACATAATATGATATAAAATCCTCATGTTCTACTGTGTGAGACTGGCTATAGAAGCAGTTATAGAAGTCTTTAAAACAGACTCTTATTATATGAGTGTGTTTTAAAGACTATGTAATATGGTGAGACATTTATTACTTTTATTTACGAGAACATATATGAAATTTTAGTAACTCGTAAGTCTTTATTTGCTGATAATATTTTCGGAGAACACATAACATGTCTATGGATTCGTCTGCCAGATTGCATCTAATAAGTATGGGATGCTAAACAGCAGAAAAAGCCCTTTCAGCTTCCACACTAGTGTGCAGAATGCGCTTGAGGACATTAAATGTGAATGTTGAATACTTGCCCATAGAACCGCCCGATTCATACGAAGTCATTTCTCAAAATCACGAGTACCTATTCACGAGCGTAATTAGATGCATGCAACGTCACAAATCAAAACACAAACAATGGCTGCCCACGCGCGCTCTCAGTTCTCAGTTTGAGTTCTGCTCAGCACTCCTCATGCCACTACCACTATTACTCCGCTAGGAGTAATAGTCCTACTACTAGTTACTCCTAGTGGAGTAATAGTGCGCTGTGCCTCATGCGCTAGCGCCTAAGGAAGGACGTCTTTATATGCTGCTCCCAAATCTCGCAGATCCATAATCTCGCACCTTGCGGGAGTAGACAATCATGCGGGATCCCGGTATTTCCAGATCTCGGTAAACCGAGATTGGATGCCCTATCAGTGAATGATGATGATTTCTGCCGATTATTTGTGCCCGATAAGTACATCGGACACTGACAGAGCCGCCGGCACAATCTGTTTGCGCAACTGCCATCCAAAACTGTAGCCAGAGCCGAATCCCCAGTCTGTCGTACTCTAAAGACGCTAAATGCCCTCCTGACTGCATACCCTGAATGCGATGTGTTTGCGGATGAATGGAGTAAAATTATACGTATATGTCTGGTGTTCTGTGAGAGAAAGTATGCAAGGGAGTCCACTGTTCCATGTTCGTTTTAAATTAAATTGTTTATAACATACTCGTACCTATTTATTGTCAACATAATAATTGTTTCTATGTTAATTAATGTAATTGGTGTTGTACCGTTTTAATTAACTATAAATAAATAGATGAGCATTTTTATTTGTTTACTTGATGCCATCTCAAGTTGTCTAAAGACATCTTTATTTTCATTCCATTTTTTGATATGTTTGCTTTCTACAACAGATATTTTTTCTTGTAGAAGCTTGTTTCATGCATTCCTATTTTAAGGAGTTAGTAAACATTAACACACATAAGGCGAAGTTAACCGACTTTTAATGATTTTAAACTGAAGATCACGTCTAAACGAATAGTGTTAATGATTTGGAAAAAAAATATATGTTAAATTAGAGCATTTTTTTTTACAACCGATCTGGACGAGACTTGATAAGTATACAGGTTTTACGACTTTATAGATTTTTTTTTGTCGTCGGGGATTTTTGTTTGGAGGGGTACTTTCTCCAAAAAGGGGCAAACAGGGGGCTGCCTCCGCCTTATGAGATCCGATTTCAAAGGTTATTTTTTATTTGAAAGGTACTAACTTTAAGATGGTCTCATAAAAAATTTGGTGAAGATCTAATGGAAAAAAACATGGTAAATATCCCATTTTAAATAACTATAGTGGTATAACAAAAAAGTTTGTGCTCGCGAGGTCTACTGTTCGCAGGTACGACTAGTTTATTTTGTTTAATCATGATGAACATTTTCCATTTTACTCCATCAACTCCTGTGATCGTAGGCAATAATTTTGACAATGTTTCGTGACTTATTTATCTTCAAAAATTACATAAATCTGTATAGTCTCAGATCAATTTTATAATGGCAACCCTACTGGTCGTCGTGGCAGTCGCCAGCGATCGATTTACGACTGGCCAGTAACGTGTTCGCAATATTATGAAATATCTATAAATATTCCCTACTGTATTGACAGATTCTATGTACGAGCTGCATTTCTTTTAAACGGACTTTAAATTGCTGTATGTGCGTGTAATTAAAGGCTTTGATAAGAGACTCTTTAACTTTGACTTTGATTGAATCCATCTCGATTTAATCCCAGATGCAGTAGACCCAGACGGAGATGGCGGGATGAACTGGAGTCCTTTAATAAAGATTGGTCCTTGGCAGTTCTGGACAGAGAGAGGTGGAAAGAGAGTAGGGAGGCCTTAGCCCAGCAATGGGACAATAAACTCTAAAATTAATAAATAATAATAGTAGGTATACATGACGCAAAGAAAAAAAAAAAGTGAGTGTGTGTCAGCTCCTACACACGACTGGAGTTTACTCCTACTTTTTGTGCCGTTCTTTCGTTTGTTTTTGTTGGACGAAAACAAAGGACCATAGGGGCCGGGTTTCTTCAATGAATCAGTGCTATACAAAAAGCAACTTTAAGGTGTAAAGGCGTTAGTTTTGTTTAACTTTGCGCAGAAAAACGTAACGCTTTTGAGTTAACGCTTGTATTATTTCTCTCCCCATAAAATTTCCATACCGGGGGATCTGTGTCAATAATCTTAAGTAATCCGTAGTCCGGAAACCGTAGGCTACGGTACTCATGACACCAATCTAGGTCACCAGCCAACCTAGCGCGACCCATAGTGACTAGACATTTATTTTGACAAAATTTTGTATAGATTTATCGACAAAATGGGACACCATGTCTTTTCCACTTTAATTCTGACATTGCTTATGTCCTTTTGGTGGGCTATGTATGTGACTCGTCAGTGCCCTATTACCGATTATGTTTTTCTCTTCTATTTTCCCCTATCAGCTGTCACCGTAACGTTCCCTTTTTCTTCATACAATCCTTCCCTTCGTTGGTATTGGTTGGTACAGCTAATCTAGCCGCTAAACCGCTGAATCTGGAAGCATTCAATTTTGCACAAGAAGACTTTATACGGTATAGAACCGACCTTATACAATAAATACAACTACAAGTAATACTAGTCCACAGAAATACAGGGTGTGTCGTAAATAGTGGTCCAACGTTAAAGTGTCGATACACCGTATATTCAGTTATCAGTATCACATACCACAATTTAAAAAAAAATCTGCGACACATATCACGCTGGCTGTGACACTTATTTGATCAGAGAGCTGTTATAAATTCATAAAGTTATTGAATCATCAGTTCCGCGACGAATGCTAATGAGGATACATAGAAATGTTATTTGTTTGTTTTTTTTTTTGTATTATAATATTCCATTGAGTCTTACTCGAAGTCAAGGGTATATATTCACCCAATTCAGCACATTTGGGACCACCTCAAAAGACATGTCTTCTGAGCAAGAGTACCAGCGCCTGCGACCCTAGGAGAGAGCTCAAAGCGGCTGTGGGAGTGGCACAACATCCCTCAGTCGAATATCCAAGATATCATGGAAGGATAGCCAAACCGGCTCCAAAAAGTTTTAAGAGCCTAAGGCGGCAACAACATTTATTTGAAAAAAATGGCTCTCTTTTTTCAAAATTAAAAATGTAAAATTTTCGTCGAATTTTTAAACCCTTTAAGTAAACAAGTTTTTTTTTTATCGAGTCCAAGGAATCTGATACAGTCGGGGACATCTCTTAAAAACGAGACCTATTGCTGCCGACTGCTTGGAGACAAAATACCTATTTCCATCTTTTTAAATTTCACTTTTTACGCAATCGGGATTTCAGATTTTTAATTTACTTTTTTTTTATTTTACACTTTTTAGTCAGGATTATTTTTCTCTCACTGTACCTATTATATATTATTTAGCACTTATTTTTTACTCCTCTATTTAACGGGTCGGCTTCCAGTCTAACCAGATCCAGCTGAATACTAGTATTTTACATGGAGCGACTGCCTATCTGACCTCCACAACCCAGTTACGGGGTAACGCGACTGGTTGTCAGACTTTCAAGCTTCTAACGACCCGTAACGACTGTCAAAGATCCACAAATGACAACCGGGACCAACGGCTTAAAGTGCTTTGAGAGGCACGGAAAGATTAGGCTATATTTTATAGTTTTACGAACCTAGTATTATCGAAACCATTATTATCATGAAATAGGTATTTTTCTCAAACTTGCAATTATTATTTCACTAGAGAAAACACTTGAATTTGCGTAACTGTAAGGTATCTTAAGCTCGTGACTATGTAACCGGTTAGTAACTGGAGTAGAGACGTCGTTTCTCATTATTAGCTATAATATTATTATTTATGACTTAATTATTATGCCCTGGATATAATAATGACTTTCATTCCATGCTAACAGGAGAAAGGTTTCATGAATTTCTTGACAATCTTAGGCGTTTTTTTTTTTTTTTAAATGGGTAAATAACGATATATTATATACAGAGTTATTGGTAAAACACCAACAACCTCTTAAGGGGTCATTGTACTCATCGTTATGAACAACTTTTACTATGGGACCAAACCTGAAATCGCTAAAAAAAATCAGCTGTTCAGTACATTTATGCTCGCATAATTCGTCAAAATGTACTGAACAGTGAATAGCTGATTTTATATCCCGATATTCCAATATGATCGAGACTTATGCGGGTGAAACCGCGGGGTTACTACTGATTCCCCCCGTTTTTGTTTCCCCCGAAAGTTATAATATTAATATCGTTTAATTAGATTTTCGATTCCCCTCGAAATTTAAAAATTAAGTACAGCTTAGCGAGAAAGTGCAACCACTGAAATATTATTTTTACATTTACACCCTGTTGATTGTTGGTTTATATAATTTAGAATTATTTTTATTAAGATTTTTTTAATATATATTAATATTCAAGAAATCTGTGATTTTTGTAATTGTGATGAATCTAATATTGTAAAATTAACGAAAGCTGTGATTTGATCTGTGATAATGTAGAATAATTTGATCTGAAATAGTACTTTTTTCTTTGACTGTACCAGCTTGATTTTGTCTAATAAAATGGGATTATAAAGTGTTTAACTTTTCGGGGGGAAACAAAAACGGGGGGAATCAGTAGTAACCCCAACCGCAGGTCGCAGCTAGTAACCTAGAACTTACTTGCGACCTGCTTCACTTGTTCTTTATAACTTGACAAAACATCGAGTTATTTTGATAGTATTGTATGTATGTACACATAAACCTTCCAGAATTATTTATCTAAATGAAGGTGTAAACCGCATCAAAATCCGTTGCGTAGTTTAGAAGAACAACGCGGCCACACAGACGGGCACAACAAGCGACTTTAATTTAAAAACAAAAAAAAATATTAAAAAAAAAAAAACAAAAAATCCGACTGCATTATTTTTTTAAATATTTTTATAATTGATACCAACATTGTTGTAATTTATTTTTAAAAATTACCTTCCCCTCCCTTTTATCGTATTTCTAGAAACAATATATAAATAATATATAACCTATGTCACTCCCACAATTAAGACGAATCTAACGACACCTCATATGTTAAAATCTAACAAGCCGTTTAGGCTACAGAGCGTGCCAAAGAAATAGACATACATACATACAAACAAAAATGAGATGAAACGCGTTGATGTCTTTTGTTAGAACAATACTTCTAATCGGCATTTATTTTACTTTTGACATAGCACGCCTATGAAGTTCCTTTTTTATTGACAACAACCATAGACGAGAAAGTGCAATACTTCATAGACGCTAAAGTCAAATATAAATGGTTGAAAAGATTATATACGGGTCAACTTACTAAAGCAGGTATGTCAAACTCATCATCTGCCTAGCCTTCTCCCAACGATGTTGGGTTCGGCTTCCAGTCTAACCGGATGCAGCTGAATATCAGTATTTTACATGGAGTGACTCCCTATCTGACCTCCACAACCCAGTTACTAGGTAATTCGATACTACGTGGTAAGACTGGTTGTCAGACTTTCGGGCTTCTGACGACCCGTAACGACTGTCAAAGATCCACGAATGACAGCCGGGACCGACGGCTTAACGTGCTTTCCGCGGCACGGACGGGTCATGGTATGTAACGATGATCACTCATCCACGGACCAACCGCGGCAAGCGTAGCTTAACCTGATCGATCGACCCGTGTGGCTGTAATTACTTAGCCACAAGCGCGGTATGTCAAAACCATTTATTCAAATTTATGCTGAAAACTTTTTTAAACAATAAAATGGCATCCATAAAATGTAATAGGTAAGCCAATTTTTTTTCATTTAATTTTTCCAAAAAATCTTACCTGTATTCATACACCTACGAGTACTTACTACATCATACAAAGGTTTATTTTTATTGCTGACTGGGCCTGCTCTTGACCTCGATCACACCTTATCTTATGGAAAGCGATGGATGCGGTCTATGATGGAACGAGCGTGCCCAGAAGATGTCTATTCACTCTTGCTTCGAAGGCAGACAGGTTATATGTGAAAGGGAACACAGACGCTGGCAGAGAGTTCCACACTTTGGCTGTGCGTATTATAAATGTGGAGGAAAACCGCTGAGTATGACTGGTCGGGATATCAACCAAGTGAGGTTGGTACCCTGCAGTACGTCTGGTAGTCCGGTAGTAAAAAGGCGATGGTTGGATCAGGTCGTGGAGCTTCTACGCACACTTACACATGATTTTTATTGTAGCACAAATAAGGTAGCCCGCGAAATTCAAATTTTCTTACGTTTTTTGTAATTTACACGTATTAAGTATTAAGTTGTATATTGATCAAAATGTAATTCGCGGCCGTAACAAGTATGTATTTACAGAATTATAAACATTAAAGTCATCAATACAACCCTTTAAGACCAGGTAATCCTAATGAATGACTATTTCATAAAATCTTGACATTTGAGGATTATACTAACTTAAGGAGTTGTATTACTGATTCTAATGATTATAATTCTGTAAATACATACTTTATTTAACATACATCTTAATACTGACTTGCAAATTGCAAAAAACTTAAGAAAATTTGAATTTCGCGGACTACCCTGTTTCACTACCAAATGTTTAATTAATAATAATAATTGGTCGCTAGCATAGCCGCCATAAGCTTCTAGTTTCTCTCGTAAACTATAGATTAAAATGATAACGCGTCACGTTGAAGTTAATTAACTTAGCTTCATGCTCCAAATGGCCGCCATGGTGGAAAATAAAAATAAACAGCTGGTTGTGATCTTGTGAAAGTTGTGTACTTATTAAAGGTAAGTAACCATTCCCCTGAAGGTTTATTTATTTACTGTAGTGTGCGCGCAACTGCTAGTCACCGCCTGAGGTATGTGTGTGGTGAGACAGGGGGAGGGCAATATTGTCAAAATTGCAGACTGAGATAGTTTCACCTTGGACTACGTCCCCCCTTTCACCGCTCACATACCTCAGACGGTGACTAGCACTTGCGCGCAGACTATAGTACGATCTTCTATACAAACTGTCATTTTTTATGTTCCTTACGTTCACGTTCCTTAGTGCTCACTATCGTTATACCTATAAGGAAATCGTCTGCGAAATTTCAAGCTTCTAGATACTACGGTTTAGGTTGTGTATTGCCTGTCAGTAAATTTAAGATTTTTATTAAGTAGAAATCATCATCATCCACCGCCCAACTTCATCCACTGCTGAGTATAGGGCTCTCTTTTCTTGTACCACGCTCTTGTGCCAGCCTCATCCACGTTTTATCCACGATGCCAACTTGACATTAGGGACTGCCAAACTGTTGCAGTATTTAAAAGAAGAGTGAAAGAACACTATCTTTCCATTTCGTCATAGTTATTTTAGTGATATTTATTCTAGAACTATGTATGTATTTAAGTATTTATTATTTGTTTTATTCGCTTAGTGAATTGTTTTTTAGATTTTATGTATTTTTATTTTCTCTTCTATTCTTACACACGGTGTCTACATCTCTTTTTATCCTCTGTCCTATCGCAGGTATGCTGGAAGAGATTTCTTTAGAAATAAGCATCACCTTTGTACGTAATTTTCTGTTCCTTTATTCTTGTATGTTTATTTGTGTGTACATAAACGGTTAAATAAATTAATGTCGTCCGTCTATCTCGCCGCCGGACGACCGACATCTCGTCTTCCTCCTTGGACGCCACTCTGTCACAGCCTTACTTCACCGGTCATCACTGTGCCTTGTCAGGGGTTGTGCCCTCTTTACTTGCCCTGTATGTACGTATAGAAGATAGACATTGTTTATTTATTTAACTCCAATTCCGGTTTCATATAACGGTTACTGAAGAAAACCATAATAGCTGGAAACTTTGCAGCCTCCTGGTACACAGGATGTAACAAAAGAGCGATATTGTTGCTCAGATTTGTTATAGGGCTTCAAAAATTTAGCGTTGCGGGGGGCTGAAAAGTTTTGTGCCTAGGGATGAACCGCGGATGACTGAGACATGATGATGTTTACGGATTAATTACTAAAAGCGTAATGATGATGACATGAAACTCTGTATTTATACTAAAGAGGGTATTCGCAAATAAGCAATAAGCAACGCGAGACAATAATAACACTTGAAGGTACTTAGGTTCAAAACTTTTCAGGCGCCCTGGTAAAAAATCAAAATCAAAAGTCATTTATTCAAACTAGGCTGAGAATCAGCACTTTTCGAACGTCAAAATTACATAAGACAGTCCCCCAAAACGCCCGCCCTTCACTGCTTCCTTTAGTGCTTTAGCTGGGGAGAAGAAGTGGCGCAACAAACTCCCCAGCAGCACAGCTGTCTGTTCAGTTAAAAGATTTAATTGTATACAGCACTGCGCAAAATAATTTAAGTATTACGCAACAAAACATGAAATTAAATTTAATTCATTGCCAATGGTAATGTATGTATATGAAATAAATGCCATTTTAAATAAAATAAAAAACTTTCTGTCGACAAATGCACTATCTTTCACAAAAGCAATATAAAACATATTATTACACAAAACACCTATCAATGGTACCAGGGTATAATAACCGAAGAGAATAAGTTATAGCGTCGAAAGAGAAAGGTGGCATCGCTGAGACGGGCCGAATTCCACCGCGGTTAACAGAGCGCGACCGACTTGCGGTTAGCTTAACTTTAACTGACATACAAGGGTTACGGTTAAAACTTGTTTTTAGGTAAGGGAAGAGTAGAATTCGTGTTTGAAAACACCTGAGAGACTAGGCGGGTGTTTCTCCATTTTGGCGAAAAACACTTTCCGGTGGCATATGTTTTTTTCTGGAAACAATTTAACACTGAGGCTGATTTGCTAAATAGCTAAGATATGAACTTGAAGGCGTATTGTTCAATATATGCATATAAAAGAAAACAAAGAAAACTAACAAAACATCACGCAAATCGTCATTCACCTCCGTTTCAAAACACCATCGTAATTTATACAAGCAAAAAAAAAAAATACTTGACGATAATTTTAAACTAATAACCGCCCAAATAGAATAAGGAAAAAAAATCAAATACATTTGTAAGAAAAACAATATTTTTGTTTAACCTAAAACTCTGACACAAAAAAAAAACGTCATTAGTCGCATCAATGTTTGCAAATATGTAGCGAGGTATACGCATATATTGAATAATGCACCTTCAAGTTCATCCCATCATAGCTTTTTAGCGAAACAGTCTGTGTTTACCTAATATATTTTTTCAGAAAGAAAAAAATCATATGCCACTATTGATGTGTTTTTAGCAAAAACGGAGAAACACCCTGGCATAGTCGATTATACTCAGCGGCCCATCAGCGCCCTACACGTGGGCAATATAACAATGGATTCAGGATGCTGTTGGGGTCGCTCCGTTTCTGCAGTGCATCTGGTATGTTCACGCAGGCACACATTGAGTGCGGGAGAGCTCCAACACCATCCTGAAGATCATAGGACATTTTTTTATCAGTAGCCAAATTTTCACAGCGTGTTTCTACCCATGAGTATGAACAACTTTCACTATTGGAGCAACTATGAAATCACAAAAAAAAAAATATCTGCTGTTTCATACATTTTGTTCGAGTAGGTATTGAACTTTTGTATGAAACAGCTGATTTTTTTCGTGATTTCAGAGTTGCTCCCATAGTGAAAGTTGTACTTATTCATGGGCAGAACACCCTGTGAAAATTTGGCTACTGATAAAAAAAAATTGTATAGTGACTTTCTATGATCAGCGACTACGTTGAACAAAAAGTCAAGAATATATTGAATTGGCACACAGCTACAGTTCTTGGTCACAGCTCTAACCTAACCTATTTGGTCGGAGTGCCCTAATATATAGGGTGACTGGTAATTAGTGACTGATACTTAAACACATGACTGTACTCATGATAAACAACTTTTACTATGGAACCAAACGTGAAATCGCGAAAAAAAATCAGCTGCTCCACAGTTTGATGAGTTATGCGAACATGAGTGTATGGGACAGCGGGGCTTGTGGCTAAATAATAACCGCACGGGTCGATAAATCAGGTTAAGCTACGCTTGCCGCAGTCGGTCCGTGGATGGATGGCCATCTTTACATACCGAGGCCCCTCCGTGCCTCGGAAAGCACGTTAAGCTGTTGATCCCGTCTGTCATTCTTAGATCTTTGACAGTCGTTACGGGTCGTCAGAAGCCCGAAAGTCTGACAACCAGTCTTAGACCAACCAGGTTTCGTATTACCCAGTACTGGGTTGTGGAGGTCAGATAGTCAGACGCTCCATGTTACATACTGTTATTTAGCTACATCCGGTAAGACTGGAAGCCGACCTCAACATAGTTTGGAAAAGGCTAGGAAGATGATGATGAAGCGACGCGCGGTTTACTTGCTATTGTACAAACAGGCTATGCAACTCTGCCCAACTCATCGGGGAACTTAGGCGTGATGATCTGATGATATGTTGTTTAAAAAGAAATTAAAACAAGAATTGTAAATAAATAATATTCAATTTTAGTACGATATGATCATAATCAATTCAGCAACCATTCTGATGTTATGATCATGAATACTAATGACAGAATGTTTATAAATAATTATGTTGAACTACTTAAACAATTGCAATTTGCGGTTGTTGTAATTACTGACGAAATACATAATAGTTATAGAAAAATATATAAATAAAAAAAAAACGGCCTAGTGCGTGTCGGACTACGCACAACGAAGGGTTCCGTAGTTGGGATGAATTTATCCCAGAAACAAACTTATCATTGTAGTTGAAAAACCTGTTTTCCCGTACATTCCAATTGAAAATGTAATTTTGTACGCACAATATTGAGAGATTTATACCATGTGATTTTAAGACCATAGACTTCTTAAGTTTTCCTGTAATCTGTAGGTTTAGAACTATTTTCTGTATTTTTTTCAAAATTTTAGGCTCAACAGTTTCGGAGATAACGGGGGAATGGTCAATTTTCGTCTATTTTCTTAAATAACTTAAAACAAATTATTTTAAAATTATAAAAAATATATATTTGAGACCCTCACAGTATGCCCTTTTATTTGATGTCACACGGTACAGCTTGCAAAACTTTTCTTTTTAATTTTCTTATTTGCGCTCCATAATTTATTTATTTATTTGGGAAAACAAACAGTTACACAATATTAAAAATCCTTAGTATCTAAAGTTAATAGTGTATGTGTAGCTCACAACGTTATCCACATGTTACCCATTCATTTTTTTTTTTTATATAAAAACTAACTAGGCATGCGAGTGAAATGTACAGACGCCAGCACATCAAGCTACTACAATCTATCAGATTTCTTTAATAGATTTTCGACTTTATTGCTAAATTATTAGGTTCAAAGTTGATTGGGAAAATCTGACAGTTTCGGGTAGGTTGACCTGCTGGCGTCTGTACATAACATAATGCTTCATTTACAGTTATAAAGTAAATTTAGTTTGTTAGTTAAAGTAAGTTATTGGTTCGATATTGTGTTTCTGAACATTTGGTTTAAGAAGAATTTAGCGAATTAATCAAGGGTTTATCTGAGGACCTCAAAAACTGAGCATAAGGAAGGAATTCGCTTATACAAGGTGTAACTTAAATAACGCAAAACCTCTTAAGGGGTCAATGTACTCATCACTATGAACAACTTTTACTATGGGACCAAACCTGAAATCGCAAAAAAAAAATCAGCTGTTCAGTACATGTTGACGAATTATGCGAACATAAATGTACTGAACAGCTGGACTGGAAGCCGACCCCAACATAGTTGGGAAAAGGCTAGCCAGATTGATATGACTCTGGACTCGTCTCAGATAGATTAGAATGGAAGCAAAGACAAGGAAAAGGCTAGACTAATGACATATGTCATAACTACAGTCGCCTGTCATTTCCTGACTTTCACCGGTCAATCTAGGTAGAGTAGTCAGTCGACAGTTCTTTACAATACTGTATTACACCATAATATTGTTGCTACATTACCATATTATGTAGCTATTCGGAGTATTCCCACGTTTGAGCACCTATGCATTGAGCACCAACTTACCATTTGAGAATACCTTTGGTGCTGACTGCATAGGTCCTCAAACGGGAATACTCCAGCTATTCAGACAAATTCGACAAATTTTGCTTTCAAACTTCGACCCTAGTCAACCAGCATAAGGGTGAAGTTTCTAAAATAGCGTCCCTTGGAAATTTTCGACGTTTTTACAAGCTTGTATTTAGTTTCATCTGGCCCGATGTCTGTCTGTAATCAAATCTTGCAAGTTAAATTTGACCCACTTCCCGCTTCAGATTGAGCTGAAATTTTGCATACATAAGTAAATCGGATGACTGCAATATTATTGACTTGGAGCTGATCTGATGATGGAGTCGGAAGGTGGCTATGGGAACTCAGTAATAAAACGATACAACCCTATCGAGTTTCGACTCGTTTGATTCGTTTTTACTCTGATCCTATATGATATCCAGATTAATAAAAGCTTGTTTTAAAAAAAATGTTTTTAAATAATACACTTTTTTTCCTAGCTATAATATAATATATATTAATATAAATTATAGCTAGGCATATTACGATATATTTTCCAATGAAATGAAGGCAAAATATATATTATAGCATTGTCTCCGTGTGTAGTAGCTTGCTATAATGTATATTATAGTACGGTATAATAATATATATTATAGCTAGATATATGACGGGCTTTATGAGCATTTTTTTAAGGCATTGATTTTAAAAAGTATAGGCAAGTACTATTAAACGTTCTTGCTGGTTCTCGGGTAATGAAGAATTGGAACCGTGCTCCTAAAACACACTTTTCGTAAGTTTCGAACCTTTATTTATATGTTTAGGTATAATATTTATTAGCCGCTAGCCGCTACTAATAGGCAATACTAAGCTCGTCGAACGAAATTCTGGCCTGGCAGAATTTGTGTCAGATTGCCATTGGCACGCTAAGAAAAAGCAGTTTGATAGAAAATTTAAAATAAATAAAAACTGGAATTACAATATGTTCAATGGCATGAACTGTGTGTTGGTCATTAAACAATAAGTCAGCCACGGAACTCATTTATTTGTACATATATTATTTTGCAGTAAGATGGCTGTAGCCATGATATAGCTATATGCCTAGGGATATAGCTATATCCCGTAATATAGTTATATGAAAACTGTCGGAGTGTCCTAATTTTCTTACTGCGACCAATTTCGACGTAGCGCTCGCCGACCGCTACCGCGGATCCGCTAGGTTCACTCGCTCGGCTAGGCGCAGTTGGTCACAGTTCTAACCTAACCTATTTTGTCGGAGTGCCCTAATATATAGGGTGACTGGCAATTAGTGACCGATACGTAAACACATGACTGTACTCATGATAATAAACAACTTTTACTATGGGACCAAAACTGATATCGCGAAAAAAAAATTCAGCTGCTCTCTACATTTTGATGAGTTATGCGAACATGAGTGTATGGGACAGCGCGGGGCTTGTGGCTAAGTAATAACAGCCGTAAGGGTCGATCGATCAGGTTAAGCTATGCTTGCCGCGGTTGGTCCGTGGATGGGTGACTGGTCCTGGCTGTCATTCATGGATGTTTGACAGTCGTAACGGGACGTCAGAAGCCCGAAAGTCTGACAACCAGTCGTACGAAGGGGTATCGTATTACCCAGTAAGTGGGTTGTGGAGGTCAGATAGGCAGTCGCTCCATGTAAAATACTAGTATTCAGCAGAATCTGGTTAGAATGGAAGCCAACCCCGATATAGTTGGGAAAAGGCTAGGCAGATGATGAATGTATGGGACAGCTCATTTTTTTTTCGCGATTTTAAGTTCGGTCCTACAGTAAAAGTTGTTTGTTAGCATGAGTACAATCATGTCATCGGTCACTAATTACCAGTCACCCTATCTAATACTAGATCATGCTGTATTATAGTTATATTCCTACTATTCCTAGTAGTAGATAGCTATATTCCTAGAGATATAACTATATCACGGCTACAACCATCCTACTGCCACATATAGATAAATTAGATAGTTAGATATTACGCCTTAAGTAAACACGATTCCAGTATACTTATGACAAAAGGCATTGACAAAAGGTCATAAAACTAACTCTCACTTACAGTGAAAGTAAATGCGTTTTGTTTAGTCTTCGTGTGATTTGACAATACTCTTGTCACGTTATCGTAAGGTAGAAAAGGTACACTTCTTTCAATATTATTGTAAGTAGTGGTCGCCCAATGAGGACGAAAACTGACAAATTAGTTCCCGTGTAGATGGCGCTGTTTGTTACTTTCATTCAGTTGTCAACGGCTTTCATTCATGTACGTATTTGTTCTTGTCGCTGATTGGTCGCTTTGTCTTCAAGATGACTTTGACAAGTGACAAGCACACAGCGCTCTCTTGCGGAGCAACCGGGAAACAACTCCATTGTCGAAATTCGACCATATTCATTTTATAGTTCCAACAGTTCAATTCATGTGACAGTGACAAAGAGGGTGACAAGACATAATGTAAACAGAAATCAATGTAAGTCGAAAGCAAAGAGGCCACAACATGTGTGTCAAACGCATGGCATTGTGTAATGGTTTTTTTTTATTAAATTAATTTATTTCTAATGCGTATTGTATAAAAATATTAGCTTTCTGCACTCCTTCTCCATTAACTGTGCTAAATTTCATACTCCTCCGTCCGCGTGATTTTTGTAAAAAGCCACGACTAGAAGCGAGAGGATATCCGGAGCGGTGAGGTACGACCCTAGCGGCCCTTACCTTATCGCAGACCTTTCCAATAGTTATTATAACCAGACTATTTTGAAGCTCAGTAGTGGAAACTAATGCTCGGTTCCTATAAACAAAAACGAATCGCAAAATCGAATTTGCTTATCTATGGTAGCATTTTGTATTGCCAAACTGGGCATATAAATAGATTCATAAGCTCATTTTACCTGTGATAGCAACTTCCATATGGGAGGGTCTACTATGCAAAGCTATGAGGTCTTTGCTTCATTATTGGTAAAGATACAAGAGTGTTCATTTTAACCAATAACGGTCCGTAAACCTTTCCTTTTCCTTTACCTTTGCACCAGAGCTAGAAAAGCATATCTCCTGATTTTCGTATATATCTCGTGATGTCGCTAGGATAGTTAACTCATCGATATCTTTTGTCTAAGTATTATTATATTATCGCATGGCTACCCCCCATTAAATGAACCTTCTGCGTCTCTCTATTTTATTGTGTTACTTTCCAAAATCTAAGTAGTTATTGTCATTGTATTGTGATATAATAGTATTGCCATTCGATAATAATATTGCCTGACGATGGATTACTTTGTTAGGGTTCCGTACCTCAAAAGGAAAAAAAAAAGAACCCTTATAGGATCACTCGTGTATATGGACCGATTGAGTTGAAATTTGGTACACGTATGTATTTCTATGACCCGAACCCGGACGTGTAACGTAAATAAATGAATTTTGAATATGGGAGTCAATTTTGGGGGGCAAATAAAAAAATAAAAATAAAAGTTTTGCAAACTGTACCGTGTGACATATCAAATGAAAGGACTTAGGTACTGTGAGAGTCTCAAATATATATATATATGTTTTTTTTAAATAATTTTAAAGTTATTTAAGAAAATAGACGAAAATTGACCATCCCCTCCCCCCCCCCCTTATCTCCGAAAGTAATAAGCCTAAAATAAAAATAAAAAATACAAACAATAGTTCAATACCTATAGATTACAGGAAACCCTATAAAAAGTCTCAAAACAACATGGTAAATCTCTCAATATTGTGCATACAAACTTACATTTGCAGTTGGAATGTATGGGAGAACATGTTTTTCAACTACAATGTTAAGTTTGTTCTTGAGATTCATCCCAACTACGGAACCCTCCGTTGTGCGTAGTCTGACTCGCACTTTTTTTTTTTTTGATAAAATCATCCCAACTACGGAAACCTTCATGGTGCATGGTCCGACACGCACTTTGCCGGTTTGTTTTCCCTATTTGTACCATATTGCTCCAAATACAAATAACCGCAACAACAACAACATAGGTACAGACGCCAGCTCGTCAAGCTACCCGAAACTGTCAAATTTTCCCAATCAACCTTAAACCTAATGCTTTAGCGATAAAGTTATTAACGAAAGGAGATGTTTCAAAATGGGCCCGGTCTGTGTACACTACACCAAAAAAAAAAGAGAAAAATCCGTAGTGTTCGGGAAAAATACAGATAATTCATTAAAATGTATACTGTTGTGGTAGAGAATTGATATTTATCAATTATTTTTATCGACTTTCAACATGGCGTCTCACCGATTTAGCTACTCTATGCATAAAAACAATGACAGTAAACCATAGATCGACCACAGATCATAGAAAGAGGACTGTCAGCTGTCACAACAATGTCACTTCTGTCCTCTTCTTGAGTATTAAACATGTCAAACGTCAAGTCAAGTCAATCAAAATGACAGCTTATCGCCATGACGGGTTTTTGTTGTGTGTTGCAATTTCAAGTGTAATTATTTGTGGTTTACCAGCAAACAAAGCCATTTTAAAGTAATTGGACAGTTGAGATCTGTTTTAAATGTATTTTCCTATTTTTATATATCGCACCTTGATAACAAAAGTGGCATTATCAAAACTATGTTTTCTAAATAACTCCATAATTTACTGGCATATTTTCAGTATATATAAAACTTAAGAGTAAGAAAGTCAAATTGCAGTCTTTTATTTCAGTTATTTGCTAAGATATTGACCAAAATGCTGCGTCAAAAAAGCTTTAAATGGACATAGAGAAAAACTTTAATTTTTGTATAACGCCACTTTTGTTTTCAAGGTGCGATATAGTGTGCACGTACCTGGCCCAAGGTCCATACATTTTGGAACATCTCCTTTGACAGATTGTAGTAACTTGATGTGCTGGCGTCTGTACATCGAAACACCCAATTTAAACGCAAACCGTCTATTACAGCATTCCTATACTAAATTACGCCAAATGCACGGAGTTTCATAACTACAACATTTTCTAATCTTCAAGTTTTCTTTTGCAAAAATAAGAGCCACGCTAAAATCAACTTTATCGTATAAGCAATAGAGGTGGTAGGGTTACTTGGTAGAATTGCAAGTGAGGTGCAGGCATAAATCAATTGGTAACACGCAATTGTAATTGCTTGAAATCAAATTGCGCAGGATAGTTGTATTGCCTTATTAGTTTACCACTGAATGGCAGGTTAAGAGGATTGTGAAGATGTAAATTTTCATACAAAAAGAGATAACGTTTTTCTCCCCGTAAACATAGTTTAATTTTCATAATTTTTGGAAATGTTGTAGGTATAATGAAAAACTAGGTCCGTACGTTTTTATTATAAAGAAATATTGCATACGATATAAGTTATTAGCATCTAAATATCTATATTTTTGATATAAAATCATCCTCGAGCAATTTTATTTTTTTTAAATTAAATTGAATTGAATTACTAAAAATGAAAAACGTACAGACCTAGATTAAAGTGTACTGAATGTAATGTGACCAAAATTGTCTCATTTCGTATAGGTTTAGGGGAGTGAAAACGTTATCGCCCGAAACAATATTTATGTAAATAATTGTATGAAATGTAGGTAATTGCCTCCAAGAATCGCGCCGCGTATCGGCACTTCACAATCCTCTTAATATTGTGATGTGAGCGATTTCTATTTCTAAATCAGCCTAGGCTCAGCTCTATTCTTAGGGACTATATTAGTCCTTACGAATCTGTGCGCATTATAAAAGATTATTTCATTCATTCATTTATTTATTCAATAACGATTTTCACGTCGTGTCTGAATATCTATAACTAAATATATAAGTAACATCATGCATGTCATTAAATCATTAGTCATCAAATCTTAAAGATTTATTATTATCCATTATTATTTATCCAAATTACATTAATTATCCAAATTACATTAAAATCATAATAGTAATAAGAATTATACAAAATAAAAGAATAAGAAATATTAAAATTAATGTCACAAGTCAATTCATAAAATTCAATAAAATGTTCATTTCAAGTCAATAAAATTATGTTACTCGACTTACATTGTATTCATTTTATAATTCATCAATAGAATACAGACTTATCTAACAAGAACCGTTTTAGATTATTCTGAAACCCAAATGTATACACTAGACTTTTTATTTCTGTCGGCAGTTTATTGAACATTTTTAATGAATTGTGGTAGGCGCTCTGCTTTGCAACGTTCAGGTGAGGCACTTGCTTCATCTGGAGATCTTTTCTTCTTGTACTCTCCCTTTTTTGCCTTTCATCTTCAGTCTCATATTCAAAGATATATTTAGATATGTGTCTAAGTAGGACCAAAATGTACAAGCTTGGGACTATCAAAATCTTTAAGTCATTAAAATGAGGCTTGCATGATTCTTGCTGTTGAATTCTAGCTATTGTTCTGACTGCTCTTTTCTGAATTACAAAAGCTTTTTGAGTATTGTAATCATAACTTCCTCCCCAGAAAAGTATGCTGTATCTTAGTTTTTTTTGGAAACGCTTAGTGCGAATTGGTGGGATAGCAACTAGGTAGGGATGGTAACTTGCAGTGCGTCTAGATGTCCGTGTAGGAAATCAGGATACGGGCGTGAATTAAAAACAGAGACTTTGAACTTAAATAACGTTGTTTATATCTTATTTAACGTTACACAGGGAAGGTTTTATGTCTGTCTCCTAGCACAGCGAATAGAGAAAAAGGAACAAACAGACAGCAGCTGTTGGTTTTATTAAATCGTTTAGCGACAGTGTTGCTATTATTCAAAAGTAAGAAAAGATTAATTTTTGCATATTTAAATCGACTAAATACCAACAGTCCGATGGTAGAAGGGCGCCGGTGGAATCAGGTCGTGGAGTTCTTGGGCACACTCACCGAAGTACAATCTGTAGAAGACCCAAACTGTGAAGCTTGGTGTCCACCAGTTCTACGTCGCCAATGAGCCTGATTAAAAAAGGTGGCTGCAATACTCCATGCAGGATCGGACATGCGCTAAGATAAAATCAAGCCTGTATTCCCTGAAGGGTTAATCAGAGGTGTACCTATGCCTACCTATCGAATTGGACATAGTTTAGCAGAAAGGGGGCAACCCACAAAAAGTAATTTTTGAGTTATCCAGGTTTTAAGATTGTGTATTGAATATTGTCACATATATGGGAAAATATACTAATATTTTTAGGAGGCAAATACACTAATATCTTTGTAGTATCACGGATATTTTTTGCTGAGTGAAAGAACCAACCGTAAGGACTTCTTTGGTATCTTCTTTTTTTTTTCTTTTTTTTAACTTTCTTTTTTTTATTGAGTCCTTTCTGCTAAACTACGTCCAATTAATCATTGAAAATCAGTGTTAGGTTCTACGATACAATAACGTTGCAAGAAAGATTCTGGCAAATAATCTATAAGTAGTCATATAATAGGGTGACTGGTAATTAGTGACCGATACTTAAAAACCTGATTGTACTCACGACAACAAACAACTTTTACTATAGGACCAAACCTGAATTCGCGAAAAAAAATCAGCTGTTCTCTACATTTATGTTCATATCTCGTCAAAATGTAGGGAACACCTGATTTTTTTCGCGATTTCAGTGTTGGTCCCATAGTAAAAGTTGTTTGTTATGAGTACCTACAAGGTTTATGTATCTGTCACTAATTACTAGTCACCCTATATATCAGACGACTACGATAATAGTACTCGCCAGCCTTAAGATGCAACTTATAACATGTTTTTGGATCATTTTTCGGACAAGCACAGAAAGTCTTGGTCGAAAGAAAAAAAGCCTCCTATACTAAGTTATATTCGACAATGAAAACGCTTGCAGAAACTGATTAATAAATTGAATAGCAAACTATTTTCTATTCTCATAATAAAAAATAATAAAGCAATGATGAATGAAGTCAGATTACTATCTGAGAAAGTCATTTGCTATGACCGAGTTCCGGTTAGCTGATACGGATTCTCTGTGTAGTTATTATTTTGAGTTTCGTTCTTTCTTTTTAATGGTCTTGTTTGGAATTATGTTATAGATAGCCATGGTTGAAATCTAGCAAGGTCAAATTGTCTCGTTTGTCTTTGGTATTAGTTAGATGCCCTAAATATAGTCAGGTCTCATAGTATTTTGATCCCATGCTGCCTACTTGGTCCTTCGACGCAAAATGTTTTTATTCTCCCACTTCTCCCAGTCTCTCCTGTCAGCTGTCACGTCATCATTCACTCCCTTTTCATTCATTCACCAATCCATTCATCTTTGTCATCTTCATCTTCCCTCTATCCACCAACATTTTACTGTTCATCACTCACCACGCAGCCTATAATTTGCAATTTCGATGCTATTTATATTTTTTTAAAGTAGATGTTTACTTTTCTACTAAACTTAATTATCGTAATCACAATTTTATATCACAGCCGTGAGCTACATACGAACCAGTGCACTTGAGATAAACAAAATATAAAAGTTATGAATATGCATGCTCTTAGAACTTATATTATGACTTTCATTTACTATCTTAGTTCATTCATCATTCATTGTTAGATGTTTATTTTGTTTATTACTGTCTATGTATTTGTGTGAGTTTTTTTTTTATGATTTAATGTCTATGCAGTGCAGTCACTCCTCGAGTGACTTCTTTAGATTCTTGCACTGAACTTAATTATTTACTTATCTATTTGTAAACGCTTGACGATTTCCAAAAAAAACTACAAAGTGAAAAATAACTTTAGTCTCGGAAGTCAGTGTCTATCGTTTTGCATTTTCGATTTTTTTTCCTCCGAGTTCCGTTGTAGTGCTTTTTTTTTATTTTTTGGAAGTCAGTTTTTTTTTGTAGATAGTTTTTATTTTTCACTTTTTACTTGTGGTACTTACGCACACAAATTCGAATACCTTTACTACCTGCTAAATAAATTAGAACATCATCCACATAGACTAAGTGGGAAAAATACGTATTATTGAAACTAACTCAAAACTACCCCAGCAAAGTTAATAAATGTTACATGGGACCAACTTTGAGGTATACCCTCTCGAATAAAACAAGAATCGTTCAAATCGGACCACTCTGTAAAAAGTTATGTGTGGTCTTACAAGAAAACCTACTCCTTTTTTTTCGTCGGTTAAAAATAGCTTTAATTTTTTTGTAAATTCAACAATACACATAGCTTTGATCAACCAACACATGGTGCAATATCATTCATCAGTCTCTTGCCATCATCATATGCCTAGCCTTTTCCCAACTATGTTGGGGTCGGCTTCCAGTCTAACTGGATGCAGCTCTACCAGTATTTTAAATGAAGCGACTGCCTGTCTGACATCCACAACCCAGTTACTTGGTAATACGATACTCGTTGGTAAGACTGGTTGTCAGACTTTCGGGCTTCTGACGACCTGTAACGACTGTCAAAGATCCACGAATGACTGCCGGGACTAACGTCAACTGCTTTCCTAGGCATGGAGAGGTCTCGATATGTAAAGATGCGCAACGACCGCGCAAGCGTGGCCGACCCATGCGGCTGACTCCAATTGACTTGAGGTCGGGCGCAACATGAAAGAAAAAGAAATCACAAACATTTATCATTATATTTTTATAAAGGTGTACGTAATTAAGGCATCAGTTTTTTTTTTTAATTTTGCGCATGTGAGTTATGTCATATCTTTAAACGCCCGGTGCGTTTATAGGAAGGATAGCAACCAAGTTTTAAAAGAAAAAGAATCGATCAATCGGGCAATGATTTCTACTATAATATTTAAACAGCGTGAAATTTTATAACTTCTGCATTTTATTTGCCAGTTAAAAGTTTATCGATCGTAAACTAAAGATTTTAATCAAAATAACGTTAAGCATCGTAAGTTTTGGACGGAAAATAAATTAGCTAAGTATACTGCTTTATAATTATACTAGCTTTTGCTCGCGGCTTCGCTTGCGTTGATTTAGAATAGCGGTGTAGGGCCTGAAAAGGTATCAAGCAAATAAACTTCTATAATCGTCGCATCTATAATATTATAGTTAGGACTTAGGAGGATGAAAAACCGGTCTATTGACACTCTACGACTCACAAAATGTGTTGGGTACCTACTTACATAATTAAATTAAAAAACTCGTATCACACTACTAAAGTCTGTTTCCATAATAATATAATTCAATCATGATTCGAAAGACATGTGGCGCCATCTATTATCATAAGAACGTTATTGTTGTTTTCCTCTGGAACAGTACTTTTTTTCGGGATAAAAGGTACCCTATGTCCGTTTCTGTACACCTGACAACGTACATGCATAATTTCAGGATGATCGGTTCAGTGATTTAGGCGTGAAAAGGTAACAAACAAACAAACAAACTTACTTTCGCATTTATAATATTAGTTAGGATAACTAACTCATCCGTGAATTTACGGCTGGCCGTGACATTGCTCCTAATTGTTCGGTTTCTATATGAAAAACGAATCGTTGTACTTACCAGCAACAACGGAATACGTATTATACTAAGTGATCTTTTATCGTCTTGAAAAAATAGGGTATAATAGGTTAACGGAATAGAAGCCTACGGCATACCTAGTTAAAAAAAAAAATCGAAATTCAAATCATACGCACTACGCACTCTGCGTAGTGCGTATGATTTGAATTTCGATATTTTTAACGATCTATAATTTTTTTTTTTTCAAAATTTCTGTTTTTATTGTTCTAGTTTATTTCAAATGTGTAATGTTTATTGAATTTCTGTCTAAGATAATGAAAAAAAAAAACAAAAAAAAAACTAGATATGCCATAGGTTGTACTCCGTTCACCTATTGTACCCTATTTTTTAAGACCGTAAAAAAAGTCATCCAGATATAGGTTAACTGGTAGTTAGTGATCGATACTTCAACACATGATTGTAGTCACGATAACAAACAACTTTTACTATGGGACCATACCTGTATTCGCGAAAAAACAAATCAGCTGTCCCTTACATTCATGTTCGCATAAGTCATCAAAATGTAGATAGCAGCTGATTTTTTTACGCTACTTCAGGATTGGTCCCATAGTAAAAGTTGTTTGTTATCATGACTACAATCATGTGTTAAGTATCGGTCACTATTTACCAGTCACCTTATATAACGAAAAAAAGACAAACCATAATTAACTTACAGTTAAATGAACTTCCATTTTCTTCATCAATACTTGGATGATATATGTGTACTTATAACTTTTTCCAAATCGTCGAAGAGTCAACACAAGTACCAAACAGGTGAAAGTGTCGAGTGTGTAATGGACATGGTCCAGTGTGGACCAGCATGGGCCAGCATTAGTAATAAGAAGCTAATTACTGCGCAGTCGCAGGCTTTCTAACCGACGCCGGCGCCGTATATGGGGTTTAAGATGAAGGGACAGTGATAGGCAGGGAAATGTGGAAATGCTGCTAGTTTTGGTTTGAAAGCAATGTCCATTAAGAGGCTTCGGTAAAAATAAGCCTTCATACTATCTCAGTTTATATACTTTATATCAAGAAATAGGAATATTCAAACAGGCAATGGCGCCGATTACCAAGGGAACAAGAAACAAGGGTTCACAAACTAAACTAAATTTAAGTTCAGTGCATCTTTTTCTTTATATTTTATTTAGAAAAGGACAGATGATAAATATTAGTTTACTGCTGTCAAATTAAGATATTCCATAGACAAGTTTAGACGTGATTAAAAAATTGCCTACAAAAATACGTCAGTTTACGTTAGGCGCTGACTAATTTGACAGGACTAAACTAATATTAATCGTCTGTCCTTTTCTTAATGAAATAGAAAGAAAAAGATGTAAATTTAGATAGTATTTTATGTAAATTTAGTTTAGTTTGTGAACAAGGCAATCGGCGCCAGTATTAATTACATACCATTAAAATAGAATTAGCATCACAGAAGATTATTAAAAGAAACACCAAGAATATCCAAATACATAAGAAATATCGGGATATCGCAACAGAATCTCAAAATTCAATTATGTCTTCCAAGCTTCGAATTCATTCATTTAAAAATCATGTACGTCTACCTACCTACCATTTGAATCAGATTAATATTCACTAAGCCGGTCCCGGCTGTCATTCGTATATCTTTGACAGTAGTTACGGGCCGTTAGAAACCCGAAAGTCTGACAGTCTTACCAAGGGGTATCGTGCTACCCAGTACTCCAGCCGCACGGGTCGATCCATCAGGTTAAGCTACGCTTGCTGGGGTTGGTCTGTGATGGGTGACCATCTTTACATACCGAGACTCCTCCATGCCTCGGAAAGCATGTTAAGCCGTTGGTCCAGGCTGTCAGGGGTCGTCAGAAGCCCGTAAGTCTTACAACCAGTCTTACCAAGGGGTATCGTATTACCCAGTAAGTGGGTTGTGGAGGTCAGATAGGCAGTCGCTCCATGTAAAATACTGGTATTCAGCTGCATCCGGTTAGACTGGAAGCCAACCTCAACATAATTGGGAATAGCCTAGACAGATCGCTGGTTTGCGAGAATATCGACGTAATTCAAAATTCTGTCAAATTGAATACTGTACAAACTATCATAAAGGAGCTCGTGGCTAAATATTAACAACCGCAAGGGTCGATCCATCAGGTTAAGCTACGCTTGCCGGGATTGGTCCGTAGATGGGAGACCACCTGTACATATCGAGACTCCTCCGTGCCTCGGAAAGCACGTTAAGCCGTTGGTCCCGACTGTCATTCGTGGATCTTTGACAGTCGTTACGTTTCGTCAGAAGCCCGAAAGTCTGACAACCAGTCTTACCAAGGGGTACCCAATAACTGGGTTGTGAAGGTCAGATAGGCAGTCGCTCCATGTAAAATACTGGTATTCAGTTGCATCCTGTTAGACTAGAAGCCGACCCCAACATAGTTGGGAAAAGGCTAGGCAGATTCAGATTCACCAATAAATCTTTGATATTTTATCGTGAACAGACGCTAAATACGATAAATCCTTTAATCAGTAAAGTCAAACCCTCAATAAATCATCTACATTTTGCGGTATGCACTAACATTTATAAAGAAAAAGAAGATGCTATTCTCTATAATGAATAATTTTTAGTTACGTCGCTATTCTCGCAAACCAGCGAGATGATGAATATTGGCTGCCCACTTAATCGTCAAAATAAGATCTTGCTAATATAAGATCGCAAAGTTACGTAGGTATAATTATCTAATATGCTAATTACTAATTTCAAACTCCTCTCTGTCGATGCCTATTTCATGGCACATTAGCACTTTCACTGGTGTTATGATTGTAAGTAATTAATGAGTTTATTTATGAGCGTCTGCAATGATTTACGACTAGTAAATAATTGTAATTTCTTAGTAGAAAATGTTATAATAGTATTGCTAGTTATAAAATGGTTTCTCTATAGCCTGTGTTTGTAAAAAAGAGAAAAGAAAAAACGAAAATACAAAAAATCACCTAAGACACCGACTTCCGAAATTAAAGTTATTTTTCACTTTGTAGTCTTTTATTTGGTTCATCTAGGACGATAGATGGACTGTGTGAAAGATGATATGGCCAGAAAGGAGTGACTACCGAGATGACGACTAATAGAGAAGTATGGAAGAAAAAGACATGTTGCGCCGACCGCAAATAAATTGGGACAAGGGCAGGAAGGAGAATGATGATATTTGGTTCATCTAGGCTTTTTTAGTTTGATGTAGGTAATCGTTGGATACTATAAGTAGGAACATACATCGACCTTGGACAAATCTATTACAATGGTCTTAAAAGCAATCTGCATCGGACTGTGTCCATCTAATCAGCTGATCAACGTTGTATCAGCAGCAATAAAACCTTGTAGCTTTTAAAGACTATTTTCTTACTATTTTATATTTACAAGGCTCTTTTTTACCTCTGCGAGCAAATTTGTTAATGTTTTGAACCCCAAATCTGAATCGTTATAAGTTTATCCTTCAATAATGAAGCAAACACGACCACATATATCTGTTATTGACCGAGCGAGCGAAGCGTCTCTGCTTCAAGTCTGACAATAATCGCTTTCTGCTGTTTGTTTGTTGGTACTCCTCTACAGGTCTCCTTTTACAACCAATCTGGACGAAACTTGATACATAGGTTTTAAGACTTTATAAATTTTTATTTTTTATCGTCGGCGATTTTTGGTTGGAGGGGTACTTCATCCAAAAAAGGGCAAAAAGGGAGCTACTAGATATCTCTGCTTTGTGAGATCCGATTTCGATGGTTCTTTTTTTTTATTTAAAAGGTAAATTTGATGATGATTTAATGAGATTCTACGGCGTGATAGCACAACATCTACTCAAAATGCAGCAAATTGCTCGCTTTTAGATTTCTACCGGTGGAATCGGACCTTTAACTACTAGGTAAGGGTTGAAGGAGCATCTGGGACCACCTTCTCATCGCAAAACGAGTGAGTGAAAATGTGGTCAATACCACATTTTCTCTAGAATTAAATCAATTTAAACCATTTTTTTTAGTTTATTTAGCATTTGTTGCAAAACAGTTTGTGCTCGCGAGGTCTACTGTTCGCAGAAGTACTAGTTTACCTAGACATTTGACATGATCCCTCGCAACTGGTAAAGAGGAACTGAACTGAACTAATGAACTTAGTCACTAGATTCTATTAAATCTCATCTCTTATATGGATACAAACTGTGAGAATAGGTCATGCCACTGGGAAAATATTTGCCAGATGTTAGCGGGATGCTAGGTAGAGTGCGTCGGACGGCCGCGGCCATTTTTTTTTTTTTTTAATTTGAGATGGGTTTGTCTAGGTCAGAGGGGACAGAGACAAAGTCTACGATGGAGTGAGCTTACCTAGAAGAAGCCTGTTCACTCTAACTTTGAAGAGATTCGGGTTGTATGCATTCGGGAACACAGACGCAGGTAGTGAAAACCACTCTTTTGCCGTGCGCATTATGAAGGATGTTTGGAAGCGCTTAGTGCGAATTGGTGGAATGGCAACTAGGTATGGATGGTAACTGGCAGTGCGTCTAGATGTTCGATGGTAGAAGGGGGCCGGTGGGATGAGGCTGTGGAGTTCCTGAGCACACTCACCGATTTACTTCACTATTTTATTGTGAAAAGAAGTAACAGCATCATCTCCCATTCTTTCGAAACCCGCGACACCAAAAAAGGTTATTTTAACTCGATGACCACATGCTTCACAAACAAGACTACGAAAATAATATGATTACCAAACTCACACAATTACCTATTTATTAAGATCGGTGCTATTTTGCCGACCGTCCGTCTGGGCCGCGCCAAATCCTATTGTCGGCGTTGGGCAAGCTATGGGCCTATTGTTCTTGACAAATTGCTCGTTACTGGAGAGTATGTTATTTGGGTTATTTAATTTAGAATTGGGAAATTGGATATTTACTGTGATATGTTAGATTGGGTAAGTAAAGAAGAGAAACTAACCGAGACTGTTACTATAGCTTTGTACAATCGACCGCACGTCGCGTCGGTGGTAACAATTTGACCTTCAGCTGGCTTAGCATATAGGATAAGAGGCGTGGTTTGTTACCACTAACGTGCGGCGTACTGTACCAATACCATTTACATTTCTTACCTTACTATGGAGACTCCTACATCCAAATCCACCAGTGAAATTATAGTCCTTCATATGTAAAGACCCGCTTCTTGAGTACCAGGATTTAACTTCGTAGCCAATCATCTGCATAGCCTTTACCCAATTATGTTGGGGTCGGCTTCAAGTCTAACTGGATGCAGCTGAATACCAGTATTTTACATGGAGCGACTGCCTATCTGACCTCCACAACCCAGTTACTGGGTAATTCGATATCCCTGGTTGTCAGACTTTCGGGCTTCTAACGACCCGTAACGACTGTCAAAGTTTTCTAATATCATTGAAGTAACAGAATACCAAATTTTGACTCGATCAGACCTGTGGAAGATGCTCACTTCCATTGTTCCATTCATCAACTAAAATAGAGCTGATAATCTCCAAACGGCTGAATAGATTGTCTTGAATCATAGCTATTCATATAATATATGCTCAATCAAGTCACCTATAAACAAAAAATAAAAACCGGCCAAGTGCGTGTCGGACTACGCACAATGAAGGGTTCCGTAGTTGGGATGAACCTCAAGAACAAACTTAACATTGTAGTTGAAAAACATGTTCTCCCATACATTCCAACTGCAAATGTAAGTTTGTATGCACAATATTGAGAGATTTACCATGTTGTTTTAAGACCATAGACATCTTATAAGTTTTCCTGTAATCCATAGGTAAAAAATATTTTTTTCAAAATTTTAGGTTCAGGACTTTCGGAGATAAAGTTTGCAAAACTTTTTTTTAAATTTACTTATGTGCCCCCAAAATTGACTCCCATATTAAAAAAATCATTTATTTACGTTAGACGTCCGTGTTTGGGTCACAGAAATACATACATGTGCCAAATTTCAACTTAATCGGTCCATTAGATTCGAAGCAAATTGGCTGTGACAGACGGACAGACAGACAGACTCACGAGTGATCCTATAAGGGTTCCCGTTTTCCTTTTGAGGCACGAAACACTAAAAATCTAAATCGATTCAGTCGTTTGGGAGCTACGATGCCACAGACAGATACACAGGTTAAACTAATAACTCGAGGGGTGTTATACGTGTAACGTGTTTCCGTCGGGGGTTAAAAACCGGCAGTGATCAAGCGTGTTGACCAATGCTCAACTATTGCAAACAGTATTTTAGATATGGTAATCAGTCAGGTACGTTTTTAAGTGAGCCGACGTCCGATTGCGCAAGCCACATCCCGCGATCAGCCTTGGTAGGTAGCAATTTGTTGTAGTATTAGGCACGAAAGGGCTCGGTGTAGCAATGTTGATATGCATGTCAGTGAAGTTGGTATTATGAAATATATTGTATGTAGGTACATAAATTCCTTACAAATACCCTGTGGCTAAGTAATAACAGCCGCACAGGTCGATCGATCAGGTTAAGCTACGTTTGCCGCGGTTGGTCCGTAGATGGGTGACCAATGACCATCTTTACATACCAAGACCCCTCCGTGCCTTGGAATGGTCCCGGCCAGACAGAAAGTCTGACAAGCAGTCTTACCAAGGGTTATCGTATTTCCCAGTTATGGAGGTCAGATAGGCAGTCGCTCCATGTTAAATACTGGCATTCAGCTGCATCCCGTTTTTTTTATTTTTTTTATATGAGATGGGTTTGCTTTTGACTCTAGTCTAGGTCAGAGGTGACAGAGACAAAGTCGACGATGGAGAGAGCTTACCCAGAAGAAGCCTGTTCACTCTCACCTTGAAGAGATTAGGGTTGTATGCGCTCGGAAACACAGACGCAGGTAGTGAGTTCCACTCTTTTGCTGTGCGCATTATAAAAGACATTTGGAAGCGCTTAATGCGAATTGGTGGAATATCAACCAGGTAGGGATGGTAACTGGCAGTGCGTCTAGATGTCCAATGGTAGAAGGGGGCCGGTGGAATCAGGTCATGGAGTTCTTGGGCACACTCACCGAAGTACAATCTGTAGAAGACCGACAAGCAGGCAACCTTGCGGCGATGAGCCATGCTGTGAAGCTTGGCATCCACCAGTTTTACGTCGCCAATGAGCCTCTTAGCTCTGCGTTCCACCAAGTCAAGCGCAGCTAGTTGGTACTTAGCTGATCCATCCCAAAGGTGGCTGCAATACTCCATGTAGAATCGGACTCGCGCTTTGTAAAGGGTTAAAAGCTGTCCAGGCGTAAAGTATCGCTTAGTAGTTAGACTGGAAGCCGACCCTAACATACTTGGGAAAAGGCTAGGCCGATGATTCCTTACAAATATACCTATAGTGAACCCCACATTAGTGGTAAGAATGTGACATTGACAGTGCCCTTATGTCGTAACAGTAAGGGTGATTTTCGTAGTGTGATTGTTACCACTGCGTGTGCGGTTGACTGTATTGTGCACGTAGCAAGAGACGGTGTTTTAATTTGGTTTAGGGATGTCGAGGTCAATTTTGAAAATGTCTGACGACATGGCCACTGCATTTGTAAACCTAACCACGGAAAAAGCTGTTTTAGGAAATTTAGGCTGTATCTTGCAACCCAATGGACTGATGGACTGTGTGAAAGATGATATGGCTAGAAAGGGGGTGACTACGAGATGACTGCAAATACATTGGAATAAGGACTGGAGGTTGTTGACAAGTGAATATACAAAGTGACTTTGAAAACATGCGACAAAATTTAAATGGGTGTTCTACCCGTCAATATTAATAACTTTTACTATGGGACCAACTAAGAATTGGCAAAAATATAATACAAAATATAAACACGTTTTTAGTTTTGTATTTTGTTTCTGCTTGAGTATAGTTTTCGATTTTTTTTTGTTGGTATATTGGCGTGTGCTAGCTTACTTATAGCAAATAATTTAATTTAATGTTTTGTATTGCGTAATGCACCTAAATTATTATGCGCAGTGTTATATAGAATCTTTTTTTTTTTTTTTTTAACTGAACAGACAGCTGTGCTGCTGGGGAGTTTGTTGCGCCACTTCTTCTCCCCAGCTAAAGCACTAGGAAGTGGTGAAGGGCGGGCGTTTTGGGGGACTGTCTTATGTAATTTTGACGTTCGAAAAGTGCTGATTCTCAGCCTAGTTTGAATAAATGACTTTTGATTTTGATTTTGATTTTGGTGGATTTTTTTTTTTGCGAATTCCTTGTTGGTCCCATAGTAAAAGTTGTTCATATTGATGGATAGAACACCCACTTAAATTTTTTCGCATGTTTTCAAAGGCAAATGTTTAGAAAATTGTCGGATTACCGAAATCGTTTATTAGGTATTTATTATTCGACACAACAAAACTGAGCGGACGTGCGTGAATAGTTTCGTGTAGGACGTTGAAATGGATTGCTTTGTTTCTAGTAAACGATTAGTTTAAATAAGCTGCTACAACTCACTTAAGGCGACGATAACAGTCTTTTAATGATTTTAAACTGAGGATCACGTCTAAATGAGTAGTATTAATGATTTGGAAAATATATATGTTAAATTAGAGCATTTTCTTAATAACTTAATCTATGAATACTTTAGATTATATTTATATTACATAGTGTAATTAATTTGTAAAGTTATGTCTAACGCGGATAAAAAATTGAGAATCACGGAAAAACTATCAAGCGCATTTTTATGAAACCTTCACCGTCTTAAAGATAATTTAATTATTTGTCTTTTAGTATACGTGTTTTTAATATATTTGTTTTATGTATAATAAATTAATAATGCGTCTAATTTGGGACAGCGCTCCTTGGTGGACGAGTCCTATTACTGGCTGGACGTACGACGCGTTGCGTGAGCTCAGCACAGAACACGCAAGCTAACCACTCAAGGCCATTGGCATATATCTGCGTCTTGACCTACCAACAACAACAACAATCTACTAACTAACTTATTCGAATCACAACTATCAGTCTTTGACATAGCTTTGGTTTTTGAATTAGCTATAACACGTCAAATTGACCTTTTTTTTTTGGGTGAGAAATCATCAAATAACTTCTCCCGCTCTGTGCGGAGCGGTAGGGTGTGCAGACTTGCCTGTGCCAGGGCCACGGTAACCCTTTCAAACAACCCGCAACCCTGGCAGGACGATTAATGTCCCTGTCTGTATGTCAAGTGGTGGCCTCGACTTGACAAACACATTTTAAACAATCCATTATTTTCTAGAACCTCACAAAGCACACGCACCTATTTATTATCCATAACTATTGCAAAACACACTAATTACATAAATCATCGATGAATCGGTAATCGTTATAATCTAAAATCGATCGACGTCCGCTGCTACAACATTACATAAAGTAATCAAATACTTACGTAAACTAATCGAGTTCGGATCGATTCAGAACCGATGGCCCGTGACTGTTTCCGATTGGATTCGCTACAATCGCACTGACCTTTGTATATGAAACGATTGTATCGTCTTCTCTAATGGTTTTAGGATAGAATAATCTAGTTGGATTGACGTACTCCGTAGGACACATTCTGGCGGGTCTGGCCATCGTTGTTTACGAGTAGTCAAGCTCAACCTAAAAACCGGCCAAGTGCGTGTTTATCCACGCACAATGAAGGGTTCCGTAGTTGGGATGAATGTATCCCAAGAACAAACTTATCATTGTAGTTGAAAAACATGTTCTCCCCTACCTATAACATTCCAACTGCAAATGTAAGTTTGTACGCACAATATTGAGAGATTTACCATGTTATTTTAAGACCATAGACTTCTTATAGGTTTTCCTGTAATCTATAGGTACTACCATCAACAAAACGAACGCCTTTCCACCTTAAAGTTGCTTTTTGTATACTCGTAGCACTGATTCATTGAAGAAACCCTGCCCCTAAGGTCCTTTGTTTTCGTCCACCAATAGAAAGTCGGAACGGCACAACATTTCGCTGCCGGCTGAGATATAATAAAAAAGTAACGTTATGTCTTTTTGTGACTGAGATAATTCTGATCTATTGTAAACTTACGGGATTTTAAATTTCCAAAAAGCCGAAACGTCGAGATGAGGAAAAAAACAATTTTATTAGATGTCTTCTTTTTTATTAAGTCCCGATTACCATTCTAATGTGATACATAAGAAATCGCGAGCAGAAGCTGGTAGGTTCGAAATACAAAAAACTAGCTGACAGGTTTAAGTATGGACCCAAAGCTAGAACCCGTTTTCTAATGACACGGTAAGAGCCAAGTAAATTCCTCTTAAAACGAGCATTGATCTCGACGCATACTGTACGCAGACCTACTTTACCATCAACTGCATACTACCCGTCAAACTAATTACAACATCCATACTCCTACTTAAACTAGTTCAATCTGGTCCAAACTGGACAGAACCAGTAATGCATGAGAGGTTTACATGACACGGAAATGTAAAACATTAATACTTATAAGTATTGTTTATAAACTGTGCCGTGGGAGAGGCTGTACAATGAGATGCGCAACTCATCATACCATATCATTGCGCTTGTATTCCCTGAAGTGGTAAGCAGAGGTGTCAATCAATCTACCTAGCCTTTTGGCATCGTCAAACTGAATGCAGCTGAATACCAGTATTTTACATGGAGCGACTGCCTATCTGAAATCCACAAACCAGTCATACATACGATACCCCTTGGTAAGACTGGTTGTCAGACTTTTAAGCTTCCCGTAACGACGGTTAAAGATCTACGAATGACAGCCGGGGCAACGGCTTTTAACGTGCTTTACGTGGTACGGACGGGTCTCGATATGTAGGTAATGCATGGTCATCCATCCACGAACCGACCGCGGCAAGCGTAGCCTTACCTTCGATGGACCCGTGCGGCTGTTATTATTACTTAGCCACGAGCCCAACCGCCGAGTCAATTTTGTATGAACGACAAATAAGCTTTTCGTCAAAGTTTAGTTTGTTGTTCAAACAAAATTAAGACTTATTGCAACTGACGAAAGTTGTTATTATCTTACATGTTTTTCCGCATAATCGAGAGCTGCGTGAGCACTTCCACAGTTCGGCTTAGGGTTAAGCCTTATCTGTGATCAGTCAGCACGGAATAGCCTTTTTTCATACTCTATCCTTTTCTATCGCTCTAGGAAACGACGATCCGAAGTGGTGATTCCACGCTTTAAGGAGGAAGCGTCAGGGTAGCCCGCGAAATTCAAATTTTCTTACGTTTTTTGCAATTTGCAAGTCAGTATTAAGTTGTATGTTAAATAAAGTATGATTTGCGGCCGTAACAAATATGTATTTACAGAATTATATACAATAGAATCAGTAATGTTAGTATAATCCTAAAATATCAAGATTTCATGAAATAGTTATTCATTAGGATTACCTGGCCTTAAAGAGTTGTATTGATCACATTAATGATTCTAATTATGTAAATAGATAATTGTTACGACCGCAAATTATAATTGTATCAACGTACAATCTAATACCGACTTATAAATTGCAAAAAAAAGGTACGAAAATTTGAATTTCGCGGGCTACCCTGTCGCTTCCCCCTTAACAGCGTGTACCAGAAATATATGGTCATATACACACGATCAAACAGAACAACTTTCTACATGCGACCAATATCGTAATCGTGAAAAGTTATCAACTGTCCCAAATAAAACTTCAAGACCTACTCGACTCACATGTCGTGTGGGAACAGCTAATTATAAATAGGTACTGGACGACTGTTTTTACCGCCTTGAAAAAAATAGGGTACATAGGTGAACGGAGTCTAAGCCTATGGCATACCCAGTTTTTTTTTAATAATGATAATAATATCGAAATTCAATCATCGCGCATCATCATACATCATCGTCATCAGATTTGAATTTCGATATTTTTTATATATCTATAAAGTTTTTCAAAATTTCTATTTTTGTTGTTCTAGTTTACTTCAAATGTGCAGTGTTTATTGATAGAGCTATTTCTGTCTAAGCTGTTGGAAAAAAAAAAAAAAAAAAAAAAAAAAAAAAAAAAAAAAAAAAAAAAAAAAAAAAAAAAAAAAACTAGGTATGCCATAGGCGTCTACTCCGTTCACTAACTCGTATTGTACCCTATTTTTTTGAAGACGGTAAAAAATTCATCCAGTATAATACAAGATGTAACTTAATAGCGCACAACCTCGTAAGGGGTCATTGTACTTATCATTATGAACAACTTTTACTGTGGAACCAAACCTGAAATCCCGAAAAAAATCAGCTGTTCAGTACATTTATGTTCGCATAATTCATCAAAATGTACTCAACAGGTGATTTTTTTTGCGATTTTAAGTTTGGTCCCATAGTAAAAGTTGTTCATAATGAGTACAATGACCCCTTAAGAGGTTGTGCGTTATGCCCGTGAACCCTCGATATGTATATACAAGGTGTACCTTGTATATACATATCGAGGGTTCACGGGCTATTTGTATTAAGCGACATCGTGGACGATATTGAGTTAATATCATATCTACCTGCATTAAAAAGTGAAAAACGTAAAAAACGGAGATAGACAGTATTGATTCTTAACCGTCGATAGGCCACTTTTTGGTAAAAAATATTGATACTTTTTTACAATGTTCTTTTTTCCTAATAATGAAACTTTGAAATGCTCTCCTGTAAAGTTCCAAACATGTCACTTAATACAAATAGCCCGTACACCCTCGATATATTTTTTATTTGAGATGGGTTTGCTCTTGACTCTAGTCTAGGTCGGAGGCGACAGAGACAACGTCGACGATGGAGTGAGCTTACCCAGAAGAAGCCTGTTCACCCTCACTTTGAAGAGATTAGGGTTGTATGTGCACTCCCTTAAAATATGATCATTTTTGCTACGCCTAGCACCTTTTTGATGCAAGCTGTATTGTCAGTGAAAATGTGTGCCGGGATTCTTAAGCATAACACAGCAATCATAATGAAACTGAACATAATATCTCATTGTTTGGTATTATGGACAAATTACAAATCTATTTACACTATTAAAGAATTTGTTTTGTTTTCTCCTTTGATAACACTATGAAAACAAAGCAAATTCTCGGACGGACGTATTGCGTCCGTCGTTCGTAGAGTACATTATCTATTCTGTGGTATTTTCAGTTGTCTATCTGTAACTGCTGAGTTAGCTAATTCCTATTTTAAGGAATGTGAGACGAAATCTTGTGACGAAACAGGAACAAATCCTATGTTATAGTCTGGTTTAGTATATAAGACAGTTACTAAAATCTCTTTTATTACTCGTGGTCCCAGGAAAGGACCTCGGGGCATTCCGTTACCCATGGCACAGATATTATAATATTACGTACTCGTGGTCCCTCAGAGATACAATGCTGCCGAATTAAAATGGTAGTCTCGAAATGTGTGGAGCTCACTTTTTAGGTAGCTGTAAACCGCTATTCCAAAAACATAAAATACTGTCTTTACCATGTCTGTACTATATACTCGAAACATGCATGTTTGTAAAAAAAAATATAATTTTATTGAAACAAGTTGTTACAAAATAAATAGTAGAGTACGACACAAAGACAAATTGAAATTACCCCAAATAAAATTAATGTTATTTAAAAGAAATGTTTATTGCATGGCAATTATTATACAGTATGTTAACCAACAGAGGGCGTTCCCGTTAACCCGCAATAGTATAGCATCCATACATGCTAAAAAAAATATTACCATTCGAAAACAAAATGGTTTTTATTTTTTTTAATATTAAAATATTCACAAAAAATGCTAAAAATATTCACTAAAATATTCAAAAAAATATAAAAATATTCACTAAAAATAAAAACTAAATTGCGATGTTTCCGTCCTTCAAGTACGCGTATACAGAGTGTTTCTTTTACGTATCAATTTAACATTTTTAGTGAATATTTTAATATTAAAAAAAATAAAAACCATTTTGTTTTCGAATGGTAATATTTTTTTTAGCATGTATGGATGCTATACTATTGCGGGTTAACGGGAACGCCCTCTGTTGGTTAACATACTGTATATAACCATTTACCAAATAACATTCAAGACTTGACATTGTCGCTGTTCAAAAGGGTGTTATTTAGACTGTTATTGCATAAAAATTATTACAGTGTTAAAGAATATTTAGAGGACAAGTTAGTGACATAAAAATATGCTTTATTTTACAATATCCAACAGTGACATAATTATTCATTATTAATGACATGATGTAATTATTAATTCAATACAATTTCAATCTTAATACAATCAATATTTATATTTTATTAATTAATCCATATACTTAATAGATATAGAAATATGTGTACGCCAGAGTATGGCAGGATATGCTGGAACCAAAATTGTAACATCTATTGTACCATATTCTGACAAATAAATATTTTTGATTTGATTTGATTTGATTTTGAAAATATGATTCGCGACAATAACGGCACAAAAAACAGGAGTAAACTCCAGACGTGCGTCGGAGCTGACACACACACACTTTTTACTACGCTGCCCAGGCCAGCGTGGCGATACCGCATGCATTTTATTATCAGGTATCCCGCTACTCTATAGAATTCACAATAAATCATAGCACGCTGTATAACCGGGAAGTAGTGGGTTAGCTCCACGGCCGTAACACTTAATTGCTTTGCAATCCGAGTGTAAACTAGTGAGGGGAAAAGTCGATTAAGAAATGGATTTAATCGATTGATTTGAAGTGGGCCTGGGTAATGCTTGAAGATGTGAGCTTTTTGGTTTTTGATGGAAGTGTAATGTTAGGAATCTTGATATAGGGCAGGAACATCAATTTGATTTCAATTAAGTAGGTAATTATATCTCTCTCAGTCGAAACTCAATACGCATTTGACCAAGACATAATCAAAAAAACGTCGGTTGCTTCGGGAGGTTCCTGTTCCGGATAAGGCGGGAGGAAACGCCCGGGTGTTACCATTGTGTGGATCGGCCGGAGGACACGGTGGAGCATACGGTGGAGGTCAGCCCGGCTTGGGCAGAGCACCGCCGCGTCCTCGCGGAGGCGAACTCTCGCGTCCGGGCCCGGTACAGTCCATGGTATGGAGCGAGAGTGCATTGGAAGCCATCACCTCCTTCTGCGAAGCAATAATGGTCTCGAAGGAGGAGGCTGAACGCGTGAGGGAGAGGCAATCTTTGCGCCTTCACGCCTCTAGTCGCCGCAGGAGACGCCCTGGGCGTCGGGAATCGATAGCAGATTCCCGGCCACCGTAGGCGCGGGCTCGCGGATGGCGAGCAATGGGTAGCTCGCCGTCCGATAAGGACCAGGCCTGGGTCGACGGCGCGTTGTTCTACGCGCGCCTCAAAGAGATGTCAGCACTAGCTTACCGTGGCCCTGGCACAGGCAACTGAAGGAACACGGGTGGGTTTTAGTCAGTAGAAGTCTGACATCCCAGAGCGGGAGAAGTTATTTGATGATATACCATCCAAAAAAAAAGGCATTCTGTTTGTCACTGGCACATGAATAAAACTATTGAAACTATAAAATGAATACGTTGAAAACTGCAATTATACATAATGCATCGATTCATAACAACCAATAGTCGATGCATCCCATCACTATGCAACACAAATTGTATGCGCGGTCGGCGCGAGGCGCGGATGCAGGCGCTAGGGCAATGTAACGGTTCTCCGGTTCCCGGTACAGGCTCATTATAACGCTGAGTCGCTGCAAATTATTGAACATAGCTTTTGTTCTGCCTTAGTACTTACTTGCTAAGACGGAATGTTGCTTTGGAAAGGTTATGCTATGATGATAATATCCAACCAACATACATATAACATGATAACAACTGCACGGTTCGATCATCAGGTTAAGCCACGCTTGTCGCGGTTGGTCCTTGGATGGGTGACCATCTTTACATACCAAGAACCCTCCGTGTCTCCGTAGGTCCCGGCTGACATTCGTGGAACTTTGACAATCGATTCGTGTCGTCAGAATCCCGAAAGTCTGACAACCAGTCTTACCAAGGAGTATCGTATTACCCTAATAATAAGTAACTGGGTTGTAGAGGACAGATAGGTAGTCGCTTCATGTAAAATACTGGTGTTCAGCTGCATCTGGTTAGACGGGAAGCCGACCCCAACATAGTTGGTAAAAGGCTAGGCAGATGATGATAGCATAGTTGCGGATTTCTACTCAATAAAAGTTTATTATTAAGATTACTGATTAGTAGTAAACAAACATGCCATAATAATTTAATGACAAACTCACGTATTATCATGTTGATCTCGACTTTCGTGATATTATCAGTGATTATCTGTAGCTAGATCTTAAGCAAGTGTGACAAAATGAGTGCGCAGTGACAGATTAATTATAACCTGTGCTGGTAAGAGATTTACAACTTTTATGACGATTATTTTGTAATGTTTCTGCTTTCGGAATATTTTAACATGGATAAATTTATAATTATATTCTTGCTACTTTTTAGGGTTCCATACCCAAAGGGTTCCAACGGGGCTGTGCGACGCCGGTCCGTCTATCACAGGGCTGTATCTTTGCCCTAATAGGTAGACATTTGAATTTGGTTCCGGCTGTCATTTAATTTTGTGAATCTTTGACACCCGTTGCGGGTCGTCAGAAGCCAGAAAGTCTGACAGTCAGTCTTACCAAGGGATATCGTATTACTCAGTAACTGGATTGTTGAGGTCAGATAGGCAGTCGCTCCATGTAAAATACTGGTATTCAGCTGCATTCGGTTAGAATATAAGCCGTCCTCACCATAGTTGGGAAAAGCAAAAAAGCGGAAAAGCAGAGGTTAGATAGGCAGAAGCCCGAGTCTGACAATAAGCCCCTTGGTAAGACTTATTGTCAGACTCAGGCTTCTGACGACCCGTAACGACTGTCAAAGATCCAGAAATGACAGCCGGGAACACTGGCTTAACGTGCTTTCCGAGGCACGGTCAGAGTGGTCTTAGTATGTAAAGATGGTCCCCCATCCACGGACCAACTGCGGCAAGCGTAGCTTAACCTGATCGATCGACCCGTGCGGCTATTATTTTATTACTTAGCCACAAGCAGCTCTATGTAACTTTCAAACTACATTTGGAAAATTGATGACGATGGACACAAGCCAGGCTTTTCCAATTTTTAAACAATTTTGCTTGCAAATGTTTTGTACCATTCCGACTTTCTATAGTTTTACAAGAACAAAGAACCTTAAGGGCAGGGTTTCTTCAATGAGTGTGTATGAAAAAAGCAACTTAAAAGTGTAAAGGCGCCCGTTTTGTCCATTTGCCGATAGTACCTCCTCAACGACTGTATTTAGCACTTTCACAGTCAGTTAGTCACGTTCGAACCTTAGCAAGAGTTTCTATACTTAACTAGCACAGAACCTAACTACCATTTAAGGTCTACTCCAGCTAAATATTCATCAAAACATGCTTTTAACATGCCATGCATTCAGCTTTCCGAAGTGAAATGAGGAGAAAATGGCGGCCGCGCGCCAATGAATTCAAACCGCATGTATTGACAATTGACATTCTCTGCTAAATTATCCATTGACAGGTTGTGTACTAAGAAATGATATTGTACTTCCTACTTACGTAATGTGTTGAATTATTTAATTGTTGAAGCAATGGTGGAAATTAAATTAGAATATTCACGTGAGTGAAAGTTGAGTGTGACACTGACAATAATGGCGGCCATTTTTTTAAAATGTTATAATAAGAGTTGCGTTAGGCCTACTCTTGAAATGACATACCAAGAGCAATTTAAAAAAAAAAATAATGTCAGCTCCAAATGCTATTATCGGACTTTATAAATATTAGGTACCAAATGACAAATATTATTGATTTTTTTTTTATTTGAGATGGGTTTGCTCTTGACTTTAGTCTAGGTCAGAGATGACAGAGACAAAGTCTACGATGGAGTGAGGTTTCCCAGAAGAAGCCTGTTCACTTTGAAGAGATTCGGGTTTCGTAAACAAATATCGCACAACCCTTTTAATAATCATTGTACTTATCCTTATTAACAACTTTTACTATGGGACCAAACCTGAAATCGCGGAAAAAAAATCAGCTGTGCCCCACATTTTGCCGAATTATGCGAACATAAATGTACAAAACAGCAGATTTTTTTTTCGCGATTTCAGATTTGGTCCCATAATAAAACTTGTTCATAATGATTAGTACAATGACCCCTTAAAAGGTTGCCACGGTTTACACTTACACCCTGGATATATATACATATTATTTTTTGTTTTGTTCGCTTCATTACTTGGGTGGTTTAGAAAAAAATAAATTTTGGAAAAATCCAAAGGAACAGGTGAAAAATCGAAATTAAAATTTTAACAGGACAACGCCTGACAGGTCAGCAAATACGAGTATAAAATAAATGACAAGTAAATAACAAATGACAAATATTATTCTTCCTTCTAGCTACTGCGTGAATGAAGAATCACAGTCTAGACAATTTTCCGAGGAAAGAAATGCATCTAACAATTTTATTCCAATGACTATGCAAACAAACAAAAGAACAGTATTTAAATTTCGTAATTAGAATAATAAAGAAATAAATCAGCCAGTATTCAGCGTAAACATAGTTTTTAATACTTTTCAACTCGCTGAAGTGTCCGATGAAGCGGTGAAAATAAAAACTTAATTAAATGCAGAGAGAATTTTAATTGAATCAGAAAAAAGATAAACGGTCCATTGGAGAAGACCTGATGTTCCGAGTATTGGAGAAACATGGTGGAAATTCAGGTGTTCGCCAAATATGGTTGACAATGAAATGGGTGTGTGTTGGTGTGTTAAACCATACTATTTGGTGGATGGACTGTCTGAACCTTAAAGAAAGAAAGAAAAAAAATAAGTGTATTTGTCACAGAAACACGTGTATACAAAAAGATAATTAACTCGAAATTCACAAAACGAAAAATAAAACAAAACTGATCTACATACAAACCACGAGCACAAAACAAAAGTCGGCAGCTGCTAGCACGCCATGACTGTGATAAAAAGGCTTCCACTCAGCATGATGCTGTGCTATGGGGGGCCCACATAACAGCGCTCATTTTCAGTCAGAGAGCTTGAGAGATGAAGCTAATGAAAAGATTGATTTTAATTTATAGCTTTTCCGGGGCTTTTCATTGGGAATCTTATCATCATCGTGCCAAAAAACTTCGTGGATAGTACAAATCACGAGAACAAAACAAAAGTCGGCAGCTGCTGGCACGCCATGACTGTGATAAGAAGGCTTCCACTCAGCATGATGCTGTGCTATGGGGGGCCCACATAACAGCACTCATTTTCAGTCAGAGAGCTTGAGAGATGAAGCTAATGAAAAGATTGATTTTAATTTATAGCTTTTCCGGGGCTTTTCATTGGGAATCTTATCATTATCGTGCCAAAAAACTTCGTGGATAGTACAAATCACGAGAACAAAACAAAAGTCGGCAGCTGCTAGCACGCCATGGCTGTGATAAGAAGGCTTCCACTCAGTATGATGCTGTACTATGGGGGGGCCACATAACAACGCTCATTTTCAGTCAGAGAGCTTGAGAGATGAAGCTAATGAAAAGATTGATTTTAATTTATAGCTTTTCCGGGGCTTTTCATTGGGAATCTTATCATTATCATGTCAGAAAACTTCGTGGATAGATCATTGAGTGTCTTGGAATCTAAGAGGTCCGACTATCAGTGATCTCAGATTGGGACTTCATGATACCATGGCTGAAAAGTTTTGAGCCTAAGTTAAGTACCTTCAAGTGTGTCATTGTAGTCTCGCGCTGCATATTACTAATTTGCGAATGGTTTAGTATAAATACAGAGTTTCATGTCATTAGCATCATTACGTTTTTAGTAATTAATCAGTAAACATCATGTCTCAGTCATCCGCGGCCCATCCTTAAGTAATCGCCGCGGATGACTGAGACATGATGAAGTTTACGGATTAATTAAGATTGACACATCCTACAGATGGAAAATAGGGAAATCTTTACGTCCACTGAAAACTCTAACACTTGCTTGAGGTCGTCTTTTTTTTCAATTGACATGATCATCATCCTTATAAAACATGATCATACGTATTCATGATTAAAATTATTACTTTCAAACATGTTGTGAGTGAGCCAATGTATGCCAAACCATACGAGAATCAAACAATGACTGCGCATATCGTTCCATTCTTGAATTGTCCGGCGGGGCATATCGGCCAATCCCGTTACAGAATTCAGGTTTTAACTCATACGCATCGGTTTCTTGTTACCTGTTCGCTTTAAAGCGCCTTTTATGATGCATTGGTTAACTTGTTTATAATTTAGGTTATCGATACTTGTAATGGTTGTGGAGAAGCTTCTTTTTTATTTGGGTAGAGGAATTTTAAGTTTGGAACAATAAGATGACATGGTTATTCTGTAATCGTGGTGAAGAGTTCACATCCTCAATTTTATTGGCATGTAGTAGTGTAATGATTTTATTGCTTGCTTGTCTATGGTTAGGTATCCCTTATTACCCAAAATTGGGACTATATTTAACTAGAATCAAATCTAATATCTTCTTTATGGGAATCGGCGAGCTAAATGCGTAATACACTTAAAATCGCAATGCTATTAATTTTGACAGTTCAACAACAACACGTTTTTGGCGGATTGCGGCCTGGGGTGGTCATTTGCTAGGTTTCACCCAAAGAACCCCATGTCCTAAGTGTGACAGTAATTGAGATATGTATGTTTTTTTTTGTTAGTCTTTGAATTACACAAAATCTCTCTTTTGAATCGTTTTTTGTTTATGGTTGTAATATAACAAAATAAACATTAATTTGTGTGACTACAATTACAAAGTGAAAAATATGAAAATGTTAAACTGTGTGTGCGAATCTTCCTCTCTCGTAAATTCTAGGAGAGTTCAAAGAGGAAATATTATCATGTCCCCAGTGTTTATTTTAAAGAATACCTATTGCATAATGTCTATGATGTACTCATTGATTAGGGCCGATTCTCACGTCAGTGCTAAAACCACTGTCTTGTCCAACACAATACTTTCTAACGGTAATAAATATTGTTACGTAATGGAGAAACAATGTCAGCACATGGTCAGCACTAACCGCAGTTTTATTGAACGTCACTTTGAAATAATTCTTTGGTTCTAAAAATAAAAAACTTTTCCAAAAAAAAAAAACCGACTTCCAAAAAACACTACAAAGTGAATAATAACTTTTGTTTCGGAAGTCGGTGTCTTTGGATCTATATTTTAGTTTTTTGCCACCGGCTTCCTTGGTAGTGTTTTTTTTGGAAGTCTGTTGTTTTTTTTATTATTATTATTATCTCCTTTATTTATTTTTTAAACTTATTTTATTACATTTTGAAATATTTTTATAAAAACATAAAAAAAAAAACATTTAAAAATATAAAAAATAGTGATCCGCCGGTAGCGGGTGCAGGGTCCAAGCTACCGGTGGTTAGGGCCCCAGAGACAGGAACCTCCTCACAATACGCGCCGTATCAAGGAGGACTGCCTTCTGAATCAGGCCCTTCACCCAGCCACCCAACGAGAGCCTCTTGAGATGTTGGTCGAGGCTCTTAGCGATAAGGCCATTGACCGTAACGACTATCGGCACAATGATTGCCGAGTCCACATTCCACATAGCGACAACCTCGTGGGCTAAGTCGAGATACTTCAATTGTTTCTCCTTCTCAGCCTTCACGAGGTTCTCGTCATGCGGGATAGTGACATCGATTATCATTGTGCGGCGCACTGATCGATCTATTACCACTATATCAGGCTTATTGGCTACAATAGTCCTGTCAGTGATAATAGATCGATCCCAGTATAACGTGACATGGTCATTCTCGAGAACTGGGTCGGGCACATACCTGTAATACGGTACCTCAGAGTCCACAAGGCCGTATTTCAGAGCAAGTTGCTGATGGATAATCCTGGCTACTTGATTATGCCTGTGCAAATACTCGCCGTTAGCTAAACGAGAACACCCAGAAGTAATATGTCTGATAGACTCACCGGGACAATGGCATGCCCGACATATGTCGATATGTATATATGTCGTCCCGTCTTTCATTATATACTTCCGGTAGTTATTCGTTAGCATAACTTCATCCATAATTGCACAGACTGAACCTTCGGTTTCCCCAAAGAGGTTACCGAAGCGTAGCCAGGCCACGGACGCTAAGAAATCTACGTCGGGCCCATGAAGGGCCCGGAAAAAGCGTCCGTGAAGCTCCTTGCTTTGCCATACTTCCTTGCGGTCATTGGTACTAAGCACCACAGGTTTGCGCCAGTTCTCTTTAGCCAAGGACAACGGGGTGAGTCCCTTGTCCACTGCAACCACATCTCGGTGCATACCCACGTCAGCCTTGAGAAAATATTCTCTGAGACTGCACACCTCGCGGTTGTGGAGTGTCTTAGCATTTAAAAAACCTCGACCCCCGCACTTCCGCGGAATGTACAGCCTCATGACAGACGAACGTGGGTGATGCATCCGGTTTGCGGTCAACAGTGACCGGACTCTCCTATCCAGGGCGTCTAGTTCCGTCTGGGTCCACTTTAGTATGCCAAAGGAGTACATTAGGACCGGCATGACCCAACCGTTAAAGGCGCGCACCTTGTTGCCGCCTGACAAAGAACTGTTAAGTACCTTTTTCAGGCGACCGAAGAAGCGCTCCTGCAACGATTGTTTCACGTCAGGTCCGTTAATGCCTAACCCCTCTGACATACCCAGGTATTTGTAGGTATCAGTTGCGGAGAGTGATCTCAGGTTTATAGAATCTGAGAGTTGTAGTCCCTCAGATTCCACAATCCCGCCCCGCTTTACATGCATGACTGCACATTTATCTACACCAAATTCCATCCTGATGGAATCACTAAAAGTTTTAGTTACTTTTAGTGACTCCAGCAGTTGCAATTTGTTGGTGGCAAACAGTTTCAAATCATCCATATAAAGCAGGTGGGATATTACCTGACCCCCTCTCCGCAAAGGACAGCCCAGCCCAGTACCCTCCAGCAGAGTGCTAAGAGGGTTCAAGGCTAAACAAAACCACAGTGGACTCAGACTGTCGCCCTGGAATATTCCCCGCTTAATCCTAATAGGTTCGTTGCTCCCCTGCATTTGTCGGCATCCTGGATAGCGAAGAACCGTCCTCCACTGCCCCATACACGTCGTTAGGAAGGTGCTCAGAGTTGTATCAATTTTGTACAACTCTAACACCCTCAAGAGCCATGTATGCGGCACCGAATCAAAGGCCTTCTTATAGTCTATCCAACATGTCGACAAATCCTTTCGGGATCGACGGACCTGTTGGCTTATGGCCATGTCAATGAGGAGTAGCTCCTTGGTGCCGCGGGACCCATTCCTACATCCATTTTGAGAGACAGACATAATAGAATTCTTTTCTAAATGAGAATTAATTTTCTCTCTCAAAATGGATGTAAGAAGTTTATAGACCGTCGGCAAACAAGTGATCGGCCTATAATTTTTGGGTTCCGTGGCATCACCTGACTTATGGAGCAGGTGGGTAACTCCTGTTGTAAAGAGCTGTGGCAGCGACCCAGACTCTAAGGCCGACTGGAATTGCGATGCTAAGCACGCGTGTGAACTTTGCAGCCATTTAAGCCAAAAATTGTGCAGTCCGTCCGGTCCCGGAGATTTCCAGTTCGGTATCGGGCGGGTAAATAGTAATTATTACTTCCTCCATCTCCGGTATGGCGTCACACACGCGCTCAACATCCCGCATCCATTCAGCCTCAGTATGGCAAACGGGCACCGACCAGATGTTACGCCAGAATATGCTAGTGGCGTCATCATCCGGGCGGCATACGTCTGCCACATTTTGCTCAGGTCGCTCCCATGCTCTATACACCCACCTTTGATCACGCTGGAATATGCGATTCTGGGTATACCGCTCAACCCGTCGCTTATACCTACGGATACGGCTTGCCCATGCACAGACCTTCTGCTTCAGGAAGTCAATGCGCTCTGTGACACGGGACATATATTCTTGAGGACTGATTCCAGTCCCCGAGAACGCCCGCCTCACAAAGCGCATCACTCTAGGGCGAGTATTGCCCTCCCTGAAGCAGTATAGTTTGCCGATGAGCACCCTGGTCCCCTCGATACGCTGCTCGATCCTGCACTGCCAGGCTGGAACAGCGGGTTTTGGTCGTGTAGCTATGTCACAATTTGGAAATTTGACATTAGCTACACGACACGTATTAGCTACACTACACATTATTATTATTATTATTGAGTAGCTCCAGTGGCCATCTGTGGTCTTCATCTTCCATTCAGTTCCACTTGATCAAATGGTGCTTTCCAAGAACAAATGCACGAGTTACTATAAAGAATACCCAATAGGGATGATGACTAAAAAATGATTTTTTGTCCGTCATGTAGATTATTAAAATATAATGGACACGTATTTTTTCTTTTTCTACGTAATCCAAAGATTACGGCGATACATTGAGTTAAAATGTGGCATGACGTCACGTCTTCGTAGATTTTATACGTAGAAGTGACGTAGCAAGCCCCCACTCCCGAACTTTAATGCGAGTTATCTAAGTCATTTTTTATTAATATGATAAAGCAAAAAATACGTGTCTAATATTTTTTTATTATCTGACTGACGGACTAAATAGAATTTCTTTTTTTTTACCCAGGCATCATCCCTATTCGCTATAGGTGTGCCCGGTGTTCCGTCGATTTCTCCAGGATCCTATCATCAGATCCTAACCTGATGACAATGGGACCAAAACTAGAAAGTATACGCTTTCAAACAAAAAAGAATTTTCCAAATCGGTCCAGCCGTCTTCGAGTAATCGGGGAACATACATAAAAAAAAATCTGACGTACTGAGAACCTCCTCCTTTTTTGAAGTCTGTTAAAAAGAAATTGAAAGGTGAATTCTCTTTCGAACCTATAATAATTTTGCTAGACTAATCCTATAGCTGTGCATAGAAAAATCTTGAATTCACTGACAGGCCACGCTTAGCCTAAACCGCTGGATCTAGACGCATGAAGTTTAGCGCAAGAGTTTCTTATGTAACCATGGTGAGCTCTGAGAAAGGATTCTTGAAAATTCATCTCCTAATCATCATCATCATCATCTGCTTAGCCTTTCTCCAACTATGTTGGGGTCGACTTCCAGACTGACCGGTTGCAGCTGAATACCAGTATTTTACATGAAGCGACTGCCTATCTGACCTCCAGAACCCAGTTACTGGGTAAAGCGATATCCCTTGGCAGGACTAGTTGTCAGACTTTCGGGCTTTTGACGACCCGTAAAAACTGTCAAAGATCCACGATTGACAGCCGGGTCCAACAGCTTAACGTACTTTCAGAGACACGGAGGGGTCTCGGTATGTAAAAATGGTCACTCATCCACGGACAAACTGCGGCAAGCGTAGCTTAATCTGAGAGATCGACCCGTGCAGCTGTTATTAATATTGTTATTATAAAAATCATCCCCTAAAGGGGTTCCATTTAGGATGGAAGTTCGTCATTTTTGTCGATGGGCAACCCCATCGGTTAAAAAAAATAGTAATAAATGAGGAGACTTGCTCACTAGACCCACAGTTGAAACATTTGTTCTTAAGTCTCAAGCATATCTACCATTAAACAACTTTTATTTTTAGGTAAATAAAGTTGATAAATCATGAGTTTATTGTGTGCATCATTCTCACCCACTCAAAATAAAAAAGTCGACACATAAAATACCCCTCTACCTAAAAAAAAGCGTAGGTGCTTCTACAACGCGCTGCCCTTTAAGGTACGGTTCCAATAAAACTACTGTTTGAGCGCAGACGATCCGCGGTACCTTCCTAATTACTATAATCTCGGGGCTGGTGTTCAACTGACCTTATTTCTGACAGCTGTGGGATGAATGTGGGCTGTATTTTGACCTTACTGCTCTTAATAATTATCTAGTTTTTACTTTTTATGTTTTGTTTTTACGGAGTTACCTACTTATTCAGTTATGTCTTGCGCTGCAACATGCAGTTGTCTGGAATTATTTTACTCTTCTGCCGATGTTTTTAAACTGAAGTTTCTGTAACGTTTCGTCTATTATGACAAAGATTGTGAGTCAATGCTGTATAAGTATTATGTTCGTAAGCCTTTATACAAATAAATAAATAAAAGCATAAAAACAAGGAGTTCTCTCTGAGATACTTCCTTGCACTCAAGTGCATTTCTTGACGTGACAATTAGTTACAATAAAAAAGAAGGAAGACAATAAATAAACGAATCGAAACAGTTCCTCTTTAATTAAAAAAAAAAAAAAAAACATGATGTAACAAAACCTCCAAATAAAAACTAGTTCATTAATGTTTCTTATTTCCTTTTTTTGTAAATTAATTCAATCTTGCACTGGTGACCGTACAAAATAATAAATGGCGAATATATGTATTTTAAAGAAGCCATTGCAATGTCTACCTCAAAACTATTATATTCTCACGGCAATTATCATGATATTTAATTTCCACGGTAAGTATAAGATGTATTTTTTTTGCACAAAAAGTTTAGGTTCGTTACCCTCGTGTACCCTGCTATAGTTACTTAAAACAATTCCTCGGCAATTTGAATAGAAATAGGTAATAAAACAACAGTTACTTTGCGAAAGCTTATTGAAAATTTTGCCGGTTGGAAAGTCTCGAGGCACTAAACTGTGTGCAATCTAGCCTAATAAAAACATGTAATTTGTGCGTTAACCCTTAGTTGAATATGAATTATCTACAATTGTACAAATACCTAAACTAAGAAGCAGATCACTACATATTATAAAACAAGTCCCCGCCGGGTCTGTCTGTATGTTCGCGATGATCTCAAAAACTACTGATCGAATTTTAATGCGGTTTTCATTAATATATAGAGTGATTCAAAAGGAAGGTTTATAAGGTATAGTTTTCCGACATCCACGCAGGTGAAGCCGCAGGCACCAGCTATATAACTTGGAGCGGTGTATTCCCGTTCGTCCCCCTGGTGGCACGAACAGGAATTTAAAAAAATATTATTAAATTTATAATTTATTCCCGTTCTTCCCACTGAGAAAATCATTGGGACAAACGGGAATAAATTATAAATTATGGAATGAATTTCATATTATTTATTAAATTGCCGTTCTTGCCACTAGAGAGACGACGGCAGGCGGACGAACGGGAAAACACCCTTGGATCTGGGTCTATAATGTGGTGCATGTTTTGACCAAATAAATAAATAAAGAGCAATATTATTTCAATGATAAATGATAAATGATTTTTATTTCTGTAAGTAGGTTTGTACAAACACTTTTACAAGTCAATCATGTTTTTTTTTTTTTAACTAGATGAGGTCGGCGTTACCTATCTGACTACTCTGAAAAGAAAGGCCGAAAAAAACTCAGAGGTCACAGTCTCTTATAAAGTCCAGACATAATCTTGGTCACTTTATGTGAAGACCATGTAGATTGGTGTCTGAAATGGTCTTCTGAGGAAAGAACCACACAGATTGAGAGGACCTGTCCAGTCAGTGCACGCATTTGTCAGTAATCGCGCAGCTCAACTCAGAACTTAAGGAGCTCAACGATTCGACGAACAATACCAAAGAAAGGCCGCATAAATTACTCAAACTGCCAGACCATGATTAAAAATAACTGAAAGAAAAAATAAAACAAACGAAAAAAGCAATGACCTGCATAGTCTTCACATTCACAATAAATTAAAATAATATAATACTTATATATATAGATATATTTCCGTTCCATGCCGGATGATCTATCAACAAATTTAAGGTATTTCACATTTTAAAAACTCTATCTGTCAGTTATCTTTCATGCCTAAACTACTGAACCGATTCGCTATGCAAGTTGACAGATAAGAAGCCTGGGACCTGGAGAAGTGCATGGGCTACATTGCATTCCGGATATTTATATAAAAAATATGAAATACAAAATTCACGCAAACGAAGTCACGGGCAACAGTCAATAAAATCATAAAGATGACTAAATTTTGTGCATTGTTACAGTTTCCAGTCATACAATATTGTCTAATCTGATCTAAATAGAACGCAATTCTTATTTAGCACGACTTCTTGTTATTTCTCACGGATGATTCTCGCGAGATATTTTCCCGTTCGTTCCGTTCTGAGATTGCTAAATATTTAAAATAAAATATAAGTATTGCAATAACATATTTATTTATTATGTTCTTGGTTCTCAATGCTAGTGTAACCGATGCATCGCTTATAAGCAATACTGAATAAATACTAAATATAAATTAGGTTAGTAAATTAGTAAGTAATTTATATATAGTATTTTGACAAAAAAAAATTGGTTCCTTTCAATGTAGGTAGACCTATTAGGAAAATCGTTAATCTTTTTTATTTATTTACTGTGTGCGTATAAAATAATTATAACTTTTAAATTACTTCATATTTCTTTGTTGAGTGTTTATTACTTAATTAATATTTTTACGAAAGCCATTTTTTTTTGTATAAATCAAACATTGTACCTTTTGCTATTAACATACTTAAATACTTACCAAATTCATCTATGACTATTACTATATTTCCACATTTTCTATATCCAGTTCGGTCAAGTTTAAAATTGAATCATAAAATGTTATTTTAATGTCTAAAATAATTATATAATTAAAATAAAGTTTTTCTTTCGTAAGCAGTGGAACAGGTCTTTAATGAGTAATCAAATAAGGCGGCGAACTGTCAACTTTTTTTTTAAGTGTTCATGTTACGCAACGCATTCAGCCTTTATTGACATTATCAGACGTAAGGGCGAGTGTCCACTTACTATGTGCGAGAAGCGTGAAGAAAGGATCGAGTTACTTATAACGAAAATCTACAACTTTCGACGGCATACTTACTTGATTTTATTTAATTAAGACATTTCTATATCACGATTGTATTAGTGTTACGAATTCGGCCGCTTTAAGCAATTTTCTTTCTTTTTCGTATGGTTAGTAACTAACCTGGTGTCTGAGCTTTATGCCGCCAATGGGCTTCTGCCTAGCCTTGGCATAAAAAAAAACCCAGAAGATATAGCGCGGCTAACAATACAGTGAAGCATGCGCAAAACTACACCCCGCTCTGTGCGTACACGCTAACACGCACACATATTTACACCAAACTACAAATAAACTTGCACCTCCTTACGGGCACACAATGTTTACGAAACCAGAAACGTGAGGCCTCGCGTCACTGTTGACAGCGCTGTCTTGGTTTTTTATTTAGTCTGAGGCTTATTATAGGTAAAAAAAATTAGTCATAGTCAGTCGCAACACGTTACATTAGCATGTCGCGTGACGCGTGACACAAACTCATTAAATTTTCCCCGACCAAAAATTGCTCATCGCGTCTAAAGAAGTTTTCACTTCAAAAACTTGTTTCGACACGATTAAATTACTAGTAGGTATGTTTGAAAAAAATCCTTTCTCCATCTACTCTACATTACACACAGATCTCGTGGCCACTCGCCTTAACCCATTAAACGCGATGTAACAGTCATTACCAGATAATATCCATCTAATAGACTGGCCGTGCAGGAATCTTCCTATTTAAAGAGCTGACTAGTTTCTAACTCGTAATAATCACAGGCAGGTCAAATATAGACAAGGATTAACTAGCTAGCTATAAAAACATATTTAGAACTGTTGAACTCAAGTTCAGACTTCTTAGCGTGTCTGGTAGAATACAAAAAGAAACACCGCCAAAGTGCGTGTCGGACCACGCACGATGAAGTGTTCCGTAGTTCATAGTTGGGATGAATTTATCCCAAGAACAAACTTAATATTGTAGTTGGAAAACATGTTCTCCCATACATTCCAACTGCAAATGTAAGTTTTTACGTACAATATTGAGAGATTTACCATTTTATTTTAAAACCATAGACTTCTTAAGTATAGCCTTTCCTGTAATCTATAGGTGTAAAACTATCGTCTATTTTTGTTTATAACTTTAAAATATTATTTTTTTTTAATTAATAAAAATATATATATTTGAGACCCTCACAGTAAGCCCTTTCATTTGATATATCGCACGGTACAGTTAGCAAACATTTTATTTGAATTTTCTTATTTGCCCCCCAAAATTGACCCCCATATTCAAAAATCATTAATTTACATTAAACGTCCGTGTTTGGGTCACAGAAATACATACGTGTACCAAATTTCAACTTAATCGGTCCATTGGATTCGGAGCAAATTGGCTGTGACAGACGGACAGACAGACAGACAGAGAGACACATGAGTGATCTTATAAGGGTACCGTTTTTTCCTTTTGAGGTACGGAATCCTAAAAAGTAACAATAGTAAAAGTATGTATGTATCTGTCTATTTTTTTTATTATTACATGACTATAATATGTATAATATGTAATTATATATTATAACTACCTATCGTATTTACTAAATATTTTGTTCTAGGTATTCTGCGACCGAGTAAAAGCATTTTTGTTTAGATATTCTTTTAATTTTCTTTTTTTATTGAATTTGGTTTCCTCTTTTATTTGTTCCGGTAATTTGTTGAATATTTTTACTGCCATGTAATATGGGCTATGGTAAAGCTTTTGATCCATGAGGGTGGAAGATGTAATTTTGAACAACAAAACATTCTTCACAAAGAAATTCTGTAGGTATCTAAACAAATTAATTGATGCAAAACCGAGTAATCCTCATATTTCTTCGTACACAATATTTCCCAACGTGTTGGCGTATTACAAAATGATTTGCGGTTGGATTGTGTTTTCCGACTGGCAATGTAAGTATTATAGTCATACGTGTTGCGTATTTCACGCTCGACTTCACAAAACATTCTCTATGGATTACCTATTAAGAGAAGTGAATAGGTATTATACTGCCGGTCTATTCTGTAAAAATCTCACTGCGTGAAAACTTAGGTGAAGTGAGCTTGAAGTGAGCGGTCATTCCACCTGATGCTAAGGATTGACACTATTGACAACTCTTTTCCATCACTGTCAAAATCACTGTGATCTTTATATTCGTTACAATACTGCCGTCATATGGAAAAAAGACGTATCTGACATTTTTTTTTTCGAAATAGAGTTATTCGGAATCAGCAAAAAAGACGCATCTACCAGTATTTTTAAAGTGGCGTAAACTTAACGAAAACCTAATAATTCTTACTATTAAAAGACGCATCTGCCTTTGTATTTTGTATTTTAAACAGGACAAAATATTTTTTACTCCAGTTCAATATTTGTGTAGGTCTGTACATCCTTTTTCCTTACGGCGTCAGAATAAACAATCTTGTCAACACTCCATAAAATCGTTAATGCCTATAAAAATAAAAGAAATCATGACTCATTCTTATGAATATAATGAATTTGACATTGCTTCGGCACAGATTTTCCGCGATACCACAGATAACTAATATATAACGCGATACTACGAACACTGTTGACCCCGATGACTAAAAGAGCGTGAAACGCACACATTAAGATGTTAGTCACTTTAAAGTAATAAAAAAGAAAAGCGTGGTTCTAGGAAAAGAGTTTTATCTCACGGAAATCTGCCTTTTATCAAGACTGTGCTTCAGTAAACTGTAGTATTCAGTCCCATCTTATTACATACCTACTTCCTCTTGCTACATGATTGTTAGACTTTAGAGCAATTTCCTAAACTAAGCAAAAATAATCAGACGCAAACTGCATGCATGGTCGCTGAGGAAACCGTTGCGCATGCGCTGTTTGAATACACAGGCGTCACTCAGATTAGAACAGAAACCCTCGGGTCGTCCAGATCTTTTGCAAATGTCTCAACAGACGAGGAGACATAATCAACTTCTGGAGGGAGGTGTGGGCTGCTTGGTATAACCACTAACGGCCGCTATGGCTCACGCACAATGGCCCACTCGAAGGAGTAAGTGCGGAAACGAAACCCTATAAAACAGAACATAGAGATCAGCCTCAAAATAGAGAAATGGGCCAAAGGTGTTACTGAATGGTTTCCGAGAGAGCGGAAGAGAAAAAGAGGAAGACTGGTGCGTAGGTCGGAGGAGAACGTGAGGTCCACAGCGGGTGCGACATAGACAAAGAAAGCACACGATCGAAAGCAATGTAGAAGGGCCTATGCTGGAATGGAAGACAAACTTATCGAAGTCAAATATGCAAAAAAAAAAATTGTAAAATAGTACAATAGTTTTTTAATAAAGGCTATTTGAATTTGAAGCAAAAAAATATTCAAATCAAATTAAATTCAAACTAGGCTAAGGATCAGCACTTTTCGAACGTCAAAATTACATAAGACAGTCCCACAAAACACCCGCCCTTCACCACTTTCTAGTGCTTTAGCGCCTGGGAAGTGGCGATTTTTCGACCCCCTTCGCCTCTTGGTGAGATGTGAGATTTGACTTGACCCCTCCCTCCCCCCTCTAATTTCACGTGAGATTTTCAAAATGCGTATTTTTAGTGTAAAATACGTTAATCTGTGCTTGATTGCGTTGGATTAATTTAAATATAAACATAATTTGCTTAATTTTTTTATAGTTATTTTCTGTAATAATTACCCAGTTTTCTCGCAATTTTACACTGTTTCTTGCAACAAAAAAAAAATGTGATATTTGCCGAGAGCCCCTCTCCTCCACGTGAGATAGGATGAGATTCGGCTCGACCCCCTCCCCCCTTCCCCTTAAACGCCTCACGTAATTAATGAACGCCCCCTTGTGCGAAAATAAATGAAGGGAATAGCGATTTTAGGTTTGGTCCCATAGTAAAAGTTGTTCATAATGATGAGTACAATGACCCCTTAAGAGGATAACGGTGATTAAAATTACACCCAGTACAGACCGAAACTTCGGATGGTTTTGAAGTTGTAGTGGACGTTTACGAGCTGATATTTAAAAGGAAATATTTAACTAAACCTCTAAAAAACTTATTGATCATCTAATGATGGACGCTTTTTTTTTATTAATGAACCTCAAAATGCTATTTGCATCATTATCATAACCGAGTCTCCTTTTACCTTTCTGGCCTCTTCTCACAGTTACTCGAAAATTTCATAATTTTAGTAAGTACCCTAAAGTAGGAATTATTTGAGGTTCACAAAAAGAGGCGCAATCATTATTATATTAGAGTGTTCAATAATATTTTTAAGAGCGCAAAATGGGAATTATTAGAGGTTAAATTAAATACATACAATATTTAAATAAAATAGCCTAGGTTCAGGTTGTTATCATAAATCACTAATTAACATTAGCACTAATTAAAAGTCTAGACAGGCCTTAAAATACGTTACATAACCTAACCTTGAGAATTGAGCACAGAATGTATAATATCGTAATTAATTAAAATTTACTAATTATTTCATTAAATTTCTAGTTAAATGTTAATATTTTCTCATGGTAATCACTAATTTGATTACTGATGAGATACTAATAATATCCATATTTTTACGATTAGGTAATAATAAAACTTGATTGATATGAAAAATCTTTAAAAGTTGAAAACAAATAAGATAACGGATTTAATCAGTTTTTTTTCCATTTCATTAAAGTATCAAAACTGACAGGAAACGTCAATCATTGTAAATGTCAGTGACAACTTTACTGGATCGTTTTTTTTTTAATCAATATGGCAGACAATTTGAATCACATTCGAACAGTGGCTATTTATTCAATGAGATTCTTTTTCCCCATGAAAAAGTCGTGAGTTTATATATTATGTGTTTGTATTATTTTTAGAGTTTAAAATCAAAAACCTTAAAAATACTCGTCTAATAAACTGTTTACCTGCAGCTTATGCTGATGACGCCATCTACAGATCACCTCGTTTAGCGTACAATGTCCTTTTTATTGACTTGTTGTAAACAATATACAAATTAAACAATCGATTTTTCACGCATAATATTGAAAGAAACAGACGGAAACAGAATCCATTGGTTACATTACGCAACCTAATTTCATAACACACTATCGATCGGAATCTGAATCATTTTGAAACAAATTGCTAATCCATTGCTTCATATCGCACCCTTAGAACATAAATGGCACTATATGAAAATGTTCATTTTACGGTCTGGCCGTTTTATGTTTTTTTAATTATTGTATGGGTGATATGGAACTAAAAAAATAGAAATAAAGCTTTGTGATCGGCTTAAAATAACAGTTTAACTAACGCTGTTTCAGTATCCAGTGGGCGCGTTGCATTTTGAAAATGACATTTATTTTTTTGTCTTCGCAACACCGTAAATAACGCAATGAATGTTGTTGAACTGTCAAAATGAAACCGATTCCGATTGATAGTGTGTTACGCAAGGGTCATTAGCCATTGATTCTGACTTTCTGAGAGTTCCTTGGCTCAAAACATTCACGTCATCTAGAAAAAAAAAAAACATAAGCATTATAATCTATTGAGTTTTGGTATTGCAGGCGGGGACAAACCAACAACCTGAAATATGGTGTAACTTTGTTTGTCCTATGATACCAAAATTCAATAGATTTTGTTGCTTGTTTTGCTCTTTTCAGTTGTGTTTTTGCAGTCGGGATTTTTGTTTTTTTTTTATATTTATTTTTCTCTTTTCAGTTATGTGTTTGTGCAGTGGGCTTTTTGTTTTCTAATATTTTTTTTTACCTTCTAAAACTATAGGTACTAGATTGTTCTGTATTAAAAAACAAAAACTTTTGACACTTGAAACTGACGGCTTAACGTTTTTTCGTTACGTCACAATTTAAGTCAGTTTACTCCGTTCCAAAAAAAAACCCATACTTCAAAAATGGCTCTGGAAATAAAAAATAACTTTTACTTTTTTTATTGCGGCATTAACAGAGCCAAGGCGATCCACTGGACATTTAGTATAAATCCTGAGTATTTGTCAGCCGTGACATTATGCCGAGTTATTACCGGCGACCGGCACTTTCTTGCATAATGCTAGTAACTTATTCCGTTTGTCGCGTTTTATCGTTTTATTTACGCTTTCTTTGAATTATTTTTGTTTTTCTTTTGTTTTATTGCTTGGGATTTGCTTTTACTTGAAGTATATACAGCGTATATTAAAAATGTGTGGTCATATTTGGGTGTGTGGTATTATATAGACCATTAAACTGAACAACTTTCTCCATGGGAACAACATCGTAATCGTGAAAAAGAAATTATCAACTGTCCCATACAAAATTTCAATACCGACACGACCCAAATGTATGGGACGGCTGATAATTTTATCGCGATTACGATGTTGGTCCCATGGAGAAAGTTGTTCACATTAATGGCCTGTACCACACCCTTAAATATTTATAACACACCTTTCTGATGCATGCTGTAGACAGTACAGATTCTCCAATTTCCTAAAAACCTCCTGTCTAGAGACTTATTTTTCCTTGAACTTTTGTTGAAATTAAATTACAGTCGATATCTCACTGTTTTTGTTTACTTATTTGTAAAAATATAGCCATTGCTAATGCGAGGACGGTTCTTAAAATTTGTAGGTTTGAGTGACAACACTGGCAAGTTGCAACCTATAAACTCTACTATTTCACATAAAGAACACGCCCACGTTTCAAAACTTGACCACTCCAAGGCGAGGACATTTTGACACCTTCACAAATATTTACAGTTTGGCACTTTTGACAACATTCAAAGATTCCATGGTTTATCTTCGGAACAACCTAAATAAATAGCGAATAAAACGTGACTATCAACCAACAGAAATTGATTTATATTCCCACCTAAATTATTATAGATTAATGCAATAATTCCGTCACTCCCTTAGTGGACCAGACAAATTTATCTAATTCGGCAAAGTTCGGTTTTCCGAATATAAACGATGGAACCTTTGAACGTTGTACTCGTAGTACAGTGATATTTACCAACGACGCCCTCTTGTCAATTCAGGTGCCAAAGATTCTTGTAGCAACACATCAGTTCTTCTGCAAAAGCCCACATTTCTTAACGAGTAGCTATGCTATATACCAGCTATGTGCAATATGAATATTTGTAGGTATATGAGAACGTTTTGCATTTCCGCGTGCGCACGCGCCGGCTCGAGACGGGCCGCTACGCAATCATAGTCTATGGTAATGATAGGTGCCGTTCTGCACTATTGCCGCGTATCTCTGGTTTGTGCTGATAAGGTAGCGAAGGATGGGAATTTAAAATCAGTTTTAATCATTGTCTGTTGCTAAATATCATGTTGATCATTCGGCTGGCAATGTGCACTTCCTATAATAACTATTAATAACCGGCCGTTATCGGTTCAATCTGGCTCTGATTGATCTACGCTAATAGTCTTCATGTGATATCCTTCCCCTTATCGTTATCGCCTCCTCTGATAGGATCCATTGACGGTCCCTTGATTTACTAATTGCTTTTTTATTTTTTATTTGAGGTGGGTCTGCTCTAGGTGTCTAGGTGGTGACAGAGACAAAGTCGAAGATGGAGTGAGCTTACCCAGAAGAAGCCTGTTCACTCTCACTTTGAAGAGATTGGGGTTGTATGCGTTCGGAAACACAGACGCAGGTAGTGAGTTCCACTCTTTTGCTGTGCGCATTATAAAAGACATTTGCAAACGCTTAGTGCGGATTGGTGGAATAGCAACTAGGTAGGGATGGTAACTGGCAGTGCGTCTAGATGTCCGATGGTAGAAGGGGGCCGGTGGAATGAGGTCATATAGATCTTGGGCACAATAAAAAATAAAATAAAACTAGGTAGGCAATAGGCTTCTACTGCGTTCACATATTGAACCCTATTTTCTTCAAGACGGTAAAAAAATCATCCAGTATATCAAATCATGCAATCGTGTGAACATTATGTCTCATTCTAGACGCACTACGCCCTAAAGAATGCGTTTCTCAACGTTGTCTTCTGTTAGATGTTGGTAAATATAACGACGTCTCTGTATAGTCTGTGTATATGGTAATGAGGCATTTGTTTCTGCATCGATGCTCCGGGTTCCTTTCCTTGTGTGAACACAAATATTTGTGTTTCTATTTCTTTATGCACGTCATTGTGACATAAGGAAAGTCGCATGCGCGCTTGAGAAATATAAGCAAGAAGAAGATTGCCGACATCCCTCTCCAAACATCCAACAACACCGGGTAGACTTAAGAGCCGGAAAAGCTTTCTACGTTCTTCTCAGGTCATCCAAGACCGCCAAAGGTAAGAATATAGTTGTGGGAAAACATCACCCGCCACCACCCAACTTCGTCCAGCGGTCCAGCCCCAGGAGCACCTGCCACCCGGACGTGATCTGCAGTGGCTTATGTGGAAAGCAATCAATCGATTGCGGACCCAAGTAGGCCGATGCAAGCACGATCTAGCGAAATGGGCGATTATTGACACAACCGACACCCAGTGCCAATGCGGTGCTCCTGACTGAACCATGTCCCATACGTTGGATTGTCCAAAGTACCCAGATATCTGCACCTCTGAGGACATAAAAACACCACTGATGCCGCGATTGGCGTGGCCACCTACTGGGTCTAACTATTTTAATTAATTTTACCTTTGCCATCGACTTCAAAAGAAGAAAAGAAGCTACGTCATGACTTAAGTGGAGGTACTTCTTCTTAGCCGTATCGATGATTCCATTCTATAATTTTATATATGCGCTTGAGTCAGTGGAACGCAGAGCTAAGAGGCTAATTGGCGACGTAAAACTGGTGGATGCCAAACTTCATAGCTTGGCTAATCGCCGCAAGGTTACCTGCTTCTCGGTCTTCTAAGACGGTACTTCGGTGAGTGTGCTCAGGGACTCCACAACCTCATCCCACCAGCCCGAAGAGGGCTATCGACCATCGAACATCTAGACGTACTGCAAGTTGCCATTCCACCAACATCCTTCATAATACGCACGGCAAAAGAGTGGAACTCACTACCTGCGTCTGTGTTCCCGAACGCATACAACCGGAATCTCTTCAAAGTTAGAGTGAACAGACTTCTTCTGGGTAAAGTCACTCCATCGTAGACTTTGTGTCTGTCATTTGGCCGCATTAGCCTCGCCTCGCAAAGGTGGAGATGCTAATGGATGCATACAGTTTGACTCTACTGTTTTACTTTACTAAAACTACAGCGTCAAGAGTATGTTCAACTAGTTTCGATCTTGTCCAAAGTTCGACCTCCAATATTTTTACGGTATTTTCGATTTTGCGACGGACGTGTCACAACTGACATAATAAGCGAGTATAGCTTGAAATCTTACTGTCTCGAGTCGACACAAGGCTTGCAAGAAAATTCCGAGGTGGAAACCCTGTCAGCAAAGTAGGGTTAACTATCCTGCAAGTGTCTTCACATGCCTATTTGTTTATGTGCTTTTAAAAGCCTAAGGTCCGGACTCCACCAAAGCGGAGATGGGTGGAGATGTACGAAGCAGAGAGGAGAGGAGATGCTTAACAACTAGGGTGTATCCACCGAAGCTGTGCGGAGATGCGTATACTGGCTAGACTGGAGCAGAGATGTGTACTGGCTAGAGCGGGCGGGTGGATTGTGCGACGTCGAATTAGGAACTAGCGGTGCCGCTCGCCACACACATCTCCTCTCGTCTCCGCTGCGCGCCATCGCCAGCTTGCTAATCACAGTTGACATCTCAGTTTTTTGTTCGTGCTAAGCAAATATGAGCCATCTCCTCTCTTCTCTGCGTAACGGTATCCACTGAAACTAAGCGGAGACGAGATATGTAAATAACGAAATCCTATTGGTTGTTTCCAACACATCTCCTCTCCTCTCGTCTCGTCTCTGCTTTGGTGGAGTCCGGGCCTCAGACAGGCAGGGCTGTACAACACGTTTAACCAAAAATCCTCACCAAAATAATAAAAGTGAAAAGACAACATTCTGATGAGTATTTCCTGTCACGTACACATTCGGTGCATATAAAAGAAGTACATTTTTATGCAGCCCTCGGCCGAGTCATTATGCAAGCCACGTTCAAATAGCAACGTGTGAACGACTGACTTTTGTTTTTATTTATTACTTTCAGGTAGTAGTTGATGTTTTATTACGTGGGTACCTTTGGTGTTTTGTAATGGTGATCTAAGTTGAATGAATGGACGATTCATGTCTACAACTCAGACCAAATAAAAAAGTACTTTTTTATTTGGTCTGAGGTCTACAATCAATATTAGCATAGCATTTACTTAGGTCGGTAAGTAATCATTTAACTGCTATGAAAAATCAAACGAACAAAACTAGCATGAATTTTCTAAAATCCTTCCTTTGTGCCATGTTTCAAAGATACCTGTGGGGTGTTGGAGGTAGATGCTGGCATTGATTACTGCTCAACACTCGTAATAATTATACTTGTTACTTTCAACAAGGACTATGAAGAAGTGTTTTATTTTCACTCAAACAAGTGACAATGACAAAATATTGACAGGTGACAGTTAAAAGTAGACATTACACGCAGTGTTGCAAGAAAAAATATGAATTAGAATGTTGCTATTTTCAACAAACTGAAACAAATGAAGCAACAATCACGAATTATCAAATATAATCTCATTCGTGACAATCCCTGACCCATAACGATAGTTACCTGACTACCAACATAGTTACTCCACTCATAATAATGCTAAGCACATAATAATATATTATTATATTACATTAATAACGTTCTCATTACGCGGCTGACCATAATAAAGCGTGTTAGGTAACCCTCAATTGTAATGGCTACCGTGTCATCATAGTAAATGAATGGAATTGTTAATTTTGAGTTACGAAGTGTCATGTCATTGAGTTGGATTACTTTTAGTTTAGTTTAGGAGTGGAAGGTGATTCAATTAGAATTAAGACACAGATATATGTCAGTGGCCTTGATTGGTTAGCTTGTGTGTGTGTTCTGTGCTGAGCTCACGCAATACGTCGTACGTCCACCCAGTAATAGGACTCGCCCATCAAGGAGCGCTGTCCCAAATTAGACGCATTATTAATTTATTATGCATAAAATAAAATATATTATATTAAAATACGTATACTAAAAGATACATAATTAATTTATATTTAAAATGGTGAAGGTTTTATAAAAATACTTTAGACGGATCACGTCTAAAGTATTTTCTTAATAATTTTTAAAAATTCAGTTTAAAATCATTAAAAGTCGGTTATCGTCGCATTAATTATAACTTTGTAACATACCTAAAGTACAGTGCGTACAGCTGTAGGGATTTGCCTAACAATAAGACATTTGATGCAATAGTGGCAATAGCAATTTACACCCATATTCTAAGTCCAAATCCACTCCACTCCACCTCGACCCTGCCTCCATCTGTTACATTGAAAGTTACAGCTTGTTATAAATTGGCATGGACGTCATCGATTCGAGGGTTTTCCTTAGTGGAGATAAGGAATTTTCTATCGAACTTAAAGTACCTCGAAACGTACCTTAAGAAATCCTCGAAGGTAAAAAAAAAAGAAATGATTCGAAATTATACGAATGAAAAACCAACGGCTTTTATAATTACGGATAAGGTGTTTAACGACTGGAAGGAAGAGTATCATTGACAGTTTTTATTTTTAACTAATAAGGATTTAAAACACGACATCAACTTCTATGTATTGAACCTAAGATCGTCGATTCGCCGCACGCGCACCCCTACACCCACGGTATAACAACACCTTTTCTTCATCGATAAACAAGTAAATAATTCATCAAATTAATCGCCAGTATATTGATGAGCAGTCAGTGAAAGCCCTCGGTCGGTACATCACACCCGCACATACCTGACGCCGTCGTCATGCGCGTGCGACGCACTGCTGGTAACAAGACGTGTTTGTTTTGTTATATTCATATACAACGATTTATACCTGAGGATAATGTGAGGGTGTGATAATTTGGTTGACTGAGGACCAGAGGTGTTTGCACTGCAGGAGGGACGGTGACAGACTGAAGATTTAATGTCCAAAAATAATTCAACATCTAAGTAGCTTAATTACTGTACCTAATTTTGAAGGGTATGTGAATATGAATACTCCGTGCCTCGGAAAGCACGTTAAGCCGTTGGTCCCGGCTATCATTCGTGGATCTTTGACAGTCGTTACGGGTCGACAGAAGCCCGAAAGTCTGACAACCAGTCTTACCAAGGGGTATCGTATTATCCAGTAACTGGGTTCTGGAGGTCAGGTAGGCAGTCGCTCTACATAAAATACCGGTATTCAGCTGCATGCGGTTTGACTGGAAGCCGACCCAAACATGGTTGGGAAAAGGCTAGGCAGATGATGTGAATATGAATAATTAATTATTATGTGGCCTAGCTAAAAATCGATTTTACGCCAAGGAGCGTTCTTGTGCTGCTTTCCATGTGAAAGGCTGAAATTACAGACGTCGGAGAAGTCGGCAACTCATCAACAATTCACTTGCAGGTGTCCATAGACGCATCAGGTGGCCGTCGCCCATCTTTGTACAACTCGTCCAAAATTTGCCAAACTCAAGTTCTCCAAAACTGTATTCTAATGTGACTTATCTATTGTTCCAGGGTTCAGACCCTCGCGTGGCCACATGTCGCGGACGGCTGCAAACGCGACGTTGCCAGCTCAACCAGGAGATCAACAAGGAGTTGCGCCTGCGCGCCGGCGCTGAGAACTTGTTCAAGGTAAGGAGCACACTAATCAGTCTGATGGAGGATGATGGGCCAAAAGACAATACGCTAACAATATTTAAAAGTGGCCCTTTCATGTACAAGTTAAGCAAATTTTACGTTTATTATCCATGCCATTAAGGTTGGTAGACATGGTACTGTGGAGGTTCTGACTCCACAGGGGGATTAGCAAGCTAATAAAAATTAAATTGAAAATTTAAAAAACCCCCTAACGCAAAGAAAAAAAGCGGACATATAAAAAGTATAATATAATACCTATCGTTGAGACATCCAATTCGATCGAGTAATACCTATATATGTATATTTTAATTATAGAAATTGATGGATGGACGATAAGGTTTGCTCATTGAAATGTCGCTATAATGTCGCGGTGGGGGACCGCAGGGTTTAGTGTGATTTTGACAGTTGCGATAGAAAACTTTCTTCCAAAATAATCTACATAAAAAAGGACATAGACAAAGATCGTTAGAAACGAAAGACAAAATGACAAATTGCAGAAGGATTTCTACGTTGAGATGTCAAAAACGTATAGAAAGAGACGTGTCCACTCTTCGTAGAGATAGAAGTGGTCATGCTAAGCCCACTGATATGGAAATCAACCAGATTTACTGCGAAGTGCGTGGCGACTATTGCTCGACTTATAAATCAATTCAGAAGTCGCTGGCCATAACACAGTATACTTTACGGAAACAACAACTACCTGGTAACCACATAAAAAGCAACACTCCTCCACATTTCCCTGTGTACTTCCTGATACAAATCGCCGACCAGTCGCGATTTAACTGCCTCGCACACTATGCGACATACGACTGTGTCAGCTCGACGACTAGGCGCAACGACAGGCTGCGGCTGACAATTCTCATACATTTCGTTCAAAGCACACTTGGCGTCGAGTTGCAGAGTCGCAACGAATGACTACGGTAGTCGCACGCTCTCGCTCGCTACTTGTCGCAGCTTCTCAGTCGACAGTCGCATGCGACAGGTCAGCGTCAGCCTTGCTGTGGGGAGCGTTCGATGTCGATATTTTCAAATCGGACGTAGAAGCGCTTCGAATACTCAAAGAAACTGACTGCTTCCTGCGGGACGTCTGTTGCAACGACAATACGCAGATGCAAACGGTAGCTCTGCGTCTAGTCGCAGCAATAAGACGCAGATGCAAACGACAACTCAGCGTCTTATTGTAGCGACAAGACGAAGAGTTTGCCCGGCCTCTAAATCGCTAATAATCGCCATTGCTGCGTGACGTCACGTGCTTGACACTTTCCTGCGCTCACACATCGTGATGCTGTTTTGTTTTTGTATCGTTTAGTATAGATTGCTTTGGTGTTTCTATAATATGTTACAATGGGAACTAGGTTAGTTTATTTGTATTTAGAGAACATAATTACTTACCTTTTTAAGAGACAATCAATTTCAACTTGCGATTGCGCCTGTTTAGGATCCTACGACACGTCTTTTGACGTTCGATTTAGGTAGACTTTAAAATGAATTTTCAGTGCAATGTTTTTCTCCTTCTTCAACATTTATTATTATGTTTGAAAAGAAAAGAAAAAACGAATAAGGAGGAATTTTTAGTAAGCAATGGAATGATTACAAACTGAATTCCTTTCTTTTCTTATCTTCCTCGACTCTTCTTGCAAATTTGTGTGTCATGGAAAAATAAATGGCGGCCATAGTCCTTCCATAGTTCTAGGTAACCAGTCCACTTTAGCCACAAACGCATATTCCAATATCTTTGTTTCCATATCCTGCAATAGTCCTGCACCAACTGACGCATCGTTTGTTGGTGCCTCATTTCATTGAAAGCGTCTAACGGGCCCCTGCGAGTTGGCTTCGGCCCAAAGGTCAAAGACACTTTAAATGATAATCGATCTATGCAGAATCAAAGCCTCTATTTATTATAACGTATTTAATTTATTAGCAATTGACATGGGTACATTCAGCAACGAAAGTCGATAAACACTGCAGTTTTTTAAATGTTAATAGGAATGATGCCTGGGTAAAAAAAAAAAAATTCTATTTAGTCCGTCAGTCAGATAATAAAAAAATATTAGATACGTATTTTTTGCTTTATCATATTAATAAAAAATGACTTAGATAACACGCATTAAAGTTCGGGAGTGGGGGCTTGCTACGTCACTTCTACGTATAAAATCTACCAAGACGTGACGTCATGCCACATTTTAACTCAATGTATCGCCGTAATCTTTTGATTACGTAGAAAAAGAAAAAATACGTGTCCAATATATTTTAATAATCTACATGACGGACAAAAAAACATTTTTTAGTCATCATTCCTATTATCGAACATAATTACTTATCTTCTATTTAGAGATAATGAATTTTAAGGATGCTTGGAAGGATTTGGGGGAGATCTTTGCTCATCAGTGGGATAACGTAGGCATAACATTAAAATATATATATATATATATATATATATATATATATATATATATATATATCGAGCAAATTATTGAATTAAAATTGGAACAGAAGCCAAATTTTAAGAATATTAACTGGAAGCTCGGCTAAAGAAGACAAATAGTTCACTTACCTAACATATAAGATCAATCAATCTGCCGAGCCTTTTCCCAACTATGTTGGGGTCGGCTTGCAGTCTAACCGGATGCAGCTGAATACCAGTATTTTACATGGAGCGACTGCATATCTGACCTCCACAACCCAGTTACTGGGTAATACGATACCCCTTGGTAAGACTGGTTGTCAGACTTTCGGGCTTCTGACGACCCGTAACGACTGTCAAAGATCCACTAATGACAGCCGGGACCAACGGCTTAAGAGGCAAGAGGCCCCCCCGGAGCATGTTCATACAAACGAAATACCAAAATAATTTGTAAATCAAACTTATTCTTAAGGTAGTGTATATTTATTTCGATTGTATTACAGAATATCTAGGTTCCCAAATATTATATTAAATAAAAACACTGATTTAAACATGAAATATATGGGAACCTAGATATTCTGTAACCCAATCGGAATTAATACACACTACCTTAAGAATATGTTTGATTTACAAATTATTTTGGTATTTCGTTTGTATGAACTACGCATACTTCGGGAGCCTCATAACATGCTTTCCGAGGCACGAAGGAGTCTTGGTATGTAAAGGTGGTCACCCATCCACGGACCAACCTCGGCAAGCGTAGCGTAATCTGATGGATCGACCCGGTACGGCTGTTATTACTTAGCCACGAGCTCATGCAGTTATATGGTAACATAATGACTCCGTGAGTCGATAAAAGGCAAAGAGAATGTTTAAAACTAAAAACCAGTTCATTAAATCATTTTGATGCTATAAAAGTAGCAGTGGTGATGGGCATTCGTTGCTGATCATTCATCAACTGTACTATTTATTTCTTACGTATATCTATCCACACAATATACTCTCCATCCTTTTCAACCGTAACATTTTTTGTATAACTTTTTCGCAAAATCGTTCAACTCTAAAACCAGACTTCCTCCAAACAATCCTCAAGACAAAGACACGAGTCCGTCGACCCAGCGTTGTGTGACGTGTATGACCGTGACGCCCTTCGGTCTGTGAACCCTGGCCTTGAGGCCATGGGGCTTGTCCCATGGGGAACTTACGACCGATGGGAAGTCAGGTGGGGGCTACAGGTGCCTGCGAAGTGTTTGAAAGAACAATGAATGATGTTTCGGAAAGAAATAGATCAGGATTTTGCTAAACCATAGACAATGACCAAAAAAAAGAGTACTAAACTATCCATATACCTACATACTAATATAATAAATGCGATAGTAACTGTCTGTCACATATTATACAGGGTAAAATTAAATTAGCTAACGAAACTCCGCAGACGTACCTAATGGGTATCGATATCTAAATACGACAAAATAATAAATAAGTAGGCGCAGTACGAGTCCACGCCGTTTGTTTTGGTGAAAACAGATTTTTTTTTATATGGGTTTGCTCTTGATTTTTAGTCTAGGCCAGAGGTGACAGAGACAAAGTCGACGATGGAGTGAGCTTGTTTTAAATTTTACTACGGTTTTCGATACTGCCGTAGCCATTGTATTTGCTCGACACTAGACTTAGTAGGCTCATTGCATTTCTTATAAAGTAAGCTTTCCCCGATTATGATATTTTTCAGTTCTGAACAGATTGACGGCCGATATGAGACGACATCTTAATTTTTTTTTGCTATTTGCATCAGCTTTTCTTACGGTTTCTGACACTGCCGTAGCTATTGTATTTGCTCGGTACTAGACTTTTTAGACTCATTGCATTTCTTTTGTTGCAGCAAAAGAAATGCTTTCTTCGATTGGGGTTTTTTTTTATTTCTGAACAGATTTACAGCTGATATGAGAAGACATCTGAGACTATTTTGCTATTGTCTACTTCATATTAATTTTTAACCCAATTTTGTACAATATTACTACTGTTTCTTTTTAGGTCTTTGTCAATTCTTGATAAAGGCACCAGAATAACTGATCTAGCTAAACAAGTTTTTTGCGCTATACGAATTGATATGTCGACACGTAGTGAAAAGTAGAGGGTTGCGCACATACGCGTGCACTCGCAGTGTGACGTCATAGGCAAATTGGATCCTGCCTTAAAATTGTTATAAATATGACCTATCTTTTGAATGCTCAACCGTTACTCTAGCATTAGAAGTGTCATAGTTATTAGCGGTTGAAATCTTACATGTTTTTGTCGGTCAAAAACATTGAACTTACCACCCGTACACCGAGCGAAAAGACGTTTTCACGTCAAAAACAAAAAAGTTTTTTTTTTTTGGTCGACAACCGCTTTACACAAAATCTAAGACATTGAGAGAATGATTGAACACACATGAACGCAGTGTTTTTTTTTTATTTACCTTATTTTTTAAGTATGAAACTATGAATGTGGTGTGTGGTAATAAGTAGGGCAAATAATCGATCAACTGTGTGAAAGATGATATGACGAAGTGACTACCGAGATGACGACCAAGAAAAAGACATTTTGCACCGACAACACATACACGCTACTTTTTTGTTGGCGAAGGAACTGCCACGATAGTGTTGTACTCATCATTATGAACGACTTTTACTATGGGACCAAACTTGAAATCGCAGAAAAAATTTATCAGGTGTTATGTTATGCGAATATTGTAGGTAACAGCTGATTTTTATTCGCGATTTCAGGTTTGGTGCTTTAGTAAAAAGTTGTTCATATTGACGCTCGCTAGTTAATAAAAAGCGTGTATATTGGGATATGAGCAGGAAAGTTTATTTCCTTTAATAGTCATGCAGAAAATTTTGTTCCGTTTTGACCAGCCAACTTGGAAAATAATAAGGTTTCACAGTAATACGTATAGTGTTTTTCTCAGACCACTTGACTAAACAATAGGTTGGTTCCAGCGTGTGAGTTCGACGTCCTTATGTTTTCATTCGCCGCCATCGCACACTTCGGTACAAGTTCAAGAATCGGGCGTAAAGGTTAACAAACTACTTTTTTTTTGTTGTTACTTTATTGGCATTGCTTGCCAGTAGCTCTACATGCATGAGTCATCCATCAGTCACAGTCAGAAGTCGACTAGCAATCTCACAAAACTGTGGCATAGCAATATTAGTTCGGCTGCCCCATTTCAAAACCTAGTAAGGACTTAAATCGAAATTTTACAGGAGAGCGCAAAAACGTAAAGTGGTCACGGGGCAGGTAACCTAGGTTATAAATTTATTATTATTTATATTATAATAACCTAGGTTTCGATGCTTAAATATATCTGCAGTGCTATTCTGTACAAATCTCACCGTGAAACATAGGTGAGGTGAGCGTGGAGTGAGCTGTCAACAGTGTCAATCCCTCGCATCAGGTGGAAAATTTCAAGTTCACTTCACCTAAGTTTTCACGGTGAGATTTTTACAGAATAGACCGGCTGCTTATTTGTGAGTTTTTAACGCTGTGTTTTTGTATTTGGTAGGGACTTACTAGGTTAGCAAGATTGTGCAATAAAACGATTTTTGTAAAAAGTGCCCCTTACTAGGTTTTGAAACGGGACAGCCAAGTTGTACTTATGACCTTCTTCTATAAGAACGTTTGACAATACTACACATTGGCAACTTTGGCAGCCCGTATAGCGCAGGCGATAATGGTCATTGCGGTGTAAGTGGACTTCTAGACGTTGACTGTACATGTAGACATGTCTTTATCGTTTTACAATGAAATTACTGTTTACAGTATTTTCAGTATTAAATAACCGGTACTTTGTGTTATACCTAGTTCTTGACAGAACATTGATCTGTTACGCTAATGTTATCTGCTAAGGTTATTCGTGTGTGTCAGTTCTGTCACTTTGTATAATTACTCATTACATTATAGAACCTCAAGCAATTTACAAACAAATGAAAAGCAAACAATGATGAGCAATTAACAAACTGAAATGTGACAGATGTACCAACATAAATTAGAATTAAAAGTAAAAAAAAAATGTAACACGTAAAATAACAAAATTAACTAATAAAATACTACTGCTACCTACCTATTACTTAGACCTTGTAAAAATAAGCAAAATTCAATCAAGTGAAAAAAAAAATCTGCTGTTTCCCAAGTGCAATACCTACGCGGTCAAAATGTATGGAACAGCTGTGTTTTTTTTTAATACCTGACAAAAAGTTTCAAAGCATCCCCTGCTGCAGGGGATCCAGAATCATGTAATGAATACGTGGTTTCAATTAATGTGATAACCTAATCGCCACTCTACACATACTTATCTAATTATCTTTCATCGATCTTCTCAAATCTCAAATCGTTTATTGCAATCCATTATGTACACATACAGGTGGTAAGATGAATAAATAGAAACAATTCGACGGACCCGTAGAACAAACACTTATGGAAATATAAGACGATGTTTAGTTTATTTATCAACTGAATTCTAATAGCAGCTATTAGTATACCTACTTAATTCATGTGATTAATAAATTAAAACACGTCTTATATTTCCATATGTGTTGTTTCTACGGGCCCGTCGAATAATTTGGCGTAACTTCAATGCTTCGAACTGCAACTAGATAATTTTGAAGATACATCTTTGTTCTTGGGACCCGTCGAATTATGGACCCTGTCGGGCACATAAAACTTCTCATAAAATCTTAAACATTCGCATAATCACGACACACATCTGTTGGTCTGTACCTCTCCCGGCAAACAAGCCCCACTCCGGTGTTGATATCAGAGGGGGAAACGTGAGGGTAGCCCGCGAAAATCAAATGTTACTTACGTTTTTTGCATTTTGCAAGTCAGTATTATGTTGTATGTTGATTAAAGAATGATTCGCGACCGTAACGTATATGTGTTTATAGAACTATAATCATTAGAATAAGTAATACAACTCCTTAAGTTAGTATAATCCTCAAATGTCAAGATTTCATGAAACAGTCATTGGTCTACACACCCTGGTCTTAAAGAGTTGTATTGATGACTTAAATTATTATAATTCTGTAAATACATATTTGTTACGGTCGCGAATCACATTTTAATCAACATACAACCTAATACTGACTTGCAAATCGCAAAACCGTAATAAAATTTGAATTTTGCGGGCTACCTGGAGCTTCCTCCTTAAGCATAGTAAGAGCTATGACTGCTTCGTTGGTCTAGCGAACACAGGCGCTACTTCTGAGAGTTAGGTATTCGGTTCAATCCCCATCATTGTACGTTTTAAGTAAATCTACGGTAGCCGCCCAGAGTCTGTATTTAGGCTCAGTTGTTGTCAATAGGCTTAAGCGTCCACAAAAAACAAATTGGCAAATTGTGGATGCACTTTTTATACATCTCTGCCTAGTGTCTGTATCCTTCACATGTGAAATGATATGTACCTATATCTATCTGCCTAGTCTTTTCCGATCGGCTTCCAGTCTAACCGGATGCAGCTGAATACCAGTATTTTACGTGGAGCGACTGCCTATCTGACCTCCAGAACACAGTTACTGGGTATTACGATACCCCTTCGTAACTTGTTAAGATTGGTTATCAGACTTTCGGGCTTCTGACGACCCGTAACGACTGTCAAAGATCCACAAATGACAACGGGGACCAACGGCTTAACGTGCTTTCTGAGGCACCGAGGGTCTTGGTATGTAAAGATGATGTATTACATACTAATTCTTCTTCTCCTTCCCCAGGCTACGACGAACAGAAAGTTACGCGAGACGGTGGCCCTGGAGCTGAGCTTCGTGAACTCCAACCTGCAGCTGCTAAAGGAGCAGCTGGCGGAGCTCAACTCCTCGGTAGAGCTGTACCAGAGCGACAGGTATGTACTGTGGTGTGACAGCTGTTACGATCGCAAATGATATTCAGATCAACATACAACCTGATACTGACCTGCTAATAGTTACAAACACCCACTAAATTTTCTCCTACTAAGCAACCTTAAACAAGGAGGAGCTCGTGGCTAAGTAATAACAGCTGCACGGGCCGATCCATCAGGTTAAGGGGGAAGCGTCAGGATAGCCCGCGAAATTCAAATTTTATTACGTTTTTTGCAATTTGCAAGTCAGTATTAAGTTATATGTTAAGTAAAGTATGATTCGCGGCCGTATCAAATATGTATTTACAGAATTATATACAATAGAATAAGTAATACAACTCCTTAAGTTAGTATAATCCTGAAATGTCAAGATTTCATGAAATAGTCATTCATTAGGATTACCTGCTCTTAAAGAGTTGTATTGATCACTTTAATGATTATAATTATGTAAATAGATACTTGTTACGGCCGCAAATTATATTTTGATCAACGTACAATCTAATACCGACTGGTAAATTGCAAAAAACATAAGAAAATTTGAATTTTGCGGGCTACCTTGACGCTTTCGCCTAAAGCTACGCTTGCCGGGGTTGGTCTGTGGATCTTTCCATACCGAGACTCCTCCGTGCCTCGGAAAGCACGTTAAGTCGCTGCTACCCGGCTGTCATTTGTGGATCTTTGACAGTCGTTACGGGTTGTCAGAAGCCTGAATATCTGACAACAAGTCTTACCAAAGGGTATCTTACGAGTATTACGCAGTTACTAGTGTGTGGAGGTGTGATAAGGCGCTCCATGTAAAATATTCAGCTGCATCGGGTAAAACTGGAAGCCGACCCCAACATAGTTCGGATTGAAAAACCTTGAACAAGCAAGAAGCTTACCTAACCTATCAGTTTCCGTTCCCACACATAACTGGAAACTGCCGTATAACTTGGATATAACTTTGGTAATCAAGTTCTACTATGCATAATATTAAATAGATAAAAACTTGTTAAATTAGTTCATTATATTGGGCCAATAAATTATTATATTTTTGACTCAAATTATATGATTCACCTTGGTTGTAGCCTTGTAGGGTTGTCATAGTTTTAAAACATTTCAATCTGCCTAGCCTTTTTCATAACTATGTTGGGGTCGGCTTCTAGTCTAACCGGATTCAGCTGAATACCAGTGACCTCCACAACCCAGTTTCTGGGTAATACGATACACCTTCGTAAGACTGATTATCAGACTTTCGGGCTTCTGACGACCCGTAACGACTGCCAAAGATTCACGAATGACAGCCGGGACCAACGGCTTAACGTGCTTTCCGAGGCACGGAGGAGTCTCGGTATGTAAAGATGGTCACCCATCCACGGACCAACGCATGTCGAATGCACTGCTTAGCCTGATTGATCGACCTGTGCGGCTGTATTAGTTTTAGTTTTAAAACATTTCTGATAATAAATTGTCTCGTCATGAGCAAAAAACTCACCGTGCAAACTCAGCACCCTAATTGTGTAACACACTATCAATCGGAATCAGTTTCATTTTGACAGTTCAACAACATTCATTGCGTTATTTACGTTGTTGAGCAGACAAATTTTTCGAATATAATTATGACGCATTGGATTAGCAATTTGCTTCAAAATGATTCAGATTCCGATTGATTCAGAGTCCGTTACGCAATTAGGATGCTAGTGAAGTGAGCTGTCATTCCACCTGGTGCTAGGGATTGACACTATTGACAACTAACTCCACCAAAGTTTCCACAGTGAGATTTTTACAGCTATAATAGGTACCTATGTGATATAGTGATAAAACTGGCAGTCAGCATTAACAAGCTGTAACTTAAATAACGCACAACCTCTTAAGAGGGCATTGTACTCTTCATTATGAACAACTTTTACTATGAGACCAAACATGAAATCGCGAAAAAAATCAGATGTCAATTTGATGAGTTCTGCAAACATAAATGTAGGGAACCGCTGACTTTTTTCGCGATTTCAGGTTTGGTTTCATAGTAAAAGTTGTTCATAATGATGAGTACAATGACCCCTTAAGAGATTGTGCATTATTTAAGTTACAGCTTGTATAGTAGAAGGGCTGTCTTGCTACATCGATTCAGGATTGAAGATGTTAGCAATGAGTCTACTGTTAGGCATTCCAATATTAAACGATTAAGGGCCTTAGTACATCTCCGCCGCGAAACAGCGAAACCGCATGATGTTTCGCTGAACATCATGCGAGTTACTTGAATTGAACTACTGCGGTTTCGCGGCGGAGGTGTGCTAAGGGCTTAACAAATGTATAAAACAGTCCGTTATGGTTTTGGAACTGAATCTAAGTGACGTAGTATTTTGCTGATGATCTGCGTCATTTTCAGTGCTCTCCTGCGCAGTGCAAGCGACATAAACTCGTCGTTTGACTTCACGTACATAATATGCTCTAGTAGCTTCACTTTCCTTCAACTATTTGGGCTTTTAAGGCGATACGTAAAAAGCTAACTGAGTGGCAATAAGAAAGTGACAGAGTCAATTACATCCACATGCGAAAAAAAGAGAGCGCAACAATGCGCTGGAACCAAAACAAAAGCGCCAAACCAAATAAAAATTGTTTAAAAATAAATTAAGCTATCTATCAAAAATATGTTCAGCCAGAGTTTTCAATTACCTAATACGCACATTTTGAATGCAATTTTGCAATGAAATTACTTAGGATTTTAGAATTACAGAAAAAAATATAAAAAAGTAGAGGTATTTTCGGAATTAAATTCTATCGAGGAAATTTAACCCAATCGTGTTTTCCTTCAGTCAGAGTATTGATCAAATAGTCAATAAACATAATATCCAAAAATTAAATCCATACATTCTGTAATAGTGAAATAAATGGTTACGAAAAAGCCCCCAACTTATTTTGGTATCGCCTTAAGGAAGTAACCATGCAAAAGTACATCACACATTCGAGCAATCAGCATCAAGTCAAACTACGCTGTACTAGTGTGCTAATTTCGCATTTTATATTTTCAATAATTTTATTAATAATAATAAACATACGATACTTATTTTATTAAACACTTCAAGACATTTCGACTACACATGTCTTACACTTGTCTTTAGGCTATATTTTTTGGTTACAAATTAATTAGATATTTCAAGCCGAACTAGGTAAAAGCCTGTATTTCCGCTATCAGCGATAAACCCCTCAAATTAAAAAATAGCCATCATGTAAAAATGTTAACATTTTTTACAATGCTCTTCTTCTATAATTAGGTATCTTTGTGTACAGGGTTATTTGTAAAACACCAGCAACCTCTTAAGGGGTCATTGTACTCATCATTATGAACAACTTTTACTATGGGACCAAACCTGAAATCGCGAAAAAAAATCAGCTGTTCAGTACATTTATGTTCGCATAATTCATCAAAATGTACTGAACAGCTGATTTTTTTTTCGCGATTTCAGGTTTAGTCCCATAGTAAAAGTTGTTCATCGAGAGGTTGCTGGTGTTTTACAAATAACCCTGTATATGTCACCGTAACATTGTGAGAATTGTTAGTTTATATAATCTATCGACATTATTTCCGTTAGATTATAAAATGTTGAAATATTGTGAACTGGGTGAAATGGGTTAGGTTATGTTAGAACTGTGTTAGGTTATGTTATCAACCGCGCGCGAGCCGAGCGAGCGCTACTTCCAAGTAGCTCGCAGCTAGGCTATTAATTCAGTACTTGCAGCGTCCCGCGGTTTCACCCGCGTAAGTCTCGAACCCGTGGGAATATGGGGATAAAACGTCTCCTATGAGTTAAACCAGGTTATAAACTATCTGTGTGCCAAACATCAAAACCCGTTCAGTAGTTTTTGCGCGAAAGAGTAACAAATATCCATTCATCCTCACAAATTTGCGCATTTATAATATTATAGTAGGATAGTAGAATTAGCGCAAGATGCGTCACGTCGCAACGCAAGTTTGATACCTGTAAATTTGTCGGTTTCCTATGGATAGATTATAATCTATAAGCTAGGTATCGAAAAATAATGCGTTAAATTATGTTGTAGTTCACAATTTTTCGACAATTTTTTTTTTATTTGAGATGGGTTTGCTCTTGACCATAGTCTAAGTCAAAGGTGACAGAGACAAACTCTACGATGGAGTGAGCTTACCTAGAAGAAGCCAGTTCATTCTCACTTTGAAAAGATTCGGGTTGTATGCGTTCAGAAACACAGACGCAGGTAGTGAGTTCCACTCTTTTGCCATGCGCATTATGAAGGATGTTTGAAAGCGCTTAGTGCGAATTGGTGGAAGGGCAACTAGGTATGGATGGTAACTGGCAGTGCGTCTAGATGTTTAATGGTAGAAGGGGGCCGGTGTAATGAGGTCGTGGAGTTCCTGAGCATACTCACCGAAGTCAATCGGAAATAACACCGATAGGTTATACAGTATGTTAACCAACAGAGGGCGTTCCCGTTAACCCGCAATAGTATAGCATCCATACATGCTAAAAAAAATATTACCATTCGAAAACAAAATGGTTTTTATTTTTTTTAATATTAAAATATTCACTAAAAATTTTAAATTGATACGTAAAAGAAACACTCTGTACACGCGTACTTGAAGGACGGAAACATCGCAATTTAGTTTTTATTTTTAGTGAATATTTTTATATTTTTTTGAATATTTTAGTGAATATTTTAATATTAAAAAAAAATAAAAACCATTTTGTTTTCGAATGGTAATATTTTTTTTAGCATGTATGGATGCTATACTATTGCGGGTTAACGGGAACGCCCTCTGTTGGTTAACATACCTACTGTATACTAACGAAGTTATTTTATTAAGCATAATCAGCCGATAATGTACCCACAGCTGGGACACAGGCCTGTTATCTACCACGCGGCCCCAGATAAATTAAAGTCGATTTTCGTATCTGTATGTGTAACCGCGTTGTTCTTCCTAACTACGCATCAGGTTTTATGTGGGTTTCCTTCCGGAATAAACTCTCTAAATAATAGTGTCATTTACAGAATTTATTCCGGAAGGTTTAAACAAAAGACGACCAATATATAGGGAAATCTGTGACATATCAGTATTAGGCAATGACCGAATTAAACACCAACACCAAATTAAAGCCAAAATTATTGAAGTTACGAAAACGCTTTCACAAACAACGCCCTAGGACAATAATAATAATACTGTAATAATACACCAACGATAATGTTCGTGTTTTAATAAAGAGTAACAGGTACTTTATAGTAAAAGTAGACATGTCCAGTCGGTTATGCAATATAGCAATAAAATGATTTGCATAAACATAGGCTAGGTCATACTGTGAGCGAAGAGCGTGCATGGTTATCGATAAAAAAACAAGCTGTATAAATGGCTGAATGGACATAATTTCTATGACATTAATGATTTCTTTGACATAAAATTATAATATTATATCCATCTATTTATTTTAATGACTTATTTACTAATTACTGTTTTTTTTCTTGGACCTGAAATTTTTTTGCATGCAATTGACATATTCTGTGTAGCTAAACATGTGGACATTGTATTTAAATAAGACTAACACCATTATACCATGTTTAAGGCAAATAAAGACTTATCTTATCTTATGGTTTGGTTTTATAGTAAATTTCTCTTTCTTGCGTCTAGCATGCCCATTTTAAGCAAGTTAATTTATTATAGTCAATTCCCCTAAAATAGCTATCACTCTTTATGAAACGTTATTGGGACGTGCACCTTCTGGTTTCAGTATTTTTGTCAACTTATCTTTGATATTGATACCCATATCAACAATCAAAATGCTGCATAAATGGATATGTGACACACGCCCACATGCATAAATTCAAGCCTTCTCCTCATGAGGGTAGGCAGAAACTACAGAACGCCGTACCTACGTATACAATGACTTTGTTTCGTGTTGTTCTACAGAAAGGATGATAATATTTATACACAAACTTGTCAATGGCGGTGCGATGCGATAACCGTACTAGATTCTTTCCAAGGTCACAAGTCACTCTTTTCCTCCTATGAAGTAAAGTTATTTTAGCAAATAGATATTTTGTATTCTAATTTAGATCTGTTTTCCAGAGCTACGCGAAATCTAAGCTCCAATTGCGCAAATAATCTTTATGAAATCTCGTTATTTCAACCGTGACACTATTACAGGCTATAAAACAAAGTCGACTCATTTTTATAGTCGCTGTTGTACATATATTTATTTTATTAGTATACATTTAAAACACATGTGCTTAGTGTCAGCCTATGTGTAGTAATACATACAATATGTGTAGTAAACAGTAAACAACAAATGTAGGTTTCAATTAGTGTTATGTCGTGTCCACTGTGGAAAACTGACACTTATACCCATTCTTATATTTCATAAAGCACAAATAAAAATCTCGTTTTCGGATTAAGTAAATGTATAATCACCCGCTGACAGTGAGACCTCGGCTCATCAAAATGAATGATGACAAACAGGAAAACCGTGTCGTAAGTCGCTCCAATTAATCAACTGTCCAGTTTTTTATTATTTTGTTACTAGATTTATTTCTTTCTGATTATATGTCTGTATCTAAAAATCGTAAGAGACAACTCTAGTGTCACTATAAAGTTGTATCTACAAAATGTCAAGTCATATTGGCCTTGATTGGACACACTAGAGTTGTGTATCCAATACTGACATTTTAAAATGGCGCTGGTGGCATAGACAAATAAGTCAGGACACAAATCTTTTGATGTTACGGCAACTACAGCATAGAAAACTATAAATTAGTCAACAAAGATCGAAATAGCATACGCCTTTTGCCAATGTCGACTTGACAAAAATCTAGAACCTTTTTAATGGCCCAGCCATTTTATGTAAATCGATCTGACATCTGTAATACAAAGAAGATCGCTGAATGCCATTCTGTAGTATTGACATTATGACGCCATAAACATATTATAATGCGGAGTCGCTAAAGTAGCACCCTAATTGCGTAACACGCTATCAATCGGAATCGTTTTCATTTTGACAGTTCAACAACATTTATTGCGTTATTTAAGTTGTCGAGCAGACAAATTTTTCGAACATAGAAAGCAATGGATTAGCAATTTGCTTCAAAATAATTCAGATTCCGATTGATAGTGTTATATGCAATTAGGGTGCAGATTCGACCGTGCTGTGAGCAGAGAACAAATAATTATTTAGCCAGTGACTATACGTTTTGATAAAGTTCCGTTTTCTGCCGTTTCAAGACATATTGGTCAGCGTAGACCGGATTGATTCGGAACAAAATGTTATAGAAGCTCGTCTATTTATTTATGCATATGACCGGAATTCGGACGACTCTTCTATTTGCATATTGTGACGTAATCTCGACAAGGCCGTTGATAAAACTGTCTCGTTTAAATACTTTATTTTAATTTGACGAGTGAGAAATAAATAGTTTGCCGATCTATTCTGTAGAAATATCACCGTAAACTCTAAGGTGAAGTGAGCACTAAGTGAGCTGTCAATAGTGTCACTCACTCACGCTATCGAATCGCGATTCGAGTAGCGAAACATCATGCGAGTCAGTTAAGGCGATACCAGAATAAATTGGGGGCTTTTTCGTAAGCATTTATTTCACTATTACAGTATGTATGGATTAAATTTTTGGATATATGTTTATTGACTATTTGATTAATACTCTGACTGAAGGAATACACAATTGGGTTAAATTTCCTCGATAGAATTTAATTCCGAAAAGACCTCTACTTTTTTATATATTTTTCTGTAATTCTAAAATCCTAAGTTATTTCATTGCAAAATTGCATTCAAAATGTGCGTATTAGGTAATTGAAAACTGGCTGAACATATTTTTGATAGATAGATTAATTTATTTTTAAATAATTTTTATTTGGTCTCTCTCTTTTTTTCGCATGTGGAAGTAATTGACTCTGTCACTTTCTTATTAACGCCCAGTTAGCTTTTTATATATCACCTTAAGCGTTTTCACTGCTAAGGTTTCGTGGCGGAGGTGTGCTTGGGCTCTTAATATCAAAAAACAAAAGAAATCTTCTAAACACAGGTTAACCCACTATCATGGAGCCATTACACTTGGGGGCTGGACAACAAAACGAAGAACCCTTTAAAGTGTAAAATTATGTATAATCGTAGTTATTATAGGAAAAAAAGTAAGCACGAGTTAAAAGCTTGGCACAAAAAGGGAAATGGGCAGTAATGAGACGCGATGTAGTTACATGGCGGGTGAGGTAGGGTGTTCACGTGGGTTTGTTCGTGAAATAATAAGTCTTTGGACTTGACAAAATTAGTATTTTGTAGAGAAAATAAAATCATCTCTTGTGTAAAAAAGAAATAATCATCAGTCATCATAGGTACTTATGTAATAATCATCTGCCTAGCCTTTTCCCCACTATGTTGGGGTCGGCTTCCAGTCTAACCGGATGAAACTGAATGCCAGTATTTTACATGGATCGACTGCCTATCTGACCTCCACAACCCAGTTGCTGAGTAATACGATACCCCTTGGTTAAGACTGGTTGTCAGACTCGGGCTTTTGACGACCCGTAACGACCGTCAAAGATCCACGAATGACAATCGGGACCAATCCGAGGCACGGAGAGGTCTCGGTCGGTATGTAAAGATGGTACGAGTAAACCCATCACAGTACCAACCACTGCAAGCGTAGCTTAACCTGATCGATCGATAATAATAATAAGCGAGTAGGAACGAAGCCGACGTGGGGATGCACCGAGATGTGGTCTCAGTGGACAAGGGCCTCACCCCGCTCTCCTTGGCTAACGAGAACTGGCGCAAACCTATAGTATTAGATACTAATGACCGCAGGGAGGTATGGCAGAGCAAAGACCTTCACGGGCGCTTTTACAGGGTCCTACATGGGCCTGATGTAGACCTCTTGCCGTCCGTATCCTGGTTGCGATTCGGTGATCTCTTTGGTGAAACCGAAGGTTTTATCTTTGCGATTATGGACGAAGTTATAATGACGAACAACTACCGGAAATATATTGTGAAGGACGGCACGGTTGACATCTGTCGGGCATGCCACCGTCCGGGGGAATCTATCCGTCACATTATTTCTAGCTGTTCTCGTCTGGCTAACGGAGACTACTTGCATAGACACAACCTTGTAGCCAGGATTATCCATCAGCAACTTGCTCTGCAATACAATCTTGTGGAATCGGAAGTACCGTACTATAGGTATGTGCCCGACCCAGTTCTCGAAAATGGCAATACGAGTATCACGTTGTATTGGGATCGATCTATCATCCCTGACAGGACTATTGTTGCCAATAAGCCAGATATAGTGGTGATAGATCGAATAGAGCGTCGCACAATGATTGTTGATATAGCGGTTCCGCATGACGAGAACCTCGTGAAAGCTGAAAAAGATAAACAGATTAAGTATCTTGATTTGGCTCGCGAGGTTGTCGACATGTGGGATGTGGATACAGCAATCATTGTGCCGATAGTTGTGACAGCCAATGGCATAATAGCGAAGAGTCTCGACCAACACCTGGGGAGGCTCTCGTTAGGCAGCTGGATCAAGGGCTTGATCCAGAAAGCGGTACTTCTGGACATGGCACGTATTGTTAGGAGGTTCCTCTCTCTGGAGCCCTGACCGCCGGTAGCTTGGACCCTGTTCCCGATACCGGTGGGCTACTATTTTTTATATTTTTAAATGTTTTTATTTATTTTAAGTTTTTTATAAAAATATTTAAAAATATAAATCATATGTATATAATAAAAAAAAGAAATAATAATAATAATACCAGCTTATTATTGTCTCACTGCGGGGCAAAGGTCTCTTCTCATACAGAGAAGGCACGAGCATTGATCACCACGCTCGCTCAAGAAGGGTTGCCGATTGCAGACTTATTAACTACCTATAAGTCCAGGTTTCCTCGCGATGTTCTCCTTCACCGATGTCGGTAATGTCCAAGTAAAGCTCAGAAATAAAACGAATTAACTAACTTTGGTACTCGCCCAGATTTGAACCCACTACCTTGTGCATGAGAGGACTGGGCCATCTACACATACCTATATACCCACGTTGAGTTGCACGAAACCACGGAGACTCTAAATTCTTGCCATCCCTTACATTTTGTATCAAAAAGAAAGTGACAGCATCAATATAAAGTCTCCGTTAATGTAATGTTGGCTTCGTGCAACTCCCTTAAATATAAAGTAGTCTTTAAAGTCCCTATTCATAGTCGCTTTTGTAGCCTACCACTACCTAGTAACAACGCTTAAGATAAGATCTTTACAATAATGATTTTCTCTCCATCGCAACAACCGACATGAGAAATACGTATATGTACAGAAAGTTTTCCCAATTAATTTCTTACGAATAAGTTTAAACAATTAAAACAAAACAAAATATCGTTCCAATTCAATTAGCGCTCGCCAATTAAAGTTATAAGAGATAAAAAATGGTTTCCGCCATTGTTGCATTTTCCCGCGGTCGGCCATATTGTAACCATAGACTAATAGAGAGGAATGCGCGCGATAATCTACGTTCTTTTGTAAGGAATGCGAACTTTTTATAAGACAAGTGGTAGTTTCAAGCAGTTTGATGGTTACAATAATTAAATATATTTTTATTTCTGTTTTTTTTTTTGTAAGAAATAGTTACTTTTTTCTTTGATTATTTAAATTACAGTATTGCGAAAATATTTGCCCCACTGACTGAGTGGGTAAAACTCGTATAGAAAGGTAAAAATCCCAAACCGTTTAAAAAATTAATAAGCTAATATCTTAAGAGAAACGACTGCTACCCGTAGGCGCTTATTTAGCTCCAATAATAGTAATATTTAGACCAAACGTATTATTATACGGACAAGCACGCTATAACTTTCTGAGATTCTTAATGACTGGGCTTTTGTAGCAACACGGCTGCGTTTATCTGTGCTTTGTATTCGTACCTAGGGTCCTTTATGACTAGGTTAACTCGCTAAAATTATAGGGTGCTCAGAGATGCCAGTGTGACCGCTACCGCTATACCGCGCCTAACGAAAGTGCGCGGAGAAACGGGGGGCAGCCGGCCGCTCATTCGTCAAGGTCCCGGTGACAGCAGTAACGGTCAAACTATCGTAAAGTACTGCCCTAAATGTAACGTCATCCTTTTGCTGATAGACGAAGTTTCAACGGTCCTTGGATTTTCTTGCAGGCTCTTCTCTAGATGGCCCACATTTGCAATCCTGCAGCTTAATGCCCGTATTCTCCGAAGTGTAGAGGATACCTATAGGTACTACGACAGACTGACCACCGCTTTCTGACCGGCGCAGGCGCCTCTTCCTGAAACGGGAACCGAGTCTATCCTTTACCTAGTTACTTTACGTAGGTATACCAACGCCATAACTTGTTCTTTTTGTCGGCAGCGGCAAAGAATGTGTGATGCCGATGATCCCACTGGGTCTGAAGGAGACCAAGGAGGTGGACTTCCGAGAGCCCTTCAAAGACTTCATCCTGGAACACTACAGTGAAGATGCCGCGGCGTATGAGGACGCTATATCAGACTTTATGGATATGAGACAGGTATAGTGTTATTTGGTTTTGGGGGCTGGAGGAGCTGAATAGGAGTTCAAGATTTACATAAAACATAAACTCACGCCTTTTCCCATGGGGGGTAGGCAAAAAACTATAGAACGCCACTAAGTATGATCCTTTTGCTTCATTAACGTTCATCAGATGTATGACACGAGTCAAACACGAGTTAAGATTTTTGGAAAGTTATATTGGTTAAACCTTAAGCGTTGCTATCAAAGCGAGAAAATACCTAGCTTGAAAATATTATGAGCATGGATTTACTGGCATTTGCTTCTGAAATTCTGGCTTCTGCATGATGAACAAAGAGAATAACATCTCCAAAGAGGCCTACGCTCTGCAAAAGGCTTAAAGCAAAAAAGAAGAAAGGTTGAATTAAAGATGATGATGAGCAATTATTTTATTATTCCGCTATGTTACTCTTCATCTACTTCTAATCATAACTTAATTTATAAATGCGAAAGTGAGTTTGTTTGTTACGCTTTCACGCAAAAACGGCTAAACGGATTTGGATGAAAATTAGCAAATGATGACCTGGATTAGGACATAGGATACTTTTTAACCCGTTTGTACGTTTCCGTGGGATAATTTCCAACATCTACGCGGCCGAAGCCGGGGGCTAAAAAGCTAGTTATAAATAAATTAGTCTGGATCTGGAGCACAGGTTCTTCACCTCTCTCTCTCTCTACGGTCTTGTCGGATTGCTGTCCCATCGGACGATGAGAGCAAGGGATGAGAGAGTGCACCTGCGTCTGCGCACACACTTATGCACTTTAATATCTCTTGCGTCGATGGCTAGTCTCCGCTGAGATTGGTCGCTATTACCGAAATTCGATTTGGAGGGCTATATCTATACTCTGACTTTCCTCAGGCGATGCGCACGCCGGTGCGGTCCAGTTCGGGCGTGGCCTTGCTATTCAAGTACTACAATCAGCTGTATTTCATCGAGCGACGGTTCTTCCCGCCCGACCGGTCGCTTGGGGTGTACTTCGAGTGGTTCGATTCATTAACAGGTATGTTTGACTAGTTTACATAATACCATATTCCCTTTTTAACCCACAGTCCCAAGTCTCCCCAAATTAATCGGCGGTCTTCAAGGACAATCGAGGGTAAAAGAGAAAAAAAGTATAATATTAATATGCATATGGATTTTTATAGCGCCATCTATTATTCACACTAAGTATCAAAAACATTTAAATGATTGCAAGTGCTATCACAGATGGCGCAGCTTATTAATTTGTTTTTAGGCAACATCACACAGATGGCGTTAGTTGTCTGATTTTGAATACTGAGCAAAATAAAATAATTATGGACTTTGATTGAATTCTGTATAATAAATGTTATGTTAATTTTGGCAGGAGTCCCGTCTTGCCAGCGAACAGTGGCTTTCGAGAAAGCTTGTGTCTTGTTCAACATAGCTGGCATCTACACACAACTCGGCGCCAAACAGGTAAAAACTAAATGAAAATAACAATAGGTATTTTTAATTTAGAAGATACGTAGCAATAGTCATAGGTCATGTATCATTTCCAAAATAATTGCAACGTGAAACTGTGCGTCCTGATTTTACCAGAGGCAATGTTAACGTTAAAATATATGTTGGAATCTAACCACTTACATTTGGGCCGTCAAGCTTTAGGCAACTGGATAGCGTATCTCTTAAATAAACCCACATACTTAGGTATATTATAAATGCGAAAGTAATTATTTCTGCCTGTTACCTTTTCACTCCTTAACGACTGGATGTATTCTATGAAAGGCACACAGGTAGATCATGACCTGAGTTAGGATAAACGATACTTTTTATCCGGTAGTACGTTTCCGTGCTATAATTTTTTACCTACACGCAGACAAAACCGAAGGCAATAGCTAGTTTTACAATAAAGCCTACATTTCATGCTAACTTTTGGTCACAGGATCGTTCGACGTGCTCAGGCCTGGACGGCGGCGTGGAGGCGTGGCTGCGCGCGGCAGGCGCCTTGCGCTACGTGCTCGACAACTTCACTAACGCGCCTTCCGTCGACCTCGCCGCCGACACGCTGCTAGTACTCGCCGCGCTTATGACTGTAAGTGTTCATGCTGATATTTTAATATTTTGAAAAACTCTTTCAAAATCAAAAAGAGAATTGTAATTCCTGAGATGACAACAAGAAATTCAAAAATGGAACAGATATTTTATGAAACTCAGCCAAGTCTAACGTGTATTTTCTAGGTGATGAAATAGATCCTTGGTAGATTAATCTATTGATTTTTGTAGCTGTATATCGGACCAGAACTTCAGAGCAACTGCTTTTAGATTCAAAGAGAGAGTTCCGTTATTGCTGTTATAACGAATCATTGAACGATGTTTCCCAGGCACAAGCTCGCGAGTGCCTGTTCGAGAAGCTGCAGCTGCAGGCGGGCGAGGCGCGCGGCGAGCTGCGGCGCGCGCCCGAGCTGTGCCTCGACCTCGCGCACGAGGCCGCGCATCTCGCGCACACCTACCGGCAGCTCTATGATAAGGTAATACCTTTCAGGCGAAAGCGCCAGGGTAGCCCGCGAAATTAAAATTTTCTTACTTTTTTTTTCAATTTGCACATCAGTATTCGGTCGTTTTCTGGTCAAAATATGATTCACGACTGAAACTAATAAGTATTTACAGAATTATAATAATTTAAATCAATACAACTCTCTAAGTTCTTCTTTTCTCATGTAGACATGAACTAAGCGTACACCCGCGACTTCGTCCACATGAAATTATCTTGTTCCCCATTCTTGTTGGGTTATCAAATACCTACAAAAATAATTTTTCAGTTCCGACTGGTAGTTCCAGAGAAAAAAACTCTTCAGCTTTATTATTAGTATACAGATTCTGGCTTTGGGCCTTGAGTTTCAGTACCTAGCATTATTAAATTTCTATTTTGTTTTAGATGCAATCGGAGGGTGTTTTCAACTACGTGCCATACTCGTGGGTCTCATTAGTCCACGTCAAGACTGAGTTTTATAAAGGTATGTTCAGAACCGGTTCCTTCTAATGTTAGCCTGAATTTTTAAACATCTTGTTCATAATTTAATTGCCGTCGGTGTAGTGTATCTAATTATAATAATATGTGAACACTGTCAAGTACTGAGTTAGCTGCTGTCACTAATGTCATCTGTCAGTCACCACGAATGGCGGGAAATGGTTGAGAGTGAGATAGTGCCTGCACTGCTCGAAACACAACATTTAGGATTAATAAGTAACAAAGAGTTTTATAACATCCAAATCTGATCGCAGAACCGAGTTTATAAATGCATGTGGCTATTTTCTTCAGCGTTGGCGCACCAGTACTGTGCGACAGGTCTGCTGAACATGCCGGCGACGGCGCGGTCTCCCAGCCGCCTAGCATCTCTGTACGATGCTGACACACATCTCGATAATGGTAAGACGACGAAAGAAAGCCTGGGCTGTCAAGATAGGAATTAAATGTCGTGTTTAAGGCGGTGCTATATGTAAATTAGGCTGGAACTGAAGAAGTTTAAAACCTTTTTTCTCCATAACCCGTACCATAATAATCTTTAAAAAAAAAATATGTTAAACTACACAATAAAACACATGTCCCCTTCACTTAGAAAAAAATAAAAAATAATTTTAAATATCATTAACATACATGAAAAGTAACCCCTGTTTTAGAAATATAAAACCTTTTTTCTTCGAAACTATTAATCGCTAGGTTTTTTTATAGTCATCATGATATTACACAATACAATACCTAGGGAATCCTCGGCTTATTTTTTTAAATAACTTTTCTAATTACTTATAGTCATTATTTTTTACATAAATCGACACTCAATCGCGTGAGCAACCCCTCTGTCGCCTATTAATTTAGTGCGGGACGAGACGCAGTGCTGAACGGACCTGTACCACTTTTTCCCGCATTTTTTCGTTGGTGACAATACCATTAAAAAGTATTGTAAACAAATACCTACCTACTTATTTTGTTGATTTTAATAGTTTTTGTGTGTGTAAATATTAGAGTAGTTTTTAGTATATAGTTAGTAATACTACATAGGAAATATTTGTGTTAATATAAGTTTATTTATAAAATCAATATGGGTGACAAAAAAAGACGCACTAAGCGTAATTTGAAAATAAAATACAAGAGGAGAATAAAAAGAATGAAACGGTAAGTAATTTGAGTACCTATCTAACATTTTAACCATCAATCAAGCGTTTTGATAAAAATATATAGGTAGGTACGTATAAGTAATATGCGTACCTAAGCAGGTACCTACCTATCAGCTGCTTATATCTGCTACCTACCTATAGCTGCTACCTAGGTACCTTTCGTCGCCAGAACGAGTAACTATTTTCGTTTCGAATTTGCCAACGGAAATTCGTACGTGTTTAATGGCAACAAGGTATAGATTCCAAACGACCGGGCGGCATTACGACACGGCGGCACAGTAACGACATAACGAGCTATAGATTCGCATGCAGTGAATCTATAGCTTGTTACTATTAGACACGTACGAATTTACGTTGGCCGGAGTTTCGCTAGCTAATTTAATTTGACCCTGAATATGTGTCGCAGCTAACTAGTTTATCGTGTTTAGATATCTATACCCATCACGTCTGCGGAGTTTCGCTAGCTAATTTAATTTGACCCTGTATATGTGTCGCAGCTAACTAGTTTATCATATTTAGATATCGATACCTATCACGTCTGCGGAGTTTCGCTAGCTAATTTAATTTGAACCTGTATATGTGTCGCAGCTAACTAGTTCATCATGTTTAGATATCGATACCCATCACGTCTGTGGAGTTTCACTAGCTAATTTAATTTGACCCTGTATTATTACTCATCGCAATCAGATTGCTAATACAGGGTAATAATTAGGCCAGCCACATACAGTCGGGATTCCGTCCCGGAATTCCGTTTCGAAATATCGTTTCGGAATTTCGAAAGCAGCAAACCCATACAAAGTCACGCACAGACTACCATGCGTAATTTTGAATCGGAGAAAATTTCGAACGGAGGACTACTTGTACGTGTGTGATAGATCCTTGATCTTGCATGGATTTGCTGCATTCGAAAATTCCGAATCGATGTTTCGAAACGGAATTCCGATAGTATGTGGACTTTTTTTGTCCATCCTCTTTGGACCCCATGGATGTAACCTGCAGATTGCGACTCTCGGACTACAAGGGGTCGAAAAGTAACGAGGTTGGCGAGTTTCATAGGACCCTAAAGTTATAAGCAAATGAAATGACATATTTTAAAATTGGATTAACGTAACCCTTTTATAAGTAAACGTGGATGAACGTATACAATATAAGCTACAATATTTTTTAAAGCCATCAGTATTTCAACTGAATTTTATATTTTACTTTGTTTTAGGGGAACTGAAGAATTATCGATTGGTAGACGTATTGTAAACATCAGTCATTTTTTTAAATCACTCCAAGAAATATCAAGCCACGGACCATTGGACTGCGGTTTAAAGTCAATAGAAATCGTATCTGAACGTTTGACAGGTTTAATGAATAAATTAAAACTGAAATGTCTTTTATGTAACATGAGTTTTATAATAGAGGGAGACAACACCCCAGAAGCAACACATTAAACACATGTGCCGTAGCTGGGGCAATAGCAGCAGGATGTGGACATACGCAACTTCTGGAAATTACGTCAACTCTAGGACTTCCTGAGATCTCACAAAAATTATTCACCTTTCATATGGATATAGTAAACAAAACGTGGGAATCTGAAGCGTTAAGATCTTTGAACGAAGCTGCTGAAGAGGAAAGATGTGCTGCCGTTGAAGAGGGTAAAGTATGTAAATGCAAAGGGAATACCGATAATTGATGTCATTGCTGACGGATGTTGGGGAAAAAGATCATACAAGAAAAACTACTCCTCACTGTCAGGAGCAGCAGCCATACTTGGTAAACGTAGCAATAAAATATTGTTCATGGCTGTCAAAAATAAGTTCTGCTACATTTGCGCTAGAGCAGAAAATAAGGGAATCTCGACAAACAAATCATATTTGTTATAAAAACTATACAGGTAAATATTTTATGTGTTTTACATAAAAATCCTAGTAATATTGTAAGTGGAAACGTATTGCTGTTTGTTTGTTTTATAAATTAACTAAACGTAAATGGTTCGCCTTATTATTTTGAAATCAAACTAAATATCTATTATATAAAAATGGTAGAGGTAACCCATTAGAGAACTAAAGCCGCAATATAGGTTTTGTATACTGAAAGCTACATTATTATACTTTTTGTCTTCATTTACAGGACCATCTACCGGCATAGAGTCAACGATTATTGTCGAGGGATTTAAGAAAAGCATAGAAATGCACAATTTGATATATGGCAGAATTATATCAGATGGTGACGCCAACACATATTCAAAGCTTTTGCAAGAAAGGCCGTACGAAAATTTAACAATAGAAAAAATTGAATGCCGAAACCACTTGCTGAGGAATTTTTGCAACAAACTGCAGAGTTTTACAACAGACACGAAATTTCTAATACGGTTCATAAAACTCCTAACAAAGAAAAGAATATTAACCATGCGAAAAGTAGTAGTAACTGCAATTGCAAAATACAAGCATACTGATAATGCAATGCAACTCCATGCTGATATAATGCTTGCTGCAGAACATGCTTTTAGCCAACATACCACGTGCAAAGGATACTTTTGTGGCAAACTAGGCGAAATTGAAGATATTGACAAAGACTTTCATACAAACACTCTGTGCCAAAAAATAAAATTAATATTATCACAGCTAGCGGCACACTCACACATTTTTTGCACGATGTCGACAGTAACTCTGTAGAGAGATATCATAGCGTTGTTGCTAAATTCATAGGTGGCAAAAGGATAAACTTTGCTCAAAAATATCAATATCAGATGAGATGTAATACTGCGGCTCTATCATTTAACACAAGAAAACCTTTGAGCATCTTGCATAAATGTATTGTAGGTAGAAGTCCAAAAGGACAAATATGTACATAAATTTGAAATGAACAGAATACAGCGACAGATAAGACCTAAAAAATATACAAAGAAGAAAAGAAGAACATTTGAAAATCAAAACGCCTCTTCCATCAATTATGGACAGGATTGCGCGAAACCCGATATGTCAAAGGAAATGCTAGAGTAATCGAAAAGAATATTTTTGAAAAATTTAGAGAAGAATGAAAATGAAAGAATAAGAATTGAAACAGGTACAATACTTCAAAGTGAGTCAAGTGAATGGCTCGAACTAAGAAGAAATTAACTGACGGCTTCAAATTTCGGTAACGTAATTAAAAAACGCAATGACATCAGTTGTGCTAATATGGTGAAGAATTTAATTTATAAAAACCTAATAGATCACGTCAAATCAGTCAAACATGGGCTAGAAAATGAAAGTATTGCTAAAACTCAATTAGAAAAAGAATGAATAATTGATTAGGCCTGCCACATACAGTCGTAATTCCGTTTCGAAATATCATTTCGGAATTTCGAAAGCAGCAAAGCCATACAAAATAAACGAAGAACTACTGTACGTGTGTGATACATCCTTGATTTTGTATGGATTTACTGCCTTCGAAAATTCCGAATCGATATTTCGGAACGGAATTCCGAAACGGAATTCAGTCTGTGTATGTGGCCGGCCTTATTGAACTAATAAGTTCCGGGCCCACGACCGCTTGTGACTTATAATAAGAGGTCACGGGTCGTATGGGGCCCACAAACCATATGGGACGCATTGTGGTTCATGGAGCCCATGAACCTAATATGGCATTTGAGCTTCGTGCAAGCATATGGCCGGCAGATTTGTGTATTGCTCAGATTTTCCACTTGATTTATTTTGCGTTTTTTTTTTTTAATATTTGATGTACTTAAAACAACTACCAGTAGTACTTTTAGGTACAAACTTATTCACTTTTATTTATGAGCGAAGTCGCAGGGAAAGCTAATAATAATAACTGTCTATATTCTGCCGCCCATTTTCTGTTTTAGTAATATTACAATGAGTTCTTAGTCATTAAAAAAATATATTTTCTAAAAATATAATAATTTACACAAGTGTTGTATTTGTTTTTCTACATACAAGGTTTTACCTAAAAATGTTCTGCACCACTGCACTGAAATATGCAACAGGCTACCTATGCGTGCGTCGCGCGTCATGGCTCTGTGGCAGTCAGCGGTGCAAAATAGAATATTAGTGATCGCTTCGCGCGTAATTATAATGAGGGGGTGCGCGGGGTATTCTCGGCGGTAACGCCCATTTGAGCGAGGTCAACGGCATAATGCCAAGCCTTAACAGGTACCTACTGCTACTGTTTTTCTCATGCTGAAGCATCCTGCATCGCACTAGCAATGTTTAAACGTAATAATCTTATGCGACAAACACCGCTGAGCCTTTGCTGAGCATTAATATACCAAGTATGTACTGCTTACCTGTCAGGATGTCAGATTTTGTCTTTACGCTTGAATTACACGTCACGTAGTCACGTACTTGTATATAAAACCACAAAACTGAGCTAACTGAAGATAGACATTGTTTTAGTTTAGAAGTGTCTTATTAATTTATCTTGTTTTACTTTCAGGCTCGTCCATATCCCCGACGCTCAAGGACGCGGACGTGGACTGGATAGCGCTGGGTCGCGCTCACCTCGCGGAGGCGCTCACACTGTACGAAGAGGCACTCAGGCTGCAGAGGATGTGTCGGTTAGTCCACAATTTACATAGTAGCAATGTGTCCTGTTGGCTGTACGTCACAGTAGATGGACGCTATTGATGGCGCCTATCTTGTAGCCGAATTCTGGGCCAACTGCATATACAAGGTGTAACGTAAAATGCGCAAAACCTGAAAATAGTTTGATCAGAATAACGAGTAGAATCAAGTGAACCACTTTTTAATATAGGTCACATTTTTCAAATAATCTTCATTAAAAACGTTGCCGTGTCTATTTATTAATAGGTCAAGCCATCACATGCGCAAACCCGCCAAAACAGGTAAACAAACACAAATTGTTGTCGACCAATTTAAATTTTCGCATACGCGGGATAGTAATAGCTTTTATTTCAATGCAAGTACGAATCATCCATACAATACCATGAAAAAGACAATTTGAAGTAAACAATAATGCTACCTATCTTTTTTAACTTAAACGTAACCTAAGGGTGAGAAAGAGAAATGGCGATCTGCACGGAGAGGCGGGACGTGCAAAATACGTGACAGTGGCCATGTTTACTTCAGTCTCAGCGCCGCCGGCACATGCGTCACAGATGTATTGTTTTATCCCGTTACCCGGCGGCGCGTGCGCGCGAATTTCGTGACTACTTATGGCGTTTTTGTACACAAACATTCAATATTGTGAAATGGTGAGAATGTTGGCGCGTTGTAATGACAACGTTAATTTGGCAGTGCGACGGTTTCGAGAAGAGTTTGGAGTATCTGTATACACCGTTGGATTTTTTTGTGGGGTCGAGTAAAAGCGCTAGTGTATGACGATGGAAATAGACCAACTTATGTGTTAGCGTTTCAACAAGTGAAAAGTGACACTCAAGTGCTCGAATCGCTGAAAAATAACTTGAGAAGGCGGGCTGTGTTGTGTATTAAACAAAATGTTAGACATTTTTAATCTTTGCTATCGCAACGAGGGGACCTGTAAGTAGAGATACCTAATTATCTACTTAATTAACTGCAAATAAGTTGATTACGTGCCAATTATTTGTAAATACAGTGATTTAAACACGCCAACATTACTTACGTAGCACCTACTTAGGTACCTACTTAATCAGCACGTCATAGTTACTGTAGGTAAAAAGGTAATTAGCTATTACTACAGTAGTCTTTGCTATTTAGTCTGAAAATGTGGGTTACCTAATGTTGCCAGTGCAAAGCTTGGAAAAGTGTGATGGAAACATTTAAATCACTGTTCAAAGATAACCTAAGTTCTTTATGACCGTAGATAGTAAATAATAATGGTAGCGCGGGCGCGGCGTAGCGGGCCGGTGTCGACTCCTCCTCCGATTGAGCGTCGTCGCAGACGCAAGAAACGATCAGAATTGCCAGCAAAACTAAAACAGCACATAAAACCTTTACAATTTCTTTAATGATTTTTTTTCTCTCTGAAATAGGTCAATTGAATTAAAAATCAGTTGGGGTGTCTGAGGTTTTGCGCATTTTACGTTACACGCTGTATATTGCTATCGAAACATTATGAAGAAAAATAACAATAGCTGGCACACCAGACAGTGATATACACTAGACAGTCAGTGATTAAAGATAATAGGTTGTCTGGAAAATGAAGTTGAGTTTAGCCGACTTTAGTGAGAAGTACGCGACCTACTCGTACTAGACAGTAGTGAAACTGACAGCGAGTTAAGTACAGAAACCATACATCTACAGACCGTTCACAGTTATTGTATCTCGGACAGCAGCAATCTACCAGCAATCTTATTATAACGAGAATAAAGATCACTTTGATTTTGACAGACTTGTGTGTGGTAGCAACCCAACAGCGACCCCTTATTGTAATGAAAATAAAAATCATTGTCATTTTGACAGTGATGCAAGATCAGAGGTAACGTAATTGTGAAGGGTCTGTAGATGCCATCTGCTTTTATCTGGATATAGTTTCAGTTTACAGGCTCCATCCTGTACAGTTGTGTCCCATATAAAACCTAGTCGTCTTGGTGCCCTTCATATTCCATATCCACTACTGTTCTTTAAAGAACGTACTTGAGAGCTCGACTTTATTTACTTATTTAACTATTTGTGTACAGACAAATAAACAGACAAGAAGAAAGATTGATTGAAGATGATTTGTAATCTATTAGGTATGATAAATTTCGTAACAACGCCATCTACCCACATCATTTCTTAATTAAAACTCCTTAACCCTAACCTTGCGGAAACAACTAACAGATGTCGCCACTGTTACAGTGAGCTGCGTGGCAAGGAGGCGCTCTCGCTGGTGGTGCGCGCGCAGGCGGAGCGCGCCGCGCGGGAGGGGGCCGCGCACCACGATCACGACGCCAACGACTTCAACGATCTGATCGACGCGCCTAATGTACAGCGTGAGTACAGTTTTTTTTTTTTCATTTAGTTTTTTTTAGTTTGGCTATTTATGTATGATGACTATAATAGTAATTCTGTGGACAATTTCAATTTTAAACATTTTTCTTATCAGTAACTGATTGACATTATCACATTTCGTTAAATATTGACATTACCTACTTATTGCATTTTATTAAAATACATTAAAAAAAAACAGATTGATACTACTGAATTATTATTAATTAATTTACTTCATTGGCAAAAGCCTCCAAAAAAATTATATTTGTACGCCAAATGGCAAAACATAGAGAAACTACAATTTAACACTTTGTAACATCTTGAACACTGTTTTTAACCTATGTTTACAAATAAAGACTATTGATTGATTGATTGATTTATGTACACATAAAAGTTTACCATTATCTTCTGTATATAATATATCTTAAGTAGGTACTATAGGTAACAATAGCCCCGGACTCACATACGTAGTAGCTAGTTACAGGTTAACCAGCATTCTCAGAAATAAGTGATAACACATAAAAATCGTGGCTCTAGAAAAACATGATTTTTTAAAGATTTCAAATACAATTGTATGGCTAAAATAGCTAAGGGTTCAACTAGTGAAACTGTCGATCGTCGTCGTCTGCTGGTCTCATTTTCTATCGAACGATGAAATTGATCGCTGTTGCTCTAGTGGTACCACGCTATTTTAGGGATTATACGGTAAGCCACCAGTGGCTATATGGGTATAACTATAATTGGGTATTTTGCGCGCTTAAATAATATGAAATCTTTTTTCAATGGTAAACTACATATTTATCGAGAGTCCGCAAAGTAGCATGAACTAACTTTTTTTTTTCAATACAAATTGGCTCCACTATTTTAGCTTATAATCCTTTTCTCCGTTTGATCCACAGCTTCATCAAAATTCCAACTAGCCTTAACACAGCCGGACTTCGCTCAGCACAGAGTTGAAGACTTATTCAAGTCTCTAGGACCAATCGCCATATTCTCCGCCAAACGCCACTGGAGCGCGCCCCGCCTCGTCCAACTGCAGAAGTACAGGGACGGATCCCGACGCATCCAGAGACCACGAAACGGAAACACCGAAGAATACGAAGAAACCAGAAACGGAAAACACAGGAGCGACAAACGAGACCGATCGGAAGACAACAGCACTTACTACAACCAAATAATTAGGAGCGACGAGAAATATTCCAACGAATATGAGAAAAAGAAGCTTCATAGGGTCACAAAACAAAATGGAGTATACATAAATAGCTATAATAATAATAATTACGAATATCATCCGAAAGTCTTGGATTATGATGACTCTCAGAATGAGTATAAGACTAAAGTGGAGGGGAAGAATGAGAATGGAGTGAAGGAGTGTAACGGTAAAGTGAAGAATGGGAGGAGAAAGGATCCTTTGAGGAGGGCGGCGAGCGAATACAATGTGTCGAACGCGAAGACTGAGGATGAAGGCTTCGGGTTCTCTGTGAGAGGAGATGCGCCGGTTGTTATAGCAGGGGTTGAGCCTAACTCTTTGGCTGATGTAAGTATTATTATTTTTATGACATTTGCATAGCGAACAGCTCGGAGAATGAATCCTAAGGCTTGCAAAGCCGACCCGAAGCAATTACTACATGTAATCGATTGTGCCGCCCAGCTCTACAGCTGGGCATAGTTGTTTGTAACCCGCCCGTGCTACATAGCTGTTCGGGTCGGCACATTCGATTTGGCAGTATTTGTTGAACAAAAATGCCCACCCAAACCCGAGGCAATGACTACTTACTTATATTCGATTTTTCAGCGCGGCTGTGACTATTAACTAACTAATAACTTAAACTAACAATCTTAACTTAGATTACCTACTTTAATGTCGGAAGTCAGTGTCTCTGGTCTGTATTTTAGTTTTTTGCCACCGAGTTCCGAAATTAAAGTTATTTTTCACTTTGTAGTGTTTATTGGGAAGACGGTTGTTTTTTGTTTGTAAAAAAATTTGTGATCTTCATCGTCAGTGCCACTTCACCAAATAGTACTTTCCGAGAGCAAAATGAACGAGTTACTCTAAAAAATACCCAAATTTCTATAACACCTATAACATATGAGGATTTCCTTCGATTTCTATAGGATCCACTCATCAGATTCTGACTTGGTGACAATGGGACCACCTCAAGAGCATACCCTTTCAAACAAAACAAGAATTTTCAAAATCGGTCCACATTCGACGGAGAAATCGGTGAACATACATAAAAAAATACATACAGTCGAACATAGAAACTCCTCCTTTTTGGAAGTCGGTTAAAAACCGCATAAATGAAAAACGCTTCCTAAATAAACTCTTAAATGCCTCATTCCAGATCGGTGGCATGCGTGAAGGCGACTTTATAATCTGCATCGGTGACACAGACGTGAAGTGGAGCTCACACGATGAGGTGGTGCGACTCATACAACAGGCTGGAGACACACTCACTATGAAGCTAGCCACGCCGATGGATAAGAGCTGTATAAAGGTGCGTATTACGTATACAAAGCCTTCGACTGATCTTATAATAATAATTATGACCTTATGAAGCTAGCAACGAATAGACTTACGACAACGTCTTTTGATGAGTATGCAATCCATTTTTTACCACAAACGTGACCCGCAGAGTCGACCAAAGAAAAGGAACAGAATCTTTACCTGGGTATACTAAGCCATATATTACACTTACTACATACCGCTATGGTGACTAATAACCTCGCAAGCTATGTGAATATAGTACTGCAAACATTGCAGCGCCCAATGGTGTACGAGGTAATGCACAACAGCATAACATCTTATTTTTACCCTTTCTAGGCGTCACCAGAAACTCCACGGCAGTCCAACTCGAACCAAGGCTCGGTATCAGCTGCGTCCACAGCTTCCAGTGGCTCCACAGCTGTAACCGCGCGGTCCTCGGCCCGACGGGCGCCATCTTGGAATCCCTTCCGACGTCACACGACCAGAGACAACAGCTCACACCGCGGCTCACACACAAGCAATATTATATTCAGATAAACGGTGTATAATTTTGAAATAGCGCCATCTAGTGGACGGCTTTTGAAAGTTACAACGCCATCTGCTATTTTATTTTACGCGATTTCGTGGTTATATTATGATGCCATCTAGCGGACGTTTCGTTAAAATTAAAACGAATCTGATGTGTGGCTAAAATTGTATTCGATGGGTGACAATTGGTTCATAATTATTTTGTTGCAATGTTTGCGATTAGTAATTAAAGTTAAACATTTCACTGGTCATAGTTAGAAGAACATCAATACTGTTAAATATTATGATGTTCAATGGTTTATGATTAAGCTTGCAGCACTAATCACTAAATGCGTTCAGCGCTGAATGTAATTCTATCATCATTTTATCTATCTCTGCCAACTTCAAACGATTGACAGTAATGAAAAGATATTATAAATACGTTTACCGCTAAATGCATTGAATGATTTTGTAGTGCAAGCGCGCCTAAACTTCGCATATACGCAATCGAGTCACAAAATAAAAACTGGTCTTTAAAACAAGCAGAAGCGCCATCTATATTTATTAAGTCGGAAACATTAATCTATCAATAAGTTTACTAAGCTAAATTTTAAACCAACGCCATCTATTATCGGTTTCTTGTACTACTTTATAGATTATATTCTTCTGGTGTGTGTGGTTGCAGAATTATTTACGTTACTTCGGGCAGGGCGACATTTTCTGCTATTATATTTAGGTTCCTAAATATATAGTTAGATATGGGGACCTTACATCGGCTATGATACTCCAAAGTTATTCTTTTATTATGTTATAAGTTTTCAACTTGGCAAGGGGCTTATTTTCTTTCGCAACATAATGGTCATTTACCCACTGATTTTTATTCATCATTACTTTTACTTCAAATAAAATGTCAGATTGTTTTCTCCATCATTTTTGGGTTTGTTTGCCCAGTTAGCTTCAAGTCGTCTTTCTTACTAAAGTTTTAGCCTAAACTATTAAATGAGCAATAGTTGTAGGTTTATATAATTATTATTTGAAATATTTTTAATCACGTTCTGGAAAACGGCTCTAACGATTTCGATGAAAGTTGCAATATGGGGTTTACGGGGGCGAAAAATCGTTTTAGCGAGGTCTCATTTCTGGAAAAAAAAATCGTATTCTCTATTTTCACCCGAGCAAAGGTCGGTCGGCCATATAATACCTATGGTAAAATGCAATTAATTACATAAAAATATACACTGTCAAAAAATTACCTCAATATGTAGGTCAATTCATTTTTGCCTTGTACTTACTTTCATTATTTTTGCAGGTATTTATTTTATTTTCATTATCTATACCAACTTAGTTAACACCTATAAAACTGGAATATTAACTTTTTAAATCCTTGTAAATTGGAACTGTAGAAAGAATTAATTTGTTATAAAATATTTGGTATACTTACTTAATATACCTACCGTAGTCGGTATCACAATGCCTACTGATGTACTGTCACATCTTTAAATCTCAAAAAGACGTGAGCAGTCGCATAAAACGTCGACATTTTGAAAAAAATCGATAACTATTCCTATTTCAAAACTTAATCACCTGTAAAACCAGGTACATGGGTACCTTTAAAAAAACATTTTTGAGATAGAAATCAATTTGAGAAAGTAACCTTTAAGTACAGGCACTTCCATTTTAATGTTTTGGTATTTAAACTTGCTATTTTTGTACATTACTAAAAGGGGCTACAAAACAGGTATTACGACTGATTGGAAAAAAAATGTATATTTTGTTAAACAAATAACTAAGTATGTATATTCGTAGTAAATAGAGAATATTATTATGTCACAATTATTTTAGATATGCGTGTAATTACAGTATTTTTAGTTATTACTTACAATAAATAATATAAATTACTTTTAATATTTTGGATGTGATCGATTATAAAGTAAAACAAAAACTTATAAAAACATTGATCGCGTCCAAAACGTAAAATTTTAGATTGATTATAACAATTTAAAATTATTTTATTCGGTTATTTTAGTTTGTTGTATAATATTATAGAGTAAAAATGTATATCATTGTATAAACTCGTATAAGATAAAATGTATAAAATTGTTGTGGTTAATTTTGAACAATAAAGGTTATATAAAGGCTAATTCGTGTTTCAATATCTCCGCTCTTTTTTTCCAGACAAAGCAAAACATCTGTGCAACAAGCGAGCGGAGTAGCGGCAGCGGCCGGTGAGCACTTCATCCAAGTTGGTCGCGGTTACTTGGATATTTACCTTTAGGTCCCCAAAATAGGAATTATTTGAGGTTCATAAGAAGAGGCGCATTCATGTATTAGAGTGTTCTATAATATATTTTTTTATTCGGCATTATTGTCCTACTGCTAGGCACAGGTCTCCCCACCACCACATAATATGACGAGTAAAAGCAATTCCGATATCCTATTTACCAAAGGCATTCAATTATTTACTTAACAATAGACGGAATAGCGAACAATATCGTAATCCAATACATTTGTCCTAGTGGGCAAAAGTCGCTCAGTTTAGTGTGGGCATCGATACCACACATATGCTGTGCACTTACGCCTGCATGTCAAGTCCCATTCACATTGGCATCTGGACTGAGGGCCAATTTTTTTTAATTCTTGCGAAACAAATTGAGACTTATAGGGAAATTAGTTTATAATAGTAAAAACTTAATAGTCCAGTCATATTATGCAAGTTATGGTAAAACAACTGGACAGTATTTCGATAAATACCGAGACATTTCTTCTGATAGCCGCTCTTGCACTCGTATTTATAAACAAGCAATTACTTGTTGTTAAGTAATTTCATAATGAAGTCATTACTATAGGATTAAACTAGCGTGTCACTGACTCTGGCAGGGCCACCATCAGGGATTTTAATTTTGAAAACGCAAAAAATTTGTCGCTAATTAGTCGCCAAATATCAGAATTAGTCGGTCACTGGTTCAAAAGATATAAGAGTTTATAGGTGGCCTTGCTGGAGAGACTCTCCCCAGCAGGGCCAAATTTATATCTCAAAAACTAGGGCACCTAGCGAAGATCTGTTTTCTCCCATATTTAGTCGCCAATTATTCGGAATTAGTCGCCAAATATCAGAATTAGTCGGTCACAGGTTCAAATGATATAAGGGTTTATAGGTGGCCCTGCTGGAGAGTCTCCCCAGCAGGGCCACATTTATATCTCAAAAACTAGGACACCTAGCGAAGATCTGTTTTCTCCCATATTTAGTCGCCAATTAGTCGGAATCAGTCGCCAAGTTACAGATTTAGTCGGGTCTTAGTTTAGGAGATATAATGAGTTCAATTAGTAAGGTATAGTCCAAAAGCTAGATCGAAGAGTTCACGAAAAATTACCAAGAAAAAATATTTCTATTAATATGTGTAATATACTTTAAAGGCCTATTCAAACCTAAGCGGTATTCGCTGCCGCTATGGGTAGAGGTAATACCGCGCGGGTTTCGCTTAGGTATTTCGTATTATGTTTCGCGGCAAAAGCGGTACAGATGAATGAACAGTAATATTACCGCGCACCCACTCGGTTTTCTCTACCGCAGACGGTAGCGAATACCGCTTAGGTTTGAATAGGCCTTTAGTTTTATCGGTCTAAAGTCTTTAGAAATGTCCGATAGAGATAAATTCTCAATTAAATTCATGTTTTTGTTTTTAATTACTAGTTTAGAGTGGCTTAAACTTCTTTGAAAACATTAAACCTTGCTCTTGGTCTATTTGGTGTCAAGATGTACAGTCGCATGCAACTGTTTTACCAGTTTACAATGTTAACCTCTAATTAACGTTAGTATAATAAAAAAATATCGTTCCTTGAGTAAAATGTTTAAAATACTAAAACGTTGAAAACGTATTGTCAATTGTAATCAAATTTTATTTTATAAAAATGAATTTTCAAAAAGATCGTTTGATTTGTTTATAAGTAATGAATACAGCTTTCCTATGGTGGGTTGAAATTATAGACTAAGTTTATATTTATTTAATTCGAAACAAACATTCCTCCATAAGACGTCATAGATACTATCTAGAAAATACATAAAGTATTTTGTACTCGCTTGTACCACTGTATGGGGAAATTGAATTCTTTAATATCTTTTTAATTACACAGCGACTAAATCTGTAACTTGGCGACTGATTCTGACTAATTGGCGACTAAATATGGGAGCAAACAGATCTTCGCTAGGTATCCTAGTTTTTGAGATATAAATGTGGCCCTGCTGGGGAGACTCTCCAGCAGGGCCACCTATAAACCCTTATATCTTTTGAACCAGTGACCGACTAATTCTGATATTTGGCGACTAATTCCGACTAATTGGCGACTAAATATGGGAGAAAACAGATCTTCGCTAGGTGCCCTAGTTTTTGAGATATAAATTTGGCCCTGCTAGGGAGAGTCTCTCCAGCAGGGCCACCTATAAACCCTTATATCTTTTGAACCAGTGACCGACTAATTCTGTTATTTGGCGACTAATTAGCGACTAATTTTTTGCGTTTTCAAAATTAAAATCCCTGATGGTGGCCCTGCCAGAGTCAGGGACACATGCTATGGGTACCTACGCCTGCATGTCAAGTCCCATTCACATTGGCATCTGGACTGAGGGCCCATTTTTTAATTCTTGCGAAACAAATCGAGACTTATAGGGAAATTAGTTTATAATAGTAAAAACTTAATAGTCCAGTCATATTATGCAAGTTATGGTAAAACAACTTTACTGTATTTTGATAAATACCGAGACATTTCTTCTGATAGCCGCTCTTGCACTCGTATTTATAAACAAGCAATTACTTGTTGTTAAGTAATTTCATAATGAAGTCATTACTATAGGATTAAACTAGCTATGTGTAAGTGGGCACGCCCTATATACCTCGAGGCTTTTATTTAGGTATAAAGTTCTGTTTACTTTATTAGTTTTGTATTTTTATTTCTGCTCGAGTATAGTTTTAGTTTTTTTTTTGTTGGTGTGCTAAGGCGTGTGCTAAATGACTCATGTCAAATAATTTAATTTAATGTTTTGTGTTGCGTAATGTACTTAAATTATTTTGCGTATAGAATCCATTTTTTTTTTTTTTAACGGACCAGACCACTGTGTTGCTGGGGAGTTTGTTGCGCCACTTCTTCCCAATTAAAGCACTAAGAAGTGATGAAGAGCAGGTGTTTTGAGGGACTGTCTTATGTAATTATGACGTTCGAAAAGCGATGATTCTCAACCTAGTTTGAATAAATGACTTTTGATTTTTATTTTGAAATAAAAACACAGGCTTCACATAATTCTTTATAAAAACAAAACAAAAACTATAAACTCAACATACCTATTTCTACTTCCTTTGTAACTATCACAAAAATTACGTACAGTACGACACAACTTAGTTGTAACATCGGCAAAATTCGTAAAACCGACCACCATCCGAACTGAGTGCGCCTTCAGTCACCAATTTTTATTACAGCTTTAAGTGAAAATGATCTTTACGCAAACGCAATAACTTGTAGTTCTATAAAAAAAAAGCGCAAAAAAAAAATTCAAAAGCGCATGACGAGGCAAGCTAACCATTTAATTTTAAGAGCACCGAGAACAAACTACGGTAGAAAAACTCGTTGTGTATGAGGGGGCTCAACTCTATACCTAAAGTAATTAGGGAATCAAAATCACTTCCAAATTTTAAAAGGCTATTAAAGCACCATGTTCTGAATAGTGTTTAAATTGTAAGTTTTTACTGTATTTTAATTTTAGTTTTATAATCATGCAAAACCATCGCTTATTTTTACCTAAATTATTATGTTTTCCTCATAGAAGTGAATAATTGTATTCTTTTTGAGTGAAATAATTACCAAATACATTCATAAAATTAAAATGAATGAATACAAATGCTACATCTACGTTGTGTCGTACTCTACTAAAACTTATTCTACATTGATCATAGAACTTTAATTAAAAAAAAAAAAAACATAAAAAATTGATTTGAGAAAAGAAATTTTCTTTTCTCAAATCAATTATTTATTAACATTGTAGGCTCAGATAAATTAATTTTTAAGGCGAAAGCGTCAGGGTAACCCGCGAAATTCAAATTTTCTTACGTTTTTTGCAATTTACAAGTCAGTATTAGGTTGTACGTTGATCAAAATGTAATTCGCGGTTGTAACAAGTATGTATTTACATAATTATAATAATTAAAGTGATCAATATAACTCTTTAAGACCAGGTAATCCTAATGAATGACTATTCGTGAAATCTTGACATTTGTGAATTATACTAACTTAAGGAGTTGTATTACTGATTCTATTGTATATAATTCTGTAAATACATATTTGTTACGGACGCGAATCATACTTTATTCAACATACAACTTAATACTGACTTGCAAATTGCAAAAAATGTAAGAAAATTTGAAATTCGCGGGTTACCCTGACGCGTCCTCTTAAGCAAATTGACACCCTACCTAAATATTCCTGGTCATAGCCAACTATCAACGAATTACAGTTATGATTAGTTATGATTATCTGCCTGCCTTTTCCCAACTATGTTGGGGTCAGCTTCCAGTTTAACCAGATGGAGCTGAATACCAGTGTTTTACATGGAGACCTCCACAACCCAGTTACTGGGTAACACACTAACCCTTGGTAAGACTGGTTGTCAGGCTACCGGGCTTCTGACGACCCGTAACGACTGTCAAAGATCTACGAATGACAGCCTGAACCAACGGCTTAACGTGCTTTCCGAGGCACGGAGGGGTTTTGGAATGTAAAGATGGTCACCCATCCACGGGCCGACCGCGGTTCTGTCTAAGATCTTTGACAGTAGTTACTGATCAGTAACGACTGTCAAAGATCTACGAATGACAGCCGGGATCAACAGCTCATATGGTCACCCATCCACGGACCAACCGCGGCAAGCGTAACTTAACCTGATCGATCGACCCGAGCGGCTGTTATTACTTAGCCACAAGCTATGATTTCAATATACGGACTATTTAAATTGGTAGTCAATTTGCATTTCTCTCAATTAACAAAACATTACCAAAGTCAAAAAGAAGGACTTTTTGACTTTGCCGCATTCAAGACACTTAGGAACTAAAACAAAGAATTTCTCTGACAACCGTTATCTGTCATCAAAATATTTTTCCAAAAGCTTTTTTGACTCATCATAAACGCCGAAAAATACGAATCCTCCGATCATGAAGGCGGTCATCCTCGGCATTACTCCGGCGAACAGGCCTTTAAGGCCTGACTCGACGTAGATGTTCGTCAAGACAGGTCTGATGCGTAGTTTGCGCGTTACTGTGTATTCTTCGGCCAACATGATGCGTGTTTTGGCGAGGTCTAGAGGCGTTGTGACTGCGGCCGCGAAGCCACCAGCTATTGAACCGCAGAGGGCACTCTGTAACAAGAAATATTTTGTGAGCTGTCGTTTGTCTTAGAGAACTTGTTTATTTATAACACACTAGCTCACCCGACAAACGTTGTCCTCTCAAAATTTCAACAATTCATACAAAATTCCCATAGAAATTGCACTTTAAGTTTTTCCGAATTTTCCAATTCTCCCGGCAACTTTTCAAACATTTTCTTTCATATAAACCTTGTCCAGACAGTTACAAACACAAGAAAAAAAGGATTAGCTAAATAGGTGCAGCCGTTCTGAAGTGATGCGCGTACATATGTACAGACGTTAGCACATCAAGCTACTACAATCTGTCAAATTTCTTTAATAGATTTTCAACTTTATCGCTAAAGCATTAGATTCAAGGTTGATTGGGAAAATTTGACAGTTTCGGGTAGCTTGACCTGCTAGCGTCTGTACATTCGGGGGTTGATTTTTTTTATACAGGGTTATTTGTAAAACACCAGCAACCTCTTAAGGGGTCATTGTACTCATCATTATGAACAACTTTTACTATGGGACCAAACCTGAAATCGCGAAAAAAAAATCAGCCGTTCAGTACATTTTGACGAATTATGCGAACATAAATGTACTGAACAGCTGATTTTTTTTTCGCGATTTCAGGTTTGGTAGTAAAAGTTGTTCATAATGATGAGTACAATGACCCCTTAAGAGGTTGCTGGTGTTTTACAAATAACCCTGTATAGAAGATTAGCTAACCTGTCAGACGTTTAGAATTCGATTTTTCGGCTGTTCCTTTGGGTTTTGTTTTTCTAAACCACCCCAGTAAAGAGAACCAACCAAAAAATTGGTTGTCTGTAAAGTCGGTTTACGGACGATAATTTTACGTGATGACACTATCTCTATCGCTCCGCGCTCTCGCTCGCACGCTCGGTTCAGGCGGAACGTGACAATGAGTCATGCTTTTTCGTGCGTGCAGCCGGCGTTCATCGATTTATAAGACATTATCACGTCAAAAAAAAATGTAATCGGTCCAGCCATTTTCGCGTTTTTGCGAAGCCTCCTCTTTCACCTCTTCCTGTCCAGAGCTGTGAAGTACGAATCATTATTAAAGGAGTCCAGCTCATCCCACCATGTCCGTCTGGGCCTGGCGCGATGTCGTTTGCCATTAAGCGCTTCGTAAGTTGGCCCATTGATTGTCTGACATGCGGCAAATGTGTCCAGAACAATTCCATATAAGCATGGCAGCTTTCCATCATCGGTTATTTAGTGATGGAACGAATCGTTGTATTCTTCTGATGTCACATGTCCTTGAATTTTGATTCTAGTTTTCCGCACGTTATAAATTCACCTTCTCCAGAACAGTGGTGATTAAAAAAATACTAGAAAGTATGTTTGTCCGTCTGGTCTCAAACATCTACGGCCATATTACTAATAAGGTTTATCTTTAGAGCCAGGTTTAAACCATCGAGCCATTTCTTTATTCTGAACGAAAAAACTAACGTTAAACCCGAGTCTAAGCTGTCAATTTTGTATTAAAAACTTTATGTTTGTGGAAATAAAGTTCGAAACACAATAACCGGCTCGGAGGTTTGGATTTGGATTAAAAATAGAACTCGTTTTCTGATGAGACGGCTATGGTTCTAACCTGGACTCGAGACCGTTACAAATAGACCAATTTATTCTATGCTCAACACAAATATGTAAGGTTTGTTTTCTCCTGACCTCAAAAGAGCTAATCTCTCCATTATTATATTTCCTGAAGGTCGTCTTGAGCAGCTCCCAGATCGGCAGCTCGATGAAGCTGAAGGGCAGATCTCTCATCACTGTGGAGGAGAAGCCCCGATATACGCCGCGGAAGAACCCCTCGGTTTTGTAAGCCTGGAAACACCATGATAATAGGGTTTAAAAAATATTTTTTTAATTCTAAATCAAAATTCATTTATTCAAACTAGTCTGAGGATCAGCACTTTTCGAACGTCAAAATTACATAAGACAGTCCCCCAAAACACCCGCCCTTCACCACTTCCTAGTGCTTTAGCTGAGGAGAAGTGGCGCAACAAACTCCCCAGCAGCACAGCTAAGCAGCTGTCTATTCAGTTAAAAAGAATTGATTCTATACGCAAAATAATTTAGGTACATCACGCAGCACAAAACTTTAAATTTAATTGTTTACCATAAGTCAGCTAACACACGCCAATATACCAACGAAAAAAATCGAAAACTATACTCAAGCACAAATAAAAATACAAAACTAAAAAAGTAAACAGAACTTTATAATTAAATAAAAGCTTCCAGCCATATAGGGCGTCCCCACTTACATATCTATCTATATGTAGCCGTAACTCGAAGTAATTCTTAAACGCGACTTGTTATAGGAGTAAGTTGGCAAAAATTGTGACTTGACGAAAAGGCGTCATGCGACTGTTGATCCCATGTTCTTAATACAAAAAAAAAAACTTTTGACACTTGAAACTTGAGACCATACTATATGGCTCTGATGTCAAAATCAATCTGCCTAGCCTTTTCCAACTATGTTGGGGTCGGCTTCCAGTCTAAGCGGATGCAGCTGAATACCAGTATTTTACATGGAGAGACTGCCTATCTGACCTCCACAACCCAGTTATTGGGTAATACGATACCCCCTTGGTAAGACTAGTTGTCAGACTTACTGACAACCCGTAATGACTGCCAAAGATCCACGAATGACAGCAGGGACCAACGGCTAATCGTGCTTTCCGAGACACGGAGGAGTCTCGGTATGTACAGATGGTTACCCATCTACGGACCAACCCCGGCAAGCGTAGCTTAACCTGATGGATGGACCCTTGCCGCTGAGCTTGCTAGATGGCTCTGATGTATTAATACATAATATCCAGCGAATGGAACTTCGTTCCAACCTGCACCCAAATTGGGTGCTTTAGTTCTAAAAGTCACTAAGTCCATTTTTATCGATAATTGCGTATACCTGCCGGCACGAATCTTGAGTGCTCGGAGGAGTGGTAGGGGCGGTTTACGCATACCTATTGTCTGTGTGGTAAGGTTCAAAATCGCTTAAAGTAATTCAAGGTCAGAACTCTTAAACCGTGCGATACCGATAGTCTGTTACAGGTATTGTAACAACCTATCGATCGGAATCCGAATCATTTTGAAGCAAACTGCTAATCCATTGCTTGAAAATTTTGTCTGCTCCACAACGTAAATAACACAATGACTGTTGTTGGACCGTCAAAATTAAACCGATTCCGATTGATAGTGTGTTACGCAATTAGGATACGGGTCACCTCTCAACTTTTCCATGATTTCTTTTTTTTTTAAGTTACAAATGCGAGAAGGCCTATGTCCAGCTCTGTACGTCTTTCGACTCAAATGATGATGGTTAAGACGTTAAAAATACATAAACTACACCTTCTTCCTATAGTGGTAGGCAGAAACCACAGAACGCCATTTGCTTGTACGTACACAATTATTTCCTAATTTTTTTTTTCTGCCTAGCCTTTTCCCAACTATGTTGGGATCGGCTTCCAGTCTAACCGGATGCAGCTGAATACCAGTATTTTACATGGAGCGACTGCCTATCTGACGTCCACAACCCAATTACTGGGTAATACGATACCCCTTGGTAAGACTGGTTGTCAGACTTTCGGGCTTCTGACGACCCGTAACGACTGTCAAAGATCCTCGAATGACAGCCGGGACCAACGGCTTAACGTGCTTTCCGAGGCACGGAGGAGTCTCGGTATGTAAAGATGGTCACCCATCCACAGACCAACCCCGGCAAGCGTAGCTTAACCTGATGGATCGACCCGTGCGGCTGTTATTACTTAGCCACGAGCTCCTCTAATGTAAAGTTATTATTTTTTTTAAGTTCTACAGCATTAATGACGTTATTTTTATAATAAAACGTAAGTTCTCTATTGTGTTGTTTAATTTACTAAAGAAATACATAATGAAGTGCTTGTACTTTTTTTTTTTTTTTATTTATTTAAGATGGGTTTGTTCTTGACTCTAGTCTAGGTCGGAGGCGAAAGAGACAGAGTCGACGATGGAGTGAGCTTACCCAGAAGAAGCCTGTTCACTCTCACTTTGAAGAGATTAGGGTTGTATGCGCTCGGAAACACAGACGCAGGTAGTGAGTTCCACTCGTTTGCTGTGCGCATTATAAATGACATTTGGAAACGCTTAGTGCGCATTGGTGGAATAGCAACTAGGTGGGGATGGTAACTGGCAGTGCGTCTAGATGATCGATGGTAATAGGGGGCCGGTGGAATGAGGTCGTGGAGTTCTCGGGCACACTCTCCGAAGTACAATCTGTAGAAGACCGACAAGCAGGCAACCTTGCGGCGATGAGCCAAGCTATTAACCTTGGCATCCACCAGTTTTACGTCGCCAATGAGCCTCTTAGCTCTGCGATCCACCGAATCAAGCGCGGCTAGTTGGTACTTTGCTGATCCATCCCAAAGGTGACTGCAGGATCGGACTTGCGCTTTGTAAAGAGTTAAAAGCTGTCCAGGCGTAAAGTATCGCTTCACCCTATTTAGGATGCCTAGTTTCTTGGCCGCTGTTTGAGCTTTGTACTCGATGGTGGCGCCAAAGTTGAGACCTGATGTCAACTCCATGCCTAGGAGCTCAAGCCGATCAGTTACAGGAACAGATGTACCCCAAAAAGTAGGAGTTTGAGCGAAACGACTCCTTTTAACGGTAAAAAGACACGCCTGTGTTTTGGTGGCGTTAAAACAGACCAGATTATCATCACCCCACTGGGAGACTAGGCTTAAGGTCAAATCTGTCCGCTCTACCATGGCCTCTCTCAAAAAACGAACTTCGGCCCCGCTGGTTTTTGCGCTGGACAAGTATCTCTCTGAAACTGTACTGTCATCTGCGTACCCAACAGTACCAGGCCGAAGCAGGTCATTGATGTGCAGCAGGAAAAGAGTTACTGAGAGAGGGTCTAATCAGTAATCTATTATTGGATCTGTAATTTGTCGGATTACAAGGTGCTCTTTTGTAAAAAATTCCGGATTAACCTCCTGGATTCCAGAAAAAAATATTATTGGATATTATTTGAAACTTAGATTTTATGGACATATCAGGGTACACGTCCAAAAAATGCAAAAAAAGAATTTTTTATATAACAGATGTAATATAGGCACGACGCCGGCATCCAGGAGGCTAAATGGGGTCGTGCATTATCTTATATTAGCGAAGATTGTCAAAAAAATATTCAATAATAATAGACAATATGTCAGATTACAGGGGTGCCGGATTAGACAGGGGCCGGATTACCAGGGTTCCACTGTATTGATAAGTAGATATTATAGGTACTTACATGTAAAAGTATAGATATACTACTCTTCATATTCGATCCTACGTAAGTTTGTTTCCTCTGCTTCGCTATCTCTGTGGGTACTCGGATCAAGCACGCTAACTGGAAGAGACAAAACAGGTTTGTTAAAGAAAAACCATCTTGCTTCAGAAAATACAGCGCAAGTTTACCCATTGCTGTGCAAAAGCCTCCCTTAGCTTTTACTGTAGTGTGCGCGCAAGTGCTAGTCACCGCCTGAGGTATTGAGCGGTGACACGGGGGAGGTAGAACCATTTCCGTGCATGCTTGACATATCCACCAATCCTGTCTGTAGACGTCAAACTCTGCTTACAATCTTCTCCTGGGTCGTACGTTTTCTGGGCCACACGTGGTGGTAGATTTGGCCTTATGACTCTTTCGACATACGGCAAATGTGTCCGGCTCAGTCCTGGCGATTTGTGTTTTGGAGCGCAGCACTATGTTCAGTCAATTAATCTGACTCCAAGAATGTTGCTGCGTCCATTGCCCGCTGGCAAACCTCAAGCTTGAACCTCTACTGCCCCGTCAAAGAACAAGTTTGAGCTTCCTATGTGAGGATAGGGGTTGCATTAATTTGCGTTTATGGCAAATTGGTAGGTCTCCTTTTATGAGGTTTTTCATCGACCAATAGCTCTTCCAGGCGTTTTCGGTGCATCTAGCAACTTCTTTTTCTTGTTTCGCCTGGAATGAGAGGCCGAGACAGATGTATTCTGGAAGATATCGCACCTCCGGTGCAACAACGACACAAATAGCCAAAACTGCAAAATGTAAAAGAATTTCTTTTAACAATTCAAAATAAGTTTTTTAGCAAAAGCAATAAACATTTTTTTTTTTTAATATTTCAAACCTAACCTAACCTACAAATAGTAATCCAGTAATAAGGCAATATAATAAATGCGGAAAAATCTTAAAAGTCCTCTCCTGTAAAATTTAAAAATGACCTGTTGTGACTTTGTTGCACCGAAGGTGCAATATGGAACCTCCACATTGTCCCTCTACATACAGTTTACTTTGAACATTGTTTGTACATTTAAAGTTTTTCATTTGAAGTCCAATTGTGAGTCTCGCCTTATTTATTTTTAAGAGAATAAATAAAATAAATAAAAATATTCTAACTGACCGCCTCTCCTACGCAGGCAGCAAACATATGTACCATTGGTGTGTACTGCGGAGCCACAAGCGGCACACAAAAGGTCTTTGTTGCTTCATATGAAAAGAAGAACAGAGAGGTTGTTGGCATAGAAGTGGTTGCCACGGTTAACAAGCCTGTAAAAAAAACGGTTGATGTTTTATTCAAAGGTAATAAAAAATTACAAATAAGTAGTTTATGAACATGATTGTTCAGAATTTTTAAGCAAAACATTTCATTTGAGAAAGGAGGAGCTTGTGGCTAAGTAATAACAGCCATACGGGTTGATCCATTAGGTTGAACTACGCTTGCTGGAGTCGGGCCACAGATGGGTTACCATCTTTACATACCGAGACTCCTCCGTGCCCTGGAAAGCTAGTTAAGCCGTTGGTCCCGGTTGTCATTCATAGATCTTTGACAGTCTGTCAACCAGTCTTACGAAAGGGTATCATATTACCCAGTAACTGGGTTGTGGAAGTCAGATAGGCAGTCGCTTCATATAAAATACTGGCATTCCGCTACATCCGGCTAGGCTGTCTGAAGCCGACCCCAACATACTTGGGAAAAGGCTCGACAGATTGATTGATTTCATTTTGAAAAAATAGGCACATAATAGTGACTTAATGATAAGTCAGTGTCAGTTTCTTTCATTATAATGGTTTTTTTTTTTTGTTTTGTATATTGACACCTTGTATTTCCTTTATATGTAAGTAATCATTTAATTGTGTTTTTGTGTGTTGTGCTATTTCGTTTGTGTGCACTAAATAAATGAATTATCTATCTATAATAGGGCTTGGGCAGCTTAAATACCAACTAGGTTTGTAAAAAATTCAACAGCAGCTAGAAAGACATTATTGTTACGAAAAAAGAAACCGCTGTTTGTGTACGAATGAGAACTGGTACAAAACTGATAGCTGGTTTTATGTAAGTACTATAAGTGAAGAAAATGTATAAGTAAGAAGAAAATGTAAGCAATTTATCGTAACTATGTAATTAAAGTGATGTGTTACCTCTGTACACTCCACTGAAGCCTCCAGCCTTCTGGAAGCCCTGAGCGCTTTGCAGACGAGTCTTCAACGTATCCAGGGGGTACAGGGCTACATCCACGGAAAGCCCAGCCAAAGCCCCTGCCTAATTCCAAGTTTTCAGACATAGTTCATACTAAATTCACATGTGCATAATCGTGAAAAAAAAAATTACTTACGAAAAGCGGCGGAAAATGCGTAGATTTAAACGATTTCGGCGTATTCAGACCCGCCATATTAATAATTAAATTTAAAATCACACAGAACTTGAATGTTATGTAAAATAAACATGAAATAACCTCAAAGTATTTAGGACCACTTCTACCTACATTTGGTAGACTATCAGTGCAATTAAGTTAATTGTTTCGAATGTTAATTGCATGTACCTAACAATACATTGGGAATATAATAACAAATACAATAGCGAATAAGTTTCAAGGAAATAATAAAATTATTCAAATATTTCCCGGGTACAATGAAAAACTTCTTAACCGGGTTCTGTGACAGTGACAATTCATGCATGACAGACCACTGACAGACAATATGAACTGTCTGTTGTCACCAAGGACTTGTTGTCACAAAATTAAGCATGGCTTACACACAGGTCCTCCTCAAAAGACCACAGGCACGCTACCACTGACCACAGGCACAGAACGAAGCTCTGGCCTGTGGCTAAATTGATGAATATCACATGAGACTCATTCATTTTATATGTAGAACTGATATTCTGCGTGCTCCAGAGTCCAAATATTTTTGTGCTTATGTTAATTCTTGTTTTCTTGATGGTATTCCAGTGGCCACCGCTGACCCCAACCCTGCCACTAGTATGCTACAAGAATCTTTTGCCGCCTGAATTACATTGACAGAGGGGTGTTATTGATAAACATTTAATTTGTTAGATTGTCACATAAATCTTGTGAAAAAAAAAATCAAGTTAGTTCCGAATTTAGCCACGCGCCAAAAGATCCATGTGTTGTAGGTATTATCATACTAATCAAGGCCACCGTGTAAGCGTAGCCTTACGCTTTTACATACTGAACAGACGACATTTTTTTGATACCACTGTATAGTACATCCTAATTCCAGCAGGTCAAACTACCCGAATCTGTCAAATTTTCCCAATCAAATATTTTAACGATAAAGTTGAAAATCTATTAAAGAAAGACAGATTGTAGTAGCTTGATGTGCTGGCATCTGTACCTACCTACATGACACACATAATAACATAAAAAATAAATAAATGCCCTATCTCCCTAGCTACAAAATAAATAATAAAAAATCAGTTACCTAGCAACGGGTTGAATGTACCAGTCGCGCACTACGAATCATTTTCATTGTGTACTTATTACATTTTCTATAAATTTTACAATGCCGAAAGTGAACAAGACCGGTCACGAAGGCATTCCTTACTTCGCTGTTTTCTCTGGAGAACAGCCAGGCTGCTACCAGCTACATAGGTAAAGACAGTTGCTAAGCTTTGTATCTAATAATACAGTCAACCGCACATGTTTTATTAACGTCCACTGATCGCACATCAGTGAAAATACTTGCACTGCATTACGAAAATCGCCCTAAAGCTTTGGTTTTGTAGGAAAGCGGTTCCATCACATTGAAACGGCCGCTGTCATGAAAATTGTCATTTTTATAATTTTTTCACATTAAGGCTCATTTTCACCACACATCACTAAACGCGTTTAACACTAAACGAGTTTAAAACATCGCTCCGTTTCATTCAATCGTTTGAAGATTACAGAGACAGAATGATGTTTTAAACTCGTTTAGCGTTGAACATGTTTAGTGATGTGTGGTGGAAATGAACCTGTCCCCAAAGAGCCGCTTGTCTCCTGCCCGGGCCCGCTGCCCAAAGATTTAAATCGCTAGATTTGCCCTCACCGTACTTGATCACAAGGTAAAAAGTACTCTGTGGTCACAAGAAAGTGTCCTGAGAAGAATGAGCACACACTTTATGAAATAGCGTTTCCATGACAATCAAGTGAAGTGTACTGCGTTATTGTGTGTGAATGAATGAATGTGAATGAAGGCAATGCGACTATCTTTTAAAGCGGTAGCTTTAAGAGATAGTCGCATCATATCGTAGCGGTATCTTTTTCTTTACATTTCATTAAGAAAAGGACAGATTATAAGTATTAGTTAAGTCCTGTCAAATTAAGATACTCCACAGACAAGTTTAGACGTGATTAAAAAATTGGCTGCTAAAAATACTTCAATTTACGTCAGGCGCTGAGTAATTTGACAGGACAAAACTAATATTTACCTTCTTTCCTTTTCAATATAATAGAAATACATGAAAAAAAATAGTTTTATTATAAGTCACAAAACTTCAAAGTATCAACAACGGAGTGTTGCGTAGCAATACAGGTAGTCCATAGAGTTTTTACTATGTAATAAGAAGGTGTGTATACTTCACATTAACGAAATAGAAACAATAAAAAAAACAACTTAAAATTAGTTTAGTTTGTGAACAAGGGGATCGGCACCACTGCCATCATTTTCATGGCAGCCGTCACTGCGGCCATTAGTGGCGACCACTGCTCTCTAGGAAACCGTAGCTTTTCTCTTACGACATAAAGACTTTACAATACCCGCTAAGTAATGTCAAATTACCAGTGATGTGCTTATAATGGATATACTCCTTACCACGTGTTACTCACACCCGCCCACGGCACAAAAGACATAGGTGACAGAAGGCCGGCTCCATAAAACGAGATGAAATGCACGCACACAGATGCAGACGCGCACGTAAGCAATGCACAGACGCCAGCACATCAAGCTACTACAATCTGTCAAATTTCAACTTTATCGCTAAAGTATTAGGTTCATTGTTGATTAGGAAAAGACAGTTTCAAGTAGCTAGACCTGCTGGCGTCTGTACCACTACCAGTCTGTGTGCATGAGCGTGTTTTTATCTCGTTTAGATTGGATCTCGGTTTACCCCGCGTGCGCTCCACTCGCTGTAGGTAGGTACGATCGACAAAAGCTACGCCTTTCCAATTTTGAAACAATGTTGCTTGCAAGCTGCAACTGTACTTATGACAAAGTAAAACAAAAGACCATAGGGGCAGGGTTATTTCAATGAATCAGTGTGTCACAACAATCAACTTTAAGGTGTAAAGGCGTCCGTTTTGTCGATAGTACTACTATAGTAGTACCACACACATATGTGAAGCGTGTCTATGCGTGCGTTCATTCTCGCTCCATTATGTCGCGGTCCCACGGCTCGCTTTTTCACAGGCCAGGCCAACAGGCCGTGGGAACCGCCCGCAGCCTGCGGTGGCCACCGCAGACCGACTGTCGTCGTTGACCGTCCAATCGACGTATTGTATGGGTGATCCGTGGAATGCTCGGCACGGGCTGCGACAGGCCTCGACAGGCACGAGCCGCGATGTGCCTGTGCTGCCGCCGTAAAGAAAAAGGACGTATCTACAGATATATTGAAATGGAGAAAAAAAAATTGTTTTGATTGAAATACAAGATATAAAGGCAGTGCGTCTTTTAATAGTAAGAATTATTAGGTTTTCGTTTAGTTTACGCCAATATAAAAATACTGGAAGATGCGTCTTCTTTTTTGCTGATTCCGAATATGTAAATAACTCTTATTTCGAAAAAATTACAGATACGTCTTTTTCCTTATGACCTATTTATTTTGTGCCCACGGTGCTCTGGGATGGAATTGCGCCAGTGATTCTTGTGCTATTGTGGATGTCAATATTCGGCGGTAACCAATTTTATCGATCGCTTCCAATCAGCAACGGTTGCGCTGCTCCAGAAAATTTCTCGGCCTCATGAGGCAAAGCCATGGGGCCAGCTGGCGTAGTTGGTTAAGATACCGCCTATCATGTCGCAGGTCGTGCGTTCGATTCCCATCCAGGACAAACATTTGTGTGCATGAACATTTGTGTTTGTCCTGAGTCTGGGTGTAATTATCTATATAAGTATGTATTTACAAAAAAAAAGTAGTGTATGTAGTATATCAGTTATCTGGTTCCCATAGTACAAACTCTGCTTAGTTTGGGATCAGATGACCGTGTGTGAAATATCCCAGGATATATGTTTTCTTGGATTTGTTCTTTTCGCAAAGCTCTTCAACGGTTGTAGTCAGGTATATTAATAATGTAAATCAAATTGACTACCAACTTAAATGGTCCGTTTATTCAAATAACAACTGTCATTCTTTGACAAATGTGTGATTGTATGAGAGAGAGAGAGAGAGTTTTTTATTTGCTTAAACATGTGTGTGTATGTACATACTTAGAAAGTGCATACAAGATAATACAATAAATTAAGTGCAAACATGTTTGTCACTACGTGACGTGCAAAATAATAGATTTATAAAATAAAAAAATAACAAAATATTAAAAGTTGTCTTACTTATTATTAATGGCTTATTAAAATTATAGAATAAATTAACATTATTATAGAAATAGCTCCAAATTAATTTAATTACTTATGTCAAGACGAATTCCTTTTCATTAAGAAACTCAGTAACGCTATAATATGCTCTGGTGGTCAAAAAAGTACGAATTTTATTTTTAAACATAGATTGAGGTAGTTCTCTCCAACTTTTAGGTAGTTTGTTATAAATGACTGGAGCCATACAGTACACACTTTTACGCATTAGGGTCGTCTTAGCGGATTGGAGACAAAGTTGACCATTGTCACGTCTATTGCGTGGGAATATGTCGGCTAAGACGCTTATGTACCATGCGGATTCGACTTAACAAACACAGCCACTTCTAATATGTACAGACGCCAGCACATCAAGCTACTACAATCTGTCAGATTTCTTTAATAGATTTTCGGCTTTATTGCTAAAACATTAGGTTCAAGGTGGATTGGGAAAATCTGCCAGTTTCGGGTAGGTTGACCTGCTGGCGTCTGTACAAGCACGGTAAAGTTAATATCTTGTAATTTTTAAAATAAGGCACGCAGCTATCGGTCCTCTCAAGTTTAAACATCGCCCGTAAACATCTTTTTTGAGACTTGAATGCTGATTCTTTTTCAGTCGAGTTACCCCAAAATATTAGCCCATAGCGTAGATGGGATTCTACTAAACCATAGTACGCTGTAAGTAGAGCATCCGTATATAATACGAATGAAAGTGTGCGTAAAGCGTATGCAGATATACTAAGTTTTTTACATAAAATCTCAATATGTGCTTTCCAGTTCAGGTTTTTATCAATTTGGAGGCCAAGAAATTTTGTAGAGTTTACTTCTTCTATGTTTTCATTGCAGTGCTGTATGTTTAGGTTCATGCTAGGTACCCGTTGCGTAAAATGTATAGCTTTCGTTTTCTTTATGTTTATTTTCAAAATGTTTTCTTGCATCCATTGTATAGCCGATTTTAAGGAATTATTAATATCATTCTCATTCTCTACACTTTTACAAGGTATTGTCAAAGTACTGTCGTCCGCGAATAGGGTCATCGGTTCTTCAATGCATTTAGGCAAGTCATTAATGTATAATATAAAAATAAATGGTCCCAACACGGTTCCCTGTGGTACCCCATGTTCTACTTCACGCCTTGACGATCGATAAATCTCTTCTTTCTTTTTTACGGTATTGATATGTCTGATTTCAGTAATTTGATTTCTATGTCTTAAATATGATTCAATTAAATTAAGGACATTGCCTCTTATGCCATAAGCTTCCAACTTTTTTAAAAGTGTAGCATAATATACGTGGTCAAATGCCTGGGTCATGTCACAGAATATGCCACAGACTGGGTTTCGTTTGTCAATATTGTCAATAACATTATACAAAAAGTCATATATAGCCATATTCGTAGTCCTCTGTTGTCGAAAGCAATTCTGTTCATCACATTTTTTTTTTTTTTTTAACGAATTGAGACAGTTCTTTATATACAGGGTGTTTGGTGCATCGTGTGCCAAATTGTAATGGTCGACTGGGGGGGTCACCTTCTATCCTTTCAGACCCCTAAACACTTCTCATGCCCTGTGGCTTTTTTTTCATCGACTTTTTATTTTTTTATAAAAAAAATACCCAAATTTTGCATTCAATTACAAAATAAAAAAAATGTGTAAGTCGTAGACTCTGAATTTTAATTTTATTTAGATGTGTATTGTATTACAGTACTTTTAAATTAAAAATTAGTGACATTAGCCATCTAGTTTTTTTTTAATTTACTCGCAAAGTTTCGGATTTCAATTAAAGCTGTCCATGTTACAGCTATTTACATGGCTATAAAAAAAAAACCAAAAGCGACCGGGATCTTCCAACTCTCTCAAAAATTCTCTAGTCTATCTTCTTGCTAGTGATGTGCCACATGTCATAAAAATCTTTTTACAACTTTGTAAATTAGCTAGAATAATTGTGAATCGAGTCACAAAATATTAAATTCCAAATTCAAAAGAAAAAAGTCTTTTTGCGTAATTGTTACTTAAGTAACAGGTAAAATTTGTTTTCTCACTCTCGCGAAGTAAAATCTATCTTCTATCTCTATCTTTCTTGCATAGCGTACCTAAACTAGTTTGAACAAACGACGAACTGCCACCGACGCGGCGACGCCGTCAATCCGTCATTCGTCAGTCAGTCGAGACATCACTGCCTCTGCTACCTGACGTGTGTGTTAGTTCACCGTACTCCGCGATTTTTTCATTTTGTTACTTTGTTTTGTTGAGTTTTGTTGGTTTTTGTTACGTTTTAACTTTTGGTGTTATTGTTAAACTTTGTTGATTTTTTGTTGTTGCAATGGCGACGTTCTCTAACGAGGAATATGCTGACATCATAATGGCTTATGGAGCCGCCAATGGTGTCGCTCGTGCAGCGCAACGAATTTACCAGGAACGTTTTCCTGGTAGACGACTACCTGGCCGCAGAGTCTTCCAAGACACATACCGACGCATACGCGAGACTGGCAGTGTCACTTTTCATGAACCAAGGGGCCATATTGTGCGACATAATGTTGAAGTGGACGAGAGAATACTGGCACTTTTTGAGGAAGACCCTACAAGAAGCATCAGAAATGTGGCAGCACATCTTGATATTTCAATATGGAAAGTGTGGAAAGTTCTTCAGCAAAACGAAAAACATCCATTCCACTACACTCCGGTGCAAGGTACGTAATTTTGAACTAACTTTAAACCCGTACACACTTTGTTTGACGATGCCTTTGTTTAGCAGGTAATGGGTATGACGTCACTACTTCCAGGTAGTGAACCAGCCCATACAAACGGTCCGACGCCGCCGGTCATTAAAAATCTCATTGTGCAATTATTTACTGCTCAACAGGAATTTAAAAGAGTTCTTTGTTTGTAGGTCTTGAGGGTGGCGACTTTGACAGACGAGTGGCATTCTGTCGGTTTATGTTACACACGGATGTGGATGATCCTAATTTCTTAAAAAGAATATTGTGGACGGATGAATCCAAATTTACCAAAGAAGGGATCCTCAATCTTCACAATCTGCATCACTGGACAAACAAAACGGAAAACCCACATGTTAAAAGGCAGAAATCTTTTCAAAGGAGGTTTAGTGTAAACGTTTGGGCAGGAGTGATTGGGAATCAGGTAGTTGGACCGCATTACCTGCCCGATAACCTCAATGGCGATAACTATTTGGAGTTCCTTCAAAATGACCTGCCCGAATTAGTGTCCGAGGTGCCCGTATTTAATGAAAATGTTCCCAAAGTATTCCAGCATGACGGCTGTCCCGCGCATTGGCGTTTGACTGTGAGGGAATATCTTGACGATGTGTTCCCCAATGCGTGGATTGGTCGCGATGGCCCTATTGCATGGCCGGCACGTTCCCCAGACCTAACTCCGCTAGATTTTTATGTCTGGGGACGTGCCAAAGAGCTGGTATACGCCACGGAGGTTCCGACTAGGGAGGTACTACTTCAACGCATTGAAACGGCGTTTAATCAAATTAAGGAGGAAATACGACTTCGTACAACAACTGTGGAAATACGAAATAGATGTCGGGCCTGCATTCGCAATAGCGGCCAACAATTTGAGCAGAATATGTAAAAAATGATTAAATAAATGTTAAAAATGCAATTATTTTTTATTTCTAGTAACCGTCCCCCCCAAAAAAGAGAGATACGAGACAGATTTTACCTTACAAGAGTGAGATAACAGATTAAATGAGTTCTTGAGGTATAATTTAAGTAAAAATATTTTTTTAAATCATAATTTCAAATTTAGTATTTTGTGACTCGATTCACAATTCTAGCGAATTCACAAAGTTGTAAAAAGATTTTTATGGCATGTGGCACATCACTAGCAAGAGGATAGACTAGCGAGTTTTTGAGGGAGTTGGAAGATCCCGGCCGCTTTTGGTTTTTTTTTTATAGCCATGTAAATAGCTGTAACATGGACAGCTTTAATTGAAGTCCGAAACTTTGCGAGTAAATTAAAAAAAAAAAACTGGATGGCTAATGTCACTAATTTTGAATTTAAAAGTACTGTAATACAATACACGTCTAAATAAAATTAAAATTCAGAGTCTACGACTTACACTTTTTTTTTATTTTGAAATTGAATGCAAAATTTGGGTATTTTTTTTATAAAAAAATAAAAAGTCGATGAAAAAAAAGCCACAGGGCATGAGAAGTGTTTAGGGGTCTGAAAGGATAGAAGGTGACCCCCCCAGTCGACCATTTCAATTTGGCACACGATGCACCAAACACCCTGTATATATTTCTCAAATATTTTTGATATGACTGGAGTAAGTGCAATAGGCCGGTAGTTTTCCATTAGATCTCTATTTTCTTTCTTAAAAAGAGGTTTTATGATAGATGTTTTTAATGCAGACGGATAGACACCCGCGGTTATACTTAAATTTATTAGGTATAATTATGACTTAGATGTTCACATATTTCCGCCGATACATGTTTTATTACTTTACTGGAGATATCATCATAGCCTACGCTGCCTGTATTATTTAAAGACATTATAATTGTATGTATGTCTGGTGGTACGCTGGGTGCCATGAACATAGATTTGTTGCTCCAATCTGATTTTTGACAATTAGGATTACTGGCAACGTGTATTCGTGGTTGGATTTTATTAATGAAATAGTCATTAAATGCTTCCGAAATTTATATCGCTATATCACGTCAAATTGAGGTAAAGCCCGTCTTACGAAAGAAGTCTCGCACACGCGGAGTCATGCAACGTTCCACGTATTTAGTTCCACACACGTGGAACTTCTCTCGTGAGACGGACTTTAGGATGTCAATTTGAAAAAAAAAAAAACGTCAAGTAGCATAGTAAGTAACCACGTGCTCTCTCCCTCTTCAGACCATCGCAATGTCGCCTCAAGTTCCCTATCGACAAGTTTCCCATCCACAAATGCGAGGAGCCGAAGAAGGAAACTATCATGGTGCCGCAGAATGACTCATTCAGAAAAATGATCGTACCGAAGAAGAAACCGAACTTCTACCCCGCTATCATGCACAAGCAGGAGTTCGATCGGCTGCAGAGACAGGCTTCGGTAACGTTTCGTCCACAAGGAGAATCAACATCTGCTCATGCGCATTTTTTATGCGCGTGCGCAGGTGTGGATCCACCTATGGACGACAAACAACAAAAGTTATTCAACTAAAATTGAACCGTGTAAACCCGGTACTAGAAGCACGCGAACCGCACTGTTCATGCGCGTCTGCGCGTGCGCAAGAGTGGGTCCACTTTGGGCATACTTGCAACCAGGCAAGTGGTTTATACGGTGTCGAACCTCGATCCCTTCATGCTTCGATAAGTCTAAATGACGACACCTGTACTGTAACTAGTAAGTACCGCCGTTTGACACCTCAGGTCCTCACCTCTCTTCGAACTTTTGTTAAAAAAGTAACCGATCTTTACAATGTTTAATGGAGCTTTTAAAATTTTAAACTGCTTAACTTACTTGAGGTGAACTGGCGTATTTAAAACAACGGCACACTTCCTGCGTGGTAATGCGTCCCCGATACTTACATTACTACCACATATTTAATTATTTTTATTCAATTCGGGAAACTTACAGCCTACTAACATTGTTTGTAAAAAAAATAAAAAAGGCCATTTACAGGCTCCTGCCGATATACACTAAACTAATAGCGGTGGGACCAACAACGATGTGTGGGCTTTTTATGCCGGGTACAGATTTGTGAAAAGTAACATAAAATCATGGGGTCTCAACTAGAACAAATTATAATTAGTCCTGAAAAAAAATCATAGATGGCAGCATAGGTAACAATTATGAAATTAACAATCACTAAAAGGCGTTAAACGACAGATTTTGGCTGAAGTAAGATTAGTAAAAATAAAAACTTCCTTGTTTAATGTTGATTTATCTATTTACACTCATATTTCACGTATTTTCAACAAAAACGATAAATTAAGCCTTTTACTTCAATCCGAACCAAATAGTACCTATGTTATAAACAGTTCAAAGTAGCCTTCTGTCAAGCATTTTGTTTTAGAGCTATTTGCAATAGATGGCGTTTTATTAAACTTGTCATCACTTTTACCACCACGGAATAGAAAAAACCGGCCATGTGCGTGTCGGACCACGCACAGTGAAGGGTTCCGTTGTTTGGATGAATTTATCCCAAGGTTGAAAAATATGTTCCCCCATACATTCCGACTTTTGGAATGTATGGGAGACATTCCGACTTTTGGAATGTATGGGAGACATTCCACGTGCAAATGTAAGTTTGTACGCACAATATTGAGAGATGTATCATGATATTTTAAGACCATAGACTTCTTATAAGTTTTCCTGTAATCTATAGGTATAATATAACTACTTTCTGTATTTTTTATTTCAAAATATGCTCTTATCGGAGATAAGGGGGAATGGTCAATTTTCGTCTATTTTCTTAAATAACTTTAAAACAATTTATTTTAAAATTATAAAAAAAATATATATATTTGAGACCCTCACAGTAAGCCACAGCAGTAAGCAGTAAGCCCTTTAATTTGATATGTCACATGGTACAGTTTGCAAAACCTTTTTTAATAATTTTCTTATTTGCCCCCAAAATTGAACCCCATATTCAAAATTCCGTGTTTGGGTCACAAAACTTCATACGTGTATACAATTTAATCGTCCCATTGGATTCGGAGCAAATCGGCTGTGATAGACACACGAGTGAGCCTATAAGGGTTCCGTTTTTTTTTCCTTTTGAGATACGGAACCCTAAACACAAGTGAATGTGCCCACGCAGCTATCCGTCGTTGCCGTTGTGTCTCACAATATGCGGAAACAATGTACAATAATAACATCTCTTCGTCAGTTGTAATAAGTCTTAATTTTGTATGAACAACAAATTCAACTTTGACGAAACAAGGCCCGCTCGTGCAAAAGGGATTCCCAGACCTCGCTATCTTCGGGGCATAAAGAACTCATAGACTAATTAAACCGAAGTGTCAATCAAACAAAAACAGACTTTCCGATATGTACTAGTTTTTACCTACATGATCATTGCCTACATATGAAAATAATGAACCAATTCCCATGTTGTTTTATTAATAAGTACATAAGTGTATCTCCTTATAATAACTAGTCGGACATGTCTTCCAATGAGCTGTCGCGACCGCGACCGTAGGAATCCTTTTGTGGTCTTCTGACTATATGATAGTGTACATATGACATTTCGTAGTGTTCCAATTCAAAACAGGCAACTGTCACATGTTTCTATGTCAAAAATGTGAATAAAGTTTTTATTTCTTATGTTCATAAAGCACGTCTCTGGGAGTGTATAATTTGATAGGCACTAAACTTGAAAATAGCTGTATCATGTGTCACGTATTCTTTGTTTTACCCCGACGATAACAAGATCTGGGGATTCCCCAACGTAATTCTTTCCAGGGACCGAAAACCTTTATAAATTACGGTACAGGTATCGAAGAATTTCGGTTACCTCTATGATTAAGGTAACCGCTATCTGGGTAACCCAAGAAGAAGAAACATGTTACCTTTATTTAAGTTACCGTTTTAATACCAGTTACCTAAAAATGACCTTGATTACGACAAAGACAGAATATCGCAATGCCGACAATTTGTTGGCATTAGAAAAAATACATTGCCAGGGAGATTGTCGTGCGTCCTGCCAGTATTGTTTACGTTTATTTAGTTCGCCTTTTGCGGAGAAAAAAAAAGGAAATGAACAAGGTACCTAAGATAATATTACATTGTAAATTGGTAAAATACCATTTGTTTATCTTTTTCCCTCATCATAGAAAACAACTCGGTAGTTTGTTTATTTAACTTGCGGAGAAACGTACACGCCCTATTTTCTAATAGAATGCAGCACTTATTCGTTTGGGGTGGCTTGGGATCTACCTCCTATTGGTCCACCCCGGGTAACGGCACCACAGGCTTGCCTGTGGTACGGCTAAACGATCCCAATTAGCGGTGGTAGGCTCCGCAAGGGGCCGCCTGGCTTGCGACCACCACCCCACCGGAGTCTGGCGCCAAGCAGCTTGCTGTGTTCCGTCGGTGTGTGGGAGTGCCAGTGCCTTTGGGGGAGAAGGAGATTGTCAGTTGCGCTGTTTGGAACCGGTCGTGGTCTCTGAGTCGGCTATCCGGGTAACTCATTTTGGAGGGTAGCGGGATCCGAAGCACGGTGCCAGCCGTTGGCCGACCGCAGTCAGTAGGGCGCCCAAGTAGCACGCCAGCCACATGCCAAAGGCTGCCCCGCCAACTCGCGAAAAATCCCGGTATACTCCGCCGTGCCAGCCGTCGACTGGATGGCAGGACCTGGTGGCCATATCCGAGGGGGGTTCGGGCGTCCCCGCAGTCTCCAAATGAGTTCCCCATAGGTTTGGTTGGCTCTAGTGTTTCACTTGGGTCACTAAGCTGTGCCTCGACAATCGACTTTTTCCCCAACAACTCCACTCAAATGATCAAAGTAAAGAAAAATAAGAGTAAACAACGGCTGCACTTCCTCCCACTAAAAATGCACCTCACTAATATCAGGGGTTGCACTCCAATCTCGATCCGGTCCATCACCACCTTGAGACCGAGAAGCCGCACCTGTTTTTCCTAACGGAGACGAAGATAGCAACCCCATCGGACGTGGCGTACCTCAACTACCCGGGCTACTCTCTTGAACACAAGTTCAAGAAGCAAGCTGGGGTCTGTGTGTACGTTCGCGATGACATTTATTGTCGTCTTCTCCGTTGCTTTGAGAAATCAGGTTTCTCTGCCATATGGCTACTTGTGGATACTGGCGTGGAGAAATCTCTCTACATCGGCATCTACCGAACACACAGCGGTGACCAGGAGACAACAGCGCTCTTTAATTTCCTCGTGGAGTCGACTGACGTAGCCCAGCAACGGTAGCCAACGGCGAAGCTCATTATTCTGGGGGACTTCAACGCCCATCATAAAGAATGGTTGTTCCCATACCAGAAAACTGACCATGCTGGGTTGGAGGCGCGCACGTTTGTTTTAGCGCTAGATCTAATCCAGATGGTGAAAATGGCAACGCGGGTAACGGATGTTGACGGCCATACACCCAATTGCTTGGACCTTCTGCTGGCATCTGATCCGGACAATCATTCAGTATCGGTCTCAGCCCCGCTGGGAACGTCTGACCACTGTCTGGTGAAATCCATATCGACCTGCTCTCCTCCAGATAAGAGCCCTAGAGGCACGAGGCAAGTATGGCGATACGGGTCAGCAGACTGGGATGAGATGCGGCACTTTTTTGCGTCTTATCCATGGCGGCAAGTGTGCTTTTCCTCAGGTGACCCCTCGTGCTGTGCTGACTCGTTTGCGGACGTGATTCGGCAGGGGATGGAATATTTTATTCCATTCTCCGACATCCCGCTCGGTCACAAATCCCGGCCTTGGTATAATGCGGAATGCGCCCACGCTGAGGCCCGAAAAGAGACTGCCTACCAAGCCTGGGTCAAGGCCCGCGACCTCACAGTTAAAGCGCGTAGGGTTCGCGCGAAGAAAAGAGCCTTTAATTCTGCTGCCAAGTTCTGCAAGCGGGTTTTACGTAGGGCACGTTTTGACCATGTCGGACGTATCGGGGCCACGCTGGTTCCGGGTAGTAAACAGTTCTGGTCCCTGTCTAAAGCGATTGAAACGCATTTCTGTCGTCCCACTTTACCTCCTATGATGAAACCTGATGGGTCGCTGGCTCACTCTGCAACTGAGAAAGCAAATTTATTTGCATCTCTCTTTGCAAGCAATTCACGTCTGGACGCTGGCTCAAAGCAACTACCTACTGTACCTCATTGTGACTCCTCGATGCCGGAGATCGCAGTACACATTAAAGAGGTCCGAAGAGTATTGTGCAGTCTAGACGTGAACAAGGCCAGCGGGCCTGGCAGGTGCGGCAGTGTGCGCCTGAACTGTCTCCTGTATTGACACGTTTGTTCCGCCTCTCTCTTGAAAAAAGAACCGTGCCGAAATCCTGGAAGCTTGTAAATGTATGTACAACCAGTGCCCAAAAAGGGCGACCGTGCAGACCCTGCCCATTACCGTCCGATCGCCATTACCTCCATTCTGTGCAAGGTTATGGAAAGGGTCCTGAACAATAAGTTGCTGATCTACCTTGAAGACAATGATCTCCTCAGTGACCGTCAATATGACTTTCGCCGGGGACGGTCAACTGGCAATCTTCTTGTGTATGTCACGCACTGCTGTGGCGAAGCCATAGAGAAACACGGCAAAGTACTGGCTGTATCGCTTGACATCTCGAAGGCCTTTGACAGGGTCTGGCACGCTGCTCTGCTCAGCAAGCTTCCTGTTTATGGCATCCCAGCTGATTTTTGTAGCTGGATATCAAATTTCCTTAGTGAACGTACGAATAGAGTAGTTGTTGACGGCTGCTCTTCTGACCTTATGGCTATTGATGCCGGAGTTCCTCAGGGGTCTGTTCTCTCTGCAACTCTTTTCCTACTGCATATCAATGACCTGCTTCGGCCTAGTATTGTTGGATACGCAGATGACAGTACAGTTTCAGAGAGATACTTGTCCAGCGCAAAAACCAGCGGGGCCGAAGTTCGTTCCTTGAGAGAGGCCATGGTAGAGCGGACAGATTTGACCTTAAGCTTTGTCTCCCAGTGGGGTGATGATAATCTGGTCTCTTTTAACGCCACCAAAATACAGACGTGTCTTTTTACCGCTAAAAAGAGTCGTTTCGCCCTAACTCCTACTTTTCGGGTACATCTGTTCCTGTAACTGATTGAGTTGAGCTCCTAGGCATGGAATTGACATCTGGTCTCAACTTCGGCGCCACCATCGAATACAAGGCCCAAACTGTGGCTAAGAACCTGGGCATCCTAAATAGGGTGAAGCGATACTTTACGCCTGGACAGCTTTTGACCCTTTACAAAGTGCAAGTCCGATCCTGCATGGAGTATTGCAGTCACCTTTGGGATGGATCAGCCAAGTACCAACTAGCCGCGCTTGACTCGGTGGAACGCAGAGCTAAGAGGCTCATTGGCAACGTAAAACTGGTGGATGCCTAGCTTCATAGCTTGGCTCATCGCCGCAAGGTTGCCTGCTTGTCGGTCTTCTACATTATTGTACTTCGGAGAGTGTGCCCGAGAACTCCACGACCTCATTCCACCAGCCCCCTTCTACCATCGGACATCTAGATGTCGTGCCGTGGTGGTGATGTGCGTCTAGACGCACTGCCAGTTACCATCCCTACCTGGTTGCTATTCCACCAATTCGCACTAAGCGCTTCCAAATGTCTTTTATAATGCGCACAGCAAAGGAGTGGAACTCACTACCTGCGTCGTGTGTTTCCGAACGCTTACAACCCTAATCTCTTCAAAGTGAGAGTGAACAGGCTTCTTCTGGATAAGCTCACTCCATCGTCGACTTTGTCTCTGTCACCTGTGACCTAGGTTGTGTTGTTGTGTCCAGTTAGAGCAAACCCATCACAAATAAAAAAAAAAATAAAAAAGAAAGAAAGCGCATAACTTTTTGCTTGCAATTTGTTTGAGCGCGCTAGCACAGTACCTACACTTTTTTATATCAAAACACTATCATGAAGTGTTCGACCATTTCATGAAACGGTTGTATCATGATGTGGATGTGGTCAGCAGTCAGCGCAAGCACCCATTGCGTAACACATGCTCAGTCCCAATCGCTTTCATTTTGACAGTTCAACAACATTCATTACGTTATTCACGTTGTTGAGCAGACAATTTTTTCGAGCTTATGAAGCAATGCAAATTCAGATTGTGATTGATCGTGTGTTACGCCAGTAGGGTGCTGGCCAGATTATTGAATACTCAACTTTTGACGATATGAACAGTTAAACGCGGCGACTTTGACTAATACCGACGGCACGTGTAAGATATAGGTAATTTTTATTTCGGTAACCGGTATAATACCGGTTGTATTCAATGTTTAAGAATTAAGGTAACCTTTGGAAATACCTGTAAAAAAAATAAAGGTTGTAACCGAAAAATACCGGTATTTTTCGTACCGGTTTCGGTCCCTGATTCTTTCTTACATTTTTTGTTAGTTTTAGCCACAGTAGAAATATCATACAGTATTTTATCTTCATACAAACGGTCGGAACTAGGTATTTCGCTTATTCCACCGATTTAAATACCTAGAATCTAGATGAATAAATAAATAAGTGGATAGGGTGAAAAAAGTGACACACGAGTGACGCACCTAAGCTCGTGTTAAAAAAACTAGTAGATCGTTTCCTAAGCTAGGCTATCTACTTACTTAGCTACTTAATGAGTTAGATGAAATATCGTTACGAAATGATTATCAGAGTAATAAATGGTAGGTAATGACATAGTAAGATTTACATTATAATTTACTTTTATAAATAAGATTTTGTAGTAGGTAGTTAGAGAATTTGATTGCTGTAGGTAGCGCACACGCGATGAGATGGTTGATTATAAGTAACGATTGCAGAGCATTTCGACATCGGATGGGTGACGAAAAGAATAGTTATTTCGAGTTGCTCCGTACTGTAGGTAATGAGGACGTTAATAAGCTGAGATAAAAAAAGATATTATTATTACTCGTCAGCTGTTCCTTACATTTTGGCTAAGTTGGTAGGTGTTGAAGTTTGTAAGGACAGCAGTTTATTTTTAAAAAATTTAAAATATAAAATTTACAATCACAAAACTAAAACTCAAGCAGGTGATGGTGTTAGGTAGAATAAAATTAAAAACCTGTAGGCGGGCAACCCTATCGCGTGTTTACGTACCGCGCTTACAGCCGTAAGTAATTATTTCGAGAACAGGAGCCGAGTCACATTACTGTATAATATTTCTACGGCGTGATATTTGCTGGGGACACATGTTTTCATGTCATGTTTTTATTACCTACCTTTTATTATCTACTGATCACTTTGTAACGTTCTATCAGTGCAGTATTGTTATTTTGTACTTGATTGAAGTAAGTATTAAAATATTTGTATAAAAATATTCCGTTCGTTATTATTTTATTTATGTAGGTAGGTAGGTACTTCATACCATAGCTTGTACCTACTTGTATTGTTTCTTCTTACTCATAGTACCTATTTACCTATTTAATTTCATTTCCTTGTCGCAGTAACATTATTACCGGTTAGATTACAAGCAATTTTATAGTTTTGAGTAGATAATAAAGTTTAAAAACATGAACATTACATGAAACATGACTTATGGTAACATTCGCATAGCGACCACTTAGATTTTAGTAAGTTATCGCGGACTATAGTTGCAAAACTTCCGAAAAATTCTGAATAATTCCGGAATACTTCTGGGAAAGTTTCTTTAAATCAGAATTATTCAAAATGAATTTAATTAAGATTTTTATTTTTTTTGCTGAAAAGTCGTATTTTGCATCGATCGTCGATCGCCGCCTCCGCTGCCCCTCTGTGCGCCGGCCGCTGCCGCCGCGCCGCGCACACCCGACTGCCACGAATCGTGCGTGCAGGCGATAGCGGTACGGGGTGCGGTAAGAAGGGAGATGCTCCCCGGAGAAGTTTTCCCCCCCGCGAGAAACATTCGTACCCCGCAATCGAATGTTTCCGCCGAATATTTCGCCCGAATAATTCAATGGGAATAAACGTTGAAATATTCCCAAAGTTTCGGAATATTTCGGAATACTTCCGAAGTATTCGACGGGAATGATTCGGAATTTTTTCCGCCAGCATCTATATCGCGGACAAAAGCAGATAATAAAATTAAGCGCGTTTAGGAAAAAACGCATTTACAGCTGCACGAATTATTATGTATGTAGTCTATGTGCCGCATGGCATGAAATTAAAACATAATTATTTGGCTTCGCAAACACGTCGTCTCCTACTAAAGCTAAAAAAATTGCTAGCTCAATCACACTAATGAAACAATTACGCCAACTCAAGATAATTTTTGTTGTATTATGCTTGTCCTTGAGCGCACGGTACGATTACGACGTCATACTCGATGTGAGATGGAGAATCTATAGTTATCTCGATATAGCCATCTAAGTAGTATCGATGCCACCTAACATCAATAAGACCTAGTATCTAGGCTGAATCCTAGATGGTGTTGTAAAACTACAGTATCTGGTAATTAGTGAGTCGCTGATGCAGCCATCTGTTAAAAAATGAAGGAAAAAAAAATAGCCAGCTCAATAGCCAGACTTAGGGAGGTGTCATTTCTTTGTATGGGATTGGGTATCTGTATGTAGTATTATAATATCTGTGATAAAATGTAACACACGTTGAAACAAATTCCATTGTGTTGTGTTACTTGTGTTACATTTCTCCAACCTGTACCCAGCATTAGTTTCCACATTGAGTTTAAAGCATACTCAGAATAGCAGTCTTTAGATTCCATATAGCCGACAAGAAAACTTTAACGGTAGTTCAAGTCTACGCGCCAACATCAGCTCATCCTGACGACGAAGTTGAAGCATTTTACGAACTCCTAAATAAGCCGTGTGACGATAACTGAGCCACGTGGATGATAGTACAGGGTGAAGTTGATGCTAGGCAATAACTCGACAATAGCAACATAATCGCGGTCCCCACGGACTAGGCTTGAGAAATGAATGCGGTACAAGACTTCTTCAGTTCGCGTTCGGTCAAAGCTTAAGCCTAGCAAACTGTTATTTCTACAAAAAACCTCATCGCCGTTGGACGTGGCTGTCTCCGGATAAAGCTACCAAAAATGAGATAGATTATTGTCTCCCTTCACACAAACACAACTGATTACTAACATAGAAGTTCTTAACAATTTTAAGTTCAGGTCTGACCACAGACCTTTACGCTCGACATTAAAATTCACACGAAAAATAGAGCGTGTAAAAATAGTAAAGAAACTCAATTAGACGATTCAATACAGTCTCATAGCAAAACCAAGAGCAATTCAATTTATATCTATAAAATAGTTTCAGTTTATTAAATGGAACAGATGAAGATGACGTTCAAACTCAATCAATACGCTAACATAAAAACAGCATTAAAAACGTAAGTAACAAAATAAAAACTAACAAATATATACGTAAAGAGAGTAAACTTAGTTAACAAACGAAGCAGTTAATTGAAGAGAGACAACAACTTGCCATGTATGCCTACACAACAGAACACAAAGCGGTAGACCGACTTGTTGTTATACGCAGTATTCGTAAAGACTTAAGAGACCGTAATACACGCCTCATAAAGATTGCTTTAGAACAAAACACCTCACTAAAATCAGCTGGCTGGGAAGTCCATAAGACACTGCGGAGCATGAGATATAGAAATTCTGCCACGCACATTTTATCACTCGTTAATAAATTATTCTTCTCCACAAAAAGGATGACAAAACAGACATAAATAAATACCGTCCTATCAATCTGGTTTCGCATCCGTACAAAGCCTGCCTTAAAGTAATCGAAATTAGAATAGCCGGAGCCCTCGACATACATCAGCCTCCCGTACAGGCTGGATTTCATCACGGCCTCTACCACTGATCACCTCCACTCCATCAACTACTAAATACAATTCTTAGACACTCCTTTTGCCTCGTTTACGTTCATTCACCTGGTCATACACGCACGCCGGTTGCAAGTACTACGCACCTGACCTTTCTGAAGAACATCACTATATATCTTCCTAGAGCGTCCCCTCCCGCCGTTTCCACTCACACCTACCTTTTGTTAGTCGATTTTCATTCATCTTCCCAACATGACCGTTTTCAATTTTTGTGACTACATCTTCTTTTACACCGCACCGTTGGCGTATCACATCATTCCTCAGCCACACCATACATGAATCGCGAGTAACGCATTTCCACAGCATTTATTCTACTTTCATGCTTCTTTTTCCACATCCAACACTCACTTTCATCACTTCCATACATAAGCAAAGGTACCAGCACACCATTGTGAACAGCCAGTCGAGCCTTTTTGGACATCAACTGGTTGGTCACAATAGAATGTGTAGCACCATTCACTTTATTTCCCACATTTACTCACATTTCCACATTTTTATCGATCTTTCCATCTCTTGTGAACAGACTCCCCAAATATACAAACTCACTTGCTCGAGGGACTCACTCACAGAAATGAAATCATTAATCATTAAAAAAAAATTATAGATTGTCTCCCAAGAAGCGCAGCTAAAAGCCATGCACGATCAAGAGGCAGCCGTACAGAATGCCGCTAAGGAGTCCGAAGCCAGGAAGCAGAAGCTGAAGAAAAATCTCAAGCCTCAACCAGGGGCCGAGGCGGCCACGGGCACCGCTGACCCTGAGCTCGAAGGCCCCGACCAGGCTGCGCACACCAGGTCCAGAGCTGAGAGTGAGTTGCAGGACAGGAAGGGCAGGTCTGCCGACAGCTTGTAGATCCAATCTAACCTTTGACTTTCCTTAGACCATTATCATTTTTTGAGGCTTGCTTTTTCCCAACTATACGGATGCCGCTGAATACCAGTACCATATTTATTTTACATGGAGCAATATATGAAACTCGATTGCTATTAGAGTAGGAGAAGACCAAATAAACGATGGATGGACTGTGTGAAAGATGATATGGCTAGAAAGGGAGTGACTACTGACATGACGACTAATAGAGAAGTTTGGAAAAAGTAAAGTACCTATGGAATGTTGCGCCGATCCCAAATGTATTGGGTTAAGGTCAGGAGACTGATGATGATTTATTTTACATGGAGCGACTACTCTAACTAACCTTTATAACCAAGTAACTAAGTAATACGATAGCTACCCAATTACTGGGTTACTCTACTCTTATCTTAATCACAATACAGAGGTACCAAATCAAACGATTATGGGGACTACGGGGGATTATGGGGCAAGTTTGATAAGTAATGCCTAAATTATATGATCCACTGCAGTAAAAAAATCAGATAAAAAAACTTTTTTCCAAAAAAACAAATGACTTCCAAAAACAAAACACTACGAAGTGAAAAATAACTAATTCGAGATCTCTATTTTAGTTTTTCCCCACCGACTTCCGAAATAGTGTTGCTACTTGAAGTATGACTTGAGAAATCTGTTTATTGTTTGTTTTATCGTGTTTATATATCGAAACTCATCACGTGGGAAGTTTACAACAAAAAACTAAATTTTACAAAAAAATCCAAACCAACTTCCAAAAAAACAAACACTACAAAGTGAAAAATAACTTTAATTTCGGAAGTTGTCTTGTCTTTGGATCTGTATTTTAGTTTTTTGCCACCGACTTCCGAAATTAAAGTTATTTTTCACTTTGTAGTTTTTTTTGGAAAAAAGTTTTTATTTTCCACTTTTTTGTGGGTCACTTGGTAATTTATCTAAGTTACAATAGTCTAATGTCAAGGGGACGTTTATACATACGTAAGGCGTTTAGGCGTGGGGAGGAGGTCGAGGCGAATCTCACCCAATCTCACGTGGGGGTCTCAAATATCACGTTTTTTTTTTCACAAGAAACTGTGTAAAATTGCGACAAAACTGGGTAATTATTATAAAATAAGTATTATAGAAATAATTTAGCAAATTATGTTTATTTAAATAAATCCAACACAACAAGCACATATTAACGTACCTATTTACAATAAAAATAAGCACAAGTAAAAAACAAAATTTAAGACTACAGCAACAAAATCCTTCATTCAATCGTTGATTTAATCACAATAATTAACAATATTATGTGCATCGTAACATACGTAAGTAGTATAAAATGAAGTTACACTTTTCAAGTTTTTCAAAATTAAGTAACGACATTTTTTTATTATTATTTGGTAATTCAATACACAGTGTGAACGCCTCTGTTGTTTAAAACTTGTCGGCAACGATTTTTCATTGAATTTATAAGATTGTTTATCTGATCCTGCGGCAATCGCTCCCAATGGAATTTTAACAAGTCTCAGCTGTTGGGTTGTCGACACTCCGTCCAGGTTCTCTAGAACACGTCTCTGGAGCACGTCCCATGCGTGCTCGATGGGATTGAGGTCTGGGGATTGTGCAGGCCACGGCAATACCCGGATGTTTTCCATTGCCAAGTATTCTCTGGTCCTGCAAGCTGTGCGCATTGTCATGCATTAGTGTGAAATCTGAACCAAGACTTTGGGCAAATGGGTGAGCATAAGGCCCCAGGACATTTTCAACATAACTTTCAGCGTTCATATTGCCATTTACAAAAAACGAGCTCAGTTCGTCTGTTCTTCATAATACCCGCCCATACCGTCACTGTGGCTACTGTAAGGGTGCACTTCCTGGACGCATCTCAGCTGTTCAGCATTTCCGGTACAACGATACACTCTTACCCTTCTCGTATCAGGCCTAAATGCAAACCGGGATTCATCGCAAAATAAAAATTTATCCCATTGCTCCTGGGTCCATGTCAAGCTTTCCCTACATCATTCCCATAGCCCATGGCTACTAATTGGGCGTCTTGCTCGTAGGCCGTATTCATGCAGCCTATTTCTTACGGTTTTGGAGGCTAACAACAACACCGCTTGAGAATTGTAGCGTTAAACCTATCTCTCGAGCGGTTAACATCGGCTGACGGCTTGCAGTCAGTTGTATGTATCGGTCCTGTCGAGCAGTTGTACTCCTTCCACGTTCTACTCCTGGGTGCTGCTCATCAGGATCCCCTGTATTAACGTAACGCTGTTATTGACACCAAATCACGCTCCTATTGACACCAAAATGCCAAAATACCTGGGACTGATTTCTTCCTGCTTGTAGCATTCCTACAGCTCTCTGCATTTCATCAGCAGTCAAATGGCGTCGCTCCATGACATAAAAAATTACTCACTACACAATTTTTTCAAAAACTGTATATCTCAAAATGATAAAGGTGAGATAAATACCAAATTTATCAAGCAACGGAAACAAATGAAATCGGAAAAAAATAATTAACTTTTATTTTAATGAAAACAAAACACAATCGAAATGTTTCTATTTTTGAAATCAGCCAGTATATGTTTCCGAGAACAAAACGATTGTACCTATGCCAATCTACTTTGTTAGGAAAAAAAAAATAAAGTTCCTATCAATATTTATTAATTGATACTTTTGTCCTAACATGCAGTTGCTGTAAGTGATGCGTGGTGCTTAGACTGTTTTGTTGTGTTTACATAAACATACATAATCTCACGCTTTCTCCCCATAGGGGTAGGCAGAAACTACAGAACGCCGCCTGCTACGATCCGTACATACTCCTTTTGCCTCGTTTAGCGTGTTTAATAATATAACCTTATAAATCGGCATCCGATGTTATCCCAGTGCTTGTCGCGGACAACATGCAAGGTCCCCGCCTGTGCAACCGCATCATACTGGCGTCGAAGTGTCATGCCATACGAGACGCGCAGATCACTGAGAAGGAACTCATCAAGAAGGAACTTGATGAAGAACAGAGGAGGTTGGGATTCTAAGTCTTTCGGTGGATCGACAGTGGTAGTCCGCGAAATTCAAACGGAAATCAGATCAAAAGAGAACTAATCTTTACGAGAGATGTACTTATGATTTTTATGATTATAATTATGTAAATACTTATTTATTTGTTATAGTCGCGAATCATGGTTTTGATCAAGATACAACCTGACACTGACCTGCAAATTGATAAAATGCACATTTGAATTTCGCGGGCTACCACTGCGGGTCCACCTTAAACTAAGTGTATGTATATACAGACGCCAGCAGGCCAAGCTACCCGAAACTTTCAAATAATCAACTTTTAACCTAATGCTTTAGCGATAAAGTTGAAAATCTATTAAAGAAATTTGACAGATTGTAGTAGCTTGATGTGTTGGCGTCCGTACTTTAGAATACTGGATGCATTCCTGACACCTGTCAGTTGGACCGGTCTGAAATAGGCTCTCCGAACGTTCGCGCATGTACAGACGTCAGCACATCTAGGCTATTACAATCTGACAAATTTCTTTAATATATTTTCAACTTTATCGCTACAGCATTAGGTTCAAGGTTGATTGGGAAAATTTGACAGTTTCGGGTAGCTTGACCTGCTGGCGTCTGTACCTTAGTAATAAGGTTGAAAAGTGGTCCACCGCAAATGTCCGCGATGGTACACTCACACTCCCATTTAGCCTCCTATAATAATTACAATATATTAAATTACCTTTTTCACACTCGTCTCCTATAATTACAAGATATAAAGTTATTGTATAAAATGGCTAGGTAGGTACAAGGCGGTAAATTGACGTCAGGTGTCAATTTGCTGAACTTTTAAAAATGTCCTTGATAATTATGTCATTTAAGTAAATAATTTCATGTTTATTAATTTTATTATTTTCAACTGTTGGTATAGACAACTTTGCTTGTGAATGGCATTTCGCACATCGTGAACGTCGTCCTAGGAGGTTGTTGGCTGCATAACCGGGCTATCCTGGGTGCCTTATAAAAAACAAGGCATAATTAATAACTTTTCGAATCGTCGTTGTTTTAGTAGAATTTTAATAGTCCCATATCTAGTCCAAAGTAAAACTTTAACTTTTGGTCAGACTCGACGCAATAATGGAAGAAAACCGCCAGGCCGCGGTAGACCGTGCGGAAGCCGAAGAGGACCGTTGTCACCGGCTGAGACTGCAGAACCTCGCCGCTCTCAAGGAGCAAATAGGAGCGCACGAGACTGCTAAGGTAAACTACAAAAACTCTGCACACCTATACGTATAGTCTGTTGCAAAAGTATCTGAGGAAAGTGTAAACAAACCCTGTTCAGTACGCGTAGCATGACGACGTTTTGTCGACGGAAGACCGAATAGAAAAAATGACACATTGCCATGCTTAGACGCGTAGAAATATTTCTACAATCTGTAATTTCTTCTATTCTTCCGTCGACAAAACCCTTTTATATGATGGTAATGCTACGCGTGCTGGTTCTGACCCAATCCCTCATTAAAGGGAATTAGCAACAGATTCATCTGTATTTATTTAGAAGGTTCAATCCAACACTCGATCTCTGTTGCCATGTCAGCATTTAATATATTTTTTATAGAAGCATTATTTAGCCGAATTAAAAAAGTGGTTTTGTATTCAATCTGTATGTTTACACTAGCTGTTGCCCTCGTGTATGTCGGAAATTATCCCACGGGAACCTTCTACCGGGATGAAAAGTATCCTGTGTCTTAATATACTAGCTGTTGCCCGCGTGTATGTCGGAAATTATCCCACGGGAACCTTCTACCGGGATGAAAAGTATCCTATGTCTTAATATACTAGCTGTTGCCCGCGTGTATGTCGGAAATTATCCCACGGGAACCTTCTACCGGGATGAAAGTATCCTGTGTCTTAATATACTAGCTGTTGCCAGCGGCTTCGCCCGCGTGTATGTCGGAAATTATCCCACGGGAACCTTCTACCGGGATGAAAAGTATCCTGTGTCTTAATATACTAGCTGTTGCCCGCGTGTATGTCGGAAATTATCCCACGGGAACCTTCTACCGGGATGAAAAGTATCCTGTGTCTTAATATACTAGCTGTTGCCCGCGTGTATGTCGGAAATTATCCCACGGGAACCTTCTACCGGGACGAAAAGTATCCTGTGTCTTAATATACTAGCTGTTGCCCGCGTGTTAGTCGGAAATTATCCCACGGGAACCTTCTACCGGGATGAAAAGTATCCTGTGTCTTAATATACTAGCTGTTGCCAGCGGCTTCGCCCGCGTGTATGTCGGAAATTATCCCACGGGAACCTTCTACCGGGATGAAAAGTATCCTGTGTCTTAATATACTAGCTGTTGCCCGCGTGTTTGTCGGAAATTATCCCACGGGAACCTTCTACCGGGATGAAAAGTATCCTATGTCTTAATATACTAGCTGTTGCCAGCGGCTTCACCCGCGTGTATGTCGGAAATTATCCCACGGGAACCTTCTACCGGGATGAAAAGTATTCTATGTCTTAATATACTAGCTGTTGCCAGCAGCTTCGCCCGCGTGTATGTCGGAAATTATCCCACGGGAACCTTCTACCGGGATGAAAAGTATCCTGTGTCTTAATATACTAGCTGTTGCCCTCGTGTATGTCGGAAATTATCCCACGGGAACCTTCTACCGGGATGAAAAGTATCCTGTGTCTTAATATACTAGCTGTTGCCCGCGTGTATGTCGGAAATTATCCCACGGGAACCGTCTACCGGGATGAAAAGTATCCTGTGTCTTAATATACTAGCTGTTGCCCGCGTGTATGTCGGAAATTATCCCACGGGAACCTTCTACCGGGATGAAAAGTATCCTATGTCTTAATATACTAGCTGTTGCCAGCGGCTTCGCCCGCGTGTATGTCGGAAATTATCCCACGGGAACCTTCTACCGGGATGAAAAGTATCCTGTGTCTTAATATACTAGCTGTTGCCAGCGGCTTCGCCCGCGTGTATGTCGGAAATTATCCCACGGGAACCTTCTACCGGGATGAAAAGTATCCTGTGTCTTAATATACTAGCTGTTGCCAGCGGCTTCGCCCGCGTGTATGTCGGAAATTATCCCACGTGAACCTTCTACCGGGATGAAAAGTATCCTGTGTCTTAATATACTAGCTGTTGCCAGCGGCTTCGCCCGCGTGTATGTCGGAAATTATCCCACGTGAACCTTCTACCGGGATGAAAAGTATCCTGTGTCTTAATATACTAGCTGTTGCCAGCGGCTTCGCCCGCGTGTATGTCGGAAATTATCCCACGTGAACCTTCTACCGGGATGAAAAGTATCCTGTGTCTTAATATACTAGCTGTTGCCCGCGTGTATGTCGGAAATTATCCCACGGGAACCTTCTACCGGGATGAAAAGTATCCTGTGTCTTAATATACTAGCTGTTACCCGCGTGTATGTCGGAAATTATCCCACGGGAACCTTCTACCGGGATGAAAAGTATCCTATGTCTTAATATACTAGCTGTTGCCCTCGTGTATGTCGGAAATTATCCCACGGGGGAACCTTCTACCGGGATGAAAAGTATCCTATGTCTTAATATACTAGCTGTTGCCCTCGTGTATGTCGGAAATTATCCCACGGGAACCTTCTACCGGGATGAAAAGTATCCTGTGTCTTAATATACTAGCTGTTGCCCTCGTGTATGTCGGAAATTATCCCACGGGAACCTTCTACCGGGATGAAAGTATCCTATGTCTTAATATACTAGCTGCTGGCCTCTCGCCCGTTACCATACTCGAGAGTGAACGTGTGTTCGGCTTACGCGTAAATTCTTGTAAATTCTTATAAGGTGGTTAAGAGGTTTTGCCCCTTATCTGCAAAGTTAAAGTGGTCAAATTCGCATAAACGTAATTAAAAATATTTATTATTTTTGACCGGCTGTCGCACTGCATATGCGCCGTTGATCCAAAGTCACGCCCACTCGTGGAAGCAAGACAGCCGCCATAATTGCCATTTCGCTCACACCTACGAGCGCTTGGGTGCGGTGGAAGACACTAGTAATCCCAAGCCTATCACTGACGTACTACGGTCTACATTGTATTGACCTGCACCATACTACGAGTCTCCGATGCCTCGTGTACAGCGCTCACCTCCGGCTTCGCCAGCGCTAAACTCCAGTGGAAAGCAAGTAAAGTCAGATTCGGAGATACCTAAATCGGTATCGAACAGCCCGATTGAAAGTGTCAACACTGCACCGCGGTACAAACATCCACGCCAGGAACTCTCGCCGGGTAGTGATCTACAGGATACGAAACGCGAAATACTGCAAATGCTAATGACCTGGAAAAATGAACTCGAAGAGCGTCTTAAGAAACATTCTGACGACCAAAGCTCGTGTCTCTCTAAGCTAGTTTCCGAAATAGGCGAGCTAAAACGCCAGAATCTTGAGATACAAAGAACAAACAGTGAGATAGTAAAATCCGCTTCGTTTATTAGTACACAGTATGATGATATGGTGAAGCTCGTTGCCGACTTAAAGAAGGAAAACCAAGTCTACAGAAGCGACATACACAATCTGGAAATTAAGTTACTAGACCTTCAGCAGCTTTCCCGTACGTCTAGCGTCGAGATTCGCAATGTACCCCCGTCGGAGAACGAAACACCGTTGGAACTGACTTCGATTATTACAAAAGTTGGTGCGACCGTGAATGTGACCCTCAATAACACCCAACTCCGTGATGCATACCGGCTTCCCGGTAAATCAGGTACTTGCAGACCAATCATTGCAGAATTTACAAATGTTCACATTAAAAACAAATTCATTACAAGCGCGCGCGACTTTAATAAAACCCACCCGAATGAAGGCCGCCTTAACACACAATGCATTGGTTTACCCGGTGATCGCCGACCGGTATATGTTGCGGAATACCTCCCGGCTGCTTCCAGAAAGTTTTTCTATGCAGCAAGAGAATTCGCTAAACAAAAACAGTATAAGTTCTGTTGGTCTGCAAATGGAAACATATTTTTGAGGAAAATAGAGGGAGTGAAACAAATTCTCGTCAGATCAGAACAAACCTTGCGCGATCTAGAAGTCAGATCAGAACAAACCCCCTGTAATCAACAATTAGATGCGGACGCCAGACTAGAACAAACTCGTCGCGATATGCAATCGAACACGGATATTGCCCAATGACTAAGTCTTATTATGATCTTTGCACGTAGTTCCACATCTCATAGGTACATTTTAATAAGGTACTACTTTAATCTGTTATTGTTTTTTCTATGCTTAAGACCTTACTCAATTAGCCACACCCACAAATTCCACAAGTACCTCTCAATACATACAAATCACACTACACATTCTCATATATTCGGCTACATACTACTCGTATACTTTTGCAAAACAAATACAAATCCATCCATACATACCTCGCACAAATCTGACACAATGACCCATATAAAATGTGGTAATGTTCATACCTATAGCTTTCAAATCCCATTTTCACTTAACACAAAACCATATTCCTATTCCTATATCATCACTACAATTATTTATGCCCCAGTAACTCGGATAAACACATTCGTTCACCTAAAATCATTATTATATTATTGTCATCAACTATCGAGCAAGCAGAATATAAAAAAGACACCGTTACGTTGTTACATTAACAGTGACACTTTCGAATGTCTAACAGTGACATTTATTGAAATAAACATAAGCTCTAATGGATGACTCACTACAGACAGTTAATGAGATAGATAATATTGAAATTGCTTCCTCTATTGAATGTGATTGTTCGAACCTTTCGGAGCATATTTTTGTTAAACAAAATGACTTGACTATCGTTTCGCAAAACATAAGGAGCATTTATTGCAATTTTGATAACTTTATGATAATGTTATCTAATTTTAAATTCGACGTAGATTTAATAATCCTCACAGAATGCAGATTGAGTACGAGTAAACCTTTACCACAAATACCCAACTATAACTGCCATAGTACAACGCGACAGATGAACCAAAATGATGGGGTGGTTATTTATGTTAAAAATACGCTGCAACCTAAAATTCTAGAATTACAAGTATCTCAAGCAACTTGTATTCAGGTGGACATACTGAATAACACAATTTTGTGCATTTATCGATCCCCGTCACATACAAACATTGATGAGTTTTTGGATTCACTTAGTTCACACTTAGACACGTTACCTACACAAAAAAATATAGTAATAGCAGGTGACATAAACATAAATATCAGGTCCCAAGATACTGAAACGTCTCATGAACGAACGAACCGAAACAACTACCTCAATATGTTATCTGCGCATGGTATACTCTCTGGACATACACTACCTACCAGAGTACGGAACTGCCTGGATCACTTCATGATACGACTTCATAAAAAAAAGACTTCTGCCTCAATTGCCATTTTGCACACTACAATTACCGACCACTATACTACTTTTCTAAAACTTTCTAAAATAAAAAATAATGATGCTCCGGAAAAATCTACTACTAAATTAAACTATGAACAAGCCCTAAAATATCTACAGGAAAAAAACCTATCTGAATTAATGTTTTGTAACGACCCCGATCTCCTAACCGAATTACTCATACAGAAACTGACTGACTGTATTATTAATAATACCATAACAACAAATAACCCAAGCAGTAAACGTATAATTAAGCCGTGGATCAGCCGGGGTATTTTACGTTGTATTAAAAATAGAAACAAATTGCAAAAATCCCTACGGGCCGACCCATATAACACAGTCTTAAAAATAACATACTATCGATACAGAAACTATTGTAATAATCTCATTAAAAAATTAAAAAGGAAATATGAACGGGACCTTATTTCTAATTCTATAAATAACACAAAGCTACTCTGGAAAAATATAAAATCAATTACCTACACAAATAAATGCAAAAATCAAATCACTGAACTATTAAATTCTAAACCGTCTCCAAATGAATCTGTTAACTTTGTTAATGACTACTTTGTAAATATAGGAAAGGAATTAGCACAAAAAATCCAAAATAGTAATAACCCCTCGATACAACCCTGCATTTCAAGCATGCGAAGTAATTCTTTTGTGCTTTTGGACACTGACCTCAAGGAAGTAGAAAATACCCTGATGGGATTGAAATCTGACAGTGCCCCTGGATGGGATAATATCTCAACCAGATTTTTAAAGTACTGTCATAAGGAAGTCGTCCCCATTATTACCCATCTGACTAACGTTTGTTTCAACTCTGGTAGTTTTCCAATCCTACTGAAGAAATCTATTATTACTCCGGTTCACAAGGGGGGGAGCAGAAACGATGTCAATAATTACAGACCTATTTCGGTCTTACCAGCTATACATATCTAAAATTATAGAAAAATTAACAAATACGAGACTAGTTAGCTATTTGAACAGATTCAAAATTATATCATCTTCGCAATTTGGATTTAGGCATGGAGTATCTACTGAGGATGCAATTGACGCTCTTAGCTCGTTAGTAACTGAACATTTGGACGCAGGAAAGAAATGCCTAACGATATTCCTGGACCTTAAAAAAGCTTTTGACACCGTTTCTGTTCCAGCCCTTGTAGCAAAGCTGGAGGGAATTGGAATAAGGGGAACACCCCTAAAATTTTTCAAAGATTATTTGTCCAACAGGAAACAGAGAGTTAGGATGGGAGCACATACTAGTGAGGACGCTGACGTACTATATGGCGTACCCCAGGGGAGTGTGTTGGGCCCTACATTATTTCTTACATATATAAATGACCTCTGTAACCTAAATGTAAAAAACGCAAATATTTTTTCGTATGCTGATGATACTGCAGTGGTTTTTTCCGGAAACAATTGGTCAGATGTAAAACTCAAAGCCGAAATGGGTATGGTCCAAATTGCCAACTGGCTCAGAGATAATTTACTGTCACTAAACACAACAAAAACGAACTATATATGTTTCTCAATTGCTAATCATTCTCCAGAAGTAGCCTTTGACATTAAAGTACACTCATGCAATACAACAGATAAAAATTGTAGGTGCCCTAAAATTGACATAGTTTCGCAGACGAAATACTTAGGCGTCATAATTGATCAAAAATTATCCTGGTATTCCCATATTGAACATGTTGCTGCAAGAGTTAGGAAACTGGGTTGGATTTTCAAATCTCTAAGGCATATAATTCCAAAAAATACAAAAGGAAACCACGGATCCCCTAGAAATCTCCTAAACGAAATCTATTTATCACTTGCTCAATCTGTCATAGTTTACTGCATACCTATATGGGGAGGCGCGGCTAAAACAAAATTTATCAATCTAGAACGGGGACAGCGATTCTTAATAAAAACTATGTATTTTAAAAGGATGAGATACTCTACTGAAAGGCTATACGAAATTAGTGATCTACTTTCAATTAGGAAATTATATATCATATCCACTGTCCTAAAAAAACATAAAACTCTTTCATATGATCCAAAAGTAATGCCGAAAAGGCGAAATGACTGGATTGCACAAGTACCACCGACTAAAACGAAATTCGCGGCTATACAATATCAACATCGATCTGCTCAACTGTATAATAGGGTAAATAAACAAATATACATATATCCCAGCCAACTACATGAATGTAAAAAAAAACTAACAGACTGGATAAAGCCATTTACATACACAGATACTGAGTCACTCCTACAACACATGAACTAACACACACACACACACACACACACACACACGTCACAGACCACCACACCACTCATGACTGTCAGTCACTTCCACATCACACCACATCAATCCCATCACATCACATCACACCACTCTCACACTTACACCGCCACATCCCACAAGCGAACACACATACTATCTTTTGTAAAATGTAGTTTTGTTACAACATTTCATCCTACATAAGAGAGAGCGGCGTCTTCTAACACAGGCATTATCTGCTTAAAAGGAGGCGCCATTCACCAACAAAATGTAAACAACTATGGTTAAGAAATAAACATTTTTGTATTTTTTTTTTTGTATTTGTATTGTTGCCAGCGGCTTCGCCCGCGTGTATGTCGGAAATTATCCCACGGGAACCTTCTACCGGGATGAAAAGTATCCTGTGTCTTAATATACTAGCTGTTGCCCGCGTGTATGTCGGAAATTATCCCACGGGAACCTTCTACCGGGATGAAAAGTATCCTGTGTCTTAATATACTAGCTGTTGCCCGCGTGTATGTCGGAAATTATCCCACGGGAACCTTCTACCGGGATGAAAAGTATCCTATGTCTTAATATACTAGCTGTTGCCCGCGTGTATGTCGGAAATTATCCCACGGGAACCTTCTACCGGGATGAAAGTATCCTGTGTCTTAATATACTAGCTGTTGCCCGCGTGTATGTCGGAAATTATCCCACGGGAACCTTCTACCGGGATGAAAAGTATCCTATGTCTTAATATACTAGCTGTTGCCAGCGGCTTCGCCCGCGTGTAGGTCGGAAATTATCCCACGGGAACCTTCTACCGGGATGAAAAGTATCCTATGTCTTAATATACTAGCTGTTGCCCGCGTGTATGTCGGAAATTATCCCACGGGAACCTTCTACCGGGATGAAAGTATCCTGTGTCTTAATATACTAGATGTTGCCAGCGGCTTCGCCCGCGTGTATGTCGGAAATTATCCCACGGGAACCTTCTACCGGGATGAAAAGTATCCTGTGTCTTAATATACTAGCTGTTGCCCTCGTGTATTTCGGAAATTATCCCACGGGAACCTTCTACCGGGATGAAAAGTATCCTGTGTCTTAATATACTAGCTGTTGCCCGCGTGTATGTCGGAAATTATCCCACGGGAACCTTCTACCGGGATGAAAAGTATCCTGTGTCTTAATATACTAGCTGTTGCCCGCGTGTATGTCGGAAATTATCCCACGGGAACCTTCTACCGGGATGAAAAGTATCCTGTGTCTTAATATACTAGCTGTTGCCCGCGTGTATGTCGGAAATTACCCCACGGGAACCTTCTACCGGGATGAAAAGTATCCTGTGTCTTAATATACTAGCTGTTGCCAGCGGCTTCGCCCGCGTGTATGTCGGAAATTATCCCACGGGAACCTTCTACCGGGATGAAAAGTATCCTGTGTCTTAATATACTAGCTGTTGCCCGCGTGTATGTCGGAAATTATCCCACGGGAACCTTCTACCGGGATGAAAAGTATCCTATGTCTTAATATACTAGCTGTTGCCCGCGTGTATGTCGGAAATTATCCCACGGGAACCTTCTACCGGGATGAAAAGTATCCTGTGTCTTAATATACTAGCTGTTGCCAGCGGCTTCGCCCGCGTGTATGTCGGAAATTATCCCACGGGGGAACCTTCTACCGGGATGAAAAGTATCCTGTGTCTTAATATACTAGCTGTTGCCAGCGGCTTCGCCCGCGTGTATGTCGGAAATTATCCCACGGGGGAACCTTCTACCGGGATGAAAAGTATCCTGTGTCTTAATATACTAGCTGTTGCCCGCGTGTATGTCGGAAATTATCCCACGGGAACCTTCTACCGGGATGAAAAGTATCCTGTGTCTTAATATACTAGCTGTTGCCCGCGTGTATGTCGGAAATTATCCCACGGGAACCTTCTACCGGGATGAAAAGTATCCTATGTCTTAATATACTAGCTGTTGCCAGCGGCTTCGCCCGCGTGTATGTCGGAAATTATCCCACGGGAACCTTCTACCGGGATGAAAGTATCCTGTGTCTTAATATACTAGATGTTGCCAGCGGCTTCGCCCGCGTGTATGTCGGAAATTATCCCACGGGAACCTTCTACCGAGATGAAAAGTATCCTGTGTCTTAATATACTAGCTGTTGCCCTCGTGTATGTCGGAAATTATCCCACGGGAACCTTCTACCGGGATGAAAAGTATCCTGTGTCTTAATATACTAGCTGTTGCCCGCGTGTATGTCGGAAATTATCCCACGGGAACCTTCTACCGGGATGAAAAGTATCCTGTGTCTTAATATACTAGCTGTTGCCCGCGTGTATGTCGGAAATTATCCCACGGGAACCTTCTACCGGGATGAAAAGTATCCTGTGTCTTAATATACTAGCTGTTGCCCGCGTGTATGTCGGAAATTATCCCACGGGAACCTTCTACCGGGATGAAAAGTATCCTGTGTCTTAATATACTAGCTGTTGCCAGCGGCTTCGCCCGCGTGTATGTCGGAAATTATCCCACGGGGGAACCTTCTACCGGGATGAAAAGTATCCTGTGTCTTAATATACTAGCTGTTGCCCGAGTGTATGTCGGAAATTATCCCACGGGGGAACCTTCTACCGGGATGAAAAGTATCCTGTGTCTTAATATACTAGCTGTTGCCCGCGTGTAGGTCGGAAATTATCCCACGGGAACCTTCTACCGGGATGAAAAGTATCCTGTGTCTTAATATACTAGCTATTGCCAGCGGCTTCGCCCGCGTGTATGTCGGAAATTATCCCACGGGAACCTTCTACCGGGATGAAAAGTATCCTATGTCTTAATATACTAGCTGTTGCCCGCGTGTATGTCGAAAATTATCCCACGGGAACCTTCTACCGGGATGAAAGTATCCTGTGTCTTAATATACTAGCTGTTGCCCGCGTGTATGTCGGAAATTATCCCACGGGAACCTTCTACCGGGATGAAAAGTAACCTATGTCTTAATATACTAGCTGTTGCCAGCGGCTTCGCCCGCGTGTATGTCGGAAATTATCCCACGGGAACCTTCTACCGGGATGAAAGTATCCTGTGTCTTAATATACTAGCTGTTGCCCTCGTGTATGTCGGAAATTATCCCACGGGAACCTTCTACCGGGATGAAAAGTATCCTATGTCTTAATATACTAGCTGTTGCCCGCGTGTATGTCGGAAATTATCCCACGGGAACCTTCTACCGGGATGAAAAGTATCCTGTGTCTTAATATACTAGCTGTTGCCCGCGTGTATGTCGGAAATTATCCCACGGGAACCTTCTACCGGGATGAAAGTATCCTGTGTCTTAATATACTAGCTGTTGCCAGCGGCTTCGCCCGCGTGTATGTCGGAAATTATCCCACGGGAACCTTCTACCGGGATGAAAAGTATCCTGTGTCTTAATATACTAGCTGTCGCCCGCGTGTATGTCGGAAATTATCCCACGGGAACCTTCTACCGGGATGAAAAGTATCCTATGTCTTAATATACTAGCTGTTGCCAGCGGCTTCGCCCGCGTGTATGTCGGAAATTATCCCACGGGAACCTTCTACCGGGATGAAAAGTATCCTGTGTCTTAATATACTAGCTGTTGCCAGCGGCTTCGCCCGCGTGTATGTCGGAAATTATCCCACGGGAACCTTCTACCGGGATGAAAGTATCCTGTGTCTTAATATACTAGCTGTTGCCCGCGTGTATGTCGGAAACTATCCCACGGGAACCTTCTACCGGGATGAAAAGTATCCTGTGTCTTAATATACTAGCTGTTGCCCGCGTGTATGTCGGAAACTATCCCACGGGAACCTTCTACCGGGATGAAAAGTATCCTGTGTCTTAATATACTAGCTGTTGCCCGCGTGTATGTCGGAAATTATCCCACGGGAACCTTCTACCGGGATGAAAAGTATCCTATGTCTTAATATACTAGCTGTTGCCCGCGTGTATGTCGGAAATTATCCCACGGGAACCTTCTACCGGGATGAAAAGTATCCTATGTCTTAATATACTAGCTGTTGCCAGCGGCTTCGCCCGCGTGTATGTCGGAAATTATCCCACGGGAACCTTCTACCGGGATGAAAAGTATCCTGTGTCTTAATATACTAGCTGTTGCCCGCGTGTATGTCGGAAATTATCCCACGGGAACCTTCTACCGGGATGAAAAGTATCCTATGTCTTAATATACTAGCTGTTACCAGCGGCTTCGCCCGCGTGTATGTCGGAAATTATCCCACGGGAACCTTCTACCGGGATGAAAGTATCCTGTGTCTTAATATACTAGCTGTTGCCCGCGTGCATGTCGGAAATTATCCCACGGGAACCTTCTCCCGGGATGAAAAGTATCCTGTGTCTTAATATACTAGCTGTTGCCCTCGTGTATGTCGGAAATTATCCCACGGGAACCTTCTACCGGGATGAAAAGTATCCTGTGTCTTAATATACTAGCTGTTGCCCGCGTGTATGTCGGAAATTATCCCACGGGGGAACCTTCTACCGGGATGAAAAGTATCCTGTGTCTTAATATACTAGCTGTTGCCCGAGTGTATGTCGGAAATTATCCCACGGGGGAACCTTCTACCGGGATGAAAAGTATCCTGTGTCTTAATATACTAGCTGTTGCCCGCGTGTAGGTCGGAAATTATCCCACGGGAACCTTCTACCGGGATGAAAAGTATCCTGTGTCTTAATATACTAGCTATTGCCAGCGGCTTCGCCCGCGTGTATGTCGGAAATTATCCCACGGGAACCTTCTACCGGGATGAAAAGTATCCTATGTCTTAATATACTAGCTGTTGCCCGCGTGTATGTCGAAAATTATCCCACGGGAACCTTCTACCGGGATGAAAGTATCCTGTGTCTTAATATACTAGCTGTTGCCCGCGTGTATGTCGGAAATTATCCCACGGGAACCTTCTACCGGGATGAAAAGTAACCTATGTCTTAATATACTAGCTGTTGCCAGCGGCTTCGCCCGCGTGTATGTCGGAAATTATCCCACGGTAACCTTCTACCGGGATGAAAGTATCCTGTGTCTTAATATACTAGCTGTTGCCCTCGTGTATGTCGGAAATTATCCCACGGGAACCTTCTACCGGGATGAAAAGTATCCTATGTCTTAATATACTAGCTGTTGCCCGCGTGTATGTCGGAAATTATCCCACGGGAACCTTCTACCGGGATGAAAAGTATCCTGTGTCTTAATATACTAGCTGTTGCCAGCGGCTTCGCCCGCGTGTATGTCGGAAATTATCCCACGGGAACCTTCTACCGGGATGAAAAGTATCCTGTGTCTTAATATACTAGCTGTTGCCCGCGTGTATGTCGGAAATTATCCCACGGGAACCTTCTACCGGGATGAAAAGTATCCTGTGTCTTAATATACTAGCTGTTGCCCGCGTGTATGTCGGAAATTATCCCACGGGAACCTTCTACCGGGATGAAAAGTATCCTATGTCTTAATATACTAGCTGTTGCCCGCGTGTATGTCGGAAATTATCCCACGGGAACCTTCTACCGGGATGAAAGTATCCTGTGTCTTAATATACTAGCTGTTGCCCGCGTGTATGTCGGAAATTATCCCACGGGAACCTTCTACCGGGATGAAAAGTATCCTATGTCTTAATATACTAGCTGTTGCCAGCGGCTTCGCCCGCGTGTAGGTCGGAAATTATCCCACGGGAACCTTCTACCGGGATGAAAAGTATCCTATGTCTTAATATACTAGCTGTTGCCCGCGTGTATGTCGGAAATTATCCCACGGGAACCTTCTACCGGGATGAAAGTATCCTGTGTCTTAATATACTAGCTGTTGCCCGCGTGTATGTCGGAAATTATCCCACGGGAACCTTCTACCGGGATGAAAAGTATCCTGTGTCTTAATATACTAGCTGTTGCCCTCGTGTATTTCGGAAATTATCCCACGGGAACCTTCTACCGGGATGAAAAGTATCCTGTGTCTTAATATACTAGCTGTTGCCCGCGTGTATGTCGGAAATTATCCCACGGGAACCTTCTACCGGGATGAAAAGTATCCTGTGTCTTAATATACTAGCTGTTGCCCGCGTGTATGTCGGAAATTATCCCACGGGAACCTTCTACCGGGATGAAAAGTATCCTGTGTCTTAATATACTAGCTGTTGCCCGCGTGTATGTCGGAAATTACCCCACGGGAACCTTCTACCGGGATGAAAAGTATCCTGTGTCTTAATATACTAGCTGTTGCCAGCGGCTTCGCCCGCGTGTATGTCGGAAATTATCCCACGGGAACCTTCTACCGGGATGAAAAGTATCCTGTGTCTTAATATACTAGCTGTTGCCCGCGTGTATGTCGGAAATTATCCAACGGGAACCTTCTACCGGGATGAAAAGTATCCTATGTCTTAATATACTAGCTGTTGCCCGCGTGTATGTCGGAAATTATCCCACGGGAACCTTCTACCGGGATGAAAAGTATCCTGTGTCTTAATATACTAGCTGTTGCCAGCGGCTTCGCCCGCGTGTATGTCGGAAATTATCCCACGGGGGAACCTTCTACCGGGATGAAAAGTATCCTGTGTCTTAATATACTAGCTGTTGCCAGCGGCTTCGCCCGCGTGTATGTCGGAAATTATCCCACGGGGGAACCTTCTACCGGGATGAAAAGTATCCTGTGTCTTAATATACTAGCTGTTGCCCGCGTGTATGTCGGAAATTATCCCACGGGAACCTTCTACCGGGATGAAAAGTATCCTGTGTCTTAATATACTAGCTGTTGCCCGCGTGTATGTCGGAAATTATCCCACGGGAACCTTCTACCGGGATGAAAAGTATCCTGTGTCTTAATATACTAGCTGTTGCCAGCGGCTTCGCCCGCGTGTATGTCGGAAATTATCCCACGGGGGAACCTTCTACCGGGATGAAAAGTATCCTGTGTCTTAATATACTAGCTGTTGCCCGAGTGTATGTCGGAAATTATCCCACGGGGGAACCTTCTACCGGGATGAAAAGTATCCTGTGTCTTAATATACTAGCTGTTGCCCGCGTGTAGGTCGGAAATTATCCCACGGGAACCTTCTACCGGGATGAAAAGTATCCTGTGTCTTAATATACTAGCTATTGCCAGCGGCTTCGCCCGCGTGTATGTCGGAAATTATCCCACGGGAACCTTCTACCGGGATGAAAAGTATCCTATGTCTTAATATACTAGCTGTTGCCCGCGTGTATGTCGAAAATTATCCCACGGGAACCTTCTACCGGGATGAAAGTATCCTGTGTCTTAATATACTAGCTGTTGCCCGCGTGTATGTCGGAAATTATCCCACGGGAACCTTCTACCGGGATGAAAAGTAACCTATGTCTTAATATACTAGCTGTTGCCAGCGGCTTCGCCCGCGTGTATGTCGGAAATTATCCCACGGGAACCTTCTACCGGGATGAAAGTATCCTGTGTCTTAATATACTAGCTGTTGCCCTCGTGTATGTCGGAAATTATCCCACGGGAACCTTCTACCGGGATGAAAAGTATCCTATGTCTTAATATACTAGCTGTTGCCCGCGTGTATGTCGGAAATTATCCCACGGGAACCTTCTACCGGGATGAAAAGTATCCTGTGTCTTAATATACTAGCTGTTGCCCGCGTGTATGTCGGAAATTATCCCACGGGGGAACCTTCTACCGGGATGAAAAGTATCCTGTGTCTTAATATACTAGCTGTTGCCCGCGTGTAGGTCGGAAATTATCCCACGGGAACCTTCTACCGGGATGAAAAGTATCCTGTGTCTTAATATACTAGCTATTGCCAGCGGCTTCGCCCGCGTGTATGTCGGAAATTATCCCACGGGAACCTTCTACCGGGATGAAAAGTATCCTATGTCTTAATATACTAGCTGTTGCCCGCGTGTATGTCGAAAATTATCCCACGGGAACCTTCTACCGGGATGAAAGTATCCTGTGTCTTAATATACTAGCTGTTGCCCGCGTGTATGTCGGAAATTATCCCACGGGAACCTTCTACCGGGATGAAAAGTAACCTATGTCTTAATATACTAGCTGTTGCCAGCGGCTTCGCCCGCGTGTATGTCGGAAATTATCCCACGGGAACCTTCTACCGGGATGAAAGTATCCTGTGTCTTAATATACTAGCTGTTGCCCTCGTGTATGTCGGAAATTATCCCACGGGAACCTTCTACCGGGATGAAAAGTATCCTATGTCTTAATATACTAGCTGTTGCCCGCGTGTATGTCGGAAATTATCCCACGGGAACCTTCTACCGGGATGAAAAGTATCCTGTGTCTTAATATACTAGCTGTTGCCCGCGTGTATGTCGGAAATTATCCCACGGGAACCTTCTACCGGGATGAAAGTATCCTGTGTCTTAATATACTAGCTGTTGCCAGCGGCTTCGCCCGCGTGTATGTCGGAAATTATCCCACGGGAACCTTCTACCGGGATGAAAAGTATCCTGTGTCTTAATATACTAGCTGTCGCCCGCGTGTATGTCGGAAATTATCCCACGGGAACCTTCTACCGGGATGAAAAGTATCCTATGTCTTAATATACTAGCTGTTGCCAGCGGCTTCGCCCGCGTGTATGTCGGAAATTATCCCACGGGAACCTTCTACCGGGATGAAAAGTATCCTGTGTCTTAATATACTAGCTGTTGCCAGCGGCTTCGCCCGCGTGTATGTCGGAAATTATCCCACGGGAACCTTCTACCGGGATGAAAGTATCCTGTGTCTTAATATACTAGCTGTTGCCCGCGTGTATGTCGGAAACTATCCCACGGGAACCTTCTACCGGGATGAAAAGTATCCTGTGTCTTAATATACTAGCTGTTGCCCGCGTGTATGTCGGAAACTATCCCACGGGAACCTTCTACCGGGATGAAAAGTATCCTGTGTCTTAATATACTAGCTGTTGCCCGCGTGTATGTCAGAAATTATCCCACGGGAACCTTCTACCGGGATGAAAAGTATCCTATGTCTTAATATACTAGCTGTTGCCCGCGTGTATGTCGGAAATTATCCCACGGGAACCTTCTACCGGGATGAAAAGTATCCTATGTCTTAATATACTAGCTGTTGCCAGCGGCTTCGCCCGCGTGTATGTCGGAAATTATCCCACGGGAACCTTCTACCGGGATGAAAAGTATCCTGTGTCTTAATATACTAGCTGTTGCCCGCGTGTATGTCGGAAATTATCCCACGGGAACCTTCTACCGGGATGAAAAGTATCCTATGTCTTAATATACTAGCTGTTACCAGCGGCTTCGCCCGCGTGTATGTCGGAAATTATCCCACGGGAACCTTCTACCGGGATGAAAGTATCCTGTGTCTTAATATACTAGCTGTTGCCCGCGTGCATGTCGGAAATTATCCCACGGGAACCTTCTCCCGGGATGAAAAGTATCCTGTGTCTTAATATACTAGCTGTTGCCCGCGTGTATGTCGGAAATTATCCCACGGGAACCTTCTACCGGGATGAAAAGTATCCTATGTCTTAATATACTAGCTGTTGCCAGCGGCTTCGCCCGCGTGTAGGTCGGAAATTATCCCACGGGAACCTTCTACCGGGATGAAAAGTATCCTATGTCTTAATATACTAGCTGTTGCCCGCGTGTATGTCGGAAATTATCCCACGGGAACCTTCTACCGGGATGAAAGTATCCTGTGTCTTAATATACTAGATGTTGCCAGCGGCTTCGCCCGCGTGTATGTCGGAAATTATCCCACGGGAACCTTCTACCGGGATGAAAAGTATCCTGTGTCTTAATATACTAGCTGTTGCCCTCGTGTATTTCGGAAATTATCCCACGGGAACCTTCTACCGGGATGAAAAGTATCCTGTGTCTTAATATACTAGCTGTTGCCCGCGTGTATGTCGGAAATTATCCCACGGGAACCTTCTACCGGGATGAAAAGTATCCTGTGTCTTAATATACTAGCTGTTGCCCGCGTGTATGTCGGAAATTATCCCACGGGAACCTTCTACCGGGATGAAAAGTATCCTGTGTCTTAATATACTAGCTGTTGCCCGCGTGTATGTCGGAAATTACCCCACGGGAACCTTCTACCGGGATGAAAAGTATCCTGTGTCTTAATATACTAGCTGTTGCCAGCGGCTTCGCCCGCGTGTATGTCGGAAATTATCCCACGGGAACCTTCTACCGGGATGAAAAGTATCCTGTGTCTTAATATACTAGCTGTTGCCCGCGTGTATGTCGGAAATTATCCCACGGGAACCTTCTACCGGGATGAAAAGTATCCTATGTCTTAATATACTAGCTGTTGCCCGCGTGTATGTCGGAAATTATCCCACGGGAACCTTCTACCGGGATGAAAAGTATCCTGTGTCTTAATATACTAGCTGTTGCCAGCGGCTTCGCCCGCGTGTATGTCGGAAATTATCCCACGGGGGAACCTTCTACCGGGATGAAAAGTATCCTGTGTCTTAATATACTAGCTGTTGCCAGCGGCTTCGCCCGCGTGTATGTCGGAAATTATCCCACGGGGGAACCTTCTACCGGGATGAAAAGTATCCTGTGTCTTAATATACTAGCTGTTGCCCGCGTGTATGTCGGAAATTATCCCACGGGAACCTTCTACCGGGATGAAAAGTATCCTGTGTCTTAATATACTAGCTGTTGCCCGCGTGTATGTCGGAAATTATCCCACGGGAACCTTCTACCGGGATGAAAAGTATCCTGTGTCTTAATATACTAGCTATTGCCAGCGGCTTCGCCCGCGTGTATGTCGGAAATTATCCCACGGGGGAACCTTCTACCGGGATGAAAAGTATCCTGTGTCTTAATATACTAGCTGTTGCCCGAGTGTATGTCGGAAATTATCCCACGGGGGAACCTTCTACCGGGATGAAAAGTATCCTGTGTCTTAATATACTAGCTGTTGCCCGCGTGTAGGTCGGAAATTATCCCACGGGAACCTTCTACCGGGATGAAAAGTATCCTGTGTCTTAATATACTAGCTATTGCCAGCGGCTTCGCCCGCGTGTATGTCGGAAATTATCCCACGGGAACCTTCTACCGGGATGAAAAGTATCCTATGTCTTAATATACTAGCTGTTGCCCGCGTGTATGTCGAAAATTATCCCACGGGAACCTTCTACCGGGATGAAAGTATCCTGTGTCTTAATATACTAGCTGTTGCCCGCGTGTATGTCGGAAATTATCCCACGGGAACCTTCTACCGGGATGAAAAGTAACCTATGTCTTAATATACTAGCTGTTGCCAGCGGCTTCGCCCGCGTGTATGTCGGAAATTATCCCACGGGAACCTTCTACCGGGATGAAAGTATCCTGTGTCTTAATATACTAGCTGTTGCCCTCGTGTATGTCGGAAATTATCCCACGGGAACCTTCTACCGGGATGAAAAGTATCCTATGTCTTAATATACTAGCTGTTGCCCGCGTGTATGTCGGAAATTATCCCACGGGAACCTTCTACCGGGATGAAAAGTATCCTGTGTCTTAATATACTAGCTGTTGCCCGCGTGTATGTCGGAAATTATCCCACGGGGGAACCTTCTACCGGGATGAAAAGTATCCTGTGTCTTAATATACTAGCTGTTGCCCGCGTGTAGGTCGGAAATTATCCCACGGGAACCTTCTACCGGGATGAAAAGTATCCTGTGTCTTAATATACTAGCTATTGCCAGCGGCTTCGCCCGCGTGTATGTCGGAAATTATCCCACGGGAACCTTCTACCGGGATGAAAGTATCCTGTGTCTTAATATACTAGCTGTTGCCCTCGTGTATGTCGGAAATTATCCCACGGGAACCTTCTACCGGGATGAAAAGTATCCTATGTCTTAATATACTAGCTGTTGCCCGCGTGTATGTCGGAAATTATCCCACGGGAACCTTCTACCGGGATGAAAAGTATCCTGTGTCTTAATATACTAGCTGTTGCCCGCGTGTATGTCGGAAATTATCCCACGGGAACCTTCTACCGGGATGAAAGTATCCTGTGTCTTAATATACTAGCTGTTGCCAGCGGCTTCGCCCGCGTGTATGTCGGAAATTATCCCACGGGAACCTTCTACCGGGATGAAAAGTATCCTGTGTCTTAATATACTAGCTGTCGCCCGCGTGTATGTCGGAAATTATCCCACGGGAACCTTCTACCGGGATGAAAAGTATCCTATGTCTTAATATACTAGCTGTTGCCAGCGGCTTCGCCCGCGTGTATGTCGGAAATTATCCCACGGGAACCTTCTACCGGGATGAAAAGTATCCTGTGTCTTAATATACTAGCTGTTGCCAGCGGCTTCGCCCGCGTGTATGTCGGAAATTATCCCACGGGAACCTTCTACCGGGATGAAAGTATCCTGTGTCTTAATATACTAGCTGTTGCCCGCGTGAATGTCGGAAACTATCCCACGGGAACCTTCTACCGGGATGAAAAGTATCCTGTGTCTTAATATACTAGCTGTTGCCCGCGTGTATGTCGGAAACTATCCCACGGGAACCTTCTACCGGGATGAAAAGTATCCTGTGTCTTAATATACTAGCTGTTGCCCGCGTGTATGTCGGAAATTATCCCACGGGAACCTTCTACCGGGATGAAAAGTATCCTATGTCTTAATATACTAGCTGTTGCCCGCGTGTATGTCGGAAATTATCCCACGGGAACCTTCTACCGGGATGAAAAGTATCCTATGTCTTAATATACTAGCTGTTGCCAGCGGCTTCGCCCGCGTGTATGTCGGAAATTATCCCACGGGAACCTTCTACCGGGATGAAAAGTATCCTGTGTCTTAATATACTAGCTGTTGCCCGCGTGTATGTCGGAAATTATCCCACGGGAACCTTCTACCGGGATGAAAAGTATCCTATGTCTTAATATACTAGCTGTTACCAGCGGCTTCGCCCGCGTGTATGTCGGAAATTATCCCACGGGAACCTTCTACCGGGATGAAAGTATCCTGTGTCTTAATATACTAGCTGTTGCCCGCGTGCATGTCGGAAATTATCCCACGGGAACCTTCTCCCGGGATGAAAAGTATCCTGTGTCTTAATATACTAGCTGTTGCCCTCGTGTATGTCGGAAATTATCCCACGGGAACCTTCTACCGGGATGAAAAGTATCCTGTGTCTTAATATACTAGCTGTTGCCCGCGTGTATGTCGGAAATTATCCCACGGGGGAACCTTCTACCGGGATGAAAAGTATCCTGTGTCTTAATATACTAGCTGTTGCCCGAGTGTATGTCGGAAATTATCCCACGGGGGAACCTTCTACCGGGATGAAAAGTATCCTGTGTCTTAATATACTAGCTGTTGCCCGCGTGTAGGTCGGAAATTATCCCACGGGAACCTTCTACCGGGATGAAAAGTATCCTGTGTCTTAATATACTAGCTATTGCCAGCGGCTTCGCCCGCGTGTATGTCGGAAATTATCCCACGGGAACCTTCTACCGGGATGAAAAGTATCCTATGTCTTAATATACTAGCTGTTGCCCGCGTGTATGTCGAAAATTATCCCACGGGAACCTTCTACCGGGATGAAAGTATCCTGTGTCTTAATATACTAGCTGTTGCCCGCGTGTATGTCGGAAATTATCCCACGGGAACCTTCTACCGGGATGAAAAGTAACCTATGTCTTAATATACTAGCTGTTGCCAGCGGCTTCGCCCGCGTGTATGTCGGAAATTATCCCACGGGAACCTTCTACCGGGATGAAAGTATCCTGTGTCTTAATATACTAGCTGTTGCCCTCGTGTATGTCGGAAATTATCCCACGGGAACCTTCTACCGGGATGAAAAGTATCCTATGTCTTAATATACTAGCTGTTGCCCGCGTGTATGTCGGAAATTATCCCACGGGAACCTTCTACCGGGATGAAAAGTATCCTGTGTCTTAATATACTAGCTGTTGCCCGCGTGTATGTCGGAAATTATCCCACGGGGGAACCTTCTACCGGGATGAAAAGTATCCTGTGTCTTAATATACTAGCTGTTGCCCGCGTGTAGGTCGGAAATTATCCCACGGGAACCTTCTACCGGGATGAAAAGTATCCTGTGTCTTAATATACTAGCTATTGCCAGCGGCTTCGCCCGCGTGTATGTCGGAAATTATCCCACGGGAACCTTCTACCGGGATGAAAAGTATCCTATGTCTTAATATACTAGCTGTTGCCCGCGTGTATGTCGAAAATTATCCCACGGGAACCTTCTACCGGGATGAAAGTATCCTGTGTCTTAATATACTAGCTGTTGCCCGCGTGTATGTCGGAAATTATCCCACGGGAACCTTCTACCGGGATGAAAAGTAACCTATGTCTTAATATACTAGCTGTTGCCAGCGGCTTCGCCCGCGTGTATGTCGGAAATTATCCCACGGGAACCTTCTACCGGGATGAAAGTATCCTGTGTCTTAATATACTAGCTGTTGCCCTCGTGTATGTCGGAAATTATCCCACGGGAACCTTCTACCGGGATGAAAAGTATCCTATGTCTTAATATACTAGCTGTTGCCCGCGTGTATGTCGGAAATTATCCCACGGGAACCTTCTACCGGGATGAAAAGTATCCTGTGTCTTAATATACTAGCTGTTGCCCGCGTGTATGTCGGAAATTATCCCACGGGAACCTTCTACCGGGATGAAAGTATCCTGTGTCTTAATATACTAGCTGTTGCCAGCGGCTTCGCCCGCGTGTATGTCGGAAATTATCCCACGGGAACCTTCTACCGGGATGAAAAGTATCCTGTGTCTTAATATACTAGCTGTCGCCCGCGTGTATGTCGGAAATTATCCCACGGGAACCTTCTACCGGGATGAAAAGTATCCTATGTCTTAATATACTAGCTGTTGCCAGCGGCTTCGCCCGCGTGTATGTCGGAAATTATCCCACGGGAACCTTCTACCGGGATGAAAAGTATCCTGTGTCTTAATATACTAGCTGTTGCCAGCGGCTTCGCCCGCGTGTATGTCGGAAATTATCCCACGGGAACCTTCTACCGGGATGAAAGTATCCTGTGTCTTAATATACTAGCTGTTGCCCGCGTGTATGTCGGAAACTATCCCACGGGAACCTTCTACCGGGATGAAAAGTATCCTGTGTCTTAATATACTAGCTGTTGCCCGCGTGTATGTCGGAAACTATCCCACGGGAACCTTCTACCGGGATGAAAAGTATCCTGTGTCTTAATATACTAGCTGTTGCCCGCGTGTATGTCAGAAATTATCCCACGGGAACCTTCTACCGGGATGAAAAGTATCCTATGTCTTAATATACTAGCTGTTGCCCGCGTGTATGTCGGAAATTATCCCACGGGAACCTTCTACCGGGATGAAAAGTATCCTATGTCTTAATATACTAGCTGTTGCCAGCGGCTTCGCCCGCGTGTATGTCGGAAATTATCCCACGGGAACCTTCTACCGGGATGAAAAGTATCCTGTGTCTTAATATACTAGCTGTTGCCCGCGTGTATGTCGGAAATTATCCCACGGGAACCTTCTACCGGGATGAAAAGTATCCTATGTCTTAATATACTAGCTGTTACCAGCGGCTTCGCCCGCGTGTATGTCGGAAATTATCCCACGGGAACCTTCTACCGGGATGAAAGTATCCTGTGTCTTAATATACTAGCTGTTGCCCGCGTGCATGTCGGAAATTATCCCACGGGAACCTTCTCCCGGGATGAAAAGTATCCTGTGTCTTAATATACTAGCTGTTGCCCGCGTGTATGTCGGAAATTATCCCACGGGAACCTTCTACCGGGATGAAAAGTATCCTATGTCTTAATATACTAGCTGTTGCCAGCGGCTTCGCCCGCGTGTAGGTCGGAAATTATCCCACGGGAACCTTCTACCGGGATGAAAAGTATCCTATGTCTTAATATACTAGCTGTTGCCCGCGTGTATGTCGGAAATTATCCCACGGGAACCTTCTACCGGGATGAAAGTATCCTGTGTCTTAATATACTAGATGTTGCCAGCGGCTTCGCCCGCGTGTATGTCGGAAATTATCCCACGGGAACCTTCTACCGGGATGAAAAGTATCCTGTGTCTTAATATACTAGCTGTTGCCCTCGTGTATTTCGGAAATTATCCCACGGGAACCTTCTACCGGGATGAAAAGTATCCTGTGTCTTAATATACTAGCTGTTGCCCGCGTGTATGTCGGAAATTATCCCACGGGAACCTTCTACCGGGATGAAAAGTATCCTGTGTCTTAATATACTAGCTGTTGCCCGCGTGTATGTCGGAAATTATCCCACGGGAACCTTCTACCGGGATGAAAAGTATCCTGTGTCTTAATATACTAGCTGTTGCCCGCGTGTATGTCGGAAATTACCCCACGGGAACCTTCTACCGGGATGAAAAGTATCCTGTGTCTTAATATACTAGCTGTTGCCAGCGGCTTCGCCCGCGTGTATGTCGGAAATTATCCCACGGGAACCTTCTACCGGGATGAAAAGTATCCTGTGTCTTAATATACTAGCTGTTGCCCGCGTGTATGTCGGAAATTATCCCACGGGAACCTTCTACCGGGATGAAAAGTATCCTATGTCTTAATATACTAGCTGTTGCCCGCGTGTATGTCGGAAATTATCCCACGGGAACCTTCTACCGGGATGAAAAGTATCCTGTGTCTTAATATACTAGCTGTTGCCAGCGGCTTCGCCCGCGTGTATGTCGGAAATTATCCCACGGGGGAACCTTCTACCGGGATGAAAAGTATCCTGTGTCTTAATATACTAGCTGTTGCCAGCGGCTTCGCCCGCGTGTATGTCGGAAATTATCCCACGGGGGAACCTTCTACCGGGATGAAAAGTATCCTGTGTCTTAATATACTAGCTGTTGCCCGCGTGTATGTCGGAAATTATCCCACGGGAACCTTCTACCGGGATGAAAAGTATCCTGTGTCTTAATATACTAGCTGTTGCCCGCGTGTATGTCGGAAATTATCCCACGGGAACCTTCTACCGGGATGAAAAGTATCCTGTGTCTTAATATACTAGCTATTGCCAGCGGCTTCGCCCGCGTGTATGTCGGAAATTATCCCACGGGGGAACCTTCTACCGGGATGAAAAGTATCCTGTGTCTTAATATACTAGCTGTTGCCCGAGTGTATGTCGGAAATTATCCCACGGGGGAACCTTCTACCGGGATGAAAAGTATCCTGTGTCTTAATATACTAGCTGTTGCCCGCGTGTAGGTCGGAAATTATCCCACGGGAACCTTCTACCGGGATGAAAAGTATCCTGTGTCTTAATATACTAGCTATTGCCAGCGGCTTCGCCCGCGTGTATGTCGGAAATTATCCCACGGGAACCTTCTACCGGGATGAAAAGTATCCTATGTCTTAATATACTAGCTGTTGCCCGCGTGTATGTCGAAAATTATCCCACGGGAACCTTCTACCGGGATGAAAGTATCCTGTGTCTTAATATACTAGCTGTTGCCCGCGTGTATGTCGGAAATTATCCCACGGGAACCTTCTACCGGGATGAAAAGTAACCTATGTCTTAATATACTAGCTGTTGCCAGCGGCTTCGCCCGCGTGTATGTCGGAAATTATCCCACGGGAACCTTCTACCGGGATGAAAGTATCCTGTGTCTTAATATACTAGCTGTTGCCCTCGTGTATGTCGGAAATTATCCCACGGGAACCTTCTACCGGGATGAAAAGTATCCTATGTCTTAATATACTAGCTGTTGCCCGCGTGTATGTCGGAAATTATCCCACGGGAACCTTCTACCGGGATGAAAAGTATCCTGTGTCTTAATATACTAGCTGTTGCCCGCGTGTATGTCGGAAATTATCCCACGGGGGAACCTTCTACCGGGATGAAAAGTATCCTGTGTCTTAATATACTAGCTGTTGCCCGCGTGTAGGTCGGAAATTATCCCACGGGAACCTTCTACCGGGATGAAAAGTATCCTGTGTCTTAATATACTAGCTATTGCCAGCGGCTTCGCCCGCGTGTATGTCGGAAATTATCCCACGGGAACCTTCTACCGGGATGAAAAGTATCCTATGTCTTAATATACTAGCTGTTGCCCGCGTGTATGTCGAAAATTATCCCACGGGAACCTTCTACCGGGATGAAAGTATCCTGTGTCTTAATATACTAGCTGTTGCCCGCGTGTATGTCGGAAATTATCCCACGGGAACCTTCTACCGGGATGAAAAGTAACCTATGTCTTAATATACTAGCTGTTGCCAGCGGCTTCGCCCGCGTGTATGTCGGAAATTATCCCACGGGAACCTTCTACCGGGATGAAAGTATCCTGTGTCTTAATATACTAGCTGTTGCCCTCGTGTATGTCGGAAATTATCCCACGGGAACCTTCTACCGGGATGAAAAGTATCCTATGTCTTAATATACTAGCTGTTGCCCGCGTGTATGTCGGAAATTATCCCACGGGAACCTTCTACCGGGATGAAAAGTATCCTGTGTCTTAATATACTAGCTGTTGCGCGCGTGTATGTCGGAAATTATCCCACGGGAACCTTCTACCGGGATGAAAGTATCCTGTGTCTTAATATACTAGCTGTTGCCAGCGGCTTCGCCCGCGTGTATGTCGGAAATTATCCCACGGGAACCTTCTACCGGGATGAAAAGTATCCTGTGTCTTAATATACTAGCTGTCGCCCGCGTGTATGTCGGAAATTATCCCACGGGAACCTTCTACCGGGATGAAAAGTATCCTATGTCTTAATATACTAGCTGTTGCCAGCGGCTTCGCCCGCGTGTATGTCGGAAATTATCCCACGGGAACCTTCTACCGGGATGAAAAGTATCCTGTGTCTTAATATACTAGCTGTTGCCAGCGGCTTCGCCCGCGTGTATGTCGGAAATTATCCCACGGGAACCTTCTACCGGGATGAAAGTATCCTGTGTCTTAATATACTAGCTGTTGCCCGCGTGAATGTCGGAAACTATCCCACGGGAACCTTCTACCGGGATGAAAAGTATCCTGTGTCTTAATATACTAGCTGTTGCCCGCGTGTATGTCGGAAACTATCCCACGGGAACCTTCTACCGGGATGAAAAGTATCCTGTGTCTTAATATACTAGCTGTTGCCCGCGTGTATGTCGGAAATTATCCCACGGGAACCTTCTACCGGGATGAAAAGTATCCTATGTCTTAATATACTAGCTGTTGCCCGCGTGTATGTCGGAAATTATCCCACGGGAACCTTCTACCGGGATGAAAAGTATCCTATGTCTTAATATACTAGCTGTTGCCAGCGGCTTCGCCCGCGTGTATGTCGGAAATTATCCCACGGGAACCTTCTACCGGGATGAAAAGTATCCTGTGTCTTAATATACTAGCTGTTGCCCGCGTGTATGTCGGAAATTATCCCACGGGAACCTTCTACCGGGATGAAAAGTATCCTATGTCTTAATATACTAGCTGTTACCAGCGGCTTCGCCCGCGTGTATGTCGGAAATTATCCCACGGGAACCTTCTACCGGGATGAAAGTATCCTGTGTCTTAATATACTAGCTGTTGCCCGCGTGCATGTCGGAAATTATCCCACGGGAACCTTCTCCCGGGATGAAAAGTATCCTGTGTCTTAATATACTAGCTGTTGCCCTCGTGTATGTCGGAAATTATCCCACGGGAACCTTCTACCGGGATGAAAAGTATCCTGTGTCTTAATATACTAGCTGTTGCCCGCGTGTATGTCGGAAATTATCCCACGGGGGAACCTTCTACCGGGATGAAAAGTATCCTGTGTCTTAATATACTAGCTGTTGCCCGAGTGTATGTCGGAAATTATCCCACGGGGGAACCTTCTACCGGGATGAAAAGTATCCTGTGTCTTAATATACTAGCTGTTGCCCGCGTGTAGGTCGGAAATTATCCCACGGGAACCTTCTACCGGGATGAAAAGTATCCTGTGTCTTAATATACTAGCTATTGCCAGCGGCTTCGCCCGCGTGTATGTCGGAAATTATCCCACGGGAACCTTCTACCGGGATGAAAAGTATCCTATGTCTTAATATACTAGCTGTTGCCCGCGTGTATGTCGAAAATTATCCCACGGGAACCTTCTACCGGGATGAAAGTATCCTGTGTCTTAATATACTAGCTGTTGCCCGCGTGTATGTCGGAAATTATCCCACGGGAACCTTCTACCGGGATGAAAAGTAACCTATGTCTTAATATACTAGCTGTTGCCAGCGGCTTCGCCCGCGTGTATGTCGGAAATTATCCCACGGGAACCTTCTACCGGGATGAAAGTATCCTGTGTCTTAATATACTAGCTGTTGCCCTCGTGTATGTCGGAAATTATCCCACGGGAACCTTCTACCGGGATGAAAAGTATCCTATGTCTTAATATACTAGCTGTTGCCCGCGTGTATGTCGGAAATTATCCCACGGGAACCTTCTACCGGGATGAAAAGTATCCTGTGTCTTAATATACTAGCTGTTGCCAGCGGCTTCGCCCGCGTGTATGTCGGAAATTATCCCACGGGAACCTTCTACCGGGATGAAAAGTATCCTGTGTCTTAATATACTAGCTGTTGCCCGCGTGTATGTCGGAAATTATCCCACGGGAACCTTCTACCGGGATGAAAAGTATCCTGTGTCTTAATATACTAGCTGTTGCCCGCGTGTATGTCGGAAATTATCCCACGGGAACCTTCTACCGGGATGAAAAGTATCCTATGTCTTAATATACTAGCTGTTGCCCGCGTGTATGTCGGAAATTATCCCACGGGAACCTTCTACCGGGATGAAAGTATCCTGTGTCTTAATATACTAGCTGTTGCCCGCGTGTATGTCGGAAATTATCCCACGGGAACCTTCTACCGGGATGAAAAGTATCCTATGTCTTAATATACTAGCTGTTGCCAGCGGCTTCGCCCGCGTGTAGGTCGGAAATTATCCCACGGGAACCTTCTACCGGGATGAAAAGTATCCTATGTCTTAATATACTAGCTGTTGCCCGCGTGTATGTCGGAAATTATCCCACGGGAACCTTCTACCGGGATGAAAGTATCCTGTGTCTTAATATACTAGATGTTGCCAGCGGCTTCGCCCGCGTGTATGTCGGAAATTATCCCACGGGAACCTTCTACCGGGATGAAAAGTATCCTGTGTCTTAATATACTAGCTGTTGCCCTCGTGTATTTCGGAAATTATCCCACGGGAACCTTCTACCGGGATGAAAAGTATCCTGTGTCTTAATATACTAGCTGTTGCCCGCGTGTATGTCGGAAATTATCCCACGGGAACCTTCTACCGGGATGAAAAGTATCCTGTGTCTTAATATACTAGCTGTTGCCCGCGTGTATGTCGGAAATTATCCCACGGGAACCTTCTACCGGGATGAAAAGTATCCTGTGTCTTAATATACTAGCTGTTGCCCGCGTGTATGTCGGAAATTACCCCACGGGAACCTTCTACCGGGATGAAAAGTATCCTGTGTCTTAATATACTAGCTGTTGCCAGCGGCTTCGCCCGCGTGTATGTCGGAAATTATCCCACGGGAACCTTCTACCGGGATGAAAAGTATCCTGTGTCTTAATATACTAGCTGTTGCCCGCGTGTATGTCGGAAATTATCCCACGGGAACCTTCTACCGGGATGAAAAGTATCCTATGTCTTAATATACTAGCTGTTGCCCGCGTGTATGTCGGAAATTATCCCACGGGAACCTTCTACCGGGATGAAAAGTATCCTGTGTCTTAATATACTAGCTGTTGCCAGCGGCTTCGCCCGCGTGTATGTCGGAAATTATCCCACGGGGGAACCTTCTACCGGGATGAAAAGTATCCTGTGTCTTAATATACTAGCTGTTGCCAGCGGCTTCGCCCGCGTGTATGTCGGAAATTATCCCACGGGGGAACCTTCTACCGGGATGAAAAGTATCCTGTGTCTTAATATACTAGCTGTTGCCCGCGTGTATGTCGGAAATTATCCCACGGGAACCTTCTACCGGGATGAAAAGTATCCTGTGTCTTAATATACTAGCTGTTGCCCGCGTGTATGTCGGAAATTATCCCACGGGAACCTTCTACCGGGATGAAAAGTTTCCTATGTCTTAATATACTAGCTGTTGCCAGCGGCTTCGCCCGCGTGTATGTCGGAAATTATCCCACGGGAACCTTCTACCGGGATGAAAGTATCCTGTGTCTTAATATACTAGATGTTGCCAGCGGCTTCGCCCGCGTGTATGTCGGAAATTATCCCACGGGAACCTTCTACCGAGATGAAAAGTATCCTGTGTCTTAATATACTAGCTGTTGCCCTCGTGTATGTCGGAAATTATCCCACGGGAACCTTCTACCGGGATGAAAAGTATCCTGTGTCTTAATATACTAGCTGTTGCCCGCGTGTATGTCGGAAATTATCCCACGGGAACCTTCTACCGGGATGAAAAGTATCCTGTGTCTTAATATACTAGCTGTTGCCCGCGTGTATGTCGGAAATTATCCCACGGGAACCTTCTACCGGGATGAAAAGTATCCTGTGTCTTAATATACTAGCTGTTGCCCGCGTGTATGTCGGAAATTATCCCACGGGAACCTTCTACCGGGATGAAAAGTATCCTGTGTCTTAATATACTAGCTGTTGCCAGCGGCTTCGCCCGCGTGTATGTCGGAAATTATCCCACGGGGGAACCTTCTACCGGGATGAAAAGTATCCTGTGTCTTAATATACTAGCTGTTGCCCGAGTGTATGTCGGAAATTATCCCACGGGGGAACCTTCTACCGGGATGAAAAGTATCCTGTGTCTTAATATACTAGCTGTTGCCCGCGTGTAGGTCGGAAATTATCCCACGGGAACCTTCTACCGGGATGAAAAGTATCCTGTGTCTTAATATACTAGCTATTGCCAGCGGCTTCGCCCGCGTGTATGTCGGAAATTATCCCACGGGAACCTTCTACCGGGATGAAAAGTATCCTATGTCTTAATATACTAGCTGTTGCCCGCGTGTATGTCGAAAATTATCCCACGGGAACCTTCTACCGGGATGAAAGTATCCTGTGTCTTAATATACTAGCTGTTGCCCGCGTGTATGTCGGAAATTATCCCACGGGAACCTTCTACCGGGATGAAAAGTAACCTATGTCTTAATATACTAGCTGTTGCCAGCGGCTTCGCCCGCGTGTATGTCGGAAATTATCCCACGGGAACCTTCTACCGGGATGAAAGTATCCTGTGTCTTAATATACTAGCTGTTGCCCTCGTGTATGTCGGAAATTATCCCACGGGAACCTTCTACCGGGATGAAAAGTATCCTATGTCTTAATATACTAGCTGTTGCCCGCGTGTATGTCGGAAATTATCCCACGGGAACCTTCTACCGGGATGAAAAGTATCCTGTGTCTTAATATACTAGCTGTTGCCCGCGTGTATGTCGGAAATTATCCCACGGGAACCTTCTACCGGGATGAAAGTATCCTGTGTCTTAATATACTAGCTGTTGCCAGCGGCTTCGCCCGCGTGTATGTCGGAAATTATCCCACGGGAACCTTCTACCGGGATGAAAAGTATCCTGTGTCTTAATATACTAGCTGTCGCCCGCGTGTATGTCGGAAATTATCCCACGGGAACCTTCTACCGGGATGAAAAGTATCCTATGTCTTAATATACTAGCTGTTGCCAGCGGCTTCGCCCGCGTGTATGTCGGAAATTATCCCACGGGAACCTTCTACCGGGATGAAAAGTATCCTGTGTCTTAATATACTAGCTGTTGCCCGCGTGTATGTCGGAAACTATCCCACGGGAACCTTCTACCGGGATGAAAAGTATCCTGTGTCTTAATATACTAGCTGTTGCCCGCGTGTATGTCGGAAACTATCCCACGGGAACCTTCTACCGGGATGAAAAGTATCCTGTGTCTTAATATACTAGCTGTTGCCCGCGTGTATGTCGGAAATTATCCCACGGGAACCTTCTACCGGGATGAAAAGTATCCTATGTCTTAATATACTAGCTGTTGCCCGCGTGTATGTCGGAAATTATCCCACGGGAACCTTCTACCGGGATGAAAAGTATCCTATGTCTTAATATACTAGCTGTTGCCAGCGGCTTCGCCCGCGTGTATGTCGGAAATTATCCCACGGGAACCTTCTACCGGGATGAAAAGTATCCTGTGTCTTAATATACTAGCTGTTGCCCGCGTGTATGTCGGAAATTATCCCACGGGAACCTTCTACCGGGATGAAAAGTATCCTATGTCTTAATATACTAGCTGTTACCAGCGGCTTCGCCCGCGTGTATGTCGGAAATTATCCCACGGGAACCTTCTACCGGGATGAAAGTATCCTGTGTCTTAATATACTAGCTGTTGCCCGCGTGCATGTCGGAAATTATCCCACGGGAACCTTCTCCCGGGATGAAAAGTATCCTGTGTCTTAATATACTAGCTGTTGCCCTCGTGTATGTCGGAAATTATCCCACGGGAACCTTCTACCGGGATGAAAAGTATCCTGTGTCTTAATATACTAGCTGTTGCCCGCGTGTATGTCGGAAATTATCCCACGGGGGAACCTTCTACCGGGATGAAAAGTATCCTGTGTCTTAATATACTAGCTGTTGCCCGAGTGTATGTCGGAAATTATCCCACGGGGGAACCTTCTACCGGGATGAAAAGTATCCTGTGTCTTAATATACTAGCTGTTGCCCGCGTGTAGGTCGGAAATTATCCCACGGGAACCTTCTACCGGGATGAAAAGTATCCTGTGTCTTAATATACTAGCTGTTGCCCGCGTGTAGGTCGGAAATTATCCCACGGGAACCTTCTACCGGGATGAAAAGTATCCTGTGTCTTAATATACTAGCTATTGCCAGCGGCTTCGCCCGCGTGTATGTCGGAAATTATCCCACGGGAACCTTCTACCGGGATGAAAAGTATCCTATGTCTTAATATACTAGCTGTTGCCCGCGTGTATGTCGAAAATTATCCCACGGGAACCTTCTACCGGGATGAAAGTATCCTGTGTCTTAATATACTAGCTGTTGCCCGCGTGTATGTCGGAAATTATCCCACGGGAACCTTCTACCGGGATGAAAAGTAACCTATGTCTTAATATACTAGCTGTTGCCAGCGGCTTCGCCCGCGTGTATGTCGGAAATTATCCCACGGGAACCTTCTACCGGGATGAAAGTATCCTGTGTCTTAATATACTAGCTGTTGCCCTCGTGTATGTCGGAAATTATCCCACGGGAACCTTCTACCGGGATGAAAAGTATCCTATGTCTTAATATACTAGCTGTTGCCCGCGTGTATGTCGGAAATTATCCCACGGGAACCTTCTACCGGGATGAAAAGTATCCTGTGTCTTAATATACTAGCTGTTGCCCGCGTGTATGTCGGAAATTATCCCACGGGAACCTTCTACCGGGATGAAAGAATCCTGTGTCTTAATATACTAGCTGTTGCCAGCGGCTTCGCCCGCGTGTATGTCGGAAATTATCCCACGGGAACCTTCTACCGGGATGAAAAGTATCCTGTGTCTTAATATACTAGCTGTCGCCCGCGTGTATGTCGGAAATTATCCCACGGGAACCTTCTACCGGGATGAAAAGTATCCTATGTCTTAATATACTAGCTGTTGCCAGCGGCTTCGCCCGCGTGTATGTCGGAAATTATCCCACGGGAACCTTCTACCGGGATGAAAAGTATCCTGTGTCTTAATATACTAGCTGTTGCCAGCGGCTTCGCCCGCGTGTATGTCGGAAATTATCCCACGGGAACCTTCTACCGGGATGAAAGTATCCTGTGTCTTAATATACTAGCTGTTGCCCGCGTGTATGTCGGAAACTATCCCACGGGAACCTTCTACCGGGATGAAAAGTATCCTGTGTCTTAATATACTAGCTGTTGCCCGCGTGTATGTCGGAAACTATCCCACGGGAACCTTCTACCGGGATGAAAAGTATCCTGTGTCTTAATATACTAGCTGTTGCCCTCGTGTATGTCGGAAATTATCCCACGGGAACCTTCTACCGGGATGAAAAGTATCCTGTGTCTTAATATACTAGCTGTTGCCCTCGTGTATGTCGGAAATTATCCCACGGGAACCTTCTACCGGGATGAAAAGTATCCTGTGTCTTAATATACTAGCTGTTGCCAGCGGCTTCGCCCGCGTGTATGTCGGAAATTATCCCACGGGAACCTTCTACCGGGATGAAAAGTATCCTGTGTCTTAATATACTAGCTGTTGCCCGCGTGTATGTCGGAAATTATCCCACGGGAACCTTCTACCGGGATGAAAAGTATCCTATGTCTTAATATACTAGCTGTTGCCCGCGTGTATGTCGGAAATTATCCCACGGGAACCTTCTACCGGGATGAAAAGTATCCTATGTCTTAATATACTAGCTGTTGCCAGCGGCTTCGCCCGCGTGTATGTCGGAAATTATCCCACGGGAACCTTCTACCGGGATGAAAAGTATCCTGTGTCTTAATATACTAGCTGTTGCCCGCGTGTATGTCGGAAATTATCCCACGGGAACCTTCTACCGGGATGAAAAGTATCCTATGTCTTAATATACTAGCTGTTACCAGCGGCTTCGCCCGCGTGTATGTCGGAAATTATCCCACGGGAACCTTCTACCGGGATGAAAGTATCCTGTGTCTTAATATACTAGCTGTTGCCCGCGTGCATGTCGGAAATTATCCCACGGGAACCTTCTCCCGGGATGAAAAGTATCCTGTGTCTTAATATACTAGCTGTTGCCCGCGTGTATGTCGGAAATTATCCCACGGGAACCTTCTACCGGGATGAAAAGTATCCTATGTCTTAATATACTAGCTGTTGCCAGCGGCTTCGCCCGCGTGTATGTCGGAAATTATCCCACGGGAACCTTCTACCGGGATGAAAAGTATCCTATGTCTTAATATACTAGCTGTTGCCCGCGTGTATGTCGGAAATTATCCCACGGGAACCTTCTACCGGGATGAAAAGTATCCTGTGTCTTAATATACTAGCTGTTGCCAGCGGCTTCGCCCGCGTGTATGTCGGAAATTATCCCACGGGAACCTTCTACCGGGATGAAAACTATCCTATGTCTTAATATACTAGCTGTTGCCCGCGTGTATGTCGGAAATTATCCCACGGGAACCTTCTACCGGGATGAAAGTATCCTGTGTCTTAATATACTAGCTGTTGCCCTCGTGTATGTCGGAAATTATCCCACGGGAACCTTCTACCGGGATGAAAAGTATCCTGTGTCTTAATATACTAGCTGTTGCCCTCGTGTATGTCGGAAATTATCTCACGGGAACCTTCTACCGGGATGAAAAGTATCCTGTGTCTTAATATACTAGCTGTTGCCCGCGTGTATGTCGGAAATTATCCCACGGGAACCTTCTACCGGGATGAAAAGTATCCTGCGTCTTAATATACTAGCTGTTGCCAGCGGCTTCGCCCGCGTGTATGTCGGAAATTATCCCACGGGAACCTTCTACCGGGATGAAAAGTATCCTATGTCTTAATATACTAGCTGTTGCCAGCGGCTTCGCCCGCGTGTATGTCGGAAATTATCCCACGGGAACCTTCTACCGGGATGAAAAGTATCCTATGTCTTAATATACTAGCTGTTGCCCGCGTGTATGTCGTAAATTATCCCACGGGAACTTTCTACCGGGATGAAAAGTATCCTGTGTCTTAATATACTAGCTATTGCCCGCGTGTATGTCGGAAATTATCCCACGGGAACCTTCTACCGGGATGAAAAGTATCCTATGTCTTAATATACTAGCTGTTGCCAGCGGCTTCGCCCGCGTGTATGTCGGAAATTATCCCACGGAAACCTTCTACCGGGATGAAAAGTATCCTATGTCTTAATATACTAGCTGTTGCCCGCGTGTATGTCGGAAATTATCCCACGGGAACCTTCTACCGGGATGAAAGTATCCTGTGTCTTAATATACTAGCTGTTGCCCTCGTGTATGTCGGAAATTATCCCACGGGAACCTTCTACCGGGATGATAAGTATCCTGTGTCTTAATATACTAGCTGTTGCCCGCGTGTATGTCGGAAATTATCCCACGGGAACCTTCTACCGGGATGAAAAGTATCCTGTGTCTTAATATACTAGCTATTGCCAGCGGCTTCGCCCGCGTGTATGTCGGAAATTATCCCACGGGAACCTTCTACCGGGATGAAAAGTATCCTATGTCTTAATATACTAGCTGTTGCCCTCGTGTATGTCGGAAATTATCCCACGGGAACCTTCTACCGGGATGAAAAGTATCCTATGTCTTAATATACTAGCTGTTGCCCGCGTGTATGTCGGAAATTATCCCACGGGAACCTTCTACCGGGATGAAAAGTATCCTGTGTCTTAATATACTAGCTGTTGCCCGCGTGTATGTCGGAAATTATCCCACGGGAACCTTCTACCGGGATGAAAAGTATCCTGTGTCTTAATATACTAGCTGTTTCCAGCGGCTTCGCCCGCGTGTATGTCGGAAATTTTCCCACGGGAACCTTCTACCGGGATGAAAGTATCCTGTGTCTTAATATACTAGCTGTTGCCCGCGTGTATGTCGGAAATTATCCCACGGGAACCTTCTACCGGGATGAAAAGTATCCTGTGTCTTAATATACTAGCTGTTGCCCGCGTGTATGTCGGAAATTATCCCACGGGAACCTTCTACCGGGATGAAAAGTATCCTGTGTCTTAATATACTAGCTGTTTCCAGCGGCTTCGCCCACGTGTATGTCGGAAATTATCCCACGGGAACCTTCTACCGGGATGAAAGTATCCTGTGTCTTAATATACTAGCTGTTGCCCGCGTGTATGTCGGAAATTATCCCACGGGAACCTTCTACCGGGATGAAAAGTATCCTGTGTCTTAATATACTAGCTGTTGCCCGCGTGTATGTCGGAAATTATCCCACGGGAACCTTCTACCCGGATGAAAAGTATCCTGTGTCTTAATATACTAGCTGTTGCCCGCGTGTATGTCGGAAATTATCCCACGGGAACCTTCTACCGGGATGAAAGTATCCTGTGTCTTAATATACTAGCTGTTGCCAGCGGCTTCGCCCGCGTGTATGTCGGAAATTATCCCACGGGAACCTTCTACCGGGATGAAAAGTATCCTATGTCTTAATATACTAGCTGTTGCCAGCGGCTTCGCCCGCGTGTATGTCGGAAATTATCCCACGGGAACCTTCTACCGGGATGAAAAGTATCCTGTGTCTTAATATACTAGCTGTTTCCAGCGGCTTCGCCCGCGTGTATGTCGGAAATTATCCCACGGGAACCTTCTACCGGGATGAAAGTATCCTGTGTCTTAATATACTAGCTGTTGCCCGCGTGTATGTCGGAAATTATCCCACGGGAACCTTCTACCGGGATGAAAAGTATCCTGTGTCTTAATATACTAGCTGTTGCCCGCGTGTATGTCGGAAATTATCCCACGGGAACCTTCTACCGGGATGAAAAGTATCCTGTGTCTTAATATACTAGCTGTTGCCCGCGTGTATGTCGGAAATTATCCCACGGGAACCTTCTACCGGGATGAAAGTATCCTGTGTCTTAATATACTAGCTGTTGCCCTCGTGTATGTCGGAAATTATCCCACGGGAACCTTCTACCGGGATGAAAAGTATCCTGTGTCTTAATATACTAGCTGTTGCCAGCGGCTTCGCCCGCGTGTATGTCGGAAATTATCCCACGGGGGAACCTTCTACCGGGATGAAAAGTATCCTGTGTCTTAATATACTAGCTGTTGCCCGCGTGTATGTCGGAAATTATCCCACGGGAACCTTCTACCGGGATGAAAAGTATCCTATGTCTTAATATACTAGCTGTTGCTCGCGTGTATGTCGGAAATTATCCCACGGGAACCTTCTACCGGGATGAAAAGTATCCTATGTCTTAATATACTAGCTGTTGCCCGCGTGTATGTCGGAAATTATCCCACGGGAACCTTCTACCGGGATGAAAAGTATCCTATGTCTTAATATACTAGCTGTTGCCAACGGCTTCGCCCGCGTGTATGTCGGAAATTATCCCACGGGAACCTTCTACCGGGATGAAAGTATCCTGTGTCTTAATATACTAGCTGTTGCCCTCGTGTATGTCGGAAATTATCCCACGGGAACCTTCTACCGGGATGAAAAGTATCCTGTGTCTTAATATACTAGCTGTTGCCCGCGTGTATGTCGGAAATTATCCCACGGGAACCTTCTACCGGGATGAAAGTATCCTGTGTCTTAATATACTAGCTGTTGCCCGCGTGTATGTCGGAAATTATCCCACGGGAACCTTCTACCGGGATGAAAAGTATCCTATGTCTTAATATACTAGCTGTTGCCAGCGGCTTCGCCCGCGTGTATGTCGGAAATTATCCCACGGGAACCTTCTACCGGGATGAAAAGTATCCTGTGTCTTAATATACTAGCTGTTGCCAGCGGCTTCGCCCGCGTGTATGTCGGAAATTATCCCACGGGAACCTTCTACCGGGATGAAAAGTATCCTGTGTCTTAATATACTAGCTGTTGCTCGCGTGTATGTCGGAAATTATCCCACGGGAACCTTCTACCGGGATGAAAAGTATCCTATGTCTTAATATACTAGCTGTTGCCAGCGGCTTCGCCCGCGTGTATGTCGGAAATTATCCCACGGGAACCTTCTACCGGGATGAAAAGTATCCTGTGTCTTAATATACTAGCTGTTGCCCGCGTGTATGTCGGAAATTATCCCACGGGAACCTTCTACCGGGATGAAAAGTATCCTATGTCTTAATATACTAGCTGTTGCCAGAGGCTTCGCCCGCGTGTATGTCGGAAATTATCCCACGGGAACCTTCTACCGGGATGAAAATTATCCTATGTCTTAATATACTTGCTGTTGCCCGCGTGTATGTCGGAAATTATCCCACGGGAACCTTCTACCGGGATGAAAGTATCCTGTGTCTTAATATACTAGCTGTTGCCAGCGGCTTCGCCCGCGTGTATGTCGGAAATTATCCCACGGGAACCTTCTACCGGGATGAAAACTATCCTATGCCTTAATATACTAGCTGTTGCCAGCGGCTTCGCCCGCGTGTATGTCGGAAATTATCCCACGGGAACCTTCTACCGGGATGAAAAGTATCCTATGTCTTAATATACTAGCTGTTGCCCGCGTGTATGTCGGAAATTATCCCACGGGAACCTTCTACCGGGATGAAAGTATCCTGTGTCTTAATATACTAGCTGTTGCCCTCGTGTATGTCGGAAATTATCCCACGGGAACCTTCTACCGGGATGAAAAGTATCCTGTGTCTTAATATACTAGCTGTTGCCCTCGTGTATGTCGGAAATTATCTCACGGGAACCTTCTACCGGGATGAAAAGTATCCTGTGTCTTAATATACTAGCTGTTGCCAGCGGCTTCGCCCGCGTGTATGTCGGAAATTATCCCACGGGAACCTTCTACCGGGATGAAAAGTATCCTGTGTCTTAATATACTAGCTGTTGCCAGCGGCTTCGCCCGCGTGTATGTCGGAAATTATCCCACGGGAACCTTCTACCGGGATGAAAAGTATCCTATGTCTTAATATACTAGCTGTTGCCAGCGGCTTTTCCCGCGTGTATGTCGGAAATTATCCCACGGGAACCTTCTACCGGGATGAAAAGTATCCTGTGTCTTAATATACTAGCTATTGCCCGCGTGTATGTCGGAAATTATCCCACGGGAACCTTCTACCGGGATGAAAAGTATCCTATGTCTTAATATACTAGCTGTTGCCAGCGGCTTCGCCCGCGTGTATGTCGGAAATTATCCCACGGGAACCTTCTACTGGGATGAAAAGTATCCTATGTCTTAATATACTAGCTGTTGCCCGCGTGTATGTCGGAAATTATCCCGCGGGAACCTTCTACCGGGATGAAAGTATCCTGTGTCTTAATATACTAGCTTTTGCCCTCGTGTATGTCGGAAATTATCCCACGGGAACCTTCTACCGGGATGAAAAGTATCCTGTGTCTTAATATACTAGCTGTTGCCCGCATGTATGTCGGAAATTATCCCACGGGAACCTTCTACCGGGATGAAAAGTATCCTGTGTCTTAATATACTAGCTGTTTCCAGCGGCTTCGCCCGCGTGTATGTCGGAAATTATCCCGCGGGAACCTTCTACCGGGATGAAAAGTATCCTATGTCTTAATATACTAGCTGTTGCCCGCGTGTATGTCGGAAATTATCCCACGGGAACCTTCTACCGGGATGAAAAGTATCCTGTGTCTTAATATACTAGCTATTGCCCGCGTGTATGTCGGAAATTATCCCACGGGAACCTTCTACCGGGATGAAAAGTATCCTATGTCTTAATATACTAGCTGTTGCCAGCGGCTTCGCCCGCGTGTATGTCGGAAATTATCCCACGGGAACCTTCTACTGGGATGAAAAGTATCCTATGTCTTAATATACTAGCTGTTGCCCGCGTGTATGTCGGAAATTATCCCACGGGAACCTTCTACCGGGATGAAAAGTATCCTGTGTCTTAATATACTAGCTATTGCCCGCGTGTATGTCGGAAATTATCCCACGGGAACCTTCTACCGGGATGAAAAGTATCCTATGTCTTAATATACTAGCTGTTGCCAGCGGCTTCGCCCGCGTGTATGTCGGAAATTATCCCACGGGAACCTTCTACTGGGATGAAAAGTATCCTATGTCTTAATATACTAGCTGTTGCCCGCATGTATGTCGGAAATTATCCCACGGGAACCTTCTACCGGGATGAAAAGTATCCTGTGTCTTAATATACTAGCTGTTTCCAGCGGCTTCGCCCGCGTGTATGTCGGAAATTATCCCGCGGGAACCTTCTACCGGGATGAAAAGTATCCTATGTCTTAATATACTAGCTGTTGCCCGCGTGTATGTCGGAAATTATCCCACGGGAACCTTCTACCGGGATGAAAAGTATCCTGTGTCTTAATATACTAGCTATTGCCCGCGTGTATGTCGGAAATTATCCCACGGGAACCTTCTACCGGGATGAAAAGTATCCTATGTCTTAATATACTAGCTGTTGCCAGCGGCTTCGCCCGCGTGTATGTCGGAAATTATCCCACGGGAACCTTCTACTGGGATGAAAAGTATCCTATGTCTTAATATACTAGCTGTTGCCCGCGTGTATGTCGGAAATTATCCCACGGGAACCTTCTACCGGGATGAAAGTATCCTGTGTCTTAATATACTAGCTTTTGCCCTCGTGTATGTCGGAAATTATCCCACGGGAACCTTCTACCGGGATGAAAAGTATCCTGTGTCTTAATATACTAGCTGTTGCCCGCATGTATGTCGGAAATTATCCCACGGGAACCTTCTACCGGGATGAAAAGTATCCTGTGTCTTAATATACTAGCTGTTTCCAGCGGCTTCGCCCGCGTGTATGTCGGAAATTATCCCGCGGGAACCTTCTACCGGGATGAAAGTATCCTGTGTCTTAATATACTAGCTGTTGCCCTCGTGTATGTCGGAAATTATCCCACGGGAACCTTCTACCGGGATGATAAGTATCCTGTGTCTTAATATACTAGCTGTTGCCCGCGTGTATGTCGGAAATTATCCCACGGGAACCTTCTACCGGGATGAAAAGTATCCTGTGTCTTAATATACTAGCTGTTGCCCGCGTGTATGTCGGAAATTATCCCACGGGAACCTTCTACCGGGATGAAAAGTATCCTGTGTCTTAATATACTAGCTGTTTCCAGCGGCTTCGCCCACGTGTATGTCGGAAATTATCCCACGGGAACCTTCTACCGGGATGAAAGTATCCTGTGTCTTAATATACTAGCTGTTGCCCGCGTGTATGTCGGAAATTATCCCACGGGAACCTTCTACCGGGATGAAAAGTATCCTGTGTCTTAATATACTAGCTGTTGCCCGCGTGTATGTCGGAAATTATCCCACGGGAACCTTCTACCGGGATGAAAAGTATCCTGTGTCTTAATATACTAGCTGTTGCCCGCGTGTATGTCGGAAATTATCCCACGGGAACCTTCTACCGGGATGAAAGTATCCTGTGTCTTAATATACTAGCTGTTGCCAGCGGCTTCGCCCGCGTGTATGTCGGAAATTATCCCACGGGAACCTTCTACCGGGATGAAAAGTATCCTATGTCTTAATATACTAGCTGTTGCCAGCGGCTTCGCCCGCGTGTATGTCGGAAATTATCCCACGGGAACCTTCTACCGGGATGAAAAGTATCCTGTGTCTTAATATACTAGCTGTTTCCAGCGGCTTCGCCCGCGTGTATGTCGGAAATTATCCCACGGGAACCTTCTACCGGGATGAAAGTATCCTGTGTCTTAATATACTAGCTGTTGCCCGCGTGTATGTCGGAAATTATCCCACGGGAACCTTCTACCGGGATGAAAAGTATCCTGTGTCTTAATATACTAGCTGTTGCCCGCGTGTATGTCGGAAATTATCCCACGGGAACCTTCTACCGGGATGAAAAGTATCCTGTGTCTTAATATACTAGCTGTTGCCCGCGTGTATGTCGGAAATTATCCCACGGGAACCTTCTACCGGGATGAAAGTATCCTGTGTCTTAATATACTAGCTGTTGCCCTCGTGTATGTCGGAAATTATCCCACGGGAACCTTCTACCGGGATGAAAAGTATCCTGTGTCTTAATATACTAGCTGTTGCCAGCGGCTTCGCCCGCGTGTATGTCGGAAATTATCCCACGGGGGAACCTTCTACCGGGATGAAAATTATCCTGTGTCTTAATATACTAGCTGTTGCCCGCGTGTATGTCGGAAATTATCCCACGGGAACCTTCTACCGGGATGAAAAGTATCCTATGTCTTAATATACTAGCTGTTGCCCGCGTGTATGTCGGAAATTATCCCACGGGAACCTTCTACCGGGATGAAAAGTATCCTATGTCTTAATATACTAGCTGTTGCCCGCGTGTATGTCGGAAATTATCCCACGGGAACCTTCTACCGGGATGAAAAGTATCCTATGTCTTAATATACTAGCTGTTGCCAACGGCTTCGCCCGCGTGTATGTCGGAAATTATCCCACGGGAACCTTCTACCGGGATGAAAGTATCCTGTGTCTTAATATACTAGCTGTTGCCCTCGTGTATGTCGGAAATTATCCCACGGGAACCTTCTACCGGGATGAAAAGTATCCTGTGTCTTAATATACTAGCTGTTGCCCGCGTGTATGTCGGAAATTATCCCACGGGAACCTTCTACCGGGATGAAAGTATCCTGTGTCTTAATATACTAGCTGTTGCCCGCGTGTATGTCGGAAATTATCCCACGGGAACCTTCTACCGGGATGAAAAGTATCCTATGTCTTAATATACTAGCTGTTGCCAGCGGCTTCGCCCGCGTGTATGTCGGAAATTATCCCACGGGAACCTTCTACCGGGATGAAAAGTATCCTGTGTCTTAATATACTAGCTGTTGCCAGCGGCTTCGCCCGCGTGTATGTCGGAAATTATCCCACGGGAACCTTCTACCGGGATGAAAAGTATCCTGTGTCTTAATATACTAGCTGTTGCCCGCGTGTATGTCGGAAGTTATCCCACGGGAACCTTCTACCGGGATGAAAAGTATCCTATGTCTTAATATACTAGCTGTTGCCAGCGGCTTCGCCCGCGTGTATGTCGGAAATTATCCCACGGGAACCTTCTACCGGGATGAAAAGTATCCTGTGTCTTAATATACTAGCTGTTGCCCGCGTGTATGTCGGAAATTATCCCACGGGAACCTTCTACCGGGATGAAAAGTATCCTATGTCTTAATATACTAGCTGTTGCCAGAGGCTTCGCCCGCGTGTATGTCGGAAATTATCCCACGGGAACCTTCTACCGGGATGAAAAGTATCCTATGTCTTAATATACTTGCTGTTGCCCGCGTGTATGTCGGAAATTATCCCACGGGAACCTTCTACCGGGATGAAAGTATCCTGTGTCTTAATATACTAGCTGTTGCCAGCGGCTTCGCCCGCGTGTATGTCGGAAATTATCCCACGGGAACCTTCTACCGGGATGAAAACTATCCTATGCCTTAATATACTAGCTGTTGCCAGCGGCTTCGCCCGCGTGTATGTCGGAAATTATCCCACGGGAACCTTCTACCGGGATGAAAAGTATCCTATGTCTTAATATACTAGCTGTTGCCCGCGTGTATGTCGGAAATTATCCCACGGGAACCTTCTACCGGGATGAAAGTATCCTGTGTCTTAATATACTAGCTGTTGCCCTCGTGTATGTCGGAAATTATCCCACGGGAACCTTCTACCGGGATGAAAAGTATCCTGTGTCTTAATATACTAGCTGTTGCCCTCGTGTATGTCGGAAATTATCTCACGGGAACCTTCTACCGGGATGAAAAGTATCCTGTGTCTTAATATACTAGCTGTTGCCAGCGGCTTCGCCCGCGTGTATGTCGGAAATTATCCCACGGGAACCTTCTACCGGGATGAAAAGTATCCTGTGTCTTAATATACTAGCTGTTGCCAGCGGCTTCGCCCGCGTGTATGTCGGAAATTATCCCACGGGAACCTTCTACCGGGATGAAAAGTATCCTATGTCTTAATATACTAGCTGTTGCCAGCGGCTTTGCCCGCGTGTATGTCGGAAATTATCCCACGGGAACCTTCTACCGGGATGAAAAGTATCCTGTGTCTTAATATACTAGCTATTGCCCGCGTGTATGTCGGAAATTATCCCACGGGAACCTTCTACCGGGATGAAAAGTATCCTATGTCTTAATATACTAGCTGTTGCCAGCGGCTTCGCCCGCGTGTATGTCGGAAATTATCCCACGGGAACCTTCTACTGGGATGAAAAGTATCCTATGTCTTAATATACTAGCTGTTGCCCGCGTGTATGTCGGAAATTATCCCACGGGAACCTTCTACCGGGATGAAAGTATCCTGTGTCTTAATATACTAGCTTTTGCCCTCGTGTATGTCGGAAATTATCCCACGGGAACCTTCTACCGGGATGAAAAGTATCCTGTGTCTTAATATACTAGCTGTTGCCCGCATGTATGTCGGAAATTATCCCACGGGAACCTTCTACCGGGATGAAAAGTATCCTGTGTCTTAATATACTAGCTGTTTCCAGCGGCTTCGCCCGCGTGTATGTCGGAAATTATCCCGCGGGAACCTTCTACCGGGATGAAAAGTATCCTATGTCTTAATATACTAGCTGTTGCCCGCGTGTATGTCGGAAATTATCCCACGGGAACCTTCTACCGGGATGAAAAGTATCCTATGTCTTAATATACTAGCTGTTGCCCGCATGTATGTCGGAAATTATCCCACGGGAACCTTCTACCGGGATGAAAGTATCCTGTGTCTTAATATACTAGCTGTTGCCAGCGGCTTCGCCCGCGTGTATGTCGGAAATTATCCCACGGGAACCTTCTACCGGGATGAAAACTATCCTATGCCTTAATATACTAGCTGTTGCCAGCGGCTTCGCCCGCGTGTATGTCGGAAATTATCCCACGGGAACCTTCTACCGGGATGAAAAGTATCCTATGTCTTAATATACTAGCTGTTGCCCGCGTGTATGTCGGAAATTATCCCACGGGAACCTTCTACCGGGATGAAAGTATCCTGTGTCTTAATATACTAGCTGTTGCCCTCGTGTATGTCGGAAATTATCCCACGGGAACCTTCTACCGGGATGAAAAGTATCCTGTGTCTTAATATACTAGCTGTTGCCCTCGTGTATGTCGGAAATTATCCCACGGGAACCTTCTACCGGGATGAAAAGTATCCTGTGTCTTAATATACTAGCTGTTGCCCGCGTGTATGTCGGAAATTATCCCACGGGAACCTTCTACCGGGATGAAAGTATCCTGTGTCTTAATATACTAGCTGTTGCCCGCGTGTATGTCGGAAATTATCCCACGGGAACCTTCTACCGGGATGAAAAGTATCCTATGTCTTAATATACTAGCTGTTGCCAGCGGCTTCGCCCGCGTGTATGTCGGAAATTATCCCACGGGAACCTTCTACCGGGATGAAAAGTATCCTGTGTCTTAATATACTAGCTGTTGCCAGCGGCTTCGCCCGCGTGTATGTCGGAAATTATCCCACGGGAACCTTCTACCGGGATGAAAAGTATCCTGTGTCCTAATATACTAGCTGTTGCCCGCGTGTATGTCGGAAATTATCCCACGGGAACCTTCTACCGGGATGAAAAGTATCCTATGTCTTAATATACTAGCTGTTGCCAGCGGCTTCGCCCGCGTGTATGTCGGAAATTATCCCACGGGAACCTTCTACCGGGATGAAAAGTATCCTGTGTCTTAATATACTAGCTGTTGCCCGCGTGTATGTCGGAAATTATCCCACGGGAACCTTCTACCGGGATGAAAAGTATCCTATGTCTTAATATACTAGCTGTTGCCAGAGGCTTCGCCCGCGTGTATGTCGGAAATTATCCCACGGGAACCTTCTACCGGGATGAAAAGTATCCTATGTCTTAATATACTTGCTGTTGCCCGCGTGTATGTCGGAAATTATCCCACGGGAACCTTCTACCGGGATGAAAGTATCCTGTGTCTTAATATACTAGCTGTTGCCAGCGGCTTCGCCCGCGTGTATGTCGGAAATTATCCCACGGGAACCTTCTACCGGGATGAAAACTATCCTATGCCTTAATATACTAGCTGTTGCCAGCGGCTTCGCCCGCGTGTATGTCGGAAATTATCCCACGGGAACCTTCTACCGGGATGAAAAGTATCCTATGTCTTAATATACTAGCTGTTGCCCGCGTGTATGTCGGAAATTATCCCACGGGAACCTTCTACCGGGATGAAAGTATCCTGTGTCTTAATATACTAGCTGTTGCCCTCGTGTATGTCGGAAATTATCCCACGGGAACCTTCTACCGGGATGAAAAGTATCCTGTGTCTTAATATACTAGCTGTTGCCCTCGTGTATGTCGGAAATTATCTCACGGGAACCTTCTACCGGGATGAAAAGTATCCTGTGTCTTAATATACTAGCTGTTGCCAGCGGCTTCGCCCGCGTGTATGTCGGAAATTATCCCACGGGAACCTTCTACCGGGATGAAAAGTATCCTGTGTCTTAATATACTAGCTGTTGCCAGCGGCTTCGCCCGCGTGTATGTCGGAAATTATCCCACGGGAACCTTCTACCGGGATGAAAAGTATCCTATGTCTTAATATACTAGCTGTTGCCAGCGGCTTCGCCCGCGTGTATGTCGGAAATTATCCCACGGGAACCTTCTACCGGGATGAAAAGTATCCTGTGTCTTAATATACTAGCTATTGCCCGCGTGTATGTCGGAAATTATCCCACGGGAACCTTCTACCGGGATGAAAAGTATCCTATGTCTTAATATACTAGCTGTTGCCAGCGGCTTCGCCCGCGTGTATGTCGGAAATTATCCCACGGGAACCTTCTACTGGGATGAAAAGTATCCTATGTCTTAATATACTAGCTGTTGCCCGCGTGTATGTCGGAAATTATCCCACGGGAACCTTCTACCGGGATGAAAGTATCCTGTGTCTTAATATACTAGCTTTTGCCCTCGTGTATGTCGGAAATTATCCCACGGGAACCTTCTACCGGGATGAAAAGTATCCTGTGTCTTAATATACTAGCTGTTGCCCGCATGTATGTCGGAAATTATCCCACGGGAACCTTCTACCGGGATGAAAAGTATCCTGTGTCTTAATATACTAGCTGTTTCCAGCGGCTTCGCCCGCGTGTATGTCGGAAATTATCCCGCGGGAACCTTCTACCGGGATGAAAGTATCCTGTGTCTTAATATACAAGCTGTTGCCCGCGTGTATGTCGGAAATTATCCCACGGGAACCTTCTACCGGGATGAAAAGTATCCTGTGTCTTAATATACTAGCTGTTGCCCGCGTGTATGTCGGAAATTATCCCACGGGAACCTTCTACCGGGATGAAAAGTATCCTGTGTCTTAATATACTAGCTGTTGCCCGCGTGTATGTCGGAAATTACCCCACGGGAACCTTCTACCGGGATGAAAAGTATCCTGTGTCTTAATATACTAGCTGTTGCCAGCGGCTTCGCCCGCGTGTATGTCGGAAATTATCCCACGGGAACCTTCTACCGGGATGAAAAGTATCCTGTGTCTTAATATACTAGCTGTTGCCCGCGTGTATGTCGGAAATTATCCCACGGGAACCTTCTACCGGGATGAAAAGTATCCTATGTCTTAATATACTAGCTGTTGCCCGCGTGTATGTCGGAAATTATCCCACGGGAACCTTCTACCGGGATGAAAAGTATCCTGTGTCTTAATATACTAGCTGTTGCCAGCGGCTTCGCCCGCGTGTATGTCGGAAATTATCCCACGGGGGAACCTTCTACCGGGATGAAAAGTATCCTGTGTCTTAATATACTAGCTGTTGCCAGCGGCTTCGCCCGCGTGTATGTCGGAAATTATCCCACGGGGGAACCTTCTACCGGGATGAAAAGTATCCTGTGTCTTAATATACTAGCTGTTGCCCGCGTGTATGTCGGAAATTATCCCACGGGAACCTTCTACCGGGATGAAAAGTATCCTGTGTCTTAATATACTAGCTGTTGCCCGCGTGTATGTCGGAAATTATCCCACGGGAACCTTCTACCGGGATGAAAAGTATCCTATGTCTTAATATACTAGCTGTTGCCAGCGGCTTCGCCCGCGTGTATGTCGGAAATTATCCCACGGGAACCTTCTACCGAGATGAAAAGTATCCTGTGTCTTAATATACTAGCTGTTGCCCTCGTGTATGTCGGAAATTATCCCACGGGAACCTTCTACCGGGATGAAAAGTATCCTGTGTCTTAATATACTAGCTGTTGCCCGCGTGTATGTCGGAAATTATCCCACGGGAACCTTCTACCGGGATGAAAAGTATCCTGTGTCTTAATATACTAGCTGTTGCCCGCGTGTATGTCGGAAATTATCCCACGGGGGAACCTTCTACCGGGATGAAAAGTATCCTGTGTCTTAATATACTAGCTGTTGCCCGCGTGTATGTCGGAAATTATCCCACGGGAACCTTCTACCGGGATGAAAAGTATCCTGTGTCTTAATATACTAGCTGTTGCCCGCGTGTATGTCGGAAATTATCCCACGGGAACCTTCTACCGGGATGAAAAGTATCCTATGTCTTAATATACTAGCTGTTGCCAGCGGCTTCGCCCGCGTGTATGTCGGAAATTATCCCACGGGAACCTTCTACCGAGATGAAAAGTATCCTGTGTCTTAATATACTAGCTGTTGCCCTCGTGTATGTCGGAAATTATCCCACGGGAACCTTCTACCGGGATGAAAAGTATCCTGTGTCTTAATATACTAGCTGTTGCCCGCGTGTATGTCGGAAATTATCCCACGGGAACCTTCTACCGAGATGAAAAGTATCCTGTGTCTTAATATACTAGCTGTTGCCCTCGTGTATGTCGGAAATTATCCCACGGGAACCTTCTACCGGGATGAAAAGTATCCTGTGTCTTAATATACTAGCTGTTGCCCGCGTGTATGTCGGAAATTATCCCACGGGAACCTTCTACCGGGATGAAAAGTATCCTGTGTCTTAATATACTAGCTGTTGCCAGCGGCTTCGCCCGCGTGTATGTCGGAAATTATCCCACGGGAACCTTCTACCGGGATGAAAAGTATCCTGTGTCTTAATATACTAGCTGTTGCCCGCGTGTATGTCGGAAATTATCCCACGGGAACCTTCTACCGGGATGAAAAGTATCCTATGTCTTAATATACTAGCTGTTGCCCGCGTGTATGTCGGAAATTATCCCACGGGAACCTTCTACCGGGATGAAAAGTATCCTGTGTCTTAATATACTAGCTGTTGCCAGCGGCTTCGCCCGCGTGTATGTCGGAAATTATCCCACGGGGAACCTTCTACCGGGATGAAAAGTATCCTGTGTCTTAATATACTAGCTGTTGCCAGCGGCTTCGCCCGCGTGTATGTCGGAAATTATCCCACGGGGGAACCTTCTACCGGGATGAAAAGTATCCTGTGTCTTAATATACTAGCTGTTGCCCGCGTGTATGTCGGAAATTATCCCACGGGAACCTTCTACCGGGATGAAAAGTATCCTGTGTCTTAATATACTAGCTGTTGCCCGCGTGTATGTCGGAAATTATCCCACGGGAACCTTCTACCGGGATGAAAAGTATCCTATGTCTTAATATACTAGCTGTTGCCAGCGGCTTCGCCCGCGTGTATGTCGGAAATTATCCCACGGGAACCTTCTACCGAGATGAAAAGTATCCTGTGTCTTAATATACTAGCTGTTGCCCTCGTGTATGTCGGAAATTATCCCACGGGAACCTTCTACCGGGATGAAAAGTATCCTGTGTCTTAATATACTAGCTGTTGCCCGCGTGTATGTCGGAAATTATCCCACGGGAACCTTCTACCGGGATGAAAAGTATCCTGTGTCTTAATATACTAGCTGTTGCCCGCGTGTATGTCGGAAATTATCCCACGGGGGAACCTTCTACCGGGATGAAAAGTATCCTGTGTCTTAATATACTAGCTGTTGCCCGCGTGTATGTCGGAAATTATCCCACGGGAACCTTCTACCGGGATGAAAAGTATCCTGTGTCTTAATATACTAGCTGTTGCCCGCGTGTATGTCGGAAATTATCCCACGGGAACCTTCTACCGGGATGAAAAGTATCCTATGTCTTAATATACTAGCTGTTGCCAGCGGCTTCGCCCGCGTGTATGTCGGAAATTATCCCACGGGAACCTTCTACCGAGATGAAAAGTATCCTGTGTCTTAATATACTAGCTGTTGCCCTCGTGTATGTCGGAAATTATCCCACGGGAACCTTCTACCGGGATGAAAAGTATCCTGTGTCTTAATATACTAGCTGTTGCCCGCGTGTATGTCGGAAATTATCCCACGGGAACCTTCTACCGAGATGAAAAGTATCCTGTGTCTTAATATACTAGCTGTTGCCCTCGTGTATGTCGGAAATTATCCCACGGGAACCTTCTACCGGGATGAAAAGTATCCTGTGTCTTAATATACTAGCTGTTGCCCGCGTGTATGTCGGAAATTATCCCACGGGAACCTTCTACCGGGATGAAAAGTATCCTGTGTCTTAATATACTAGCTGTTGCCCTCGTGTATGTCGGAAATTATCCCACGGGAACCTTCTACCGGGATGAAAAGTATCCTGTGTCTTAATATACTAGCTGTTGCCAGCGGCTTCGCCCGCGTGTATGTCGGAAATTATCCCACGGGAACCTTCTACCGGGATGAAAAGTATCCTGTGTCTTAATATACTAGCTGTTGCCCGCGTGTATGTCGGAAATTATCCCACGGGAACCTTCTACCGGGATGAAAAGTATCCTATGTCTTAATATACTAGCTGTTGCCCGCGTGTATGTCGGAAATTATCCCACGGGAACCTTCTACCGGGATGAAAAGTATCCTATGTCTTAATATACTAGCTGTTGCCAGCGGCTTCGCCCGCGTGTATGTCGGAAATTATCCCACGGGAACCTTCTACCGGGATGAAAAGTATCCTGTGTCTTAATATACTAGCTGTTGCCCGCGTGTATGTCGGAAATTATCCCACGGGAACCTTCTACCGGGATGAAAAGTATCCTATGTCTTAATATACTAGCTGTTACCAGCGGCTTCGCCCGCGTGTATGTCGGAAATTATCCCACGGGAACCTTCTACCGGGATGAAAGTATCCTGTGTCTTAATATACTAGCTGTTGCCCGCGTGCATGTCGGAAATTATCCCACGGGAACCTTCTCCCGGGATGAAAAGTATCCTGTGTCTTAATATACTAGCTGTTGCCCGCGTGTATGTCGGAAATTATCCCACGGGAACCTTCTACCGGGATGAAAAGTATCCTATGTCTTAATATACTAGCTGTTGCCAGCGGCTTCGCCCGCGTGTATGTCGGAAATTATCCCACGGGAACCTTCTACCGGGATGAAAAGTATCCTATGTCTTAATATACTAGCTGTTGCCCGCGTGTATGTCGGAAATTATCCCACGGGAACCTTCTACCGGGATGAAAAGTATCCTGTGTCTTAATATACTAGCTGTTGCCAGCGGCTTCGCCCGCGTGTATGTCGGAAATTATCCCACGGGAACCTTCTACCGGGATGAAAACTATCCTATGTCTTAATATACTAGCTGTTGCCCGCGTGTATGTCGGAAATTATCCCACGGGAACCTTCTACCGGGATGAAAGTATCCTGTGTCTTAATATACTAGCTGTTGCCCTCGTGTATGTCGGAAATTATCCCACGGGAACCTTCTACCGGGATGAAAAGTATCCTGTGTCTTAATATACTAGCTGTTGCCCTCGTGTATGTCGGAAATTATCTCACGGGAACCTTCTACCGGGATGAAAAGTATCCTGTGTCTTAATATACTAGCTGTTGCCCGCGTGTATGTCGGAAATTATCCCACGGGAACCTTCTACCGGGATGAAAAGTATCCTGCGTCTTAATATACTAGCTGTTGCCAGCGGCTTCGCCCGCGTGTATGTCGGAAATTATCCCACGGGAACCTTCTACCGGGATGAAAAGTATCCTATGTCTTAATATACTAGCTGTTGCCAGCGGCTTCGCCCGCGTGTATGTCGGAAATTATCCCACGGGAACCTTCTACCGGGATGAAAAGTATCCTATGTCTTAATATACTAGCTGTTGCCCGCGTGTATGTCGTAAATTATCCCACGGGAACTTTCTACCGGGATGAAAAGTATCCTGTGTCTTAATATACTAGCTATTGCCCGCGTGTATGTCGGAAATTATCCCACGGGAACCTTCTACCGGGATGAAAAGTATCCTATGTCTTAATATACTAGCTGTTGCCAGCGGCTTCGCCCGCGTGTATGTCGGAAATTATCCCACGGAAACCTTCTACCGGGATGAAAAGTATCCTATGTCTTAATATACTAGCTGTTGCCCGCGTGTATGTCGGAAATTATCCCACAGGAACCTTCTACCGGGATGAAAGTATCCTGTGTCTTAATATACTAGCTGTTGCCCTCGTGTATGTCGGAAATTATCCCACGGGAACCTTCTACCGGGATGATAAGTATCCTGTGTCTTAATATACTAGCTGTTGCCCGCGTGTATGTCGGAAATTATCCCACGGGAACCTTCTACCGGGATGAAAAGTATCCTGTGTCTTAATATACTAGCTATTGCCAGCGGCTTCGCCCGCGTGTATGTCGGAAATTATCCCACGGGAACCTTCTACCGGGATGAAAAGTATCCTATGTCTTAATATACTAGCTGTTGCCCTCGTGTATGTCGGAAATTATCCCACGGGAACCTTCTACCGGGATGAAAAGTATCCTATGTCTTAATATACTAGCTGTTGCCCGCGTGTATGTCGGAAATTATCCCACGGGAACCTTCTACCGGGATGAAAAGTATCCTGTGTCTTAATATACTAGCTGTTGCCCGCGTGTATGTCGGAAATTATCCCACGGGAACCTTCTACCGGGATGAAAAGTATCCTGTGTCTTAATATACTAGCTGTTTCCAGCGGCTTCGCCCGCGTGTATGTCGGAAATTATCCCACGGGAACCTTCTACCGGGATGAAAGTATCCTGTGTCTTAATATACTAGCTGTTGCCCGCGTGTATGTCGGAAATTATCCCACGGGAACCTTCTACCGGGATGAAAAGTATCCTGTGTCTTAATATACTAGCTGTTGCCCGCGTGTATGTCGGAAATTATCCCACGGGAACCTTCTACCGGGATGAAAAGTATCCTGTGTCTTAATATACTAGCTGTTTCCAGCGGCTTCGCCCACGTGTATGTCGGAAATTATCCCACGGGAACCTTCTACCGGGATGAAAGTATCCTGTGTCTTAATATACTAGCTGTTGCCCGCGTGTATGTCGGAAATTATCCCACGGGAACCTTCTACCGGGATGAAAAGTATCCTGTGTCTTAATATACTAGCTGTTGCCCGCGTGTATGTCGGAAATTATCCCACGGGAACCTTCTACCGGGATGAAAAGTATCCTGTGTCTTAATATACTAGCTGTTGCCCGCGTGTATGTCGGAAATTATCCCACGGGAACCTTCTACCGGGATGAAAAGTATCCTATGTCTTAATATACTAGCTGTTACCAGCGGCTTTGCCCGCGTGTATGTCGGAAATTATCCCACGGGAACCTTCTACCGGGATGAAAGTATCCTGTGTCTTAATATACTAGCTGTTGCCCGCGTGCATGTCGGAAATTATCCCACGGGAACCTTCTCCCGGGATGAAAAGTATCCTGTGTCTTAATATACTAGCTGTTGGCCGCGTGTATGTCGGAAATTATCCCACGGGAACCTTCTACCGGGATGAAAAGTATCCTATGTCTTAATATACTAGCTGTTGCCAGCGGCTTCGCCCGCGTGTATGTCGGAAATTATCCCACGGGAACCTTCTACCGGGATGAAAAGTATCCTATGTCTTAATATACTAGCTGTTGCCCGCGTGTATGTCGGAAATTATCCCACGGGAACCTTCTACCGGGATGAAAAGTATCCTGTGTCTTAATATACTAGCTGTTGCCAGCGGCTTCGCCCGCGTGTATGTCGGAAATTATCCCACGGGAACCTTCTACCGGGATGAAAACTATCCTATGTCTTAATATACTAGCTGTTGCCCGCGTGTATGTCGGAAATTATCCCACGGGAACCTTCTACCGGGATGAAAGTATCCTGTGTCTTAATATACTAGCTGTTGCCCTCGTGTATGTCGGAAATTATCCCACGGGAACCTTCTACCGGGATGAAAAGTATCCTGTGTCTTAATATACTAGCTGTTGCCCTCGTGTATGTCGGAAATTATCTCACGGGAACCTTCTACCGGGATGAAAAGTATCCTGTGTCTTAATATACTAGCTGTTGCCCGCGTGTATGTCGGAAATTATCCCACGGGAACCTTCTACCGGGATGAAAAGTATCCTGCGTCTTAATATACTAGCTGTTGCCAGCGGCTTCGCCCGCGTGTATGTCGGAAATTATCCCACGGGAACCTTCTACCGGGATGAAAAGTATCCTATGTCTTAATATACTAGCTGTTGCCAGCGGCTTCGCCCGCGTGTATGTCGGAAATTATCCCACGGGAACCTTCTACCGGGATGAAAAGTATCCTATGTCTTAATATACTAGCTGTTGCCCGCGTGTATGTCGTAAATTATCCCACGGGAACCTTCTACCGGGATGAAAAGTATCCTGTGTCTTAATATACTAGCTATTGCCAGCGGCTTCGCCCGCGTGTATGTCGGAAATTATCCCACGGGAACTTTCTACCGGGATGAAAAGTATCCTGTGTCTTAATATACTAGCTATTGCCCTCGTGTATGTCGGAAATTATCCCACGGGAACCTTCTACCGGGATGATAAGTATCCTGTGTCTTAATATACTAGCTGTTGCCCGCGTGTATGTCGGAAATTATCCCACGGGAACCTTCTACCGGGATGAAAAGTATCCTGTGTCTTAATATACTAGCTATTGCCAGCGGCTTCGCCCGCGTGTATGTCGGAAATTATCCCACGGGAACCTTCTACCGGGATGAAAAGTATCCTATGTCTTAATATACTAGCTGTTGCCCTCGTGTATGTCGGAAATTATCCCACGGGAACCTTCTACCGGGATGAAAAGTATCCTATGTCTTAATATACTAGCTGTTGCCCGCGTGTATGTCGGAAATTATCCCACGGGAACCTTCTACCGGGATGAAAAGTATCCTGTGTCTTAATATACTAGCTGTTGCCCGCGTGTATGTCGGAAATTATCCCACGGGAACCTTCTACCGGGATGAAAAGTATCCTGTGTCTTAATATACTAGCTGTTTCCAGCGGCTTCGCCCGCGTGTATGTCGGAAATTATCCCACGGGAACCTTCTACCGGGATGAAAGTATCCTGTGTCTTAATATACTAGCTGTTGCCCGCGTGTATGTCGGAAATTATCCCACGGGAACCTTCTACCGGGATGAAAAGTATCCTGTGTCTTAATATACTAGCTGTTGCCCGCGTGTATGTCGGAAATTATCCCACGGGAACCTTCTACCGGGATGAAAAGTATCCTGTGTCTTAATATACTAGCTGTTTCCAGCGGCTTCGCCCACGTGTATGTCGGAAATTATCCCACGGGAACCTTCTACCGGGATGAAAGTATCCTGTGTCTTAATATACTAGCTGTTGCCCGCGTGTATGTCGGAAATTATCCCACGGGAACCTTCTACCGGGATGAAAAGTATCCTATGTCTTAATATACTAGCTGTTGCCCTCGTGTATGTCGGAAATTATCCCACGGGAACCTTCTACCGGGATGAAAAGTATCCTATGTCTTAATATACTAGCTGTTGCCCGCGTGTATGTCGGAAATTATCCCACGGGAACCTTCTACCGGGATGAAAAGTATCCTGTGTCTTAATATACTAGCTGTTGCCCGCGTGTATGTCGGAAATTATCCCACGGGAACCTTCTACCGGGATGAAAAGTATCCTGTGTCTTAATATACTAGCTGTTTCCAGCGGCTTCGCCCGCGTGTATGTCGGAAATTATCCCACGGGAACCTTCTACCGGGATGAAAGTATCCTGTGTCTTAATATACTAGCTGTTGCCCGCGTGTATGTCGGAAATTATCCCACGGGAACCTTCTACCGGGATGAAAAGTATCCTGTGTCTTAATATACTAGCTGTTGCCCGCGTGTATGTCGGAAATTATCCCACGGGAACCTTCTACCGGGATGAAAAGTATCCTGTGTCTTAATATACTAGCTATTGCCCTCGTGTATGTCGGAAATTATCCCACGGGAACCTTCTACCGGGATGATAAGTATCCTGTGTCTTAATATACTAGCTGTTGCCCGCGTGTATGTCGGAAATTATCCCACGGGAACCTTCTACCGGGATGAAAAGTATCCTGTGTCTTAATATACTAGCTATTGCCAGCGGCTTCGCCCGCGTGTATGTCGGAAATTATCCCACGGGAACCTTCTACCGGGATGAAAAGTATCCTATGTCTTAATATACTAGCTGTTGCCCTCGTGTATGTCGGAAATTATCCCACGGGAACCTTCTACCGGGATGAAAAGTATCCTATGTCTTAATATACTAGCTGTTGCCCGCGTGTATGTCGGAAATTATCCCACGGGAACCTTCTACCGGGATGAAAAGTATCCTGTGTCTTAATATACTAGCTGTTGCCCGCGTGTATGTCGGAAATTATCCCACGGGAACCTTCTACCGGGATGAAAAGTATCCTGTGTCTTAATATACTAGCTGTTTCCAGCGGCTTCGCCCGCGTGTATGTCGGAAATTATCCCACGGGAACCTTCTACCGGGATGAAAGTATCCTGTGTCTTAATATACTAGCTGTTGCCCGCGTGTATGTCGGAAATTATCCCACGGGAACCTTCTACCGGGATGAAAAGTATCCTGTGTCTTAATATACTAGCTGTTGCCCGCGTGTATGTCGGAAATTATCCCACGGGAACCTTCTACCGGGATGAAAAGTATCCTGTGTCTTAATATACTAGCTGTTTCCAGCGGCTTCGCCCACGTGTATGTCGGAAATTATCCCACGGGAACCTTCTACCGGGATGAAAGTATCCTGTGTCTAGTATATACTAGCTGTTGCCCGCGTGTATGTCGGAAATTATCCCACGGGAACCTTCTACCGGGATGAAAAGTATCCTATGTCTTAATATACTAGCTGTTGCCCTCGTGTATGTCGGAAATTATCCCACGGGAACCTTCTACCGGGATGAAAAGTATCCTATGTCTTAATATACTAGCTGTTGCCCGCGTGTATGTCGGAAATTATCCCACGGGAACCTTCTACCGGGATGAAAAGTATCCTGTGTCTTAATATACTAGCTGTTGCCCGCGTGTATGTCGGAAATTATCCCACGGGAACCTTCTACCGGGATGAAAAGTATCCTGTGTCTTAATATACTAGCTGTTTCCAGCGGCTTCGCCCGCGTGTATGTCGGAAATTATCCCACGGGAACCTTCTACCGGGATGAAAGTATCCTGTGTCTTAATATACTAGCTGTTGCCCGCGTGTATGTCGGAAATTATCCCACGGGAACCTTCTACCGGGATGAAAAGTATCCTGTGTCTTAATATACTAGCTGTTGCCCGCGTGTATGTCGGAAATTATCCCACGGGAACCTTCTACCGGGATGAAAAGTATCCTGTGTCTTAATATACTAGCTGTTTCCAGCGGCTTCGCCCACGTGTATGTCGGAAATTATCCCACGGGAACCTTCTACCGGGATGAAAGTATCCTGTGTCTTAATATACTAGCTGTTGCCCGCGTGTATGTCGGAAATTATCCCACGGGAACCTTCTACCGGGATGAAAAGTATCCTGTGTCTTAATATACTAGCTGTTGCCCGCGTGTATGTCGGAAATTATCCCACGGGAACCTTCTACCGGGATGAAAAGTATCCTGTGTCTTAATATATGTTTGGGGTGGTTTTGGGATCTACCTCCTAGTGGTCCACCCCGGGCAACGGCACCACAGGCTTGCCTGTGGTACGGCTGAACGATCCCACTTAGCGGTGGTAGGCTCCGCAAGGGGCCGCCTGGCTCGCGACCACCATCCCACCGGAGTCTGGCGCCAAGCAGCTTGCTGTGTTCCGTCGGTGTGTGGGAGTGCCAGTGCCTTTGGGGGAGAAGGAGATTGTCAGTTGCGCTGTTTAGCACCGGTTGTGGTCTCTGAGTCAGCTAGCCGGGTAACTCATTTTGGAGGGTAGCGGGATCCGAAGCACGGTGCCAGCCGTTGGCCGACCGCAGTCAGTAGGGGGCCCAAGTAGCACGCCAGCCACGTGCCAAAGGCTGCCCCGCCAACTCGCGAAAAATCCCGGTATGCTCCACCGTGCCAGCCGGCGACTGGATGGGAGGACCCGGTGGCCATATCCGGGGGGGTTCGGGCGTCCCCGCAGTCTCCAGATGAGTTCCCCGTAGGTTTGGTTGGCTCTAGTGTTCCACTTGGATCACTGAGCGGCGCCTCGACAAGTCGACTTTTTCCCCCAACAACTCCACTCATATGACACACAAAGCGAAGAAAAATAGGGTAAAACAACGGCTGCACTTCCTCCCACTAAAAGTGCACCTCACTAATATCAGGGGGTTGCACTCCAATCTCGATTCGGTCCATCACCACCTTGAGACCGAGAAGCCGCACCTGTTTTTCCTAACGGAGACGAAGATAACAACCCCGTCGGACGTGGCGTACCTCAACTACCCGGGGTACTCTCTTGAACACAAGTTCAAGAAGCAAGCTGGGGTCTGTGTGTACGTCCGCGATGACATTTGTTGTCGTCGTCTCCGTTGCTTTGAGAAATCGGGTTTCTCTGCCATATGGCTACTTGTGGATACTGGCGTGGAGAAATCTCTCTACATCGGCATCTACCGATCGCATAGCGGTGACCAGGAGACAACAGCGCTCTTTAATTTCCTCGTGGAGTCGACTGACGTAGCCCAGCAACGGTACCCAACGGCGAAGCTCATTTTTCTGGGGGACTTCAACGCCCATCATAAAGAATGGTTGTTCCCATACCAGAAAACTGACCATGCTGGGTTGGAGGCGCGCAATTTTGCTTTAACGCTAGATCTAACCCAGATGGTGAATGTGGCAACACGGGTACCGGATGTTGACGGCCATACACCCAATTGCTTGGACCTTCTGCTGGCATCTGATCCGGACAGTCATTCAGTATCGGTCTCAGCCCCGCTGGGAACGTCTGACCACTGTCTGGTGAAATCCATATCAACCTGCTCTCCTCCAGATGAGAGCCCTAGAGGCACGAGGCGAGTATGGAGATACGGGTCAGCAGACTGGGATGAGATGCGGCACTTTTTTGCGTCTTATCCATGGCGGCAAGTGTGCTTTTCCTCGGGTGACCCCTCGCGCTGTGCTGACGCGGTTGCGGACGTGATTCGGCAGGGGATGGAATATTTTATTCCATTCTCCGACATCCCGCTCGGTCACAAATCCCGGCCTTGGTATAATGCAGAATGTGCCCACGCTGAGGCCCGAAAAGAGACTGCCTACCAAGCCTGGGTCAAGGCCCGCGACCGCAAAGTTAGAGCGCGCAGGGTTCGCGCGAAGAAGAGAGCCTTTAATTCTGCCGCCAAGTTCTGCAAGCGGGTTTTGCGTAGGGCACGTTTTGACCATGTCGGACATATCGGGGCCAGGCTGGCTTCGCACCCTCCGGGTAGTAAACAGTTCTGGTCCCTGTCTAAAGCGGTTGAAACGAATTTCTGTCGTCCCACTTTACCTCCTATGATGAAACCTGATGGGTCGCTGGCTCACTCTGCAACTGAGAAGGCAAATTTATTTGCATCTCTCTTCGCAAGCAATTCACGTCTGGACGCTGGCTCAAAGCAACCACCTACTGTACCTCATTGTGACTCCTCGATGCCGGAGATCGCAGTACACATTAAAGAGGTCCGAAGAGTATTGTGCAGTCTAGACGTGAACAAGGCCAGCGGGCCTGACGGCATTCCAGCGAGAGTGTTGAGGCAGTGTGCGCCTGAACTGTCTCCTGTATTGACACGTTTGTTCCGCCTCTCTCTTGAAAAAAGAACGGTGCCGAAATCCTGGAAGCTTGCAAATGTACAACCAGTGCCCAAAAAAGGCGACCGTGCAGACCCTGCCCATTACCGTCCGATCGCCATTACCTCCATTCTGTGCAAAGTTTTGGAAAGGGTACTGAACAATAAGTTGCTGAACTACCTTGAAGACAATGATCTGCTCAGTGACCGTCAATATGGCTTTCGCCGGGGACGGTCAACTGGCGATCTTCTTGTGTATGTCACGCACTGCTTTGGCGAAGCCATCGAGAAACACGGCGAAGCACTGGCTGTATCGCTTGACATCTCGAAGGCCTTTGACAGGGTCTGGCACGCTGCTCTGCTCAGCAAGCTTCCTGCTTATGGCATCCCAGCTGATTTTTGTAGCTGGATATCAGATTTCCTTAGTGAACGGTCGATTAGAGTAGTTGTTGATGGCTGCTCTTCTGACCTTATGGCTATTGATGCCGGAGTTCCTCAGGGGTCTGTTCTCTCTGCAACTCTTTTCCTGCTGCACATCAATGACCTGCTTCGGCCTGGTATTGTTGGGTACGCAGATGACAGTACAGTTTCAGAGAGATACTTGTCTAGCGCAAAAACCAGCGGGGCTGAAGTTCGTTCCTTGAGAGAGGCCATGGTAGAGCGGACAGATTTGACCTTAAGCTTTGTCTCCCAGTGGGGTGATGATAATCTGGTCTCTTTTAACGCCACCAAAACGCAGGCGTGTCTTTTTACCGCTAAAAAGAGTGGTTTCGCCCTAACTCCTACTTTTCGAGGTACATCTGTTCCTGTAACTGATCGACTTGAGCTCCTAGGCATGGAGTTGACATCTGGTCTCAACTTCGGCGCCACCATCGAGTACAAGGCCCAAACTGCGGCCAAGAAACTGGGCATCCTAAATAGGGTGAAGCGATACTTTACGCCTGGACAGCTTTTAACCCTTTACAAAGCGCAAGTCCGATCCTGCATGGAGTATTGCAGTCACCTTTGGGATGGATCAGCTAAGTACCAACTAGCCGCGCTTGACTCGGTGGAACGCAGAGCTAAGAGGCTCATTGGCGACGTAAAACTGGTGGATGCCAAGCTTCATTGCTTGGCTCATCGCCGCAAGGTTGCCTGCTTGTCGGTCTTCTACAGATTGTACTTCGGAGAGTGTGCCCGAGAACTCCACGACCTCATTCCACCGGCCCCCTTCTACCACCGGACATCTAGACGCACTGCCAGTTACCATCCCTACCTGGTTGCTATTCCACCAATTCGCACTAAGCGCTTCCAAATGTCTTTTATAATGCGCACAGCAAAAGAGTGGAACTCACTACCTGCGTCTGTGTTTCCGAACGTATACAACCCTAATCTCTTCAAAGTGAGAGTGAACAGGCTTCTTCTGGGTAAGCTCACTCCATCGTCGACTTTGTCTCTGTCACCTCTGACCTAGACTAGAGTCAAGAGCAAACCCATCACAAATAAAAAAAAAAAAAAAAAAAATACTAGCTGTTGCCCGCGTGTATGTCGGAAATTATCCCACGGGAACCTTCTACCGGGATGAAAGTATCCTGTGTCTTAATATACTAGCTGTTGCCAGCGGCTTCGCCCGCGTGTATGTCGGAAATTATCCCACGGGAACCTTCTACCGGGATGAAAAGTATCCTATGTCTTAATATACTAGCTGTTGCCAGCGGCTTCGCCCGCGTGTATGTCGGAAATTATCCCACGGGAACCTTCTACCGGGATGAAAAGTATCCTGTGTCTTAATATACTAGCTGTTTCCAGCGGCTTCGCCCGCGTGTATGTCGGAAATTATCCCACGGGAACCTTCTACCGGGATGAAAGTATCCTGTGTCTTAATATACTAGCTGTTGCCCGCGTGTATGTCGGAAATTATCCCACGGGAACCTTCTACCGGGATGAAAAGTATCCTGTGTCTTAATATACTAGCTGTTGCCCGCGTGTATGTCGGAAATTATCCCACGGGAACCTTCTACCGGGATGAAAAGTATCCTGTGTCTTAATATACTAGCTGTTGCCCGCGTGTATGTCGGAAATTATCCCACGGGAACCTTCTACCGGGATGAAAGTATCCTGTGTCTTACTATACTAGCTGTTGCCCTCGTGTATGTCGGAAATTATCCCACGGGAACCTTCTACCGGGATGAAAAGTATCCTGTGTCTTAATATACTAGCTGTTGCCAGCGGCTTCGCCCGCGTGTATGTCGGAAATTATCCCACGGGAACCTTCTACCGGGATGAAAAGTATCCTGTGTCTTAATATACTAGCTGTTGCCCGCGTGTATGTCGGAAATTATCCCACGGGAACCTTCTACCGGGATGAAAAGTATCCTGTGTCTTAATATACTAGCTGTTGCCCGCGTGTATGTCGGAAATTATCCCACGGGAACCTTCTACCGGGATGAAAGTATCCTGTGTCTTAATATACTAGCTGTTGCCCGCGTGTATGTCGGAAATTATCCCACGGGAACCTTCTACCGGGATGAAAAGTATCCTATGTCTTAATATACTAGCTGTTGCCCGCGTGTATGTCGGAAATTATCCCACGGGAACCTTCTACCGGGATGAAAAGTATCCTATGTCTTAATATACTAGCTGTTGCCCGCGTGTATGTCGGAAATTATCCCACGGGAACCTTCTACCGGGATGAAAAGTATCCTATGTCTTAATATACTAGCTGTTGCCAACGGCTTCGCCCGCGTGTATGTCGGAAATTATCCCACGGGAACCTTCTACCGGGATGAAAGTATCCTGTGTCTTAATATACTAGCTGTTGCCCTCGTGTATGTCGGAAATTATCCCACGGGAACCTTCTACCGGGATGAAAAGTATCCTGTGTCTTAATATACTAGCTGTTGCCCGCGTGTATGTCGGAAATTATCCCACGGGAACCTTCTACCGGGATGAAAGTATCCTGTGTCTTAATATACTAGCTGTTGCCAGCGGCTTCGCCCGCGTGTATGTCGGAAATTATCCCACGGGAACCTTCTACCGGGATGAAAAGTATCCTGTGTCTTAATATACTAGCTGTTGCCCGCGTGTATGTCGGAAATTATCCCACGGGAACCTTCTACCGGGATGAAAAGTATCCTATGTCTTAATATACTAGCTGTTGCCAGAGGCTTCGCCCGCGTGTATGTCGGAAATTATCCCACGGGAACCTTCTACCGGGATGAAAAGTATCCTATGTCTTAATATACTTGCTGTTGCCCGCGTGTATGTCGGAAATTATCCCACGGGAACCTTCTACCGGGATGAAAGTATCCTGTGTCTTAATATACTAGCTGTTGCCAGCGGCTTCGCCCGCGTGTATGTCGGAAATTATCCCACGGGAACCTTCTACCGGGATGAAAACTATCCTATGCCTTAATATACTAGCTGTTGCCAGCGGCTTCGCCCGCGTGTATGTCGGAAATTATCCCACGGGAACCTTCTACCGGGATGAAAAGTATCCTATGTCTTAATATACTAGCTGTTGCCCGCGTGTATGTCGGAAATTATCCCACGGAAACCTTCTACCGGGATGAAAGTATCCTGTGTCTTAATATACTAGCTGTTGCCCTCGTGTATGTCGGAAATTATCCCACGGGAACCTTCTACCGGGATGAAAAGTATCCTGTGTCTTAATATACTAGCTGTTGCCCTCGTGTATGTCGGAAATTATCTCACGGGAACCTTCTACCGGGATGAAAAGTATCCTGTGTCTTAATATACTAGCTGTTGCCAGCGGCTTCGCCCGCGTGTATGTCGGAAATTATCCCACGGGAACCTTCTACCGGGATGAAAAGTATCCTGTGTCTTAATATACTAGCTGTTGCCAGCGGCTTCGCCCGCGTGTATGTCGGAAATTATCCCACGGGAACCTTCTACCGGGATGAAAAGTATCCTATGTCTTAATATACTAGCTGTTGCCAGCGGCTTTGCCCGCGTGTATGTCGGAAATTATCCCACGGGAACCTTCTACCGGGATGAAAAGTATCCTGTGTCTTAATATACTAGCTATTGCCCGCGTGTATGTCGGAAATTATCCCACGGGAACCTTCTACCGGGATGAAAAGTATCCTATGTCTTAATATACTAGCTGTTGCCAGCGGCTTCGCCCGCGTGTATGTCGGAAATTATCCCACGGGAACCTTCTACTGGGATGAAAAGTATCCTATGTCTTAATATACTAGCTGTTGCCCGCGTGTATGTCGGAAATTATCCCACGGGAACCTTCTACCGGGATGAAAGTATCCTGTGTCTTAATATACTAGCTTTTGCCCTCGTGTATGTCGGAAATTATCCCACGGGAACCTCCTACCGGGATGAAAAGTATCCTGTGTCTTAATATACTAGCTGTTGCCCGCATGTATGTCGGAAATTATCCCACGGGAACCTTCTACCGGGATGAAAAGTATCCTGTGTCTTAATATACTAGCTGTTGCCCGCGTGTATGTCGGAAATTATCCCACGGGAACCTTCTACCGGGATGAAAGTATCCTGTGTCTTAATATACTAGCTGTTGCCCGCGTGTATGTCGGAAATTATCCCACGGGAACCTTCTACCGGGATGAAAAGTATCCTATGTCTTAATATACTAGCTGTTGCCCGCGTGTATGTCGGAAATTATCCCACGGGAACCTTCTACCGGGATGAAAAGTATCCTATGTCTTAATATACTAGCTGTTGCCCGCGTGTATGTCGGAAATTATCCCACGGGAACCTTCTACCGGGATGAAAAGTATCCTATGTCTTAATATACTAGCTGTTGCCAACGGCTTCGCCCGCGTGTATGTCGGAAATTATCCCACGGGAACCTTCTACCGGGATGAAAGTATCCTGTGTCTTAATATACTAGCTGTTGCCCTCGTGTATGTCGGAAATTATCCCACGGGAACCTTCTACCGGGATGAAAAGTATCCTGTGTCTTAATATACTAGCTGTTGCCCGCGTGTATGTCGGAAATTATCCCACGGGAACCTTCTACCGGGATGAAAGTATCCTGTGTCTTAATATACTAGCTGTTGCCAGCGGCTTCGCCCGCGTGTATGTCGGAAATTATCCCACGGGAACCTTCTACCGGGATGAAAAGTATCCTGTGTCTTAATATACTAGCTGTTGCCCGCGTGTATGTCGGAAATTATCCCACGGGAACCTTCTACCGGGATGAAAAGTATCCTATGTCTTAATATACTAGCTGTTGCCAGAGGCTTCGCCCGCGTGTATGTCGGAAATTATCCCACGGGAACCTTCTACCGGGATGAAAAGTATCCTATGTCTTAATATACTTGCTGTTGCCCGCGTGTATGTCGGAAATTATCCCACGGGAACCTTCTACCGGGATGAAAGTATCCTGTGTCTTAATATACTAGCTGTTGCCAGCGGCTTCGCCCGCGTGTATGTCGGAAATTATCCCACGGGAACCTTCTACCGGGATGAAAACTATCCTATGCCTTAATATACTAGCTGTTGCCAGCGGCTTCGCCCGCGTGTATGTCGGAAATTATCCCACGGGAACCTTCTACCGGGATGAAAAGTATCCTATGTCTTAATATACTAGCTGTTGCCCGCGTGTATGTCGGAAATTATCCCACGGAAACCTTCTACCGGGATGAAAGTATCCTGTGTCTTAATATACTAGCTGTTGCCAGCGGCTTCGCCCGCGTGTATGTCGGAAATTATCCCACGGGAACCTTCTACCGGGATGAAAAGTATCCTATGTCTTAATATACTAGCTGTTGCCAGCGGCTTCGCCCGCGTGTATGTCGGAAATTATCCCACGGGAACCTTCTACCGGGATGAAAAGTATCCTGTGTCTTAATATACTAGCTGTTTCCAGCGGCTTCGCCCGCGTGTATGTCGGAAATTATCCCACGGGAACCTTCTACCGGGATGAAAGTATCCTGTGTCTTAATATACTAGCTGTTGCCCGCGTGTATGTCGGAAATTATCCCACGGGAACCTTCTACCGGGATGAAAAGTATCCTGTGTCTTAATATACTAGCTGTTGCCCGCGTGTATGTCGGAAATTATCCCACGGGAACCTTCTACCGGGATGAAAAGTATCCTGTGTCTTAATATACTAGCTGTTGCCCGCGTGTATGTCGGAAATTATCCCACGGGAACCTTCTACCGGGATGAAAGTATCCTGTGTCTTACTATACTAGCTGTTGCCCTCGTGTATGTCGGAAATTATCCCACGGGAACCTTCTACCGGGATGAAAAGTATCCTGTGTCTTAATATACTAGCTGTTGCCAGCGGCTTCGCCCGCGTGTATGTCGGAAATTATCCCACGGGAACCTTCTACCGGGATGAAAAGTATCCTGTGTCTTAATATACTAGCTGTTGCCCGCGTGTATGTCGGAAATTATCCCACGGGAACCTTCTACCGGGATGAAAAGTATCCTGTGTCTTAATATACTAGCTGTTGCCCGCGTGTATGTCGGAAATTATCCCACGGGAACCTTCTACCGGGATGAAAGTATCCTGTGTCTTAATATACTAGCTGTTGCCCGCGTGTATGTCGGAAATTATCCCACGGGAACCTTCTACCGGGATGAAAAGTATCCTATGTCTTAATATACTAGCTGTTGCCCGCGTGTATGTCGGAAATTATCCCACGGGAACCTTCTACCGGGATGAAAAGTATCCTATGTCTTAATATACTAGCTGTTGCCCGCGTGTATGTCGGAAATTATCCCACGGGAACCTTCTACCGGGATGAAAAGTATCCTATGTCTTAATATACTAGCTGTTGCCAACGGCTTCGCCCGCGTGTATGTCGGAAATTATCCCACGGGAACCTTCTACCGGGATGAAAGTATCCTGTGTCTTAATATACTAGCTGTTGCCCTCGTGTATGTCGGAAATTATCCCACGGGAACCTTCTACCGGGATGAAAAGTATCCTGTGTCTTAATATACTAGCTGTTGCCCGCGTGTATGTCGGAAATTATCCCACGGGAACCTTCTACCGGGATGAAAGTATCCTGTGTCTTAATATACTAGCTGTTGCCAGCGGCTTCGCCCGCGTGTATGTCGGAAATTATCCCACGGGAACCTTCTACCGGGATGAAAAGTATCCTGTGTCTTAATATACTAGCTGTTGCCCGCGTGTATGTCGGAAATTATCCCACGGGAACCTTCTACCGGGATGAAAAGTATCCTATGTCTTAATATACTAGCTGTTGCCAGAGGCTTCGCCCGCGTGTATGTCGGAAATTATCCCACGGGAACCTTCTACCGGGATGAAAAGTATCCTATGTCTTAATATACTTGCTGTTGCCCGCGTGTATGTCGGAAATTATCCCACGGGAACCTTCTACCGGGATGAAAGTATCCTGTGTCTTAATATACTAGCTGTTGCCAGCGGCTTCGCCCGCGTGTATGTCGGAAATTATCCCACGGGAACCTTCTACCGGGATGAAAACTATCCTATGCCTTAATATACTAGCTGTTGCCAGCGGCTTCGCCCGCGTGTATGTCGGAAATTATCCCACGGGAACCTTCTACCGGGATGAAAAGTATCCTATGTCTTAATATACTAGCTGTTGCCCGCGTGTATGTCGGAAATTATCCCACGGAAACCTTCTACCGGGATGAAAGTATCCTGTGTCTTAATATACTAGCTGTTGCCCTCGTGTATGTCGGAAATTATCCCACGGGAACCTTCTACCGGGATGAAAAGTATCCTGTGTCTTAATATACTAGCTGTTGCCCTCGTGTATGTCGGAAATTATCTCACGGGAACCTTCTACCGGGATGAAAAGTATCCTGTGTCTTAATATACTAGCTGTTGCCAGCGGCTTCGCCCGCGTGTATGTCGGAAATTATCCCACGGGAACCTTCTACCGGGATGAAAAGTATCCTGTGTCTTAATATACTAGCTGTTGCCAGCGGCTTCGCCCGCGTGTATGTCGGAAATTATCCCACGGGAACCTTCTACCGGGATGAAAAGTATCCTATGTCTTAATATACTAGCTGTTGCCAGCGGCTTTGCCCGCGTGTATGTCGGAAATTATCCCACGGGAACCTTCTACCGGGATGAAAAGTATCCTGTGTCTTAATATACTAGCTATTGCCCGCGTGTATGTCGGAAATTATCCCACGGGAACCTTCTACCGGGATGAAAAGTATCCTATGTCTTAATATACTAGCTGTTGCCAGCGGCTTCGCCCGCGTGTATGTCGGAAATTATCCCACGGGAACCTTCTACTGGGATGAAAAGTATCCTATGTCTTAATATACTAGCTGTTGCCCGCGTGTATGTCGGAAATTATCCCACGGGAACCTTCTACCGGGATGAAAGTATCCTGTGTCTTAATATACTAGCTTTTGCCCTCGTGTATGTCGGAAATTATCCCACGGGAACCTCCTACCGGGATGAAAAGTATCCTGTGTCTTAATATACTAGCTGTTGCCCGCATGTATGTCGGAAATTATCCCACGGGAACCTTCTACCGGGATGAAAAGTATCCTGTGTCTTAATATACTAGCTGTTGCCCGCGTGTATGTCGGAAATTATCCCACGGGAACCTTCTACCGGGATGAAAGTATCCTGTGTCTTAATATACTAGCTGTTGCCCGCGTGTATGTCGGAAATTATCCCACGGGAACCTTCTACCGGGATGAAAAGTATCCTATGTCTTAATATACTAGCTGTTGCCCGCGTGTATGTCGGAAATTATCCCACGGGAACCTTCTACCGGGATGAAAAGTATCCTATGTCTTAATATACTAGCTGTTGCCCGCGTGTATGTCGGAAATTATCCCACGGGAACCTTCTACCGGGATGAAAAGTATCCTATGTCTTAATATACTAGCTGTTGCCAACGGCTTCGCCCGCGTGTATGTCGGAAATTATCCCACGGGAACCTTCTACCGGGATGAAAGTATCCTGTGTCTTAATATACTAGCTGTTGCCAGCGGCTTCGCCCGCGTGTATGTCGGAAATTATCCCACGGGAACCTTCTACCGGGATGAAAAGTATCCTGTGTCTTAATATACTAGCTGTTGCCCGCGTGTATGTCGGAAATTATCCCACGGGAACCTTCTACCGGGATGAAAGTATCCTGTGTCTTAATATACTAGCTGTTGCCAGCGGCTTCGCCCGCGTGTATGTCGGAAATTATCCCACGGGAACCTTCTACCGGGATGAAAAGTATCCTGTGTCTTAATATACTAGCTGTTGCCCGCGTGTATGTCGGAAATTATCCCACGGGAACCTTCTACCGGGATGAAAAGTATCCTATGTCTTAATATACTAGCTGTTGCCAGAGGCTTCGCCCGCGTGTATGTCGGAAATTATCCCACGGGAACCTTCTACCGGGATGAAAAGTATCCTATGTCTTAATATACTTGCTGTTGCCCGCGTGTATGTCGGAAATTATCCCACGGGAACCTTCTACCGGGATGAAAGTATCCTGTGTCTTAATATACTAGCTGTTGCCAGCGGCTTCGCCCGCGTGTATGTCGGAAATTATCCCACGGGAACCTTCTACCGGGATGAAAACTATCCTATGCCTTAATATACTAGCTGTTGCCAGCGGCTTCGCCCGCGTGTATGTCGGAAATTATCCCACGGGAACCTTCTACCGGGATGAAAAGTATCCTATGTCTTAATATACTAGCTGTTGCCCGCGTGTATGTCGGAAATTATCCCACGGAAACCTTCTACCGGGATGAAAGTATCCTGTGTCTTAATATACTAGCTGTTGCCCTCGTGTATGTCGGAAATTATCCCACGGGAACCTTCTACCGGGATGAAAAGTATCCTGTGTCTTAATATACTAGCTGTTGCCCTCGTGTATGTCGGAAATTATCTCACGGGAACCTTCTACCGGGATGAAAAGTATCCTGTGTCTTAATATACTAGCTGTTGCCAGCGGCTTCGCCCGCGTGTATGTCGGAAATTATCCCACGGGAACCTTCTACCGGGATGAAAAGTATCCTGTGTCTTAATATACTAGCTGTTGCCAGCGGCTTCGCCCGCGTGTATGTCGGAAATTATCCCACGGGAACCTTCTACCGGGATGAAAAGTATCCTATGTCTTAATATACTAGCTGTTGCCAGCGGCTTTGCCCGCGTGTATGTCGGAAATTATCCCACGGGAACCTTCTACCGGGATGAAAAGTATCCTGTGTCTTAATATACTAGCTATTGCCCGCGTGTATGTCGGAAATTATCCCACGGGAACCTTCTACCGGGATGAAAAGTATCCTATGTCTTAATATACTAGCTGTTGCCAGCGGCTTCGCCCGCGTGTATGTCGGAAATTATCCCACGGGAACCTTCTACTGGGATGAAAAGTATCCTATGTCTTAATATACTAGCTGTTGCCCGCGTGTATGTCGGAAATTATCCCACGGGAACCTTCTACCGGGATGAAAGTATCCTGTGTCTTAATATACTAGCTTTTGCCCTCGTGTATGTCGGAAATTATCCCACGGGAACCTTCTACCGGGATGAAAAGTATCCTGTGTCTTAATATACTAGCTGTTGCCCGCATGTATGTCGGAAATTATCCCACGGGAACCTTCTACCGGGATGAAAAGTATCCTGTGTCTTAATATACTAGCTGTTTCCAGCGGCTTCGCCCGCGTGTATGTCGGAAATTATCCCGCGGGAACCTTCTACCGGGATGAAAGTATCCTGTGTCTTAATATACAAGCTGTTGCCCGCGTGTATGTCGGAAATTATCCCACGGGAACCTTCTACCGGGATGAAAAGTATCCTGTGTCTTAATATACTAGCTGTTGCCCGCGTGTATGTCGGAAATTATCCCACGGGAACCTTCTACCGGGATGAAAAGTATCCTGTGTCTTAATATACTAGCTGTTGCCCGCGTGTATGTCGGAAATTACCCCACGGGAACCTTCTACCGGGATGAAAAGTATCCTGTGTCTTAATATACTAGCTGTTGTCAGCGGCTTCGCCCGCGTGTATGTCGGAAATTATCCCACGGGAAACTTCTACCGGGATGAAAAGTATCCTGTGTCTTAATATACTAGCTGTTGCCCGCGTGTATGTCGGAAATTATCCCACGGGAACCTTCTACCGGGATGAAAAGTATCCTATGTCTTAATATACTAGCTGTTGCCCGCGTGTATGTCGGAAATTATCCCACGGGAACCTTCTACCGGGATGAAAAGTATCCTGTGTCTTAATATACTAGCTGTTGCCAGCGGCTTCGCCCGCGTGTATGTCGGAAATTATCCCACGGGGGAACCTTCTACCGGGATGAAAAGTATCCTGTGTCTTAATATACTAGCTGTTGCCAGCGGCTTCGCCCGCGTGTATGTCGGAAATTATCCCACGGGGGAACCTTCTACCGGGATGAAAAGTATCCTGTGTCTTAATATACTAGCTGTTGCCCGCGTGTATGTCGGAAATTATCCCACGGGAACCTTCTACCGGGATGAAAAGTATCCTGTGTCTTAATATACTAGCTGTTGCCCGCGTGTATGTCGGAAATTATCCCACGGGAACCTTCTACCGGGATGAAAAGTATCCTATGTCTTAATATACTAGCTGTTGCCAGCGGCTTCGCCCGCGTGTATGTCGGAAATTATCCCACGGGAACCTTCTACCGAGATGAAAAGTATCCTGTGTCTTAATATACTAGCTGTTGCCCTCGTGTATGTCGGAAATTATCCCACGGGAACCTTCTACCGGGATGAAAAGTATCCTGTGTCTTAATATACTAGCTGTTGCCCGCGTGTATGTCGGAAATTATCCCACGGGAACCTTCTACCGGGATGAAAAGTATCCTGTGTCTTAATATACTAGCTGTTGCCCGCGTGTATGTCGGAAATTATCCCACGGGAACCTTCTACCGGGATGAAAGTATCCTGTGTCTTAATATACTAGCTGTTGCCCGCGTGTATGTCGGAAATTATCCCACGGGAACCTTCTACCGGGATGAAAAGTATCCTATGTCTTAATATACTAGCTGTTGCCCGCGTGTATGTCGGAAATTATCCCACGGGAACCTTCTACCGGGATGAAAAGTATCCTATGTCTTAATATACTAGCTGTTGCCCGCGTGTATGTCGGAAATTATCCCACGGGAACCTTCTACCGGGATGAAAAGTATCCTATGTCTTAATATACTAGCTGTTGCCAACGGCTTCGCCCGCGTGTATGTCGGAAATTATCCCACGGGAACCTTCTACCGGGATGAAAGTATCCTGTGTCTTAATATACTAGCTGTTGCCCTCGTGTATGTCGGAAATTATCCCACGGGAACCTTCTACCGGGATGAAAAGTATCCTGTGTCTTAATATACTAGCTGTTGCCCGCGTGTATGTCGGAAATTATCCCACGGGAACCTTCTACCGGGATGAAAGTATCCTGTGTCTTAATATACTAGCTGTTGCCAGCGGCTTCGCCCGCGTGTATGTCGGAAATTATCCCACGGGAACCTTCTACCGGGATGAAAAGTATCCTGTGTCTTAATATACTAGCTGTTGCCCGCGTGTATGTCGGAAATTATCCCACGGGAACCTTCTACCGGGATGAAAAGTATCCTATGTCTTAATATACTAGCTGTTGCCAGAGGCTTCGCCCGCGTGTATGTCGGAAATTATCCCACGGGAACCTTCTACCGGGATGAAAAGTATCCTATGTCTTAATATACTTGCTGTTGCCCGCGTGTATGTCGGAAATTATCCCACGGGAACCTTCTACCGGGATGAAAGTATCCTGTGTCTTAATATACTAGCTGTTGCCAGCGGCTTCGCCCGCGTGTATGTCGGAAATTATCCCACGGGAACCTTCTACCGGGATGAAAACTATCCTATGCCTTAATATACTAGCTGTTGCCAGCGGCTTCGCCCGCGTGTATGTCGGAAATTATCCCACGGGAACCTTCTACCGGGATGAAAAGTATCCTATGTCTTAATATACTAGCTGTTGCCCGCGTGTATGTCGGAAATTATCCCACGGGAACCTTCTACCGGGATGAAAGTATCCTGTGTCTTAATATACTAGCTGTTGCCCTCGTGTATGTCGGAAATTATCCCACGGGAACCTTCTACCGGGATGAAAAGTATCCTGTGTCTTAATATACTAGCTGTTGCCCTCGTATATGTCGGAAATTATCTCACGGGAACCTTCTACCGGGATGAAAAGTATCCTGTGTCTTAATATACTAGCTGTTGCCAGCGGCTTCGCCCGCGTGTATGTCGGAAATTATCCCACGGGAACCTTCTACCGGGATGAAAAGTATCCTGTGTCTTAATATACTAGCTGTTGCCAGCGGCTTCGCCCGCGTGTATGTCGGAAATTATCCCACGGGAACCTTCTACCGGGATGAAAAGTATCCTATGTCTTAATATACTAGCTGTTGCCAGCGGCTTTGCCCGCGTGTATGTCGGAAATTATCCCACGGGAACCTTCTACCGGGATGAAAAGTATCCTGTGTCTTAATATACTAGCTATTGCCCGCGTGTATGTCGGAAATTATCCCACGGGAACCTTCTACCGGGATGAAAAGTATCCTATGTCTTAATATACTAGCTGTTGCCAGCGGCTTCGCCCGCGTGTATGTCGGAAATTATCCCACGGGAACCTTCTACTGGGATGAAAAGTATCCTATGTCTTAATATACTAGCTGTTGCCCGCGTGTATGTCGGAAATTATCCCACGGGAACCTTCTACCGGGATGAAAGTATCCTGTGTCTTAATATACTAGCTTTTGCCCTCGTGTATGTCGGAAATTATCCCACGGGAACCTTCTACCGGGATGAAAAGTATCCTGTGTCTTAATATACTAGCTGTTGCCCGCATGTATATCGGAAATTATCCCACGGGAACCTTCTACCGGGATGAAAAGTATCCTGTGTCTTAATATACTAGCTGTTTCCAGCGGCTTCGCCCGCGTGTATGTCGGAAATTATCCCGCGGGAACCTTCTACCGGGATGAAAGTATCCTGTGTCTTAATATACAAGCTGTTGCCCGCGTGTATGTCGGAAATTATCCCACGGGAACCTTCTACCGGGATGAAAAGTATCCTGTGTCTTAATATACTAGCTGTTGCCCGCGTGTATGTCGGAAATTATCCCACGGGAACCTTCTACCGGGATGAAAAGTATCCTGTGTCTTAATATACTAGCTGTTGCCCGCGTGTATGTCGGAAATTACCCCACGGGAACCTTCTACCGGGATGAAAAGTATCCTGTGTCTTAATATACTAGCTGTTGTCAGCGGCTTCGCCCGCGTGTATGTCGGAAATTATCCCACGGGAAACTTCTACCGGGATGAAAAGTATCCTGTGTCTTAATATACTAGCTGTTGCCCGCGTGTATGTCGGAAATTATCCCACGGGAACCTTCTACCGGGATGAAAAGTATCCTATGTCTTAATATACTAGCTGTTGCCCGCGTGTATGTCGGAAATTATCCCACGGGAACCTTCTACCGGGATGAAAAGTATCCTGTGTCTTAATATACTAGCTGTTGCCAGCGGCTTCGCCCGCGTGTATGTCGGAAATTATCCCACGGGGGAACCTTCTACCGGGATGAAAAGTATCCTGTGTCTTAATATACTAGCTGTTGCCAGCGGCTTCGCCCGCGTGTATGTCGGAAATTATCCCACGGGGGAACCTTCTACCGGGATGAAAAGTATCCTGTGTCTTAATATACTAGCTGTTGCCCGCGTGTATGTCGGAAATTATCCCACGGGAACCTTCTACCGGGATGAAAAGTATCCTGTGTCTTAATATACTAGCTGTTGCCCGCGTGTATGTCGGAAATTATCCCACGGGAACCTTCTACCGGGATGAAAAGTATCCTATGTCTTAATATACTAGCTGTTGCCAGCGGCTTCGCCCGCGTGTATGTCGGAAATTATCCCACGGGAACCTTCTACCGAGATGAAAAGTATCCTGTGTCTTAATATACTAGCTGTTGCCCTCGTGTATGTCGGAAATTATCCCACGGGAACCTTCTACCGGGATGAAAAGTATCCTGTGTCTTAATATACTAGCTGTTGCCCGCGTGTATGTCGGAAATTATCCCACGGGAACCTTCTACCGGGATGAAAAGTATCCTGTGTCTTAATATACTAGCTGTTGCCCGCGTGTATGTCGGAAATTATCCCACGGGAACCTTCTACCGGGATGAAAAGTATCCTGTGTCTTAATATACTAGCTGTTGCCCGCGTGTATGTCGGAAATTATCCCACGGGAACCTTCTACCGGGATGAAAAGTATCCTGTGTCTTAATATACTAGCTGTTGCCAGCGGCTTCGCCCGCGTGTATGTCGGAAATTATCCCACGGGGGAACCTTCTACCGGGATGAAAAGTATCCTGTGTCTTAATATACTAGCTGTTGCCCGCGTGTATGTCGGAAATTATCCCACGGGGGAACCTTCTACCGGGATGAAAAGTATCCTGTGTCTTAATATACTAGCTGTTGCCCGCGTGTATGTCGGAAATTATCCCACGGGAACCTTCTACCGGGATGAAAAGTATCCTGTGTCTTAATATACTAGCTATTACCAGCGGCTTCGCCCGCGTGTATGTCGGAAATTATCCCACGGGAACCTTCTACCGGGATGAAAAGTATCCTATGTCTTAATATACTAGCTGTTGCCCGCGTGTATGTCGGAAATTATCCCACGGGAACCTTCTACCGGGATGAAAGTATCCTGTGCCTTAATATACTAGCTGTTGCCCGCGTGTATGTCGGAAATTATCCCACGGGAACCTTCTACCGGGATGAAAAGTATTCTATGTCTTAATATACTAGCTGTTGCCAGCGGCTTCGCCCGCGTGTATGTCGGAAATTATCCCACGGGAACCTTCTACCGGGATGAAAGTATCCTGTGTCTTAATATACTAGCTGTTGCCCTCGTGTATGTCGGAAATTATCCCACGGGAACCTTCTACCGGGATGAAAAGTATCCTGTGTCTTAATATACTAGCTGTTGCCCGCGTGTATGTCGGAAATTATCCCACGGGAACCTTCTACCGGGATGAAAGTATCCTGTGTCTTAATATACTAGCTGTTGCCAGCGGCTTCGCCCGCGTGTATGTCGGAAATTATCCCACGGGAACCTTCTACCGGGATGAAAAGTATCCTGTGTCTTAATATACTAGCTGTCGCCCGCGTGTATGTCGGAAATTATCCCACGGGAACCTTCTACCGGGATGAAAAGTATCCTATGTCTTAATATACTAGCTGTTGCCAGCGGCTTCGCCCGCGTGTATGTCGGAAATTATCCCACGGGAACCTTCTACCGGGATGAAAAGTATCCTGTGTCTTAATATACTAGCTGTTGCCAGCGGCTTCGCCCGCGTGTATGTCGGAAATTATCCCACGGGAACCTTCTACCGGGATGAAAGTATCCTGTGTCTTAATATACTAGCTGTTGCCCGCGTGTATGTCGGAAACTATCCCACGGGAACCTTCTACCGGGATGAAAAGTATCCTGTGTCTTAATATACTAGCTGTTGCCCGCGTGTATGTCGGAAATTATCCCACGGGAACCTTCTACCGGGATGAAAAGTATCCTGTGTCTTAATATACTAGCTGTTGCCCTCGTGTATGTCGGAAATTATCCCACGGGAACCTTCTACCGGGATGAAAAGTATCCTGTGTCTTAATATACTAGCTGTTGCCCTCGTGTATGTCGGAAATTATCCCACGGGAACCTTCTACCGGGATGAAAAGTATCCTGTGTCTTAATATACTAGCTGTTGCCAGCGGCTTCGCCCGCGTGTATGTCGGAAATTATCCCACGGGAACCTTCTACCGGGATGAAAAGTATCCTGTGTCTTAATATACTAGCTGTTGCCCGCGTGTATGTCGGAAATTATCCCACGGGAACCTTCTACCGGGATGAAAAGTATCCTATGTCTTAATATACTAGCTGTTGCCCGCGTGTATGTCGGAAATTATCCCACGGGAACCTTCTACCGGGATGAAAAGTATCCTATGTCTTAATATACTAGCTGTTGCCAGCGGCTTCGCCCGCGTGTATGTCGGAAATTATCCCACGGGAACCTTCTACCGGGATGAAAAGTATCCTGTGTCTTAATATACTAGCTGTTGCCCGCGTGTATGTCGGAAATTATCCCACGGGAACCTTCTACCGGGATGAAAAGTATCCTATGTCTTAATATACTAGCTGTTACCAGCGGCTTCGCCCGCGTGTATGTCGGAAATTATCCCACGGGAACCTTCTACCGGGATGAAAGTATCCTGTGTCTTAATATACTAGCTGTTGCCCGCGTGCATGTCGGAAATTATCCCACGGGAACCTTCTCCCGGGATGAAAAGTATCCTGTGTCTTAATATACTAGCTGTTGCCCGCGTGTATGTCGGAAATTATCCCACGGGAACCTTCTACCGGGATGAAAAGTATCCTATGTCTTAATATACTAGCTGTTGCCAGCGGCTTCGCCCGCGTGTATGTCGGAAATTATCCCACGGGAACCTTCTACCGGGATGAAAAGTATCCTATGTCTTAATATACTAGCTGTTGCCCGCGTGTATGTCGGAAATTATCCCACGGGAACCTTCTACCGGGATGAAAAGTATCCTGTGTCTTAATATACTAGCTGTTGCCAGCGGCTTCGCCCGCGTGTATGTCGGAAATTATCCCACGGGAACCTTCTACCGGGATGAAAACTATCCTATGTCTTAATATACTAGCTGTTGCCCGCGTGTATGTCGGAAATTATCCCACGGGAACCTTCTACCGGGATGAAAGTATCCTGTGTCTTAATATACTAGCTGTTGCCCTCGTGTATGTCGGAAATTATCCCACGGGAACCTTCTACCGGGATGAAAAGTATCCTGTGTCTTAATATACTAGCTGTTGCCCTCGTGTATGTCGGAAATTATCTCACGGGAACCTTCTACCGGGATGAAAAGTATCCTGTGTCTTAATATACTAGCTGTTGCCCGCGTGTATGTCGGAAATTATCCCACGGGAACCTTCTACCGGGATGAAAAGTATCCTGCGTCTTAATATACTAGCTGTTGCCAGCGGCTTCGCCCGCGTGTATGTCGGAAATTATCCCACGGGAACCTTCTACCGGGATGAAAAGTATCCTATGTCTTAATATACTAGCTGTTGCCAGCGGCTTCGCCCGCGTGTATGTCGGAAATTATCCCACGGGAACCTTCTACCGGGATGAAAAGTATCCTATGTCTTAATATACTAGCTGTTGCCCGCGTGTATGTCGTAAATTATCCCACGAGAACTTTCTACCGGGATGAAAAGTATCCTGTGTCTTAATATACTAGCTATTGCCCGCGTGTATGTCGGAAATTATCCCACGGGAACCTTCTACCGGGATGAAAAGTATCCTATGTCTTAATATACTAGCTGTTGCCAGCGGCTTCGCCCGCGTGTATGTCGGAAATTATCCCACGGAAACCTTCTACCGGGATGAAAAGTATCCTATGTCTTAATATACTAGCTGTTGCCCGCGTGTATGTCGGAAATTATCCCACGGGAACCTTCTACCGGGATGAAAGTATCCTGTGTCTTAATATACTAGCTGTTGCCCTCGTGTATGTCGGAAATTATCCCACGGGAACCTTCTACCGGGATGAAAAGTATCCTGTGTCTTAATATACTAGCTGTTGCCCGCGTGTATGTCGGAAATTATCCCACGGGAACCTTCTACCGGGATGAAAAGTATCCTGTGTCTTAATATACTAGCTATTGCCAGCGGCTTCGCCCGCGTGTATGTCGGAAATTATCCCACGGGAACCTTCTACCGGGATGAAAAGTATCCTATGTCTTAATATACTAGCTGTTGCCCTCGTGTATGTCGGAAATTATCCCACGGGAACCTTCTACCGGGATGAAAAGTATCCTATGTCTTAATATACTAGCTGTTGCCCGCGTGTATGTCGGAAATTATCCCACGGGAACCTTCTACCGGGATGAAAAGTATCCTGTGTCTTAATATACTAGCTGTTGCCCGCGTGTATGTCGGAAATTATCCCACGGGAACCTTCTACCGGGATGAAAAGTATCCTGTGTCTTAATATACTAGCTGTTTCCAGCGGCTTCGCCCGCGTGTATGTCGGAAATTATCCCACGGGAACCTTCTACCGGGATGAAAGTATCCTGTGTCTTAATATACTAGCTGTTGCCCGCGTGTATGTCGGAAATTATCCCACGGGAACCTTCTACCGGGATGAAAAGTATCCTGTGTCTTAATATACTAGCTGTTGCCCGCGTGTATGTCGGAAATTATCCCACGGGAACCTTCTACCGGGATGAAAAGTATCCTGTGTCTTAATATACTAGCTGTTTCCAGCGGCTTCGCCCACGTGTATGTCGGAAATTATCCCACGGGAACCTTCTACCGGGATGAAAGTATCCTGTGTCTTAATATACTAGCTGTTGCCCGCGTGTATGTCGGAAATTATCCCACGGGAACCTTCTACCGGGATGAAAAGTATCCTGTGTCTTAATATACTAGCTGTTGCCCGCGTGTATGTCGGAAATTATCCCACGGGAACCTTCTACCGGGATGAAAAGTATCCTGTGTCTTAATATACTAGCTGTTGCCCGCGTGTATGTCGGAAATTATCCCACGGGAACCTTCTACCGGGATGAAAGTATCCTGTGTCTTAATATACTAGCTGTTGCCAGCGGCTTCGCCCGCGTGTATGTCGGAAATTATCCCACGGGAACCTTCTACCGGGATGAAAGTATCCTGTGTCTTAATATACTAGCTGTTGCCCGCGTGTATGTCGGAAATTATCCCACGGGAACCTTCTACCGGGATGAAAGTATCCTGTGTCTTAATATACTAGCTGTTGCCAGCGGCTTCGCCCGCGTGTATGTCGGAAATTATCCCACGGGAACCTTCTACCGGGATGAAAAGTATCCTGTGTCTTAATATACTAGCTGTTTCCAGCGGCTTCGCCCGCGTGTATGTCGGAAATTATCCCACGGGAACCTTCTACCGGGATGAAAGTATCCTGTGTCTTAATATACTAGCTGTTGCCCGCGTGTATGTCGGAAATTATCCCACGGGAACCTTCTACCGGGATGAAAAGTATCCTGTGTCTTAATATACTAGCTGTTGCCCGCGTGTATGTCGGAAATTATCCCACGGGAACCTTCTACCGGGATGAAAAGTATCCTGTGTCTTAATATACTAGCTGTTGCCCGCGTGTATGTCGGAAATTATCCCACGGGAACCTTCTACCGGGATGAAAGTATCCTGTGTCTTAATATACTAGCTGTTGCCCTCGTGTATGTCGGAAATTATCCCACGGGAACCTTCTACCGGGATGAAAAGTATCCTGTGTCTTAATATACTAGCTGTTGCCAGCGGCTTCGCCCGCGTGTATGTCGGAAATTATCCCACGGGGGAACCTTCTACCGGGATGAAAAGTATCCTGTGTCTTAATATACTAGCTGTTGCCCGCGTGTATGTCGGAAATTATCCCACGGGAACCTTCTACCGGGATGAAAAGTATCCTATGTCTTAATATACTAGCTGTTGCCCGCGTGTATGTCGGAAATTATCCCACGGGAACCTTCTACCGGGATGAAAAGTATCCTATGTCTTAATATACTAGCTGTTGCCCGCGTGTATGTCGGAAATTATCCCACGGGAACCTTCTACCGGGATGAAAAGTATCCTATGTCTTAATATACTAGCTGTTGCCAGCGGCTTCGCCCGCGTGTATGTCGGAAATTATCCCACGGGAACCTTCTACCGGGATGAAAGTATCCTGTGTCTTAATATACTAGCTGTTGCCCTCGTGTATGTCGGAAATTATCCCACGGGAACCTTCTACCGGGATGAAAAGTATCCTGTGTCTTAATATACTAGCTGTTGCCCGCGTGTATGTCGGAAATTATCCCACGGGAACCTTCTACCGGGATGAAAGTATCCTGTGTCTTAATATACTAGCTGTTGCCAGCGGCTTCGCCCGCGTGTATGTCGGAAATTATCCCACGGGAACCTTCTACCGGGATGAAAAGTATCCTGTGTCTTAATATACTAGCTGTTGCCCGCGTGTATGTCGGAAATTATCCCACGGGAACCTTCTACCGGGATGAAAGTATCCTGTGTCTTAATATACTAGCTGTTGCCCTCGTGTATGTCGGAAATTATCCCACGGGAACCTTCTACCGGGATGAAAAGTATCCTGTGTCTTAATATACTAGCTGTTGCCAGCGGCTTCGCCCGCGTGTATGTCGGAAATTATCCCACGGGGGAACCTTCTACCGGGATGAAAAGTATCCTGTGTCTTAATATACTAGCTGTTGCCCGCGTGTATGTCGGAAATTATCCCACGGGAACCTTCTACCGGGATGAAAAGTATCCTATGTCTTAATATACTAGCTGTTGCCCGCGTGTATGTCGGAAATTATCCCACGGGAACCTTCTACCGGGATGAAAAGTATCCTATGTCTTAATATACTAGCTGTTGCCCGCGTGTATGTCGGAAATTATCCCACGGGAACCTTCTACCGGGATGAAAAGTATCCTATGTCTTAATATACTAGCTGTTGCCAGCGGCTTCGCCCGCGTGTATGTCGGAAATTATCCCACGGGAACCTTCTACCGGGATGAAAGTATCCTGTGTCTTAATATACTAGCTGTTGCCCTCGTGTATGTCGGAAATTATCCCACGGGAACCCTCTACCGGGATGAAAAGTATCCTGTGTCTTAATATACTAGCTGTTGCCCGCGTGTATGTCGGAAATTATCCCACGGGAACCTTCTACCGGGATGAAAGTATCCTGTGTCTTAATATACTAGCTGTTGCCAGCGGCTTCGCCCGCGTGTATGTCGGAAATTATCCCACGGGAACCTTCTACCGGGATGAAAAGTATCCTGTGTCTTAATATACTAGCTGTTGCCCGCGTGTATGTCGGAAATTATCCCACGGGAACCTTCTACCGGGATGAAAAGTATCCTATGTCTTAATATACTAGCTGTTGCCAGAGGCTTCGCCCGCGTGTATTTCGGAAATTATCCCACGGGAACCTTCTACCGGGATGAAAAGTATCCTATGTCTTAATATACTTGCTGTTGCCCGCGTGTATGTCGGAAATTATCCCACGGGAACCTTCTACCGGGATGAAAGTATCCTGTGTCTTAATATACTAGCTGTTGCCAGCGGCTTCGCCCGCGTGTATGTCGGAAATTATCCCACGGGAACCTTCTACCGGGATGAAAACTATCCTATGCCTTAATATACTAGCTGTTGCCAGCGGCTTCGCCCGCGTGTATGTCGGAAATTATCCCACGGGAACCTTCTACCGGGATGAAAAGTATCCTATGTCTTAATATACTAGCTGTTGCCCGCGTGTATGTCGGAAATTATCCCACGGGAACCTTCTACCGGGATGAAAGTATCCTGTGTCTTAATATACTAGCTGTTGCCCTCGTGTATGTCGGAAATTATCCCACGGGAACCTTCTACCGGGATGAAAAGTATCCTGTGTCTTAATATACTAGCTGTTGCCCTCGTGTATGTCGGAAATTATCTCACGGGAACCTTCTACCGGGATGAAAAGTATCCTGTGTCTTAATATACTAGCTGTTGCCAGCGGCTTCGCCTGCGTGTATGTCGGAAATTATCCCACGGGAACCTTCTACCGGGATGAAAAGTATCCTGTGTCTTAATATACTAGCTGTTGCCAGCGGCTTCGCCCGCGTGTATGTCGGAAATTATCCCACGGGAACCTTCTACCGGGATGAAAAGTATCCTATGTCTTAATATACTAGCTGTTGCCAGCGGCTTTGCCCGCGTGTATGTCGGAAATTATCCCACGGGAACCTTCTACCGGGATGAAAAGTATCCTGTGTCTTAATATACTAGCTATTGCCCGCGTGTATGTCGGAAATTATCCCACGGGAACCTTCTACCGGGATGAAAAGTATCCTATGTCTTAATATACTAGCTGTTGCCAGCGGCTTCGCCCGCGTGTATGTCGGAAATTATCCCACGGGAACCTTCTACTGGGATGAAAAGTATCCTATGTCTTAATATACTAGCTGTTGCCCGCGTGTATGTCGGAAATTATCCCACGGGAACCTTCTACCGGGATGAAAGTATCCTGTGTCTTAATATACTAGCTTTTGCCCTCGTGTATGTCGGAAATTATCCCACGGGAACCTTCTACCGGGATTAAAAGTATCCTGTGTCTTAATATACTAGCTGTTGCCCGCATGTATGTCGGAAATTATCCCACGGGAACCTTCTACCGGGATGAAAAGTATCCTGTGTCTTAATATACTAGCTGTTTCCAGCGGCTTCGCCCGCGTGTATGTCGGAAATTATCCCACGGGAACCTTCTACCGGGATGAAAGTATCCTGTGTCTTAATATACAAGCTGTTGCCCGCGTTTATGTCGGAAATTATCCCACGGGAACCTTCTACCGGGATGAAAAGTATCCTGTGTCTTAATATACTAGCTGTTGCCCGCGTGTATGTCGGAAATTATCCCACGGGAACCTTCTACCGGGATGAAAAGTATCCTGTGTCTTAATATACTAGCTGTTGCCCGCGTGTATGTCGGAAATTATCCCACGGGAACCTTCTACCGCGATGAAAGTATCCTGTGTCTTAATATACTAGCTGTTGCCAGCGGCTTCGCCCGCGTGTATGTCGGAAATTATCCCACGGGAACCTTCTACCGGGATGAAAAGTATCCTATGTCTTAATATACTAGCTGTTGCCAGCGGCTTCGCCCGCGTGTATGTCGGAAATTATCCCACGGGAACCTTCTACCGGGATGAAAAGTATCCTGTGTCTTAATATACTAGCTGTTGCCCGCGTGTATGTCGGAAATTATCCCACGGGAACCTTCTACCGGGATGAAAGTATCCTGTGTCTTAATATACTAGCTGTTGCCCGCGTGTATGTCGGAAATTATCCCACGGGAACCTTCTACCGGGATGAAAAGTATCCTGTGTCTTAATATACTAGCTGTTGCCCGCGTGTATGTCGGAAATTATCCCACGGGAACCTTCTACCGGGATGAAAAGTATCCTGTGTCTTAATATACTAGCTGTTGCCCGCGTGTATGTCGGAAATTATCCCACGGCAACCTTCTACCGGGATGAAAGTATCCTGTGTCTTAATATACTAGCTGTTGCCCTCGTGTATGTCGGAAATTATCCCACGGGAACCTTCTACCGGGATGAAAAGTATCCTATGTCTTAATATACTAGCTGTTGCCAGAGGCTTCGCCCGCGTGTATGTCGGAAATTATCCCACGGGAACCTTCTACCGGGATGAAAAGTATCCTATTTCTTAATATACTAGCTGTTGCCCGCGTGTATGTCGGAAATTATCCCACGGGAACCTTCTACCGGGATGAAAGTATCCTGTGTCTTAATATACTAGCTGTTGCCAGCGGCTTCGCCCGCGTGTATGTCGGAAATTATCCCACGGGAACCTTCTACCGGGATGAAAACTATCCTATGCCTTAATATACTAGCTGTTGCCAGCGGCTTCGCCCGCGTGTATGTCGGAAATTATCCCACGGGAACCTTCTACCGGGATGAAAAGTATCCTATGTCTTAATATACTAGCTGTTGCCCGCGTGTATGTCGGAAATTATCCCACGGGAACCTTCTACCGGGATGAAAGTATCCTGTGTCTTAATATACTAGCTGTTGCCCTCGTGTATGTCGGAAATTATCCCACGGGAACCTTCTACCGGGATGAAAGTATCCTGTGTCTTAATATACTAGCTGTTGCCCTCGTGTATGTCGGAAATTATCCCACGGAACCTTCTACCGGGATGAAAGTATCCTGTGTCTTAATATACTAGCTGTTGCCCTCGTGTATGTCGGAAATTATCTCACGGGAACCTTCTACCGGGATGAAAAGTATCCTGTGTCTTAATATACTAGCTGTTGCCAGCGGCTTCGCCCGCGTGTATGTCGGAAATTATCCCACGGGAACCTTCTACCGGGATGAAAAGTATCCTGTGTCTTAATATACTAGCTGTTGCCAGCGGCTTCGCCCGCGTGTATGTCGGAAATTATCCCACGGGAACCTTCTACCGGGATGAAAAGTATCCTATGTCTTAATATACTAGCTGTTGCCAGCGGCTTCGCCCGCGTGTATGTCGGAAATTATCCCACGGGAACCTTCTACCGGGATGAAAAGTATTTTATGTCTTAATATACTAGCTGTTGCCAGCGGCTTCGCCCGCGTGTATGTCGGAAATTATCCCACGGGAACCTTTTACCGTGATGAAAAGTACCCTGTGTCTTAATATACTAGCTATTGCCCGCGTGTATGTCGGAAATTATCCCACGGGAACCTTCTACCGGGATGAAAAGTATCCTATGTCTTAATATACTAGCTGTTGCCAGCGGCTTCGCCCGCGTGTATGTCGGAAATTATCCCACGGGAACCTTCTACCGGGATGAAAAGTATCCTATGTCTTAATATACTAGCTGTTGCCCGCGTGTATGTCGGAAATTATCCCACGGGAACCTTCTACCGGGATGAAAGTATCCTGTGTCTTAATATACTAGCTGTTGCCCTCGTGTATGTCGGAAATTATCCCACGGGAACCTTCTACCGGGATGAAAAGTATCCTGTGTCTTAATATACTAGCTGTTGCCCGCGTGTATGTCGGAAATTATCCCACGGGAACCTTCTACCGGGATGAAAAGTATCCTGTGTCTTAATATACTAGCTGTTGCCCGCGTGTATGTCGGAAATTATCCCACGGGAACCTTCTACCGGGATGAAAAGTATCCTATGTCTTAATATACTAGCTGTTGCCCGCGTGTATGTCGGAAATTATCCCACGGGAACCTTCTACCGGGATGAAAAGTATCCTATGTCTTAATATACTAGCTGTTGCCCGCGTGTATGTCGGAAATTATCCCACGGGAACCTTCTACCGGGATGAAAAGTATCCTATGTCTTAATATACTAGCTGTTGCCCGCGTGTATGTCGGAAATTATCCCATGGGAACCTTCTACCGGGATGAAAAGTATCCTATGTCTTAATATACTAGCTGTTGCCCGCGTGTATGTCGGAAATTATCCCACGGGAACCTTCTACCGGGATTAAAAGTATCCTATGTCTTAATCCAGGTTATAAACTATCTGTATACCAAATTTCATCCAAATCCGTTCAGCCGTTTTTGCGTGATTGAGTAACAAACATCCAAACATACAAACTTTCACATTTATAATGTTAGTAGGATAGTAGGATGTTCACGATTTACTCAAAAACAAATTCTAAGACTAGATACAATAATCTTTTACTAGATAATGGAAGCAGAACGCATAGAGGAGGAGAGTATTCGCGTGAACCAAGCAAACATAGCGATGCAGATCGACGAGGCGCAGAAGCTTAAGGAGAAGATCCACCGACAGGCCAAACTCAAGGAGATGCTCGATCAGGGTATGTAGCTGAAAATACATTTGCCAAGGTTGATAATATTTGCGAGGCCAACTGTAAAATGTGGCAAAATGATCATCACACGTCTCTACGTATCTACGGACTATTACATTTTATAACAAACTAGCTTCTGTCCGCGACTTCGTCCGCGTGAAATTTCTTGTTCTTCCGCATTGCCTGTCCACGCTATTAAGTACTACGTTTCCCTTTAGCGTTCTTTCAGACTGTTTTTCTTTTTAATCGGTACCTAAGGGACCTTGCGTGATCTTAAATATGCCTATAGCCTTCCTTAAGAATTGGGCTATCAAATGCAAAAAGAATTTTTCAAACTGGCAGTTCCAGAGATTAGCGCGTTCAGACATATAAAGAAAAAAAACATTAAAAAAAATCAAGTTCAGCTTTATTATTAGTATACATTTAGATAAATAAATATTATAATAATAATAATATCTTGGGACATTGTTCACACACGGTCATCTGATCCCAAACTAAGCAGAGCTTGTACTATGGAAACCAGATAACTGATATACTACATATACTACTTTTTTTTTTGTAAATACATACTTATATAGATAATTACACCCAGACTCAGGACCAACAGACATGTTCATGCACACAAATGTTTGTCCTGGATGGGAATCGAACCCACGACCTGCGGCATGGCAGGTGGTATCTTAACCAACCACGCCAACTTTGGCCTGAATATTATAATAATAATATTCAGGCCAATTTTTAAGTTTATGCATCAAAGGAATAAGATTTTTCAAATAAACTGTGTCATCTTCACCACGACCGGGCTGGCCAAGTGCGTGTCGGACCACGCACAATGAAAGGTTCCGTAGTTGGGATGAATTTATTCCAAGAACAAACTGAACATTGTAGTTGAAAAACATGTTCTCCCATACATTCCAACTGCAAATGTAAGTTTGTACCCACAATATTGAGAGATTTACCATGTTATTTTAAGACTTCTTATAAGTTTTTCTGTAATCTATAGGTATAGAACAATTTTCTGAATTTTTCAAAATTTTAGGCTCAGTTGTTTCGGAGATAAGGGCGGATGATTTGATTGATTCGATTCAATTTTCGTCTATTAATAACTTTAAAACAATTTATTTTAAAATTATTTAAAAAAATATGTTGAGACCGTCACAGTCACACGTTTGCAACATTTTTTTATTTTCTTATTTGCCCCCCAAAATTTACCCCCATATAAAAAGTTCATTTATTTACGTTATACGTCCGTGTTTGGGTCAAACAAATTCATACGTGTAACAAATTTCAAGGTAATCGGTCCATTAGATTCGGAGCAAATTAATTGGCTGTGACAGACGGACAGACAGACAGACACTTGAGTGATCCCATAAGGGTTCCGTTTTTCCTTTTGAGGTACGAATCTCTAAAAAGCATTAGATATGTTTCCATTGTATGACTTAAACATTATATTTTCGAGTTAATTGAAGGAAGCAGTAATCCACCCATTTATTACCTTTTTCCACCACCCCGTTAGGAGATGATTTTTGAAAAATCTTGAAACACATACCTTTTTATTTTTGCTTTTGAGTATTGAAATTAAATGAAATTTATTATATAATACATATATGTATAATGAAGTCGATATCACTTTTGAACGTCATATTAAGAAGTCGACATTTTCTATCTGACTAGGTACCCCTGAGAAGAAATGGCGAAACAAACTCAGGGGTCAAAGTCCAGGCATAATCTTCGTCAGATCATGTGAAGATCGTGTAGATTAGCGTCTGAAATGATCTTTCGAGAAAAAATCACACTGATTTTAATGGATCTATTAATAATCATCCATTAATAAAGTAATCGTATTGCTCAACTCAGTACCTAAGGAGCTCAACGAATCGAGGAACAATATCAAAGAAAGGACATTTGTGTAGACTGCATAAATAACTCAAACTGCCTTACTACATTAGTATAGATAAATCATTCTAAAAATGAACGCCCCTCCACAATACTAATGTGTGAGAGGAAATATTTATTCAAACACTTGTGTGCGTGCGACGATTTTACTGTAAACATGGACTAGTCGCCGCACTTAGTGGTCAACTAATCGTGCGATCAGTACAGGTACTTGTTTTGTATGGAAGGAGCGTGCGCTTCGTATGGCACGACACGTTCGCTCTGTTGCGCGTTCGTTTCATTTACGAGTATATACTAGTTCGCCAACAAATCCGGCTGTTCGGCGTTTGTTCAGTCGGTAGGTACCGTTTGCATAAAAAAATCAGTGTTATTGTTTAATTTTTTATGTACCTATGTTTGTAAGGTATTTATTTAATATGGGTCATTTCATTTACTGTGTACCTACTGCATATATTATGTGATTTCTTGCCTAACAATAAATGATGAAATTATTATTATTTCAAGCATTTATTGACTTATTATTAATATTATAAAGCAATGCGTAATAAAACATTATGCAATACAAACAAACGTTATGAAATACAGTTTTAATTAACCAATTATTAATTTATCAATACCTATACCTAATCACTTTCATCAGAATGAGACTCAAGATTAATTATAATGAATTCAAAATCCGATGCCGATCCGACCGATTCAAAATGTTTTTCGATATCATTAACATGTCTAAATGTATCTTCCCACATAGTACAATCAATCATTTCAATTCTTTCATTTATTAGAGCCATTATAGACGTTTAGTTTTGTTCAACATTTTTGTAGCCACGTAGTTTTATGCGTTAACATGTTGACCGTACTTTTGGGCGAAATCGACGCGTAGTCCCACTTTCATGTCTCGGCGGTGACTGAGCAACCAATGACAAAGACCAATTATGTGTATTGCGTCGATACACCTTCTTAGCATGTGAGCGTAACCGTTCATTTTTAGAATGGTTTATCTATACCGAGTTTCGAACTATCTGACAGTGCGTTAAAATTTTTCCTTACTCACTTTGACACTCCCTAAATCATACAAAATTTTGTGAATGAACAACTTAAATACAACATTTCATACCCCGTTTCACCCTCTAAAGGGTTGAAATTCTAACAACACCGATAAATACGTTGCGTTAATTTCCAACCATAAGCCTAAATAATAAATTTAGCGATTTTTACTTTGTAAATGAAAGACTTTCCAAACACAACTTCATACTCCTTTTCACTCCTTCGGGTGAGGAATTATCGAAAACGCTGAGACACGTATAAATTAATTTTCAATCATCACCCTAAACACCAAATTTGAAGATCCTAACTTCGAAACTGACGGACTTTTTTACAATCTTACATCCCCTATTTTACCCCATTAGGGGGTGGAATATCCAAAAATCCTTCCTTAGTGGATGCCTACACTGTATTCATGTACAAAATATCTATGTACTAAATTGATTTTTCTTAACAAATTACGCATTTGAAGTTACAAAAGACAATGAATATCAAACGCAGTACGTGTACGCTTAGAGTACGACCCGAGTGAAAAAGTGGCCAGCGGGGCGTTCAGCGTTGCGTGCAAGCGGCGAAGACCGTTCACCGAGCGCCGCCGCCCGCGCCGCTCGGCCGTCACTCAGGACAATCACGAGTGTTTGCATATGTCGCACGCCCCGCCCCGCCATACGCTCGAGTCGAGCGTGCACTCAGGCCGTACCACGGAACACTAATACGCTTACGCGGGGCCGTTTGCCGCAATAAAAAATAGCTATTTTTTTATACCTAAATATAAAAGTCGTTTCCCAGCAATAATGTATGCGTAAAGCTTCTAAGTTAGATGTACAGTATGCATAGTTAACGGCTTTGTGATGTGTCTTACACCCTGTAGCTAGAGGATTGCCAAGCGCTGGTAATCTGCAAATATATAAATTTCTAACTCCTTGACTAGGTAACGCGGAGCTGCTGTACTTCAAACAGCTACAGAACGAAGAGGAGCGCATCATGGACATGCGCGTCGCCACCTTCTTGCGGCAGAGACAAGAGAGGGAGTCCAAGAACAAGGCTGATGTGGAGGCCGTTAAAGCAGCCAAGCAGAAGGGAATTGATCACATCTCTAAAGCTCAGAAGGCAAGTAACAACGCCTATGTTCGGGAGATTGAATGTATTTTTTAACATACTTCTTAATAAAAAAGGAGTTTCTCAATTCGTCTACATATATGTATATACAAGGTGTAACTTAAATAACGTACAACCTCTAAAGGTCATTATTCTCATCATTACGAACAACTTTTACTTTGGTACCAAACCTAAAATCATGAAAAACAATCAACTCGTCAAAATGTAGGGAACAGCTGATTTTTTGTTTTCACGATTTCACGTTTGGTCCCATAGTAAAAATTGTTCATAATGATGAGTGGTTGTGCTTTGTTTAAGTTATACCTGATGTACATAATATATTATAGTCAGTGTTGTGGACCAATTTTTTTTTTTTTCATTTGGTAGAGGAAGCTTTCGCGGTGGTCTCTTATAAATTTTATTAACTTTGCTTGAGGAGTTCTTGAGTTATGTTCAATAATACGTCATTTTCCCACTTAGTGTATATTGATGAAGTTATATAACTTCCTGTCATTGATATTTACATAGCAAATAAATGGTATACGAATGTGAGGTATTTACCACAACAGACTAAAAAGTAATAAAACAAAAACTTTTTACATAAAAAAAATATCGGCAGATTTTTCGACAAAAACTAAAGCAGATCTCAGACGCTCACTTTTCTTTCATTTTTGTCTTTCACTAGCAGTGAAACGTCTTAACACAATAGTTACATATTTGTTATGCAAGGCTGCAAAGTTGTTTTTTGGCGCGAGTACTTGTATTCAAATCTGAGCAATCGAAGGATTCTAGAATCCTAAGCGTAGCGAGTGTTTCAAAGGTACGAATAAAATCTTCAACGAGAATACAGCCCGCGGCACGTAAGTTGGCAAGAGTCGTTAGATGCGCAGAAGTCATTTTTTAGATCTCTTTGGTCGCGAGCGGGACGCGGGGAATGAGGTAGCATCATTCCGAGCACGCGATTGGTTGGTCAGTCGACCCTTGTCTCTCGCGTCGCGTCCACGTTCCATTCGCTCCCGAGTACACTTGCGTGCACTAAAATTGTAACATTTGTTTTTGTTGAACTTTTGTTACAAGTTCTTGTTATTGTTTTGTTTGAATTTTTAAATTTAGATAATGCCACAAACAAATACCATTTTACGTAGACATGCCAGAAAAATGGTTTATGATGTGTACTGTTACATATTTTGACGAATTATGCGAACATAAATGTACTGAACTGCTGATTTTTTTTCGCGATTTCAGGTTTGGTCCCATAGTAAAAGTTGCTCATAATGATGAGTACAATGGCCTCTTAAGAGGTTGTTGGTGTTTTACAAATAACCCTGTATATTTTATTTATTACTCCTAATATACTTCACGAATTCTTCTCCTTTCTTTAACTTTCTTCTAAATAGTTATGTTTAAAAATAAATTATGGTAATAACCACAGAATAATGACAAGCAATAAAAGTGAGCATTTTTTTGTTGCAATAAGTGTAGCATGCGCGAACTTACCCCCACTACGCCAAAACCTTGCCAACTTACGTGCCGCGGGCTGTATCTTTGCTGCCGCGCGAAACACACAACTTTTCACCTCACTACAGCTTAAATATACGTAATATACTAGTCAAAACAAGATAAAAGGCGAATCATGTGAACATTCAAAATACATTTTTTTTTAATGTTTGCCAGCATTTTGATGAGGTTAGACATCGAAGAGTTCGTAACATCAATATTTTGATACTTAGCGATTAATTAGATAATATTCTTTAAATTACATTGATATTAAAAATAACATATTTTGTTTTAAGTAAGTAGTATATATTAAATTCGTGTTTTTTTTTCGAGTAGGTATGAACTTTTACATGAAACAGCTGTTTTATTTTTTTCGTCATTTCAGAGTTGTTCATATTCGTGGGTGGAACACCCTGTGAAAATTTTGCTAGTTATTTAAAATTTTCCCTGTATATCAAACTACTTATATTTCAAAACCAGGCTGAACAAGAGCTGAAGGAAGAATTAGAACGCATACGCAACCTGAAGATCCAGGAGGACGTAGAGCGAGAGTACCGCAGGAGAGAAAGAGACGCCGCTATCAAGAGGAACAAGGAGATGAAACAACTACACGAAGCTAGAGTACAACAGGTCAGTGCGTTACTTGATGATTTGGAGTGGAGAACCTGTAGCTGTAGCTGGCGGCTACTAAGTAGCGGAAGTGCGCGATACACGGTCTTGTGTGATCTAAAAGACAAGTCTTGTGTTCGTTAGCCGCTATCGTTTACGTGTCGTCTCAATCTGTATGGAAATATTCGTTCAACTAAAGACAGCTCCAATTTACGTCCGTCTCTTCTTCTTGTTTTTTTTTAACCGACTTCAAAAAGGAGGAGGTTTCTCAATTCGACCGTATTGTCTCAATCTGTATGGAAATATTAATAATAATAATAATTTTATTGCAGACTTTCTGTCCATAAATTTGTTAGTCACATTGTTCTTAGCCTAGTAAGTTAAATTAGTTCAACTAAATTTGGCAGCTCTAATTTACGTCCGTCTCTTCTTTTTGTTTTTTTTTACCGACTTCAAAAAAGGAGGAGGTTTCTCAATTCGACCGTATATATGTTATATACATAGTCTGGTCATAAGTTTTGTCACATATGGTAATTTAAGTTAAATAACTGACACAATGAGTTACGCACTACAACCATTTATACTTCAAATGAAAGGGTATAAAATATAGATTTACACCACATTAAAATTATTCGAAATGTCCTCCTCTTGCTTCGATACAAGCCTTCAATCTGCAAGGCCAGTCATCAATTGAAGCACGCAGGACGCACGCACGACTGCTTTAATCAGGGATGCTTTAAGTGACTCCAAGTTGTGATGGGATTTAGCGCAGACCTTCTCCTCTAAGTGCTGCTATATTTTTAATCCAAGGGTATCAAGTCTGGGCTGGATGAGGGCCAATCCTCATGCCTGATAAAGTCGATTCTACGGGTCGTGAGTCAGTTTTGGGTACTTTTCGCCTTATGAGCTGGCGCAGAATCCTGCTGGATTACCCAGTGCTGGTTTTCGAACATTGTTTGTGAAAGAGGTTCCACAATGTTTGTTAGGACTGTGTTTTGATATACAAGGGGCACTGGTTTTTACTCATTTTTCTCAAAAAAAAAACACCTTGGATCCAAATAGGACACCCCAAGCCAAACCATGAATGCCGAAGGGTGATGACCACACTGAACACGTGGCATACGTCTGCTCGCTTCTTCACTAGAGTGTGCATACATTTTATGATTTTGTTTGTTGAAATTCTCCTCAACATTAAAATTTTTTTCGTCTGAAAGAAGTATTTCGCGGTATTTTTTCCCGCGTACCGCCTTAACAAAAGCCGGCTTCTTTCGAGTCAGATTTTCTTCAGCCGTGCGTTAAGAAGATGTGCTGTTTATTTCTATAGGCACGCAGTCCTAGGTCTTCATTTAACACCCTTTTAGTTTTAGTTCTGCTTAGTCCTATCTGCAGAGGCAACATTTTTTGCTTGCGGACAGGATTTCGTTGGATTCGCGCCATCACCGCTTGCCAATGTTCGAGCCCGAGGTTCCTCGTACAAATATGAGATGTGTGGTACGCGCTCGGTATCTGAATTTGGTACCGGTACTTGTTTGGTGGTGGTGGTGGTACCTGGGTACCGAAATGGTAAGAACCGCCAACTATCGATACAGAACCTGTACTTTTGGTACTGGCTGCATTCAACTAGCCTCCACGAGGTCCGGGGCCCAGTTTGGTCCGTCAGCCCCGCAACCTCCATGCTGACAATCTTACCAGCTGCGCATGAGCTTGTCTCTCACGTTATCAATACAAAAATGCAGATCCACCATGTTGTTTGCTTACAGATCAATGACATCCATCGTCTCATTGCTCGTGAGATAGCCAAGGACGAACAGAGCTTCAACAACGCAGCGAGACAGAATGAGGAGTTTATACGCAAGGAGAAGGAGGTAATCATAATTTTACTAAGTTTCTTGTAATTTATTTGTATATTTATGTCACCATATGATTATGAACTTCATTGATTTATACGTATAGTCTATCTCGCGAGATTATAAACTAGGTATCGAAAAAATTGGGAAACAAACCATTTACAATTTAACGCATTACTTTTCGATAGTTTATATAATATCCATGGCAAACCGACAAATTGTATCAAACTTGCATGCAACGAACGTATATGCGCTAATACTAAATAGCCAAGTGAACTTCATTGATTTATACGTATAGTCTATCTCGCGAGATTATAAACCAGGTATCGAAAAAATTGGGAAACAAACCATTTACAATTTAACGCATTACTTTTCGATAGTTTATATAATATCCATGGCAAACCGACAAATTGTATCAAACTTGCATGCAACGAACGTATATGCGCTAATACTAAATAGCCAAGTGAACTTCATTGATTTATACGTATAGTCTATCTCGCGAGATTATAAACTAGGTATCGAAAAAATTGGGAAACAAACCATTTACAATTTAACGCATTACTTTTCGATAGTTTATATAATATCCATGGCAAACCGACAAATTGTATCAAACTTGCATGCAACGAACGTATATGCGCTAATACTAAATAGCCAAGTAACTGCGTGCGATTAATTAATTAATTTCGTGCAGTTGATTACAGTTCTAACCTAACCTAACCCATTTGGTCAGCGTGCCCTGTGGCTGCAATATCGACATAGATAGCGATCGCTATACGACCGAATTCGGTCGCAAAGTCCTAATGGAGTCCAGAGACGGTCAAAACTGCATGACAAACACGAAAAAATCACATGCTTGTCAAGCAATTTTGACTGTCTAGGCACCTCACTAGGACTTTGCGACCGAATTCGGTCGTAATGCGATCGCTATCTATGTCGAGACTGCAGGCTCTGGCTTACTTACTGCGACCAATTCGGCTACCGCCAAGACCTACCAATCAGAGACGGTTCACAATTTTTGTGAGTGATAAAATCGGACAGATTGTGAACCCTGGTGGTAAGTGCAGCTTCGTTCACAATTTGATGGTTTGACATGGATAGATTATAAACTATCGAAAATTAAATCTTTATAGTTTATATTGTAAGGCTCCAACAAGACTCAAGAAAATAGGTGGCTCATTCAGGTGTCAATGTATACGCTTTCATAATAATTGTTCGTCGAATCGTTGCGCTCCTTAAGTTCTGAGTTGAGCTGCGCGATTACTGGCAAATGCGTGCACTGACTGGACAGGGCCTCTCAATCTATGTGGTTCTTTCCTCAAAAGACCATTTCAGACACCAATCTACATACATGGTCTTCACATGAAGTGACCAAGATTATGTCTGGACTTTATAAGACCTCTGAGTTTGTTTCGACCTTTCTTCTCAGAGTAGTCAGATAGGAAACGCCGACCTCATCTAGTTTAAAAAAAAAAAAACATGATTGACTTGTAAAAGTGTTTGTACAAACCTATTTACAGAAATAAAAATCATTTACCATTTATCATAAGCAGTATGGTACAGTTCCTAATTTATTGACAGTTTACAATCTCGTGAGATAGATTATAAACGAACAGTGTTCACGATCTTACGGTGACATATATAAGAATTGATTGATTTATTTAAATTAAATTAACACGGTTAAAAACCAATTACAATAATCAATGAAGCAAACGAATTAATAATATTACTAATATTTACTGACAGGATGTAAAAGGACTCATAATCCATAACTAATCTTTGAGTTAAATTGTAGATATAATTCCAGTGTTTTGTGATTTTTATTATATTACTATTGTAAGATCAGCATACTTTCACGCTAACACAAGACATAGAGGAGTGGAGAGGAGAAAGGGAGGCCTTAGCTCTGCAGTTGGACAAGATGGTCTCAAAATACTAAGTAATAAATAATAATAAAGCGCGACCTAATACAGTGGAAAAAACACCACCCTCATTTTTTGGGCTTCACCGCAGTCGGGTAATAATTTTAATTAGAGAACATTCTTCGGTACTTCATAATAAAAAGATTACATTTATTTTTGCTCCGCCGACGTCACACAAACGTCCTGTCACTTTGACAGAGACTTATGTTTGTTTACAAAACACAGCCTGTATTTCAGCCCTATATTTATAACCCCAAATAAAACGATAAATACAATTATTACTTGCAGTTGGATGAGAAGCATAAAGCTCGCGTAGAACAACATCGACAAGCGATCATGAAGCAGATCAACGACAAGGAACGTGCGAGGTAAACTTCATAGGTTTATTACGAGGCCTATCACAAAATTGCGTTTTGACAGATAAGGTATATTGAAGCACAGCGACACATCGTATTATGTAGCAGTTTCGCAGTTGTAATTATATTATTTTAAGTACGTTTATTTTGAGTCTTATGACTGGTAATTAGTGACCGATACGTAAACACATGATTGTACTCATGATAACAAACAACTTTTACTATGGGACCAAACCTTTATTCGCGAAAAAAAAATCAGCTGTCCCATATAATAACGTTCGCATAACTCGTCAAAATGTAATAGTAATAGTGCGACGTTTATGGCTAAAATTTTACATTCCTCTTTAGAGCTACATATCTGACCCAGGCTCAAAGTACATAAATAGTAAGGGAGGTATTGTTGCAATTTGTACCGGTTGATATTAATAACCATGATACTTTAGATTCTATTCGGTTCTAGGGGCATTTTAAGTGCGCAGAAACTTTCGTAGAAATGGCGCCCACCGTGGGACTAAATAAATCTTGAAAGACATCATCAGCTATATCTTGAAATGCGGTGTAGAATTTGACTGTGAAGAACTTTTTGTTTGTAGTGATGAAATTTCATCTACTAAAATAATAATGTAGAGGTTTTCATGAGTGTACTATAGTGACTTACAAAGTAATGGCGCCCAAAATGGCACTTACTAATGATAAATTAATGATTTTATTTCTGTAAGTAGGTTTGTACAAACACTTTTACAAGTCAATCAAGTTTTTTTTTTTTTTTAAACTAGATGAGGTCGGCGTTTCCTATCTGACTACTCTGAGAAGAAAGGCCGAAACAAACTCAGAGGTCACAGTCTCTTATAAAGTCCAGACATAATCTTGGTCACTTCATGTGAAGACCATGTAGATTGGTGTCTGAAATGGTCTTTTGAGGAAAGAACCACACACATTGTCCACCTACTTAGGTTAGGTTTTTAGAAAAACTATAAAGAAATCTGTACAAACCGTATTGTAATTTGTCAGGGCTGACTTACGCGAGAAGATCCACAACGAAGGCGTGGCGCTGCGCTTGGAGCAGGAACAACAAGAGAAGTATGAGAGAGCTGTCATCAAGGAAAAGGTACGATTTGATACTTTTTGAATGAAACAAATATTTTTATCTGACCCATGAGGTATGATAAAAAACCGGCCAAGTGCGTGTCGGACTTCGTACATTTAGCACATTCATTTTCGAAGCAGAAGTATTCATATGCAGTAGGTGAGTGACCTCAGTAACACTTTTTGTGAGGAATCTCTGGAGCTTGGTTATAAAATAAAAAAATAGTTAGTAAAAATACACTTTTACGTTCATAGCATAGCAAAAAATACTCGAAACGTATGAATACCTATTAATATTTTAAGAATAATACCGCTTTGAAAAAGACAATAAGAAAAGCAATCGGAAATTATTACGCGCTCAGAAAACATAATATAGTGTATGATATATAAAGATTTCATTTTTCAAAACTAATGACATTTCTGTCTCCAGGTGGCTGCATTGCGAACCCAGAAGGTCGCTGAGAAGTATGTGAAGGAGGTGGAACAGACCCTCACTAAACATGGATATAATCAGTAATGTGGAGGAAAGATATAAACCGTGTGGAGAATCGATAGGGTTTAGCAGTGGAGTGGGCAGAAATGGAGTGCAGTAGTTGTGAACCATCATATTTTTTTTTCTATTAGCCTGGGAATTGGTAATTTTTGGATGTCAAATGTTTTATTTTTATTGCTGACTGGGCCTGCTCTTGACAACGCCTTATGGAAAGCGATGGACGAGGTCTATAATGGAACGAGCGTGTTCAGAAGATGCCTTGTTCACTTTTGATTTGAAGGCAGACGGGGTAGGGAACACAGACGCTGGCAGAGTTCCACACTTTGGTGTTTGGAGGAAATGCGCGAAGTAGGACTGGTCGGGTTATCAACCAAGTGCGGATGGTACCCTGCAGTACATTACTGGATTCCCAAAATTGTCTTCATCCTTTGCTAGTGTGGTAGGACGATGGCGGAATAAAGATCCCAAACAACATGTCGCACCTTTAATCAAAAAGCGAAATAATTCAAAAATTACATATTTTTAGTTTTTACTATAAACTGAATTAATTTCGCACGGAGAATCGTTCAGTCCAACAGCCGACTCGATAACGATGAAAATGACAGAACTTCTTTATTTTTTTTTTTGTGATAAATTGAAGCCATTAAAGTAGACAATATCTAACTTTTAATGCGTTTTCCCACAAAAGAGAAATTTTGAGTTATTTCGGTTTTTGATTAAAGGTGCGATGTGTAGTATTGCAGCTCACGATTTAAGAGGCCTATCACATAATTGCGTTTTGACAGATGTAGCAATTTGGCAGTTGTAATTACGTTTATTTTGAGTCATAAAGTTTACGTAATAATATTAATGTAGTAAGGTGAAATTTACAGTTAATTCTGAGCGTTATTAGTAGTTTTTTGGTTTTGAATGGGATTTTTTATGCTAATCCACACATCTTCCAAAATTCTGAGGACGCTATGAACTAAACCATTATTTAAGAGATATTTTTTCATTTCATTTGCTTATGTACAGTGTGCTCAAAAGAATTTAGTCGCGAATTTTCTGAAAAACTTGCTTCTGAATTTTGGTTTATTTATATAGGGTGACCGGTAATTAGTGACCGATACTTAAACACATGATTGTACTCATGATAACAAATAACTTTTACTATGGAAGCAAACCTGAAAGCGCGAAAAAAATCAGCTGTTCCCTACATTTTGACGAGTTATGCGAACATAAATGTAGGGGGACCGGCTGATTTATTTTTTTTATTTCGCGACTTCCAGCTGATTTATTTGATAGATAAGAAAAAATTGCGAAAAGCGAGGCCGCTAAAAACTATACCAATAACTATTCTCCACCACTCAATAAATCGTAGTTGTCGAAGACTTTCCAGTTAGTGAGTAAGAACGCAATGTTGGCCACTTTACGCAAAATTCACAGTCGAAATGTAATATGCCTCTTAAATAATGAGAAGGAATGAGTCCTTCCTTTTAGCACATGTACGCACGGGCGTTTTTTTAACGCGAGTTGTTTATACCGTGCACTGGATTTACAAACTCTCGGCCTTGAGCCGAGCAGTGAGAGAATCTAACAAAGCGCGATGAAAAATCCCTAGCGCGTTGTTAGTAAATGGAATTCCAGCTCTCAGCGCTGAGCCGAGCGATGAAAATCTAACAGAGCGCGATAAAAAAGTCCCTAGCGCGTTTGTAAATAGATTTTCAGCTCTTAGCGCTGAGCCAAGCGCAGATAATCTAACAGATCGCGATAAAAAAGTCCCTAGCGCGTTTGTAAATGGATTTTCAGCTCTTAGCGCTGAGCCAAGCGCAGAGAATCTAACAGATCGCGATAAAAAAGTCCCTAGCGCGTTTGTAAATAGATTTTCAGCTCTTAGCGCTGAGCCAAGCGCAGATAATCTAACAGATCGCGATAAAAAAAGTCCCTAGCGCGTTTGTAAATGGATTTTCAGCTCTTAGCGCTGAGCCAAGCGCAGAGAATCTAACAGATCGCGATAAAAAAGTCCCTAGCGCGTTTGTAAATAGATTTTCAGCTCTTAGCGCTGAGCCAAGCGCAGAGAATCTAACAGATCGCGATAAAAAAAGTCCCTAGCGCATTTGTAAATGAATTTTCAGCTCTTAGCGCTGAGCCAAGCGCAGAGAATCTAACAGATCGCGATAAAAAAGTCCCTAGCGCGTTTGTAAATGAATTTTCAGCACTTAGCGCTGAGCCAAGCGCAGAGAATCTAACAGATCGCGATAAAAAAAGTCCCTAGCGCGTTTGTAAATGAATTTTCAGCTCTTAGCGCTGAGCCAAGCGCAGAGAATCTAACAGATCGCGATAAAAAAGTCCCTAGCGCGTTTGTAAATGGATTTTCAGCTCTTAGCGCTGAGCCAAGCGCAGATAATCTAACAGATCGCGATAAAAAGTCCCTAGCGCGTTTGTAAATGGATTTTCAGCTCTTAGCGCTGAGCCAAGCGCAGAGAATCTAACAGATCGCGATAAAAAAGTCCCTAGCGCGTTTGTAAATGGATTTTCAGCTCTTAGCGCTGAGCCAAGCGCAGAGAATCTAACAGATCGCGATAAAAAAGTCCCTAGCGCGTTTGTAAATGGATTTTCAGCTCTTAGCGCTGAGGCAAGCGCAGAGAATCTAACAGATCGCGATAAAAAAAGTCTCAGCGCGTTAGTAAATGGATGTTCAGCTGTTAGCAATGAGCCGAGCAATGAGAACCCCACAGATCGCAATAACAAAACCCCTAGCGCGTTAGTAAATGGATTTTCAGCTCCTAGCGGTGAGAATACAACAAATCACGATAAAAAATCCCTACCGCTTTAGTACCTAAATGGATTTTCAGCTCTTAGCTGTGAGCCGAGCGATGAGAATCCAACAGATCGCGATAAAAAAATCCCTAGCACGTTTATAAATGGATTTTCAGCTCTTAGCGGGAGCCGAGCGATGAGAATCCAACATCACGATAAAAAAAATCCCTAGCAAGTTACTAAGTAGATTTTCAGCTCTCAACGCTGAGCTGAGGGAAGAGAATCCAATAGATCGCAATAAAAAAGTCCCTAGCGCGTTTGTAAATGGATATTCAACTTTTGGCGCTGAGCCTAGCGATGATAACACAACATTGCGTGATAAAATCCCTAGCGCGTTAGTAAATGCATATTTAACTCTCAGCGTTGAGACTCGAACTGAGCGCGATGAAAAATTCCTAGCGCGTAAGTAAAAGGATTCTCAACTCCCGGAGCTCAGCCGAGCGTGGAATCCAGAGAAAAAAAAAACTTCGTGCTAAAAAATGCCCGTGTGTCGTGGGCTTACTTTACTATCAATCAACTCCTTATAAGATATGATGGCATTATCAAATAATTTTATTGGCACTCCATTTCTTCATAATCCATGGATTACTTGCACAGAATGTCACAAATACCTTTACTATAAATGCAACACTATTTTTCTTTTTGCTTGAAATTGTATTTTTGAAAATATCTACACCAATGGAAGTTAACTTTCTGTACAAAATAATAAGTCTGAATATCATTTTAACTGTGCCTTACTTTAGTTTTAGCCATAGGAATTTCGTAATGAACAAGATATTAATTACTAAATGGATGCTGTTTTATGGAAATACCTTTTTTATTGTACTGAATGGATGCTGTTTTATGAAACTGCCTTTTCTATTGTCAAGCATTTATTATTTTTTAGTGTGATGTGATACGCGTTTTTAAATTAAATATGTGTTTTCGAATATATTGAGTTATTATTTAGATATTGATCACGGTGTTTTATTAACTACCAAATCTAATAATTAAAATCAAAGTTCAAAATTTAAGGTTTTAATACTATCAATAAACAAATACACAGTTATACACAAGTCAGCCATAACATTAAGAATTAATTTATAAACAATAAAACATTCACACTCTTAAAACTAATATTTCCTATAGTCCGGACAACTAAATACTTGTAAACAGTTACAATCGACTAACCTTTATACAAAAATCAGTCTTTTTGAGAAATCCCCATTCCCTGGAAAAAAATCCCAACAACTGGATTTCCTTACGACCGTCACTTGATGGCTTTTTCTCCGAGTTTGACTACTTTGTCAAGGTTGTCTTTGAGCGTCTTCAATTGGGTGAGCACATTGGAGTCCATCAGAGAGAAGGGAATGAAGGCCTGTGATTGGCGCAGGTGTTTCGGCTGGAGCGACAACATTGTGCCGTCTTGGAGGCGAATGTTGCAGTTTGCCATCTCGTCACGGTTTAAACTGTAAACAATAATAAAATCTCATGATGACTCGGTTTAGCGAGTTGGTGTAGTGGTGATGGACTGACGCATTCCGGGTGGTCAGCTGCATGAGGAAATCTATATCATTCTATAATAATAATATCCTAGGACATTATTCACACACGGTCATCTGATCCCAAACTAAGCAGAGCTTGTACTATGGAAACCAGATAACTGATATACTACATACACTACTTTTTTTTTGTACACAGAACAAACAGACATGTTCATGCACAGAAATGTTTGTCCTGGATGGGAATCGAACCCACGACCTGCGGCATGATAGGTGGTATCTTAACCATACCACGCCAACTGGCCTGTCAGCACTATACTAGTAATAAAGCTGAAGAGTTTGTTCTTTTGTTTGTTTGTATGTTTGAACGCACTAATCTCTGGAACTGACAAAATCTTTTTGCATTTGATAGGTCAATTCTAGAGGAAGCCTATAGGAAGTGGTGAAGGGCGGGTGTTTTGGGGGACTGTCTTATGTAATTTTGACGTTCAAAAAGTGCTGATTCTCAGCCTAGTTTAAATAAATGACTTGATTTTGATTGGCTATTTAACATTATGCTAGGACCCTTAGGGGTTGAGCAAAAAGAAAAAAAAGTCAGAAAGAACGCTAAGCAAAAACGAAGTCATAGCGAGCTACGAGGGCAGGCGATGCGACGGGGTTGGTCGGGGAACAAGAAATTCCACGCGGACGAAGTAGCGGGCAGAAGCTAGTATTCACATTGGCACATATTATGTATTTTCGCATGGAGGTTTTTAGATATTTTTTTCGACCTCCACACGGTGGCGGCGGACAAACACTAGTATTCTATATTACTCGTACACCTAGCTCCAATGTGTGAGAGAGGAAGATTGTCATACAATTAGGTTCTACTACGAGGCGTGCAAGTTGAAAAATACAGTACGGTCGATTTATCTTGGCAAGTCCGAACTTCGCGCAGAAGGCTGCGCAGTAACATTTTTTAGGAATCTAATCAAAACCAAAAATGTTTATAGTGCCTATGTTTGGACTTGCCAAGGTAAATCGACCGTACTGTACTTGCCCTACATCTGCAGCAAACTTCTGTCTCAAGCATGTAAAATATTACTTAAGAAATGCATTCACAATTTTTTTTATGCACACAATCTTCTATAAATCTATACAAATAAATGAAATTGATGTGTCTGTTTGTAATGTCAAAATAACAGCTTATTACTTAATGCATATGAAAGTATCTTCGGATTATTCCGATCTGTTACCCTGCTTTGTCCCCTTGGAGGAACAGATCGGAAAAAAAATATATGACTCCCAGTTAGCAACGAGAGGACAGTTCGAACTTTATTCACTCCTATCTGGGACAGGTAGGAGTGAATAAAGTTGCTAACAATGGGGACATATCAATCTTTTATCCGATCTGTTCCTCTAAGGCAGGGTTCCTCAAACTTATGGCCCCACGTACCCTTATTAAAGTTCCCAGACGACACCGAACCCCTAAACCCCCTCCCCCCACCCTGTAAAGAATATCTTTTAATAAAAGTTATCAAAAAGAAAATGAATGTGATGGGTGGGCTTGTGTCTTGTCACAAATTGACTCGATGTTAGGAGTAATTTTGGTCAATTCCGACTCGGCTCGCTTGCCAGCCATTCAGCGGCCATTACGTGAATCTTGTCGCGAACCCCCTACCGTCAAATGACGAACCCCTAATGGTTCGCGTACCCCACTTTGAGTAACCCTGCTCTAAGGCATAGGTTCCCAAACTTTTATGGACTACCGCCCCCTTTACAAGAAAAAAAATCCAACGCCCCGTTTACATAATAGTTAATTATACCAATTTTATATGTCTGTCTATTATCTATTAATAATCACAAATTAAAAAATAATTCTCTCTCTCTCTCTCTGTGTAATCGTGCCGCACGAAAAGCTGCCACGCCCACAAGGGGGCGTTACCGCCCAATTTGGGAACCTACTAAGGGGACAAAGCAGGGTGGCCAGATCAGAATAATCCATACTTATAACAAAAAAAAAAACAATTTTTATTATTTTGTCTGCCTGTCTGTCTGTCGGTCGGTCTGTATATCTGTTTGTTCCGGCTAATCTCCGAAACGGCTAGAGCGATTTTGACGGGACTTTTACTGACAGATAACTGATGTTATAAGGAGTAACTTAGTCTACTTTTATTTTAGAAAAAGAATTAAGAAATCCGATTCAAATTTGGAAGTATTGACTACCACGCAGGAGAAGCCGCGAGCAACAGCCTAGTTGACAATACTTTCCTTCACGTCCTTGGTAGCGTACCCTTGCCGAGTGGATTACCTTCCACCGTGACACTTTATCCCAGACACAGACAGATAAATGATGCTTGACTCACGTGTAACAAGACGGCACCATGACAGGCGAGCCAGACATGGACACCACCATCTCGCCCTGACGCGGCTGGCGCAGCACTGTCATCGGAGTGTTTGGTGTCACCTGGAAACCATAACATAAAGGTATTAGGGATAGATGTCTATATCTTCCGCCAGATATCCGCGCAGTCGTTGACGTTAGACCAATGTAAAAATTTTAAGGCAGTGTCACTAACACGATCAAAACAAACGTATCGCGATAAGAGGCGTCCTTGACGCGTACACGTGGCATGTTTTTTTTTTTTTGTTTGCATTTAAGTTTCGAGACAAAACAAAAAAAAGAAGTCATTATTAACCACACTTTTATTAAGTGTGGTTAATAATGACTTCTTTTTTTTATTCCCTTACGGATTTATTATTTATTTCCGCGGCATCACATGAGCCCTTTTTTTTTTTGGGTGGGGAATCTTCTCCCGGTCTGGGTGGAGCGGGAGGGCGTGTCAGACTTCTACTGACTAAAACCCACCCGTGTTCCTTCAGTTGCCTGTGCCAGGGCCACGGTAACTCTTTCGAACAACCCGCAACCCTGGCGGGATCACATGAGCCCTATCAGAATACCAGCGAGCGCTGCGGTATTTTTTTTTTAATATCTCAGCTTTATGCTGCGATAGGAGCCTTTTTAGCCACGCACCGGTCTTTTTTCTAAATTTCTAGAATTTTGTATTTATTTTGTATTTTTATGTTAAATTGTATTTCATGTGCGTATCCCAAATAAAATATTATTCTTTCTTTCTTTCTTTTATTGCACCCTTATCTGGCGATAGAACGCGATTTGTAAAAGTTTTAACTACATACCTTATATGTAGTTAAAACTTTTACAAATCGTGTTCTTGCAGCGAGAATATTATAGTCATACCAGACGTAAATTATAAATAATTAATTCATTATATTATTATATTTTTTGACGTATCTGCAATGCCTCTGGTATTGTAGATGTTCATAAGCAAGGGTACGTACCATCAAGAAGGCCATCGGCTTGTTTGTCATCGAATAATTCAATTCATTCATTCGGCGTAACGTTGCTTGCCTGCCGGCCTTCTACAGACTGTACTTCGGAGAGTGTGCGCAGGAGTTCCACGACCCCACCATCGCCCTTTTACTACCGAACTCCCAGAATCAGACGCTGCTGCTGGGGAGTTTGTTGCACCACTTCTCCCCAGCTAAAGCACTAGGAAGTGGTGATGAGCGGGCATTTTGGGGGACTGTCTTAAATAATTTTCACATTCGAAAAGTGCAGATTCCCAGCCTATTTTGAATCAATGACTTTTGATTTTGATTTGATTTTAAGACGTACTGCAGGGTACTTGGCCGATATCCCGACCAGTCATACTCAGCGCTTTTCCTCCACATTTATAATGCGCACAGCCAAAGTGTGGAACTCTCTGCCAGCGTCTGTGTTCCCTTTCACATGTAACCTGTCTGCCTTCGAAGCAAGAGTGAATAGGCATCTTCTGGGCACGCTCGTTCCATCATAGACCGCATCCATCGCTTTCCGGTCGTGATCGCGGTCAAGAACAGACCCAGTCGGCAATAAAAATAACATTAAAAAATCCCTGTTACCTTGGGCGTTATAGCAGGATAGTTGAACGCAGCATTCTTATTGTAAGCCGGCGTGCGGTACAACACGGAGCGCGACCGTCGGCGCTGCACGGTCTTGTTAGCGGTCGGCGCGGGCTTGCGACTGGACGGGTCGGCTGAGCGGGAGCGGCGGCTCGTGGCTGTGGCGCGGCTGGCGGTCGTGGGCCGGCTCGTTGATGACGAGACTGCTGTAATATAATCGATTGTTGTCAGCCTATAATGTTCGCACTGAAAGGACACAGACCTCCTCTCTGTGAATTGGAGTGTGCCGTAATCCACACACGTGTCTTCGAATGATTAGTTCTAGGACAAGCCGGATTTCCTCATGATGTTTTGCATCACCGTTTTGAGAGCAGTGGTGATGAAATAATATACACAACTGCCAGTCTGGGTTCGAAGCTATAACTCGTAATAAATTTGTTATGTTATGGGACTGCAAATGTTGCGTTTTTGTAGACGACAAAGTTGATTTGCCGTTTGATTTAGGATTGAAACAACTGAAGTTCAAATGTTGAACGAACTATCAAATAACTACAAAATTTGTTTGGAATATGTCATATACTTACTTATGATTAATGACTAGGAATCATTCATAATGATTTGTATCTATGTTAGCTTATCTAGACATGCATGAAAATTAAAACTACAAACAAAGTGAAAGATTTTTTTATACAGTGAATAAATGATTGTGATATTTTAAGAAGATTACATGAATAAAAAAGACGACACAGATGCAATACATTCAAGAATACAAAAGCTACAACCAGATACGTTGGCTCTCTGCATGGGCGTTTTTCACGCGGCACGATAAAAATACGAGGGCAAAGTAGTATGAATGAACTCAGGTCGTTCGTTGCTGTCGTCGGCAAATTGAGAAACGTTTGCTTACCATTCATTCAATTATGCCTCTATCTTAGTCATGCTGTTACCGATGCCCGTGGAAAACGCACATACAAACAGACCAGAGGGCCTAGGCTAAGTGATGTGACGTTCTATTAAAAATTACGATGACGGAGAGTCAATAATGTATAGAACTTAAGCTAAAGAAAAGCTTAGTCCTTCTGTTGAAAGTCATTGTAGAAATACAAAACGCTGTGAAAGCAATTACCACTTGTCTAGGCTCTTAGATGTGACGGGTGTAAAAAGACGCTTAACGAAGCCGAGTCACTTATTCTTCCTGTTATTGATCACGTTTTTAGGGTTCCGTACCAAAATGGTAAAAATGATCCCTTATCGACTTAGTCTGTCTGTCTGTCACAGCTAGTAAAACCCAATAACGGACAAACTGCGGACAATTTGTCCGCGACGATAGGACGTATTGGTAATCTATGCTATAAAGCACATTTCGGACAAATCTCCGAGGATTAAATAAGATTTCAAATTGTCCACAGACAAATTATTGTCCATCATCTGCTACGCTTAAATCTTATAAGTTAATTAACTTTAAATACCCCCACAAGCCCTATGTACACTGTTGACCAAGGGTGCCTAGACACGGGGTCGTCTAGCGCCCATGTGCTGGTTTGGTGACGGCGCACAATGTGTTCTAGTGCGCTGGTGATGGGGGGTGCTCCCCAGAGAAGGGTCCGGTGACGGACAGCCGCGGCGGGTTCGCGGTGAGTGCTAACGCGTGCCCGTGTTCCCGCCACAACCGGCAGAGGAGGACACCGTGGAGTTTTAGTGGGTTAGAGTCCCACATACCTGCACTATCTCCCCGTGTAGTGCAGTATGCATGAGCATTTCTCCACGGAAAAAAAAGGTGTACGAGGGCGGCACTGAAAATTTCGGGAATCAAGGAAGTGACACAACATTACTATTTAAAAATGTATTTATTGCTTTTCGAAGTATTCTCCGCGAAATTTGACACATTTTTCCATACGATGGAACCAATCATTGAAGCAACCATTCCATTCGGAAGTTGGGGTCTCCAAAATCGCCGTTTTGTAGGCGTCCACAGCTTCTTCAGGTGATGAAAATCTCTGACCACGCAATTTATTCTTTATTTTAGGGAAAGTATAGAAATCATTAGGGCTTAGGTCGGGGCTGTACGGTGGATGGTATAATAATTCTATGTTTTCTTGCTCTAAAAACTCTTTTGTTCTGTGCGCGGTGTGAGAACTCGCATTGTCGTGATGGAGGATGATGCGGCGGTTGCAGTTCTCTTTACTGAGTTCAGAAACGACCTGTGGCAAACAAATGCTAGCATACCATTCTGCATTAACCGTTCTTTGTCCCTCAAGAGGAATAGTCGCAACATGGCCGGTTTTGGAGACAAACGTGGCCACCATTTTTTTTGCAACACTCCGTGAACGAACAATTTTTGTTGGCTTTAACTCATTTTCGAACACCCAAACTCGTGACTGGTTTTTTGATTCGGGTTCGTACGCGTATATCCAGGATTCGTCACCTGATACGATGTTGTATACAGCATTTGAGGATCCTGCGTGGAATCTTTCGAGAGTTCTGACGCACCAAGTAATGCGAGCCGCTTTTTGCTCTTCACAGAGCGAATGCGGTATCCATCGGGAAAACAACTTTTTTATACCTAATTGTTCATGCAAGTTTATTTATATTTGACTCATGCCAATGTCTAAAGTTGCCTGAATTTCGCGGTATGTCACATGTCGATCTTCCTCAATCAGCTTACGCACAGCATCAACGTTTTCTTGGGTGACTGCAGTTTTTGGACGACCCTGACGGGGATCATCACTGAGCTTGACACGTCCACGTTGAAATTCAGCAAACCAGCGGTAAATTGTGGTTTTGGATGGGGCTTCATCACCAAATGCAGATATCATCCGGTCAACACACTGTTTTTGTGTTAAACCACTTCGAAAGTCATAATAAATCATCGCTCTTGAATTTTCTCGAGTCAATTCCATTTTCTCAACGACTAAACAAGTTTGACAAAACCTTGTGACAAGACCGAGAATCTTTTTTAAAATAAATAAATGGTATTCGATTTTTAAAACCAAGGAGTTTTCAATTAAAAAGATTTTAATATGACAGGAACAATGGAAATATTCTATTCCCGATACTTTTAGTGCAGCCCTCGTACACTGTTGCATGCACCCTTAAGCACAATGAGTTACAGCAATAATTTTTACTTCATTTGATGTTACAGAACGCGTAGGTGATGGCTATGTAATAGGTCTTTTTACACCCTGTATCTAGGTGCAGTATAAAAGCGGGGTACTCACCATGTAGCCTCTTGCCGCCGCCGCCGCCGCCGGAGCCCTGGGAAGAGTTCTCCGTCAGATAGCCTGCCCCAAGGAAGCGCCCCGTTAGTGGAAACATGGTAGAGGGGTTAGTTAATGGCTTTAGACCAATGACAGGTACTGACTGAGAGTAACGACGAGAAGAGTGTGAGTTCTAGATCAAGTTCTACATTTCTTAACAGCAGAATAAGAATCAATACATAATAAAATAGTATAAAACATAGTCCCTTTTCGTGTCTGACAGTGTTACTGCTTAGTTTTACTAAACTTCACAACACTTTTGATGCAGTTCTGAGAATTTGTTCCGAAAGCTTTACGAATATTACATTCATATTAAACTTAAATAAAAAATACACACTGATTTTGTATTGGCTAGGGAGCTGCCACGGTATTCATCATATGAACAACTTTTACTGTGAGACTAAACTTGAAATCGTGAAAAAAAATCTGCTGTTCCTTACGAACAGCTGATTTTGTTTTTCACGATTTCAGGTTTGGTCCCATAGTAAAAGTTGTTCATAATGAAGTGTACAACACTATCGTTGCAGATCCCTAGCCAATAAAAAAAGCAGCATGTATAAAGAAATCTCGATGTGCGACGCAAGGCTGGTCACTCGTTTCATATAATTTAATTAATAACATAATGTCACACCCATATTTCCAGAGTGCGTGCAGTGCACACACATTTCCCTATTTTTCTTTTCTTTTTTCCTTGTTTGAAAACATGTTTCACATAATAGTAAATATTTAAAAAGAAAAGCAAATTATTTAGTTCATTATTGTTTATGGTTTTTTTATGTATGTTTGTGTTATGTGTGTATTGTTTGTATTTGTTACTAATTTATTTTCTACAGAAGCTGCCTATGGAACTCTACGCTAGGCCTAAGATGATTTAATAGGTTATACAATAATCAATGCTACAAACTAAAATAATTAATTACTACACCTGCCGGCACGAATCTTGAGCGCTCGGAGGACTGGTGGGGGTGGTTTGCTTATACGTATTGTCTCAATAATAAGGTCCAAAATCACTTAAAGTGCTCGAGTTTCATGCTGGCAACTATACCAAGAATGAATTACTGCAATTAATTACTTAGCTAAACATCAACCCACATAAGTTCAAGTAATTGGAGGACAGAAACTAAAGATGACATAATATACCCATGAGAGTGATGAAATCAAGAAGGTCAGTGTTAAAGTATTAAAGGATACATTACCGTCATCATATTGTGATGCTGAGCGGCTCGAGTGACCGATGCTTCCAGTATTAGTGACTTCCTTTAGGTGTAGCTCTGTTTTCTGGAATATTATTCAGTATATTTAATTAATTTGTTGAAAAGTTTAGTTTATCAGTGGGGTAACTACATAGCAATCTTACAAAGGCTATGTCTTATACATATTTGAAAATATATTACATATTGATGCTTGAAAGGCAATATTTACTAAATGACATGTTGGTAACTTTACACTAGAAGGTTTAAAGATTTTTTTGTTTTGGAAAAAAAATCGTAAAAAATCGCCTAGTCTATCTACAGCACTCATTAGTGCAGATACTCTCTTGTATAATTAGAGAATCACTATTTTTTACTAACAGGCAGCACGAGAAAAGGGCGGCTATAGCTATGAACTAAGTTAGAGATGTAAAACTAGTATACGCCTTGCGCTTCACTGTGTTTTTAGTGAATGTTTTACGTGTCATATAAATTTGTATGGAAATATTAGTTCAACTCTAATTTACATCCATCTCTTTCTTATTTTATTAGAGAGAAAAAGCGGGCAATAACCTAAATGAAGTTAAGATGACCGACTGACCTTAGTTTGTGGACAACAAAATCGGCACCAGTGTTATTTATGTTTTTGAGCAAATTTTTCAAATAAATGAAGCAATGGATTAGCAATTTCCTCCAAAATCGTTCAAAAATATACACAATTAAGGTGCTGGCGTACTTCTATCATTTTTTTATTTTTTGTAGGTAAAAAAGTGTAGGACCGCAAAGGTTATTGTTGATTTGTTAAATATTTATAGTTAGTCTATAGCCAATGGCCAACTTACAAAGTTAGACAGTGTTGTGTTACTAGAAAGTGCATTCATGTCTAGAATCTAGAAATAATTATAAAGTAGAACCTTTCTTACCATTTCCAGACATGTTTATAAGAATGTTTTCTTACCATCTGTCCAACAGTTTTCTGCAGATAATCGTTGCTAATAGACTCGAGTAGTATCTTGAAAGCGACCTCCACATTCCGAATCTCCATGTCAGCCCGAGCATCTATTTTATTTTTTAGGTCTGTCACTGAAAATTATCATCAAAGCTATTTAGAACTATTGATTGTTGTGCAGTCAAAAATACCGATTATCTTTTTTTGTATCAGGAAGAGAGTTTTTGATTTGTTGAGCAAACTGCTAAAGGTTGGCTAAACTTTGTAAACAATTAGCGTTGGTTTTATTATGATTAAAGGCGTTGAAAGTAAAGATGCTTTAATAGTTTAAGATAACTTACCAAGTTTATCGAATTTTTTCAATGCATCGTCGTCTTCTGTGCTCTTTTCCTGTTTCCTCACAGGCCGTTTTGTTCGTGGCATTTTCACTGAATAAGAATATCCACAACTAAAATTAAACTGTTTATATGATTCCTTTCTTCAAATACGATATAAATAACGTGTCTATTACAGCATTACAATTTTATTTTAAAATAAAAACTTTAGGGAAAATAAGTAAATTTCAAACGTGATCATGAAATCGCAGCTATGAGCTAAACAAAACAAAAAAAAGCGGCCGTTTTTTAAATATTACTATACTCTATGAATAGAGCGATCCACAGCGAGTAGAGCTAACGGTACGTTCACACTGCTTCACACCACAGAGTACATTTTTATATTAGGTTGTAGTCGAGCATTAGTCCATTAATAATAGATTGTAGTCAAGTTTTGCCGCAGCGGATTTTTACCGTATGCGGCAGAACCGAATGCTCTGTTTACACTGTATTTTGGTTTTTTGCAGGAAAGCGCTCAGTCTCAGTCTCTCGAGTCTCTCAGTCTCACTACCATTAATTTGGAAGCGATGGACGTAAAGTTTACGTGTTTACGTCGTAAACACTTTTGCTATCGCCGTCAGAGGCGTCCTTTAGAGAGACTCTCACTATACTTACTTTACTCTTTGAGAGAGACCCCTACCGCACCGCGCAAATCATTTACAAATCTATAAGATTATGTTTTTTTCTATGAAGTGTATCCGAATAGTATTTCGTCCAAGAACTTTGAAAAGGACATGTAATTTTTTTGTATGGAGGCTGGGCTTGCAATTAGAAACGAGAAGGGATTATATTTTTATGAAAGTACATAAATTAAGGAGACTTACGGTATTTTTTAATATTTTTTTTGGATCACCCATCTTTAGTTATTATATTTTTAAATAATTATAAATAAAAAATTAAATTGCAACCCACAGTAATTATTAATTTTGGCAACATTATTCTGTTGGATTACTGTCATGTGTCAAATTCAAACGTCAATCAAGTGTGAAATTCAAACGTCTATCAAGTGTCAAATTCAATTAAACGCCAATGCGCAGTGTTGCTATATTATACGGATTTGTCCGTATTTGTACGGATTTTGAAAGCCCAATACAAATAAATCGTGCATGGATTTTTATATGGATTTACGTACAGATAGAATCGACCTCAGGCAGATGCAGTACAGAGCAGAGCATATTCCGATATTTTTTTCGTAGTATTCATTATTAATCATAGTTTAGTCTATCTGTCGGAACTATTATTTTCATTTCATTGCAATAGCACATAATAGAGCCGTAACCGTAATAAAAATGAAATGTGGAGAATCCCGTGCCATAGTTCACGTTCGAAACCGTGAATCAAGACAATAGCTCTAACAGCTGTCTTGTTCTATTTTATGCGAAATGAAAGAGAAAGGCTATTAGTTTATTCATTCAATCTTTATAGTTTCGAAAACTCTCAAGCCCACTTTCCACTATGGGATATAATGTAACTTATATTACATCTCGAGATATAGATTAATATCGCTCACCGTACTTTTAAATAGAACCGTTTCCACTGAGATGTAATATACAGGGTTATTGGTAAAATACCAACAACCTCTTAAGGGGTCATTGTACTCATCATTATGAACAACTTTTACTATGAGACCAAACCTTAATCGCGAAAAAATACATCAGCTGTTACAGTACATTTTGATGAATTATGCGAACATAAATGTACTGAACAGCTGATTTTTTTTCGCGATTTCAGGTTTGGGCCATCGTAAAACATGTCCACAATGATGAGTACAATGACCCTTTAAGAGGTTGTTGTGTTGTGATACTTTCATATTATATTTCGCCTCCTGTCCCCCCGCACACCATTCCACGCCGTGCGCTGTCGCTACCCTCAGTTCATGTCTATCATTACCTGAGTGACCTTGTCCGTATGCTCATTCGCAAACCTATTCTATTTGTTTGTACTGTCGAGGGTACCTAGCAAAACAATACTTATGCGTTTAGTTTAGAAGATCGATTTGGTTTGTGAACGACGCGTGTGGCGTGATCCAATAAGGAACGAAAACTGGAGAAAGATATATTTCTCACAGTGGAAAGGCCGATCGCGGGATATAATATATATTATATCCCATAGTGGAAAGTGGGCTTTATTCAGCAGCACCTACCTGTTAGGACCGAATTTTACTTCGTCGTTGTAGTACCTATTAGTGAAATAAATAAGTGTACTTTGAAAACAATGCCTGGAGGTGCAAAAAAAATCACGCAAAATGCAGCGCTTCAACGAAGATTGCTTGACAAAATCTACTTTAAATCAAGGTTTGGCTCACACGTAGCAAAAAGGGAGATATGTTTATAAAAACAACTTTTAGGGAAATTAGTTAAAAGAATAATTCAGACATGTTTAAATGATGAATGTTTAAATGATGTGTATAAATAATCTTAATAGTTTCATTTTTATACGGAATTCATACGGAATTTTATTCAGATTGGTAGTACGGATTTTATACGGATTTTTTAAAGTGAAAATGTAGATTTCAAGCCTCCTCCATATGGCAATACTGAATGCGTCTAACTAAGTATACAAAGGAGAAGAATTTGTTTGCTTTTTGTTTGCAAGCAAGTTTGTTGTTTTATCTTATTTCAGAAGACGATCCATTGACCTTTTAATTTTTTTAATTTGGATACACTGACTGGACACGATTTTAACACTCACGACCGGCGATACTGACCAACCTGAGATTTTCTCCCTCGAACTTGGATTTTGCACACGAGTTTAAGGTTAGTACCTATTTTCTATGAGATGGGATTCTAACAAACGATCGAATCAAGAGGTATGGCCTAGAATAATCCATAGTCTTGTGGCTATATAGCAAGTACTTCATAAGATCTGTTGCGTCCAGATTTGCCGTAACACAATTAATTGATTTCCGTAGACCGACTCTTCACAGGCTCTGAAACCATAGTACCACACTAATGTTTTTATCTTTCATATAATCCTCACCATCATGCCCCGCTGCATTAATTGCTGGATTGCTATTCCAATTACACAACCATATCAGTACAATGCAACACATTTGGATCTTGAGATTATCTCTGTATCAGAAGAATGGATTGTCAGACAAGTACCTATGTAGCTAAAATCTGCATACCCTGAAAACAAGGTACCAGGTTATCCATTCAGCAGTTTTATAATACTGATTTTCATTTGCATAGTCTATTTACAGTTTATCATTCCTCATTTGTGCACGTTAACAATAGAAAATGGGTTGGGTTATGCTCAGGCTCATGCAAACGTTGAGTTACCTTATTAGCATAGTCATAACCATCATCAACTTGAAAAAGAGTATAAAATATTAACAAATTCCTGTACTTATAGATTAATGTACTTTTAGATTAATATATGAAGTATTTCTTGTTTTAGGTAATCGATGAAGACTACCTATGTCACGAGTGTGTTAGCCTATTGATTCTTGAATCAAATAACAGGAATGAAGGCAATGTAGGTGAACGTCAATTTGGCCATGACTCAGTTTGTGTATGTTGTGGCATATCTATTGCCAGATGAACTGGGAGACGCTCTCATCAACTAAATTATGGTGCTACTGAATAGATTTATTCCGCCAATATAATCAGCCCTCTTGTTGTAAGTGTACTTGCTTGTTGTATAGTTTATTCCAACTAATATAACTCTAAATAATATAGTAATATCAAGATAATTCAGTAGCAATTCAAGCTTAACTTGAGCAGCTTGTGTGACTGTGACTGTTTTTATTATTCACCCACATTAGAATTACTAAAACTAATTGTGCCTTCAATTGCAGATGCCTTCTAACGCCCGTGCATGTAATGCTTGTTGGCTAAGGGCTCATCGGCAACCACCACCACCTGCAGAATGTGGATCCGTATTATTCACAATAAGTACTGCCAGCACAGATAATGATGAGATTCCGCAAGAACCAAATCCATTCATGGATTGTGGATCTAGCTCTGCAGTGGAGGCTCCCAGTTCTGCCAGTACAGACATTGAAAATGTTCTCCGAGAACGGTGTAAGCCTTACTTTAGATGGTTATAGGCGCACTCCAGATACCACTACTCATTGTTTTGTTCCGGATTGTATGAATCAGGAAAAGAAACGTGTGCCATTGTTTTTAAAGAAAATATTCTCACACATCAAAAACTGTACATCACTAAAAATGCTCGGCTGTGTGAAGAACATTTAAGTTAATACAATTGGGACTTTCTTGCTGAATTTGAATTCGTAACTGAATTCAACCAGGTGCATATTACTGAAATGCTTGACTTGTAACGGAGGAATGTAAATAACACTATAGACTTTGAAAATGTTGAAAAATCTTTAAAAACGGTCAAGCCTGTCTAGTATCGACAAATAGTATTCTACTTGTCGATACTGGACAGGCTTGACCGTTTTGAACTTTCTGGCAATATTAACTTGCATAGCTCAATTGTCCAATTTATGAAGAAAACCTAAAACAGCACTTGGTATGTATTTAATAAGAATATGGACTGGAGAACCTTTTTGATGCATTGCCTCTTTGTTTCTTTTATCAACTTATACAGTCTGCCAGTATGTAAAGAAGACCCGTAGCTGCTTATTCGAATCATATGTACCTTTACATTTGGGCATTAGTAATATCCCAAGAACAAGCTTGTCCGACAGAAATCTTCTGATTCCACAGGGTCTATTTGGCACACAGGAAAGTAATCCTATAGTAATCTTTGATGGCACATATACATGTATATATATTTGCAAAAGTCGTCTAATTACCTATTCCAAAAAAACCTATAGCTTATATAAATATGCCAATCTATTGAAATCTTTTATAATGGCAACCACAGATGGATTTATTTTAGACGTTTATGGTCCATATGCTGCTACAACATCTGATGCCCAGATAATGAATGAACTTTTTTCACCCAGTGGTGCTCTCAGAAATTATTTTAGAGACAATGATGTGTTTTTGCTAGATAGATGGTTTCGGGATGCTATAGGACTACTTACCTCATTAGGATTCTCAGTACACAAGACAGAGACTCTAGATGTAGGTGAAACACATTGTCCATGATAAAAGCAAATAAATCTCGGCTTGCATATGGGTAATTGAAGTAGTGAATGGTCGGTTTAAACGTGATTTCAAGATGTTCAGAAATAAATATTTTAATGTTGCATCAAGAAACTTAATGAACGATTTTAGAATTTGCGCAGCCATATTGAATAATTTCCATCCTCTTATAACCAACCGTTCTGATGCTCAAGCAATCTTAGACAGAGCAATGCAAAGAGTTAACATGCCGAACTATTTAGGTGACTATGTGCTTGAGCATAGACGCCGAGCCAGTTTTATAAGAATAGATGATGCCCAATTACCACAAATAAATAGTTTCCCTGTAATGGAAATGTCAGACTTGATTTTGTTTAGTCTTGGAATTTACCAAATAAAGCAAACCAGGTCATATTATGGGGAGCATATTCGTGCAAATGGGACATTTTTGGTTGAAATAAGTGAAAGCTTAGAAATCACAAATGTCCCAGCAGGCATAATGCCATCACATGAGACAGTATTACTAAGAGGCAGGATCAGGTCAAGACATCAAAACAATAAAAAATATTATAAGTACTTATGTCTTGATAAAATTAACCAAATGAAATAGTTGGGAGGAGAGAATTTGTGAATATTACTACCTACTGCAGCTGTATAGTAGGGAAGCGAACTGTTGGAAGCTGTGCTCATTTAACACATTGTCAGCTTATTATTAATTCTTTATGCAAACGCTTCTTTATGCTACACCCTTACCGACCCTTATTTTACGATGTTTTCGAAACAATAGAGATGCACAACGAACGCACATGTGCGGCGCGCCGCACTCGAAGAAAGTTATGAAAATGCGCATGTGCGTCTTCCGCGCCTAATGTATTAATGACGATCATTTATGGTATCTTGGGTGGGCTCGGCATCAAAACAACATATTACCGCCTGCACAGTTTCTTGACAATATAATTGTAAGGGAAGATGTAGGAAATGAAGAGGTAGAATAAATATATCTTCATTAAACTATTAAGTAATAGACATCGTAGCCCCCTATCTAGCTGTTACAATTACTGTTAATTACAATATGTTGATTTAGGAACTTTTCGTGACTTCATGGAAACTAGTAAGATCATACCATTGTTTAAATCAGGTAATAAAAATGACGTTGGCAATTTTAGGCTTATTTCTATCCTAACACCCATATTTATAAAGAAGTAAAAGTGAATACTTCAGTAAAAGTAATTACTCAAGTAATGATTTTTTTTCTATAGTTTAGTATTTGCTTGAAGTTAGAACTGTCAAAGGTTACAATTCTTAGCCAAGTAATAGTCACCATTGTCTTTACTTAATAATTGAGAGTTGAGAGACCATTGATTTTGCAATGGAACGTTGATTCTTAATCAAGCATTTACTCGAGTAAGTAACGTATATTACTCGACTACTTATATAATAAGATTTTAAAATGAAGAATTCTATCACAAAGAAATTACTTGTCTTGTCTTATTTCACAAGAAATTACTTAGCAGCAAGTAATTGCTTGTTTATAAATACGGGTGTAAGACATTTTAATTTAAATAGCCTCCTTCATGACGAACAATATGGCTGTACAAAAGGTCGTTCACTAAGATGCGGGTGTTGCTCTGCTGAAACACATATTTATTTTAGTTATTTTCATAGCGCTATGTCCTACAGTATTCTGCTCTGGGGCAAAGCCGATGACATTCAAAATATTATTTGTTCTTAAAAAAAACAAGCTGTTCGAGCAATTTACCAGCTAGGTGCCAGAGTTTCTGAGAGAATTTTTTTAAATATATTGGTATTCTCACGGTGGCATCACAAGTCATCTTTGCCAACATCTTATATGTTTACGGTAAACTGGGGTTACTTTGATAACAACTTTCGACTTATGAAAAACTTATTTTTATAATATTTACAATGCCATATCAAAAAGAAACTTATCAGTAATTTGCACTTCTGATATGGCATTGTAGATATTATAAAAATAAGTTTTTCTTAAGTCGAAAGTTGTTATCAAAATAACCCCGTAACCCCAGTTTAACGTATTAGACAAAATATACATATATACACTAAAAACAGTGATATTCACAATGTTAACACCAGAAATAAGGACAAATTGCGTGCTCCATTTCACCGGCTTCATAAGGTTCGTAACTCATTTGTTGGGCTTGATATATCTTTTTATAACAAACTGGACTGAAAAGGGGTCTTAAAAATTCGAAGGGGGCTACTAGGGCTGCTATTTGCACATTCTCAAACATTTTTTTCTCTTTTTTAGGCCGGATAGTTTTCGACTTTTGATAAAAAATGTAAAAAAAAATACCGTTCCCCGCCTTATCTCCGAACTTTGCATAGAGAAACATCTGAAATTATCCTGTGTGATACAAGTTTATGTAAAGATTACAGGAATAATAAAACGATGGCTCTAAATAGCACATTTTTTTATAAATGATGGTACGGAACCCTCGGTGCCGCGAGTCCGACTCGCTCTTGACCGGTTTTTTCCTTATGACGGCAGAATAGTAGGTCGCTGTGATTGACTCAAAAGAATGTTTATGTTCTTTCTTCAGAATTACGTTACCTTCAGATAGGTTATATGAGTTCATATAATTATTTAATTGCCAGTAAAAGTCAATTTATTTTAATTTAATTTTTATTTATCATTGACATGATCTACTCATTACAATGTCTTATGAGTGGTTTTGGAATATGTGGTTAGCTAGTGACCTCAACAATTGTTCATATTATTCTTGCCTGAGCAAACGGCAGCAAGTTCGTCATGCTCCCTTAGATGTCACTGCTTGCTTTATTTTATTTAATACTTACTGCCTCTTGAAAGAGCACAGACAGCAATTTTAAAAGTAGCAAACATCCATCCCTTTCTCTATCCTACAGATCTGCTACGCAAATCCTGTAACGTGCTGACTGTTCGCCAGCTTTTTATAACGCACTTGGTATTAAAACAGCACACCATGCTCGCCTATATTACATAGGTACATTGAAAGTACTAATAAGAGACGGAATGATATTGTATGTGAGTCAAATGCATCCTCTAAATATGTTTTTATAAACAGATTTTATACATTTTTAGGCCCATTTATGTACAATAAATTAAATAGGAAATTAAGTATATATAAATTAAATAATTACGACTGAAAAAAGATTATTCTGCAATTTTTACTTAGCATATCATACAGTGAGACAGAGGATTTACTTCTTGTCTGTAAATAAAACATGTTAGTCTTGTAAGTGTTAATATAAATATTAGTTTTTATTTTAGTCTTCTCCTTTGTTAATCTTATATTTTAAATTTTTAAGCACCATTCTAGCCTGAAACATAGGTTCTATCTAGTTCAGGCAAATGAGCAACTGTGCCCTCTATAATTTTTAAGTTATTGTAAATCTGCACCATTTTTATAAATAAACGATGTTATTATTATTATTTTATCATTTTATAACTTCGAGTTACGGCTAGGTACATATAGCTATAATATGTAAATGGGCACGCCCTATAAGCCTGGAGGCTTATTTAGGTATAAAGTTCTGTTTACGTTTTTAGTTTTGTATTTTTATTTCTGCTTGAATATAGTTGTATAGTTTTCGATATTTTTTTGTTGGTATATTGGCGTGTGCTAGTTTAATTTAATTTAATGTTTTGTGTCGCCTATGTACCTAAATTATTTTGCGTACTATTGTATAGAATCAATTTTTTTTTAACTGAACAGACAGCTGTGCTGCTGGGGAGTTTGTTGCGTCACTTCTTCTCCTCAGTTAAAGCACTATGAAGTGGTGAAGGGTGGGCGTTTTGGGGGACTGTCTTATGTAATTTTGAAAGTGTTGATTCTCAGCCCAGTTTGAATAAATGACTTGATTTGATTATAAGCAAATACAATATTCTTTTATTTCTCTACCTAGTACAAATTGTTCACGTATTCCGGCTTGCTGGAGCGACTATTAACAAAAGGCTAACAGATCCAATCCAGTCTAGTCTGTGTCAGGTATAATGATCCGCCTTGGAAGAGATGCATATAACCATCAGTAGTCAGTAATTTTACACACAGTTTACCAACTTCAAAGTCCCAAATTGTAGGAGAAAATAAGGATATTTGGTACAGTCCGTGCGCGATAAGTTGAGACCTGAGCGCGGTTTAAATATAAAGATTTAGACATTCTAATGCTGCACTGTTCCCGAGTAAGATTAACTATGTTAGTTAGTGTCTACTTTTCTTTTTTAACACAGGCTATGTGACTCGGGAACAGTGCAGCATTATATTTGTATTATCTAAATATTAATGTTTAGTATATTAAACAGCGCTCAGATCTAAACTTATCTATCGCACATGTGTTGTACATGTAATTCATTATCCTTATCATAAATCATTATATTGTAAATAATAGCGCTTCTGCGATAACACAATTTCGCTAATAATAAATAAAATAAATTCAGACCATTACTGTCTGATTGCTGGGCACGGGCCTCTTCTCAGAATGAGTGTTAGGCTTCCACTACGCTGGCCTGGTGCGGGTTGGCGGACTACACACCACTGAGGACTTTGGCAATTGTCCCACTGGCGATGAACGAGTAGCGAGTAGAACTAGCAACTGAAAACAAGTTGGGAACAGCGAGCAGCGAGTGTGTAGTTCCGTTAGTTTTGTCGCTGGGCTAACAGTGAGTGTCCGAGTGCGACGGACGATTCCCACAGTCCCACACGGGTTTCAGTCGACTAAAGCAAGTAAATATTCAAACTCATCTCTACTAAAACAGTGATAGTTCTAGTAATTGACTTTGACTGGCCTGTTGGTCTAGTGGTTAGTGGCCCTGACTGCTATGCCGGAGGTCGTGGGTTCGATTCCCACCCAGGACAAATGTTTGTGTGATGAGCATGATCATTTGTTCTGTGTCTGGGTGTAATTTATCTATATATGTATGTATTTAGAAATATATAAGTATGTTTATCAGTTGTCTAGTACTCATAACACAAGCTCTGCTTAGCTTGAGGCTAGACGGCGTTGTGTGATAGTTGTGGAATATTATTATTATTATTATTATAATTGTTCTGAATTCGTAATATGTGCACTCAGATCTGCACTCTAGGCAGAAATGACCGCTGGTTGGTCTCGGCGTGAGCTCTGACCGCCAAGCGAGCATCGCTGAGCGGGTATTATTTTAAAAACCAGTGGAGGGTAAAAACCAGTGGAGGGAGTCCTCGCCGGCAGTGTGAACAGTCGGCGATCAACTATTAATTTATGCATCTCTTGTTTACACGGAATTTATAACTATTGTACGTTTCTTGAGCGAGAAAATTGCCGATAGTTAGTCGCTTCCTAGCTGGCAGTGGGACAACTGCCTTATGAGGCCCTCTCAAATGATGATTTCGCTATAATCAATAAAGTTACATGCTCTGTGATTATCAAGTAAATTAGAAATACAATAAACATATTAAAATCCTAAGATTCCTAAGCAAACGGGAAAATAGCGATTTTGACAATGACAATTTAAGCGAAATAACAACTGACAGGAGTGTTTCAATGTGCAAAAATAATATTGCGATAAAAAATAACTGGATTTAAAATATTTATTTATTAAATAATGGTGGTTCTAATATTTTTTTTGTTTTTGTAAGGCCATCCTGGATATTTTTCCCTATCAGAAAAACAGCACATGATAGTTGCTCATGTTCCAAGCCCATTTCATCACATGTCCTTTCTTGGGTTCATAAGTTTTCATTCATTTAGAAACTATATTGAGTTCAAGGAAAGAGGAAGTCGACACCATAGGTCGACACATAGCAAAGGAAGTGATTCCTTATGATTCACTATTCATTTTCATACTATTTATGATAAACTAAAATGATGAAATATTAAAAGTAAATTATATCAATTTGTTTCTTAAATCATTACCGATAAGACATGAAAATGTTCGTTGCACTATAAATTTATTTCTACTTGTCAAAGAATAAGATCGCTATTTGATCTCAGTAGTGCATTGTTATGATGAATGAAGAATGGCGGACGTTGTCATAGTACGATATTTGTTCACATTTCTATTGATAAATGCTTGCTGGGGTAAGTTTTTTCATATAATGCAATACCGACACATCCATCACAGTGTTACACTCAGTTTATATTAATACGGAACATCACAGACGTTTAGAAAAGTGAATTTCATAGTGGCTTCCGTTTTGCAGTTTTTCTATTATTGTTTTTCAACAGAATTCACAAATGGATCTGTTTTATTTTGTATCGCGCTTTGTTAATACATGTAGTGTGTGTGTTCACAGCACAAGCTGTAATAGTGAATACGGGTGTAAGTTAACGAAGGGGTTCATTCAGTTAATTGCGAAGGCCTAACTTGGAACTGCAGCATCGGTGGGAAGTTGTTTCTGCGTTATATGAGTTTATGACCGCCCCTAAGACGACCCACTGACCTGACACTGGTTCAACAAACTGGTCAAAGCAGCTAATTTGAGGGCCTATCAGTCTACAGTATTGTAAACTACCTTTATTTCTGTTTTTAGCCAAAAAGATTAACTAACAGCCTCAGTTTTGTATTCAATTTTGTTATTTTTATCTTAATTTTGAAGACAATGTTTAGATTGTATTATTTAGTATATTTTATACTGCTGTTGAACCATGCTGATTCTAAGGAATGGTTATGATCCGCAATAATAAATATTGACTGGAACTGACTATACTGTTAATGTTTTTGCAGGAGGTCTACCTGGTCTAGATGAAGATGGTGTATCAGGCAGCACACAGGGGCCTGACGCCCAGCGGATTGAGGAGCCCATCTCTATTGAAAAGATGATGGTACAACAACCCAGGTACTTATCACTTCAAATATTAAAATTAGAAATCTTTTACTAACAGTAATATCCTTTTTCAAAATGGTTGAGGTTTATTTTCAGTGCTTTAGAGGTTAACCTTGAAAGGTTAATTAATAATATAATTAATGAATGTAATTCTTTTACATTTTAAACAAATTTATATTAAATCTAATTAAATAAAGTCAGATTTGTTAATAGATGTTCTATGAAAATAATAATAGAAAATAATAATTTATTCTATTTCAATTGACGCTCGCAAGCGAAGCGTCTCTGCTTCAAGTCTGGCAAAATTTACTTTCATCTGTAAGTTTGTTGCTATTCTACAGGTCGTATTTTACAACTGATCTGGATGAAACTTGGTATAATAATAATAATAATAATAACCTGGGACATTATTCACACACGGTCATCTGATCCCAAACTAAGCAGACCTTGTACTATGGAAACCAGATAACTGACTAACTGGTATACAGGTTTTACGACTTGATAAATACTTATTGAAAAAAAAAATTAAATATATTCCATAGAATGCAACTTGACCTTAAATTATATTTAGATAAAAATGTTTAATCAAAAATGCATTATTAAACACAGATAACCTTCATTAACATTCCTTGTCAAAAATCACAGAAATAATATCTTATCTAAAATATTGGCTGTTAATTTTAAATCAAATTATTTGTTTGTACCGCTAACCAAAGGAGGAGGAAGTTTCAAAAAAGGTAATAATAGGTGATAACATGTATTTACTTATATACAGGGTTATTGGTAAAACATCAGCAACCTCGTAAGGAGTCATTGTACTCATCATTATGAACAACTTAAGAGGTTGCTGGTGTTTTACCAATAACCCTGTAGAGGTTTACCTATTAAGTACAGTAGACTCTGCTTATAATGACATCGAAGGGAAGTAACAAACACGTCATACTAAGCGGAGGTCAACTTCCTATTTTTGTAAGGTATTTAGTAAAACTACAAAGTGTGTATCTAATAATAAAAAATAAAAACCGACCAAGTGCGAGTCGGACTCGCGCACGAAGGGTTCTGTACCATTATTTATAAAAACGGCAAAAAAATCACGTTTGTTGTATGGGAGCCCCCTTAAATATTTATTTTATTCTGTTTTTTAGTATTTGTTGTTATAGCGGCAACAGAAATACATCATCTGTGAAAATTACAACGGTCTAACTATCACGTTTCATGAGATACAGCCTGGTGACAGATGGACAGACAGATGGCCAAGTCTTAGTAATAGGGGCCCGTTTTACCCTTTGGGTACGGAACCCTAAAAAAAAAAAAAAACGAGCTGATACAAAACAAACGTGCTCGGAAATTCGACCTATTCTTGGAAGGGGGTTATACTAGACGTCATTTCCAACAAATTAAGCTCCGCCTACGAAACAAACCAGTCGAAAATGAATGGTTTTCTAGTTATGGAGATTTTTAGAATATTGTTAAAATTTTCTGATTGATCACCAAAAAAAAAAAAATTTAAAAATAACTACTCTCTCGGCACGTATTTGTTATTTTTGTAACTGATGATAAATCTTATATAAATAAAATTCAATCGCCGAATGTATGTACGCGCGTCTTTTCAGAACGGCTGCACCTATTTAGCTAATTCTTTTTTGTTGTGTTTGTAATTGTCTGGACAAGGTTTCTATGAAAAAAAAAAAATGTTTGAAAAGGTGTCGAGAAAATTGGAAAATTCGGGAAAACTTAAAGTGCAATTTCTATGGGAATTTTGTATGAATTATTGAAATTTTCACAGAATATAAGATTAGAATATTAGATTTATATAAAATACATGCCGTAAATTCCCATAATTTCAGAAATAAAAGGTCTTGAGTGGAAAGAAAACGTTCTTTATTTTATATATATTTTTTTTTAATTTAGACGTGTTTTACCTAAAAAAATAAAAAAATGGTAGGGCTTTATTTGTTGGAAATGACCTCTATATACTCTGTATACTTACATATTACTTTATTTTTTACATAAGTAATCAAAAAATCTTGTCTGCTTTTGTTCACTTTGTCACTATAAGCAGACATAATTTCTTAAAAATATGTCATAATAAGAGACATGTATAAGCGAAGTCATCGTATCCTTAACTTTGTTATAAAGAATTTTATATGAAAACCAAACGCGAATAGATAGAATAAGAAATGAGCATGTAAGAGGAAGTCTGAAAGTGACACCGGTGTCTGAAAAGTTGTGTGGAAATCGGTTGTCATGGTATGGGCATGTGATGCGGAGGAATGAGGAAAATGTCGTCAGGAAAGTGTTGAGTATGAACGTGGAGGGCTATACGAGTAAGGGAAGACCAAAGAAACGATGGATGGACTGTGTGAAAGATGATATGGCCGGAAAGGGAGTGACTACCGAGATGACGACTAATAGAGAAGTATGGAAGAAAAAGACACGTTGCGCCGACACCAAATAAATTGGGACAAGGGCAGGAGAATGATGATATGAAAACCAAACTTCGCACTGCAATTATTTCATACTAAGTGGTTGGTCAATAGAGGCGGAGTCATCATAATAAGTGGATGCCACTGTACATATACTTACAGCACCAACCCACAACGTTTGTTGTTATTTTTTTTTTTAATGTTACATGCTTCTCTAAATTAAGGCAAAGCACCGCATTATTTATACATCTATCTATATAAATAAAAATCAATTGCCGAATGTATGTAAGCGTATCACTTCAGAACCGTTGCCCCTGTTTGACTAATTCTTTTTTTTGTTGTGTTTATATTATCAGGGCAAGGTTTGTATGACTGATTTATTTTGGGAAATTCACCGGATAAGTCGGAAAAGCGATGGCCCAAAAAAAACCCAGGCCCGGCGCAAAAGTTTTGTATCTCAGATTTTAGAGAATATTTAAAAATAATATTTAAAACCATCACTATCTCTCTAAAAGGTGGCTAACATTCTTTTCTCTTTTGCTCGAAATGTTTTGTAGGCGTTCTCATTTACCGACTAAAATATTTATTATGCTATAGTTCGTTAATTGTTTACAAACAAGCATACTGATACAAAACCTATAATAAGCATAGGTACAGGTTATTATTATAATCTCACTCTTTAGTCATAGTATAGTACATAACGTATAGTCTTAACCGATGAAGCGTCGGTAACTTGACAGGTACAGAATCCGCGCGGTATTTAATTTTCGTAACGTCATTTTTTTTCGTCATTTTTTACTTTTTTTTCAAGTTTGTTTTCTTTTCAGCCACCAATTATTATTACAGTCGCATGTCGTCAGGGTATATAATATATGTTCTGTGTCGCAGTCATCCGCAGCTCGCGTTTGATGTATACTTTGCTGTGTATTACAATTTCATCTAATTGATTTTGATCTATTACTAATTTAATATTTATATTACTTTGTTTATGTATGCCTACCCCTGTGGTTTTGAGATAATCTTGAATGCGATTGCGATTAGACAATAATTGCAAATAATTATACATATTTTGGTCCACACAAATGAGATTTTAATAGGAACGCCTACAAAACTTCTCGAGCAAAAAAAATAATGTTAGCCACCCGATACAGGGATAGTGATATTATGGAATATTATTTTTAAATATCCTCTAAAATCTGAAACACAAAACTTTTGCGCCGGGCCTGGGTATTTTTTGTATGGGGCTTGGGCCAGCTCCTTTGGGTGGTATTTTTGTATGAAAATAGACAACACACAACCTAAACCATTGGAGTCAGAGTAATAAAATTCACGCGGGCGACGGCGGGCACGAACAACTAATTTTATATAATTATCTGTCCTGACTGATTCATAAACGCAGATGATTCCATACAAACTTTCATCCCCTATTTCACCACCTTAAAGGTCGAATTTCCAAAAATCCCTTCTGAGCGCACGCCTACGTCATAAAAAATATATGTGTGCCTTTCAGCCCAATCCGTTCAGGGTTTGAGCTGTGTGTTGATAGATCAGTCAGTCAGTTAGTCACGCTTTCCTTTTATATACGCGTTTTTGATATACCATAACTCTAGGGTATTAATGAGACCATCATCTGATTGATTCTAAACCGCTGGGCAAAACTTGAAATTTTGCATACGGCTTCCTTTTATAATGTAGAGCACTAAGGAGGTTTTGGAAATTCGCCTTTAAGGGGGTGAAAAGGGGATATTGTGTGTATTGACTCCCCCTTAAGAGATTGTGCGTTATTTAAGTTACTCCTCGCATAAACTAAAAGTCCAGGTTTCACGGTGTTTTCTTTCACCAATATCGGTGATATCAAAACTTTGAAAATGAACTATGAACTTATCATATGAATTGATAGTCATATTGGCACTTGCCTGGATTTGAACCTACCCATTAACACGTTCTGTGCGGCCAACGCGCATGCGCGATTTTCGGACGTTCACCATGTGCTGACGGCGCTTATGCGCGTCCATACAATTTATATAACTTCCTTCGAATGCGGCGCGCCGCACCTGTGGGGTTTTTGTGCATCTCTATTGTTCTTGGCGTAATTGTTTTATGACTCATAAAACTCGAAAATTTTCAAACACACATAAGCGTCTCGCCGCACTTGGGACAAGTTTGTAACGCCGCACATATGCGCCCAGCCGCACTGGGTAGAGTTTCTTCAACCGCACATGCGCGCTCATAGCACCACACGAAGTATTTTTTGGACGCGCATGAGCGTTTGCCGCACAGGGTTTAGTGTATCATAAAGCAGCACTTGGAGCAAATTCGCCAAATAATTCAGCAGTTAATGTGTTAAGTAAAATACTGAATAATAGACTACTCTCCGGCCCATTCATAAAGCATTTCGATAACTTTATCACCATTGTCTGACTCATAGCATGAATGGGCCTTATCACTGCCCTACAGATGATTTATCTTCCTGTTATCAACAGTAGTGCCGCTGATGTGTTCTGATCACAATAATAAGTTAATTCTGTGGGTGGTTCATTGTTATATATAATACTAGCTTTTGCCTGCGGCTTCGCCCGCCTGGAAGTCTGAAATTAACCCACGAAAACGTACTGCTGGGTTAATAAGTATTCTATGTTGTTCTATAAAAAAAATAAAAATAAAAAATATTAGAAGCATAATACAGTCGACTCTCGATAATTTGAAACTCAAGGCACCAGAGAAAAATTTCAAGTTACCAAGAGTTCATAATAAGAGGAGTTTTAATAACCAAGAGGGAGGGAGAAAAAAAATCAAGTAAACATGCTGACTCACTTTAACGTTCAAAGGTAGACAGGAATGCGAACTGTAAACTTATAAGTTATTTATATAAACAATCGACAGGTCTGTCCATGTATATAAACGAGGGATGATGACTAAAAATGATTTTTTGTCCGTCATGTAGATTATTAAAATATATTGGACACGTATTTTTTCTTTTTCTACATAATCAAAAGATTACGGCGATACATTGAGTTAAAATGTGGCATGACGTCACGTCTTCGTAGATTTTATACGTAGAAGTGACGTAGCAAGCCCCCACTCCCGAACTTTAATGTGAGTTATCTAAGGCATTTTTTATTAATATGATAAAGCAAAAAATACGTATCTAAAATTTTTTTATTATCTGACTGACGGACTAAATAGAATTTCTTTTTTTTTTACCCAGGCATCATCCCTATTATAGAGAATAGGGAAGCCCGGACTTCAAATGATTGCATGTTGATGGGCAAGATACTATTCCGTCAACTTCAAATTACCGAGGGGACCAATTAACATTGATTTTATTTAATTTATCGAGTATTTTTCAAGAGACCAGAAAAAAATTTCAAACTATCAATCAATCTGCCTAGCCTTTTCCCAACTATGTTTGGGTCGGCTTCCAGTTTAACCGGATGCAGCTGAATACCAGTATTTTACATGGAGCGACTGCCTATCTGACCTCCACAACCCAGTTACTGGGTAATACGATACCCCTTGGTAAGACTGGTTGTCAGACTTTCGGGTTTCTGATGACCCGTAACGACTGTCAAAGATCCTCGAATGACAGCCGGGACCACCGGCTTAACGTGCTTTCCGAGGCACGGAGGAGTCTCGTTATGAAAAGATGGTCACCCATCCACAGACCAACCACGGCAACCTGATGGGTCAGCCCGTGCGGCTGTTATTAAAAAATTTCAAACTATCGAGAGGTTCAAATGATCGAGAGTTGACTGTATTAATGATTCAAATATTATAGCCCATGTCGATAATGTCTCAAAACGAATACATAAGTTTGTATATGCACTAAAAAAAATCAGGAATATAACAAACGTCCAAACGGCAATAACATCTTATCATGCATATATTGAATCGGAAATTATCCCAAGGGAATGTACTACCGGGATAAAAAGTATCATATGCCCTAATCCAGGTCTACCCATGTGCCAAATTTCATCTAAATCCGTTCAGCCGTTTTAGCGTGAAAGCGTAACAAACAACCTCGCTTTCGCATTTATAATATTACGCTAGGATTTGTCATTCTTCCGCCAGGGTTGCGGGTTGTTCGAAAGAGTTACCGTGGCCCGGCACAGGCAACTGAAGGAACACGGGTGGGATTTAGTCAGTAGAAGTCTGACACGCCCTCCCGCTCCACCCAGAGCGGGAGAAGTTATTTGATGATTTCCCATCCACAAAAAAAAAGGATTTGTCATTCTTAGTCCCTCTTAGCATTCTCATCTCAGCTGCAATTGCCTTTCATTAAATCCTTTTGTGGTCAAAAATTCTGTTGCAGACAAGACAGCAGGTCTAACCACATTGTAAATCAGGGTTAATTACTTCTCTAGGTACAAATGCCATGAGTGCGAGCCTCCAGAATGTGGCTCCTCGTCAAACGAGGTGTGTCACGACGCGCTTTACTGCTTCAAGTCGTCGGTGCGCGCCTCCGATGGGGAGCTGAGGCATTCGAGAGGATGCTCCACGCAGCGGGATCATTATCAGTTTACCTGCAGGACTAATACGCCGCAGCAGAGGTACGTTGAGAAAACATTTTTTTGATGACAGTAATCTTTAGAAGTTTTTAAATCGTCCATTAATTTAAGGCGCTGACAAGAGCTAAAGCGCGGTCACTGTCGGACTGCATAGAAAAGAAAGAGAAGCGCGATGTCACAACGCTTGTAATTTATTGCAAAATATGAAGCAATTATCTATTTACAAAAAAAAAATGAGTTGAGTAATCGTAAATAACAAAACCAAGTTCTTCATTCAAATAAGACGTTCTTGTTATTACAAGCTTTTATTTAATTTCACCTGTTCCGGTGTATAGTAATAGTAGTAATCAAATCTTGCAAGTTAAATTTGACCCATTTCCCGGTTTCCGATTGAGCTGAAATTTTACATGCTTGTGTAAATCGGATGACAATGCAATATTATTATGACATGGAGCTGATCTGATGGTAGAGCCGGAAGGAGGCCATGTGAAATCGGTAATAAAACAAACGACGCAACCCTATCGAATTTGGGCTCGTTTGATTTGTCTTGACAAGGACTCTGTGGTGTTCCCTTGTGTTTTAAGTACAAATAATTCAAAATAATAACTTCAACTCCATTGTCTCCCCACAGCCTCCGCAAACGGCACGCAGGCCTCCACAACATAAGTTGCTGTCAAGGCGACATGTGTAACGACGGCTCCTTCCCCGACCTGCCCCCCCTCGCAGACACGGCGATCGAGCCACTGCCGACCAACGCGTGGAAGCTGTGGGCCAGCGTGGTCGCCTCCGTGGTCATAGTCAGCGCCATTGGCGCTATGGCCATATTTGTGCTCAGGAGAAGTCACAGGTACATAAACAAAACATTTCGCCAGTATCCCCTGTAATAGGGGGCTAGCCAGTAGATCCAGACTCGGGGCTGTGAAATTCCTAATACAAAAACCTAATAACACTGCCCAACCTGAGAATCGAACCCAGGATCTCATGCTCAGCAGTAGCGCTACCGACCACTAGACCAACGAGGCAGTCATAGGTAATTATCATAATTAGTAGTTATTGAGCCACTGCTGTCCATTGTGTGCAAGCTATGGGCCAGCGTGGGCGCCTCCGTGGTCGTTGTCTATTTGTGCTCAGGAGATGTCACAGGTATCTAACATAGTTTTAGATTTACAGTGTCGCCATTGGGAAACTCTTTACTACCTTACCCACACCTAGATTTTTTGTATTCATCCAGACTGGCCTGTTGGTCTAGTGGTTAGTGGCCCTGACTGCTATGCCGGAGGTCGTGGGTTCGATTCCCACCCAGGACAAATCTTTGTGTGATGAGCATGATCATTTGTTCTGTGTCTGGGTGTAATTTATCTATATATGTATGTATTTAGAAATATATAAGTATGTTTATCAGTTGTCTAGTACTCATAACACAAGCTCTGCTTAGCTTGAGGCTAGACGGCGTTGTGTGATAGTTGTGGAATATTATTATTATTATTATTGTTTTTGAGATCATACTCTGTGAAAATTAAATTGATCATAGGGGTTGTTTCCCGGAAGCTTCGCCGCGAGAGAGCGCTGTGTGTTTGTCACTTGTCAAAGTCATCTTGAAGACAAGGCGATCAATCGGCGACAAGAAAAAAAATTCTATTCTTGACAACTAAAAGTCTATTGACAGCTGAATGAAAGTAACAAACACTTAGCGCCATCTACGCGGAACTAATTTGACAGTTTTTTCCCCATTGAGTTTTCGTTCGTACTTTTTTGTAAGAAACTCGAGTCAATTCGCTATTATTGAAATATCTTTTACACTTTATCGTGTATTACAGATTGCGCGTATCGCGAGCCGCGCTACACAAGCTGGGCGCCGACTCCAACTACTTCTCGTCAAATCTGTACAGTCCACACGTCACCAGCGCATTTTACGAAGGTATGCATTTATGGGCCTGTGGCTAAGTAATAACAGTCGCTCGATCAGGGTAAGCTACGTTTGCCGGGGTTGGTCTGTGGATGGGTGACCATCTTTTCATATCAAGACCCCTCCGTGACTCGGAAAGCACGTAAAGCCGTTGATCCCGGCTGTCATTCGTGGATCTTTGACTGTCGGTACGGGTCGTCGGAATACCCAGTAACTGGGTTGTGGATTGTGTAGGTCAGATAGGCAGTAGCTCCATGTAAATTATTGGTATTTGGCTGCATCCGGTTAGATTGGAAGCCGACCTCAACCTATTTGAGAAAACACATTTATATGAAGTAACAGGATCTCATGCTCAGGAGTAGCGCTAGACACCACTAGACCTGTCACCTTCGACCTAGACTACGAGTCAAGAGCAAACCCATCTCAAATAAAAAAAATAAAAAAATACAGTACGGCCGATTTATCTTGGCAAGTCCGAACTTCGCGCAGAAGGTTGCGCAGTAACATTTTTAGGTGACATGAGGCGAGTGCGAGTGAGAGAACATGCGCGAAACTTCTTACTGCCTATGTTCGGACTTGCCAAGATATATCGGCCGTAGTGTGTAATTTATATCAATCGATCTGCCTAGCCTTTTCCCAATTATGTTGGGGTTCCAATCTAACCGGATGCAGCTGAATACCAGTATTTTACATGGAGCGACTGCCTATCTGACCTCCACAACCCAGTTACTGGGTAATACGATACCCCTTGGTAAGACTGGTTGGGCTTCTGACGACCCGTAACGATTGTCAAAGGTGCTCCAATGGCAGCCGGGACCAACGGCTTAACGTGCTTTCCGAGGCAAGGAGGAGTCTCGGCATGAAAAGATGGTCACCCATCCACAGACCAACCCCGGAAGCGTAGCTTAACCTGATGTATCGACCCGTGTGGCTGTTATTCTTATTACTTAGCCACGAACTCCTCAATGTGTAATTTATATGTAATTGCTTAACCCTAGATTACTACTCTACGTCGCAGAGGCGCCCGCGTTTTCGATATATTGCTCTCTTTTTTTATCCTTCGCGCGTATGGCATTCACGTTCAAGGTCATCTCAATCATCGCCAGCACGTGTCACAGGACGGTGGTTGCGTTACGGTAACTGTGCTAGTTTTTATGATATTACTACCCTTGGCGCTCCAAAGACGTATGAGTAGCTTGTATGTAAGTTTTGCGCTATTAATAAAATTCTTCTAAAATATTTTTTTTTCGTTACTTTGTTAGTTTTTTTTAGTTAATTACTTTAATTAACTATTTTTTAAGAGTAGTGTATACTTTAAGTTGTTTTTTTTATTATTTTTAGTGAGAAGAATGTTTAATTGCCTAAGTTCCTAAAATTTGTTCCTAAGATTTATTTGATTAAAGATTTTATAATAAAAATATATAAATATTATTAAAAATTATGTTTTTCTCTTTTTAGTAATATACACAATTATATAAAAAGTCAAAACACATCAGTCATACTTATAGGTTTTGAATAAAATCATTAGTAAATATGATGCGCCTCGCAGACGTATGAGTAGTTTCTTTGTACGTCGCAACATGAGTAGTAATGTCGGGTTAATCTATATAACATAACTTCCGAAAGACTGCACCAAATTGGATAGTTATTATTTTTTTGTTGTATTTGTAATTGTCGGGACAACTTTGTATGAAAGAAAATGTTTGAAAAGTTGCCGGGAATATTGGAAAATTCGGGAAAACTGAAAGTGCATTTTTTATGGGAATTTTATATGAATTATTTAAATTTTGACAGGACAAAGTTTGTCTTTTGTTATTGTTGTTTAGTGATTTTATTCCAAGTATATCGTCTTCACATATTGAATACCAAATATTATAAAACATTTTAAAAGAGTTACTATGGATCTTTTTGCCCATTCTTCTGCTTTTGAAAGGGGCAACTAGAATCAATTATAATTTCTTGTAAACGTTCAAAAGTGCCTTTTAATGGCCTAATTGAAATAAATTATTTGTCTCAAATTACGAAATATTATATATATAATGTACTAATATTCCCCCTTTTTTTCCCTCTCCAGGTGTAGAAGGCTCCCAGAACGGCAACTGCATCCGCGCGACAGCCGCCGGTGACTCCACACTGCGCGAGTACTTGGAGTGCTCTGTGACTAGCGGCTCCGGCTCCGGGCTGCCGCTGATGGTGCAGAGGACCCTGGCCAAGCAAGTCACGCTCACTGACTGTGTCGGGAAGGTAATCATTAGCACTGTAGAATACGCTTGCGACATTTGCTACCCATCATCTCATCATCATGACATAGGCCTCCCCCAAGCATCGCCACTTCGACCGGTTCTGTGCTTCCCGCATACAGCGGATACCTGCGACCTTCACAAGGTCATCGGTCCATCTTCTGGGAGGCCTGCCAACGCTCTACGTCTCCCGGTACGCGGTTGCCAACTCCAGAACCTTTCGGCTCCATCGGCCATCTGTTCTGCAAGCAATGTGCCCTGCCGACTGCCACTTAAGTTTGTCTCTTCATTTCTGTATCATCACATAGGAAAACTCCAAGCATAGCCCACTCCATTTCCCTATGGGTGCTTTATGGAAACAAGGCAAACAGCCAGTGGACTGCAATATACAGCAATTCAGATGTCGAATAATCTTAGGTTATAGAATCCTGCATCGCACAGTCAACATTACTGCATCGCCAAGTATTTCAGTGAAAAGGAATGCTTTTCACTGAAATACTCGTAAAGTTTTTTTCTGTTTTACAAGCTTTTATATAGTTTCAACTGTTTCTCGGTGTCTGTCTGTTTGTAATCAAATCTTGCAAGTTAAATTTGACCCACTTCCCGGCTTCCAATTGAGCTGAAATTTTACATGCATGTGTAAATCGGATGACAATGCAACATTATTGTGACATGGAGCTGATCTGATGATGGAGCCGGAAGGACGCCATGGGAACTCAGTAATAAAACGACGGAACCCTATCGAGTTTGGGCTCGTTTGATTCGTCTTGACAAGGACTCAGGTTCTAGATGACATCCAGAATAATAAAAGCTTTTGTTTTTAAATAATACACAAATGTTACTACATATTTACATAAACATTTTCCGCTCAGGGTCGTTACGGCGAGGTATGGCGCGGATCGTGGTACGCAGACAGCGTGGCCGTCAAGATATTCTTCTCGCGAGACGAGGCGAGCTGGAGGAGGGAGACTGAGATATACTCCACTGTGTTGCTGAGGCATGAGAACATACTGGCGTACATCGGCAGCGATATGACCAGCAGGGGCAGTTGTACGCAGGTATGTGAAGTGTGGGTTTCCTATGAAAGCTGTGCTGATAGATCTCTCATAGTACGACGCTAAATGACGACCGTCCAATTAGAGATCGTTTTTTGACAATATAAATTCTTTGGTCTGTCTGACAGGCCGTGGGAACCGTCGATCAGATGAGGCCTGCGGTGGGAATACTCGGCACGGGCCGCGACAGGCCTCGAAAGGCGTCGGACCGCTGCTTTAGATTGCTCCTTTACATACTTTGACATGATGATCAGTCGATGATTTTGGTGCCCGGTAAAACTAATGAGTTAATGTTGGCACCAACTTAAATGTATATAATGTGCGTGAACTATGGAACGAATAAATATAATACATAAAATTATGTAAAATATATCTTCATATAAAAAATAATCGAAGCTTTGGTGGGTTTTACACATATCCTCGTATGTCAGTCACAGATACAACTGTAAAGGATCTTTTAGTGTGACGCGGAAATCGGAACTAACGCAGCCATTTTATTTTTTTAACACAATTTCACACAGTGTTTACCAACAATGCCCCCTGTTAATGCGATTCAAGCTGAACAGATCATAGTAGCACTATTCATCATCTGCCTGGCCTTTTTTCAACTATGTTGGGGTTAGGCTTCCAGTCTAAGGAGCGGATGCAACTGAATACCAGAATTTTACATGGAGCATTGCCTATCTGACCTCCGCAATCCAATTACTGGGTAACACGATACCCCTTGGTAAGACTGGTTGTCAGACTTCGGGCTTCTGACTACCCATAACGACTCAAAGATCCACGAATGACAGCCGGGACCAACGGCTTAACTTGCTTTCCGTGGCACGAAGGGGTCTTGGTACGTAAAGATGGTCACTCATCCACGAACCAACCGCGGCACGAGTAGCTTAACACATTCACTGCTACAAAAAACCCACAAAAAACCCACAGGTGCGGCGCGCCGCATTCGAAGGAAGTACATAAATTGTATGGACACGCATATGCGACGGTAGCACTTGGTGAAGGTTCGAAAATCGCACATACGTGTCGGCCGCACAGAACGTGTTAACCTGATCGATCGACCCGTGCAGCTGTTCTTACTTAGCCATTATATTCAAATGTAATATTTTGTCCACAGCTCTGGCTGATCACCCACTTCCATCCGCTGGGCTCGCTGTACGAGCATCTGAACAGAACCACGCTGACGCGGCACCAGATGATGGCCATCTGTCTATCGGCTATCAATGGCCTGCTGCATCTACATACGGAGATACATGGCACACAGGTTGGTACTGTCTCAGGGGAAAATCGGACTCTGCTAAACCTATACTAATAATAAAGCTGGGAACCACCAGTCGGAATTGAAAAATGGAGGGACAGCCAGGGACAGGCTGGATCGGATTACTTAGTCACCGTGAACACCCCGTTATCATTTATTTGCCTTTAATTATAACTCAACTATAACAGGGCCGAAACCTTCCAAAGAATTATGGAAATCCATCAAGTATTTATAAGAGAGATTTTCATACTGTTTTGAGTGTTGCATGAACAATCAAATAGGTTATCTTAATATGTGTGATTATAGAGGGGTAACTTTATGGTTTGTAGATGAGAAACATGTGATCTAATGGTTAGATCTGACAATAGTAATAAGATAACCTATTTAGTTGATGTTACATTTTTTTCACCTTTTTTTGCATTTAGATGTCGCATGAACAATATCGAAATAGTATGACTAACCAAATACACAGACAAACAAATCTGTGTATTTGGTTAGTCTCTTTTAAATACTTGATGGATTTCTATAATACTTGGGAAAATTTGTGTTTGCAACCGTGAAAAGCCAGGGTGAGTTGATTGTTTAACTCCTTTATTTACGGCATAAGAATGTCCCTCGCCCCTGTTATAGTTGAGTTATAAAGACAAATAAATGATAATGGGGTGTTCACGGTGACTAAGTAATCTGATCCAGCCTGTTCCTGGCTGTCCTCCTCCAGCGACGCCCTGAGCCGAGGTCTGTACCCCACAGGGGGTGCCCTTAGCGTGTAGTCGCTTAGTTTATGTGTTATGCTCTGGCTGGATCCCTTATTCATAAAGCATCCACAGGATAGCCTGGTAAAGTAGCTGACAGTCTCGATTAATTAAAAAAGTGACTAGGTAAATATGATCCAGTGATTATATTACTGTGGCAGTTATTTACAATTGGGTGTTCTGTTGAACAGTTACAGGCTTAACACGTTCTGTGCGGCCAACGCGCATGCGCGATTTTCGAACGTTCACCATGTGCTGGCGGCGCTTATGCGCGTCCATACAATTTATATAACTTCCTTCGAATGCGGTGCGCCGCACCTGTGGGTTTTTTGTGCATCTCTATTGTTCTTGGCGTAATTGTTTTATGACTCATAAAACTGGAAAATTTTCAAACACACATAAGCGTCTCGCCGCACTTGGGACAAGTTTGTAACGCCGCACTGGGTAGAGTTTCTTCAACCGCGTATGCGCGCTCATAGCACCACACGAAGTATTTTTTGGGCGCGCATGAGCGTTTGCCGCACAGGGTTTAGTGTATCATAAAGCAGCACTTGGAGCAAATTCGCCAAATAATTCAGCAGTTAATGTGTTAAATCATAATGGTGTATCTGTGTTTTTCCCAGGGCAAGCCCGCCATAGCCCACCGCGACATCAAGACCAAGAACATCCTCGTGAAGGTTAACGGCGAGTGTTGCATCGCGGACCTCGGGCTCGCTGTGAGCCGCCAACACGTCGCCGCCGGGCTGCAGCACAACCCGCGCCAGGGCACCAAGCGGTACATGACGCCCGAGATGTTGGACCAGAGGTAATACTAGACTACTAAACAACTACAATTTTATCTGATATAGTTCGCATCGTAGTAGTTCGCTTTGCAGCTCTGAAGTTCGCGCAAATGACTGCGCAGTAGTCAATATCTATACTAAAACAGCAGCGCGCCATGCCGTGCGCATCGGAAAGCCTAGTTTCAGAGCGGCAAAGTTATTTGACGCGAACTAGACACAGAAGAGAGAGAGAGTAGCAGAAGTTCGTCATGGCTTTACAAACTGCTGGGCCCTCGATTTCAGGATACGCAAAAGAGATGCTATCTCAGAATAATATACTTAGGAGCACATCCGTATGACGATCGTAAAATGTTGCCGTTAAAACTCTGTGAAAGTTATGGACCATTCCAACCATTTGCTGTTTCCCAAAATACCAAGCTCATGCTATGCTTAGTTTGTGAATTAGTAACAGTACCTTTTGTGCAATACTTTAATACAATTTTTAAGTTAAACTACTATAAGACGAATGTATTAATGGCGACAGTAAAGAAATTTCTATTTTATTTATTTTGCATTTTCTCGTCTATGGTTGCCTGTCAATAAATAAGGGAACTTCATAGGCGTGTATTTGTCAAAAGTAAAATAAATGGTCGGAATGAGTATAGATAGGAAAGGAAAGGCTGTACAGACGCCAGCACATCAAGCTACTACAATCTGTCAAATTTCTTTAATAGATTTTCAACTTTATTGCTGAAGCGTTAGGTTCAAGGTTGATTGAGAAAATTTTACAGTTTCGGGTAGCTTGACCTGCTGGCGTCTGTACATCCTTTCAAACTAGAAAAGCAACACGACGGTGAAGTGCATTGGCACTTCACCGTAAAAAAGTGAATTTCTCGAAAAATGTCAGAGGAGGTATTGGCACTTCACCGTCGAACAGTATTTAGTTATATCTCGCGATTTCGTCATATGAATTCATTTTAGGGCTAGTTTTTTTAAGTTGTCTGATTAACTTTTAGTTCTTTTGAAACTTAATTTGAGAAAAAAATTACATGTTTTCTACACAATAAAATTGAATCAATATTTGACAGATAGTCTCTCATATTCAAACTGGTTTTACGGAAAATAAGACAACAATAGCATGCTTTTTAGATATAGATAATGCTTATAATAACGTAGATATAATTTCATTAATGCAAACAATGGACCGAATTGGGGTAGGATCTAAAATATGTCAATATTTATGGTATTTTTTAAAAGAAAGAAAGTTGAAGGTTTTAATAGACAATGTTTACGTGTGTCGAACTACCGGCCGCGGATTAGCCCAAGGTGACCCTTTGTCCCCATTGCTTTTTAACATAGTAACTTCAAGTATATGTGCAAGTATTGTGAGCAGCACAGTTTTGATATCGCAATACGCGGATGATTTTGTTCTTTATTCAGTAAGTAAGAACATACAAGAAAGTGTTAATCTTGTACAAAATTCTTTAAATAATTTTGTTAAATTACTTGCAAACATAGGCTTAGAAATTTCATCTTCAAAGAGTAAAGTATGTATTTTTAAGAGAGGGTATAATAGAGAATGTATTAATCTGTTAATAAATGAAACATCGCTTGAAGTAGTAGATAATATTAAGTACTTAGGGCTGTGGCTAGACCGCTCGCTAAGGTGGAAAAAACATATTGGGGAACTAGCCGGAAAATGTTTAAAAGCTTTGAGAATCTTTCAAGTTCTTGCTGGGTCTGGCTGGGGCGTACATCCTTATTACTTGAGGCTATTATATATTTCTATTATTCGTTCGAGACTGGACTATGGCAGCTTTTTATATGATAATGCGTACAAGAGCAACTTAGTCAAATTGGACAGAATACAAAATCAGTGTATGCGCGTTATTGGTGGTTTTGTAAGGACTACTGCAATACACGTGATGGAGTGTGAGCTTCACCTTCAACCTTTACGTGTACGTAGGTACTTTTTAGCCGGCAAATATTGGTTGAAGGTGAATTCATTCCGGGGCAGCAAAATATTCATCTTGATAAACAGTCTTGCCGAGTCATGTCAGAGGTTATATTGGAGACGTAAAAAAAAACCACTATTAGTGACGATACATGAGTTTCTTATTGACTACCCTATACTTTCATCGCAGCAATTGGAAAGATTTTCTTTGAATACATGGGTGAGCAGTGTGGACCTATCCAATGTAGTAAAACCGTGTATGGATGTCATAGACAAACCGAAACATCAGTACAGTTGTAGCAACATACATGAAATTTGTGATCAATATCTAAATGCTAATTATTTACATTTTTACACAATCTATACTGATGGGTCACAGGAAGGTAACGAGTCGGGATGGGCTGTTTTTGATCCGCAAACGAAGGCATCTATAAAGTTTAGATCATGTGCTAAAATTTCAATAATGCACGTTGAACTACTAGCGATCTCTGAAGCTATTTCATACATTGAGTCATTCGAATCAGGTAACTATTTAATACTGACTGATTCTAGGAGCGCTCTGCAACACTTGGCTCGATGCACCTCGAATTGTCGAGGTACACCGATAGCCTATAAAATTTTAGACTCCATTGACAAGGTCCAAGGCAAGAGAATTGTTCTTCAATGGGTACCATCCCATATTGGCTTGTATGGAAATGAGGAAGTGGATCGTTTAGCAAAAGAGGCTACCACAGATGGAATACCTGTTGAATGTTTTCCCCTATATAGTGACCTCTTGTATCGAGTTCGCAACCAGTGTTTAGAATTATGGAAAGAATACTTTGATGAGAGGTCACTAAGTAAGGGAATTTGGTATAGAACCATTCAACATAGCCTTTCCCGCCTTCCTTGGTTTGTGGGTACAGATATGCATCGAGGTGAGATTGTGACTGCTTTCAGACTACGTTCCGGACATATTCCGTTGAATAGCTTCGCCTTTTTAATGAAAAAGAGTGATTCGCCCAATTGTTCTGAGTGTGATAAAGTAGAGGATACCACTCATATTTTAGCGGAATGTGTCCGGAACGAGGTTGAGAGGAGAAACTATTTCATAGAAAACAGTTATAATTATATTAATGTTGGCATGTATAATAGTATCTTGGCTGCTCCTTTGTCTAGGACAGCTAAAAAATTATACAACATTGTACATCTAGGTATTAAGCGTAGATAGACTAAGAATGTCCCTATGAGGGTGACATGGTCATACTGATCAAACCCTCTATAAACTAATAAAGAATTAAAAAAAAAAAAAAAAATATTTGACAGATGAGACGTGAATTTTATTCCTCGCATAAAAGATATTGGTTGATAAAAATCAGCCCTAAGCGGTTAATTTCCTGAAACTTCTTTTAATCTTCAATTAATTTTAAGTTACAACTTTTTATTTATCACCCAATTAATCCACAATTTCTCTCCTCAGCATAAACGTGGAATGCTTCGAATCGTTCCTCAAATGTGACGTATACGCGTGGGGACTCGTCCTATGGGAGGTGTGTCGGCGTGTGTCGCCGTCTGCGCGAGAGTACCGGCCGCCGTTCTTCGAGCTCGCGGGACAGGATCCCAGCTTCGACGATATGAGGAAGATCGTTTGTGTGGACGCTGCGAGACCAGAGCCGCCTGATGATCCGCATCCGGTATGTAGATTGAATATATTAAAGTTCTTGATTTTTAATAACACCCTCAGTGCCAAGCCCCTCCATTTTAGTAAAAAAAAAAAAAAAGTTGCAAACGACTTTTTAAAATGGTCTACACAAGTCGAAACTAACTAGAGGGCTGTGTATCTGAAATGATACACAAGTTTTGAGACAGTGTGTGCAATATCGATACACATGGCGCTGAGGGTGTTGAATCTAGTAGGGAAACTGATGAAGTTAGTAAGCGTTGATCGTTTGATGACGAAAGTCTGACCAGTGCGTGTTGCCAGTGATGACCTACGGCACTGAAACGTGGTCGCGCATAATGGGCCTTATTAGAAGGCTAAAAGTCACCCAAAGGGCTATTCTTGGAGTTTCCCTACGTGATCGAATCAGAAATGAAGAGATCCGCAGGAGAACCAAGGTAACCGACATAGCCCGAAGAATTTCCAAACATCAGTGTCAGTGGGCAGAGCACATTGCTCGCAGAACGGATGGTCAATAGAGCTGTAAGGTTATGGAGTGGCGACCGTGTACGGGAAGATGTAGCGTTGGGAGGCCTTCCACAAGGCGGACCGATGACCTTGTGAAGGCCGCAGGAACCCGCTGGATGCGGGAAGCACAGAACCGGTCGAAGTGGCCGAGCTTGGGGGAGACCTATGTCCAGCTGTAGACGTAGTTCGGCTGAAATGATAATGATGATGATCACGTGATGATGCACGCATGATCAACAGAACATGTATAAAGATCGTGTCAGTATATCTGGAGTATTGTCCAATGAGCATAATTATGACTATCGAGCGTTTGTAATACTTAATCAGTGGTTGTATTAGTTTTGTATCAAACGTGGTCAGACGTAAGCCTTAACACATTAACTGCGCGAAATTTATGCAAACGCTTCTTTATGCTACACTAATCCTGTGTGGCAAAAGCTCGGGTGCGTGCAAAAAATATCTTGGGTGTAGACACCGATGTTTTCGAAACAATAGAGATGCACAACGAACGCACAGGTGCGGCGCGCCGCACTCCAAGAAAGTTATGTAAATTGTATGGACGCGCATACGCGCCGTCAAGCACCTGGTGAACGTCCGAAAACGCGCATGCGCATCTGCCGCGCCTAATGAATTAACATTCTATCGATCGGAATCTGAATAATATTGAAGCAAATTGCTAAGCCATTGCTTCATTCTGCACTTGCTGGCTAAAACCCCTCTGACTCTAGCAATTCGCACCATCAATTATATTCAGGTCGAAATTGATATATTTACATTTTACATGTCACTGGAGTGAATTCGCAAAAGTACTATTGTTTACACTATGTTATAAAATCAATAGTCATTTATTCAAACTAGGCTGAGAATCAACACTTTTCGAACGTCAAAATTGCATAAGGCAGTCCGACAAAACGCCCGCCCTTCACCTCTTCCTAGTGCTTTAGCTGGGGAGAAGAAGTGGCGCAACAAACTCCCCAGCAGCACAGCTGAAGATTTAATTGTATACAGCACTGCGCAAAATAATTTAAGTATTACGCAACAAAACATGAAATTAAATTAAATTCATTGCCATAAGTCAGCTAGCACACGCCAATATACCAACAAAAAGAAGAAAAAAAATCGAAAACTATACTCAAGCAGAAATAAAAATACAAAACTAAAAACAGAACGGAACTTTATACCTAAATAAAAACCTCCAGGCATATAGGGCGTCCCCACTTACATATAGCCATATAATATATGTAGCAGTAACAATGATATTTATGATTTTGAAATGTATTTTGTGCTTTAATTTTGTGTGTGTGACTTGGCTATTGCATTAGGTTAAGACATCGCTGGTTTGCGAGAACAGCGACGCAACTAAAAATTATGGATTTTAGAGAATGGCATTTTGAAATTTCTTTATAAATGCTTTGCATATCGCAAAATGTAAATGATTTATTGAGGGTTTGACTTTACTGATTAAAGAAAAAAATATCGTATTTGGCGTCTCTGTTTACGATAAAATATCAAAGATTTATGATCGTTTGGCATACAGTATTCAATTTGACAGAGTTTTGAATTACGTCGATATTCTCGCAAACCAGCGACATGTAATGATAGTTCAAGGCATTTAAATAAATAAATAAATATGTTCGAAAAGTTTGCCTTCTAACACCGTAAATATTGCAATGAATATTGTTGAACTGTCAAAATGAAACCGATTCCGATTCATAGTGTGTTACGCAATTAGGGTGCTGTTATAAAAAAAAAATCTTGAAAGCATTTAAAAACGATCATATAGATGAAAGTATAATTACATCATTGTCGTTTCAATACGCCCAGAATTCTCTGGTTTGATTGTGTTGTTTGCATCTTTTCTGCCATTCGCCATTCCTGATTAACCTGTTTTGAAAGTTACGGTGGAATTAAAGACACAGGAAACGTTTTAATTCAGTCTTTCGATTGCAAAATTGGAAATCTTGAAATAATTACTTTGTTTTTATATTGCTCGTGTGTATAATTAACGTAAATGCTTGTTTCTCCCCCAGACAATGGTAGGCATGGCGAACCTAATGCGTGAATGCTGGCACCAGAACCCTTCGGTCCGTCTGCCGGCGCTACGCATCAAGAAGACACTCCTCAAACTGGCCTGTAATGACAATAGCATACGACTCAATGATGACAACGAAGTGTCCGTCTAACACACATCCAGCAGGAAAGATAGTTCTATAAACAAGCCGCGTGTCCGATGGGTTCCCATCAGCACAAATCACGAACTTCCATACATATTTTCATGCCCTATTTAACCCCTATAGGGGATGAATTAAAAAAATCTCCTCAGTGCTCATATTCGTTGTATAAGGAACTCTTGTGCAAAATTTCACGCTTCTTTACCCAGTGGTCTGTCAGTGAGTGAATTAAAAAAAAAAAATTACGTTTGCCGCGGTTGGTCCGTGGATAGGTGACCATCTTTACATACCAAGATCCCTCAGTGCCTCGGAAAGCACGTTCACGTTCGTGGATCTTTAAACAGTCGTTATGGAAGCCCGACAACCATTCTTACCAAGGGTATACCCACTAACTGGGTTGTGGAGGTCGCTCCATGTAAAATACTGGTATTCACCGGCATCCGGGTGGACTGGAAGTTGACCCCCCAGCAAAGTTGAGAAAAGGCTAGGCAGATGATTAGGTAGATAAAAAGAAAAGTCCCGACTCACTCACTGACTTATCAACGCCCAGTACAAACTCTTGGACCTAGAAAGCTGAATTTTTGCACAGAGATTCCCTTTATGATGTAGACAGGGAATAAGGAAGGATTTTTCGAAGTTCCCACGGGATAGATAGGGCGGATGAAGTCGCTGGCAAAGTGCTAATCCTACTAATATTATAAATGTGAAAATTTGTGAAGACGTTTGTTACTCAATCACGCCAGAACGACTGAACGGATCTGGATGAAATTTAGCACAGAGATAGATTATAGTCTGGAATAGCACATAGGATACTTTTTATCACGGAAAAATGTACGGTTTCCGTGGGATAATTGACAATATCCACGCGGGCGAAGCCGCTGGCAAAAGCTAGTCTTCAATAAATATGGAAGAAATTGTCGAGAAATCGCAGTCGAAAACTGGAGGAGAAAACGTAAAAACAAGTTATTTTCTGAATGTAACTGAGAAGTTCTCAATGACCCATGAATATGAACAACTTTCATTATGGGACCAACCTTGAAATCACGAAAAAAAACTGCTGTTTCATACATTTTGGTCGAGTAGGTATTGAATTTTTGTTTGAAACAACTGCTTTTTTTTTCGTGATCTCAAATTTGGCCCCGTAGTGGAAGTTGTTCATATTCATAGGTCGAACATCCTGTGAAAACAGCAATATTTTTAAATGTACTGAACTGAAAGGATCATTCTCATGAAGGTTATTGTTGAGGACATACATAATATAAAGTACTATAGAATTTAGTACAGCAGTTCCGGAGTTATCAACAATCCGACAGTTTTACACATGGTTGCCGTAAAACCAGGTTATACTATATAGCTTTATTTTGAAGTGAAACATTTAATTGCTTATTATTTATAGCGTAGGTATCGTTATTGAGACTATTGTGCCTTAGCGGGCAGTCAACGTATAGAGTACTGAACTTAGTGTTTGTTAGGTGGGACTTGGTATTCTATGAGATAACTTGGATTTCATTACAAAACTTATTTATAAACTTGCACTTTTCTAGATAGACAGATACTATGGAACGAGACGTACTATTATTTTTATCAATAATAAAAACTCGATCATCATCTGTCTAGCAGGGGTTTCCAAAGTGTGCGCCGCGGCGCCCTGGTGCGCTGTACAGAGTACAGAGGGGTGCCGTGAGGTGTTCTTGTTTACCTTTCTCCGGAAACTACAAAATGTGGCTATCTATCTAGTATTGTTGCTCCCTATTTCGACCAGCTAGGGCGCTGAGACTAAATACTAATCGTGTAAGTGCGCTGCGAACTGAAAAAGTTTGGGAACCCCAGGTCTAGCCTTTTCCCAACTATGTTGGGGTCGGCTTCCAGTCTAATCAGATGCAGCTGAAAACTAGTATTTCACATTCAGCTACCTATCTGACCTCCACAACCCAGTTACTGGGTAATTCGATAAAAAATAAAAACAGTAAATGCTGCTAATAATATTGTTAAAGTCTGATTTTTAGTTTGTTAGACCAAAATGAAAATCAGAGTATAGTTGATTTTTTTAAATGTAAAGTTGCTATAATGGTGGCCGACTTACGAATATTTACAGCTTATAGATTGTATGCTCACGTTTAAAAAAAACTAGGCTAGCTAATCACAGTTCATTCTAATACTTAATTTTAAGGATATTTTTATCGCTGCTTTGCATGAATACCAGCACAAACCAAAATTTTGAAATTACTGGTTTATAACACAGCCTTATAGTCTAATATAATAGTCCTTATTTCATGGAAGTAAGACTCACATTGATAACGGCAAAACCGCCGATTATGCCGTTATGAAATGAAAGACTTGTAAATTGCAAAAAACGTAAGGAAATTTGAATTTCGCGGGCTACCCTGACGCTTTCGCCTTAATATAAAATACATTATTACGTTCTTCATTCGTTTCACTCATTCGTTCATCATTCAGCCACAGCTAAAGCAAATATAGAAGCTTTGACACTTGACAGGTGCCCGGACCTGACGTCTCAGTGCTGCCACCTAGTGAACGTCATTTCAGAAAACCCTCATTGAGTTGAAAGCCTCCAAATTCTCTGTATTATACCAAGTCCCTATTAGTGACTTAAACATGAAGTGCCGAATAGTATTTGTAATTAGATGTAAATGTAAAAATATAACATAGTGTAAATATTACTATCATTTTATAAGTTTTATTAAAATTATTATAGTGCTGCGGATTTTGATGATGTTTGTGCGAATCGCGAAAATGATTAGCTCGGTGATGTTTTCGTAGCTAAATGTTTCATAAAAACTATGATTACTCTGGCCTACTATATTAAAATTATACTTTAGGTAATTACATAATTATACAGGGTTATTGGTAAAACACCAACAACCTCTTAAGGGGTTATTGTACTCATCATTATGAACAACTTTTACTATGGAACAAAATCTGAAATCGCAAAAAAAAAATCAGCTATTCAGTACATTTTGAAGAATTATGCGAACATAAATGTACTGAACAGCTGTTTTTTTTTTTCGCAATTTCAGGTTTGGTACCATATGTTGGTGTTTTACCAATAACCCTGTATTTGACGTGAAAACTTTTCGCTCGGTGTATTGGTGGTAAGTTCAAGATTTCTGACCGACAAAAATATGTAAGATTTCAACCGCTAATAACTACGAGGCTTTTAATGCTAGAGTAGTGGTTGAGGATTCAAAAGATAGGTCATATTTATAACAATTTTACGGCCGGATATAATGTGTGTATGGCGTCACATTGAAAGTGCACGCGCATGCGCGCGACCCTCTACTTTTCACCATGTGCAAAAATTTGTTTAGCTAGATCAGTTCCGTACAAGGCGTGAATAAGTTGATAAGTCGACTTGCACGAAATTTTGAATTGTATAAAAATGGCATCTGGTTTCTAATTCATATTAACATACACAAGTGCAGTTTGCCGAGAATTATGAACTTATCGACTTACTCATTTTTATTCACCATATAAATTAGGCATTCCATGCCATTTTTATACAATTAAAAATTACTTGCAAGTCGACTTATCAACTTATTCACGCCTTGTACGGAGTTATTCTGGTGTCTTTGTCAAGAGTTGACAAAGCACTACCAGGACCTAAAGAGAAACAACAAAAATATTGGCTATTTTGACCAGGGTTAAAAAGTTGACAAGATCAAAATAATGTCGGATGTCGTCTCATCAGCCATAAATCTGCTCAGAAATGAAAAAAAAAAACCCAATCGAAGAAAGCTTGCATCAAAAGAAATACAATGAGCCTAAAAAGTCTAGTACCGAGCAAATACAATAGCTATGGCAGTTTCAAACCGTAAGAAAATCTGCTGCAAATAGCAAACAAGGATGCTCAGAACTAAAAAAAAAATATAATCGGTGAAAGCTTACGTTATACGAAATGCAATGAGCCTTGGTTACGGCAGTATCGGAAACCGTAGTAAAATTTCAATCTGTTTTCACGAAAACAAACGGCGCGGTCTGGAACTGTGCCTACTAATTATTATTATTATTATTTTCTACACGATCATAGTAAAAGTGTGAGCAAAACCCGAATGGGAACTGAAGATCGCATTTGAACTATTTTTTTTCTTCTGAATTTGTACTTTAAGCAAGTACTCTACGACATGACCTTGCCGCAGGAGATCTACAGGATCAATTTAAATTAGCTAGCGAAACTCCACAGATCTGATGGGTATCGATATCTAAACATGACTATGACAAAAATGCTTTCATGTTTTTTTGAGGTCAACGACCGCTGGTTATTTACTTGAAGTAGCTTTAGAAAATCGTTACTCTTGGTTTTTTATCGTGTTTAAAAGTCGATACCTATCACATCTGTGAAGTTAACACAAACATGAACTGGTAAATCAAGTAATCTACACTGACTGCGGTCGTTGACCCCCAAAATTCATCTTTTTTTGTTTCATAATGTTTAGTTCTATCGACTGCCATCACGTCTGTGGAGTTTCGCTAGCCAATTTAATTTGACCCTGTTAAAAAAATCTATCCTAAAATTATTAATAAATGTTATCAAAATCCACAGCAGTCTTTATTTCATGCTAAGTTTTGTATAAGCAAGAACATTTGAGTTGCCATATCGCATGTATTGAAGCACCGATTTATTAGCATTTGTCGTTATAAGTTACCGCTAAGACAAGTTTCCAATATTATTGTTAATATCGCTTTTAGTTTAGTCACAAAATTTATTTGGCTTGGAAATGTTGTTCGAGTATATCAGTTTATTTGTTGTTCGATATCAAAAAGTAATATAAGTACTTAATATACGTAAATGAGAAAAAAAAATGAAAATTTTGTTACAATTAAATTAATAATTTTTATAATTCGTAAGTCGATGGTTCAAACCCAGGCAGGCGCTTTATTTTATGTAAATTATTTCATCAGCACTGCTCTCAAAACGGCGAAGAAAAGCATGGTGTGGAAACCAGCATGTCCTAGAACCAAAGATTCGAAGACATGTGACATCTACCAACCCGCACTGGGCCCGCGTGAGGGATTACAGCCCACTCCCTCTCACTGAGAGGATGTCTGTGTCCCAGCTGTGGAAATACATACAGAAGTACGAATGAAATTGGTACAATAAATGTTTGATATAGTGATTTCCGCTTTAATAATGATTAATAACATTTTAAATGTAGGTAATATTTGAACGACATTGACAAGCTCCAAAAGCTTTATCGAAAGAAAAATTATAAGAATCTCTGTTTATATTAGGTATGAGAAAGTAATAAAAATTAACAATAATTCACTCGTTGATACTACACTGTAATTTAATAACAAAGTTAGTTTAAGTTTGTACCGTTATTTGATAAGAATGGACTGACAAATGCGGGTGACGCCGCCGCAAAACATGTGTGAATATGACCGTGATATCGGCCACCTATGAATAAAGATCCATGACGCGACCGATGGGATGCGTACGTTTTCCTCAGCGTACGTGGGACGTATTCCCATGTTCAGTGACTGAATCTAGATAAATGTGCATGTTATCGCTCCATACTTATCACTCAATGGTTTGTGTGTATAAGAGTTACAGGCATTTAATTCCGTTCCTTTACATACAATAATACTCAAAAAGACAATAATAATCGAGACCCTTATTCTGGAAAAATGCTCGAACGTGAATCTCGATTCATCCGATGCCGGTCTATTTCTTAAAAATCTGTCCGTGAAAACTTAGGTAAAGTGAGCTATCGTGTCAATCTCTAGCATCAGGCGGAACGACAGCTCGCCAGAGTATTCACTGTGAGATTTTAATAGAATAGAACGTCACATTTCATACGTATACTAATACTCAAAATAAATATAGTTTTTTTAAATCGAGTTTTATGCTTGAGTAGCGTTTCAGAATACGGAGCTATGTATTAGAGCTAAAAGATACTTGATTTGGGGGCCACGTGGGGATATGTCGTTGTGAAAAATGATGGCTCTAATACCTACTTCGTTTGATTTTGCTTGTAGTGCAGTACAAATGGAAATACATTACAAGAATACATTTGTAAATGTACTCTTGGATTTAGATAGAATCGACAAGAGATCAACAGCCATGTTTGAGACACAATGTAACCGGCCTCTGAGGCCGATCGACAGTTGAGGAGTTTATTAGCTGAAATAATATGGGTGCAAAAATGTCTAGATTTTGTACAATTTTAATTCTTGTAAGGTTCTGCGTCCACATATTTATGTGTATTACGATATACTGCACTGCAATCTTCGAAAATTGACTGTATCTGTACCCTATCACATAAATGATGAAACCAAATTTTTACAAAAATAAAAATAATTGGACAGAAACAGTAAATTTTTGTTACAGGTCTTCTTCAGTTACACAAAAACGTTGAATATAATACCATTAGAGAGTTCTGTATGACTTTTGTGTTCAGTTATTGTAAATATCTAGTGTTAGTGTAAGTAAGCCTTATATTATAATAATTATAATAGACGCGACGCGTCACAGTTACGAAGAGAAATAAATATTTGTCTATTATTCGCTTGGTTTTATTGTAGTTAACCATACCAACTAAATAGAATGATCTTCACACTAGCCGGGATCAAAAATCGGGAAATTCTTAGGTACCTAATTACTTATTATTTGTATTTTGTGACCACGGCAAAAGGCAAACAAAAGTCGATGTTACCATTCTTGCATCTACTATGACGACACAGATGGCGCTACAAGTTCAAATTTGCGTGACTACTTATTTTTATGTACCACATACGACACATAGATGGCGTTACTAGTTCAAGCTAAGCACTGAGTCAGGCTAGGTTCAAGAAAGCAGGAGGTCTTCATGTATAAAATTTACCACACTACAGCCATATCTCATATTGTGGTGTAGATGCTATTTCGGCCGATACACAGAAGGGAACGCATGCAATGGACTTTTCTGAGACATATGACTAATGGAAAAGGCACGCGCAGTAAGACGGTAAAGTTCACCAGAGACAGCAGACATTTGACTATTTTAATACCAAATGTTTATTTTTGCAGACAAAAAAGGACAACCTACGGTTGACTAATGCGGTCACAAGATGCCTGTGACTCATCGGAGATTCTGGCGGTCCCGACTTCTTACAATATTACTTACCTTTATGAAGATCCAGCTGCGCCTGTTAACTTGTCATTTGTAATCGCTTTGTACGATACTCATACCTACTGAGGGGCACGCAATGAATCGGGGATGTATTCATCATCATCGTCATTCTCCTGCCCTTGTCCCAATTTATTTGGGGTCGGCGTAATGTCTTTTCTTCCATACTTCTTTATTAGTCGTCATCTCGGTAGTCACTCCCTTTCTGGCCATGTCATCTTTCACACAGTCCATCCATCGTTACTTTGGTATTCCCCTACTCGTATAGCCATCCACATTCATACTCAAAACTTTCCTGACGACATTATTCCTCCGCATCACAAAAAAACCGATTTCCATACAACCTAGTGAGGGACACGCTCTGAATCAGGGAGGTATTTATTTTTGTGCCATTTTTTCTTCTAGTAGGGGTGGGTGTAACTTAAGACCTTGAATTAAATAGAGCTGATTCTGAATTTTTGAGCCTTAGATTACTTTAATGGTTTCGGGTGGAGGTGAATTACTCCTTTTGTGTTTACCCACTCATTTAGGCAAAAATTAGGTAATGAAACATCAAATTAATTTAAAACATTTATTATAAATTAATATAATAAAATAAAAAGCATACAAGACAATAACTTATGCTAAGAAATGCACTAGTTGGTACGTTTCTTATAGTTTTCACTTAATCTAATTAGAATTCAATTAAAACAGACTTCGAATAATACTATGTTTTGATAAAATTTATTATTATTTATTCATAATTATTGCACGTGATGCGTCAATGCCGTTGACGGGTCAGTGCGATGGATGTAGAATTCGGAAAACGTTCGTTGGTCCTCAAGGACACTTTGGTAATAAATGCACGCGACTTAGCCTCTACTTACGTTTGAAAAACATATAAAAAGTGGTATAAAACTGGTCCGGCGAGGGTTTGAGGCCCCTTACAATATATCTGTAACTTACAATCTACCACGACACAGGAATAGGGCACACTTTTACCAATTTATAGGAAAATATATTGCAAAAATACGATCTAATTATCTGTGTGGTGGTAGGCTTACAGTACATTATACTAAGACTTAGTGAGTGTCGCCAGCACGCGGCTAGTCGTGGTGCTCATCCTGCGCCAGCTCCTCCATGTCCTCCTGGTCGAACTCCGTGTCGTCCTCCGCCGTCGCCTCCTGGTACTGCTGGTACTCGGACACCAAGTCATTCACGTTGCTCTCCGCTTCATTGAACTCCATCTCGTCCATGCCCTCACCAGTATACCAATGCAAGAAAGCTTTACGCCTGAACATAGCTGTGAACTGCTCCGATATTCTCTTGAACAGCTCCTGGATAGCTGTCGTATTGCCAATAAACGTGGACGACATCTTCAGGCCCTTGGGTGGGATGTCGCACACGGCAGTCTTCACATTGTTCGGGATCCATTCCACGAAGAAGCTGCTGTTCTTGTTCTGAATCGAGAGCATCTGCTCGTCCACCTCCTTCATGGACATGCGTCCACGGAAGATGGCGGCCACGGTCAGGTAGCGGCCGTGGCGCGGGTCGCATGCCGCCATCATGTTCTTAGCGTCGAACATCTGCTGTGTGAGCTCGGGCACGGTGAGGGCGCGGTATTGCTGGCTGCCGCGAGATGTCAGGGGAGCGAAGCCAGGCATGAAGAAGTGGAGACGTGGGAACGGCACCATGTTGACGGCCAGCTTGCGGAGATCCGCATTCAGCTGGCCAGGGAACCGCAGACACGTCGTCACGCCGGACATGGTGAGCGACACTAGGTGGTTGAGGTCGCCGTACGTGGGGTTGGGCACTTTGAGGGTTCTGTAGCAAATGTCGTAGAGAGCTTCGTTGTCTATGCAGTAGGTTTCATCTGTGTTTTCGACTAGTTGATGAATAGAGAGCACTGCGTTGTAGGGCTCCACCACGGTGTCCGACACCTTGGGCGAGGGCACCACGGAGTATGTGTTCATGATCCTGTCGGGGTACTCCTCGCGGATCTTGGAGATGAGCAGCGTGCCCATGCCGGAGCCGGTGCCGCCGCCGAGCGAGTGTGTGAGCTGGAAGCCCTGCAGACAGTCGCAGTTCTCGCACTCCTTGCGCACTACATCGAGTACTGCGTCGACGAGTTCTGCGCCCTCGGTGTAGTGCCCCTTGGCCCAGTTGTTGCCGGCGCCGGACTGTCCGAATACGAAGTTGTCCGGCCGGAAGAGCTGGCCGTATGCGCTGGAGCGGACTGCGTCCATTGTGCCTGGCTCGAGGTCGAGGAGGATGGCGCGGGGGACGTACTTGCCCCCGTTCTCCGCCGTCGCAACTGTGGACAAAATAGAAACAAACATTAGCCATTTTATTTGAGTTCTTTATATTTTCCATGTCATTGAGTTCATGAAAAGGTGTCGAAACAGAAAATGCATTGTTAATTCAAGTATTGAAACTGAATTGGAAGGCAAATTGACACGTTCTTATCATGATCGATCTGAGATCAGTTTTTCTAGCCTGTACTGACAATGGCAGCCATAAAGCCGGATATTAGTCGAGGCCAGTTCTTTCACTACTAGTGCTTGTATGATCGATTTTAGCTAGACTGATTTATATATTTTTTTACTATTCGGAATCGCCTTTTCCTCTCAATTTTCAGACAAAACTGCCATCTTTATCAATCCTACTTGATAGGTATAAGTACTAACTTGAAATGCACTTGTAAGCAAAATCGTAAGTTAGACAATGAACGGTCACAGTCAGCGGCTCCGAGCGAGGTCGTTCACACCAGTTTATCTTACACTTGAACTTAAACATTACAAAGAGAACTTTGTACTGGATATTGAAATTGTTTCTAGGTAATAAATGAGAGGTAAAGTTTGAATAGTAGGTACAGGCAGTTTAACGGTTGGTTTTGTTGAGATAATTTAATCAGTGCGACTGGTGATCTGTTTGTTTTGTGTAAGAATATTTTATTGGGCTTATCTTTAATTTTAGGTTAAACAGATGGCTTGGACAAATGGGAAATGGAAGGGGGTCAAATCGACGCACGAAAGCAATCTCGTAGCTCGAAAAGTGGAACTTTACACCAGAGCCAACAAACTATTTCGAAAATTCATAATTCGTAAACTAGCTGAATCGGAGAGGTAATTTTTTTGGAATACGTATTTCTTACAATGAATCAGATACTTGATAGCATTCTAAAGTTAGACTAACATGCGTTTTACAATTGTTGCAGCAGTTGGTATTTCAATTTCAAGCAGCAATATTGGTGTATGTTGGTAGTTGTAGCTTCAGGCACAACACTTTTAAGTAACGAATATAACGATTTTGTTGTATCTATGTAACATTGAAACAAGTGTATTATTATTTAAAAAAAAAAAAACAAGCTTTTATTAGTCTGAATATCAACTAGGACAGAGTCCTTGTCAAGACAAATCAAACGAGCCCAAACTCGATAGGGTTGCGTCGTTTTATTACCGAGTTCCCATGGCCTCCTTCCGGCTCCATCATCAGATCAGCTCCATGTCCGATTACATATGCATGTAAAATTTCAGCTCAATCGGAAAGAGGGTTAAATTTAACTTGCAAGATTCGATTACGGGACAGGTGAAATTAAATAAAATAATATAAGTATATACAAGGTGTAACTTAAGCAACGTACAACCTCTTAAGGGGTCATTGTACTCATCATTATGAACAACTTTTACTATGGGACGAAACCAGAAATCGCAAAAAATCAGCTGTTCAGTATGTTTTGACGAATTATGCGATCATAAAAGTACTGATTGTTTTGAGAGGTGGGACCAAACCAGAAATCGCGAAAATAATCAGCTGTTCACTACGTTTTGACGAATTATGTGATCATAAATGTACTGATTTTTTTGAAAGGTTGTGCGTTTTTTAAGTTACACCTTGTATAAGCATATAAAATAGCAGAATTTCGAAGTATGTTTTGTTAAAAAAAAAGTTTAGAAAAAGTCAAATTCGTGTCATAGAAAAAAGACCGTTCGACGCAGTATTTTTTCCTGATTTCAATGATGTAAAAATATAATATAGCCATTTTTTAAGAAAGGTACTACAAATTCGCTTTCCAGCTTCGAAATGCATGCTGGCTGCAGGCCATTGGCTAGCATGATCAATAAAATGTTGGTTGGTAAACGTAAAATTCATTTTTGATAAAGATTGACAGAAGATATGGCACATGATGTTATGAGACAGGGGACATGGGTGATGAGGTGGTGATGGTGCGTGGTGAGGAAGAGTTCACACAAGTTTAACAAGACGTGCCTAATAGGTACAAACGCCACGGGCTGCAGTCTCGACATAGATAGCGATCGCTTTACAACTGAGACGGACAAAATTGCATGACATCAAAAAAAAAAAATCAAATTGCTCCTCAAGCAATTTTGGCCGTCTAGGTAGCCCATAAGGACTTTGCGACCGAATTCGGTCGTAAAACGATCGCTATCTATGTCGAGACTGCAGGCCCAGCATTTTTCCACATAGAAAGGAAAGGCGATAATATCGAATCGCACATATTTCAAGTCTCACGTTCTTGAGTATTTTCCCGTAACCTATTTTTCCCCTGTTGGATATGACCACAAAAAATCGATCGACGAGCTCAATGAAACCACCTGTATTGATAATATAGTTCTTGCTATACTTTGCCGCTCTGAAGTTTGCGCAACTGACTGCGTAGTAGTCAATAACTATAGGTACTAAAACAGCAGCCGCCATGCCATGCACATCGGAAAGCCTGGTTTCAGCGCGGCAAAGTTATTTGACGCGAACTAAGTATAGGTAAGTTTGCCGCTCTGAAGTAGGCTACAAATGACTGCGCAGTAGTCAATATCTACAGGATGTAATTTTAATCACAATTATCCTCTTAATGGGGTCATTGTACCTACTCATCATTACGAACCACTTTTAGTATGAGACCAAACCAGAAATCGCGAAAAAAATCAGCAGTTCCCTACATTTTGACGAGTTTTGCGAACATAAATGAATGAGACAGCTGATTTTTTTTTCGCGATTTCAAGTTTGGTCCCTTAGTAAAAGTAGTTCATAACGATGAGTACAATAACCCCTTTAACGGTGATTAAAATTACATCCTGTGTACTAAAACAGCAGCGCGCCACTCCATGCGCATCGGAAAGCCTGGTTTCAGGGTGGCAAACTTATTTAAGCTACCCGCATTATACTTCAATTTTTTACAAAACCCATTCAAATTATCCACTGCAATAAAAGTGACGCGGGCGCATCGAACTGTGGACTATTACGGGCAGTATGAATAATAACCGCTAACCGTACCGGCACTGTTAGGCGGCCGAGCACGCGGTCAACCACACAGCACTCCGATATTATACGTATCAAATAGCAGATTGACAGAGAATGGATCGCTTTGAGATTCGATTTCCGTGTGGCAAGAGTTTCAGTGGTAGGTAGTTTAATTCGATTAAGAATGTGACAGAATGATACAGCTGGGAAGCTGGTTTTAAAAAGAGAAAGATGCGTCAGTGCGTTCAATCTCCAAGCCCAGCGATTGTCTTTAGTCCTTACAGGGCATGTGCAAAGAAAGAGATGTTGCCACATTAATAAAAGACTGCGGCACTAAATGGGAAAAGACGAGGATGTTGGAACGGATACGCCACTCTGTGATGTCTTTCACAGAATTAAAAAGCCGATCAAGTGCGTGTCGGACCACGCACAATGAAGGGTTCCGTTGTTGGGATGAATTTATCCCAAGAACAAACTTAACATTGTAGTTGAAAAACATGCTCTCCCATACATTCCAACTACAAATGTCCGAAGTTAAACGAAAAGGATCTAACCCACATTACAACTAATATGGGTTGGATTCTTTTCGTTTAACTATGGACAAAATTGAGACCCTCATAGTAAGGCCTTTCATTTGATATATCGCACGGTACAGTTTGCAAATCTCTTTTTTTTGTCATATTTGCCCCCCAAAATTGACCCCCATATTCAAAATTCATTAATTTACATTACACGTCCGTGTTTGGGTCACAAAAATACATATGTGTAACAAATTTCAACTTAATCGGTCCATTAGATTCGGAGCAAATTGGCTGTGACAGACGGACAGATAGACAGACAGACACATGAGTGTTCCTATAAGGGTTCCGTTGTTTTTTCCTTTTGAGGTACAGAACCCTAGTAAGCAGCAAATGCTTCTACCCTAGTAAGCAGCAAATGCTTCTGCTTCAGAAAAATCCCGAGAACAGGTAGGTCTTACCTACAGAAGAGGAGATGATCACGTAATGTAGGTTAAATCTTGCAACGGCTAAGTTAGGTATGTTTATTTTTGATTAATAGGTAGGTACTTATATGTGCTTAAACGGAAAGGAAGAAAAGCGCCTAAATACAAACAAAAAGGGGAAATTGTGTGCTGAAATTGCCAGTTGCAAAATTCCCATAATTAATTTTACATCTGGTAGGTAACATTAAGTCCGGCTAACGCGGATCAGTGTTGCACGAGGTCATTGCACTGCTTGTACTGTCACTATTTAAGTCAATCATATGTACGAAGAGTTTAATTGTTGTAAATCACTTTTAATTGTTTGGAATGACAGACATGACAGTTTTGTGTTACGAGTAACATCAAGAAAATGTCATGACGAATGTAATGCCTTCTGGGCCATGCAAGAATGCTGCAATAAGAAATAGTGGTGATTTAGATGTGTCGTCATTTATAGGTGTTATCTAAAACAGTATAATAAAGTTATTTTATTAATATTTTACTATTAAAAAAAGCTGAAGAGTTTGTTTGTTTGTATCTATGTTTGAACGCTCTGGAAATACCAGTCAGATTTGATTTTTTTTTTAATTTAAAATAATAAATAATTTAATATATAAATATAATTTAAATATTATGCTCGGTGCCTTTCACGCTACGCGTCAAAGGCACCGCAAGCAAAAACGAAGTAATTGCGTAGGGTGGGGGGGGGGGGGGATGCAATGCGACGGGGTGGGACGGGGAAACAAGAAACTTCAGGCGGACGAAGTTCATTTATGATACCCATTATTATTTTACAAGCAATTATAAAAAGTGGTATAACGGTAACCTACTTATAAAGTTATAATATAATAAACCGGCCAAGTGCGTGTCGGCGCACAATAAACGGTTCCGTAGTTGGGATGAATTTATCACAAGAACAAACTTAGCATTGTAGTTGAAACATGTTCGTTATTACGTGTACATTCCTACTGCAAATGTAAGTTTGTACGCACAATACTGAGATACTTACCATGTTATTTTAAGACCACAGACTTCCATAAGGTTTTCCTGTAGTCTAGATACAGAACTATTTTCTGTATTTTTTTTTTCAACTATTTTCTTAACTTACAACTACCTCGGCACTCAACAACTAAATCGGTCCATTAGATTTGGAGCATTGGATTCTTCAGAGACAGACGGTACAGACAGACACACGAGTGATCCTATAAAGGTTCCGTTTTTTTGCTTTTGAGGTACGGAACCCTAAAAATACATCAGTCATATAATTTCTTCTATATCGTAATACAAAACAAAATGAGTTTCTCTAAGAACACAAGCGGAGACATTAGTTATTTTATCATTAGTCGCATGTTACTAACTGTCACCATTTTATTCTTTTCTCCAGACGTAGACTTTCTATTCCATTATTTTTAATTGGAGTGAACGGTTTTAATCATACATTTTTAATCTTTAATGGAAGACGCGAGATAACCATTTGGTTATTAAGATTATTAGATAAGCATGCTTTTTGTTTCGCGTAAAACTGATGGAGTCTAATGCAAAATTTATTTTGTCTTTGATTTTTAGATCAGTTCAATTTGGATTTGAAATTAAAGTGGCTTACGTATGTTTCTACATCCATCCATCTGACATAATATCCACCATCTTTTTTATGGGTGACGTTTTGACTTGTCACTCTGCTGCCAAGTGCAGTGAAAACTTTGAAAATCTTTTTCTAATTTAGACGTGTTAGTAATACTAACTTAATATTAGGTCTTTCCTAAGTAATTGGCGATTTACATAGAAAAAAAAATTGTTTCAATCTTTTTAAAAAAAATATTGTCGATGTACTTTTGCCATTTTAATGAAAGTTCCTTGATCCTACCTTTAAGCCTGCTATAGTTATCCTGGGAACGGGAATCGATAAATTCTTTGAAGGCGTTTTACACCGCCTCGTTGGATTTTAAATTTTTCACCGGGACTCATTGTTGAGATCAAAATTTACAGAACGGAAGCGATCAAACCAAAACCGTACCGTGCATTCACTTGCGGTACACGTCGGTAATATTGCGTACTGTGCTGACTGTGCAGCATTGGTGCCTCGACGGAACTCGTACGAGTATTCGAAAATAGCGCGCAATTTTTGGTTTTTCCATGGTTACAGAAATATCGATATCAAAGAGAAATCAACGGCGGGAAAACAAATGAACAACTGGTTTTTTTAAATGTCATGCTATATTATAAAATTAATTTGAATTTGGAATTCTAAATACATTGAAAGATATTGATCTTCACACTAGCCGGCACCTATCAAAAATCGGCAATTTCATAGGTAAATACCTATTTATTAATGAGTAATCGTTCAAACTCCATGACAACGACATTAAAACCTTGAAAGTTGGAAACTACAACAATTATTGTCTATAAAGATCGAAACAACAAGTTACAGCCTACCAGACCGAATAATGAGTTGAATAATAACGTATTCCTTAAGTATGGAGTCCACAAATACCAATTACTAGTTTGATTTACAATGATCGTCTGCAAGTACTTTGGTGAATTTAGTTTGAAGGAAAGCAGCATTAGACGACATAGGGTGAGCTTATTACAGGAAAGTGCTGTTTTTGATCGGTTGTTGATAATTTTCTATCATTCATTTTATTGATTGAATTTAAATTACTTGTGAGTAAAGCCATCTGTTTTGTCTGTTATTTTTATATCGAGAAGTTGGTGTCCATTGGTATTTTTCATTTTATTATTATTAACAACGCATAACTTCGCACCTGTAATCCCCGAAGGATTAGGCAGAGGTGTACCTATGCCACAGAACAGATACTTTTATCTGTTCTGTGACCTATGCCTATAGTACACCCACATTTCGCCAGTTATGTTTAAGTCCCATGAAATAGGGAGCGAGCCTATTGCCATCAACCTGGCAAAAATCCAGACTACGGGCTGCTGCTGAGAAATTCCTGAAAAATCCAAATAATACTTTGCCCGACCCGGGAATCGAACCTATAGGATCTTACCACCAAGACCATTTTATTAGCAGCCGATTTTCGTCTTGTAGATAAATAAATATCCTTGAGTTTGATTGTGCAACATTTCTGAGGTCAAGGACTCGAGGCTATGATGACGCAGACGTATCATATAACATGGCCATATGGTAAAGAATTTATTTGTTGCGTGTACATTTTACTGGCGCCACAAACGGTTGACTACATTTTTGTTGTTGTTTATGAGCAGCTATTTTATTACAGATATCAGAATCCTGTAAAGTTTTTGGTGACTTCGAACAATAATTAGAAAACGTTTTTTCTTTGGAAGGGTTGGTAGGGCTTCTAGGGAATCACAAAGCCAGTAGATCTAGAAGTAAAGTTCATTTGAACCTCACTTAAGTGGGGTCGCTCGAAATTCAAACGGGGCCCGTTTGAATTTCGAAGTGATGTTTAGAGAATATTTCAACAGCCTGCTTTCCTTGGTTAAGAGCTACTTTCAGACCGCAGTATTCCTAGATATTTATGGTAAAAAACTATGAAGATAAGCCAAGTATACTGACCAGAGGCCTCATTGTAATATACGGAGATTCGCTCGAGCTGAAGGTCGCTGGTTCCTCTGTAGACACCGTTGGGGTCGATGCCGTGCTCCTCCGATATGATCTCCCAGAACTGAGGACAAACATACAGACAGATTAGTATTTTTGGATGGGAAAAGTTTTGATTTATTCGCAGGGGGTCGATCAATTTACAAAATAATCGGGGTAAATAAAATTCAAAGTTGGCAACATTACACTGCTGTCAAAAAGAAGAACGTCGATTTAAAACTTGCATTTGCACTGTAGGTACCGCATTTAATTCGAAATTCGAAATTTTAGTAGGTCATTATTTATATGGTATTATTTGGTATCTACAAATAATTTTATTCACATCAAAGAATTTTAAAATCACATTCACAGCCGCGTGTTTTCAATAACAACACCACGGATCATGACATTCATGGCGCCTCTTCCCCTCCGTTCTGTCATCTTTTATATTTGAACGAACATCTGTCTGCCGCTATACAATTAGGTAAACATGTATGGACTCGTCTAATTTTTGCTTTAAAATAATAATTATAGTCAATTTGATAAAACTGACCGTTTTATTATACTGGTGTTAGTCATTTCTCTAAAATAGAGAGGTCACAGGGCGTGTGATAAGGTACTGATAAAGAGTTCATATATTAGTCTTGTGATTGGGATAGGTTCTCAGTTTTCAAGGATTGTGTACTTAATTTTTAAACGTCAACGGCATTAGGTACATGCTTGTTCAGGAAAATTAGAAAAAAGTAAACGAAAATTAGATACTTTTAGAAAAATATCATTAGAATAGCAGTACTAACTAAATAAGAAAATGACCAGCACCCTGATTGCGTAACACACTCAATCTGCCTAGACATTTCCCAACTATGTTGAGGTCGGCTTCCAGTCTAACCTGCTTTCCGAGGCACGGAGGAGTCTCGATATGTAAAGATGGTCATCCATCCACGGACCAACCCCGGGATCGACCCGTGCGGCTGTTATTACATAGCCACAAGCTCCTCACGTAACATGCTACGTAACTATCAATCGGAATCTGAATCATTTTGAAGCGAAATGCTAATCCATTGCTTCATATGTTCGAAAAATATGTCTGCTCGACAGCGTAAATAAATGTTGTTGAACTGTCAAAATGAAACCGATTCCGATTGATAGTGTGTTACGCAATTGGCCCGCTGAGGGGAGTCAATCTAAATGCTAGCAGAAAGACCTAAGCGTATTACAATTAAAATGTGCGCCGAAAATGTGATGAGGAAGCCGTTTCTTTTCACGAAACCCATGACAACGTCACAGTAGGTCACTCTTAGCCATAACTTACCAAAGACAAGTAAACACCATAAATAAAGTCTAACGTTATCTAAGTTACGGGGAAATTGGGAGAGGTAAACAAATGAAAACGCCATGTTTTATTATCAATGAACACACGGAAATGCGTGTTTTCCGATAAATTGTTGGTACTTACTTAAATGGTTAATTTGTTTGTATATGGGATTGGTGGGTAGCATGAAAGACAACATCAAACACGACACCGTGATAATGCGTCCATTATGAATATGCGTGCACTGACTGGACAGGTTGAGAGCCAACCACACAGATTGAGAGGACTCAATCTGTGTGGTTCTTTCCTCAAAAGACCATTACAGACACCAATCTACATGATCTTCACATGAAGTGACCAAGATTATGTCTGGACTTTATAAGAGACTGTGACTTCTGAGTTTGTTTCGGCCTTTCTTCTCAGAGTAATCAGATAAGAAACGCCGACCTCATCTAGTTTTAAAAAAAACATGATTGACTTGTAAAAGTGTTTGTACAAACCTACTGACAGAAATAAAAATCATTTATCATTTATGAATTATAACATCCGTAAACTGCATTTTGTATGAGGGTTCGAGCTTTGGCTTAGATCAGGTAAGTACCAACTTAGGAACAACCTACAACTTCAAACATTTTAAGTACCTACTACTGGCCATTAAAAATAAAATAATTAAAAACCCAACTCCAAAGCAATCGATGAAATCGAAGACAAGACAAAACAAATTAAAAAGCTAGCTGCATCTCCAAATACGTCAAACAATCTCGGAATACAGTCGTATCAATAAGGTGCAGAGCACATCGACGGTGCGACTGTGACCCGTATGCAGCAGCACCAATTACAACCAATCATAGCAATCACAGACTATTGACACTCCATTACGGACAGTCAGCCCGCAGACAGCTATCGACTAAATCATTGTTGTCTTCGATCGTATATCAACTGTCATCCAGGACACTGCATCTTACTTTATGCTGTTGGTATATGAAAAACATGAGAACAAAAGAGCGATGGATGGACTGTGTCAGTGAAAGATGATATGGCAAGGAAGAAAATCAACTCTGAGATGACGGCTAATCCTACTAGGTATCCTATTAATATTTATGGATCGGATCTGGATGAAATTCGGCACAGAGGATAGATAGTATGTGGAATAGCAGCGCGAATGAGCTGCGCGACTACTGACAAATGCGTGCACTGACTGGACAGGTCCTCTAAATCTGTGTGGTTCTTTCCTCAAAAGACCATTTCAGACACCAATCTACATGGTCTTCACATGAACTGACCAAGATTATGTCTGGACTTTATAAGAGACTGTGACCTCTGAGTTTGTGTCGGCCTTTCTTCTCATAGTAGTCAGATAGGAAACGCCGACCTCATCTAGTTAAAAAAAAAACATGATTGACTTGTAAAAGTGTTTGTACAAACCTACCTACTTACAGAAATAAAATCATTTATCATTTAGCACATAGGATAATTTTTATCCCGGAAAATGTACGGCTCGTTTGGGATTATTTGCAACACCCACGCGGGCGAAGCCGCAAGCAAAAGATAGTAGAGATATATAAAAAAAAGCATAGGTAGGTACTGTGTTGATACACAAAAAATCATTTGGATCAGGATGGTGACGATTAAAATGAGAGGGATCAACAGGAAAGTACACCCATTCAAGGAAAGGTCAAAAGTTAAAACATAAAATCTTTTCAAAACTATGTTGGGGTCTAACCGGATGCAGCTGAATACCAGTATTTTACATGGGCGACTCTGACCTCCACAACCTAGTTACTGGGTATTACAATACCCCTTGGTAAGACTGGTTATCCGACTTTCGGGCTTCCGACGACCCATAATGACTGTCAAAGATCCAGGGATGACAGCCGGGACCAACGGAATAACGTGCTTTCCGAGGCATGGAGAGGTCTTGGTATGTAAAGACGGTCACCCATCTACGGACCAACCACGCCACGATTGACCTATGCACCCGTTATTACTTAGCCACAAAAGAATTGAAATAGAGAAGTATAAAAAATGGGAATTTGCTACACGGGTAAATGCCAACATTAATAGATGGATGGATAGTAGATAGACAGACTTAGGACATTTGCGTTTGCATTTGATATATAAATTATTCATTTACACAAACGCACGGTCTTGGCACTAAGCTATATTAGTTGGCAATACGCCAAATCTAGTTTTATTACTCCATATGAGGAGTGTTCGAATAAAACGAATAAATCCACTTTTTGGCGTTTTGCTTTTTTTTTTTTGCAGAATCATACGCAAGTAAGGGCCGCTTTTTTGATCCGTAGTTAAATCAACCAATGGTTTTAAACATAGTAACTAATGGTTGAATTTTGGCTAAATGTTAAAGGCTAAACATGAATGAGTTATGCCATTAGTTACTATTTTTTAATATGAATGAGCTAACATGAATACATACATGTTTAGCCTTTCACATATAGCCAAAATTCAATCATTTGTTACTATGTTTAACCATTGGTCGAGTTAACTACGGATCAAAAAACCTTATTTTTAACCGACTTCAAAAAGGAGGTTCTATATTCGACCCGTATGTATGTTTGTATTGTATGTAAGTTTGTATGTCCACGATTTTCTCAAAAACTGATGAACCAATTTTGATGATTCTTTCACTGACGTGAACTACATACTCTCAGGAAGGTTTTAGTATATAATACATTAGGTTAATTCTTATATACAAAGTTATATGCGTAAATGTACTGTATTACTGGCATTTCTAAGCGGATTTTGACGAGTCTTCGTTTCGTTCGTCTTGGGCTTATGTAATTGTATAGACATTCCACTAAAAATTGAAAAATAATATTACGTTAAAAAAAAGTAAAGTCGATGCCAAGCTTAATTAACTTGGCATCGACTTTAGAAGCTGTTAATTTTATTATGAAAGAAGTAAATTTATTTCTTTTAATAACATCTCTTATCCATTCAGAACATGGTGGAAATGCTGATTGACGACAGAATATGCAATTTTAGAAGTTCTACCAAACCTAAACCTCATTTGACTATCACAAAACCTAGATCTCGACCAAAACCCTCTCATACCTGTAACATTCCAAATTAAATTGCCTTTACACGCAATCTTTCATCGAGGTAGCAAAAGCAATTATCTTTGACGACTTTCTACAACCACATTACCGACCTGATGGATGAATGTACCACCATTGGTTGGCATGTGCTACCGCTCGCGTGAGTCCATGCGCCCTTATTACACTAATGTCACAAAAACGTTGACCTAGCTGTCGTAAATTAATAATGATTTCTGTTTCGGTAATCTGTTTACTTGAGGACGTTGACTTGAAATTGATTTTTTGTTTTATTTGGAACACTTTACATGAAGTGAAACAAGAACATAGCACTTATACCCCAAGTCTGTAATTCAGATAATTTAGTTTAGTTGTCTTCATAATGGTAGGTAATTCACAAAAAATGGCGGATTTTCTTTAAAGTAGGTACTGATTATAGAAATAATAATTTTAAAATTATCATACCGTATTTTTTTTTATAAAACTTCCGTTCTAAACAAAGTTTAAAAAAAAAGGAATTCAAAGGAGATTTTCTGGTAGGTATAAAATATTTTATGATATAGATAACTTAAAATGTTTTGTACCACTGTCCTGTCATTTTGACAGTGACATTTCTTTGTTAACATAAATTATCTGAATTACAGACTTGGGGTATATATAGAGTAAGATACTGATAGAAACTTAGCGTAAAGTTACGTCAAAATCACTCCCAAGATTTTGACAGATCAAGGTGTCCTTCGTCTTCAAAAGAGAGCTAACTTATATGTAAGCTATTACAGCGAAAGCGCCATGAAATTCAAATTTTGCAATTTGCAAGACAGTATTAGATTGTATATTGATCAAAATATGTTTCGCGACCGTAACAAGTATGTATTTACATAATTTATAATCAATAAAGTCATCAATACAACTCTATAAGACCAGGTAATCCTAATGAATGGCTATTTCATGAGAACTTGACATTTGAGAATTATAACTTAAGGAGTTGTATTACTGATTCTAATTATTATAATACTGTAAATAAAAATTTGTTACGGTCGCGAATTATACTTTAATCAACATACTGACTTGCAAAGAGCAAAAAACGTAAGAAAATTTGAATTTCACGGGCTACCTTGGGAAATAATCCTTTGAAATATTATCTTACAAGTCTCATTTGACTATTATAACGGATTAGAAATGCATACCACATTAAGCTAGATAATTCAATTAAACATTTTATCAGCCTACCATGTGGCTCCTGAAAGCTCTTCTTCCAGTAATTTCGCATCTCACCATACATACCTCAAAAATCTACTCAGCATACTGAGTACAGACAAGTATTCCACCTCATAAAACGCGCGACACCCACTATGCTAATGCAAGTAGTGTAATCTTATCTAGTCCAGGGCATCTACCCCTGGAATGTGGTCACACCACCCATTGTGACGCCATTGAGTACTGTAGTCCTACCACAAACAAAATACCATGGATAGTCTGCATACCTAATATCACACCTGTAGGTACTCTACGTCGAAGGGGTATGTCGAGGCTAGGCAGAGCTGTAAACTTAAAACGGAAAAAATAATGTAATTGAGCAAAATTTGCATTCAAGTTGGTAAGTCTTATGTATTTGATTGGGGGGGGGGGGGGGGGGGCAGCTTTTTGCAATTTACCGGACAGAAAATCGAGTTACTACGGGAAAACTCCTAATGAAACAACCCAATAGAAATACCTGCCATGTACCCTAATTGCGTAACACACTGTCAATCGGAATCGGTTTCATTTTGACAGTTCAAGAACATTCATTGCGTTATTTACGTTGTTGAACAGGAAAACTTTTCGAACATATGAAGCAATGGATTAGCAATATGCTTCAAAATCATTCAGATTCTAATCGATAGTGTATTATAATAATATGACCGCAGTGGTGGTCCAGTGGTATCGGCCCCGACTTATGAGTCGAGTAGGTCGTGAGTTCGAATCCAGGCAGGACCCTTTACTTTGTGTACGGTATTCAATTTCTTCACCACTGCTCTGAATTCTCAAAATGGTGACGGAAAACATCGTGAGGAAATAGGCATGTCCTAAAACTAAAAATTCGAAGACCTGTGACATCCACCAACCCGCACTGGGCCCGCGTGATGGATTTTGGTATAGTCCAGTCCCTCTCACAGAGAGGAGGCCTGTGTCCCAACAGTGGGAACATAATAGGCTGAGTTAGCAACACCTGGTCCAAGTATCTAACCCTGCAAAACTCCACGCACAACAACTTGCGACCTATGAACCAATTTATCTTGAATGTAAAGTATTTAGCAATACCTGGCCCAAGTATACAACCCTGCAAAACTCCGCGCGCAACAACTTGCGATCTATGAACCAATTTATCATGAATGTAAAGTATTTAGCAATACCTGGCCCAAGTATACAACCCTGCAAAACTCCGCGCGCAACAACTTGCGATCTATGAACCAATTTATCATGAATGTAAAGTATTTAGCAATACCTGGCCCAAGTATACAACCCTGCAAAACTCCGCGCGCAACAACTTGCGACCTATGAACCAATTTATCATGAATGTAAAGTATTTAGCAATACCTGGCCCAAGTATACAACCCTGCAAAACTCCGCGCGCAACAACTTGCGACCTATGAACCAATTTATCATGAATGTAAAGTATTTAGCAATACCTGGCCCAAGTATACAACCCTGCAAAACTCCGCGCGCAACAACTTGCAATTTCAACCTATGAGCCAATCTATCATAAAAGTGACGTATTTGTCGCTATAGTCATTTCCCATATATTTGTCTAGATTCTAGCTTGATATTTAGATAATTATGTAATTTAGTTCCCAATACATACCGCCGTTATAATATTGTCATTCTAAGTTGATGGGTACACAATAATGGTATATAGCAATATATACGTACAATTTAATTTGACGTTCGTACTCCATGTTACAGACTATACTAAATAAAACTTTTTACAGACCGTTCAACCGATTTTGACTTCTATTCCGTAGGCATAAGGATGGCATTAAAAACAAAAACGTGGTTACAATACCAAATGCTTACTGCAGCTGCAATTGTTACGCAATAGAAGTCGAAATCGGTTGAACGGACTGTAAAAATGGTTTATTTAAGGTTGCACTAGTCGGCGGCTTGAACTCGTCGGTGGCGTGACTAATATGTATGCTATTTAGTTTATTTATGTATTTATTTAGTCAAATAGACGATGATTTATAATGAAAACAAGCGCGTAAAATTTCATGAACAGACTTTTGGGCATATAGATATTATGAAAAAACTACTGGATGTAATCTTTCAAAGCAAAGTTATTTACATTCGTGTATAAATGGACCTAGTTATGCAGAAAGCAGCCATATGTCACTTTTTCCAAAAGTGAGTTATAAACACAGTCATACTAATTTCGACATACAAGATTTTTTTCAAAAACAGCCATGTCGATATCTCTGTTTATCACGGAGATATGAGCCGTCAAATATCACCTATGATGCAACCATCGACAGAAAAATGGTTATAACTCAGTTTGTAGCATAACACGGTCCAAATTAACTATGCCTGCATGCTAAAAATTTTGCTATTTTCATACTCCGGGAGCTATTTATTTAGACCCAACGATGCGTTAAATATTGTGTTGAAATATGGCAGTTTCGACACTCGTAACTTCCAAACCAATCTCTTTTTTCCGATTCTGCTTCCTTATAGGACTAGATAATTACGACACAAGTTGATATAATTTTTAGTTTTAACAAACTAGACGACTCACCATATTACGTTTGTATGAAAAATGATTAATCACCATACTACGTTTGTATCAAAAATGACCGACTAGCGTAACCTTAAATGTCTATTATTTCAAATGGAGCTTAGTGTCAAGTTAGTATGTACTTTAAGTGCTGTGTTTTTATGACAGGGGGTGACGTCCAGTCTAGACTTTATCGATCTGTCTAAGTTAAGGGGTAACCCAATGAGTACAGCTATCATTAGGGGAACATTGTGGAACGAGTAGGTAACATGGTGTGATATCTTCAAAGATAATTGAACCTAGACAGCTAATGTACAGTCAATTACACACATCAGTAATAACGATTTGAGATTGGGCTGGCCTAAGGTAGTAAGGAGCAGGGTTGTTGCCGATGCATATTTTTTTCACATCAGCGGATGCTGATGCTGATGCTGAATTCTGAATTCGAGAAAATAAAATCAGCTGTCCCATACATTCATGTTCGCCTATCTCGTCAAAATGTAGGGAGCAGCTGATTTTTTTTTCGCGGATTCAGGTATGGTCCCATAGTAAAAGTTGTTTGTTATCATAAGTACAATCATTTAAGTATCGGTCACTAATTACCAGTCACCCAATATACAGGGTTATTTGTAAAACACCAGAAACCTCTTACTCATCATTATGAACAACTTTTACTATGGGACCAAACCTGAAATCTCGAAAGAAAATCAGCTGTTCAGTACATTTTGACGAATTATGCGAACATAAATGTACTGAACAGCTGATTTTTTTTCGCGATTTCAGGGTTGGTCCCATAGTAAAAGTTGTTCATAATGATGAGTATAATGACCCCTTAAGAGGTTGCTGGTGTTTTAAAATAACCCTGTATAGGTTATGGTAGTCGGTTTTTCAAAACACCCTCGTATTCAGTAAATACAATTAAATAACAGCACTGCATTATTGATTTTCCAATCAGCTACCCTAGTGGGTGGTGTACTGTTCGCTTTCCTGGTATTGGTATCGGTATCAAGTGCAGTGGCATCGCACGGGCTTCCCTAATTACCGGTATTGACTGCATACGGCGCGCGGAGCCGGATGGGGCGGATTTGACTACCACTGCTAATTGCATGTGCGATATTAAGTTTATACAATTAGAATTGAAGAACAGACGACTTTGACATCTGTACTTTTTTGTTTACCTATGTTCTACAAATAAAAATATTTGAATTTGAATTTCACTTTTGGGAGCAAACGAACGATTTTTTTTAGTCATCAATGTTTTATTTTATTTTTTGTTTCTTATGTCTCAAGGCTGTTGTCTGAACCTGACCTTAACCAGAAGAGCAAAAACCAAACATTGACTTTTTTGTATTCGGAAAACATATACTTTCAAACTCTTGAATTTATATCTTTTACGTTTTTGTCTATGTATAATTTAGTAGGTACCTAGTTCAACTCGTTTCTTTTTAAACTAATATACTTTTTAAGGTCACCTCACCTACGTATGTTAGTTATCTGTGGCAATTACGCTAATGGCGGGAACGTGATAGTTTTAACTTTTTCATTGATGTGTCCACAACCCAATAAATTACTTTCGAATGCTGGCCTAAGCTAAAAACCAGACATTGACCATTTTTTATAAAGGTACAAGAAATCGAATACAAATTATTGAATTTATAACTCATACGTTTTTGTCGGTGTAATTTAGTAGATACCTACCTAGTTCAACTCGTTTTTTTTAAACATACTTTTTAAGGTCACCTCCGTATGTTAGTTATCTGTGGCAATTACGCTAATGGCGGGAACATTTACTTTTTTTGTCTTTTTCATTGGTGTCTACAACACAATAAATTACTTTCGAATGATTGTTAGTTAACATTGTCGTGCTGTGTTCTTTTAAAATAAGTTACAACACATAAGACACCGCCACATATTATTAAATAAGTTAATTGCGGTAAATATTCAATATCCTACTATGATAATTACTTTTGTGGTGGTAAAGAAAGGTCTAGGCAGATGATGACGCAGGGAAAGTCTGGAAGCGCAAGTAATTCACAACTATGAGGAAAATGTATGATGATGAAATGTTAGGTGTTGAACAAAATCGACAAATTGATATTGATGATTAATTGCTTATAGATTTATGTGCAATAATGTGTTCAGTAATTCAGACTTGAATTAATAAAGTTAGTCAATTGGTAATAATACTAATTGAAAACAGTTGGAACTTCATATTGACTAGTAGTTCTGCGAACGGTAGACCGAGCACAAACTTTTCTGCAAAATTACCTACCACTAAAGTTATATAGGACGGGATATTTAACATGTTTTTCTTTTTTATCATTACCATATTTTTATGAGACCAACTTAAAGTTACTTTCTACCGAATATTATACCTTTCAAATAAAAAATAACCATTGAAATCGGATCCCATAAGGCGGAGATATCCAATAGCCCCCTTTTTGCCCCTTTTTGGAAGAGGTGGGGTACTTCCTCCAATCAAAAGTACTAAACATGCCCGACGACAAAAAAAAATCTATAAAGTCGAAAAACCTGTAACCAAGTTTCGTTCAGATCGGTGGTAAAATACGACCTAGGAGTATCAAGAAACTGACAGCGGAAAGCAAATTTTGCCAGACTTGAAGCACGCAGAGACGCCCTCGCTCGATCGGTCAATCAATTTTCAAGTCGTGAGAACAAAAGACTAAAAATTGTTCGACTGGCATTTTCAATTATAAAATTTAAAAAAAAGTGACAGCTAACTAATTAAAGTCAGCTTGTCCAACGACGACAATTTCTGAGAATGTGCAGTCTGACCGAAATATCACTGAGCAGTGAGCACAACAAATAACTGTACAAAAAATGTTCATGGCAATACCAGAGTCGTGATAATAAAAAGGTTACAGCCACAAATCAATAAAGAACATTAAAGTGAAAGTACAACCTGTCACACGATCGTTACAAAAATATAAAATTCCCATAAAAACTGCGAGAGCGAAATGGCTGGCAACACCGTTGTAAAGATGGCGAGCGCGCGAACCGTGCAGCCGCAGATAACTGTACTTCGACACTAAAACGTTTGTTATAATTAATTGTGATCGCGCGATGATTCGACAAGACGTAGGAAATGCATTAAGATGAAGATAGCTGGAGTCTGATAAAGGAATCTTATGACCAAAAGCTGTGGTTGTTACTATACTAAGTACATCGATGATTTGCGATCATGAATCTTGTGGGTTGAGTTTATCTTTACATTTACTTTATTTGCATTACCTCATAACGGGATGAGGATCTGAGCAATTCCAGGAACTTTTGGCGTTTGGTTTTCGCTGTCGGTAACTTGTCTTCTGCAAGACTGTGAGTAGGTACTTGGGTGGAATAAAATAAAATTGTAATGAATATTCAGATTTCTCGTTATATAAACGTAATAAAATTGTAATGAATATTCAGATTTCTCGTTATATAAACGTAAGTTAAAAACAGATCCAGTGCGTGTACGATCACATTCCAGCTAGGCAAACATTCCCACGGAGATTTCAAGTAATCCCATTCTCGATGCAACACGTTCGCTACTTAGAATAATTTAGAACATTTCCTAGACACTTATTTGTGATGGCATTCGCTAATAGCTCCAACATCAGCGTCCATAATCTCTGCTTTGACAGTTTACATGCTTAAATCTTCAAACTATTTGATTTTAAAGCTTTCTGAATTCCAGCACACTAAACTGTATCTTTTTTTGTTGCTCGCCATCTTGGAGACGCTCTCCACTGCAATTTGAAAATAGAACGTAGTATTTTTTTTTCTTATTGCATCGCGCGTTGGCCGTTGACATCAGACTGCATTTTATTTTCGGCCAGCCTCCGGGAGTGTTGCCATAAATGGAAGACTAAATATACCTTGTAAGACGACACGGGTAGACTTAAATCCACATGCATGTCTGGACGCTAAAATATCAATCGTGGGGTAGGTAATGAATTATAAACTACGGACATCAGAAGACTGTGTCGTGTGCACAGGATACAAAAGCATAAAAATAGCGAAATGACAGGGTGACAGCAGGAAACCCTAATTCCAGTTTCCTTTATTTGAACGCAACCGGATGAGAAGCAGCTGATGCGCATTTTTCTTTCACTACACATTAATGTAGGACCTTTTTGAGAGTGACAGGACTGACCAGGCTGGTCATTAATAAAATACACCTTCCTAATGGTACGTACAAATAAAAAGAGTTTCACAGTTATAAAAGGCGGAGATCTCGTGTTAAATACATACAATAAAAATTACAGGGCTTTAGACGATGGGCTTGGAAACAAATGCTGCTGACGGAGAGCAAACGATCATCCACGCTTTAATTAGGTAGGTAGGTATCGACTTCGGTAGGTAATTTCAACTTTTATTACTTCATGCACGCGATTTTATGAGAAAAATAAACGAGCGAGCCTTACAGTAGTCGAATTGATGTGTAACATCTGACATCTGTTTGAGTTGGTACCATCTGACTGCCAACTATCACCGCGCGCGCTCATTGGTCAAATCAAATAGCGCGCGCTTCCCCGGCTTCCTGTTACGCACTTCCGTCCCTTTCACGAAATCACTGCCACAGATTGCAGGGAAGCGAGAGGAAAGATATTACACACATCAATAGAATCAATGAGAAGAGAAATGTAATTAAATTAATGATGTTGAAACAGTTTGATTAATGATTCCTTTGTGAAGGGTACTTTGGGATATGTGAGTTTGGTTGAAGTGTACTGACTCCCTTCTATAAACTTTTCTCTGAAACACAGGAAAAGAGTTTATAAAAGGAAGTTTGTTTAACAGTGGCTTAAAAGGCAATAGGGATTGTTGTACTTTCCTCAAATGTTTTCCTTTACAGGGCTTTACATGTGACTGAATTTCGATCTACGTTGTTGGATTGAACTTTTTTTTTTTGCTATTTTACTAAAGGTAGGTACAATCTGTGTATTTTATTTATCTAACAAATCCACATTGTGTCAGCGTAAATCTAGGTTCTAGAATTTATAACCTGTCCAACCTGCGGGGCAGTTGCGTAAAACGCTTAGGTACAGTAAGAATAGTTTGGTTTAATTTTGACAGTTAACAACATTCATTGCGTTATTTACGTTGTTGAGGAGACAAATTTTTCGAACATATGAAGCAATGGATTAGCAATATGCTTCAAAATCATTCAGATTGTGATTGATATTGTGTTACGTGCAATTAGTGTGCGACACGCGTCAGCCACACGTTTATTATTCCTCCGACTGTTGAGAAAAATACTAAAACAATAAACATTTTTTTACGTAAGTAAAGTGCTTATACTTCAACATTACCCATTTATGAACGTAAAACACGCGTCAGCTTATTTTAAAAATATCCAACATAAACAACTTGCTGGGAGTGTGTTGAAATAAGGCTGAATGTAAACACTCCTTAGCCACTTGCTCTTATTGAAAAAAAGTAACGGAAGCAGCCATATTGAAATTTTAAGCGGGAATGACAGATTTATTGTTATTTATAGAAAAAATGATATATAGTCTCTAGAATTACATTAATTATGCCGTAATAAAATTTAATACGAAAAATAACCGCTTTACGTTATAATTGGCTTTTATATTGATTGAAGGTACAAAACAGGACAATTAATAATAATATATTATGTAGGTACCCAATAAGTATTCACAATTCCATTAAATCGATGCACTATAATTATGCGAGACACAATAACTAAGTTAACATTTACCTTGTTATTTAAAGGTGTTAATTAATTAAAATATGCATCACGAATAATACTATAATAAATTATTTTGATTTATGTTTTACCAAATAAAATAACTCTTAAAAACAACAAAAGGATCCCTGCTTATCCCATAACTCGAGGCATGAAGATACTTCGTGCATGAGCAGTTAAGCCCATCAGCCACAGACAGACAGATTAGCGATTACTCAGCGGCAGGGGGCAACGACCCCGACAGTGCAGGGAAAAAGGTAATCATATATTCTACTTATTTAGTTGGTACTCGTAATACTGGAGACGGAGGGAAATTGCAGGTAATTAGTTTTATACAATAAAATGGGCTCATTAAATTATTCTGTATGTAGGAGAAATTGCTTGGATCTTTGTGCTAAGAAGCATCGTTTAATTATTATCTGTAAGTAAAAATAAATAATTGAAGTTTCTGTTTGTAATGAATGTCAAAATAACAGGTTTTTACTTAATGCATACGATAGTTTAAACGGTACTTATAACAAACAAAGTATTTTTAACTTTTTTGTCTGTCTGTTTGTGCTGGCTAATCTCCGAAGCGGCTCACCGATATTGATGGGACTATCACTGGCAGATAGCTAATGTCATAAGGAGTAAATTAGGCTACTTTTATGTTAGAAAAATAATTAGGGTTCCGGGCAAAACATTGTAACCTATGAAATTGTGAACAAAGTCTGATTCAAATTGGGAAGTATTGACATCAAACGAGGGCGTAGCCGCGAGCAACAGCTAGTGTAGGTATAAAGGATGAATAGTTGAGTTCGAACTTAAGAGGATTGTGAAGCTGTAAATTTTCATACAAAAAGGGATAACGTTTTTCTCCCCGTAAACATAGTCTAATTTTCATAATTTTTGGAAATGTTGTAGGTATAATGAAAAACTAGGTCCGTACGTTTTTATTATAAAGAAATATTGTATACAATATTATTAGCGTCTAAATATCTATATTTTTGGCATAAAAACATCCTCGAGCATTTTTATTTTTTTAAATTAAATTAAATTGATTTACTAGAAACGAAAAACGTACAGACCTAGATTAAAGTATTCTGAATGTAATGAGATTAAAATTGTCTCATTTCGTAAAGGTTTAGGGGAGTAAAAACGTTATCGCCCGAAACAATATTTATGTAAATAATTGTATGAAATGTAGGCAATTGCCTCTAAAAATCACGCCCCGTATCGGCACTTCACAATCCTCTTAAGGGCGAACATTAAAACTTTTTCAAGTAGAGCAGTGTTCAGAAGAATATCAAGTTCCATTTTGGAAACAAAAGTTAAAGATCTATGTACGATCTATCTACTTATGAGTATGAAAGAAAAATACACATTGCCTTAAGTAAATTGATATAAGGCCAGGAGAATGATGATGATGAGGAGTTACAAATATGTATATGTTTGCTGATTGGTTCAAATACGTAATGAAGGGATTTCCATCTTGTAGGGAAATTGTCGCAGCAATTTGTCGAGTAGTATCTATCACTCAAAGTAAATTGCCACGGAAGTAATCTATCCTACCGGCTTGTGGAAACCGCAAATTACAGTTGAGTCACAATATAAGTTAGATGTTGGGAAGTGGCCGTGAACAGCCGAAAATGAGACTTAGGAGTTTGAGGCCCTTTTGGCTTGATATAATCTGCAGTGAAATAGCTACAAAGATACATGTGGCACAGAATATTGGTCATTGTATAGAATATTGGTATATACATTCTATAGGTCTAAGATGTAAAAGATAATAATAAATACATAAATACATTGTGTGATAGGTCTCTTTGCTGGCAACCCTTTCTTACTAGGTACCTTATAGCCAGCACTCTCAGCTGTGGGTGAACGAATGCCCATGGTGGTTTCCAGGACCAGGCGGACAGACAGACAGACAGGTATTTACATCAATGCTTTGATACGTTCAAGAAAATCAGCTCACTCGCCGATGCTTAAGCTTTTTTCTTAACTTTGCCCAGTGAATAGGAATAGATGCCAAAATGATGAAAGCTAACGTAGAAAGATGGCGATGTAACTCATGTACATATATCTCAGTTAGGATAGAATGGAGGACCCCAAGATTTCCTGTGAACCTATCTACAAGGCCTTGACTCATCTATTCAGGATCAATAGCAATGAACTCGCAAATTGCATGTGAACCGAGAAGTAGGTATGCCCAGTGCGGCCTAGGCTGTGCTTGAATTAGCCGAATCATTCAATTATAGGATTACGCACGATTGGTCTGGAACTATCATCAAATTGACTTTGACCATTGTAACATGACTTTGAAAAGTATATCATGTTTGTAGATATTTTGGAGAGGAAGAGGTAGACGAGGCCATTGAAATAAATGTGTAAGGTCTTTAAAACACTTGACATATTAGAAGAATTACAGAATGACAATGCATGCAGTGTAGCGGCATTAGGGTTGTGCACGGTTGGGCTACCGCCCAGAGCGCCAGGCATGAAGGGGCGTCCGCAACTGCATTGAGTTTTGAGACTCCTAAATTAGAATACCCCGTACGTAATGCAAAATATAAACGTAGGGAACAAAAATTTTCGAACTCACTTCGCTCGCTCTTGCAACTTGAATTCTCTTATTTCTCTTACTTTTCTGCACAAGTCGTTTAGTTTTATTTTCTATATGAATGGCCAACAACAATTTTTGAGCTCGCTCTAGCATCCTCCACTCTGTGAGTTCTCAACCTTTTCTGCATAAGTCAACAAAGTTTATTCTATAAGATTGGTCAAAAGAAAACCTAAGCTTGCAGTGACGGGGTGCTAAAATTTTCGAGTTCGCTTAGCTCGCTCTTGTATCCTGCGTTTTCTAATTCTCTAACGTACAAAAGAAAAATTTAACATATCCGAGGACAGGTCCAACATTTTTCAAGCTCGCTTCACTCGGCCTTGCATGCAGCATTTCACCCCTTTTCTGCATAATTTGACAAAGATCTCTTATTAAACTTATCAATGCACAGGAGCCAAGACTAAACACTTTAGCCCTTCTACTCTCCAAGAGTATTGTAGAGGCGCCACAGAAATCTCGCCCCAGGACACGGATAGTGCTAAAACGGGCAGGTCATGTGATGCCATTATCACAAGACAGAAAAAATTTGAAATTCTTCGAAACAAATATCTGAAGAAGTTTAAAATTTCGTTTCCAGAAGTTATGATTTAAGAAGAAGGAGATATGCTGCGCCGACTTCAATAAAAATGAGATAAGGACAGAAAGATACTACTATTCATTAATTAAAATTGGTGTGGAATGCAACCTGTGTCGACACCCTCGTGCCATCCCATCTTCCTAACACTACGGTCTGTGTTGGGTCGGCTTTTGCAGGTGTAGAAAACCTCAAGCAGCGCAAATTTATAACAACCTTATTGGGAGTTATATGTTTGAGTCATTTAGGGTTCAAAGGAAACACTAGAGCCGTGGGGTCCGAATGCTCATCGAGTATTTCGGGAGATCGCCAAGTGGTTGGTCGACTCCTCTCGTGACCAGACGGCTGATCTATTTTTAGGCCAAAGAATCGGCATTGCCATCCAACGTGTTAACGCTGTTAGCCTTTTGGGCAATTTTTCTACTGACAGCGATGCGGACGAATTTTATGATACCCAATGAGCTCTAGCCCTTTTTTTTCTTCTTCGTATACTTAGATATGAAGATTGATAGACTTACATGTATATTTAATATTTGTGATATAAAAAGAAAGAAAGTATAATTTAAAAAAATAGGTAGGTAACAAATATCTATCTACTGATTCTTCAAACCCACTCAATGCTGATATAGGTAATTATATAAACGGTCAAATGATGGTGGTTATCACAATATTGCGGTACGTATGTATACACGTAAGAGTTTCATGACAAATGAGGTGTCGATTCAACTTCTAAACTTGACATGAGATGTGGCGAAAAAGATCCAAGACCCAAAGAGTTTATATTATAGCACAAAAACATATTCCTGGCATCAGGCGTCAAAAGATCATTGAAAAGATTATGAATAATTTAGAAATGATTGGTCTGAACATTAGTCTATTTCTGTCAAACCTAATACTTACATTGAGTTCTTTCTAAAAACTGGACAAATGAGTAATTTACGACAAAAAGTGAGTCTCTAGCTGTTCACGGAAATGTTCAACGAATATGAATTAGGCCCATGACTCACAAAATAATAGCAACGTGAATAACTTTGTTTATTTTGGCTTTAAGATAACAAAAATGTAATAAATTTGAATCATAAACAAGCTAATTTAACGAAATATTAATTTATTTCGCTAAACTGATGCAGTTATATTATGTGGTCATTGAGGAAAATACAATAACATAATGCGCAGTTGTCCGATGTATGAGTAAGGTTTAATAAACACTGAATTACAAAAGTAGGCAAGGGATAACACCATATATATACACCATACACCATATATATATATAACACCACATTGTTATCAGCAATCTACCTGACAATCAATATTCATTACAAGTAGCGATATAGACAGGCGATCCAATATGGGTGCATTTTTTCTCTAACCAAAAAAAAACGAATAATAAAACGATTTGTCATGAACTCCTCACACAAGACGTCTTCTCTTATATTATTATCGACACTGATTAATAGATCTAATATTGCAACCCGTCTCACATAATCTGTTTCTGAGCCAAACTTGCTAGGTCAGTAACAAAAAACTCCTTTCATCAGTTCCTTAACAACCTTGAGAAGCAATAATAAGATCTTTTTGTTACTGAGAAACGTACCTATAAAACACACATGCATTCAATCAGTCCTGGCATTGAAATGGTCAGTACACTCGAATAAAAACATACAAATGGAAGGGAGACTGCACTCAAGACAGTGGACTGACAAGATACGGAAAACGATAGGAGGATAAAATATGTAAATAATGAACGTAAAAAGACTATATGACAAGAGATACGTTGACTTGAAGACATGGGATAACAGAACACACTTTTTGAATCAGTGTTATTGTGTAAAGATGGCCCAAGTTTAGCAAAAACAATTGATGAAAATCAAAATATTGAGATACGATGCGACAAATGGTTAGTCTCGGAGACAAAGTAAATATTGCAGAAATATATAAGGTGATGTCATCCATCACTTGACATTACTATATGTAGGAAGAAGTTTATGGAAATGGCTACAGGGATGCCACCACCTATCACGGTCTTAATTCTATATTTGTTATAAAAGGAACAAAATCCAAGACCAGTTGGACATGTTGCTGGTGCTACAGAAGAAAGATACTCGTATCATTGTAACCTAATGAATCAAGATCATTGGCCTACTATCTCCTTATTTACCAGAAAATCAATTTAATGGACGTAATTCCCCAGACAAAATGAAAGATATTAGGTATGAACTTTTGTATTGACCGATCCACGTCCAAGGGGGCGTTACATATTGACTGACTATCGAATCATACAGATAAATCTAGGAATTGTATTTACGATGTATATTATGATAATCCCTGTGTTAACCTGGGACGTCAGAAGCCCGAAAGGCTGACAACCAGTCTTACCAATGGGTAGAAGTCGCTTCATGTAAAATACTGGTATTCAGCTGCATCCGGTTAGACTAGAAGCAGACTCCAACATAGTTGGGAAAAGGCTAGGCAGATGATGATGAGGATGACTATAATAATGCCTGATATTTAGACTAGAAAGTACTAGGATAACAGGAAACAAAAGAAGCATTGATATAACCTAAAATAGATGAAGAGGGTAAAAAGCAAAGGTAAACAGAAACTACCAGGGAACCATAAGACGATAGAGCAACACAAAGTGAGAACGGTAATCAATTCAATCCTTGAACATCGTACGTGGAACGTTATTTTTAATCTGTATCAATGCCCTTGCCTTCTCAGTTTACCGAGCAAATAAAACCAATAGCTTATCTGTGGTTAAATCTATTCAGTATGCGCTATAGAGATCCTTGTCTGTTGGCATCATGCAATGCATGCATACCTACCAGTTTGATAAACCATGGAGTATTTATACTTCGTTTTTTTTTTATTTTTAGTTTGAATCAACATTCGAGTTACGCCCACGCGTAGCAAGTCGGGAATCATCATTGTTTTGAAACAAAGAAAATATGACTTTGAATACGCCTAATTGAGATGCATGCAGATTTACAATTCCGTTGCAGATTGTATAAGGAAAATATGCTAAAAAGGATGAAGATATTACAAGTTTTGAAAATCAGATTGGTTTTTTTCGCTAAACAGGAAAGCGAAATATTTTTGTAGTATGCTAATTTAATTAGTTTTGATTATACATATAGTTTCTGCATTATAGAAACTAACCTTTGTATAGATTCTGAATTATAAAACCTATCTTGTTATTCCAGACATTGACTAATACATGATTTAACAGAAATATTAATTTCAACGTGATCTATCTGGATTTGACTGATGAATTAACTGGAGCAACTTGTAAGGACACACTTAACTGTGGCAATCGTTAAAATCCTACGGAGCTGCCCTACATTGGCATCCATTAAAGTCGTGTTAGAACTAACGCAGTGGTAGTGCGTCAATTGTTTACGGCAAAATTTTTAAATAGAGAACCAGAGAACGGTTGAATAAAGATACTTTTAATGAAACGCGGGATTATCGCCAAACTTGGCAACATATTGAGTTCTGCCTATGTGATACTAGCGTGAAATTAAAATAGTAACTAAAATACGATGTTAATCAAAGGAAATCTCATTAAACAACTGCGATTATGTTTCAAGTTGTACGTGTAACTGTATGATGATTTCCACAGCACAGACAAAATGACAGTTAGGTTATTGACGCATCCAGTACTTCATCACAACGATTGTTAAATTATGCCACTCGTTGTTATTACAGCGATATGATTCAAACACCAATTTGCTCACAGATAAATAAGCTATTATCTAGCAAAAGTCAAATGAAAATTCGTCGACAAATTTCAGAGTAAATCGCAACAGAAACACGCACTAAAATTAGCACTTTTAATTAAAACAGAAGATAATTTTACTTACAATTTACCAACGAGGATGTAACGCACAACACGTCTGCCTCAATAGCAGGTAAAATTATAACTAAACGTATGTAAACATCAATACATACACACAGACATATAGGCCGGAGAATTAATTCGCGCTTCTCAAGGGCACGTATTGGAGAGATATGGAAATTCTTTTCGAATACTTATAGGAAGTCGATCGGAAGAGACCTCGTCTTGAAACGTCTAAGAAAATAATGTGGCTTACCATGTTGTTGCAGTGTTTATTTATTCCTATTAAATCGAAGTTTTCCTTGAGGTTTGAGCAATAATGACGTCATCAGTTGGCATGACGTTATTGCTTTAATGTGATTTCTCATATTTATCTCTGACGTCAGAGAACGCCCAATTTTATCGGTTAGCGATTGGACCTTTCTAGAACGGTACCTATGCAAGTGCATAAAAGCACGATTAATACCCGATGACGTATAGGAGACGTCACGTGCCACAGCACACGCAGGTCTGATCAAGGTACAGGTCACTAGACCTTTCTTGGGTTTTTCTGGTATGACCATTCATTTATAGTGTCTAGAGGATAGGCAGGAATATCCTTCAACATCCATTCGACGTAGGACTAAGGTTAGCGGCTCTGAAATGGCAGGTGGAACAGAGGCCAAACGGAATGGTTTCCGAGAAACGGTAGAAGGAGCGTTGGCAGAGCATTGGCCAGATGGCTGGACGACCTACAGAAGATCACGGGGAAGACCTTGATGAGAGTTGCATGGACCATGGCATAAAAGGGAGGAGGCCTGTTCTCGGCAGCAAGTGGAACAAGGCTGCCGATTATGATGATGATGATCCGCCAACAGTAACCGGAGACCTTATTGACTACCAACGCACAACTGCCACTCTCTGACAGTCTGTTGTATGATATGGCTATAACATATAACACGAAAATTTGTCGTAGGGTATCTATTTACCTTACAATTAATTTTGCAGATTGTATCTACCTAACAACTGAGTGTATCAACAGCTTCGCTCAGCAGTTCGAGGAACAGAATGAGTAACAAAATAAATAAGAAGGCACTATCAAAAACCCCAAGCTACAGGCAAAACGTCTAGTTTTGGGATCTCCGTCCTAATTGCTATTGGAACTTGTACTTGCTGTTGTGGAAATCGTTCTAAAATAAAAGTAGCCTAAGTTACTCCTATAACATCAGCTATATGCCAGTGAAAGTATCGTCAAAATCCGTTCAGCCGTTTTGGAGATTAGTTAGAACAAACACACAGACAAAAGTTAAAAAAAATGTTTTAAGTACCGTATACGACCACATATATACCTACGTTCATAATTATGCATTTAGTAAATATGTATTATTTTGTTATTTTCATATTAATGTATGTTTTTTCCTTTTTTGTGTGTATTGCATATGGGTCTTTACCTGAAATAAATGATTTTTTTTATTTTTTATTTACTACGTTAGTACTATTATTTATTAAATGTGACATTACAAACGGATACTTCGATTTTATTTATTTGTAGGTTGTAGATATAGATAATTTTAAATAAATAGCAGTGGAAGATTAGGGAGTCATGAAGAACCGGAATTAGAAATTAAGATTCAGTATGTCCATCCATTGAGACAAGACTTCAAGTTACCTTGGCAGCAGCTTTTACCTTCCCTGCGTACCTACTGGAAATTTGGTGAAGTCCCTGGTTAGTCAACTACCTGTCAAATCTGGCTCATATCCTGTCATGGCCGTCGTTGTGGTTGGTTAGCAAATTTACGTTGATACGAGATTTTAAACTACAGCTGGTATTCAGGATACGGAGGATATCGGCTTCTATTCTAGAATCTCTTCTCATAGTTTATTTTCTCAATAAGGTTATTCTGATTGTAAACACACCAGAGCAATTTATATTATGATTTTATTACTCTAAAAATATACAAATCTTCTTTATTTTTACTTGTTTATGTTTATTGTTTGTTTATGTTGTTGTTGTTTATGTTTATGTACCAAAGAGTTTGTTTTTAAAAAGAGAGTCTAAGTGAAAGCGGTTAGTTACAAAAGAATAAAAATATAATTAAAAAAAAAAAAATCAAAAGAAAACAACTCAAAATTGTGAAATAACTCTAATTTCGGAAGACCGACTTCCGAAATTAAAGTTATTTAATAATTTTGAGTTAATTTCTTTTGATTTATTTTTTTTGAACTCTATTTATTTTTTTTTTAAATTATACTTTTATTTCATATTTTTTAGTTTTTAGTAAAAACTGGAATATTTGTTTTTAATAAGAAGTTAATAGTTTTGTTATAAATATTGCACTAGAATTTGACTAAGGTTTTGAGATGTTTTTCCTTTGACACCACACCCGTAGCTCGTATCAATAAGCCAGGCCGGTCACACTTACACGTATTAGTCCATTACTTTGAAAACTACTGAACCGATTTTGATAAAACTTGCACTGTTCCCTAAGTTGAAGTAAATGTAAGCTAATAAAATGGTCACGATCTGATTAATAGTTTCGGAGAAATGCGTGGATTAACGTACTCATACATACAAACATACATACATCTATAAAATTTTGTATATTTGTTTGGAAGCCCTAATATATTGCAGTTCCAATAATATAACATACATACATTTTGAAGTCGATTAAAAATAAGCAAAACATAAGTATTAAGTATTTAAAACATTTGTGCTTATTTAATAATGTAGGTATTGTTAATTTTGTAAGTAAGTAGGTATTAGACAAATGATAACTTATAGGCCAGACGCTTGCTGCCATTGTAACTTTTTTTCTCTATATAAAGTTCTGCGTCTTAGACCGTTAGCGACGTCAACCCTGTGCGTCAACCGCAGACGACATTACAGCTGTAGCTGATTTTACTTGGTAATTTCGGTAAATTGATCTATATTTACATGCACTCAAAATATGTCAATTGACTTTATTTAAAAAAAAGTCAATTTAAGTAAGTTACAAAAATCCAATGGTAGATGTCGAGAAATGGCTGTTTCGTAAGCTAAAATAAAAGTAGGTAAGTACTAAATTAGCCATTGTGATATTTAACTTGGTAACCTAACTGAGGTTTGATAAGCAAGATAACCTTAAAAGCAGCTTTATTGTCCAACGTATGGGCAAGAAATCCCTTATTTTGCAAGTGCGTCGTCAGACATCCAAATAAGATCACCCACCATAAAAGTAAGACAAAAACAGGCCGGATATTCGTCAGCTGAGGCGCATAGGACAATGCGCGCCAATATGGCGCCCTCCACCCGCCATTATTAGCAGCTAATGACAATTCAGAGCATGCCTGCAACTTCCCAGCGGTATCGTGATTCACGGCCGGCTGTGGAGCGATTTTTGAATTTCGAATGATCTTGTTTGATTTATTGTTTTTATTGGCAACGGACAGTATTAATTTATTTCAGGGAAGAGTTTTTGTTTTAACGTGCATCAGATCCAAAGGACGAATCCAAAATGGTTGTTAAAGAAAAATAATGGAACGAAATAACTCAGTCATTCACTGAAACCAAGTTATTAGTATGAACGTATAGATTACAGCGACTTACGTGTTCAACAAAATCTAATTTAAAGAAACATCGTGACTAATCAGTTTAACAACAAAATCTGATTAACTTAAATTTCCCGAAATTGCAGTACCTATCATGTTTTCGTAAAAAAATAAGTGTGAGTTATTCACTGCCAGCTATCTTGACTTTAAATAAGAATGTGTTAATGATTTTCCACAAAGCGTGACAAACATAATCGTCTTGAATTTTTCTAAATAAACACGTATTATCTTTAAATGATGAATTGATGACATTTGCGTTTGTGATTGGATAGGATGATCACCAAGCCGAACATGAGGCGGTATTGTTATTTGGCGGTATTGTAGTAAGTTGAATAATGGAGTCATATACGTTTGTTCTATTTTGATAAATGATCAAACACAAATTCAAAACATGATTAAATGATTAGGCAATATCCTCTATTCTGTTTTGGCCAAATAGTTTTTATTCAAACTTTCTTGGAATATTCCAGCCAGTCATATTCCGGATTCGGGTTCTAAAAAAATATCATTGTGGTTTTAATTACTTTGTTTGCACTAAGAGCGGTTGGTGAAAAAAGACAATTAACTATTTAGGTACATAGTTTTTTGCTAGAAGCACTTAGTGTTGATCTTGGACTGTCAAACAAATTAATTTGTGTTACAAAGAACATAATATTATTTTCGATCATAATATTTTCCCTCTATAGAATAGCCAATTTAATTATATGGCCTATCTTAGTCTGCACAGTGCCTGTAAATACGTCTAGACAGACTTTCATTAGTCCAAAGACAATGTGGTGAATTAGGTGAACTATGTTTATGGCAGGCAATGATCAAACAGGGATCTCATATTTCTAGTTTGCTACATAATTGTCTATATTTTCTCTTCAAGTAAGCCTTTTGACACAGCTAATCTTGCAATAAAATTTTATTATCAAAAGATGCAAATCAATTTTGTGGGTTAAGGTTGTAGTTAATTTAGAAAGGTAATTTCACACTTCTCTGTCTGTACTGTCAGTTTAGTTAGCTAAGATTTCAAAGTTATTAACAAAAATGTACGGGGTCCCACATGGAACTATCTTGGGACGCGCAACGAAATTCATTAGAGAAGATAAAATGAGGATAAGGAAATAGAAATCCGGTTCCAAAATTTGTCTAGTCTTCGTGATTAACAGTTTATGAGGAACTAATGTGAAAATAGGCGTTAAAAATTCCAACATTAAAATTTAACACTTGTGAACATTGGCTCGGCTGTAGATAATTTTATTTTTAATTGATCGAACGTATCGAATCAGAATTTAAAATTGAATAGTGATTGGTTCATCGTATGTAGGCACACATAACATTTATGTCTGTGCAAGTTGGATCTGGCTGTTTTTTCCTTCCGTTTTTATGAGTGGCTGGCTTCCTGCAACTGATACTATTGTTGAAGGACAGTTTATGCCATATTGTATGTTCGGTATTTTATCGGGTTCAGATTTGAAAATTATTTGAAAGCTGATAACTAATTTGTGAAAAAAAAAAATACCTCTTTGTGTACTTAAACAAAACACCTTTTAAAAATTTCAGTTGTATTTTTTTAGTGATCAATGTATGTTTAGCTAATATGCAGGTACAATATGAAAATATTAAAAGCGCTTCCGTAGGAACTTCAACCGACTCAATACAATAGATGCATCATACATCAGTCATAATATTATATTTGAAATTAGTCTATCACTCATAAAAATATACTGTTAATAACGGTTGCTTGCTCATTTTACCTACTTTTTTTTAAATAATAGTCGTAATGACAATATGAATTATCGTATGCCGCTAACCCGCGGTGAGTGAGAGGCAGTGGCAATCATCTATGAATTCACTGACATTTAATGTCAAAAGAATCAGCCGCCATTTTAAATTTAGTGAGTAAAGTAATGCGAAATTCGTTGAACGTGAATCATTTGCAGAATAATGATTCTGTATCTGAAGATGCGAAACTTTGAAACCAAGTTGGTAGCTTAGGTGGTGAAATAAAATAATAAACAAATCATTCTAATTTTAAATCCACAACTGTCATTCTCAGCTGTCATTTTGGCAATAAATCAAAAAGTATTGCTATCGAGCAACGACTTTAGGGCAGCTGCTAAATGGATTAATATCAAGATGTAAGAGTACCTGCTCCTCCACGTTTTTATAGCCTACGCAATTGAATCAAAATCAAGTCATTTTATTCAAACTAGGCTGAGAATCAGCACTTTTCGAACATCAAAATTACATAAGACTGTCGCCCAAAAAGCCCGCCCTTCACCACTTCCTAGTGCTTCAGCTGGAAACAATGTGACTGTTTTTGGTATTTTTGGTACTAATTTGGTATATTTGAGGCTCCGAAGAATGACGATAGCATATTTTGGTATATTATTAAATTAGAAAAGGTCACACTGGCTGGAAAGAAGAAGTGGCGCAATGAACTCCCCAGCAACACAGCCGTCTGTTCAATTACGAGTAGTAGAACTTGATAATGACCATTTCAGACACCAATCTACATGGTCTTCACATGAAGTGACCAAGATTATGTCTGGACTTTATAAGAGACTGTGACCTCTGAGTTTGTTTCGGCCTTTCTTCTCAGAGTAGTCAGATAGGAAACGCCGACCTCATCTAGTTAAAAAAAAAAAATATTGACTTGTAAAAGTGTTTGTACAAACCTACTTACAGAAATAAAAATCATTTATCATTTATCATTTATCATTTATCAATGATTATACTTACAATACGAGTACGAATCTGTAGTCAAATGTCTTGTTGCTTTGATTGACGGCAAATATTTCGATCAACCAGTCACAATAGTTCACTTGAGTTTTGACAGCTGGCTAACCGGGGTTACCATAACATAATAACAGTATAACATTACGCATGTAATCTCCAAACGGTTAGGCAGAGGAGTACCTATAGTACAGACATCTTATTGCCTTCAACCGGGCATACTATATTCTTTATCAAGGACATACCGAGACTCCTCCGTTCCTCGGGAAGCACGTTAAGCCGTTGGTCCCGGCTGTCATTCGTGGATCTTTGGCAGTCGTTACGGGTCGTCAGACTTACCTAGGGGTATCGTATTACGCAATAACTGGGTTCTGGAGGTCAGAGAGGCAGTCGCTCTATGTAAAATACTGGTATTCAGCTGCATCCGATTAGACTGGAAGCCGATCCCAACATAGTTGGGAAAAGGCTAGGCAGATTGATATAATGAGTTGTCCCCTTCGGACATGATGTTTCTCTTTCCATATTTCGTCCTAGGCTAGACAAAGCAGCATTTTATTATCAAATCAATTTCGTTCACCGTATTTCACTCACACCTGCCTTCAAAAGCTGCTGCCTTGAAAGGAAAGGAACGTGACCGACACATTATTACTTCTAATTACTGTGCCAAGTCAATGTACTGTTCTATTCACAAAAGTAATAAAGTCAGCCATTTATTACTGTTCAGTTCAAATAGTGAGGTTATGAATGATTAGACCTCGACCTTTGGTAGTCGACTATTTTTATTTTTTTCTGAAGAAAGTTTTGAGTATGAATCTCAATGGCTGTAAGAATATGGGAAGACGAAAGCAACGTTGGATGGACTGTGTGAAAGATGATAATTATGGCTAGAAAGGGGGTGACTACCGCCGAGGTGACGACTAATAGAGAAGTGTGGAAGAAAGAGATATATTGCACCGACCCCAAATAGATTGGGACATGGGCAGGATAATGATGATATTCTGGGGATATAACTACACTAATCCAAAATAAATAAGGTCATAGATAAAGAAGAATCAAGTGAAGAAAGTTTGAATGAAAAAGTACCCTTTGTGTTTGCGAGTGATAAATATTTAGAGACGTATATAAAAAAAAAAACAAATTCAGTACCTAAGCGTTTTTTAACAAGACTTACGAATTAGTTGCACGGTGAAAGCCTTTAGTTTCGCTGTTAAATTAGCTAGATACCGCTAGTCAGTTATCACAATTACTACGGACAGTTATTACTGCTATTACTTTTCACTGCAAAACTGAAAACGTTTGACAAGCATTAATAGCAACGTTACTGAAACCGAAAAATTGCTAAAAGTAACCATTTTACGTTAGAAAGCATATCATTTTGCTTTGCTCCAATAAAAAGTAGTAAAAGCGTAGCAGACGACCGTTATACTGAGTAGATTGAAAGCCGGCATGATAAAAGATCTTTGCTCTTTGAAAGAAGAAAAAGAACAACGCTTTTTAGGTGTACACAAAGAAAGTAAACTTTTAGATGGAGGTAGGCACAACTTTTTGACATGTTTTGACTTTAGATCAAACTGAAACTTACAACAAAGAAAAATAAATAAAAAACAAAAATGAGGAAACAAATAAATTAAAATGGTAACATTGGTACTTAGCACAATTACTAACACAGTCATAATAAAGGTATTCGAAATTCAAACTTTTTATTTTGCTTTCCATTTACCAACATTTTTAATTAATTCTTTTTTTTTAATATCGGACCTTTATTTAGGCCATGTTCACACTCAAAATTAATTAAGAAAATTCGTAAAGATTTTTGTTTATGTTGAAAATTAATTTGTTTCTTATGTGCTGGTTTAGTTTTCGTTCACGCGATACCGGTAGCAATTACACGCAATACTGAGCGTAGATAACACCATAATAACCTAAGCTGACTGTGCTTAAAATGTATAAAAAAAAAAACTTGCAAAGAAAATTTAATGTAGGTAGAACTAGCCACATAAACTCGTGTCTTAGGTAAGAAGATTAGAAAAATGTTAACACAAACCAATATTTAAGGCCTTAGGGGTACATAAAATGGGGCTGCCACAAATTATGTGAGATAATCTATAAATACTTTAACTTCTTACTTATTATGAACATAAATGAATATCTTTTATAAAATCGAAACGATAACCTATCGAATGGTTGTAAATAGCTATGCTGGTCTGGCTGCCGTGCTATTGGAGTGGAGCTGTAGACTGGTAGATCAATTTGGTGTTTTCAACGGTAAACTGGCATGTTCAATAAACAATGGCTAATCTCAAAGTCCTTGGTGCTTTCGAGTGGTATTAAGCTTCGATTAACTAAAGTTTAGAGGTCTGCTAATCTTATTCAAGAGAGCGTGGAGATAATGCTATCGTGTTGTTTTTACACCTAATTATGTACTTCAGTGTCAAGATCTGGGCTGGCAATATTTTATTATTAATTCGAATGACGCGAGTACATGCCATTCTTTTAATTGCTCAAAACTTTTCAGAAAAAGTGTCGACACGTTTTTGGGAAAATGTTAAAATTGCCAGTTGTACGAAAATACATGACAATAAAAAAATACTAATCCTAAGCTCCTGTCATAGTTATAATTAATAATTAATTAAGAAGAAAAGACATTATATTAAAAATACCACAAACAAGAACATTATTTGCAAGTATTCAACTTTTTAAACGATCTGCTCAGCTTTATAATGCTATTAATAAACACATTTACATCTACCCTAAGAATTGTTATGAATGCAAAAAAATACTAACGGAATGGATAAGAAAGCTAACCTATAGTGAGACTGAATCACTTCTACAACAGACACACTAACACTATACTAACACAATTCTCCACAAAAACATACACACCCTCACACACACACACACACACACACACACACACACACACACACACACCCTCACTTACACACACCCACCCTCTTTCACTCAAATCACCTTGTTTTTGATTATGTACTCGTATTGTATAGTTTACACTTCTTGTTTTTGAAAGAGCGGAGTCTCCTAATACAGGCATCTTTTGCTTAAAAGGAGGCTCCAATCTCAAATTTGTTGTACGTTTAAGGTTATCAAATAAACTATTTTTATTTTTTATTTTTATTATTATAATTAACTGTTCAGTTCAGTAACACGAGGTTTATTTTTTTTAGTTAGGTTAGATTATAACAGACCGGTTGGAACAGACTTAAAAGCAACGTCAAAAGAGTGTTCTTGTATTTCGGTATAATAGGTTATATTTATAATAAAAAAAATATAATCAGTATTGTTAAAACGAGTCATCTGCCGAAGAGTGTACAGATTTATGTTAATCGCTAAACTAAAGTTTTTTTTTTATTTAAGATGGGTTTGCTCTTGACTCTAGTCTAGGTCGGAAGCGACAGTCATTTTCCTGAAACAAACCCAATAACGTAGATAAGGCTGATTTGTTATGCTGACCAATGCTGACAATACTTATAAAAGATAATTGTTTTCGCTTTTAAATAACTTAAATAAGATTAAAGTTTTAACCTAGTTAAGTTGAAATGCGTAAAATGACGTGAGGAAAGGTTTGGGTATGAATGGATGGCTAAGACAAAGAAACGATGGATGGACTGTGTGAAAGATGATATAGCTAGAAAACTTTTTAGCAAAAATTAAAACCGACTTCTACAACAAAACACTACAAAGTGAAAAATAACTTTAATTTCGGAAGTCGGTGGCATAATACGAAAGTACAAAACCAAAGACAATGTGAAGTCGGTTTAATTTTTTGCTAAAAAGTTTAATTTTTCACTTTTTAGTTGTGGTACCTACCCCACACAAATTCGAATACCACTATCTGCTATATAAATAACAGAGATAGGAAGTTATTAAAACATCATCCAGATAAACTAAGTGGGAAGAAAACATTATTGAAGCTAACTCAAAAACAACCCATGCAAAGTTGACAAAGTTTTTAAAATTTATATGGGATCACTCTGAAAGTATACCCTTTCAAAAAAAAAAAAAATTATCTACATCGGTCCAACCGTCTTTGAGTAATCGCGTAACAAACATACAAAAAAAAAACATACAGACGAATTTAGAACCTTCTCCTTTTTGAAGTCTGTTAAAAAGGGGTGACTACCGAGATGATGACTAATATAGAGAAGTATAGAAGAAGAAGATATGTTGCGCCGACCGCAAATAAATAGGGATAAGGACAGGAGAATGATAACATTAAAACTTTTAACTTATCTATTAAATAAATATTTATATTTAATTCTCATTCAAATAATTATTACTTATAGATTTTTTTCGGAAAAGTTGACGCAATGTCACAGCATTTTCAGCGAAATCCGATGCACTTGTTCCATCAATTTATAATGATAAAGAAATGTAATGAGCAACCAAGTTATTGTAATTTAAAACTCAACAAGGATTAAGTCAATGTGCTCGGAATTTGTATAATTAGCTACGTCTGCAATATTAATTAGGTACCTACTTCAATTATTTCTTATTTTCTGGTGCCGCTAACTTGGCTATAACTTAAGTTTTATACTTAACTTTATCTAATAAAATATGCAATTTTAATAGTCTTATGTGAAGTAACCGCTGCGTTGTTTTATTATACTATGGCACTGGGTGCACATTCCTTATCTATCCTACTAATATTATAAACGCGAAAGTTTGTGAGGATGGATGGATGTTTGTTACTCTTTCACGCAAAAACTACAGAACGGATTTTGATGAAATTTGGCACACAGATAGATTATAACCTGGATTAACATATAGGATACCTTTTATCCCCATATTCTTACAGGTTCGAGTCGGGTGACGCCGCACGGCGCTGCTAATACTAATAATAAATCTGAAGAGTTTGTTTTTACGTTTGTTTGAACGCGCTTATCTCTGGAACTTCTAATCAGATATGAAAAATTCTTTTTGCATTTGATAGCCCAATTCTTGACGAAAGCTATAGGCTATTAACCATCACATTAGGACTTTTAAGAGCTGAGCAAAAGAAAAGAAAAAATTATATATAATTAATAGCGCGGACAGGCGGTAGATCGGAGGAACAAGAAGTTTCACGCAGTCACGAAGTCGCGGGCAGAAGCTATCTAGAATATTTGCGACCAAGGTAATTATTTCTTTTGCGGTAGTGAATCTAAAATTTTTAAGTTTTGTGTTCGTTAATGGTATTTGCGTACGAAATGAAATGTTATTATTAGGTACGTAAATGATGTGTTATAAAGAAAAACAGTAGCTGCTTTGTTTCAAAGTTCTATATAATTATATATTTGAAGTTTAAAAAATGTTCTCAAGTAGGTAAGTGTTGTAATTTCTTATTGAGATTTTTTTTAACCATAGGTAAATTCTACCGTTAGGCTTTAGGTAAAAACACTTTTTTACAAAAAATGATCTTTTTTTGAATTCGGTAAAAAGCTTCCGTAAATCATCTTCATTCATTTGTATTTTTTGTTAAGTAGGTATTCAAGACACTGCCATTTCTAAGTACCTATCAAAAATGCACAATATTTTTAACGATCAGTCAGCAGTAGAATAACAGTCGATAAGTCATCAATTCTATTGTCATTTTATTACGTGCTATTGTTTAATATTTTTTAAACGTGATCAGCATTCGATTCATATTCATTGGCATTCTTGCAATTGTCATTTTTATGTGTGTCTGTTTTAGGTATTTTCCACCAACAGAATATCAAAAGGTCATTAGAGTTTTGAAAAAAGAAGGAACGAACATCAACTGTTTACTGTTAGGTACGGTAATCAAATAAATATGTACCTACACCCATTCATTTAAAGTTAATAGAAGTCACTAGAAGTTTTATTGTTATATATAACGCCTAGGGTGTTTAGTGTCCTGCAGTGTTCAATTCGTTATCTTTTGGTACCCACATTATACTCACAGACACTACTTACACAAAAAACATGATTAATTCCATACCTACCTACTTATTTCTAAAAAATCAGCATCAATTCAGAACTTTGCTGAAAAGACTCGAACTACTCGAACTACTACTCGGTTGGTAAAAATATCGAAACCGTTTCAGAACTTTTATTTTAACAACAACAAATTAGGGCGAATCTAATACACAATTGTCTTTCTTGTGCTAGTAACAGTTATTAAAAAAAAAAAATTGTAACTGCAGATCTGTCAAAAAGAACGTTGCGAGTTTAAAATTTAAATTAAAAGTTGTACTCACTTTGGCTCCGATCTGGTTACCGCATTGTCCGGCCTGCAGGTGCACTATTTCCCTCATACTTGTTCTGTTATAATTCCTATTTTATTAAACTAAATATTATTTGTTTCTTAGCGCGATCCCGCACGCACGGACGGACGGCCCGAATGAAATGAAATGAAAAAGGAACGGTGAACGGCGAACGAATCGGTTCTGCTCGGGGTGAGTGTGTGTGGCCACCGTATGAAATTCTCCCAGATTTCGGGGAAAGTGGTGTTTTGTTGCATGTTTGGTATTGAAATAAGGTTGACAATGGTAAGCGTAACAAATATATTGATTGTAAATGAAGATAAGAATTTCTGATAAGTACTCAATAATGATTGAGAATTCAAATGTTGTTTGTTTTAGTTTCAGTTTGAAAAATACATTTCATTACTTCTTACTCATAGATGACTGGTATTTTGTACTTATCCTGCAAAAATAGAATATATTTTAAATATATTTTTGGCATTTCTTTATTTTTATTTTATTACTAGCTGACCCTACGAGTCCTGACGTAGGCGTTGTCCTGTCCAAATGTCAATAATTCATACAAAAAAAGACGTTTAGTTTTTCCCAAATTTGAAGATTATCCGGGAATCTTTTCCAATTTTTCTTTCCGTAAGAACCTGATTCGGACTGTTACAACCATTTTAAAATAAAAAAATAGCCAAATCGGTCCAGCCATACTCAAGTGGTGCGCTTACCAACGAATTAGCCGGTTAGAACTAGGTGTAGGTAATCGTTGCAGTTGGTTAATCTTAGGTGTAGGCAGAAAAGTAGGTTAGAACTGTGACCACACAATGGCCAGGGTCCGAATGCAATCGGTTACCTACAGCTAGTTCTAGCCGGCTAAAACTAGGTGTAGCCGCACTTCGGGTTTTAACCGTAACATATAAATAGATAAGTGCATCTTAATTTAGAAAAGAATATTAATATTATTTTGCATAAAATATGGTAGCTATATAAGAGGTCTTAAATGTATATAGTTTTACATATTTTGCTTACTTCTTTCAGCCTGCAAAAAATACCAGAAAATAAATTTAGCCCTATTTATTTTTTACTACAATACAAAATAGAACATTTTTTCTTCCATTTTTAAACGTAATTTCTCCACATTGTAACTAGCAACCCAGAGACATGATTCACCGAGCGGCCACAAGTTCACGTCGACAATGAAACCATCAATTATAAATTAATTCAAGCACTAATTACATTCTCTATGCCGACGACCGCTGACGGCTTGAAGTTAAAAACGTTTCAGCTAGAAATCTTGTACCAGAGGAAAAGACTTTAAATCCTTGAGAAATATGCTGTCTGAAGTATTAAGACAAGTATTATGATGATATTTTGCCTAAGCAGAGATATAATGTGAACTTGTGATGTTACAGTGAGTCATCATGTCTAAATTTGTAGCTATTTTTAGTTAAATAGGGTTCCGTGCCTCAAAAGGAAAAAACGGAACCCACAAAGGATCACTCGTGTATCTGTCTGTCTGTCCGTTTGTCACAGCCAATTTGCTCCGAATGTAATAGACCGATTAAGTTGAAAATTGGTTTACGTATGAATTTCTGTGACCCAAACACGGACGTGTAAAGTAAATAAAATGAATTTTGAATATGAGGGTCAGTTTTGGGGGCCAATAAGAAAGTTTTAAAAAAAGTTTTTCAAATTGTACCGTGTGACATATTAAATGAAAGGACTGTGAGGGTTTCGAATATATTTTCGGTATAATTTTAAAATAAATTGTTTTAAAGTTATTTAAGAAAACAGACGAAAATTGACCATTCCCCTTTATCTCTGAAACTACTGAACCTAAAATTATGAAAAAAAAATACAGAAAATAGTTCTCTATCTATAAGATTACAGGAAAACTTATAAAAAGTCTATGATCTTAAAATAACATGGTAAATCTCTCAATATTGTGCGTACAAACTTACATTTGCAGTGGGAATGTATGAGAGAACATGTTTTTCAACTACATCTACAATGTTAAGTTTGTTCTTGAGATAAATTCATCCCAACTACGGAACCCTTCATTGTGCGTGGTCCGACACGCACTTGACCGTTTTTTAGGGTTCTGTACCCTATTACTAAGGCTCCGCTGTCCGTCCGTCTGTCACAGGTCATGTAGCTACTATAAAGCTACCGTTTACTGGGTACGTCTTTGAATGAATTGAATATGCCCTGGCGGCTGAGAGTACGTCATGCTCACTCAAATGTCTCGCTGTTGGCGGCGTGTTTTCAAAATGGTTGAACTGATCCATGCGTCACGTCCGTGGACGCCCGCCGTCAGTAGGGACTGGTCAGCTCATAGCTGCCACGGCTTATTTTAATTTAGTTGTTTTTATCTTTTAATTACGGACGATTTTAACGTGCACGTCTATTGCTATAAAAGAGTATTTCTTGCCCATTCTTCTCCATAGATATCTACTGGAATGGGCAACTAGCATCATCTTTCTGACTGACTGATTCCTTGTCAATTCTAAAGTGGCTGTAATTGGTTTCCACCTATACAGGGTGAAAGGAAAAGAAAAATCTGTCGTTTATATCGGCTCATTTACCTACGTAGTACATGGGATTGTGAGTACATTTTGACTTAATGGACATGAAATTCTAAGGTAAAAAGTGATGTTTGATATCATGTCTGACAAATGCAATAGGGCCAAGTTTACAATAAATTATTTAAAAAACAAAATTACCGACTGCAACAACACATTTATTAAATGACAAAAGAAAAACAAGCATTACAAACTTATTGGCCTGCGATACCGAAATTCTATAGATTGAAATACTTTGTTTTTCTTTTCAATTATGTATGTTTTTGCAGTTGGGTTATTTTTTTTATTTCAAGCTTTTTAGTTTTATTATTATATATTTGTTATTAATAATAATAATAATATTTGAAGCTCACTTAATCGGTTCGCGGACGGTTAAGAGGATTGTGAAGTGCCGATACGCGGCGCGAGTTTTGGAGGCAATTACATACCTACATTTCATACATAAATATTGTTTCGGGCGATAACGTTTTCACCCCCCTAAAACTTTACGAAATGAGACAATTTTAGTCTCATTACATTCAGTACACCTTAATCTAGGTCTGTACGTTTGTTTTTTAGTAATTCAATTGAATTTAATTTTAAAAAAAGCAATATTTCTTTATAATAAAAACGTACGGACCTAGTTTTTCATTATACCTACAACATTTCCAAAAATTAAGAAAATTAGACTATGTTTACGGGGAGAAAAATGTTATCGCTCTTTGTATGAAAATTTACAGCTTCACAATCCTCTTAACGAGACACAGTAGAAGTTTTATTGTTATGACGTCTATAGACGTTAACCACCCGCGAAAACTAAGTAAGTTTTTGTGGTGAAAGTACAGAATAGATCGGCTGACCTAACTGTTTGACTGAGCCGGTGCCTAAGGTAGCTGAGCGGTACCTGAGGGGTGTAGTGACGTATCACATGAGCTCAGTCATCGCTCGCAGATGGACGTCAACACAGCTCCCGCACCGTGCATCCACCTCAGGTACTGTCTCAGTTAAAAGGTAGACCAGTACTTGGATATACAATAGAACATACATTTTTTTACCAGCTCGTTTTCTGAAATTCACACGGACCAACCACGGCAAGCATAGCTCAACCTGATCGATCGATCCGTACGGCTGATATTAATATCTAATATAAATATAAAATAATAATAATATCCTAGGACATCGCAAACTAAGCAGAGCTTGTACTATAGAAACCAGATAACTGATAAACTACATACACTACTTTTTTTTTGTAAATACATACTTATATAGATAATTACACCCAGACTCAGGACAAACAGACATGTTCATGCACACAAATGTTTGTCCTGGATGGGAATCGAACCCACGACCTGCGACATGACAGGTGGTATCTTAACCAACCACGCCAACTGGCCTGTCAACTAAATCATTGCTAGCTTTTATTTGCTTACAATTTATTTTAAAAAAAGAACCATCTCCTCCTTTTTTTGTATTTTCAGAAGCAAGATATAAATATTATATAGCTTATGTCACTCCCACAATTAAGACGAATCTAACGACACCTCATATTGTGTTAAAATTCATCAAACCGTTTAGGCCACAGGAGGTCACAATGGAACGGACCATACATAGGTACATATGGAACATGCAAAAAAATCTGCCTTACCTTTTCCCAACTATGTTGGGTCGGCTTCCAGTCTAACCGCATGCAGCTGAATACAAGTATTTTACATGGAGCGACTGCCTATCTGACCTCCTCAACCCAGTTACTGGGTAATACGATACCCTTTGGTAAGACTGGTTGTCAGACTTTCAGACTTCTGACAACCCGTAACGACTGTCAAAGATCCACGAATGACAGCCGGGACCAACGGCTTAACGTGCTTTCCGAGGAACGGAGGAGTCTTGGTATGAAAAGATGGTCACCCATCCACAGACCAACCCCGGCAAGCGTAGCTTAACCTGATGGATCGACCCGTGCGGCTGTTATTACTTGGCCACGAGCTCCTCTAAATACTAGTACATACATACATGCGCGAAAAAGGTTATCCTTTCATTCCATCCATATCATATCGAATCATCCAACTCTTCAGCACATCAATATCTTCGCCTGGTTTAAATCATTCGTCAAGTCGGCAGTTTTATTGATTTCTTGAGTGAACATTGCCTCATAATAAATTCCGTTATATCTGAGTATTACTTTCACGCAAATGCAGTCTTTGTGCAATAAATAGATCTTGCTTTATGAGTTTTATGACTGAGAAATGGAGAATGCTGTAGAATATAGAAACTCTTTTGTATTAGCAATTAAGACCTACTATTTGACCTACATTGAAAAGTCTTAAAAGTTTGAACTTGGCTCATAAGAAAAACTTGTAAAGGCGACCCATTAATAGATTTTTAATAGTTTTATATCGAAAAACCTTCATAGTGAAGACCTTAAGCTCCCCGACCCTTCTCAAAGCAGAACAAAAGAAAATTAATTTCTGAAAGTTTGTCATACTTATATCGATAGCTCCTAAGTATACTGAGTCAACTGTACTTCTAATAACTTTATTATTAGAATTACAGTTGACTCAGTATACTTAGGAGCCATCAATATAATTTTCTGAAAGTTTGTCATACGTAAGTATTACACAATTTCCTGAAATTTTTTCATAACTTTTTATACGTACAAAATTTTCTGAAAGCTTTCATACTTACATAACTTCCTTAAAGTTTGTCATACGTAGATAAGTATTACACATTTTCCTGAAAGTTTTTCATACTTACATAATTTTCTGAAAGTTTGTCATACTTACATAATTTTCTGAAAGTTTGTCATACTTACATAATTTTCTGAAAGTTTGTCACACTTACATAATTTTCTGAAAGTTTGTCATACTTACATAATTTTCTGAAAGTTTGTCATACTTACATAATTTTCTGAAAGTTTTTCATAGGTACTTACATAATTTTCTGAAAGTTTTTCATACTTACATAATTTTCTGAAAGTTTGTCATACTTACATAATTTTCTGAAAGTTTGTCACACTTACATAATTTTCTGAAAGTTTGTCATACTTACATAATTTTCTGAAAGTTTGTCATACTTACATAATTTTCTGAAAGTTTTTCATACTTACATAATTTTCTGAAAGTTTTTCGTACTTACATAATTTTCTGAAAGTTTGTCATACTTACATAATTTTCTGAAAGTTTGTCACACTTACATAATTTTCTGAAAGTTTGTCATACTTACATAATTTTCTGAAAGTTTGTCATACTTACATAATTTTCTGAAAGTTTTTCATACTTACATAATTTTCTGAAAGTTTTTCATACTTACATAATTTTCTGAAAGTTTGTCATACTTACATAATTTTCTGAAAGTTTGTCACACTTACATAATTTTCTGAAAGTTTGTCACACTTACATAATTTTCTGAAAGTTTTTCATACTTACATAATTTTCTGAAAGTTTTTCATACTTACATAATTTTTTGAAAGTTTGTCATACTTACATAATTTTCTGAAAGTTGGTCACACTTACATTATTTTCTGAAAGTTTGTCATACTTACATAATTTTCTGAAAGTTTGTTATACTTACATAATTTTCTGAAAGTTTGTCATACTTACATAATTTTCTGAAAGTTTGTTATACTTACATAATTTTCTGAAAGTTTGTTATACTTACATAATTTTCTGAAAGTTTGTCATACTTACATAATTTTCTGAAAGTTTGTTATACTTACATAATTTTCTGAAAGTTTGTCATACTTACATAATTTTCTGAAAGTTTGTCATACTTACATAATTTTCTGAAAGTTTGTTATACTTACATAATTTTCTGAAAGTTTGTCATACTTACATAATTTTCTGAATGTTTGTTATACTTACATAATTTTCTGAAAGTTTGTTATACTTACATAATTTTCTGAAAGTTTGTCATACTTACATAATTTTCTGAAAGTTTGTCATACTTACATAATTTTCTGAAAGTTTGTTATACTTACATAATTTTCTGAAAGTTTGTCATACTTACATAATTTTCTGAAAGTTTGTCATAGGTACTTACATAATTTTCTGAAAGTTTGTCATACTTACATAATTTTCTGAAAGTTTGTCATACTTACATAATTTTCTGAAAGTTTGTCATACTTACATAATTTTCTGAAAGTTTGTTATACTTACATAATTTTCTGAAAGTTTATTATATTTACATAATTTTCTTCACGTTACTCTTGCGTCACTAGTTCGTTTCCGTTTTAACACCATTCACACCTCATTCTGTTTGCCATAAGAATCATTAAGGGCAATAAAGAAATGATAAACAAGAAAGTACAGAAATTAGGCCACTACTAATTAGGACGGCTGTAATAGGTACTTTTTAGTTAAGGAAAGTATGAACCATAGATAAGAACCTATGAAGTTCACATTAAAGCACTAGTGAAGTTCTTTTTATAGTGATTTTATGACTTCGTATTTTTCAGCATGAACTAATCTCATGGCTAAGTAATAACAGCTGCACGGGTCGATCGATCAGGTTAAGTTACGATTTCCGCGGTTGGTCCGTAGATGGGTAGCCATCTTTACATACCAAGACCCCTCCATGCCTAAAAAAGCACGGTCCCATTTTTGACGGTCTTTACGGGTCGTCAGAAGCCCGAAAGTCTGACAACCAGTCTTACCAATGGGTATCGTATTACCCAGTAACTCTGTTGTGGAGGTCAGATAGGCAGTCGCTCCATGTAAAATACAGGTATTCAACTGCGTTTTGTTAGACTCCACCGACCCCAACATAGTTGAGAAAAGGCTAGGCATATGATGAACCTAATAAAAAAAAAATTAAAAAAATGAGTAGCTTGAAAGTTATGTTAAGCTTTAAAGGACGGCTATAGTTGCTAGCTATAGCCGTCTCGCGCTGCCTGTTAGTAAAAGATTCTCTAATTTTAGTTTAGTTATTGAACAAGAGAATCAGCACCATTGTCGCTCTAGAGTCTAGACATACGTAGGTACTTCATCATCTGCCCAGCCTTTTCCCAACGATGTTGGGGTCAGTCCAGCCAGGATGCAGCTGAATACCAGTATTTTACATGGAGCGACTGTCTATCTGACATTCACTACCAGTTACTGGGTAATATGGTAAGACCCTTGGTAAGACCCCTTGGTGGACCCCTGGGTTGTCAGACTTCTGACACATACGTAGGTACTTCACAGTCTGAAAAACTCGTTGAAACCGAATTTATGAAAATTTTAAGCAAAGAATCGTTGGCAGTCCATCAAGAATCAACATAAAATTGCAAAGGCTTTGCGATAAGGCCTAAATCCACAATTGAAATGTAATAATACTTTCTCCTTTCGTTTTACAGTATTTTATGCACCGCCCGCCCGTCTAACAGTATTTTCGCTAATACACCCAGATTCATTTAATGGCCGCCAAACAATAGCCCGCGGAAAATTGCCGCCATTTTTACCGTCAATTTGACAGCTAGACCTGCAATTAGGGATACCAGCTGTTATTTTGTTATTATTACCATAATATTTGAACTGTAAATCTTTGAGCTGGCTGAATTGAATCTGAATGTCTGAGTGATGACTTATTCGCTGCCGATAAAACTTGTTTTCTACATAAATCATATTCACGCTGATCGGACAGACAACATAAATTAATTCCAAGCAAAAGTTATTAAAGTAAATGTAGAACAGTAGCACTGTGCATGACGTAGTATTAATTTATCATACCGATCTATTTATTTGATGTGATTTTTTGTTGCAAATGAAAGTTATATTATTCACGCCTTGTTTCCCCGAAGGGTAGGGCATAGGGTTTATGTACACCCACATTTCGCCAGTTATGATGAAGTCCCATCTAAAAGGGGCGAGCCTATTGCCATCAACGGGGCTCAAATCCAGGAACGCAGGACATCATGCTTTCTCGCCTTCAGTAACCGGAAAAGTGGTAGGCGGCCGGGCCACTGACCTGACCGTTCGCGGGGGACCAAGGGTGCCTAGACACGGGGTCGTCTAGCGCCCATATGCTGGTTTGGTCCCTGGGGTGGTCACGGCCTGCAATGTGTTCTGGTGCGCTGGTGATGGGACGGCGGGCGCGGCGGGTTCACGGATGAGTGCTAACGCGTCCCCGTGTCCCCCGGCTACAAGCGGAGAGTAGGACTCCGTGGAGTGTTAGTGGGTTGGAGTCCCACATAACTGCACTATCTCCCCGTGGAAGTGCAGATTGCGTGAGCAGTTCTCCACGCAAGAAAAAAGGACCTCATACTCAGCAGTAGCTTTTGCGACGATTTGACCAACGGGGCAGACCTATAATTATTATTCTGTTAGGCATAAAACAAATTAAAGGCAAGAAGCAATTCTTAAAAAAAAATCTAATTTAGTTTGGTTAGTGAATGCACTGAGTTAGTATATATATATCAGATAACTGTCAAAAAAGAAACGAACCATTTCCGTTCTAATCTCGATACTATTTTCGAGTCTGAGTGAGGTATTATATTGCCATTTCTGATGATTAATGCATGCGGAAAGCAGGCAAAGACGGGTTATTTTTGCGGTTTGTCTATTAGACTTCCACATACTCTGGGTTTTGATATGGAAATTCTATTCTGTCTGTCCGTTTGGCACAGACTCACAGCCGATTTGCTCCGAATCTCATGTTGCTGTGCATTATTCAATATATTATGCATATACCTGTCGAAAACTAACAAACATCACGCAAATCGTCATTCACCTCCGTTTCCAAACACCACCACTTAAAGTCTTGGTATCGTAATTTATACAAGCGACGGAATGAAAAAAATACTTGACGATAGTTTTAAAGTAATAACCTAAAAACAATCAAATACATTTGTAAATAAAACAATATTTTTGTTTAACCTAAAAGTTTGTCACAAAAAAAAACGTCATTAGTCGCATCAATGTTATAATATGTAGCATATGTCAAATGTAGCGAGGTATATGCATATATTGAATAATGCACCTTCAAGTTCATCCCATCATATTTTTTTTGCAATACAGTCTGTGTTTAATTTATTGTTTTCAAAAATAAAATCACATGCCACTAATGATGTGTTTTTAGCAAAAACGGAGAAACACCCTCTTGGGAAAAATTTATCTCAACTACGGAACCTTACATTGTGCGTGGTACGACACGCACTTAGCCGGTTTTTTTTAAAGGCTGTATCAAATGATGTATGCAAACAAATCTAACGCCAACCACGTGTTCCGAATTTGATACCAAACGGTAGCCATCTTGTAATCTACACTATAGCTCATTTATTCTGAACATGGTTTGAACAGCTACCTCTGTGTGTTTCATCAATGAATCGCTATTAACTTACTTATATGGGAAGCGGTGAAAAAACGGATGCATTGGGTGTAAGATTTCCATAATATGTAGGTACAATAGTACATACGTTTCATTTTAATGCAAGCAGGGAAATTAATCGTTTTCTAATTGACACACTACGCCAATTTCCCGAGTTATAGTGATTTATTCATACTGTCAAATAACGACAGTTATTATTTTATTCTGAGCTAGCTTAGCCCGTGATTTCGTCCGCGTGAATTTCCTAGTTCCCCGACCCGCCGCATCGCATCGCATCGCCAGCCCGTGCTATTACTTCGTTTGCAGTTTTTTTTGTTCGGCTTCTAATGGTCGTAGCGTAATGTTATATAGCCTATAACTTTCCTCAAGAAATGGGCTTTCAAATGCAAAAAGAATTTTTGAAATCCGACTGGTATTTCTAGAGATTATCCCCTACATACAAACAAATTTTATCTCTATACTAGCTTTTGCCAGCGGCTTCGCCCGCGTGGAAGTTGGAAATTATTCCACGGGAACCGTACATTTTTCCGGGATAAAAAGTATCCTATATCTTAATCTAGGTTATAAACTATCTGTATACCAAATTTCATCCAAATCCGTTCAGCCGTTTTTGCGTGATTGAACAAACATCCAAACTTTCACATTTATAATATTAACACATTAACTGCCATGGGGGTCACCGGTGACCGGCACTGTTCTATTCCATTTGGGCCGCGACGGTCACCGGTGCCCGGCAAGATGGACCGATTTTCGATTGAGCTCTGTTCGTCGCCGGTCACTCGCACGTAGCATTTTTACATGTAAAGTGACCCGCGCGGCGCCCAGGAACATACCTTACCACTTGGTTTTAATAGTAGGATTTGTATAAATATTATAACAATGAATTCCCTGGCTTTATTTAGGTACCTATTACTGGTTTAATTCTGTCATTTTCTTGTCAATTAATAACAGAATAATGTAGGTACAACCTTGCACCATTTTCCTGAACAAAAAGGTTCTCTCTTGCACTCTAGTTTATCTAAGAAGATTTATTTTCGTGACTAGAAATAAAATACTTATTGTAGATGTGCTAATTGGTTTCTACCTATTAAATATATGGCTATATCCAGCTTTTGATATGAAACGAAACTCGCACTTGTTCCAGGTATAGGAACTCCTGCTGAAGATTTCCAAAAGTCATCATCTGCCTAGCCTTTTCCCAACTATGTTGGGGTCGGCTTCCAGTCAAACCGCATGCCGCTGAATACCAGTATTTTACATGGAGCAACTGCATATTTGACCTCCACGACCCAGTGTCAAGCAAGTTTGACTGTCTAGGTTCCCCACTAGGACTGCGGCGGAATTCGGTCGCAAAGCGATCGCTATCTATGTCGATACTGCAGGCCCAGTTTGTCAGACTTTCGGGCTTCTGACGACCCGTAACGACTGTCAAAAGATCCACAAATGACAGCCGGGACCAACGGCTTAGCGTGCTTTCCGAGGCACGGAGGGGTCTTGGTATGTAAATATGATCACCCCATCCACAGAACAACTGCGGCAAACGTAGCTTAACCTGATCGATCGACCGGTGCTCCTGTTAATACTAAGCCACAAAAAACTATAAAGATTGGTAACCCTATTTTACCTCTGTGGCAACCCTACCAGCCCCAAGGAGATAAAAACAAAAAAGTCGTGTAACTAAGTATAATAAGTCCGTGCACCCTGCACCACAGTGTCCCTGCAAGGGGAGATAATAGTCGAATGCTAATTCTGTCGGGCAAAGAGCCAAATGTGAGCATGTCAGTGCGTCTATGGTAAGTTTTAACGTATATTAGGGATATCAATCAAATCGTCGTTTAATTTCAAGATTTTATCTAATCTGTCGGATTTTACTTTTCTTTAAAAACCAACCAAGTGCGTGTCGGACCACGCCCAATGAAGGGTTCCGAAGTTGGGATGAATTTATCCCAGGAACAAACTTAACATTGTAGTTGAAAAACATGTTCTCCCATACATTCCAACTGCAAATGTCAGTTTATACGCACAATATTGAGAGATTTATTATATTATTTTAAGACCATAGACTTCTTATAGGTTTTTGTGTAATCTATTTAGGTTTAGAACTATTTTTCCAAAATTTTAGGCTCCGCAGTTTTGGAGATAAGGTGGTCAATTTGTTTGCAAAACTTTCTTTTTTCTTATTTCCTCCCGAAAAAAGACACCCATATTCAAAATTAATTTATTTACGTTACACGTCTGTGTTTGGGTCACAGATACGTGTGCCTAATCTGGCTGTGACAGACGTACAGACAGACAGACACACGAGTGATCCTATAAGGGTTCCGGTTTTTCCTTTTGAGGTACGGAACCCTAAAAAAAGTCGGTGAGAATGTAACGGGTGGCTACTATTCTCTGTTCTTGAACAATAATGGTAAAAAGAAGTAGCAAGCGATGTGTTCCAGACCAACTGGGTAACCTTACCTTACCCAGTTGGCCCTCTCTAATCTATCTATCTATAGGTATATATATAAATAAAAAAACAATCGCCGCGCATCACTTCAGAACGGTCGCACCTAATTGGCTAATTCTTTTTTTGTTGTGTTTGTAATAGTCAGGACAAGGTTTGTATGAAAGAAAATGTTTGAAAAGTTGCCGGGAAATTGGAAAATTCGGGAAAACTGAAAGTGCATTTTCTATGGGAATTTTGTATGAATTATTGAAATTTGGACAGGACAACCTTTGTCGGATCAGCTAGTTACTTAATAGGTTGGGGAAAAAGTTTCTTCGCATTTTTTAAGAAAATTCAAAACATTTTTTAATATAGTTTATTTACATTTAACTAAAGTATGTAGGTACCATTTTGTTCGATAACTTTTTGCCATCTTGTAGGTAGGGACATGAACCCATTGCTATAGAAACTTTGAGACTTCTGGTCAAAATACCGCGACAAGTGGTTTTGGCAGTCCTCTCGTGATGTTAACCTGACACTGCCTAAAGAATTCTGAAGAGACCGAAACAGGTGGAAATCTGAAGGTGCAAGGTCAGGCCTATACGGCGGATGCATTAACACCTCTCAGCCAAACTCTCTTAATTTTTGCTGAGTGGCTAAAGATGTGTGAGGTCTAGCGTTATCATGATGAAAAACCACACCCCTTCTGTTGATTAATTCCGACCGCTTTCTCTCAACTTCTTGCTTTAATCTCATCAGTTGTTCGCAGTAGAGTTCAGAATCGATGGTCTTGCCTGGTGGTAACAGCTCATAATGAATAATGCCCTTCCAATCCCACCACACACACAGCATCACCTTGTTGCGAGTTAACCCGGGTTGCGCCACAGTCTGTGAAGCCTGACCGGCCTTTGACCACGACCTTTTTCACACGTTCTTGTCATACGTGATCCACTTTTCATCACCAGTTATCAGCTTCTTCAAAAATGGTTCGGTTTCATTACGTCGTAATAAAGAATCACAAATGAGTACACGGTTCATTAGGTTTCTTTCAGTGAGATCGTGAGGTACCCAAATGTCGAACTTTTTTGTGTACCCAGTTTTTTTCAAATGCGCCAAAACTGTTTTGTGGTCAATTTCCAGTTCTTCAGCTACGTCGTAACTACTGATATTCTTGCTCCACTTTTTCAAAAATGGCATCCATTTTATCCGTAATAGGGCGACCAGAGCGACGTGCATCTTTGACATCAAAATTTCCGGATTGAAAACGCTTAAACCAAATTTGTGCTACTCTCACAGACACTACACTAGGTCCATAAACATCGCAAATTTTTTTCGCGGCTTGCGTTGCATTTTTACCTTTTTTGTAGTAACATTTTAAAATGTATCGAATTTCTTCATTAGATTCACCCATCTTGACGGTACGAAAAACAAATGAAAATCACACATTTTCCTAATTTGAATTTGAAATTATGTTCTTTAAAATTTAAACTTTCAATGATACCAAAACCAGCCAGATACAAATAGTATAGCCAAAGAGATTTTATTGCAAGTTCATACATACTATAATGCTAAAAGACTTTTTCCCCAACCTAATATGTAGGCCGTAGTGTCATCTCAAATTATGTGAACATGAATTTGAGCTAGAACTGTCATTGTTAACTCTTCAAAGTTAGAGTGCTGTTGCCTATCACTCGTTTAAGTTGGTGTTTGCTGGACTGTACTCCAGCCTCCCAAAGCCCTACAAAGTTTGGCGAGTGGAGTGGAATAAAATGCCAACTTATACCGTTGGTGGCTAAACACTCAGCAACGTCCGGTGTTACAACAAAACTTTTGTAGGTAAACAATGCCCTTAACTCTCGGTTGGCTCCTACAAAGGTACAGCCGTTGTTGCTCCACATCTCATCACAATACCCCCCCTCGCCGTAAAACGCTTGAAGGACGCTAAAAAAGCTTGTGACGTGATATCGCTTACGACTTCTATCCAAGGTCCGAGTAGCCATGCAAAAAAATAAACAAATGTAGCCTTTGGTGGAGTGAAAAGCGCGAATTTTTTTGTAAGTGTATGAGTGAGATAGGTATTAATAAGACTCGCCCTTAATCTACACTCTACACCAATATTATATGGCTGAAAAGTTTGTTTGTTTGTTAGGTTGAACGCGGTAATCTCAGGAACTCCATTCCACCGGCCCCCTTCTACCACCGGACATCTAGACGCACTGCCAGTTACCATCCCTACCTGGTTGCTATTCCACCAATTCGCACTAAGCGCTTCCAAATGTCTTTTATAATGCGCACAGCAAAAGAGTGGAGCTCACTACCTGCGTCTGTGTTTCCGAACGTATACAACCCTAATCTCTTCAAAGTGAGAGTGAACAGGCTTCTTCTGGGTAAGCTCACTCCATCGTCGACTTTGTCTGTGTCACCTCTGACCTAGACTAGAGTCAAGAGCAAACCCATCACAAATAAAAAAAATAAAAAAAACTACTGGTTTGAATTGAAAAATTATATTAGTGTTGGATAGCCCATTTATCGAGAAGGCTATATATTACATCTTTGCATACAATTAATTAATTTAATAGATACTCGTGTGGCTTTATTTCAAATTCCAGGGTATTTAAGTTCTCGCTTGACTGCCAGTCTGGACCAATTGGTTTGTGAGTTGAGCTTGGTTTAAAGTTTCATCAAAATCGGCTGACTTTACAGCATCTGTAGCGAGGTTCTTGTTACGAAGCTAAGAAGCTTCAATTCTATTTTTGTACTCTAGGGTTACCGGTTACTACGTGGTATGCTTTTTGTAATCTCACTATGTTTCGAGCTACGGCACTATATACGTAGTTATCACTTCAGATATTCTAGAGAATTTTCTTATCAATATTTTATAATCGGTGGTCTGGGACGAGCCCTACGGAACCGTGCGAAGGAGCACGGTTCTTTCCCCTATGTGGAAACCGACCCATAATTAGGAAAAACGAAAATGTTATCAAACTAAGGTAATTTGGGTATGTATCAAGCTGAAACGTAATTATGTGATCATCTGCTTAGCATTTTCCTAATTTTGTTGAGATTGGCTTCTAGTCTAAGGGGGAGTACATTAATTACGGAGACGCTTAGTTGAGGTCAAGCCGAATCTCACCCAATCTCACGTGGAAGAGAGGGAAGGTCTCCACAAATATCACGTTTTTTTTTCGCATAAAACATTGTACAATTGCGAGAAAACTGGATAATTATTATAAAAAATAAATAAGCAAATTATGTTTATTTAAATAAATCCAACGCAATCAAGCACAGATTAACATATTTACAATAAAAATACGCATTTTGAAAAATGTCACGTGAGATTAGAGGGGGGAGGGAGGGTTCGAGCCAAATCTCACGGGGGGTGGGGATCGACAAATCACCAAAATCGCCTCAACTAATTAATGAACCAGTATTTTACATGGAGCGACAGCCTATCTGACCAAGACTCAGTTCCTGGGTAATACGATACCCCTTGGTAAGGCCGGTTGTCAGACTTTTGGGCTTCCAACCCATAACGACTGTCAAAGATAGCTATTTACGAGTACCTATAAAGTAGATAATCTAGATTACTAGTAACATCTACAAACTAGACCGTAACAAGATAATTAGCATATGCGGTGCTCTCACATAAGAAAGTCGTGGTTTACTAAGCAAAGTGTTTGCTCGACTTCTGATTACTGGACTAAAGGCTAAAAATAGGTTAGAGCCCCATGTGTCGCTGCCGGGTTAGAGCCCCATGTGTCGCTGTTAGGTTAGAGCTCCATGTGTCGCTGTTGGGTTAGAGCCCCATGTGTCGCTGTTGGGTTAGAGCGCCATGTGTTGCTGTTGGGTTAGAGCGCCATGTGTCGCTGTTGGGTTAGAGCCCCATGTGTCGCTGTTGGGTTAGAGCGCCATGTGTTGCTGTTGGGTTAGAGCACCATGTGTCGCTGTTGGGTTAGAGCCCCATGTGTCGCTGTTGGGTTAGAGCCCCATGTGTCGCTGTTGGGTTAGAGCCCCATGTGTCGCTGTTGGGTTAGAGCGCCATGTGTTGCTGTTGGGTTAGAGCGCCATGTGTCGCTGTTGGGTTAGAGCCCCATGTGTCGATGTCGGGTTAGAGCCCCATGTGTCGCTGTTGGGTTAGAGCGCCATGTGTTGCTGTTGGGTTAGAGCGCCATGTGTCGCTGTTGGGTTAGAGCCCCATTTGTCGATGTCGGGTTAGAGCCCCATGTGTCGATGTTGGGTTAGAGCCCCATGTGTATATATTGATGGAGTACCCAAAAGTTGAAGCATCATTCATCAACATCATCATCATTCCAGCCCGAAGATCGGCTCGAGCTCCTAGGCATGGAGTTGAAATCCAGTCTTAACTTCAGGCTACCATCGAGCATAAAGCCCAAATTGCGGCCAAAAAACGGGGCATCCTAAATAGAGTGAAGCGGTACTTACGCCTGGACAGCTTTTGACCCTTTGAAGCGAAAGTCTGGTCCTGCATGGAGTATTGAGTAGTAAGTACCTTTGGGATAGCTCAGCTAAATGCCAACTTGCTGCACTTATCTCAGTGGAACGCAGAGCTAAGAGGCTCATTGGCGGCGTAAAACTGGTGGATGCCAAGCTTCGCCGCAAAGTTACCTGCTTGTCGGACTTCTGTAGACTGTACTTCAGCGAGTGTGCTCAGGAACTCCACAGCCTCATCTCACCGACCCCTTCTACCATCGGACATCTCTGCAAGTTACCATCCAGACATAGTTGCTATTTCACCAATTCGCACTAAGCGCTTCCAAACATCCTTCATAATGCGCACGGCAAAAGAGTGGAACTCACTACCTGCGTCGTCTGTGTTCCCGAACGCATACAACCCGAATCTCTTCAAAGTGAGAGTGAACAGGCTTATTCTGGGTAAGCTCACTCCATCATCGACTTTGACTCTGTCACCTCTGACCTAGACTATAGTCAAGAGCAAACCCATCTCAAATTAAAAAAAAGACGTCCGTTGCTGGACAAATGCCTCCTGCAAGCACCGGCACTGCGACGGGTTCTGTGCTTCCCGCTTCCAGCGGATTCCTGCGGCCTTCACAAGGTCATCGGTCCACCTTGGCCTGCCAACGCTACGTCTTCCCGTTACACGATCGCCACTCTATAACCTTTCCTGATGGCCGGCCATCTGTTCTGCGAGCAATGTGTCCTGCCCACTGGCAATTCTTTGGGCTATGTCGGTTACCTTGGTTCTTGGATATAAGTTATTTTTAAGAATTTTATTGTATTTTTTTTTTCAGTTGTGATTGTAATTGTTTGATGTTACAATAAAACTTCAATCAATCTGCCTAGCCTTTTCCCAACTATGTTGGGGTCAGGATGTTTACATGGAGCTACTGACTAACTGACCTCCACAACCCAGAAATAGGTAATACGATACCCATTGGTAAGACTGGTTGTCAGACGTTCGGATTTCTGACGTCCCGTAACGGAAATTTACAAAGGGGGGTAAATTTTTCTTAGTTTACAATTAGATAACCCGTTTTAGTTTATGCCTTGGTTACTAAAAACAATCACCCTCTACTTTTTCTGAGAGCAGAATAAATTGCCTTTCAAATGCTGTACCTTATTCATACTCGTATCATTGAATAAATAAAGTTAAAAGTAAGTTGAAACAGATTTATAAGAGTTGCGATTTATGCGACGCCGCCGTGTCAAGATTTAATTATTTTTTACCAGCTGTACCGAAGACCGAGGAGCAATCAATTTGACCACCTAGAGAATTAATTTCGTCTAGACTCATTTTAATTTGGTCGACCAAAATACTAATGCTGTCAGTTATGCCTACACGCATCTTTATAAGTTCTTACTGCAGGCATCTTTAATTAAAGGCCTTCAAAAGTCGGCTACAACTAACCCAAATAATTACAGTTATTTTCGCCTTTCGCAACTAAACATTAAACGCAAAATACTTAGCGAGGCGTTCAGTAGTTTCTGCCTACCCCCGAGGGACAAAGGTATGAGTTTATATATTATATGTCTATAAACGCAAAAAGAAAGTACTTACCACAAGGAATTTTTATTATTGAATTCGTAACCAAAATCCAAAAGCTACCACAAGAATCCGAAAAGAAAAATATAAAATCAATCAATGGGGTTGCTTAACGGAAGTTTCGCCGCAGAGAGCGCTGTGTGTTTGTCACTTGTCAAAGTCATCTTGAAGACAAAGCGACCAATCGGCGACAAGAAAAAACACTTAGCGCCATCTACGTGGAACTACTTTAACAGTTTTCTTCCCCATTGCTAAAGCTCCTCGATGACATTCTTATTCATCATTACTTAAAGCTTCCGATGACAAATAACAAAGTATTCAAATTCATATTCTATCAGAGGCTAATGTGAACCACAGACAGTATAAGTTTTTCTTATATTTTTTACTGCTTCACATTCTCCTCGCATATAATAGTGCGCCCGTAGAGAATTGGCGTCGATATTTTATATAGGGTCGTGGAAAGTGATTCCCTTGAGGTTGGTTTCTCTGTAGATTATTGTTACTAAAGTACCTAGGATGATACCGGTGCCGATTCTGTTGTGCTAACTAAACTTAATTTAGGCAATTGCTAACTTTTTAAAACAAGAAAGAGACGGACGTAAATTAGAACTGTGAAATTTAGTTGAACTATTATTTCCATACAAAGACTACACTTAAAAACATGTCGACTAAAAACGCGGAAGGCGTAGTTTGACATCTCTAACTTAGTTCATAGCTATAGCTGTCCTTTTCTCGCGCTACCTATTAGTAAGAGATAGGTAGCGATTCTCTAATTTTAGTTTAGTTATTGAAAAAAAGAGAATCGGCACCAATGATACAAAAACAATGTACTCTTTGTCTATATCTGTACAAATTATAAAAACTTGCTTGCTACGGATTTTGATGCGGTTTTCACCACGGAATAGAAAAAAGAAGTGGAAGTGCCCAGCCCACGCAGCTTTCCGGCGCGTGTCTCAATTATGCGGAAAAATATGTAAAATAATAACAACCTTCTGCGTGGGTACTTCCACTTGCTTTTCTTTTCCGGGGTTTTGACCATCATTTAGAGAGAATTAATTGCGGAAGGTTTACGTGTAGAGCTGGTCTACTCTGAAATGATTTAAGGAGGAAGCGTCAGGGTAGCCCGCGAAATTCAAATATTCTTACGTTTTTTGTAATTTACAAGTCGGTATTATATTGTACGTTGATCAAATTATAATTTGCGGCCGTAACAAGTATCTATTTACATAATTACAATCATTAAAGTGGTCAATACAACTCTTTAAGACCAGGTAATCCCAAAAATGACTATTTCATGAAATCTTGACATTTTAGGATTATACTAACTTAAGGAGTTGTATTATTGATTCTGTTGTATATAATTCTGTAAAGACATATTTGTTACGGCCGCAAATCATACTTTATTTAACATACAACTTAATACTGACTTGCAAATTGCAAAAAACGTAAGAAAATTTGAATTTCGCGGGCTACCCTGACGCTTCCTCCTTAAGTAATGGGCTGCGTCATTTCAGAGTAGACAAGCTCTAGCCCCGACATAGTTGGGAAAAGCTAGGCATGTATTAAAGGAATCTCTATGTTTTGTTGAATCGTAAAAACCATTCCAAGCGGGGTCGGACCGCTAGATATAAATAAAAGAAAAAGGCCATGCAGTTGTCAGTTAACTACTTAGTAACCAAATAACCGGATCCCAACTGGGTCACCGCCTAATCTACAATACCTACTTAGATAATATTTTCATCAGCTTTTTCTCTTTAGTTACTTAGTTAAATCCTTTCTGAAAGGCAAAGATCAGATATTACATATACAGAAACTTGAATGTCAAAAACCTAACGCACTTGTCACAGAACACAGAGTAGAACATTACACGGCCCAGACACGTAATTACCCTCCAGACAACACAAAAAAAAAAAAAAACAACAAACGTATTCAACCACGTACCAATACTATTAACCACGACTATACTCCCGTTACCCGCAGACGAAGCCAATCGAGCAAAAAGTCGACGACAACGACGCGCGACGCAGGCGACAACGAAGAGGCAATGCGCCGTATGGTCAACCACATTTCAATATTACACTTGAACTACAAAAGCAGCGCTTACTACTAGGACATAAAGGCGATATCAGTGTCAAACTGTTGCTATGGTCGTGCGGACTGTGTAACATGCAAGAGGTGGATTTTTAATGTTTTACATACAATGGTATGGCCCATATTGTCGATACTGCGTTTGTTTTATAAAAGATTAAAAAAGAAGAGGGAATGCAGATCAGACTAAATGCGAACACAATGCAAAATTGCCGAGGGGAAGGGGACACGGACAGGCATCCATGCAAACGATAGGATTTATTACTTATCGGCACAAGGTTACCGAGAATAGCTGACGACGTGATAAATGACTGACAGATTGTACTATAAAATAGGTAAGTACATACTAATTCCATGCTGACAGGTCTTTTTTTTTTTTTTGATGGGATATCATCAAGTAACTTCTCCCGCTCTGGGCGGAGCGGGAGGGCGTGTCAGAATTTACTGACTAAAACCCACCCGTGTTCCTTAAGTTGCGTGTGCTGACAGGTCTGCAGTGACAGCAAGGTGGGTAGACAACTGTACCATCGACAAAAGCCAGGCCTTTCAAAATTGGAAAGGCCTGGCCCTTTCCAATTTTGAAACCATTTTTTTTTTTATTTGTGATGGGTTTGCTCTTGACTCTAGTCTAGGTCAGAGGTGACAGAGACAAAGAAACCATTTTGCTTGCATATGTTTTGTGTCATACCGACTTTCTATTGTTTTACGAGGACTATAGGGGCAGGGTTTCTGCAATGAATCAGTGTATACAAAAAGCAACTTCAAGGTGTAAAGGCGTCCGTTTTGTCGATGGTACCTGTAATCCATACTAATATTATAAAATGTATTTGCATTTTATAATATTAGTATGGACTACAGGTAACTCTGTCCGTCTGTCGACCTGACTGTCTATCTGTTACCTTTTCACGCCGGATTTGATGAAATTCACACGGGTAGACCATGACCTGGGTTAGGACATAGGATACTATAATAAGGTCAACGGTGTCGTGGAGTCTCCTGTAATACTCATACGAAGACATTGTTTCCTCAAGTAGAATAGGGCTATCGTTATAAAACTAGAAACTAGTTGATAAACAAAAACTATTTACTTAGCCCGCCAAATTCAAATATTCTTGCATTTTTAGGGTTCCGTACCTCAAAAGGAAAAAACGGAACCCTTATAGGATCACTCATGTGTCACAGCCAATTTGCTCCGAATCTTTTAATTCTCGATTAAGTTGAAATTTGCTTACACGTATGTATTTCTGTGACCCAAACACGAACGTGTAACGTAAATAAATAAATTTTGAATATGGGGGTAAACTTTGGGGGCAAATAAAAAAATTAAAAAAAAGTTTCGCAAACTGTACCGTGTGACATATCAAATGAAAGGGCTTACTGTATGAGTCTCAAATGTATTTTTTTTAATAATTTTAAAATGAACCATTTTAAAGTCATTTAAGAAAATTGACCATTCCCCCCTTTATTTCCGAAACTACTGAGCTTAAAATTTTGAAAAAAATACAGAAAATTATTCTATAGCTATAGATTACAAGAAAACCTATAAGAATAATAATAATAATAATAATTATTTATATTTATCCTTGGCTAAAGAGAACTGGCGCAAACCTGTGGTGCTTAGTACCAACGACCGCAAGGAAGTATGGCAAAGCAAGGAGCTTCACGGACGCTTTTTCCGGGCCCTTCATGGGCCCGACGTAGATTTCTTAGCGTCCGTGGCCTGGCTACGCTTCGGTGACCTCTTTGGGGAAACCGAAGGTTCAGTCTGTGCGATTATGGATGAAGTTATGCTAACGAATAACTACCGGAAGTATATAATGAAAGACGGGACGATCGACATATGTCGGGCATGCCATTGTCCCGGTGAGTCTATCAGACATATTACTTCTGGGTGTTCTCGTTTAGCTAACGGCGAGTATTTGCACAGGCATAATCAAGTAGCCAGGATTATCCATCAGCAACTTGCTCTGAAATACGGCCTTGTGGACTCTGAGGTACCGTATTACAGGTATGTGCCCGACCCAGTTCTCGAGAATGACCATGTCACGATATACTGGGATCGATCTATTATCACTGACAGGACTATTGTAGCCAATAAGCCTGATATAGTGGTAATAGATCGATCAGTGCGCCGCACAATGATAATCGATGTCACTATCCCGCATGACGAGAACCTCGTGAAGGCTGAGAAGGAGAAACAATTGAAGTATCTCGACTTAGCCCACGAGGTTGTCGCTATGTGGAATGTGGACTCGGCAATCATTGTGCCGATAGTCGTTACGGTCAATGGCCTTATCGCTAAGAGCCTCGACCAACATCTCAAGAGGCTCTCGTTGGGTGGCTGGGTGAAGGGCCTGATTCAGAAGGCAGTCCTCCTTGATACGGCGCGTATTGTGAGGAGGTTCCTGTCTCTGGGACCCTAACCACCGGTAGCTTGGACCCTGTTCCCCATGCCGGTGGATTTCTATTTTTTATATTTTTAAATGTTTTTTTTTTTTTTTAATTCTAATATTTAAAAATATAACTTATATGTAAAAAGAATGAATAAAGGAGATAATAATAATGTGCTAGCGGCCGTCTCCGGAGGCCCATTATTGAGTGTGCAAGTCACCCCCTGCCATTTTATCCGTGTATAACATTGGTCAGGCAGGGGACATAGTTCTTCCATAGTTCAAGTAACCCAATCCACATTAGCCACCCAGACCCATAGCCCAATATGTTTCGTTTCCACGCACAACAATAGTCCTGCACCAACCGGGGGTTGTCCTTGGGTGCACTTCCAAGTGCATACAGGGATAATCGTCGGTTGGTGCCTCCTTATCATTTAAAATTATTTAGGGGGCTTCTGCGAGTTGGCTTCGGCTCCTCGTACGCCTTCCAAAGGTCCGGGACCCCAGGCTCCCGAGAAATGTAAAATAATATTAATAATATCCTGGGACATTTCACACACGGTCATCTGATCCCAAACTAAGCGGAGCTTGTACTATGGAAACCAGATAACATACACTACTTTTTTTTGTAAATACATACTTATATAGATAATTACACCCAGACTCAGGACAAACAGACATGTTCATGCACACAAATGTTTGTCCTGGATGGGAATCGAACCCACGACCTGCGGCATGATAGGCGGTATTTTAACCAACCACGCCAACTGGCCTGTCAAGTCTATGGTCTTAACATAACATGGTAAATCTCTCAATATTGTGCGTACAAACGGTTAATTTTCGTCTATTTTCTTAAATAACTTTAAAACAATTTATTTTAAAATTATATCAAAAATATATTTGAGACCCTCACAGTAAGCCCTTTCATTTGATATATCGCACGATACCTACAGTTTACAAAACGTTTTTTTTTTTCTTATTTGCTCCCTAAAATTGACCCCGATATTCAAAATTCATTAGTTTACATTACATGTCCGTGTTTGGGTCACAGAAATACATAAGTATACCAAATTTCAACTTAATCGGTCCATTAGATTCGGAGCAAATTGTCTGTGACAGATGGACAGACAGACACATGAGTGATCCTATAAGCCCTATAAGGGTTCCGTTTTTTCCTTTTGAGGTATTTACCCTAAAAAGGAAAGTTGAGGTAAACTTGGAAGTTGGAACTTTGTTATAAAACAAAGCTATCACCTAAGTGCACATGTTATTAAGAACACTTTTAAAAGCAGTTACAACTCGTGGTTTTATCTCTAAAAGGTTATTTACGATGTCGACACGGCTTGATGAATTTTGATCACCGTGCCTGTACTGCAGCCCTAAGGAAAAAGGACGTATGTACAGAAAATAAATATTGAAATGAAGAAAAAAATATTTTGTCCTATTGGAAATACAAAATACAAAGGCAGATGCGTCTTTTAATAGTAAGAATTATTAGGTTTTCGTTAAGTTTTTGCCAAACTTAAAAATACTGCTAGATGCGTCTTTTTTTGCTGATTCCTAATATGTAATTAACTCTGTTTCGAAAAAAATGTCAGATACGTCTTTTTTCCTTATGACGGCAGTGTAATCTGCCGACGTAAAAAAGTGTTGTGACTTAAAACAGATAGAGATCATGAACACGGTAAATTATTTCGCACCTATAGAATTACAATGACATAAGTGCAAATACTACATGTGTATAAATAAATACATTCGAGAAAAATGCATTTGAAACTTTATTTTTACTCTTTCCTCAATATCTTTTTTTTACGATAATATTTATAGATAATTAATATTATACAAATACCTGGTTATATATACTTTAATGTTAGTTAAACATAATGTCTTTGTATTGTGTAGTTTAATTAATACAAATTTTCGAAATACGGGGCTGTTCAGTACCTTTTAAAAAATTATGCGAACATAAATGTACTGAACAGCTGATTTTTTTCGCGATTTCAGGTTTGGTCCCATAATAAAAGTTGTTCATAATGATGAGTACAATGACCTCTTAAAAGATTGCCACGGTTTACACTTACACCCTGAATATCTTAACCTATAGTACTTACCTAGTTTTGATGTTCAATTTGCTAGACCAAAATGAGAGCTGCGATCGACCTTTTTTTTGTCATTTTGACATTTTAGTCTATTAGGGGGCGTTCATTAATTACGTGAGGTAAGGAGGGAACGGGGTCGAGCCGAATCTCACCCAAACTCACGAGGAGGAGAAGGGGGTCTCAGCAAATATCACGTAATTTATTGTTTCGCTATAAACAACGCAAAATTGCAAGAAAACTGGGTAATTATTATGAAAAAATTAGTATTATACAAATAATTAAGCAAACTATGTTTATTTAAATAAATTCAACACAATCAAGTACATATTAACGTATTTACAATAATAATACGCATTTTGTAAAATCTCATGTGAGATTAGAGGGGGGAGGGAGGAGTTCAAGCCAAATCTCACGACATCTCACCAAGGGGGGTGGGAGGGTCGAAAAAATCTCCAAAATTGTCTCACGTAATTAATGACGCCCCCTTACCCTTATCATTTTAGCCTAGCAAATAAAAATCAGAGTTTAAGTACCTTTAGGCTGTACTATCAACGAAAATCTGCGTGTCAGTTTCAATATAACATTCTGTAACCCGAATTTGGGTTCGATTGTCAGTTTGGAAAAATCAGGAAAATGACATTGATTCGGAAAAATAAGCGAAACTTGATTAATTTGTAAAATGGCAGTTTTTTTCCGGTAATAACCTAATATTGTCATCAACAACGTAAGTAGGTAAAATCTTGCTCAACCGTCTTCAGAAGTGACGCATATTGTTCTCCATAAGGAAGACAGACCAGACGCCTGTACTCCAAACAAGTGGGTACCATACCATTGTTAGTTTGTTGAGTCTACTTCACAGAATGGGTCGGATGCTTATACAGTGCATAATCTGGCCTCGTTTTCCTTGTTGCGTTTTTATGACTTCTGCGCACAGACATCATTTTCTTTAATTCTTTGTTTAATTAGGGACGCATATCTAGCACAGTCCATCAATAAATGATGTAAGTCTTCCACAACTCCACACAATTAGGCGAGATAGTTTTTTTTTCATCATGAACACAAACTTATTACATGGAATGTGTCCGAGCGATTCTATTTCTACAATCGCTATCGACGCAGCTCACGATCACGTGACATTTCGATAGCTTATGTCAACCCCATACATTTTTGCCTTTTCTACTAGCGTCATCGTTAATCGGATGTTACTTTGGCTACAGGTGCAGATCTGAGTCTATGAGCTGTAAAAACTAATTTTCTACTTAAATTACTATTAGGTAACCAGGGTACACTAAAAGGCTAACCCCGTATGGTTTTATACCAGAACCCTTTGTAACCCCCGACGCAAAAAGAGGAGTATTATAAGTTTGACAGCAATGTATGTGTGTGTGTGTGTGTGTGTGTGTGTGTGTGTGTGTGTGTGTGTGTGTGGCACCGTAGCGTAGCTCGTAAAGAGGTGAACCAATTTGGATGTGATTTTTTTTTTAAATTTGAAAGCAGGTTTCACTTCAGCCGTTTTTCCAATGAACGTTTATCAAAATACTCTTTTCAATCATCGTAACACTTCTTTTTAAATTTAGGTAAGACTTCTGTACAATCTAGCGTTATATTGCTATGCCGGAGGTCGTGGGTTCGATTCCCACCCAGGACAAATGTTTGTGTGATGAGCATGATCATTTGTTCTGTGTCTGGGTGTAATTTATCTATATATGTATGTATTTAGAAATATATAAGTATGTTTATCAGTTGTCTAGTACTCATAACACAAGCTCTGCTTAGCTTGAGGCTAGACGGCGTTGTGTGATAGTTGTGGAATATTATTATATTATTATTATTATATTAGACATCTGCGCACAGACATCTTTATTGAATCAACTTCTATTACTGAACTGAATTTTTATATAAATAGCACAAAAAGTGTTGCCTTCCGACTGCATCGATAATCGGGTTCAATTCCCAGGTCGGGATTAGTAGTTTTTATAGAGTATAGTTTTTCTACTGGGTATTACTTAGTCTTGATTTTTGTGCTGGTTAAATGGCAAATAGGCTCACCCTCCATTACATACCTGGTGAATTCTCTGCCTACCTCTTAAAGTACATGGTCTATCTATTCATACACGAAATCTCTTAAGGGCTCATTGTGATGAACAACTTTTAACTAAACATGAAATCGCAAAAAAATAATCAGCTACTCCCTACATTTTGACAAGTTATCCGAACATAAATGTAGGGAACAGCTGATTTTTGGCATGTATTATGGATCATGCATAACTCGATTCTACCTACGTTATTTCTCTTGAAAACGCTCTCTATAGAATATACTTCCCAAAAAGTTTTGCACAAACTGAACACAGAACTTCATAAAGCAATGAATACAGTCAATTTTGTAGCGAAGTAAGGAAGCAAGTCGTCTTGGCAGAGTGCCAGTGATGTCGTTGACTGCCATCACCATCAAGTCAGTCACTGGCGCCAGCGCTCGCAGGAAACTAAACGCATTATAACTTTTTGTAAGGTGTGTATTTTTAGCTAAGTTATTTAGTTAACTTTGAGAGTTTACTGAATCTGTTACTTATAATGTTTAGTTTGGTATTTTTATCGTGACGTCTAATGTGAGTGATACTTATGATATTAAAATTAGATGCTTCTCTTCAAAGAGCGATTAAATAAACAATTAGGATCAATGCTTATTTTATGTTGTGATGGGCACTTCGCTACTGTACTATAGTAGCACCCTGTACCTAATTCCATCTGAGATTAAAGGGTGATTGATACATATTGACGCGCAAATTGATCGTCTACCAAAACTTTAACTTATTGACAATATTAGATACCACAATAGAATCGCAACTGATTTTATTGCAATTGATCGTTTTGGGGTCCCCTTAAAAAACAAATGCCCGCTTTCACTAACACTAGGAAGCAGCTAAATGTATGTACACCTAAACATTATTGCACTGTTGGATTTCCAACACTTGTATCTAGCTAGGCATTCATTTATTAGGTGTCATCTAGTATTAGGTGAGAAGGTTCATAAAAGTGTAAGAACTTGGTAGGAAAAATCTTGTGTTCACAGTCATTTATTTTTATCCATGGGGAGTCTTTGGTAACCAAAACTTACTCCACGATTTTTTTTTTGTTTTAGTTAACGACCAATCCCGCGTAAACATTCGGACGTAGGCCTAATCATAACACAAAAAAAAGTTGCGCCATTGTCGATGGACATTGCGCAGTATCTATGGCAAGTATGGTGGCCGGCCCACAGCTGTTTGTTTATTTATCGTGAACTATCTCCGCGATCCGGCAGTGTTTACGTCAAATAGGCCGTTACCCTGTTGCCAGTTCCGTGAACGATGTGTTTGAACATTTATTTTGGATTTTTATGAGTTTATTGGCAATTATTTAACTTTGTAATGCGTCAATTCGCGACCGTAAACGAGCTAGTAACTAGCTAGATTTTTTTCTCTACTTCAATGAAGAACAAGAAAGAGGTTTTATTAATTTGACGATGTATTGGCATGTTATTTGCAGCATCCTGGCATGATTCTTTACGTTCCAAATTTAAATTTAGAAATTAACAAAAGAAAAATAATGATTATTGTGGATTATTGTAAAATTGCTTTACAGCCCGCGGCACGTAAGTTGGCAAGAGTCGTTAGATGCGCAGAAGTCATTTTTTAGATCTCTTTGGTCGCGAGCGGGACGCGGGGAATGAGGTAGCATCATTCCGAGCACGCGATTGGTTGGTCAGTCGACCCTTGTCTCTCGCGTCGCGTCCACGTTCCATTCGCTCCCGAGTACACTTGCGTGCACTAAAATTGTAACATTTGTTTTTGTTGAACTTTTGTTACAAGTTCTTGTTATTGTTTTGTTTGAATTTTTAAATTTAGATAATGCCACAAACAAATACCATTTTACGTAGACATGCCAGAAAAATGGTTTATGATGTGTACTGTTACATATTTTGACGAATTATGCGAACATAAATGTACTGAACTGCTGATTTTTTTTCGCGATTTCAGGTTTGGTCCCATAGTAAAAGTTGTTCATAATGATGAGTACAATGGCCTCTTAAGAGGTTGTTGGTGTTTTACAAATAACCCTGTATATTTTATTTATTACTCCTAATATACTTCACGAATTCTTCTCCTTTCTTTAACTTTCTTCTAAATAGTTATGTTTAAAAATAAATTATGGTAATAACCACAGAATAATGACAAGCAATAAAAGTGAGCATTTTTTTGTTGCAATAAGTGTAGCATGCGCGAATTTACCCCCACTACGCCAAAACCTTGCCAACTTACGTGCCGCGGGCTGTACTAATGGCGCGAATTGCTGAAACGATTTTTTTACTGATTACTAAAATTTTAAAACTTTTTGGATATTTCTTGCAAATTAAACAATTTAATCTTTCTTTTTACATTAATTAATTGCGAATGAAAGAGACGTAAATGCGCTCGATAAAAATCCAACTATTTTCACCAAATCAATCCGAGATACAGGTTTACACCTAGTTCGACTACAAATGCTCCCATGATGTATTGTTTTATAATAGCCTCCTAGTAATCTAGGAATAAGTATTTGTTTGTAATAAAAGTGTCAATAAATTATTATTCTTTTTATATCTCGGGACTCAGGGGTCCCCGACCTTTGGAAGGCGTACGAGGGGCCGAAGCCAACTCGCAGAGGCCCCTTAGATCATTTTAAATAATGTGGAGGCACCAACCAACGATTACCTCTATAAGCACTATGCAAGTGCACCCAAGGACCACCCCCGGGTTGGTGCAGGACTATTGTTGTATGTGGAAACAAAACATATTAGGCTATGGGTTTGGGTGGCTAATGTAGATTGTGTAACTTGAACTATGGAAGGAGTTTACTTTGCCGGAACGGGTCTAGGATGAGGTGCCAGACTAAGAGAGATACAAAGCAGTAGCGACCCCACGGACCCCTATCTCCCGGGATACCTAGTATTATATTATCTGTGCCCGGGAGAAGTCTTGTTCCTCATCTAGCTTGCCTTTATTGACCGGCTGGAGTGAACACTGACGAGGAACAGAGCTCCCACCTCGTTCTTGATTTTATTGACCGGCTTGAGTGGAGAATCGCAAGAGCAAACGTGCTCGGAGGAAGGAAGTATTCCAGTAAGTACTGGACTGCTGGTAGGGATCATGACAATCTTCAGGGCTCTGGGATTATCCTGATTGTCGTGGAATACCTCACCACTCCATAAGCACCTCAGGATATTTTGCTCTCTTGTTGCTACGTTACTAAGTGGTAGCGACCGCTTCCGGTGGTCCATTATTGAGTGTGCAAGTCACCCCCTGCCATTTTTTCCGTGTACAATAAAACATTGAACACGCATCGTTCTACCATGAACTATGGAAGGACTATGTCCCCTGCCTAACCAATGTTATATAATTATACATGGATAAAATGGCAGGGGGTGACTTGCACACTCAATAATGGGCCACCGGAAGCGGTCGCTAGTACATAGTGATGTAGCGACAAAGGGACAATACTTCCTGAGGTGCGTGAGGAATGGAGAGGTATTTCACGGCTATCAGGAGTATCCCGGAAGTACGGTTAAAATCTCTACCAACACGTTACTGGATAACTTCCTTCCTCCGAGCACGTTTGTTCTTGCGAATCTCCACTCAAGCCGGCCAATAAGGGCAAGATAGAGGTGGGAGCTCTGTTCCTCGTCAGTGTTCACTCAAGCCGGCCAATAAGGGCAAGATAGAGGTGGGAGCTCTGTTCCTCGTCAGTGTTCCCTCCAGCCGGCCAATAAAGGCAAGGCAGGGGTGAAGAACAAGACTTCTCCCGGAAGATACATGTAGGGACCGTATAGGGTCGCTACTGCCCAACAGCTCGCCACATGCTGCCCTGCGGGTTTACGCATCTCTCTTGGTCTGGCTCCTCACCCTAGACCTCTGTTTCGGCAAAGTAAACTCTACCGGCACAGACCTAGAGTTCAGGAGCGCGCAAGCCCCACCACCACGTCAACGTAGATATACGGCGTATTTTTGTTTTTATTATTATTATCACTCACGCCGCGTCGTTGGAGATCACAGAACAGCTGTCAAATAAGCGAAAACCTTTTTGGGTAAAACTACTGGCTCCTGCTAGCGCATTCCTCTACAGTAAGATTAGCCTTTCCCCCTCTAAGCTCCTAACAAAATTGTCTATCGCCATTATATACTGCAAGTGCAAAATCTATCGCTCACGAACGCTTCTTTTCTCAATAACGTGAGTGAAAGTATTGCATTAGCTACTGATGACATGTACACGTGCTAGACGAAAGCTACTGATCTTTAACCCACCACGTTATATGCCAGCACGTATAAGTCAGCGGCCGCTAGTTCTGCTTACCCTAAAAAGGAAACAGAGCGTAAAGATAAGTCTCAAGTTCACCGACCCGTGGTGCGGCAGTTGGAAGATAGATGGCGCTGTGCTAAACTTTGATTTAGAACTTAAAACATTGGATTTGGTGAAGTATTGGCTTAATTTTGGCGAAGATTAAACACGTTATAAAAAGTATGTGCATTCTGCTTGACTAGATCCAAGGCTAGAACAATTTACTTTGCTAACGCTAAAAAATAGTAAAAAAGAAACTACATTTCCCGGTGCCCTACAATTTAACTTATTGACAAGCGAAAATAGGTAATTAAATTTCCAGAAAATAAATGAAGATGCTGTAGGACTGTTCAGTTTCGAATTAAATTAATTTAGAAACGTCTACTTACGTTTCCAAAAATAGTCACAAATCTCCGACAAGGCAGACCAAATATAAAACAAAAAACTAATTCACTTTCTGGGCTCTACACCAAGAATTCTGTTCAATTATGTTTGCTAAACAAATAGCAATAAGGTCTCATTTCCGAAAATGGCTTTGTTTGAAAATCTTGGAATGTGTTGTCTATTCTTGAATAGCGGATGACAAAATGAACAGTGGACTGTAATATTTAGTGTTTCAATATGAAAACTATTTTCACGTTCGCCACACGCGAAGTATAACAGAACGAACCTAAATAATTTTCCTGGACTCCTTCAACTAACTGGTGGTAGCTTTAGACAGAGAGAAGTGAAAAGAGAGTAGGGAGGCCTCTGCCCAGCACTGGGACATCACAGGCTTTTAATAATAATAATAATAACCCGCAGGGCGGCATGCGGCGAGCTGTTGGGCAGTAGCGACCCTACGGACACTATCTCCCGGGTGAAGTCTTGTTCTTCACCACTGGCTTGCCTTTATTGGCCGGCTGGAAAGAAACTGACGAAGAACAGAGCACCCACTTCTTTCTTGCCTTTGTTGGCCGGCTTGAGTGGAGATTCGCAAGAGCAAACGTGCTCGGAAGAAGGAAGTATTCCAGTAAGATGCTGGAATCTTGACCGTACTTCCGGGATTGTCCTGATAGCCGTGGAATACCTCTCCACTCCTTAAGCACCTCAGGATATTTTGCTCTCTTGTTGCTACGTCATTAAGTGCTAGCGGCCGTCTCCGGGGGCCCATCTTTGAGTGTGCAAGTCACCGCCTGCCATTTTATCCGTGTACAATAAAACATTGAACACGCATCGGCCATAGTCCTTTCGTAATTCTACCATGAACTATGAAAAGACTATGGCCCCTGCGTGTCCAGTCCACTTTAGCCATCCAACACATACTCCAATATCTTTGTTTCCATATCCTCCAATAGTCCTACACCAACCGGGGGTTGACCCTGGGTGCACTTGCTTAGTGCGTACAGGGATATTCGTCGGTTGGTGCCTCATTTCATTAAAAGCGTCTAACGGTCCTCTCCGAGTTGGCTTCGGCCACTCGCACGCCTACCAAAAGTCCGGGACCCGAGATAGGTCGAAGACATAATAATAATACAACTTACTCCCGCCCAAGCTGAGCTGTGCTGTACATGATTATCAAAGTCTAATCATCTATTCCAAATAGGCACTTTTGAACGACAAAATTAACAATAAAATAGAATTGATTCTAGTAGCCCGCACCCCTTTCAAAAGGTAATTTCGTATAAAGCAGAACGGGCAACAAAATCCACTGTTACTCTTTTAAAGTGATTTACAATATTTTGTCTACTTACATTACTAATAAAAATAGATAATAAGTAAGTGGAAGGTGAAGGACCTTAAGACACAATCTATAAAATTTACAGTAGACCCTAATATTGATGACTAAAACCTATCACAGGGACTTATAAAAAAAAAAAAAGTAAAGTAATCACTGATGTAAAAACAATGTCATAAAAATAGTAAAGTATGTACCTATAATAAATTAGCAACCAGTTTGATTTGGTCTAGACTCTAGATTGTCCATGGAGCATGACCAGCATGCTTCCAAGCATTCTTATCTTGGATATAATCCTCTAGTTTTTAATATGCTTGTTTATCAATCAAGTGATACGTGTACGAAGTAAAAGCTTTTAAGGGGGAAGCTCGAGGCAGCCCGCGATATTCAAAATATTTTGCAATTTACATGTCAGTATTAGGTTGTATTTTTTCACGACCGTAACATACTCGTATATGTGTTTACAAAATTATAATCATTAGAATCAGTAATACAACTCCTTAAGTTAGTATAATCCTAAATATCAAGATTTCATGAAATGCTCATTCATTAAGATTGTATGAACTTAAACGAGTTGTATTGATGATGTTAATGATTACAATTCTATAAATATACATATTTGTTAGGATCGCTAATCATATTTAGATCAATATACAACTTGATACTGACCTGCTAATTGCAAAAAACGTACGGAAATTTGTATTTTGCGGGCTGCCTGGAGCTTTCGCCTTAAAATTATAATTATTTAATTTAACACTTGTGAAAAGGTTTTGATAAGAATACCCAATGGCTTATTGGTTTGTTTTTGTCAGTACCTAGTTCGAAGGTCCACAGTTCTGTCAAGATCGTACATTATTAAAGTAAGGTTTAATTATCTGGCTCACTACAATAAAATATTTAATTAGGTGACTAATCGGTTAAGATAACCAAATAAAGCTGGAAACTAGAGTGCATCCAATACCGATACCGATACCGCTTCCGATATAACGGCGACACTTTGGGTTTGCCTATATCGGCATCGGCGATATTTTGATTGCCGGTACAACGATACTTTTCAAAGGCGATGTTCCAAAATGTATGGACCTTGGGCCAGGTACGTATACTATGCGGGGCGGTGAACCGATGCAGCGAGAGTTCGAGCATCGTCGGTCACAGCTCCGCGAGCTCCTGGTGACGGAATGGCGGAACAGGCTTCTGTGCCCTACTGCCGGACTCGCTACCGTCGAGGTGATCCGACCAGTGCTCGGCGAATGGCTCGGGAGGAGGCACGGCTCTCTGTCGTTTCGGGCGACGCAGGTGCTTTCGGGGCATGGCTGCTTCGGGAAATACCTGTGTCGCATAGGCAGGGTGCCGGACGCTCGGTGCACTCACTGCGTCCACTGTCGAGAGGACACGGCGTGGCACACACTGGCAGAGTGTGTCGCATGGGAGGAGCTGCGCCGTGCCCTCGTATCAGTAGTCGGAGCCGACTTGTCGCTACCGGCCGTCGCTCGTTCTATGGCCGGGGGCACCGAGTCGTAGGATGCGGTGATCTCCTTCTGTGAAAGGGTAATTTCGCAGAAGGAGGCTGCGGAAAGGGAGAGGGAGATTGAAACCACTCTCCCGACCCTCAGCAGGCGAACTAGGCGTCGGCGGAGGGTGGACAACGCCCTCTTCCAGCCCCCGTAAATAGGTCCGGAGGGACGGCGGACTCGGGGACGTCCGCCGCCCCTCATCCAGCAGGACCCGAGGCGGCGGCGCGTAGTGTTCCACGCGCGCCTCTAATGGACGTCGCGGGGGGAGTTTCACACCTCACTCTCCCCGCGGGCCTGAGGTGGCCCGCAAAGGCGGGCCGGCACTATCAGGGGATCGTGGAAGGCGCACAAGTTCCCATGATCCCCGGTCCAAGTGTGGGAAGGGAACACCGGGTGGTTTTTAGTCAGTAAGAGTCTGACAGACACCTCTGCCCGCCCCAGGGAGGAGGACATCCATGAGGATTTTCCACCCCGGAACAAAAAAAAAAAACAAAAAAAAGGGTACGTAAACTATACATAAAAATATGGAAATACATTTAAAACAGTTCTCAACTGTCCAATTACTTTAAAATGGCTTTGTTTGCTGGTAAACCACAATTAATTACACTTGAAATTGCAACATACAACAAAAACCCGTCGTGGAGGTAAGCTGTCATTTTGATTGATTAATGACGTTTGACATGTTTAATACTCAAGAAGAGGACTAAAGTAATATTGTTGTGACAGCTGACAGTCCTCTTTCTATAATCAGTGGTCGACCTATGGTTTACTAGTGTTTTTATGCACAGAGTAACTAAATCAGTGAGAAGCCATGTTGAAAGTCGGTAAAAATAATTGATAAATATCAATTCCCTACCACAACAGTATACGTTTAAATGAATTATCTGTATTTTTCACGAATTCTACGGATTTTTCTCTTTTTTTTGAGGTAGTTAGTGTACACAGACCTGGCCCATTTTGAAACATCTCCTTTCGGCCTTCAAAAAGTAATGTAAACGCGCGTGCTGTTTTGTCTATTTCATTGCAAACGAGGCACGAACAATGTCACGTCTTATAACCAAACTTGCAAAAAAAGGCGCAGAAATACTTTAGTTTCAAAATGAGTTCTGTCGCGCATCTGAGAAACTATTTTCCACCGGATGTCTCATTCAAACAGACTTGAGAATACTTTGTTTTTTAAACAAAAAATCCTATTAATGTTAATTACTAACACTATTAACTCTAATTATTCATTTTAATAATTAATAATCGCATTCTAAGACTGTATTTTTTTCTAATAATTAAAAAAAAATAGCCCAACTTGTTATTTATTTTACCTTCATTTAATTTCAATAAGCGTATCGGTATCGCCGATATTTGTATAAGAGTATCGGTATCGGTATCGTATCGGCAAACGCGTATCGATGTATCCCTACTGGAAATATTTTTGGCTAAATATAGTTAAAATACGACTTATTGTAAGAAATATAACCGTTATCCAATAATTATGTTAAGAAAATGCTTTTTTCTATATTACTATGGTTTAATAAATTTATTCGAACTCTTATTGAAGATTAAATAATTGATGATATCCCTCATGAAGTCATGTTAGTATCCAACATTGACTCTTGTGCCGATTCTCTTGTTCATTACCTAACTAAACTAAATTTAGAGAATTGCTATCTTTTACTAATAGGCAGCGCGAGAAAAGGATGACTATAGCTATGAACTAAGTTAGAGATGTCAAACTAGCTTACGCCTTGCACTTCACCGTGTTTTTAGTCGACATGTTTTTACGTGTTGTCTAAATTTGTATGGAAATACTAGTTCAACTTAATTTGACAGCTCTTATTTACGTCCGTCTCTTGTTTTATTAGAGAGAAAAAGTTAGCAATAGCCTAAATAAGTTTAGTTTGTGCACAACAAAATCCGCACCATTGGGCATTGACTCTTTTAAAACTTACAATATATTCCTGTTAGATACTATAACCTAAGTAGTCTGTTACCAACGACATTTTTCTATCAAAATCAAAGATAAGGATTCAAGTTTCATCTGTGATATAAATAGATAATTTTTATAACATCATCATGCGCAATGGCGGCACCTAAATAAAAGCGCGCCGTTGGATTTTCAACGCTCAGCTCAGCGCCCAGAGTAAAAAATCCAACAATATTCAAGCATTCAATTAGCAGTCGCCTAGCGTTAGTGAAAACGGGCATCTGACTTTTTTTTATTTAATATATTTATTGTGTTTCGTCGTTATACAACGGACCAGGAGGTGGTTTGCCATTTAGCATTTTAATTTTAAGTAGACCTTTTCTTTTGAGATGGCTTTGCTCTTGACTTTAGTCTAGGTCAGAGGTGACAGAGACAAAGTCGACGATGGAGTGAGCTTACCCAGAAGAAGCCTGTTCACTCTCACTTTGAAGAAATTCGATTTGTATGCGTTCGGGAACATAAATAAATATGTATATACCTCAAGCTGCTTGTTAAGTTTTAAAAGGTCACTTGTTCTTTATATTAGGTATATGTATTTCTAAATTAAATGATCGTTCACGAAGCGGTAGGACGCAAGCAAGGCACGGCAAAGAACCGCAAAGCATAACATTTGTGTGCCGAAGCCTTCCGCGGCATATCGCAGCTTTCCGCGGTATGCTCAAGTCCCCTTGTAACGAGATCAACGAAATGTGAGGGTTTAGGGGTAGGAAAATATGATTCAAAATCATTTCTACTTAAATTCTTTGCCCTGACATTGGCATTCCGTTGCCGCACCGTGCCGCCTGCCTGGTGAGCCGTCCTTTAGTGTACGGCCTGAATGCACGCTCGTCTCGAGCGTCTGGCGGGGCGGGGCGTGCGGCGTTCGTGTTAAACACATGCAAACACTCGCGAGTGCCCTGAGTTACGCCGAGCGGCGCTCGGTGAACGCTCTTCGCTGCTTGCACGCAACGCTGAACACCCCGCTTAACGCTGACGCTTTTTCACTCGGGCGGTTGTAGTTACTTGCTGGAATTTTGTGCCCGGTTAATAGCAGTTGGCTTGCTCCCTCCTCATATAGAATTTGAAGAGGATGAAGAAGAATTGAATCTCACCAAAAACATTTTCATGTAAAATGTTGCCAAGACGAAACCATAATGTATGGGGTTTTTTAGATAGTTGACGGCTTAAACATTGGCGCCGATGACGCCGACAAAAAAGTAGGCGGCGCCGGCGCGCGGCGGTGGCGACGGCGTGCTCAAAATTTCCGGCGGCGCGTGCGTCACGCCGTGCGGTGCCCACCTCTAATGTTGAAGCTAGAAGCTGTATCAAACGTGTTTTTATGGAGAGCGGTCAACTGGTCAGTTTATCTCCTCTTCTCAAGTTTATTGATCGAACGATAAGGACCTGGAGATAAGGTGGGGTTTTGCTATCACAACAGAATCTAAACGGAAAAATACCTATATTAGTCAATCATTCTTTATAAATAACTACATATTAATATCAGCACTTCTTAGTAACAACAGATATAACTTTATAAAGTCCCCTCTTTTAAGCAACGGAAAAAGAAACTACAAAACTAAATAGGTCCTACTGATTCATTTTGTGAGAAATCTTAAATTGTCAACAAGTACCTAGGTCTTTAATTCGCCGTTAGATTACAGTAATTACGGAGTAATAACCCACAATGATAAACTTGTTTTAAAATACTATTTTAGAACGCATGTAATTAATTTATGTAAGACTAGCTGCTGCACGCTTTCGTCCGCGTGTTCTTGTTTTAACATTCGGAATCTGATCATCGCAGTATACTTCCGAAGGTGAACCTCTTTATAAAAACTCACTACCTCGTTATGATAATGATTAAGTAGCTATAAGTATAGTCGGTTTTCAATGGACAAATTGTAAAATGTAATTCTCGACCTCTAAAAAACATTATTTTAGATCAAGAATGTGGATGGCTATAAAAGAGAAAACCAAAGAAGCGATGGATGTGAAAGTTGATATGACTAGAAAAGGGTTGAATACTGAGAGGACGGCTATATAGATTTTTATTTATTTAATTTATTATGTTCACCAACAATTGATTACACCGACACAAACACTCAATACATCTCCAAAAGTAAAGCATCAGTTAGTTAAAGGCAAACACCACATGCATAAAACAATGAATCGTATAACCAATATCAACGGTAAAAAGTTACATTTATATTAAATTAAATTCAAATTTATTAAATTATGATTAATAATTAAAAATTGTAAAAACATTGATAAATGATTGATAAATTAATAACATTAAATACATTCATGAAAATTATTAACAGTGACATGTACCTACATAGAGAAGAGATTTAGGTAAAGGGAAATAAGATTACAAATGATCAACAAAAAATGAAAATTGATTAAATTAAATTGATAACACTAGTAAAATAAAAGATAAAATTAAGATTAGTGGCTATTTGGTAATCGATTAAGGATGGATTTCTGCTTAGCAAGAAAGTCAAAGTGGAGATCAATTATATCACTACAACCATTTACTGCTTTACACATTCTTGCAAAAGGCGATTTGCTCCCAAAATAGTTCTTCTAAAAGGTGGACAAAGGGCGTGATGGCACTACCCGGGGGTTCTAGAGGGTGCACGAAAACTGAAAAGGGCAAGCAAGCTGGGACTGTCTATGCTTAATGATTTTATAGGCAAGCATTACGTCAATTAAGTGTCTACAATGCTCTTAACTAATACCTCTTTACTAATAACTCTTTTATTGTAAGAACGTATTTTTTGGCAACACCGTTGGAAAATGCGAGGTGCCAGGAGAAGCGTTTCTGGACTCGTTCAAGTCGCAATGAATGAGTTACGTTGTGAGGACGCCAAACTACACTGTTATATTCCAGGATACTGTGAATAAGACTATTATAAAGTAGTATTTTTGTTCTATTGTGACGAAAGGTTTTGCTGTTTCATAGGACGAACCACATTTTCGAAGCTCTTTATATTATACTATCGGGATCTCGCGTGAAAGTTAACTTCTTGTCAAACAGTACTCCAAGGTCCTTTATTGTTTCAACTTCCTTAATTTTTTCACCAGATATAAGATAATTGCTGCCTATTGGCATGTTTCTTCTTGTAAATTTAACATGGTAACATTTTTTGAAATTTAGTTCCATTCCATTACTTTTACACCATAGAATGAGACGATCGATATCACTTTGCAGTAGTAATGGATCTTCTTCAGCCTTAATAATTCTCAAAAACTTTAGAACGTCATCGTAATGAAAAATCGGAGTGTAGAAATCACCTTGGAATATCATTTATAAATTAAATAAACTAAATTGGTCCTGAGTGTGAACCCTGGGGAACACCGGAAGAAACACATTGTAGGGTTGATTGATAACCATTAACGACAAAGAATATATCTGTTTAATACGAACTCAGCCACTCTAACACGGACTCGAAGAAGCCATAGGCGCGCAACTTAGTAATTAAGATTTTGCGGGATACCTTGTCAAACGCCTTACTGAAGTCCGTATAAATAACGTCAGCTTGATAGCCTGCATCGATAGCCTTTGCGAAATGCTCTGTAATGGGTACCAAATATGTACTAATAGAACGGGTCCTAACAAAACCGTGCTGATGGTCGTTTAAATACTTCTTTAAATGATCCTGAATATACAATGGACATATCAGTGATTCGAAATCTTTGGCGAACGAAGATAAAACTGCAATAGGCCTGATTGGTAACAACGTCATTGTCATCCGATTTGTGAACCGGAACACCTTTTGCGCATTTTCTCTTTGATGGAAATATACCGGTAGTCAATGATTTGTTATAAATCAACATAAGTGGGTAAACCAGCTCAGATGGGCATGCTGTAATAAATATTGCAGATATTCCATCTGGCCCAGCCGCTTTCTTAAGATCACAACCTTTTAATTTATTGTGGAGGGACTCATAAGAAACAACTGGGGTAGTTAGAGACAAACTTTAGAGAAATTGCAAGAATTCGGCATTGTATTTAACACCCCATCTGGGCTACAAACAGACGAAAACTATTCTGCGAATAAGTTGCATACCTTTGTACCGTCAGAAGTAGCGGTTGTTCTGTCGGTCATTGTCGATGGGTAAGCAGTTGAACCTCCTCGTTTTGCCTTTAGATAGGTCCAAAGTAATTTAGTGTTAGACGCCAATTCGTCTTCTAGATGTTTTGTGTAATTCTTATAACAAGTAGAAGCAAGATTTTCACACCGTTTGCTAATTAATTTTAAATCTATTGCATCAATATAGTTAAAACTATAATGAGTTTTAATATTATAATGGATTCTTATATTTCTTTATTTATATTTCATGGATTTTTTATTATTTTCGTATAGCATTTTTATCAATGTACGACGACGATAGACGATAGAGAATTATGGAAGAAGAAGACATGCTGCGCCCAATGGCGTATTATAATTAGGTAATACAACATTGGCTGCGCCGGCCACAAAATATAAATTGCGATGAGGGCGGAGGATACAGATGATCATAATTGATAAGTACTGTAGAGGTTTCATTCAATGGGCTACCATATCCGGTAAGACGGTTTTGGTACAAAAAACATCCCAGATTTTTTTCGCAGTTAATTATTTCTGATGTGAAATTCATAATCAAATTACAACGTGAGTCAGATTATTATTTATTAGTCTAGAAAGTAAAATTTCTTCGGAGATTTTTACAGTACATCGGAAGCTCAGCCAACTCTAAATAGTGACTTTAAAATTAAATAAGCCTGCTGTAGGTAATGTTCCCTTTACACAAAAATTGCAGTCGGTGTTAACAAATTCAGCGAGGTAATTGCGTAATACACTAACAGCAGCAATGGGTTTCATTTTGACAGTTCAACAACATTCACTGCGTTATTTCCGTTGTTGAGCAGACACATTATTCGAACATAAAGCAATGGATTAGCAATATGCTTCGAAATCATTCAGATTGTGATTGATAGTGTGTTACGCAATTAGGGTGTTGTATTACCTGGCCCCAACACTTCGTAAAGCCTCTCAAACATCCAGGTCGTGAACTGCAATGGCCTATTCGGAAAGCACAGAATCGATTACATACCCAAGCAGGCCGTGCAGGCATAATTTGGTGAAATGGGGCACTTTAGATTCATCCAACATGCAGTGTGAGTGCGGTGCTCCCGAACAGACTAGGCTCCATCTGCTAGAGTGTGCCAGATGTCCGTTCACCTGCACCCTTGATGATCTGAAGAACTCCTCTGATGCCGCAATAAACGTGGTCACCTACTACTGGGCCTTAACAATAAGAAACATAGATGTGCCGTCAAAACGAAAAGAAGAAGAAGAAACTAGTGGCCCCGTATTCTATTGAAGCTCCGTACTACGCTAGACCAGCACCCTAATTGCGTAACACGCAATTCAATCTGAATCAGAATCCTTTTAAAGCTTATTGCTAATGCACTGCTTCATATGTTCGAAAAATTTCATCTGCTGAACAACGTAAATAACTTTTTTTTTATTTGAGATGGGTTTGCTCTTGACTCTGGTTTAGGTCGGAGGTGACAGACCCAAAGTCGACGATGGAGTGAGCTTACCCAGAAGAAGCTTGTTCACTCTCACTTTGAAGAGATTAGGGTTGTATGCGTTCGGAAACACAGACGCAGGTAGAAAGTTCCACTATTTTGCTGTGCGCATTATAAAAGACATTTCGAAACGCTTAGTGCGAATTGGTGGAATAGCAACTAGGTAGGGATGGTAACTGGCAGTGCGTCTATATGTCTGATGGTAGAAGGGGGCCGGTGGAATGAGGTCGTGGAGTTCTTGAGCACACTCACCGAAGTACAATCTGTAGGAGAACGACAAGCAGGCAACCTTGCGGCGTTGTGCCTAATTGTGAAGCTTGGCTTCCACCAGTTTTACGTCGCCAATGAGCCTCTTAGCTCTGCGTAACGCAATGAATGCTGTTGCACTGTCAAAATGAAACCGATTCCTACTGACTGAAGTGTGTTACCCAATTACTCCGCTGCTCAAGGTCGAATTGTAAAAGCCTTACTAAACTTTAGTATTCTCTTAAAAGCTTGAGGCGTGAACGAGCATCTTACACTTAAAGATAAGCCTCAAAGCTTTTAAGAAAATATTAAAGTTCTATGTTTACGTAAGTTTTATTTAGTAGTTTTAGTTCAATAAAAGCGTATTCGTCTCAGCAAACCCTTTCATTTGTACCCATAATTATCATAGAAGTGCACAAAATTAATTAGTCCGCCGTCCTGGGCCGTCCGCCATATTGGATTTACAATGACGTCACTTAGCTTACCATGCATTGTCGTCCAAACTAAACGTGTATGCAAAATTTCATCTCAATCGGTTGAGGATAACTGCTTTAAAATTTAGTTGCAAGATTTGACCCGAACATACATACAAACATTGCAAGTTAAATAAAAGCTTGTAAAATTGGGGAAGTCTTCAGTCATTTTCCCTTCACACCAAAAGTAAAGAAGACCTACCTAGTAATCTCAAGTGAATGTGCATCACATAGTGACAACCTGACCTTCGACAAAATGGATCTGTTCACATAATTACTGAGTCATTAGCTTATCGGCGACATATTAATATATACATAAATTCATGTAGTATTACGTGACGCAGAGATTTTACTAATAGTGCTGTGGAAAGTTTGTCGAGGTATTTATTTATTAGAATCTGTATCGTCAGTCTGGTCATCTAGTTGTGGTAGTCTGGTTGTCAGTTCAAGCATGGGTTCTGGCTATAGATAGGCAATCAACCGGGTTTAAACCCGTTTGCTGGGTTTAAACCCAATAAAAACCAATTTATTCTAGGTTTTTACTAGAGTTTAAACCCGTTTCCGCCCAGTGGGTTTAAACCCTCTGCCCATCTCTAGTTCTGTCTTCTAGCACCCTAATAGCGTAACACGCTATCAATCGGAATCTGAATAATTTTGAAGCATATTGCTAATCCATTGCTTTATATGTTCGAAAACACACACCTCAACACACACACACGCAAACACACACACACATACACACATATTCTTTCTTTCTTTCTTCCTAAACTAGTAGACTTGGCCCCTGATGCATTCGCCACGCCTCACTTTGTCGCTTAAATCTTAAAATTAAAAAAAACATATTAATGGCCGAATCACTGTCTCTTACAATACAGGTCTTCCTAGTGTAAGAGGCAGGGTTTACATTGTCTGCACATAGATTTATGTCCTCTAGAGTTAAGCTCCTCAGTTATGTTTTTGGTTTTTCTTTTCTTGAATCTATGTATTATTGTTGGCAAATAAATATATATTATTATTATTATTATAAATTGCTAATCCATCGCTTCATATGTTCGAAAAATTTGTCGGCTCAACAACGTAAATAACGCAATGAACGATATTGAACTGTCCAAATGAAACCGATTCCGATTGATACCGTGTTAAGCAATTAGGGTACTGGTTATTTATGCTTACTGCGGGGTAAATGCGTAACACACAATGGCTTGCATTTTGACAGTTCAAAAACATTCATTGCTTTATTTACGATGTTGAACAGACAATTTTTCGAACATATGAAGCAATGGATAAGCAATATGCTTCAAAATCATCCAAATTGGGATTGAAAGTGTATTACGCAATTAAGGGACTCAAATGTCTCACTGATGGTGGTGTTGGATCATTCTGCTCCATTCTAAATGGTTGAGCTAAATGGTGGGGATCCATGCGTCATGTTCGTGAATTTCCCGGCATTTGCTAGCTGACTGATCCGTGCACCCTAATTGCGTAACACACTATCAGTCACAATCTGAATCATTTTGAAGCAAATTGCTATTACATAGCTTCATATGTGTGGAGGCTTGCAAATGGCTTTTCGTTGAATGCCTCACTACAAATTTTTGTATTGTTAGCTGTAAGCCTGGGTGGCTTACAGCTAACAATACAAAAAATAAAATAAAATAAAATAAAATACCACCATAAAATAAAATAAAATAAAAAATGTCTGCTCAACAATGTAAATAACGTGTTGAAATATCAAAATTAAATAAATAATAAAAGCTATTGCTTCCGTGTGGCACGTAACTAAAAATAAATAAACGAAGTGACTCCGCGGGCAAAAACTATACTTTGTAAGTTGTGAACTTAATTCTTAGTTAGCAGACTTGTTTATTTCATTAAGTGTGCCCGATAGCTCACGAATACACATGTGTGTTCGATTGAATAGACAATTTAAATAATTCGCCATTTTGGAAATTCGACTTATTTTTACTGTGACGTTTTTGAATTATGTAACGATAAAAAATTGCAGCGACATTTTAAAAAAATAATTAAATATTTTGGCCGACACTCTTAAAAATAAAAGTTTATTGACTTTAGTTACCTACAAATCCATGTCCTTTGTGTTGTTTTCAAAATAAAGTGTGTCTCGTCGAGCGGAAGTTCTTCAATTATAGAAGGAAATGATTCGTTGGTTAGTGGTGTAACGAGTAAGGCGCTGGGATCCAAATCCAAAGATTTCTTCCACTAAAGCATCCTTGTGGCTATAAACTAAGCACGTTACTAACCCGTATTCCATCGCACTGAGCTGACGTCCATAGAGGAAAGAATATATACATTTTAAAAGGAATTCCTTGAATAATCGTACGTATTTTGTTTATGTTTAAGTAATACTTAATGTAAATAGCATTCACTCCGTTGTTTATTATTGAAGCGCAATTTCTTTACTTATTTATCGATTGAGAGAAATTATGTAGTAATTAACAAAATGCAATAAATTAATATGGATGTCCTCGAGGATACAATTTGAGGACATCCATATGCATTTATTGTATTCTTATTATAAATATGAAGCGCTTGAAAATAAATGGAATTCTTGTTTTTTAGATAATGCTATCCTAACTATAATGTTAGATATAAATACGAAAATAAGTTTGTGTTTGTTGATTACGCTTTCATGCTGGACGGCTGAACGGATTTGGATGAAAATTGGCACAAGAGTAGACCATGACCTGGAGAAGGACATAGGCTATTTTTCATCGTGGAATGCAGGCGAAGTCGCAGGCAACAGTTAGTTGAACTATAAAAAAAAATATTTTTTAAATTGACATAATTTTTTACTTCGTTTTTCTTAAAAACAATTTCATTATCAAAACTTTTGAATTAGAACATTAAAGTTATCGTAATCACTATGAGCATAACACTATTCATTGTAACGCGTTTTGGTATTTGATAACTTTTTAAAACCGTCTGAGACCAGCTTCCGCATCCAAAGTAAATTAATTCCCAATGAAGAATAACTTACTGTAGGACAAATTCAAACTTAGAAAACAAAAAATACTTATTCAAGGGGCCTTAAGAGGGCTATTTCATTTTGTCACCTCTCTCGCTCACACGGGAACAAATTTTTAAGATTATTAAATGAAAGGATGCCTTTTTGAAAAATGTAATCAATTAGCGAACTAGTAAATAATATTAATTTAATTACTAAAAACACAAATTTATATTTAACCGACTTCCAAAAGGAGGAGGTTCTCAATTCGTCTGTATGTTTTTTTTTTTTTTTTGTATGTTTGTTACGCGATTACTCAAAGACGGATGGACCGATTTGGAAAATTCTTTTTGTATACTTCCGAAGTGGTCCCATATAAATTTTATTAACTTTGCTCGAGGAGTTTTTGAGTTAGCTTCAATAATGCGTATATTTCCCACTTATTTTATATGGATGTTGTGATGGTGTTTTAATAACTTCCTATCACTGTTATTTACATGGCTATATCTACAATTATTGTGCTCAATTATGTATTCGAATTTGTGTGGGGTAGGTTCCACAACTAAAAAGTGAAAAATAAAAACTTTTTAGCAAAAAATAAAACCGACTTCTAAAACAAAACACTACAAAGTGAAAAATAACTTTAATTTCGGAAGTCGGTGGCAAAAACCGAAAACACAAAACCAAAGACACCGACTTCCGAAATTAAAGTTATATTTCACTTTGTAGTGTTTTGTTTTAGAAGTCGGTTTTATTTTTTGCTAAAAAGTTTTTATTTGTGTTATGTAATGAAATCAGCACAAAAAGTATTATGATCTGTTTTTGACGTTTTTGAAATAAGTGACGCAATAAAAATGTGTTTTTAATAATTACTTATTAAATTAAATTAATAAAAAAGCATCTTTTTATTTAACATTCTGAGAGGTGACAAAACGAAACAGCCCTCTTGTCAAAATTAAAACTTATCACTATGTAATTACATAAATCCTCAAACTCAAAAAACAATAATACCTATTCAAGGGGCCTCAATGGCGTTCGGTAAAAATTAAATAGGTATACTTCACTGAATCAATCTCCCTAGCCTTTTCCCATGTTGGGGTCGGCTTCCAGTCTAACCGGATGCAGCTGATTACCAATATTTTACATGGAGCGACTGCATATCTGACCTCCACTATCCAGTTCCTGGGTACCCCTTACCCCGATAACCCTTGGTAAGACTGGTCACCCACGGTGACTTGGTCACCCACGGCAAAGCGAAGAGGAACCCGAGGAGGGGCCGCTCGTCAGGGCTATTGCCGGTAAGCCAACGACGTAGCGGCCAACATCCGCTTGGGCGACATCGCAACTGAGGTGGGCCGCGATGTCGTATGGGAGGCATCGCGGCTGAGGGTTGGAGGCCGCAGCGGGAGAGGAGTGCCGGCATTGCAGTGCGCCGCTCTCCCTACCTTCCGCGGCCTTGACGGGGTGGCCACCGTCTGATGGCGGACGCGGTGCAATGTGCTCTGGTACGCCGGTGATGAGGGTACTCCCCAGAGGAGGGTCCGGTGACGGACAGCCGCGGCGGGATCGCGGTGAGTGGTAACGCGTGCCCGTGTTCCCGCCACGAGCGGCAGAGGAGGACACCGTGGAGTTTAGTGGGTTAGAGTCCCACATAACTGCACTATCTCCCCGTGGTAGTGCAGTATGTGTGAGCATTACTCCACGCAAAAAAAAAAAAAACAAAAAGACTATAGAACCCATATTTTTAAAGGGCGGGTGATTTTAGGAACATCTTGACAGACTATTTTTAAGACGCATATATATGCCAATGGCCTTGAGCTTGCGAGTTCTGTGCTGAGCTCACGCAACGCGTCGCGTCGTACGTCCAGCCAGTAATAGGACTCGCCCATCAAGGAGCGCTGTCCCAAATTAGACGCATTATTAATTTATTGTACACAAAACAAAAGGTATCATTTTAAAACACGTATACTAAAAGATAAATAATTAAATTATCTTTGAAATGGTGAAGGTTTTATAAAAATACGTTTGATAGTTTTTGCGTGATTCTCAGTTTTATATCTGCGTTAGACATAACTTCACAAATTAATTACACTATGTAATATAAATATAAACTAAACTATTCACATAATAAGTTATTAATAAAATGCTCTAATTTAACATATATTTTTTCCAAATAATTAATTAACACTACTCGTTTAGACGTGACCTTCAGTTTAAAATCATTAAAAGTCTGTTATCGTCGCCTATTTTGCTCGATTCGATTAGGTTATCCTTTAATTTTTATCCTTTGATTGTAGGCTAAAAGATAATCAAATCAAACCATAAACCAAGTTATGGCGGAGTCGCGGGTTGTTAGAGAAAGTTATCGTGGCCCTGGCACAGGCAACTGAAAAAATTTTTGGTCCAAATAAAAACATGAAAAATAAGAAAAATATTCAAACTTGCTAAATATCAAAATCAGTTTAGTTACTCATTAATTCCTCAGTTAACCTTGCGTATGTGTGTGTGTTTGAGCCGTGTCAGTGTAGTGACGCGATTCGATACCTATCTGTTTTGCCGCATCAAAATCCTCAACGTGGTTAGATAAACAGGAAAAGCGACATTAATTTATAAAAATACTTAGGTAAACTATTTACTATTCACGTGTAGAGCCACGCGGTCTGCGGTGGGCAATTAACTGTTTACAGGGTCCGTCCGATGTTGGTGGAAATATTGTTACGTAATAATATCCTATGAACTCAAACACAAAGCCAAATCGCACTTCCGATAAAATTGCGTAAAAACTCAAAAAGTTAAAATGTTCAGGAGAAACAAAAATGTTCAACTTATTTTATTGTATTTAGATTCGAATACCATGCATTTTTTTAAATAATACTTACCTATATTATAATATAACGTGACAGTAACTTTGACAGTCGTTACGGGTCGTCAGAAGCCCGAAAGTCTGACAACCAGTCTTACCAAGGGGTATCGTATTACCCAGTAACTGGGTTGTGGAGGTCAGATAGGCAGTCGCTCCATGTAAAATACTGGTATTCAGCTGCATTCGGTTAGACTGGAAGCCGACCCCAACATAGTTGGGAAAAGGCTAGGCAGATGATGATTATAATATAACGTGTAGGTTCGTATTATTAAAAAAAAAATGCATGGCATTCGAATCGAATTACAATAAAATAAGTTGAACATTTTTGTTTCTCCTGTACATTTTAACTTTTTGAGTTGTTACTCTATTTTATCGGAGGTGCGATTAATAAACCATTTGCAGGCACTTTTGAATTGTCAGTCAGAAAGATGAAGCCCATTCCAAAGCGTAATTAATATACGTAGGTTCCTATGGAGAAGAACGAGCAAGAAACGTCATGGAAACTCTTTTAAATCAAGATCAAACTGTTAGAATGTCTTAAAGTCATTTTAGCATTTATACTTATTTGGCCCATTGCGGGTTGGTGGATGTCACATGTCTTCGAATTTCTGGTTCTACGACATGCCATTTTCCTCACGATGCTCACTGTGTAATATTTAGGTAAGTACATAAAGTGCCTACTCACTGGGGTTCGAACTCCGAACCTACGACCTACGTACTCGTTAACCTAGCATGAAAATTTAAATCCTGGATCAAAATGATTTGATGAAGTTTTTGCCTGATGCATGATATGGTGATGACTACTTCCTCAGCCTCCTCGGAGCTTACGCGCGGACTGTACCTACCCATGGTGTTTGCAGGCTAAAAACATAATTACCTACAGTTGATGATTCAAGTAGATGCTTGTTAGTTAGCAATCTAAATGTCATTGACTCCGGTTCTTGTTTGTGTCAATCTTCCAAGAAGATGATGAAATCTTATGTAAGTACGACTATTGGCCGATTCCTATTTCCTTCGTCGGGGGTGGGGTTGTCTCCTTCCCTCAAATGGCGAGGGGGGTAATAGCATCAGCCACCGCTGTTACTTGAGACTTAATTGGTGAAATGTGGGTGTACTACGTCAGGGTGGATTTTTAAGACGGGGCCAGTGAGGTTGTAGCTACAGGAAAACGTTCCTAAGGAACTGTTTAGTTTAGTGGAGGACCCCCTACACTAAACTAAACAGTTCCTTAGGAACGTTTTCCTGTAGCTATGGCTGATCTTTGCGTTATGCTCGTGAACGGGTGCTGCTTGTGGTGACTGGTCGTCTTGCTGACCTTGGTTTTGTTTTGTTATTAGTAATTTAACTCGTTGTTTATTTTACTTCGATGGTCCTAGTTTATCATTTGTGACTTCGAGTTACTGCTACATAAAATATGTAAGTGGGCACGCCTTTTATTACTGGAGGCTCTTATTTAGGTATAAAGTTCTGCTTACGTTTTTAGTTTTGTATTTTTATTTCTGCTTGTGTATAGTTTTCGATTTTTTTTTTAGAGTTCCGTACTTCAAAAGGAAAATACGGAACCCTTACTCGTATGTCTGTCTGTCCGTCTGTCACAGCCAATTTGCTCCGAATCTAATGGACCGATTAAGTTGAAATTTGGTATACATATGTATTTCTGTGACCCAAACACGGACGTGTAACGTAAATAAATTAATTTAGAATATGGGGGTCAACTTTGGGGGGCAAATAAGAAAATTTAAAAAAAGTTTTGCAAACTGTACCGTGTGTCATATCAAATGAAAATACTTACTGTGAGGGTCTCAAATGTATTTTTTTTATAATTTTAAAATAAATCATTTTAAAGTTATTTAAGAAAATAGACGAAAATTGACCGTTCCCCCTTTATCTCCGAAAGTACTGAGCCTAAAATTTTGAAAAAAAATACAGTAAATAGTTCAATACCTATAGATTACAGGAAAACCTATAAGAAGTTGATGGTCTTAAAACAACATTGTAAATCTCTCAATATTGTACGTACAAACTTACATTTGCAATTGGAATGTATGGGAGAACATGTTTTTCAACTACAATGTTAAGTTTGTTCTTGGGATTCATCCCAACTACGGACCTTTGTTCTCATATTATTACATTCGCAAAATATTATATTCTCAAATTATTATATTATTAAAATATTACACAAAGAACAATCACAGCGAAAAATGTTTTTAATTTGAGGGAAACAATAATAAATATTTGACATCATCACATAGGTTATTCATCACATATATTTGTCTTGGATGGGAATCAAACCTACAGCCCCTTTTTTTAAGGTTTACCTACCTTCTGTAAAATAAATCTAACTAATGATTTTATGTCACCCAATAGTAGGTAATCCTGAAGATATGCATTAATATAATATTATGTGCATTTATATTGAAGTTTTAATAGATAAACTCTTTGCTACGAGTAGTAGTCCTGTCAGATTACAATGAAAAACCTATGTTTGTACTAGTGTCAGTTTTTATTTATCAATTGTTTTTGATGTATAATGTGACATTGTGAAAAATATTTATTGAGAATAAATTTTGCATTCTGATAAATAAATATTAAAATAAAAATTTCTGAAGATAGTGAAGCCAAGTTTATAACGAGTCAAAAAGGCAAGTCTGTTTTTTTTATATAACGGTTACAAATACAACTTCTTCATGAAAAATAAAAATGGTACAACCAACTGGAGATGTTGCAACCAAAGGGAGTGCAAAACTTCGATTACATTAAGTTTGGATAAGAAAGTCGTTAGACAGCCCAAACATAGTTGCAGCGTTTATTTTGAAAGAAATATAATTGATATGGCAATGGAGGAGTGCAAAAAAGAAGTGTGCGAAAATTTTGAACCCATTCCAAAAATATTTGAAAAGCACTTCTTGGGAAATCAAGTTTTTCAAAATAAAGAGTATCTGATCCCATCATTTACGTCCAAAAAGGATACGCTGTACAGGAAACGAAATAAATTTTTGAATGTCGGTACATCAAAGACTACAAGTAATGTGAGATTGCCACACCACATTGTGCAAGACTTTTTTTTATTTGATGATTATGATGGTGAAACGGATGATAGAATTATAATATTTTCGATGTTACCTGCTCAAAAGCTACGAGAATTATTCCAGACAATTGATATTGAGATAGTACATTCAAGGTGACACCGTCGCCTTTTTACCAATTGTACACCTTACATATTGATATCGCACGAGACCAAAACACAATTAGTTTTGTACCTATTGTCTATGGCTTATTACCAAATAAGAACACAAATGCATACAAAAGGTTCTTTTCTGTACTTAGAAATCAATTTCGTATGAATATTAGTTCATACAAATGCGATTACGAAATTGCTGCAATTAATGCTATACGTGAGGTATATCCAGAAATAAAAGCTGTGTTTAGAATGAGTAAAAAATTGAATTTCAATGAAACTCACTTAGGTCGCAAAATCACACAGTTGTGCATAAGTTTGGCTCTGTTACCACCCAATCTAATTCCAGAAGAATATCTTGCTATATATGAAATCGCACCAGAGACGGAAGTTTCACAGAAATTTCTAGACTATTTTAATAACCAGTGGATACAAACCATTACCAAAGATATTTTTAGCTGTTATGGTGAAAAGAACCGCACTACGACTACGAATGCAGTGGAAGGATGGCACAGAAGAATTAACTCTCGAATTCCATCTCTACCAACCATTTTCCAATTTTTAGTAGCATTAAAAGTAGAAGCTCAAATTCAAAATAAAAGATTGCTAAAACGTGCTTTCCACTGCCCTGATAAAAAAAAGATCTTTAAAATACATTGAAAATGATAGAAAAATTAATTGCATTATCACAGACTGTTTATCCAACAAAATTCAATCAATAGAATGCTTAACCATGTTAGCGGCGTTGAGTAAGCTCGGACCATAAATGTTCCATGATGTATATACTTTTGCAATTTTTATTGTTGAGCGGCTGTACTAATCGTCGTGCTTGGAAACAGATGCCACTTGTGAAAACTTGTATGCACTTGATCACTCGGGATTTGTTTAGTTTCAGTTATTATTAATTATATTTTATTAATGATTAATGCAAATAATTTTGCAATACTGTATGATACTGCAATTAATTTTTATTTTAATATTGTATTACGTTCGAAAGTGTTTCCATTATGCCTAGGTATTGGAATAAAGAGATTTTGATTCAAATAAATTCATTTTTATTTTTCACTGTGTTTGATTGTACTTCTAATATTTTGAGAATATAATATTTTTCGAATATAATATTTTGCGAATATGAGAACAAAGGACTACGGAACCCTTCATTGTGCGTAGTCCGACACGTACTTGGCCTGTTCTTTTTGGTATATTGGTGTGTGCTAGCTGACTTATAGCAAATAATTTAATTTAATTTAATGTTTGTGTTGCGTAATGTTGTATAGAATATTTTAATTAACTGAACAGACAGACGTGCTGCTGGGGAGTTTGTTGCGCCACTTCTTCTCCTCAGCTAAAGCACTACGAACTACGAAGTGGTCAAGAGCGGGCGTTTTGGGGGACTGTCTTATGTAATGTTGACGTTCGAAAAGTGCTGATACTCAGCCTAGTTTGAATAAATGACTTTTGATTTTGAGTAGACCCTTTCTTAAGGAAGTAGCTATCACAGTTCATTTATCACAGGTAAAATTAGCTTACGAATATATGTAAATACCGAGTTTGGCAATAAAAAATTGCTACCATTGGTAAGCAAAACGATTCGTTTTTGTTTATAGACTCCGACCATAATATGACGTCACCAGTTTTACGTTTCAAGCTTTCATTGCACACTTTTCTCTAAAACCTACCGCCGTCAAACCTCAACTCCCGCTTTATATTACTAATAATAATATAATATCTTTTATATCTGTTAAAAGCAACGCGCCTATATCAATCGTCCAGCGGGCATGTCTCGTTGACGTCTCTCCTATCCAAACCATTTATTATCTATACTTTTTGATCCAAACTCTAAACGTCTTCTTTTTTAAAAGTGACCGTCCGAATGTCATAGACATAAATTACACAGGGGCTAGAATGAAACCTTTACAGTACACCCACATTTCGCCAGTTATGTTTAAGTCCGATGTAATAGGGGGCGAGCCTATAGCCATCAACCGGACTGCTACTGAGAAACTCCTAATGGAAAACCCAATAACACTGCGTGACCTGGGAATCAAACCAACGAGGCAGCCGTTTATAGATCTCAGCCTGTAACCACATCTGAAACTTACCTGCCGCGGATGCTGCGCCTGCGATGTACTACTAAATCAATCAATCTGCCAGCCTTTTCCCAACTATGTTGGGGTCGGCTTCCCGTCTAACCTGATGCAGTATTTTACATGAAGCGACTATGAGCACGAGCTCCTCAAAGTAATTATGTTAAAATAAAGTAGTTATGAATTAATGTATGAAATGCACCGACACCAGCGTGGTTTGTCCAGATTTGATTACTTAAATGAACCCAAAAATTCATACTAGCCCCTGTAGCCTCATGTTTCATGGTACCATTGCATATCAAGGAGTAGACCGGGGGCAGGAGTTTGTTGCGCCACTTCTTCTCTCCAAGAAGAGTGGTGAAGGGCGGGCGTTTTGGGGGACTGTCTTATATAATTTTGACGTTCCAAAAGTGCTGATTCTCAGCCTAATTTGAATAAATAACTTTTGATTTTAGACGCTATAATGGTAGGGAATACGTGCACTTAGGATATGGAAGAATTTATTAGAGCCGTACCGGATATGTAGGCAATGGGATTGTGGAGAGACGGGTGATATTTATCTATGGATGGACTTCGCCAGTTCGGTTCAGGTCCAGCTTGACCGGTGAATCTCCCTAAAAACTATTTAGATAATTCTGATTTAATTTAATAGGTTGGGGCAAAAGTTTCTTCGCATTTTTTAAGAAAATTCAAACATTTTTTAATATAGTTTATTTACATTTAACTAAAGTATGTAGGTACCATTTTGTTCGATAACTTTTTTCCATCTTGTAGGTAGGGACATGATCCCATTGCTATAGAAATTTTGGGACTTCTGGTCAAAATACCGCGACAAGTGGTTTTGGCAGTCCTCTCGTGATGTTAACCTGACAATGCCTAAAGAATTCTGAAGAGACCGAAACAGGTGGAAATCTGAAGGTGCAAGGTCAGGACTATACGGCGGATGCATTAACACCTCCCAGCCAAACTCTCTTAATTTTTGCTGAGCGGCTAAAGATGTGTGAGGTCTAGCGTTATCATGATGAAAAACCACACCCCTTCTGTTGATTAATTCCGGCCGCTTTCTCTCAACTTCTTGCTTTAATCTCATCAGTTGTTCGCAGTAGATCCCAATAGATCCAATCCCACCACACACACAGCATCACCTTGTTGCGAGTTAACCCGGGTTTCGCCACAGTCTGTGAAGCCTGACCGGCCTTTGACCACGACCTTTTTCGCACGTTCTTGTCATACGTGATCCACTTTTCATCACCAGTTATCAGTTTCTTCAAAAATGGTTCGGTTTCATTACGTCGTAATAAAGAATCACAAATGAGTACACGGTTCATTAGGTTTCTTTGAGTGAGCTCGTGAGGTACCAAAATGTTTTTGTGTACCCAGTATTTTTCAAATGCGCCAAAACTGTTTTGTGGTCAATTTCCAGTTCTTCAGCTACGTCGTAACTACTGATATGCCGATCTTGCTCCACTTTTTCAAAAATGGCATCCATTTTATCCGTAATAGGGCGACCAGAGCGACGTGCATCTTTGACATCAAAATTTCCGGATTGAAAACGCTTAGACCAAATTTGTGCTACTCTCACAGACACTACACTAGGTCCATAAACATCGCAAATTTTTTCGCGGCTTGCGTTGCATTTTTACCTTTTTTGTAGTAAAATTTTAAAATGTATCGAATTTCTTCATTAGATTCACTCATCTTGACGGTACGAAAAACAAATGAAAATCACACATTTTCCTAATTTGAATTTGGAGTTATGTTCTTTAAAATTTAAACTTTCAATGATACCAAAACCAGCCAGATACAAATAGTATAGCCAAAGAGATTTTATTACAAGTTCATACATACTATAATGCGAAAAGACTTTTTCCCCAACCTAATAGATCGAAAAATGTGGGACAAAAAGTTAAATTAACTTTCTTGAAGTTCTGGGTCCTCTAACTGTGGCCAAATTCTGCTTATATGTCACAAATTCTCAGAAGTTGTACAAGATGTAATGAAATAACCCTTTAAACTCTAAATAACTGACAATAAATGTCATATATTAAATAGAACTTGTTTACCACGGAAATAATATGTACTGTTACAATTTAATGTATGTACCTAACCTTATTCAAGGCTTCATCATTAATACAGTTCCTTAAATCTAAAAAATAATTAAGTAGGAAAGCGGCAGTAGCCCAACGGTTGAGGCGCGCTTTATCGAGCGAAAGGTTGTGAGTACGATCTCCGCCCGAGTCCACCCAAGGCACTTTTGAACTATGCGTAATCTTAAACATTAGTTGGAGGGGTTGTTTACAGGAATAGGTAGGTCAGCTTAATACCTACTAGTAGAACAACTTTTACTATGGGACGAAACCTGAAATCGCGAAAAAAATCAGCTGTTCAGTACCTTTTAACGAATTATGTTAACATGCATACTAATTCGAAAAATACTAAACAAAAATATACACACAAATTTAACCTTCACAAAAAATATAAAAAAACACAAAATGAAAATGAGACGTGAACAAGACTTTTTACAACTACATCCAACCCGCACAAACTACGGAAGAAAAACTATCGTTTACGAAGGATCTAAAATGTTTAATAAATTACCGAGAGACCTTAAAGAATCGAAATCCAAAACCACTTTTAAAAACCTACTTAAACAGTTTGTATTAAAAAATTCACATTCCCTACAATAGTGTCGAGCCACATTCAGTTACCGTTTATCTATGTTACACGGAAACTTGTTTACATGTATCGAACGAACATTTTGTCCATAATAATTTGTAATCTACCCTCAAAACATTTACAAAATCGACGTCTAATTTTTGTAATACCCCCAACTTTTTGTTATTTTTAAGTATTTAGTTTTAATATTCTCATGTAAGTGAATAGTGTAATTCTTATGAGAATAAATGATCTTAAACCTCATAAATGTACTGAACAGCCGATTTTTTTTCGCGATTTCAGGTTTGGTCCCATAGTAAAAGTTGTTCATAATGATGAGTACAATGAGGTTGTGCGTTATTTAAGTTACACCTTGTATATGTGCAACTACCATAATCTGCCTAGCCTTTTCCCAACTATGTTGGGGTCGGATTCCAGACTAACCGGATGCAGCTGAATACCAGTATTTTACTTAGAGTGACTGCCTATCTGAACTCCACAAGCAAGTTACTGGGTAATATCGAGGGTTCACGGGCTATTTGTATTAAGCGACATGTTTGGAACTTTACAGGAGAGCATTTCAAAGTTTCATTATTCGGAAAAAAGAACATTGTAAAAAAGTATCAATATTTTTTACGTAAATGTGGCTTATCGACGGTTAATAATCAATAGTGTATATCTCCGTTTTTAACGTTTTTCACTTTTTAATGCAGGTAGATATAATAATAACTCAATATCGGCCAGGATGTCGCTTAATACAAATAGCCCGTGAACCCTCGATATGATTCCCCTTGGTAAGACTGGCTGTCTGTGGACTTCTGACGACCCGTAACGACTGTCAAAGATCCACGAATGACAGCCGGGCCGACGGCATAGCGTGAAGTTCCGAGGCACGGAGGGGTCTTGGTGTGTAAAGATGGTCACCCATCCACGGACCAACCGCGGTAATCGACCCGTGACTTAATGTGCAACCCTTGTTATTCATTTGGGAGGTGTAAGATGTTCTAAACAAAAGTTAAAATCTCTCCATTGCACTATGTGCGTTAGCAGGCCAGCGCGCGGTTACTTGATCATGATTTTGTTCAAAGCAGTATAGTTTCGAATTAATAAAGTGATAAATACTTATACCTTTTAAAATAAATAGGTTGTTTATTTGGCTACATAAAACCATCAAAAAATTGTATCAAATACGTTGCTTACTAGACTTATTTACATGAGTAACACAAACGTGATATGGCTCAGTTGACCCCCAGTTGGTAGGGTCAAGTAAGCCACCCCACGAGATTAGTTGAGCCAGTGGACTTAAAAGGTTTGTTTCTTATGAGAATTAATATAAACTACAAATAAAATCTTTCATAAATCTTTAATAAACATTTTTAGGTAGCTAGGAACATATTAGGAAAAAATAGAAACGTAAAACTACACAGTTGCAGTTGCAATAACGCAAACCTAAACTGCACCCAGCCTGCAGAGGTGCACAGCGGCCACTCTTCGCCAGGTAAACAAGGCAGAAACATTCTTCTTCGGTGTCAGATGCCGTGCTCAAGAGACCTCGTTTGTTTTGACCACAGAACATATAAAAGAGATGTTTTGGGTCAAATGACCCCTTCCCCATTTTATTACCAGTTAGACCAAGCCACTTCGTACACACGCACACACCGAACGTCAGTCGGCTATGACGCAACAGCGACCGAGCCGCATTGTGGGCTGGGTTGAAACTTAATGGCGGCTCGGAAGTTAGCTGCGAGTGCAGGTATAGTACGATTGAATTTTAATGGAGCTAAATAAAACAAAATTCTTATTATACTTAAATTAAAAAAAAAAAACACTTAATCGAGCTTAACTAAATGGAGCCTAAATTATTGTCGACTTGACTATACATGCAAAGTCTGCACTCACAGCTAACTTCCGAGCCGCCATTAAGTTTGAATCGAACATTACCCCGTCTGTGTTCTAGTGAGAGTGGTGGGGTGAATATTCGACCTTTTAACCGCCGTCATTACCTTCCGCCAAAAGTTGATGAAGGAGAATATCGTTAATGAAATATTTCATCAATTCCCAGAATCTGCTTAAGGACCAGAATCAGGAATTGCTGAAATATTTCATTAAATATATTCTCTTTCATCAACTTTTGGCGGAAGGTAATGACGGCGGTTAAAAGGTCGAATATTCACCCGGTGCACAAGACCCTGCGGCACATATGAGCAAGTATGTATGAATAAGCAAATTCAAGAAAAGTAGGGCAGAGCCTCCGCCCTACTTTTCTTGAATTTGCTTATTCGTATAACCAACCCGCCCGTGCCTCGGAAAGCACGTTAAGCCGTTGGTCCCGGCTGTCATTTGTGGATCTTTGACAGTCGTTACGGGTCGTCAGAAGCCCGAAAGTCTGACAATCAGACTTACCAAGGGGTATCGTATTACCCAGTAAGTGGGTTGTGGAGGTCAGATAGGCAGTCGCTCCATGTAAAATACTGGTTTTCAGCAGCCTCCGGTTAGACTGGAAGCCGACCCCAACTTAGTTGGGAAAAGGCTAGGCAGATAGACTGAGACCGCGTGGTGGAACGGTCCACTCCCTCTCACATAGAGGAGGCCTGTATTCCAACAGCAGGAGCGTTTTAGGCTAAATTTGTTTATCCGTATCATGTAGATAATCCTATCTTTGCCTACCTGTATTTTCCAGACGATGGTATCTCTGGAGGAGCTAGCGGTACGTCTTTTCGACGCAGGGGCGGTTCGTCTCGGAGACATCGAGGCGAAGATCGGCAGACGAACGCCCATCTACTTCGACCTGAGAGTCGTCGTGTCACACCCACAGATCATGGTAAATATTGAAACATAACATAGCATATCACGGTTCATTCCGATCCGTCACCCTACTTTGTCTCCTCAGAGGAACAGATCGGAAAAAAAGTTTGATCTGTCCCACTGTTAGCAACTTTATTCACTCCTATCTGTCCCAGATAGGAGTGAATAAAGTTGCTAATAAACTATTTTTCGATCTATTCCTCTAAGAGGACAAAGCAGGGTGACAGATCTACTAGAGACTTAGGTAATCCTTATACGGAACTGCATTGATTAGCATCATACAAATAAATCATGAGAGTTACAGTAGCATTTTTCCAAAATCTGGGAATAGGGTTAGCAGAATCCTATAATGTTCCCACAGCTGGGACACAGGCATCCTCTCTGTGAGAGGGAGTGGGCTGTAATCCACCACGAGGACCCAGTGCGGGTTGGTAGATGTCACATGTCTTCGAATTTTTGGTTCTAGGACATGCTGGTTTCCTTCACCGTTTTGAGAGCAGTGCTGATGAAATTATTTACACAAAGTAAAATGCCTACCTGGGTTCGAACCCACGACCAAGAAATCGTAAGTCGGGGCCGTTACCACGGGGCCACCACTGCTCACTGCTCTCAATACGGTTAGCAATTACTTCAAAAATTAAGGACAGTTCCTTAGGAACGTTTTCCTGTAGCTACCACCTCACTGGCCCCGTCTTAAAAATCCACCCTGATGTAATACACCCACATTTCACCAATTAAGTCTCAAGTAATAGCGGTCAGCCTATGGCCATCAACCGGGCACAGATCCAGACCAGAGTTGTTACTTCGAAAATTCCTAACGATGAAACCCAATGACACTTTGCCTGACAAGGGAATTGAACCCTGGGGCTGCAGTCTCGACATAGACAGCAATCGCTTTACTACCGGATTCGGTCGCAAAATCCTAGTAGGGACCCTAGACGGTCAAAATTGCACGACAAACACGAAAAAATCACATGCTTGTCAAGCAATTTTGAACGTCTAGGTACCCCACTAGAACTTTGCGACCGAATTCGGTCGAAAAGCGATCGTTATCTATGTCGAGACTGTCTCGCATGTGATTTTTTCGTGTTTCTCATGCAATTTTGACCGACTAGGGACCCCAGGGGCGGCAGTCTCGACATTCGTACCGATAGCATTACGAATGAAATCGCTCGCTAAATCCTAATGGAGTACTAAGACGGTCAAAATTGCTTGACAAGCACGAAAAAACCATTTATAGTTTAAAACCAGTTGCGGCGAGAACCGTTTTTTTATTTAATCATGTTCTCCAATATTTTCCTCGTTATTCAAGGTTAATTTGAAGAGGCCAATAATTGTCTTTGAAAAAACCTAACTATTACCATTTTGCACGTCTAGGTACCCCATTAGGACTTAGCGAGCGATTTCAGTTGTAAAGCTATCGCTATCTATGTCGAGACTGCAGGCCCAGGAGCCCACGCTCAACAGTCGCGCTTGTACTTACAAAAAGTCAATGATACCAAGATGAGGTAGTTCTATTCATATGGAATAGTTTTTACAGATTGTAATTTTACTACGGTTTACTGTACTGCCATAGCCATTGTATTTCCTCGACACTAGACTTTTTAGGCTCATTGCATTCCTTTTGATGAAAGCTTTCTTTGATAGCGGTTTTTTTTTATTTCTGAGCAGATTTACGGCCTATATGAGACGATATCTGACGTTATTTTGCTATTGTCAACTATTGACAACAAACTTCCATGTTTTTGGCGGTCAGAAATATTGGACTCATCTACCAGCACACCAGTACACCGAGCGAAAAGATGTAAAGCTTTCACGTCAAAATAAAATGACATTCTTAAATCTCTTTGAAGCTAACCTTCTGCATGAACGAGTCCACAAAAGTGTCTAATTTATTCGAGTGGACCCTTGTTTGAACTGGTGAATTTTGTTTGACTACTTGTTTATCGTAATAAAGGCCTAGTGTGGAAATAAATAAAAGTTAACTGTTGATCTGTTGCTAAGCCCATAATTCGTTGCTAAACAAATACGCCAACCTGTCCATCTGCCGATCTATTCTGTAAAAATCTCATCGTGAAAACTCAGGTGAAGTGAGCTGTTATTCCACCTGATGCTAGGGATTGACACTTTTGACAGCTCACTCCACGCTCACCTCACCTAAATTTTCACGGTGAGATTTGTACAGACTAGCACTGCTGTTTACTCAAACTTGTTTACACTCCGCAGACATATTTAAATCTTATCCCCTCAAAAAAACTAAGAGTTATCGCCAAAAGTAATTAATACCCTAATTTTACATTTCAGCTTTCAGTGGCACAACATTTAGAGAAGCTAGCATGGGATATCGAACACGACTTGCTGTGTGGGGTCCCGTACGCCGCCCTACCACTCGCAGCAGTCATGTCAGTCAACACCAACACACCTATGATAATGAAAAGAAAAGAAACAAAGATGTACGCCACAAAAAGAATCCTAGAAGGAATTTTCGAGAAAAACCAGAAATGCCTTGTTGTGGAGGACGTAGTGACATCTGGCGGCAGCCTGATGGAAACGGTTGGCACTTTACGTTCTGAAGGTTTGATTGTGACGCACGCCGTAATAGTTCTCGACCGAGATCAAGGTGGCGCTAGTGTATTAAAACAGAATGGAATTCATGTAAAATCGATATTCACTCTAACAGGTTTGTTGAGAATATTGAATGAAGCCGGCAAGATTAATGACGAAACTGTTGAAATTATATTAGATCACATTAAGGAAAGCCAGTTTAGCAATTCAGATTTCATGAAGGACAATTTGGAGATTATGCCTGTATAAAGTTTTCAACACCTCGGAGTAGGTACCTAACTGGACGAAAGATTCTAGCAATTTTATGTTACCAAAATTCTCAATTAGGTCCTATGTCATATAGTTATCGTTGAAGAAATGCCATCCCTATTCAAGGCTCATCTCATCAGAACTGTTGTATTACATTGGATTGATAGCAGATTTTTATACCTATTGTGTAAATAAATAATCAACATTGGTTTTCCACTGTTTGTCATTGTCATGAATGTGTTTTATTTTAATATAAAATGTTACTTTTATGCACAGACGTAGCTAATAAAAGGTGGTCGAAAATATTGAAGCACTGCAATGGCGGCAGAACGCAAGCATCTGTGTCTAATTACTGTAAAGTGTGAGAGACATGAATGAGCTAGTGGCTCACCAATCCCGGTTCATGACTGACTGTACATACATACGTGAATGAAGGGTTGTCAAGAGTATAACAAAATTCCCGATTTTCCAAATAATCTGGCTGTTTCCGTAATAATACTTTTTTCAGTGTGATTATTTGGCCAGAAATATTATTGAAACACTAAAAATGTAACGAACACTAAATAATGGCTCTTAAGTAACGTCAACTTAGGGGAAAAGAAACAATTAAAATGTGTTCAGTAAGGAAAACAAATACAAAACGCAGTAAATTAAAAAAAAAAATCATAGCTTGATGAGAAAAAAGTTTAAATAAAGGTTTTTGAAATAGAAATGTCAAAATGTATTTATAAGACTTATCTTGTGTCATAGGTAATAAAATTAATACTTGTGTTAAACTTCTAAGTTTACAAAAACGTCATCAAACATGTCTGTTTGTTCCGAGTCTGGGTGTAATTATCTATATAAGTATGTATTTACAAAAAAAAAAAGTAGTATATGTAGTATATCAGTTATCCAGTTTCCATAGTACAAGCTCTGCTTAGTTTGGGATCAGATGACCGTGTGTGAATAATGTCCCAGGTTGTTATTATTATTATTATTATTGACTTTTGTTGACTTCCATTCGTCTGCCAAGCTTTTTCCCATTTATGTTGGAGTCGGTTTCCAGTTTAACCAGATGCAGCTGAAGATATTACTGCTGCTGCTGATCCTGGTTTAGTTTATATGTTCGCAGGTATACGAACTTTTCTTACTTTGAAAATATTTTTCATATACATGTTTAAAATTTGCTTGAGAGATTTATTTCGATCTACGAGACGTCTAATTTTTTGGTTCAACGTTTTTATCTTCCTTTTTTGAGTTTGGAGTGTCGTTTGTGCCATCATGAGAGATCTCTTCAAACGCCGTTCCGTAGGAGTGTTTAGTGTTGATAATGGTTGCTCTAAATGAATTTCAGTAGTTGCTGTCCCAATTTTAGGTAAATTCTAAAATAACAAAAACATTAATTAACATCAACGAAGGTACAACACGGATTCAATCAAACGCAAGATCACAAGATATCGGCGAAAAATAGTGCAAAAAAAAATAGGTATGTACATAACATCGCCTTAGAGTGAAAACCTCCATAGATTATACCTATGCAAAAAGGCAACTTTACATGAGGATGAAAAGCTGCCCCGTGTCAAATTTTATTACAAATATTATTCTATTGTAAATACAGTGTGCAATTCGAATACATTTTCAGATACATAAATATATCATTTTTAAAAAAACATGGTTTGCTGGTGGCAATTACAAGTTTATCAAGGAAATATTAAAAATGAATATACTTTTTTAATCCGTTAAATTTCGTTGCCTTAATAATAAGTAACACTTGAAGTGTATGGCAAACAATCATCAAAAAGTCGTACACGTAATTATTATTTAAGAATTCTAAGTGTTGATAAATTGAAAACTTCGTAAGTATGTCCGATTTCGAGTCTTTCAGTCTCATCATAGATGGCGTTAAAGGTTACTTAACTTTTTTGTGTGAAACTAGGGCACGTGCGTTGCGAGATGTTCTTTCCAAAAATCACCTCGCAACGCACATGCCTTCCGAGTTGCACACAAAAAAAGTTTAGTAACCTTTAAATCTTGCAAAAATGTAATAAAATAAAAATTACCAAAATTATATTCCCGAGCTTTTCACTCTAAGGTGACTATAAATAGAAATATAAGAATGTATTAGAAAATAATAAGTTCATCAAATTCATAATGACTTGAATTATTTTTTTTTTCTAGGCGTGTGCAATAAGTTTGTACAGAAAACTACATACTTGGGCTAAAAGAAAGGATGTGTTTGGAGAACTAGACTGTTTATTTGTCACTGGTTGTTCGAAACTTGAGGCATTCATCACTATTGAGACCTAAAAGAAAAAACATAATGTACAAAAAACGGTAAAAATATAACTGATAACGTAGAATATGTCATTATATTGTATCATTGTTCATTTACACACCGTTTGTATCGCATTGGAAATATTCGGTGAGATAGATTGTTCCTCCTGCATGTTTTCTGGCCCTAATAAAACCTAAAAAAAACAGAAGATAATTATTAATACTATCATGTAACGACTAGATTATTATCTTCTGTATTTGTAGGTGCAAAGGAAAATACATACTCGGGATGAGCTTGGGGAACTAGGCTGTTCAATTTTCACTGGTTGTTCCAAGCTTGAGGCTTCGGCATCCATCACTATTGAGATCTAAAAGAAATCAATATTATAATGAAAAAGAAAATAGGAACAATAAAACTGATGCCTAATGTTGATAATGAAGTCCTTAGGTATATAATTACGCACCTCTTCTATATCATTGGAAATATTTGGTGCGGCAGGTTGCTCCTTCCGCATCTGATGTGGCTCATATAGAAACTAAAAACATAAATAACGCCGAAAAAAATTTATCATCAAAAGGCTAATTATGAGGCTACAGTAGCACGTACTCTGTTATAACTAGCTACCTGTTTCAGTTAAATAAATTTTACAATTAGACGAGTGATAAAATGGCGGCGTAGGCTTAGTCATTTCGGTAAGGAACCCTAAAAACAAAGTCAATGATAAGGTGGATGCATTCGTGTTACTCAACAACTACAACTCAGGTTGACCAGAACGTACGCTAGGCCACAAGTCAGTGGTAACAAAACAAGTATGTAAGTTACGTTAAGGAGTTTCAATAGAATAAGAAGCCAACTTACAGTAGAATAAAACTGCAAGCCCCTCCACTGCTCGTTGCATACACTTTTCAAATATTTGTATAGATATTTTACGGGAAAGGCGTGCAGTTTTATAGAGAAAAATCTCTATCCGATTAGTTATTTACCTTTGTCGGTACTGCATATTTAACAATACGAAGTAGTCCTCCTTTAGTTATATATAAATCTTTTGTTTCAAAATGAACGCTGCAAACTGTACTAAATTTGGATGGAAGCCAATTTCTGTCGCCTCTACTCTCTCTTATAACATCAATGAAGCTTTCCCTCCATTCTTCATATTTTGATGGAAACCTAAAAACATTAAAAGTATAAGTAATTTATTTCTCAGAAACAAGGAACATAGGATGTTCATTAGGGAGGTATGTAATATTAAACTCGAGAAAAGGTTTAAAATTTAAAAGTATCAATCCTCCCTTACTTTCAGGTGATTTACCCTTTAAATAATTGACAACACTGGTTTTGTTATTGACGTTTTACGTTCCATAATAAAATAATTCATGTTTCGGAAAAGAGCGATAAAGTACTCACAGATGAAAGGTGATTCCTTGGTGTCGATGTAAACCACTACTATTATTTCGACAGCATTTTACCACACAAGACGGCATATTTTATCTTTTTTGACACTATGACACCGGCTTCCTAAATGACGTTTGTTGCGCGAAGAAGAAAATCCAAAATGGCGGCCACCGCGTCGCGTCGCGTCGGCCCATTGAATTTTGACATACTATAGTGTGAATGTTTGCGTGCCCGCTTGCTCAAAGTACAACTTGACTTTCACATCGCCTTTATGTTGAAGCAGTATTATGGTCGATTTTAGTAGAACAAGTGTTACCTATCGATCACAGAAACACTCTATCGATGTGCGGACCAACTTTATAATACAAATAAACTCAAGCGACCCGCGAGCCGAAGTCTGCCGATGTGAAGGGAAGAGTGCTTCATTCATTCATTCCAGCCAATTTCCGTCCGACTTTTTAGCAGACTGCGAGGCAGGAAGTCAGGGTTATATTTTTCATCTTTGTATGGAATTCTTACCGTCGACCGTGAGGCATCTTAACGGCATGTGTCGCACGGCGGAGGTGTCTGTCGACTCGTCTAGTCTAGGTCGCGTGATGGATAATAAAGGCTATAGGCAATAATATGGTATATTTAAGACGTCAATACAAAAATTATACTTTAAAAATAAATGTAAGTAAGTAATACCATGATCTTGTGCGGTATCAAAATAAAAATCTAGAATAGACGATTCCAAAAATATAACGTAAGACTGAAAATTAAAAAAAAAAACCGACTGCTACTAAAAAATTCAAAACAAGCACACTTTTCAAGTTGTCTGATACAGCCAAAGAGAATTAAATCCATTGGATGCAGCCGATGCAGGTGGTAGCATCAAATCTTAGATTGAACTAAAATAAGTGCCTTTTGATTTTTTATTATCTCATAAAGGGCCATGGGGTTCGAGTGCACTCTTAGTTTTTCGTGGCATCGCCAAGCGGAACTCTACATGTAACCAGAGGGCTGCACTGGCCTATTTTTTGACCAAAGAATTAGCAACGTGGTAATGCTGAAAGCCTTTTGGTCACTTTTCCTATTTTTTGATTTTCCCCTTTTCGATGCGGACTTTTATGATTATTTTCCCTCCTTTTCTATTCTAATACCTACATAATACTAAGTGCCTTCTTCAGTAGGGCACAGACTAAATATTAGTACTTGGGTTTGTCCTCATGATATAGGTACTTAGCTGCTTTGTGTTGCTTATACCCACTTAGCACTATTTTATAATCTAAGTACACCTACCTACTTAATAATAAAACAAACCTTGACGGACATAGGTGTCGTTGCGGAGATATTTATCCTGTATAATGATTTTTAAAAAATGCGACAAAATTTAAGGGGGTGTTCTACCCATCAATATGAACAACTTTTACTATGCCTTTTTATACAAAATGGTCCAATCGGGTATGTGCTGCTTTTACATGGGAAGGTAATTTTTTTTTTGCGAATTCTTAGTTGGTCCCATAGTAAAAGTTGTTCATATTGATGGGTAGAACACCCCCTTAAATTATGTCGCATGTTTTAAAAATCACCCTGTATAATGATATCGCTACCATAGTCTAAACCGTACCTTCGGCAAAATATATTTTACCACCTAGGTATGTGAATCCCTAAACCATTTTCCTGTTTTGAATTACTGTGCTATGTAGTAACGTCTAATTTAGTACGAACTGATAAAAGCCGCTAATGACAATGCGTGGAGCACCGTTATCCCTAGTTGATGAGGAAACGGCCACGTCCGGCGAATGCAAATGCATAGGTAATTGTAGCTAGTTTTATTGTCATGGAGACATTGAATCTATTCCGTTTATGCTACCACAAACACCATAGACAAAATTCATTCATTTTTACTCGACTGACCCAGAAGTAGGGTACCTAATGCTTTTCGCGCGCGTGTATGACCGTTCCATTATGACCTCCTGTGTAGCCTAAACGGCTTGACCGATTATCTACTATTTTGTTTCCATGTTTCATGATGACATAATACTGTAACGTATGTATTTTAATGTAGAATGTAAATACGTCTATACATAATTAGGTACTTAGGTAGTACACCTATGTAATTATGTATAGACGTACCTATAGTATTATAAATCTGTGGTATAGATATTTTGGATGCTGACTATTATCTACCTACTTATGTACAAGCATAAATCTTTTGAATGGCTTCAGCGGTGAATCTTTCTTTCTAGTGGAGATAGTCTTTTCAACAGGTTCTTAAGAATCTGACAAGACAGCAGAAATCTCTTCGGCCTACATAGGTACCTGGTGGTATATTATATCTAGTGTTCTACTTAGATATTCAGTAGGTACCTACCTATTTACATAGATACAGTAGCCAGGGCCTCGTCTCGTCTTCTTTTTGGGAACCTCTTGCATTCAATATTATTATGTACCTATTACTTGAAATTGCACGTAAGGTTTATATTGGTGGTAGAGGACTGTGTACCTATTTGTATTGCGTATACACCACTGAACCATAACCTATTCAGGGTCAATTAAATTAGCTAGCAAAACTCCGCAGACGTCTATAGATCGATATCATACATAATCAAAAAAAATAAATGTTTTTTTGGAGTCTCATCAACCAGGTGTTGTAGTCAGTTAAAAAACTGTTTTTTTTTGTGTACGTTATGGGTGTGGGTATAGGTACGATAAAACAAAATTCCTCAAGTCATACCTACTTCTTCCCACCAGCGGTCGTTGCCCCAATAAAATAAAAACGACATATTGTAGTTTAGATATCGAAAATTCAAAATACAACACGTCCGCACAGTTTCGCTAGCTAATTTAATCCTGTATTTTTAATTAGTTGAGTTTTTTTTTATAAAATATCTGGTAGTATTTTCAATATCTGGTGAATGGAAGGTACCTACCTATGGCAATGACGAAGGTAATAAATACTCTTACATCATTGAGGTATGGTATGTCATTTGAACGTTTTATTTCTGCCAATTATTTTTTCTATATTATGACTGCCAAGAAAGATGTAAATAAAACAATTCAAGTAAAATCATTGTAGTTTTATTACTCACTGGAATATAATAATTAAAAACCTTTGATCGATTTCGAAATGTTGTACTAGCTCCTTTGTAAAAAAGCCAATGAATAATACATTATCTGACAGTATCAAACGAAGTATTAAAATTAAACTTAGGCATTAAAAAATAGTTCAGCCTTATCAAAAAAAAAAGATCTTTTCCTTTGTGTCATCAGTGTGTCGACAATCGACAGCACTGTGGTGGTGGTGAATCAGGCGAAGGGCCCACGTCGCTGGGGGAACCTGTTTACAGCCATAAACATCCGAGAGTCGCCCTTCGGTCAAGGAAAACACACACGGGAATGTAGACGCGACGTCAACAACGTGTAGATACGTTCTACGTAACATAAATAAGTCAACGACGGTACAGTTACACGGAAATACTAATGCAAATCAAAAGACGTCCCGTGCGACGCGCCGGACGCTCGGATCGGGAGCAGGGGGGGCAGGGTGTTAGGGTTGCGGGAGGGGGAGGTTGGGTGTGAGTGCTTAGTTGTCCTCGATCTCCTGTTCTGCCTCCTCATCGAACTCTGCGTCCTCGTCGGCGGTGGCCTCCTGGTACTGCTGGTACTCGGACACCAAGTCGTTCATGTTGCTCTCCGCCTCTGTGAACTCCATCTCGTCCATGCCTTCGCCGGTGTACCAATGCAAGAAAGCCTTGCGCCTGAACATAGCGGTGAACTGTTCCGAGATGCGCTTGAACAGCTCCTGGATGGCGGTGGAGTTGCCGATGAACGTGGCGGCCATCTTGAGACCACGAGGTGGGATGTCGCACACGGCGGTCTTCACGTTGTTCGGGATCCATTCCACGAAGTAAGACGAGTTCTTGTTCTGGATGTTGAGCATCTGCTCGTCCACCTCCTTCATGGACATGCGTCCACGGAAGATGGCGGCCACGGTCAGGTAGCGGCCGTGGCGCGGGTCGCATGCCGCCATCATGTTCTTAGCGTCGAACATCTGCTGTGTGAGCTCGGGCACGGTGAGGGCGCGGTATTGCTGGCTGCCGCGAGATGTCAGGGGAGCGAAGCCGGGCATGAAGAAGTGGAGACGTGGGAACGGCACCATGTTGACGGCCAGCTTGCGGAGATCCGCATTCAGCTGGCCAGGGAACCGCAGACACGTCGTCACGCCGGACATGGTGAGCGACACCAGGTGGTTGAGGTCGCCGTACGTGGGTGTGGATAGTTTGAGCGTGCGGAAGCAGATGTCGTATAGTGCCTCATTGTCAATACAGTAGGTTTCGTCTGTGTTTTCTACTAACTGGTGGACTGATAGTGTGGCGTTGTAAGGTTCTACTACTGTGTCTGACACTTTAGGCGAAGGTACAACTGAGTATGTGTTCATAATTCTGTCGGGATATTCCTCTCTGATTTTGGAGATAAGAAGTGTGCCCATTCCGGAACCAGTGCCGCCGCCGAGCGAGTGTGTGAGTTGGAATCCTTGAAGGCAGTCGCATGACTCTGCTTCCTTGCGTACGACGTCTAATACTGAATCGACTAGCTCAGCGCCCTCGGTGTAGTGACCCTTAGCCCAGTTGTTACCGGCTCCGGATTGTCCGAAAACGAAGTTGTCCGGTCGGAAGATTTGTCCGAAGGGTCCCGAGCGCACCGAGTCCATGGTGCCGGGCTCGAGGTCGACGAGGATGGCGCGCGGCACGTACTTGCCGCCGGAGGCCTCATTGTAGTAAACGTTGATGCGCTCCAGCTGCAGGTCCGAGTCGCCATGGTAGGCGCCGGTGGGGTCGATGCCGTGCTCGTCGGAGATGATCTCCCAGAACTGGAACAATCACAAACAATACTTATTTAAATGAACAGAACACCAATTTAAGTCACGACAAGTAATATGGAAGTAAGTTAAAGCCCGAACCGAGAATATCTATTAGCACAAGGCAGGACGTCTGTGCTCAGTGTGTGCATAGGATGAGTCACGGTCGCCCCGGCGACGGAGTTCGCAACAAACGGCGGCTCCCGAGGCGTTGCCTCGACATTAACATATTTACGAGGTCGACATTATCGATCCAACGCACTACCATAAAGGTACATCAACGGTTTAAATCACGTCTTAAACCGATGAATAAGCATAATTGCAGCAAAAACATTATGGCCGCCCACTTTCGTGTTTATGTCCTGTTGCCTTAAGGAGAGCGCGGAGCAAGTTTCTCGTTTGGTCCGACAGCCTGTCGAACAATAAATCAGGCGGGTGTCGGAGTCGGAGTTGCTGTGTGCACACAAAGCGCACTCGATGTTCGCGTGGCATTTTTCGGACGAATCGAACACAATTCTTGGTACAAAACACAAGTCATCCATTAACATAGCAGCGAGATTTTATCGCGAATCAATTGAGAGGCTTTCTAGGTAAATGAAACTCGGCGAATAGAGAACGGCCGATAAGATCGGTTGTCGACTCATTCGTGGCGAGATTATAATGTTAAAGAGAAATATTTTTTATACAGTACAGTCACGTAGCATGTTTTAATCATGACTGTACTTTTCAGGAGTTACGCTAACAATAGGCAGTATTTTCGTCTGAAAAAGGACAAGCTCAGCGCTTACTCAGCAGTCGGCACGCAATCAATTGCTCCGACATTTAAGCTTAAATTACATTGTCGCGAAACGAAATTGGAGATCATTTTTGGAAGGAAATTGTATAAAGCATAATGAATTATATGACAATTGTGTAACTAGTTAAGAGCCAAAAACAAGTCGCGCGACTTCCGGAGAATTCTCGCGCTAGCAGCTCGTAGTTTGTACGTTACACAATGGTTCAATATGCTTTACACAATTTCGTTACAAAAACTGGCTTCCATTCCGTTCCGCGGCAATGTCAATTGAGCCTTAGGATATAGGTAGGCTACACAATCTATATAAAATTCAAATGAAACCTGTTCAGTTCTATCATGTTTATGAATTTGTTGTTGTAAAGATTATCTTTATCAGTATTTTTATAACCATAATCTCTATTATCGCTGCAATAGCACTACACTTTGGAACTTTTCGTGGAAGTCTTAAATGGAGTGTGCGTCATATTGGTGGACGTGATGCGATGATACACACCACGACTTCATCATAACAGAATGATGTAGCGCCTTGTTGGTAAGTACACAAGTAGGACACTTCATGTACCTTCATTGAAGCGCATAACATACCTTGAAATATCAATAGTTATACCTATAATGGTATCTTTATAATCTCATAAATTGAATTTACTACCGATTCGGAACATTTTATTGGCGGAAAGTGAGTCGTTCGATACGTTGATCACGCTACAAAAAGCGGGTCAACGCGGAAGAAGCCGCGGGATTGGCTTAGCTCGTAAAATCACAGACTGGCACGGAGACAGTCGCGTGTCGCCGGCAATTACCATCAGACACATGCAAATAACTATGAAAGTTTTGAAAAGTACGCCTTATTAGCATTTAGGTAAAACAATGACTGAATGTTGATGGTTTTCTGTGAGTCGTAAGTTTGTAATATTATACATTACTCACGTTAAACACATTTCTAGTAATTCTTATTGTAATTGTTTTCTACAACAAAATACCTATCATACCTACTCATTTCTAAACATACATTATATACCTATGAGTAAATTTTCCAAGATTGCCAACAAATGCAATATATTATTCAAAATGCCCTGTAACTTCTCAGTATAAAATACCTGGAATTACTCAAGAACGTATCGTTGCATTTTTCAAAAGCGTTTCACATTTCTGTAAAGTGAAAGAAATAAAAAGCTCTCCGCTGCACGATGGCTATTCGAAGAGTTCTGGCATTTTGCCAATAATGCTGGAAAAATCGCTTCCGACATCTCGCACACGTTGAATAAACCGAGATATATGTAATATGTAACGTGCAGACATTTTGTATTCAAATGAAAGTTCATGGAACTGCTGGTTGATCAAAAACACCACGAAATTGCCTTGGCAAGGCAAAATATTAACCAAATAGCATCTGCCCGCGACTTCGTCCGCGTGAATGACACTCGGCAATACTGTAGCTTCCTATTATTGATAGAATTTTGGGAATCGGATCAGTAGAATTCCGAAGATTACCCCCCACGGCCCGTACATACAAACAGATCTTTATAATATTAACATAGATGTTTAATAAAATGCGGAGTTGGCTAGGGAAGATTTTCTTAAATTTCTTTTTTCGAATCATTTTCTAGAAATTATGATGCAATCGTACCTACTTATTATTTATCAGAAGATAACGATGTAGTTTCAAGAATAAAGTAACCTACTCAAAATAATTATGCATGATGCATTATTTTAATCATTACCTACCTGTGATTTTACAGTCCAGGTAACAAGATAGGTAGAACACAACAAATGATTGTTAGTGCACTAATTGACGAACATTTATTATTTATTGATCATGATCACCTTGGTATTTATTCGATTAGAAGTCTACAATACTTAAATAATAACGTAAAGACGTTAATTGGTTGATCGACACTTGTCTTTTCAGTACCTAGATAGTTTAAATGCCATCTGAATTAACAAGTTTCAATTGAAAATCCTATGTAATCATTCAATTAACTTTATTAATTAAATAATTGGAATCCAATTAATCCTATTAAATTGAAAATGCTATTATGACCATCTGAGGCTAATCAATTGACCATGTGGGGACAGATTAAAGTTATTTGTTTGTCCGAAGATAATCTTTGAATTAGGTCAATTTTGTTAGTTTTCAGAGTGTTAAGTATTTATGTAGGTGTTCAAGATTACGTAGGATGGCAGAAGTTATACTAATCCTATTAATTTACAGCAGAAAGAGATCTTGAAATCGGTTGTAAATGTTTTGACATGGTCTTTTTTGCAGATTCTAACAGGATTCAATGCAATGGTGACCATTGCCAAGTTTACAAAAGGAAGTCAACAAAAATTCCAATTTATTATAACTAGTCAGTTTTCTATAAAGGCGTTGTTACATGTTATTATAGATATCCGATTTTAATACATCAAAGAAACTTTTAAACATAAAAACAGTTCCTGATTGTGAAACACGCCACAGGATACTTTTCTTTCTCGCCATAAACTGCTTCTACTAACATGTGCTATTTCGGCTGCCGCGGAAGAGCGGCGGTCATTGAACTTCTATGTCTACCGGCCGCGGTATAACTGCTACAACCTATTTCAATTTCATAATTAACTTTTTGCAGTACGCGCATGAAATTAAAATCCGCAATTACGCGCGAGCTTTTTTATTGGTTGCTATATTTTTTTATGTGATGAAGTAAAAAGAAATTCATGAATATGCGATCATTGTTTACGAATTTAATCATGACTAGGTGTAAGTACTTAACTAACTTCACTTAAAAAAATCTACCTATTTTTATATCTCAAATCATTATAATAATATTTAATTCAATTTACAACAGGAATGCGTAGCTAATAAATGTAATACCTACTACAACACAAAAAAGTACAACAAAAAAAAAAAAACGTTTTTTTTTCCTGCTTGTAAAAAATCGCGCCAGCGGCAGCTGGCATATCATTTGGCGGATCCCCGCACCAACGGATAGGATAGGACTCGAATTTCGAACGTTACAAACGGAGGCATACGATTGGCCGGCCCTTATCATGGGACGCGACCGGCTAGCCTTGAGCGGGGATCCAAACTTGCGTGCCCTTTATTTATAACGGTTTTTATACGTATAAGTATGGCGCGAACTTAGGTAGAGAAATTTCTATGAACTACGCTCATTGCAGCATTGTTAACAATAACAGTTACAACTTGTACAAGGGATAATACTCTTGTGTACACGGCTACATATCAAGCTATACAATTCCAGTATATGATGACCTCCCACTGTACGGAAATCCTATACAATGCGAGATCAACTAATACTGGCATACTATACTTGTACTCGACAAGAGTACAAAAATAAGTATATGTTTGTACTCTTAGAAGAAAAAACTATTGAATAGAATTCCTTTGTTTGAAACAGGCTTGTGGGATAGTTGGCTTGGCTTGGCTTGGCAAGCTTATCGGTCTGCCACTCAACGATTCAAAACTTCTAAGTGCAGTATTCTTCTTATCCAAAAACATGAAATACCTACATAGTACGCGTAAATCGATAATCCAAATACAGCTCAGTTACTCAGTTGATCCGCCAACCGGCGACTAACACGTGGAAGTAGGCGACAAACGACTTCCAAGTTCCTGCCTACGTATCGATCGATAGCTGCCCGATACTTTGGGTGCGCCCAGCATTCACTAACTCAACTTTTACATAATATTTACATGATAACTGCTGACGTGACAGTATAAACGCAAGACTCACGATAATGTAGAACAAAAAGGTCAACGAAGTCCGTAATCCACGACCACACCCACTGACTAAGTATGACAAACACTCGAAAGTTAATTCAACAAAATTTTGACAAGCGTGAATTAATAAACGAAACGGTCGTCAATTGTTTCATTTTTCGAGTCGTGGCGTGAGGCCGGCGTCACAAAATGCCGGCCGCTATAGACCTATGATGCCCCACGTTCGAATTAGATATTTGAGAAACAAAAGAATAGCTTACCTTGGCTCCAATCTGGTTACCGCATTGTCCGGCCTGAATATGCACGATTTCCCTCATTTTGTTTTATATGAACTTATTTTACTTAGTAACTATAAAAATTGTTTTTCTGCTCCGCACAGCACACACCACGTACTCTCGTGGTTGCTTGAAGAATAATTTTGTACCGTTTCGTCCGATCGACCTAAGCTACGGATGCGATAGTGCTGTGGTGAAACCAGTACGGTGACGTATCGATAAAAATTGTCGCATTGCGACATACTTTTTTTTTTTTTAAAGGAGAGTAAATAATATACATACACTATAGTACGTAATAAATAACATTTTTTCCCAATAAATTTCTGATCTATCTATACCTTTACGAAGAATACATAATATTGTATAAATAATTGCTCATCATACTTTTGTGTGATGAGCATGATCATTTGTTCTGTGTCTGGGTGTAATTTATCTATATATGTATGTATTTAGAAATATATAAGTATGTTTATCAGTTGTCTAGTACTCATAACACAAGCTCTGCTTAGCTTGAGGCTAGACGGCGTTGTGTGATAGTTGTGGAATATTATTATTATTATTATTATTATTTGATATTTCTCGGGACCCTGGGGTCCCGGACCTTTGGAAGGCGTACGAGGAGCCGAAGCCAACTCACAGAGGCCCCTCAGATAATTTTAAATGATGAGGAGGCACCAACCGACGATTATCCCTGTATGCACTATGCAAGTGCACCCAAGGACAACCCCCGGTTGGTACAGGACTATTGTTGTAGGTGAAAACAAAACATATTGGGCTATGGGTTTGGGTGGCTAAAGTGGATTGGGTAACTTGAACTATGGAAGAACTATGTCCCCTGCCTGACCAATGTTGTATATTATACACGGATAAAATGGCAGGGGGTGACTTGCACACTCAATAATGGGCCCCCGGAGACGGCCGCTAGCACATAGTGACGTAGCGACAAGGGGGCAACACTTCCTGAGGTGCTTGAGGAGTGGAGAGGTATTCCACGGCTATCAGGACAATCCCGGAAATACGGTCAAGATCCCTACCAGCACCTTACTGGAATACTTCCTTCCTCCGAGCACGTTTGCTCTTGCGAATCTCCACTCAAGCCGGCCAATAAAGGCAAGAAAGAGGTGGGAGCTCTGTTCCTCGTCAGTGTTCACTCCAGCCGGCCAATAAAGACAAGCCAGAGATGAGGACAAGATTTTTCCCGGGAGATAGGGTCCGCGGGGTCGCTACTGCCCAACAGCTCGCCACATGCTGCCCTGCGGGTTTCAATATCTCTCTTGGTCTGGCTCCTCATCCTAGACCCGTTCCGGCAAACTCTACCGGCACAGACCTAAAGTTTGGAGCACGCAAGCCCCACCACGACGTCAACGTAGAGATACAGCGGTGGGGTTATTATTATTATTATTATTATAGGGTTGGTTTTCAGTAGACGCACCCAGTTGTTTATTACCAAAAGTAAGAAAAGGCTACACTGCTGTGTGTTATCCGATAAGACATTATATTCCGAAGAAAGTTCAGATAATGAACGATTAAGAATGGGGCACCTGTAACTACATCTTCTTCTTATGCATTTGCCATTCATTTTGATTACCTGGCGGTAAAGGTCAGGCCACCAAAACTTCTCAGACAAAATATGACTACAGCCATGTTCTCCCACCTGCTTATGAAAGGGAAGGAAAGGGTTTGAATGTTTAAGGCCTCGTCCCGGTTCGACATTTTGATTATTTTTCAAAATGGCGTCGCACGATAATACCTATATATATGGATACCCCGATACCGAGACCGAACCAAGATATGAATGAATGAAAGGAAAATATTTGCGCTCACCATGGCCATTTTTAACTTTAATTAATTCATTTTAATGTGACAGTTTAGGACATTATACCACAGACATTTTTTGTTTGTTTATATGCCTCCTACATGAAATACGTATTATTGTGCGACGGCGTTTTGAAAAATAATCAAAATGGCGAACCGGGCGAGGCACGAAAGGTTCAAATCCCTTTCTACCATCAATACTGTATTTGTGCCAAGCGCGTATATTTTTGTACGTTGAGAACACATGGTAACACATGCATTACGAAAACCGTCCTTACACTTTGTTAAAGAGCCTTTCTTTTTCTCTTTTCTTTTTCCTTTTCTAAGAATCTTTTTCGTGTAAAGCCAATCAAGTCAACATTCTTAAATTATCAACAAAAAAAAAACTGTCAAACTCCTGCTAAGTAATTGTTTATCAGCTGACAGCTCATCACTGCTAACAGTTGACCTGAATTTGTCACTTATTTTTACTTTTTGTGCTTATTAGCCGATTGTAACCTGCGGGGTGATTGCGTAACACACATAAATTGACAACTGATCACAATGGGTTACATTTTTTACAGTTCATCCACGTTCATTACGTTATATACGTTGTTGAGCAGATGCATTTTTCAAACCTATGAATCAATGTATTAGTAATGCTGGCAGTCTTCTGGGCACGTTTCCGGATAGCAGCGATGCGAACGAGTCCTTCGACGCTTGGGAGTCCTTTTGTTTTTGTATTTATTTAGTCATTAAATTAGCAATATCCTTCAAAACTCTCGGATTGTGATTGATAGTGTGTTACGCAATCAGGGTGCTGGCTATTACCATTATTCCCTACTTTTTATTACCGAACTGCCACGAAGGATAATGTTTTCCAGCGTATCTTTGTATGTATGTTTTGTCATATATGACAGCCCAGGTGAAAAGCTGGTGACGCTGGGACCCGATAAATGATAAATGATTTTTATTTCTGTAAGTAGGTTTGTACAAACACTTTTACAAGTCAATATTTTTTAAAGATACACGACTCGTGTCGACTTAACAAAAAACCGGCCCAGTGCGTGTCGGACCACGCACAATGAAGAGTTCCGTAGTTGAGATGAATTTATCTTATGAACAACTTAACATTGTAGTTGATAAACATGTTCTCCCATACATTCCAACTGCAAATGTAACTTTCTACGCACACTATTGAGAGATTTACCATGTTATTTTAAGACCATATGTTTCTTATGGGTTTCCTGTACTCTATAGGCATAAAACTTTTCTGTTTCTTTTTTCAAAATTTTAGGCTCATTTTTGGAGATAAGGGGAAAAGTAGACGAAAATTGACCATTCCCGGACAATTTTCGTCTACTTTCTTAAATAACTTTAAAACAATTTATTTTTATATTATAAAAAAAAATCTCTTTGAGACCCTCACAGTAAGCCCTTTCATTTGATTATGTCACACACACGGTACAGTGTGCAAAACTTTTTTTTCTTATTTGTTAGCTTTGTTAGTTAGCTGCGAGTATTATTTTCATGTAAATTTTTCGAAAATGCAAAAGAGAAAAAAGGCCCAGCATGACTGGCACATAAAAATGCTTCAAAGTTTAATGCACATTATCATCATCATACCCGAAATCATCTTTAGAATAACTTTTTTTTTTTGTTAAAGTCCGTAATAAATAAGAAAATCGGATCTACAGCTAACTTTACAAAAATAAAGATCCATGGCGCGTATCGTGATTACAAGTATTCAGTCACCTACAAACTTTTTGTTTCCTTGTATTTAAAACTGACGATAACCAAATAATTATAAATCTTCATCATCTTCGTTCTCTTGTCCATTATTCCTACTTATTTGAAAAATAATTATTTTGTAAGTTAATTCAGAAAATGTCGATATCACGTATCGATACGTGGACAGCCCAGTTTTCCTAGCTGCTTTCCTATTGGTCGGGTGACGCAATATGGCGGCCATGGCTGCCAACGTAACAAAAATAATTGGCGTCCCATTTTAGTGATGAATTTAATTTTTCTTTAATTTTACAACTCTTTGAAAGACCAAGGTATATAAATAAATGAATTATAACTTAATAAATCGTTTACGTGCTTTAATTTGATTTAATGTCATTACTTAAATACTGTAATTTTCGTTCTGAGTCACAGATGTATCTTTTTGTGATGTTGGTATTAGTCCTCGGTACTGGCGACTGGCAATGGCCAATACTGGCGATACTTGGCACGTTATGGCGCCGGCCGGCGAAAAAAGCAAAACAAAAACGATATTAAATTAACTCTCAATTCATTATTATCGGTGAATAAAATAAAGCTTAGCCACTAATATTGTACAAGTATGTTATTATTAGAGTAATGTTTTTTGTTCTAGATTTTTTAAACGGTGGGAAGTTAAGATCTAATTAATATTATTTTCCTCATTATTGCAGTAACTTCCATCCTGGTAATGAAACCGTAGATATAATAATATAAAGAACGTTAAATCACGCCTGTATCGCCGAAGGGGTAGACAGGCAGAGGCGTAAGGCACCCACACAGAAAACCTGTAGAAGTGTAGATCCTTTCACCGCCTACTACCTACATGTCATCATGGTTTTTTTTATTGCTACGAGTATGTCATGGCTACCATAAACCATTGCTTGTAATTTTTACAAGACGTTTTAGCAACTTCATTGATATTTTTCCCTACCTAACCTATCTATCATGCATGAACAATATTGAAAGGATCATTGGAGAATGTTGCAATAAATCTGCCAACCTTCACCCTAATTGCGTAACACACCCAATCGGAATCTGAATCATTTTGAAGCAAATTGCTAATCCATTGCTTCATATGTTCGAAAAATTTGCCTGCTCGATAACGTAAATAACGCAATGAATGTTGTTGAACTGTCAAAATTAAATCGATTCCGACTGATAGTGTTATGCGATTACCCCGCTGACATAGGTATTTCAGTATTTATCAGGTATTTACGTATTGTTTATAGTGTCATGTGTTCTATTTGTATAATGTAAATCGTATTTAATTTACTGGTTTGTGTACCTTTATTACCATGGTATTTATTACTGTTAACGCTTTGCGTTCTTCACACTGTTTTCCTGTTAAATTTTCCATCTGAGAAGAATATGATAAGGTAGACCATGTCTGTGTTTGTCAATACGTTGAAGGACAATTCCCGTATTTAAAAACCACAGATATCACAAAACATTCAATAGTCACATTAAGCTGCAAAGTATTTTTGACAGGTTGAGACATCTGATTAGAAAGGTGATTTCTGCACTATACAGGGTTATAGGTAAAACACCAACAACCTCTTAAGGGGTCATTGTACTCATCATTATGAACAACTTTTACTATGAGACCAAACCTAAAATCGCGAAAAAACAATCGGCTGTTTAGTACATTTTGACGAATTATGCTAACATAAATGTACAGAACAGCTGATTTTTTTTGCGATTTCAGGTTTGGTCCCATAGTAAAAGTTGTTCATAATGATGAGTAGGTAAGAGGTTAAGAGGTTGTTGGTGTTTTACCAATAACCCTGTATATCTAATCAGCTGGAAAATGTTTGGAAAAGTCGAAATGGCGGCCCTATGGCGGCTCGCCTATTTAATGTTCCGCAATTTGGCGGGTGTGTTCCCAGCTCGATACCCGGGTGCCGCCACACCGCAGCAGTGACGTCACAGACACAGCAGGCGCGCCCGGTCGTTGACATGCACTTTAAATTAGGAATGTTTTTGTAGGTGCTGCTCCATGTTTTTTAAAACACGAGAGTGTTTTCAAAGGGCTATGTTTTAATTTTGCTGTTGAAATTAATTTGTTTTGTATTTTTCAATTAGCTGAATATGTTTCAGCGTTAAGGCTAAGACATAATAGATTTCTGCAATTGCTTACATAAACATGATTACTGTACTAATAAAACTTAAACTCGGACCATTAAGTAGGTATTCTCATTCGAACTGGTCGGTAAACCCATTGACCTAATCTTACAAGGGATATTTGCGCACTGCATGGACTGCACTACAAAATAACTCCACGGCTCACTGTAGCATTCATAGACTACTAGGTATATATATTATATATAAATGAGAGTAGCATTCTAACTGGTATACCAATAGGGCAATCAATAACTTCAGCTTGAATAGGTATATACTATTTATTGGATTTACTATAACCCTGTTTAGGACGGTACCTTATTTGTTTGAACCTAGCTTACTTAGCATTGTAAACCTACTTACTGCGTTAGCTTCAGCAATCCAAAGACAACTTTAATCTCTGGCACTATCTGTTCAACCCTTACAGAATGTTCAAACTTTGGAATTTAATGGCAATGTCCACCTATAAGAAAAAGCCCCAGGATATCCCGCGAAATTAAAATTTCTAACATTTTTTTGTAATTGGCAGGTCAGTATTAGGTTGTATGCAGCCCTGGATTTACGCCTAGGCAAACAAGGCACTGGCCTAGGGGACCCAAAGCTACCCCGACCTTGGCTGGATAGCAAAATGCTACAGGCCCCGCGCTCTTTTACCACCCGGCACCCATAGGAAAGAAAAAGAAATCTGTTCTCTCCGAGGCAGGATACTAAAAAATTTCGAGCTCGCTTCGCTCGCTCTTGTATCATAGTTTCTCTTATATCTTTAACTTTTTTGCATAAGTCTACAATTTCTACAAAGCAACTCCTATTTCTATATTGTCAAAAGAAAACTAATCTCTCCGCGGCATGACAGGGTGTAAAAATTTTCGAGCTCGCTTTGTGGAAAATCAATCATGTAGGTTTTTACAAAAATACTATAAGAAAAGTAATCAGTGCTGAAGGAAGTAAGTTGGTTGAAGTAGGTAATTTGAGTGTTAAGGAATCCGAGGAAAAGAAAGGTCTATGACGACAAAATCAAAACAAAAAAAATCTTATGGTTTTTTGCAATTTGCAAGTCAGCATTAGGTTTGTGTTGATCAAAATATGATTCGCGATCGTAACAAATTATAATAGTACAGAATTATAATCATTAAAGTCATCAATACAATTCTTTAAGGCCAGGTAATTCTTGTGAATGACTATTTCATGAAATCTTGTCATTTGAAGATTATACATACTGACTTAAGCAGTTGCGTTACTGATTTTAATGATTACAATTCTATGTTACGGTCGCGAATTATACTTTAATCAAGATACAACCTAATACTGTCTTGCAAATTACATAAAACGTAAGAAAATTTTAATTTCGCGGGCTACCCTGGCGCTTCCCCTTAATCCTGAACAACTAGAAATTACTGGCATTTCCTGTTCGTGTTCAAAATAGAGCACTACGATTATCGACTTTATTGTCATTAACCAGTCGGTCTGTGAGGTAACCACGCTTATTGGCACATGTTTGTAAAGGGCCCTACACATTAACAGTTGGCCTGCATTCTGACTGCACATAAGCCAATCGGAAAGTTCCTATAGGTATTGTTGTATGCTAACTTCCTTTTAAGTAATCAGCGGAACTTGACTAAACGGCTTGGAGTTCCGAGAAAATGAGGCGCGTCCAATGTACAGTCGCCGCGCCAGATGTAAAGGAATGGAAAATTGTGGAAAGATTAACAATGCATCCTGTCAGAAAAAGGGAAGGGAAAGGGTTTTGTGGAGTGAGCAGAAAAGACGGCTGTCATAAAAATGTTTTGGGAAAAGTTTCTAGAAGCTCCTGGGGAGATCGGCCAATTTTCTGACGAACTTGTCCAACCTAGTCTGTCTCTGCAAAAGGACCAGCTGGGTACCAAGTGGCAACTCCATTTAGCGTAGTGTGTGGAGATTATCATCTCCAAATCTGGTCCGAGTTTAGCCTAGCCAATACACACCACCATCCTAACCGTCACCTAGCCTAGCATCATCATCATCAAAACCCAAATTTATCCCCAAAATCAGTCTTCATTTCCAAGCACTTCGTTGGACATTATTGTCTGTCTCCGTCTGCCAAGTAATAGGTTAGTATCGACTATAGACACAGTGTAGTGCGTCACTTCAGTCTGCACACAAGCTGACCATCTGTTCGGTTCGCACTGGAGATGGACGAATTTCTCCACTCTGTGGCGCCGAGTGGTGTCTCGCGGTTGTTTTGAGTTGGATGGTGTACATTGAGCGCTTCTTTTTTATTTTTACAGACAAGAGCTACTTTTTTTTTCTTTTTAGTGACAGAGAGTTTATCATTGCGATTTTTGGTCTTTTGAGCCAGTTGCCAGTGTCTAGTTGTTTTTGTGTGAGCTAACTCTCACGAGCTTAAATATGCTTAACACTTACGCAAAGTTCAAAAGCGATTTTCTCGTGTAATAAAGACTAGCTATTGCCAATGGCTTCGCCCGCGCGGTTGTTGGAAAATATCCGACGGGAACGTATTAATGGGATTAAAAGTACCTTAATCCAGGTTAAACCTTGTTAATCCAGGTTATTCGAGCGGTCGCATGGGTTCCTCTCCTTCCGCCTGGTGCAGGTGCTGTCCGGACACGGTTGTTTCGGATCGTACCTTCACCGTATCGGGCGGGAGGAGACGGCGTCGTGTCACGACTGTGGCGCGGCGGAGGACACGGCGCAGCACACTCTCGAGGTGTGCCCGTCGTGGTCCGAGCCGCGCCGCAGTCTCACGGCGGCGATCGGAACGGACCTTTCGCTCCCCGGCTTAATCAACGCCATGCTGGGGGATGAGGGGTCCTGGGCGGCAGTCGCCTCCTTCTGCGAACACGTCATCTCCCAGAAGGAGGCGGCGGAGCGCGCGCGGGAGGAAGACCCTCTAGCGGCGCCGCTCCGAAGGCGGAGGAGGGGTCGAAGAAGACGTCAGTATGACAGTCATCTCCGACTCCTCCCAGGTGGAGGCCAGCAGGCAACGGGTGCGGGGGCACCCTTGCCTGTATTGCACAGGCCTCCACCAGTGTCGGACGGGAATGGCCAGGTGTTCCCGGCCATTCCCGTAGCCCCCCAGCCTGGGGGGCATGCGGGGCCCGCCAGCTAGGCGGGCATGCGCCGGGAGGGTTGTGGAAGCAAAGGCTGAGCCGGTTTCCCATGGCCCTCCCATCACGGCGATGCAGGAACACCGCTGAGTTTTAGTGGGTATACTGCCACTCTGGCAGGGAGTCCCACATACTCCGTGTCGTCCCCCGACGAGCGGAGATGCGTAATGTCATTTCTCAGCGACAAAAAAAAAAAAAAAAAAAAAGGTTATTTAAACTTCAGCCGATTTTGCGCCAATCCTGAATAGACAAACAGACAAAAATTGTAAACACTATATTTTCGGCATCAGATTCGATCCCTTTTTTAACCGACTTCTAAGAAGGAGGAGGTTATTATGTTCGACTTTATACAGGGTGTCCAGTAAATAGCACGACATACTGCAGGGGGTGATAGCTTGGGTCACTACCTATCAATACAACACAATATATGTTCAGCAAAATCTTACGGATTTACAGTTTTACAAAATTTTCCGAAATAACGAAAAATCTCTACCTTGAAACAGATTTGCACAGAACTATTTTTGAAAAAAAATTTTGTAAAACTGTAAATCCGTAAGATTTTGCTGAACATATATTATATTGTGTTGTATTGATAGGTAGTGACCCAAGCTATCACCCCCTGCAGTATGTCGTGCTATTTACTGGACACCCTGTATAAGTATGTTTTTAGGGTTCCGTGCCTCAAAAGGAAATCGGAACCCTTACCTATAAGGGTCATCACTCGTGTGTCTGTCTGTCCGTCTGTCACAGCCAATTTGCTCCGAATATAATGGACAAATTAAGTTGAAATTTAGTACACGAATGTATTTCTGTGACCCAAACACGGAAGTGTAACGTAAATAAATGAATTTTGAAAATGAAGATCAATTTTGGGGGCAAATAAGAAAATTTAAAAAAAAAAGTTTAGCAAAATGTACCGTGTGACATATCAAATGAAAGGGGTTTGGGGCTGTGAGGATCTCAAACACATTTTTTTAATAATTTTAAAATAATTTATTTTAAAGTTATTTAAGATAATAGTCGAAAATTGACCATTCCCTCTTTATCTCTGAAACGACTGAGCCTAAAATTTTGTAAAAAAAATACTGAAAATTGTTCTATACTTACAGATTACAAGAAAACCTATAAGAAGTCTATGGTCTTAAAATAACATGGTGTATCTCTCAATATTGTGCGTACAAACTTATATTTTCAGTTGGAATGTATGGGAGAACAAATAATTATGTTTTTTAACTAAGTACAATGTTAAGTTGGTTCTTAGGATGACTTCAACCGAACTACTTTTTTTGTGATATACATAAAAAAAAGTACCAAGACTCCTCCGTTCCTCGGAAAGCATGTTAAGCCGCTGGTCCCGGCTGTCATTCAAGGATCTTTGACAGTCGTTACGGGTCGTCAGAAGCCCGAAAGTCTGATAACCAGTTAAGAACAAGGGGCATCGTATTACCCAGTAACTGGGTTGTGGAGGTAAAATACTGGTACTCAGCTGCATCCGGTAAAACTGGAAGCCGACTCCAAAATGGGAAAAGGCAGCAGATGTTGTGATCAACTAGTTATACATATACCAGGAAAAAACATCGTCGCAAGAGCAGACACATTATCGGTAATGTTACAACAGTCAAAAGCACTCCTGAATTTTACTTAGTACACACAATTTTTAAACAGCTGTTCATAATACAACATCTTGTATCTTAGTTGTTATGTTAGCCACTTTACAAAGTTCATGACCAGAATGACCAGCAGTGCCAATGACAGGCGAACGGAACAGATGATTGATTGTCTATTGTCTATCGAACTTATCGATATAAAAAACAAAACATTTATCCGTTAGGCGTTCGGAATACAACAAGACAAATTGGAACTGTATTTTCTTTCACTCTTTACTATAACACTGACCAGTATTCAGCTGGTTTCCCAGAAGAGCGGTGGCCGCCACTAACTAACGGCCGCAGTGACAGCTGTCATGAAAATGATGGCAGTGGCAAGGATTTAAATCGTTAGATTCGCCCCACCGCGTCAAAACATAGTCGCATTTCTGTTTCGGTTTGACACCTCTGACACACAATGACGCAGTGACTCTTTTGATTGTCATGGAAAAGCTATTGTGAGCTCACTCTTCTCAGTATGGAAACTTTTTCTATGCCTGCCTTTACATACCGAGACTCCTTTGCGCCTCGGAAAGCACGTTAAGCCGTTAGTCCCGGCTGTCATTCATGGATCTTTGACAGTCGTTACAGGTCGTCAGAAGCCCGAAAATCTGACAACCAGTCTTACCAACAGGTATCGTATTTACCCAGTTACTGGGTTGTGGAGGTCAGATAGACTGTAGCTCCATGGAAAGTACTGGGTATTCAGCTGAATCGGGTTAGAATGGAAGCCGACCCCAACATAGTTGGGAAAAGGTTACGGAGAATCAGATTGATTGAGGCCTTAAAATGAAACAAGTCTACATCCTTGCAAGCCTATGGGAAATCATCAAATAATTTCTCCCGCTCTAGGTGGAGCGGGAGGCGTGTCAGACTTCTACTGACTAAAACCCACCCGTGTTCCTTCAGTTGCTTGTCCCTGCCAGCGTTTACATCTTGAATCATTCTAACCAGCCAGCAATGTACACTTACCTCGTCTCCTCCACAAAGCGTACTATTTCGTAAAACCTCATGAGTCACAACTTTCTACAGAGCAGCTATCGATCATCCAATATGGCGACCGTTCAACGATGTATGTTTGGTAATACTTAACACCGTTTATGGAAAAGTTGCAAAGTTTTTATTAAAATCATATTACTTTTACATACGTATTTATTTCAGTTGATGTGGAAAGGAAATAACACTAACTGTCCATGAAAAAGGTTTATTTTTATAATGTAAATGTAAATGTCACCTGTAAGTACTGATGACATTGATTTACTTTTTGCATTGCAGGACTCCTTGTTATTTAAACTAGAAATTATATGCTCGCCATACTTATTTATTTGTATTGGTAATGGTATAAACCATGGGCTTACAGAATAAGTAGCTGAACTGAAGTAGCCGGCCATTTTAGCCGTAGAACCGATGACCATTGGGGTACCAAAATTAATTATAATTACAGTTGAAAAAACGTAGGTATAACCTACACTATTGTCCATGAAGTATGATAATGAACGCATAAGAAAATAAAGAAAGTCCATATTTAGAATCCAGAGAGACAGAAAGTCGCTCTCTGTCTACGGAGTCACACATCATATTATTATTGAGAGTCTATGGTCCTCTATTCGCGCTAAAACCATGGAACAGGGTCTAATTTAAATAAAACATGGCGGCCACCTGATATTATGCGGTAACGGTAAGCGATGCCTATTACAACTGCAATTGTATCCCATAGGTCACCCACACTCACAACGACCTGCATTTAGGCCGCGGGCTGATTTCCAAGCAGTTTTTTTTTATGAATAGATAGAAATACAGAAATAGTTAACATCATGACTGTAGCCCAATTTATTTGTGGTGGGCAACATGACAGAACTGACGTAGGTACGATTTGCAAACTTGGATTTCGTACGTCATTTTCGGGTGACCACTGAAAATCAGCGCTGTGGTGTGGGCCACTATATCACAGCATCGTGCTGAATGGAAGTCTTCTTGTCAGAATCACGACGTGCAGCTGTCGACTATTTCTGTTCTGAGCTCAGAGTCATTATAGATCTGGGGGGCTTGTGGCTAAATAATAACAGCCGCACGGTCGTTACATTAAGATACGCTTGCCCCGGTTGGTTCGTGGATGGGTGACCATCCATTACAATTATCGAGACCCCTCTGTGCCTTGGAAAGCACGTTTAGCTGTTGGTCCCGGCTGTCATTCGTGGATCTTTAAACTAACAGTCGTTACGGGTCGTGAGAAACCCGAAAGTCTGACAGTCAGTCTTACCAAGGGGTATCGTAATACCCAGTAACTGGATTATGGAGGTCAGACAGGCAGTCGCTCCAAGTACAATACTGGTATTCAGCTGCATCTGGTTAGACTGGAAGCATCATCGTCATCATCATCATCATCTGCCCAGGTTTGCAGGTTTGCAGGTTTAGTCCCATAGTAAAAAAAGAAGAAAAAAGACGCTTCGTAAAATATATTTGCTTTCACCAAATGATTCCATATCATTCAGCCGATTATCTTGGACTTTGTAAGAAGTTTCATCTGCTACCACTGGTACATCGACGTAATATTGCAGATTGTTTATTTTTGTTGAAAATCTTCAATAACAAAATTGATAACCCCGAGGTATTGTCAAAATTTTATTTTAATGTGCCAAGGAAAGCACTTCGTTTTAATCCACCCATACGTGTACCTCATACATCTTCGAAATAGACAGAACTTATGATTTTGATTCATTTACAATTAGTGTGAATTCGACCAGAAGGTGTTTAAGCCTCAAATTTTTCCAGTAGCGGTAGGTAGATAATATTGTTTGATTTTGTTATTTTATTATTTTATCTATTGTATTAGTCAAATAATTGCAAATTAAGTAATTTAAGTGTATTACTTCAATTTAGGCGATGTGTTTTTTGTGCTCACACCATAAATTATTATTATAAGTCTTGTCGTGAGGACTTGTAATTGGCTTTCGGGTGTCTATGGTATCCTTTATGTATTTGTTTTGATTAGCTGTAAGTCCTCCATGTACTAAAATAAATAAATAAAATAAAACTTGTTCATAATGATGGGTACAATGACCCCTTAAAATAATAATAATATCCTAGTAGGATATTAATATTATCTTAAGGGGTCATTGACTAAACCTAAAATTGCGAAAAAAAAAACAGATGTTCAGTACATTTATGTTCGCATAATTCGTCAAAATGTACTGAACAGCTGATCTTTCTATCGCGATTTTAGGTTTGGTCCCACAGTAAAAGTTGTTCATAATGATGAGTACAATGACCCCTTAAGAGGTTGTGCGTTATTTATGTTACACCTGGCATAAATATACATATATTTTAAAACAGGGCCTGAATTTTTAAGACCCCCTTGGTCTTAAAAATTCGAAGTGGGGCATGACTAGAGCATGTGGGGTATCATATGAAAGAGAGACTGTTTGCAAACATTTTTTTAGGCAAAATAGTTTTCGTCTTTTGATGAAAAATGTAAAAAAAAATATCGTTCCCCCCTTGGGAACGATATTTTTTCTCCGAAGTTTGCATAGATAAAAATCTAAAATTATTCTATGTGATAGAAGTTTATATAAAGACTAGGAAAAATAACACGATGTCTCTAAATAGCATTTTGTAGAAATAAATCTATTTTTCCCTCATTCTAGCCATGTCATGTTTCACACAATATACAGGGTCAAATTAAATCAGCTAACTAAACTTCGCAGATGTAATGGGTATCGGATATAATAATAATAATAATAATATCCTGGGACATTTCACACACGGTCATCTAATCCCAAACTAAGCAGAGCTTATACTATGGAAACCAGATAACTGATATACTACATATACTATTTTTTTAATTTTGTAAATACATTCTTATATAGATAATTACACCCAGACTCAGGACAAACAGACATGTTCATGCACACAAATGTTTGTCATGGATGGGAATCGAACCCACGACCTGCGACATGATAGGCAGTATCTTAACCAACCACGCCAGCTTTTCTGTCAACAAGTTTTTTTATTAATATTAATTTGATTTGATTTTTTTGTGGGATGGGACGGGATGGGTAGGTATCAATATCTAAACATGGTAAAACATAAGAAAACAGATTTTATCAATTCATACTTCAAGTTACGCACTACCACCAGCGATCGTTGACCCCCATAAAACAAATATCAAATCTTTTTACTTTTTATTTTCTCGTGTTTATACATTGATACCCATCACGTCTGCAGAGTTTCGCTAGCTAATTTAATTTGACCCTGTTTATTATCATCTCTTCCTTAGTCAGCTTCCAGTCTAACCGGATGCAGCTGAATACCAGTATTTTACATGAAGCGACGCCTATCTGACCTCAAAAACACTGTTACTGGGTAATACGATAACCCTTGGCCCCCTGTACTCTTATGCAGCCATGAAATCATATTATTCAAACTCAAAACTTTTCTCATTTCAATCAGTGAAATACTTAGTCTTAAAAAAGTAATTGGCTTGTACAGACGCGAGCACATCAAACTACTACAATCTTTCAAATGTTCTATGAAAATTAGACAGTTTCGGGTAGCTTGATGTGCTGGCGTCTGTACTTCTACAATACATCCCTCAATTCTCTAAATAGGTGTGAAACACGTATCCACAGCGCCTACATACAACACTGACTGACAGCTAAGGTCACCTACACGCGAGTCTGGGCCATTCAAGTTAATGCTATACAGTCAACCTTACTAGTGATGTCATTCACAAGTTGACTATTTTTAGCGGCCAGTGTAATGACACGTTATTTCTCTATATTCATGTTTGTAATAAAGGTAATGGATTGTTTTGTTAAGGTATTCGTTTTCAATTGTTTCGAACTGTAGATGTTTTGTCACGGTGTGATATTTGAAATTGTTAGGGCCAGTGTTCAAAATCAAAGTCATTTACTCAAACTAGGCTGAGAATCAGCACTTTTCGAACGTCAAAATTACATAAGACAGTCCCCCTAAAATGCCCGCCCTTCAACACTTCCTATAGTGCTTTAGCTGGGAAGAAGAAGTGGCGCAGCAAACTCCCCAGCAGCACAGCTGTCTGTTCAGTTAGAAGATATACCAAGTTTCTATTGAAATTATCTCCGGGGTTGTCTTAGAGACTACCTAGTTATAATATAATAAGTAGACTGGACTTCGTAGATTCATTCATTCAGCCAAAAGAGAATTTCTATAGGCTCCCGCAGACAGGCGCGATGCGACTCTGGTAGAACAATTTTAATGAAGTTTTCATATAAATTGTTCCCTCAGAGTCGCGTGGAGTCTGTCTGCGGGTGCCTATAGAAATTCTCTTTTGGCTGAATGAATGAATCACTTATCGAGTGCTGTCTGCAGACAGAAAAGTTAGAAAACAGCAAAAATAGAGTTCTGGCACACACACATGACTCCCAATCCCAATTCTGGACGGATATCGGTACGAGTAACAATGACTTTTTAAAGGAAATATATTTTTGCAGAACAGCCTGGCATGGGCATCCTGCGGCACAAATGATGCATTGACCGATAGATATATAGATAATAAATATTCTTTACGATACGGCTACTTCGATCAGATCTTATCAACTTTCATTTGCAGGGTTACGGAACCCTGAAAAGGAAAAAACGTAATCCTATAAGGGTTCCGTTTTTCGTTGTCCGTCTGTCTGTCTGTCTGTCAAGACCCCCTTGGAGCTCTAAAAATCTCAAGTCAACGCAGTAACAAATACGGCCATTTATGCGACATATTTTGATAGTACTCGCTAATAAATCAAAACCTAATGATACGAGTACGTCCCGTTGACATAGAATCATGAAATTTATTTATTTATTTAAGGAAAAACAAACAGTAGCACAATAAGAAATACTCATAATATCTACGTTCTCCACAGATTACAATTTAAAGTATTTAAAACTACATAGCTAGGAACACAGATACAATACCTATATAATAGTCATTGTCCTAGAACTCATATTCCGAATTTAAATTTGCCAAGAAGCATGGTCTCGCAGTACAAGTAAAGGAAATAGTCCGAGTTTTGTCAAATAATTTTCTTTTTTTTTGCGATTACAAAGTTACATTTGCAGTTCAACTACCTACACTGTTAAGTTGGTTTTTGGGATATTCATACTACCTACGGATGTGCGTGCTCCAACACGCACTTGTCCGGTTTTAATTTTCATGGAACCTTTGACTCTTTAGTCTAGCCTTGCCTTTTCCCAACATATTGGGGTCGGCTTCCAGTTTAACCGAATGCAGCTGAATACTAGTATTTTACATGGAGCGACTGCCTATCTACTAACCTCAACAACCCAGTAAATGGGTGATACGAGAAGGAGTACTTAGCTTAAAGGTAGGCTTGGTAGGACTGGTTGTCAGACTTTCAGGCTTCTGACGACCCGTAACGACTGTCAAAGATCCACGAATGACAGCCGGTACCAAGGGCTTAACGTGCTTTCCGAGGCTTGGAGGAGTCTCGGTATGTAAAGATGGTCACCCATCCACAAACCAACCCTGGCAAGCGTAGCTTAACCTGGTGGATCGACCCGTGCGACTGTTATAAACAAAATAAAATCCACCTACATGGTAAGAAATAAGAATGAATCACTTTTACAAGTTTTACATAAGCGGACTGTTGTAAAAGCGAAGTTGTCTCGCGTTATATAACATACAGTCTTTATTTTGACAGCTGTAATACAATACAAGTGAAACCGAGTGTGATTGTGGACAAAAACTGAACGGCTCGAGAATCGGCGCAAGCGCAGCGTGGGTGTTGACGTGTGCGGTGCCACAAGTTAGTCGAGTTAACGACAGCCTTGCATTGATGCAGCCTTGTTTTTGATTGACATTTTTGGACATGTAGAATCGAAAAGGTTTAGCCAAATTAAAATAACATCCGGCCTAGAACAGAAACTGGCAGAGATGTCACATAGATAGGGTGACTGGTAATTAGTGACCGATACTGAAATGAAACGCATGATTGCACTCATGATAACAAACAACTTTTAATATAGGACCAAACCTGAAATCGCGAAAACAAATCAGCTGCTATGTCAAAATGTAGGGAGCAGCTGACTTTTTTTCGCGATTTCGGGTTACCGAACCCGAAATCGCGAAACAAATCAATCCATAGTGAAAGTTGTTTGTTATCATGAGTACGATCATGTGTTTAAGTATCGGTCACTAATTACCAGTCACCACCTTATACATACAAATAAATAAAAACGGCATTTTATTAAATACAATACAGTACGGTACTTACAACAACAAAAAAAAAAAACAAATTTTGAAAAATTTTGTCTTTGTCTGTCTGTTTGTTCCGGCTAATCTCAGAAACGGCTGGACTGATTTTGACAGGACTTTCACTGGCAGATAGCTAATGTTACAAGGAGTAGCTTAGGCTACTTTTTATTTTAGAAAAAGAAAATGAATTAGGGTTCCGCGCAAAAAAATTATAACCTATGAACATAATCCGATTTAAATAGAGAAGTATTGACATCCACGTGGGCAACAGCTACTAATGTAAGTATTTGAATAGGATCTGACAGAGATGTACCTATAAAACGCCTGAAAAGTGAGTGTAGTACGGTGAGCCTATAACCGAGGACAAATTCAGACTACTTAAATGCTGCCACTTTAACAGTCCTACTCGTATTATATTAGGTTGGTGAAAAAGTCTTTTCGCATTATAGTATGTCATCATCATCTGCCTAGCCTTTTCCCAACTATGTTGGGGTCGGCTTCCAGTCTAACCGGATGCAGCTGAATACCAGTATTTTACATGGAGCGACTGCCTATCTGACCTCCACAACCTTCGCATTATAGTATGTATGAACTTGTAATAAAATCTCTTTGGCTATACTATTTGTATCTGGCTGGTTTTGGTATCATTGAAAGTTTAAATTTTAAAGAACATAATTCCAAATTCAAATTAGGAAAATGTGTGATTTTCATTTGTTTTTCGTACCGTCAAGATGAGTGAATCTAATGAAGAAATTCGATACATTTTAAAATTTTACTACCACAAAGGTAAAAATGCAACGCAAGCCGCGAAAAAAATTTTCGATGTTTATGGACCTAGTGTAGTGTCTGTGAGAGTAGCACAAATTTGGTTTAAGCGCTTTCAATCCGGAAATTTTGATGTCAAAGATGCACGTCGCTCTGGTCGCCCTATTACGGATAAAATGGATGCCATTTTTGAAAAAGTGGAGCAAGATCGGCATATCAGTAGTTACGACGTAGCTGAAGAACTGGAAATTGACCACAAAACAGTTTTGGCGCATTTGAAAAAAACTGGGTACACAAAAAAGCTCGACATTTGGGTACCTCACGAGCTCACTAAAAGAAACCTAATGAACCGTGTACTCATTTGTAATTCTTTATTACGACGTAATGAAACCGAACCATTTTTGAAGAAGCTGATAACTGGTGATGAAAAGTGGATCACGTATGACAAGAACGTGCGAAAAAGGTCGTGGTCAAAGGCCGGTCAGGCTTCACAGACTGTGGCGAAACCCGGGTTAACTCGCAACAAGGTGATGCTGTGTATGTGGTGGGATTGGAAGGGCATTATTCATTATGAGCTGTTACCACCAGGCAGGACCATCGATTCTGAACTCTACTGCGAACAACTGGTGAGATTAAAGCAAGAAGTTGAGAGAAAGCGGCCGGAATTAATCAACAGAAGGGGTGTGGTTTTTCATCATGATAACGCTAGACCTCACACATCTTTAGCCACTCAGCAAAAATTAAGAGAGTTTGGCTGGGAGGTGTTAATGCATCCGCCGTATAGTCCTGACCTTGCACTTTCAGATTTCCACCTGTTTCGGTCTCTTCAGAATTCTTTAGGCAGTGTCAGGTTAACATCACGAGAGGACTGCCAAAACCACTTGTCGCGGTATTTTGACCAGAAGTCCCAAAATTTCTATAGCAATGGGATTATGTCCCTACCTACAAGATGGCAAAAAGTTATCGAACAAAATGGTTCCTACATACTTTAGTTAAATGTAAATAAACTATATTAAAAAATGTTTTGAATTTTCTTCAAAAATGCGAAGAAACTTTTTCCCCAACCTATTACAATCCAAAAGCATTTCAGTACCTGTGGAAGTCCAGGCTATTCCTTTTTTAAAAAGTCGCCCTTGGCAGAAATCCTGTTCCATTTGTAAAAATTCGAAATGGTAATGATAAAAAAAAACGAATGACTTGCTAGCAACAGGAACAGTCTTGTACACCGTAGTAGGCGCGTTACTCACTCATTCAGTCGCCACTCGCCGGCAGCAGCCTTGGATTGACGCCTTCACATTTGGATTGACACTACTGTCAAGCCACCTACGTTGTTAGTGTTTCTAGGCGTTCTACGAAATACATTAGCTGCGAGAAACAAGGCTATTAGTAGTTAGCGACTAGCTAGCAATAATATTGACGGTTTGTGGACTGTCAAAAGCATAGTTTTGTTAGATGAAATTTAAATATAAAACTAATAGGTATAACGATGAATGAACTTATGCATTTTTAGTGCATTAGGCTTATTCCTCGTAATTCCTCGGCTAGGCGAGTAATACTGTGAGGATAGAGGATATAGGTGTTAGATGCTCTTTAGCCCATTGGCAAAAAGATGATCGTCACTCAATTTCTTGTTCATCTGGTGTAATTGGATAATCACCTCAGTTCAGCCCTTTCCCCAATTCCAATAAGCCTTAGGCTAATTCGCAAAATGAAAAAGGCTTTCAATCCTTCCAGTAGAATTGGCATCTGGAAATAAATAACCAGGCTCTTGACCCAGCAATATCGAAATTCCATTACAGTCTCGCCAATTTGGCGAGTTAAAATCAAATTGTAACGGTGAAAATCATTGATTCGTTTCAAGACTGGCCCAGATGCGTTCCTAATAACGACCATAGACAAAAAGCCTTATTTTTAATGCGTCTAGCGGACACAACGCCAAACAAATTCGCAGTTTGAATTTCGAACGGATGGCGTTCCGAGACTAGGATTTCCGCCATGACTAATAAGCAGAATAAATACTTAATTGGTAGCTTATATAAACATTAATTATATTCGATGTGTTTAGATAACCTGACGGAACTTTTCTCTGATAGTGATAATTAAATGCATGTTGATTATTACCTGTTTCACCCACGATTGCCTACGATGAAAGAAAAACAAATCATTTTCTGTTGATATTTTTTTTATACAGATTATACCCCTTACCCCTTTAATTGGTTTTTAGATGGAATTTGGACATCATCATGTGTGCCAACTATTTCACTCACAGTGTTAGTAATTTTAGACTTTATAAGAGCGCTGGTCGGATGGGATGGCACGTCAGCATTAACGATAGAATAGCATAACGGTTGCTGTTTTAGAACCCGATGACTTGGCACGCGACGATGGGGAGAGGCCAGATGGAATGACTATAAAGCCTTGGAAGTTGGGTAGGCCTTTGGTGTGGTATGCATTTTGTGTCGATACCCTCGCAACATCCCATTTTTCTAACACGGCGAGCTGTGCTGGGGCGATCTGCTGCAGGAGAAGAAAACCTCAAATGGCGCAAATATAACAACCTTATTGGTAGCTGTATATATGTTTGTGCCGTTTGGGGTTGAAACACTAGGGCCTTGAGGTAAGCGGTTGGTCGATTCTTCACAGGACCAGAGGGCTGGCCTATTTTTAGCCCAAATAATCAGCGTTGCCATCCAACGTGGTAATGCTGCCAGCCTTTGGGGCACTTTCCCCATTGACAGCGATGCGGACGAATTTTTTAATGCCCAATGAGCTGTTATTGACTTAGCAGGGTGACTGAGATGCATGCAAGAGCCTACAGCTGCAACAACTGCAGATGCAAGTTGCAAGGCTGCAAGCGAACCCCTTCGGAGCAGCTTTGATAAATAAATGCATTTTACGTTCCAAAGAGAAACAATTCTGCATTCTAATGCTATAATTATATATCTGATCTTTAAACTAATATTTATTAAACAATAGGGCTTCATAAATAGCAGCAGCTTCGATAATATTAAAAAACTCGTTTTTTTTTTAATATCACTGTTATGTCACGACACAATGATTGTTTCATCACGACATCTCTATGTATATTCCAGTCAAACACCGACCATTTTAATGTTTAATCATCAAAACAATATTCTCATTATTCTAGAAAGTTCATTTATTCAATAAAGTTATTCTTGTAAATAAAATTGTACACAGTAAATAAATAAAAAGTGAAAGTATTTGTAAAGAAAGTAAATATCTACCTACTTAGGTTCGTCTATTTTTTATCGATGCTTAATTCGCGGTGGAAAATTTTTATCTGCCGGAGATAAGTATTTATTTTAATGAATAGACATCCTGCTGTGTATTTGGATAAGGCAATTCAAACAAAGAATAAGAAAACTCATTCGATGAATGAAAATTCATTCATCGATCCTCGAACCTTATGTTCGTTGAGTCTTCTTATGCTAGGCTGACAACTGTTTACAGGTCAGGCCAGTGTAGCCAGCGGAAATCAAATTTTCTTACGTTTCTTTGCAATTTGCAAGTCAGTATTAGGTTGTATGTTGATTAAAATATGATTTGCGGCCGTAACATGTATGTATTTACAAAATTATAATACTTAATTAGAATAATAAGTAATACAACTTCTTAAGTTAGTATAATCCTCAAATGTCAAGATTTCATGAAATAGTAATTCGATAGGATTACTTATTACTTAGTCTTAAAAATTGGTATTGACCACTTTAATTAATATAATTCTGTAAATATATACTTGTTACGGTCGCGAATTGTAATTTGATCAACAGACAAACTAATACTGACTTGCAAATTGCAAAACACATAAGAAATTTTTTATTTCGCGGACTACCTGGAGCCTTAAGCAAGCCCCATTGCTTCTGTTTTCACCAGAAAAGAAGTTGAATGATGTGTAACATCTGACGTCTGTTTGGGTTGGTACCATCTGACAACTAACTCTAGCACCGCGCGCGCTCATTGGTCAAATCAAATAGCGCGTGCTTCCCCGGCTTCCTGTTACACACTTCCGTCCCTTTTCACGAAACTTCCGACCCTTTTCCGATTGTAGGAAAGCGAGAGGAAGGTGGTTACACATCAAAAACTGATACAGCTTGATCATCCCCAAACCTGTCTTGAATGGAAATAAGTTACACGCATCATCATCCACAGTCCGACTTCACTCACGGCTGGGTGTACGCCTCTCTGTATTTGTGCTAATTTCCACAATCCTGTGCCAGCCTCATCCAGGTTCACTAGTACTCAACAATTGGTTTATCCCAAACGTAACGTTATCGGAAGAAAGCTTCTCCAATTCTCTCTCTCTTGCATTATCATCATCATCTGCCTAGCCTTTTCCCAACTATGTTGGGGTCAGCTTCCAGTCTAACCGGATGCAGCTGAATACCAGTATTTTACATGGAGCGACTGCCTATCTGACCTCCACACCCCAGTAACTGGGTAATACAACACCCTTGTCCCACACTGGTTGTCAGACTTTCGGGCTTCTGACGACCCGTAACGACTGTCAAAGATCCACGAATAACAGCCGGTACCAACGGCTTAGCGTGTTTTCCAAGGCACGGAGGGGTCTTGATTGCAATGGATGGTCACCCATCCACGAACCAACCGCGACAAGCGTAGCTTACCTTCGATCGACCTGTACGGCTGTTATTATTTAGCCGCGAGGTCCCCTCTCTCTTGCATTATGATTATCGTAAATTGTTTTTGCAACTTGTACATACTATTAAAGATCAAAGAAAATACAGCGAGTGTGGTTGATAATAATCGCTCGTTGCTTCGCTGGATGAGCAGACGGTTTTGTCCTCCTATGGAACAGTATTGTCATTCAATCCTATTCCAATACATAGTCAATTTAGTTCACAAAGCCTTACTGTGATGTAACTGACGTCTGTTCATTGAAATGACCGCTTGAGACACTTTGGTAGTGTATAGTAATGAGATAATAACAAATAATAACAAACAACATGTACCCACCATATTTGATGCAATAAATGAATTGAATTCAATTGAATAGTTAGTCTGTATGTTACGTTACGAGCTAATTGTGTGGAATACACAGTTCAGTGGGACTGTAGTACTGAACTATAGTTTGTGGGGAGACTGAAAACACGTGCTGTTGTGTTGTAAGATAAGACCAGGAGCTGAGCTAGTAGCTTTTCCTTACAAGTGATAAGCCCAAACAAGAAAGGACCCAGAATCGAGCCTTGTGGCGCACCTCCTTTTATACAAGTTAGCGTAGGTTTTTTTTAAATGTATTCTGAAGTATTAGTAGTTTAAAAGGGTCTATTAATTTAACAAATAAATCAAGTGATTTATCTGCATGAAACAACTATCGGTGAGCTGCATTGAACATAGGTGCCTTCGTCATAAGCAACGACTACAAAAAATAAGTAGGTTGACAGCATGACTATCTGAATCATTAAAATTATTATCTTACGCATGTTCAAACAAATAATTACGTGTGAAAACCTAATTTTTTATAGCTGTCGATAATTTCAAGATCAACAATAATGTCTAGAGATACTGCATAACTGCATGTTTTCCATTGAGTCCGAGAACTGTGACCCATTTGTCGCAGAATGTCAGCTTATCTGTGATGTAGTCATTCTATAATAATGCTAGTACTTTATTATGAAAACATTATGACATCTCTATTTTTGGAACAGTGCAGTTTTATCTATGGTCTACCTTTGCCTCAGTACCTCTTTGGTAAGGATATTTTTGGTCCTGCTGTCAATGATACGACTCAATTCAAAATTAGAATGTTAGTTACCAAATAGATTGGCCCAATTTGGTGGTAGGTAGCAGCTTCATCGTCTTACTGTGATGACTTATCAACCAACAGCCGTCAGTGACAGGATCGTGATGATTGATGAGTCTCACAGTTTGCAAAAGTAATGACTAATTATAATTCGAAAACACAAGGTATTAGATTGGTCATCGGAGTTGCTAAGACCTTTTTGTGTGCCTCCTTTGTTTTGTCCGGTTTAGTTCTTTGCAAAGTCTATGCCATGACACAAATAGTATGCATTCAATTTTTCAATTCGGAACTTGTCAAAATGTTGGGAGGATTCCATTTATCTTATTTCGTATACGTATGTTTCGGACAAGATTGCAGATGCTATATAAGTGGCTCAGCCTCAGCAAAAAAAAAAAAAAAAAACAATAGCAGCGTAAAATCTTGAACCATTATCATCATTCATCAATTTGTTAGATATGTATGTATGTATTATCGTAGACGTCTAGCTAGACTAGACATTATGTTTAGTCTCAGTGTTTTTTTTTTCATTCTTTCTATTTAGAAGTTATACGAGAAATACCCAATGCTATTCTTACTAAGTACCAAGAATTATTCAAGACTTCCTAACTCCAAGTTTATGAAGGACCACAATAAAACCACAAATAAAATCATTCATTTAAATGCAACAACAACGTATATTCGAATGTCACACAAACCCACATGAGTACATGACATAACTTGTTTGTTTATGACGAATGCTATGACATCATCCAGTTATCACCTGACCAATTTAAATTGATACCTCTCGGCCCCCATCTAACTCGTTTATCACTACAAATAGAAGCTATAACGGGAATTGACAGCGTCCACTCAACATGGCCGACAACGTATAAGTGCATTTCTAAATTTAGTCCGAGGTGATGATGTCAGGTGCGTACTGCCTACTTTTTTTTGTTGTTTTTAAGTTATTAAATGAATCGTTCACTGTCTTAAATAGGTATTTAAGATAAATAGATAATTGAATGTAACAATGGATTTTATTGTCAGTAATTTTGGACTTGTGTGCTGTCCAATGTCCATGTAGGTCATGATATTTTTGGTCATAGATAATAGAATACCTTATCTGTGGATTATGTCATGGCTTTCAGAGTTGTTTGTTTGTCGTCTAATATTATAAATTGTTGTTGATATCATCAGCGTATTACGGCAGTTACCTTCGACGAACTCATTTAATACTTGGAATCTTATTTTGCTTGAATCATGACGTAAGTCTTGTCTACCTTGATTAATGGTGTTGATAGAAAGAAAACAAACATTTAAATAAAAATCTTTATTATATACATTAAATTATATTGTTGACAACAATTTTAATCGTAATAAAACTTCGGTTATTGAAGCACTCTAATCTTTCTTTGTATGCCCATGTTTGGAGACATTCTAACTATATTATAAATACATAAAGAGTGTCTATCAGCCTTAGAAATGTTCAGATCTTGCTCTCAACGAGGCCAGGCATGGAATCGCTAGGAATGTATATGTATACAGTTACATAATATATGCCCACGAGTCGCATAATGTCATATCCGGGGTTTAGTCGTGCGTTCTGTTAAAAGTTAGAAAGCATATATCTTTTCATTCAAAACACTTCGTAGGAATCATTAATGTTACTTAACCATAAAGTAACGAGTAAATACAATGGCAATGTACTATGTGGGTGTGCAGTGCGCGCCCTCTAGTGGTCGTCGAGTTCTTGCTCAGCCTCCTCGTCGAACTCGGCGTCCTCGTCGGCGGTGGCCTCCTGGTACTGCTGGTATTCGGACACCAGGTCGTTCATGTTGCTCTCCGCCTCTGTGAACTCCATCTCGTCCATGCCCTCGCCGGTGTACCAATGCAAGAAAGCCTTGCGCCTGAACATAGCGGTGAACTGCTCCGAGATGCGCTTGAACAGCTCCTGGATGGCGGTGGAGTTGCCGATGAACGTGGCGGCCATCTTGAGACCACGAGGTGGGATGTCACACACGGCGGTTTTCACGTTATTCGGGATCCATTCCACGAAGTACGACGAGTTCTTGTTCTGGATGTTGAGCATCTGCTCGTCCACCTCCTTCATGGACATGCGTCCACGGAAGATGGCGGCCACGGTCAGGTAGCGGCCGTGGCGTGGGTCGCATGCCGCCATCATGTTCTTGGCGTCGAACATCTGCTGCGTGAGCTCGGGCACGGTGAGGGCACGGTATTGTCTGCTGCCGCGGGATGTGAGGGGAGCGAAGCCGGGCATAAAGAAGTGGAGACGTGGGAAGGGAACCATGTTGACGGCAAGTTTGCGGAGATCAGCGTTCAACTGACCGGGGAACCTGAGGCAGGTGGTGACACCGGACATTGTGAGGGAGACCAAGTGGTTGAGATCGCCGTAGGTGGGTGTGGACAGTTTGAGCGTGCGGAAGCAGATGTCATAAAGGGCCTCATTGTCGATACAGTAGGTTTCGTCTGTGTTTTCCACGAGCTGGTGAACTGAGAGAGTCGCATTGTAGGGTTCAACGACGGTGTCTGATACTTTGGGTGAGGGGACGACTGAGTATGTGTTCATGATTCTGTCGGGGTACTCTTCACGGATCTTTGAGATAAGGAGTGTACCCATACCGGAACCGGTACCACCGCCAAGTGAGTGTGTGAGCTGGAAGCCCTGTAGGCAATCGCAGGATTCGGATTCTTTGCGTACAACGTCAAGAACTGAGTCGACTAGCTCGGCGCCCTCTGTGTAGTGACCCTTCGCCCAGTTGTTACCGGCTCCCGATTGTCCGAACACGAAGTTGTCTGGTCGGAAGATCTGTCCGAAGGGTCCCGAGCGCACCGAGTCCATGGTGCCGGGCTCGAGGTCGACGAGGATGGCGCGCGGCACGTACTTGCCCCCGGAGGCCTCATTATAGTAAACGTTGATGCGCTCCAGCTGCAGGTCCGAGTCGCCATGGTAGGCGCCGGTGGGGTCGATGCCGTGCTCGTCGGAGATGATCTCCCAGAACTGGAACAAAAGTATTACCGTTAGCGGAACGAACGCAGTGGTGTAGTGAGCGCGGTATAGAATGCAGTCAATTAAGATGCCTACACGAAAGCTCTTGGCAGACTATTTGTAAGTGCGCCGACGCTGCTTTCCAACCGGTTCTGCGTCGTGTTAATATCACGGGAGAGTCGTCCCTAGCGAGTTCCGTTCGAGTTTCAATGGACACTTTCGTGATTCTATTCAAATGTAGTTTTCTAAAGGTTATAAAGCTCAATGAACCGTCGTAAAAGGTAGACAGGATACATAATACATCATTAATGAACGCTCAACTTCGGGAAGGGTTACGCAAGACAATGGCATGAGTTATGACGGCGGCACAATAGCTCGCCTCGACGACGGCCGACGCCCACGTCCTCCCGTATTTGGTTTATCTCGCCGTATAAGTGGAGAATGTCTTGAACGACTCGGCTTATTAGCATTCAATTTTTCGATGCCTCTTGAAATCTGCGACCTGATTTCAGGGCTGACGGCCATATGGTCGCCAAATTTCGCAATGAAACCATTACTGTATGTTTATTTTCAAGAATTAAAGTACGTAATGAACCCGTAGTTACGGATAATATGTGCAATTAAGTGACGTAATCGCCACTCCTACCAATTTGGTGATCAGAAGTCGGAACCAAGTTTTGGGCGTCGTCGTCGTCGGAACTTGTATTGTCTCGGGCGTTAATCTGAACTTCATGATCGTTCACTAAAAGCTTACCGCATCGTAAATCAATTTTTCAACGCTTACATAATTTGTTAAACTGCTGGTGAAAATACTTAGCGGCACAAGGCTGTATGAAGCGATCGCTGTCGTGTTGTTAGTACATTAAAATTCAGCGGCGTGTGCGCGCCGATCCTAGTGATGTCATCAACGAGTGGGTACAACTCGACATGCTCATATATGGTAATATGACTAAGATGGCTGCCTTTTTGGTTCAGGGTTTAACTTCGACTCTTGTTTATTTAGTGTAGATGTTTAAATTAACTCGACTCCTTATGAGGCGATCGGTATTTTTAGAATGAATCGATTTTCATTTTGGATGTAGTTAAAGTGTCTCCAAGTTCTTTGGCATCGCCAAAAAGACTTCGGTGAATTCGTTTTAAAGCATTTTATTCTCTAGCTGGATTAAATCGTTCAAGTGTCCATTTATGGCATAATAAAACACTTTAATAACTTTAAATTATTACTGCGGTCACGGACTGGCCAATTTTGACTTTTTGGAAAGGTGCCCAATATTTTCCGACATGGATAAAACCTAGGCTACAATTTCTAGTCCTGCAAACTAGTCTGACAATTCCAAAGACATACATACCTAATACTGTCTACAGATAATAAAAACATAAAAATCCAATTCGCAATACACGTCAATTCATCAAGACTTTCATAGATGACATTGTAATGATTTTTAATAACAGCGAAAAGTGAAAGGCATGTTCGAAAGGCATTGCTTTCTGAGTAACTAGATAGCAAGCAAGTCGAAAGTATCGTGTGAATAGACGAAGGGAAACTATGGCGTCTGTGTAATGGTTTCATGGTCGTAATACTATGTATTACCATTGTGTCAGATTTCACCTTACAGTCCGTTCTCGATGTGTCTGACTTTCGCAGTTTTGAACATGATGAGTAATCTTTGGCTTTTTGCAAATGGTGAACATAAATATTATTTGATGGTGTATTGTTTCCATTATTTTTAGGCTTGATACATGAATAGAAAATAGCGTTCCCAAAAGTAATCCTATCTGTTATTCAATTTATTTTCCGTCTGATACTCAGAATCCAATCAATTTAGACCTTGCAAATTCCGGAGTTCATTGCTCCAGAATTTAACACAGTTTATTATTGTTGGTTTCATCACTGACTTCCTGTAGTTAATCCACCCGAGATGTGCATGCTGGGCATTATAGTTATATGGTAACGGCACTGTGCATGCAACTCTATGGCGAACCAGGGCGACTATGGCCGCTATTTATAAATGGGCATCGACCGGCTGCCGTCCGGCCGTTGAACTCTGTAATCTTTAGCTCCTATTGCCAAACGGCTGATAAGATAAACTCCTTTATGAGCACAATTAGGAGTGAGAAAAGCCAGATCTTAATGGTCTTCTTAAACGCTTCAGAATGGATTGCTCTCTGGCGTTGCGTTGCCTTTTGATTGCATTTTATCGTTCCTATTAACTTTATAGTTCGTTGTCTGATAAATCGTAAATTGATCGTGAAATCGCTTTTTGATTATTCACTTTTGGAATACGTAACCGACTCTCAATTCATTTATAGTGTTCTCTATTAAATCTTTTTGTACAAATATGTTTATCGATTTATTGTTCTCTGACTTTTCCTACTTCCTAATTATAACTTGTATAATCGCACCTACATTGTGCAAAATTCTCCTGTTTCACTATAAGCCATATCAATAAATTACTTAAAATGATTCACGGCACAATGATCTTTATAAAAAAACCGACGGACGTCATAGACAATTTTCTCGGGAGTTGAACGGATGAAATTGTTCACAACTACAATTATCTGATTTTATACAAATACAATGCTTGTTACTATACACTATTTATTACAATCATGAGTAATATTAAAATGTTATGTTGTAATCATTTGTTATGCCTGCGAGGTTTTTGATGCAGTAAGTAAGTTCCAAGGTTTGCTTACGTGTCATAGTGGCAAAGTTTAGAGTCTATGATGTCATTTATTAGGAGAATTACAAAAAATTGAGCTCACCATCTAACTGTGATAAAGTTAGATGGCATTTCCTTTAACATATCGACACCTACATTATAAAATACATTTTCAAAATGGCTTCTCTTCTTTAAGATGTTAACACAGCTGTTTTAATTATTCCTATATGTGTATCTGACTCGCATTCATACCATATACCAAGACTGCATGATTCATAGTCTGACTAACTAATGACTTACGGACGTAAATAGTTATGAGAGCTTGCTAAATCAATAACAATCTGAGTCTCAATTTGATGAGAACTCCTTGGTATAACATGGTTAGTTTTAGAAAGGTTCTTGTTGATAAATACGGGCTAAATTTAAGTTTTTTCATGTTGGTAGCTCTTCGTATTGATGTTGCTCTTTATTTTAGGGCGTTAGAAGATTTATGTGATCTTGTTTTGGATTCAAAATAAAGGACTGCGCACGCGCGGGCTTTGGTTAAGGAATTTGGGTCTTGAGGAAGTTTTATGTCACATCAAATTACGGAGATTGAGGATGCTGTTGCCTTCTCATGACTGCAAGCCATAATGATTGGATACCTACTCCGTTTTTCTAATTAATACTTTTAATAGCGCCAAACTGGCAGACACGAATACTTGGAAAACACTCATTGGAGCGTAGACGATCATTTACTGTTAAATCCAATGTTAGATGAAATGATTCAGTCATTTCATCTAACATTGTCTTGATTGAATTAAAAACACGAGAGACTGATGACTTAGAATTGACCTCAATTTGTTACAATCACTTGTTTTGCTCAATAAGCTGGCACAGCTTGAATATCAATATTTCTGACTTTTTTATTTGAGATGCGTTTGCTCGTGACTATAATCTAGGTCAGAGGCGACAGAGACAAAGTCTAAGATGGAGTGAGCTTACCCAGAAGAAGCCTGTCTACTGGGGAGTTTGTTGCGCCACTTCTTCTTCTCAGTTAAATCACTAGGAATTGGTGAAGGGCGGGCTTGCCGGGGGACTGTCTTATGTAATTTTGACATTTAAAAAGTGCTGATTCTCAGCCTATTTTGAATAAATGACTTTTGATTTTCAATAAGAATTGGAACAAATTCAGTCGAGGTTGGAAAAAATATGTGAGAATTAAGTTTGCAAATGTAGACGCGTTAGACCATCGTATAGCATGTTATTCATGCACAACGGTGAACAGCGGTCGTTTCTCCGTAGTATTTGATAAAGAAAGTATTTTAATTACTGTTAATTTGCAAGGAGGTAAGTAGCTAAGCTGTATCTAGGACGTCACAGACTGTCAGACTTTGAAGATATGGCACAAAATATGTTGATATGGCAACACAATTATTGTCCAAGTTTTGCTTTGTTGACATTGAAGATGCATTTTCATCTGATATCTGTCGAGCGTGAACGAGTGTTGAGGTCATAACCATTATCTAATCTTCCCGTATTATCTGTGAATCCAAAGCTCTCTAAACTAATTACAGTGCAATCTTGGCCTGCAATTTTGCTATGATTGTTGTTCCAACTTCAATTTATTGTGCTCTCGAGACGATTCAATCAAGACTTGAATTATACGACCATAAAATGGATACGGGAAATAGAGAAAGGAGATCTCATATCAGCTTGAATTTACCATCTGTCAAACTGTAATGAAAATCTTTCTTTATGACTGACATTTACCATAGAGATTAAAAAGAATTTATGTTTGCAAAACAAGTCTGTATAGTAGAAAAAAGTATATTATATTGATTAATCCGTGGATCATTAGATTCTCAAGTAACCAGTTTTATAGGTAGAATCTCTGTTGTTTGAATATTGACCAATGAAATTGTACCACATACTAAGTAACAGCATGAATGTCTTTGTCTATTTTAGAATGTCATTAGTTCAAATATGTAGATAGAAACGTAGGTACACCTATGTACCTACCTATTTAATTAAGTAGGAACTTTCTAGAAACATTTATAGTCGGTAAATTAGTTTATTTGATAAAAAAGTTGTCGGAAAACCCTTGTAGATATATCAAATTGATAGAATTCTACGTTAACCAAAAAAAAACTGTCTGCAAAATTCTTATACGAGACATATTTTGTGTTTGTAAGATTTAAATCTCATGTCACTGTCTTTTGTTTACCTTCTGATAAAAAGAAATATTATCTACATAATTACATATATACATCACCACATAATTTTAAACATTTTATTAGTGCAGTACAGTTTTTGATCATGCGTGTTAGGGGATGACAGTGGTGCCCTCCTTACCGGTGCGTTCGAGCGCGAAAAATAACCGTTCTGTCATTGTCTATTCCCGAATTATGAACGGAGCTATGCAAGAACAGAACATAATACCGGTCGACCTACTTTTGTCTGCAAAATCACTTTACAATGGCATTCCTTGCTACAATAATATTAAAGATACTGTAAACAGAGAACTAACATTACTCTAAGTACGATTCCTATTTTATTTCAAGCGGATTCTGTGGTCGAGGCAGTTAAAAACGGTTCCCGTACGGCGTCTAAAATGAAAACAACAACTGGGGAATACATACCTTAGCTCCAATCTGGTTTCCGCACTGGCCGGCCTGGAGGTGCACGATTTCCCTCATGTTTGATTATTAAAAAATACTTTGTTTTGAAATAAATAAACTATCACTATACGCGACTCTCGCACTACACAACTCGCAGAATTGATCAGCCGGTCGGCCCGGTAGGGATTTTTGAGGCTTGCTTCGCCTCCGCGCTGCGGCCGGATCGCGGCCTGTGATTGGTCGATCGCGACAGCACGCTGCCAACTTCACGGCACGCGAGACGCTTATCAATTCAAAAATGGAATCATCCCACATTTCTATGTATGGATATTGTCGCGATTGTATTGATGGTCGCTAGTTTAGAAACGTCAGTTTTGTTTGTTACGGTGTGACACCAAAAAGTTGGCACGTCTTTTTTTGATTTGTTTTTAATGTTCTTTTGTTTTTGGTTCTCTTTGACATGAGTGCGTGTCAGGGTGTGATCATGCGTGTATTTTTGACGGGAACGGGATAGTTTTATGTGATTAGTTTACATAGCGTGTCGCAGCACCCGGCAGCGGCACCCTAGCTTACAGCCCCTAAACACGTAAACTGTCTGCTTTGTCGATAATAGTTGTCTGTCATGGAACTAAACATTAACCAGACGTAGTTATAATTAACTTCATGTTTATTTCTTTAATTTAGTAGATATTTTCGGCGAAATGGGTTTTCTTGGTGTTTAAGTATTTCATATTTTTGCGGGCACAATCAAAGTGCAAGCGAATACAAAAAAAGAAAAAAATTAAATTGACTTCAAAAGAAACTTTAATTTCGGAAGTCAGTGTCTTGGGATCTGTATTTTAGTTTTTTGCCACCGACTTCCGAAATTAAAAAATAATTGGGTTAGTGGGTCGTCTTTCTTTTTGAAGTCGATAAATTTCATTTTTTAAATTATTTTTTTTATTTCGTGTAATTTTTTAGTTTTTAGTAAAAACTGGAATGTTTGTTTGTAATAAGGTTTTGAGATGTTTTCGCTTTGACTTGACACCACACCTGTAGCTCGTATCAATAAGCCAGGCCGCTTACACGTATTATCTCGTCCATTATCTTGAAAACTACTGTACCGATTTTGATGGAACTCGCACTGTTCCCTAAGTTGAAGTAAATGTAAGAAAATAAAAAAATATGGTCACGTCTCACGATCCTATTAATAGCTTCGGAGTAATGCTTGAACAAACATACATACCTACATACAAACATATGTACATACATCTATAAAATTTTGTATATTTTTGGAAGCCAATAATATTCAAGCCAAGTTCCAATAATATTACATACATACTTACATATCTACATGTATGTGCGTGTCGAATTCATAACCTCTTTTTTTTGAAGTCTTTTAAACATTATAAACAGATAATTAATTGACTCAATGATTCTACAAGCCTATGATTTATTGATTAACACAATATCTTAAAAATAATAGCATAGCTTAATAGCATAATCAGCCTAAAATGATCCCACAGTTGGGACAGCTGGGACACAGGCCTCCTCTCTCTGAGAGTGAGTGGGCCGTAATCCACGATGCGGGCCCAGTGCGGGTTGGTAGATGTCACATGTCTTCGAATCTTTGGTTCTAGGACATGCCGGTTTCCTCACGATGTTTTCCTTCATCGTTTTGAGAGCAGCCGTGATGAAATTATTTACACAAAGTAAACCTACGATCACTCATAAGTCACGGCCATTATCACTGGGCCACTGCTCCAAAATAATATAGGATAAAATCTTAAAATAATATACTAAATGAGCAATATTTGTATATACTGGATGAGTTTTTTACCGTCTTAAAAAAATAGGGTATAATAGGTGAATGGAGTAGAAGCCTATGGCATACCCAAAATTCAAATCATACGCACTACGCAGGGTGCGTATTGCGTATGATTTGTATTTAGATATTTTTTTAACGATCTATAAAGTTTTTTCAAAATTTCTGTTTTGATTGTTCTAGTTTACTTCAAATGTGTAGTGTTTATTGATAGAGCAATTTCTGTTTAAGCTAGATATTGAAAATAAAAAGAAAATTCTAGGTAGGCTTCTACTCCGTTCACCTATTGTACCCTATTTTTTTCAAGACGGTAAAAAAAAGTCGTGCAGTATATTTCTAATCACGGTCTCGAAAACGGCTCTAACGATTTCGATGAAAGTTGCAATAAATGGGTTTACGGGGGCGAAAAATCTATACAGGGTGATTTTTAAAACATGCGACAAAATTTAAGGGGGTGTTCTACCCATTAATATGAACAACTTTTACTATGGGACCAACTAAGAATTCGCAAAAAAAAAAAATACCTTCCCATACCCGATTGGACCATTTTGTATAAAAAGGTCGAAATTTTTTTGCGAATTCCGAGTTGGTCCCATAGTAAAAGTTGTTCATATTGATGGGTAGAACACCCCCTTAAATTTTGTCGCATGTTTTAAAAATCACCCTGTATAGCTAGGTCTCATAACTGGGAAAATTCGTTTTCTCTATTTTCACCCGAGCAAGAGCTCTGTCGACTAGTTACTAATAGGTAATATGCGTGTCTAATCTAAGTGGTTTGTGAATTATTAATATAGAACATCACATTTCAATCAAATTTGCTGACAGTAATCAACTTTTCAATTAAATATCAATTAAGTAAATACCTTAGTCATGAAATCGTTAACATATCGGAGTTATAAAGTAACATAACATCACGCCTGTAATCACCGAAGGGTTAGGCAGAGCTGTACCTATAGTACACCTTCATTTCGCCAGTTATGGTTAAGTCCCATGTAATAAGAGGGCGCGAGCATATTACCATCAACTGAGCACAAATCCAGACTCGGAGCTGCTATTGAGAAATTCCAGATGGAAAACCCAAGAACACTCCGGAGTTATTTACAATAATAATTCATTCAATAGTTTACTGGGTCAATCATAACCTACCTACCTGCCTATTATTATCTCAAGCAAAATGCTTCGAGATGTGACGTGGGCGAGGGAAGACGCGTGTCAACCACTGAACGGTCTTTAATTGCCAGGTCTTTTTCGAATAGGTCATAGGTCAGCGCCAGATGATTTACTTTGAAGAGTCTTTATAAATATAATGCGCACAGCAAAAGAGTGGAACTCACTACCTGCGTCTGTGTTTCCGAGTGCATACAACCCGAATCTCTTCAAAGTGAGAGTGAGCAGGCTTCTTCTGGGTAAGCTCACTCCGTCGTCGTCGAGTTTGTCTCTGTCGCCTCCGACCTAGACTAGAGTCAAGAGCAAACCCATCTCAAATAAAAAAAAAGAGTAGAATCTTAGGTCATGATGTCGTCATCATCATCATGGAAGATAAAGGTCTAAATAAACTTTTTTTTTTTTTTTGCGGTTTTTTGGTTTTTCCTGTACTTATAGGATAGTGGAGTCACGCAAATATCACATAATATTAGATAAACAATCCATCTTACCTAATTGATATTTATTCCATGTAACAACCACTGCGCCTGTTGAGACGTCTATGTTTTGTTTACGTTTGTAAGCGCTTTCTACCGAGCACACAGTGGCGCCCTCATTGTTTGTTTGGTACTTTCTTTTATTTTAAAAATAAGCATGTAAAGTTGTACTCCACAAGACTATACGTTATTATTATTACAAACAGTACCTAGTGTTACATTGTCAAGTTGTATTATCAAAATCAAAAGTCATTTATTCAAAATAGGCTGAGAATCAGCACTTTTTGAACGTCAAAATTACATAAGACAGTCCCCCAAAACGCCCGCCCTTCACCACTTCCTAGTGCTTTAGCTGGGGAGAAGAAGTGGCGCAACAAACTCCCCAGCAGCACAGCTGTCTGTTCAGTTAAAAAAAAAATGATTCTATATAACACTGCGCATAATAATTTAGGTACATTACGCAATACAAAACATTAAATTAAATTATTTGCTATAAGTAAGCTAGCACACGCCAATATACCAAAAAAAAAAAATCCAAAACTATACTCAAGCAGAAATAAAATACAAAACTAAAAACGTAAGCAGAACTTTATACCCAAATAAAAGCCTCCAGTAATAAAGGGCGTGCCCACTTACATATAGCCGTACATGTAGTCGTAACTCAAAGTCACAGATGATAAACTAGGACCATCGAAGTAAAATCAACAACGAGTTAAGTTACTAATAACAAAACAAAACCAAGGTCAGCAAGACGACCTGTCACCACAAGCAGCACCCGTTCACGAGTATAACGCAAAGATCAGCCATTACCCCCCTCGCCATATTTGAGGGAAGGAGACAACCCGACCCCCGACGCTACCGCAAGCAGTGACATCTAAGGGAGCATGACGAACTTGCTGCCGGTTGCTCGGGCAAGAAAAACTATGATCAATTGTCGAGGTCACTAGCTAACCACATATTGCAATACCACTCATAAAAAAAATAAACATTGAAATGAGTAGATTATGTCAATAATAAATAAAAATAAAATTTAAATAAATTGACCTTGAGAGTCAAAGAAAATAAATAATAATATGAACTCATATAACCTGTCAGTAGGTATGCTAATTCTGGAGAAAGAACATAAACATTGTCTTAAGTTAAACACAGCGACCAACTATTCTTATCGTTTAAGTAATCGTTGATAGAATAGTATGCCTTTGAACAAAGGTTAGATTTTACTTTAGCTTTGAACGCATTAAAGGGCAAATCTAGCAAAGAAGAGGGTAGCTTGTTATAAAAAGATATACCAAGCCCAACAAATGAGTTATGAACCTTATGAAGCCATCCTTAAAACGGAGCTTAGTGGCCACTATTCTCCGTTTTATGGATTACAATAAAACTTAACAATATAAAACTACTGTTATAAGTTTTTAAACCGACATGATCACTAACACTACGTCTATATTATTATCGTTTATCCGTGATCATGGCACTTTCAACAGTGTTGAAATATCGGAAACTCGGAACAATTAATATACCTGGTAAATATCTCGTTTTAAGTTCTAATAATAGTTGTAATAATAATAACGTATAGTCTTGTGGAGCACAACTTAACATGCTTATTTTCTGCACTTTAATTCCAAAATTAAGAAATGACCAAACAAACGATGAGGGCGCCACTGCACACTCGGTACCCTCTTAAGGTGAGTATAGTAGTGGAATGGTCGCTTTTGAAAGCTTAAAGCTTTTAAATGTTCCTTCAGAAAATTCCAGTTAAAATATCTATATATGAAACTGTGACATGTATACTTCAATCAGAACATTTCAAAATTTTAAGCAACATTAAAAACGGCTTGTGTTTAACTTATCACCAGGTAAAGTAAAAAATACACTTTTTCTGCCAAAAATAGTAAATGATAACCAAAATTAAAACTCCATTTTATTGTGAAATTATAACCAAACATTTTACATCTTGCTATCCTAGACTCTAAACTAAACATAACCTAACCTAACCTAGAAAGAACATTAAAAGCGAAGCAAACAAATACAAAAAAAAACCTAACCTAACCTAACGCAATAATTCGCTCGCTAAGATTTGGTGATCATTTACTACATTTGGTGTTTGAATACAATTTGAAGTGCAGAGAGCTTAGGGTATCAAAGTATTTTTTGGTGGGCATTATATTTAACATTAAAAAATTATTGAAATGAGGTTGTTTTCAACTTTAAATTCGCTACTGCTTCTCTACAAGTGATATTTTCACGGCTTAGCAACGATAATATTGGTAAATTACTTATCTTCCAACTGTGCATTTTTTTATTTTAAATAATATATATTTTTTACAAAATGCAACTTTAACAGCGGACATTTAGAAATATTCGCTAGCGGGTCCGTGCGACGAGTGTGTTACGGGTCGACGACTATACTCACCTTAACATAGAGGGAGAGAGGAGAGAGCGGAGGGCTTTAATAAATAAATAGAAAAATCTCTGCATTCAGTCATTTACCTACTAAAGCAAGTTGCTGCCATTTTCTACACGAAACTTTTCCCGAGAGAAAAGTCACTTTTAAACTCGAATCAAGATTATGTTTCAGGTTTAAAGATTTTTCGCATTATGTGCGGTCACTCGGGTGGAGATCAATATCTGGACGACAACGTTTATTAAAAAAAAAAAAAGAGGTGCACTCGTAGTGTGACGTCATAGGCAAATTATATCCTGCCTTAAAATTGTTACAAAATATGACCTATCTTTTGAATGCTCAACCATTGCTCTCTAGCATTAAAAGTCTCGTAGTTGTAGCGGTTGAAATCTTACATGTTTTTGTCAGTCAGAAATATTGAACTTGGCATCAGTACAGCGAGCGAAAAGACGTTTTCACGTCAAAAAAAAAACTAGTTAGTAGGACAAATTAAATTATGTTCCTAAATCTGAATACTACTTATTAAAACAATGATGTAATAAGCAGTTTCTGTGTACCTACCATCGGTTGTAGGTAGGTAATAATGACTATTCATAATTGAATGTGTCAACATTCATAGTAAAACAATGTCAGGTTGCGTGTCTTAAATCCTCATCAGCATCACAGATCTGACTGCTAGCATTATTTTAGCCTGTAATGTTAATTTTATAACAACATAGTCTACAAAGTATGACTACTAGCGCCACCTATGTAAACTGTATATGGACAACTTGCTTTACCAGAATCAAAATGATTTTTTTTTTTCAAATTAAAATCGGCAATCAGTCGCAAGACTATAAGCAGATGGGTTAAGCGAATATAGCGTTTAGGCGAAGAGATTAGTGTCTCGACTGATCTCTTCGCCTAAACTCTAGAGTATTTCGGAGCGAAGAGTTTGCCGATTCCGTCTGTGTTTCCGAACGCATACAACCCTAATCTCTTCAAAGTGAGAGTGAACAGGCTTCTTCTGGGTAAGCTCACTCCATCGTCGACTTTGTCTGTGTCACCTCTGACCTAGTCTAGAGTCAAAAGCAAACCCATTACAAATAAAAAATTTAAAAAATCTTGTAGTAGTGCCTTCACAATCAAAATTAGAATTTATTTATTTGTAAGAATGTAGTTTTACTTTATTTTATTTCTTTTAGGAAAACTTACAGCTAAACAGAATACAGTAAATAATAGTTTAAACAAAATATGGCCAATTACAAGTTTCCACATATAGTAAGGTATAATTGTTTAAGTTCTATACATTCTAGCACAACTTATGGTCTACAAATATTCAAATGTCACTCTTAAATAAGTTAAATACCTAAGTACCATTAAGTTTAAGATTAGTGATATACAATATGTCCAACATGAATTAATATTATTATATAATTAGGTAGTCGTTACTTTAAAATCAATGTCAAAATTAAGTAACTACCTACATGTCATCTTGGATTTTTAGAATACAATGTTCCAAGTATTCGCCAATGTCTTAAAAGCAATCCAATAACTAACTTGTCAGCTTTCTCTTGAACATGCATGGGGTTGGGAAGTTCCTTAAATGAGTTAGATAACTTATTATACACCTGAATGGCATTAACACAATAATAATAATAATAACCACCGCTGTATCTCTACGTTGACGTCGTGGTGGGGCTTGCGTGCTCCGAACTTTAGGTCTGTGCCGGTAGAATTTACTTTGACGGAACGGGTCTAGGATGAGGAGCCAGACCAAGAGAGTTACAGAAACCCGCAGGGCAGCATGTGGCGAGCTGTTGGGTAGTAGCGACTCCACGGACCGAGAAATCTTGTCCTCATCTCTGGCTTGCCTTTATTTGCCGGCTGGAGTGAACACTGACGAGGAACAGAGCTCCCACCTCTTTCTTGCCTTTACTGGCCGGCTTGAGTAGAGATTCGCAAGAGCAAACGTGCTCGGAGGAAGGAAGTATTCCAGTAAGGTGCTGGTAGGGATCTTGACCGTACTTCCGGGATTGTCCTGATAGCCGTGGAATACCTCTCCACTCCTCACGCACCTCAGGAAGTGTTGCCCCCTTGTCGCTACGTCACTATGTGCTAGCGGCCGTTTCCAGGGGCCCATTATTGAGTGTGCAAGTCACCCTCTGCCATTTTATCCGTGTATAATATATAACATTAGTCAGGCAGGGGACATAGTTCTTCCATAGTTCACGTTACCCAATCCACTTTAGCCACCCAGACCCATATGTTTTGTTTCCACGTACAACAATAGTCCTGCACCGACCGGGGGTTGTCCTTGGGTGCACTTGCATAGTGCATACAAGGATAATCGTCGGTTGGTGCCTCCTTATCATTTAAAATTATTTAAGAGGCCTCTGCGAGTTGGCTTCGGCTCCTCGTACGCCTTCTAAAGGTCCGGGACCCCAGGGTCCCGAGAAATGTAAAAAATATTAATAAATATAATAATAGATATTTATTCAGTTATAAAAAAATAATAATAATGTTATAAGGAGAATAGTATCAGAAGTGAAACCAACAAGTAAGACAACAAAATACCACAGTTTAATGTCACTTAGTATGTTTTACAATTCAATTAGTTTACGCACGTCCGATCCGCACCGAGTCCCTAAAGCGTAGTGAAGTCAGTCAGTCCCTTATTCCAGACGAGTACGTCTTGAGCGCAGTGAAGCTGGCTGCAGGTATCAGGAACAGTGTGGCCACCTCAGCTTGTCTCTCCTTACAATATACTTTAGTACATATTATATCGTTGATATACTTACATTCCTTCTAAATATTTGCAATCTACATTGATCATTTAATTCATATTATTTTATACTTGTTACTAGCAGAAGCCTAGTTTTTTGGCTATCAGAAGCGAGCCACAAAACTAGGCTTTAGTTTTCTGGCTCGCTTCTGATAGCCACCAATAGACGTTACAGCCTGGCCACGACTTTTGGCTTAGCGGGATGCGGCGCGGCAAGCGACGGGCGGGGCGTGGCCCATGCCACGTACTGCTCACTAGCGTTTAGAGGCACCAACCGAAGTGGACGTATTTGGAGATTTTTTATTTTTTTTTTATTGACTTGACGGTATCCAAAGTGGCTCTTCTTTGCCTCGAAAGCAGTTTATATTTTAAGAGGATTGTGAAGTGCCGATACGCGGCGCGATTTTTGGAGGCAATTACCTACATTTCATACAATTATCTACATAAATATTGTTTCGGGCGATAACGTTTTCACTCCCCTAAACCTTTACAAAATGAGACAATTTTGGGTCTCATTACATTCAGTACACTTCAATCTAGGTCTGTACGTTTTTCGTTTTTAGTAATTCAATTTAATTTAACTTAAAAAAATGAAAATGCTCGAGGATGTTTTTATGTCAAAAATAAAGATATTTAGATGCTAATAACTTATATCGTATGCAATATTTCTTTATAATAAAAACGTACGGACCTAGTTTTTTATTACACCTACAACATTGCCAAAAATTATGAAAATTAGACTATTTTTACGGGGAGAAAAACGTTATCTCTTTTTGTATGAAAATTTACAGCTTCACAATCCTCTTAAGCAGGATATTTTGAATATGAGGGAAGGAGTGCACGAAGTAAATAAAGACCGGTATAAATATGGTGAATTCCGTCATTTATACAAAGAATACAGAAAATATCCGGACAAATTTTATGAGTAGGTACACAAGAATGAGTATAGAAACTTTTGATTACATTCTACAACACATAAAAGTGCATTTGCAACATCACATCAGATCCAAAACGGTTGTCAGCAATCCTGAAAAGTTGTTTGTCACGTTAAGGTAAGTGTAAAAAAAAAATACAAATCTTTATTAACATATATTTTTTAAATTTCTTTTTGCTGTAACTTGGCCTGGATTTTGACGTTTCTTGTTCGTGTCTCTGAACCTATTTATTATTATGGCTTTTATATGAGTGAGTGATGAGTTTCTCATGGTAAACAGACCTTATGCCTTGCCAGGTAGAACTCAAATCATTTTAAATCTTGCTCCCAAAATCATAGGCAAAGTTGTAGGTAAAATACACAACGTTGCCTAGAAGGATATCTCAATAAATATCATGTTGATCTGTTCAGTATTTTTTTCCGTGTGCATGAGACACCGTTCTCTTCCCCAACAGTTACATTATTGCCATGAAGGTAGTTTATTTTTCACAGCTAATGGGCAAAGTTGTAGCAGGCACCACAAACTTCCCATACAAATATATCGTTGACTCTAGGGTTGTCCAAAAAATACTTTATTTACTTTTTTTTTCAAAATTAAACAGAAACAATCACAAATGCAATGTTTTTTTGGGAATAATGTCTCATAATAACAAATAAAAAAATGTATAACATGGCTTCACCGTAAGGTTTATTTTGAGTATGTTTGAGTGTGGTTTGAGTATTGTTTTAACTTATAATTTATTTTAAAACGAAATAAGTAGGTACTACCTTTTGCTGACGGCTTCGTATGATGAAATAACTTTATTTCAGCTGAGTAATCAGCATAATATTACGTGATGATTACATTATCAAAGGTTATTAAGAATGTATGAATGTACCGTAAAATGCTGCAACTGTACAACTAAGACCATGTTTGCCTATTTCGTTTAAATTATGATATTTCGCGTTTGCGTTTGTTTTTATTGACAAAATAAAAAAGATTAACTTTAACAAACAATTTAAATAAAATTTTAATCAAATAAACTCCTGATTTATTTACTAATGATAAACTAAATCAATTTTTTATGAAATTAACAATTTCAAGAACACTGCTTTGAGTACCTAACTTTTTTCAGAAAAAAAAAAAATGTAGAATATAATATAATCACTACTATCTTTAGGAACCAACATCTTTTTCGTCCACTCATCTTCAAAAACGTTCATCGACGTTATAGGTATAACAAACTTCAATCAAGTATGCAGTTCCGAGATAATTTTTAAACAAGATTATGCGAGAACTGCAATTCAATATGTAACCGAAAGAGGGATGCATCGACTGAGCTGAGCGAGCCGTACTAGGGAGGGCCGCGGGTTACGCGCGGGTCAGAGAGGAGGCGGTCGCAAACGCCGCCCGGCTCTTGCAGAGCGCCGTACCGATGCCGCTCAGAATTGAACCGAATGATTCGGCCGAATATTCGGTTCGGTATTTTTTGGACCGAATATTCGGCCGAACATTCGTATTCGGTTGAACCTACATTCGGCGCATCTCTAGTGAAAATGTTTAGGCTCCTGTAACTTTTGCAGTTATAGCTACAGAAAAGGTGTTTTCGTGCAGGAAAAACGTCTCAAGGTAAGAAAATATTGTCTATTTTCCGTATGGTTTGTTATTTTTAAGAAATGGACTTGATTTCGTTAAAATAACTTAAGTAGGCAATGTTGTGCACTGTTTTGGAAAGTTGAGTGACACAACTTTGCCTGGGTCTAGGGTTGTCACTTGTCGGATTTTATTAATGATATATTTTACATATGATTTCATTCAGTCAACATAACTGGCAAAATGTGGTGTACTATACAAAACACCTTTGCCTAACCATTCGGGCATTAGTGGCGTGATTTGGTTTTGTATTTAAGTACCTAGTTAAGTCTTAATTCTATTGCAGTTATAATGAGGAAATTGGAAACCAGGAGCTCGTAATATTATTCAGATTAGTCAGTTGAAACAAAGTTATTTCATCATACGAAGCCGGAAGCAAAGGACAGTACCTACGTATTTCGTTTTAAAATAAAAGTTAGAAAAATACTCAAACCACACTCAAACATACTCAAAATTAACCTTACGGTGAAGCCATGTTATAAATTTTTTTTGCTTATTATATTTGTTACTATGAGACATTATTCTCAAAAACATGGCATTAGAGATGGTTTCTGTTTAATTTTTGAAAAAAAAAAGTATTAAAACAATAAGCTGTATTTTTTTGGACAACCCTAGAGTCAACGATATATTTGTATGGAAAGTTTGTGGTGCCTGCTACAACTTTGCCCATTAGCTGTGAAAAAAAAGTACTACCTTCATGGAAATAATGTACTCCTGCTGGGGACAAGAACGGTGTCTCATGCACACGGAAAAAAATACTGAACAGTTCAACATCATATTTATTCCTTCTAGGCAAAGTTGTGTCTTTTACTACGACTTCGAACTTTGCCTGCGACATTGGTTGCTTGTCATTCGAAAAAACAGCAAGGTTTCAAAAGATTTGAGTTCTACCTGGCAAGACATAAGGTATGTTTACCATGTCAAACTCATTAAAAGCCATAATAATAAAAAGGTTAAGAGATACGAACAAAACACGACAAAATCCAGGCAAAATTACAGCATTTTACGGTCAATCATCATTGGTTTTATAAATTGTACCAGGAAGCGGTTGTGTGTAGTAACCACGTGATGTATTTGTATAAATAGTATTTCAATACGTATTCATAATCATTGTGGTATTTCGTTTCTTAAAACATCCTGCTGCTGCGCGTCTTCACGTGTATTATTATCCGGGGTGGACTCCGGTCATCAGTCCAAGTCCGCGCTTCACTATAAACAGACTCCTTCGTAGTTGAAAATAGACTGATCCATAGAAGCAATGACGGGTCCCTTTATAGGACCCCGTCTCGTTCTTGAAATACAAATGCTAAATACCGGTCTGATGACCGGAGTCCACCGGATAATAATACTCGTGAAGACGCGCAGCAGTAGGATGTAACAGAGCAGGAACGGTGGATCTTCAGCTCAGCTTGGTCTCACGACCGTGCAGCAGGAATCAGCAGGCAGCAGGGCAGGAGAATCCACAGTCCCCACAGAAGGGACGAGGACGAAGGAGTATAGCGACGGCAGTATCCCTTGGCGATGGCCTACGTCACTCCGTTAGAGGGATTGTAGGGATCCCTCTGTCCAAGGAGGACAACAGAGGAGACGGCAGTGACTTATGCCATATCACTGGAGGTTTATAGTGAAGCGCGGACTTGGACTGATGACCGGAGTCCACCAGATAATAACACTCGTGAAGATGTCACATGACATTTATTGTAGATCGTGTATACTAGTTTGAAGGTAAAGATATACTGCTTCGTAGTTAAAATAGACTCCTTCGTAGTTGAATATAGACTGATTTTTAGAAGCAATGACGGGTCCCTTGAACGGAACGGAGCTATGAACGGAATGACGTAGGCCATCACCAAGGGACATTGCCATCGCTATACTCCTCCTTGAAGTAAGGCGCTGCAGTCTCATCCTCGTCCCTTCTCTGGGCACTGTGGATCCTCCTGTCCTGCTGCCTGCTGATTCCTGCTGCTCGGTCGTGGCACCAAGCGTCCTGAGCTAAAGAACCACCGTCCCTGCTCTGCTAAATCCTACTGTTCGCGCTGCAGACGTGGTTCCTGGCCTCGAAGACCAAAGATTTGCTTGTTTTGTAGATCCATGTAATTTCTAATCATCATGTGGCGTAGCAGATTGCTCCGGCTATCTCTTACGTTTCACCATTTCATCCATCAGAACTTGGTTTATTTTATTTCGCACCCTCATTTTCTGAATGGGATTTAATTTTTGCATTTCTGGTAAAAGGCTCATAAAATAGTAGTAATCGTCTGTTTTTTCGATATCTGGTGTATTTTGACGCACATTATTTTGTCTAGTTACTTCCTGTTCTACGATTTTAAGTTTTTTTTTTCGATTTCCAAATATTCAGTCCGAATGTCATTTGGTTTTGATCGTTTTTGGGAAGAATGTGGTGTTTCCGATTGTGAATCGAATGGTTGGGGTGAAACCTCGCGTGGATGAAGATGCGCCAAAGGAAACAGTGGAGGCGTAGATTGCACTTCAGATCGAGAAGAAGCATCGACGTTGGACTCGTTTTCTGCTGGTATATATCCTTCTTTTAAAAATGACATCATTTTAAAATATTTCCACTGCGACGAAGTGTCGTCGTCGTGGGTGCCGGGGTCCTCTGAACGTGAAGTCGGATTCTTTTTTAGTTCTTTCCGATAGGTATCCTTAAGATTTTTCCATTTCTTCTTTAATTGTTCAACTGAAATAGAAATAATAATATAAGGTTAATAATAAAATCTTACCAACTTTTGTTTCAGGTATCTTGGACATGGGATATCTTTCAAGTCACTGTCGCATACATATCGCCTTGGTCTAAGCACAGTCGCCAAGACCATTTTTCAAACATTAAAAGCTATATGGAATGCCTTTAATCAACTTCATATGCCGCAACCAACCCAAGAGGACTTAAAAAAAATATCGGAAGATTTTTTTTCAAAATGGCAATTCCCTAACTGTATAGGCGCGATAGATGGAAAATATTTTCAGATAATTAAGCCCCCGCACAGTGGCAACGAATATTACAACTACAAAACATATTTTTCTTTGGTACTACAAGCTATATCGGACGCTGACTATAAATTCATTGCCATAGAGGTTGGCGGAAAGGGACGTCAAAGCGATGGTGGTACTTTTCATTTTTCTATATTAAACAAGTTGGTAACCAATAACCGATTTAATGTACCCCCACCACAGAATCTACGAGGTGCATTCAATAAGTACCTAGCCTCATCGCCAGAGGGCGCTGTAGTTTCAAAAGAGTTTTACCACAGTGTAGCACATTCTTTTTTTATTCTTTTTTCAAATTTTCATTCCAATCCCTTCATTTGTTTTAATTTGACAACTTATGGAAGCGAACGTGTCGATCGGTTTTACAAAAATGGAAAAAAAGCAATATCGTTCGGTGATTCGATTCCTATTTTTGGAAGGGAAAACGCGCATCGAAATCAAAGAGCGCTTGGATGCTGTGTACGGTGACTCTTCTCCACCGATGGCCACCGTCAAGAATTGGTTCAACGAGTTTGCACGTGGCTGTACGTCGGTTTTTGATGAACCACGTCCAGGTGCACCGAAAACAGCTGCTACGGAGGAAAACATTAACAAAAATCCATGATCTCGTATTGGCAGATCGCCGATTGAAGGTTCGGGAGCTAGCTGAGACTGTAGGCATTTCAGAAGGAATAGTGCATCATATTCTTCACGAGGAACTCGGCATGAGAAAGCTGTCGGCGCGATGGGTGCCGCGTTTACTCACACCAGAAAACAAGCGCAACCGTGAGACCACATCGGAGACGTGTTTGGCGCTGTTTAAGCGGAATCCAGCGGAGTTTTTGCGTCGTTTTGTGACCGTCGATGAAACCTGGATCCACTGGTACACACCAGAGACCAAGGAGCAATCAAAACAATGGATCCAGACCGGGGAACGTGCTCCAAAGAAGGCGAAAACTGTAAAATCGGCCGGAAAAGTTATGGCCACCGTTTTCTGGGATTCACAAGGTGTGATCTACATCGATTACCTCGAAAAGGGTAAAACAATTACAGGGCTTTACTATGCCGATTTATTGGGCCGATTCGACGCCGAATTAAAGAATAAACGACCCCATCTGGCGAAGAAAAAAGTGCTGTTTCACCACGACAACGCACCGGTTCACACGTCTGCCGTTGCCATGGCCAAATTGGTCGAATTACGCTACGAATTGCTGCCCCATCCACCGTATTCTCCAGATTTGGCCCCTTGTGACTTCTTTCTGTTTCCTAATCTGAAAAAATCACTCGCCGGGAATAGATATGGATCAAATGAGGAGGTCATCGCCGCCACGGAGGCCTATTTTGCAGAGTTTGACAAAAACTATTTTTCGGACGGGTTAAAAAAGTTTGAGCATCGCTGGGCTAAGTGTATCGAACTAAAAGGAGACTATGTTGAAAAAGAAATTGCCACTTTTCCAAAATTTTCGTTTACTTTTTGTAGGCTAAGTATTTATTGAATGAACCTCGTACCTGGCTCGAACGTTACATTACCGCACGTTTTGGTAGGAGACGAAGTTTATCCGCTAAAAACATATTTAATGCGCCCCTATCCATCAGGCAATTTGAACAGAGAGAAAAAAATATTCAATAAACGATTATCAAGAGCCAGAGTAACCATTGAGTGTGCCTTTGGTATTTTATCAAATAAATGGCGTATTTTTATGAAATCTATAAAGATAAATATAGAACATGCAAAGTTGATTATAAAAGCCGCATGTGTGCTTCATAATTTGGTAAGACAAATAGACGGAAATAATGATAAAGGCTTTAGGGAATACATGGACAATTTATCGAACAGCAACAATACAATAGCAAGATCCAGGCGCAATAATCGAGCTTCATTATGTGCAATCGCCATACGCGATCAGTACAGAAATTACTTTGTAAATAATCCAATGTAATTGTAAGCAATCCCCAATCTTTTTGAATGTTGGCCGGGCTGAAGTACTTTACTATTATTTAATCTGTGGCTGAAGTGAGCGCGGCCGCCATCTTGCGCCATCTGCGCATGGTATTTTACCAACTATGCTAATAATTTTGCATTCTGCGCATCGGCTCGCGTCTACATTCAACTTACCACCCAGCTAAATATACTGGGGACTACTGTACAGAACACTTACTCTACCTATTATTGACATCTTTGAACTATAGGCCTTTATTAATATTATTAAGTATTAGTAAGTAGTATTAGTATCTATACTTTTCGATCAAAAGTGGTTCAATCAACGCAAATGTGCGCGATGGTACTTACTTTTATAAATTAACAAATTAAGTAAACTTACCTTTATATTGTGGAAAAAATTGTGTTATTTCTTCCCACAACCTTTTGGTAACGATTTTAAATTTATGTTGAGGGTGTTTGGACATCCATATCGGCGGTCGTTTTAAAATTTCGGTTATAAAAGCTTCGGTGTTCATTTTCCGCTACAGAATCGTTCAAAACATTTTATTCGTTAAGCCGCCGCTCAGTCCGCCGCTGCACTGTTGCCCTCGCCGAACCGCTCTGAGTCGTGGCATCTCACTCATTCGCCCGTACTATTCGTTCAGCCACAAACCGCTCGGGAAAAACCGGGATGCAAATGCCTTCGACACGATTTCGACAGAACTCCTTCTAAAGAAACTGGAAGCCGCAGGCATACGTGGCACTCCCCTGGCTTGGTTCAGAAGCTACCTGTCTAATAGAAGGCAATTTATCAAACTCGGTGATCATTCTAGCAGCCTCCTCTCCATCGGTTTCAAAATCCCTCAGGGCATTACACTCGGTCCAACTCTTTTCTTACTCTACATAAACGACATCTTAAATCTTTCTCTCACCAATGCTGAACTAATAGCCTACGCCGATGATACGGCGATATTATTTCGCGGTAAATCTTAGGAACAAGTCTATAGATATGCGGAGGAGGGTCTGCGGATAGTGGCTAAGACTCTGGATATCAGATTTACTTAGTGAACGGTCGATCAGAGTGTTGACGGCTGCTCCTCTGACCTTATGGCTATTGATGCCGGAGTTCCTCAGGGGTCTGTTCTCTCTGCAACTCTTTTCCTGCTTCACATCAATGACCTGCTTCAGCCTGGTATTGTTGGGTACGCATGAGATGACAATACAGTTTCAGAGAGATACTTGTCCAGCGCAAAAACCAGCAGGGTCAAAGTTCGTTCTTTGAGAGAGACCATGGTAGAGCGGACAGATTTGACCATAAGCCTTGTCTCCCAGTGGGGTGATGATCTGGTCTCTTTTAACGCCACCAAAACACAGGCATGTCTTTTTACCGCTAAAAGGAGTCGTTTCGCTCAAACTCCTACTTTTCGGGGTACATCTGTTCCTGTAACTGATCAGCTTGAGCTCATAGGCATGGAGTTAACATCTGGTCTCAGCTTTGGCGCCACCATCGAGTAAACTGCGCCCAAGAAACTGGGCATCCTAAATCGGGTGAAGCGAAACTTTACGCCTAGACAGCTTTAAACTCTTTACAAAGTGCAAGTCCGATCCTGCATAGAGTATTGCAGCCACCTTTGGGATGGATCAGCTAAGTACCTACTAGCCGCGCTTGACTCGGTGGAACGCAGAGCTAAGAGGCTCATTGGCGACGTAGAACTGGTGGCTTCATAGCTTGGCTCATCGCCGTAAGGTTGCCTGCTTGTCGGTCGTCTACAGATTGTACTTCGGTGAGTATGCTCAATAGCTCCACGACCTCATTTCGACGGCCCCCTTCTAGCATCGGACATCTAGACGCACTGCCAGTTACCATCCATACCTGGCTAGTTGCTATTCCACCAATTTGCAGTAAGCGTTTCCAAATGTCTTTTATAATGCGCACAGCAAAAGAGTTGTATGCGCTCGAAAACAGAAAACTCGAAACACAGACGCAGGTAGTGAGTTCCTCACTACCTGTGTCTGTGTTTCCAATTATTTAATCTCTTCAAAGTGAGAGTGAACAGGCTTCTTCTGGGTAAGCTCACTCCATCGTCGACTCTGTCTCTATCGGCTCCGACCTAGACTAGAGTCAAGAGCAAACCCATCTTAAATAAAAATAAAAAAAATAAGTAAATAACTCTACTGCGAAAAAAATGCCACATACGTCTTTTTCCTTGTGACGGCAGTATAAGCACAGTCTAAAAATCAGTATAAGTTTACCTCTGCCTAACCTTTTGGTTTATGTATCTAAGTCCAAGTTTTCTCAAGAGGTTTTCCTTTACCTATATTAACATTTAATATACACATTTAATAACAGTTTTACGACAAACATCTGTGTCCTTACGATGTCATCCACAACCGTGCTCAAGGCGACATGATTCAAGTTAGAGAATGCCGAGTTTTACACTTTTCCTCCATTTATATACAGTTTAGCAATGAAATGTGTATGTAATGACTTAATCGAATACGTAGTAATAATGAATGAACATTGTGTGTAAGTCGTTAGATAAGTTTTAATGATAATTGCAATGGCCCTAGGGTAGTGCCTTGCGGGACCGGACTATGTATCCGGTGTCTACTTTCTGTTATTATGTAGTTTATTAGGTTTATCAGAGTAACCACAGGTTTAGACATTTAATTATACTAGAAATAATTAATAAAAAAACGCAGTTTTAGTGTGGAATATCGTGTCAAAAGCTTTAAATACTTTTTGAAAAAATGTTTAGCTTTCTGGTTTTGTCTTGAACACTTAATACCTAAATGTTAATTATTTTTAAGCTGTGCATATATTGATATTGATTATCGTCGCCTATGGATTTTACTGCGCGTCCTCATAATATGATAATAGTCATTTTGTTTTCTTATACGACCCATGCGAGAAAATGGGTCATTATAATTTCCAGGCCACACTAACTATCAAAGTTATACCAAATGGCGATTAGATTATCAGTTTAATTGAAACCACGTATTCAGCACATAATTCTGAACCCCTACGTTGAAACTTTTAGTCGGTTATTAAAAAAAAAAAAATCTGCTGTTTCCTACAAAGCTGCACTACAGACCTACGCGGTCAAAATGTATAAGAACAGCTGATTATTTTTATTTTTTTTTAAACTGACGACTAATTTTCAAAGCAGGGGGAATCATGTACCGAATACGTGGTTTCAAATAATGTGATAACCTAATCGCCACTTTGTAGACTTAGACACCACTAAATAGGACTAGATAGCAACTGTATTTGACCACAAAGACACCGCAAATCAAATAACTCCTCTCAACATTATAATAGGCATAAGATAACGGGAACTAAAGAGGTTGCTTGTAAAAGGAATGATGAAGATTAACGATGCCTTGCCTTGAGGAAATACCAGTAGGCGTATGAGATGTATTTAGATTGACAACACCGAATCAAATGAGTTATGATAAGTTGTATATGATATCTTAATATATACTGCCCACATTGGTATTACGCATGTTGTTCTTAAGTTCAGTTGTGACCAAATAAGTGCAGTTGGTAATAAGGTAGATCATGAGAATAATATGTTACCAAACGAAGCTGGTTGAACTTATAGGTTACTACTCGTATCCTAAGAGCACTATTTTGTAGATAAACAACTTTTTATGAGATATAAGTAAGAGTCCGTAAAAATATAGGAAATGAAATGGTTAAAGTTGACTTAATCGACCCATGAGCACTGCTGCTAATAATAATTATGCAATTTATTGCGGGTTTCTAATGCCTAATCGAGCAAAAAGCGTCATTGCATGGATTTCTCTGAAAAGTAGTTCTTAGGATAGATTACAAAGGTTAGGAAATTATACCTATAGGGTGACTGGTAATTAGTGACCGATACTTAAACACGTGATTGTCCTCATGATAATAAACAACTTATACGTTTGCAAGATTTATTCCTGCATCAGAAAAAATATTATGGTCAGTGCTGTATCCACTATATAGGGTGACTGGTAATTACAGACAACATTTAATATGGGACCAAACCTGAATTCGCGAAAAAAAAATTTTCTGTCCCATACATTCATGTTCGCATAACTCATCAAAATGTAGGGAAGAACGGATATTTTTTTCGCGTTTTCAGGTTTGGTCCCATATTAAATGTTGTCTGTAATTACCAGTCACCCTATATAGTGGATACAGCACTGACCATAATATTTTCTCTGATGCAGGAATAAATCTTGCAAACGTATATTATGCGCCGAGATATATATTACAATAAACACTCACTTATAAAATGGATACTTTCGTGTATAACAAAGCTAAAATTAGCAATATTGAGTGGCCTGACATCAATTTTACAACAGATAGAGTCATATAGAGAATAATCAGAATTAAGGGTTCCACAACAAAATCAGGTAGGTAAACATGTAATATATGTATATTTACTATCAAAATAACCACCTTAAAAGGGCCAAACATCCCACAATACCCGTAAAAGGAAAAACCCCTATTTACAGCTGAATGTTAATTATGATGCCAAGGACGCCAGTCATAGCTGGCTCATCGGTGATCGGACGAGTTTCACAGAAATCGGACAGTATTGTGAACTTGCGGTTACACAAGTACACAATAAATAACTACAAAATAACATATTTGGGTCACCATTCATAGACAAATGCAGCTGTGAGCTGGAATTGTTTTTATTTCAGTGGAAGCTGTAACAGGAAAATTTTAAGACAGATATTTGCACTAAGCCGTGAATGTCGTCGACATTTTGGTGTACAATAAAGCTTGATCTATCCATCTAGCTGCTGATTGTGTTGATAAAGTTATTACTTTCTGGAAGTTAAATTGACTTACTTAACTGCTTTCCTAAGGAAGTCTTTCAATACCAATGACTTGGACATCTCCCACTGCAGATTAGCACTACAAAACATTATCACATTGTTTTCTTCTTCTGTATCTGGTGACTGGTAATTAGTGACCGATACTTAAACACATGATTGTACTCATGACAACAAACAACGTTTACTATGGGACCAAATCTGAAATCGCGAATAAAAAATCCGCTGTCCCATACATTCATGTTCGCATAACTCGTCAAAATGTAAGGAGCAGCTGATTTTTTTTTTCGCAATATCAGGTTTGGTCCCATAGTAAATGTTGTTTGTTATCATGAGTACAATGATGTGCTTAAATATCGATCACTAATTACCAATATTGTGTAACCGAAATAAGACTCACTTTTAATGGATACTCTTTCCTAAGATACAGACAGGTTTTCTGCCTGGTTTAGGAAAGGGAGTCCATAATTGTGTACTGTTTTCTCTTTAAAACATTTAAATATCGATGCCTTAGTTCACAATGGCACTAACTACAGAATTGTCAATTTTGAGGAGAGAGGTTTAAAGTTTATACATGAACAGTACTAAAACTAAGTAAAATAATCTGTAAAATACGTTTTTAGTAGAAAGAGACGTATCAACAGTATTTCAATACGCGCATACGAAAGAGCGTGACATTTAGTGTATTTGGCAAAAAAGTGAAAATTTAAAATTTTGTAGTTAGTATGTACAGACGCCAGCACATCAAGCTACTACAATCTGTCAGATTTCTTTAGATTTTCGACTTTATTGCTAAAACTTTAGGGTCAAGGTTGATTGGGAAAATCTGACAGTTTCGGGTAGGTTGACCTGCTGGCGTCTGTACATACAATTGTGAACTAAGGCATCGATATGTAAGACAACTTTGTGTGCCATGTATAATACATACAAACTACTTTGAATAAAAAAATATATATGTATATTATTATGTCTGCACATAGTAATTAACTTCTAGTTTGGTATAATGTGTGCGAGTGAGCGTGTATTCACAGAGAGAGAGAGGTGTAGTTTTGCGCAAGCTCACTGTATTGTTCGCTTTCTTGGTTTTTTATTTAATCTGAATCACCGATTTTTCTTTATGCGTACTTCGACCACGACGAACTATATTCCAGCACAGTCCGGATGATATTGAAGCTTCTGAACCCTTCGATTTATATCGAAAGATACTGCGTCAAAAGATCATCAGTATCACGCTTGTGCGTAAGTTGTCATCTGTCTCACATCTGTTTTGGGTACATTTTTTTTTTTTATTATTATCTCATCAATTCATCATCGGTTGGTCGACTCTTCACGGGACCAGAGGGCTGGCCTATTTTTAGCCCAAAGAATCAGCATTGCCATCCAACGTGGTAATGCTGCCAGCCTTTTGGGCACATTTTCCATTGACAGCAATGCGGACGAATTTTTTGACGCCCTATGAGCTCTTCCTCTTTTTATTTTCATCATCCATCAAAATATTTATTTTCGAAATCGTAATTAATTTGAATGGAAAGTAATAATACTTACTTAGCTTTATTTGAATTTTTGGAATTTATAGTACATTTCCTGAATCTTGTAAAATGTTGTCAGACGGGGTAAGAAAAAACTTGCCGAAAGCATAAATAACCTCCTTATTTCGAAGTCGGTTCATTAGTAAAGCTGTAAGCAAAATGTGTTAAAGTAATGGGTAGTTTAGCGTTGTCTTTGAAGACATGTCGGAAAGGCACAAGAGGCCGCATTTTTTCAGCAATTTGTGTTAAAAATAAGTGTGATGTGTGTCACGAACTGTTTTTGAATGAGCGATTTGTGACGTCGCACAACTTAGGATTGATACTTCTCTCGCGAAGTCGGTTAGGGCAAGTCTTTGATTTACATCTCTGGCTAAACCACTAATACGACGGCCACTCCTGGTAGACTATCCTGCGCTGTTATTAAAATGAAATCGAGGGTTCACAGGCTATTTGTATTAAGCAACATTTTTGGAAGTTTACAGGAGAGCATTCCAAAGTTTCATTATTCGGAAATAAAACCGGCCAAGTGCGTGTCGGACTACGCACAATGAAGGGTTCCGTAGTTGGGATGAATCCTAAGAACAATCTTAACATTGTAGTTGAAAAACATGTTCACATTCCAACTGCACATGTAAGTTTGTACGCACAATATTGAGAGATTTACCATGTGGTTTTAAGACCATAGACATAGGTTTTTCTGTAATATATAGGTATTGAAGTATTTTCTGTATTTTTTTCAAAATTTTAGACTCAGTACGAAAATTTACCGTTCTCCTCCCTAATCTCCGAAATAAGGGAGGAGAACGGTAAATTTTCGTTTATTTTATTAAGTAACTTAAAAAATGATTTATTATAAAATTATAAAAAAATATATTTGAGACCCTCACAGTAAGCCCTTTCATTTGATAAGTCACACGGCGGTACCACGTCACATATCAAATGAAAGGGCTTATGTCACACGGTACCGTTTACAAAACTTTTTTTTCATTTTCTTACTTGCCCCCAAAATTGACCCTCATATTCAAAATTCATTTATTTGCGTTACACATCCGTGCTTGGGTCACGAGAATACATATTATGTGTACCGGTCCATTAGATTCGGAGCAAATTGGCTGTGGCAGGCGGACAGACAGACAGCCAGACAGACAGACGGACACACGAGTGATCCTATAAGGGTTCCGTTTTTCCTTTTGAGCTACGGAACACGGAACCCTAAAAAGAACATTGTAAAAAAAGTATCAATATTTTTTACGAAAAAGTGGCCTATCGACGGTTAAGAAGAATCAATAGTGTCTCTCTCAGTTTTTTACGTTTTTCACTTTTAATGCATACCTGCATTAAAAAGTGTGGCTAAGTATAACAGCTGCACGGTTTGATCCATCAGGTTAAGCTACGCTTGCCGGGGTTGGTCCGTAGATGGGTGACCATCTTTACATACCGAGACTCCTCCATGCCTCGGAAAGCACGTTAAGCCGTTGGTCCCGGCTGTCATTCGTGGATCTTTGACAGTCGTTACGGGTCGTCAGAAGCCCGAAAGCCTGACAACCAGTCTTACCAAGTGGTATCGTTTTACCCAGTGACTGGGTTGTTGAGGTCAGATAGGCAGTCGCTCCATGTAAAATACTGGTATTCAGCTGCATCCGTTTACACTGGAAGCCGACCCCAACATAGTTGGGAAAAGGCTAGGCAGATTGACCTGCATTAAAAAGTGAAAAACGTAAAAAACTTTTTATTTATGATTATGACTCAATATGATTGTAAATCAATATCGGCTGGGATGTCGAGCCCGTGAATCCTCGTTATTATAAATTAAGGTCGCTTTTTGTGTGACCCTAAACTGCTCAGCAGCGTTTGATGCTGTTGTCACCATCATTTAGAGACATTGTTGCTGAAGATTTATGTGTAATACATTAATATGAGAGGCTCGTGGCTTGTGGCTAAGTAATAACAGCCGCTCGAGTATTCTCAAGTAAATGTGCACCACAGCGAAAACCTGACCTTCGACAAAATGGATCTGTTCACGTATTTACTGAGTCATTAGCTTATCGGCGACATATTAATATAAATTAATGTAGCATTAATTACGTGACGCAGAGATTTTACTAATAGCATTGACACTCCGCAGTTTAGGTATGAAGCTACAAGTACGCGGCGGGCCTATCTCACTGGGCCAATTCAGTAAGACTGCCACTGTCAGACTCAGAAGGTAGAAGAGTTACGCGTCAGAAAGAGAGGCAACTTGTAGGTGAATATAACTGTATGCACTTTATTGTGTCGTAGCAAGAGTCGCTTTTTATTTAAATGATTTTGCGGAGTGTCCCATCTGTATTAATCAGAGCTAATAGTGCTGTGGAAAGTTTGTTGAAGTATGTATGTATTAGAATCTGCCTCATTAGTCTGACTATCTAGTGGTTGAACGCTTCCTAGTTATCTATGCTTGCTGGGTTCAACCTGGTTCAACCCCACGGGTCTGGCAGGGTTTTTTTTTTAATTTGGGAATTCTGTGGTACCCATTTAATACTCGTGGACTTGGCTTGCCGCGGTCGGTCTGTGGATGGATGACCATCTTTACATACCGAGACCACCCGTGCTTCGGAAAGGCCATTGGCTCCGGCTGTCATTATTGGATGTTTGACAATCGTTACGGGTCGTCAGAAGCCCGAAAGTCTGACGACCAGGGCCTGCAGTCTCGACATAGATAGCGATCGCTTTACGACCGAATTCCGTCGCAGTCCGAGTGGGGTACCTAGACAGTCAAAATTGCTTGACAAGCATGTGTCATGCAATTTTGACCGTCTAGGGACCCCACTAGGACGTTGCGATCGAATTCGGTCGTATAGCGATCGCTATCTATGTCGAGACTGCAGACCCAGTCTTGCCAAGGGGTATCGTGTTCCCCAGTAACTGGGTTGTGGAGGTCAGATAGGCAGTAGCTCCATGTAAAGTAAAATACTGGTATTCAGCTGTATCCGGTTAGACTGGGAGCTGACCCCAACATAAATGGTATTTCGCAGCCAAATTGTATAATACGGCGTAATTCAAAACGTTTAGCCGAAATACATACAGGTGCTGTTTTCTATTACGGCTGATTGAAGCTCAGCCAAAATGTCGTAATGATACGTTCGCCAAAACGACCTGCGACCAACTTGAAAGAGTAGCGCTCGCTCGGCTCGCGCGTGGTTGGTCACAGTTCTAACCTAGCCAAACCATTTTGCAACTAAAAACTACAAAGCTACGCGCCAAAATGTATTCAGCATTGTAGAACGCGATGCGCTATCACGTTCACAATGCGGCGTATGTATACCTATATTGGCTGAACGTCAATCAGCCATCATAGAAAACAGCGGTATTATGTATTTCAGCTAGACGTTTTATATTACGACGTATTATACAATCCGGCGGCAATATATATCAGGTTGGCGGAAAAGTCTTGCACCAAGATATAATAATTAATTAATTTATTGATAACTTTGTTATTTACAATAATTAATCCGTAATGTAATCCCCAAATAACTTTATTACTCTGGCCCATCTAGTTGGTAGATTGTTGATGCCCTGCGCCCAGAATTCCGGAGGCTGTGCGGAAAAGAAATTGTCCACTGCCATTTTGAGGTCTTCATAGTTTTGAAAATTTTTCTCACGCAAATAAAGCTTGTGGTCGGAACAAGTGATAGTCGGATGGCACGTGATCCGGTGAGTACGGTGGGTGGGCAAACGGGTGTCAGCTCTACGATTTTTTGTCGAGTCTCCGAAGCGTCATGAGGTCGCGCATTATCATGGAGTAAGTGAACATTTACACGTCTCGGTCGTTTTTCTCTTATTGCGTCAGCCAGTTTCTGAAGCTGTTCAGTATAAATGGAAGTCGTAATCGTCCTTCTCGCAGGGAGAAGCTCGTAATAGAGTGAGCCCTTCGCATCCCACTAAACGGAGAGAAGATGCTTGCGTGAGTCCGTGAGTGACGGTTCGGCTTTGGCTGCGTTGGTGGCTCTGCGTCATAAGAAAGCCAGAAGGCGTGCCGTGTGTTGTTATCATAGAGAATCCCGCTCTCATCGCCGGTTACCAGATCTTCAAGAAACTCTTTTCGATGTGGCTGAAAAAGAAGCGATTCACAAATACTAACTCTGACTTGACGATGACTGTCAGTTAGTTGATGTGGAATCCATCGTGTACTGTACGATAGCCGAGTTTGTGTAAATGAGCCTCGACGGTCGAAAGATGACACGCGTAATTATTTCTGGTTTAGCCTTTAAACAGCGGAGTAATTCCTCATCGTCGAAGGTGGATGGTCGCCCAGATCGCTCGTGATCTTCAAGAGTTATATCTCCCGATGCAAAGCGAGCAAACCAGTGGATTATCTTCCATCGCGATACAACACCTTCACCGAATGCTTTGCTGATGTTAGCGGTAGCCACACTCACGTTGTGTCCCTGACGCCACTCGCAAAAAATGATCGTTCGAAGTTGATGTTCACTAATCATTTTCACAAACTAACCAAATCCTTACTAGCGCGCCTTTATATACCCTTGATGTGTTAGCTTCGAGACAATACAATACAATATTCTTACGTATCCCAGATCAATACTAAATATTCCGGAAAATTCTAGTAATTTACAATTTCTTTTGCAATACTTTTCCGCCAACCTGATACTTACATTCATAATAAAGTTTCATCAAGTCATAAAAATCGGGCTCGTTGCTAGTGATTTTCTGTTTCCGCATCCATTCCCCAAACCCCTTTTTCATCACAAAAGCCAGGCTCAGAAGCTTTTCAGGTCATCGTCCCGTCCTGCGTTGCGCCAAAGTTCATGTAGGTCGGAAGTATTGATTCTGTTGCAGCGGGCAGCATCGAGCATGTTTGTCTATGGGTGTGTCATGCGTTTTGCGCATGTCTGTTTCGCAATGGAGACTGCAATCAAGTTGGGGGTGATGACCTGGGTGTGTACCTAGGAAGTTTGTTATATCTAGTCTGTGTTATGTAATAGGTACAATATTTGGGTTTAAAAGAGTGTCCGTGGAGTTTCTTGCCCGTTTTTGTCAATAGGAACCTACTACACTTTGGAATGGGCAACTATTATAGCTTCATCTTTCTGAGTGACCGAAATTCAAATGAATCTGTACCCAATTGGGGTAATAATTGAAATAAATACTTTGAGCTTAAAACTTCAAAAAGCTGTAATGTAGGTAGTGTGCTTTATCTGCTAGAGATAATGACAAATTGAGTAACCTACCTATTGATATTAGTTCTAATTATAAATAATCAGCTGTCCCATACAAAACTACAATATCTACTCGACCCGAAAATGTATGAGACAGCTGATTATTTATTCGCAGTTACGATGTTGGTCGCGTGGAGAAAGTTGTTCAGTTTTATGGGCTCTGTACCTACCACACACATATGTTCACTCATTTCTGATACAAGCTGTATAATATCAACATCAAACAATTTTTATGGTTCTCCGGAATCGTGCGTAACACTTACGTATCTAAAACAGGGATATTGTCGTACCTATGGTTATTATCTAATGGCTATTTATAGTTTTACAATTTGTCACACCATAGACAATTAATTACCACCTATTAACAAATTCATGCTAAAATTGACAGTTGTCACAAATTGGACCAGTTGTGCAAATATACATATTTTTCAATCTTTCTTATACCTTTCCACGGCCCGTCAAGGCCCGTCGCGGCTTTTGCCTGTCGAGGCCTGTCCCGGCCTGCAGTGCCGAGCATTCCACGGATCATCCCACGCATTAGATCGGACTGTCGACGGGCCACCGCAGGCCGACTGTTCCTTGCCTGGCTTGGCGCGGTCTGGTCTTTGAGAAAGCGGGTCGTGGGACCGCAGCATTACAATATAACATTTAAGATCGAATTGCATTTGTTCGTAACTCATCATCGTCTGCCTTTTCCCAACGCTGCTGCGGTCGGCTTCCAGTCTAACCGGATGCAGCTGAATTTGTTCGTAAGTATCCAACGAAAACAGTACTTTATAAACTTGCCTCTGAAACAAGTGAACTTTGTCTAAAGATGAGTTAGAAATGAATTGGTGGTTCAAAATAAGATGACTAGTTTCAAAGAGTGAGTTGAAACTATATTTATTCGAGACAAGAAGAACAGAAAAGGAACGCGTCTTTAAAACAAGAATTATTTTATCTCAAGTAAAAGGTAAAGACTTATCAGAATTAGGTCAAACCAGACGCGGTATTGATCTACATGCGCCAGTCTAGCTCAAAACGGGAACGCTAAGACCTAAGGCGACCTAACAGTAAAGTGACATAACGCGTCAAAATAAAGGAATGCAGGCGAATGGAGTTACGTTGTCAAACCATGTGTGTATGGGATGGATCACCGTGACAACTAGGGTGAAGTGAGCTGTCAATAGTGTCAATCCCTAGCATCAGGAGGAATGACAGCTCACTTAAAAAAAAATATATAGGTATATTAAATCTACTTCAAAAAGAAATTAACTCAAAATTATGAAATAACTTTAATTTTGGAAGTCGGTGTCTTGGGATCTGTATTTTAGTTTTTTGCCTTCCGAAATTAAAGTTATTTCATGTCATATGTCATTTAATAATTTGTTAATATAGGTACAGACGCCAGCACATCAAGCTACTACAATCTGTCAAATTTCTTTAATAGATTTTCAACTTTATCGCCAAAGTATTAGGTTCAAGGTTGATTGGGAAAATTTGACAGTTTCGGGTAGCTTGACCTGCTGTCGTCTGTACAATAAATAGTTGTTACAAAGAATTACAAGCGCGCTATGTTATACCAGAAGGCGTACAAATATTTATGGATGTCATTGATACTAAATTTGATAACATAATAACATTAATCGAACCCATATATTATTAATTGATTGTCACAAAAAATTAAATAAAAATGTCAAAAGGAAAAATATAAAGCATACGTTTAGTACGTCAATATTCAAATAATGTTAAAACAAAACGAGAGAAAAAAGTAATATAAAAATTAAAATTATACAAAAATGTCACGTGCAATGTTAAATGGTACCATTACCAGGTTACATGAGTACCAACTAAGATCAACAACAGTCATTATATTTTGTCTGTCCAAAATTCTGAAAGGCCGTAATATGCTTTCTTCAACATTTAAGCCTTTTCTTAAATAAGTTTATGTTTAATTCTTTAATTGAACTAGATATGTGGTTGAATATAATTGGTGCCACACTATCAACGGAATCGGTTTCATTTTGACTGTTCAACAACATTCATTGCGTTATTTATGTTGTTAGCAGAGAAATTCATGAAGCAATGGATTATCAATTTGCTTCAAAATGTATCCGATTTCGATTGATAGTGTGTTATGCAATTAAGGTGCATATTAAGAAATGGTTGGGAAGAAAAACTGCATAGTACATAGTCCAGACGTTTTGTTATCTTCTTAAATTCCAAGGGGAGTGAACTTTAAGACCAGATAGGTATTAAGGTTTATACCAATATTATAACTGTACAAATCAATCAATAATAGACATAATACTAGGGAAAGAAATATGTCACGGCCTTATAGTCATAGAAAATTCAGTAGCTATGGCTTTTATGGACGACTAAACAAAATGGCGGTTAATCGACTTACCTAATAGATAATGTGTTTGGTAAAGTACGGTGTTTGTTGACAAAAACATGTCAAAAGAAACACAGCTCGTTAAGTATTAATTTATTCAAGTTATTAGGTTTAGTGAATAATTCATAGTTTACAGTTGCCATCAGGCTATTAAGAAAATTGGTATGAATTTATTCGAGTTACACGATGTGACGAAAAAAAACCGTTTGCGGTCGGAAGACCCTCGTCAGGAACGATGCGTATATAATAGAAAGATATATATATAGAGAGAGAAAGTCGCATGGAGAAGGCATAACGCTTTTTCCTTACGTGACGATTTCTACCAGTCAATTCTTACCGCATTCCAAAATACTTAATTCGTCGATACTAAATGTGGTTTATTAAATTATATTTTATTCAAGAGGTCAAAACAGCTACAATGTATATAAAACTTAAAATTATTGCAGCCCACAACGCTGTTTACAGATTATAGGATACATAGCAGAGAAAATAATCGCTAGGGTTACGTACCATAAGGTATGGGCATTGATAAGGTTAGTATTTTGGTGGTATTCAATTATGATTATCGATGTTTTGTGTACAAAAGGATGTACCAACAACTTAATAATCCTCCAATACCCTCCAAATCTGAGTCATTTCAGGATTTACAAGAAGAGACGATGCGATTCAGGGAGCTGAACCACAGAACGGCTGAAAAATTACTGTAGTTATTGAGTAATTCTCAAAAATAGCTCATAATGTCTGAACAATACACAGAGGTTGCCTTCTTACTCAAAACAATAAAGACAAATAATTAAGTATTCATTATTTGTCTCACACATTTGGCGCGAAAATGAGTCATAGACAATAAAACATGGCATCTTTTACCACAGATATATTATTTCAATAAGCACAATATTTATACACTTAGCTAATATTTTCTGTTTATGAAAAGAATATTTTCTGTGGCATGAAATTAAAATTAAATATTTAAAGTGACCTTCAGTCTTGTTTTGGACAGAAATCTGACGTAATTTAAATGATGTCAAGTAAGTATTGATAGTCGTAAACTCGTAATGCTTTTATCATAATATTCATAGAAAAAAAGCTGAGCTGATGGATTAAGGAATAATATTAAATAATTAATGCGTATTTAAAGTGACCACTGTGTAGGTCCGTGATATTATTGGCTGAACAAAGATCTAGAAAAACTAGAAGGCTTGCTATGCCTGCTTTGAATATGGACGTGATATCGTTTCTTCTTCGACATTTTCCATATTTTTAGGGTTCCGTACTTAAAAACTAAAAAGGAACCCTTATAGGATCACTTTGTTGTTCGTCTGTCTGTCTGTCAAGACCCTATTTCTCAGGAACGCGTAGAGATATCAACTTGAAAATATCAGATACTCGGGTCTACGGTCTCTTTCAGCTGTGAAAAAATCAAACTTGTAAGTCAACGCAATCAAAAGATATGACCATTTACGTCGCATATTGATTTTCACAGGCCAGCTGGCGTGGTTGATTAAGATACTGCCTATCATGTCGCAGGTCGTGGGTTCGATTCCCCCCATCCAGCATAAACATTTGTGTGCATGAACATGTCTGTTTGTTCTGAGTCTGGGCGTAATTATCTATATAAGTATGTATTTACAAAAAAAAAAAAAATAGTATATGTAGTATATCAGTTATCTGGTTTCCATAGTACAAGCTCAGCTTAGTTTGAGATCAGATGACTGTGTGTGAAATGTCCCAGGATATTATTTTATTATTATTTTTTTATTTTTTATTTTTTACTCTTCTCGGGACCCTGGAGTCCCGGACCTTTGGAAGGGATACGGGGAGCCGAAGCCAACTCGCAGAGGCCTCTTAAATAATTTTAAATGATAAGGAGGCACCAACCGACGATTATCCCTGTATGCACTATGCAAGTGCACCCAAGGACAACCCCCGATTGGTGCAGGACTATTGTTGTACGTGGAGACAAAACAAATTGGGCTATGGGTCTGGGTGGCTAAAGTGGATTGGGTAACTTGAACTAAGGAAGAACTATGTCTAACTATATTATTATTATTATATTTTATGTTTTCACAAGGGAATCAAAACCTCTAAGGTACTTCCCGTTCACCTTGAATCATTAAATTTGGCAATAAGCAAGGTCTCACAGCACAAGTATCTAAAGGAAAAAGTCCGAAAATCGTTATTTTTTTCACATCAAAAAATTTTTTAGGGATTACAAACTTTTGCTGTCGAAGAATTGACCGTGACGTATATCAATGTATGGGAGAACATGTTTTTCAACTACAATGTTAAGTTTTTTTTTGGGATAAATACTTTTCAATTACGGAATCCATCATTGTGCGTGGACCGGCACGCACTTGGCCGGAAACATTATACGGAAATCTGATTTCCAATACTATAACTTGCTTTAGGTACTGCTCATTACGTCACCCTTAAGTAGGAATCATTTACCTGTAAGTCTACAGCCAGCTGGGTTCAGCTTAGCATAAATTGTGCCAGTCGTTGGGTACTTCAAATCACTTTTATTGATTTGCATCTTGACGAATTTAGGGATAATATGCCACTACTGAAAACGCTATTGGACTTAACGGTATTAATTTTGTAAAATTCGCATTGAGAAAAACAATTGGTTCTCTCCACCAGAAACGTATATTTCAAATCACCTCTTTTCATTCCTCATAATTATTATAATTGTAATTCAAGTCAACAAATAACCGCGAAAAAAATCAGCTGTTCTCTACATTCATGTTCGCATAACTCTCAAATTGTAGGGAGTAGCTGATTTTTTTTTCGCGATTTCATGTTTGGTCCCATAGTAAAAGTTGTTCATAATAATGAGTACAATGACCCTTTAAGAGATTTCCTGCATGAATAGATATACCTTATATAAACTAATACAGGATCAAATTAAATTAGCTAGTGAAACTCTGCAGACGTGATGGGTATCGGTATCGATATCTAAAGAAAAAAATAACAAAAAAATGGATGATTTCTTTTTTGGGGTCATCCACCAACGTGTAGTGGGAGTCTCAGTTTAAAAAATCTGTTTTTTTTGTGTAAACTTTACAGACGTGAAAAAAAAAGCGTTCTTAATTCATATTTCAAGTAACAACACTACCGCGGTAATTGAACCCAAAAAAAAATCATCAAACCTTTTTTATTTTTATTTTGTCCTATTTAGATATTGATACCCATTACGTCTACGGAGTTCCGCTAGCTAATTTAATTTGACCCTGTATAATGTCAACCCGGTTCCGATGTTACCATAAGTGGTCATATCTGTTTATATACCGGTGCCAAATCATCACAGTTCGCGGTAACACCCACATGACGGAGATTTTCTTGAAGGTGCCTTCTTCTATCAAGCCTTATAGAAAAAAATAACTGTAGTATTGATTTCAAACAGATTTATTGCTTTTGATAAGTTTAATAGAAGTTTATCTATATAGTTAAAGTTATTCCCAAAAAAATCAAACTGATATTCCAAATCAGCATATTTGGAACCACAGTTTATTTTTTGTTCCTCTCTAAAAGTACAAGTACGTAGCCAACTACAAATACAAAAAAAAAAAAAATACAAAAATGTTTATTTCTTAACCATAGTTGTTTACATTTTGTTGGTGAATGGCGCCTCCTTTTAAGCAGATAATGCCTGTGTTAGAACACGCCGCTCTTTCTTATGTAGGATGAAATGTGGTAACAAAACTATATTTTACAAAAGATAGTATGTGTGTTCGCTTGTGGAGTAGGAGGGATGTGGCGGTGTAAGTGTGAGAGTGGTGTGATGTGATGTGATTGATGTGGTGTGATGTGGAAGTGACTGACAGTCATGAGTGGTGTGGTGGTGTGTGTGTGTTAGTTCATGTGTTGTAGGAGTGACTCAGTATCTGTGTATGTAAATGGCTTTATCCAGTCTGTTAGTTTTTTTTTTACATTCATGTAGTTGGCTGGGATATATGTATATTTGTTTATTTACCCTATTATACAATTGAGCAGATCGATGTTGATATTGTACAGCCGCGAATTTCGTTTTAGTCGGTGGTACTTGTGCAATCAAGTCATTTCGCCTTTTCGACATTACTTTTGGATCATATGAAAGAGTTTTATGTTTTTTTAGGACAGTGGATATGATATATAATTTCCTAACTGAAAGTAGATCACTAATTTCGTATAGCTTTTCAGTAGAGTATCTCATCCTTTTAAAATACATAGTTTTGATTAAGAATCGCTGTCCCCGTTCTAGATTGATAAATTTTGTTTTAGCCGCGCCTCCCCATATAGGTATGCAGTAAACTATGACAGATTGAGCAAGTGATAAATAGATTTCATTTAGGAGATTTCTAGGGGATCCGTGGTTTCCTTTTGTATTTTTTGGAATTATATGTCTTAGAGATTTGAAAATCCAACCCAGTTTCCTAACTCTTGCAGCAACATGTTCAATATGGGAATACCAAGATAATTTTTGATCAATTATAACGCCTAAGTATTTTGTCTGCGAAACTTTGTCAATTTTAGGGCACCTACAATTTTTATCTGAGGTTGTATTGCATGAGTGTACACTACACTACAGGCAGCAGCAGGGCAAACGACGCACGACGTGTCGCTGCTACGGAAGGTATTTCATAGAAATACATAGAAACCAGTAGTGTAGCGGCGACACGTCACCTGCTGCTGCTGCCTGTACGGAAGTCCGTAGGCACTCTGCCTAATCCATAGGTGCAGCTCTGCCTAATCCATAGGTGCAGCTCTGCCTAATCAATAGGTGCAGCTCTGCCTAATCCATAGGTGCAGCTCTGCCTAATCCATAGGTGCAGCTCTGCCTAATCCATAGGTGCAGCTCTGCCTAATCCATAGGTGCAGCTCTGCCTAATCCATAGGTGCAGCTCTGCCTAATCCATAGGTGCAGCTCTGCCTAATCCATAGGTGCAGCTCTGCCTAATCCATAGGTGCAGCTCTGCCTAATCCTTCGGGGATTACATGCGTGATGTTACGTTATGTGTGTGTGTGTGTGTGTTAATTGTAGTAATATGTGCCATAGATCTATAGGTGGAAGTGATTAACGCACCAGCTGAATGTCAAGTTAGCTCAATTAAGAACAAGTAAGGGGGCGTTTATTTAATTACGTGAGGTGTTTAGGGGGAAGGGGAGCCGATTCTCACCCAATCTCACGTGGGAGCGAGGGGGTCTCGGCAAATACGAGTATCACGTAATTTTTTTTCGTAAAAAAAAAGTGTAAAATCGCGAGAAAACTGGTTATAAATCCAACACAATCAAGACGTATTTTTTCACAAAAAATACGCATTTTGAACAATCTCACGCGAGATCAAGGGGGAAGGGAAGGAGCTGAGCCAAATATCACGACATCTTACCAAGGGGGGTGGGGGTTCGATAAATCGCCAAAATCGCCTTACGTAATTATTGAACGCCCCTAAAGAGTATGATAGAATTATGGAAACCATGAGGTAGACAGTCGTTATTGCAGGTAGCGTTATTAAGCGGTGTTGACCGGTGGACTTCAGTCGATTCGATCTCAAAGTGATCCTGCTTCCAATCTTGCTTGCTAATCTAGTGGCAATTTTTTTGTCCTGAACATGAGTGAATCGTTACATCATACCAATAGCTAAACGAGAGTACCTACTGTAAAAGTTCCCGGAAGGAAGACCTTTACTTTTTCGGGATCTATAGGTACTTATAATGATAAACGAACTCCGGTTGTACTCTGAAGACTCTGATGTATTTAAGTAATGTTATATCTTTTATATCTATTAAAAGCAACGCGCCTATGTATCGCCTAGCCACCGGCACGTCTCGCTGACGTCTCTCCCTAATCAAACTCTAAACGCCATCTTTTAAAAGTGACCGTCCGAATGTCATAAATATCTTCCAGCCTGATATAAATTACACAGGGGCTAGAACCTCTACAGTATCTGCCGAAGTAGCAGTCATCATTTAGCCACTTTCTCACACGAACTTCCGAAGAACATCTACCATTTTTTTAAATCGCACCATAGACTACAAACGTGATTTTTGCATGTATGTCATCTGTGCACATTTTCCTCGTATGTCCAGCTGCTGTATAAGGCGGTGTGCCCAATAGCGGGGCCACGTATGGAAGCTTGACACTACCAATCTGTATGTAGGACGGCTGATTTGTGTGTGTAATCGTCTTATCAATTTTATTATTATTGCAATCATGTATGAGTTGGTTTTCATGTGTGATTTTTAAAGTGAAAGAGAATATTTTGAGCTATCTTATCACATCAAGTCGTTTAGATTCTGCATGTTATCATCTGCTGAGCCTTTTCCCAACTATGTATGTTGGGGTTGGCTTCTTCAGTAGCTCGTGGCTAAATAATAACAGTCGCACGGGTTGATCTAGCAGGTTAAGCTACGCTTGCCGGGGTTGATCCATAGATGGGTGACCATCTTTACATGCCGAGACTCCTCCCTGCCTCGGAAAGTCATTCGTGGATCTTTGACATTCGTTATTGGTTGTTAAAGCCCAAATGTCTGGCAACCAGTCTTACCAAGGGGTATTGTATTACCCAGTAACTGGGTTGTGAAGGTCAGATAGTCGCTCCATGTAAATTACAGGTATTCAGCTGCATTCGGTTAGACTGGAAGCTGACCCTAACATAGTTGGGAAAAGGTTAGGCAGATTTTGATTCATTTCTCTACACCCCAGTGCCAGTAACTGGATAATACGATACCCCTTGGAAAGAGTGCTTGGCAGACTTTCGGGCTTCCGGCGCCCCGTAACGACTGTCAAAGATCCACGAATGACAGCCGGGACCAACGACTTAACGTGCTTCACGGGTCGATATCAACTGAACTGAGAAGAGGGGCTGGTGGCCCACTAGCCCCTCTGTTCAGTTCAGATTCTACATGTGAAGCTCTTAATCTAAAGCAGATTGCGGCGAGTCACGCCGCAACGCAACGCTATAGTAGATATTATACTTACCTATAATATCTGTGGCAACGCATTGCAAAAATCGTCCTTCATCACTTTATTATTTACTTACATTTCCAAGGCACACAACAGGCGGCCGCAGCGCACTTTTAGGGTTCCGTACGTCCGAATGAAAAACAGAACCCTTATAGGATCACTCGTGTATCTGTCTGTCTGTCCGTCTGTCACAGCCGATTTGCTCTGGACCGAAATTTGGTACATGCTCACATACCTCAAGCTGTGACAAGCACTTGCGCGCACATTATACCTACCTGTTACCTACATCATTTCGCACAATAAAGTTTAAAAAAGTCAAAAACACAATCTTGAAGGCTATGAAAATTCTCACTCAAAATGTACCAACTGTAAAAATTTGAATGAATTGAGTATTTAAACTTTTTGCAAACGAAGCCTCTTGTAGATACATTGTATTGAAAGTGATATGTGTAGGGTGAAACAACGTGTTGTCAGCTTTTAATATCTGTCCACATACATAACCTCACGTCTACTTTCCATGGGGGTAGTAAGCAGAAACGCCACCTGCTACGATCCTTTCACGCTCCTTTTGGATCGTTTACGTTCATACGAGTACATCGTTCGTTCGTTTATCTGTCATAATGACTTAGTACCTATTTAATTTAACTCGTGGTTTACTTTCTTAAGATTTCTCTTTATTGTTGTAAACTAAGAATTACAATAAACTAGAATGACATTTTCTTTGAGATATTTCGCAGCTCTATTTCTCATTTCCTTTGTAAGTGGTTTGTTTAACAGTAATTTGGGAGACCAAGATGGCGGATGTCGTACAAGGTTACAAGTACTAATTTTTGTCAACTGTTATATATTTAACTTTTGTGACATTATCGATATTTTAAATGATTTTTAATTGTATTATATTTTAAATGTTCCTGTTTATAATAATTCTTTTGCATGCCTTAATACGTAGGACATATGAACTGAGCATTTACTCGATATCTTTAAATATATTTCTACCATCTATGTTCAGGAATAAATAAATTGAATTGAATTGAACTGTTTTTATTATGTAATAGCCATAACTTCATGATACCGTAGACGATTATTTTATAATTTATAGGTTTTTATTAGTAGTTTAGAGTACCTACCGTCTATAAGTCTATGGGTTTTATCTACCAACTAAATGGGATTTAAAGGGAGAGAGGGAATGAAGTTCAAAATGAGAACCTAAATATATGGAAACACGCTTTTAAATTTCCGTCCACAATAACGTTAACGTGCACGTATTTCCATACATTTTACTTCCAAGTTGTCGTGATGCCGTGGACGTCCACGATAATACCGTCACGGTAGAAATTATGAAAGCGCACATTCTGTGTCAGAAGCCAGAACGCCATCGTTGGTAAATCTTCGAATGACTACCGACAACATTCCCCCTCACCTTATAAATATTTCATCCAAAAACTTCATGGGAAGCTGATTTCTGTTATATGGCAATAATGCAATATATTGCAAGTTACAGGGACTCGGCAAGTGGCTGGAACAAGCCACTGGCTTGGCGAGTCGGTAGCTTGGAGGTGAATTCTTATATTTTTGGAGACAAGGCCCGTTAAATGCTTGTTGTTGATTTCATTTGCTGATAAACTTAAAAGGCCTTTTGAAAAGTAGTCTTCTTTAGGTCAGAGTATTTACGTAATTCAGTAAATATCCTCAAATGGAAGTGGCTACTAACTAACTATATCTTGTAGGTATTGTTGGAGGTTGGACAAAATGGTGCCGATTCCCTTGTTCACAAACTAAAGTAAATTTAAGTTCAGTGCATCTTTTTCTTTCTATTTAATTAAGAAAAGGACAGACGATAAATATTAGTTTACTCCTGTCAAATTAAGATACTCTATAGACAAGTTTAGACGTGATTAAAAATTGCCTACTAAAAATACATCAATTTACGTCAGGCGCTGATTAATTTGACAGTACTAAACTAATACTTATTTATCTTCTGTCCTTTTCTTAATTTAATGGAAAGAACAAGACGCACTGAACTTAAAATTAGTTTAGTTTGTGAAAAAGGGAATCGGCGCCAATATTCAGAGTGTTAGGTTAAACGAGGGATTTAAGGGGACATTGTACTCATCATTATGAACAACTTTTACTATGGGACCAAACCTGAAATCGCGAAAAAAAATTCAGCTGTTCAGTACACTTATGTTCGCATAATTCTTCAAATTGTAGGGAGCAGCAGATTTTTTTTCACGATTTTAGGTTTGGTCCCATAGTATATTCATAATGATGAGTACAATGACCCCTTAAGAGTTTGTTATTTAAGTTACACCTTGTATATCTGAAAGACTAGGATCGTATTAGGTATATGTTCTATGGTTACTGCCTACCCCCATGGGAAGAAGGCGAGAATTTATGTAGGTATGTAAGTACCTACTAGGTGAATAACATGATATTCAGTGATTATTCTCACCAGTCTTTATAGTGTTAAGTCACTAATTACAATCCCCTCAATCAGTCTGCCATAGCCTTTTCACAACTATTTTGGGGTCGGCTTCCCGTCTAACCGTATGCAGCTAAATACCAGTATCTTACATAGAGCAACTGCTTATCGGGCCTCCACAACCCAGTTACTGGGTAATACGATACCATTTGGTAAGACTGGTTGTCAGACTTTCGGGCTTCTGACGACTAGTAACGACAGTCAAAGATCCTCGAATGACAGCCGGGACCAATGGCTTAAACGTGTTTTCCGAGGCACGGTATGTAAAGATGATCGCCCATCCACGGACCAATCGCGGCAAGAGTAGCTTAACCTGATCAATCGACCCGTGCGGCTGTTATTACTTAGCCACGAGCTCCTAACGCCCAATTTTCATTGGACATATTCCCAGACATAGCATGATAAAATCTTCTAAACTCCACCAAAAACCTTGTACCTAGTCGTATAATAAAATAGAACGGTCTACCCAAAAATAAATATCACCTGATAATTCCCACACCCTTTCCCATTACGAACCAAAAAATATTTATTCCCTGCGTGTGCATTACTGAAATTAACATCAACTACAGCGACCCCAACCCCAGGGGTGACGTGTAGTGACATCACCGTCTGACTCACTCGCCACCCCCTCAATCGATAGGCCTAACCGGGTTTCTTTTGTAACTTCCACCTGCTGTTATATTTTGTATTTGTTTTAGTTAGGCTAGATTAATTAAATGGCTGCTGAATTCAGAGTTGAGATTTTATAGTTGAGAACTTGTCGAGCTCAAGTTAGCCCGAAATTCAAATTTCCTTTCGTTTTTTTTTGCAATTTTTAGGTCAGTATCAGGTTTTATGTTGATCTGAATATTATTCGCGACCGTAACAAATCTGTATTTATAGAATTGTAATCAATAAAATCATCAATACAACACTCGTAAGTTCATATTACCCTACTGAATGACTATTTCATGAAATCTTGACATTTGAGGCCACTGGTTCCAATGATAATTATTCTGTAAATATGTAATTGTTACGATCGCGAATCATAATAGGTTGGGGAAAAAGTTTCTTCGCATTTTTGAAGAAAATTCAAAACATTTTTTAATATAGTTTATTTACATTTAAGAAAAGTATGTAGGTACCATTTTGTTTGATAACTTTTTGCCATCTTGTAGGTAGGGACATGATCCCATTGCTATAGAAATTTTGGGACTTCTGGTCAAAATACCGCGACAAGTGGTTTTGGCAGTCCTCTCGTGATGTTAACCTGACACTGCCTAAAGAATTCTGAAGAGACCGAAACAGGTGGAAATCTGAAGGTGCAAGGTCAGGACTACACGGCGGATGCATTAACAACTCCCAGACAAACTCTCTTAATTTTTGCTGAGTGGCTAAAGATGTGTGAGGTCTAGCGTTATCATGATGAAAAACCACACCCCTTCTGTTGATTAATTCCGGCCGCTTTCTCTCAACTTCTTGCTGTAATCTCATCAGTTGTTCGCAGTAGAGTTCAGAATCGATGGTCCTGCCTGGTGGTAACAGCTCATAATGAATAATGCCCTTCCAATCCCACCACACACACAGCATCACCTTGTTGCGAGTTAACCCGGGTTTCACCACAGTCTGTGAAGCCTGACCGGCCTTTGACCACGACCTTTTTCGCACGTTCTTGTCATACGTGATCCACTTTTCATCACCAGTTATCAGCTTCTTCAAAAATGGTTCGGTTTCATTACGTCGTAATAAAGAATCACAAATGAGTACACGGTTCATTAGGTTTCTTTCAGTGAGCTCGTGAGGTACCCAAATGTCGAGCTTTTTTGTGTACCCAGTTTTTTTCAAATGCGCCAAAACTGTTTTGTGGTCAATTTCCAGTTCTTCAGCTACGTCGTAACTACTGATATGCCGATCTTGCTCTACTTTTTCAAAAATGGCATCCATTTTATCCGTAACAGGGCGACCAGAGCGACGTGCATCTTTGACATCAAAATTTCCGAATTGAAAACGCTTAAACCAAATTTGTGCTACTCTCACAGACACTACACTAGGTCCATAAACATCGCAAATTTTGTTCGCGGCTTGCGTTGCATTTTTACCTTTTTTGTAGTAAAATTTTAAAATGTATCGAATTTCTTCATTAGATTCACTCATCTTGACGGTACGAAAAACAAATAAAAATCACAAATTTTCCTAATTTGAATTTGGAATTATGTTCTTTAAAATTTAAACTTTCGATGATACCAAAACCAGCCAGATACAAATAGTAGCCAAAGAGATTTTATTACAAGTTCATACATACTATAATGCGAAAAGACTTTTTCCCCAACCTAATACTTTAATCAACTTACACCCAGACACTGAGCTGCAAATTTCGCGGGCTACCTTAGCCGAAGAAGGATGCATATATCCGGTACGGCTCTAATAATTCTTCCACATCCTAATTCCTAAGGACACGTCTTCCTTACCATCATCGCGCCCCCCGGTCTACTCCTTGATAAGTGTGTACTTGTGCAATAGGTGTAATGTCGTTTGGGGTCAGAGATTTCCGTGATTGATTTCTCTAGCAGAGATTAGATGTGCTGATGTTTTCCTGTAGGCGCCTCGTCGTTTTCTGGTGTAGAAGTTCTGCTTTCTTAAAGTTGTCAAAATGGCAACGTCGCAAATAGCCGTCAAATATTTCGCTTTATTGTTTTTTGTTTTTGGAATGTGCGTTTAAATCCATTTTCAGTCAATCAGTATTTTACAGTATATAATATACAATTACGTTTTAATCCATTTTATCAGTCCTAAAATAAATGATGAAATATCGCTCTGTGTTGCTCTAAAATATTAATTATGATTTGCGATAATCAATATTTTGCTCAGTATCTATGTGCAGCATTCAGAATACATCGCCCTAATTATCTAGCACTATTGGATAATCGTTGACAGGATGCTTTAAAAGTCAAAGGTTCTCTTATATATATATATATAAAGTTGGTCGGTGGGCTGGGCGGCTAAAAATCAATAAGTATGCGGGAGATATTATGACATCTGCATACTAATGCTAACTTTGGGAGATACATAGGTACTCAAATTATAACGCCTTTTTCACACGGAAGTCGGAACTAATATTGTGGTCTTCAGCAGAGATATCAGAGACGTGTGCTGTGTGATAGATGTCAGCATTGGGGTGCTTTTCATCGTAGAAACACACATTTTTTCATCATTGTTTTCTAAACTGAGGTATTTCACTTTTTAACCGACTTCCAAAAGGAGGAGGTTCTCAATTCGTCTGTATGTTTTTTTTTTTGTATGTTTGTTACGCGATTACTCAAAGATGGATAGACCGATTTGAAAAGTTCTTTTTTTGTTTGATAGGGTATACTTCCGAGGTGGTCCCATATAAATTTTATTAACTTTGCTAGGGGAGTTTTTGAGTTAGCTTCAATAATGCGTATATTTCCCACTTATTTTATGTGGATGATGTGATGGTGTTTTAATAACTCCCTATCACTGTTATTTACATGGCTATATCTACAATTATTGTGCTCAATTATGTATTCGAATTAGTGTGGGGTAGGTTCCACAACTAAAAAGTGAAAAATAAAAACTTTTTAGCAAAAATAAAACCGACTTCCAAAACAAAACACTACAAAGTGAAAAATAAATTTCATTTCGGAAGTCGGTGGCAAAAAACGAAAATACAAAACCCAAGACACCGACTACCGAAATTAAAGTTATTTTTCACTTTGTAGTATTTTGTTTTGGAAGTCATTTTATTTTTGCTAAAAAGTTTTTTTATACCACATGTTTTTAATTTATTTACATTGAACGAGCTGGGGCTTGATACTAAATCTACGCTCAGGTCCTATGACTTTCACTTTACTTACCTTTTACATAACGCCTATTAGTTAGTCACAAAACCCTATGATCATTCTGTATTCTAAATCTGATTTTCCTGATATTGAGTGAGGTAGCTCTTTGTCTATAAATAATATCACACTTTCCTCCTGGCATTCCAAACAGGTAATCTATTTACAAACCAATACATAAAATATGAACACATTTATTAATAGCTGTGAATTTTCCCATGACCTTACATTTACCTAACTTGATTCACTGTTGCTAGGCAACACGTATCAATCAGAGTTATTACCGAAATTAGAGTTATTGCTGGGGTGATTACTTGTCATGTTACCATGTATCTATTACACCCTTAGGTAAGTATAGATAATACGGGCTGGTATCCGCAACTCCACGTCAATGCGCGTATTCTGCGTACGGGTGGGAAAATCGATTATTCGATCCACCCCAGCTCCTCAAAGAAGAGGCCAGCACCGCCTGGGTGTTGCTGACAACCTCACGGAAGGTACTTTTTTTTTGTTTGGGTGGGAAATCATCAATTAACTTCTCCCGCTCTATGCGGAGCGGGAGGCCGTGTCAGACTTTTACTGACTAAACCCTCCCCCTGTTCCTTCAGTTGCCAGTGCCAAGGCCACGGTAACTCTTTCAAAAAACCCGCAACTCTGGCAGGCATCGGCCCTAGCGGACCCCATCAGTTATTGCTGACATCTCTTTGAGGCACGCGTGGAACACAACGCGCCGTCGACCCGGGCGTTGTCCTTACCGGACGGCGGATTGCTCGCCGCTCGCAAGCCCGCGCCTACGGTGGCCGGGACCATTCCCGGCCCCTTGCTCTCGATTCCCGACGCCCACGGAGGGTACCTGGGTTACCGAAGTACTTTGGCCTATATGTGGCGACCACAGGCCAGTTTAGAAGCACATGAGCCGCTGTCTCGTCGTCCTCCTTGCAGGCTCTGCACAGCGGACGGACTGTCTGTGACTCCTATGACAAAGAGATGTTTGTTGAATGACCCGTGGTCAGTTAGCTGCTGTAACTGTACGCAGCTGTTGTTATCGATTATAGGGAGTGCTTCCTCAGCCTGCCTCCACTTACCTTGGTCCCACCATAGTTTGTGACACCCTTATGAATTATCTTTGTTTCGAATGAACGGCGAGAGATACCTAACCCAGTTCCTTTAGTTATCGTTACGTTGACAGAAAGACCATATAATATGTTTGGCCCAAAATACCTCACTGTAATGCTGAATCTCCATTTTCATTAACAAGTTCAGTGCTGGATACACTCCTGAAGGATCCACTTGCAATATGTATGGCGGCATGGCGTATGTTCTATGAAAACTGGGTATATATAGTGTCTAAAGTGTTTAATAAATACTTTTTTCTAAAGGATTATTCATCAGCTCTGCTAAGTATCTTCTTTGATACTTACATTCTGTCAATTCGAGGCATCTAATTGTTACAAAAGTCCAATATATCTATCAGACAAATCTATTAAGAATTCTTTATAAGCTGAATTAATCATAACACCATATTAAGAAGCAGCAGGTCGATGACCTTTCGCCTACGACCACCATAACAAGCAGGCAATTATAGGAAACTTCTATATATAAACAATTTCATTGTTTTGAGTATTTCCCACGGGCCAAGATTCTTTGTTTGATCCTTTGGCCTTTAGGGCTGCAGGATGTCGCCTTTAGGGATTACCCATATTACATGAAAATAAGGAGTCAACATTGTGAGGAAACCTGGACTTGTAGTAGGTAATACAGGGTTATTGGTAATAATGTCGGCAATCCATTAAGGGAATGTAGGACTCCCTATGTCAACCATTTTTTTTTTTTTTGGAGAAATCGATTATTTCAGTCAAAGAACGTGCTCAAATTATGAAAATTTTAACGATTTGTAGCTCTGATTTAAGAACTATTTTATGGTTGAATAGCAGCTCCCCGCGGTTCCACCAGCGTAAGTCATCGAACCCGTAGGAATTTAGGGACAAAAAGCATTCCAGTTTTGGTATCTTTGTGCCAAATTTCACCAAAATCCGTTCAGTAGTTTTTGCATGAAAGAGTAACAAACATATAAACACACTCACAAACTTTCGCCTTTACAATATTAGTGTGATTATTATGTATTGACCTACAGAAGATCACGAGGAAGATTTGGATGAGACTCGCACGGACCAGGGAAGCATGGTACAAAAGGGAGGAAGCCTGTTCTCAGCAGGGGGTGGGACAGGGCTGCCAGTGACTATGATGCTGATGATGATTACCTACGTATTAAAGTGTAAGCAAGCAAATAATAGGTAATAAAAAAAAATAGTGATTGTTATATTTTTATAAATATACTACGTTGTATAGGTACCACCGCAGATATCTTAAAAAAAAAATCAAATATCAAATTACTCGAAAATGGTTGACATTTGCATAGGGGTCAAAAGGAGTCATTTGGTTGCAAATGACCTCTCCTACATTCCCTTAATGGATTGCCAACATATAATATTACCAATAACCCTGAATAAGTCAATCTGCCTAGCCTTTTCCCAACAATGTTGGGATCGGCTTCCAGTCTAACCGGATGCAGCTGTATTTTACATGGAGCAACTGCCAATCTGACCCCACAACCCAGTTAATAATATAATATCCTGGGACATTATTCACACACGGTCATCTGATCCCAAACTAAGCAGAGCTTGTACTATGGAAACCAGATAACTGATATACTACTAAGTTTGTAAATAATAGATAATACACCCAGACTCAGGACAAACACACATGTTCATGCACACAAATGTTGTTACTGATACCACTTGGTAAGACTGGTTGTCATACTTTCGGGCTTCTGACGACCCATAACGACTGTCAAAGATCTACGAATGACAGCCGGGACCAACAGTTTCACGTGCTTTCTGGTGATGGTTATACCCATCCACGGACCAACCCCGGCAAGCGTAGCTTAACCGGATGGATCGACCCATGCGGCTGTTTTGCCACGAGCTCCTCTAATAACCCTGAATAAGTCTTAGTCTGAAATCGCCAACCCGTCTCGAGCAAGCGTGACGATCAATGCTCGTGCCTTCTCTGTATGAGAAGAGGCCTTTGCCCTGCAATGAGACAATAATAAGCTAGGGACAAAACTATTTGAAAACAATAGCTATATTCTACATCAATGGGTGTGTTAGAGCATAACGAAAATGAAAAACAGAAAACAAATGAAATTAATTTATTAGGTCGGCTGTTTCGTGATTGAGATCCTAATCTATGGCGTGCTAACACATTAACTAATTTTATGGTAACAACCACGCCATCCATCCAACACAGCAACCATCTTTAATGATGTGGCTACGGCATAATGTGACCTACCTTTGAGTGTCGTTAAACAAAAGTTTCCACAAAACACGGCCTAAATTCTATACAATAATACCGTGGTCGTTCCTAACACAACTGATAATTTCTGTCAAACATATCAACGGTCTGCGGTATTGCTTTAAACATCTTAAACATTGAGGGGCTTGTGGCTATAATAACAGCCGCACGAGTTGATCGATTGCGTAACACACTATCAACCGAAATCTGTTCCATTTTGACAGTTCAATAAGATTCATTGCGTTATTTACAGTGTTGAGAAGGCAAATTTTTCGAATATGATTAGCAATTTGCTTCAAAATGATTCAGATACCGATCAATGCAGGTTAGCTCCGTGCCTCGGAAAGCACGTTAAGCCGTTGGTCCCAGCTGTCACTCGTGAATCTTTGACAGTCGTTACGGGTCGTCACAAGCCCGAAAGTCTGACAACTAATCTTACCAAGGGGTATCGTGTTACCCAAAAACTGTTGGTTCTGGAGGTCAGATAGGCAGTGACTCCATGTAAAATACTGCATCCAGTTAGACTGGAAGACGACCCCTATATAGTTGAGAAAAAGCTAGGCAGATGATGATCTTGAAGCATTAGGATTAATTAATAGGAATTTCATAGTAGGTATGGCGTTAGTGTAATAGGAAGTAAAGACTTCATTATTTCGAAAACGATTACTACAAAAGGCTAGGGAGCTAATGATTGTACTAGAAGCCATGTGACATTCAGCTGTGAAAGAGCACCTCCATAATTTCCAACTGCACTACAATATCATCATTAGCTAGCATTCTCCCAACTATTTTGGGGGTCGGCTTCCAGTCTAACCAGATGCAGCTGAACACCAGTAATGGTAGCAAAACCATCTTGAGGAAATAAAAGAAAATTTATATTCTTGAATTATTTACTCTACGAATCTTTATAAATAACAATAATATGTACGAAAAAAAAAACTGTGAAATCGTCTCAATCTAGCCATAATAAAATTCTAGATTCATCTCTCAATTCAGCGAGCATTCAGCCAGGCTCAAATCCGTAGCCCGTCGCTGCCATATTAGGCTCGCTATCGATCCGTCGTCACAGCGTGGGTGGAGAGACCAACTTTGTTTGAAGGGAACTCGAATAACAATTAGTTTTATGTACTTTAGCATAGTTTTTTGCTGTTGCTATGTTATTTTGCGGGTTTGTTTTCGATTTTGGCGTATTTACTGCCTTTATTGCGCACTTATGTGCTTAACCTTTTCCCAACTAAGTTGGGAAACTAATTGGATGCAGCTGAATACCAGTATTTTACATGGAGCGACTGCCTAATACCTGCAAATTACCATCCATAGGTACCTGTTGCCTTTCCACCAATTGCCTTTCCACCAATTCGCACTAAGCGCTTCCAAACATCCTTCAAAAGAGTGGAACTCACTACCTGCGTCAGTGTTCCCGAGCGCATACAACCCGAATCTCTTCAAAGTGAGAGTGAACAGGCTTCTTCTGGGTAAGCTCACTCCATCGTCGACTTTATCGCTGTCACCTCTGACCTACACTAAAGTCAAGAGCAAACCCAACACAAATTAAAAAAAAAGCCTATCTGACCACCACAACCCAGTCACTGGGTAATAAGATACCCCTTGGTAAGACTGGTTGTCAGACTTTCGGGCTTCTGACTACCCGTAACGACTGTTAAAAATCCACGACTGACATTTTCCCAGGCACGGAGGGGTCTTGGTATATAAAGATGGGCACGAGCCAACCGCGGCAACCGTAGCTTAACCTGATCGATCGACTCTTGTAGCTGTTATTACTTAGCCGCAAGCCGATATGCTTCAATGTTGATTTTAAAGACAGAAACATGTTTGGTGGCTGAAGAGCCTATAATTGCATGAATAAATAAAATTAAACTTTCCACTAATGATGTCATCAACATCAGTACGGAGTACCTAATCACTTATTCTTCTCACAATCTTTACCATTTCAGCTGTAACCATCCACCATTGAACGTATGGGCCTCTTAAGCTCGGTTCTTATAAACAAAAACTTTTTAGCAAAAACTAAAACCGACTTCCAAAACAAAACACTACAAAGTGAAAAATAACTTTAATTTCGGTAGTCGGTGTCTTGGCTTTTGTATTTTCGTTTTATTGCCGTCGACTTCCGAAATTAAAGTTATTTTTCACTTTGTAGTGTTTTGTTTTGGAAGTCGGTTTTAGTTTTTGCTAAAAAGTTTTTATTTTTCAGTTTTTAGTTGTGGAACCTACCCCACACAAATTCGAATACATAATTGAGCATAATAATTGTAGATATCGCTGACTGAATACATTAGTGGCACAAGTCGAATTTGTGGCAATTTGAGTTAGTAATGAATTCTTGTTCTAAATTACGTACTTTATTTTATGCATTATAGACCCAACTCGTTAGTTCATAAACTACCCGGTTGGAGGCGAAAGTGTCGTTAGTGAATAAACGATATCGTTGCATCTCTTTCATGCAACACCGGCTCATCGTTAGTCGGCCGCATGTGCTCGCGGCTACCGCACGCTTAATGTTGTGCAATAGTGACACTTAGGAGTTGTGCCAGTTTTGCACAAACATCGCGAAGTTTTTTTAATTGTGCTGGTGTAATTTTGATATCATTGTTATCAAAATTACACCAGCACAACTAAAAAAACTGCCAAACAAAAATATTTGTGTACCACGGTAAGTAGTCATTCATTTTATTTTAAATAAAAATAATCACCATTAAATAATGTAACCATACTGTGAAATGTGAAAGACACTTGTTTGCGTAAAAAAAAAATTAATTACGTAGGTACAGTTCGAAAACAATCCAGCTAGAAATAATATACGTAGCTGATTGTAATGTTCTATTGTAATGTTTTTCTATGTATCACTCTCAGCCCCTTATTTGGTCTGAGGTATCACTAGTAAATACTTAATACAGCGTATGGTTTGCCTTAAAGTGTAAAATATTCCTTTAAAGATTTAATTGACAAATATATTTTTTTATCAAGGTCGCTCTTAAAAACAAATAATGCTAATTGACATCGTGTAATATAACGCAAATTCCTTAATACCGCAAAGAATCGACTATGAATTAATATACTATAAGTGTTTTTTTTTTCAGGTCTAAAGAAACCCCTTGTCAAAGTGAACACGATGAGACTGGTTCATCAGTAAGTGACCCTGGTGTAAAAAAATTGAGTTATGCTAGAAACACAATTGAAAACAAATGTTTCTCCGGACTTGATTATGATTTAATGAAGGATCTCTTTGGCAGAAATTGTGTCTCGAATGTATCTCAGATTTTATGTGACTCGCCATCGACTGCATCAGATTTCGAGTTTTCGCAAAGTCAACCTGAAAGCTTGGACCAACAATCAAAAAGTGTAATTTCTTTGGAAAACGATAGACCAACGTTCTCATGCGTGCCAGAAGGAGAAATATTGTGCGAAAGCTAGGCATCTTTAGATACAGATAAAATTATAAATTACCGTACAATGTATGAGCAAGACATGCCAAACGATCCAAATAACATTATTTGTAGTCCTGGTAGTCCTTCAATTTTGCCACCAACGTCTGAATTTAGAACTGAACCCATAGAAGACGATTTGACTGATTGTGAAAGTCCTAATAAACAGCAAATGCCCCTGAATCTATCTCCATTAAATAGCCCTTCGCGATATGACATTCTACTTGATTTACCCACCAATGTGACTCCAGAGCACCATTACTCCGAAGTCTATTTAATACCAACTTCTGCGATTCTAACAGATGTGTCTTTAAGTTCGGAGTCAGAGATTGACGACTCTGATGCCGACCCTGATTATGAAAATCTTAATAGGATCGGATCCAGAATTTTTGAGTCTGATGAAAGTTTATCAAGTCTATCTGAAAGTGTGCAGGAAGAAAAAATTAAGCCTAAAACTCGCAAAAGGAAAGCAAATCCTGCACTGTAGGAAAGAAATAGAGCAAAAGAATTACGTAATTCTGGACCAGAGTATAAAACTTAAAAAAAAAGGTAAACTGGTGCCTTCAAGGACAATAGGGCTTCCCTGCACTGACTCTTGCAGACGTAAATGCACACTACAAATAAGCGAAGATGAACGGAAGGAATATTTTCAATCGTTTTGGTCTTTGAAAGACCTTAACAGACAAAGACAATTCATTGCAAATTCTATGGAACTGATTCAACCTAAATATAGATATTCTGTTCTACGTGAAAATCGAACAGCTCGCAAATTAAACCATACTCTTTTTATAAGTGCAAACATAGAGTACCTACAATAACTGACCTATAATTTCCTACTGGAATCATAAGGCTGATTTTTTTGAGATTTGAGAGTTTATTGAACTGAAACCTAAGAAGTTTATGATAAATTTATGTTGGTTAATTTTTGTTATATTTAAGTGAAATATCGTTTGTTGATTTGTTTAAAACTGATTCTCAATACGTCAGTCAGACTGAAATGTATGCTAATAAATATTAAGTTACTAAACATTTATGGGACTTTTATTTACGATTTAACAATGCCATTGATGAGCACCTTTAGTCTGATATTCTACTTAGCTAGTTTTTCGTGAAAATGCATTCTTATTTTCTTTACTTTTATAACATAATTTCTAGCATTACTCAAAAAAGTGAAAACAAAACAATGCAATACTGGCACAACTCGGAGTCGCCATCTTCTGAACCTCATATTAATAAAAATAACAAAAAATATTTCAAAACTATTACTGCCGGCAACTGAAGCTATAACGTAGATGTTTATAAACCAAACAGGAACTATATATTCCATAAAATACAGTCGGTAAGAGCTTTTTTGTGCGCGCGCACTGGTCTTCGAATATTTATTGTACGTTTTCTCAAATTGTTGAATTTTGTCTTGTGCCACTATCGAATTCAGTTAGCGATATAGCCATGTAAATAACAGTGATAGGAAGTTATTAAAACACCATCACATCATCCACATAAAATAAGCGGGAAATATACGCATTATTGAAGCTAACTCAAAAACTCCCCAAGCAAAGTTAATAAAATTTATATGGGACCACCTCGGAAGTATACCCTATCAAACAAAAAAAGAATTTTCTAAATCGGTCCATCCGTCTTTGAGTAATCGCGTAACAAACATACAAAAAAAAAAACATACAGACGAATTGAGAACCTCCTCCTTTTGGAAGTCGGTTAAAAACGAATCGTTTTGCTTACCAATGCTAGCATTTTTATTGCCAAACTGCAGAGCATACATGCTAAGTAGATTCGTAAGCTAATTTTACCTGTGATTATGCGGATTATTCTGATCCGTCACCCTGCTTTGTCCCCTTAGAGGGACAGATCGGAAAAATTGTTTGATCTGTCCCCCTGTTAGCAACTTTTCTCAACTGAACTGAACTGACTTTCTTTCCGAACTGTCCCGTCGTTGCTAACAGGGGGACAGATCAAAATAATCCGTGTTAGTTACTTCCATATGCGGGTGAGGGTTTACTATGCAAAGTTTGCTTCATAATTGGTAAAGATACAAGAGTCTTAATTTTAACCAATAACCGCCTGTAAATTAAAGGAATCGGCCATTAGTGGTCTCAAGTGCTACATTATAACAAAGATTCTGAGTCATTCATATCCATTCAGTACCTATCATCTTTTCGTTACTTAAATGCAATATGCATGATCATAATCTTGTTTATCTAAGAGCTGAGCATCTCGAGCCTCTATAAACACAATGAGCTCATTACAATAAAGCTGTAAGTTGAATTGACTGGTTCCGTGTTCGCGCCGCCATCTTTGCACTGACGGGTGGCGCCATCTGTATGCTGTGGCTGACTCATCGATTGTGAGTAATAAAATAATAAATATTAATAGTAGTACCTATTTACTAAGGATAAATGTACGTATTTATTTATAATAAAACGCTATTGTTTTAAGTACGGTGTGGTTTTAATTTAGATCAGGGGTCGGCAACAGGCGGCTCGCGAGGTTCACAAACCGAAAACGATGAAACGATGTATGTAGGTAGTTTCACATTATTTGGGCCAGCATAAACAGGCGCCAGTGCGCCTCACAAGAGTTACAAAGTTACAAGACAAAAAAAAGACAGGACAAAAAACACTGTATACATACAGATACGGGGCGCTCGAGATGTTCGGACAGAGAGGAGGCGAACACAGACCATCTATGTATGTAATGTTACTGCTAAAAGCCGTAGTGCGGTTACACTAAGTTTTAGACGTCTACAACCAATTTAATGATTAAGTCTTTAACACAACTTGACCTAAGTAAGGTAGTTGTAGTTAAAAATAGGTGTGACTACATTTGGATTTTTCAAGTCAGCGCTAACCCTAGCATATAATGAAATGCGGCCCGCACTGATTTCCTGGCAACACTTGTGGCCCTCCACTAGCATAAGATTGCCGACCCCTGATGTAGATCATTAAACTATCTTGGATGCTTCTGAGCATGAGGACCTGGGTTCGATTATCGGGTCGGGCAGTCTTATACGGGTTTTTCTCAGTGGCAGCCCGGAGTCTGCATTTGCGCCCGGTGGATGGCGCTATAGGCTCGCCCCCTGTTACATGGGACTTTTAAATATACTCGTAACTGGCGAAATAGTAGGTAACACTATAAGTGCACCTCCGCCTAACCCTTCGGGGATTACAGGCGTGATGTTATGTTAACTATCCATGGATACACCTTCCCTGAAGGAGATTATGATTGTGACTGTTTGGCTGCTGGTTTCTCACCAAGGCACAGATGGGACACTCCGCAAAATCATTTAAATAAAAAGCGACTCTTGCTACGATACAATAAAGCGCAATTCAGGTCGCACAACGCTTATTACCTACTTAGTTATAATCACCTATAAGTTGCCTCTCTTTCTGACGCGTAACTCTTCTACCTTCTGACCGCGGCAGTCCTACTGAATTGGCCCAGTGAGATAGGCTCGCCGCGTACTTGTAGCTTCTTATCTAAACTGCGGAGTGTCCCATCTGTATTAATCTGTGACCAAGGCAAAAACACAACCTGTTCAAAACACCTTTCACAAAATACACCCTACACACCGAAGTTCAACCGCACATTGTAACAAAACCAGACCCTGAACGTGATTACTTGTAACATCAGACCCCCGTACGAGGTCACCGCGGTGGGGAGACACGTCACGTGGCGGTAGGGGTGGGCCACAACGAGGGTTGGATCACTAGGGCTGTACCTACGTGTAACTACTTGTTAGAGAGGCTAAAGGGTGACGTAACCATCAATAAAGTGTTTATACATATAAAATGTTTTTGTATTGAAAGTAAACGTTCCAATGGTCTAAAGATAGGATGATGGTCATAATGTGGAAGGAAGATATTACCTACTGCATAATGCAGTAGATAATAGCTTCCTTCCACATTATAAGGCCAATCATCATCTGCGTAGCTTTTTCCCAACTATGTTGGGGTCGGCTTCCAGTCTAATAGGATGTAGCTGAATACCAGTATTTTACATGGAGCGATTGCCTATCTGACCTCCACAATCCAGTTACTGGGTAATACAAGACTGGTTGTCAGACATTCGGGCTTCTGACAACCAGTAACGAATGTCAAAAATCCACGAATGACAGCCGGGACCAACGGCTTAATTAACGTGCTTTCCGAGGCACGGAGGGTTCTCTGTATGTAAAGATTGTCACCCATCCTCGGACCAACCGCGACAAGTGTTGCTTAACCTGATCGATTGACCCGTGCGGCTGTTATTACTTAGCCACGAGCTCCTCTATTTAGTCACGAGTACCTCTATTATAAGGCCGTTCATCAAGCCTTTTGGCAACCTGGTCATCAATGCATTTACAAGACTCGTGTAAATTCGGTGAGTTTAGTTATGTAGGTACCTACAAGTACAAAAGTCTTCTTGCACGTATCAGCAAGAACTATTTAACAATATCACTTCACAATTTCACTTTACAATAAAGTCAACAAGAAAACCCCTATATTTAGTTCAACGTTTTTTATTTGCAAAAAGACTGTTTGCACTTTTCTTCGAAACCTAAATTACTACGACACTGAAGAATTCCTAAAGAAGTGAACACAACAGACATACATACATCACACACACACATAAATACCACACACCACACCACACACCACACTAAATACTAACACTACCACACACCACACTGACTTACTCGTACACGCCTAGATCTTTGTTTTTATTTAATTGTTTATATAAGTATGCTGTGGTAAAAAAACATGTGCGCTCGGGGACAAACTTTACAAAAAAAAAAAAAAAAACAAACGACTTCAAAAAAAAAAATACAAATTGAAACACCTATAACTTTAATTTCGGAAATCGATGTCTTTGGATCTGTATTTTGGTTTTTGGGTTAAGTTATTTTTTAGTTTAGTTTTTTTTTTATAAAAAAGTTTTTTATTTTTCACTTTTTAGTAGGTCAGTTTGTAATTTATCTGAGTTACAATAGCCTAATGTCGACTGCTCGTCACGTTAATTGTTGAGGAGTTCTCCTCGTAAGAACCAGGAGAGCTGGAGCTGATGGTGAAGTCACCATCAGCTCCACTGTTGGAAAACTTGAACAGATAAACTATTACCTATTTTAAATGAAAAATGTAGTTTAGATACAAAAACGTGCTCCATTTATTGTTATCTTGTATATAGTACTAGCTAACTTGACAATAACGACAAATAATTCACAAACTAAATGTCGTGTTGCCAACATCCCCTTCACCATAATAGGGATGATGACTAAAAAATGTTTTTTTGTCCGTTATGTAGATTATTAAAATATATTGGACACGTATTTTTTCTTTTTCTACATAATCAAAAGATTACGGCGATACATTGAGTTAAAATGTGGCATGACGTCACGTCTTCGTAGATTTTATACGTAGAAGTGACGTAGCAAGCCCCCACTCCCGAACTTTAATGCGAGTTATCTAAGTAATTTTTTATTAATATGATAAAGCAAAAACTACGTGTCTAATATTTTTTTATTATCTGACTGACGGACTAAATAGAATTTCTTTTTTTTACCCAGGCATCATCCCTATTATGCACTATGACGAGCATAAATTGCTTAGCAACCATATTAAAGTAATGCATCGCAACCCGTGAAATACCTACCTACTTATTATTGAGTAGTTCCGATAGCCATCAGTGATCTTCATCGTCAGTTCCACTTCACCAAATGGTACTTTCCGAGCAAATGTACGAGTTACTATAAAAAAGACTATAGTTTTGCCTATAAAATTTGAGGGATTCCTCCGATTTCCATGGGATTCGGCCATCAGATTCTGGCTTGGTGGCAATGGGACCACCTAAAAAGCATACCCTTTTAAACAAAAAAAGAATTTTCAAAATAAGTTCACAACCGACGGAGAAATCCGTGGACATACAAAAAAAAAAAAAACATAAGTACATAAAGTCTAACATAATTATGTATATAACCTCCTCCTTTTTGGAAGTCGCTTAAAACAGCATGAGACGCCCTTTCTTCATAATAATAAACTCGATAACATTTCATTACCGACCCACGTTACAAGTATCAAGTATTTTCATTCAGTTCTCCTTGCGTGCAGGCGCCCACAGCGATGACTTCAGCCGGCTCCGAACCTGCTACTGACTCATACTCGTCCGCCTACAGACTGCTGTGCCATATGGATGTAGTTTCTTATGTTTTGACTATTTGGTAAGGTTATGGAACATAGGGGCTAGTGGAATGTAATTAATGGATAGGAAAGGTAGGGGTGGTAATTATAATTTCAGGTTGGGGTGATTAATTTAATTTTTGACTGTGATTGATTGAGGCTTACAGTGCATTCAATGGCAGTTAATTAAATTGCATGATGCATTTTGAATTTGTAAAAAAAAAAAATATTAGACGCATTTTTCTTTCTTTTCTTTCTTTCTATTAGGACACCAGGTTTGAATACACTATCCCAGTGAAAACAAATAGGTAAGTCAAGTAGGTAAAACAGTGGTTTATTGCCACGGAGACACTTTTAATCACACTAATAATATAAAGGTGAAAGTTTGTGAGTGTGTTTGTTACTCTTTCACGCAAAAATTACTGAACGGATTATAATTAAATTTCCCACACAGCTAGTTTATAACCTAGCTTAACACATAGGATACTTTTCTCCCTATATTCCCACGGGTTCGAGACTTACGCGGGTGAAACCGCAGGGAGCTGCTAGTAAATTAATATAGCTCGAATAAATGTTGAAGTCGCATAAAAAGCACAACAATATGGACTGCGAATAAAATTTACAACCTTGGAGAATAATTTTGCTCTGCTAATTGATGACATAATAAAATTCTCTGAACTGTAGGCGACCATATCACTTTCTTTAATTAATTATTTTGTTGATTGAGTATTTACGCAGTTTGATACTAATGAATGGTTTAAGTCTTGCCAACTGGTATACCCAGTAACTGGGTTGTGGAGGTCAGACCGGGGTTCCGTAGTTGGGATAAATTTATCCCAAGAACAAACTTAACATTGCATGTGTAGTTGAAAAACATGTTCTCCCATACATTCCAACTGCAAATGTAAGTTTGTACTCACGCAAAATATTGAGAGATTTACCATGTTATTTTAAGACCATAGACTTCTTATAGGTTTTTCTGTAATCTATAGATAAAGAACTATTTTCTATAATTTTTTTCAAATTTTAGACTCAGTAGTTTCTGAGATAAATAGTCAATTTTCGTCTATTTTCTTAAATAACAATAAAAAATTATTAAAAAAAACTGAGACTCTCACAGTAAGCCTTTTCATTTGATATGTCACACGGTACAGTTTGCAAAACTTTACTTTTATTTTATTTGCCCCAAAATTTACTCCCATATTCAAAATTCCTTTATTTACGTTACACGTCCATTTTTGGGTCACAGAAACTCATACGTGTACCAAATTTCAATTTAATCGGTCCATTAGATTCGGAGCAAATTGGCTGTGACAGACGGACAGACAGACAGACAGACGAGTGATCTTATAAGCGTTCCGTTTTTTCCTTTTAAGTTCGGAACCTTAAAAATGATGAAATACAAAATACACGCCGCGCCGCGTCGGAGTCGCGAGCAACCGCCTAGTACCTATGTTATTTGCAAACATATGCGGAACACGATCATTTCCTATTAAACGTTCCTACTGCACGTCAGGATGCTGCATTGCTGAGCCACTTCACATCATTCCATTCCTTTCCTTACTCTCGGTCGCTACGCTGCACAATCCATTCAAGTAGATGACAGAGTCAGGTGGGCGTAGCAGTTATCACCTTAGTACTTGCAGTCCCGTTTACCCCGACAATACCTTACTTCACACGTAATCGTCAACAAGAACCACCAAAACACGTTTAAATGAACCCAAGGCTATCGAAAACAACCGTAGGTAGCCGTTCAGTAGGCGATCTTTCCTATTCCTCTAACCAACTTAAGTTTACAGTTCTTGGAGACTTTATCTATTAATTTTTAAAGGTCATATTCGTTTGCGATGACTGTTATATTTGATGAGGCCATAAAAGTCACTTGTGTTAGCAATGTGTCTCAATTTACGCGGTTGGAAGCTATCAGGAGCGTCTGTCGGTCTGTCGGTCAATATGCGCAGACGACGAGCTGGATTTATAGGTGACTCCATTTCGTCGCCTAGGTAACAATACCGCGTAAGTCGAAAATTGGCCATGTGACGTTATTTCATTGGATAGACTTCGTTTAAATTATCCAATCGCGATATCGAATAGTTCTGCACCCTGGGCCGGCAGTCTCGACATAGATAACGATCGCTATACGACCGAATTCGGTCGCAAAGTCCTAGTGAGGTCCATAGACGGTACAAATTGCATGACAAACACGAACAAATCACATGCTTGTCAAGCAATTTTGACTGTATAGGTACCCCACCAGGACTTAGCGACCGAATTCGGTCGTATAGCGATCGGTACCTATGTTGAGACCCTGCACCCTAATTGCGTAACACACTATCAATCGGAATCAGTTTCATTTTCACAGTTCAACAACATTCATTGCGTTATTTACGTTGTTGAGCAGACAAATTTTTCGAACATATGCAGCAATGGATTAGCAATTTGCTACAATATGTTTCAGATTCCGATTGATAGTGTGTTACGCAATTAGGGTGCAGATTGCGTAACACAATCGGAATCAGTTTCATTTTGACAGTTCAACAACATTCATTGCGTTATTTACGTTGTTGAGCAGACAAATTTTTCAAACATATGCAGCAATGGATTAGCAATTTGCTACAATATGTTTCAGATTCCGGTTGATAGTGTGTTACGCAATTAGGGTGCAGATTGCGTAACACAATCGGAATCGGTTTCATTTTGACAGTTCAACAACATTCATTGCGTTATTTACGTTGTTGAGCAGACACATTTTTCAAACATATGAAGCAATGGATTAGCAATTTGCTACAATATGTTTCAGATTCCGATTGATAGTGTGTTACGCCATTAGGGTGCAGATTGCGTAACACAATCGGAATCAGTTTCATTTTGACAGTTCAACAACATTCATTGCGTTATTTACGTTGTTGAGCAGACAAATTTTTCAAACATATGCAGCAATGGATTAGCAATTTGCTACAATATGTTTCAGATTCCGGTTGATAGTGTGTTACGCAATTAGGGTGCAGATTGCGTAACACAATCGGAATCGGTTTCATTTTGACAGTTCAACAACATTCATTGCGTTATTTACGTTGTTGAGCAGACAAATTTTTCAAACATAATTATGAAGCAATGGATTAGCAATTTGCTACAATATGTTTCAGATTCCGATTGATAGTGTGTTACGCCATTAGGGTGCAGATTGCGTAACACAATCGGAATCAGTTTCATTTTGACAGTTCAACAACATTCATTGCGTTGTTGAGCAGACAAATTTTTCGAACATATGATTAGCAATTTGCTTCAAAATTATTCAGGTTTCGATTGATAGTGCAATTAGATGCAATTAGGATGCTGGCACAGCGTATGTCGTTTGTTGTGTCAGTCCGCCATTGGTTGTTATTTGACTTAGGGGACGGTCGGGTAATAAGACCCTTTTTGCCTACCGTCACCTTCTTGCCCGAGCGTCCCCTAAGCGGTATTGTAAACTACAGTAGATTTCATTTATTACGACCTTGGTTGTGGCGACCATTTACCTATAGCGACGTTAAATCTAAGTCCCTTGAATTTAAAGCATACTTTAGTACAAAATTCATGTGGCTATAGCGACTTTGGATGTAACGCCGAGCTCGGGTGTAGCGATGGGCCGAGTCGACTTTTTGGTAACTCGAGTAACTCGAGTTGACTCGACTCAGTCTGTCGAGTCGCCGCGTCGCCGCGTCGTCCGTCCGAGTCAGTAAATGCTCAACTCGGTGCATCGATCGTTCCGCGGGTTGCTAATTTGCTACGTTCACGGTTCGCCGGGTCGGGTCCGGCGGGCTGCGTGGCGTCGAGTCAATGATAGTCAAATAAAACTGAGCCCATTCAAAAATCAGACGTTTATTATTATTAAAAGTGTTTACAAAGTTTGTAAACAGATCACAAAACGAACTACTTATGTAGCGCAAAAGAATGGTAATATGTTTACCTTTTATAAGAAACTAAAATAAATGTAATGGCACTTTATTCCTTAAATTAAACACCGCACCGTTTGGTATTTGGTTTGGTCATCTATCTATCAACTAACAGGGGCATAACTTGCAAACTACCTACTTTAGTTTTGTCATCTGTTTTGGAAAAAAACTCCTACGCAACATTTTTTTTACTTCCAGGAGACATTCTAAACTTATTAAAGCCAACAAAACAAACAACACTTAAACTAATAAAACTGCAACAAAACAATACACAACGAACGAAGTAACAATAACAAAAAAGTAAACAAAACAAATAAGCGAGCTGGCTTTCTATGCCAAAACTCTCTCATCAGTTCTGTCTGACTAACCGTCTGATAAGAAACCAACGAGAACTATCAACTATCTCTTTCACTCGCGGCTCGGACGTTCGGCCATCGGGCTGATTCGAGCTCGCTCGGAGTCGTTCGGGCCTCGCGACTCGCGGGCCGCTAGCCAACCCGCCACATCGCCCGCCGCGCGCGCTCTCCGGGTCTCTGCAATAACAGGTTCGATTGCACTGATATTACTAATGGGTTGTGTTACATTGTACCTAGAACTGTAATGCGTCGGGGGGCGCGCGTGCAACAGCTGTTCCACACTGCAAGGTGCAGGACTCACGCTGGTGCGCGAGCGCCTCTCCGGCGCATCGTAGATACGTATAACACACACTTTATCAAATTGGATATTTTCGCGCTTACTCACGTAAAGTTTAAAAGATTGGCTTTAGAATCTTTAAAATAGTTACTTTAGTTATCTAATATTATTGTCTAAATACTAACGACTACTTATATACTTTTTCTGTAATATTAGCGCACGTTTTAATTTAATTGTATAACTGTTTGTTACTGTTATTTCGCGGACATTTTTGTGGGTTACATGTTTACCTAGTTTTGAAAATTCTCTGGCATACCTTATATGTAATGTGTAACTGTTTTATGTCCCAATAAAGTAAAATAAAAAAAAATAAAAAATAAACTCGGTTCGCAGATATTTTGACTCGGGCTGACTCGCTTAAGCCAACCCACCGCATCGCCCGCCGCGCGCGCTCTCCGGGTCAACTCGGTTTGCAGATATTTTGACTCGGGCTGACTCGCTTACAGTCTGACCCGAGTTACTCGAGTTAGATAACTCGAGTCGCCCATCGCTACTCGGGTGTAGCGACTGTTTTTAATGAATCATTTGTAACAAATTCCTAGAAATCCCATGCAAATATTGCGACCGGAGTCGGCCGCCAAAGACACAAAGATTTTTTTCTTTCACAAACATTTCTTATCTTTTGTTTACATCCATTGCACACAGATGGTCAGCAAGTGTGGAGACCTTTACCTTTTGTTTATAGATATCAACTAAGTAGGTAGAGAAGCGTGTACGTTTCGGAGCTTTTACACATTAAGTGCGGCAGACACACATGCGCGTTTTCATAACTTTCTTCGAGTGCGGCGCGGCGCACATGTGTGTTCGTTGTGCATCTCTATTGTTTCGAAAACATCGTAAAAAAAGGGTCGGTAAGGGTGTAGCATAAAGAAGCGTTTGCATAAAGAATTCAGCAGAGAATGTATTTATGGTTCAGTGATATTCTGAGTAGGTAGCAAGTTAGCAACTGGGTTTAGTAAACTTTTGAATAAGTATGGCTGCTAGACGCACATTCACTGTAACGACTTCCGGATATAACGGCGAAAATAGAGTGGTCCGTTCATTGTCGTTATACCCGAAATCCACTGTATTTTGTTTAGACTTACGCTGTCAGTTTTTATCTCTCCTGAAAACTAATCAAAAACTTGCGCGGCATTGTTACGTGCGATTGCGATTGCTGATTGATACGATTTACAATGGGTTATAGCTTAGAATTAGAATAGGTGGTGATGTAAGGAGGTTAAATCATAGACGTCTGCTCCCGCCATCGAACCTCGAATGCTTTTAGCAGCTCCACGGTAAAGGCAGCTGAAGCCATTGATTTAGTTGCTTTTGCCAGTTTGTTTGCCTGTGGCATACAATTACGTATATTGTAGCAAAAAATGACTTACATTGTTTAAACACTGTTTAGTTTAGACGGTGCTACATTTATTGTTTAGGCTCTTTAGAACTTTTTAAGAGCAAGAATTCCGTCATACATGATTGTTTACGCAGCGCACGCGACAGAAGCTCTCAAAAGGAATAAATCCCCGTTTTTGCAACATATGGTTCCGTACCTCAAAAGGAAAAACGGAACATAGTATCACTCGTGTGTCTGTCTGTCCGTCTGTCACAGCCAATTTGCTCCGAATTGAATGGAACGATTAAATTGAAATTTGGTACCTACACGTATGTATTTCTCTTACCCAAACACGGATGAGTAACGTAAATAAATGAATTTTGAATATGGGGGTCAATTTCGGGGGGCAAATACGAAAATTAAAAATAAAGTTTTGCAAACTGTACCGTGTGACATATCAAATGAAAGGGCTTCCTGTGAGGGTCTTCAATATACTTATTTTTTTTTAATAATTTTAAAATAAATTGTTTTAAAGTTATTTAAGAAAATAGACGAAAGTTGACCATCTCACCCTTATCTCCGAAATGACTGAGCCTAAAATTTTGAAAAAAAATCAGGAAATTGTTCTATACCTACGTATAATAGATTACAGGAAAACCTATAAAAAGTCTATGGTCTTAAAATAACATGGTAAATCTCTCAATATTGTGCGTACAAAATTACATTTGCAGTTGGAATGTATGGGAGAACATGTTTTACAACTACAATGTTAAGTTTGTTCTTGGAATAAATTCATCCCAACTACGGAACCCTTTATTGTGCCGTTGTGCGTAGTCCGACACGCACTTGGCCGGTTTTTTCATTGATGCTCTACTCCTATTGGTTGTAGCGTGATGTTATATAGCGTATACAATAATTTTTTTTAACTGAACAGACAGCTGTGCTGCTTGGGGAGTTTGTTGCGCCACTTCTTCTTCTCAGCTAAAAAATAGGAAGTGGTGAAGGGTGAGCGTGCCGAGGGACTGTCTTATGTAATTTTGACGTTCGAAAAGTGCTGATTCTCAGCCTAGTTTGAATAAATGACTTTTTATTTTGATTTTGATAGCCTTCCTCGATAAATGGGCTATCCAACACTAAAAGAATTTTTCAATTCGTCAGTACCTAGTTCCTGAGATTAGCGCGTTCAACCTAACAAACAAATTTTTCAGCTTTATAATAATAATATTAGTGTAGATTACATTACTACTGAAAAAAATATATCTAACAAATGCTACAATTTTTAATAGTGTATATTATTATCGTGTTTTAAGACGAAGTTATTAAATTTAAAATAACTATGGCAAAAAAAGCTAACTTTTGAAGGAGCACAACTCTTAAATTACCGTCCTGTATAAGAAATCTACACTCTTTCAATGTAGGTATTCAAAACTCAACTTAGACAGCACATAATTACGGATTGATGACTTCTGGAGAAATTAATGCACTGGATGGGTAACTGTAATACCGGTGACGAACTGTTTTTTAGTATTGTTCTCAAGTAAGTGACATTATGTCTTTATTGGCATAAAGACATAATGACACTGAAAAACTGAAAATAAAAAGTTTGCATGTAAGTACATTATTAAAGTTCATTCAGTTCCATTTATTCTTACACCAACTCACTATCTTTTTTTTTGTCAAAATCTGGTCACTTCAACTGTCAAGTTACTGAATACAATATCCAATACAAATGCATGTAAACTGTTTTTTGAATAATAAACAATTAAAGAGAAAAAAAAAATTGAAAGTCGAACTACCCATAAGTAAGTCAGTTTATAATTTCGCGTTCTTTGTCGTGTCGATAGTATCATTGTGTGCGTCGCTAGCCGTGTCAACGCTGCTATCGTGTGCGTGGTAGAACATCGTAAACTACGACCGCAGTTTTTGATCGTTGTGAAGTTTTAAAAATCCACAAAGACGGGTAATTTTGGATAAAAGATGCTACCAAAGCTGAAATTAAGGACTCGAGAAAATGCTCGATCAATGCCGTGGCGGGAAATATTTTTCTGATGAAAAATTTGGTTATTGACTAACAAATAAAATAATAATGAGTTACATCGGTATATGTTTTATTTATTTAAACCTATTCTTTACACATCAGAGATAATACACAGAATAATAGTTAAGAGTTAGATGGTACATACAAAGATATTGTTTATTTTTAATGAAATCTAGTCTAGCAAATCTGAAACCTATGTGTTCAATGTGGTCGTCTTTTACTTTTTAATACTAGATTTTTAGTAAATGCACTGGTATAATAACATTGTTTTAAGCCTGAGACATACACCAGCGGGGCAATTGCGTAACACACTATCAATCGGAATCGGTTTCATATTGACAGTTCAATAACATTCATTGCGTTATTACGATGTCGAGCAGAGAAATTTTTCAAACATATGAAACAATGGATTAGCAATTTGCTTCAAAATAATTCAAATTCCAATTGGATGTGTTACGCAATTAGACTGAAGGTTGGCAGATTTATTGCAACATTCTCCAATTGTCCTTTCAATATTGTTGCATGCATTATAGATAGCTTAGGTAGGTAGGTACCTTGGTACTTAATTAGGGCTTAATTAATACGATTTCAGTGGCCTATAATATTCTCTTATAAAATATCAAGCGATGCAATATTTTCGACCACTTATAACGTAAATTAACTCACCAATGCACTTTATTAAATATTTATCTCTAGTGTAGTAGTGTTCATATTGTTAGTAGAAGATTTCAATGAGTATTTAGGATTATCACTACAACACTGTGTAAGAATTAAAATATTTATTTATCCTTTCAATAATTTTATAGAGTATCAACACTAAACATTATTGATCGTTTATTTCCCGTGGTCCCTTCCGTAGTCCCTGGAAGGGACCACCCTCCGAGAAATACAATGCTGTCGAATGATAATTGTAACTACCTAAGTCATAATACAAGCAAGTCATTATTTAAAAAGATGCATTACTTTTGTATAAGTGTTTATGGGCGAATAGTTTATTTGTTCTTATCTTATTGGATGTTTGCTGCCAATTCCCATAGTGGTAGCTTGCGAAATTCAAATTTTCTTGCGTTTTTGCAATTTGAAGGTCAGTGCCAGGTTGGTCAAAATATGAAGTTAGATTTGCTGTGGTTTGGTCTGATTTCGGAAATCAGACCAAACAATGGCAAATCTAACTTCATTTTTTGATCAACCTGACCCTGACAGAGATATATTGATGATTCTTATGGTTATAATTGTTAAAATACATATTTGTTATTGTCGCGAATCATATTTTCAAGACTACCATTTTAATTCGGCAGCATTGTATTTCTCGGAGGGACCGCGGGTAAAAAAAAATCCTCGTGGTCTTTTCCAGGGACTATGTGAGAGGCCATAGGTTAAACGTAATTCAGTAATGAAAAATATTAAAAGAAACTTTATTATACAACATTTCACATATAATATTTATAAAGTTCCTACGAAAACTTATACTGCGGTGGATCAAGATTGTTTAGTCGCCTCACTTGCAACATCATGGTGCGAGCGAGTGGGAAGATGTGAAAGAAGATATCGCTCGCCGCGCACTCGGTGCGGTAAAAAATACCAAACTTAGCGCAGTGGCAAAGCTAAAGACATACATTGATACACTCTTCATAGCGCAACAGCCATTCTCTATTACGAAGAAATACGTTCATATATTTAGACGTCAGTAAATATTATTATCAGCATAACTGTTTATGTTACCAGTTTACAAAAGGCTCCGACTAAATATTTGAGGTGTCGTTTCTGAGAAGGACACCCGAGGTCGTAAACAGCCGCCTTGCTTTTGTTATTTTGGATTGCAATGTGTTTAGGAATGTTGGCCCCAGTTACTAAACACACTAGGCACCTCTTGTATTATCTCAGTCGCAAACCAACTTCGAAACTGTGAACATGGCCAGTAAAAAAAGAAAAGCGTTGTGTGTTGACGAAAAAGTGTGTTTGATACGTGCGATAGAAAAGGGAGAAAAAATAAGTCATGCTGGGAGACGTTTAGGGCTAAGTGCATCTACTGTTAGTACGATTTGGAAAAACAAGGAAAAATTTCTGCAGAGCGGAGGAAAGTCTCTTAAAAAATTAAGGAAGCCAAAATACGAAGATTTGGATCAAGCAATGTTGGCGTGGTGTAATAATCAGCGCCAGAATAATATACCCATCTCAGGGCCAATCGTTTTAGCCAAGGCTGAAAAGTTTGCCGAACAACTAGGCATTACTGGCTTTAAATCATCAGAAGGTTGGCTGGTAAGGTTTAAGCAACGTCACAACATTACCTACGGTAAAATGAACGAAGAGGCGCGAGATGTCGATATGAATCTGACTAGCGACTGGATTAATGAAGTGTGGCCTACGTTAAAGGAAAGCTACTCTCCAGACGACATTTTTAATGCTGATGAAACGAGACTTTTTTTCAAGATGGCGCCCGACAATACTTTAAAATTCAAAGGACAAAAATGTGTGGGAGGAAACTCTAAAGACCGTATTACCGTTCTAGTAGCTGCCAATATGAGTGGCACAGAAAAAAGAAAGCTCTTGATAATAGGCGAATCGAAAAACCCTCTGTGTTTTAACAATATAAAACAATTGCCAGTCACGTATAAAGCCAACGAGTCAGCTTGGATGACATCGCAGTTATTTGAAGAGGAAGTGAGAAAATGGGATAATGAATTAAAAAGACGGAAAATCTTGCTTCTAGTAGACAAATGCCCTGCTCACCCTGTCATATATAATCTTCGAAACATAGAGTTAGCATTTTTCCCAACTAATACAACCAGGATCTTGCAGCCGATGGAACAGAGTGTTATTAAAAGCCTAAAGAGTAACTATAGAAGAAAATTGTTGATGGACCTGATCGAAACTGACGGCAAGACCTCGATTAATATGCTACAAGCAGTGAACTTCATATCGAAAGCCTGGAATGAGGTGACAGCAGTAACAATACAGCATTCTTTTCGTGACGCAGGACTATGCAACAGTCAGACAGTAAAAACGGAGCAGTTTGACAGTGAGGACAATCTGCCACTGAGTGATTGGATTAAACAGTTCAACATACCAGACAATTTCAACGAATATCTAAAAACATACGAAAATATAGATCAGGATCTGGCCACAACCGCTTTACTTACTGATGAAGACATTCTTGATTCAGTGTCAAAAAGCAAGGAGAAACAAAATGAAGCTGAAGAAGATAAAGCTGAAGAAGATGATCAAGAGGACGATTCTGAACCACCACCAACTGTTCAACAAGCACTTGATGCCGCTAAACTAATAGAACGCTTCTTATTGTTTAATGAAGATGATCCTACCACATCCCAAGACATGGATAAAATACTTAAGAAAATACAAAACAAATACTGGCATAGCAATAAACGTCAGGCAAAGATAACAGATTGTATTATGTCATTTATAATAATTTAATTAGAATATATTGAAACAAATTAATATTAAAAAAAGTTTTGTGATTGGTATTTGGTTGTTTCTCTTGCTTCGCTCCACATAACAAAAACTCTCTATTATGAAAAACAAAAATGCTCAGTCCCTTGAGTTTCTTTATAAAGTTTCCATTCATTCGCTATTAAAATTTGATTAAAAACCATGTTTTTTCTTAATGTTTAAAACATTGTTTGAAACTAGTTTTAAACTGTTTTTTTATTATTTCAAACTGTTTTAAACATTGTTTAAAATACGTGTTTTAAAACTACATTCAAGTTGGTGAGGATGGCCAAATTCGAAAATATGAGGACTAGCGGAAAGTACTCAAAGGAGTCTCGGGCTTCATTTTGATGAAGACTAAAAATCAATATTCTAGCCAGGAATCGAAAATTGATTTTGAATAAAAAAAACACACACACTGTATTATTACACCATTCGATAGTGTCGCTAATAAGGATCGAATTCTGACAATAATGACATAGGTACGGCAAACTAAAGGAAAGAGCTCATTTTTAACAAAATATATGTTTTTTAATTTTTCAATTACTTACCTACCTATTAAACCTTGACATTGATTTTTCAAAAATCCAATGATGCAGTTTAGGTTTTCATCAAATTCGAGCCCGAGACTGCTATGAGTAATTTTCGATATTCCATTGGTTTGGGATTTGTCCATCCACGCGCACTTCAAAAATTCACCTTGTATAGGTACTTGTTTGTTTTATCGCAACCCCGAGTAAGAGACTATTGTTGTTGCGTCATGTTCATTATTTTTTAATAGAATTAGAAACGTCTGGTTATTTTCGAAAATGTTCTTTATAATCTTGAGTTAAGAGGATTGTGAAGCTGTAAATTTTCATACAAAAAGAGATAACGTTTTTCTCCCCGTAAACATAGCCCAATTTTCATATTTTTTGAAAATGTTGTTGGTATAATGAAAAACTAGGTCCGCACGTTTTTATTATAAAGAAATATTAAATACAATATAAGTTATTAGCATCTAAATATCTATATTTTTGACATAAAAACATCCTCGAGCATTTTTATTTTTTTTAATTAAATTAAATTGAAATACTAAAAAAGAAAAACGTACAGACCTAGAATAAAGTGTACTGAATGTAATGAGATTAAAATTGTCTCATTTCGTAAAGGTTTAGGAGAGTAAAAACGTTATCGCCCGAAACAATATTTATGTAAATAATTGTATGAAATGTAGGCAATTGCCTCTAAAAATCGCGCCGCGTATCGGCGCTTCACAATCCTCTTAAGAAGGGCTTAGAAAAAGTATTAGTGTCAAAACAACTTGCCGAACGAAACTGCTGAAACGTCTGTGAAGTAATTAGTGACCGATACTTAAATAAATAATTGTACTCATGCTAACAAACAACTTTTACTAAGGGGCCAAACCTGAATTCGCAACAAAAAATCAGCTGTCCCATACATTCATGTTCGCATTTAACTCGTCAAAATGTAGGGAGCAGCAGATTTTTTTTTTTCGCAATATCAGGTTTGATCCCATAGTAAAAGTTGTTTGTTATCATGAGTACAAACATGTGTTTAAGTATCGGTCACTAATTACCAGTCCCTCTGTAATTATGTCTACAAGCCGTTCGCTTGACAGGATTTCCCATCGACAAAAATGACGAACTTCCTTACCAACTGTCATCCCCGATAACCCTTTTAGGCATAACAAGGAAGGAACCTATTACTTTAAAAAATAACTAACGCAGGCACTTTTAGGAAAAAGTAATTTACGGATGCCATTCATCACAGTAAAAAAATTATAATAAAGAAAAATCTCTAATGGAATTTTCCTAATTATGTTTACTTCGAGTGGCCAGTAACCACTGCATTTTGAACTGAATTTAAAAAGGAGGTTCTAATGGTAATTAGAGTTCCGTACCAAACTAGTAAAAAGGAGCCCTTAAGGTGCGACTCAGTTGTCTGTCTGTCACAGCTGGATATCTCAAGAACCACTAATGCTATCCACTTGAAATTTGGAATCGTTTTAGATGACGTTTGCCCAACTATTTTACAAATAAGAAAGAAATACAAATATATGAATATTTTTTGCAACAGGGACTGGGGTTTTAAAAATTCGAAGTGGGGCTACTAGGGCATGTGGGGTAACACATGAAAGAGCGCTATTTGTGTTTGTAAAAAAAAATACCGTTCTCCCCTTTTATCTCCGAAGTTTGCATAGAGAAAAATCTGAAATAATTCTGTGATAGAAGTTTATGTAAAGATTACAGGAAAAATAAAACGATGTCTCTAAATAGCACAGTGTTTTTTATATATGATGGTACGGAGCCCTCGGTGCGCGAGTCGGAGTCACTCTTGATCGTTTTTTTTTTATAATTTAGTTTAGCTATGATTTGAGCTTTCTCATCAATTTTTTTTCATGTAGATTATTATTGTAGGTAAGAACTAGTATTTTTTTTAGATCGAGTTCAGTCTGGTAAATAATGTGAATAGGTGTGAATACAGTATAAAGCGCCCTTTAGAGGATGAATTTTCAAAAATCTGTGCTCATCTTTGTTATAAAATATAAGGAACTCTTGTGCAAAATTTCATGCTTCCAGACTTTTGTGTTCCAGATCCAGACTACTCGGCTAAGGCTGTTCCTACCAGTGAGTGAACTTAATATTTTTATTAAATAAATCTAGGTTTTTCTATTTCAATCAGGCCTGTGGCCACCATGATAGTATTAGCTCAGTTTGAGAATAATGTAATAGGCATTATTATAAAACATATTTAATTTTCTTAATAACCAAATTAATGGTTTACCTACGTTTTGATTTTTTTTTTGTATAACTGATCTCTTAATCCAGCTTTTCTTTTACACAACACAAAATTTCTTGAAGCTTCCAAAACACGTACCAAAAGTTATCCTTCAATATTGATCCACGAAACGAGAAAAAAACAACATTCAGCCATAACTTTGCTTCTCATAAGGAATAAAATTATCATCTAGCATATTTTGCTGTCAATTGCTTGAATAGGTCAGTAAAACCGATGCTGCCTTATTCAGACCATTACGTAATTCTATAAAATATTGTCGCATTGATGCCTAAGTCTTCTCCCGTTGTCATAGCAACCGAACATGCCCGAGTACTTACGACTATAACTCCTCGAGTGGGAGAGAGGGGCGATATTGCTGTGCTTTTCGCTCTTAGGGCTCAGACGTAATTCAGACACCCCACCCACGGCCTAGCCTAGGCCCGATGATCTAGATAGGTAGGTTAAAAAGGCTGGTGGCACTGTTTACTGGAGGTAACTTAACTGGAGTTTAAACCGCGATTAGGAGTTGAAAAGGTGGCGTTTTATTTTGCTTTGATTAAAATTTATAAAATGAGAGGGCCACTATTTCGTTTTTTATTCACATTGAAATATTCAATCTGATTGATTAATATAATAATAAATAAATTGATCAATCAGACTGAACACCATCAAATAACAGTTGTAGATAGGTAATTTGATAAGGGTTAAGTTATTTCTGTTTAATAATATATTATATTATAAAAAAGTAGGTAGTACCTACTGTTTGTTTTCCCATATGAAATAAAAAATATATATACAGGGTTATTGGTAAAACACCAACAACCTCTTAAGGGGTCATTGTACTCATCATTATGAACAACTTTTACTATGGGACCAAACCTGACCGCGAAAAAAAAATCAGCTGTTCAGTACATTTATGTTCGCATAATTCGTCAAAATGTACTGAACAGCTGATTTTTTTTTCGCGATTTCAGGTTTGGTCCCATAGTAAAAGTTGTTCATAATGATGAGTACAATGACCCCTTAAGAGGTTATTGGTGTTTTACCAATAACCCGTATACAGGGTCAAATTAAATTAGCTAGCGAAACTCCGCAGACGTGATGGGTATCGATATCAAAAGCAAAAAAATAAAATAAGTTGATGATTCTTTTTGTGGGGTAAACAACCACAATGTAGTTGAAATATCAATCTAAACATCTGTTTTATTTTTGTGTAAACTTCACAGATGTGATGCGTATCGATATCTAAACACGACAAAACAAAAAAAAAAAACAGAGTTCTCAACTCATACTTCAAGTAACAACACTACCTGTGGTCGTCGACCCCAACAAAATCATGAAATAATAGGGGATCGTACTACATCCCCTAGCTTTAATCGCACCTGGCTTTCACTGCACCCTTTACTAATCGACTATGACCTCGACAGTCGATTGACAATGGGGTAGGTAGAGGTACCCATACAGCTTGCAGTTTTCAACCCCAAATGTAAAAGCGCAGACCCCTAAGGTTAATTGCACTGACTGAATGTAATAACGTCAGCTTGTGGATCACGTCGATGTTGGCGTCTCTTTGTCCTAATGAGAATTGTGAACAGTAGGTATTACTTACCTACCAACAAATTGTAAGTTTTTGTTGCAGTATCTGTCATAATGTTCTCTTAGAAGACTTAGAAGATGACAATAGATTCACGAAATGTCTACAAACGATACTATTTTATTATAATTTGCACTAGGTATGGCAATAGTGCCGATGTCGACAATTCAGCCAATGACAGATCAGGTAAGCTTAGAGAAAACGCGAAATAAAAATAATAAAAACTACTAAATTTAGAAACTAGATTCAATACTAGTTGGTTAATGGATACTCGAATTTAATGTGAAACTTGTTGACGGGTATTAGTAAACTGAAACAAACGGATAAAAAACAAAATAATAAGTCCGTTTTGACAGCCCATATCGTTTCATATGCCAAAGAGAGACAAACATAGCGGGACAAAGAGAGACACCCTCATGTCAATTATTTTGTGGCGAGTTTAGTACCTAATTATATATAAAATACATATGTACATATGACCACAAACCACACAAAAATCATCATAATTTGATGTCATTAACGCGAGTAATAATCTTCAAAGCCTCAAAGAGCTTTGGGGAAGAATGTGTTAGTAGGGATGGCGATATAATCTGCAACACTGGAGTGCTACAAGGATCTTGTGGCGTTATACGTTCAGCGGCGTAATTGCGTACCAAACTGACAGTTGCAATGGGTTTCATTTTGACAGTTCAACAACATTCATTATACAGGGTTATTGGTAAAACACCAACAACCTCTTAAGGGGTCATTGTACTCATCATTATGAACAACTTTTACTATGGGACCAAACCTGAAATCGCGAAAAGAATATCCGCTGTTCAGTACATTTATGTTCGCATAATTCGTCAAAATGTACTGAACAGCAGATTTTTTTTGCGATTTCAGGTTTGGTCCCATAGTAAAAGTTGTTCATAATGATGAGTACAACGACCCCTTAAGAGGTTGTTGGTGTTTTACCAATAACCCTGTATTGTTTACGTTGTTGGGTGGACAAAATTTTCCAACTTATGAAGCAATGGATAAGCAATATGCTTCAAAATCATTCAGATTGTGATTGACAGGGTGTTATGCATTTGAGGCAGCTGAGTATCCCCGCTACTTATTAAACTTGGCTAATCTTATCAAAGTTAGCTGTGATCATACACATAGTACTATTAACTATTATCGAATAAATGAAATGAAATGAAATGAAACCACTATCTGGAAACTCTTGAAAGCTTTTGCAAACGGACTCGCGTAAATATTAGGTTGGGGAAAAAGTCTTTTCGCATTATAGTATGTATGAACTTGTAATAAAATCTCTTTGGCTATACTATTTGTATCTGGCTGGTTTTGGTATCATTGAAAGTTTAAATTTTAAAGAACATAATTCCAAATTCAAATTAGGAAAATGTGTGATTTTCATTTGTTTTTCGTACCGTCAAGATGAGTGAATCTAATGAAGAAATTCGATACATTTTAAAATTTTACTACAAACGAGGTAAAAATGCAACGCAAGCCGCGAAAAAATTTGCGATGTTTATGGACCTAGTGTAGTGTCTGTGAGAGTAGCACAAATTTGGTTTAAGCGTTTTCAATCCGGAAATTTTGATGTCAAAGATGCACGTCGCTCTGGTCGCCCTATTACGGATAAAATGGATACCATTTTTGAAAAAGTGGAGCAAGATCGCAATATCAGTAGTTACGACGTAGCTGAAGAACTGGAAATTGACCACAAAACAGTTTTGGCGCATTTGAAAAAAACTAGGTACACAAAAAAGCTCGACATTTGGGTACCTCACGAGCTCACTGAAAGAAACCTAATGAACCGTGTACTCATTTGTGACTCTTTATTACGACGTAATGAAACCGAACCATTTTTGAAGAAGCTGATAACTGGTGATGAAAATTGGATCACGTATGACAAGAACGTGCGAAAAAGGTCGTGGTCAAAGGACGGTCAGGCTTCACAGACTGTGGCGAAACCCGGGTTAACTCGCAACAAGGTGATGCTGTGTGTGTGGTGGGATTGGAAGGGCATTATTCATTATGAGCTATTACCACCAGGCAGGACCATCGATTCTGAACTCTACTGCGAACAACTGATTAGATTAAAGCAAGAAGTTGAGAGAAAGCGGCCGGAATTAATCAACAGAAGGGGTGTGGTTTTTCATCATGATAAAGCTAGACCTCACACATCTTTAGCCACTCAGCAAAAATTAAGAGAGTTTGGCTGGGAGGTGTTAATGCATCCGCCGTATAGTCCTGACCTTGCACCTTCAGATTTCCACCTGTTTCGGTCTCTTCAGAATTCTTTAGGCAGTGTCAGGTTAACATCACGAGAGGACTGCCAAAACCACTTGTCGCGGTATTTTGACCAGAAGTCCCAAAATTTCTATAGCAATGGGATCATGTCCCTACCTACAAGATGGCAAAAAGTTATCGAAGAAAATGGTACCTACATACTTTAGTTAAATGTAAATAAACTATATTAAAAAATGTTTTGAATTATCTTAAAAAATGCGAAGAAACTTTTTCCCCAACCTATTAGAACGTTAACAAGATTTTGAAAGCACAGATTTCACTAATATTTCTTTCGCCATTCAAAAATCTGAAACAAAAAGTATTGACTGGCTGAATCACTCCAAGGTTCAACTTTTACATAATTAATATACGGCCTCCAATATACAACTTGTCAGTATTTCAAGAGGGACGCCCACACGTGACTGTTACAAACTGTCTTGAAGTAGAATTAACTAGATAATTGGACAAAGAAATACTTTGTTATAGGCCTTTAATTACGGATACATAGAGGAGTAATTTTGAAAGGCAATAAAGAACTAGTTGTCAGCCGCCCACGTCCATATGAGTTGTCCTGATTATTGATTGTATAAGACTCTGTGAAACATGCATCATGGATGGACATCACCTTTGAATAGCAAAGGAAACTGCTCTTCGTGTTGTGAATAAAAGCTTTAAAACTGAATACTTTACGCTAAATGCATCTGAGAAAGAATCAAGAATATTTGTTAATTAACGCTTGCTGAAATTCATTTGTAAGTCCAAAGCTCTCTCTAGGTACACTTATGTTAAAAAACAAACCCTTTTTTTGTATGGGAAATCATCAAATAACTTCTCTCGCTTTGGGTGGAGTGGCAGGGCGTGTCAGACTTTTACTGACTAAAAGTCAGCCGTGTTCCTTCAGTTGCCTGTGCCAGGGTCACGGTAACTCTTTCGAACAACCCGCAACCCTGGCTGGCATCGGCCCTAGCGGACCCCTTCAGCTAGTGCTGACATCTCTTTGAGGCGCGCGGAACACAACGCGCCGTCTACTCGGGCCTGGTCCTTACCGGACAGCGAGCTACCCATTGCTCGCCATCCGCAAGCCCGCGCCTACGGGGGCCGGGAATGGGCTATCAATTCCCGCCACCGCCCAGGACATCTCCTGCGGTGACTAGGGGCGTGAGGGCTCAAAGATTACCTCTCCCTCATGCGTTCCGCCTCTTCCTTCGCGAGCATTACTGCTTCGCAGAAGGAGGTGACGGCTTCCCATGCACTCTCGCTCCGTACCATGGCCTGGACCAGGGCTGGACGCGAGAGCTATCTGCCGCCGATCGCCTCCGTGAGGACGCGGCGGTGTTCTGTCCAAGCCAGGCAGATCTTTTTACCGTATACTCCACCGTATCGTCCGTGCGATCCACACAATGGTAACACCCGGGTGTTTCCTCCCGCCTTATCCGAAACAGAAACCTCACGAAGCAACCGTGTCCGGTGAGTAAGTCCAAAGCACTCTCTCTAGGTACAGTTATATTAGAAAAATAAAACAAACCCTGGCATAATAATAAGCAATGAGGAAACTACACGAAACGTAACAAAAACATACAAAACAATAGCCTAATTTACGACATTCATACCAACTTTATATTCCTTCGATTCAGATAACAATCACGCTAACATCCGCCATTTTATTCATGTCAAACTGACATTTGCATGAAATCACGCAGCTAAACGTTAAAACCACGGTTAGCGCGGTGCCAGCCGCCCTGGAGCGAACCAGACTGTATTGATTTCGTGGTATTACGACCTGCCACACACACTCACGATCACACACACATTGACAGCTAACTTGTGTGTTTATAGCTATGTCTGGGACTGCATGCGGGCCCTGGATTTTCAGTAAATACGTAGGTTTTATGTTATCTCTGTATGTATATTTTTATCAGGCTAGTACGCAGGTTCGTTTGGTATTGATTTTTCGCTAGACCGCCTAGTAGTTACGCAGGAAAGGTTATCGCAAAAATAGGTTTTATTTAAATTTTGCTAAGTGCGCAGAGAATTAATAAGTAGCTTGTAGTTTTGTTTCCACCTCAAATTCATCATTATATCATACTTTTATACATACAGGGCAATTTTATGAGGTGCCAAATTTTGACTGGGTGTTCTACCCGTGAAAATAAACAACTTTCACTATAGGTCCAACTCTGAAATCACGAAAAAAAAAATCTGCTGTTTCCAAAATGTATGAAACAGCAGATTTTTTCGTGATTTCAGAGTTGGTCCCATAGTGAAAGTTGTTCGTATTCATGGGTAGAACACCCTGTGAAAATTTGGCACCTAATAAAAAAAATTGCCCTGTATAACCAAACTGCAGCAAATCATTAATAACAAATTAATGGACCGTATGTTCAGTAGTGAGAGAATACAAATTGTAAAATGATGCTGTTCTCATCCCAAACTTCGGGCTTCTGAGAAATTCCAGATGCTGTTTTAATTAAGTACTTACTGAAAAAAACTTTTTCAAAAACAAAAAAAAACGACTTCCAAAAAAACACTACAAAGTGAAAAATAACTATAAAGTCGGTGTCTTTGGTTTCGTGTTTTCGTTTTTGGCCACCGACTTTCGAAATTAAAGCTATTTTTCACTTTATAGTGTTTTTTGGAAGTCGGTTGTTTTTTTTTTTTCTAAAAAGTTTTTATTTTTCACTTTTTAGTTGTGGTTCCTACTCCAATTCGAAAACCAGCAAAATAAATTAGAACATCGTCCACATAAAAAGTGCATAGGAAAAATACGTATTTTTTATGCTAACTCAAAAAATACCCAAGCAATGTTAATAAACTTTACATGGGACCAACTTCGAGGAATACCCTCTATACTACTCCATAAAAAGTTATCATCATAGCCATAAGGTCATACTTGAAAATAAAAATCATCCTCCTTTTTTTCGAACTGCCAGCAAAAGCAGACAGTTCTGAAGCAGAATAGAGGCTCTTCTCACCACCATTAACCATAACTGACTACCGAATATTTATCTTCGATTTGAAATTCTCTGATTTGAATGTGTTTCAGGGTTTCAGGATTCAACTGTCATGAAAATCTAATTGTAATGTAATGTAAATTAACTCCAAAAGACAGTTCTTCTAACGAAGTCTTGTAACTAAATCAATCTGTCTAACCTTTTCCCAACTATATTGGGGTCGGCTTCCAGTCTACCTGGATACAGCTGAATACCAGTACTTTACATGGAGTGACTGCCTATCTGACCTCCACAACCCAGTTACTGGGTAACATGATCCCCTGGTTCTGACGACCCGTAACGACTGTCAAAGATTAACAAATGACAGCCGTGCTTTCCGAGGTACGAACGGTTCTCGATATGCAATGGATGGTCACCCATCCACGAAACGGCCTTGGCAAGCGTAGCCTAACCTTCGATCGGCCCGTGCGGCTGTTCTTACGTTTATAACTAAAAGCAATAATAAGAAATAGGTTGGAATTCTGTTATGCAAAATTCCACTGTCTTTTCTGTAGTAAAAAAAAAAATCTGCGACAATTTCACCTATTATTATAATTTGCGGCATATCCAGGCGGCGCATTGCGGTCTCCGCATGCACTTAACATATCAAGTAGGATTTTTTATGACCTTACTCAAATTTTTATTGCACGTTTCATCAGAACCTCTAACTCAAGCATTTATGGCATTGGGGTACCCAGACAGAGGTGTTTAAATATACAGGGTCACATTAAATTTGTTAGACGTGATGGGTATACGAGTATCGTAAGACGATGAAACAAACAAAAAAAATACGATATCGATAACCGTTTGCGGAATTTCGCTAACTAATTTAATTTGACGGGTAATTAGTGACTGACACATAAAAAAAGGTTTATTGCAGGAAATTGTACAATTTTACAGTAAATCTCACGTAGGGACCTCCTTTTATGTAAAAGATACCTGAGCTAGGAGGAGCCGCTCTTTAATGACAGATTATGGAATGGTAAAAGTGGTGTGACAAAAAGAAAATAGAAACTAAACAAAAAATTACAAGTAAAACCTTAAATTGTATAAGGGGCAAACCTGAACTCGCGAAAAATAAACAGTTGTTCTCTACATTTATGTTCGCATAACAGGTCAAATTGTAGGTCGAGCAACTGATTTTTTTCGCGATTTCAGGTTTGCTCCCATAGTAAGAGTTGTTTGTTATCATGCGGAGTATCATGTGTTTCAGTATCGGTCACTAATTAACAGAGTCCCTATGCAGGGTTATTGGTAAAGGCCAACAACCTTTTAAGGGGTCATTGTACTCATCATTATGAACAACTTTTGACCTATGGGACCAAACCTGCAATCGCGAAAAAAAATCAGTTGTTCATTTATGTTCGTATAATTCGTCGAAATGTACTGAACAGCTTGTTTTTTTTTTCGCGATTTCAGGTTTGGTCCCATAGTAAAAAGTTGTTCATAATGATGAGTACAGTGACCCCTTAAGAGGTTGTTGGTGTTTTACCAATAATCCTGTATATGCCGTGGTGAGATCAGTCACGCTGTGTTTCCCCGAAGGGTTAGGCAGAAGTATACCCATAGTACACCAACATTTCACCAGTTAAAGGGGGCGAGCCTATCACCATCCACCGGGCACAAATCCAAACTCCGGGCCGCTACTGACAAATTCCAGATTGAAAAATCCAATACGCCAAGTGCATGCCACTCACAAAGTGCACTGTTGTAGGATTCCGACTTATCATAGCTTAACATATCAGCTGATTTAAAGTAGGTCTGTTTATCTGTTACGGAAATTGCTAGTTTCTATGGCAGTAGACAAGTAGGCGACTAAATTGTTAGCAAACGTAATTATATGATGCTTTATTATTTATTGCATCATATTCTAGGATACGTAGGACTAGGATGTCAGCGTTGCTGGCTGTCAGACGCCCCGTCTTTAATGCGGTTGGGAAATGGATAGGCCAATACAAAATAGTACAGTAAAGTTACCGTGAGGGACCCATTGGAGGCAATGATGTATTCTGTCACACCTTTAATTGAAGAAACTTATTTATCATGAATATTCGAGGGACAAAAATCGGTTGCTATAGAGAAATTAGGATAATGTCGTGAGGAACGAGGAGAAGGTTTTGAGTATGAATAAGAGTAGGGGAAGAACTGTGTGTCAATGATGATATGGCTAGAAAGGTGTGACATGCTGCCCCGACCCCAAATAATTGGATAAGGGATTAAGGGCAGGAGAATGATGATGACACAGGGGAGAAAAAGTAATCTGGTCGATCGAGTCTTAAGTATGAATCGATCATGAGCCAGGCGTCTTGTTTACTGAAAAGAAAACAAACGGAAATAATAAGATACGTCAATCGAATCAATTGATAATAATAATCTAAAAATGCGACAAGGTCAAGACGAACTGCCGAAATATAATCGCGACCATATTTCATTCGATTGTCTATGTGCAATCGAGTGTGGTGCCGGCCAGAGACAAGGCATTTTTATTTTTATATCGTTGCATCATTTCAGGCACTGTTAGTCTTTATTGTTTGTTCACTAAAATTAGGAGGATACTTTAATAGTTTTTGACTAGACTCGTAAAATGTTTACGATTTCGTGAATTTCGTTACATTTGTTTACCTAGTTAGGTCTGCTAACATTGTTCTACAACCAAATTAGACGGATTTATTACACATTACGGTTTATGACAAAGCCGATAAAGGTTAACTTTGAACTGAAATAGTTACGTTCCTAAATTACGCAGAGCTATTCCCGATGATCTTTTGCTATCCGAAACCTAAGCCTTAACAAACGGTTTTTTTTTTAATTTTTATTTGTTTTTCGTTTGCTCTTGACTTTAGTCTCGGTCAGAGGTGACAGAGATAAAGTCAACGATGTAGTGAGCTTACCCAGAAGAAGCATGTTCACTCTTAACTTTGAAGAGATTCGGGTTGTATGCGTTCGGGAACACAGTCTATAGAAGACCGACAAGCAGGCAACCTTGCGGCGATGAGCTAAGCTGTGAAGCTTGGTATCCACCAGTTTTACGTCGCCAATGAGTCTGTATTCCACCGAGTCAAGCGCAGCAAGTTGGTATTTAGCTGAGCCATCCCAAAGGTGGCTGCAATACGCCATGCAGGATCGGACTTGGGCTTTATAAAGGGTCAAAAGCTGTCTATGCGTAAAGTATCGCTTCACTCTGTTTAGGATGCCCAGTTTTTTGGTCGCCGTTTGGGCTTTGTGCTCGATGGTAGCGCCGAAGTTGAGACTGGATGTCAACTCCATGAGCTTCATGAGCTCGAGCCGATCTGTTACAGGAACAGATGTACCCCGAAAAGTAGGAGTTAAACGACTCCTTGTAGCGGTGAAAAGACACGCCTGTGTGTGTGTGTGGTGTGAGGCGTTAAAAGAGACCAGATAGTCATCACCCCATTGGAAAACAAGGCTTAAGGTCAAATCTGTCCGCTCTACCATGGCCTCTCTCAAAGAACGAACTTCATCGCCGCTGGTTTTTGCGCTTTTTCATTTCAACAACTTTTCAACGGTTTTTCTTTTCAGGAGCAGCAGCTTTTCTTCTGGTGATCTATAAACATCATTGCTCTGCGTCCGCGTTAGGTGACCACGGTTGCGAACAAATGTTCTAATGCTTTTCTCCGTTTGCCAAGATAATTTATAACAATGATCACAGCTCCTTGTATGTCTGCCCACATTACTAGCAACTATCTATGAAGATACAGGGCCATACTGCCATTTCATCACCCGCCTCCTATCCTCCGTGGACCTGAATGTCCTGACTCATAACTTCCGCAACTTGTAGCATGATATGTAGGCCGTTCTCTTATATCTAATAATGATTGATCGTCTACTGTTCTGAGATAACACCTTCCTATTTGCATTAATCTTTATTTTATTAAATTCAGCTGAGAATTTCGTCTTGTGTTTTTTCTTGGGTGGATTAGAATGCAAAACTTGGTAAGACGCCGACTTTATAATTGTGAGAGACCGCGTAGGTAAAGATAAACCTGAAAATTAAAAGGCAGTGTTGTCCAGTACATAACTACCTACCAGTATCTACATCTGTCTGAGAAAGGGTGTCGCCAACTTAAGGGTGTGGTACATATAATCAAACTGAACAACTTTTTCCCGGGGACCAACATCATAATCGTGAAAAAAAAATCAGTCATCCCATACATTTGATCAAGTATCAAATGTATGGGACGACTGATTTTTTTTTTTGACAGTTTGATGGTCCGTACCACACCCTTAAGAGGGTACCGAGCGCACAGTGGCGCCTTCATCGTTTGTTTGTTTATTTCTTTTATTTTAGAACTAGCGGGCAGCAGCCCGCGACTTCGTCTGCGAGCCAGGATGAAAGTAGCCTATGTCCTTCTCCAGCTCATGGTCTACCCAAGTGCCAAATTTCATCCAAATCCGTCCAGCCGTTTTAGCGTGAAAGCGTAATCAACAAACAAACAAACAAACACACTTTCGCATATACGTATAATATTAGTTATATTGTTAGGAAGATGAAAAACCGGTCTATCTAGTCTCACAATATGTATTAGGGACTTAAATAAAAAAAATTAAAAACTCTTAACATACTAGATACTAAAGTTTCTATAATAATATAATTCAATCATGATTCGAAAGACACGTGGCGCTATCATAAGAACGTTATTGCTGTTTTCTTCGGGAACAGTACTTTTTTTCGGGATAAAAGGTACCCTATGTCCGTGTCTGTACACCTAACAATATATATGCAAAACAGAAAGATCGCTTAAGTAGTTTAGGCGTGAAACGGTAACAAATAAACAAACAAACTTACTTTCGCATTTATAATATTAAGTTAGGATGAAAACGGAAAATCGTGGACACTTTTTTCCGTTTTAAAGATTACAATAAAACTTAACAATATAAAACTACTGTTTGTAATAATAATAACGTATAGTATAAGAGATAACTAAACAAACGATGAGGGCGCCACTGCGCGCTCGGTACCCTCTTAAGTTGGCGACACCCGTCACCCTTTCTCAGACACGTTGTAAGTATATTATACCTTGTAATTACCTAGTACTGTAAAGGTTTCGTTCAAGTGCCAGTCTATTTAGACCGGCAACCTAATTGCGTAATACAGTATCGATTGGAATCTGAATCATATTGAAGCAAATTGCTAATCCATTGCTTAATGTTCGAAAATTTTGTCTGCTCAACAACGTAAATATCGCAATGAATGTTGTTGAACTATCAAAATGAAACCGATTCCGATTGATAGTGTTACGCAATTAGGGTACTGGCTGGCAATATCTTTGACATTCGAACGGTAAATTTTGAACATAAAACAAGTTCTAGCTTTGGTTCGGAAGAAAAGTCAATTCAAGATACGATAGGGCTTAGAGAATGTGTGTATAATTTAAGGAAAGTCTAATTTTCGCTCAAATATAATTATCCCCTGGTAGTCATATAGTCCTCACAATACTTGCTATCTTTTAATAGTTTATCTCCCCCCTGTGAGGTTCGAGTCCTCACAATACTTGCTATCATTTATTAGTTTAGCTCCCCCCTGTGAGGTTCGAGTCCTCACAATACTTGCTATCATTTATTAGTTTAGCTCCCCCCTGTGAGGTTCGAGTCCTCACAATACTTGCTATCATTTATTAGTTTAGTCCCCCCTGTGAGGTTCGAGTCCTCACAATACTTGCTATCATTTATTAGTTTAGCTCCCCCCTGTGAGGTTCGAGTCCTCACAATACTTGCTATCATTTATTAGTTTAGCTCCCCCCTGTGAGGTTCGAGTCCTCACAATACTTGCTATCATTTATTAGTTTAGCTCCCCCCTGTGAGGTTCGAGTCCTCACAATACTTGCTATCATTTATTAGTTTAGTCCCCCCTGTGAGGTTCGAGTCCTCACAATACTTGCTATCATTTATTAGTTTAGCTCCCCCCTGTGAGGTTCGAGTCCTCACAATACTTGTTATCATTTATTAGTTTAGCTCCCCCCTGTGAGGTTCGAGTCCTCACAATACTTGCTATCATTTATTAGTTTAGTCCCCCCTGTGACGTTCGAGTCCTCACAATACTTGCTATCATTTATTAGTTTAGCTCCCCCCTGTGAGGTTCGAGTCCTCACAATACTTGCTATCATTTATTAGTTTAGCTCCCCCCTGTGAGGTTCGAGTCCTCACAATACTTGCTATCATTTATTAGTTTAGTCCCCCCTGTGAGGTTCGAGTCCTCACAATACTTGCTATCATTTATTAGTTTAGCTCCCCCCTGTGAGGTTCGAGTCCTCACAATACTTGCTATCATTTATTAGTTTAGCTCCCCCCTGTGAGGTTCGAGTCCTCACAATACTTGCTATCATTTATTAGTTTAGCTCCCCCCTGTGAGGTTCGAGTCCTCACAATACTTGCTATCATTTATTAGTTTAGTCCCCCCTGTGAGGTTCGAGTCCTCACAATACTTGCTATCATTTATTAGTTTAGCTCCCCCCTGTGAGGTTCGAGTCCTCACAATACTTGCTATCATTTATTAGTTTAGCTCCCCCCTGTGAGGTTCGAGTCCTCACAATACTTGCTATCATTTATTAGTTTAGCTCCCCCCTGTGAGGTTCGAGTCCTCACAATACTTGCTATCATTTATTAGTTTAGCTCCCCCCTGTGAGGTTCGAGTCCTCACAATACTTGCTATCATTTATTAGTTTAGCTCCCCCCTGTGAGGTTCGAGTCCTCACAATACTTGCTATCATTTATTAGTTTAGCTCCCCCCTGTGAGGTTCGAGTCCTCACAATACTTGCTATCATTTATTAGTTTAGCTCCCCCCTGTGAGGTTCGAGTCCTCACAATACTTGCTATCATTTATTAGTTTAGCTCCCCCCTGTGAGGTTCGAGTCCTCACAATACTTGCTATCATTTATTAGTTTAGCTCCCCCCTGTGAGGTTCGAGTCCTCACAATACTTGCTATCATTTATTAGTTTAGCTCCCCCCTGTGAGGTTCGAGTCCTCACAATACTTGCTATCATTTATTAGTTTAGCTCCCCCCTGTGAGGTTCGAGTCCTCACAATACTTGCTATCATTTATTAGTTTAGCTCCCCCCTGTGAGGTTCGAGTCCTCACAATACTTGCTATCATTTATTAGTTTAGCTCCCCCCTGTGAGGTTCGAGTCCTCACAATACTTGCTATCATTTATTAGTTTAGCTCCCCCCTGTGAGGTTCGAGTCCTCACAATACTTGCTATCATTTATTAGTTTAGCTCCCCCCTGTGAGGTTCGAGTCCTCACAATACTTGCTATCATTTATTCGTTTAGCTCCCCCCTGTGAGGTTCGAGTCCTCACAATACTTGCTATCATTTATTAGTTTAGCTCCCCCCTGTGAGGTTCGAGTCCTCACAATACTTGCTATCATTTATTAGTTTAGCTCCCCCCTGTGAGGTTCGAGTCCTCACAATACTTGCTATCATTTATTCGTTTAGCTCCCCCCTGTGAGGTTCGAGTCCTCACAATACTTGCTATCATTTATTAGTTTAGCTCCCCCCTGTGAGGTTCGAGTCCTCACAATACTTGCTATCATTTATTAGTTTAGCTCCCCCCTGTGAGGTTCGAGTCCTCACAATACTTGCTATCATTTATTAGTTTAGCTCCCCCCTGTGAGGTTCGAGTCCTCACAATACTTGCTATCATTTATTAGTTTAGCTCCCCCCTGTGAGGTTCGAGTCCTCACAATACTTGCTATCATTTATTAGTTTAGCTCCCCCCTGTGAGGTTCAAGTCCTCACAATACTTGCTATCATTTATTAGTTTAGCTCCCCCCTGTGAGGTTCGAGTCCTCACAATACTTGCTATCATTTATTAGTTTAGCTCCCCCCTGTGAGGTTCGAGTCCTCTCAATACTTGCACATCTTACTGCGGTCACCAATCAACTTGCCAAGTACAAGTACATCGCGTAAGCTAAAGGACGTCCCATCAATATCAGAGATAAACTATTAGCAATGCGGAGCTTTCAAGCATTTTTGTGGCAACTTGCCAATACCACTCCATAATGCATATTAATACAGGCTGAGTTTGAAAACATGCGATTAAATTTAAAGTCTACCCATCAGTATGAATAACTTTAACTATGGGACCAACTTGGAACTCAAAAAAAATTCCACCTTATAAAAAATGGTCCAGTCGGATATGTAAAGGTGGAAAGGTCGATTTTTTGTTGCGAATTCTTAGTTGGTACCATAGTAAAAGTTGTTCATATTGATGGGTAGAACCCTCGCTTAAATTTTGTCGAATGTTTTTAAAGTCATTCTGAATAGACAAACAATATCTTGCCTTTTAAAACCAGAGACTGTTCCAAATTAAATAATTGTTGTTATTTCTCCGTACGATTGTTCTGACTAGACGGGATGACCTTCAGAATCGCTTACTCATCAATATTTAGAAAACTGCCTACATGTTATTGTTATTGTAGACGAGTACATCACTGACAATGATTTTATTTTCAAAATAGCTTCGTTGGAAAACATATTAATAAGGTAATGTTGAGATCAACTTTTTATGTGGCCTACTTAAAACTATTGATGTTGACATACGTCATTCATTACTTCACTTGGTAGGTACCGATTTACAAAAACTGGTCTACGAAATACCTATTATATTTGAAAAACAAATTAAAGCTCATTAAATCATCAGTCCTCAGTTAACTGCATAATAGTCCACTCCTATGCCACGGTCCCACGGCCCGCTTTCTCGCAGGCCAGACCGACACGACAGGCCATGGGAACAGTCGGCCTGCGGTGGCTAGTAGTCGCCCGTTCGATCGAATCTATGCGATGATCCGTGGAATGTTTGGCACGGGCCGCGACGGGCCTGGACGAGCCGTGGGAACGCACAAAAAGGTCGTAGTTCTCTGACACGACGCCGCTCCAACACCGCTCCCGCACAACACCGCCTTAGAGTGCTTGTCCACAGAAGCGGAGCGAGGCTGCGGAGCGGAGAAACGAAGAAATATTAACAGAGGACAGGCAGCCTAAACGGAGATGACTGCTCGCTGTCCATGCGCCGACAGCTAGCAGGCAACCAGCTGTCCACGCGCCGACCGCTTTCGCTTTTCGCGACAGACACGATTTGAGATCAGTCTCCACTCCATTGAAATAACACGTATTTTTTCACCACAAGCTAGCAACGCGCTTCAAGCAAGCAGGCTGCGTGCGTACACTGCGCGGGTGGCCCGCTTGAAGCGCGTGGTAAGCATGCGGTTAAGATCTGTGGCATGCGGTAAGCGAGACGTCAACTATCGAGTGGTACAATGGCGGTAAGCTCGCTGTCTGCTAATTTGTGTTGTCAATGTGTCTAAATTTATGTCTACAGAGGACGCCCTGAAGCTCACATTTCAATGAACATTATTTTGCCGTGTGGGAGCGGTGTCGTATAAGTCGGCTACGACCTTAAGAGTGCACTGTACAGCTGCTTAATTGATCAATAACCTTGACTTGTTCTTGATAATTAAATTGATGTTTACGTCATGCATGCAGTTGCTTATCAAACTGTTTACTTCATAAGTATAACAGATAAGATACGACATATTCCAGATAGTATGGAATTCATCAGCATTCATGGTGTCCGATAGTTGAATCGGTTAGGGAAGATGAAATTCAAACGATATCTATCATCTTCACCATTCATCATCTGCCTAGCTATTTCCCAACTAGGTACATATTATGTTCGGGTCGGCCGGATGCTGATACTCAATAGAATACCAGTATTTTAAAAGGTGCGAAATAGGCGACTGCCTATTTGACCTCGACAACTAGGGTTGCCAACTCTTATCCATAGATATACGGGACATGGCAAAAAAGCGGGACCTGCCTACAAATATACAGAAACGAGAGAAAAACAATTGTTATATTTCTTTACCGGTGCGTTTGCTCCAGAAGGAGAGCAATGTTTTTACCAGGTTTATTTAAAAAAGAAATGAGTTTGATGAGTGACAACTTTTCAAAACACAGAGAGATCCTTGTAAATGTATTTTCCAAAGCAAATATTCGCATTATTGCCAAATTATTGTCTTCCGAGAAACCAAAGTGATCGTCCAGGTATTTCAATTAATTTTTTGTACCATGTAACCAATATAATTTTAAAAGACTTGTTCTTGCACAAATAAATCCTAAGAATTTGTCGTTCATTCTTAGCTCTATTTTTAGCCGTAAATCGGCTAGGACGTTGTAAGTTTCACGAGGTAAAGCATTAACTTTTTCCAAAAACATGATGGCGTTCTGAATTTTTTTTCTGGGTAATCCAGAAATCCACGAAACTCGTCACTTGCCCGACACATTTGAATAAGATTTCTGTCAAACCTGAGCCAGGTTTACCATAAAGCGGGACAATTAGCGTCCCACAGATATTGTATCGCGGGACGCATTATTTGAGCCGTGAAATCGGGACGTCCCGCCTCACGGGGGACGGTTGGCAACCCTATCGACAACCCAATTAGGTACTGGATAACACGATACCTACCCCTATGTATGATTGGTTGGTAGGCTTTCGACTACCTACCCGTAATGACTGTCAAAGACCTACGAATTACAGCCGAGATCAATAGGGATGATGACTAAACATTTTTTTTTTGTCCGTCATATTTCATTAAAATACGTACCTATATTTGACAGGTCTTTTTTCTTTTTCTACGTAATCAAAAGATTACGGCGATACATTGATTTAAAATGTGGCATGACGTCACGCCTTGGTAGATTTTATACGTAGAAGTGACGTAGCGAGCCCCCACTCCCGAATTTTAATGCGTGTTATCTAAGTATTTTTTTATTATTAAGATAAATCAAAATATACGTGTCTAATATTTTTTATTATCTGACTGACGGACTAACTGACGGACTTTTTTAGGGTTCCGTACCTCAAAAGGACAAAACGGAACCCTTATAAATAAAATTAAAAAAATAATAAAAATCGTTTATTTTCAGGCGCCGACGGCCCATAGCGTGTTAGTAATTAGCACAATCTTAAAAATCTTAAAAACTATGTTAGTATAAACATTTAGGCAACCATGAACACAAAAATAAAATAAAAACACAAATACACAATAAAAAATACAGCCAAGATTAGAGGAAGATTTATCATTTTTATTAGATTATAACATCACTCATGTGTCTGTCTGTCTGTCCGTCTGTCACAGCCAATTTGCTCCGAATCTAATAGACCGAGTAAGTTGAAATTTGGTACACATATGTATTTCTGTGACCCAAACACGGACGTGTAATGTAAATGAATGAATTTTGAATATGGGGGGGGGGGTCAATTATGGGGGGCAAATAAGAAAAAAAAATTGCAAACTGTACCGTGCGATATATCAAATGAAAGGGCTTACTGTGACTTATCGTTTAACATGGATATTTGTAATTGGAATGTATGGGAGAACATGTTTATCAACTACAATGTTAAATTTGTTCTTGGAATGAATTCATTCCAACTACGGAACCCTTCATTTTGCGTGGTCCGACACCATCCCTATTATTGGCACGGACCGACCTCGGCAATGAACATCCACCGTGCGGCTGTTTTTATATAGCCACGAGCCACGAGCCCCTAAAACAATGTCCATGACTATCTAATATCATTCAAGCTCTGAAATCTTCCCAATTTATAAATTTTCAGGAAAATGAATGATCGAATGTTAAATAATACCTACTTACTACTAATAGGATTATCACAAATCCTGGAACTAAGGACGAGGGATCAGGGATGTAATGGTTATTTGGTAATTTATACCGGCTATGTCCCGTCACAGTAAAATCAGATTCTTAGCTAAGGTCTACTACGCAAGGAGTTTCTGCAGGTACCTAGCTCCTGTTTTGTATGATAACAATACGTACCAACTGCTCTTAGCGAGCAACCATACATCTTCCACATTCTAAAGCGATCCTATATTCCATATAGCATATTGGGCTGCCAAACCGGAGCACCGACTTCTTAAAAACATTTGTGGGGTGGTTGCTATCGAAGAGAAAAAATAGATATTGTGTAGGTATTTTCAAATGTCATGCGCGCCGTAGGTACGAGTTGATAATGATACCACTGATAATAAGGGCAGGATGCTACTATTTTCAAAATAGTCTGAAAAAGCGAGTGAAGCGAGCTTGAGAAAATTTTAGCACCCTACCCCAGATAGCTCAGATTTTCTTATTGGCCATTCATGCAAAAAGTATAAAAAATAAGAGAACCTAGGCTACTAGAGAGAGTAGGCGATAGTGCTGCCACATACTCACGTCCGTCACACGTTCCTCCTTTTACAATGATACATTAATATCAATAGGTACCTAGGTATATATGTAGTTCGTTCGTGTAGGTACTAAGATGTCTTCCTCGCCACGCCCGGCCACCTTCGGTCGTCGCTTTCCGGCAGCTCGCGTGTTGTGTGAACTGTGGAGCTAGTGATGGATGTGGGTTGACAGGAAGACAGCTACGGAGCGATATCCTTGCAGATGTGGAGATAAGGCAGCTGTAACTACAACAATAATTTCAATAAAATATTGTACAACAGAAAACAATGTAGGTAATAGTATCACGCACGACTTTTTTCGATTGGTAATACCTGCACAGAATGGCGGGGATATCGACGCACAACTTGTTACCCTGGCCTCAGTACATGATGCTGGACCCCCCGGCAGTGAAATGTTTCGTCCAGTGTGTTGTGTCGAGTCCAGTGCAGATACCTGGCTCTATTATAGCTAACGTCGGTATTCTCCGAAAGGATAGGCAGCCACAGTCGTATCGGATGTAGCCAGTTGTGTAAGTTCTGTTTATTATGTACCTATAATAGGAGGTCGGTCTGTTGTAGACATACATCCAGACGCTGGGCTGCTACTGAGAAAAGTCCGGTAGAAAATCCGACCGGGGATTGAACTCAGGAAAGCCAGGACCCCACCATAGATATAAGAAAGAAGGATCCCACGCTCAATTGTCGCGCTTGCGCTCAGTATGAGGCAACAACAGAAGAACAATTATTATTTAACTATTTCCATCTACCTAGCCTCTTCCCAACTATGTTGGGGCCGACCCGAAACCGGAAGCCGATCCAGTTTAACAGAATGCAGCTCAATACCAGTATTTTACAAGGAGTGACTACCTATCTAACCTCCACAAACCAGGTTGCTGGGTAACACGATACCTACCCACGATTGGTAAGTCTGATTGTCATACTTTTGGGCTTCTGACTCTCCGACTTAACGACCGCGACTGTCAAAGATCTACGAATGACAACCGAGGCCCGAAGCACGGAGGGGTCTCGATATGTAATGGATGGTCACCCATTCACGAGCCGACCGCGGGAAGAGTGGTATCAAAGGGAAAACATCTCAAAACCTTGGTCAAATTCTAGTACAATATTTACAACAAAACTATTAACTAGGTACTTATGACAAACAAACATTCCAGTTTTTACTGTAAAAAGAAATTAATTCAAAATAATGAAATAACTGTAATTTCTGAAATCGCTACCTAGCAAAAAACTAAAATAGCTACATAACTCAAAACACCGACTTCCGAAATTAAAGTAATTTCATAATTTTAAGTTAATTTGTGGAAGTAATTGACTTAGTCACTTTCTTAGTCCCGCCGTTTTTAACTATTTTAATACGTAAAGTAAACGAAGCTCACGGATTATGTCAGGATCGTAGTTCGGAGGGGTTCTGTAGTTTCTGCTTAACCCCATGGGAACACAGACTACACAGAAATACATGGGGAAAAGAGGTGGGGTTATCTATAAATACCAGTCAATACTGAAACTCTTGAAACTACGCACGAAGTGGGTGTTGAAATGTTGACTTCAGCAATCAGCTTCACCCTTCACAATACTTTAGGCACCTATTAGGTAGGTATTATAAACACATCGGGTTCGCAGTCACAAAAAGGTTATTTAAACAGTAGGCAGATAGCTAACATTAATCAAAGAATCGTCAAATAAAAAACCGCTAACATTTTTCTAACACGCGATTATCTATAAATCTATAGAAATATGGGTTGGTATATCATGAAAAAGGGGCTGGTTGCGTGATTTTGTTGTTTCAATTGAAGAAATTAGAAGATAGGCTTTTGTTTGCGAACGGATTGTGAGAACAAGCCTTGTGCCCGAAACGATTTCCTCTGTTTTCATCCCCTAATATAGGTTTTTTTTTTTAGAGGGGAGAACTTTAAATTGAAATAAAACACAGAAAAATGTTTTTAATATCCATGAAATTGGCTTTATTTGGTAGATAATTTTATGGCATTAATGTGTGAACACGATTCCGCGCATGTGGCTGCCGCGGCTGACACCAACTCCTAGTTTACTGAAAACTTAACTTTTTTACTGTCTTAATTGGACCTAGGTACGAGGAAAGCAGCCATATGGCATTTTTTCCAAAAATGAGTTATAAACACAGTCATATTTATTTCGACATACAAGATTTTTTTTTGCAAAAACAGTCATGTCGATATCTGTCTCTACGTAATTTATCACGGAGATATGAGCCGTCAAATGTAGCCATGATGCAATCATCGGCAGAAAAATGCTTATAATAAATATATTTGTACTTTTCCCGACATGGCTGCCTTCTGCATAGGTAACACAGTCCAATTTACTAAAGAAAAAATTTGACAAACGACTAATTTCACAAAATCTGGCCACCTCGTCCGTTCGAATTGAAACCATTAATACTTTATTTTCTCTGGGGATATGTAAAGTAGCAGGTCTACTCCGGTAAACGAGTAACAATTGAGCACTTGGATGCCAACATTCGATGCACTAATACAGCCTGATTTACTGCGAAGAGTGTGTGAAAATTTGACCTCCAGATTACGCCACGTACGCGTCAGCCACGGTGGCCACATGCTCGAAATCTATTCAAACATTAATGCCATAAAATTATCTGTCAAATAAACCCGACTTCATGGACATTAAAAACATTTTCTGTGTTTTAATTTATAGTTCTCCTCTGTAAAAAAAAAAAAACACCCGATATTTAACCCGGTTAGGCGATGAATTTTCATAAATCACCTTCATTATAATAAGGAACTCTTGCGCATAATTTCCTGCTTCTAGACCCATCAGTTTACGCTGTGTGTCAGTGAATTTAAGATTTTGATATTTTTGCTGCTACTTTTCTACTTTTCTCTACTAAAAAAACCTGGAGCTTGGAAAACAATACAATTATTCAGGGTAAATAACTACCTACACACAGCAAAAGAGTGGAACTCTCTACCTGTGAGTTTCCAAACGCATACAACCCTAATCCCTTCAAAATGAGAGTAAGCAGGCTTCTTCTGAGTAAACTCACTTCATCGTCGATTTTTTCTCTGTCGCCTCCGACCTAGAGTAGAGTCAAGAGCATACCCATCACAAATTAAAAAAAAAAGCGTCTGGATAAGTAATCCAACAACGGATTAAGAACACGTGTGTTCAAAAGGCTGTCAATCATAAACTTGGCTTACCTAATACAACGACAACATCCAAGTGGTAAGGTCAAGGTAAATATAGAAGCAGGCGATGAGATGATTTTCGAGATGACTCAATTGTTTTGACAAATAAATCTAAATCATGTCTCCTGGTTACAATAGAGGTACCACGCCGATCATAATGGCTTGGTTGCGTGCACCAATTGGAACAAATCATCACAATCCGTCAAGCGACCTCTACCGGGTCTATTCGTAATTGTATAATAGATCTATTTTCGTGAGTGTGTCACTGTGTGTTCAATCGAGGTCATGTCACTGCAATCAAAGTTCGCCATTACATGGGACTTCAACATAACTGGCGAAATGTAAGAGAATTACTCACTGGTCATCATGTTCGAAGGACATTGGCTGTGTCCGATCATTCTATCTAAATCCTAATCGTATTGGCAAACAACTTATGCGATAGCGATAGAATGTCGTGAGATTTGACTAGGCAAACCCCCCTCCCCCTAATCTCACGTGAGATTTTTCAAAATGAGTATTTTTATTGTAAATATTAGGTTGGGGAAAAAGTCTTTTCGCATTATAGTATGTATGAACTTGTAATAAAATCTCTTTGGCTATACCTACTATTTGTATCTGGCTGGTTTTGGTATTTTAAAATTTTACTACCAAAAGGGTAAAAATGCAATGCTAGCCGTGAAAAAAATTTGCGATGTTTATGGACCTAGTGTAGTGTCTGTGAGAGTAGCACAAATTTGGTTTATGCGTTTTCAATCCGGAAATTTTGATGTCAAAGATGCACGTCGCTCTGGTCGCCCTATTACGGATAAAATGGATGCCATTTTTGAAAAAGTGGAGCAAGATCGGCATATCAGTAGTTACGACGTAGCTGAAGAACTGGAAATTGACCACAAAACAGTTTTGGCGCATTTGAAAAAAACTAGGTACACAAAAAAGCTCGACATTTGGGTACTTCACTGAAAGAAACCTAATGAACCGTGTACTCATTTGTGATTCTTTATTACGACGTATTAGACTGTGGCGAAACCCGGGTTAACTCGCAACAAGGTGATGCTGTGTGTGTGGTGGGATTGGAAGGGCATTATTCATTATGAGCTGTTACCACCAGGCAGGACCATCGATTCCGAACTCTACTGCAAACAACTGATGAGATTAAAGCAAGAAGTTGAGAGAAAGCGGCCGGAATTAATCAACAGAAGGGGTGTGGTTTTTCATCATGATAACGCTAGACCTCACACATCTTTAGCCACTCAGCAAAAATTAAGAGAGTTTGGCTGGGAGGTGTTAATGCATCCGCCGTATAGTCCTGACCTTGCACCTTCAGATTTCCACCTGTTTCGGTCTCTTCAGAATTCTTTAGGCAGTGTCAGGTTAACATCACGAGAGGACTGCCAAAACCACTTGTCGCGGTATTTTGACCAGAAGTCCCAAAATTTCTATAGCAATGGGATCATGTCCCTACCTACAAGATGGCAAAAAGTTATCGAACAAAATGGTACCTACATACTTTAGTTAAATGTAAATAAACTATATTAAAAAATGTTTTGAATTTTCTTAAAAAATGCGAAGAAACTTTTTCCCCAACCTATTATATAATGTGTAAATATCTATTCTGAGGAAATAAACAAATTGTGTTGCTCTGCAAAGAAAGAAACGACAATTATGTCCTTTCCTCTCAATCTGCCTAACCTTTTCCCAACTATGTTGGGGTCGGCTTCCAGTCTAACCGGATGCAGCTGAATACCAGTATTTCACATGGAGCGACTGCCTATCTGACCTCCACAACCCAGGTACTGGGTAATACGATACCCCTTGGTGAGACTGGTTGTCAGACTTTCGGGCTTCTGACGACCCGTAACGACTGTCAAAGATCCACGAATGACAGCCGGGACCAACGGCTTAACGTGCTTTCCGAGGCACGGAGGAATCTCGGTATGAAAAGATGGTCACCCATCCACAGACCAACCCCGGCAAGCGTAGCTTAACCTGATGGTTCGACCCGTGCGGCTGTTATTACTTAGCCACGAGCTCCTATGTCCTTTCCTCTATCTTGTATTTTAAATATTATTAATGTCGCACGCCACGTTTTTCCAACCGTAAAATCAGACTGTCATTATAATGCTGTCACTGTCACAGCACAGATCTATCAACAGCGGAGCGCGGCAAATTCAAACTACCATAAATAAAAATCAAAAGAAATAGTAAGTATTTCTTTACATATATTTTATAGCTACAGATATACTGTTAACGTGAGGATGTCGGTGACGCCAACTCGTAAGATTTTCAGCAAAATCGCTTAACATGCCCAAAAAGTTTTCACTTCAATAAAACAACAAAAATTCCTTAATAAAATATATTAAGAAGACAGTTGTGCCTACGCGTCGGCGATGGTGACCTCGACCTCTACGCCCGGCTCGATGTTGATGGAGGTGATCTGCTTCACGATCTCAGAGGGAGAGTGCAGGTCGATAACACGCTTGTGGATTCTCATCTGGAATCTGTCCCAAGTCTTGGAACCTTCACCACAAGGAGTCTTGCGGGTGGTGATGCGGAGGATCTTGGTTGGCATGCGGACGGGGCCCTGGAAGAATGGAGATGGTTGGTTAGTTGGTTTATGTAAAAATCTGGAGATGATTAAAAAACTAGATGATATCAGACAGAAATAATACTAAAGGCTGCTTTGCAATAAGGAACAATTATGCTTTCATCTATCTTTACTGACAATTCATAGGTCATTGTCATAATTAAATACTTGTATAACCTATTGGCAGTTTGACAAAACACAATATGGTCTGGTAAAAATTAATCATAGTTAAAAATTAATGACCATAGCAGATAGTCATGCTGTAAGTCCAAAAATAACAAGTTTAAAGTGAAAAATGAAGCTTTACAAAAAGAACACCAGCATAATATTGTAATGAAATAAAAGTGTAACTCTCTAATGAACAATATGTAGTGTGAAGACTAGCATAAAGCACTTTTGAGAGTGTTGCTCTGGCGCCATTTTGGTGAACACAGCTGTATGGAACATGCTGTGTCTTCATCTAGCGCGGTCTATGTGGACAACATTACTGTACAGTGGATGACTTTATAGAATAGCAATGTAATGGTACTGCAGATAGAATCTGAATACAATTTAAAAAATTCACAGACAATTTATAAAGATAAAAGTGACTAAAAAGCGAAACTATTGTTATAAGAAATGGAGAAAAGTTGTCATTCAAGTGCATTTCTTTTTCCATTCCATACTAGACTGAATCTTAGTATACAGGATATGTAATCTAGGTACATTCAATAACATAACTTAAGTATACATCACATTCAATCATAACTTAAACCCACCTTAACACGGAGCTTCTGTTTCTTGGCTCCATTGATGAGGTCCGCACACACCTTCTCCAGAGAGCGCACGTTCCGAGAGGTCAGGGTGATCCTGATGCGGTGGATGGGCGAGATCTCAGCCTGGGGCTTCTCGATGTCCTTGCCTGACACGACTGCGGCTGCCTGGAACATTTACAATAGAAATTAAGTTGGTGGATACAATTTGAAATGCTATGTTTGTGGAATTATCGTTTAATCTTTGCCATGGTGAGAATGTCGTGATTTAAACAAGGAACGATCATTAGAGCATTTTATAACAATATTTTGAGACATAAAAGGCGCAGTTTCGTACCCAAACTGAAGATACTCGATAAGGTCATGTTGGGCGATAGCATAATGTGATAATTGCACCAGTATTAGAAATAAAGGCTGTGAATAACTTGTAAAAGATAAAAACGAGCGGAAGTTTGTGTTGACACGTGCATACATAACCTCAAAATCTGAGGTCCTATTTAGATCTTGGAGTTTCTCCGAATAACTTCATTTTACGTACAAGTTATCATATCTTGTCATTAAAGCGATTATAACTTACCATTTTGATGCGATATTCCGGCCGAGATAAACAATTTTAAGACAAAATTGCACAGCGCTGAACCGGAGTACAGCTTCACTTCACTTGATGAGAGAAAGAGAAAGTAAATAAAATGTCGCCTAATGACTTATGTCAACGCGTTTCGTTTTCGTTTCGTGTGACAAAATAAACCATACTATTTTAATCACAATTTTAATCAGTAAAGATTTTATCTGATCATTAAGAATTTATTGAATGTTTTTTTTTTTTTAGCTTTTTGTGAAAGTTAATAGATTGACTAAACAATAATTTACTCGAAAAATTTAATCATATACTTTGCAAACATCTAATAAAACGCAAACGAAATCATTTGTCTATAGTTTTAATCCGGAGTGCTAACATTCAAACTTTATTATTTTCCCATTATATATGGTGATTGGTAATTAGTGACCGCTACTTAAACACATGATTGTACTCATGATAACAACTTTTAGTATGGGATCACACCTGAAATCGCGAAAAAAAATCAGCTGCTCCCTACATTTTGACGAGTTATGCAAACATGAATGTATGGGACAACTGATTTTTTTTCGCGAATTCAGGTTTAAAGAAAAGAAAAAAAAGAAAGAAAATACGTTTATTTGCGATAAACATGGCGCAAAGAAATAAAATAACAAAATAAAACAATTAAAGAACAAGTTTGGGGAAAATATGCGTCACATTCACGCCCGTCGCTCAGCATAATGCCGCGACCCCATACGAGACAGAGCCTCAGCGCTGGTTTTCAGCGACAGCCGGCGTTGACGTAAAGACGTCGACCGGTGCTCCCATAATAAAATTTGTTTATTATCATGAGTACTATCATGTGTTTAAGTATCAGTCACCTTATATAGGCACATTTCAGAATTATTATTATAGCCTCGTTGGTCTAGCTAGTGTGTCTAGGATATCTGGGTTTGATTCCCGGGTCGGGCACTGTTATTGGATTTTTCCATCTAGAATTTCAGTAGCAGCCCGGAGTGTGGATTTGTGCTAATAACTTGTCTATAATGTTCCCACTACTGGGACATAGGCCTCCTCTCTGCGAGAGGCAGTGAACCGTTATTTCCCAAATCCCCACGCGGGCCCAGTGCGGGTTGGTAGATGTCACATGTCTTCAAATTTTTGGTTCTAGGACATGCCGGTTTTTTCCTCACGATGTTTTCCTTCACGTATTTGAGGTGTGATTTGGGTTTTCTGCCTGGTAGATGGTAATAGACTCACCCCCTCCTCATGGAACTTTAACATAACTGGCGAAATGTGGTTGTACTATAAGTTCACCTCTGCCTAACCTTTCGGGGAAACAAGGCGTGATGTTATTAATTTATTATACAGAGAATAACGACGACTTATCTATGTACTCGTATATCTTAATAATATACTGTAGTTATACAAAAATGTAGTTTTAGACTCGGTATGGATGGGATAATGTTAAAAGGAAAGCGTAACGTGGTTCTGGACTAATTATTTAGAACAAACCGTTTTCAGTAAATAATTAGGTTTATTCGTAAAACATACAAACAGTCAAACATCGTCCGATGTTGATTAACTTAACATTAAAATTAGAATACCTAGTAATAAATGGAGTAAATCATTCGTTATGATCTATTTTAGCACATGTACTTAAGCATAACGGTAATACACCAGGTTTACACGTTGTTGAGCATTATATTCTTCACTTGTTTGTCGAATTTCCTGTAAAATAAAAATAATGCAATAAGTAACGATATTTGAAGTTATTTGCACTTAGATAAAATTGAGAGATTATTTAGCTATTTTAGGGGCATAATCCAAACAAATTATGCAAAAATCCTTACTGCGAAGTGATTTGGTCTCCAGGCAAATGAAATGGGTTACAGATGGCGTCAGCGTAGAGCGCGTGCAGCCGACGGAGCGCCGTCCTCACTTCAGCGTCGCGGATGTTGGAGCCGCTTGGAGATGTCGAAGACGTTACAAGGACCAGCTTGATGCGAGTGTTCGTCACATACCCGTAACTAGAAAGAGATTCGATACAATAATGAAGGCTGAGAGGTTAAGCATACTAATAAATTAAGTTTACTAGCATTGAATCGTTTACGTATATTCGTACACACGAAAAATGGGGAATGTAAAGTTATCCTGAGTTGTGTTACAATTTACATTTTATGAGTATCAGTCGAATACAGCAGTCCAAGATACAGATCCCTCAGATCGGTCCGCGCGGCGTTAGAGTTAGTACCGGAGTTGTTGGTATTAGTACTCGCGAGTCTCTCCTCCAACGCGTCTAACGCCGTATGCACGAGCCACTGGCGGGACAACTCGTTGTCCGTGCTCGTGTCATTGCCGATACCACCGATGTATAATGGAGAGTTCTGAAAACATCGAAAAAATTTTATGAAAAGAGATTAAATTGGCTTTCATGAATTTCTGATTAAATTTAAATTACATATATATTCAGTAATTCAGTTTCACATGTTAATGCTACAAAATAACTTGTTCATGTGCACGCATTGCAATATTGCATTCCGAAAGTATCTGGGGGCCGCACGGTAGTGCCCCCGCCAAGTCGAGCTTATACATTTTATATGGGTAATTTAATTTTTCACTTTGGCAAGTATGCATTTGTGTACATTTTGTCTATGCCTATGCCCTAAATAAAAATAAATTCAACAAAATCGCAGATTTTCGAGTTTCCCAAACAAATCAAATAACTTATAATAGGGCTGTGGATTAGGGTGCAGTTTAATTTCAAACGACGTCATCATGAACAATCAATGACGAAGTGACGTGAGTGAGTGCGAAAATACATTGAATTTCGGTTCACTCCCATTATTTTGGTAACATGGTGCAACTGTTATTCTATGGTGTAATGTTATGCCCCGAGTCTATCATTAACGAGTAAGGTGTATCGAAGTTTAGATAAAAGATAGTGCATTGAAACTTACATCTTTGCCGATAACTGCTACACAGACTGCCATTGTTGACAAAAATTCGACGGAAGTGTTCTCGACACTTCTCGCGATCGAATCACCAATTCACCAACATTGACGTTTCGTTCACCCAATTTAGCGGGAACATTCAAAACTATAGTGCGCATTTTCGCAAAGTAAAATTATTTATTAATGAACTTTCAGTGTAATATCATCGAAAATGGCTATAAATGACGGTTTAGCGTACGAAGTGAACGAAAAAGGCGAGAGTGTTATGGTGAAGTCAATAAATTCTGAACATCAAGCGTTCCTTCGCTTCACAAATGGGACATCTCGTCCTGTGGATGTTTGGTGGAGAGATTTCGATGGAAGACGACGATTTTACGAGCGTATGGAGCCAGGTGCTTTTTACGATATCAATTCATATCTGACTCATCCATGGGAGTTTACTGATGCTTCAACTGGTGAGAGTTATGTGATTAATAACAAGTACGTATTTCGAGCTCCCGATCATGTGGGTGATAGGATGTATAGAACGAATTGGAATATCACTGTGGCTGTGCGTTCCCTAAGAGAGACTACAATGTTGAAGCTGGCTTCATTGCTGCCGAACGCAGAGGCGGCTTCTGAGCTTGACCTGCCAGTGGTACTAAGCCGGGAGCTGAAACAGTTGGTTACTAGCCTCCATATCCCGCCGCTGACTCATGAGATAGAGGAAGAAGACCGTGGGGACTCCGACTGATGTTGGCTGTACATGCCAGTGGTTGCAGTCGTTCTCATACTGGCAGCTATCGTTTACTTCTGGTGCGTAACAATTACGACCAAGCAAAAACTTGCTTTAATTATCCTTTTCTTCAGTGTATATCATCTGGTGTATGCGTTACAAAATCCTGAGTCGAACCTCATTGACAATATTAATCAGCAATCGATTATAAGAAAGTTGTTTTAAGTGGTGATACTCCTAGTCTGATTTGTTTCTCTAAGAGACGGACTGCACAGCGGTGCTAATGATGGAAAAAAGTATGAGTGTAGTGAGAAAAAGACGTTATTCTATTACCTTTAAGGTTTCAATTAATTAATTGTAAGTATAATATAATTTATTAGCATTTAACTGTATTATTGCTTAATTTGAGCATGAATTATGTTGTTATGTTATTGAAAATTTATGTTTTTTAGGGTTCCGTAATAAAAAAAGAGAAAACCGATCCTTTATAGGATCACTTGTGTGTCTGTCTGTCTGTCACAGCCAGTTTGCTCCGAATTTAACGGACTAATTAAGGGCCCCTTTTTCGAAATTTACGTTTCTAGATCGAGTTGTTTTCAGAGAAATCATCATATTTAAATCCGTAAAAAAATATATAGTACAGATACATCTTTGATCTAGTGACTTTTTTGGTTAAAAACACATTATTTAACATTTCGCTTGATAAAAAAAAAATCTGAAGTAAAGTCGATTTTGAAAGTATTTTAAGTTTTATGAGACTTGGGAGAACGCAACTTTTATGAAAATTTAACATTTCATTTACTAATCGGGTTTGACAGGGATATTTTTGGATAAATTTAAAATACGGCACTTTTTTTTTTTAAATTAAATAAATACGTGAAAAACGGCTCGCGCGCACCGCGCCAGTGTCCTGCCGGACGTCATCGAGGGAGGACTTATGCAATTTTTGCTCGCGACCACATTATCGTCGCCGCAAGAAAAAAAGTGTATCTGTAATGATTAATCTACACAGACTAGCCAAGTCAGTATGACTGAAATTCTACATAGTCATACTGACTTTAATGGAAACATTCACCTTTACAAGGTGCATTCAAGGAGGTGTAGGTACCTATTAAAATTTGTGTTTTGTTTTTATTATTACATTTTATTATATAATATTTTAGAGGAGACTCGCGCCCAGGATTGAGGAATATATCGGTCGATGAAAATGAACCTGCATCTAGCACACGACCACTTTTTATTGAATTTAAATTTTTATGCTAGTGCTAGTATATTTTATTTTTTAACCGACTCCAAAAAGGTGGAGGTTCTCAATTCGTCTGTATTTTTTAACGACTTCAAAAAAAGGAGTTACTCGTATCAATTCGATACGTACGTATGTAATATTACTGGATCTGCGATCACATATGATGATCTATTAGGGCTTCCAAGCAAATATACAAAATTTTATAGATGTATGTTTGTATGTATGTACTACATGATTCTTTCTAAAGGTCTGATAAGTCTGGTAAGTGCTTATTGGTCCTAAGTAATGGAAATAGAATGGCCTAGCTTTCAAAATTTATCTAATTGAGCACGGGTGCTACTACATGATACTTTCTGAAGGTCTGATGATGACCAGGTAAGTGCTTATTGGTCCTCAGTAATGGAAATAGTTAGGATAACCTAGCTTTCAACATTTGTCTAATTGAGTACGGATGCTACTACTAGATACTTTCTGAAGGTCTGATGATGACCAGGTAAGTACTTATCGGTTCTCAGGAACGGAAATAGTTAGGATGACCGACCTTTCAACATTTATCTAATTGAGCACGGGTGCTACTACATGATACTTTCTGAAGGTCTGATGATGACCAGGTGAGTGCTTTTTGGTCCTCGGTAATGGAAATAGTTATGATGGCCTAGCTTTGAACATTTATCTAATTGAGCACGGGTGCTACTACAAGATACTTTCTAAAGGTTTGATGATGACCAGGTAAGTGCTTATTGGTCCTCAGTAATGGAAATAGTTAGGATGACCGAGCTTTCAACATTTATCTAATTGAGCACGGGTGCTACTACATGATACTTTCTGAAGGTCAGATGATGACCAGGTGAGTGCTTTTTGGTCCTCGGTAATGGAAATAGTTATGATGGCCTAGCTTTCAACATTTGTCTAATTGAGCACGGGTGCTACTACAAGATACTTTCTAAAGGTTTGATGATGACCAGGTAAGTGCTTATTGGTCCTCAGTAATGGAAATAGTTAGGATGACCTAGCTTTCAAAATTTATCTAATTGAGTACGGACGCTACTACATGATACTTTATGAAGGTCTGATGATGAACAGGTATTTAAGTGCTTATCGGTACTCAATAACGGAAATAGTTAGGATGACCCAGCTTTCAACGTTTATCTCATTGAGGACGGATGCTACTACATGATACTTTCTGAAGGTCTTATAATAACCAGGTAAGTGCTTATTGGTCCTCAGTAATGGAAATAGTTAGGATGGCCTAGCTTTCAACATTTGTCTGATTGAGCACGGGTGCTACTACAAGATATTTTCTAAAGGTCTGATGATGACCAGGTAAGTGCTTATTGGTCCTCAGTAATGGAAATAGTTAGGATGACCGAGCTTTCAACATTTATCTAATTGAGCACGGGTGCTACTACAAGATACTTTCTAAAGGTTTGATGATGACCAGGTAAGTGCTTATTGGTCCTCAGTAATGGAAATAGTTAGGATGACCTAGCTTTCAAAATTTATCTAATTGAGTACGGACGCTACTACATGATACTTTATGAAGGTCTGATGATGAACAGGTATTTAAGTGCTTATCGGTACTCAATAACGGAAATAGTTAGGATGACCCAGCTTTCAACGTTTATCTCATTGAGGACGGATGCTACTACATGATACTTTCTGAAGGTCTTATAATAACCAGGTAAGTGCTTATTGGTCCTCAGTAATGGAAATAGTTAGGATGGCCTAGCTTTCAACATTTGTCTGATTGAGCACGGGTGCTACTACAAGATATTTTCTAAAGGTCTGATGATGACCAGGTAAGTGCTTATTGGTCCTCAGTAATGGAAATAGTTAGGATAGCCTAGCTTTCAACATTTGTCTAATTGAACACGGGTGCTACTACATGATACTTTCTGAAGGTCTGATGATGACCAGGTAAGTACTTATCGGTTCTCAATAACGAAAGTAGTTAGGATGACCCAGCTTTCAACATTTATCTAATATCTACCTGGTCATCATCAGACCTTCAGAAAGTATCATGTAGTAGCACCCATGCTCAATTAGACACATTTTGAAAGCTAGGTCATCCAAACTATTTCCATTGCTGAGGACTAATAAGCACTTACCTGGTCATCTTCCATTATCTTGAATACTATGAAACTTACACTGTGCCCTAAGTTGGAGTAAATGTAAGCCAACAAAAAAAGAATGGTCACGATCCGATTAATAGTTTCGGAGATATGCGTGGACAAACATACATACATACAAACATACATCTATAAAATTTTGTATATTTGCTTGGAAGCCCTATTAGATCATCATATGTGAATATCTCGCAAATTCAATAATATTACATACATACGTATCGAATTGATAACTCCTTTTTTTGATGTCGTTAAAAATAACTTTAATTTCGGAAGTCGGTGGCATAACACGAAAATACAAAACCAAAGACACCGAGTTCCGAAATTAAAGTTATTTTTCACTTTGTAGTGTTTTGTTTGGAAGTCGGTTTTAATTTTGCTAAAAAAAAATATTATTTTATTATATTATAATAAATTATATTTGTTTTTCATTATAGTACTCACCAAATCTTCTAAAACCATTCTTTAAATTCTATAGAATGATCATCGCCTGCCAGTCATGCATTCATAACAATATAAGTGTATTAGTGTTTACAGTCAATAGTGCAGTGGACAGTACATCAAGCTATACGTTTTTGTTGCAAACTAGCTCTTATCACCAGCACGCCAATAATATTTGAATTACTGATTTATTTATACTGTGGCGTGCTCGCCCGCCGCCATAGGTCACCGGAGTTCATATCGCGACGGCTCCTGTGCAACGCGGACGCAAGCCGTCTTGGTGCGTAAAATGCCTAAACTTTCGGAATAAGGGGCCCTTAAGATGAAATTTGGTACACATATGTATTTGTGACCCAAACACGGACATGTAACGTAAATAAATAAATTTTGAATAAGGGGGATAAATAAGAAAATAAAAAAAATTTGCAAACTGAATTGTGTGAGACATAGGTATCAAATGACAGGGTTTACTGTGAGAGTCTCAAAAAAAAAAAACATTATAATGTTAAAATAAATCATTTAAAGTTATTTAAGAAAATATACGAAAATTGACCATTATCTCCGAAAGTACTGAACCTAACATTTTGAAAAAAATACAGAAAATAGTTAATAACCTATAAATTACAGCAAAAATTATAAGAATTCTATGGTGTTAAAACAACATGGTAAATCTCTCAATATTGTGTGTACAAACTTACATTGGCAGTTGGAATGTATGGGAGAACATGTTTTTCAACTACAATGTTAAGTTTGTTCTTGGGATTCATCCCAAGTACGGAACCCTTCATTGTGCGTAGTCCGACACGCACTTGGCCGGTTTTTTTACATTATACTTTATTTGCATCAATATTTTTTGTTCTGATTTTTAGTTTCGTGACTGGTCTTATTTTATGATTGTAATTAAACTAAGGACTGATTTTTCAATAGTCAGATAACGTTTAAGTACTTGAAGAATAAATATAGTATGACATATTTTCTATAGGTCTCGTGGCTAAGTAATAACAGCCGCAAGGGTCGATCCATCAGGTTAAGCTACGCTTGCCGGGGTTGGTCCGTAGATGGGTGACCATCTTTACATACCGAGACTTCTCCGTGCCTCGGAAAGCACGTTAAGCTGTTGGTCCCGACTGTCATTTGTGGATCTTTGTCAGTCGTTACGGGTCGTCAGAAGCCCGAAAGTCTGACAGCCAGTCTTACCAAGGGGTATCGTATTACCCAATAACTGGGTTGTGGAGGTCAGATAGGCAGTCGCTCCATATAAAATACTGATATTCAGCTGCATCCGGTTAGACTGGAAGCCGACCCCAACATAGTTGGGAAAAGGCTAGGCAGATTTGATTTTCTATAGGTACAAAAACTGTCAAACCACCATGTTTATTCCTTGTATAAAAGTTATCTGACAATTTAAAAAATTGCCTTATTACCTAACAATAGTTAGGATGTATTTATGAATATATTTGATCTTCTAAGTTTTATATACTTTGGTAAAAGATAAATTATTTAGAATTTTGTAAAATATGCTGGTTTTTTAAACCAAAACATTGGCCTAAAATGCCAAGTTATATTTTTATTGAATGAATCTTCAAGTGGCTGTGTAAGCTTGTCAAGTTAGTGACAGTGAATAAAGGCGATATTATGTTAAAGATCTGAGAAAAATACTAAAAAATGTGGCCCTGCCAAGCAAGTCCTTCAAAATAATAAGCTCAAAGTATTTATTTCAATTAACAAGCATTTTTGACCTGTCCAGGAGTTGGTCAATCAGAATGATAACACTGGAATGGGCAACTCATTCCAACTCCACTTCAACCAGCTTCAACTTTCTGACTGACCAACCACTTGACAATTCTAAAGTGCCTGTAATTGGTTTATTTCAAGTAAATGCATTAAATTTGAACAATATAACTTCTATTGTGTCTCGTTTTTGTCCTTCAAAGCATTAACTTAATTACTAAATCAGTAATGATAATGTGCTGCCCTTACTCCAAAGGCGCTTTTACAACATAATTTTATTCAATTAAGTTCTGCTTATAGTGCTAATTGAATTTGCCACTCAAGAGGATATTAACTGAAATGATTCAACTCCAATTGTATCCCCATTAAGTATGCTGTGGATTGGATCCTTTTCGTTTAACTATGGACAAATTATCAGGAATACCTAGACGCAATTAATTTTCCCATCAATTCCCTTGCTTGCTATAGGGTGCATACTCGGTAGGCTGTATAATTCTTACCTGTAGCCTAAGGGCACGTCTTCCCTACCATTATTGCGCCCCCCGGTCTATTCTTTGATATGCAATGGTCTCTGGAGCACCATGTAACAGGAGGCAAGAGCGGGGTTAGTGTGAATCTTTGATTTCATTTGAGTAATCGAGTCTAGTCAAACCACGCTGGCTGGGGTCGGTGCGTTGTACATTGCACCTGGACATAGGATACTTTATATCCCGGTAGTACGTTGCCTTGGGTTCACGACCTCCACGCAGGCGAAGCCGCGGGCAAAATCTAGTTTATCATGATTATCTTTAGTTGGTATAGTGACCTAATTAATGCAGCGGCTCGGCAACGGGCCCCAGCAAGGCATCCACCTCAGATGATCGGGTCATGGGTTAGATTCCTGTTGCGATTCAAATATTTTTTTTATAGTTTACTTTTCGCCTATAGCTAGCTATGGTTCAGTAGTTTGGGTCGCTTTGGTCGAGTCCGAAATATTAAAGTGTAGGAAACCATGCACGTTCATAAATATGGATGCTCATTGCTCAGTTAATCAAGAAACTCGTTTGGAACTTTTTTATCGCCCGGTAAAATAGTCTGGGACTATAAAACGCAAAGAATAGGATTCTAGTGATGATAGGCAATCGATAAAGTATTTCTGTCATTGGAATTCTCCACAGAATTAATCCCCTCGAGTGATATTACTGCATCATAATAATTATCAGCTCGTAGGTACGTTGCTTAGTAATAATTGATAAGCCAGATGATGATATCAACGGCCACTCGAAATATAGTTTCGCGCAACAAGGTCATTATCTGTGGTCCGATGTAAATGATATTTTAAAATTACCTACTAGCTTTTGCGCGCGGCTTCGCCCACATGGATGTAGGAAAATATCCCACGGGAACGTACTACTTGGGTAAAAAGCTGTGTGCCAGCCAAATTTCATCCAAATCCGTTCAGCCGTTGTTGCGTGAATGAGTAATAAATATACAACATAGGTAGATATTAAGCGCCGGTTTTTTAATCCGTAGGTAAACCAATGGTTATACATAGTAACTAATGGTTGAGTTTTGGCTAAACATGAATGAGATACAAAATATGAATGTATTCATGTCAACTCATTCATTTTAAAAAATAGTATCTAATGGCAATTTAGCAAACACATTTAGCGAAAATTCAACCATTAGTTATTATGTTTATTAACCATTGGTTGAATTATCTACGGATTAAAAAGCCGGCCCTAACTTTCATATTTATAATATTAGTGTAGGATTGTGAAACTCATACCCTATAAGTAAGGCTTGGCCTAAGTGGCCTTTGAGGAATATAATGGAATGAATAAATGGCTCAAATATAGGTGACAAATGTATCAGTTTGTATACGCATAGCCTTTAGACCAACTCACAAACGTGGGTCTAGGTTTTTTAGGATTAAAATTAAAACCATAGGTAGGTACTTTAATCTTGTTCTTTCACTTGTTAGTTGTTAGCTTCAAACAACGTTTTCAATCATTCTTGACCTAACACTCCCAACAGGAAAAATAAACTAAAACGTAATTCTTCAAAATCTACATAAAACCAATTTAAAAGGATCTTTGAGATAAGTTATCATTTTGTCAAAATCAGCAATTCCCAGAACAAGTTTGTGCATATTTCCATTGTGAATTTTGATTTGCATGAAAAATAGTTTCTGCAGTTTTTCCTTGCAGTTGTCCTAATTTTGTACTTGTATATTTAGGCTTGATGTAATATGATGCCTGCTTGGTTCGTGTAATCATGCTCATCTTCAATTGATCGCAAAAGAGGTGCGCATACCGCAGTCGTACGAGTACGTACCTACCTCTATTTTGTGACGAAAATCTTTGTATCCATATCCATTTAAGCTACATTAGACCATACATTCACATCATTTACTTTTATTTACCTATGGGAGCAGGCAGAAATTACAGAAATCACCGAGCTACGGTTCTTACACATAGGTACTAAACGTTCTAGTTAGCCCTGGCCCCGCCATTATTATTTAGATTGTATCAACTTGTGTAATATCTTGTAATGTTTTGAAAACTTGGTGAAAGACATTCGCGTATATATTATTTAAAAATAAGTATTGTATTCCACAATCGTGTAAATTATAATAAGTAGATATTATTATTATTTTGTACGAGTAGGTAGATAGATAGGAAGCATAAATAAAACTATATGTCATTATTCATTAATCATCAGTTCACCAGAACTCAATAATTCCGTGTCTAGAATATACTTGTATAGTATAACAATGTAGAGGAGATAAATCATAATGTAATCATATGTAGGTATTTTGTTATTTCTGTATTAACTCGTGTGTTTCTGATAAATTATGGATACTTACTTGATTAAAGAAAGTAATAATATAAATCCTTATTTAAATATCAAACACGTTGTATAGATTAGCTGTTAGGAATGTGCCATAATTATTATTTAATTATTTTTAATTTTACTGTGCTGCTTTTAATGTGTACTATAATTTATGATTACTGCTGTAAGACAGGCGAAACGCCATTTATAAAATAAAGCATCTAAATGTTCAATGTGATAAATAATTTGTTTTATTTACTTCTCCTTTTTACCTGTGGCTTAGAAAGCAGTTTTCGAAAAGACCAATAGCTACATCATGAAAAGTATAGATAAACCATTCTAAAAATGAACGCCCCTCCACCAAACGTGATTATTTCAATGTTTAAGAGGAAATACTTATTGCAACACTTTGCTTGAGTGCGTGCGGCGACTTTACTGTAAACTTGGACTCGTCGCCGCACTTAGAGCTCAACTAATCGCGCGATCAGTCCAGGTACTCGCATTGTACGGCGGACAGCATGCGCTTTGTATGGAACGCCACGTTCGCTCTGTCGCGCGTTCGTGTTATTTATACACTAGTTGGCTGACAAATCCGGCTGTTCGACGTTTGTGCAAGTCGGGTACAGCCCGCGGCACGTAACTTGGCAAGGTTTTGGCGTAGTGGGGGTAAGTTCGCGCATGCTACACTTAGTGCAACAAAAAATGGTCACTTTTATTGCTTGTCATTATTCTGTGGTTAATGCCATAATTTATTTTTAAATTTAGAAGAAAGTTAAAGAAAGGAGAAGAATTCGTGAAGCATATTAGGAGTAATAAATAAAATATACTTACAGGGTTATTTGTAAAACACCAACAACCTCTTAAGGGGTAATTGTACTCATCATTATGAACAACTTTTACAATGGGACTAAACCAGAAATCGCGAAAAAAAAATCAGCTGTTCAGTACAATTATTTTCGCATAATTCGTGAAAATCTACTGAACAGCTGATTTTTTTTCGCGATTTCAGGTTTGGTCTCATAGTAAAAGTTGTTCATAATGATGAGTACAATGAAGGGGTCATTGTACTCATCATTATGAACAACTTTTCTATCTATTAACACATTGTCTGCTTAATTCTTTATGCAAACGCTTCTTTATGCTACACCCTTACCGACCCTTTTTTTACGATGTTTACGAAACAATAGAGATGCACAACGAACGCACAGGTGCGGCGCGCCGCACTCGAAGAAAGTTTTTTTTTTTTTTTTTTTTCTCTTTATTTATTAGGGACTTGCAACCATTAACAGGTCATGTCAGCCCCATCATAACCTTAAGCAAGTTACTTACAAAATTTTCTTAAGACTATTATATATAAATTTATAAATAAGTTTAGCTTTATTGCTTGCAGGGTAAGCCAGAATACATTGAAACTTACCTAAATCTAATGCATTTAATTTTAATCTTTTACATAAATTTTGCCTTTCAAAATTATTTCGAATACAATATATAAGAAGGTGTTGGACATCTTCTGGTTTATCACAAACAATACAGTTGGGTGAAAGCGATTTATTCATTAAAAAGGCAAATTTTTTTAACGGTACATGTCCTGATCGTATTCTAAAAGCCATTTTAAGTAATTGCCTACCTAGTTTAACATCGGCAAACCACGGAATCCGAAGAGGCTCACATTGCATAGTTTTGTACCATATTCCTTTTTCTCGAGATCTGCTGTCAAAATGTTCGTTCCACTTTTGTTGCCATATTGTCTTGTACCGTGAAAAATATTCTGAGTAATCAGGAATTATGAATACCTCGCTTCCGTCTGTACAAGATCTTTTAGCCAAAATATCAGCCTCCTCGTTACCTCTCAAGCCAACATGTGAAGGGATCCACTGCAATCTCAGAGATACATCATTAGGCATTGTATAAATTTTATCAAGAATAACATAAGCTAACGCTGTCCCTCTGCAACCAGAGGCGGAGCGAGCTATGTGTTCTAAAGCGCTTTTGCTATCCGAAAAAATTACAACATTTTTAGATTTTAAACACCTATTTTTTAAACAAGATATGGCCTCTGAGATGGCAAATAGCTCGGCGCACATAAAACTAGTAAAGCTCGATCAGAAAATTGGCAGAAGTTTTGCGATGGATTAGATGACGCTTCGTCTAGCTCTGAGGTTTGGAGGAAAATGAGGTGGGTAAAAGGACGGCAATATAATAGATTTACTTCATCTACTAAAGATAAATTAGATTTACTTTGTAATTTAGCTCCTGATTCTGTAGTTACGCGACAACCACTATTTACATCTACAAACCAACTATTGGAAGGAAAATTTCATATGCATATGCAGGAGCTTCTATGTTGTCTTAAAAAGAAAGATACAGCTCCCGGTGTGGATGAATTAACTTACTCTATGGTGTATAACTTGCCTTGGTCAGCGAAGGAATACCTTCTTAAAATCTATAATGCAATTTTTGAGCAATCAATTGTACCCGTGCAATGGCGTGATATCTTAGTTATCCCGATTCCTAAAACTACAGCTGGTAGTCGTAATTTAAAACAAAATTTAAGACCAATATCGTTAATATCATGCCTTTGTAAGGTTTTTAATTTAATGATAACTAAACGTCTTGAATGGTTTGTTGAAAAAAATAACATTTTAGCTCCAGTGACAGTAGGTTTCAGGCGAAGTCACTCCTCGTTAGATGCTCTCACTAGATTAGTTTCATACATCCAGATTGGTTTTTCAAAAAATTGTGACACGCTGTCCTGTTTTTTGGACATAGAAAGTGCCTACAATAATGTTTTAATAGATAAAGTTGTCACTATACTTGATGGTTTGTCGGTGGGTACTCGGGTCTGTAAGTATTTATGGGAATTTCTAAGTGAAAGGAGACTAAAAATTAAATGTGAAAATGATAACACTTTTATTGAAAGGTATACAAACAGAGGCCTAGCGCAGGGTGATCCTATGTCGCCACTACTGTTTAATATTATAACCCATAACATCTGTAAAGCCATTAGAAATGTAACTGTTTCTCAATACGCCGACGATTTTGTATTGTACACTAGAAATCAAAAATTACACGACAGTATTATTCAACTTCAGGAGTCAGTTAATGTCATTGTTAATTTGTTAGAAAAATTGGGCTTGAATATTTCGGTAAATAAAACTAAAATTTGTTTATTCACTAGAGGTAGGAAAGGTAAAGAACTAGACATTAAGGCGGAGGGTACTTCCTTAGAGATAGTTAAAAATTACAAATATCTGGGTATGTGGTTGGACACTAAATTGCTTTTCCATAAACATATAAATGAACTACAAGCAAAAACACTAAAATTTTTAAATTTATTGAAGATACTGGCAGGACCTACTTGGGGAGTACACCCAAAACATTTACGTAGATTATACATAGCCTTGATTCGTAGCAGGATAGATTACGCATCTTGTTTATATGATAATAGTGCCGAAAATCATATTTCTAAATTGAACTTGCTTCAAAATCATGTCCTTAGAATTATTGGCGGATTTATAAAAACAACTCCTATACACGTTATGGAGTGTGAAATCTGCATACCTCCATTGTTTTTGAGAAGGCAATATATTGCCTATAAATATTGTTTTAAAGCTCGCTCTTTTTCGAATAATCCCACCATAATTTTGTTAGAAGAACTCCAAACCCTTTGTGATTATAGATACTGGCAAAAGAAAAAGAAACCACTATTACCTTTTGTATACACAGAGATTAAACACGAGAAAGTATTTGCCTCTTCCCCTCTAGTGATGTTTAATTTGAATATATGGGCTTCTAAAATAAAAATTAGTGAAGTAATTTTAACCAATTTGGATTGCGTTAAAGCGTCCAAGGATTCATATAATTATAGTTTACTGTTAAATAATGTACTAGATGAATTAAATGTTAAATATGCAGGATGGCAAAAAGTGTTTACGGATGGTTCTAAGACTAAGGATGGTGTTGGTGCCGCCTTTATTAGTAATAGTTTAGGAGTAAGTGAGGGTTTTAAAATTTCTTCTGAAGTAAACATTATGTGCGTCGAAGAAAGTTATGAAAACGCGCATGTGCGTCTGCCGCACCTAATGTATTAATACACGAAATCTCTTAAGGGGTCATTGTACTTATCATTACGAACAACTTTTACTATGGGACCAAACCTGTAACCGCAAAAAAAATAATCAGCTGATCCCTATATTTATGTTCGCATAACTCGTTAAAATGTAGGAAACAGCTGAATTTTTCTTCGCGATTTCAGGTTTAGACCCCTTTAGAGATTTCGTTATGAATAGATACACCTTTATATGTATTTATTGTAGATCAGCAGGCTTAGCATAACCACTTATTATCTCTACGAAGAATAGACACGTAGGTACATATCTTTCTGTACAAAGTGACATTTCGTTTCTCCATTTTTGACATCACACCGTAGTAGACATCCTTCTACAACTTCTACAGTTTGGCTTTAGTTTTTAACAATCTTTGTCTAGGTCCTTTTTTATGTATACTATTTCGGGAGATTTTTTTTCTATCCCAATTGTCAAAATCACATTGAAAACTGATAATTGTCTAGGGTATTGAAGACAATTTGATTTTCTAATCGCCATGTTAAAGAAAGTAGAAAACTTTCTACTCGACGGCCGCAAAATAATAGGTTGGGGAAAAAGTTTCTTCGCATTTTTTAAGAAAATTCAAAACATTTTTTAATATAGTTTATTTACATTTAACTAAAGTATGTAGGTACCATTTTGTTCGATAACTTTTTGCCATCTTGTAGGTAGGGACATGATCCCATTACTATAGAAATTTTGGGACTTCTGGTCAAAATACCGCGACAAGTGGTTTTGGCAGTCCTCTCGTGATGTTAACCTGACACTTCCTAAAGAATTCTGAAGAGACCGAAACAGGTGGAAATCTGAAGGTGCAAGGTCAGGACTATACGGCGGATGCATTAACACCTCCCAGCCAAACTCTCTTAATTTTTGCTGAGTGGCTAAAGATGTGTGAGGTCTAGCGTTATCATGATGAAAAACCACACCCCTTCTGTTGATTAATTCCGGCCGCTTTCTCTCAACTTCTTGCTTTAATCTCATCAGTTGTTCGCAGTAGAGTTCAGAATCGATGGTCCTGCCTGGTAGTAACAGCTCATAATGAATAATGCCCTTCCAATCCCACCACACACACAGCATCACCTTGTTGCGAGTTAACCCGGGTTTCGCCACAGTCTCTGAAGCCTGACCGGCCTTTGACCACGACCTTTTTCGCACGTTCTTGTCATACGTGATCCACTTTTCATCACCAGTTATCAGCTTCTTCAAAAATGGTTCGGTTTCATTACGTCGTAATAAAGAATCACAAATGAGTACACGGTTAATTAGGTTTCTTTCAGTGAGCTCGTGAGGTACCCAAATGTCGAGCTTTTTTGTGTACCCAGTTTTTTTCAAATGCGCCAAAACTGTTTTGTGGTCAATTTCCAGTTCTTCAGCTACGTCGTAACTACTGATATCTTGCTCCACTTTTTCAAAAAATGGCATCCGTTTTATCCGTAATAGGGCGACCAGAGCGACGTGCATCTTTGACATCAAAATTTCCGGATTGAAAATGCTTAAACCAAATTTGTGCTACCCTCACAGACAACTACACTAGGTCCATAAACATCGCAAATTTTTTTCGCGGCTTGCGTTGTATTTTTACCTTTTTTGTAGTAAAATTTTAAAATGTTTCGAATTTCTTCATTAGATTCACTCATCTTGACGGTACGAAAAACAAATGATAATCTCACATTTTCCTAATTTGAATTTGGAATTATGTTCTTTAAAATTTAAACTTTCAATGATACCAAAACCAGCCAGATACAAATAGTATAGCCAAAGAGATTTTATTACAAATTCATACATACTATAATGCGAAAAGACTTTTTCCCCAACCTAATATATATGGTCATAGATCTACAAAATCTTTTTTTTTCTTCTTCTTTTGGTTATATCTCGAAAACGGTGTGTCCTATCGCAAAAATAATGAAAATTTTGCCCCTCTTTATGAAACCCATAACCCCCTGAAACTCTACATGTAGGTAATAATTCTTCATTTATTATGTTCCATAGAAAAAGTGAAAAATTCTATATAAAACACGTTGAGAAAAGCATCTTCTCCGGCGCTACGGGCTCGCCTCCACAGTTGTATTTACGTATATGCGTGACTTAATACTTGTAAAATTTGAGAGTTAAACAGAAAAAAAAACCTAGGTATGAAAAAACAAAGAATTCTGAATCGAATCATGTAAAAAAGTGAATTTCATAAAAGTGCAGTCTCTTTCTACTTTGTTGCCGTCGTACTGTCTACACGGTAACGTCTTTTTTTTTGTCTACTCTTCCGTCGACAAAACGCTTCTTTAAACTCTGAATGCAAAAAAAAAATAGTAGATAAGTAAAATAGTCTAGCAATTTAACATTCAGTTATTAGGTAATTTGAAAAATTGCCCTTTATTTAGATATTTTTATTCCAAAAATAGCTATTTACCTAGGTAAATCGCACATTAAAACGTCATCTCAAATTATAGCTATATACAGGGTTATTGGTAAAACACCAAAAACCTCTTAAGGGGTCATTGTACACATCATTATGAACAACTTTTACTATGGGACCAAACCTGAAATCGCGAAAAAAAATCAGCTGTTCAGTACATTTTGACGAATTATGCGAACATAAATGTACTGAACAGCTGATTTTTTTCGCGATTTCAGGTTTGGTCCCATAGTAAAAGTTGTTCATAATGATGAGTACAATGACCCCTTGTTGGTGTTTTACCAATAACCCTGTATATATGCTCATATTAGGTATCTAAGTAAGTATTTATTATAAGTAGTATATTTTAAGCAATAGGTTGATATTTACATAATTACAATACCTACGTTTGCAACGTTTAAATGTTTTAAACATTTTACTAAATGTAGGATAATTTTAACGTATTAGGTAAATCATATATTCTTATTCCGACACCAAAAGTTTTATTATTCTAACGTAAATTAGAGCCTAACGTTATAATTTGGTAAAACAGTTGCATGGGACTGTACATCTTGACACCAAATAGACCAAGAGCATGGTTTAATGCTTTCAAAGAAGTTTAAGCCACTCTAACCTAGTAATTAAAAACATGTATTTAATTGAGAATTTCTCTGACATTTCTAAGGACTTTAGACCGATAAAACTAGAAGTATATTACACATATTAAGAGAAATATTTGTTTTTCTTGGCAATTTTTCGTAAACTATTCGATCTAGCTCTGTGACTATACCTTAAAAATAGAACTCATTATATCTTCTAAACTAAGACCCACTAAATCTGTGACTTCGTGACGAATTAGCCACTAAATTTGGGAGAAAACAGATCTTCGCTAGGTGCCTCAGTTTTTGAAATATAAATGTGACCAACCTGGGGAGACTCTTTCCAGCTTGGCCACCTAGAAGCGCTTATAACTTTTGAACCAGTGACCGACAAATTAGCGACTAAATTTGGGAGAAAACAGATCTTCGCTAGGTGCCCTAGTTTTTGAGATATAAATGTGGCCAAACTGGGGACTCTTCCCAGTTTGGCCACCTGGAATTTGGTGGCAAATTTCGACTAATTAGCGACAAATTTTTGTGTTACCAAAATTAAAATCCCTGATGGTGGCCATGCCAGTGTCAGCCACACCATTTTCATGTCTCGCCGGTGACTGAGCAACCAATGACAAAGACCAATTATGTGTATTGTGTCTATACACCTTTGCATGTGAGCGTAACCGCTGTGGAGGGGCGTTCATTTTTAGAATGGTTTATCTATCCAGAAAATAATAGTTGTTTATTTAACTGGCAACACTTAAAACAGACTGGGAATAAAAACACAAAAAACCGGGTATCAAAAATAATTTATTGTAAAAAAAAAAAACAAATTAAGTATTGCAATCACATTACTGGTTATGGCAAATCAATGTTTGATCTGTTGCATGTGCGACACTATGGCAAGCGCCCCGCCCGGGATGAACCGCACGAAGTTGTCCGCGGTCAGCGGGCCCAGTGCGTACATACCCTCGGGAGCGTTCAATATCTCGTGAGAAGACTTGTCTATGGCGATAGGGTTAGCCCTCCCGTCCACAGCCTTTTTTGGGTCGATCCCGAAACCGAGACCAGAAGAATAAGGGTTAATCGCTTCACAAGTACATTTCACCTTTTCTTCATCCGAATATGGAATGATTTGACATTTCTCGATCATATCGCTGTCTATGTCCGTTTTATCATTATTTCTCTTGTTACAATCCGGTACAACGCATTTGGTGTCAGTGTTGCCATTTATTTCGGAATAATTTAAATATCTGGACTTGCAACTCTGGATGCTTTGTCCGAGCATAGATTTGATGTAATGCCAGTGGTTTTTCAAGAAGCATTGTTTTTCTTCGATCTTCCGTTTTGTGGTTTTAGATTCGTCGATACATTTTGCGCAGTCAATTTTGATGTCAATACAGTCTAGGAAGTTAGTTTGTAAGAAGAACAGGTCTGGTTTAGAGCCGATAAAGACGCCGATGAGGTAGACTTGTATTTCCGTGATTTCTTTCGTGCTGAGGTTGAGTAGTTTGACCCGCTTGAGCGATAAGGCGTAGTCCTCAATGTCGTCGGCGTTCAGTTTGTGCGTGTGGTCGTTTTCTGGTGTTACTTCTACGATCATGTGTTCCGGGTACGGCGTGTAGTTGTTGTGGTTGCCGGAGGGGCCCTCGCACATCATTTTGTATACCTGGAAGGAGAAAGGAAGATGGATTACAAAAAATACTTTGATTATAATCTACTAGTTGGTCTGTTCTTTCAGCTAAACTAAGAGAAAGTTGTGGTTGAAATTCTCTGATCATACATCATGTCCTTAGTCATCACCCAGTTAGACTGGTGACTGGCTGAAATTCGTATAACAAAATAAGAAGACTTGTTTTTACAATTTGATTGCTTTTCTTGCTGCTCTGATAGTCTCCCGACCCTTATTTTCTCCGCTGATGAGGGTCAATGACTTATCGCTCGCTGCTCGCTTCCAATCACTAAAATCATCATCTGCCTAGCCTTTTCCCAACAATGTTGGGGTTGGCTTCCAGTCTAACCGGATGCAGCTGATAACCAGTTATTTAACCAACGGTAAGACTGGTTGTCAGACTTTCGGGCTTCTGATGACCTGTAACGACTGTCAAAGATCTACGAATGACAGCCACGACCAACGGCTTAACGTGTTTTCCGAGACACGGAGGGGTCTCGATATGTAATGGAGATCACCCATCCACAGACCGACCTCCGAAGGCTGTTATTGTTTAGCCACAAGCCCCTCCCTATGACTTAAATATACATGGTAATAATACCGTACCTGACAGTAATCCGGATATGCCTGTGGCTCGAGCCTGGCCAGTGCTTCAGCAGGCGTCCTGTGCAGGTGTCGTGCATGTAGGCCTGCGCGTAAGGACAGCCACACTGCGTCCGCTGCGGATACGCCAGAGCCCACGATGAGGACCGATGGGGGTGTTGGTGATGCTGGAATAGGGGAGAAAAATGGGTTAAAATTGTGTCAAGGTCGAACATTCATTATCTCAATTAAACTAGGAATCCGAATCTTAGGTTATTATTACTAGCTTTTATTTCACTTGCTCGGGTCAAATCTTGCAACTAAATTTTAAAGCAGTTATCCTCAACCGATTGAGATGAAATTTTGTATAGGTACACGTTTAGTTTGGATGACAATGCATGCTAAACTAAGTGACGTCATTCTAAATCCAATATGGCGGACGACCCAGGAGGGCAGTCTAATTATTTTTTGTGCACTGCCATGATATGGGTATCAAATGAAACGGTTTGCTGAGAAGAAAAAGAAAAAAAAAACAAGTAAAGATCTTTTCAAAAACAATTTCAATAAATGAACTAAAGGTACAAAATAAAACTTACACATAGAACTTTAATATGATCAATGAATCGGCTGGTCTAATAGCGCAATGGATAACTGTTTTACTGATACTCTCACTCACAAGATAGTTTCGTGAAGCGGCCGCTGCCGGCTTTTGTCAGTTAGAGATGTGATGTGAGGTTTGTGGTAGTCGATATTTTATATGATTATATTATATGTATGATACAATTTGTTATTGTGTAATATGTTATTTCTTCATTACTCGACTTATCTTTTATTAAATCAATAGCTAATGGGAATACGAGTATAGCTAACTAGGAATTTTAGAAATCTTTTATTTCCATCCAATGACGTAATAACCATATGTAAACGGATGGAAATAATAATAAAATTGTTTATTATTTCACGTGATAACACGAAAATTGCATTAAAACATATTAGACAGGAGCTCATGTCAAAATCCTTATCGCATTTTATAGATATGAATCTTTTAGAAAACATAAAATTACAAAATTGAAATTGGCTATACAATCAATTGCTAATAAAACCATTTATTAATACTTATAAAAGCCGTAATGGAAAAATATATAAACGTAAGATTACACTATTTAACTAAGATCGCAACACCTAAACTGTCTAAACGGCAAGTTTTAAATAAATATTTACATTTTACTGGCCAATAAAATCTATGTCAATAAAAATCTTGAAGTTTTACTTGTGTTCTCATAGTCTAGATTCGAGTATTAAATTTCACAAAGTTTAGTTAGTTAATATTTCAATTCTGATCAAACATCATGGTAACTGAATTTAATCGACATTTTTCTATGATTACACCACTTAACATCACTAGTTGCGTAATTTGCGCATGTGTGTTTATTCAGTCCATAGCTACAGGTAGATGCGCCGCCCTCTTTTTGAGTGTGTTTTTTTAGTTAGTTTATTAGTGTTGCTGTAAGTTTCTTTGTGTGCGGAAGACATAGGAGCACGTGTGTCGTTGTTATAGTTTTTGCTTTTGTGTTAGTAAATTAAATGGGGGCAACGTAGAGACATCACGAACGGAATAATTTTGTGTACAGATCATATATCTCCTGTGTTTTTGTAAGATCTGTGGATAGCACTTCTTACAGACCGTTCAGTTGCTTTATCTCTGATCTTGCAACAATCAAAATCAAAGTGATTTTTATTCTCGTTACAATAAGGTCGCTGTTGGGTTGTTGCCACTGACAAGTCTGTCAAAATCAAAGTGATCTTTATTCTCGTTGCCATAAGGTCGCTGTTGGATTGCTGCCACTGACAAGTCTGTCAAAATCAAAGTGATCTTTATTCTCGTTGCCATAAGGTCGCTGTTGGATTGCTGCCACTGACAAGTCTGTCAAAATCAAAGTGATCTTTATTCTCTTTACAATACGGTTGCTGTTGGTACTGCATTGGAATAATGACGAAATTGCCTTCACCGCGAGATATCGCCCAAATATGGTGCATTTAAATTTTTCCCTAAAGTTATTTTATTGCACCGGAAAGTCCCTGAATTAGAGGCAGACCATTCGTGTAACGAGTAAAATGAAAAGTGGATCCCGCGGATTTCCTAGTATGAAATTAATTTTTATATAGATAATTTTCATATTCGTACGAAGCACTTATTTTTAACCTAGAAAGTATGGTCTATGAATCTTGCCCTGACACTTTTATATCTCTTCAAGGGAATGTCGATAACACAATTTAACACTGGATGGATGAAATGGCGGCAGCAAAATCAATTGTTGAATCCCGTATTCCCCTTAAAAGGGGAAGATATATGTATAAAAGATGAGAATGCTAAGAAGGGATGTGGTAAATGAATATTTAACCGGTGACTGAAAAGTTGTGTGGAAATTGGTCGTCATGGTATGCGCATGTGATGCGGAGGAATGAGGAAAATGTCGTCAGGAAAGTGTTGAGTATGAACGTAGAGGGCTATACGAGTAAGGGAAGACCAAAGAAACGATGGATGGACTGTGTGAAAGATGATATGGCCAGAATGGGAGTGACTACCGAGATGACGACTAATAGAGAAGTATGGAAGAAAAAGACATGTTGCGCCGACCCGAAATAAATTGGGATAAGGGCAGGAGAATGATCATGATGGAATGTGGAAAACACGAGAAAACGTTTAAATATGATGATAATTCCTTACCATGGCTACTCAGCACTTGTACGGCTCGTTCAAGCGGGGCCAGTGAGTGTAGCGCATGCCTGGCCACTTCGTGCGCAAGAGTGTTGGGTCGGTCGCCGCCTCCACTCGCGACTACAACACGACGGCATAAGTAGCGGAATGGACAGCACGATGAAGTGTCGTAGCTGGAATAATAACGAATTTACGTTAATTATTATGTTTGGTGTGGTAGCGTAACCAGTCTATAATATTCCTACAGATGGGACACAAGCCTCCTCTCTGTGAGACGGAGTAAGCTGTAAACCATCACGCGGGCCCAGTGCGGGTTGCTAGATGTCACAATATGTCTTCGAACCTTTGGTTCTAACTTCTAGGATATGCCGATTTCCTCACGTTGTTTTCTTTTCCTCACAGTTTTAAGAGCAGCGGTGATGAAATAAATTACAATAATGCGCCTGCCTGGGTTCGAACCCACGACACGTGGTATGGGTGCTGAAGAACTGCTGATCAGATTGAAGATTTTTCATCATTGGTGAAAAACAAGGTTTATTTGGCTATTTATGAAGTCGGTCCTGCTGCAAAAGTTGTTTATATGCATGAGAAGTTTGACTCCCTGAAATATTGCCCGTTGATATTCAAATTTAGGTAGTATACAATCAGCGACATCTAGATTTTTTTCGGAAAACCAATTTTAACATTGTCCGTCCACCGCTAGATGGCGTTAGCTGTTATGTTTGTACGTTTACGTTTTATTTCTTCTCAGGTCTACTAGATTGATTTATGGAGAAATACACATGGCACAGTATTACGGGTAATAAAAGTGTTAATAGGAGCGAGTTATGGCTATGTAAGTCTATGTTCTATGCTTACCCAGCCACGCAGAACTCAGCGTTGAGAGGACATTCAGTGTTGTAGCATCGAGGTGCACCGGTCTGAGGGATGCGCGTCACGCTGGTCACTGTCACGCCAGATCGGAAGAATTTCTGCAAATAATGACAATATTGTTAATTATTATGGCTAAGTAATAACAGCTGCACGGGTAGATCAATCAGGTTAAACTACGCTTGCCGGGGTTAGTCTGTAGATGGGTGGCCATCTGTACATAGCGAGACTCCTCCGTGCCTCGCAAAGCACGTTAAGCCAATGGTCCCGATTGTCATTCGTGGATCTTTGACAGTCGTTACGGGTTGTCAGAAGCTCGAAAGTCTGACAACCAGTCTTACCAAAGGGTATGGAATTATCCAGTAACTGGGTTGTGGAGGTCAGATAGGCAGTCGCTCCATTTAAAATACTGGTAGACTACATCCCGTTACACTGGAAGCTGACCTCAACATAGTTTGGATAAGGCTAGGCAGATTGATTGATTATTAATTATAATACCAACTGGAGCTCATGATGAAGTGGTCCGGCAGCCTAATTCCATAACACATTATCAATCACAATCTGAATGATTTTGAAGCATATTGCTAATCCATCGCTTCATATGTTCGAAAAATTTCTCCTCGACAACGTAAAATAACGCAATGAATGTTGTTGAACTGTCAAAATGAAACCAATTCCTACCGTGTGTTACGCAATTACCCCGCGGATAAGAACCGAATATATTCGATCTACCACAATTTTTCTGCTTATTTTGCAAATATCCTTAGGTTTTAATTATTTTACACAGCACAAAATATATAAATTATAATGGATGGTTCAAGTTACTATTACAATGGTATTGTTTATAGCTTTGTTTATGAATTCTGTTGTACAGGTAGGTAGTGCACAAGGACCATAAAAGAGAAGTGACATCAAGTGCTCGGGGGCCATTTTGTAAAGTCGCTTGAGGCAACACTAGATGGGAAATCGTGACCTGGGGTTAGATTAGCTTGCACTGTCAAGGAAGAAAGACTATCGTACTCGTATTTCCTTTTATGACTCTATTAACGTTTGCCCGCGACTACGCCGGCGTAGCGGTTGAATATTATCCCACGGGAACGTACTACCGGGATAAAAAGTATCCTATGTCCTAACCTAGATAATGATCTACCCATGTGTCAAATTTCATCCAAATCCGTTCAGCCGTTTTAGAGTGAAAGCGTAACAAACAAACAAACTCACTTTCGCCTTTATAATATTTGTTAGGATTCTCATTACAGCTCCTTGGAATTTTTCGACCTTTGTCGAATGCACAGAACCCTTGTGAGTTCTCAGTACGAGACTTGAATTGGGTATTCCGACAAAATAATCTTCCAAGATCTACAAGGTGTAATTTAAATAATGCATAACCTCTTAAGGGGTCATTGGACTCAACATTATGAATAACTTTTACTATGGGACCAAACTTGAAATCGCGAAAAAAATCAGCTGTTCCCTACATTTCACGAGTTATGCGAACATAAATGTAAGAGCTGATTTAATTTCGCAATTTCAGGTTTTAATACGAATAAGTGGAGGAGCTCGTGGCTAAGTAATAACAGCCGCACGGGTCGATCCATCAGGTTAAGCTACGCTTGCCGAGGTTGGTCTGTGGATGGGTGACCATCTTTACATACCGAGACTCCTCCGTGCCTCGGAAAGCACGTTAAGCCGTTGGTCCCGGCTGTCATTCGTGGATCTTTGACAGTCGTTACGGGTCGTCAGAAGCCTGAAAGTCTGACAACCAGTCTTACCAAGGGGTATCGTATTACCCAGTAACTGGGTTGTGGAGGTCAGATAGGCAGTCGCTCCATGAAAAGTACTGGTATTCAGCTGCATCCGGTTAGACTGGAAGCCGACCCTAACATAGTTGGGAAAAGGCTAGGCAGATTGAATACTAAAGCTTTTAATCTGAAAATCACGTATAAACGATCATTAGTCATTTTCTTAATAATTTAATATGTGAATATTTCAGATTATGTTTATATTACATAGTGTAATTAATTTGTAAAGTTATATCTAACGCGGATAATAAACTGAGAATCACGCAAAAACTATCAAGCGTATTTTTATGAAACCTTCACTATTTTAAAGATAATTTAATTATTTATCTCTAAGTTTACGTGTTTTAATATAATACCTTTTGTTTTATGTATAATAAATGAATAATGCGTCTAATTTGGGACTGCGCTCCTTGATGGGCGAGTCCTATTACTGGCTGGACGTACACTACGGCCGAAATATCTTGGCAAGTCTGAACATAGGCACTATGAACATTCGTGCATGTTATCTCACGCCTCATGTCACCATTTGGTTCCAAAGAATGTAACTGCGCAGCCTTCTGCGCGGCCTTCTGTGCAGAGCTTGAGGCTGAGGAAACCGTTGCGCAAGTGCTCTTTGAATGCACAGACATTACCCAGATTAGAACAGAAACCCTCGGGGCACCCAGATCTTTCACAGATGTTCTGAACAGACCAGAACTCTATTAACTCCTGGAGGGAGGTGGGCTGGTTGGAATAACCACCGACGGCCGCCATGGCTCACGTACTTGAAGGATTAAGTCAGACTCACCAAGATATTTCGGCTGTAGTAAACGACACGTTGCGCGAGCTCAGCACAAAACACGCAACGAAACCATTTAAGGCCACTGGCACATATCTGCGTCTTAAGAGGCTGTGCGTTATTTAAGTTACACCCTGTATAAGTGTTGTTGGTTGTTACCTGCAGCTTGCACGCGTGTACATATCGCCTGCAGTACTTGGCCACAGCGCGCGCCGAGAGTCGCGCGGCTCCTGCAGCGGCGTGCGGCGGCAGCGACAGCCAGGCGCCCGGCGACAGCGTGCGCACGCCTGGCGGGAACGTGTGCCACGCGCCGCCCGGGGGGCCGCGGCCCAGCACTATGTGATCTATCTGTGGGGGGAACATTCATTAATACAGAATGTAGGTATAAGACAGGTGTGGACAAATTTAAGAGTGTGGTTTTTATTATAAATGTGTAAAACATGTACAGGGTGTTTGAGAAAGGGTGTTTTTATTTTATTTTATTTTATTTTATTTGTTAGGGACAAAAAACAGTTACATGCCAAGCTTAACTAGAGATTCTTAAATTAGTACAAAACTTAAAAATACATTTATACACAATCATTCCATATTTATGTTACTACACATGTAACCCACAACATTGTCCACGAGTTCACACAAAAAAAAAAAAGTTAAAAGAAAACAGACAATTAGTGTGCATCGTAAAAGACTAGTAAGAAGAAGAATAAGAAGAATATATATATTATGAATTTAGTAACTCTATTGCTCTTGCCTTGAAACGATTTTTGGAAAGCGTAAATATGTCAAGCTCCATAAAGTGAGTGTTGTACGCATCAACGAGGCGACGAAGAGGCACGCGCACCCCAGCGTTAGTCCTGCACGAATCTGTGTGGAATAGTCGAGGCACACGTACCCCACGAAGCATGACAGATCTAGGTACTATATAATGTATACTATTTGATAAAGGAATGCAGTCGAATCTATTATTACATATACCATGCAACATCATTACGCCCACAAGAATTCGTCTAGACTCCAAACCAAGAACATTATAACGTTTCAGTAATTGTTCATATGAGACTTTAGGACGATAACATTTATAATTCATTGTACGTAAATACCTTTTCTGCACAATTTCCAGCCTATCCTTGTACTTATCATATAGAGGATCCCAAATTTGGACGGCGTATTCTAGTTGCGACCGGATCAGGGTTTTATATAATATTAAGAATGTAGAGGGTCGTACAAAGCTACTCGAAAATCTCATCACCAGTCCATACATCTGAAAGGCTTTTTTTACTATATTGTCAATATGAGTATCAAAATGCAGACTAGAGTCAAGAGTAACACCCAAGTCACGGACAGATTGAACTTCATGAAGACTTGTATTGTTTATTGTGTAATTAAATTTAATCTGATTTTTATTTTTAGTAAAAGAAATTGTGTAACATTTAGGAAGGCTAAGAAAGAGTTTATTTTTGAGGCAGTATTCATATAATCTATCAAGGTCCTGTTGTAAATAATGGCAGTCGCGAACATCTTTACAGGTGTTGTAAATTTTCATATCGTCTGCATACATCAGGAAATGTGAGCTGACAAAACAATGTTTAATGTCATTAATAAACAATACAAATAGAAAAGGACCTAATACTGATCCCTGAGGAACTCCGGATTTAACAACTATAGAATCAGATTCATGCCCATTAATGACGATCTTTTGAGTCCTATTGAAAATATATGAAGCAAACCATCTGAGTAAATTGCCACGTATACCATTAAAGGCAATTTTTTCCATAAGCATGGTGTGATCCACCTTGTCAAAGGCCTTCTGAAAATCCGTGTAAACAGCGTCAACCTGTACCCGGCGGTCCATATTTTCAAAGAGATAGTTCACAAAGGTCATGAGGTTAGTTGTGGTAGAGCGACGCTTTACAAAACCGTGTTGTTCGGGTATGATAAGATGACGGATATGAGGATATAACGCACTGTGCACAAGTCGTTCAAAAACCTTTGACAAAGTGGACAGAATGGAGATGGGCCGATAATTCTCCACATTATTTTTATCGCCACTCTTGTATACAGGAGTGATAGAGGCTCGCTTCCAAACTGTAGGAAAGACCCCCTCCTTCAAACATTTATTAAAAATTATATGTAAGGCGGAATCCAAGTGGTCAGCTGTATTTATGAAGAAGGAGGGTGGTATGCCATCGGGCCCAGCTCCTTTAGAAGAATCCAGTGAATTCAATGCTATACGTATTGATTCCTTTGGCAAGTAGATGTCAGAGATAAATGGCGAATTGTCCTCATAGCAATTAGACGGTTGCCATATGTCTGGGTCAAAGGTAGAGGGTTCATATACCGAACAAAAGAAAGTTGAAAACAAATTGCATATTTCCTTGGGGTCATCGGAAGAAACATTTTTATAATACATATTAGCAGGGTACTTAGCTTTGCCTTTCTTGGAAGAGACATACGACCAAAAATACTTGATAGATTTGGGAATACTGTCCTCAACTGATGTCATATATCTCTTATAACATTTAGCGGCCTCACTATGAAACAATTTGCGATAATTTGAGAAATGCACATAATCAGAGTAATTACCATATTTCTTCCACTTAATCCAAGCATGTTCTTTAGTTTTAAATGTTTTGATTAGAGAAGGTGAAAACCAGTTCGGAAATTTTGAGTTTTTAGTATGAGTTAATGGAATATGTGACCTAATAACTCTATATATAGTTTCATAAAAAATATCAACTGCCATCTCAGAAGAACGATGAGAGAGTGACTCTTCCCAATCTACATTGTCTAAGTCGTGTTTAATGCTATCATAGTTGACTTTGAAAAAGTTATACCTGCGAACCGGATGGCATTTCATTGGTTTGATACGCATATCTAGGTGACTTAATATAGAAAAGGGCGGGTGGAGGCTATCGGGATTCACCAGGATATTGCAAATCATCGTTTGAGGGTCCGCGTTAGAGATTATCAAGTCTAGCACACGACCTAAACTATTTTTTGTGTAGTGATATTGTAAACCATTTATTATATTTATAAAACTAAGTAATATACGTCCCGTAGAGTCCGTCTGATGCGCAATGGCATGGTTGCCTTGCTGTACCCAGTCAATCTCAGGCAAGTTATAGTCACCAAAGAAATGATATGAATTGCAATTGGGATTATTTGCTAACCCTTGCAGCATGTCTAAGTATTGCTCATATACCTCTGCACGAGTCGCTGGAGGAATATACACGACACCAATAATATGACGTGTGTGGTGCTGCATGGCAGGCAACTGTACTAATACTTGTTCAATTTCAGAGTTACAAAATTGAGTTGTCAATATTGTCGCCCGCAATTCACGAAGCACAGCAATTAGAACACCACCTCCATCTTTTTTTTTCGTCGCGTCACGGTCACGGTCACATCTAAAGACAACATATCGTTCATCAATAAATTCACTATCACGGATATCAGGAATAAGCCATGTTTCGGTCAGAACGATAACGTCATAAGAATTACTCAATATGTTCATGTAGAGCGTTTGCAACTTTGTACGAGTACCTCTACAATTCTGGTAGTAAAACGTAATGTTGTTAGTAGCCATAAATAACAGTAATATAATAAGTTTGTATTATGTAACGCTTAGCATCCAATAGAAAGTACTTAATAGGCCCGCTGTCTACAGTAATTATATGATAAGTTACAGATAAGCCAGAATTACAAAATCGTTCAAGTAGCATACTTGCGCAGTGTTTGTAGTTCAAGGTAGATTCTAATATTATAAATAACTGTTTGAATGGCACAAAAAGATTCAATCGTATGTAACATAAATAGCCTAGAACAAAATGTAAGAATTTTTGAAATATAAGCAATGACAACCAATGGTGTAAGCTAGTGGTCAAGAGATAGGTATAACATTTTAAACTTACACACCCATTAACTGAACTTATAAACCTGCCAAATAAACGTACAGAAAAGGAATAAGGATAAAGCTCAATATAAATATACAAATGAACTGCGCGAACATAGGTATAAGTATGAATCTGGGTTTTCAGTACACTTCCTCTCACTGATAACATTGTAATCATATACATTCTAAAATAAATAAATAATAACAATAATATAATATAATAAGAATATGTTGTGGTACAGACCATCAAACTGAACAACTTCCTTCATGGGAACAACAACGTAATCGAGAAAAAATATCATCTGTCTCGTACAAAGCTTCAAAACCTACTCGACCCTAATATATGGGACCAAGGAGAAAGTAGTTCAGTTTGATGGTCTGTACCACACCTATAAATATGACCTCAACTTTCTGATACACCCTGTATATTAGAATGGATGGTGTGGAATGCAATAAGTAAATGATCGAGTGTAAAATAAAGTCGTCATAAGGCGAAGGCCGCATCCAAAGCGAAAACAATCGTTGCGCTCTTTTATATGAATACTAGCTTCGGCCCGTGGCTTCACCCCCGTGTTATATCGATAAAAAGTAGCCATGTCCTGATGAAATTTAATATGAATCCATATTAAATTAAATTTCATCAAAATCGGTTAAGGCGTTTAGCCGTGAAAGCGTAACAAACAAACTCACATTCGCATTTCGAATATTGCACTCGCTTTTAAATAGGACGCGGGGTTCAGGTAAACGATAGCGTATTTGCACAAGTCGCTTTCGTTAGGATGCAGGGGAATGCTTTGAAAGCAGAAAATGAGCGTTTGTTCAACGCATGTTTACAGTGCTAAATAGTGCTGTATCAAAATCGATGCAAAAGTATACGAGCTATGAATGGATTGTTTTATTTTCGTTCTACATGTGCTTGATAAGCTCTAAGGAATCATACCGTCTGTCTGATGCCTGTCTAATTATATTGGAACGCAATGTGAATTGTATCTGAATGAATAAATTGAAATTAATTTAAGACGAAACCTCCAGGTAGCCCATGAAATTCAAATTTTCTTACGTTTTTTTTGCAATTCGCATGTTGTATGTTGATCTGAATATTATTCGAGACCGTAACAAATCTGTATTTATAGAATTATAATCATTTAAATCATCAATACAGCTCTATAAGTTCATAGAGGTGAATAATATAAAATAATCATTCATAATGAACGATTATTTCATGAAATCTTGACATTTAGTATATTACTGATTCTAATGATTAAAAACTAAAAATGTTACGGTCGCGAAACTTAAATCTAATACTGACTTGCAAATTGCAAAAAAACGTAAGAAAATTTGAAAATTTTGCGGGCTACCTGGAGCTTTTCCCTTAATGATAAATGATTGTATTTCTGTAAGTAGGTTTGTACAAACACTTTTACACGTCAATCATGTTTTTTTTTTAAACAAGATGAGGTCGGCGTTTCTATCTGACTATGGTTATGCTATACGTATGGAGAAACACGGTGCATATCGGAAGAGCTTTATACGTGCGATTTGTAATGTAGACCCACTTACATCCTGTAAACCACCGTTTAGGAAACTTACAATACTTACATTAACTGGTATTTATATTGAGGAAATATGTAAATTTACCAAATCTCACCCTGAGATGTTTGAAAAATTGGGAGATAACTGTAAGTTCAAAACTAGATATCCTAATAGATTAATTATTCCTAGAATGAAAACCGAACTACTAGTATATAGACTACGCTATCCTATGTATATTCAGATACAGGGTTATTGGTAAAACACCAACAACCTCTTAAGGGGTTATTGTACTCATCGTTATGAACAGTTGTTCAGTACATTTTGACGAATTATGATAACATAAATGTACTGGCAGCAGTTTTTTTCGCGATTTCAGGTTTGGTCCCATAGTAAAAGTTGTTCATAATGATGAGTACAATGACCCCTTAAGAGGTTGTTGGTGTTTTACCAATAACCCTGTATAACAAGATTCCTAACCAAATTAAAACTTCCAATGGTCCGCTTCAGAAGGGCTTTACGCAGGTGGTTAATTGAGAATTCCTTTACAATAAAAGAATTCCTTCAGTTTAAAAAATGATCCTATTGTATGCCAAAAATTTGCATGACATTATGTTACGATTGAATATGTTAAGCGACTATTATACTACCTTTGTAAGAACTTTTGTAACCATATTTGTCTGCAAATAAATCTTAGACTTTGACTACTCTAAGAAAAGCAATAAAGTGCTTGAGAAGATCAAAATGACCACTAATTTAACATTGATGAAAAATATCGTAGAAACGTTTTTAGCACATTGAGGAACACTATATAATACGCCTAGCAGTCATAACAATAAAACTTCTATTGTGTCTCATTTTGTCCTTCAAAGCTGATGATGTTCAAAGCGTTAAAAATTCGGAAACATATTCATCGATTGGTAAATAAAGAATCTTCATGTTTTTAATAGGAAATATATATAGAACGGGCTTTCTTGTGAATCATGAATGAAGTCTTAAAACACGAAAGTACCTATACGTATCCAAGTATAATTTTAAAACATGTTTCATTAAATTAATCAAAAACAATAGGTACAATACAATAATATAGGCTGGGCCATCTAGTGTTTTAAATTTGAATCGGCTATAAAAAAAAAAACTACTGATTATTTTTTTCAAATTTCTGGTTTTATTGGAAAGGTTGAACTTTGTCATTTAAGAATGGAACACAATATCATTCATATGACTACAACGACTGGCTCGGCAGTACCCCATCCGATCAACCCAATTTTTCAGTACATTTTCGATTGTTTCGGCTTGAATCTCTTCAATGGCAACTTCAATTTCATGTTTCAACGCTTCATTTGTCTCTAGATGGTTTGCATAACATTTATCCCACAGAAAATAATCCAAAGGGCTCAAATCACAGCTCCGAGGCGGCCAATTGACATCAGTATTTCGGCTGATTATTCGATTTTTCGAAATTTCTTACAGTTTGCGTTAAAGTCTCACTACTTTGGAAGTAAATTTTTAATATTTTCCAATTTTGTTCGAGCGTATAGCGTCCCATTTTGCAAATGTCAAACATAAAACTAACTTCCTGTCAAAAAATGAATGTCACTCTACCTTTCAAAGACAAAGTAATTGGTACTTCAAAAAAACACTAGATGACCCACCCGCTACAATTGTATTGTACCTATTGTTTTTGATTAATTTCACGGAATAGGTAGATAAAAAATAATGCATACAATAGGAATGATGACAAAAAAATATTTTTTGTCCGTCATGCAGATTATTAAAATATATTGGACACGTATTTTCTCTTTTTCTACGTAATCAAAAGATTACGGCGATACATTGAGTTAAAATGTGGCATGACGTCACGTCTTCGTAGATTTTATATGTAGAAGTGACGTAGCAAGCCCCCACTCCCGAACTTTAATGCGAGTTATCTAAGTCATTCTTTATTAATATGATAAAGCAAAAAATACGTAGGTATCTAATATTTTTTTATTATCTGACTGACGGACTAAATAGAATTTCTTTTTTTTTACCCAGGCATCATCCCTATTTTGATGATAACAATATTATTGCCAAGTTGAATATAGTTTATTGTAATAAAGTAAAATGGTGGTAGATATACAGAGACTATTAGTTACCTGCTTCTCTATGTCATATTTCCACTCGATCAGTGAGTCGGCTTGGATACCCATGTCTGCACAGGGTCTTAGCAAATTGTCCATCTGGAACAAATAGAAAACCAATATTTAGTATTTACATAGCCAATAACAAATGCCAATAACCAAAACAGGGTACTCAGAATCGAAATTGGTTACCCAGAACTAAAATTGGGCTAAATATACTAAATGATTTTTTTATCGTCTTGAAAAAAAATAGTCAGCAAACAGAAATTTTGCAAAAACTTTATAGATCGTTAAAAATTATCGAAATTCAAATCATACGCACACTTATTAAAAAAAAAAAAAAAAACTTAATGCAGACTTGTAAATTGCAAAAAACGTAAGAAAATTTGAATTTCGCGGGCTACCCTGAAGAGCACGTTCCGAGTATTAATTCAATTATTATTGTTTAAATAGTAATAGTCCTTAATGTTGTATTTTTTATTAGCAAATAATTTTTACTGTGCTCATTAATATTTATGCGTCCACATAAACAAGTTATCGTTAATATTTCTTATTTGTAAATTTGACAACGTGACCGTGTGACAACTTAGCCTAAGTTTACCATTCAAGGTTGTATTTGTGAATTTCCTTATATTATATAAAAACAGTTGCGACATTTCTTCCTGTTCTGCATTCATGGCGGATTGAGGAAGTAGTCGATTTTAGCTGGACGGAAGTTGATTTATAAATGGATTGTGTTTTTTAATGACAGATGGAATAAGTCAAATTAAAATATGAATTTAGATTTGTGAACGATGCGGATTATGTAGGTATATTTGCCGAACATTGAATGCATTGATGATCTTGCTAATTTCAGCAATCCTAACTAATATTGTGTATTATGTGAGTTTGTATGGGTTAGGACATACGATACTTTTTATCCCGAAATTCCCATGGGATCGTGACTTACGCGAGTGAAACCGCGGGGCGCAGCTACTCATCTATATAAATAAAAAATAAAAAAAAAGATCCCGACGAACTGAGATACCTCCTCCTTTTTTGAAGTCGGTTAAAAATGAAACGCTGTTCGTTAATAAGCGCATGACTTGAGAACGGCTGTACCGATTTGGCTATTTTTTATTTGAAAATGTTCGTAATAGTCCAAATTAGGTTTTTATGGAAAGAAAAATTTTACAAGATTCCTGGAAAATTTTAAAATTCTAATAAAACTGAACGTCCGTTTTTCTATGGGTTTTAGAATTATTGAAAGGACAAGACAAAGTCTGTCGGCTCAGCTAGTTTAAAATAATAATGATAACAAACCTTTTAAAACGATTGAACGAAATGACAAATTGTTTTGTCCAGAAAATATGAAAGTAAAAGATATAAAGAATAACGTTTATTTGGACATAGTTCATGTAAACAAAATAAAAATAATGTTTCAAATAACAGTAGTGTGTACCTCACGGCTGCCCCAAAAAGGATCATTTCAGCATTAATGCCAGACAGATGCTGTCTGACGCTGGTTTTCTAATGAACTTTTAGGTAAAAGTACAGGGTGTCCCGTAATTAATGGATAACTTCTTAAGGGGTCATTGTACTCATAATTATGAACAACTTTTACTATGGGACCAAACCTGAAATCGTGAAAAAATCCGCTGTTACCAACATTTATGTTCGTATAACTCGCCAAAATGATGGGAACAGCTGATTTTTTTAACACTACACTTCCTGAGGTGCGTGAGGAGTGGAGAGGTATCCCACGGCTATCAGGACAATCCCGGAAGTACGGTCAAGATCCCTACCAGCACCTTACTGGAATACTTCCTTCCTCCGAGCACGTTTGCTCTTGCGAATCTCCACTCAAGCCGGCCAATAAAGGCAAGAAAGAGGTGGGAGCTCTGTTCCTCGTCAGTGTTCATTCCAGCCGGCCAATTACGACAAGCCAGAGATGAGGACAAGATTTCTCCCGGGAGATAGAGTCCTATTGCCCAACAGCTCGCCACATGCTGCCCTGCGGGTTTCTGTAACTCTCTTGGTCTGGCTCCTCCTAGACCCGTTCCGGCAAAGTAAATTCTACAAGCACAGACCTAAAGTTCGGAGCGGGCAAGCCCCACCACGACGTCAACGTAGAGATACAGCGGTGGGGAGAACTTAATATTAGGTTGGGGAAAAAGTCTTTTCGCATTATAGTATGTATGAACTTGTAATAAAATCTCTTTGGCTATACTATTTGTATCTGGCTGGTTTTGGTATCATTGAAAGTTTAAATTTTAAAGAACGTAATTCCAAATTCAAGTTTGGCTGGGAGGTGTTAATGCATCCGCCGTATAGTCCTGACCTTGCACCTTCAGATTTCCACCTGTTTCGGTCTCTTCAGAATTCTTTAGGCAGTGTCAGGTTAACATCACGAGAGGACTGCCAACACCACTTGTCGCGGTATTTTGACCAGAAGTCCCAAAATTTCTATAGCAATGGGATCATGTCCCTACCTACAAGATGGCAAAAAGTTATCGAACAAAATGGTACCTACATACATTAGTTAAATGTAAATAAACTATATTAAAAAATGTTTTGAATTTTCTTAAAAAATGCGAAGAAACTTTTCCCCTACCTATTACAAACTTACATACATACATACATACACACGGGTCGAATATAGAACCTCCTTTTTTGAAGTCGGTTCTATATTTGACCGATTCGATTCGATTCGATTTTTAAAAAATGGGTATAAAGTTGTATGATTGTGCTTTTAACAGTAAAGGAACAGTAACCTTACCCAACAAATTGTTATATAATATAAACGGTGTTGTCGTCGTTATAATTTTGCCCGTTCCCCACAGGGGAGCCCTTAGCGTGTAGTCGCTTAGTCTGTAAGTTTATGCCCCTGGCTGGAGGCTTTGAGTTCTCTTAAGGCTGCCACAGGATAGTCCGGTTAAGTAGTCAGGGCCTCTCTAGGCCAACTACGAGATGCCATTCATAAAAAAAAAAGTTATAATTTTTGTCTTACTAAATGTAGCAACTTTACGAGTAGGTGGCATAATTATCGAACGTGTGTGGCCTCTCTAATTTATTATTCAAAGTGTAAACACACAACTTTAAAATACTATTATAATCGGCGGCCACGAAAGAGTTAACTACCTTGCTGGAAAATTATCGAATTTTAATGAACAACGGTTCTTCATGCGACCTTAGGGGTGATGAGTCAATTTTATAAATTAATTAATACATTAAAAGCTAAAACTTAGGTCACTTAGTAAATGAAACATAAAATAATGGTGTGGTTCCGTATCTAGTCTGTATAAATTTATTTAAGGCCTACACAGTTTTTTGCCACTCAACGTAGCCAAAGCGGTCATTGCTCTGAGATACATAATTATATATTGGGTGACTGGTAATTAGTGACAGATACTTAAATATATGATTGTACTCATGATAAGAAACAACTTTTACTAGTGGACCAAACCAGAATTCGCGAAAAAAATTAAAATTAGAGTTTTTTACGCGATTTCAGGTTTAGCCCCTTAGTAAAAGTTGTTGGTTATCATGAGTACAATCATGGGTTTAAGTATCGGTCACTCATCATTACCAATCACCTTATTTATGTCGTAGGATGATTTGATAATTCGAATTTTCGCGAAAACCAACAGGGATATTGCGAAAACACGGATCATTAGACAATGGTGAAAACATTTCTCAATCTTACTGGAAAAAGATAGGGTTTTTCCAAAAAACCGAGTCGCTCTAGTAACATTGAATATCCTTAACTCTGATAGGCTAGATTTCTGCTTACTGACCAAATCTTATTCTGATTGGTTCCTAGTTTTACCCTGTGAGCTTTGAAGTATTATATCATAGACTTATGAATGGTTAGAAATAACAATATCGATTTATAGGAACTTTACTTTTGATTGAACATTTTAGTTACCTAAACTACATACAAGCATAGGACCATTTAGCGTGAAGCCGTGAATGATTGATATTTAAAATGACAATCAATCAGAGGAGGTCTCGTTTTGGGCGCTCCAACCGGTCAATCAGCGTTCTTTTTTCATAACAGCTAACGTTTCGTTCCGCAATATTGCTAGTAGTCGCTCTAGAGCGACTCGTTATTTTGCAAAAAACCTCTCTTTTTCAAGTAATATTGAGAAATGTTATCACCATTGTCTATCCGTGGTCCGCAATATCCCTAGGTTTTTCGCGAAAATTCGAATTATCAAATCATCCTACGACATATACATGCAGAGTTTGGCAATAAAAAATGCTATCATTGGTAAGTAAAACGATTCGTTTTTGTTTATAGGAACCGAGCATATGTCACCCTCAGCTTAGGGCCGGTATTCACCAAGACGGAGAGAAGAGAAGAGAAGATGACTTCATCATGAATTCATGAGAAAAATCGTGAGGAAACCGGCATGTCCAGAAGCAAAAATCCGAAGACATGTGACATCTACCAACCAGCACTGGGCCCTTGTGGTGGATTACAGCCCACTCTCTTTCACAGACTGGAGGCCTGTGGCTTAGGAGTTGGAACACCATAGGCTTTGATGGATTAAAAACTAAAAAAAAGTAATTTTGTAGTATGTAGTTCTAACTGCTAGTTAGTTATCCACTACTCGTAATCCTTTTTTTGCGACTTTACCTAACGACAGTTTTCAGTGAATTTCCATAGCAGACAAAATAAGAATTGGAGTAATTTTAGTAATGGCGGGCTTTTGAATGACGCATGTGATTGACATTTAACGATCGCTTACTATTGTTGTGTTGGAGGTATGTTGCATATTAAAGCTGTGACTCAGGTATTTTTGTATTTATTGGTGAATCAAGTAACGATTGGTTAAAGAGGATACTTTCATTTATTTTTATTTTTACTGCGTTTCAATGTCCCCCAGAGATCAGTTACATTTAATCCGCATATCTCCATTCCTTTTCCCCCTTCTAACTACAGGCAAAACTCATACACAGTGCGAGCGTGTAAGAACTTTAAGTGTACGGCCTGAGTGCACGCTCGACTTGAGCGTCCGGCGGGGCGGGGCGTGCGGCGTTCGTGTTAAACACATGCAAACACTCGCGAGTGTCCCGAGTGACGGCCGAGCGGCGCGGTGCTCGGTGAACGCTCTTCGCCACTTGCACGCAACGCTGAACGCTCCGCTGGACGCCTTTTCACTCGGGTCGTACACTAATATTCTTTGTAAAAGTTCTCATTTGACCCATTTAAAACCAAAGCCTATTCTGCACGCAGTCGTCTGAACGCTGACTTCTTTAAAAGTGCATAGTGCTTATTGTACCTTATATTGCGAAAAAAAAATCAGCTGTACAGTACATTTATGTTCGCATAATTCGTAAAATGTACTGAACAGCTGATTTGTTTCGCGATTTCAGGTTTGGTCCCATAGTAAAAGTTGTTCATAATGATGAGTACAATGACCCCTTAAGGGGTTGTTGGTGTTTTACCAATAACCCTGTATAGGGTGACTGGTATTTATACTAGTGACCGATACTTAAACACATGATTGTACTTCTGATAACAAACAACTTTTACTATGGGACCAAACCTGAAATCGCGAAAAAAAAATCAGCTGCTCCCTACATTTTGACGAGTTATCCGAACATGAATGTATGGGACAGCTGATTTATCCAGGTTTGATCCTAAGATTTCTTCTACTTTTTCTGTTACACGTGAGAACCTGTAATTGGCTCTATGTTTTATATACAATTGTTATCCATCTATCATAGCTGTTGGTTCTCCCATTAATAAATAAATTAATTTAATGTAAAGAGAGCCGTGCACCAATATATTTAGAACCGATTTTTGCCAAACCGTTCATTTTCATATCCAAGCAATGTAAAAAAGGGACTTATGCGAATTCATCAATTTTAGTATATTTTTTTTTTTTTGCTACTGCTTTTCTTTCTCATTAGCTGTTACAGAGTAATCCAGATGATTTTAGAAAATTAAGGACAAACGCTGACTTCTGTATAGCATAGAAGCCTACAACGTTCCCAAGAGGGACTGAGAATAATGCACCGTGCCCACTCCGCCCAGTGAGGGTTGGTGGATGACTTCTCTATACTTTCTAACATTTCATTTAACTCATCATCTTCATTCCAGCTGAAAGATATCCACTCCTGGCCATAGGTTTCCCTTAAGCACCGCCACTTCGACCGGTTCTATGCTTCTTGCATCCAGCGGATTCTCATGGCCTTCACTAGGTAACGGGTACACCAATGTGGGAGGCCTCCCAACGCTACGTCTTCCGGTACGCGGTCGCCATCCAGAAACTTTCGGCTCCATCTGTTCTGCGAGCAATATACCCTGCCACTTTGGTTCTCCTGCGGATCTGTTTATAATTGATTCGGTCACGTCTTTTAACTCAATTTCCTTGAATATGTAAGTACATGCTCTTCATTAATCAAATAAATTCGGTACGAGTATTTATATACTATTTATAAAAACCGAGCCGGCAATACATCGACCTCTTATCGATCACAAGTTCAGTATCGAAGGCGTGCGCCCGCGCAGATATAACCGGTTTAGCTGCTATGTGGATTTCTTATGGACTAGTTTACTATTACGTCCACTTACTTAGTATTTACTTAATGTGATTTATAATTACGACTACGAAAAACCTATCGGTTTTGATTGAACGAATAGCCAGGCGATCGGTGCGAGAGTGAATTTCAAGACATGCCCGAGAACAGCAGTTCTATTCTGTACAAATCTCACCGTGAAAACTTAGGTGAGGTGAGCTTGGAGTGAGCTGTCAATAGTGTCAATCCCTAGCATCTGGTGGAATGACAGCTTACTCCAAGCTCACTTCACCAACGTTTTCACGGTGATATTTTTACATTTTTACAGAATAGACTGGCTGGTCCTTGTCCTTCACCTTATCCATATAGCTATTGATTTTATCCAAAAAGGTTCAAACAAGAAACTGTCCAATTTGCGTCCGGTAAGTATCTCTACAGTTTGAAAGAGGTAGTACTTGCAAATACACTCAGCGGCACAGAATGTAGCCCAAACATAAACAACCCGATAACATCAGAATTTTACAAACGCGTATGGCTGCTTGAAGTGGCAGTTTGTTACAATGTTTGTCAACATTGATTTAAGAGGGTAAGCACAAAAAATTTTTCGGGCTAAATTTTTTTGCACGCTAGTTTATATTCGATATACTATAAAGTATTCCCATAAAAAACTTTAACAAACGCACATAAGGCGCAGGCCACACTGGGAACGAAGCGAAACGAAGCTAAGCTCGTTTAGCTTTCCTCGGCGTCTTTTCATACTTCCGTTTTCGGTTCGCTTGGTACGCGGTGTGAACCGAAGTATGAAAAGACGCAGAGGGAAGCTAAACGAAATTAGCTTCGTTTCGCTTTGTTCCCAGTGTGGCCTGCGCTTAATACGATTCAGACATTAATAAATTATAAGCCTTGAATTCAATGCATGATAAATGAACTCCATGACATATTGATCTTGATTAATGCCCAATACTATGGCTTATTCATATTTTGTGTACATTGAGAATTATGTTATTATGAACAAGAAAAAAGTGTTTAAATTATGAGATAAAAGAAATGCTCGGAGCCTGGATTTGTGATAGTATAGGCTCTTAAGACTTGCTGAAATATCTTGACAAGTTTTAAGACCCTATACTACCACAAATGCCTTAGCATGATCCTCCGTTGTGTCGAAAATACTGCAGCATTAATTTTGTAATAAATATATTGTAAAGTTGAGGATTAATGTTAAGTACTATGTGTGACGAAAACACGATTCCATAAAAATTTCTCGATAGAAAAAAAAAATCCAAATCCTACAAACCGAACAATAAACCGCTGGTATTCAAAAAAAATCTTCAAATTAGATTATGAAGCTTTGCATACTAACTGAACTAACTATAAAGCAGGTCTTATATTTTTTAATTTTTTTTTTAATTACCATTATTTTCACCGTAAAAATAAATTAACTATCGGCGTCTTGAAGTTTGTTCCCAGCCGCCCGACTGCCTGACACCCCCGCTCGCGCTCAGTCTCGCTTCGGCTTTCGAACGGGCTCTTAATATGTTAGGTAAGAAGAGTTGTTGTTTTGGCTTTCCGAACTTTCGCGCATGTTCTCTCACACTCGCCTCATGACACCATTTGGTTCCTAAAAAATGTTACTGCGCAGCCTTCTGCGCGAAGTTCGGACTCGTCAAGATATTTCGGCTGTACTGTACTGGCGAAATGTGGGTGTAGGTAGGTACTATAGGCACACTTCTACCTAACATGTACCTAACCCTTTGGGGAATGCAGGGGTTACGTTATAAAAAAAAAATAACTGCAGCGTTTTGTTTTGAGCTCACCCACAATTTAATTTTAAACTACTATTGAGAATTTCGCACCATTTCTGCGAAGTTTTGTCCATAAAATGACACGCCACACCTGCATGTAATCAATATCAATACGTAGATACTCGGGAAACGCCGAGAGGGGACACCCTACCTAGAAGGACGTAATAAATTCGCGGGCAGAAGCTAGTACCTATGTACAGATGCCAGCAGGTCAAGCTACCCGAAACTGTCAAATTTTCCCAATTCATCTTGAACCTAATGCTTTAGCGATAAAGTTGAAAATCTATTAAAGAAATTTGACAGAGCTTGATGTGCTGGCGTCTGTACCTAATCAATCAATCAAGTCAGCCTATCGCAATCCACAGCTGGACACAGGCCTCTCCCAGGTCGCGCCACAACACCCTGTCCTCCACCTTCCGCATCCAGTCTGTCCCTGCCATCTTCTTCATGTCGTCGGTCCATCTAGCTGGGCGGCATCTCACGCTATGCTTGCCGATACGCGGTCTCCACTCCAGGACTCGTCTACTCCATAGGCCATCGGTCCTTCAACAAACATGGCCAGCCTACTGCCACTTCAGTTTGCTTACTCTGCTAGCTATGTTGGTAACTCCGGTTCTTTTCCAGATAATTTCATTTCTGATTTTATCCATCAAAGGTAGGTACACCGAGCATAGCCTGCTCCATAGCGCGCTGAGTGACCTTGAATTTGGGCGACCAGCCCGAGTGGCAGTGTCCACGTTTCAGCTCCGGATGTCATAACGGGCAGGACGCACTGGTTGAAGACCTTAGCCTTCAAACACTGCGGGATAGGCGACGTTATATTATCGTAATTTTATTACTCTGTAATGTTTACATATAAAAAATAAACATTACGAGCGAAATGCATGTAACCGTGGTAATCGCGCGCCGGGCCGAAGAAAATTGATTTGCCTGCGATTTTACAGTCAATAAAAGAGATAGGTATTCAGGCAACAATTTTCTTCAGCCATGTAGTCCGAAGTAAGAAAAAAAAGTAGATGTCCTTGCCTTACAGTGCTGATAATACAGACAACTCGCAGTCAAGTTTTTGACAGTCCCCTTCATGTGTTTTCACGTTTGAGGCGTTACAACGCATGCGATTTTAAATTAAATGCTAATAACATTCAATCTGCCTAGCCTTTTCCCAACTATATTTGGGTTGGCTTCCAGTCTAACCGGATGCAGCTGAATATCAGTATTTTACATGGAGCGACTGCCTATCTGACCTCCACAACCCAGTTACTGGGTAACACGATACCCCTTGGTAAGACTGGTTGTCAGACTTTCGAGCTTCTGACAAGCAGTAACGACTGTCAAAGATCCACGAATGACAGCCGGGACCAACGGCTTAACGTGCTTTCCGAGGCACGGAGGAGTCTCGGTATGAAAAGATGGTCACCCATCCACAGACCAACCCCGGCAAACGTAGCTTAACCTGATGGATCGACCCGTGCGGCTGTTATTACTTAGCCACGAGCTAAGATTAATTAATTAAAATATATTTGCTGGCATTGCAGTTTTGCAAAGATTAACTGTCTCTACACACCAAACTATTTCATCAACTGTACAAGATATGGTCCGACTGATAGAAAGTTATTTAAATAGTGTTAAAAATATGCATGTGTGAAACGTAACAAGCATGGAAACATGCATGTTTGTTACAAAAGGCGGTCACATCCAAACCATAGAAAATTGATTATGTATTTCATAACTCGCTGTAATAGGGATGATATGATGCCTGCGTTGCGTACAAAAAATATATTTAGTCCATCGCGTCAGTCAGATAATAAAACAATATTGGACACGTAGTTTTTGATTTTTTTTTATTTAAGATGGGTTTGCTCTTGACTCTAGTCTAGGTCAGAGGTGACAGAGACAAAGTCGACGATGGAGTGAGCTTACCCAGAAGAAGCCTGTTCACTCTCACTTTGAAGAGATTAGGGTTGTATGCGTTCGGAAACACAGACGCAGGTAGTGAGTTCCACTCTTTTGCTGTGCGCATTATAAAAGACATTTAGAAGCGCTTAGTGCGAATTGGTGGAACAGCATTATAGTGTTTTATAAATAGAAATACAGAAGTTGGCAACATCTCTAGTACTCGTATATCTATACGCCATAGGAACTAGTTATGCATGTAATATAATACATAATATGTTATGTTATTTTTATATCAAACGCAATGGACCGTGAATTTTCTGACATAATAATTATATCACCGTGAACTTCACGACAAGGTTATGCAGATAAATGCTAATCTTTTTAAACGAAATTGGCGACAAGTTTTACATAATAGCAAAATTTGATAATTAGGGTTCCGTACCTCAAAAGGAGAAAACGGAACCCTTATAGGATCACTCGTATATCTGTCTGTCCGTCTGTCACAGCCAATTTGCTCCGAATCTAATTTGGTACATGTATTATTGATTATATACATACATTATTGCTGTGACCCAAACACGGACGTGTAACGTAAATAAATGAATTTTGAATATGGGGTCAATTTTGTGGGCAAATAATAAAATTTAAATAAAAAGTTTTGCAAACTGTACCGTGTGGCATATCAAATGAAAGGGCTTACTGTGAGGGACTCAAATATATTTTTTTTATATAATTTTAAAATAAATTTTAAAGTTATTTAAGAAATAGGGATGATGACTAAAAAATTATTTTTAGTCCGTCATGTAGATTATTAAAATATATTGGACACGTATTTTTTCTTTTTCTACGTAATCAAAAGATTACGGCGATACATTGAGTTAAAATGTGGCATGACGTCACGTCTTGGTAAATTTTATACGTAGAAGTGACGTAGCAAGCCCCCACTCCCGAACTTTAATGCGAGTTATCTAAGTAATTTTTTATTAATATGATAAAGCAAAAAATACGTATCTAATATTTTTTTATTATCTGAGTGACGGACTAAATATAATTCCTTTTTTTTTACCCAGGCATCATCCCTATTAGACGAAAATTGACCATTACCCCCTTATCTCCGAAACTGCTGAGCCTAAAATATTGAAAAAAAAAAATAAAATAGTTTAAGCCTGTAGATTAGGTACAGGAAAACCTACAAGAAGTATGTGGTCTTAAAATAACACGATAAATCGCTCAATATTGTGCGTACAAACTTACATTTGCATACGGATGTATGGGAGAACATGTTTTTCAACTACAATATTAATTTTGTTTTGGGAAGTGGGATAAATTCATCCCAACTACGGAACCGTTCATTGTGCGTGGTGCGACACGCATTTGGCCGGTTTTTTTTATGGTAGACTGACTAAAATACTCGTACCGATTTCGTGTTTGGAGATAATTTTAACTATATTAAAATATAGCCTGCACGAGTGGGGATACACCCTGGGACTGTCCAGGGATGCCTGGAGTACATTTATTTTAAGTACCACACTACAGTTTGCCTGGCTTCTTCTTTTCGAGTCGAAGGTATTTTTTTTTAATATCCTAGATATTTCATATGAGCTTGCCACCGCTTTACGAACGATAGTGGATACATCACTGGGGGCCGATTCTACTAATATGCAACGTTACACGTTCAATTGTGTTTCAATAACAGTTCAGTTTCGATCGCCGTTCGATAGTTACCAAAAAAGTCATTCTTCTATTCTATAAGCAAAATGGAAACTAAACTTAAACCGAATCGTAACGGGAACACAACAGCGGGTAACCTGTGTGACCAACATTCCAAATAGTATGTTTTAATAATACCACAGAAAAAAAAGTTGAATCTAATAATATTACTAAATACGAATAACTGCTACTAAAAGTATTTTTAATAGAAAAACATATCTAGACCATACTTATACTTTAGGCCTGTATATTTTTTTGTAACATTTCAACTTTATAAATAATAAAAACTCAGAAGAACGTTTCGTTTTCGGCCCCAGCTTGCGTCTGTGAAACGAAACGTTTCAATTATGTCAAAAAGATAATGATGCGACTAAACGTCACGCTCATGTTCGGTTTTGTTAGCAGAATAGCTTTTGAGATTGTTTCGATCGATCGGTGACTGAACTGAAACGTAACCGCAGTTGGATCGTTGTTACATTAGTGGAATGCGAAAACGCTCAAAAGTCGTGGGTCAGCTGCCATTCAATTGTGATTTTTTAAAATTTTGTTAGTAGAATCGGCCCCCTGGAGTCGGTTTGAAACAACCCGTGATGATCAGGCACGTTTAATTTCAGTTCGCTGATGACAGCATGGTATCCGAAGTAGCACGATTAGCTTAGCGCCATTTTTCTGGCACAGTGCCAATAGTTGACGTCACGAAATCACGACTAGTAGGAACAGAGAACATTTTTCAAAACACAGAAAATATTAAGACCTGGGCATTCGTGCGGTGCATAGTTAATTGAATTGTGAGTTGAGACATAATCGGCCTTTTTCATGGACTTCCGCATGTTCCGGAGGCTTCTTAAGTCTCTTTATAAAGTAAATTGATAAGTTGAATTTTGGTACACGCACGAATTTCTGTGACCCAAATACGGGCATGTAACGTAAATAAATGAATTTTGAATATGGGTGTCAATTTTGGGGGCAAATAAGAACATCTTGCAGTTGGAATGTATGGGAGAAAATATTTTTCAACTACAATGTTAAGTTTGTTCTTGGGATAAATTCATCCCAACTACGGAACCCTTCATTGTGCGTGGTCCGACACGCACTTGGCCGGTTTTTTAAAATCATGTTTTGATATCGATGCCCATCACGTTTGCAGTTTCGCTAGCTAATTCACTTTTGACCCTGTACCTATGTATCTCTTTTATTTACACGGGACCTAAAATCTTTTGTACGTTTCTTGAGTGAGAAAATCATTGATAACTAGTCGCTTTCTAGTCGACGGTGTGACAGGTGCCTTATGTGGGCGTATCGTATCGAGCGATACGACTTATTCCGCGGTCCCACGGCCCGTTTCTCACAGGCCAGGCTGATAGGCCGTGAGGACTATCAGCTTGCGGTGGCCTGTCATCGCCCGTCCGATCGAATGTATGGTATAATCCGTGAAATGCTCGGCACGGCCGTGGCAATTATCATGTAATCCATATAATATTAGCGAAGATTTAATTTTATAAGTCAATGATTTTGATAGCGTGAAGTTAAGATTTTGTTTTCCGTTTCATTGTGATATGAGAAAATGTTTTTAAGTGTGTTGGAAAACTTGATTGTTCATTCAATTCTCTTATCTTTGTTTAATGAAATATTATCGAAAGGCGTTTAAACATGAATCTCAGGTGCAGAAGACGGGCCAGATGGGACTTTCATGCCCCCCACCCCAGACACGCTAAGTTTTTTGTACCGGAGGCTGAAAAGTTTTGAGCCTAGGCCGCGGATGACTGAGACATGACGTAGACGTAGTAAAGAGGGTATTCGCAAATTAGTAATATGCAGCGCGAGACAACAATGACACTTGAAGGTACTTAGGATCAAAACCGTTCAGCAGCCCTGGTACCTACTCTTAAATCTTTATCACCTCCCAGCGAAACAATTCTGTACTGACCCCGGATAGCCCCACATCGTACAATACCAGTTTTTATCAAATTATAACAAAAAACCCCTACGATATACACGATCGCGTCACGTTGATTATCACGAGGTTTTGAGTAGCTATGTCAGTTTTTTTATGCGTTTTTTTATGTAATTATCTGATAATATGTGGTTGGGGCGTTACTAGCATGATTAGGTATTATTCTCGAGATCCCTCAAGCGAGTTATTTTTTTTTTTCGTCATGAACGTAAACTTATTAGAAGTAGTCCCCGATCTTTTTGGCCGGGCTGAAGTGAGCGCGACCGCCATCTTGCGCCATCTGCGTATGGTATTTTCCCAACTTAGCATTCTGCTCATCGGTTCGCTCCTTCAACCCAGCCAGAAAGATTGAGAACTATTGTACCTACATGGAGCGTGTCTAGATCTTCTTAGTTTCTACAGTGCACTCACCAGCAATGGTATGGGGTTCTGGCTTCGTCCCTCGAGTCCCTCAGCCAGCTCCATGAGGTCTGTCTCGTACAAACTCTGACCACGCGTCAGGTTTGAAAGTCTGTACAAAAAAAAGAACAAGAAGTAAGATATGATAAAACATCAGGTCGATACTGTTAAAGAACTACTTTTACAGGGTGAAACTGAATTCATGGGCAATATTTTAAGGGGTCATTGTACTCATAATTATGAACAACTTTTACTATGGGATCAAACCTAAAATCAACTGTTCCCTACATTTTGACGAGTTATGCGCGAACATTAATGTATGGAACAGCTATTTTTTTTCGCGATTTAATGTTTGCTTCCATAGTAAATGTTGTTCATAATGATGAGTACAATGACCCCTTAAAATATTGCTCATGAATTCATTGCGCCCGCCGCGTGCGCACGCTTAACGTAGCGAACGCCCTTAAGAGGCCTATCAAAAATTGCATTTGACAGATTAGGTATATATGTATAGAAGCACGGCGACGCATCACGTTATTTAGCAATTTGGTAGTTGTAATTACGCTTATACGTATTGTTTTTTTTTGTTTAGTGTGAAATTTAATTTTTTAACGAATTCTGGTTTATATTTTACGTAATAATATTAATGAAGTAAGAAGAACTATACAGTTAGTTCAGAGCATTTTTAATAGTTTTATGGTATTAAATGAGATTTTTTTTTAATATTCCAAACATATTTTACAATTCTGAGGCCGCTATGGACTGAACCACTATTTAGGAGATATTACTATATATTCTTTATTTCATTTTATTATGTAAGTAGTTCAATCCACGAGCTCCAAAAATTGCTGTTGCTGATGAATTTTGGCTTTATCAATCTGCCTAGCCTTTTCACAATGATGTTGGGGTCGGCTTCCAGTCTAACCGGATGCAGCTGAATACCAGTATTTTACATGGAGCGACTGCCTATCTGACCTCCACAACCCAGTTATTTGGTAATACGATACTCCTTGGTATAACTGGTTGTCAGACTTTTGGGCTTCTGACGACCCGTAACGACTGTCAAAGATCCACGAATGACAGCCGGGACCAAACGGCATAACGTGCTTTCCGAGGCACGGAGGAGTCTCGGTATGTAAAGAACCTCGGCAAGCGTAGCTTAACCTGATAGATCGACCCGTGCGGCTGTTATTACTTAGCCACGAGCTAAAAGAAAAAGATAAGAATAAATTGCGATAAGCGAGCCGCTATGAACTATTCTCCACCACTCAATAAATCTAAGTTGTCGAAGTCTTTCGGTTTCTCAGAATAAGACCGCCAAAAATCGTCATTTAACGCAAAAATCACGGTCAAAATGTAATAGGGGCCTTAAATAACGCAATTAATATTTTCGAATTGTTAAAATGAAGTCTGATACGCAATTAGCCTGCAGTTTAATTACTAGTTTGCAAGGCGATATGCTGTCGGACGTCAACTTGCTCAATCAGCCTGGTAGTGGACATCATGCGTAAGGTTCAGGAATGCAGGTAAGCTGTTATATTTACCTGGCTCTTAGCATTTCATCGATGGGTAAGTCATCTGGTATCTCTTTGAGGTATGGCACGTTACCGGCGAGCATGAACGACGTCACCATGCCGCTCGGTCCATTGCCTGGTGGAGGAAAAAGTAAATTAGAGATGTAAAACACACCACCTAGGTTTGAAGAGTCTTCAATAATGGCGGGGAACACCTCGATTAGTTGATTACTTAAGGGCGAAAATATACCTGTAGTGTAAACTGGTAAACTATGCAAGTAGCTGGCATGCCGTGTGCCATAACAACTTCTGATTGGTCAGTCACAATGGCATGCCAGTTACTTGCATAAATTAGTACCAGCTACAGGCATGTGTATTTTCGAATTGTTCCTTTTACATCGAGCATATGATTTGTACCAAGCTTTCTCTCCCTTTACGTCGAGTGCCGCAAGTATAGTCAGAAAAAAGTGAAATACAGTTAATGATTCATTAAAAGTAGGTACTTAACACATTTTGTTATTAGTATCGCTATACTAGTACCACAGCTATTAGACACTATGTAATAGACATAATTCATTATGTTAGTATGACCATAATGTATTTTATTCTATGAACAGTCAGGTAAAAATGTGATTTTCAGGAAAATTGTGTGCTTTTTATTTTTGCTTTGACTGTACCTTTCTAAACTCGATGTAAAGGGAACGATTCGTATTTTCGGCCTGATGCGAACTTGGTGTTTCTTTCCAGTATTTTTATAATGGAATGATTGGATGAATTAGTGATGATTTTTATTTGCTATATAAAAGACTAGCAGTGCCCCGCGGTTTCACCCGCGTAAGTCTCGAACCCGTAGGAATATCGGGATAAAAAGTATCCTATGTGTTAATTCAGGTTATAAACTATCTGTGTGCCAAATTTCATCAATATCCGTTTAGCAGTTTTTGCATGAAAGAGTAACAAACATCCATCCATCCTCACAAACAGGATAGTAGGATATAGGTTGAAAAAGACAAAGGAGTACAAAGGATACACTGACCATTAGAACTCATCAATGAAATGTGAATGAAAATTCTTGTTTTTTACTCAGTTTTAAGTCCCCAACTACCGAAATGATTTGCATCCAGATAGGCAGAGAAACCACATAACTTCCGAAGCCAAAACATTACATAACAAAGTTGTATAGAGTGCATCTAGTAAACACATAAACTCTTTACCTAAATTAATTTAGTCTAGTCAGTAAATTTACACGGAAATTAGACACAAGCCAGGTTTATGTAAACATTGATCGTATATTCGTGGAAATTGGTGAAAATACAGACTGAATACATAGGAACTGTAGGTACACAAATATCTGCAGTGTCATTCACTTAAAAATAATACACATAATATCACGCCTGTAATCCCCGAAGGGTTAGGCAGAGCTGTACCTATAGTACACCCACATTTCGCCAGTTATGTTTAAGTCCCATGTAATAAATAGGGGGCGAGCATATTACCACCAACCGGGCGACCTGGGAATGCAACCCAAGACCTCATGCCCAGCAACAGCGCTTGCGACCACTAGACCAACGAGGCAGACTAAACATACACTCGATCATCATCTGCGTAACCTTTTCCCAACGATGATATGGTCGGTTTCCAGTCTATCCGGATGCAGCTGAATACCAGTATTTTACATGGAGCGACCGCCTATCTCACCTCTACAACCCAATTACTGGGTAATAAGATAAGACTGGTTGTCAGATTTTCAGGCTTCTGACGACCCGTAACGACTGTCAATGATCCACGAATGACAGCCGGGACCAATGGCTTAACGTGCTTTCCGAGGCACGGAGGGTTCTTGGTATGTAAGGATGGTCACCCATCCACGGATCGACCGCGGCAAACGTAGTTTAACCTGATCGATCGACCCGTGCGACTGTTATTTATTACTTAGCTGCAAGCTCCTCCGACTAAACATACAAACTACTTACTATACCCACTTACGTATAGAGTTATTTTTTATACCCGCAGTGAAAAAGAATTTTAACACTGGCAATAGTGCGGATACGAATTTTTTTTTTCGGAATAACCCGTTATTAATTGTATAACAATACAACCAAAGGAAGTCGATAATAGGGATGATGCCTGGGTAAAAATAAAGAAATTCTATTTAGTCCGTCAGTCAGATAATAAAAAAATATTAGATACGTATTTTTTGCTTTATCATATTAATAAAAAATGACTTAGATAACTCGCATTAAAGTTCGGGAGTGGGGGCTTGCTACGTCACTTCTACGTATAAAATCTACGAAGACGTGACGTCATGCCACATTTTAACTCAATGTATCGCCGTAATCTTTTGATTACGTAGAAAAAGAAAAAATACGTGTCCAATATATTTTAATAATCTACATGACGGACAAAAAAACATTTTTTAGTCATCATCCCTATTGGATATGTATTTCTATTTATTATTATAATACAAAATAGTCTTTGATAATTACAAATAGGAAACATGCATAATGATTAATAGAGGTACAATATGGTTTTTCTGTTTATTCATTAATTGTTTAATGAAAATAAACATAGCAGTACCTACTTGCTTTCGGACATTCAAATTGCAATTAAGTTTTAAATTAAAATTACAACGTTTCAAGGTAAGGGTAATGTCATAATAAATGTACTTGAAGCAAGTTATTTTAACCCTAAATACTGGTCTGGAAATTCGATATTGAATGGCAAAAGTTTTAATTTCTCATTAGGTCCAAATTACGGACTATTGGAACTTATACCTATTATAGTAAATGATTTCTCATAAGTATTCCTAAACCCGACTGAAGGGTTTAGCCAAGACTATGAGGAAGATAGAAGAGGAAGCTAAGTCAAGAGTTCTGTACGTACTGTAAAGGTTTCATACAAAGGGCAACCTTATATTTTACTGGCTGACCATAATTATACCGAACTACTTTTGAATAAAAAAGTAGTCCTAGTTTGTTTTAGGAGGAAGTCGGATTTAAGAGAGGTTCGGTTTAAGAAGTGCGCGTTTATCCTAAGAAAATATGTATTTAATCTAAAATATAATACCTAATTGGTTTACTTGCTATCATTTATTAGTTTAGCTCTCCCCCCTGTGATGTTCTGATCCTCACAGTACATCACAAATCAAATCATGAAAAGACGGATGTCATGGATTACGTCATTTGTAAATGGGCATAACAAAAAAAAAACAATGCAAAACTGGGTCGGCCGCCTCTATTATAGGTAACTTGAAGGCCGAACAATAATTTGAGTAAGATTCTCTATAAAAGCTGGCTCGCGTCCAATTCTTAATTAGAAGTCATTTAGTGTCAATTTTATGGAGTACTAACTAGTTGATGCATTCGACTTCGCTTGACACGATATTAATAATAATAATATCCTGGGACATTTCACACACGGTCATCTGATCCCAAACTAAGCAGAGCTTGTACTATGGAAACCAGATAACTGATATGCTACATACACTACTATTTTTTTGTAAATACATACTTATATAGATAATTACACCCAGACTCAGGACAAACAGACATGTTCATGCACACAAATGTTTGTCCTGGATGGGAATCGAACCCACGACCTGCGACATGATAGGTGGTATCTTAACCAACCACGCCAACTGTCCTGTCGAAATAATATTGTATAGATAGTTTAAATACTTGTAGGAGATGCAGGTGTTGTGTGCGTCTTCTTTTCGGGTTGTGAGGTTACCTTCAGGGATAACAATCAACCAAACGAGAGCTTTGACGACTGTTTCTGCGGTTCACGGCGGTGAGACAAGACCCATTACCCCTCTCGAATGGCTATCGTTATTGTCTCACCGCCGTGGAAAGATAGAACCGCAGAAACAGTCGCCAAAGAAAAGAAAAAAATCAAAAATTCATTTATTCAAACTAGGCTGAGAATCAGCACTTTTCGAACGTCAAAATTACATAAGACAGTCCCCCAAAACGCCCGCCCTTCACCACTTCCTAGTGCTTTAGCTGAGGAGAAGAAGTGGCGCAACAAACTCCCCAACAGCACAGCTGTCTGTTCAGTTAAAAAAAAAAGAATCTATATAACACTGCGCATAATACTTTAGGTACATTACGCAACACAAAACATTAAATTAAATTATTTGCTATAAGTAAGCTAGCACACGCCAATATACCAAAAAAAAAAAAATCGAAAACTATACTCAAGCAGAAACAAAATACAAAACTAAAGATGTAAGCAGAACTTTATACTTAAAGCTCTCGTTATCAACTGGATATCACGTCGGGGTCACCAATGTAGGAGATGCAGGTGTTGTGTGTGTCTTCAGTCTTCTCTCCGGTGTCAACGAGCACGAAGACAAGACTGAAGACACACACAACACCTGCATCTCCTACATACTCTTTGATAATAAACTGTAACTGGCTGAAAATCATCATCTTCCTGCCCTTGTCCCATGTTACGTGGGGTCGGCGCAGCACGTTTTTAAACGACTTCAAAAAAGGAGGTTCCCTATTCGACCCGATGTATGTATGTTTGTATGTCCGCGATTTTCTAAAAAAAGAATGAACCAATATTGATGATTTTTTCACTAACGTAATCTATATACTTTCAGGAAGGTTTTAGGATATAAAACATTAGGTAATTATTCTTATAAACGAAGTTATAATGTATAAATGTACTACATCTCCGGCATTCTTATTTTCGATCGTCTTGGGCTTATGTAATTGTATATTCAACTAAAAATGGAAAAATAAATTTACTTAAAAAAAAGTAGAAACCGTTTTCAAAATCCTAAAACGATTAAAATAACTTTCATAAAAAACTTAACAGCTTCAGAAGTCGGTGTCTTCAATTCTTCAATGTTAATTCACCTTTAGCTTGCTTGGCTCCGACTTCAGAAGCTGTTAAGTTTTTTATGAAAGTTATTATGATCGTTATAGGTTTTTGAAGTCGGTTTTATACTTTTTTAAAGTAAATTTATTTTTTCTTCTTCCATTCTCTCCTGTCATCTTTCACTCCTTTTTCTTTCTGTAACTGGCCGTAAATATGGCGTTTCCTATCGTGCCCTTTGTTTCACAAAACATGCAGCCAAAGTGACCTCTACGCCGTCACTGACGCAGCCGAAGAAGTGTCGAAGTTTTGGGCCGACAAAAGTGGAATAACTGTCGTGCCAGCGACACGAAGAAGAAGAATATGGCACTTTGAAATTCAGATAAAAGTTTGGCTTTGTAGTGTCCTCTCTGTCACCATACCTGTGTGACTTTTTTTAATTTTTTTTAATTTATTTATTCATTCAAGAAATATTCTAAATAAAAAAGTCACATATTTTCTGCCAAACTGCTGTACAGTTTGTCGGCAGTGTTCTCGTGGATACAGTTTTTACTGTACAGTCTCTTTCAGCTCAGTGTCATATTTCTGCATGGTTACTGTACGTGGTTGTACTTAAAGTAGCAAATCCATAGTATACTATAGACAAATAGGTAGGTACTGGATGATTTTTATTACCGTCTTGAAAAAAATTGAGTACAATACTGCCGTCGCCGCGTCGTAAGAAAAAAGGGCACAACTAACATTTAAAAAAAAATTGAGTCACATACATATTTAGAATCAGAAAAAAAGGCTAATCTGCTCAATTTTTTGTAGATTTTTTTTAAAATGTTAGTTGTGCCCTTTTTTCTTACGACGGCAGAATAGGAGAATGGAGTAGAAGCCTAGTTTTTTTTTTTTGTTGTTTTTTCAATAGCTTAGACCCAAATTGCTCTATCAATAAACACTACATTTGAAGTAAACTAGAACAATAAAACCAGAAACTTTGAAAAAACTTTATAGATCGTTATAAAATATCGAAATTCAAATCAACAAATAAAAAAAAAGTTTAAAAAAATCTATGTCTATTCCGTTCACCTATTATGCCCTATTTTTTTCAAGACGGTAAAAAAAATCACCCAGTATAAAGAGAGATGTTGGTGATAGGAGACGTAATTAGAGAGTTAGGAAGGCCATTGTATCCCGAAAAATAAAAACAAATAAACACGCGGATGGATTAAGGTCCCTTTTCATGGCTAACCGAAAATGGGTCAAACAGACATACAATTTTCGCTTTAATAATAGAAGTAAATATTCATTACTGTCTCAAACGATTCCCCTTGGTCACTAAATCGTGACGGTCACGGAAAATTCTGGAACGTCACGTAACGGAGAGGCATCGGCGAAGGACGTAACGCAAGCGTAAACAATGCCAGATGTAAGCAGCCAGCCGTGAAACTGCAGCGTGTCGGTCAGGGCCACGATGCCAGACACGGTAAACATTGCTTCGGGTATTGTTTTATGTAATCCAAAATAATCAGATGTTATTATATCATAAAATACGAGTTTAATGAAATGATACACCGTTTGAAGTGAAACTTTTTCGGCGGCGATTCGATAATTGGACCAGCCGGTCTATTCTGTACAAATCTCACCGTGAAAACGTAGGTGAAGTGAACTTGTAGTGAGCTCTCATTCCACCTGATGCTAAGGATTAAGACTATTGACAGCTCACTCCACGTTCACCTCACCTAAGTTTTCACGATGATATTTGTACAGAATAGTACTACAGAATTGAGAGTGAAATTTCAAGGACGCGTCACGTTTAGACACATTTCGCATGCGACAGAAGAAATAATAAGAAGAGAAATAAATACGAAGAGAAGAAAGATATAAAATAATCTCTTATTTTGTAAGAAGTTTCACTTTTATCACATTTACTAACCCCGACGTATGCAGAGGGGTCTTATTCAAGAGTGTTGTTCACTCGAGTGAGCATATTTAGCGCGATTTGTCGGCCATAGTAGAAATCATTTTCTTATTCTATGGCCCAATCAGGGCAAGACCTGGATGAGACTCGCACAGACCAGGGAAGCATAGCACAAAAGGGTGGAGGCCAGCAGTGAGTGGAACAAGGGTGCAGCTCGGACTTGTCTGTTCAACATTATATCTATTTCATTCCTAAATTCCTGGTATTATTTCGACACCATGTGCCGATGAATATAAATTTGTCACCGGGCAAACTAATCTAATGATAAGTACTTTAAAAATTATCGGTACATGATATACAAAGTAGCTACTTAGCGGGGTGGAGGGTCAACTGATTCGTCTGATAGTCTCGCGCGCGTTGACGCTAGCACGGAGTGACGGAAATATTCCGCTCATTCGAGCTAATACCCGGAACGAAACTGATTGATGGCAAAGAGGGCCAAGTGGCTTAAATAGACGACATAATGTGGATGGAAAATGATACAAGCCACTTTTCATGGGGGTAGGCAGAAACTACAGAACGTCACCTGCTACGATCCTTGCATACTCCTTTTGCTTCGTTTACGTTCATACATCTGGTCATACACGGACGTCGGTTGCTAATACTACACCTCAACTATCTGAAGAACATCACCAATAAGATCTTATGTCCTTCTAGAGCACCCTGGCGTTCGTGTTTCCACTCACATCTGCCTTTGTCGCCTTTTAATCATTCTCTCAATATGACCAAAATATCAAAGCACACTCTTTTAATTTTTTCTCACTACATCTTCTTTAAAATAAAAGTAAATTTAAAAAATCAAAAACCCGACAGCAGCGTATAAAGTTAACTTTAAAAAGATGGAAACAGTATTATGACTTATTTTGTCTCCCAACAATCGCATGCATGGAGGCAATAGGTCTTTATTGTTAAAATATTTATGAAGACGCATCCATACCAGCAACCTCTTAAGGGGTCATTGTACTCATCATTATGAAATTTAAATTTACTATGGGAGCAAATCTGAAATCACGAAAAAAAAATCAGCTGTTCATTACATTTTGATGAATTATGCGAACATAAATGTACTGAACAGCAGATTTTTTTTTTCGCGATTTCAGGTTTGGTCCTATGGTAAAAGTTCTTCATAATGACGAGTACAATGACCCCTTAAGAGGTTGCTGGTGTTTTACAAATAACCCTGTCATCTTGTTTCCATCTTTTTAAAGTTGCCTTTCACGCTGTCGGGTTTTTGATTTTTATTTTTACTTTTTTTTATTTTACACTTTTTAGTTAAAATTACCTTTCAAAGCAGTAAAATTCTGGGTTTGTCACACGATTTGAAGAATTATATTATTATGTTTTACGTTAATACGTCCTATTATACGATTATATAAAAACTTTATCACAGCTTTATAGTTTTGAAAATAATAAATAAAAACCAACTTTAAATCGTTATAGATCCTAAATGGTCATTCAAAATAAAAAATGATCTGAGAAACCTAAAGATGATTTTCAAAGACCTATTCAATGATACACCACTTGATATGGTTCTTCGACTTCTTTTTTTTTCCTTCTCACAATATGGCGTCTGGTTGTCGTCATATTGAATTTTGATGACTGTCATTTCTTCATTGACACAATATTAAGACAAATCGATTGACGTAAGAATCATCAAAATTGGCCCACGCGTTTGGTCTCTATAGCGCCACAAAGGAACAAACATACATAGGCTGATAAACACATTACCCTCCTTTGCGTCGCGCATTCGGGTAAAAAGGGCTAAATGCAATAGTCTTTTGTGATGGAAAATATTATAATTACTTACCGATAACAACAACTTCTTTGTACACGACGTCCTCTGATACGGCGTGTTGGCAGGATTTCATACTGTCCTTCATTTTACTGTCCGATTTTATCGCATACAGCCTCCTGCGATCCAGCCTTTTTCCTTTTCTGTCACTTGTTTCTAGATTATCTGTGTCCTTAATCTATGGCTAGTTCTATTCGAATGGCGGATTTTTTAAATAGCGAATTCTAAATTCTAAATGCAGTCAGAATAAATACTTTTTTAAAATAAAATTAATATCACACGCAGTTTTGAGTCTTACGGACTTTTTAGTCTATTTCTTCGTCGTCGTATTTTTTTTGGGTCTGTGGTAGGTTTTTGTTGCAAACAGCGTTTTAGCTTGTTTTATGTGCAGTCGTGATTTTTGCTATCTGAAACAAGAAAGAATAATACGTTAGTAAACAGTTGCGTTATATAAATCTTTGATATTTATTGCCAAAACACTGTCAGTTATAGGTCCTTGCTCACTTCGTCAAAGACAAGATCACCAGTTCTATAAATCAGACTTTATGGCGCACTGGCTGGCGCACTTGATCACTCCAGTCTATCATGACTCAGTCAGGTGTAAATCAAATATAAACGAAAGTTTAGTCACTGCAAGCAATGATATTGTTAAAAGGGATGATGACTAATTTTTTTTTTCTACATAATCAAAAGATTACGGCGATACATAATGTGGCATGACGTCACGCTTTGATAGATTTTATACGTAGAAGTGACGTAGCAAGCCCCCACGCCCGAACTTTAATGCGTGTTATCTAAGTCATTCTTTATTAATATGATAAAGCAAAAAATACGTGTCTAATATTATTTTATTATCTAATTGACGGACTAAATAGATTTTTTTTTAACCCAGGCATCATCCCTATTACTAAACTCGCCACAAAATAATAGGTCCGTTTTGACATGAATGTGTCCCTCTTTGTCCCGCTATGTTTGTCTCTCTTTGGCATATGAAACGATAAGGGCTGTCAAACTGGACCTATTATTTTGTGGCGAGTTTAGTGCGCATGTTCTGAAACGTACACATTAAATTGTTGGTGATATCCAAAGAGGCTATACAGTCATTGGTGATATCGACGAATCACGATCATCATCAGCCTTTTCCCAACTATGTTGGGGTCGGCTTCCAGTCCAACCGGATGCAGCTAAATACCAGTACTTTCCATGGAGCGACCACCTATCTGACCACCACAACCCAGTTACTGGGTAACATGACATCCCTTAGTAAGGCTGCCTGTCCATTGAAGCGGAGCGAGGTGGCGGAGCAGAGAAACGGAGAAATATTAACCAATAGGATCCTGTCTCCTGGAGCTTAATTCATATTTCTCCGTTTCTCCGCTCCGCAGCCTTGCTCCGCTTCAATGGACAGACAGCCTAAGACTGGTTGTCTTTTGGGCTTCTAATTACTCGTAATGACTGTCAAAGATCTACGAATGACAGCCGGGACCAACGGATTAATTAGAAAAACCTACTTACAGAAAAAAAAATCCAGATAAACTTAAACTGTCAATCATAAAACCTTTACATAAAAAAGATTCAAAGTCTGACAAGAATAATTACAGACCTATTGCATTAACTCCTATTTTGTCCAAAATTTTTGAAAGGGTAATGTACAAAAGACTCCTTAGCTTTCTTGATAAATATGATATACTGGCTAAGGAACAGTACGGTTTCAGAAAGAATAAATCTACTCAATTAGCTACCTTTATGTTGATTAAGTCTATTGTTTCCAGTATTAATTTAAAACACCAACGTCTGCCCTCTTTCTGGACCTCAGCAAAGCATTCGACTTTGTAGATCATTCCATACTCCTAGAAAAATTGGACAGATACAGTATAAGAGGTCTGGCTTCTCAGTGGTTCCAGTCGTATTTAAGTAATCGAAAACAGTTTACAAGGGTAACTAAATTCAACAAAAAGAATCATTACATAGAAAACTACGACTCACGGCATCGTACAAACCATTTTGGCGTACCCCAAGGAAGTATCTTGGGGCCTTTGTTATTCCTTATATACATAAATGATCTTCCCCTCGAGATATTACACAACTGTGTCTTATTTGCAGATGATACGACTGTCATCACTGAATGTAAAAATCTAAATTCTTATGAAACTGAAGTAAATCAAACTCTTTATTCAATAGTTGAATGGTTGAAACGTAACAAATTAAAAATAAATATTGACAAGACAAAACTTATATTTTTCAAAACGCCTAACCGAAAAGAGTTCCAGTTTAACATAAGCCTTAACCATAATAAAGTTGAACAAATACAAAATACGAAATTTCTCGGTATAACTTTAGACGCACAACTCACATGGAAGGATCATATTGACAGTATTTGTAAGAAAATTAATAAATTCGTTTTTGCTCTTCGAAAAGTTAAAGACGTAACAACGAGAGAAACATCTCTAATGGTGTATCATGCTTATGTTTGTTCCCTCATTCGTTATGGCATCGTAGTCTGGGGAAACTCTTCAGAGATAAACCGGGTTTTTATAGCGCAGAAAAAATGTATTCGCGCAATTTATGGTATGAAATGGTTTGATTCCTGTAAGCCGATATTCAAAGCAAAAAAGCTATTGACTGTACCTAGTTTTTATATCTACGAAGTCGCCAAATTTGTTAAGGCCCATCCTTTCCTTTTCGACGGTAATGATAATAAAAATAAGCGGTTGGTAACGCGATTACCTCTCAAAATGCCGGTCCCTAAATTAGAACGGTTTAGACGTAACTGTGCGTATATGGCACCACTTATCTACAACTCCCTACCCAAACATATTTCTGAATTACCATATAACATGTTCTGTCGTGTTTTACGGGACTGGTTGATTGAGGAAAGCTTTTACTCAGTAAAAGATTTTTTGAAGAAAAGTTCATGTTGCTACAATTTCTTTAAGGATGTATAATTTTATTTCATGTTTAATTTTAATCTATTCTGTCATTGTAATATAATTAATAATGTAAACTTCAACTAGGTATATTTTTAACCAATGTTAATTAATTCGTATTTCTATAATTATATTCTTTAATATTTGCATACCTGTAACTTAGGTGAAATATGTCTCGGTCTATAACTGCTACTATAACAACTTTTGTACCATATTTATAGCAAATAAATGATTTGATTTGAAAAAAATAATATAATATAGTTCTTACAACATCCCACCTAATTATTCATGTGATGCACGAGTCACATGACGCAATATGAAGTTGTCTAGTCTAGACGTAAAAGAAACGATCAATACATTAAAACTACCTAATACTTAAATAATAATAGGTTAGAGTTATAGTACCCACAGAAAACCTTGTACTGTCATTGCCAATCGATTGCCATCGTGACTGTCAGAAGCCCGAAAGTCTGACAACCTGTCTTTCCAAGAGGTATCGTGTTACCCCATAACTGGGCAGCCGCTCCTTGTAAAAAACAGATATGCAGCTGCATCCGGTTAGACTGGAAGCCGGCCCTAACATAGTTGGGAAACGGCTACGCGGAAATTATAGGTAACTATCCTCTCTAAGGAACCCTGGATTCTAACCACCGGTAACTTGGATCCTGTTCCTGATACTGGTGGGCTACTATTCTGCCGGCGACTTCGTCCGTGTGAAATTTCTTATTCCCACGACCCACCGCGTCACATTGCATCGTCTGCCCGCGCTAAACTTCGTTTTCGCTTGGCGTTCTTTCTGACTTCTTCCTTCATCAGTCGATTTCGTTAAGTAACGAAATTTAAAATATGATTATAGTGTTTTTGACGAAAATATGTGAATGCCACCTAACCTCACCCCTCGCATACCTGACAGCATATCACCATTCCCAATGCTGGGACACAGACCTCTCTGTGAGAGAGACTAGACCGTACTCCACCACGCGGGCTGTCACAATTGGACGTAGTTATGCAGAAAGCCGCCATATCCAAAAATGAGTTATAAATACAGTCATACTAATTTCGACATACAAGATTTTTTGCAAAAACAACCATGTCGATATCTCTATTTATCACGGAGATATGAGCCGTCAAATGCAGCCATAATGCAACTTTTTATTTTATTTTTTTATTTGAGATGGGTTTGCTCTTGACTCTAGTCTAGGTCAGAGGTACTGATGGGTAATGGAAAAATTTCGGAAGGAAAAGAAAAGAAAAAAAATATTTTTCCGAAATTTTTCCAATATTTTTCCGATATTTTTCCAAATCAAAAAGCTGACTGTGATTAAAGATTAGAAAAAAATAAGACTATTAATGTGTACTCTGACATCAAGCAATGAACTGACAATCAATGAATGACATCAAGCAATGAATAGACTGCTTGAATATCTACGAGACTTTTTGCTGCAGTTATTATTCTAAGGTCTTTTGCCTGCTTTGCATGTGTGTCATTACTTTAGGTCTTTTTTTTTTGTAACGTGCGTTTTGTTTGTGCAGAATAAACAGTTTTTCTTTCTTTTCTTTTTTTTCTTTACTGAAAAATTATAAATATCTAATCTTTATTTTTTTTATTTTTTTTTGCCATAATGTTCTCCTATTGGAAATTATATACATAAATAAGAAAGAAATTACAATGTGCACTATAAGTATGTACACAAGTAGTTCTTTTTGGCCGGGTAGACGTGAGCCGACGACGATGCGCAGAATGCACAATTGGGAAAATACCATGTGCAGATGGCGCAAGATGGCGGTTGCGCTCATTTCAACCCGTGGAGCAAATTGCGTCATTGGAATCAGTTTCTTTTTGACAGTTCAAAAACATTCACTGCATTATTTACGTTGTCGAGCAGATAATATTTCGAACATGCGATGCAATGGATTAGCAATTTGCTTCAAAATTATTCAGATTTGATTCATAGGTTGTAACGCAATTAGGGTGCTGGCCAAAAAGATTGGGGACTCATTGGACTACTGTACTTAATCACGTCCAGGCGGAGCTTTATACTGAACTGTTACTTGGTCCACATTCACGTGTTTTCCTTTATAACCGTCTACAAGTTTTAAAAGATAGTAAGTTTCTCATGTACGGTAGTACATATTGCAATTCTTCTAACATTAAAAAGCAAAAATCATTTTCTTTTGTCAATATTTTCTTGTTTCTTGGCACAAAAATCGGGGCATAATTAATCATACCTCTAAAATGAAAGTGTATGAATTTCATACTCTTTCATTTTAGAGGTATGATTAATTTTGCTTGTATTGCGCTGTTCTTCTACAGCTGACTTGATTTTGGCGGGTTCTTTTCCTGGGTTTGGTTGATTTTCGGGTTTGTATAACTAGATCGGTTTTTCTCTGAAACTTGTTGGTGATATAAAACCCACCAACGGAAGATTTATTGTTTGTGTAGATATTGATCATGATACTTTTCGCCAGTGATGATTCGGATTCTTCAACAGAATAGATGTGTTAATGCAATAAAACCCTTTGAATGTAAATAAAACCCTTTAAACTCTGTGTTATTTTACTTCCTGAAGTCAAAATTTTACAGTAAACAATAAAAAAACACATCACAATCACTCCACTTCTAGTTCTCCACAATTCAATCAAACGCTTCGCAAAATAATAATAGATCGCTTAGTTTAAGAGGATTGCGATTAAAATAAAACGTCCACCGACCACGAGTTCACTGCTCGTTTTACAAGATGGCCGCCTCACTAGTTCTCGATGTTCGTTTTTGAGGTTGACATTTGTACAACAAGTCAATTAAGTCTAGAAAAGCGGAGGCGCCGACCATGTTCAGGTAGGCGTGGATTATCGGGTAGAAAGGCAGTATTTAAAAAAATAACACCTATCACAATCACTCCACTTCTAGTTCTCCACAATTCAATCAAATTATAGATCGCTTAGATTAAGAGAGATGCGATTAAAATAAAACGACCACCGACCACGAGTTCACTGCTCGTTTTACAAGATGGCTGCCTCACTAGTTCACGATGTTCGTTTTTGAGGTTGACATTTGTACAACAAGTCTATTAAGTCTAGAAAAGCGGAGGCGCCGACCATGTTCAGGTAGGCGTGGATTATCGGGTAGAAAGGCAGTATTTAAAAAAATAACACTTATCACAATCACTCCACTTCTAGTTCTCCACAATTCAATCAAACACTTCGCAAAGTAATTATAGATCGCTTAGATTAAGAGGGATGCGATTAAAATAAAACGACCACCGACCACGAGTTCACTGCTCGTTTTACAAGATGGCTGCCTCACTAGTTCTCGATGTTCGTTTTTGAGGTTGACATTTGTACAACAAGTCTATTAATTCTAGAAAAGCGGAGGCGCCGACCATGTTCAGGTAGGCGTGGATTATCGGGTAGAAAGGCAGTATTTAAAAAAATAACACCTATCACAATCACTCCACTTCTAGTTCTCCACAATTCAATCAAACACTTCGCAAAGTAATTATAGATCGCTTAGATTAAGAGGGATACGATTAGAATAAAACGTCCACCGACCACGAGTTCACTGCTCGTTTCACAAGATGGCCGCCTCACCAGTTCTCGATGTTCGTTTTTGAGGTTGAAATTTGTACAACAAGTCAATTAAGTCTAGAAAAGCGGAGGCGCCGACCATGTTCAGGTAGGCGTGGATTATCGGGTAGAAAGGCAGTATTTCAAAAAATAACACCTATCACAATCACTCCACTTCTAATTCTCGATAATTCAATCAAACACTACACAAAATAATAATAGATCGCTTAGATTAAGAGGGATGCGATTAAAATATAACGTCCACGACCACATGGTTGCGTGCGCACCTTACCAAAAATCCGAAGTTACCTACCTGCTCATTTTACTAGATGGCCGCCTTACCAGAGTGCTCGGTGTTCGTTTTTGACGTTGCCATTTGTACAACATGACAATTGACAGTCTAGAAAACCGGAGGCGCCGACATATTATTTACCTCATGTAAATAAAACAACAAACTAAAAATGATAACAACACCACGACAATTATGCTGTACCTACTGTATAGGAAAATATGACAATTTTAGTTTAGTATTGCCAATCCAACCAACAATTTCCTAACCTTTTAGAACGAAGTAGTAAAAATTTTCATTGAACATATTTTTTTATTTGGCCTTAATTAGATAATATGATAGCATAAAAGAACATAGATAATTAATTGAATTTATTTTGTATAAATGTCACTTTTAGACGTTCAAATAAGAATTCGCCATTGTTCTTTTCGAGTTAATCAAGCCACGTAGTAGTATCCTCCCCTGCAAAATTTACTGCCCATTTTCACCCCGTAAGTATTCTTTATTTTTAGTCTTATGTATAAATAGTGAGTTTAGAGTTAATTGGTCAGCGCGTTAAAATTTTGACAAACCCAATTCCCCTATAGCCCCCTAAAGGGGAATTCGGTGTGTCAAAATGGGTAGTTTAGAAAAACGAAAATTAAAAAGTTCATAATTAACATAAATATGTATTCGTGCCAAGTTCAAGTTTATTAACTCAAGGAATAAGATTTTTCATACAAACAAAAACCCCCCTTTTCACCCCCTATAAGATTGAATTTCCAATAACCCCTTCCCTCCCCTAAATTATAAAAGGAAGCCGTGTGCAAAATTTCACGCTCCTAGACCCAGTAGTTTCGGCCGTGCGTTGATTTGTCAGTCGGTCAGTCATTTTATTCAATCAATCAGTCAGTCATTCATTCAGTCAGTCAGTAAATATGTTCAGTATAAATAAAACCCTTTAATTCATATGTTATTTTAATTACTGTAGTCAACATTTTACAGTAAACAATATTTTTCCATTATTTTTCCATATTGAAATTTTTCGGAAAAATAAACGGAAAAATTTCCAAGTTTTGAAAAATTTCCGAAAATTACCCATCACTAGTCAGAGGTGACAGAGACAAAGTCGACGATGGAGTGAGCTTACCCAGAAGAAGCCTGTTCACTCTCACTTTGAAGAGATTAGGGTTGTATGCGTTCGGAAACACAGACGCAGGTAGTGCAACTATCAACAGAAAAATGCTCATATTTAAACTTAAATGCTCTGTTTGTACTTTTCCCGACATGGCTGCCTCCTGCATAACACGGTCCAATTGTCTTCGAATTTTTGGTTCTGGGACATGCAGGTTTCCTCACAATGCTTTCCTTTATCGTTTTGAGAGCAGTGGTGATGAAATGATTAATAAAAAGAAAAGTGCCCGTACCTACGACCTACAACTCGTAGATCGCGGCCGTCACAGGGCCACCGCTATCCTCAATGCCATAGGAGGGTCATAGCATCGAGGATATTGAATCAACATAAGCTAAATATACCCATGATCAAAGTCCATTAGTAACTAGATAAATGGAAACAGTCAAACACTGGCCATGGTTCAATAGAGACCATTGATCGAGCACAGTATTGACTATGACTGCAAACGTTGTGCCTCAGTACACTAATAAACTGTGGTTGTCCAGACATAAATCATGAGCGATTAACTTCACTCGTGAATATGATAAGTTGCTATTGGCTGATTACGAGACGAAGGGGGCATTGATAAAGGCATTTTAATTACATTGGTTTAGGACTAGGTTTTACCTAATTTGTGTTGCAATCTTTTTTTAATTTATTCTTGACTCTAGTCTAGGTCGGACGCGATAGAGACAGAGTCAAAGATGGAGTGAGCTTACCCAGAAGAAGCCTGTTCACTCTCACTTTGAAGATATTAGGGTTGTATGCGCTCGGAAACACAGACGCAGGTAGTTAGTTCCACTCCTATGCTGTGCGCTTTATAAAAGTCATTTGGAAGCGCTTAGTGAGAATCGGTGGAATAGCAACTAGGTAGGGATGGTAACTGGCAGTGCGTCGAGATGTCCGATGGTAGAAGGGGGGCGGTGGGATGAGGTCGTGGCCTTCTTGGGCACACTCTCCGAAGTACAATCTGTAGAAGACCGACAAGCAGGCAACCTTGCGGCGATGAGCCAAGCTGTGAAGCTTGACATCCATCACCAGTTTTACGTTATCCTTAGTCTAAAGTTGCACCCTATTTGCGATTTTCAATCACAATCTGAATAATTTTGAAAGATAGGCTTCTTCTGGGTAAGCTCCCTCCATCGTCGACTTTGTCTCTGTCACCTCTGACCTAGACTAGAGTCAAGAGCAAACCCATCACAAATAAAATAAAATATTATTGCTAATCCATTGCTTCATAAGTTCGAACAATTTATCTGCTCAAAACGTAAATAACGCCGTCGATTATATCTGTTGTCAAACCTCATATCAATTTATTTGCGTAACATTTTTCGCATATACAAGGTGTCAGTGTAAACACTGTCAACCTTTTAACACATTCTCTGCTGAATTCTTTATGCTACACCCTTACCGACCCTTTTTTTTACGATGTTTTCGAAACAATAGAGATGCACAACGAACGCACATGTGCGGCGCGCCGCACTCGAAGAAAGTTATGAAAACGCGCATGTGCGTCTGCCGCGCCTAATGTGTTAAAGGGTCATTGTACTCATCATTACGAACAACTTTACCATGGGACCAAACCTGAAATCGCGAAAAAAAAAATCTGCTGTTCAGTACATTTATGTTCGCATAATTCGTCAAAAAGTACTGAACAGCTGATTTTTTTTCGACACTGTTTACACTTACACCCTGTATAAGTCGTGGTTTCAGGTTCCAAAACCCATTACAGGTCGACATCCAATCCAGCACCCTAATTGCGTAACAAACTTTTAATCATAATCCCAAGGTTTTGAAGGTTTCTTAATCCATTGCTTTATAGGTTTTAAATATTCGTCTACTCAACGACGTAAATAACGCAATGAGCATGGCTGAACTGTCAAAATGAAAGGAATTGCGATGAAATTGTTAGTTGTTTTACGGAATTTTTACTGAATTTTTCGCAGACCGGCTATCTGTGATAATTTGATAATGCGACGCAAATAATATACCTAGGGAGATATCTAGAATCTATATATTACATAGGTTATCTACCAGAGTTGATATGTACTTACGTATTTTGGCGAATTCGTTTGATATCCGATATCATAGGTAAACACATACCGTTGGTCTGATAACTTTATCTTTTAATTATCTTTATCTACGAAAATAAAACGTTGTCTTGATAAGGAATATAATCAAATACAATATGTCATAACAGGCTATAGTAATTAGAGTACAGATGACATCATGTATGGCGTCACTGTCAATTATATGAATGAGATGGCATAATATTTTATTATTGTATCATCGTGATGATTATGTTTTAATAGATTTCGATGCAGTTCTAGAAATGGCCGATTATTGTGATGTCTAAAAGAAGTAGAACAATGTGTTATTGAATACAAAAGGGTGTATTTTATACATGATCTAGCTAGATCTTTGACAGTTTGCCTGACCTTTGGGCTTCTGACTATTGGTCAGATCAAATGGGGACCATGTGCTCGGAAATTCGACCTATTCCTTGAAAGGGGTTATACTAGAGGGTTATTTCCAACAAATTAAGCCCGCCAATTAGGGGTCGAAAATTAATGGTTTCCGAGTTACGGAGGTTTAATATTCAAATTTTCAGACTGGTCATCAAAATCAAATAATTTAAAAATGACTACTTCTCTCTCAGCACGTATTTGTAATTTTTCTGACTGATGATAAACGAGTGATAATTTATAAAAAAAATACATGCCCTAAATTCCCATTCTGGCAGTTTGAGTAATCTATGCGGCCTACCCCAATGTCCGTTCTTTGGTATTGTTCGTCGAATCGTTGAGCTCCTTAAGTTCTGAGTTGAGCTGCGCGATTACTGACAAATGCGTGCACTGACTGGACAGGTCCTCTCAATCTGTGTGGTTCTTTCCTCAAAAGACCATTTCAGACACCAATCTACATGGTCTTCACATGAAGTGACCAAGATTATGTCTGGACTTTATAAGAGACTGTGACCTCTGAGTTTGTTTCGGCCTTTCTTCTCAGAGTAGTCAGATAGGAAACGCCGACCACATCTAGTTTAAAAAAAAAAATATTGACTTGTAAAAGTGTTTGTACAAACCTACTTACAGAAATAAAAATCATTTATCATTTATCATGATTTCAGAAATAAAACCCAACTATATTTTATAATTTTTGAAATATAGTCGTGTTTTACTTGAAAAAAATGTAGAAAAAAAAATTAAATGGTGGGGCTTTATTTGTAGGAACATCTAGTATAATCCCTTTCAAGGAATAGGTCGAATTTCCGAGCGACCTGTATAGGTTAGCGATTTTGTAATTGGTGCCAATCATTATTTAAAAACTGATAGCCTTGAGATTGTAACTCATGTTTTTTTTTTACTTATGGCAATCATTGCGATAAGACAAAAATAAAAACATGGAAACTTATAGTAGTGCCAGTCATTAAAGCGAATGACTTGCGAACCATATTCTATGTTTACACATTACAGATACACCCTGCGCTAAACCGGCCTCGAGGCTAAATTATAACAGCTACACGGGTCGATCGAAGGTTAAGCTACGCTTGCTGCGGTTCGTTCGGGGATGGGTGACCATCCATTACATATATCGATACTCCTCCAGGAAAAGCAAGTTAAGCCGTTGGTCCCAACTGGCATTCGTAGATTTTTGATAGTAGCTACGAAGCCCAGAAGTTTGACAACCAGTCTTATCAAGGGGTATTGTGTTACCCAGTAACTGGGTTGTGGAAGTCAGATAGATGTCAAAATCGAATAAATAACTGTTGGCAATATATTTGGGGCGAATATGCGGAAAGCATTATTACTACTATTTGGCAGCCGCTCAGTCGAAAGATATTATTAGTATATTTGACTGACCGTTGAGGAGCTCGTGGCTAAGTAAGCCGCACGGGTTGATCCATCAGGTTAAACTACGCTTGCCGGGGTTGGTACGTGGATGGGTGACCATCTTTACATACCAAGACCCTTTCGTGCCTCGGATTAGCCGTTGGTCCCGGCTGTCATTCGTGGATCTTTGACAGTCGTTACGGGTCGTCAGAAGTCCGAAAGTTACCGTGCCGAAAGTCTGACAATCAGTCTTACCCAGTAACTGGGTTTTGGAGGTCAGATAGGCAGTCGCTCCATGTAAAATACGGGCTGCATCCTGTTAGACTGGAAGATGATTTCGTTACGTTACAAATCGGAAAGCAACAGAAAAATCTTCGCCGTTCGATGTTTTATCTAATCTCTAAAAATGTAGTTTAAGGAATCTTTTATTATTGAAACAAACAATCTAGGAACATCTTTTTCAGGAATCTAGATCATATTCTTCAGTAAGATTTAATACACTAGGATGCTATATCAAAGTGCGGATTTATCTGACCAAATATTTTACGCCAAACTTTTAATTCTTGGCACAGAAACGAACCCTACGTATTTAGAGACCGAAAACTCGGTATCCATGCCAATTTTTGTAAGAAATATATAACTTCCTTGTTTCGGAGATTTTAGCAAACAAACTAACCATAAGCCAATAAAAAATTCGTAAAGATGGTTTGGCAATAAACAACTTATTATTACGCAAATTTATAATTAAATTGAGTAAAGACCCTTGAAAATTGATTTATAATGTTTAAATGTTTAAAGCACACACATATTACCCTTAATTATATATAATATATACCTTAAAGTCCCCTTTCAAGTCTGTCTTTTTCTAAACTAGGTACGCAACGGATTATGTTGCAGTATTTATTCCAGAAGGTTTCTGTATTATATCAAGTTTTATACACGTAAGTACATAATACAGAAATCTCGATGTTTTTTCAAGTCCGCACGAGGCAGGTGCGGGACGTTAGACAAAAAATGATTAACGAAAATACTGGCACCATACAAAAATAATGCATTCATTAAAAAAAAAAAAATTGTCAGATCAAGTTTGGCGGGATTCTCCACAGACAATTTTTTGTCCTTATTAAGAACCGCTCCAAGTAGTTTTTAAAAACTGTATGAACATTTTCCTCAATAAAAAGAAATGAATGAAACAAGGGAAAAGTCTTAGTAAACAAAATAAGTTATGTAGGTAAATAGATGAACGTGAAGTGATTCATTCACATTATTGTAACTTTTATGATCTAGGTACCTAATAGGAAGACTTGAATATGTCATCATGTGCGGTTTTCCCTACGCCATGATACAGCGCCATGTTTTCCTGTGTCCCGCCTTATAAAATAAGTTGGAATTCTTTTAATATCCTTATTGACCATATGGTAAGTATTATAGTACCTACATATATAGGCAAACACAATAGCAGGCAAAAAGATTTTTCCTTGAGCGTACTGGTAGCTTTGGTTATTGCTAATGGTTCCATTCAAGTGGATATTGTGTCATTGAGGAAAAGCAAAGTGTGTATTTCATTTTAGGCATATAAAGTAAGAAAATCAGTCAGCATTGTTTCTCTAAATTGACTGAAAATAATCACTTTATTTATTTTTTTTTTTTTAACGAAAAACTTCCGTTACGTTGGTACGTCTGAAATCTAAAATTGTAATTTATTGAAACAATCGAACGGTTCAAACTGATGACCCCAAAAGAAAGACACTTTTTAATGCACCGATTGCGACACAAAGGTAACTCTTACATTTAGCCTATGGCCAGCTGTTGAATATGTCAATATATTTATGGGAACGACCATAGATTTATATCTGACGTCAAACTTGTCGGTTTTCCGGTGGTTAACCATTATCATTTATCATTTTAAAAAACTGCATATCTTGCTGTGAAAGTTAATGTTCGTCATGGAAATTGGGCCAATGACCCACCCTTATTATACAATCTTAGACTGTCAGAAAAAAACAGAAAGCCTCATCAGAATATTCTTTAGATTAATTTAATTTATTTTAATTAATTAAATTAATCAAGTTAATTATTTTCGTTAATTTTCCTTAATTTCAAGTTTCCCTTAAAAAGTTATTAATATTGACAATTATTGTGCATTGAAAAACATCGCATTGTATGTTTTAGGATTTGTGAAAAAGCTACTTTTTATTTTAAGAAACTGCCCACTCTACATACAAATACCAAATACTACCCTACTACTCTCATACAAATAAATAAATCTGAAGTGTTTGTTTCTAATGTCAAAATAACAGCTTTTTACTAAATGCATATGAAAGTATTATAATCATGATAGCATTTATTTTTGATGACTGGTAATTAAATATCGATACTTAAAGTACATGATTGTAACCTGAAATCGCAAAAAAAAAAATAATTCAGCTGCTCCCTTACATTTTGACGAGATAGGCGAACATGAATGTATGGGACAGCTGATTTTTTTCGCGAATCCAGGTTTGGTCCCATAATAAAAGTTGTTTGTTACCATGAAGACAATCATGTTTCAGTATCGGTCATTAATTACCAGTTACCCTATATACGGTACTTACAAAAAAAAAAAGATTTTAATTTTTTTTTGTCTGTCTGTTTGTTCCGACTAATCTCCTGATGTTATAAGGAGTAACTTAGGCTACTTTTCTTTTAGAAAAATATTAGGGTTCCGCGCAAAAATGAAAACCCATGAATTGTGAATAACAAAGCTGAAGAGGATTTGAAAAACTCTTCTTGCATTTGGTCGCCCAATTCTCGAGGATGCACGGAAAAAAATGGGGTCTGGCAAAGTTTTCATTCAAGAATAAACTTATTCTCAAGTATATTGTTTAATCTCAAGCATATATTTACTCAAAGTAACAATAATATCTTGAATAAAATAAAACGGAATTCTTCTAGATATATAATATTATTCTTCATTTATTTATTTACATCAAGAATATTTTTTTGGATCAAGACGATATTTACTCTTGACTGTAAATTACATTTGTATTTTGAAACAATTCATTAAGAATTCTTACTCTGAATATAAAAGGATTTAGCTTAAGAAGCTCAGAGATTAGGGCCAAGAATAAAAATAAATTATTGGTTCAAGAAAATGTGTAAATTCGTTCAACAATCATATTATTGTGACAAAAGTTTTATACTCTTATTGACGATTCTCATAATCAGAAAGCAGGAACGTTTTCGATGGAGAAAAATATTTTTTTGTTCTAAGAAGAAAACATTTAATGTGAGAAAATAACGGATTTGAAAGAAGAATCTGAAATGATTCGAAATAAGAAAGACTTACATTTTATAATAATACAATAAATGTTTGGTTTAAGAAGAGTTTGTGTTTTGGGTAAGTTTATAGTTGCATTAACGTAAGAATCTAAATTATTCAAGTAAAGGTAGTCAAATGTTTTCGAACAAGGCATTTTTGTTTTGTGGAAATAAGTTATGGTGTTGAACTAGTCTAAATTGTTTCAAAATAAGATATACTAACGTGTTTTAGTAAGAAAGTATATGTTTGTTTTGAGAAAAAAATGTTTTTGGGTAAGTAAATAGTTGTATTGACGTAAGAATCTAAATTTTTCACGTAAAGGTAGTCAAATGTTTTCGACAGACATTCTTGTTTTTTGAACTAGGAATGTAAATTGTTTCAAAATAAAATATACTAACGTGTTTTAGTAAGAACATAATTATATGCTTGGTTTGAGAAAAAATTGTTTTTGGGTAAGTTAATAGATGTATTGACGTAATAATCTAAATTATTCAAGTGAAGGCAGTCAAATGTTTTCGAACAAGACATTCTTGTTTTGTGGAAAGAAGTTATGGTGTTGAACTAGGAATGTAAATTGTCTCAAAATAAGATACTAACGTGTTTTAGTAAGAACATATATGCTTGGTTTGAGACAACATTGTTTTTGGGTAAGTAAATAGTTGTATTGACGTAAGAATCTAAATTATTCAAGTAAAGATAGTCAAATGTTTTCGAACAAGACATTCTTGTTTTGTGGAAATAAGTTACGGTGTTGAGCTAGGAATCTAAATTGTTTTAAAATAAGATTTTCTAACGTTTTTGGTAAGAAAATATATGTTCAGTATAAGAAAAGTTTGTTTCTGGTTAAGTAAATAGTTGCATTGACCTAAGAATCATTGTTTATAACACATTGAGTCGAAAACCGCTATACAGCCTATCGAATGACGTTGTCGCGAACACGCTGATTCGAAAAACTATTTGACAAAGTCAGACAAATTCAGATTGGAATTATCCTATTCGCAACAGTGGATTTCGATACCAAGATTTTCGAACTACTTAGCGTAGTAACAATTCAAACAGTTTTTCGAATCAGCGTGTTCGCGACAACGTCATTCGATAGGCTGTATAGCGGTTTGAGTGTTTTCGAGCTGGGCGTACCACTCGTATTTTTTTCGAAATACGAGTACCGTGGGTCGCAAAAACGTCATTTGAATCTTCATAACACTCCCAATCCAGAGGGCAGCTGTTGCGGTAAGAGTCACCGCGGCCTTGGAACGTCAAGGGCACTTGAAGGAACACGGATGGGTTTTAGTCAGTAAGAGTCTGACACTCCCTTCCACTCCGGCCAGGGCGGAAGGAGTTATTTGATGATTTCCCATCTTTAAAAAAATGGCGGGGGCAGCTGCCCTCCCCATGGGTACACCGATGAGAACCTACTATTCCCAATACTATTCCATAATGATTACCTAGGATTATACGCAATAAAAGATTTAATTAATTTAGGTAGGTATTCCCTTCCCTATTCCGAAGAATATATTATATATATTTATATATATATATATATTTTAAAGAATTAGGTACCAGCTAGGCCTACATAAACATCTGAAATTATGTACAGCCTACGTACTTAATATTTATTGCTATGGCAGTGCTACCTAAGGTATGTTGGTAACTCCTACCTACCTACCTACCTATTTAATTTTATAACATTTAAAAATGATTATTAAATGTGAAGGCTGATTGCTGACCAAAACTTTATTATAAAGGTACTTAGGTACTTATGGAGACAAAGGAAATAGGTACCTATTAAAGTTTCTAATAAACCCTCATTTTATTCTCTGTAATATTGTCGAAATTTTATAAGTACAAGTCGTAGGAAAGACAACAATCTCCTATAAGACTTCTAATTTATAATTAATACCTACGTGAAGCAAAAGATTTGCTTAGTTAAGTAGGTACCTACCCCTTTTTACGAAAATTGCGGGGACGGAGGATATAATATCATTGGACGGAGGAGTATGAATTTCGCACACTTAAAGTTTATAAAGAGAAGGAGTGCAAAATGTAACATTTTTTATAAGTTATGGTAAGTACCTTACAAAAAAATCGAAAAGCGAAATCTGTGACAATAGAACCATGTTCAAACTTAAAATTTAAATTAAATAGGGTCGAATTTCGACAACTGGACGACCACTAATTATTACCTACATCTTTCAAGAATCAAGAATTTGATTTAAGACTCGTTATTCTTAAACCAAATTCGCGTTTTTTGAAAATGTGCTACCTACCTACCTACGTCACAACTGTCGTCAACGAAAAGGAACGAGTGTTGCAATTTCACAAATTGTTTCCCCAATTTTTGGGAGTATGTCTATACCAATCTGTTTTTATAGGCACGATGTTCGATTCATTAGTAGTGTATGAAATAAAGTAGGTACAAAAGCCATTCGTTCCGTTTGGTTGTATGAACTTAAATAATATAAAAACTATTTGATTTGATTTCCATTAGGTTAAAATGTGAAAATGTGAAAAATAAAATGTGTCAATACTCATAAATCATCGTACCCACTGTCATAAAAGCACTTTTGTGGTAATAAGCAACTAAACGACCTATTTATTACAATCTTTGGTATTTACTTAAAAAAAAAAACATTTTTTGTAACTTTAGAACATTACTGTAAAAAAAAATTACCATCAAAAATTATCCTGACAACCCCAACTATCACCCTGTTTCGTTTGATCCACGATTTCTTGCCCACCCTGTATATTATAGAAGTCTCTGGACACGTTTCTTTTTCAACTTTTGTCCTTTCTGTCCGTCAAAAACATTATCCTTCTCTATTTGAGACATGCAAACATAAACTGAGAGTATGATTAACGTTACTCAGACACCGTGAAATAGGTTTAATGTATGCTTAGTGATTAATTTCGTAGTAAGTCAATGTCAGGAAAAATAGTGGAGGCGTGACAGATTCGGCCTTATTTTGGTAAATAACATTTCGTAGCAGGCAACACCCTTTTTGTTTTGGACTTGGATGTGCTTGTGCAGTGCACCGTATTACGTTACGTCTTCTGCAAGTGTCAGTTCGTGGTGATTCTGTCGAGTGATTCTTTTGCGTTGTTGGAGATTGTGTTGTGTGCTAAGGTAAGTGTTTAATTATTGGAAATACATCTAATTAAGTTATTGCATTTTAAAGATCGACTAACACACGATGAATGACGGCACCGGGGCCGGCTAGGCGCCATGTTGTGAGCAAAAAGAATCTTACTGGTTTTACCTACCTACCCATAGATATAATTAAAACTCAATGTACCTACCTATTCGATTATGGGTTCCCAAATAAATGATAGGCTGGTAGTAGGTAGTTATGCGAAGCGGTAGACAGCTGTTCGATGTTACACTTTTCATTATCCAGTTTGAATCTACATTTACTTGTGGAATTTAGGGCTAGATAGTGTTGTGTGGATTGCCCACAAATATTTTTATAGATATTATTGTTATGTTGGCTGTAACTAGATTGGTCCAACACCAGCATGCCAGATACTTTTCTGAAAAATTGTTTACAGAATTAAATGTTTACAGATAACCAATTTTTGTTTCTAGATAAACCTGGACTTTGAAAGACTGTATCCTGAAAGATCAACATGCTTTTTCAGGAATTGGAAATGGTTTATGAATAAAATCATCAGCCTCAAATTTGGAGAATCAAAAGATGACACATTGAGTAATTTATATGAAAGTATTCAAGAGCAGCCTGATGATGGTAATAAACAGTTTAACTTTAATTTATTAGGTTTACCGTCACCGTCACCGTCACTATTCTTATTTATATTATTTACGTTACTAGCATCCGCCCGTGGCTCCGCTCGCATAGTACTTACTTCAAAATAAATCAACTGTTTTATACATTTCAGATCTAAAAGTGCCAGATCAAATAAAACTGTTGTCCTACCTGATTCCCCCGAGAGGAAGACTGAACAAGCGTAGAAAATTTTCCACATTAGAATGCGTCGAAAACTGCATAATTTAATTCCAGTCCAGGTAAATATATTAGGGTACTATTTTATTTAGTTGCATGTATGGTATTTAATATGTATACCTCGCGGGCTCACTCGCGGTTACGTAATTTGATGGTATGTTTTGGTTTTTTCCTGAATAAAGAGTAACATCTGTTAACCAGGGTATAATTTACATTCATACCAAATTTCATCCAAATTTTCAGATCAGATTCAATCACAAGCTTTCCCATTTATAATATTAGTAGTAAACACGCGTGCTTTGTAGGTATGTTCATCAATTTTGCAATTTTTATGTGTTTGCTATTATTTTCAGAATCCTGGCGATATACAAACGAAAATTGATGAAGTAAAAGACAAGGCTCTACACAGCAAGCAAAGTGTTATCTTGATATACAATAATTATACATTTGTTTATATTATGACCTGTGCATAATCAGCGTGAAATAACCGTTATTTTTAAAGTGGCTCTGCTGGAGAGTATGCTCTGTAGCATGACCACATTGAATTGGTATTTTCCAAGAAACTAACAATATACATTTTTTTTTATATTAAGCTACAAAAATATACACATTCTCTACATTTTATCCTGTAATTTTTGCATAATATAGCCCAAGTGGTTCTGCTGCGAAGCATGACACAAATTAAGATATTTCAGATGATAATGATAGGATTTGACAATTAATATTATTTTGTATGACAATAAAAATGTGATAGTAGGCGGGTTGCCAGCGCCTTAGGATTAAGAATGATCATGATAAAGCGATATTATCAAGATATTAAGTATTGTATTTAAGATGATAATTATTGAACTACTAGGTATTATTGGGTATAAGGTTCTGATAAAGAAACAAATCTTAAAGGGCGGCACTAATCTATACTTCTCACGAGTGCAGCTAGGCAGCTAATGTAAGCAATAGTTTGCGATGCCCCCTTAAGTAATATTCACAGTAATAACATTATTAGGTAATATGATTAATACCTAGAATATATTTAAATAAAATGATCAATACTTTTGTTTTAGGAAGTTTATTCTTTAATAAATGATTTCATACAATTAAATCCATTGTATTATTTTATCTATTATTAATTTGAGTATCTCCCACTTATTTACCTACCTCTATTTTCAGGCATGAAATGGCACGCGGAGATCAGATTGAAAGATCAGACTCGAAATTCTGTGAGTTTTAGTACTTTTTCTTGTTCATTTAATGGTTCAAATGGTACTCAATAATCATGGTATTTTAGTGAAGCCGTTTCAGTTCTATGTACAGATTCAAGTGCTTTGTTAAATACGGAGTTAAGATTGTCTTATTTGACAATAGTCTTGGTTCAATGCTTAAGATGCGTTTCAGTCAATATTTATCAGTTCATCGTTCGATTTATTCAAGCTAAAGTTTAGTCAGAATGTGAACATTTTGTTTAATTACATTCTGACTAAACTTTAACTTGAATAAATCGAACGATGAACTGAAAAAAAATTACTGAAACGCATTTTAACCATTGAACCAAGACTATTGTAATTATTAAAATAAGACAATCTGACCTTCGTATGAAACATGCTATGATTTGAATTAAGAAATGAAAATTCTTACAGTAAAATACTTTATTATTGAGCCAAGAGATTTCTGATCTCCGTATGAAACATACAATGAATTAGATCAAGAACTAAAACTTCTTCAGTTAAGTACCTGCAGTCCTGCACGGTCTTAAATCAACAATATTAACATTATTGGTTGGAGACAATCTGATCTCCGTATCAATTGCTTATTGTTTTTGAATTAAGAACTGGGCTCCTTCACTGAAATACGCATAAATATTGAACTAAGAACATTGATATTATTCTTTTTATACAACGTGATCTCCGTTTAAATTCGATTAAATTATTAAACTAAGAAATAAAACTTCTTCACTGAAGAGCATCTACTAGTAACTAAGATTGTTGATATTTTTCATTGGAGATAAATTGTTCTCAGTGTGAAAATAGAATTAATTGATGCAAGAGTTAAAGCTGCTTCACTGAAATATGCCATAGCATACAGATAAGTAAATACCTTTCTTCTTACAAGTCATTTATTTTTCATACTGAGAATTTATTTTCTTGTAAGAAAACTCCGGGATCCGTTTGACAAAGTGTTCAACTGAGAAAAGCATTATTCTCAAATATATTGTTTAATCACAAGTATGTAAATTCTAGAAGGAAGACAAATATCTTGACTTAACTATTTATTTACTAGCATTGAGAATAGTTGTGTTTTGGTACAACCATTTATTGTTTTCCCCATATATGAATCACGGAAATTCTTGACCAATAGATATATTCTTGATCAGAAACAATGACATTTCTTGTCTAATAAATATATTCTTGCTATGAGATATTGCTCTTCATAGTCGGAGGAGTAATCGGAGAACTTCGAGGAGTACAATCTAGATTTAAGACATAATTGTCTTAAATTTGAGAATTTAATATTCTAGACTTAAAAAAAATATACTTACTTAGGCAAAGAAAACGTAGCTTTCTCATTGCAAGAATAGGATATTGCCTTGGTTAGTGAGTATATATACTTGGAAGAAAAATGAATAACAAGACAAATATTTACTAATTTTAAGAATATAATGTTTTCCCCATATATGAATCACGCAATGTCTTGACCAAGTGAAATATTCTTAATTTAAAACAATTTTTTTTTTCCGTGTGGTTTTAGGCCGAGCAAAAAAGTCAGAAATAACGATAAGCGAAAACGAAGGGGCGGGCGATGCAACGCGACGGGTCGGGGGACGACGAGGAAGTTTTATTAAAATGTGGCTGTTATTTTAGTATATTGTGTATCTTATGACTTCCACGCGAACGAAGTCGCGGGCAGAAGCTAGTAGACAATAAAAATATCCGTTACTGTACCCCTGCGTCCCTGCGTGGTAATTGCCTCCCCCAAATTGGACGGTGTTATGCAGAAAGCAGCCATGTCGGGAAAAGTACAAAGTTATAAGCATTTTTCTGTCGATGGTTGTATTATGGATGTATGGACAAGGCTGCATTTGACGGCTCATATCTCCGTGATAATTAGAGATATCGACATAGCAATTTTTGCAAAAAATCTTGTATGTCGAAATTAGTATGTGTTTGTAACTCATTTTTGGAAAAAGTGCCATATAGCTCTTTTCTGCATAACTAGGTTCAATTCTTCTATGTATCCTTTTCCAAGGCCATACAAAAAATAGTAATAGGCTTCGGGGATGAAAAACACTAGGACAAACGTCTGACTCAAAGCTATAAATTTACAGACGGCGAGCAGACTTTCCGAGTTCCCGACGTGGGTTCAAGGATGGAACCATGGCAGAACGCCAGGAGAGTTCTTATCTCTCGTAATTTATCTGTGCTAACTCTCATTTTGTAAGTCATAGTTACTCGTATTAGTCCCTATTGAGTCACTTTTACGCAGTTATATTGTTTTTGGGAAATAGTTGTCGGAATTTTCTTTAATCATGTTTTTATCTTTGAATGTTTGCTGTTGACATGACGTGATTTTGGCTTGTAAATTGTATGAAGCGATAGTGTTAGAGAGAGAGAGAGAGAGAGAGAGAGAGAGAGAGAGAGAGACGGAGAGCAGTTTCAGAGTGCGTTTTTTGCTTTGGAAAAGCTGCACTACTTGTGTTTGCACCGCGTGTACGCACGTCGACGGCGCGTATAGGTATAAACGCCACGACGCCGTGTGCTTAGTCTCTATACCCTGAGTCTCTAATTCAGATAATTTTCACATCACCTAATGGTTCTTGCAGATCGAGTTCGAAAGACGATCTATATATTCAAAAAACTTCGCTATTCTCTGGAACTCAACACCCTTAGGATGGTATATTGTGCCTTGTGTCAGTCTATCCTGACGTATTGCATAACCGTGTGGGGGGGTGCTGCAAAGACGATCTTACTGCCTCTAGAACGTGCACAGAGGGCTGTACTTAAAGTCATGTCTTTTAAACCCTTCAGGTATCCGACAGTTCAGCTCATGGATGACTGTCAAACTTTATCTGTGAGGCAATTATTTGTCCTGGGAACAGTTTTGAGGAAGCACAGCACTCTAGAATACGACAAAGCTATAACAGCAAAGCGCCTCTCGTACGTAGTATGTCAAGGCCAACGTTATCGTAGCTCCTTGGCTGCACGGCACCACAATGTGATTGGATGTCACTTATACAATAAAATAAATAAATATTGCAATATCTATCCACTCACCAGATACGAATGTAAAAAAAAGGTATCAAACTGGCTTCAGAATAAACCATATGATGAAACTGAAAACCTCCTTAAATTATCAACACTATAATGAGAACCTATACCCTACATTACCGTACACCTCAATCACGTACACGCATAGTCTACTCACATAATTACACACACACACACACACACACACACACACACACACACACACACAACGCACACACACACACACACACACACACACACACACAACGCACTTTTCACAATAATAACGGATAATTATAATTATTATATGTATAACATCAATCACGTGAACACGTTCCGCTCAGTAGCTATGTATGAAATTGTAATAGATTAATAACTGCGAGGGCCCTGGTACCCTTAACACAAGTTTAATCTTAATTTGGGTACCAGAGTTCAACAAAACTAGCATTTAAATAGTCTTCTGTGTAATGCTTGTGTTTTTATGTGTGTATTTGACTGCAATAAATAAATATTATTATTATATTATTATTATTATTTTTGTAAACATAGAAACGTCAAGAAATGTCACTGTCAAAATGACAGGACAGTGGTACAAAACATTTTATCTTTAACACAAAAAAAAAAAACAAGGAAACAACAAGACGAACAAGTAACACGATGATAATAACACAATAACACAACAAAATGAACAAACACGCAGCGAAAAACTAGATCGGGGAAAAGAAAACGAATGAATTGAAAATACCACAGGAAAAGACGCAACTTAGAAGTGCTGTCAAACGAAATTTTAAAATGTTAGGAACTCCTGCAGTGTTACCAGTATCATAAAATATTTCATACCAGAAAATCTCTACTTACCTATTCTGCCGTCGTAAGCAAAAAGGGCACAACTAACATTTAAAAAAAAATTGAGTCACATACATATTTAGAATCAGAAAAAAAGGCTAATCTGCTCAATTTTTTGTAGATTTTCTTTTAAAATGTTAGTTGTGCCCTTTTTTCTTACGACGGCAGTATTAACAACTTTGTTTAAAACCGAAAATTCCTAAAAATAATTACGGTGTGATCATTTTAAAATTATTATTTCAAGAAACAGTACTTATAAGAAAATCTAACCTTCTTTTCCGCCATTTTTTTTGGGAATTACCATTAAGAAGATATTTTTTTGGTCTGTTATCACCTTTGTTTACAAAAAATATCTGAATTAAAGACTCAGGGTATAACAGTGAACAGCAAATTAGTCTCTTGACTAATTTGCTGACTTATATGGTTATTTATTTTTAACTGAAAAGAGAATAACAAGCATTATAATCTACTGAATGTTGGTACCGCAGGCGGGGACGAACCAATAACTTGCAATATGGTGTAACTTTTGTTTGTGACGCCTGCAATAGGTAGGTAACACAATTCAATAGATTATAATGATTTAAATGCACCATAATTATATAAATATTATATAGCCTATGTCACTCCCACAATTAAGACGAATGTAACCTCACATGTAAAAATTCATCAAGCCGTTGAGGCTAAAGAGCAAAAAAAAACATGATTGACTTGTAAAAGTGTTTGTACAAACCTAATTAAAAGCCAAAGAAATAGACATACATACATACTCTCGAAAAACATTACCATCCTTCTGGGGCAGTCGGGTAAAAACTAAAGAGGACCTTTAAGAGACTCGAATTTTCTGTTAGGTTATACCGTTATATTAGGTTACAGTTTGCTCTATTTTACAGTTACTGGTGTAGTAGGAGTACACCGACCTACTGTAATAAAAACAATAGTGCACAACTTTTATTTATTGAATTGAAAAAATTAAGTAAACAAAATGATACGCAAGCAGGTATTTATTGCATCACTTTCATTGACAAAAGATACTGTAGTGCCTCCTGCGCGTAGCTTTCTTATAATATATACATAGATACGAGTATAAGAAAGCTACGCGCTCCTGCGGTTGTCCCAATTTAATTGGCGTCGTCGGCGCAACATATATTTTTCTTCCATACTTCTCTATTAGTCGTCATCTCGGTAGTCACTCCCTTTCTAGCATACACGTGTTCATTAGTTTCTTCACGCATTTTAGAACATAGACACTTCAGTATCTTGAATGAGAAAAGTTTTCAGTATGAATGTGGTTGACTATAAGAGAAGACCAAAGAAACGATGGGTAGGCAGTGTGAAAGATGATATGGCTAGAAAGGGAGTGACTACCGAGATGACGACTAATAGAGAAGTATGAAAGAAACAGACATGTTGCGCCGACCCCAAATAAATTGTGACAAGGGCAGGAGGATAAGCCGCCAGTCAGCAAGTTGGTAACGAAACTGACTGTTCCAGGTGTGTAGGATACACACCCTGTAAAGCTGCTTGCATAAAGACAGGTTTCCAGGACGGACAAGTCGGAACAGTTCGGTACCGATCGGTGCGGGTAAAATAGTCCCATGTACTTTCTGTACACGCTCGTACATAAAGAAACAGGTTCAAACTTCATGTTATCAGTACCGACTTTGGTATGGTGGTATAACTTGGCACTTTACGCACCCTTAAGTACTACTGTATAATATAGGTATCTTCTAAGTTAATTCAATCAATCTGCCTAGCCTTTTCCCAACGATGTTGGGTTGGCTTCCAGTCTAACCGGATGCAGCTGAATACCAGTACCAAAGCGGGATTTGTACTGGTATTATTACTATTCAGTTCGATTCCCATCCAGGACAAACATTTGTGTGCATGAACATGTTTGTTTGTCCTAAGTCTGGGTGTAATTAATAATAATATTAATAATAATATTAATAATAATATTCCACAACTATCACACAACGCCGTCTAGCCTCAAGCTAAGCAGAGCTTGTGTTATGAGTACTAGACAACTGATAAACATACTTATATATTTCTAAATACATACATATATAGATAAATTATAATATTAATTATATAATAATTATCTTATAAGTATGTATTTACAAAAAAAAAAGTAGTGTATGTAGTATATCAGTTATCTGGTTTCCATAGTACAAGCTCTGCTTAGTTTGGGATCAGATGACCGTGTGTGAAAATGTCCCAGGATATTATTATTATTATTAAAGCTCAAACAGCGGCCAAGAAGCTGGGCATCCTAAATAGGGTGAAGCGATACTTTACGCCTGGACAGCTTTTAACCCTTTACAAAGCGCAAGTCCGATCCTGCATGGAGTACCTATTGCAGTCACCTTTGGGATGGATCAGCTAAGTACCAACTAGCCGCGCTTGACTCGGTGGAACGCAGAGCTACGAGGCTCATTGGCGACGTAAAGCTGGTGGATGCCAAGCTTCATAGCTTGGCTCATCGCCACTAGGTTGCCTGCTTGTCGGTCTTCTACAGATTGTACTTCGGTGAGTGTGCTCAAGAACTCCACGAACCGATTCCACCGGCGCCCTTCTACCATCGGACATCTAGACGCACTGCCAGTTACCATCCCTACCTAGTTGCTATCGCCTACCTACCTACCTATTCGCACTAAGCGTTTCCAAATGTCTTTTATAATGCGCACCGAAAAAGAGTGGAACTCACTACCTACGTCTGTGTTTCTGAGCGCATACAATCCTAATCTCTTCAAAGTGAGAGTGAACAGGCTTCTTCTGGGTAAGCTCACTCCATCGTCGACTTTGTATCTGTCACCTCTGATCTAGACTAGAGTCAAGAGCAAACCCATCTCAAATAAAAAAAATACCAGTGTTTTACATGGAGCGACGAGTGATGTCAGACTTTCGGGCTTCTGACGACCCGTAACGACTGTCAAAGATGCACGAATGACAGCCGGGACCGATAGGTATGTTATATGGTATGAATGGTCACCCATCCACGGACCGACATCGGCAAGCGTAGCTTAAAACCTTCGATCGATTCGTGCGGCTGTTATTAGTTAGTCACGAGCCCTGTATAACGTAAGCACTCTAAAATAGCGCCAACAATTGAATAAGTTTAGTTTTAGATTTTTCGTTATTTAGTTTTTGCTTTCAATAAGGTTTTTTTTTATCGATAGGTAGTTTTCCTTAACTAGGTTTATAATGTTAGGTATTACATAACAAGTTGTTTTAACATTCATCTTGCATTGTTCGCATAAATGAATACTAACGAAATATGTAAATTAGCATGGAATCTAACATGATCCTACAACTGTTTATTGAAGAATTCATGACAGAATAATAATAATAATATCCTGGGACATTTCACACACGGTCATCTGATCCCAAACTAAGCAGAGCTTGTACTATGGAAACCAGATAACTGATATACTACATATACTACTTTTTTTCTTTGTAAATACACACTTATATACATAATTACACCCAGACTCAGAACGAACAGACATGAAGAATGATGCAGCAGTTTTCTTAGATATTGCATATTAAAAAAAAAGCGGCCAAGTGCGAGTCGGACTCGCACACGAAGTGTTCCGTACCGAAGGAAACTCCGAAAAAAATTAAATTTGTTTCTTGTATGGTAATTTCTTTTTTATCTATTTTGTTTTATTACTTGTTGTTATAGCGGCCATAATAGTACACACTGAAAATTTCAAGTGCCTACCTATTACGGTTCAAAAGATAGCCCTGTGTGTGACAGACGGACGGATAGCGGAGCCTTAATAATATCCCGTTGGCACCCTTTGGGTACGGAACCCTAATAAGGCGTGAATTTATGTACCTGTCTATGTAAGACCACCGATAACTTTTCAATAATGAAGGAAACCCATTAACTTTAAAAGCCTAGCCAAAGCCTAGTTCCTAATGATTAACCGTTTAGTTTTATAGTACGCTCTAACGATGCGCAAAATTAAGCAATAATTTACCCTATTGTGTAATAGAGCAATTATTTACCGATTAGAGAAATATTTGTTTGATGATAAGCTTAGGTATATAAGCTCCTACATTAGTTTAAGACTGTACTATAATATTAAAGAATAACTTTAATATTATTATTATATATGTCGTGGATTGATGGCGCCATGGTGTAGCAGACAGCGCCATCTAACAACTAGTTTTGTAACTAATAATATCGTTACCGGAAACGCAAGCGCGCCATACCGCTTGGACACGATCGTCGGTAGAGGGGATGCAGTGGGGACTATTGGAGGACAACACTCCGTGTGGCGACAGTCGAACTCTAACAGTCTTGGCAGACGCTCGGTGTACCAGCGCACGTGTTTGTTTCTTGTAAAACCGTTAGTGTAAATAAAATGGTTGTGACTTAAATTATTTTTCGTTCGAGTACCCACGACAGTGCCCACATCTATCTAAAACTATGTCGGATCATGAAGAAGACCCGATGTTTCGCATCTCGGCCACCCTTGATGCGACATCAGAACTGGGATACACTCGAGCGGAAGAAAATACTGAAAATGGAGCGATGACGTCACTGTGCAACGAGAATTTGCTTCGTACCCTCAAAATCAGAAGAGTTTGGCTGCTCAAAATCAGAAGTATGATGTCCCGATATATGCCATCAAGGGCAGTAGTCGACAATTGCGGCAACACCAGACATTTTGCTATAAAAGGCCCGGAAGCAATGGCAGGGCGGCAGGGGGCTCAACCATTTCAGTGGCAGTGCCTGCAGCAACGGCGAGTAGCGAGCGACGCGCTGAAGTTTGTTACGCAATGCTAGCGGTGTGTTGATGAATACCGGTGAGTCGTACCCATTTTATTACGATATTGGTGTCGAATGCTCTCTCATCAAAGATAATGTTGCATCAAAGTTCAGTGGCAAGCGTGTAAATAACATTGTAAATTTAACCGGGATTGGTTATGGTAGTGTGCAAAGTACCTTACAAATTTTATCTGAGGTCACTATTAACAATTTACGTTTAGAGATATTATTTCATGTTGTACCGGATAGTAGTCTTAAAAATGATATTTTAATTGGCCGTGAGATTTTGGATCAGGGATTTAACGTTAGTATGACGTCTGATAGTATTGTTTTGTGTCGTGATAAGGTTGTTAAGTTATGTGATGTTTCAAATAAGTTTACAATTGACTTTGATAAAATTGACACAGAGATTCCGCTAGAATTTGGTTTCCAATTAATTGATCTTTTGTCAGAATATTCATCTTCGTTTTCTAGTGGGGTTTCTAGATCCCGTGTCACAACAGGACAGTTGCAAATCAGGCTTATAGATGCTGGTCGTACGGTTAATCGTCGCCCCTATAGGCTTAGTGCTAGTGAACGCGAAGTTATTTCTGCTAAAGTTCGTGAGTGTTTTAGATTTGATTTTGATTCTGGAGCCGAGTGCTCGCTAATCAAAGAGTGTTGCGTGTAAATTTAGAGGCAAACGATTGAATAATTTGATTTCATTGATTGGTATTGGTAATAAAAATGTACACAGTACTTTACAAATTTTAAGTGAGGTAGAAATTAATAATTTTAGAACGGAAATTCTGTTTCACGTCTTGCCTGATGCTTATTTACGTAGTGAAGTTATAATAGGAAGAGAAATTTTAAGTAACGGGTTTTGTGTAAACATGACTTCAACTGAATTTACGTTATCGAGAGATAGGGTTGTGAACGCGTGTAATTCGAGTGATTCATCTGTACCCACAAATAATTTGAATTGTATTGACACAGATATCCCGGCCGAAAGACTAAGCGAGCTTGTGGATATTTTAAAACGATATTCTGAATTTTTGATTAACGGTTTTCCTACTACCCGCGTAAATACGGGAGAATTAGTGATTAGGATGGTGGATCCTAGTCGTACGGTTCAAAGTCGTCCGTATAGGCTGTCTCCGGAGGAACGTCAGGTTATGCGAGATAGAGTTGACGAACTGTTGCGTGCCAATATAATAAGACCCAGTAGTTCCCCTTTTGCTAACTGCGGTAGAATGTGACAAGGATAGGTCGTGGCAGGACGCCCTAGGTGATGTGCAACTTGCCTTAAATTGCACTGTAAAGCGCGTGACGAAGGCTAGTCCGTTAGAGCTTTTAATAGGAAAGGTAGCTCGTCCTTTAGATTTAATGACCAATGACAATGACGATGTAATAGATCTTGACAAGATTAGAGAGCACGCGACACAGAATATTGAAAAGAATGCCAATTACGATAAAAACCGATTTAACTAAAATAAGGCTCAGGTTTCTGACTTAAGCTATTAATGATTAAGTTTTAATTGACAATGAGGAAAGGAATCCCATTTAAGATTATTGATGTTAGACGGAGATAGATGCCTACTAAAAGCGCTCGACTCTAAGCACATACCCACATGATCATGTGAGGAAGATCCCCGATCACCAAGTTTCTCGAGTATGAGATGTCATAGTTGATGACAGTGGTAGTGAAACCAAATCTGACTTAAAAGTGCTTGTATAGTCGTACTCGAAACTCTAGACCGCACCTCATGAGTAACATGTGGCGATGGGTCTACAAGGAATCGTTGGTGCGATTCTGGTCTGTGTTGGTGCACGGAGCGCTTTGTGTTGTAGCACATATTGCGTTAGTATGAGAATCGTTGGTGCGATTCTGGTCTGTGTTGGTGCACAGAGCGCTTTGTGTTGTAGCACATATTGCGTTAGTATGAGAATCGTTGGTGCGATTCTGGTCTGTGTTGGTGCACAGAGCGCTTCATGTGTTGTAGCACATGTTGCGTTAGATAGTTTGAGAATCGTTGGTGCGATTCTTGTCTGTGTTGGTGCACAGATTACGATGAGTTTCATGAGTTGAGTATACATTGCTGATGAATTATGGTGGACAATTTTGTAAGCATTATTGTGTAACTTGTTGATCGGATCTTTTCCAATGTATGTTCTACGGAAGCTTCTTGTATGAAGCCTTAGTACAGCTGATTATTTCACTTAGATTTAGATGAAATAAAGTACCATAGAGAATTAATCTCTGTTTCACTGGCAGGATAGCCGAGCTAGATTACTCTCTGAGTTAATTCTTGTCCACAGGTACTACACCCGAGGACGGGTGCTAGTCAGGGATGGCCGTGTCGTGGATTGATGGCGCCATGGTGTAGCAGACAGCGCCATCTAACAACTAGTTTTGTAACTAATAATATCGTTACCGGAAACGCAAGCGCGCCATACCGCTTGGACACGATCGTCGGTAGAGGGGATGCAGTGGGGACTATTGGAGGACAACACTCCGTGTGGCGACAGTCGAACTCTAACAGTCTTGGCAGACGCTCGGTGTACCAGCGCACGTGTTTGTTTCTTGTAAAACCGTTAGTGTAAATAAAATGGTTGTGACTTAAATTATTTTTCGTTCGAGTACCCACGACAGTGCCCACATCTATCTAAAACTATGTCGGATCATGAAGAAGACCCGATGTTTCGCATTCCGGCCACCCTTGATGCGACATATATATATTTTAAATTATAAATGCGAAAGTAAGTTTGTTTGTTTGTTACCTTTTCACGTCTAAACCACTGAACCGATCATCCTGAAATTTTGCATTTTCGTCGTCAGGTGTACATACACGTACATAGGGTACCTTTCATCACGAATAAAAGTACTGTTCCCGAAGAAAACAACAGTAACGTTCTTATGATAATAGATGGCGCCACGTGTCTTGCATGATTGAATTATATTATTCTAAAAACTTTAGCAGTATGTTAAGAGATTTAAAAAAAATAATTAAGTAGGTACCTAATACAGTTTGTGAGTCTAGCTCTAGAGTGTCGATGGACCGGTTTTTCATCCTAACTAATACCTATTATAAATGCGAAAGTGTGTTTGTTTGTTGATTATTTCACGCTAAAACGGCTGAACGGATTTGGATGAAATTTGGCACATGGGTAGACCAAGACCTGGAGAAGGACATAGACTACTATTCATCCTGGATCGCAGACGAAGTCTCGGGCAACAGCTAGTTATGTAATAAACCATTTAGTCGGTGATTGATTCTTGATTACATACATTGATTGAATCAGATTAGTCTGAATCAACCAGAGAAAAAAGCTTTTTCATCGTCTAAAATATTAATTAAGTTGATACTGGGTGCATTTTTAACAAAATTTTTTTTTCATCATATTTTCCTAATGCATAATCAATCAATAGATATACCTTTTTTTTCGTGGAGAAATGCTCATGCATACTGCACTACCACGGGGAGATAGTTCAGTTATGTGGGACTCCGACCCACTAAAACTCCACGGTCGGTGGCCTCCTCTGCCACCTGTGGCGGGAACACGGGCACGCGTTAGCACTCATCGCGAACCCGCCGCGGCTGTACGTCACCGGATCGTCCTCTCGGGAGCACCCTTCATCACCGGCGCACAAGAACACATTGCACACCGTGACCATCCCATGGACCAAACCAGCACATGGGCGCTAGACGACCCCGTGTCTAGGCACCCGTGGTCCCCCTGCGACCTGTCAGGTCAGTAACCCGGCCGCCTACCACTTTTCGGCCACAGAAGGTAGGGAGAGCGGCCAACGAAATATCGAAATACTCCTCGCCCCTTGCGGCCCCACCGCGTCCGCCATCAGACGGTGGCGACCCCGTCAAGGCCGCGGAAGGTAGGGAGAGCGGCGCACTACAATACCGGTACTCCTCGCCTGCCCCGGCCTCCAACCCTCAGCCGCGAGGCCTCCCATACGACATCACGGCCCGCCTCAGTTGCGATGTCGCCCAAGCAGCACCACAACCTACTTGTTGGCCGCTACGTCGTCAACGTCCTGGGAAAAGCCCTGACGAGCGGCCCCTCCTCGGGTTGCTCTTCGCTTCACCGTGGGTGACCAAGCCACGGCTACTGAGCTCCCACCTCGAAGGAAATCCACAAACATACTGTGATATTCTTTAAACAAAAACGGACTGTGAAATTCACTTTTTTTTCAGCCTCGTTTTTACTAAGAGGTCTTTGACTCTGCAAATGTCAGTCACACAACCGGCTATGTATATATGTTAATAATTAATTATACTACGGTATTATCAGTTACAACTGATTAAATGAATGTCAGATATTTAAATTAATATGCCTGACAGGTTTTTATTAGTACCTAATTACTAGTGATCCGCACCTGTAGTGCTATTCTGTAAAAATCTCACCGTGAAAACTTAGAACTTAGATGAAGTGAGTTTTAAGTGAGCTGTCATTCCATCAGATGCTAGGGATTGACACTATTGGCAGCTCATTTAAAGCTCACTTCACCAAAGTTTTCACGCTGAGCTTTTTACAGAATAGCACTACTGCTTCGCACGGTTTTTACGACTAGACTAAACATTTAGATTTCTTTATTATATTTATGTTAGTTTAATATTAATGTATTGTAGGAACACATAAACAACGCGGTTACACAGACGGACATAAAAAGCAACTTTAATTTAAATATAATATACAATGTATATACTATATAGAAACTAGAAATAAACTAGAATAACCAGATATGTACATATTACTACAACATCTTTCGACTAATCGTGTAATCGTGAAAGATTTAATTAAAAATTAATTAATTTCAATATTTTTAGTTTCATTGGGATTTCCTTATTGGTTAGTGTCTAATTCGGAGGCTTTATTTATTCGCAAAAAAATAAATATTTAAATATATTTTTTTTTATAGAATATTTTAAAGAAAGGAAATGTCATTAGGAGTAAAAACGGAAGATGGGCCAGAGACGGTAAGAGAATGATATCACAGAGAAAGAGAAAGACCATTTCAATGATGAGAAAATGACTTGAAAACTACTGCGGGATGGACATGGAGGAGAAAAACTCACGGCCGTGAGCTATGGAAAAGCCTGGGGGAGGCCTATGCTAAAGAGCAAAGCAATCTGGCGATTTCTGATGTCTATACCTTTCAATTTATATAATTGTACAATTCGTTTTAAAATTGCTAATAAAGGCTATTTGAAATTGAATACTAAAAATGGAAATATGTAGTTATTGTTTTACAATATAAAACAGTTCTATCAATATCGCCTAAAAAATAATAAAGAGCAGCTGTTCATTCATAATTTTTCTACGATCATAAATCATAACACAAATTCTAGACTTGTCAAAGAATTATTTTAAGAACTGAACAATGTTCTAAAAAATGTAAACTAATGTTACTACGTAGGTTTATCTATTCGAACCAACTTTTATTTCACATCAATTGAATTTATATTAAGGTTAATACTTAATAGTGTATTCAATATCAAAGGAATAAATTCTACAATACAAGTCTTGTAATTATCTCTACACGTATATTTCATTTAATTAAAAAAAAAAAAAACTCCCAAGTAATTGTCAGTCGTCGCATGACGACAGCGATCGATATTGCACAATAAAAGATTACACGAATTCAAATAAAAAAAATACATACCCAGTAACACTAATAATCTACACTAAATGATACACACAACACTAAAGTAATTATTTTGAAGACGATTTTAAAACAAAACTTTATTTAATTTATCGCGAATGTTCCGATATAGCGTTTAGCTCGACGTGTGCACTCGACCGCAGTTGAATGCCGACTGAAAATGAAAATAATACTAGCAACTGATACTTGTTATCCGATTCATAATTTGAATTGTATTTATTATACAGATAGTAGCATAACACACTGCAGTGAAGTGAACAGCCGGCGCGAACACGTGTTTCACACACTTTCATGTTTTTGATGCGTAGTCAGGTGTGGATGGTCCGATTTTAATTAATTATATGGATAATTCTTGCCAATATAACCATCAGCTATGGCGGCGGCGATGTTCAGCCTTCTCTGTATTTTGGCCAATTAATAGTAGGTAGAGTAGGCACAGATTTTTGACATGTTGGTTTCAATGAACTGGATTTTCAGGGCCAGCAAAAAAATCTTTGAATGATTTTTACGTTTTGTTTTCATCCGAAGTAGTCTGTAACGTTATTTATGTTTACAGTTACCAGCCAGTCGTCTATAGGATTTTTTTTTGTGTTAGGCTACATTGTCCCACTGCTCCTTTTCCAGGGCCACCTCGATCCAACCCTTCCGGTACGCGACTAGGTCGTCTCGCCACCTCTTCCTGGGCCGGCCTCGACGCCGCCGTCTATCCTCAGACACCCACCGTGTGGAGACTGTTGCCCAGTGGTCGCTAAGCATGCGGCTGCCAGGATCCGCCGAATCCCATTTTAGCTTGGCAGTCTTTTTGCCTACGTCTAGGACCTGTTTTGGAGCGCAGTATGGTGTTTCGTATTCTGTCAGTTCGTTTTACGCCCAGAATGCTGCGCTCCATTGCTCTTTGGCAAACCCCAAGGCGGAAATTTTGCGACTCGGTGAGTGACCAGGGCCAGTAGTCTCGACATAGGTAGCGATCGCTATACGACCGAATTCGGTCGCTAAGTCCTAATGGAGTACTAAGACGGTCAAAATATTTGACAAGCACGAAAAAACCATTTACAGTTTCAAACCAGTTGCGGCGAGAACCGTTTTTTTTATTTAATCATGTTCTCCAATTTTCCTCGTTATTCAAGGTTAATTTAAAGTGGCCAATAATTGTCTTTGAAAAAACCTAACTAATACCATTTTGCCCGTCTAGGTACCCCATTAGGACTACGCGAGCGATTTCAGTCGTAAAGTTATCGTTACGAGTGTCGAGACTGCCGCCCCAGGTCTGAGCGCCATCCCCCCGGGGGGTTCCCGCATTGTCGAGGCGGGGGGGCTCAGTAGCCGTGGCTTGGTCACCCACGGTGAAGCGAAGAGGAACCCGAGGAGGGGCCATTCGTCAGGGCTTTTTCCAGGAAGTCGACGATGTAGCGGCCAACAGGTAGGTTGCGGTGTTGCTTGGGCGACATCGCAACTGAGGTGCGCCGCGATGTCGTATGGGAGGCATCGCGGTTGAGGGTTGGAGGCCGCGGCGGGAGAGGAGTGCCGGCATTGCAGTGCGCCGCTCTCCCTACCTTCCGCAGCCTTGACGGGGTCGCCACCGTCTGATGGCGGATGCAGTGGGGCCGCAGGGGAGGAGGAGTGTCGGTATTTCGTTGGCCACTCTCCTTATCCTCTGCGGCCGAAAAGTAGTAGACGGCCGGGCTACTGACCAGACCGGTCGCAGGGGGACCAAGGGTGCCTAGACACGGGGTCGTCTGGCGCCCATGTGCTGGTTTGGTCCATGGGGTGGTCACGGTGCGCAAGGTGTTCTTGTGCGCCGGTGATGGGGGGTGCTCCCCATAGGAGGGTCCGGTGACGGACAGCCGTGGCGGGTTCGCGGTGAGTGTTAAGGCGTGCCCGTGTTCCCGCCACAAGCGGCAGAGGAGGACACCGAGGAGTTTTAGTGGGTTGGAGTCCCACATAACTGCACTACCTCCCCATGGTAGAGCAGTATGCATGAGCATTTCTCCACGAGAAAAAAAAAAAAAAGGTCTGAGCACCGTACGTTAGTACGTCTATAGGTACATGGTACAATTAAATTAGCTAGCGGAACTTCGCAGACGTGATGGGAATATATATCTAAACAAGATAAAACAAAAGAAAACAGATTTCATCAGTTTCGCTAGCTAATTTAATTTGGACCGTGTTATGCAGGAGGCAGCCATGTCGGGAAAATTACAAACAGAGTTATAAGCATTTTTCTCTCGATGCTTGCATCATAGATGCATGGACATGGCTGTTTTTGCAAAAAATCTTATATGTCGAAATTAGTATGGCTGTGTTTATTACTCATTTTAGGAAAAGTGCCATATGGCTGCTTTCTGCAAAACTAGGTCCATTTAATCCTGTATATGCATATCCCTTATAAATATCGTCCGTCGTAAGTCTTGTGTCATCTGATAGAAAGAGATGACAAGTCTAGATTAGAACTGGCTTGCTTTCAGATCAAGCTTAAGCTTAATTCTATTTCTCATTAATTATGAATAATTATCTACGCAACCTGTTGAAGTTCCCGGCCCAACGAGACATAAAGTACGTGGGATAATTACGGATACAATTGTCATTTTAAACACCACGCTGTGTATAAATATAACAAATAGTGGGATATTCGGTAACGCTGATTTTTATGTCTAAACTAGTGTACCAAGATCTCCCTTCAGTGATGATTTTTGGGTAGAATTAAATCTTCCGCACTTCGCCTTAAGGGGGAAGCGTCAGGGTAGCCCGCGAAATTAAAATTTTCTTACGTCTTTTGCAATTTTCAAGACAGTATTAGGTTTTATGTTGAATAAAAGAAGAAGAATGATTCGCGACTGTAACAAATCTGGGGGCACGGTACCTTTTCTTGAAGCGCTTCGTCGTTTTTTTGAACCCTCATAACTTGGGTTTGGATTACACCAGATAAACAAAATTCTCAGGATGATGTCAACTGTGGACTTATTAAACATAGAAAGTTGCACAGCTCTTATACTTTAGATTTTATTGATATCTAAAAAGCCCGATTTTTCACTTCAAGCTGAAAAAATTTGGTATATAAGCAATTTGATGCTAGATGTCTGAAATTGATATAGGGACTCCTTGTTATAAATAATAAAATACATATTTCAGGATAGAAAATCCCCCCCCCCCCAAACCAAATATTGTCGTAAGCAACTTACAAAAAGAATTGAAATCCCACAAAAACCATTTTGTAAAGACGAGACCAAATGGCTCGCACTGTCAAAAAGTTATCCGATCTCATGTAGAGCCAAGCTTCTAATCTAACTCTACAAGCCCTAACTTCACAAACTCTGCAACTTAGTCAAAATATTTTGCTTGGCCGTTTCGCTACCGTTACATGGTGAAAAATTAATTCAATGTTCATTATTTTTCTGTTATACAATAGTTCTTGTAGTAACGAAACGGCCAGGCCTCATATTTTGACTAAGGTGTGGAGTTTGTGAAGATAGGGCTTGTAGAGTTAGGGCGTGTAGAGTTAGAAACTTGGCTCTGCATGAGATCTGATAACTTTTTGACAGTGCGAGGCATGTGGTCTCGTCTTGGCAACATTTTACATGAAAATGTTTTTAGTGGGTATGTATTTGCAGAATTGTAATCATTAGAATCAGTAATAAACAAAAAAAAAAAGAATCAATTAGTAAATCAAGAAGAAAATCAGTAAAGAAGAATAAAAAAAGAAGAAGAAAATGAAGAAGATTACAATCAGTTACAACTCGCTTAAGTTATTATAATCCTCAAATGTCAAGATTTCATGAAATAATAATAATAATAATTCTGGGACATTTTTCACACACGGTCATCTGATCCAAACTAAGCAGAGCTTGTACTATGGAAACCAGATAACTGATATACTACATACGCTAACCTATAGTTGAAAAACATGTTTCAACTATAGGTTTGTTCTTGGGATAAATTCATTTGTGTGTGATCCGACACGCACTTGGCCGGTTTTTGTTGGTATATTGTGTGCTAGCTGGCTTAACGCAAACAATTTAATGTATAATATTGTATAGTATTGGGTTCAACAAACAGCTGTGCTGCTGGGGAGTTTGTTGCGCTACTTCTTCTTCCCAGCTAAAGCACTAGGAAGTGGTGAAGTGAGGGCGTGCCGGGGACTATCTATATAATTTTGACTTTTGAAACGTTCTGATTCTCAGTTTTCTCAGCCTAGTTAGAATAAATGACTTGATTTTGATTAAGCGGGAACCGTCAGGGTAGCCCACGAAATTCAAATTTTCTTACGTATTTTGCAATTTACGGAATTTCGCGGGCTACCCTGACGCTTCCTCCTTAAAAGTTTGTAATCGTCAGAGATTGGTGAAACACTCCGTTAATCTATTATATGAAGTTGTAAACAAATGTAAGTAAGTGGATGTAGATATCCTCTCAAGCACTTACATAAACAATGGCCTGCTGTAACTGTAATGAGTTATTAATTAATTAGCCAATCTGCAGCCCACTTATACTCAAGTGCTATAGGCAGTAGGCACACATGTCTTCCAACGTGTTTCCGACACGTGGTACTTAGCTGATAATGGGCATAGCATGGTGGTGGAAACCAGCTATTAGAGAGGAGAATCAGGAGTTAAGGCGAAAGCGTTAGAGTATTTGGTTTAAACTGTCAAAATGTTCGGGTTTCAGACTCCTTCAATAACATTGATTGATTTCGTTCGATTCGACACGGAAGCGTATGTTTGCGAATAAATAAGCTGATCTGACGACCTATTATTTTTCTGTCCCTTAAGGCGAAAGCTCCAGGTAGCCCGCGAAATTCAAATTTTCTTACGCTTTTTGCAATTCACAAGTCAGCATTAAGTTGTACGTTGATCAAAATGTGACTCGTGTATTTACAGAATTATAATCATTAAAGTGATCAATACAACTCTTTAAGACCAGGTAATCCTAATGAATGACTATTCATTAGGATTAGTGGTTTCGATTCCCATCCAGGACAAACATTTGTGTGCATGAACATGTCTGTTTGTCCTGAGTCTGGGTGTAATTATCTATATAAGTATGTATTTACAAAAAAAAAAGTAGCGTATGTAGTATATCAGTTATCTGGTTTCCATAGTACAAGCTTTGCTTAGTTTGGGATCAGATTAAATAGTGTGTGAAAAATGTCCCAGGATATTATATTATTATTTCATGAAATCTTGACATTTGAGGATTATAATAACTTAAGCGAGTTGTATTACCGATTCTAATCTTCTTCATTTTCTTCTTCTTCTTTTATTTTTCTTTACTGATTTTGTTCTTGATTTTCTAATTAATTCTTTTTTTTTATTTTTTGTTTATTACTGATTCTAATGATTCTCCCATACATTCCAACTGCAAATGTAAGTTTGTACGCACAATATTAGAGATTTGCCATGTTATTTTATGACCATAGACTTCTTACAAGTTTTCCTGTAATCTCTAGGTATAGAACTACTTTCTATATTTTTTCAAAATTTTAGGAGTAGTTTGGGAGATAGGGGGGGGGGGGGGCATCAACTTTCGTCAAAAACAAAATATTTGAGACACTTACAGTAAGCCGTTTCATTTGATATGTGACAGGGTGCAGTTTGAATTTTATTTTTTTTAAATATTCTTATTTGAACCTCATATTTAAAATTCATTTATTAACGTTACACGTCCGTGTTTTGTCACAGAAATGTGTGTACCAAATTTGAACTGAATTGGTTCATTACATACTGAACAAATTGACTGTGACAGACGGACAGACGGGTACTCTTTCTGAGTTTGATAAATTCGCCATGTCTTACCCGAACAAAACCCTTAATTATATAGCTTACCATAATGAAGAGGTAACCCTTTCACTGGGCTTCAAGTATATAACCCATTCAATGGGTTATCATATAACCCTTTCACTGGGTTTCAAGTATAGAACCCATTCAATGGGTTATCATATAATCCTTTCACTGGGTTTCAACTATAGAACCCATTCAATGGGTTATCATATAACCCTTTCACTGGGTTTCAAGTATAGAACCCATTCAATAAGTTATCATGTAACCCTTTCACTGGGTTTCAAGTATAGAACCCATTCAATGGGTTATCATATAACCCTTTCACTGGGTTTCAAGTATAGAACCCATTCAATGAGTTATCATGTAACCCTTTCACTGGGTTTCAAGTAAAGAACCCATTCAATGGGTTATCATGTAACCCTTTCACTGGGTTTCAAGTATAGAACCCATTCAATGGGTTATCATATAACCCTTTCACTGGGTTTCAAGTATAGAACCCATTCAATGAGTTATCATGTAAGCCTTTCACTGGGTTTCAAGTATAGAACCCATTCAATGAGTTATCATGTAAGCCTTTCACTGGGTTTCAAGTATAGAACCCATTTAATGAATTATCATGTAACCCTTTTACTGGGTTTCAAGTATAGAACTCATTCAATGGGTTATCATATAACCCTTTCACTGGGTTTCAAGTATAGAACCCATTCAATGAGTTATCATGTAAGCCTTTCACTGGGTTTCAAGTATAGAACCCATTCAATTAATTATCATGTCACCCTTTCACTGGGTTTCAAGTATAGAACCCATTCCAGGAGTTACATTATGATAAAGGGAACATCATAAACAGCTTACCCGTTCGAAAGGTTAACTCTTCAGTCTTAGCCGGGGTTGTACGGTCCCTGGCAGGAGTCTTGTAGACTCCGGACAATGATCCAGTGTTACAGCGAGAAAACACATTACATAAAGTTACAGTGATAATAACTTCATCTTCCAATCGCCCGTTTACCATGGGCGGCAGTCTCAACACTCGTAACGATAGCTTTACGACTGAAATCGCTCGCTAAGTCCTAATGGGGTACCTAGACGGGCAAAATGGTAATAGTTAGGTTTTTTCAAAGACAATTATTGGCCACTTCAAATTAACCTTGAATAACGAGGAAAATTGGAGAACATGATTAAATAAAAAAACGGTTCTCGCCGCAACTGGTTTGAAACTGTAAATAGTTTTTTCGTGCTAGTCGAGCAATTTTGACCGTCTTAGTACTCCATTAGGACTTAGCGAGCGATTTCATTCGTAAAGTTATCGTTACGAATGTCGAGACTGCCGCCCCAGAACGATCTCTACAATCGTGTGAAACGGCTTGTTGACAAACAGTATACAATAATGTTTTATCTTCCATTCAAGTCGGCGCAGGGAAACAAGCTTCCTTTTTATATGTTCCATTGGCTAGTGCGGGGAGGAACACTCCAATATAATTGAGAAAAATCTGATTCATAATCTACCTACTGTTTCTATTATAAACTATACTAATAAAGCTGAAGAGTTTGTTTTTTTGTAACTGCCAGTCGGATTTGAAAAATTGCATTCTTGAGGAAGGCTGTAGGCTATTTAACATCACGCTAGGAGCCGAGCAAAAAAAAAAAACAAAATAGGAATAACGCTAAGCAAACACGAAGTGTAATAGCACGGGCACGCGATGATTTGTGATGGAGTAGGTCGGGGACGAAGTCGCGAGCAGAAGCTAGAGTCATGACAAGAGCTAAAGCGCGGTCACTTTCGGAATGCGTAGAAAAAAAAAAAAAGAGAAGCGCAAGCGCGATGACACAATGTTTGTAATTTATTGCGAAATATGAAGCAATTATCAATTTCCTCAAAAGTGACTTGCGAGTAATTGAAAATAAATAAAAAACACAATCAAGTTCTGCATACAAAAAGACTTTCGTTATTAATTAATTACCATATTTATTAATACAGATATTTTGGATCGGAACTCAAGGTTAGGTTACCGTTGATTTGTATAGAGATTTATTTTTTTCAAAACGTGTTTTGGGAACAACCGAGATCTGAGAAATATGTTCAAGATTAACATAATATTTTGGCCAATACCACAAAATACATAGATTTGGCCATTTTTTTAAAGACAAGCCTACTTTGTACATGTATTTATATAGGGACAAAAAAACTTTTTAGCAAAAAATAAAACCGACTTCCAAAACAAAACACTACAAAGTGAAAAATAACTTTAATTTCGGTAGTCGGTGTCCTGGGTTTTGTATTTTCGTTTTTTGCCACCGACTTCCGAAATTAAAGTTATTTTTCACTTTGTAGTGTTTTGTTTTGGAAGTCGGTTTTATTTTTTTGCTAAAAAGTTTTTATTTTTCACTTTTTAGTTGTGGAACCTACCCCACACTAATTCGAATACATAATTGAGCACAATAATTGTAGATATAACAGTGATAGGAAGTTATGAAAACACCATCACATCATCCACATAAAATAAGTGGGAAATATACGCATTATTGAAGCTAACTCAAAAACTCCCCAAGCAAAGTTAATAAAATTTATATGGGACCACCTCGGAAGTATCAAACAAAAAAAGAATTTTCTAAATCGGTCCATCCGTCTTTGAGTAATCGCGTAACAAACATACAAAAAAAAACATACAGACGAATTGAGAACCTCCTCCTTTTGGAAGTCGGTTAAAAAAGGGCAGTGTAATAATAAGTAAACATAGGTTAGAACTCAGTGATAGAGGTAACAGATACACTACTCACAATGTTATCGACATATTACTAAACAGATCTACTAGTTCTTAGAAAGAACGATTTATAAATAAACGGAATAAAAGTAAAAATTAAGTACTTAATTATTAGGGTTCTGATCACTTAACATAGTAACAATTTCTTTTTATGGTTCGGTACCACAAAAGATAAAAAACGGAACCCTTATAGGATCACTCCTGTGTCTGTCTGTCCGTCTGTCACAGCCACATTGCTCCGAATCTAATGGACCGATTTAGTTAAAATTTGGTACACGTATGAAATTCTATGACCCAAACACGGACGTAAATAAATGAGTTTTGAAAATGGGGGTGAATTTTGGGGGCAAATAAGAAAAAAAAAAGTTTTCAAACTACACCGTGTGACATATCAAATGAAAGGGGTTACGTAAGGGTCTCAAATTTATAATTTTCAAATAAACTGTTTTAAAGTTATTTAAGAAAATAGGCGAAAGTTAACCATTCCCCCCCCCCTTATTTCCGAAACTACTGAGCCTAAAATGTTTATAAAAGTAAAGAAAATAGTTCTATATCTATAGATTACGGGAAAACTTATAAGAAGTCTATGGTCTTAGAATAACATGGCAAATCTCTCAATATTGTGCGTACAAACTTAAATTTTCAGTTGGAATGTATGAAATAACATGTTTTTCAACTACAATGTTAAGTTTGTTCTTGGGATAAATTCATCCCAACTACGGAACCTATCATTGTGCGTGGTCCGACACGCACTTGGCCGGTTTTTTTTAAATATAGCCTTGCTGAGAAACATAATATCAGTAGGCTTAGCCAAATGGCATTCGCTACGGAGCGATTCTATTTCTACAATCGCTGTCGACGCGCATCTCTATGGAAATGCTGATCTATGATCACGTGACATTTCGATAGCTTATGTCAACCCCATACATTTTGCCTTTTCTACTAGCGTCATCGTTAATCGAATGTTACTTTGGCTAGGCCCGCAGATGAGCCCAACGATGTCAACTAATCGACGCAGTGGTGAGCGTACACCTCGCACCTTGATAACAAAAGTGGCATTATCAAAACTATGTTTTCTAAATAACTCCATAATTTACTGGCATATTTTCAGTATATACAAAACTTGAAGTAAGAAAGTCAAATTGCAGTCTTTTATTTCAGTTATTTGCTAAGATATTGACCAAAATGCTGCGTCAAAAAAACTTTAAATGGACATCTGAAAAATTTAAATTTTTGTATAACGCCACTTTTGTTTTCAAGGTGCGACCTGAGTTGGTTCTACAAAAAGTGGTTGCAAACAAGTGTCGCGAGCGAACTTCTCGACCATGTATGGTACGAGGGATCCGGTAGCACAAACTGTTCACTAGATCAGTACAGTCGACTTTATTACGACACATACTAAATAGGGCTAAAGGCTACAATAGGGTTAGGGCTAATACGCCTCTATTAGTAAGATAAGATGGCTATGTCATAAGAATATCTACAGGAAGACAAAGAAAAAGAAGGTATTGTGTGAAAGATGATGACTGATGGCTGATAGATGTATGGAGAAAAAAACATGGTGAGTCTACCCCAAATGAAATGGGACGAGAGCAGAAGAATGCTGATAATGTTTAGGATTTCTGTATGAAGCTGCATTAAGTAAGAGAGCACGGTAAATCCGATTGAATGAAAAAATTGGGAAGGAAAATACTAGAATGGCCACAAAGGCTATTTACTGAGCAGGAGGAAAGATGACTAATGAAATTCTGACTGTCGAATGAATCTAGAACTTTCCACAAATGCAGTAAAACGACCTTTTAAAACCCAAGAACATTCAATAATGACACAAAAAGTTAAATAAGTATTCCAATCGATTATGTATGAATAACTGACTTTCAAAGTTAAATTAAGTTTCGAAAGTGTCTCCTGACCCTTGGAACGTTCAAGGTTCGACTATACATCTGGAGTTTATTCTTGAAATTTCTTGTCGTGAATGTAGATAAACTTAGCTGTAACGCAATAACCCGTCGTATATCTGAGGTTAGGTTAGCATCGATGATATACAGGGTGTCCCAGAAAACGACCGACATACTGTAGGTGATGATATTTTTGGTCAAGCCCTCCCAAAATTACAAAACATAAATATCTTCCGCATAACCTTAGTTTTCGAGAAAAAAAAAATCAAAATAACCGCCATGCGTCATTCTTTTGATTGTCATGTGTAAATTAAATCTTTTTATTACATACTTAATAACTTTTTCCATCAAAATATTATTAAATAGTTACTCTATCCGTAATTACCTTTGATTCTCCATAAAAACTTACAAATTCAATATACAATTCACTACTATCAGATTTTTTTTTCTCAAATATTTTTTGTTAATAAATTTTAAACAGTGGTGACGACAAAAATGTGTACTTAAGATTTTGCGGAACATATGTTTTGTTATTTTGGGAGGGCTTCACCAAAGCTATCAGCACTGACAGTATGTCGGTCGATCTCTGGGACAACCTGTATGAGCCACTGAAATGATGTCGCATTAAAATCAAAAGTCATTTATTCAAAATAGGCTGAGAATCAGGTCTTTTTGAACGTCAAAATTACATAAGACAGTCCTCCAAAACGCCCGCCCTTCACCACTTCCTAGTGCTTTAGCTGAGGAGAAAAAGTGACGCATCAAACCCCAGTAGCACAGCTGTCTGTTCAGTCAACAAATTTGAATCTATACAATACTGCGCATAATAATTTAGGTACATTACGCAACACAAAACTATAAGTAAGCTAGCACACGCCTAGTTTTATAAGTACTGTGGCAGTTCAGACTCCACCTTTGTGCAAGTTCTGATTCCACTGACGGGTCTAGAAGATGATAGAGTTTTAAGGCAGAATAACCGTTTGACAATAATCTATACAATATACGGATAAAATCGCGCACTTCTTAAAACTACACCGCCTAACACCCTAGCTAAAGCCGAAGTGCGGCCTGGAAAAACATACGAACTACCTTTTTTATTTATTTAAAAAAGGGAGTTCTATACCGTCATGAGTGTTAAAATGTCAGCCAGTACAATAAGGTAAAGGGTCCATTGCATGGAACCTTTACAGTACCGTGCGTTGGGTAAACTTGGCAGCATGATGTAGGATTCTTGAGAATTCATAGCAGAAGGTCTTTGCTGTCACCGAGACTTTGATAAGTGTGTTCCAGGTTACGAAAAAGAAATGCGACCGATGATAGGTAGGATTGTACCTGTAAGATGTCATATACAAATCTACGTAGCAATTGCAGGTAAATATTTGAAATGAATTAATGAAATGCACCGACCCCAGCATGAACCCAAAGATTCACACTAGCCCCTATTGCCTCATGTTACATGGACCCGCCGCATAGACCCTTAGCAAAACAAAAAACTGTGACGGGTGCGCACGACCGCTCGCATCGACGTCTTCCGAACCAATCTCTACGTAGCAATTGCAGGTAAATACTTGGAGAGGTTTTATTCAAATAACTGTAGTAGGTATTATATTGGTCAAAGAAGGTATATGGAGTGCTATTATGTACTATACTTCCAAGTGTCAACATAAATCACTTACTAGAAATGCCAATGCTTGTAAATTCAATCTGTTTATCAACAGTACTTATTGAAGCTACGACTCAATTCCATGCAACTGTTGCTACAATCGTTTTTTCTGACAGTTCCCTGTGAGCTGCAGGACTAATGGGGAACGTCTGTACACTACGAGCTCTAGTCGACAACTAAAATAACTCTGTGACGCATACAGTCTGCTGGGAATTACGAACTGTATGAATTGTCATGTCTGGGACGAGAATTAACCAATTACTTGGGACTTTTTGCTGTTGTCGTAAATGGCACCATAATTATGGGTTAAATTTAAATTAACTATATTTATTTACTTAAGCTACAAATCAATCTGCTTAGCAAATGTATAGGCAAATTGTTTTGCGGAGCGTGTCACATCTGCGGAGTTTCGCTAGCTGATCAGATTTGACTTTGAATATTGTGTGAACCATGACATGGTTAGAAAGAGCGTGAATACTGAGATGGATGCTGATATAGTGATGTATAGAAGAAGAAATATAATAATAATAATATTTATTATTTTTTATTTATATTGACTACAAGGTTCAATTGTTAGTAAACAAAACAAATAGGACAAGAAGCTTAATCTACGGTTTACGGGTTAGTAGCTAAATCTAAAACCACACACCAAAGACAAATTCATTATGAACGACAAGGTTGACCTTGCCGCACCAGTACATTCACAAAATGCCTCAGTACTGGGGCATCCAGCGCTTCAGATAGGGATTTCAGAATGCTACTGAAACTGCCACGCACTCTTGTAAGCAGAGAAGCGGTCTTTTTTTTTTCGAATAGCGTAGAAGTCATCGATTCTCGTTTCCGCGAACATGAATAATGAAAGAAAGAAAAATAGATTTATTTGTCACAGAAACACGCGCATACAAAAAGATAATTAACTCTAATAATAAAGAACAAAATAGACCAGTATTCACGAGCATCATCACCTGCCTAGCCTTTTCCCAACTATGTTGGGGTCGGCTTCCAGTCTAACCAGATGCAGTTTATTTTACATGCAGCGACTGCCTATTTGACTTGGACTACAATGATCCAAAATTATGTTAGCTAGGTACATACTCGTAGTAAAAATTGCGCAGGCCAGATTATGGTGGAAGGATATTCTTTCTTTTCTTCTTTGTTAGTTAATTATTTAAAAATAATTTGCAGATAAAAACAAACTTATTTACAAAAAAAAAAAAACAATCGACGTCCAAAAAAAACGAAAACGCTACAAAGTGAAAAATAACTTTAATTTCGGAAGTCGGTTTTGTATTTTCGTTTTTTGCTACCGGCTTCCGAAATTAAAGTTATTTTTCACTTTGCAGTGTTTTTTTTGGAAGTCGGTTGTTTTTTTTTTTTGTAAAAAATTGTTTTATTTTCAAATTTTGGTGTATTTTTTAATCTCGGATCCATTTGACAAGTGCAAATGTCAAACTGGCTTACATTACATTATCATAACGATCATTTTAACATTTTCACTTATCAATTTAGTCTCAGAGAATAAAAGACAGACCGTAGTTGTGATACCTAACCCACACAAATTCGAATATCCCTATCTGCAAAAGTAATTAGGAACACCATCCAGGGTCCATCCAACATCCATCACAGGGTGTTCGACCGACATACTGTGGGTGCTGATGGCTTTGGTCAAGCCCTCCCAAAATAACAAAACATAAAATGTTCCGCAAAATCTTTTAGTTTTCAAGTTGTACTATATTTTCAAAAAAAAAAAAAAAAAATATCAAAATAACCGCCACGCGTCATTCTTTTGACTCTCTTGTGTAAATAAAATCTTTTTATTAACGACTTTTTCCATCAACATTTCATAAATAATTACTCTATCCGTAATTACCTTTGATTCTCCATAAAATCTTACAAATTCAACATACAATTCAATATTACTTGATTTTTTCCTCAAATAAATTTTAAACAGTGGCGACGAAAAAAGAAATGTATAAGATTTTGCGGAACATATTTTGTTATTTTGGGAGGACTTGACCAAAGCTATCAGCACCTACAGTGTGTTGGCGGATTTCTGGGACATCCTGCATACTAACTGGAAAAATTATATTGAAGGTGACCCAAAAACTACCCAAGCAAAGTTAAATACCATCCTGAAAAACAAGATTTTTTCCAATTACACTACTCTGTAAAAAGTTTTGCGTGGTCATACATAAAAGAAATAATACCGGCCAAGTGCGAAACGGACTCGCGCACGAAGGGTTCCGTACAAAAAAAATCTATAAAAACGACAAAAAAAAAATCATGTCTGTTGTATGGGAGCCCCGTTAAATATTTATTTTATTCTATTTTTTAGTATTTGTTGTTATAGCGGCAACAGAAATACATCATCTGTGAAAATTTCAACTGTCTAACTATCACGCTTCACGAGATACAGCCTGCATGGTGACAGACGGACAGGGGAGTCTTAGTAATAGGGTACCCTTTTGCTACGGAACCCTAAAAGGAGGTATATGTGTTGACTCGAGAACTTACTCCTTTTTTCGTCGGATAAAAACCGGAATTACATTAATAATCACCCTAAGTACAGACGCCAGCACATCAAGCTACTACAATCTGTCAGATTTCTTTAATAGATTTTCGACTTTATTGCTAAGGTATTAGGTTCAAGGTTGATTGGGAAAATCTGACAGTTTCGGGTAGGTTGACCGGCGTCTGTACGTGCAAATTGAAAAGTGCCCAAACTGCCTAGTCACTCCTTTATTCACGTCATTCACATGGCGTGTGATGTCAGGTACCAAGACATGTTTGTTCTTGTGTCTTCATCTAACTTATCATTGATAACAGCTTTATGATATCATAAATATTTTGTGCGATTTTATAAATCTTATTTATTGTTTAAAAGTTATGACTATTACCAATATCAGATATCTGATTATATGTTTTAACGCGAATATCGAAGATAATTTTGTCGGTGTGGAATTATTCGCAATTTATTGTTTTCCTGTTTTGATCGACATTTAAGGCGTATTTTATTACACAACTACGCAAAAAAGGAGTGTAATGTTTTCAGGGTTCATGTATGTATGTGAGTTTCTTTATTCCACCTTTACTTTTAAATGCCTGAACAGATTTAGATGTATCGGATATCGTTCATCATCCGGAGTGACACTGGCAATTTTTTTTTTTAATGGAATCTGGCGGCAGTACGGCTCCATTTTCAAATGAGAAAAAATCTATTAGTAAAATCTCAGATTACAATGTGTGTATCAAATTGAAGGCCTTGATGAGCACATTCCAAAAAAACTGTATAATTTATTGGCATAAATTTTACATAGGTAATGTCAATTTTTTTTTGGGCACGCCACATTTGCGGCGATAAGTCCCCTCTTTGAGGAGTGGTTGGAGAGGCCGTCACGGCGTCCTCACCTTCCGCCTGACGCAGGTCCTCAACGAACACAGTTGCTTCGGGAGGTTCCTGTTCCGGATGGCGAGCAATGGGTAGCTCGCCGTCCGGTAAGGACCAGGCCAGGGTCGACGGCGCGTTGTGTTCCACGCGCGCCTCAAAGAGATGTCAGCACTAACTGAAGGGGTCCGCTAAGGCCGATGTCCGCCAGGGTTGTGGGTTGTTCGAAAGAGTTACCGTGGCCCTGGCACAGGAAACTGAAGGAACACGGGTGGGTTTTAGTCAGTAGATGTCTGACACGCCCTCCCGCTCCACCCAAAGCGCGAGAAGTTATTTGATGACTTCCCATCCACAAAAAAAAGGGTGCCAATTTTTTCAATGTTTTGCATGTACACATGCAAAACAAACATTTCATCTTTGGCAGCAAACGATTTAATCAGACTTTAACTTAAAAATAAATACTTTAAAAAATAAATTAAATAAATAAAAATGCAATCGTGTTTTTTTTATTATTTTTGCTATCAATCAAATTGAAAGAAAGAAAAATGTTTATTCTGCACAAACAAAACGCACCTTACACACATGCAAAGCATTCAACAGACCTTAGAATAAAAGCTAAAGCAAAAAGACTCGTATTCAAGTAGTGCTTGATGTCAGGGTCTACCAGGGACCAAAGACAACGCTCAGAGTAATAGTGTTCTGTGGACAGAGTAAATTTCCTCTGTGGTGTGCTCTATGTAGTCTCTGGTTGCGCCACTGGCAAATGACATGACAACAAACCAAACAAACTTACAATCAAAACAATAACAAAAAGCCGAATTGCAGAGTCGAAAAATTATTACTTTTATGACATACAGGTTTATTGGTAAAACACCAACAACCTCTTAAGGGGTCAATGTACTCATCATTATGAACAACTTTTACTATGGGACCAAACCTGAAATCGCGAAGAAAAAATCAGCTATTCAGTACATTTTGACGAAATTATGCGAACATAAATGTACTGAACAGCTGATTTTTTTCGCGATTTCAGGTTTGGTCTCATAGTAAAAGTTGTTCATAATGATGAGTTAAATGACCCCTTAAGAGGTTGTTGGTGTTTTACAAATAACCCTGTATAAAGAACAAGATAAACTGTGCGTCGCATCTATGCAAGAACCGGTCGTTGCTCAGCAAAATGCCGTGACGTCGGACGAACCCATCGTCATCGGCGCTGATTTTCAGCAACTACCTCGATTGAATCGAATTGGCGACTGTCAGTCACAGGCTGATCATAATTCTATCATAATCATATCTAACACGATAAGGCTTCTTCGTATTTAAAATGACATACAGCTAGAGATAATAGGATTGTGTTTGTAAGAAAAAAAAGGAAACATCATACGGTACTATAAATTTTGCGTGATTTTTATTTATTTATTTATTGAGGGACAACAAACAGCAGTGTAATCCCACTTAATATTATAAATGTGACAATTTGTGAAGATGTTTGTTACTCAATCACGCCAGAACGGCTGAACGGATCTGGATAAAATTTAACACCGAGATAGATTATAGTCTGGAATAGCACATAGGACACTTTTTATCTCGGGAAAAATGTATGGTTCCCGTGGGATTATTTACAACATCCACGCGGGCGAAGCCGCTGGCAAAAGAAAATCAGTAAACATAGGTTAAAGCTCAATAATAGAGGTAACAGATACACTACCTACAAGGTTATCCACATATTACTAAACAGATCTACTAGTTGTTAGAAAGATCATCATCGTCTGCTCAGCTTTATCCCAACTATGTCGGGGTCGGCTCCCAGTCTAATCGGATGCAGCTGAATACCAGTATTTTAGGAGGGCCTGCTTACCTGTGCTCCACAACCCAGTTGCTGGGTAATACGATACCCCTTTTGGTAAGACTGGTTGTCAGGATTTTGTGCTTCTGAAGGCCCGTAATGTCAAAGATTCACTAATGACAGCCGGGACCAACGGCTTAACTTGCTTTCCGAGGCACGGAGGTACATACACGATGTTTAATTTATTGTCGGTCGTCTCCTCCTTGTATAATGTCCCCCTTTTTACACGCGGAGTGAAGCTACAACCCGTACAACCTACCCATGCACCTTATAACATTTCTAGAGGATTAAGTTTGGCAATATTTTATACCACGTTTATTATGCCATGCCGTTTGTAACGTAACGGACGTAGATCCAAGTATCTCTCTCTACTCGGGAGCCTTTTTTATGCACACCAACAGCTGGGCAATTGCAATAGCATATCACATTAAAATGACAATGGATCGCAATGCCTTTCATTTTGACAGTTCAGTCACGTTTATTGCGCCATTTACGTTGTTGAGCGGGACTAATTTTTCAAACCTATGAGGACCTTAGCACACCTCCGCCGCGAAACCACAGTAGTTCAATTCAACTGCGGAACATCATGTGGTTTCGATGTTTCGCAGCGGAGATGTGCTAAGGCCCTGAAGCAATGGATTCGGAAATCCCGTCAAAATTCTAGAATTGTGATTTAAAAAAAAATTAAAATTTGTTTGCTCTGAGCTCTAGTCTAGGTCGGAGGCGACAGAGACAGAGTCGACGATGGAGTGAGCTTACCCAGAAGAAGCCGTAACGATTGAGTGTGTTACGCAATTAGGGTGCTCAAAGCTATCTGTAAAAAACCAAATAAGTATATCGAATCGATCGAATTAAAGTGCCAAACCCAATCAGTCATCCACCAGACGGCATTCATAGATCCAGGCCAGACAACATAGCAACCACAATACGATAAGATAATTTTGGTTTATGCCAATACACTCACGGATACACCTCTCATCAGATAAAAGGTGAACGAACTTGAACGCATTATCTGATTGAGCACAATCAAAGGTTATAATGAGTTCAATTGTTTTGAGTTGCTACGTGGGAGTTTAAGTCCTCAAGTCTTTTTTTTTTGGCTCGTCTTGTTTAACCGGCTATCTTATGGATGCCTTAATAAATTAAGGCCTCCAGCCAAGGCATAAAATATAATCTAAGCAACTACATACTGTGGGTACGTTCCGCTTAGAGCTTCACTACGGGAGGACAGCTAAGGACAGGATGGTCGAAGTTACCTATTTAGGAATCTTCTCAAGTCAGAGACAGATTTTCTTAGAATTTCGTTCACCAGCCAGCAATGTAAAAGAGTTCATTCAGCTTCAGCTGATCCTTATAACATCTGAGTGCAGTTGTTAAAACTCGCCATATCAATGTTTAAGAGGTCTGTCGCATTTTGCCACTTCTCTCGCTCACACGAAACCAAATTTTTAACATTGAAAATGAAAAGACGCTTTTTTTGAAAAATGTAATCAATTGGCGAAATTGTAAATAATATTAATTTAACAGGTAATTATTGAAAACACATTTCCATTGTGTTATTTAATGAACTCGGCTCAAAAAATATGATCATCTGTTTTTGATGTTTTTGAAATAAATGACGCAATAAAAATGTTTTTTTAATAAGTACCAAGTTTAATAATAGTCAAGAGCAAACCCATCTCAAATTAAAAAAAGCAACCATGTTGCTAAAAAACCGTTCTAAAGAATAAACATTCATTGTCTTTCACAAGAGTATTTAATTAAACGTATCATCAAACTTAATTGTAGTAGGGGAGGTCGGGGCTAGAAGTTACCGGGGTAAGTTGTTCCGATTGAAATAACTCCGCGAGAAAAAGAGATAAGAATATCGAATAAACGCGTCATGAAATGGTGCGCCACAGCGCACCGATGCGGCCATCTTAAATCCATCCTACTCTAGCTGTTTAATTACAAACAATTCACTTTCATTGAAGACAAAGGCAATAAATTATCGTTAATCAGTTTTTCTACAAGTAGATATAGGGTTTATATAATACTCTGTCAATTGACCCTCAGGTTATCGATACAACGCAGTGCCGACATGGTGGTCAGTATGGAGATAAATCTTGAGATATGTTAGTGGTAGATTGACCCCTGTCTAATTAAGAAATAGAGTAGTACAGACGCCAGCACATCAAGCTACCCGAAATTTTCCCAATTATACTTGAACCTAATGCTTTAGCGATAAAGTTGAAAATCTATTAAAGAAATTTGACAGATTGTAGTAGCTAGATGTGCTGGTGTCCGTACATTATAGTCAAGAAAATATAGCTAAAATGAAGTGAGGGGTAAACGCGATTAAACAAACGTAGGTAGAGAAGTCTGAAAAGAATCGGTGACTCAAAAATAATTGTGTGCCAATCGATTGTCATGGTATGGGCATGTGATGCGGAGGTATGAGGAAAATGTCGTCAGGAAAGTTTTGAGAATAAATGTACATGGCTTTTAAAAGTAGGGGAAGCCCCAAGAAAAGATAGATGGACAGTGTGAAGGATGATATGGCTAGAAAGGGAGTGACTACCGAGATGACGACTAATAGAGAATTTGAAGTGTGGAAAAAAGACCGACCTCAAATATAAGGCCTGGAGAATGATGATGAGAGTAGCACACCCAGTTAGATGGAACTATCTAAAAAAGGCGACTAGGACTTCCTGCCTAAATAAGAGTATTAATAGTTTAAATATGAGTATTTATAGGTAATATAGTTCAAATAACTTCTCCCGCTCTGGGCGGAGCGGGAGGGCGCGTCAGACTTCACTAACTAAAACCCACACGTGTTCCTTCAGTTGCCTGTGCCAGGGCCACGGTATCTTTTTCAAACAACCCGCAACCCTAGCAGGCATCGGCCCTAGCGGACCCCATCGTCCCCATCAGTTAGTGCTGACATGTCTTTGAGGCGCGCGTGGAACACAACGCGCCGTCGACACGGGCCTGGTCCTTACCGGATGGCGAGCTACCCATTGCTCGCCGTCCGCAAGCCCGCGCCTGCGGTGGCCGGGAATCGGCTCTCAATTCCCGACGCCCAGAACGTCTCCTGCGTCGGTAATATAGTTCGAGGTGGCTGAGGCAGACGTGATTAGGAAGACGGAGACTGGTGTAGTGACATAATTTGAAAAGCCTATGTCCAGCAGTGAACATCGATAAACTTAGTTGAAAGATTGAGACAGTAAAAACTGCCAGAACGTCAATGTCACGGACGGGGAATTCGCACGTTTCCTGAGGGGCCTCAGGCTCCTCAGGAAACGTGTTACGGGTCGTCAGAAGCCCGAGTTTGACAACCAGTCTTACCAAGGGGTATTGTATCACCCAGTAACTGGGCTGTGGAGGTCAGATAGGCAGTCGCTCCATGTAAAATACTGGTATCCAGCTGCATCCGGTTAGACTGGAAGCCGACCCCAAAATAGGAAAAGGCTAGGCAGATGATGACATGACTGACTTGTCTAGACATCCATCTGTCGCTTGGTTTCATATCAAAAGCGTACCTATTCTGTCTCCCTTTCTATTAATTTAAAGGAGTTTTGTTTGATTACTTTCAATAAACGCAGCTCGCAGTCAAGTCTCAAATATTCAGACAGATTAAATAGATAATTTTAGATTTAGTTAGTTACCTATGCTCTGTCTCTCCAGTGCTTACTAGCCGGATCCATTGTTGCTGGTATGCTACCCATGGTTAAAAGTCTATCGTAACTTGTGTCTACATAATGTACAGTGACTATAATCATATCTTTTGCACATGAATCGTATAAGCAGACTTTGATACAACGCAACTCTTTCAAAATCACAGATATGGAAGTTTTATTAATACACGCGTGTAAAAAAGTTGGCCCATCCCATGCTGTCTATCTGTGAGACAATATCTCAAAAATGTTAATGTATATTTTAATTATTATATGTTGTGTGAAAGTAGGTAAGATAAACTTTATTTACTTTGATAAGCAATATTCTTTACAAAATCAACTCGATCTTTAGATGTCCTCATCATTCACTTTTGTTTGGAAAAACTGGATGACATTTCTTGTCAATGAAGTTGACAAAAGCATTATATTGTTTATTAGTGCTCGTTTATTAATAATTAATTAATTAAGTATTTAACCGACTTACAAAAAGAGCGTTTTTATTCGACCAATATGTTCAGTTCGCGATATTCTCGAAAACGAATAAATCAGGTTTGATATTTTATTTCACTAACGTAATCTACTGCGTCTCTAATCTATATTCAAGAAGGTTTTGGTAGAAAATATAATTATTAGGTTATTTTAAGGGGGAAACGCTAAGGTACCCCCGCGAAATTCTAATATTCTTACGTTTTTTGCAATTTGTAGGTCAGTATTAAGTTTTATGATGATTCAAATATAATTCGCGACCGTAACAATCATATATTTACAGAATAATAATCATTAGAATCTGTAATACATCTTCATAAGTTAGAAAAGACCTCAAATGTCAAGATTTCATGAAATAGTCATTCAATAGAGTTATACTGGATGATATTTTTTACCGTCTCGAAAAAAATTGGGTACAATAGGAGAATGGAGTAGAAGCCTATGGCATACCTAGTTTTTTTTTGTTTTTTCAATAGCTTAGACCCAAATTGCTCTATTAATAAACACTACATTTGAAGTAAACTAGAACAATAAATCCAAAAATTTTGAAAAAAAAAAAAATAGATCGTTATAAAATATTGAAATTCAAATCATACGCACTACGCAGGGTGCGTAGTGCGTATGATTACAAATAAAAAAAAGTTTTTTTTTTTAAAAAGAAAAACTAAGTATGCCAAGGCTTCTACTCCGTTTACCTATTATGCCCTATTTTTTTCAAGACGGTAAAAAAAATCACCCAGTATGAACTTAGAGAACAGTATTGATGATTTTCATGGTTATAATTCTATAAATACAGATTTGTTACGGTCGCGAATCATATTCAAATCAACATACAACCTAATACCGACTTGTAAATTGCAAAAAACGTAAGCCATTTTGAATTTCGCGGACTACCCTGACGCTTTCGCCTTAATTAAACTTGATGAATTATCTTGTTTCAATTCGAAATCAAAATCAAAAGTCATTTATTCAAACTAGGCTGAGAATCAGCACTTCGAACGTCAAAATGATATAAGACAGTCCCCCAAAACGCCCGCCCTTCACCACTACCTAGTGCTCTAGCTGAGGAGAAGTGGCGCAACAAACTCCCCAGCAGCACAGCTGTCTGTTCAGTTAAATTTAATATATATATATATATATATATATATTCTATACAACACTGTGCAAATTACATGCGCAACACAAACATTAAATTTAATTTAATTATTTGCTATAAGTCAGCTAGCACACGCCAATATACTTAAAAAAAAGAAAAAATAATCGAAAAATCGAAAACTATACTCAAGCAGGAACAAAATACAAAACTAAAAACGTAAGCAGAACTTTATACCTATATTAAAAGCCTCCAGTAATAAAGGGCGTGCCCACTTACATAAAGCCGTACATGTAGTCGTAACTCGAAGTCACAGATGATAAACTAGGACCATCGAAGTAAAATAAAAAACGAGTTAAATTACTAATAACAAAACAAAACCAAGGTCAGCAAGACGACCAGTCAAGCAGCACCCGTTCACGAGCATAACGCAAAGATCAGCCATTACCCCCCTCGCCATATTTGAGGGAAGGAGGCAACCCGACCCCCGACGCTACCGCAAGCAGTGACATCTAAGGGAGCATGACGAACCTGCTGCCGGTTGCTCAGGCACAGGCAAATGAACGGGGTGGATAGGTACTACACAAGTGTAGTACCTATCCACCCCGTTCATTTCGAATTGAAACAAGATAATTACCTACAGTATACCTATAGGATAGTACCTACCCTTGTGTAGTACTACACTTGTGTAGCTAGGTACTACACTTGTGTAGTCACATGCAGTCAAATGTGGTAACTCACATGTTCGGTCATGGTGGCTTATCATTTGGGCCGATAACGACTTACTACCTACTCTCATGTTACCTACAAAATTAAATAAAACGATGCTAAAACATTGTATCCACTGAAACCGTTCGCTGATCTTATCAAATTACTCCAATTAACCTTTTCGGGTTAATTGCTAGCGTCCAGACAAAGCAATTAAACTTTTAATAAGGTTTTAGTTTAGTCTGGATAGCAACTGCAAGCCAGATATGCTATTTGAGGCCAGAATGTCTTGAAGTACGTATGAGTTACGTTAGGCCGGCTGCGTCTGTATCTATTTTCGGATAAGCAAAGCCTTTTTTTAATTAAAACTAAAATAAATAAAAAAAAATAAAAAAAAAAACTGTACAAGGCGGACTTAATGCTTGTGGCATTTTCTATCAGAGACTAAACATGGCAGATGCAACACGAAAAAGAAAAAAAGTGAAAAATAAAAACTATTTTAATAAAAAAGTGAGAAATTAAAGTTATTTTTCACTTTGTAGTGTTTTGTTTTGGATGTCGGTTTTATTTTTTGCTAAAAAGTTTTTATTTTTCACTTTTTAGTTGCGGAACATATCCCACACAAATTCGAATACCACTACCTGCTATGTGATAGTGATAGAAAGTTAAAACATCATCCACATAAACTAAGTGGGAAAAATACGCATTATTAAAGTTAACTAAAAACTACACAAGCAAAGTTAATACAATTTATATGGGACCACCTAGGAAGTATACCCTTTCAAACAAAAAAATAATTTTCCAAATCGGTCCATCCGTTTTTGAGTAATCGGATAACAAACATACAAAAAAAAATTACATTCTAACGAATTGAGAACCTCCTCCTTATTGAAGTCGATTAAAAAGAAATTACTTTACTATGGATTTCGATAAGGTTTAAACCATCCATCATTCAGATCATTTGTCGAAGATGATTTTGTTGATACTGCGGGGTAATTGCGTTACACTTACAATGGCAATGCCATTCATTTTGAGAATTCAATTAAATTCATTGCTAATTTCCGTTGTCGACAAATTGTATTTATTTATAAGTATAACACCTTAAATTATCATTGCAGGGAAGTCCTAAAGGGGTCCCTAGACGGTCAAAATTGCTTGAGAAGTACGTGATTTATTCGTGCTTGTCTAGCAATTTTAACCGTCTAGGGACTCCATTAGGACTTTGCGACGGAATTCGGGCGCACATCGTTCGCCATGTATGTCGAGACTGCAGCCCCAGGTTGCCCTAATGCGATAGTTAAGTCTACATATAATATGTAGCAATGGATTAGGAAGTTCCTTCAAAATCCTTCAGATTGTGATTGAAAGTGTGTTGTGCAATTGAGTCGGGTTGCTATTGCTGGTTGCTAGAATTGAAATGTAGTAGGTACACTACGGAATTAAAAATAAATGAATAATAATAATTGTTGAAGCGTGTAGGGTTCGCATCAGAAATGCTATTAAAACGGACATTTAATAATTATCATTTGGCTTATTAAATTAATTAAATGTTCGCCTGCCTAGACGTCAGATGCCTACTCGCAGATTAGGTCAACAACCCGTTTGACCGGTTGTAGACGTGGCTGGTTGGTGACAGTGTTACCAGATAGCAGAAGACGCCTAAGTATATATGTCTAACAGTTTATTTAACTGCGAGATGCTTTATTATTCACGTTTGTACGTAGAGCATTTTTTTTTTTATAAATGTCACAGTTGCATACAGTTATCACGTAAAGGCTTACGCAGAAAAGCACGACTCCGGTAGAACAATTTTAATGAAGTTTTGAAGTTGAAGAAAACCGCATCCAAATACGTTGCGTAGTTTGGAACATCGCGGACGCACAGACCAAAGAAAGATCGGCAAGCAAAATTGTAAAAACAACAAATAATGTGTTTGAGAACAATAATAAAAAAATATATATGAGCGAGCCTTACAGTAGACGCATATTATGTTGTATCACATCTGACATCTGTCAAATCAAATAGCGTGCGCTTCCCCGGCTTCCTGTTACACATTTCCGTCCCTTTTCACGAAATCACTCCCACAGATTGCAGGAAAGCGAGAGGAAAGAGGTTACACATCAAAATAAAAAAAAAATAAAGACACGAAAAGCGACTTCAATCTTTAATGCGACAGCGACCTGGTTGACGTCCACTATGATTCAATGTCGACGTTTGTCAGACACGTCAAACGTGTTAAATATGATAGGAAGTAATTATTATTTAATATATTATCTAGCATTTAAATACATATAACTAGTCTTTAAAATTATACAACAGATGTTGATACAAACACACTTTGCATGTGGTGTTTGCCTATAATTGGTTGTGCATTTAGATTTAAGACACAAATACTTGTATTTTCCTATATGTAACAACTGTTGGTGAACCTTAACCAAATAAATAAAATGTGTATAGATAATGATTTATGAATTAACACCGCAACTTTTAGATTTTTTATCAGTTAGTTTAAGTTTTTATTTGTATTCTGTAACCATAGCGAGGCATGACTACGCAGAAGCCGGAGGTCAAAGCAATGACTTGCCTTCATACATACAATTGCTATGCTAGTCATTATAATGTTAAAAAACCGGCCAAGTGCGTGTCGGACCACGCACAATAGTTGGGATGAATTTATCCCAAGAACAAACTTAATATTGTAGTTGGCAAACATGTTCTCCCATACATTCCAACTGCAAATGTGAGTTTGTACGCACAATAGTGAGAGATTTACTATGTTATTTTAAAGCCAGACATCTTATAGGTTTTCCTGTAATCTATAGTATAGAACTATTTTTTCTGTATTTTTTTTTTAATTTTTGCCTCAGTAGTTTCTGAGATAAGCGTGGAATAGTCAGTTTTCGTCTATTTTCTTAAATAACTTTAAAACAAATTTATTTTAAAATTATAAAAAAAATCTATTTGACACCCTCACAGACACACACCCTTTCAATTGATATGTCCCACGGTACAGTTTGCAAATATTTTTTTTTTCTCATTTGCCCCCAAAAGTGATCCCCGTATTCAAAATTCATTTCAATATGGTACACGTATGAATTTTTGTGACCCAAACACGGATGTGTAACGTAAATAAATGAATTTTGAATATAATAATAATAATAACATGAAACAATCGTTGCAGGAGCGCTTCTTCGGTCGCCTGAAAAAGGTACTTAATAGTTCTTTGTCAGGCGGCAACAAGGTGCGCGCCTTTAACGGTTGGGTCATGCCGGTCCTGATGTACTCCTTTGGCATACTAAAGTGGACCCAGACGGAACTAGACGCCCTGGATAGGAGAGTCCGGTCACTGCTGACTGCAAACCGGATGCATCACCCACGTTCGTCTGTCATGAGGCTGTACATTCCGCGTCAGTGCGGGGGTCGAGGTTTTTTAAATGCTAAGACCCTCCACAACCGCGAGGTGTGCAGTCTCAGAGAATATTTTCTCAAAGCTGACGTGGGTATGCACGGAGATGTGGTTGCAGTGGACAAGGGACTCACCCCGTTGTCCTTGGCTAAAGAGAACTGGCGCAAACCTGTGGTGCTTAGTACCAACGACCGCAAGGAAGTATGGCAAAGCAAGGAGCTTCACGGACGCTTTTTCCGGGCCCTTCATGGGCCCGACGTAGATTTCTTAGCGTCCGTGGCCTGGCTACGCTTCGGTGACCTCTTTGGGGAAACCGAAGGTTCAGTCTGTGCGATTATGGATGAAGTTATGCTAACGAATAACTACCGGAAGTATATAATGAAAGACGGGACGATCGACATATGTCGGGCATGCCATTGTCCCGGTGAGTCTATCAGACATATTACTTCTGGGTGTTCTCGTTTAGCTAACGGCGAGTATTTGCACAGGCATAATCAAGTAGCCATGATTATCCAACAGCAACTTGCTCTGAAATACGGCCTTGTGGACTCTGAGGTACCGTTTTACAGGTATGTGCCCGACCCAGTTCTCGAGAATGACCATGTCACGTTATACTGGGATCGATCTATTATCACTGACAGGACTATTGTAGCCAATAAGCCTGATATAGTGGTAATAGATCGATCAGTGCGCCGCACAATGATAATCGATGTCACTATCCAGCATGACGAGAACCTCGTGAAGGCTGAGAAGGAGAAACAATTGAAGTATCTCGACTTAGCCCACGAGGTTGTCGCTATGTGGGATGTGGACTCGGTAATCATTGTGCCGATAGTCGTTACGGTCAATGGCCTTATCGCTAAGAGCTTCGACCAACATCTCAAGAGGCTCTCGTTGGGTGGCTGGGTGAAGGGCCTGATTCAGAAGGCAGTACTCCTTGATACGGCGCGTATTGTGAGGAGGTTCCTGTCTCTGGGGTCCTAACCACCGGTAGCTTGGACCCTGTTCCCCATGCCGGTGGATTTCTATTTTTTATATTTTTAAATGTTTTTTTTTTTAATTCTAATATTTAAAAATATAACTTATATGTAAAAAATTAATAAAGGAGATAATAATAAAAATAAATAAAGGAGATAATAATAATAAATAATAATAAATGTTTATTGATCATTTACAAGTATTGCAGTACAGTATGGGTATTATAGATGGTAAAATTACAAATTTGCTACAATTATAGCGGTTGCAGTTGCAAATTTGAAAATAAGATGACAAAAAATTATTTCATGTGTGTGTGTTTGTGTGTGCGCGCGTGTGTGTGTGTGTGTGTGTGTGTGTGTGCGTGTGTGTGTGTGTGTGTTTACTTACCCTCAAATAAGATTTTTTTCTGTTTCTTCATATGTATACTCTAAAAGAAATGAGTAGACCATTTTCTTACAGTTACGAGTATAGTATGTTAAGCCGTATACTAGACAGTGTTTATTTATTTTATTATATAAAGAAGGGCCAAGAAAAAGAAAAGAATCTTTTGATGAAAGCGGAACGTGCATGTGGGAGAGTACAAATTATGTCTTTTCTACGCTTATCGATTGTCCTATAAGGCGTTCTTTTGTGTTGTAGGAGAACTGCTTGGTTATATATAGTTAGTTATATATGGGGTTCAATTTTGGGAACCCTTCATTGTGCGTAGTCCGATAAGCACTTGGCCGGTTTTTTCCTTTTGAGATACGAAACCCTAAAAAGTTTGCGACGTTATATCAAGTAGATGGTTACATACATAATTATGTATTTATACGAAGGCTTGTGTAATTAATTGGTAACTTACATGTACTTAAACATTTTTTTTCCGACGTAGTAGCTCATTGATTTATTATTACTTCATATAAATAATCCACAACGTAATTTTAATTATGTTATCGTCATTATTTACCAAGTAGTCGTTTTTTTTTATAGATAAAATACTTTTCAAATATAACTTTGGAGCCTTATTCCGTAACGCACTCGCAATCGCGTTCATTTTGGCAGTTCAAATAATGTTTATTGCCCTGTAAATATTAAAAAAAAACATCCTCGCTAATAGTATTGCATAAAGCAAATATGTAATCCTTCCTACTAATATTATAAATGCGAAAGTTTGTGAGGATGGATGGATGTTTGTTACTCTTTCACACAAAAACTACTGAACGGATTTTGATGAAATGTGGCACACCGATAGTTTATAACCTGGATTAACACATGGGAAACTTTTATCCCCATATTCCTACGGGTTCGAGACTTACGCGGGTGAAACCGCGGGGCGCTGATAGTACTTCTATATAAGTTTTATGATAAAAATTAAGGGAATCATGATTGCTATTGAGGTAAGGTAGCATTTAGGATGATGACAGCGTTACCATTGTAATATTGTATACAGCTTGCATTAACTAACAATCTTCAGACTTTCAAAGATTATTAACGACTAGCTTCTGTTCGCGACTTCGTCCGCGTGAAATTTCTTGTTCCCCCGACGCATCGTATCACCTGCCCGTGCTATTACTTCGTTTCTGCTAAGGGTCTTTCTTTTTTATGTGTAACATCTTTCCTCTCGCTTTCCTGCAATCTACTAACGACTATATGTCGTAAAGACTATTTTAATGGAAGAACACTGTCTCCCAAGTCACAGGTTAGTTTGGGAGCCTGGGCACGCCACAATTGCGGCGATAAGTCCCCTCTTTGAGGAGTGGTTGGAGAGGCGTCATGGCACCCTCACCTTCCGCCTGACGCAGGTCCTCGCCGGACACGGTTGCTTCGGGAGGTTCCTGTTCCGGATAAGGCGGGAGGAAACGCCCGGGTGTTACCATTGTGTGGATCGCCCGGAGGACACGGTGGAGCATACGGTGGAGGTCTGCCCCGCTTGGGCAGAGCACCACCGCGTCCTCGCGGAGGCGATCGGCGGCGGCGATCTCTCGCGTCCGGCTCTGGTACAGGCCATGGTACGGAGCGAGAGTGCATGGGAAGCCATCACCTCCTTCTGCGAAGCTGTAATGCTCGCGAAGGAGGAGGCTGAATGCGTGAGGGAGAGGCAATCTTTGCGCCCTCACGTCCCTAGTCGCCGCAGGAGACGCCCTGGGCGTCGGGAATCGATAGCCCATTCCCGGCCACCGTAGGCGCGGGCTTGCGGATGGCGAGCAATGGGTAGCTCGCCGTCCGGTAAGGACCAGGCCCGGGTCGACGGCGCGTTGTGTTCCACGCGCGCCTCAAAGAGATGTCAGCACTAGCTGAAGGGGTCCGCTAAGGCCGATGCCCGCCAGGGTTGCGGGTTGTTCGAAAGAGTTACCGTGGCCCTGGCACAGGCAACTGAAGGAACACGGGTGGGTTTTAGTCAGTAGAAGTCTGACACGCCCTCCCGCTCCACCCAGAGCGGGAGAAGTTATTTGATGATTTCCCATCCACAAAAAAAAGGGCTTAAACATAGACCATGTTTAAGTAAGGCACTGCTTCTGTATATTGTAAATGTCTGTTACAAGGTTGTCACTTTTTTTATGTGTAACATTTTCCCTCTCGCTTTCCCGCAATCTGTGGGAGTGATTTCGTGAAAAGGGACGGAAGTGTGTAAAATGAAGCCGGGGAAGCGCAGGCTATTTGATTTGACCAATGAGCGCGCGCGATGCTAGAGTTGCCCGTCAGATGGTACCAACCCAAACAGATGTCAGATGTTACACATCATATGCGACTACTGTAAGGCTCGCTCGGTTTTCTTTCTTTCTTTTCTCGGCTCCTAAGGGTCGTAGCGTGATGTTAAATAGCCTATAGCCTTCTTCAACAATTGGGCTATCAAATGCAAAATGAATTTTTCAAATCCGACTGGTAGAGTTCCTCGAGTTTAGAGCGTTCAAGCATACAAACCACAAACAAACTTCAGCTCTATTATTAGTATATAGGCCAGGCAGTCTGTTTTAGGGCCTAACAACATTATCAGGGATTATTGTTGCTAGTAACCTGTAACTCTTTGTTGACACAAGGATAATAAGTGATAATAACAGGTCCTTTCAAATTCCTCATCCGAAAATTCAAAATTACTCATCCGAGACATAATTATCTTATCTGCTGGATAATCCTACAGATTACTGTATCTATTACATGCGCAACGGGTTATGCAATTCGTATATTTAATCTACTTATCCCTATACACATATATACGTAACTAGGAGCTATGTATAAGGAAATTGAAAAGTTTAATAAATAGTCCATGCTTTTGAGGTTGAACCGACTTTGTTTAGGCATATTTCGTAAAATTCTGTCTCAACCAAATGATGGTGACACGAAGAGTCTGTTCAGGTTCATAGCTCAAATGTATAATTATGATGGGACTGTCATTGTCGGCGAGATCGTAGCAGACCGAGGCGAAGATGGAGCGACGAGCTTGACCGAAGGGACTGGCCTGCATTTGCAGAAGACAGGAGTGTATGGAAAGACGGGAGATATAGGCTAGGAAACTATATAGAAAGCGTCTTAAGTCATGGTGATGGAATGCGAATCTGGTAAAGCCATTTGATATGTATCAAATGTCTAATAATGGGTAAACTAGGAGTAAGATAAAGCCCGGGCTATCTTGATAACTTAATCAAGAAATTCTCATATCAATGTCTCTGAATATACTCGTATTTCCCAAAGGGGAGACTCATCTGTCACTAAAAAAAGAAATACAATTAATCAAAGTGATAATTACTGCCAAGTGATACATGGAAGTGATTGAACTGAATTTTGGCACGAAGTGATATGGTGATTTATAGCTGATTAAATATCAGTAGCACATGATCTATGAGCCTACGAGTAACTTTTTTCAGCTGATTACAACAGAGTTTTTTGCATAAAGAACAACTATTTTTCCAGGACCCGCTAGTAATAATTTCTTTATTTAAAAAAATTAAATGACTCCAAAGTGAAAAAAATGCGAATGACAAAATAAAAACGAGCGAGCCTTGCAGTAGTCGGATATGATGTGTAACATCTGACATCTGTTTGGGTTGGTACCATCTGACGGCCAAATCTAGAACCGCGCGCGCTCATTGGTCAAATCAAATAGCGCGCGCCCCGGCTTCCTGTTACACACTTCCGTCCCTTTTCACGAAATCACTGCCACAGATTGCAGGGAAGTGAGAGGAAAGATGTTACACATCAAAAAGTGCGAACCTTGTAACAGACATTACATTTACAATATACAGAAGTAGTGCCTTACACATCCATTACAGGTCCTCTGGCTCCCAAACTAACCTGTGACTTGGGAGACAGTGTTCCTCCATTAAAATAGTCTATACGTATATGTCGTTAGTAATTAAAAAGAAAATCTAAAGCATCCATGCTGCCTGACTAAAGTTGGCACAAAGGCTTCAAATCTCGTATTGCTTGTAATACTCGAGCAAAAGGAGAATAAGAAATAAACCTGCATATTCAAGGACACATATATTTCTTTCCTCTACAGTCTGATTGAAAGAGACCACCTGGTGCGTCACACAATTAATAATATTATTGATTGTGAACGCAGACATTGTTAGTGCTTAGTAGTACTGCTATAATACTATGACATGTGTGTTATTATAGTCGTCACAATGGTGTTGCCATAGTAAATGTCATGGGTGGCCAAAACAGTGGCCTGTCACGTAATATCGCGCCGTGGAAAAATACTCTAATAGTATCGCACTGTGTGATAAGAACAATAGATGAAGGTCAGTATATTATGTTATTATTATAGTAAACTATAATATAATATATTATGTTATTATTATAGTGACCTGACAAACGTTGTCCTCTCAAAACTTCAATAATTCCCGAATTTTCCAATGTTCCCGGCAACTTTTCAAACATTTTCTTTCTTACAAACCTTGTCCTGACAATTAGAAACACAACAAAAAAATAATTAGCCAAACAGGTGCAGCCGTTCTGAAGTAATGCGCGTACATACATTCGGCAAATGATTTTTATTTATACAGGGCTATTTTTAAATCATTAACTAAACTTTCACAGGGTGTTCTACCCATGAATATGAACAACTTTTACTATGGGACCAAACCTGAAATCGCAAAAAAAAAATCAGCTGTTCAGTACATTTATGTTCGCTTATTTGGTCAAAATGTACTGAACAGCTGATTTTTTTTTTGCGATTTCAGAGTTGGTCCCATAGTGAAAGTTGTTCATATTCATGGGTAGAACACCCTGTGAAAGTTTAGTTAATGATTTAAAAATAGCCCTGTATAAGTAGATTCATTTCGAAATATCGAAACCACGTTGAAGTTCTATAGGAAACTGCTCCTTTAACACTTGCAATTGCAATCAAAATCGCTTTGAAATTAAATTAATTCCGATCATTATTTGAACGCAATTCTGTTTAACTGTCAAAATTTGAATGAAAGCAATTGCGATTGTGAGTGTGTTACGCAATTAGGGTGCAATTTTCATTGAAGGATTCCATCTCTGAATTGGCTGGCTACCGTACAGCGGGGCAATTGGGTAACACCTATCAAAAAATCAAGGAATCGGTTTTATTTTGACAGTTCAACAAATTTAATTTCGCATTTCGCAAACAATCGTGACACAAATATCTTGTCCTGAAAGAACTGCAAGATTACGACACTGCATCGGTCATCGGCCAATACCCGATACCACGCATTTCCTCAATGAAAAAATACTTCAGAGTATAAACAAACATACACATTTATTGATTATATACATAAACAGCAATCTTGATAAGTGCTACGTATATATTTATGTACATATCATTAGGTATGTTTGTAAATGCGTCATTCGCAACACACCTCCCGAGCAGTGGTGTGTATGTACATGTTTATGTATGTGTGGGTGAGGTGTGCCTGTTTGTGTAGCACTTGAATTTTCTGCTGTGTCATTGTTTTAGGTAAAAAGTAGTGATTAGTGTTCGATTCCTATTTTTGATATTAGGTGGGTGGTTTTATTCAACCTGTGTGTGCGACCTTTGGTAGAAAATCGGTATGTATTCCCGTGGTTTTCTTATAATTATATTATCATTACTAGCGATCACTACGTGTCACGGATTTTACATCTTGAGAAAAATCTAGATTTTTTTTATTATAAACTAGCTGACCCGACAAACGTTGTCCTGTCAAAATTTCAATAATTCATACAAAATTCCCATAGAAAATGCATTTTCAGTTTTCCTGAACTTTCCAATTTTCCCGACAACTTTTCAAACACAACAAAGAAAAACCGGCCAAGTGCGTGTCGGACTACGCACAATGAAGGGTTCCATAGTTGGGATGAATCCCAAGAACAAAATCAAAAGTCATTTATTCAAACTATGCCGAGAATCAGCACTTTTTGAACGTCAAAATTACATAAGACAGTCCCCCAAAACACCCGCCCTTCACCACTTCCTAGTGCTTTAGCTGGGGAGAAGAAGTGGCGCAACAAACTCCCCAGCAGCACAGCTGTCTGTTCAGTTAAAAAAAAATGATTCTATATAACACTGCGCATAATAATTTAGGTAATTACGCAATACAAAACATTAAATTAAATTATTTGCTATAAGTAAGCTAGCACACGCCAATAAACCAAAAAAAAAAATCGAAAACTATACTCAAGCAGAAAAAAAAATACAAAACTAAAAAACGTAAGCAGAACTTTATACCTAAATAAAGGCCTCCAGTAATAAAGGATGTGCCCACTTACATATATTATGAAGATTGTATATGAAGCTGAAACTCGAAGTCACAAATGATAAACTAGGACCATCGAAGTAATATAAACAAAGTTAATTACTAATAACAAAACAAAACCAAGGACAACAAACTTAACACTGTAGTTGAAAAACATGTTTTCCCATACATTCCAACTGCAAATGTAAGTTTGTACGCACAATATTGAGAGATTTACCATGTTGTTTTAAGACTATAGACTTCTTATAGGTTTTCGTGTAATCTATAGGGATTCAACTATTTTCTGTACTTTTTTTCAAAAATTTTAGGCTCAGTACTTTCGGAGATAAGAGGGAATGGTCAATTTTCGTCTACTTTCTTAAATAACTTTAAAATGAGTTATTTTAAAATTACATAAAAAAATAAATTTGAGACCCTCACAGTAAGCCCTTTCATTTTATACGTCACACGGTGCAATTTCCAAAACTTTTTTTAAATTTTATTATTTGCCTCTTATATTCAAATTTCATTCATTTACGTTACACGTCCGTGTTTGGGTCACTGAAATACATATGTGTACCAAATTTCACCTTAATCGGTCCATTAGATTCGGAGCAAATTGGTTGTGACAAACGGACAGACACACAAGTGATCCTATAAGGGTTTCGTTTTTTTCCTTTTGAGGTACGGAACCCTAAAAAGAATTAGTCAAATAGGTGCAACAGTTCTGAAGTGATGCGCGTATGCTTTTTATTTACGTACATAGATGTAAGTTTAATATGAATGATAATACACATAAACTTTCCGGGATGAATTATTAATTACCAGTAACAGTAATTAATTATTTTTTTGTTATGCATCATATAAATTACAATTTAAATACAGCGTTAATAAAAAAATAAAATTACATTTCGTCAGGTTACAAATTGCAATCGTTCACATACAATGGTCTTTCGCAAAATTCAAGCACAATAACATGATTTGGTTGAATCTGTCAGTCAACACGTCACAATCGGGAAGGTCAAAAATAAGGGCATTGATTGCGCTGTGCATGCGACACAGCGGGGAATGCGCACGGGACACCGTGCGGCACTGTGCAGTCTGTGCCGGCGGTTGCCTAATCTAGAAGAACAACACGGTCACACAGATAGACACGCACTGGCAGACTAAGTGGGGGGCGGTACTTAGGGCCCCCGGTCCTGGGAGACCCCCAAAACTCGACAAATACTTTTTAATGAAATCCCGAAAAAGACCAAAATATGTACAGTAAGTAAAATGCAGTTTGCAGTTGCAAACTGCATTTTACTTACCCTTAAGCATGCTAAATATAAACGTAGGGTGCTAAATGTCTCCCCCCCCGGTGGGTTCCCGCATTGTCGAGGCGGGGGGCTCAGTAGCCATGGCTTGGTCACCCACGGTGAAGCGAAGAGGAAACCGAGGAGGGGCCGCTCGTCAGGGATTTTGCCTGTAAGCCGACGACGTAGCGGCCAACAGGTAGGTTGCGGTGCCGCTTGGGCGACATCGCAAATGAGGCGGGCCGCGATGTCGTATGGGAGGCATCGGAGGAGGAGGACCGGGTGCTGCTTGTGGTGACTGGTCGTCTTGCTGACCTTGGTTTTGTTTTGTTATGTTTATTTTACTTCGATGGTCCTAGTTTATCATCTGTGACTTCGAGTTACGACTAAATGTACGGCTAATGTAAGTGGGCACGCCCTTTATTACTGGAGGTTTTTTTTTTTAATATAGTTTCTGCTTGAGTATAGTTTACGATTTTTTTTTAATTTTTCTTTTTTTTTGGTATATTGGCGTGTGCTAGTTGACTTATAGCAAATAATTAAATTTAATTTAATGTTTGTGTTGCGTAATGTAGGTACCTACTTAGATATATTATTTTGCGCAGTGTTGTATAGAATATATATATATGTTTTTTTTTAACTGAACAGACAGCTGTGCTGTTGGGGAGTTTGTTGCGCCACTTCTTCTCCTCAGCTAAAGCACTAGGAAGTGGTGAAGGGCGGGCGTTTTGGGGGACTGTCTTATGCCATGTTGACGTTCGGAAAGTGCTGATTCTCAGCCTAGTTTGAATAAATGACTTTTGATTTTGATTTTGATCGCGGCTGAGGATTGAAGACCACGGCGGGAGAAGAGTGCCGGTATTACGGTGCACCGCTCTCCCTACCTTCTGCGGCCGAAAAGTGGTAGGCGGCCGGGCCACTGCCATGACCGGTCGCAGGGGGACCAAGGGTGCCTAGACACGGGGTCGTCTAGCGCCCATGTGCTGGTTTGGTCCCTGGGATGGTCACGTGCAATGTGTTCTGGTGCGCCGGTGATGAGGGGTACTCCCCAGAGGAGGGTCCGGTGACCGGATGAATGGGTTTCATATTGACAGTTCAACAACATTCATTGCGTTATTTACGTGTTTTTGTCGTTTTGTCTCACCGCTGGCGATGAACGAGTAGCGAGTAGAACTAGCAACTGAAAACGAGTTGGCGAGCAGCGAGCAGCCAGTGAACGACAGCGACAAACGATTACTCGCTGGTATGCGTATGTATCAAGCGTGAGTCTCTCAGCAAGTGCTCCGCCCGCCAAGCGAGCGTCGCTAAACTGCGACAAACGAGTATTCGCGCGCGGTGTGAACAGTCTGCGATCGACTATTAATATGTGCATATCTTTTATTAACATGGAAATGTATACCTATTGTAGTACTTTTCTTGAGCGAGAAAATAGCCGATAGTTAATCGCTTCCTAGCTGCCAGTGGGACAACTGCCTTGAATCTTATACGCCACAGTAGTACTGAGACATCAGTGCGCAACGGAAGCAGCTGTGTTGTCCCAGACGGAGCCCAGCCAACCAGCGGCTCCGAAAACCAACTGTAGCAATAGAATTCGCTGTTCAGGCTTAGGTACACTAAGGTCACACACAAGGCACATGATGTGCGTGAAGTTACTAGTAGTAATAGGTTGGGGAAAAAGTTTCTTCGCATTTTTTAAGAAAATTCAAAACATTTTTTAATATAGTTTATTTACATTTAACTAAAGTATGCAGGTACCATTTTGTTCGATAACTTTTTGCCATCTCGTAGGTAGGGACATGATCCCATTGCTATAGAAATTTTGGGACTTCTGGTCAAAATACCGCGACCAGTGGTTTTGACAGTCGTGACCAGTGGTTTTGACAGTCGTGATGTTAATCTGACACTGCCTAAAGAATTGTGAAGAGACCGAAACAGGTGGAAATCTGAAGGTGCAAGGTCAGGACTATACGGCGGATGCATTAACACCTCCCAGCCAAACTCTCTTAATTTTTGCTGAGTGGCTAAAGATGTGTGAGGTCTAGCGTTATCATGATGAAAAACCACACCCCTTCTGTTGATTAATTCCGGCCGCTTTCTCTCAACTTCTTGCTTTAACCTCATCAGTTGTTCGCAGTAGAGTTCAGAATCGATGGTCCTGCCTGGTGGTAACAGCTCATAATGAATAATGCCCTTCCAATCCCACCACACACACAGCATCACCTTGTTGCGAGTTAACCCGGGTTTCGCCACAGTCTGTGAAGCCTGACCGGCCTTTGACCACGACCTTTTTCGCACGTTCTTGTCATACGTGATCCACTTTTCATCACCAGTTATCAGCTTCTTCAAAAATGGTTCGGTTTCATTACGTCGTAATAAAGAATCACAAATGAGTACACGGTTCATTAGGTTTCTTTCAGTGAGCTCGTGAGGTACCCAAATGTCGAGCTTTTTTGTGTACCCAGTTTTTTTCAAATGCGCCAAAACTGTTTTGTGGTCAATTTCCAGTTCTTCAGCTACGTCGTAACTACTGATATGCCGATCTTGCTCCACTTTTTCGAAACCAAATTTGTGCTACTCTCACAGACACTACACTAGGTCATAAACATCGCAAATTTTTTTCGCGGCTTGCGCATTTTTACCTTTTTTGTAGTAAAATTTTAAAATGTATCGAATTTCTTCATTAGATTCACTCATCTTGACGGTACGAAAAACAAATGAAAATCACACATTTTCCTAATTTGAATTTGGAATTATGTTCTTTAAAATTTAAACTTTCAATGATACCAAAACCAGCCAAATACAAATAGTATAGCCAAAGAGATTTTATTACAAGTTCATACATACTATAATGCGAAAAGACTTTTTCCCCAACCTAATATTTTGTCCACAAATAACGCTAACATTATATAGTGGCCGGCACGTAACTTGGCAAGGTTTTGGCGTCGTGGGAGTTAGTTTACGGATGTACACTTAGTGCAACAGTTTTTCTGTTACTTTTATTGTTTACTATGTGTGTGTGTGTTCTATGGTTATTGCTATAATTTATTTTTAAACATGTCTATTTAGAAGAAAGTTAAAGAAATCAAAAGCGAATCTAACGATTCTTGCCAAGTTACATGCCGGCGACTATACCTTGGGTTGCGTTGCGTTGGTTTTGCTCAGCACCTTAATTGCGTTAACCTGATAAATAACTCGGAATGACAATCCCTTTCATTTTAACACTGCAACCAATTGATTTGGTATTGTCATTGGGTGTGTTACGTAATTAGAATGCTTCTTTCCGAAATTCTCGGGAGTAATCCCGCTTTTGTAGATTTGAACCCCATAAGCGGAAAATCAATGCAGGCCGCTTTGGCATTATTTACTTTATTGTTACATAAGAATTATTTATTGAATCAGTGCCAAGTTCAGCGGGCAAGACCGTATTGTGTTACATATGAACGAGTTTTGGATGCATGGGGTTTTCGACCCTTAGCATTTCAGCCATAGAGGTGGTAACGGCTTGTATCGTTTTGAGAAAACCTGCATCACATGTTTCTTGATGAATGAGGGATTTACATTCTTATACAGTTTACAATAGGCATGAATATAGCTTGTATGTGGGCTGTTGTTGCTACCGATTGTATGTCAACATAGTTGCGTCGTGTCGCAGTTATATTTCTGATTTGATCTAATTTTCTATTGTGAGTTCGACGCTCGGGTTACTCAGGTGAAAATAGAGCAGATCCCTCGTCTATTTTTAGTTCGTTGTGGCAGAAATTTTTCGGTTTGTTTCGTCGTTAGTATGAAAACTGCATTTTTGTAGTGAACTAACTCATCAACATCTTTAGATCAAACCTCAGAGGGTCAAATACTACAGACTACAGGGCCAGTTGGCAGTCACCTTCACCCAAGCATGATTAGCAAGTCAGAATTATAAAACAACATCAATGTGAAAGCTTCAGGCATGACTGAGGAGTCGCTTGCCCGAGGTAAAGAAAAACGTTCATAACGACAGTCTTCGACTGGAGATATTGAGGATCCAGCGATAGGAATTGCTGGCTGAATGTTATGGTGATTCTCATCAGAGGATGAGGAGCAAAATGGAGAAAAGCTGATCCTAGCATTCCTGGCCCTTGGAACTTCAAGGCAGGGAGAACGCTTAACAGAAAATTCACTTGAAGTTAGCTGAATGGATCAGGTAACCGATTCAACCCCTTATTTGGACTCCTCGTATCCTATACAGCACAAAGACCTACTAATAATTACGCCACTATCCTTGGTTTATCCTTCTGTACTTTATTTTGTCTAACTTACTTATACCAACTGTGTTTAGGTCGGCTTCCAGTATAACCGAATGCAGTTGAATATCAGTATTTTATATGGAGCGACTGCCTATCTGACCTCCACAACCCAGGTACTGGATAACATGATTTTCCTTGGTAAGACTGGTTGTCAGACTTGGGCTTCTAACTACCCGTAACGACTGTCAAAGATCTACGAATGGAAGCCGGGACAACGGCTTAACGTGCTTTCGGAGGCACAGAGGGTTCTCGATATGTAATGGCTAGTCACCCATCCACGGACGGACCGCAGAAAGCGTAGTTTACCCTTCGATCGACCCGTACGGCTGTTATCATTTAGCCACATCCACGAGCCCCGACCTACAATAAGTAATACTCATTAATCAAATACCTACGAAAGTACGGCATTTTGCTATTTACCATGCAGCAAGGACAGTCGGAAACAAAACGTGACGCCTGCTAAGTAGATCGCAAAACATTGCAAAATATTATGCAATAACAGGTATGCGGGAGCTATGAAGAAAAATATTTGTCCGTATTTATGCAAAATGGAACCACATAGTTTGCTATGTGGTTCCATTTTGCATAAATACGGACAAATGCACAGTCGAGTCGAGTGGTTCCATTTTGCATAAATACGGACATTTATAGTACTACTTAGTGCATTCTTTCTTTTTTATTTAAACTTTTGTTTATATAGGGTGACTGGTAATTAGTGACCGATACTTAAACACATGATTGTACTCATGATAAGTTAACAAACAACTTTCACTATGGGATCAAACCTGAAATCGCGAAAAAAAAATCAGCTGTCCCATACATTCATATTCGCATAACAGGTCAACGTGTTTTTCGCGATTTCAGGTTTGGTCCCATAGTAAAAGTTGTTCATAATGATGCGTACAATGACCCCATAAAGTAAATCCCTCGTTCAACCTAACACTCTGTATAAGGTCCATATATTCATACACGAGATCTCTTAAGGTGCGTAACAAACATACAATCGCAATTCGGAGGATTTTAAAGATAATTCCTCATTGCTTGCTAATTAGGTTATAAAAGTTCGTCTCAAAATCAACAGCTGAACCACCGTGTTACAAACTGAAGATCAAGAATAGACTGGTTATTCTTATCAGTTTTTATGTTTAGAAAAAAACTATATTGCGTAATTCGCCATGTTTTTTGCTACCATAGCGAATAGATTTGTTTTATTATTTTACCGATTATAATTTGTGATGCTATAAAAAAATTCTGCTACGCTGATTTAAGATTAACGGTAAAAAAAACTAAGTTTAATATCAATTACTTATTGCTTATTATCTGGTTTAACTTTGGAGGTCACAAATCACACAATCGTAGTTTTTACCTTGGTAAATTGTAAAATCTTAACGTAGACCACCATTCTGTCACTCACAGTTCACCATTTTGTGTGTGTGAGAGTATGTGTGTGTGGCTACACACACATACTCTCACACCCACAGCCACACACACACACACACACACACAAAATCACAGTCACAGTTAAAGGCGCGATGCGACTGCGCAACGCGATTCTAGTAGAAGAATTTCCAAGAAGTTTTCATAGGAATTGTTCTACTAGAGTCGCATTGCGCAACCTCACAAGAAACCGCGAATTGATTTTATCACAAAAGCACTATAAAGGATATACCAGAAAGCTTCATGGCTCAATAATAACAGCCACACGGGTCGATCTTCAAGGTTAAGCAACGCTTGCCGCGGTCAGTACGTGGATGAACATCCATTACCTAACAAGCACAGTGTCCCGGCTGGCATTAGTACATCTTTGACAGTCGTTACGGGTAGTCAGAAGCCCGAAACTTAGAAAACCAGTCTTACCAAGGGGTATCGTGTTACCCAGTATCTGGGTTGTGGTGATCAGATAGGCAGTCGCTCCATGTAAATTACTGGTATTCAGCTGCATCCGTTTAGACTGGAAGCCGACCCCAACATAGTTGGGAAAAGGCTACGCAGAGACCAGACCAGTAATCACAAACAGCCAGATTCATTTCGTTCTTCAGTAAAGGATGACAAAAAACATTACAATTCCATTCCTCACCTACTGCAGGAGGTAGCTCCTACTATCCTACTAATTTAGCATTACTCACCTACTGTTAATCTTGTATAATCGGTTATTAAATACTTGTCATTGTAACCACGTCGTTGTTGCTTTTATCTGCTATTGTAGTATTTATAATAAGCGCTGTGAATTGGAGGCCTGGTGACCTGTAATACAGGTTTTATACCTACCATAGGCACCAGCGATCCACAACCTAAATTGTAACCTAACATAAGCATAATTTATTGTTTTTATACTTAGTTTGTGGTGAGAAATAAACGATAGAAATAAACGATTATTCCATTTTTTTCCAGAAGAGGCCGAGACGATAAAAGCGCTAGATTATTATCTTCCGTTTTTATCGTCACGGCCTCTTCTGGAATCACATTTGAGTAGATAAGATCTAGAGTACAAGGCCGTCAATATGGCACATTTTGTTTTAGAAAAGGTTCAGCTTCGTAGAGCCAGTCGAGCATCGTCCTTATCACTCATACCTGTGAAAATCCCTTTCTAAGCTCGAATGTGTTTTATAAACGCCTGCACCCTAAGGCCGTTTGTCCACCGCCACGTCAACGACAACGAGATGACGGCGCCGAAGTAACGATACATACATTTCTTACTATGTTCGCTTGTCCACAGCACGCCTTCACCGGGTCGTCACGTTCGGTTCGAATAATCTCGTGTCTCATTGACGTTGTGTAATACAACACACTCGTGACGATCCGAAAGGGAGTGTTATTTTGACAATATTTTTGTTCCGTCGATGAGGAAAATGTATTTTTTAGTAATGTCAAAATGTAAAATTCAAAATTGCAAATGTGTGTAACGTACCTAATTAGGGTTCTACTCCTCATTCGTCTGGAAGTGTCTCAAGTCCGCGTGACTGTGCGACACCGAGGCCAAGGAAACGAGGCCAATGATAGCGATGCCATGGAAAGTTTACATTCAAAACAGACGTAAGTAAATAAAGGGATTTTAACTGAAGGGAATCACTTGTGTAGTGGTTTTCTGTAGAAGAAAACTAATATGTATCTGCAAGAGGACACAAAGAGACAAACACATATACATCCAAAACCTTACCCTCTGGTGCCCCAGTCGGGCAAATATTGGACGTGAAAGCGATGAAAATAAATGGTTTTTAAGGAAAACCGATTTAGTGAAAATTCTTAGACAAAATATCTTGTCTAAGAATTTTCACTGAATCGGTTTTCTTTAAATAAGAAGTAAGTTATTCCCCTGTATTGTATCTACAATACAGGGGGATTAGCAGATCAGGTAGAATTTAGCTATTGAGGAGCTTATAGGAAGACCACGGCAAGATGGGTCGCCTCACTTGCTTCCTTGGTCTAGCTGACGCAAGCGCGACTGTTGAGAGTGGAGCATTTAGAATCCCACTCTAAATTAAAAGAAGGAGCTAGCAGTGCATCAAACCCATGAGACTTTTACGGCAGGTACTAGCTCGATGTGGGTGTACTACTCAGCTCTGCCTAAGGGCCTGGGGGTCTACTCTCCAAGTCCGTCAACGAAAGATACGGGCCCCTCTGAAAGTAGTTGATCCGTCCAAACAAGTGCCAAATTAGGACGAACTAATTTTTCGGACGAGTAAAACCACATCAGGAGGACAACTGTCGATCGTGTTGTCATTAATAATAATTAATTCGGGGCCCAAACTAATCTTATATCTGTAAATGGTACGGAGTAGCAAACGCTCGTAATTTCGACCGAAACTACGGATTTTGTGCTTAAGAAGTAGACCCCCTACTGCCGGCAGCACGGCAGGGGATCTTTCGGCATCTCTACATGCAAGCGCATTCTGACGGCAATACCGCGGTGTCCTTTACGCTTTCAAGGACAATAAACGGCCACAGCCGTTATAAAAATTAAACTTCTATTGTGTCTTGTTCAGTCCTTAAAAGCGTTGAAAGCATGCCGCGACGTCTTTAGGCAACATCTTTTTTAAATAAATTAATACAGATAAATTGACGAATCTACCTAACGTAAGCAAAATTGAATTTCGGATATTCCCCTAATCCATAGATTGTCATTTGTCATTATCACAGATTAATACAGTTGGGACACTCCCCAGTTTAGGTATGAAGCTACAAGTACGCGGCAGGTCCTTGTCGCCGCCGCCGGGACAATTCAGTGCGGGCTGCCGCGCACCGGCCGGCTCGCACGGTCAGTTCGATACTCATTCACACGCCGCGTCATAAAAAAAGACAACCCTAACGAGTCAGAAGGTATAAGACTTACGCGATAGAGAGAGGCAACTTGTAGGTGAATATAACTGTAGGTAATAAGCGTTGTGCGACCTGAATTGCATTGTATTGTATCGTAGCAAGAGTCGCTTTTTATTTAAATGATTTTGCGGAGTGTCCCATCTGTATTAATCTGTGTCATTATCGTGATATCTTTGGCGTACATAGAAAGGTTTATTTGTGGCTGTCCTTTGAAAATGGAACGGAAAATGCCCTTGAGGTTTAAAAATTGTTACTTACATACCTATAGATTTTCGATTAAATTAGTACTTATATTTTTAAAGACTGACATATTTTAACACGACTGAGGTAAACCATAAAAGCAGGGTTAGCTGTTTTTTTTTTCGAAATTAGTCATTTATTATCATATTTTTACATGTTTCAAGGGACTTTGAAGACTTTATTATTTTGGGTGGTGATTGGTTTTATAATTAAACTTTTTAACTATGTATTTTCAATTAAATTAACTTATTCTCATGATGGGTAATGTAACATCAGCAACCAACAGTCAATGTTTTGACAGATTTTTATCAGAAAGAAACTTATCTCTACAGTTGTTGCAGTAATTACTGTCAGTAGTAAAACCAGTAACATTCTTATAGGTACCTTCTACACACCAGCACATTATATCACAGATAAATTGTTTTACTAACTCTCTAACAATAAGACATTACAGTACCTATCTATCATGTTTTGACAACAATCTAGTACAATATCATTGTTCAAGTTTACAATATGTATTGACGTATGTATGTGCATTGTAAATGTTATATTGTTTACATTTCATTTAATGGATTGATTTTGTTTTTAACAGGTGAATCTTTGTTCCATATTTAAAAAGTGGAAAGTACTAGCTGGAATATGTTTCATTTTTAAATAGACAATGGCATGGACAGTTGTCTATTCTTTTTTTTTCAAATTATGGCAGAACCAATGAGGCTACATAACTATGTAGCCTCCTCCAGTACTAAGAGTGCCTACTGTAATTTAAATTGTTACTAGAAACAAACTTTAAGCGTCATACATAAAGTTTGTTTTGCATTACCAATAGATATGAATAAAATATACTTTTCTAATTAGAAAGAGACAGACACGGTGTTAATTTAATGACCTAAATATAAATCAAAGGCACATAAGTTGCAGAACTATCTATCTGCATAAGCTGGGAAACCAATGAAAGAACCAGGTCACTACCTTACCAGGTACTAGACAGCAATATACTGCCCCCGATGTCATAATTGCAGTAAATCATGTTACTGGAGTTATGACTTTTTTTACAGTACTGTGATCCTTAAATAAAGTTAAATAAGGAACATTTTTCTTTTTCTTTTATTTGAATATAGTGATTTTTTTTTATTTACTGTAATAATGACAGTGAAGGCAGTAAATTTTATAACAAGTAATAAATTGTCTATGTAAATATTGGAGATCATTTTCTTAATTTTGCTTAAAAGTAAAGTATGTTGTGTAGTAAGAAAAAAAGACAAACACAGTCTAGAAGATTCTGTTTAGAATCTAATAAAAATCTGTTATGGTTAGTTTAACTTAGCATTAGCTAAGCCTTTATGAATATGATTTATAATATAATAATAAGGTCAGTGGGTCGTCTTAGTGCCCCTAAGACTATTATTGTTCCACATCAGGGCAAAGGCCTTTTCTCATATATTTATTTTTCAATAATCTGCTACAAATCATTAACATAATAATTGTTTATCAATAGCCACTAAAACTTAAAATTGATTGCCTATAATTCTCTATTTATATCCTAAAGATACTTAAAACAAGATATTATGAAATTATCTTGATTATTTCCGACTGGCCTTTACTCCCAGTCTGTGGAACCCATAACTTTTATAGCTCGATTAATAATGATGAAAAGAGGTTGATTCACGAGAATTAGGTTGTATACTACAAATACTGGCCAGAAACGCGTCGCGTGCGGTGAAGGCACAATGTTGTATTCAGAGAAACGGGCACGTTTACCGGCTGTTCGGCCGCAGACAAATCATAACAAAACTGACGATAATTGTTTTCCGCGCGGCTACCATCCTATCGCATTACATAAAACACCTTCGTTATACACTCTGACACTCAAATAATCAGCCAACTGGCACTTGCAGATCGATAAAACACCACACACCACGAAGGCACGAACATAAATAAATCATTTGAATCCACACTTGTCAGTATTGGTTACACCCGCAAATTCGCATAAATTAATCGATTTCACCATTTAAGTACAAGTTTAAACCGTTAATATTTATCCTATTAGATAATTAGTACAGACAGTACTGATAACGATACATAAATAATTAATTACTTACCAAAGAACGGTGCGGAGCTGCAACGTCTGGAGTAGTGCACTGAATTATTTATAATGCACTATACGACTTACGTAATGATAATCTAATGCAAGTGGATAATTTTGCGAATAAGAGGTTGCTAATTTGTGAACAGATTTATGTTTGGTAATTGCGAGAAAACTATTAAAACGTGTATTAACCTTCCGCAAAGTGTTTCAGTTTCGCGACGGTTTTTGTAGAGGAATAGTTCGATTTTCTGACGCCAGAGGGCGCTTCTGTTGCATTGCGTGTTGATTTGACATTTCTGTAATGGCTGCGTTCAAACCAATGCTTTAAAATAACTTGCGTATTTAGACTTTTTAAAACTAAGGTCTGTATCAAAATTGTCTTGCAGTTTTCGTTGTGTTAAAATGATAATCGAATGATCTGTAACTCAGGATCCTCCTCCTATTTTATAAACTAGATGATTTTGAGATAAATAAAGATTTATGATGACCTCTGTAATAATAAATAATCTTGAACGCACGAACCTCAAAATTACATATTTATGATTTTTGACATTGACATAAGTTGACATGACATAATAATAATATTATGTCAGTTGAAAATCGCGGTCTTGCTTGTTGTTGTTTTATAAAAAGTCGATAAAGTCGTTAATTTTTACATAATAAATTATGATACCCAATGCTCGAACATCGCGTTTAGCTAGAGAAGTGAAGAACTTTGAAACAAAGCCTCCTTGGGGGATAGTTTGCCATCCGAGAAAAGAAGACATTTACGATGTTTTGAACTTCACTTTGCAAGGTCCTAAAGGATCCCCGTATGAGAACGGATCGTTTAAATTGACGGTTACTATACCACAGAAGTATCCCTTTGAGCCACCCCTCGTTAAGTTCTCTACTCCTGTTTATCACCCCAATATTGATAAAGGTAAGTAACAAACTGAGAGTTACATTTGGAGGTAGTTCACGCTGCCCCTGCCCCTAAGACGACTCACTGAGCCCTTCATGTGCTCTAATCAGAGTATTATAAATATCTATAAGTACTGCCTTATTTATGTTATCATAACAAAGGCGACTGCAAATTTTTAGTCAGCTATCATGAATGGATCATTTGAAATTTGTCTTGGCTTGTTATTTCAAAGACTATTGAATTTCATTTTAAGAACAATTTTTATTGTACTACTGTAACATCTTGTTTACTGTTACAGGTGGCAGAATATGTATGGACATGTTAAAAATGCCACCCAAAGGTGCATGGCTGCCCACCATCACGCTGGAGACCCTTCTAGTGTCCCTTCAGACCCTGATGGCCAATCCCAACCCAGACGACCCGCTCATGATGGATGTAGCCAACGAATATAAGTACAATATAGATAAATACTTTGAAAATGCTAAGAAACAGACAGAGAAATATGCAAAGGGATAATAAAGCAGTTGGGTGCTTTTAAAATTTATGTATGATTAGATTATGGGAACTTATTACATATTTTATCACAAGAGGTATTTCTTCAGTTTATTTTTCATTTTGTTTACTGTCTCAGGATCTCTTGAGATTTAATTAGTTTTAAGATTGTAATGGTATCATTAATGGCATGACGAAACTGTTAGGGCTCTTGCAATTTGTGTTCAGACCCCTAAAGATCTTGACTTTTTTGAACTATACTAGTGACCCATCCAGATTTCATTATTCTATGCGAATAAACATTAACACATTCACTGCTGAATTATTTGGCGAACTTGCTCCAAGTGCTGCTTTATGATACACTAAACCCTGTGCGGCAAACACTCATGCGCGCCCAAAAAATACTTCGTGTGGTGCTATGAGCGCGCAGGCGCGATTGAAGAAACTCTACCCAGTGCGGCTGGGCACATATGTGCGCCGTTACAAACTTATCCCAAGTGCGGCGAGACGCCTAGGTGTGTTTGAAAAATTTCCCATTTTTTATGAGTCATAAAACAATTACGCCAAGAACAATAGAGATGCACAAAAACCCACAGGTGCGGCGCGCCGCATTCGAAGGAAGTACATAAATTGTATGGACACGCATATGCGCCGGTAGCACATGGTGAACGTTCGAAAATCGCACATGCGTGTCTGCCGCACAGAACGTGTTAATGTATAATAAATAAATTAATAAAATAAAAACTTTTTAATTCACACTGAAATCCATAAAAATATATATACACTGTTTTTTTATTGGCTAAGGAGCTGCCACGACAGTGTTGTTCTCATCATTATGAACAACTTTTACTATGGGACCAAAGTTGAAACGGTGAAAAAAAAATATACAGCTGTTACCTACATTTTGATGAGTTATGGGAACATAAATGTTGGGAACAGCTGTTTTTTTTTACAATTTCTGGCTTGGTCCCATAGTAATACTTGTTCATAATGCTGAGTACAACACTATCATGGTAGCTTCCTAGCCAATAAAAAAGCAGCATGTATTTATTTCTATGGATTTGAAAGTTTGAATTAAAAAGATTTATTTTATTTATTTATTATACAATATCATTTACTATGTGTGTAATAATCAGTGGTCAGAGACATGCGGACATAACATGGATATGCCAAATATTTCCCGGAATCCTGGAAATTCTGGGAATTAAAAAACCATTGTTTAAGTAGTTTTTATAGGAGTAGGTAGAGTTTTACTTAATTAATTCATATTTCACGAAGCTACCTCTAACAACATTCCAGGATCCCTATGTGTGTATATAAGTAAGTATATACTGTTTGGGTGCTCACCTACTACCTGCTCATAACTGCCCACTTACCCATATTAACTCACTTAAATCAATCGACAATTTCAAAATCCCGGGATTTCATATCCATGTTAACATCAATGTTTGCAGTCATTCACCCCAAACAGCTCTACCTACTCCAACCACTGGTAATAATACCTACACATAAATGGTCCGGAACAAATACTCTAAATTATGGTGAAAGCTGCATCAAAGTTCGTTGCATAGTTTAGAAAAACAACAATGCGGTCACACAGCCATATGAAAATACCTATGTATAGTATACAAGCACCAACATCATGTCAAATACATAATTACGATGTTTGTGTTTGGGACATTTGTTGTAATCTAATTATTATGAGAAGTCTGAACAGTAAACAGCATGCCAGTTATGGGTCGGAATAGGTAGAGTATAATTACCTAAACGTCGAGGAAACAAATAATAAGAGTGTATAATACCTCCTATAAAATCCCGGAAAGATAAACATGATGATTAAATCTCGGGATATAAGAAATTGCGATTTATTTACTAACTTTTGTCCGCGGCTTCGCTCGTATTAATTTAGAATTTGACAATCAATTCACACACGAACCTTTAGTAGTGTGATGATTCGAGAGACACGTGGCGCCATCTATTATCATAAGAACGTTATTGTTGTTTTCCTCAGGAACAGTACCTTTTTCTGGGATGAAAGGTACCCTATGTCCGTTTCTGTAAACCTGACAATGTATATACAAAATTTCAGGATGATCGGTTCAGTGGTTTAATACATTAGGCGCGGCAGACGCACATGCGCGTTTTCGGACGTTCACCAGGTGCTTGACGGCGCGTATGCGCGTCCATACAATTTACATAACTTTCTACGAGTGCGGCGCGCCGCACCTGTGCGTTCATTGTGCATCTCTATTGTTTCGAAAACATCGTAAAATAAGGGTCGGTAAGGGTGTAGCATAAAGAAGCGTTTGCATAAAGAATTAAGCAGATAATGTGTTAAGCGTGAAAAGGTAACAAACAAACTTACTTTCGCATTTATATTATTAAGTTAAGGATAAATATTTAATTTGTTACGAATGTATTCAAAGTGAAATAAATAATTCACAATTTCCTATTTCTCGGGAATTAGAAATTGCGAATTATAATATTATTTTATTATAAATATTTAATTTGTTGCTTGTTGTCAAAGTACAATAAATAATTCACAATTTCTTAAATCCCGAGATTTAATCGTCAGGTTTATAATTCCGGGATTTTATAGGAGGTATTATCCACTCTTGTTACTTATTTCCTCGAAGTTTAGGTATTTATACTCTACCTATTCCGATCTCCATGAGTAACAATTTGCTCTATGAATACAAACCAAATTGTTACAATGTATGTGGCAACCCCACATACAATAATTTGGCTTTTGTCACACATTAAATAAGATAGTATGTACACACACATAAATAAGAGACTGGAAAACCACTGTTTTTAATAAACTTTTCTTTATTAATTATTGTTTTATTTACATGACTACAAACTGTAGATATTGCTGATTATTAAATTATTGCGATTTATAATTCAAATAAAGGTATGTATATTTGTGAATTAATTTATTGTATTTATTATAATATCTTGACGGAAGACCTGAAGACTTTCAAGCATATGCCTAAACTTTATTGATAATAATGAGGTAAACTGTGAGCGCATATTGTAAAAGCGCTGCAAGCTCACCCGCATGCGTGAGCTTAGCGCGTGTGATGCACTCACAAAGTTCCCGCGCATCGCGTAGATACATAGACAAGACGGGAAAAGAATGCACGGCCAGAACCCTAATTGCGTAACGCACTATCAATTCAATCGAAATCGGTTTCATTTTGACATTTAATCTTTTTTTTTTTCTTGGCAATCGAGTGTCGATTAGGGTGCAGACACGCATGCGGACACAAACCCGTATGATAACAAAAAGGCCCGAAATGACTAGACCAAGCGCGTATCATAGCCAAGATATAGGTACAGGGTTACTGGTAACTTGACGCACTTATTCCTGACTGCAACTAATTACGCCACCAAATGTTCTACCGAAATTCAGTTACTCACTTTTTTTTTTTTTTTTTTAATGAAAAATCCAATTTAAAAATGATTTACGGCGCGACTATACTAAAGTTACTATCATAGCTGATGCCGTAGCAGATCCATGTTAGTAATTCAAATGTCCAAAATGACCTAAACTTAGGCAAAAATTTTATTTATCGTAATTTCTGTCATACTTCATAAAAAAAAAAAAAACTACTGAATTTCGGTAGAACATTTGGTGGCATAATTTGTTGCATTTTAACCCTACTATGACGTCCTGCAAGGAATACTTACGTCGAGTTACCAGTAACGCTGTATCTATATTATAACTTCCCTTATGTCGATCCATAGATCCAAAGACTATAATAATTTATTGAGTGAAACATGCAATCTAACATTCAAACAAAACAAGCAAAATCAATCTGCCTAGCCTTTTCCCAACTATGTTGGGGTCGGCTTCCAGTCTAACCGGAGACAACTGAATATCAGTATTTCAACCAAAACAAGCACACAAATACATAATTGCATAAATCGTTTTGTTTAGAAAAACACTTTCTATTCGGTTTTTCTCTCAGTGTTTTTCCTAATTATTATTACTTTATATACTTAATAATTAGGAAAACTGTTCTATGTATTCATAACGGCTATTTTGCATTTGGCTGTGTTATAAACCAGTAATTTCAAAATTTTGGTTTGTGCGGGTATTCATGCAAAGCAGCGAAATGTACAGTTGGAATAACGCGATAACTAGTCAACAGTGACTAGTAAAACTTATCTTCAATATTGGAATCAACTTGAAACCTGTAACAAATGTTAATATATTTATTTGGATTGGCTTACTTCATCCCACAGTTACACACGCTGCTTTTTTTATTGGCTAGGGAGCTGCCACGATAGTTTGTATGTACATACTCATCATTGTGAACAAGTTTTACTATGGGACCAAACCGGAAATCGCGACAAAAAATCCAACACTAAGCACTTCCAAATATCCTTCGTAGTGCGCACGGCAAGAGTGGAGCTCACTACGCAACGCATACAACCCGAATCTCATCAAAGTTAAGAGGTTTCTTCTGGGTAAGCTAACTCCATCGTAGATTTTGTCTGTCACCTCTGCGCAAACCCGTCCCTAATAGAAAAATCTGCTGTTCCCTATATTTTGACGAGTAATGCGAACAGCCAATGATATTTAATTTAATAATAATATAAAATATGGGTGAAGCCCCTCTCTACGTGGGAAGCCGGGTGCAGTCGTACCGGCCTAACACGGCTGGTGGGAAATGTATGTGTAATATAAAATATTTTGTGGCTTTTGTGGACATGATATTCATTCGTGGCTTCTGTTAACAATTTTTTGTATGTATGTGCGTCACTTTCATGTGAAAAAACAGTATTTCTTTCTTTCTTTTCTTCTATTCAGATTTATTACTGTAGTTATACATTATATTCTATATTATCTTTTACATTGATTCTTTTTTATTTTTTAAGTACCTGGTAATTGTTGAAAGGCCTGCACTGTCCTCATACCGAATAACTCTATTATTTGAAAATACTGTAAAAGCCAACTATTTCTAAAAGAGTATCCATGGAGTTTCTTGCCGGCTCTTACCCATAGGAAAGAACCAATTGGAACCGTGCAGGTAGCTTCTGATGTTTCATAAGTGCCCATATAGGTTTATGTGCCATAAAATATTTTGATTTTGAATCTCAGGTAATAATAATAATATAGCTTCCAGTATAAGCAGTAAGCAGAACAATAAAAACATTTAATCTATTTCTAATATTCAGCCTGTATCGGTGCTACTATCGTCACCAGAACTCGCACTCTCCGTTTCCGAAGAACTACTATTCCTTTTAATTTTTCTACCAACGTTTTTTGAGTTTTCCGCATTGGCAACACTAGGCTCTTTATTATTATTACTCTCGTCACTAGTCAGATCTTTTTTCTTGGATTTCTTGCCAGTTTCACTTGTGGTAGGTTTTAGGGTTTCTGTGGAAACTGTGGCAACCATCTTAGATTCTAGCCTGGTGTCTGATGGTTTGAAGTCTTCGTCATCATCTTCTTCTGCTGGTCTTCGGTTTGCTATTGATGCTGCTACTGCCGTTTTATACGCTTCTGGGTACTGGGTGCTGAAATGAATAAATAATTCATTAGTATATTGGGATTAGAGCCCCTAAGTAATTTATAGGGATGCATCAATACCCTTTTTATCCGATACGATAGTGATACTGATACGCTTATTAAATTAAAATGAAGTTAAATAAATAAAATACAAGTTGGGTTAATTTTTAAAAATTAACTTAAAATTTTATAAAGTTACACTGAGATTATTAAAATTAATAATTAAGGGGGAATCGTCAGGGTCAGGAGAAGACAGTCGTCCAACGATAAATTAATCGTCACAACATAGTGGGAACGCAGACAGTAAGGGCGCGTTCGCGTTTGTGGATCTTTGACAGTCATTACTAGTCCTCAGAAGCCCAAAAATCTGACAATCAAGTAACTGGGTTATGGAGGTCAGATAGGTAGTTGTTCCATGTAAAATACTGGTATTTAGCTGCATCCAATTAGACTGGAAGCCAACCCCAACATAGTTGGGAATAGCTAGGCAGATGTTTACTATCACTATACTGGATGACTTTTTTTACAGTCTTGAAAAAAATTGGGTGAATGGAGTAGAAGCCTATGGCATACATAGTTCTTTATTTTATATAAAAAAAAAAAAATCAAAATTCAAATCATACGCACGCTGTATAGTGCCGAGTGCATATGATTTGAATATCAATATTTTTTAATGATCTATGAAGATTTTTCAAAGTTTTGGTTTTTATTGTTCTAGTTTATTTCAAATGTGTAGTGTTTATTGATAGAGCAATTTTTGTCGAAGCTATTGAAAAAGAAAAAAAAAAACAGGTAGGTATGCCATAGGCATTGAAAAAATCATCCAGTATAGACATCTGTGGTCAGATATCAAAAAGTTTGTGCCACTCGTGGTGGCAAAACAAACCTAATGACACCTAATTTTTATTTTTAAATCAATTGAGTTGTATAAACTAAAATGGTGTAAGTAATAAATAATAATTTTAATTTAACTGTAACCATAGACCAACAGATTTTTTTTTTCATGGGTGTTGGTACTGTCGGTATAAAAATGACTCCTTTTTTGTAGAGGACATTTGGGCCCCTTTTGCCTTTTGTTTTAACTGTATGCTAACCTTAGTTTAGTCTTGATGGCTCTAATCTTCTTGAATATGAACTCCAGATCCTTCCTCATTTCCAGAAGCAGTTGTGTGTGCTTCTTGAACTCTGTGGAGGCCGCTCGGAGCCGACTGGCGGACAGCTGGTTGCAGTTTGTGAGCATCTCCGTTGTCTTCTCAAAACGCTGTAGCCTGGAATACACAAAGTAAGAAATGATATACATATAATAATAATAATAATAATAATAATAATAACCTGGGACATTATTCACACACGGTCATCTGATCCCAAACTAAGCAGAGCTTGTACTATGGAAACCAGATAACTGATATACTACATATACTACTTTTTTTTTTTTTGTAAATACATACTTATATAGATAATTACACCCAGACTCAGGACAAACAGACATGTTCATGTACACAAATGTTTGTCCTGGATGGGAATCGAACCCACGACCTGCGGCATGATAGGTGGTATCTTAACCAACCACGCCAACTGGCCTGTCACATATTGCCATGGCCTGTTATATATATATATTTAATTTCAAGCATTTGTCAAGGAAATAGTGAGTATTGTTGTATGTATTGCTTACACTCTATTCATAAAGTCATCTTTACATCAGGGGTGGTTGGTAGGCAAAAAGTTTATTTTATTTGACAAGATTAGAGCACCTACCAGGAGGTTTCATAGTTTTGTTTTGAAGCTTAAAAGTTCCTACAGCTATGTTGTGATATCAAAGGAGGCAGTAACAAAAACTCCGTCTTGCGAGTGTTGCATCCAAAAGGTAAGTAATTAGTAAAATAATCCTCATAAACTTACATATTTTTCTGTGCCCTTATAATAGTTTCCACATCGTTTTGATTCACCATTCCCGCCAAACCTTGGACGAAAACTTCCGGGGCGGAATAGTTTTGGAAGCATTCTATGGAAAAGTCACTCTCTGGTGTGTCGTTTGCCATTTTATCACGCTTAAAATATAAATTTTAAGGCGAAGAATTAATCAATAATAGTCAATCGTCATTAACGTCAAGCCTTAGCCAAGCACAGCACAGACGTCAGATGTCAAGTTATGAAACGTCAACTTCATTCAGCATTGACACTTATCAGCTGGGGTGCGTTCAATTCACCGTTCAATTATTAGCTCGACGACGAACGGAGCGTAGTGAAAATTGCCTGATTGGACGATAAATCAAAAGAAGTACCAGTAGTAGTCTGCTGAATTGAAGGAGTATGTGGCGCAACACTCTCTGTAGAGACAAATGAGGAGTCGCTTTCTATTTCTACAGTTTCAGTAAGTTCGCCTTCTTCCCCGCTCTCTAACCCTATTGGGGCTAAATGTCTGTTAGATACGGTCTTTTCTCGGCCGTTGCCCAGTTTCACAAACGAATAGTCCAGGTTGGACTCAACAGCTCGACATCCTCGACTATGGGAGCGTATTTCTTGGTTCTGTTGTTCTTTTTGAGTAGGACAGGACTGGGTGTCAAGTTGATAAAGAATGTCCGATATTAGATTTTGTATTGTGTTCACAAATCATTTCATGAGGAGTTTGGTTCGTTGCTGTACATAGCAGAGATCTCGATTTTTAATCCCTGTGATTTCAGAGCTAATTGTATTGTCCTGCAAATTGTCCCATTTGAGCGCTCTATTTGCCCATTACCCTGCGGGTTAGATGCTGTCGTTTGACTTGTCTCTAATGTCTATGTAATCTTTACTTCTTTTGACATAAAAGCGAAGCCACGATCGGAAGGAATATAAACTGGAATCTAAATATGCAGAAAGGATTTGATAAATGTTTCAATACAGTCGCAGCGGAAACGTCTTGGCACGGGAATGCGAATGAAAATCGAGAATATTCATCTATAGGGAATAGTTATTGGTAAAACACCAACAACCTCTTATGGGGTCATTGTACTCATCATTATGAACAACTTTTACTATGGGACCAAACCTGAAATCACGAAAAAAAATCAGCTGTTCAGCATTATGCATCAGCATCAGCATTTATGTTCGCATAATCCGTCAAAATGTACTGAACAGCTGATTTTTTCTGCGATTTCACATTTGGTCCATGAGTACAATGACCCCTTAAAAGGTTGCTGGTATTTTACCAATAACCCTGTATACTTGTTAGACGAAGAAGACGGTATTGGTCCTTTCAAATCGATATTCAGTCTTTCGAACAGTGAAGTCGCTTTTTATTAATTATTTTTATTCATTTTATTACTCATATTTAGAGCTCTGTAGCTCCTCACCGACTAACAATCGGGAGAAGTCGACATAACAAGAAATATTCTCCTTGAAAAAGACCTTTCCGTTGGCACATATCTTGACGCTATTGGGGGATGCGGCAGACTTAACGTTCTGTCCGGCCAACCTACTCTTAAAGTCATTGTTCCTAAAAAGGCATCCAGGAGGCCAATGCTCCCACCAGGGTTGCGGGTTGTTCGAAAGAGTTACCGTGGCCCTGGCACAGGCAACTGAAGGAACACGGGTGGGTTTTAGTCAGTAGAAGTCTGACACGCCCTCCCGCTCCACCCAGAGCGGGAGAAGTTATTTGATGATTTCCCATCCACAAAAAAAAAAGGAGGCCAATGCTTTAAAATTACTTTTTATAAGCTTAAAATACAATGTTTGCAAGGCACAGATTTTTTTTATGTTAGGCTACACTGTCCCACTGCTGAGCAAAGGCCTCCCCCAAATCCAAGCATCCTATTCCAGGGCCATCTCGAGCCAACTCTTGCGGTGCGCGTCTAGGTCGTCTTGCCACCTCTTCCTGGGCTGGCCTCGTCGGCGCCGTTCATCGCAGAATGAATAAAGTTCATTAATTGACGTAAGACCAGAATTTCAATAATACTTAATTGCTCACGTACTAACAATTAAGAGTCTTGAAATATCGTCCTTTTGGTATATACCTTAAGGTTATTGGGCTTCAAGCCAGAATCGCCCAATCTCCTTTGTACAGACAGACATTCTGACAACTTCAAACCACTGAAAAGTATAGACTCTTAACGAGTTTGTATGTGGCGACTGAGAAGTTCACCACAGCCCTGCTGCACGCTGCAAGAAATATTCTTCAACGTGGCTTTTCGCCCGTTCGATCGATTTTTTCCCGTTCGACTGTCTAGTCACTAGACTTTAGTGGCTAGCTTATACGACTGCGGATTTTGAAGATCCAGGTTGAACCATATAAGTTATAGTCTTTTTCTATATATTGTAGATGTTTTCAGTCATAGATAGGCCGGACTTAAAGTTCCAGGGCCCCTAGGCATTTCAACCCTCATACCGAACCCCCCCCCCCATACCGAAGCCATTTTGAAAAGAAATGACTAAATAGAAGTATGGGCGTCTGCCCTAGCAATGTATAAACATTGAACCAGTAATATGTAATGCTGAATAGCAGAATTCCACCAGGGATATGGGATGGGATATGTTATTGACACTATTGACAGCTCACTCCACGCTCACTTCACCTAACTTTTCACGTGAAACTAATCTCACCGTGAAAACTTAGGTGAAGTGAGCGTGGAGTGAGCTGTCAATAGTGTCAATCCCTAGCATCAGGTGGAATGACAGCTCACTTCAAGTTATCACGGTGAGATTTTTACAGAATAGACCGGCTGGTCGGAGTAACTGGGTGAGTGGGGCCCCTAGACTGGCTGGGCCCCTAGACCGGTGCCTTGCAGGCCTAAGCGGAAATTCGAGGCTGACCGATAGAGCTAGTAACACGCATTCTGTGAAAATTTCAACTGCGAGGCTAACTATTAAGTCTAAAAAAGATACAGCCGGCGCAGCCCAGTGATATGCAGGCAGACAGACAAACGGCGTAGGCTTAGTTATAGAGTCCCATAAGGCCCGTAGGCACCCTTTGGGTACGGAACCATAACGGGTGAATAAAGCATAACTGAAAGGCTATTCATCAGAGTTGTCAATCGATGAACCAAATAAAACAATTATAATCTTAAAAGTCAACTTTTAAATATTATCATGGATTAACCTGACCTAGCCCTTGAACCTCCAGGTGGAATGGAACACCTACATCTTGTTCAAAGTTACGCCGGTAAATTCGAGGCGTGTTTTGTTTTTGTCTTGCTTCGATTCTTTTCTTCTGCTGCCGCATTAAAGGAAACAAAGATTTACGCTCTCTAACGGGTTTTCTCTCTCCATAAGATCTAGCTATCAGCTCATCAAGTAACCATTGTGGAAGGTACACATTATTATTGTTCTCATTATGGGGCAAAATTTTAGAATTTGCTCTACCTGTACCGACTTGTTTCCCAATGTCATACACTCCTTGCTTGAGATTGTCTTCAATTAAATTTCCATAATCTTTATACTCGTCATAAGACTCCTCATTGTTTTGTGATAGTAACTGCTTGATGTGTCTTGCCACAGCATCACCATTTTCAACTCGTGTTAAATCGAAAACTACGGCTTTTACGTTGTCTTTATTACCAACACTGCTTCTGCTGTTGAGAAGATTGTCTAAATCTACATTTTCGAGCAACTTTGCACCTCTGAATTGGTTTGTACGTGGCTGTTTTGGTAAATTCATTTTTTTCAGTAAATGCTCAACATCCGAAAGCCCGAGGACAACAGCATCTAATTCATCGTTAAGTTTGAGTTTCTGAGCTAAAAGCTTTGAGTTGTATTTTATATCGACATCTTCATTTCTAGTTCTTGCACAATTCTTCCCTCGGCAACGCAAACGATTGTTGTTGTCATTGTAGACAGCTTTGTTAGTTCGTGCACAATTCTTCCCTTTACAACGAAGATTATCTCTGCCACTGTAGCTATCAACGACAGAGACATGGTCCACCTGGTCATGATATTGAGGTTTAATTCCAAAAATATTCTCAATCAATTTCATTACTTCATCTTTTGGCTGAACCAGCACTGGTTTAACTTGATCCGAGACTTCTTGTTTATCAATTTCTCCAAGGTATAACTTGCTCCTTAAGTTATCACCACTAGCTGTACCATAAACGTAGTCGTCTCTATTGTTTCTGTCGTCAGTGACTTTTTTCTGTAAATCGCCAAGAAAAGCTACAACCTCATCGACATTATCGGTTTCATCGTTAGGCTTTAACAATTTAATCTTATTATTACGGTTCAGTGATAGTAAATCTTCAAGTGAATTTTGCCCATTATCATGTCCTGGTTTATCATCGTTCTTTTCTAATAATTGTTTGATTATCTGTACGCTGTTCATGCGAGGCTGATTTTCGTTTACATTTTCGCGTGATTCGTAATATTGTGGAGAGTTAGCTTTGTCATTATGGTGATATAATGGACGTGTTTTGTCATCGAAACGTGATGAACCAGCTCTGTTTTCATGATAGGTGTTACGTTGGTCTCCTCGTTGGTTTGAAGCTACTTCATATGTATCTTGGTTAGCCAGTGATTGCAATAACTTTTGAAGATCATATTCGTTTCTCACGTAAGCGAAATGAGGATTTTCTGTGTCATCCCTTGCCGGTTTCCCAGTGGTAATAGTTATAATTCCAATTATAATAAAGTATGAGATCTTGACCACCATTTTTTAGATTTTGTTTCGTAGCATGCTAGGTTTCCTAGTGACTAATAATTATAAAAACTTTATGGTTGGTTTGGTTAATATTTTTGATTGAGAAAATAGTTAAAAGTAACGGTATTGATATCTAATCGAGCGTGAGATTGAAAAACTATGATTAGCTACATCACAGTGATGTGTGCAATGAGTTGCACGCGATTAATTACTTCTGTGTGAGGATTATTAGTGCAGACTTGCGTAACACTGACATATGACATGATATTGTATGAAGCACTAACACTTCCCGGGCGACTTCGTCTGCGTGGATTTCGTACTTTCGTACCCCGTTATACTGTTTGACCACCGCAAAAAGATGACGGCGTCGAAATAGCGACAGTACATTTACTATGGCCGAATAATCTCGTTTCTCGTTGACGTCTCGTTCTCGGTGCGGTGGACAAACAGTCTTAAGCTTAGAGTAAAACACCCCCGTTACACGTTTTTCTTTATTTTCGGTCTTAAGTAAATATAAATACTGAGTTTCGAGTTAATCGGATCGGGCGTTAAAATTCTTCCATACAAACTTGGTCACCCCCAATATCCCTTTTATTGGGTAGTCTAGTAAAACTCAAAATGACAAACTTGATAATTTACTTAGATAAGTATTCGTCTCAAGTTTCAAGATTTTTCATACCAACAAAATCCCCCCCATTTTCACCCCATTAGGTCGTATTTCCAAAAATCCTTCCTTAGTGGATCCAACATAAAAGGCATCAACTGCCCTAATTTAAAATTTGTAACCCCAGCGGTTTAGTCCCCCATGAATCATTCAGTCAGTCAGCCAGGACAAGTAATTAATTACCTATGTAAAATATAGATAGATGAACCACTTATGTAGACTCAAAAGCTCCCTCACTCTCTCTTACACACACACACCCTCACACACACACACCCCCACACACACACACACTCCAACACGCACGCACACACACACTCGTAGAAAAGTGATTGTATTTTTATTTTTAGTTTTTCCTCTCTGTTTCTTTATATAATATACCTGTTTGTGCTCGTACGGTTATAATGTAAGGGAAGAACGGAGCCTTCAACTACAGGCATTTTTATGCCTAAATGGAGGCTCCTCGATATGCAGTGTGTGCCAAATGAGATATATGAATAAATTTATTTTAATTTTATTTTTCGAATGACTTACGAACGGTCGGTTACGGTCGTGTTTTTTCTTATATTCCATTGTTTTTAAGTAAAGAAGGCACCCTAATTACGTTCCTAACACACTTTCAATTTCTACATTTAGGTACATCTGTAATTTATTTGATAGATATAGGGTTGATGAGGAAGTGGTTATGAGGAAGAGGATGCGGATGAGGAAGATATAACCTGTGATTTCGAATTGAAATTTTAAATAAAACTAAGGTTGCGAATGGGCCCTTTATAATTTTGAAAAAAAGAAAAACAATTTAATAGTCAAAATTCACAATAGGGAGGTAATTATGTATTTAATGAAAATTAACTCTGAAGCTGTCTCTCCAGATAAGCGGTTTCGTAATTCGTCGTAAACTAATCCAGCACCACTGAAAAGGCGCTCATTAGGGACGCTTGATGGAGGGGCTGAAAGATACTGGACCACAGCTCCGAAAAGTTCACAGTGCAATACTTCCTCATAAATTCCTCAAAATGAATGAGGAAGAGGAATATTTTGTGTCCGATTTTGGGATGTGGAAGAGAATGAGAAATCGCTAAAACATGAGGAACTTCCACATTATGAGTATGAGGAAGAGGAATCCTCATCCACCCTAGTAAGATATAACAGAGAGTATTCTTTATTATTTAATATATCTATCTTCAATCACAAACCAAAGAAGGATTTTGAAGGAAATTCCTAATCCATTGCTTCATATGTTTGAAAAATTCGTTTGCTCGACAACGTAAATAACGCAATGAATCTTGTTGAATGTCAAAACTGCATTGCCATTGTAAGTGTGTTACGCCCCGCTATTCTCTCTCCCTGTTTCGTTTGAACTTGTGATGGGTTTTGATTTTTGGGTTCTGACTATTTGATCTCCATGACCACAAAATTTAATACTTCAGAGACCTTTTATTAAATTATAAACATTTGTGCTCATGTGTCTTCCAATCAAGTAAGTTTTTGAGGTTAGTTTTTGAGGTCGATGATGAAATGATGAAATTAAACTGTTTATTTCACTATTATACGTCATTCTTACTTCTTCATCATTCCACAAGTATTTTTAATTGTTATATTTTGTATTTATTTTGTTTTTTTTTTTAATGTTAATTGTGTTAGTTTACTATGCTCTTTTTTACAGTTTGTATTTCCTGTGCGTGTCCCAAATAAAATATTTTTCTTTCTTTCTTTAATTTTTTTGTTCAATGTTTTTAAAACATGATGGCGCCACCTACCTTTCCTAGCTGACTGATCCCTGAGAAGAAATGCTGTAACAAAATCAAAGGACATGGTCTGTTTTGAAGTCCACAAGGCATTGTATTGAGTTGTCATAGTTTAGTAGGCTGGATGATTTAATAAGGCCTAAAATAACCTTGGATCCTGAATCGATGTCACTAACTGTGAGAAGACATGTGGTACAGAAACGTGGACACTGAAAGTCGGGCTGGGGCCGTATTATGAACTATTAACGCCATCATGATTCCGTTGCGTTGAGTTTTCTGCCGCAGGAGCTTCAAAAATTCGTATATTTTTTTGTCAACTGTATTTTTAAGATTTTTTTATGACATGATCGTCTTGAATGTTACATTCATGTTACAAAAAGAAAACTTAATTTATGAAGCTCCACCGGCAGCAAACTCTAAATAATTACAAAAATAAAAATAACATGAAACTACAAAAAATCGCGGAAAGTACATGGGATATTTTCGAATACCCCTGGGTATGACGAATTCCGAATTTATATAATAGGTCATGTATAGCTCCGTCTTTCTCTAGCACTGGAAAAATGATGGCGTTAATTGTTCACAATACGGCCCCTGGTCCACAAATTCAAGGTCACTCAGAGTGCTATGGAGTGGAAAAGAACCGGATTTACCGACCTAGCTTGCACAGCAATCTAAAGTTGCAGTGGGCTGGCCATGTTTGTCGAAGGACCGATGGCTGGTGGAGCAGTCGAATCCTGGAGTGGAGACCGCATATCGGCAAGTGTAGTGTACCGGGGGACGCCCGACGACCTTTTAAAAAGGGGGCTGGGAAAGACTGCTGGTGTTGTGGCGCAGCCTGGGAGACCCCTATGTCCAGAAGTGGACTACGATAGACTATTTAAAAAGGCCTAAAACAACCCTGCATAAGGTAACCCAGAATTGCTGTCACTAATTTAACTCACAGACCAGAGTTAGAATTTTTTTTATTTTTTTTTTATGGGAAATCATCAAATAACTTCTCCCGCTCTGGGCGGAGCGGTAGGGCGTGTCAGACTTCTACTGACTAAAACCCACCCGTGTTCCTTCAGTTGCCTGTGCCAGGGTCACGGTAACTCTTTCGAACAACCAGCAACCCTGGCGGGGCTTCATACTTACATACGAATGTGATCCCTATTCTATATGCGAATAATGTTCATCTTCTAGGTATACCTAAATATCTTTTATAAATAAAATTAAAGTCACTTTATGTGTCTAAGGTATTAATATATAGGTGTTTTGTAAAGTTGTAAACACACCGTACGAAACAGGGCGGTTCACTAGTATTCGTTTAGACGAATGTTAGTACGCGTATCATGCGAATATGAACATTAATTTTATTTATCCGAATATTTCGTAAGAGCACGCGTTTCAGTGACAAAAATCTATTTTTCTTCTTTTCTATTTACCTACATAATATCTGTGTGTCTCTGGATAAAGTGCACAGAGGAAAATGGGTGAAACTAGACCATTATTCATTGACAAAAAATTGGAAAAAAATCTTAAAAGACAAACCGTAATATAATTATTATCAATTTCTTTTCAAAATTTCTTCAAAGATACGTGTTTTTTTACTTGATGCCTATTTATAAAGGTTTTTTTTTTATTTGCCATGCAACATCAATTATTGTTTTTATTTTAACGAAATTCATTCAATTAATAAAAAGTTATTATGTTTTAAATACAGGGGTCTTTAATAGGCAATAAAAAGCAAAAAAAAAAAACAGTAATAATTACTAAGAATTTTTTTTTTCAAGTTTTTTGTCGATATACCTAATGGTCTAGTTTCACCCATTTTCCTCTGTGCACTTTATCCAGGGACACACTGTATAATATGTAAAGGCAAATACCGGTCTGTGAATCTAGCCCTAAGACTAGTAGATAAGGACTTTGCCGCGAGATTAATTAGGATAACTCTGGTACAAGTAAAGACTAAATTGACAATTGAGCAAATGTCAAACTGGCTTATGATTAAGGTCATTTTATTTTCACGTGACAATTTAGTTTCATAGATTAAAAAACAGACCATAGGTTAAAAAAATACAAATTGCATTCAATTGTTTTCGCATAGATAGCACGGTTCACGACTCGATCGCCTGATGCACGCGTTTATGCACTACATGCGTTTATGCTATACACAATGATTTGGGGACTACGGTACTTTCGTACCGTAGTCCCCAAATCGTTGTGTGACGGAAAGCATTGTGTAATGAATTCCACGATACTCTGATGCCGAATTGCCCCTAGTACTAGAGGGATTTGTTAACACCACAAACTGCTAGTGTACGTACCATTTCTAATCTGTGTACTGGGCGTTAGTGTATGAGAAGGACATGGTTACACGATACTTTTTACATACGATAGTACACGATCAACCAAAACACAATTGTAGGCCCACGGCGGCCGCGTGCTCGCGGGGAGCGTGACACGTCAACAAGTGCGCGTTAATCTGTAGCATCCGTGCGACTAAATGGGTGGTTTTAACCCCGCCCCGCTGTGCGCCCGTGCCTACGTAAGTACCTGTGGTGTGCGCGTGATTGACGCCAGGTAGGTACTTAGTGTCGCTCGTTGTCTAACTTGTAATATGTGAGCACCATGTATCTATCACATATCTAATTAATTTATCTGTCATTGCTTCATTTTTAATTCTTTTTACCTATTGTGGTATAGTAATTTACTACGTGCACAGTCTTCTCATATAATTATATAATTAACTAGCTGACCCGGCGAATTTCGTATCGCCTTAGCAGCGCCACCTACTGGGTCCAATTGTGTTTTTAAAACCATCCAGGAACCCACTGAAATATACACACAAAATTTCATCCAAATCGGTCCTGCTATTTAGGAGACAAACACACGTACCGAAGAATTATACAGTATGTTAGGTTAAACGCGGGACATATTGAGGGAAGGTATTCAGTATTCAATTCTCATCCCAAATATGTAAAAAACCTATAACCTTAATTTGTGAAATTATCGTCCAATAAAATACATTATTCATGAACACTGAGCGTGCAGGAATTGAACTTGTAAACAGTAAAGTAGTCACGCGGCAAGACACGTGCCAATCTTGGCAAAAAGTAAGCCAGCCCCTTTCTTTAGTTTTTTTGTCTCCGATGCACCAACAGGACACACTCCTGCACTGACCGCAGTCTATGCGAGTGCGCCGCTATCTCCGCATGTCTAATTGAACTTCCGCGTATCGCTTATACAACCCCGCTTGTGTTGTTGAAGAAACAAAAATGACGTCTACTCAATATTCCAATGAAGAATATTGGTTCGTGCCTACGCGTTATCTAATGATAGTGTGCGAGGAGCCATTAATTTGTCAAGAACTCGGGGTCAACGACCACGAACCACGTGCAAATTGCCGCTGCTTTTTGTCTAATTTATACAAAAATATTTTATTTATGAAGCCACATTTACACGAATGGGGATATTTAATGACCATAATGAAGATTGGTGGAGTAATGAAAATCTCTAGTTCTGCGATCGCTAGCGCAAGGATGCATAGACGTTGCGAGACTTTTTGCGAAATTTATGGTATGCCTCTGTCTGTTATTTATCAGTATTTTTTTTTTAGTTCATATTTTTATTAGTATTATGTAAGCATGAACTATTGTGGGTTTGAATACCTCCCACGTTTAAAGTAACATACTGTATATAAGGATGTATACAAAATATTGTTAAACTTTGTAAAAGAGTAACGGTGGAGTTTCTTGCCCATTCTTCTTCATACGACTACCTTTTAGAAGGGGCAACTAGAATCAATTCAATTTTTTTTAATTTTGACGATAAAAAAAGTGGCTTGTGTGCCTGTTTGAAATAAATAATTTGACTTTTCTTTGACTTTGAGTCAGGCATAAATCGTTTAGGTTGTAAAACTGATTGTTATCGATTTCCGTTAAAAAAATTAAAACCAATCAATAATTTATTTATTTCTCAATACATGGTATACATGAAGTTCTAAATATTAATAAATAGTTTCAGATATACTACCGTTCCCGGTGTATAAATATTAAAATTAAGTACAATAATTAATTATCCCCATTATTATAATTATTATAAGTTAGCTTAAAATGAAAATATGCATAAGTAATTTTTATACAATGTCAAGTTTTATAAGTAATTTATTTTATATTATTACTATGAATGAAATATCAAAATTTAATAATTATATACTGCCCTGATAAGCCGAAAAGCGCTAACTCAATCAGAGTAAGTTTTGAGAAAAACGACTTTTTGTGAATGGATTTTTCCCACCTTCAAACGGGGGTTAAAACTAATATTTTTAAAACTGTTAAAACTTATATAAACGTATTTTTGACCCTAGATATAACTGACATACCTAAGTTATCCATAAATGGCACCATTATACCTATTTTGTGAGATACTGCTATTTTGATTAAAAATAAAGGCTTCAAAAATTGAGATAGTGCTTTTAGTCTTATTCTGCTCATAGAAAGTTCCATACAAAATGATGTTTTTTTCATTTTTGATGAAAATACCGAATAAATTTGTAATAAAACTTCATTTAATATTTTTTTAACAACTTCATTAAATGTAGCAGCAAATTACAAATAAAAGTTAAAGCAACTTATTTGCTTTCTATGAAATAAAATTAATCAAAAGTTGGTAGTCCCCGCCAAAAAGACATTCTATTAGCAGGTATTAAACTGGAAAGAGATTTTAAAATATTGTTTTTTTTTTGTTTGAGATATTCCTGCTGGTACTGTTTTTTTAGTTGGGGATGGAAGTTTGTCTAATTTTAAGAACTTTGTACCTACAATGCTAGCCGTAATGGGTTCATTATCGAAACCAGTTCTGTACCTAATGTCAAAACTGCCACTGTTAACTTCCACTTCAACAATGTCACTAATGTAAGGTCGTGGTGACAACCGGGAAAGTTTGTATTGGGTCGTATAGTCTTGCCACTCATAAAAATCATCTATTGTAATTTTTTTGATATTTACATTTTTTCCAGCACTGTTTACAGCTTCGCAAAAGTCATCAAAGTCATATATTTTATTTTTCATTCGCTTCATCGCCAATTCTACTCTATGGTGAAAAGAGTCTGCAGACATAAATGTGTGTCCGGCTTCTAAGTATTTAACAATAATCTTTTCTGCATTGATCTGATCCGAATTTATAACATAGATTAAAAACGAAAAAACGTCCAGTTTTTATTTTGAGCAGAACAATTATCCACCCAAAGTACAATATTTTTCATATCCCGATAGAACAAAAAAAAAAACTGATAATACGCACTTATGATCTCATCTTTAGATCGTCCAGACAATGCTTCATGCCAAAGTACAGGATAGATACTGGATTCTTTTGAACCTTTCTTAGCTCCAATAGGCACGAAACTTTCATTATATACAACAATCCTGTGAGTGAAAACAGTCGACTTAAACATATCGATTCTCGGTAGCATTATGACTTTTTGTAAGTCTACGGAGTACAAAACAACCTACAAACGCAAACAAAACAAACTAAGAAATGATCGTTACTAATGTTTATCTTCATGTCACGACACGCTCTATTGTGAAATGTAAGTGAGTGTAATCCTTATTGCTAAAGATATTAAAGTCATTTTTAATTACCTATTATACTTAGGTATAGCCGTATCTCAAACCTTAGCGAACTAATAATACCCACATTTACTTAGCGTAAAAGCGCTAACTCCGGAACTTTTTCGAAACATGAACTTACCGCTTATTGGCTTAAAAATTTGCTTAGGTTTTTGATTAACATTTTTTAAGCGTTTCTAGCCTATGTCGGTATAAGGCTATTTGGCTTCATAAAAACGACATGCCGTCAAATCTCTTCGGAATTTAAGGAAAAATTGAGATATAAAAAAATTTCTAAGTGGTTTATTTTAATGTTTTAAATTAGATATCGCTATTTGGCTTATACCATTAGATGCGAAATTATTCTAGCTATTGAATGGTATAAAAAAAACTAAAAGGGCGTATCTCAGAGATAGCGCCTTTCGGCTTAGCAGGGCAGTATAGGTAATGTCAAATGCTTTAAAAAAAGAAACAAAAAATAAACAAAAGTCAATATACACACAAAGTAGGTATTAATAAAATGTAATGTCAAAATTCTGACCAACTACGACAATAACGCCAACTAAAACGCATATAAACTCTTGTTTCCATTTTAGCTGGCGTTTTTGTAATAGTTGGGCTTATTACCTAAGTTATTAACTTTCTTTTTTATTTGATTTATTTTGGCAATCGATATGATTGCAATAAAAAACAGAGACTCTTACTTTTTTATGTAACATCTAAGCTATGCATCTATTTCTATTCCTATTGCATATTTTAATGCTGTCTAGATTGTCTGTGCCGTCTCTATTTTCTCTATGGTATAGCCGCATTAGCGACGTAGATCTTTAATATCTTCTTCGGACGTCGGCATCATTCTCATCATCTTCACTTTCGCCACATCTATCGCCTGTACATCCTAGGTATTCTCTTTTTACTTCTGTGTTATATATATCTTCGTCACTTCCCTTCCTGTTACTTCTACCTCCACACATGTCTCCCACACCATCTAAGAAATCTTTGTGTTTACTATTCCTTGCCAGCAGTTTCTCGAGATCATTCAGTAATTTAGCAGTTTCAACAGTGAAGTGTTCTTTGTTATTACCAGCTCTGTAATAACGCTTTTTTTTCTTTTTCTTTAAATTATTAGAACCACATCCTTCACTTTTCTTCTTCACCTCTGGCTTGCATTTACTTTTACTACATTTAAACTCTTTGCGTTCTTTTCTACAAATTCTAAGACTATTCATTCGTGGTATTTGAACTTTATCATGAATTGGTGCTTCTTTAAATTTATTCATGGCAACGAAACGATTAACATCTTCTATACTATTCATATTGGTTGCCTTATCAATCTGCTCATAATGTGGGTCGCCAGGTCCAATGTAATGGAAGTGCGGATGGGATTCTTTGTATTTATTCAGCAAACTCCCGGTTCCCTTAATATGAACGAAGTTTAGACCATGTTTTGCTTTTAGGCTTGACAGTTTTTGTAGCAAGCCCTCAGATTTTTCGTTATAGAAATTATTATTTCCATTTGCTTGTATTATTATTCCAAATAGAAGGAAACACGAGAGTGTAGAAACCATATCTAAATTTCTGCCTGGTAGATCTGCTTGCTTTATCTTACAGAAAATGTATAATCACATTGAATGGGTTGTAACTTTATTATTGAGAAATATAATTGATTGCGCACATATTTAAATGTTTTTGACGATTACAAAATTGAAAATTCAAATAAGTTAAAGCTACAATGTTACGTGCGTAAGACGAACAAGCGTTGTTAGGGTTCCGTACCTCAAAAGCAAAACTGTTTTACAAAAAAAAAAACGATTTCCAAAAAAAAACACTACAAAGTGAAAAATAACTTTAATTTCAGAAGTCCGTGTCTTTGGATCTGTATTTTAGTTTTTGGCCACAAACTTCTGAAATTAAAGTTATTTTTCACTTTGTAGTGTTTTTTTGGAAGTCAGTGTTTTTTTTTGTTGCTCGTCACCTTTTACAAAATATTGCTTTTTCCGATGTAGGGACGTTAATTGTTGAAGAGTTCTCTTAGTAAGAACCAGGAGAACTGGAGCTGATGGTAAGGTCACCAGTAGCTCCACTTCACTATATGCATTGTGACGAGCATAAATTGCTTATATTATAGTAGTTAATCTTATTATTGAGTAGTTCCGATGGCCACCTGTGGTGTTCATCATCAGTTCCACTTTACCAAATGGTGCTTCCAAAGAGTAAATTCACGAGTTACTATAAAAAATATCCAAATTGCTATATGTGTGCGTAGAAAACTTGAGGGTTTCCCTCGATTTCCATGGGATCCCCTCATCAGATTCTGACTTGGTGATAATGGGACCATCTCGAGAACATACCCTTTCAAACAAAAAAAAAAAAAAGAATTTTCGAAGTCGGTCCACAATTGGCGGAGAATTTTTTGAAATTCGGTTAAAAAACGGAACCCTTATAGGATCACTTGTGTGTCTGTCTGTCTGTCCGTCTGTCACAGACAATTTGCTCCGAATGTAATGGACTGATTAAGTTGAAATTTGGTACACGTATGAATTTCTGTGACCCAAACACGGACGTGTAACGTAAATAAATTAATTTTGAATATGGGGATCAATTTTGGGGCAAATAAGAAAATTTAAAAAAAAAGTTTTACTAACTGTACCGTGTGACATATCAAATGAAAGGGCTTACTGTGAGGATCTTAAATATATATTTTTTATAATTTAAAAATAAATTGTTTTAAAGTTATTTAAGAAAATAGACCTTATCTCCGAAACTGCCGAGCATAAATTTTGAAAAAAATACAGAAAATAATAATAATAATAATAATAACCTGGGACATTTTATACACGGTCATCTGATCCCAAACTAAGCAGAGCTTGTACTATGGAAACCAGATAACTGATATACCACATACACTACTTTTTTTTGTAAAAACATACTTATATAGATAATTACACCCAGACTCAGGACAAACAGACATGTTCATGCACACAAATGTTTGTCCTGGGTGGGAATCGAACCCACGACCTGCGGCATGATAGGCGGCATCTTAACCAACCACGCCAGCTGGCCTGTCAAAATAGTTAAATACCTATAGATTACAGGAAAACTTATAAGAAATCTTAAAATAACATGGTAAATCTCTCAATATTGTGCGTACAAACTTACATTTGCAGTTGGAATGTATGTTAGAACATGTTTTTCAACTACAATGTTAAGTTTGTTCTTGGGATGAATTCATCCCAACTACGGAACCCTTCATCGTGCGTGGTCCGACTCGCACTGGGCTGGTTTTTTCATCAGCCGTCACTGCAAAGATGGAAGTAAAAGTGTATGAAATGTAGTTGTTGCCGTCGTCAGCAAGTGAAAAACATCAACTTTGGATCTATCTTTGACGTGCGAGTGAGTCCGGCCGGTCCGACCATAGAAAACACTCATTGCCTTCTTTTCAAAGTACGAAACTCACGGTGTGTGTCTCACTCACACTGAGCCGGTTTTTTATTACTTTGATCTTGTTTGACTAGTGCGATGGTCGATGCTTGAATAGGCAGTGACAGGTAATTTACCAGTTTCGAAAATTACTCAAATTAAAAGACATTGGAATTTAAAATAAACAAAAAAAGAATTTTCCAAATCGGTCCAGCCGTCTTCGAGTAATCGGGGAACATACATAAAACAAAAAAAAAAAAAAAAGAATCCGACGAACTGAGAACCTCCTCATTTTTTTTGAAGTCGTTTAAAAACTAACTTAATGATATTTTGAAACTTTTATTGCACAATAGTATTTATTCTGTTACAATGGGAGCTATTCTTAAGTACATAATCGTTTGAAAGTATTCGATATTTCTAGAACGATTCGTCTATAATTCCAAGTTCATGTACGTCTAACTTTTCAGCAGAATTTATAGGTTTATCTGTCTGGCTGAGGGTGGTTTCAACCCAACAATACCATGAACTACTCGAATTAGTCCATTTTTTAGATTAGTCAGTAATGATTTAACTTTTTGCATGACATTTTTTTTGGCTGACCCTTCAAATAAAGAATAATCATTTCCTCTTAAATTAGCGTAATTTGATAAAAGGTTATCCACAACCGCTTCCGCTTCGTTGTCATCTTGATATTCCCAGTTTCGGTCTTGATTTTCATAATCAATTCTACTTCTACCGCATCTATTTCCAATACAGCGTAAATTGTCTCTCTCATCATCATTAGCATCTCTATTTCTGACACATCTGTAGCCAACGCATCGCAAATTATCTCCACTGTCCCTGTCATCATTTATGTCTTCGCTGTTATCATCTCTGTCTCTACTGCATCTGTCTCCTATACAGCGAAAGATATCTAGGTTGTCATCATCATCATCATCATCTCTGTTTATACTACATAGGTCTCCAACACAACGCAAGGAATCTATACCATCTCTGTTAATGCCGCATCGGTCTCCAACACAACGGAAATAATCTATAATATCTGTGTCATCATCATCATTATCATCATCTCTGTTAAAGGTACATCTGTCTCCAACACAACGCAATATATATAAACCTTCTCTGTTATCATCATCATCATTATCATCATCATCATCATCTCTGTTAATACCGCATCCGTCTCCAGAACAACGCAAAATATTTAAAATATCTCTGTTATCACTAACTCTATCGTTTCCGTCATCCCCGTCATTGTCATCTCTGTCATTTGCACTTATACTGCATCTGTTACCATGGCATTGCAGATTATTTCTATCACTCCTGTCGTTATCTATGGCTATGCTGCATCTTTTGCCATTGCAGCGCTGATATCTGTCATTGTTGTTGATAATGTTTTGATTGTCATCTCTGTTGTAATTTTCACCTCTGTCGCTGTTACCACCTTCATCTTTGCTTTGACCACATCTGTTACCATAGCAATGCAGTTCGAAATGGTTACCTCCGTTTAGTTTTAAAGTGTTATCAAGATCATTAAGGAATGTTAGAACGTCATCAGAGTTTTCATTTGTTTCTCCATTATTATCTTCCTCTACAGTTCTAAGGGCTCTGGGCTTTTTTCTATGGAATAAATTTAAATTTTGTGAGCTTGTCCAACTTGGTACACTATTGTAGTTTAAGTTTCTCCCGCTTGCACCTTGGTACGACTCTGCATTACGGTACTTGTCATTGTAATCGCGAGAATTTGGTTTTACACCATTATAAGTTAGTTGAGTTACATCCTCATGATGAGTCTCCGGGCGATCTTCGTGGTGATTTAACGTTACATCGTAATTACCTTGTTTTACAAGCTCCCCCAAAAACGTTTTGAGGTCATATTGCGGTTCACCATGAAGATAATCTTGTCTGTAAGCAGGGTTCCCCTTTGTTAAGATTATTATTCCGAAAATAACAAAATATGTGATCTTGGATACCATTTTTTAAAGGCTTGGTACCATACTGTTATCTACTCAAAATAATAATGTCAGTAGCTTCATTGTATCATTTGGTTATAGGGCAGAATAATTGAATGTGAAATTAGTTAGAAGATGGAAATATACAGTATATAAATAAGCGTGAGATTGGAAATTAAAAAATCATGTCGGGTGCGTGCCATGTCATCTCATATATTTATCTGCAAGCAACATTGTGGGCGACATGTCCGCATTGAATTGGCGACGGGCGGATGGACAAAAACGTGATCCAAGGGTTCCCTTTTTGTATTCGAGGTACGGAACCCTAAAGATATGAGATCTCAGGCGCCATTGCTTATGATCTACTTGATACCATGCTGTTTTCGACTCATATCCGTGCGATGATAGTATCTTTTTGAAACCTTTTGGTAATAAGGAAGATAAATATTAGTCGAATGACCACTGTTACGTAGGATGTGCGTGGAGAAGTTTGCCACGTTAGCTGCGCGAGCGCGGTTCAGCCAGCCAGCGCAGCGTGGCCGTGGCTCGCAGAGGACAATTCCGCATATATATATTTTCATACAAAGCGAAGCTTAGCACACAACCATGCGTATCTTAGCCGTGTGCTGCTGTGGAGCGACACCTTAATTGATTGGAAAACTAGTTATAAAGATGAAACTATCGACATGTAATCCAGCGTGAGATTAGTTTAAAGATTGGTTTAAGACATGACATGTTATGTCAGTGCGAGGCGTCTGTGATGAGTTTGGCAGAGTTGATTAGTTGTAGGTAAAGAATCCCTGATTAGAATCCTCTCATTTCATGTTTTATGTACTTTATGTCGTTTTAGAGGCCGCGCCAACTGTGCGCCTTGTCGCTGCGTCTAGACGCAGAGCTGTCATCTGCGTCTACTCGCTGCGACATGCAGCGAGAGCTTGCGACCCCCCTAGCCTGTTGTTGCGAGTCCACAACTCGACGCCAAGTGTGAGGAGCTTTGAACAAAAAGTTAAATTGTAAATTTAAAAACCCCGGCACAAACAAAAACATTTAAAAAGTTAAAAAAAATATATGTATTGGCACTTTAAGTTTAATAGTAGGTAATATTCTGATCCAAGTGCTGCGATATCGCGTCGGGGACAGCTAACGAAAACGCTAAAGAGGACAAATCTGTGAAACATGTATTAGACATAGTTACACCTACTGGATGGTGTACACTACTCTATATAAAAATGTACTCTGTGGTGTACACCTTTGTATAGCTGTTCACAACCACTCGACAGGCTTCCGAATCGAAAATGACATATTTTCGGTTACAATAGTGAACTGCCAATAGCTGTCGAAAAAATTACTATTTTACAAAAAAATAAAAATAATAATAATGTCCGGCCACTGAATTTTATATCATTTTATTTAGTTGCAACTAAACGAAAAAACATATGTGTTCTTTTTTTCTCACGTCAAAAACCAAAGTTATCATCACATTTTATTTCAAAACTACGCACAGTTTGATTTATAATTAATTAGATATAAAGTTTTAATGCAGTGTAGTGTTCAGTTTAAATATTCGTTTTCAAAATGTCAAAAAGATTGTGTAAAGTAAATTCTGACCGTTTTTGTTACGTTTGTGGTGAATTCATCAAATATCTAAGAAAGGACATTCCATAGCGGAATCACTCGAAGAAAATTACCGACAGTTAGTTAATAATTTATTACATAATTTTTAACGACTGGGTGTCAACATGTCTCTGAAAGTTCACTTCCTACACTCGCACCTAGGTTTCTTTCCTAAAAACCTTGGACACGTCAGTGACGAACATGGAGGGCGTTTTCACCAGGACCTTAAAATTGTTTGAGCAAGGATATTGGGACCAGGCCATGTTAGGTGACCATCGCTGGTCTATTATAAGAGACATAGATACAAATAAATACAAGAAAAAAGCTAAAACAATTAATTTTTGATTTTAAAAATATTTTTGTATTTTCATTTGTAATTTAAAAACAATAAATACTTTAGAAACGTGACGTGTTGGATTTTTTCAATACATATTTTTAAGCTCAGTGCGCCTTATTTGTTGAGAAAAAATACTTTTCATTTCAAGGACAACAACCGTGTAAACTATAGTGATTATCGTATTATTATATCTTCTGGGTAAGCTCACTCCATCGTCGACTTTGTCTCTGTCACCTCTGACCTAGACTAGAGTCAAGAGCAAACCCATCACAAATAAAAAAAAAAAAAATAGCGTCTATTTGGTTTAAACTGTCAAAATGTTCGGGTTTCAGACTCCTTCGATAACATTGATTAATTTCTTTCGATTCGCCACGGAAGCGTATCGAATATTTGCGAATAAATAAGCTGATCTGACGATATATTATTTTTCTGTCCCTTAAGGCGAAACCTCCAGGTACTCCGCGAAATCCAAATTTTCTTACTTTTTTTGCAATTTGCAGGTTAGTATCAGGTTGTATGTTGATAAGAATATAATTCGCGATCGTTACAAATCTGTATTTATAGAATTATAATCATTAAAGTCATCAATACAACTCTCGAAGTTCATATAACCCCAATGAATTAGTATTTCATGAAATCTTGATATTTAGGATTATGTTAACACAAGAAGTTGTACGTATTACTAATTCTAATGATGACACTATTTCATTGGAAACGATTTGATTGAAACGCCGACCTCATCTAGTTTAAAAAAAAAAACATGATTGACTTGTAAAAGTGTTTGTACAAACCTACTTACAGAAATAAAAATCATTTATCATTTATCATTTAAATGAAATTGTTACAGAATACACAATTTTTATTCATACACTATGATTTGAAAGCAATTTATATTAAATACAACTTTTTTGTCTTGGCTGGCATAAAGTGAAGTTAATTATTGCAACGGGGCCTTCAAATAGTCATTAACCTTCAGTACAATAGGCACAACGTTTTGCATAAGAATGTCATCTTCATGCTTGTGATCGCCATCAGGTGCATTTCTTCTGCTAGGTTTAGGGATATTCATTTTAAATAGCTTCAAATTTTCTTCAAATTCTAAGTCCAACATATCATCGCCTCCAGCTCGTCCGATCGTTGGAAGATTATCAGGATCATATGCGAAATCAACTTCTTCTCTCCGTGTCTGAAAGGCAGGAACAGGATGTTTCGTCTTGAGTGCATCTAAGAGTATGTCTGTGTCTTCACTCGGGAAGTTTCGCCTGTAGTCAGCATCGGATGCCACGCCCTCGTCATCGTCTGCTAGAGGATTAGTGTGGAACTTTTTGTTCTGTGCTCTCATCATTCCCGAAAGGTCGAACCTGTCGTTGTTATCCGTAAAACTTATGTCTGGTCTGACGGAATCCATTTGCGCTAGTACAGCGGGAGTGAGTAGGATGATGCCGAGAATTTTATGAAACTGGAAGTAAAAACATGTTTTACGTTGGTGTCATCTTGGTAACTGATTTCTTCAGGCAATCCAATGACCTGAAGGCCAAAAACTTTGACCTGCAACGTTTTTGGAGTTGGGTACAGGGCCCTAGCTACCGGTTTATCAACCGGTTGCTAGGGCCCTGTACCCAAAACCGCACCGGTAGGTTTACGTGAACAAAACAAAAAAATCTTACCATTTTGTTTATGTCAGTACCATAATTCATCCAATGTTTCCTCCACTAAAGACCTATAACTATATTAGCTTCAATTTTATGGTTTTGGTTTCAATTAATTTTGAGATAACTTTCAAAGCAGTTTATTATTTGCTGGTTTTTAGTTTTTCATGATATTTACTATATGAAATTGTAGCGGGAGTAGAGATCACAGTTGTTTTATTGCATTGACTAAAATAGGAAAAGGGGAGTCTAAGGGCCTTATCACACCTCAGCCGCGAAACCGCATGATGTTCCACTGATGTTCCGCTACTCGAGTAGCGCAACATCATGCGAGTCAGTTAACTGAACTACTGTGGTTTCGCAGCTATGGTTTTGCCGGCGGAGGTGTGCTAAGGCCCTAAATTTATATAATTTTCTACTTCATTAATATTTCATAAACTATATCGAAAGGAATAGAAACTATTCTAACATGAAATTGTAATGACAAAGTCAGCTCCTTCCGGAAAAGTTATTTTTAATTGAGATAAACAAAATGGTAAGTTATTATTTTTATTGTACATACTAGCTTTTGTCCGCGGCTCCACCCGCAAGGAGGTAGGAGATAAAAGTTTCTATGACTTAACTCAGGTCATGGTCTACCTGTGTGCCAAATATCCAAATCTGCTTAGCCGTTAAGGCATGAAAAAGTAACAGACAAACAGAGATACAGAGTTAGTTTCGGATTTGTGGCGGCATCTATAACGCCACATGCGAACTACGTATCAAAGACCTGACGTCACACAAATCCTGCATCGCGCGAGCAGAGTTTACCGCGTGACTGACTCCCTGGCATCAACCGTCGTGCACAACACCCGTCTGGTCGGAGGATCCTCCCATTTCTATGGAGGAAGAGTGAACTTTACACTCTGTTCCTCATACTTCTAGATATGTATTATATTAGTATGGATCACCTATACCTACACTTTATTGTACACTACTAATAGTTCATAAAAGTAACAGCTGTAAGAATGGAAATGGGCATTCAAATTATCAAATAAGGCGATCTCTTACAGATAGATTTTTTTTTTTTTATTTGTGATGGGTTTGCTCTTGACTCTAGTCTAGGTCAGAGGTGACAGAGAGAAAGTCGACGATGGAGTGAGCTTACCCAGAAGAAGCCTGTTCACTCTCACTTTGAAGAGATTAGGGTTGTATACGTTCGGAAACACAGACGCAGGTAGTGAGTTCCAGTCTTTTGCTGTGCGCATTATAAAAGACATTTGGAAGCGCTTAGTGCGAATTGGTGGAATAGTAACCAGGTAGGGATGGTAACTGGCAGTGCGTCTAGATGTCCGGTGGTAGAAAGGGCCGGTGGAATGAGGTCGTGGAGTTCTCGGGCACACTCTCCGAAGTACAATCTGTAGAAGACCGACAAGCAGGCAACCTTGCGGCGATGAGCCAAGCAATGAAGCTTGGCATCCACCAGTTTTACGTCGCCAATGAGCCTCTTATATATGTTTTATTTGCTTAGTGAATTGTTTTTTTTTTAGATTTTATGTGTTTTTTATTTCCCTTTTTTATTCTTACACACGGTGTCTACATCTCTTTTTATCCTCTGTCCTATCGCAGGTATGCTGGAAGAGATTTCTTACGAAATAAGCATCACCTTTGTACGTAATTTTCAGTTCCTTTATTCTTGTCTGTTCATTGTGTACATAAACAGTTAAATAAATAAAATAAGAAAATAAATACTTAGGTAAACTATGGATGATCCGAAATATAGAAAAAAAAAGATTGCGCAGGAAAGTTGCAAAGATCCCACCATTTAAGAGCGTTTGCGCACTGCATCCGGTTATTCCGATCAAAGAAATAACGGTCTGAAGTAGCCGTAGGTCGTTGATTTATTTATACACCAATATATAACATCGATGAGAAATTGACAAAGTAAGTTAATTTGTCTTTGTTAACTTTCTTCCAGATCCAGAGACTTCTCGGCCTCATCTTACTGACTCTCGCCGCACTAGCGCAAATAGGTGCCGTCAGGCCTGATATAAGTTATACGAGCAACAACGACAGGTTTGACTTGTCGGGAATGGTAGGCGCACAGAGCAAGATGTTCCGCAATACTCCTCTAGTAGACGATGACGAGGACGAGGGCGTGGCATCCGATGCTGACTACAGACGACAGCTGCACAACGAAAATACACAGATACTCTTAGATGCACTCAACAAGAAACATCTTGCTCATGCCTTTCTGACACGGAGAGATGACGATAAATTCGTGGATGACGATAAATTCGCAGAAGACGATCATATGAACAGTTTTGAAGGTGGAACCGTGTCGAACTTTGAGGACAATTTGAAACATTTTCAATTGCCTAATATAAAACGTCCTAGCAGAAGGAAACTGCATGATGATGAACTCGCTGAGCATGAAATCCTTCTGCAGAATGTTGTTCCTATTGTAATGAAAGTTGACGGCTATTTGAAGCTCCCGTTGCAATAATTAACTTTACGTTTTTCATCGTCATTAAAGTAATTTTGATTTCAAAAGGATTTCTTTATTGACCGAGCAAGCAAAGCGAGCGAAGCGGCTCTGCTTTATGTCTGGTAAAATTTGCTTTCGTGTATCAGTTTGTTCCTACTCCTCTACAGGTCGTATTTTACAACCGATCTGGACGAAATTTGGTGTACTACCAGGTTTTACGACTTTATAGATTTTGTTTGTCGTCGGGATTTTTGATTAGAGGGGTACTTCCTCCAAAAAGGGACAAAAAGGGGGCCACTGGATATCTTCTCCTTATCTCTCTTCTCCTAATGAGATCCGATTTCGATGGTTCTTTCATATTCTTGCAAAAAAGTTTGTGCTCGCGAGGTCTACTGTTCGCAGAACTGCTAGTCTAATTACTTATCTTTTATTTGCCAAGTTAGAACGACAGGTCAACAAATAATTTAATCCCTAATGGTAAACATTTTGCATAAGTATTTGAATAATAAAATTCGTATGTACGAACATACAGCGCTTAACGCTAACGCACCCCGCAAACGCGCGGTTGGCGGGAAAAAAAAATGCAAATGGCCGTGCTTCGTGACGTCACGTACGTAGGTGCCGGCTGGCGCGCGCGTGTGCCCGCTTGATGGCGTTTTAATTACACGACATTGGTGTTTTATTGGCGAGCTGTGCTGATTTCCATGCTGATCACAAAGAGAGCAAAATGTGCAAGTAAACTTATAGCGCTTGTAAGACACGTTCGCCTCATATCTTCACAAAGTTACTGTCTTTGTTGACAATTGAAGAGTCGCTTTCTTTCAAAGTGTAATTTTCTAGGTCTTGATAAAGCAAAGTCGAAATTCAATCAGCACGTGTTTGCTAGATTGAAGGAGAAATGGACAAGACCTGTCTTTGTAAAGAAATGAACCATCTGGTAGTTCCGAACCTTTTGACCCCATCAGTCATCCTTTTTTGCGAGCAATGTCCCCTGCCCTATCCGATAAGCCACTGCCAATTAAGTATGTATTCCTCGTATTCAAGCAGTCTATAAGTTGTCCATTGTCAGGGGAATAATGGGCCAGGGATCAAAGACAATTTACATTGCCTCTGTGTTGCACCACTGGCAAATGACAACAAACAATCAAAACAAAAAAGCTGGATTGCAGAGTCGAAAAATAACTACTTTTATAACAAATAAACAACAAGAACAAATTAAGCTGTGCGTCACATCTGTGCAAGAAGACAAAATGCCGTGACGTCGGACGAACCTATCGCCATCGGCGCTGACTTTTAGCAACTACCTCGAATGACGTAATAACGTCCCCCTGTATGACCTAATAACTCGGGTAAGTAAAATTTTCAATCGTAATACGTGTGATTCTAGCTGAACATAGGGTACTTATAATTAATAAAAAAATATATCTGTGTTGGAGTATTGTATACTCAATCAGGATAAATCATAATCTGCCTAGCCTTTTCCCAACTATGTGGACCCCCACTTAGTTGGGATAAGGCTTCAGTTGAATAAACAAATCGAACAAGTGCTTAAAGCAGTATTATCGATGTAAATTACAGACCAGAAAACTTCAATAAATATTTGATGGCGACACATAAAAAAGGTGGACACCATAGACAATTGTAAACAGTGTTTGTAGAGTTAATAGTTTATGAGCAGCGATGAGTGATTTCTATCAGCCAGGGACACGCCCCTTCTAGGTTTTCGTTTGACAAATGTAGTTAATTCTTTTTAAATTGCTGTTGAGGAAAGTGAAATATGAATCATCCAGATAAAATAGTGCCTACGAGTACCTATGTCAAAGATGTATATTTAAAAAAACTGACAGTTTTCTTTCAGACTATAGGTTAAGGCAGATTGGGGTGGTCTACGCCGCAAGCGCAACGCAACGCATTACAAAAATCCTCCATCACTTTCTATAAACCAATGCACATTACAGACGGCCTGCACCGGACTTCTTAGAGACAAAAATGACGCTCAGTTTTGAGGTTATCAAGAATAACAGCAACCAAACTTTACTAGAAAGAAACCGTTGCTTGAAATGAACAATGATACTTTGTTAGCGTTTAAATTCCCAGACATGGTAAACAAAAAACCAAAAACAGACTCTCATAAGACTATGTATGGAAAATAATATTATATCACCTAATTCTTGTTGCCATCTGTGCAAACAGCGGAGCATACAGCGTTGGCACGTGCGCCCCACCCGACGGCCATAGCGCAACTGATCAAATATAATTTGAAAGAACGTTCGACTTGCATGGAACAGGTGGACAGTCACTAAGCTGGTGTCTGTGGTCTATGTCTATTGTTATGCTGATAAGGTTAAGGCGAATATATTGTGGGTGTTGAGCAAGGTGTGATGACAAGAGTCGAAAATGTAGGTAGTTTTATTAAAGCACTCTGTGTATTTTCTTGGAAAAAACTTTTTAGCAAAAAATAAGACCGACTTCCAAAACAAAACACTACAAAGTGAAAAATAACTTTAATTTCGGTAGTCGGTGTCTTGGGTTTTGTATTTTCGGTTTTTGCCACCGACTTCCGAAATTTAAGTTATTTTTCACTTTGTAGTGTTTTGTTTTGGAAGTCGGTTTTATTTTTTGCTAAAAAGTTTTTATTTTTCACTTTTTAGTTGTAGAACCTACTACACACACACCCCACACTAATTCGAATACATAATTGAGCACAATAATTGTAGATATAGCCATGTAAATAACAGTGATAGGAAGTTATTAAAACACCATCACATCGTCCACATAAAATAAGTGGGAAAAATACGCATTATTGAAGCTAACTCAAAAACTCCCCAAGCAAAGTTAATAAAATTTATATGGGACCACCTCGGAAGTATACCCTATCAAACAAAAAAAAGAATTTTCTAAATCGGTCCATCCGTCTTATAGTAATCGCGTAACAAACATACAAAAAAAAAAAAACATACAGACGAATTGAGAACCTCCTCCTTTTGGAAGTCGGTTAAAAAAAAGAATTGCTTTGAATGCATCCATGCTCTATGCCGTATGAACTGGTAAAATAATGACCGTGACCTGCAGAAAGAAGTCATATCTATCTAGCCTTTTCCCAACGTTCTGTCTAGGTTGAACTACGCTGACACGGTTTACGGCCCGCGCCTATTAGCTCGCACAGACCGACTCATCCAAAGGGTACAAAACGCTTGTGCTCGGTTTTTTTTTCAATATTCCTCGCAGAAGCCATGTCGGCCACCTTTTCTGAACGGGCACTTTACTCTGAAAATGAATTCCAGACGCAAACTGCACTTGGCTTGCTTCTGTTCGGTGTTGTTAAATATTAGTTAACGGGACTACCTATACAAGAAGCTAAGCTGGGTTACGAGTAGACTGGAATGCGGGAGAAGGTAATGCTCGCAACAACTCTCGACTCGGTCTCAGGGTACAGCCGCTTTCCAGGGTTGCGGGTTGTTTGAAAGAGTTACCGTGGCCCTGGCACAGGCAGTTGAAGGAACACGGGTGGGTTTTAGTCAGTAGAAGTCTGACACGCCCTCCCGCTCCATCCAGAGCGGGAGAAGTTATTTGATGATTTCCCATCCACAAAAAAAGGGTACAGCCGCTTTTAGAGACAGCTTTGGTTATGCGGCTTCTAAAATATGGAATAACCTGCCGCCACCGATTAGAGTAATTAACACGATAGGCGCTTAAGGACGTCTCCATTATATAATTATTTTATTTACATGTCGAAGGTGTATTAATGCGTCTGTCTCATTTATTTATTTATTTATCTGTTTTTCTTTTGCTTTTTTAATTTTTTGTTAGTTGTGCAATTTAACTGGAAAACACACTACTTACACACTCGTTATTATTTTTATCTGACATCAACTTATTTTTATTTAAGTAGGTATGCATACACACGTTGCAGTATAAAGCTGGTTTACATCCGTCACCTCACACTTCAGGTCCAGTTGAAAACCAGCGTCAGGCACTAGTAGTCTGGCATTTTTGCTGAACTGGCCCTTTTTTGGCGCAGCCGTGAGGCACACATTCCTGCATCGCATTTTATATATTTTATTTGCTTTTTTTATCATGTTGCAATCTGCTGTGTATATTGTTTTTGTATGCCTTTTATTTTGTGCTAAATACATGTATTTTCTTTCTTTCTAACTGTGTTGGGGTCGGCTTCCATTCTAATTGCAACTGATTAAGTACCAGTAATTTACATGGAACGACTGCCTATCTGACCTCTACAACCCAGTTACTGAGGAATACGATATGCCTTGGTACAACTGTTTGTCAGACTTTCGGGCTTCTGACGACCCGTAACGACTGTCAAAGATCCACGAATGACAGCCGGGACCAACGGCTTAACGTGTTTTCCGAGGCACGGAGAGGTCTTGGTATGTAAAAATATTGCCATTCCACCAATTCGCACTAAGCGCTTCCAAACATCTTTCATAATGTGCACGGCAAAAGAGTGGAACTCACTACCTGCGTCTGTGTTCCCGAACGCATACAACCCGAATCTCTTCAAAGTTAGAGTGAACAGGCTTCTTCTGGGTAAGCTCACTCCATCGTCGACTTTGTCTCTGTCACCTCTGACCTAGACTAAAGTCAAGAGCAAACCCATCACAAAAACAAGCTCACCCATCCACTGACCAACCACGGCAAGCGTAGCTTAACCTGATCGATCGACCCATGCGGCTGTTACTACTTAGCCATAGTTACAAGCCCATCTGAAGGCCATTAAAATATATTATTTTCTTGAATGCACGAGGCATAAGCTTAAATGTCTTCCGCTACGGTAATGACCCACTTCTGGGCCAGTAGCTCCCCTATACTTGTCTATATCTCTATATCTGTTGCATTTTTAGGGTTCTGTACAGCAAAAGAAAAAAAAAACTGAACCCTTATAGGATCACTTTGTTGTCCGTCTGTCAAGACCCTCTTTCTCAGGACCGAGTGGAGATATCAAGTTGAAATTAATATCGAATACGTAGGTCTACGGTCCCTTGAAGCTCTAACAAAATCTTTAGTATCTGTAATCGTACACAACGAAATAAGGGCTTCACAATCAAAGTTCACGAACGTGGTGACATTAAAAACAAAAACTGTATGTGCCCTACCATTAATAAGGTCACACACACCAAATATTTAGGTGTCATAATTGACCAGAGATTATCCTGGTACCCTCACCTTGAGCAGGTCACTGATAGGGTTCGGAAACTAAGCTAGATTTTCAAAACATTGAGACATATTGCAAGTGCCATCTGTTTATCCGTGATCATGGCACTTGCAACAGTGCCGAAATATCGGAAACTCAAATCAATTAATATACATGGTAAATATTCCGTTTTAAGTTCTAATGATAATGTCAGTGACCATGTCGGTTTAAAAACTTATATGAGACATATTATTCCAAATAATGCTACCAATACCGGAGACCCATTTAGAAACCGCTTTGGTGCAGTCTGTCTTGGTGTACTGCATCCCTGTTTGGGGAGGTGCAGCTAAGTTCAAATTTATTGGGGTGGAACGAGTGCAACGAGCCCTAATAAAAATAATGTATTTTAAAAGGATTAGATATCCCACCGAGAGACTTTATCAGATAAGTGATTTGCTTTCGGTGAGAAGGTACGGTTTTGAAAAAGCATAAAGAGCTCCCTTTTGATACCACTATCCTATCGAAAAGAAGGAAAGATATTATAGCATCGATTCCACAAACAAAAATCAGGTTTTGTAGTAGGAAAACGGTCATCTCAACTTTACAATAAAATAAATAAAGAGATATATGTATACACCAGACAATATTATGAATGTAAAAACATATAACTAAATGGATAAAACCTCTCGATTATGAAGACACTGAAGCCCTCTTACAGCACACATCATAACTCACTTATTCACGCGTACACTTACTCACATGGACAACATGTACACGTACGCAAACATCCCACACACACACATACACCTCAAACACACATATCACGCATACCCAACTCGCATATATCATACAAACTAAACGCACACTCATTTTGATTAAGCTGATATAAATATTAGTCTTCTAATCCTCTTTTGTATTAATTTAATTTACATTACTTTCCCAAACTTATACGAGTATAATAGTAAACACTGGCATAATGTTTGTATGTGAAGTAAGTATTACCTACCTTACGTAAATCTAAGTTGCGGAAGAGCGGAGTGTCCTAACAACAGGCATTTAAAGGACACTTCTATCACTAGCTATGTAGTATAGACCTTGTTAAAGAAAATACAATATTTGTATTTGTAAGCTTCTAAGTCAACGCAATAAAAAAAATACGGCCATTTATGCGAAATATTTGGATACCTACTCGCAAATAAATCAAAACTTCTCGTTGCGACTTTCCAATTTATACAAGGCCAAAACGCAGCCTTATGAAACTGCTCGCGAACGTTGTAATGCTATTTTTTAATTTGTGATTACAATGTAATTGTCGATTTCATGAACTGGTTGTATTTCATGAAATAGACCATCGACCGCTGGTCACTTCATGATGTGGCCAAACATTAGTGACCGTATCGTAAAATAGATTATCCACCGGTAGAGGCGTTGATGTCACTTTGTTTTTGTTGTGCATCGATCCTAAAAATACTAAATAACCAAGTAACTACGACCGACATGGATGTAGCGCTCGCCGGCCGCTGCCGCGTCACCGCGCGCTTCGCTCGCTCGACTCGCGCGCGGTTGGTCACTGTTCTAACCTAACCTATTCACATTACATATATCACGATTTGGTAATTTCTATGATGATCATTTCATGAAGTGTTCGATCTGTTTTCATAAAATGGTGGTGTTTCATGATATGGTCAAACATCGACTGGCATATCACTGAACGTTGACGTTTAAAAAATATGGTCAATTTTAGCTGGCCAGTTCATGAAATCATCAATTCTAAGATCTGGCCACGTCATATACACAAATGCGCACTGCTCGTCGCGCTGCTGCAACGCGCATCCATTCCAAACTATACTACATCACTTACGCCTGAGAGTTTTGAAGGTATAGTTTACTAAAATATATATTTTTTTTCTCTTTATTTATGAGGGACTTGCAACCATTAACAGGTCATGTCAGCCCCATCATAACCTTAAGCAAGTTACTTACAAAATTTTCTTAAGACTATTAAATATAAATTTATAAATAAGCTTAGCTTTATTGCTTGCAGGGTAAGCCAGAATACATTGAAACGTACCTAAATCTAATGCATTTAATTTTAATCTTTTACATAAATTTTGCCTTTCAAAATTATTTCGAATACAATATATAAGAAGGTGTTGGACATCTTCTGGTTTATCACAAACAATACAGTTGGGTGAAAGCGATTTATTCATTAAAAAGGCATTTTTTTTTAACGGTAGGTACATGTCCCGATCGTAATCTAAAAGCCATTTTAAGTAATTGCCTACTAAAATATTAAAACTTTATATCATATTTTTATAAAAAAATAATAGTTAGTACTTAAAATATTAATTAGCGAGCATTATTAATGTTTTGCGAAATGTTAAATGAAAGGTCGTGTTTCCTTTTCTGTTTTTTTAGGGTTCCGTACCCAAATGGTGAAAAGGAACCCTTATGGTGCGACTCAGTCTGTCTGTCTGTCACAGCTGGATATCTCAAGAACTAATAATGCTATCAACTTGAATTTTGGGATAGTTTTAGATGACGTTTGCCCAAATATTTTGCAAATAAGAAATATATTTTTTTTGCAACGGGGACTGAACCCGTATATACGGAACCCTTCATTGTGCGTGGTTCGACATGCATTTGGCCGGTATTATCCTGAAGTAATCCAAGTCATTGCGTTAACGTTTCTCAGGCCTGCCTCGATGAGGACGCCGACGCGCCCGTGTTCAGGGTGCCTGAACTTCAGGCACCCACTGCGAGACGACCCTTACCCATCTGTCTCTGTAAAAATGTCACCGTGCATATGAATACTCAGGTGAAGTGAGCTTGAAGTGAGTGGTCATTCCACCTGATACTAGGGATTGACTCTATTGACCACTCAATTGGAGCTATTTTCACCTAAGTTTTCACGGTGAGACTTTGCTTTGCCGACTTATCGCCAACTTATCGATATTTTGGTTAGTAAACAAAGTTCAAAGTTACCTCTCAGCTCAGCTTATGTGATAACCTCGTAAAATGCGCCGATCGAACTTAAAGCATCGTAAACTTAGGTTTAGGCACATCCCAGCGGCAAGCTGTTAAATGCTATTTGCAAGCTATACGACACCTGCTCCGGAGCGATACAACAATCGCCTAAAAATTACTGCATGAAGCTTATTGATATAGCTTTTAGAGCTTTAGCATTTCGCAGCATGTAAATATAGATTTAGTTGCTTATATTTAAGGTAAGATGGATTTTTAGGGTTCCGTAGTCGACATGGAACCCATATAGTTTCGCCATGTCCGTCCGTCTTTCCCTCCGCGGCTTAGCTCAGACTTTTTGTACTAAAAAAACTTTTTAGCAAAAAATAAAACCGACTTCTAAAACAAAACGCTACAAAGTGAAAAATAACTTTAATTTCGGTAGTCGGTGTCTTTGGTTTTGTATTTTCGTTTTTTGCCACCGACTTCCGAAATTAAAGTTATTTTTCACTTTGTAGTGTTTTGTTTTGGAAGTCGGTTTTATTTTTTACTAAAAAGTTTTTATTTTTCTATTTTTAGTTGTGGAACCTACCCCACACAAATTCGAATACATAATTGACCACAATAATTATAGATATAGCCATGTAAATAACAGTGATAGGAAGTTATTAAAACACCATCACATCATCCACATAAAATAAGTGGGAAATATACGCATTATTGAAGCTAACTCAAAAACTCCCCAAGCAAAGTTAATAAAATTTATATGGGACCACCTCGGAAGTATACCCTTTCAAACAAAAAAGAATTTTCCAAATCGGTCCATCCGTCTTTTTGTAATCGCGTAACAAACATACAAAAAGAAAACATACAGACGAATTGAGAACCTCCTCCTTTTTGAAGTCGGTTGAAAAGCTGTAATTTGGTAGGTAATATATTAATTACGCCGACAAGGTGGTGAAATCGTAAATAAAAACGAAAAGTGGATATGATATTTGTTTTTCTCGTCTATCTCATCGTGTGGGGTATCGTTGGATAGGCCGCGGCCGTTTAAAAATATTGTGGCTCTGTGAAAACCATTTTTCGAATACGAGATTCGTTTTCCATTATCCCCCCCCCCCCCACCTCCGCCAGGCTAAGTGGCTGTTTTGGGATATGTGAAAAAATTCACGGCAGTAGTAGAACGAAGTTAAAAGGAAAACTATCACAGCTAAGTAGGCTTTACAAGTTAGAGTAATAGTCGACCAACTTACATTTGCAGTTGGAATGTATCGGAGAACATGTTTTTCAAGTACAATGTGAAGTTTGTTTTTGGGATAAATTCATCCTAACTAGAGAACCCTTCATTGTACGTGGTCCGACACGCACTAAGCCAGTTTTTTTTTAAAATAATAGTAGTACCCATCCACGGACCGACCGCGGCAACACGGATCGACCCGTGCGGCTGTTATTAAATTACTTTGCCACGAGCTCTAGCTATTGCTACAATAAACCGTTGTCCATCTTCAACAATTAAAACAAAAAGTATATTAAAATATATTGACAATATTGAATAAAAAACGTCAGATATGAGACCTTCTGAGTGGGAGCAGGGGGAGAGAAGAAAAAATTCTAGGTCATGTCAACATAAAGGGTGTAAGCAAGAGTTTGTTCAGTTTATTCTTATTATGTAGGTATTATTTGTCTAGTGAATACCTAATGTGCCGAAAGCACGCAATGGTAAAACCCGTTGTATCAATTTAAGAACTTTTTTACAAAAAAAAAATCTGCCAAGTGCGTGTCGGACTTTGCACATTTCGTGTTCCGTACCAAATGTAGATCTCGAATAACCGCAAAATGAAGTTGTTTGTAATAGGAAAATAAGAGAATTTGAAAGAAAAAATCTAATTTATCAATAGATACTTATACGTAATAATAAACATTATCAACTTTTAAGTTCATAGATCAATGGGAAGTTAAAAAATTCTTCGGAACAAAATTTTGTAAAAAACCTGACTTTGCTGGCTACTCATTTCCTTTGTTTACCAATATAAAAAAAATACGGTATAAATTTACTTAACGAGCTCTAAAAACGATACCCCACTCGATGGGTAACAGCAAACATTTTTATCCCGCCCCCCGTTAGCTGTAGCCCCCCCCCCCCTTTAAAACATTTTAAAATATTTTTGACAATTTCTATGGCTTTGGGTCAACAAGATGGTTATACTGTGGAAAATTTGAAGACTGTAGCTCTAACCGTTTGGCTGTAAAACCTGTGTGACAGACAACGGACGGACGCACACGTAAGTGACAGCAATAGACCCTTCGCGTGCGAAACCCTAAAAAACAACAGACATTAAAAAAAAAAACTAGAAATTGAAAAATAACTTTAGTTTCGGAAATAAATAAATAAATAAATAATAATATTCCACAACTATCACACAACGCCGTCTAGCCTCAAGCTAAGCAGAGCTTGTGTTATGAGTACTAGACAACTGATAAACATACTTATATATTTCTAAATACATACATATATAGATAAATTACACCCAGACACAGAACAAATGATCATGCTCATCACACAAACATTTGTCCTGGGTGGGAATCGAACCCACGACCTCCATAAATAATAAATAAATAAATAAATAAATAAATCGGTGGCAAAAATCTAAAATACAGATCCGAAGACACCAACTTCCGAAAATGAAGTTATTTTTCAATTTGTAGTGTCTTATTTTTAAAGTCGGTTGTTTTTTTTTTGTGAAAAGGTTTTTGATTTTTCACTTTGTAGTGGGTCAGTTTGTATTTTATCTGAGTTACAAAAGCGTAATGTCAACTGCTCACCACCTTTTACAAAATATTGCCAGCAACGTTAATTGTTGAGGTTAGTAAGAACCAAGAGAACTGGATGGTGAAGTCACCAACCAGTTCTCTTGGTCTCATATTTAGGTACAGGGTTTCAGACTAATGTCCTTCCCTAAAAATGTGTCCGATTGAATTATCGAAATTAAGACGGTGGGTACTGTTGGTGTATTAATATTTTACTAAGTAATTTAAAGTGTTAATCATTTGATTTCCTTTTACGCTTTCGCGGGCGCTAAACATCTATAGATGTCATAAAAATAAAACTTCTATTGTGCCTCGTTTAGCGCCCGCGAAAACATCAACGTCATCGTCATACTGTGAGCTTTGCGTGTATTAATTTAGGACAGGAACTACAATCTACGTGACTAAAACAATTAGGCGCATGACAGCTATGAAGTTATTGGAACTAGGGAAGGAACACCGGAACGGTGATTGATATTGTAAGTATTATCATCACTGCCGAAAGCAAGTATACGACTGCGCGCTCCCTATTTAATTATTATACTCTTTGACTGCACGTCACTACGAGAAACGCGGGGATATGTGCGGGGTGCGGGCGCCGAAACCAAATTCCTGTCATGCGCCTAATTGTTTTGGTCAACTAGTAAGTACATAATCATCAAAACTATTGACACAAAATGATTCGAAATATTCTTCAAATGTTACGTCAGTTCCGATTTTTTTAAATATTTTACTCATTAATCAACATAAAAAACTAAACTTTCGTTGCTGGCCGTACAATTATTTATAAAAGTATGACCGTAAGAAAATATCTTCTACATAATAATATCAATCTGCCTAGCCTTTTCCCAACTATGTTGGGGTCGGCTTCCAGTCTAACCGGTTGCAGCTGAATACCAGTATTTTACATACAGCAACTGCCTATCTGACCTCCAACAACCCAGTTACTGGGTAATACGATACCCCTTGGTAAGACTGGTTGTCAGACTTTCGGGCTTCTGACGACCTGTAACGACCCGTAACGACTGTCAAAGATCCATGAATGACAGCCGGGACCAACGGCTTATCGTGCTTTCCGAGGCACGGAGGAGTCTCGGTATGTAAATATGGTCACCCCTCCACGGACTAATCCCGGCAAGCGTAGCTTAACCTGATGGATCGACCAATGCGGCTGTTATGTTATAACTTAGCCACAAGCTCCTCTATTTAATAATATATATTCTTTAAATAATAAAACCCGCACATAAACAGACTTTTAGCGTAGCTATCTAATTGAGACCACGAAACCTTTTTTATACGTTTAATGTAGTTAAGGGTTTACTGTCTCATATCTGCGTAAAGACTTCCCCCAAGTCCTTCCAGGAACTCTTCCCGCGCCACCTCGAACCAGCCCTCACGGTACGTGTCCAGGTCATCCCGCGACCGCATTCATCATTCCACCATGAAAGTTTCAAAATAAATAAAATTACTTATTTGGATGTAATGCAATGCAACACTTTTAGTGGTTCAAAATGCATTTAATACACAAAAAAAAAACAGCAGCAGCAAAAACTGCAATATAAAATATCCACTTTTCTACGCCCAGCAAATTAGTAATACCCACTTTAAATGTGGAATACAGACGCAGAATGTTTGGTGCCCAACAGCTGAACCGTTTTCGTGAAAAAAAAAAAAGATTTCCTAGCGAATGGCGCTCGAACGCAGGCGTTCCCGCCCTCAGTGCTTATCGGAGCTCGGACTGAAACGCACGCATAATTTTCCCGCGCTCAACACGCTCACAGATCGCGGCGGAAAATCGGAAAATTTTTCATTCACAAAGTTTATTTCACCCTAATATTTTCATCTATTTAGTTTCAATTTGTTTATTTCGTGAACATTTCGTTTGAATGTACAGTGATTTATTACAATAGTGCGTGTTACTGTGGAAGACTGCAATAAAAAGTGAGGGAAAGCTGTTTACTGTCAGCTGTCAAAAAGGTTGAGGTGAGCGATGAAATTAATTTATTATCGAGTTATAAATTCTACTAATAACGTACGATATTTATTTTCTTGTAAACTTGATGTAACATTTACTACTATAGGATATAGAATATAATAAAACCAGCATGTATGATGCTTTCTGGTGTCAAATTAATTATTATTTATGTGAAAGTTTAAGAGATAAAAAATATGAAAGTTCTATTTACAATTCAGCAAAAAACTCTGAATCGAGCTTTTGAAACTGTAATAAAATAACACTCGATTCTAGTATTATTTATTTAGGTATAAGGAACGTTTTCATCAATACAATGTGGGTGTACTATAGGGACACCTCTGCCGAACCCTTCGGTGATTACAGGCGTGATGTTATATTTAAGGCCAAAACCCCTCTCTCGCCCGCTATTACATGGGAAGTAAACATAACTGGCGACATGGGGATACACCTGTGTCAACTCCTTTGGAGGATACAGGTGTGCTATAAATAATTGTTATCCCAAAAGCTCATCAAATACGAGCTAATGGCCTGCAACTAAATGTGAATTTGTAAAACAATCAACAATTTCCTTCTTTGTATTTATTTGTACAGCGTGTGCCTTCCATTATCTAATTTAAGAATTTAGATTCGAGGGGCTCGTGGCTAAGTAATAACAGCCGCACGGGTCGACTGATCAGGATAAGCTACGCTCTCTTAGGATCTTTACATACCTCCGAGACCCCTTCGTGCCTCGGAAAGCTCATTGAGCCGTTGGTGCCGGCTGTCATTCGTGGATCTTTGACCGTCGTTACGGGTCGTCAGAAGCCCGAAAGTCTGACAACCAGTCTTGCCAAGGGGTATCGTATTACCCAGTATCTGGGATGTGGAGGTCAGATAGGCAGTCGCTTCATGTAAAGTATTGGTATTCAGCTGCACCCGGTTAACTGGAAGCCGACCGCAATATAGTTAATAATAATAATAATATATTTTATTGAACTTAATGGGCATATACAGACAAACATTTATAAAAAAGAAAAGCATGGATCATGAAAAAAATACACATTAGAACTTAAACATAAGACTATTAATGTCAATTTAACACAAGTGTTTGTATGAACCCTGGTACCCAAGTAAAAGATTTAACTTGTGTTATGGGTACCAGCATTCTCTAATTAAATACGAAATTGTGACACTAATGCTACAATTTAGAAGTAGTCGCCCGTGCCTGTGTCTGTCTCTGTGTGTGTGTGTGTGTGTGTGTGTGTGTGTGTGTGTGTATGTGTGTGTGTGTGCGTGTGTATGTGCGCATGTATACCGAAGAGAAGTGCAGAGTTGAATTATATTTGTAGGAGATTTTCAGTGTCCTCGTAATTCTGCGTTTGAAGCCAGCCAAAAACTTTTCTTTTACATTCTCGCAATGTAGCAGAATATATGGAACAACTTTTATTAATTCTATTATAAATAAGACTTGCAATCCCGTAGTAATGTCGTTTACCAAGTGCCGTTCTACAGCGTTGAGTAGGACATACCCTATGACGTTGACGCTTTTCTCGAGAACTAAGATTGTATGGTAGGGAAGAATGCTTACGCAACACAGTGTGGAGTACAAAAAGTTGCCTAACAGTCAAAACTTGACATTCTTCATATAATCGTGACGTGGAATGTCGGAAGGGTTTGAAGAACATGACTTTCAGGACAGCCCTTTGCGCTCGCTCAATTGGAAGAAAGTGTACTTTAGCAGCACCCCCCCAAACAGTAACACAGTAACTAAGTATTGATTGACACATGGCGTAATAAACAGTCATTAAGGTAGTACGATCACCTGAGTGTCTCAATTTTTTAAATATATAAATCAATTTTCTTACGCGCATAGCAAGACCGTTATATAATACACACACTCGTTATTATATGCGATTTCCAGTTTAATACACCATCAAACTGGATCCCCAGATATTTGACAGTAGTAGATCTTGCTAAAAGCGGGCAGGAGCATTGTGTGTCAGACGATGATGGAGAGCAAGAGTGAGCTTTTAATGTAATGGAGTTTGGAGCAGGCAACGAGGCAGCTTGCAAAGCAAAGGGTAGGAAAACTGTCTTAGATAGGTTAACGGTAAGTAGATTATCATATAGCCAAGTCATAACTGATGCAAGGGCATTTTCAGCATGGGTTGTTGTCTCATTCCAGCTGTCACCATGTATTAGCAATGCGGTGTCATCAGCATATGTGAAAATTGAGCAATTTTTTAGGGACATCTTGCAAAGCTGATTGATATATACTAGGAAAAGTGTCGGGCCCAAAATTGAGCCCTGAGGCACACCGAAACTTATATTCCTACTGTCACTAAGCATTCCATCTATTTTGACACACTGAGTCCGATCAGTCAAATAATCTTGGAAGATTTGGGAATAAGCTAAGCAGATTGATTAAGCGTCTGCCTTCCATAATCTAATTTATGGATTTCTGAATAGGCTGGTTATGATGGCATATTGTTACGAGGTTGTAGGTTCGAAGCCAGACAAGCACTTTACTTCGTGTAAATGATTTCATCTCCACGGCTCTCAAAACGGTGAAGCAAAACATCGTGACGAAACCGACATGTCCTAGAACCAAAAATTTGAAGATATGTGTGTAAGACTCCCCAGAAGATGCCCGTGTCTCAGCTGTGGGAATATTGTAGGCTAATTATGCTATGCCATCGAAACTTTTATACAAACTTCTATCAGTTTTATTCAGAGGCCCAGAAATGAAAAATATCGAAACCCTCGGATTCTCCAAGAAATAAGTCTGCAACGTTAGGTGATTCTCAATGGTTTTTTTTTTTTATATATAGACTTGGAGACATGAAAAGCCATGAATGACTATCATTTTGTTTCCAAACCGCTCGAAATCCTAGCTGAGAGGTATGAAAATCAAACAATAATTGTAAACAATGTACTGTAACGCTTTCCTTTCTTTGTTTGACAACTATGACGTGACGTTGACATTACACTAACAACGTTGACGTTGAGTGTACAACTAAACATCCTCGGGCCTCCAAAGAAAGGAAAGCGAACACGCACAGCAAAAGAGTGGAACGCACTACCTGCGTCTGTGTTTCCGAATACAACCTAAAACTCTTCAAAATGAGAGTGAACAGGCTTCTTCTGGGTAAGCTCACTCCATCGTCGACTTTGTCTCTGTCACCTCTGCCCTAGACTAGAGTCAAGAGCAAACCCATCTCAAATAATAAAAAAAAGCTTTACAGTACACTCGACTTCTCGACTACAATTTGTATTTTGAAATAATCTCCTTACACTTGACAGTTGTCAGCACAAACTGGCTATAGCACGTTTTAAAAAGCAAAAAAAAAAACCGCCCAATTCCACCAAAACCAATCGATTCCGTTGGCAAACACAGTGGTCCACATAAAAGTCTGCCATAACTCAAAGCGCACGTTGCAGGGTATATATAAAACGTTATTAGTTTTCATAAAGGGAGGGGGCACCTGTGTTCTGCATCAGCTGGTCCTCCTAATATAGCGATCATTAAGTGTGGCGCGGCTCTGAGGACCAAACGCAAAGGTATGGCCAGAAAAATAGACTTTGAAAAACGAACTTGTTTTATTACGTAAGAAACCAAGTTAAAAGGGGTCATACTAGATTATTTTGTTATCCTGAACATTCGAACTAATCGACTTATGGAAACAGGTTATTCTTCTAGAGTCACGGTTCTTAGGAACAGAAACAGAATGGGAGAATGGCTGGATCTGGATTATCCAGTTTGAAGGGCAGGGGTCTTACTCATTCTTAAAACAACACCGATGTTACGTAGGCTAACTTTTTTTGGTAAAAATAAATGATTAATTACTTACTTACCTACTTACCTATCAACCCATTTCTTGTCACTTGTGTGTATAAAAATATAATAGGAACGTAAATATAATAGACGTGAGTTTTTAAGTATGTAGGTAAAACTATAGTTACTCATCAGAGCTCGTTTTTTACAGTTTTACTAGTGTTGTACTTCAGCTGGTCCTCCCAATTTGAGGCTGTATTGGAAGAAACACTGATTCCGGCTCTTCTAATAATTTAATAGTTCCTTAGGACCATAAAATAGCTGCTTTGCTAACCTATTCCTTGTTATCTAGTCTATATACTTTGACAAAGCTATAATTAGGTAATCAAAGCTGCTACTATTTACCTATAATTATTTTAGGTCTTTTACTATTGTAACTCCTGGAAGCTTGCAAATGTACAACCAGTGCCCAAAAAAGGCGACCGTGCAGACCCTGCCCATTACCGTCCGATCGCCATTACCTCCATTCTGTGCAAAGTTTTGGAAAGGGTACTGAACAATAAGTTGCTGAACTACCTTGAAGACAATGATCTCCTCAGTGACCGTCAATATGGCTTTCGCCGGGGACGGTCAACTGGCGATCTTCTTGTGTATGTCACGCACTGCTTTGGCGAAGCCATCGAGAAACACGGCGAAGCACTGGCTGTATCGCTTGACATCTCGAAGGCCTTTGACAGGGTCTGGCACGCTGCTCTGCTCAGCAAGCTTCCTGCTTATGGAATCCCAGCTGATTTTTGTAGCTGGATATCAGATTTCCTTAGTGAACGGTCGATTAGAGTAGTTGTTGATGGCTGCTCTTCTGACCTTATGGCTATTGATGCCGGAGTTCCTCAGGGGTCTGTTCTCTCTGCAACTCTTTTCCTGCTGCACATCAATGACCTGCTTCGGCCTGATATTGTTGGGTACGCAGATGACAGTACAGTTTCAGAGAGATACTTGTCCAGCGCAAAAACCAGCGGGGCTGAAGTTCGTTCCTTGAGAGAGGCCATGGTAGAGCGGACAGATTTGACCTTAAGCTTTGTCTCCCAGTGGGGTGATGATAATCTGGTCTCTTTTAACGCCACCAAAACGCAGGCGTGTCTTTTTACCGCTAAAAAGAGTCGTTTCGCCCAAACTCCTACTTTTCGGGGTACATCTGTTCCTGTAACTGATCGACTTGAGCTCCTAGGCATGGAGTTGACATCTGGTCTCAACTTCGGCGCCACCATCGAGTACAAGGCCCAAACTGCGGCCAAGAAACTGGGCATCCTAAATAGGGTGAAGCGATACTTTACGCCTGGACAGCTTTTAACCCTTTACAAAGCGCAAGTCCGATCCTGCATGGAGTATTGCAGTCACCTTTGGGATGGATCAGCTAAGTACCAACTAGCCGCGCTTGACTCGGTGGAACGCAGAGCTAAGAGGCTCATTGGCGACGTAAAACTGGTGGATGCCAAGCTTCATTGCTTGGCTCATCGCCGCAAGGTTGCCTGCTTGTCGGTCTTCTACAGATTGTACTTCGGAGACTGTGCCCGAGAACTCCACGACCTCATTCCACCGGCCCCCTTCTACCACCGGACATCTAGACGCACTGCCAGTTACCATCCCTACCTGGTTGCTATTCCACCAATTCGCACTAAGCGCTTCCAAATGTCTTTTATAATGCGCACAGCAAAAGAGTGGAACTCACTACCTGCGTCTGTGTTTCCGAACGTATCTAATCCTAATCTCTTCAAAGTGAGAGTGAACAGGCTTCTTCTGGGTAAGCTCACTCCATCGTCGACTTTCTCTCTGTCACCTCTGACCTAGACTAGAGTCAAGAGCAAACCCATCACAAATAAAAAAAAAAAAAACTAAAGCTAGAGGTTTTTACTAGTGTTCTGCATCAGCTGGTCCTTCCAATATTTCGTGACGCAATAAGTGTGGCGTGGCTCTGAATATCATACTTGGCGAAACTTTGTGCTAAAATACAGATTTTTTATATGAGGAAATAACTTATTACGCCTATAATATTCCCATAGCTGGGGCACAGGCCTCCTCTCTGTGAAAGAGAGTGGGCTGTAATCCACCACGTGGGCTCAGTGCGAATCTTTGGTTCTAGGACACTTGGGGTTCATCACTATGTTTTCCTTTACTGTTTTGAGATCAGTGGTGATGAAATAATTTACACAAACTAAAGCGCCTGCCTGGGTTCGAACCTACGACCTACAGCTCGTAAGTCGCGACCGCTACCACTGGTCCAGCACTGCTCTCTGTAACTGCTCTCTGCAAAGCTCTCTTGTAACTGCGTAATGAAGCTATAAATCGATTCTCTCAGACTAGGCCCTTCAAGAAGTGCTGCTTTGTCAGCCCTTTTTTCGTTATTAAGTTTGAATGTTTTGTAGAAAATTCGAAGTCATATAGATTTTTTGATCAGAAAATAAACATACCAGATATGTATGCTTCCTAAAATGAATATGAAGTTTTCTACAGGAACAGTTTCTAAGGCTCCGGAACAGAAAGACAGAATGGCTGGCAAAACAACATATTTCTTGCTAGCTTCGGCCCGTTACTTCGTTCGCGTGGAAGTCGTCAAAATACAGCCCCTGTTACTTGCTGATTATTTAGCTTGGATGGTCCAAATAGTGACGTCAAAAAGAAAATCTGAATTCCGCTGCCCAATGAAAATACCCCCATGTAAGTTCCACGATTTTTGTAATTTCCGAGTTATTTTTGTTTTTGTAAGAACATATATGTGGTACTGCGTCTGTGTTTCCGAGTGCATACAACCCTAATCTCTTCAAAGTGAGAGTGAACATGCTTCTTCTGGGTAAGCTCACTCTGTCGTCGACTATAAAAAAATACGTCACTATTTTGACCACTCTGTACCATACTGCCGTCGTAAGAAAAAAGGGCACAACTAACATTTTTTTTTTTAAATCTACAAAAAATTGAGCAGATTAGCCTTTTTTTTCTGATTCTAAATATGTATGTGACTCAATTTTTTTTAAATGTTAGTTGTGCCCTTTTTTCTTACGACGGCAGCATAGGTGAAAGAATTTTTAAAATAGATTAAGTATTTCTTGAGTCTATCCATTACAAGCAAACATACAAAAAATCTTTTCTCTCTAGTATATCAGTTTAGATAATTTGGTTGAACATTATTGAAAACATTAACTAATCAAAGTTTGTATATATTAGGTTGGGGAAAAAGTCTTTTCGCATTATAGTATGTATGAACTTGTAATAAAATCTCTTTGGCTATACTATTTGTATCTGGCTGGTTTTGGTATCATTGAAAGTTTAAATTTTAAAGAACATAATTCCAAATTCAAATTAGGAAAATGTGTGATTTTCATTTGTTTTTCGTACCGTCAAGATGAGTGAATCTAATGAAAAAATTCGATACATTTTAAAATTTTACTACAAAAAAGGTAAAAATGCAACGCAAGCCGCGAAAAAAAATTGCGATGTTTATGGACCTAGTGTAGTATCTGTGAGAGTAGCACAAATTTGGTTTAAGCGTTTTCAATCCGGAAATTTTGATGTCAAAGATGCACGTCGCTCTGGTCGCCCTATTACGGATAAAATGGATGCCATTTTTGAAAAAGTGGAGCAAGATCGGCATATCAGTAGTTACGACGTAGCTGAAGAACTGGAAATTGACCACAAAACAGTTTTGGCACATTTGAAAAAAACTGGGTACACAAAAAAGCTCGACATTTGGGTACCTCACGAGCTCACTGAAAGAAACCTAATGAACCGTGTACTCATTTGTGATTCTTTATTACGACGTAATGAAACCGAACCATTTTTGAAAAAGCTGATAACTGGTAATGAAAAGTGGATCACGTATGACAAGAACGTGCGAAAAAGGTCGTGGTCAAAGGCCGGTCAGGCTTCACAGACTGTGGCGAAACCCGGGTTAACTCGCAACAAGGTGATGCTGTGTGTGTGGTGGGATTGGAAGGGCATTATTCATTATGAGCTGTTACCACCAGGCAGGACCATCGATTCTGAACTCTACTGCGAACAACTGATGAGATTAAAGCAAGAAGTTGAGAGAAAGCGGCCGGAATTAATCAACAGAAGGGGTGTGGTTTTTCATCATGATAACGCTAGACCTCACACATCTTTAGCCACTCAGCAAAAATTAAGAGAGTTTGGCTGGGAGGTGTTAATGCATCCGCCGTATAGTCCTGACCTTGCACCTTCAGATTTCCACCTGTTTCGGTCTCTTTAGAATTCTTTAGGCAGTGTCAGGTTAACATCACGAGAGGACTGCCAAAACCACTTGTCGCGGTATTTTGACCAGAAGTCCCAAAATTTCTATAGCAATGGGATCATGTCCCTACCTACAAGATGGCAAAAACTTATCGAACAAAATGGTACCTACATACTTTAGTTAAATGTAAATAAACTATGATAAAAAATGTTTTGAATTTTCTTAAAAAATGCGAAGAAACTTTTTCCCCAACCTATTATATAATATATTGTATACATATAATATAGATTTTTTGCTATTGTAACTAAAACCTGAGGTTTTTGCTAGTGCTCTGCATCAGTATATTGTATATATATAATATAGATTTTTTGCTATTGTAACTAAAACCTGAGGTTTTTGCTAGTGCTCTGCATCAGCTGGTCGTGCCAATATAGCGATCATTAAATGTGGCGCGGCGCCTCGTGCCATGTGCGTTACTGTGGGCTGTAGACGTTGTGGTACGCATAACTGGGTTGGATGGGGAAATATAGATTCCGCTGTTGGTTTCATCAGGCTGTAGGTCTTTGTTTTACTGTTTTTATACAATATTAAATCATAGGAATATAGTCTTTCAAATAGGCAAGAAATACTACTATCGACAAGCGGTCGCCTTTACACCTTAAAGATGCTTTTTGTATAATATATGTTACGGGTAATATTAGATGATTGAGTAAACCTAGGTTTACCCAAGCATTTTGGGTAAAGTTCGAATTAATAAATAATGTTAATTTCTATTGTGTTATCTAATAAACTCAGCTCAATAAGTATTATGATATGTATTTGAGATGAGTTAAATAAATACCACGATAAAAATGTGTTTTTAATAATTACCTATTTATTAGTTCGCTAATTGATTACATTTTTCAAAAAAACATCTTTTAATTTAACATTCTTAAACATTTGCTCCCGTGTGAGCGAGAGAGGTGACAAAATGCGACAGCTCGCTTAATGCATAACTTTATTCAATAAGCACACAAAATCGATGCCATTGAATACTATTTGGTCATGAACTGCATCCATTTCTTTCGTCTATTATTATCTCAAAGTACACAAGAAATTTATTTTTAAACACAAAAGTTTACGCCACGCGCCGCGGTACCCTTGCTTCCTGTTTTAGAAAAAAAAAAAACACAGCAGAATTTTTTGTATGGCAACTTTTGTTAGTGGAATTCTAAGCTTATATATTTTCCGAAGATATTCGCTATTAAGTTTCGTATTTTCCGCCTGGAATTGACTCAACAGACCAATTTTCATTTTACGTTGATCGAAAAAGCAATGTTGAAGGAATTCTGTGTTCTCTTATCAAGCGTTTGTAGTCTAATTAATATTCAGGTAATTAGACACAAACGCTTACTTAGGCTGGCTTTAAATTAATTAAATAAACAGATGGAGGTGAGTTTCCTAGCATTTGAAGTATTGGTTAGAACTTGTTGTCCTCCGCGACTCATCAACATCTGCTTAGCCTTTTCCCAACCATGTTGAGGTCAGCTTCCACTGAGGTTAACCGGATGCAGCTGAATACCAGTAATATACATGGAGCGACTGCCTATCTGACCTCCACAACCCAGCTACTGGGTAATACGATATCCCTTGGTAAGACTGGTTCTTAGACTTTCGGGTTTCTGACGACCCGTAACAACTGTCAAAGATTCACGAATGACAGCCGGGACCAATGGATTAACGTGCTTTCCGAGGCACGGAGGGGTCTTCGTATGGTAAAGTTGGACACCCATCCATGGACCAACTGCGGCAAGCGTAGCTTAACCTGATCGATCGACCCGTGCAGCTGTTATTACTTAGCTGGCTGGCTTTTTGTGCTCCGCTAGAAATTCTAATTCACTTAATTATGGGGTTGGGGAGGTCTGCAGAGTGAAAATATAGGAAATATTGTTAAGTATTTATTGGGAAGTTATAAAGATTTATCTAAGAACAATGTGAATAAAAACGTAGGTACCGTACTTAATTTAAAAGAAAATCGACTTCAAAAAGAAATTAAACCAAAATTATGAAAATAACTTTAGTTTCGGATGTCGGTGTCTTGGGATCTTGGAAACTGGCACTGTTTACTCAGTTGAAGTAAAATGTAAGACAATAAAAAAAAATGTTACAATCCGATTAATAGTTTCGGAGAAATGCGTAGACACACATAGATACATACAAACATACATACCTATAAAATGTTGTATATTTGTTTGGGGCATCCAAATCCTAATAGATTATCGTATTTTGTGAAAATAACATTACTTACATACATTCGTGTCGAAGTGATTTCTTTGAAGTCGGTTAAAATTGGAGTCTGGTACAAAACTAATGTCAAGTTTTTACCTAGACAGTTTTCTATCTAGCCAGTTAGTACATGCAGGTGGTACCTTCAATATATGGAAACACTTTTCCCTTATTCGATAACCTATAAAATTTTCGTTTCATCCAGTAACTAAGGGCCAATTTCACCAATGAAACTGAACGCGATTTCTAAAACGCGTTTAAGAGCTGTCAGTGTCAATATTCCATAACAGTTTTGACACTGACAGCTCTTGAACGCGGTTTAGATGCGCTGATCGCGGTCAGTTTCTTTGGTGAAATCCGCAATTAGGCTATGAAGCTCGTTTTGTCGTAAGCTTTTATGAAAATGTATTTTGGCCTTTGAACTGTTGAAGACACATCAATCCTTACAGGTTGAGAGACTGCTTTAAGAACAACATGAGTACTATACAAAGCCTTTAAAAACTACGTAGGGCTGATTTCACCAATGAAACTGAACGCGATTAGTACATCTAAACTGAGTTCAAAGAGCTGTCAGTGTCAATATTCCACCTTAATTATTGATATTCATAATCTTTATTGTGAATCCTAGGTAGGTACATAAATACAGATGGCCTTATAATAAAAAGATCAGCTGTGATCCGCCGTAAAGGCGTACAATATCAATAAGAAACAATTTAACAGTGGAAAATTAAATGTCATAAAGTAATATAAATTAAATAATGTAAAAATAAATAAGAAGTACAATGTACTCTTTATTTCAAACAGAAACTAGATTATATGTACAAGCTATAACTAAAAGATATATTATATGTATATTATGTAAAAGTATATAAAAATCATAAAAATAAAAAGGTGAAAAGCTCATAGGGCATCAAAAAATTCGTCCGCATCGCTGTCAATGGAAAAAGTGCCCAAAAGGCTGGCAGCATTGCCACGTTGGATAGCAATGCTGATTCTTTGGGCTAAAAACAGGCCAGCCATCTGGTCCCGTGAAGAGTCGATCAACCGCTTGGCGATGTCCCGAAATACTCGATGAGCACTCGGGCCCCAAGGCCCTAGAGTTTCAACCCCAAACGGCTCAAACATATAGCTCCCAATAAGGTTGCTATATTTGCGCCGTTTGAGGTTTTAACTGTTTTAACCCAATAAGAAGTTGGGTAAATAATTAAAAAAGAAATTATATAAATGTCAACATTGTTTTAAAAAAAAACCCTTGGTATTATGACACTGACAGCTCTAGGACGCGGTTTATATGTGCGATCGCGTTCAGTTTCATTGGTCAAATATTACATATCAAATATTTTACTATACAAATACAGAAGTTAAGCTGTGTGATAGTGCAGGACCTAAGCCTTGCCCGTAATATCCAAGTAGGAGAAATACTTAGTAAGAAAGATTGCTAAAGAGTTAACTGTATGTCACCTCGACCACAACCTACTTTCGTCCGACCACCGTACACATACAGACAAACAGATGTGTATCACATGAATAACTCGCCCGTATGCAACAGTCTCAATGCTGAGCCCTTATTGAGGTCACCTTAGACCCGCATCGCTGTCTACCCTGTTGGCTTGCTGATACAATTAAAGTATACTGTTGTAAATCAAGTACATATTATATCAGGGTTTGTTGTTCTGCTTAGGAAAGGAGAAAGGACTTTATCAACTGCGGGTGTCGGAAAGTGGGTCGACTCAAATTGGAGGGTTTGTTGAAAGGCTGGTTCGAAAAATGTATGCCACTAAACCTGTTTAGGACAATTCAGCGATTGTGACTTAGGGCGAATTTCACCAATGAAACTGAACGCGATCGGCGCATAAACTATGTTTAAGAGTTGTCAGTGGTAAGAAAGAGACGGCCGTAAATTAGAGCTGTCAAATTTAGTTGAACTAATGTTTCCATATAAGTTTAGACGACACGTAAAAACATGTCGAAGAAAAACACGGTGAAGCGCAAGGCGTAAACTAGTTTGACATCTCTAACTTAGTCCATAGCTATAGTCGTCCTATAGTAAAAGATAGCGATTCTCTAATTTTAGTTTAGTTATTGAACAAGACAATCGGTACAAATGTCATTGTTTTCTATGGAATATTGACATTGACAGCTCTCGAACGCGGTTTAGAAGTGCCAATCACGTTCAGTTTCATGAGTGAAATCAGCCCTTAGTGTGATTTACCCCTGAAAAAAAAAAACTGAGCTGACCGACGTAACTTGCAGAGCATAGCAAGCTGTAATAGTAACATGTCTTTGGGCCCGCGGCGGGCCATGACTGATGAAAGACCGATGGCCGTTGGACCAGATGGATTCTCGAGTGAAGACCGCAACTCGGCCAGCATAGCGTGTGACGCTCTCCATCTAGATCAGGGATCACCAGTTAGTTTAAATGGAGGGCCGTTTTTTAAAATAATATGACTGTTGCGGTCCGTTTGGTAGACGATTACCTACTGCCAACCGAGATTAAAAGTATGAATTTAGAAATTAAACGAAAAGAAACCTGAATTTTTTTAAACAAATATTATGAATCAAAATATCAAAGTAAGTCGTTAATATTAATGTGAAAAATGTCATTTTTACTTTGAACTATCTGTCTAAGGACAAAACGCGGCCTAAATAAATTACATATTCAAAATTTTATTTTAATATTTTTACCGTTGAGTTACATCCTACATGACCTACATAGGTACAAATTCTTCAAAAATAACAGGCACTTATGACATTTGATTTGTAATGGCGGACTTTATCTTGATTCTATTATCTGTGGTAGGTATTCTACTTAGGTATAAAACACAAACTACCGAACGATTTCCGACTGACTGATCTCCAAACTTCGATCTAATCTCCTAAACTGCTAAGTGGATTTTGGTGCAGTTTTCACCACCACTCAGGAGTTTTTCGAGCGATGTTCGGGCTCTGGCATTAATTCTAGGTGCGGGGCCGCCATTGAAAGATAAACATCGCATCAGCTGTGTCGGTTCCCGCGCTAAAACTGACTGTTAAGACTTGTTTGACGTATCGCAGGAGAGAGACAGAAGATCTTCTCTTAAGGGGACTACATGACCTAAAGCGCGGTCACTGTCGGACTGCATAGAAAAGAAAGAGAAGCGCGATGACACAACGCTGATAATTTATTGCAAAATATGAAGCCATTATCGATTTACAAAAAATCTAATGATTAGACTAAAAAAATTAAAATACTATCACGTTAATATGTTGGTTGTAGAATAATCTGACAAAAAAAATCTGACAAAAATAGTATGGTTTTTAATCGTTAAAAGAAATTTTTAGAGGTATCTTCGTGAATTTTTCCTATCGTATCAAATTAATTGTGTTATGTTTTCAACACACTATCTAACTAGCATATTTATACTGAAAAATATCATATATTTTTTCTAATTTTGCTTACTGCAGTAGATCATATACTTTTAGGCATTATAAAACTTGCGTTATTTGCGTTTAGGTCCTGTAATCCTCTTAATGACGAGGAAAAAGGACGCCTAATAATTTTTCTTGAGTTCTTAGGTGGAAATTCTTGTTGGTCTAATACTCTTCAGCGCCGGTAGCAGTCAATATTTCCTGTTCTTTTGATGATAACGTTTATCCATAATATGACACAATATTCCGAATTCTTATTTTGAGCGGTATTCTAACTTTAATAATATAAATGCGAAAGTAAGTTTGTTTCTTTGTTTGTTACCTTTTCACGCCTAAACCACTGATTCAATCGGAAACGGATATATGGTACCTACCTTTTATCCCGAAAAAAGTACTATTCCCGAGGAAAACAACAATAACGTTCTTATGATAATAGATGGCGCCACGTATCTTTCGAATCATATTATTATATATTGAAACTTTAGTAGTGTGATAAGAGTTTTTTATTTAAGAACCTAATACATTTTGTGAGTCGTAGAGTGTCAATAGACCGATTTTTCATCCTCCTAACTATAATATTATAGATGCAACAGTAAGTTTGTTTGCTTGATACCTTTTCCAGCCAGTAATTAATATTGGAAGCTGTTGTCCGGGACTTCATCTGCGATCCCGGTTAAAAAGTAATCTATGTCCTTCTCCAGGTCATGATCTACCCATGTGGCAAATTTCATCCAAATCCGGTCAGCCGTTTTAGCGTAAAAGCGTAACAAAAAAAACAAACTATCTCAATTTCGCATTAATAATGTGAATTGGGATTTTCCATAGACAATTTTATTATTCGATATCTTATACCGATATCGATATCTTATACTAGCTTGTGCCAGCGGCTTCGCCCGCGTGGATGTTGGAAATTATCCCACGGGAACCGTACATTTTTCCGGGATAAAAATTATCCAATGTGCTATTCCAGACAGTAATCTATCACTCATCAGTCTGATCAGCTCAGATACGTTCAGCTCTTCTGGCGTGATTGAGTAACAAACATCCAAAAATCTTCACAAACTTTCACATTTTTTTATAGCAGGATTTTGCAATGTAACTTCTGTGTGAAGTTATTTTTTGTATGATAAATGGATCGTTGCTATGGTTACTTCCGATACAATATAGCTAGTTTTGTCGTCATATATAAAGATGAAATATTGTTCTAATGCGTGACCGAGCCGAATTACGGATTACCTACAGATCTATTTAGTATAGTTTCAGACACTTTCAAATTAATGTTTAAATTTTTGATTTATTGTTGAAATTGTAAAAGCACTTGTAATAAAAAAGTAATTATTTTGGGAAAAGCAGTGACCCGGTAACTGAAAAGTTGTGCGAAAATCGGTTGTCATGGTATGGGCATGTGATGCGGAGGAATGAGAAAATGTCGTCAAGAAAGTTTTGAGTATCAGTCGCTATACGAGTAGGGAAGATCAAAGAACCGATGGATGTACTGTGTGAAAGATGATATGGCTAGAAAGGGAGTGACCTGGAGTGATTAACGAGATGACTAATAGAGAAGTATGGGAGAAAAAGACATGGTGCGCGACCCAAAATAAATTGGGACAAGGACAGGAGAATGTATTTTGGGAAAAGCAGAAACTCTAACTCAAAATGAACTATTTTATTGATTAATCACGTCGAGCGTGAAAATAAGGTTAGATAACGTGGAGAAAAACCAAGATACACACATTTCAGACCTTGGTTGACGTTTCAAATAGGTATGTAGCTATTTGCTATAGCTATTTGCCATTGATCTGTGATTTCAAACTAATCGTATCTTATAATATATATTTGAACACCACATCGATATAAATACGAAAAGAAAACGCCTCTACCATTTCCCCCCTTCGAAACTAAAGCCTCCAATATGGAATTGGACCGTGTTATGCAGAAGGCAGCCATGTCGGCAAAAGTACAACCAGAGTTATAAGCATTTTTCTGTCGATGGTTGCATCATGGATGCAAGGATATGGCTGCATTTGACGGTTCATATCTCCGTGATAAATAGTGATATCAACATGGCTGTTTTTGCAAAAAAACTTTTATGTCGAAATTAGTATGGCTGTGTTTATAACTCATTTTTGGAAAAACTGCCATATGGCTGCTTTCTGCATAACTAGGTCCGATTAAAAGTGGAATTCAGAACAAAGCTCTGGCACATCCAGTAGTCCCCATCTGTGTCAACAATAAGGCGGCGGCATCTGTGCGCCGCAGGTGTGTACCTCGCTTTACGTATAAATTGTAACAGGGAAATTCCAATAACGGAGGGTTCCTTTGAGATTTAGTGGTCCGACACGGTGACGTGATGGATCGGGACTTGACTCTGTGACTATGTTACCTTGTAGAGGCCTTAAAATTGGTGTTGTTAATGAAATTCTCTAATCAAATCAAATCAAATCAAAAGTCATTTATTCAAACTAGGCTGAGACTCAGCACTTTTTGAACGTCAAAATTACATAAGGCAGTCCCACGGCACGCTCGCTCTTCACCACTTCCTAGTGCTTTAGCTGGGGAGAAGAAGTCGCGCAACAAACTCTGTTGTAGTCCCCCCTTTTCTTTGGATGAGAAATCATCAAATAACTACAGTTACTAACTATACTTCATTATAGATTACAGGAAAACCTATAAGAAGTCGATGGTCTTAAAACAACATGGTAAATCAATATAGTGCGTACATACTTACATTTGTCCATATAGTTAAACAAAAAGGATCCAACCCACATTACACCTAATGTGGGTTAGATACTTTTCGTTTAACTATGGACATTTGTAGTTGGAATGTATGGGGTAACATGTTTTTCAACTACAATGTTAAGTTTGTTCTTGGGATAAATTCATCCCAACTACGGAACCCTTCATTGTGCGTGGTCCGACACGCTCTTGACCGCTTTTTTTATTTCCCTCACGTTTCGCTAGGTCTGCGGGTCGTGTCGCCGTCGTCCCGGACAGATAAAGAGCTCTCAGTAACATAAAGGGTTAGATTTCGTGAATAGACTGCCGAGTTATTAGATTTTTTCCTACTGGAGTTATGGCGATCGTATTTTCTTCACTTCAATTATACTGATGTAGGTCTATCGAATTGTCCCTTTATTTGATTTAATAATTCTTTTATATTTCCATCCCGTTTGCTTAGGATCTAAATTTTCTCACGAAAATAGTGACAAAATGCCTGTTCTTGCTAGATATTTTAAAGTTCTTCGCCCGGGCGGGCGTTTTGGGGGACTGTCTTATGTAATTTTGACGTTCAAAAAGTGCTGATTCTCAGCCTAGTTTGAATAAATGTCTTTTGATTTTGATTTGTGTAACAAAGTTTTGGTTTTTTATGTGTTGGATATTAAATAAATCGTTTATTAAAGAAAATTGGCTAGATACATTTTTATTTGCTCACATAAAAATAATATAATAATATACTTTGACGTTTCCGTTGTACCCAGGATAGACTGCAGCTGCTCAAAAAGGCAGTGAAGCAGGGGTGTAGGTAAAGAGCGCCGAAAATATTAAAATGTTTCATTGTTAAAAAGGCTAGAGCAAAAAGGAAACTCAGGAACGATTGCTGTAAGTGTGAGTTAATTAACAGTCAATAATTACGTAACTAATTGAATTGCCAAGTTGGCGAAAACATCAAACAAACATTGAGCCACGCTGGAACATTGCTGGACTCGCGAGGAGCTCGTGGCTAAGTAATAACAGCCGCACGGGTCGATCGATCAGGTTAAGCTGCGCTTGCCGCGGTTGGTCCGTGGATGGGTGACCATCTTTACATACCGAGACTCCTCCGTGCCTCCAAAACATGTTAATTTTATATTTTATGTTAATAAAATGAACAATTTTAAATTGTAGACATATCTTCTTTTATAAAACGTTGATCGTGGTCGCCCTCGACTGCAAAAATTTACTATTTTATTATCTATATTCCTATCAACCACACTTTGTTTTTATTATAAGACCTATAAAGACTGCTGTCCGTCGTACACAGACAACACCCATTTCTCCATGGCATAGCTGGTAAATATTAAGAAGATTGTGAAGCTGTAAATTTTCATACAAAAAGAGATAACGTTTTTCTCCCCGTAAACATAGTCTAATTTTCATAATTTTTGGCAATGTTGTAGGTATTATAAAAAACTAGATCCGTACGTTTTTATTATAAAGAAATATTGTATACGATATAAGTTATTAGCATCTAAATATCTATATTTTTGACATAAAAACATCCTCGAACATTTTTATTTTTTTAAGTTTTCCCCGTGGCTTCGTCCGCGTGAAATTACTTGTTTTGACATAAAATATATCCTACGACATTCGGCAACACTGTAGCTTCCCATTAGTGAATGAATTTTCGGAATCGGTTCAGCAGTTCCAAAGATTACCCCCTACATACAAACTCACAAATTTTACCTCTTTAAAAATCAGTTGAGCATTCAAAATCCAGTTCAAAATCATGACCAAATTATCAAACCCCATTCTCTCGAACCTCAGCTCCTATAAATAGTTTCACAAAGGACCCAGCAACAGTGTGACCAGCACCAGTCGCGTGTGACGTCACCAGGCGTTCGGTTACATTGTTTTTGGCAACACCTGTGTCAACCGCGGCGCGTGCGACGCCGGCGCCGGCGCAGGGGCCCCGGTGTACGACTGACGGTCTTAAATGTGTTATGTGTATTTTTGTGTCGTTTTTACAATATGTTCTTAATAAAAAAACTTACTGCGATACGATTTTGTCGGTATTTGTAAGGAGAGATTAGAGAGGCACTCTCCCTTTAAAAATATAAAAGAAAAAACTACTAGTAGCAACCTGGCTAACAGATTTAGTCATCTTTTAGATAGCCAAACTTACGAAGCAGAGAGAAATGATGCAAGCCGCCCGGCCAGTGGACGTAGTTATGCTATAACGTTCCAATCCACACGCAGGTCGAACTGAGTAAATCGCGTTTTTTTAATTTTGTGGTACGCTTTTTTTTGGTAGCGAGTACAACTAAGTAGTATGTATCACTTCAACTAAATAAATAATCATTATTTTATTATATACTTGTCAAAATACCTAGCTTGGGCTCAAAAACTCAATTTTGACCACCTTGTGGATTGGAACGTTATAGCATAACTACGTCCAGTTGTAAGTACCTAGTAATTATTATTATAAGTTGAAACGTTGCAATATATTCGGAGTAAATCGCGAACTTCTTAAACTATACCCCCTAACACCTAGCTCAAGCAGAACTGCGGCCTAAAACGAAAAGACGAACTCCTTTTTTAGGGTTCCGTACCAAAATGGTAAAAAGGAACCCTTATGGTGCGTCCCAGCCTTTGTCTGTCTGTCTGTCCGTCTGTCACAGCTGGATATCTCAAGAACTACTCGTGCTATCAACTTGAATTTTCGAATAGTTTTAGATGACCTTTGCCCAACTATTTTGCAAATAAGAAAGAAATAAGAATATATATATTTTTTTTTTTGGAATAGGGTCTGACAGAGGGTCTTAAAAATTCGAAGTTGGGTTACTAGGGCATCATACAAAAGAACGCTGTTTGCACATTACGCGGAATAGTTTTCGACTTTTGATGAAAAATGTAAAAAAAACACCGTCTCCCCTTATCTCCGAAGTTAGCATAGAGAAAAATCTGAAACTATTCTGTGTGATAGAAGTTTGTGTAAAGATTACAGGAAAAATAAAACGGTGGCTCTAAATAGCACACTTTTTTTAATATATGACAGTACGGAACCCTCGGTGCGCGAGTCAAACTCGCTCTTGACCGATTTTTTATTAATTTAAAAATGCTGCTCTATACCTGCGTGAGCGATATAATATCAGCCAGTACAATATAAGGTTGCCGTTTGTATGGAACCTTTACAGTACTAAAGAACATTATCCCAGTGTAGAGAAGCTGGTCGTTAGGTCTCCAAGCAAATCTCCAAAGACGGTTGAGACCTTGATTTTTAATAAATCTTATTTTCCATGAACTGTAACAGAATGTTCCTGACAACAGACGTTTGGTTTAAGTTTCTTATTGTTTTTGGCGGAAACAATTGTGCAAACACTGCGCGTGCGGCTGCTGCGCCTGAGCACTGGCGCGACATTTTGATGAGTTCTCTTCTTTGCTCTTGTTGCAATTTAATTTTTGAGTTGATATGACAAAAATTATGTATTATTCAATTATTTTGCTACTGTATACCTACCCCTTTATTATACCTAAACGTTCATTAAAGTTAAGGGTCACTACGAAATCATGTTATGGGTTTGGATAAGTTTATACAGGGTTATTTGTAAAACACCAGCAACCTCTTAAGGGGTCATTGTACTCATCATTATGAACAACTTTTACTATGGGACCAAACCTGAAACCGCAAAAAATCTGCTGTTCAGTACATTTTGACGAATTATGCGAACATAAATGTACTGAACAGTTGATTTTTTTTTTCGCGATTTCAGGTTTGGTCTCTTAGTAAAAGTTGTTCATAATGATGAGTACAATGACCCCTTAAGAGGTTGCTGGTGTTTTACAAATAACCCTGTATAGAAAACATAAAATAATAGCTATGAAAAAAAGTCGAGCTATATAAGAGTGAAAAGTGGTTTTCAAAGCTGGTAATAAAAGCTACTCTAAAGTACGAGTACCACTTATCACACTAGATGGCATACCATTAAAAAGAGTTACTAAATTTAAGTACTTGGGGTGACACTGGGTGAGTGACGACCTTAAAGATAATTTAGATGTGGAAAGGGAGCGCAGATCGCTGGCTGTCCGATGCTGTATGTTGGCCCGTAGGTTCGCCCGTTGTACTGCACGAGTTAAAGTAACACTTTTTAAAGCCTTCTGCCAATCCTTTTACACGTGCAGCCTGTGGGTGAACTTCACGCAGAAGGCATATAGCGACCTGCGCATCCAATACAACAACGCTTTCCGGGTGTTGTTGGGGCTGCCGAGTTTTTGCAGCGCGTCCGGTATGTTTGCCGACGCAAATGTTGACAGCTTTTCTACCGTCATGCGCAGGAAAGAGAAGAAAAGAGGTGATAAGATATATGATATAAGGAGATGCGCATCATTATTATATCGGTGTCGCGCCAGCCCCAACACTATCCTGATGACGTTGGCAGACCGCTGGGACTCTCCTATTCTAGGACGCTGGATACGACTCCATGCAGTGAAGTAGATTGGGATGGGAAAGTCTCTAGCGGGTGTACTTAGTTTAAAATTTATATAATAACCCGTTAGATTAGTTTATTTACAAACACTAGATATAAGGCATTTTATACTGGTACTAACAAATTATGGAACTTGATTCTGAAATAAATGTTTTATTATTATTTTGTTTCTATAAATCTCGGGACCCCGGGGCCCCGGACCTTTGGAAGGCATACGAGGGGCCAAAGCCAACTCGCAGAGGCCCCTTAGATAATTTTAAATGATGAGGAGGCACCAACCGACGATTATCCCTATCTGCACTATGCAAGTGTACCCAAGGACAACTCCCGGTTGGTGCAGGACTATTGTTGTCCATGGAAACAAAACATATTGGTCTATGGGTTTGGGTGGTTAAAGTGGATTGGGTAAATTGAACTATGGAACAACTATGTCCCCTGCCAGACCAATGTTAAATATTATACACGGATAAAATGGCAGGGGGTGACTTGCACACTCAATAATGGACCCCCGGAAACGGCCGCTTATTATTATTATTATTATATCAAGAGCTTCACCAGTCAGTGAAAAAAATTAATTGAGCATAAACCTTGTAAATAGATGTTTGTTAAAAAAAAATAATATCACTAAAAACATGCAAAAAGCACAGCCGTGTTGTGATAACTTTGGCGTAAATAGAGTAAGATGACGGTATTGTGGAAAAATATAAAAGAAAAATCTACTATTTCTACTCGTCGCATAAAAATCTCTTGCCGTGCCGTGCCGCCCGTGCGCAGGCCCTTACAGTTTCAAACTTAGAGAATGTTCAAGTTAATGGGACTTTTTGTCAACAAATATTTAATAACCCACGCGGGAGGTCACCGTTGGAGGCCCTCTTAATGAATGGGCCACATTTTCAACTAACAGAACGAGATGGTGAGAGATCGTGATTCGGGCAACGATACACCTGCGTTTGGACACACTTGATCGTGACCACGAGGGCTCTCTCAACAGCGAAGCGAAGAAGAAGAACAAGATATTGGGGCAATCCTTTTTTCCTGGTCCAGTTACAAACTTGTAGCTTATGAAAAGGTCTTCAATAGCCCTAAATGTTTCACTTATATGAAATGCCTGCAGTACTTAATTTAAAACATTATTCCTATTGTATCACGAATATAATCTATACTAATATTATAAAGAAGAAAGATTTGTATTTTTGTATGTTTGCAACGAATAAACTCAAAAACTACTGGCCCGATTACAAAATTATGTCACCATTAGAATACTACATCATCCTTGAGTAACATAGGCTATATTTATTAAGAAAAAAATTAGGGATCCCTACTAAAACTTCAATAATGGAACGTACCTATGGAAAAAATCGCGTCGGGAAGAAAGACCTCTATTACCTTACAAAAAGTACTAGGAGTGTATGAATTCAAGATAGTAGGTATATCAATTCAAGACACGACACTTGCACAATATCTGAGCAGTAAACCTAACAAAAAGTACTAGGCTTGCATGCATTAACTAAGTATAATATTTTAATCATTAGTATTATGCTTCTAATAGGATTTAGATTAAATTTGCCACAGATAGTTTATAACATGGATTAACATATAGAATACTTTTTATCCCGGTAGTACGTTTCCGTGGGTTAATTTCCGACTTCCACCCGGGCGAAGCGGCTGGCAAAAGCTAGAAAAAAATAGAAAGTTGGAATCCCCGTAATGATATTAAGAAATTTTAACCCTGTGTTAATCAAAGAACTTCGAGACAACGTCATTGTAGCCACCATCATCACAGGGCCCGCAGCCGGACCGCTCGCACACATTCCGCGTATTGCAATGATACCGACGGATTTGTCTATATCATTTAAGAGGCGTCAGTTCCCGGTTAAAGTATCATTTTCACTGACAATTAATAAGTCCCAGGGACAAACATGGTCAATGAGAAACTGGTCATTCTCGACTTAAAAAAAGAGTGCTTCTCCCATGGCCAACTATACGTTAGCCTGTTTATAAATGATAAATGATTTTTATTTCTGTAAGTAGGTTTGTACAAACACTTTTACAAGTCAATCATGTTTTTTTTTTAAACTAGATGAGGTTGGCGTTTCCTATCTGAGTACTCTGAGAAGAAAGGCCGAAACAAACTCAGAGGTCACAGTCTCTTATAAAGTCCAGACATAATCATGGTCACTTCATGTGAAGACCATGTAGATTGGTGTCTGAAATGGTCTTTTGAGGAAAGAACCACACAGATTGAGAGGACCTGTCCAGTCAGTGCACGCATTTGTCAGTAATCGCGCAGCTCAACTCAGAACTTAAATTATCATATCGTATTTTTAAAATGTTTTCGAAATTAAAAAGTGTCCGTTCTATTGAAATATTTGTAATGTAGGTATATTATTAAAAGAACTAGTAAAAGTACATAGTAAATGTTTCACGCGTGTTGGTTCATAGGCCATTTTTTTCAATGTCCTTTTGTGTGTATATTTCAATGGGTTCCTGTACGAAGTTCGCCGGGTCCGCTAGTATACGTATTACATATTGGGTATGTAGGTGGTTGCGCGCAAATGTCCCCGACTCGATAGTTTTATTTTTGATTTTGACATATCTCGGGCGGGACCCTGGGGTCCCGGACCTTTTGAAGGCGTACGAGGGGCCGAGCCAACTCGCAGAGGCCCCTTAGACAATTTTAAATTATGAGGAGGCAGCATCCGACGATTATCCCTATATGCGCTATGCAAGTGCACCCAAAGACAGCCCCCGGTTGGTGCAGGATTATTGCTGTACGTAGAAACCAAACATATTGGGCTATGGGTTTGAGTGGCTAAAGTGGACTGTGTCCCCTGCCTGACGAATGTTATATAATTATACACGGATAAAATAGCAGGGGGTGACTTGCACACCCAATAACGGCCCCCCGGAAACGGTCGCTAGCACATAGTGACGTAGCGACAAGGAAGCAACACTTCCTGAGGTACTTGAGGAGTGGAGAGGTATTCCACGGCAATCAGGACAATCCAGGAAGTACGGTCAAGATCCCTACCAGCACCTTACTGGAATACTTCCTTCCTCCGTTTGCTCTTGCAAATCTCCACTCAAGCCAGTCAATAAATGCAAGAAAGAGGTGGGAGCTCTGTTCCTCGTCAGTATTCCCTCCAGCCGGCCAATAAAGACAAGCGAAAGGGGTGAAGAACAAGACTTCTCCCGGGAGATAGGGTCCGTGGGGTCGCTACTGCCCAACAGCTCGCCACATGCTGCCCTGCGGGTTTATGCATCTCTCTTGGTCTGGCTCCTCACCCTAGACCTATTTCAGTGAAATAAACTTTACCGGCACAGACCTAGTTCAGGAGGGAGCACACAAGCCCCATCACGAAGCCAATGTAGAGATACGGCGGTAGTGTTTTTTTTGTTATTATTATAACTATTCTAATTTTTATTCAAACAACCCACGGTAAGTATTTTTTCCGTGTCGTAGAACTAAATAACTGTCAGTGTACCTGCTGTCCGTCACCTCCGCGGCCTCTGTGCTTTGAGTGCACCGTGCACGAATCAATCTAGCTAATCGAGAACAGGTTTTTGCTGAGACTTTGTTGTTTTTTTTTTTTGGGTATATTTGATGATTAATATATTTATTAATTTAAGTATAAGTATAAAAATTACGTATAAGGTATGTTGAAACTGTATGTACTCCCCGTCACTTGTAACTAAAGGTTTATCAGAAAACCAGCGTCAGTCAACATTTGTCTGGCATTACATAATGCAGAGATTAACCTTTTTCTTTTTATTGTTGTTTAAATTTCATTTGTTATTTGTATTTTTTGTTTCACGAACTGTGTCCTAATAAACGTTATTCTTTTTATTTCCTTCAAAATGCTGTTGTAGGACACGCAGCAACTAGGTCCACAAGACCAAAGAATTGCTCTTACAAACACAAATTATTACAAACCATGTCCAGGCACTATTGAACAATCAAAGATATTTCAGTAAGTCAGCAAGTTAAACTTGTTAGCCCGTTCGTGCGTTCCGCAGATAACTCTTGGAAGGCAAAGGTTTAAATCACAATATAATTAGTGCGTCCACAGGTGCTGTGCTCAGCTGTGAGCTCCTAATCGCACCATTACGCGAACCATAACGAGAGCACCTAATGATGCTGATGCAGAACACTGGTGCAATGCTTGTGGGCAGCTTGTTGTAAGGTTTTAGGTATTGTTGCTGTTAGTGTTGATGGTCGAAAGAAAGGTGGAGAAGATGAAGAAGAAGCAAATACCAATAATAATTCTTACAAGTGTGGGAAAGTATTAGTTTCAATTTTTAATGGACTTAAAAAAAAGAAGAGGTTCTCAGTTCGGCGGAATCTTTTTTTTATGTATGTTTCCCGATTACTCGAAGACGGTTGGACGGATTTGGAAAATTACTATTTTTTTGTTTGAAAGAGTATACCTTTTAGTTGGTCCCATTGTCATCAGGTCAGGATCTGATGATGGGATCCTGGAGAAATCGATGGAACTTTTCAAATATTATACCTAGCAATAGTGATTTGGGTATTTTTTATAGCAACTCGTGCATTTGCTCTCGGAAAGCACCATTTAGTGAAGTGGAATTGATGATGAATATCACAGATGGCCCCCGGAATTACTCAATAATAAGTATTTCACGGGTTGCAATTCGATTAGTTACTTTAAAAATGGTTGCTAATAATTTATGGTCATCACAATGCATATGGTGACGTGAAGCTGATGGTGACTTCACCATAAGCCTGGTACTTACCAGGAGAACTCCACAACAATTAACGTCCCTACATCAGGAAAAGCAATATTTTGTAAAAGGTGATGAGCAGTTGACATTATGCTTTTGAACTTATTGTTATATAAATTACAAACTGACCCACTAAAAAGTGAAAAATAAAAACTTTTTTCCGAAATAAAACAACACTACAAAGTTAATCATACACTCACAATCAGCGATGTCAATTAATCTAACTTACAAATTACAGATTCTATTGACTTGTCTTCTAAATAGTCCTTAATGAGATAATGTATGCAAGTTACCGTCCTACCTGGTTGATATTCCACCAATTCGCACTAAGCGTTTCTCTTCACTACCTGCGTCTGTGGTTCCGAACGCATACACCCTAATCTCTTCAAAGTGAGAGTGAACAGACTTCAACAGACTTCTTCTGGGTAAGCTCACTCCATCGTCGCCTCTGACTTTGTCTTTATCACCTCTGACCTAGACTAGAGTCAAGAGCAAACCCATCTTAAATAAAAAAAAAGTAGTAACAGTTTGAAAATATTTTTTTAAAACATTGTCAGCGGTATGTCTTGCAAACTATTTGGTAAATGATTGTAAATAATAATCGACATGCAGTATACATTTTTCTTAAATAATTTTAGTTTTGATGGCAGCCGAAGTCGTATCTTTATGCCCTGCAGTGCTATTTGGCCTGTCAGTGCTAATTTTAAATAAATTGTAGTTTCTCTTAAACAAAATACATATTTCAAAAATACAGTTGTAAGTGTAAACAGCGTCAATTTTTAGGGACTTTTACTATGGGACCAAACCTAAAATCGAAAAAGAAATCTGCTGTTTTCTACATATTGACGAATTATGAGAACATAAATGTAATCAGCTGATTATTTTTCGCGATTTAAGGTTTGGTCCCATAGCACAAGTTGTTCATAATGATGAGTACAATGACCCCTTAAAAGGTTGCCACTGTTTACACTTACAGCCTGTATATAAACATGGCAAAGGTAGAATCTTATGTTTTGAAATAGTGGCTTACCTTACAGCTGTCTAAAAAGTGAGCTCCACAAATTGCTTGGATACATATTTTTTGAGCTAAACTCTGTCAAGATCTACGGAGTTACCCCATATTACAATGTAAGTGTAAGTGTAAACAGTCTCAACCTTTTAAGGGGTCGTTGTACTCATCATTAATCAGCATCATTGTCAAAATATAGGGAACAGGTGATTTTTTTTTTTGCGATTTCTGGTTTGGTCCCATAGTAAAAGTTGTTCCAAGTGAGTTGTTCCAAATGACCCGTTAAAAGGTTGCCACTGTTTACACTTACACCCTGTATAACCATGGTAAGCCAGCATTGCAGTATCACACTTTACTGTTTGTCTAAAAAGATTTACTCATAACAGTGCTATAAAGATTCTACTTCATTATATTCCATTATTGTATTTAAATAATAATGAATAAATCACCTATTTTATTACCAATAATAATAAATAATAATGAAATTATTATTCTGTTAATATTGGCAGTTACCTACCTATACATCTAATAACCTCACAGGAAGCGTCTTCTATTACACGGATTTCATATTATTAATAACAGTCGAAAATAGCGAGGCAATAGGTAGTGACACTAATTGCTTTAATAGTTATTTATACAACTGTAGTATAACAAGGGGTATTATAACACGAGTGTGGGTTTATCAGACGAAGCGATGCCGAGTGTAATAATAGTATCACATGATTGTTTTAATACCTAATTATGTACAGTTGCATATAAGACTTTATCTACATCCATGATATGAATTCTCTATTCAAAGGTTCTGAAACCATAGGACAGTGTTGTAAGAACTCTATGTAAATTCATGGAAAGTTTAATTGCTGCGTATCTAATACAAACAAACTATGTATAAGTTTTTTTTTAATTACGGCGCTGTGGTAGTGAAACGCGCTTGCATGACAATGTACTTTTTTTGAAGTTCATAAAAATACCACGAATTGAGTAGTGAGAATGTTGCTGTTTCATGAGTAAGGAAGGGATCGAAAAAGCAAAAGAGTTGCCTGGTAATTGGGTGACCGATACTCAAACACGTGATTGTACTCATGATAACAAACAACTTTTACTATGGGACCAAACCTGAAATCCTGAAAAAAAAATCAGCTGTTCCCTACATTTATGTTCGCATAACTTGTAATAACAAACAACTTTTACTATGAGACCAAACCTAAAAAAAAGGAAAAAAAAATAGCGGATCGCATAAGCTCCAACGTCATAATGGATGCATTATGACGTCGATCTCAGAAGCATTGTCGTATTGCAATAGTACTCACCATAATAATATTGTCATTCGTGGATATTTGACAGTCGTTACTGGTCATCAGAAGCCCGAAAGTCTGACAACCAGTCTTACCAAGGAGTATCGTATTACCCAGTAGCTGGATTGTGAAGGTCAGATAGGTAGTCGCTCCATGTAAAATACTGGTATTCAGCTGCATCCGGTTAGACTGGAAGCCGACCCCAACATATTTGAGAAAAGGCTAGGCAGATTGATTGATTTGCAAAGACAGCAAATGTTCTTTACAACATGTAGCTCGATGCATCTCTGGCCAAAGAGGTGTATCGCGCTTATGTTATTCTATCTAAGATCGATGAATTAATTATAAAGGGTGTTAAATTGAGACTGCAATGGGTTCCATCGCATATCGGGATACAGGGCAGTAAAAGGGCTGACATGGTGGCAAAATATACAGCAAAACATGGAAAAGGAACTAATATAACGCTAGATTATACAGAAGTCTTACCTGATGATTGGAAAGTGTATTTTGATAATCGTTCATTGGAAAAAAGGATCTGGTATAAAACCATGCAGGGTCAGCCTTTTCGTGTGCCCTGGTTTATAAATAGTAATTTAGGTAGAAAATTAGTTGTAACAGCTCATAGACTCAGATCTGGACACATCCCATGTAATAAGTTCTTGTTCATGATGAATCAAACTAACTCGCCTAATTTGTGGAGTGTGGAGTTGTGGAAGACTTACATCACTTATTGATGGACTGTGCTAGATATGAGTCTAATAGAAATGATCTGTCTGGAGTATTGAGGTAGAACCGACTTGAAATGGATACATTCCATAGAATTCTCTCCCAACCAAATGTTGATGATGCGAAGAGTCTGTTCCAGTTCATGGCCCAAATGTAAACTGAAGCAGTGTGTGTTTAGGGTACGTGGGATTGTCATACGCATTGCGATTATAAAAGTCCCTAATTAAATACTAATAAAAAAAAAACAGTCGAAAATAAAATTTCAAACATTTATTCTTAACTAGATTCCGCCCGCCGCTTCGTCCGCGTGGTATGTCGTTAAAAAGTAGCCTATGTCGTTTTCCAAGTAACAGGCGTAACAAACAAACAAACTTACTTTCGCATTTATAGTATTATTATGGATAACCTGTCTATCGACACTCTAGACTCTCAAAATGTAGGTACGGTAGGTAATTACATTAAAAAAAAAAACTTAACACTACTAAAGTTTCTATAATAATATAATTCAATCATGATTCTGATTCTGAAGACAGCTGTGCTGCTGAGGAGTTTGTTGCGCCACTTCTTCTCCTCAGCTAAAGCACTAGGAAGTGGTGAAGGGCGGGCGTTTTGGGGGACGGTCTTATGTAATTTTGACGTTCGAAAAGTGCTGATTCTCAGCCTAGTTTGAATAAATGACTTTTGATTTTGATTTTGATTTTGATTCGAAAGACACATGGCGTAAACTATTATCATAAGAAAGTTATTGTAGTTTTCCTCGGGAATAGCACTTTTTTTCGGGATAAAAGGTACCCTATGTCCGTTTCTGTACACCTGACAACTTATATGCATAATTTCAGGATGATCGGTTCAGTGGTTTAGGCGTGAAAAGGTAACAAACAAACAAACAAACAAACTTACTTTCGCATTTATAATATTAGTTAGGTTTCGCCAAAGACACATAAACACTGTGATAAATATAGTACATAGTCGATGTCTAACCAAAATCTGCTATGTGCACTTTTTTGAGATTTCTATTTTTTGACCTTTGCGTACAGTTCACTGCCCTATCTACCGTATATAAAAACTGCCAAGTGCCTATGAGCACGACGAAGCTTTTATAAAATATTTGTTATGTGCAACAGCTAGGTTTTTTTAGGAGAACTTTTTTTTTCGAACGACATACACACAAAGCAAGCATGGCTTAAAGTACTTGTACTATTATGTATTGAGTTTTCTTGCCGCAAACTTTTTAATGATGTAGAGAGATCACAATAGAGGGGTTATTAATCTTCCGTTTGACAATTAAAATTAATACCATCACAAATACCATTAGCAACCGAACCAGGGGCCACGTCCTCTATATCTGTCTCATCACCATACGCAAACACTTCGTCTTTCGGAAACTTGACTTGAATATCATTTTCTTCCTCTTGTTCTTCAAAATCTGGCTTTTTCACTTCGGTAACATTTCTTTTCGCTGTCTGTTTGTCTTCTATTACTTCTATTTCATTATCATTAATGAATTCACAGATCCAATCATCATAGCTTAGCGCACTTGGATAAACGAAGTTAGACTTTATAGCCAATATATTTAGTGAAAATATTATAAAACAAAATAAATTGAGCTTCATGACTGTTTCACTAAAGATTGTCTTGACTGACTGAAATTCTATCTAACACCGTGGCCACGAGCTGCACGCTCAAGCGACACGCTTCACGAATGATTCCGGAGGAAACAAATGAAAGTTGTTTGCTTGACGTCACGAGTCACCGCGACATGACTTGTGGAGCGACTGATGGAAACAGGCGACTAAATACGGATTTCACCAATGAAACTGAACGCGATCAGCACATCTAAGCCGAGTTCAAGAGCTGTCAGTGTCAATATTCCAAAGAAAATAATGACAGTGACAGCTCTTAAACGTGGTTTACGTGCTGATCGCGTTCATTTTCAATTGGTGAAATCCGCACTAAATAGGTGATGTGTGACTTTTAAAGTGTAGGTATTACTTTACATAGAACCTCCAGAAAATTCTATATTTGGCAGAACTGACACTCATGGTCGGAGCGTTATCGAGGCCACCTTAAATGCAGACTAAGTATTCTAGAAATATTCAGTTATGAATCTCGAGTTGAAGCTAGCTTTGAGTTGACAACTGAGTGTTTTCTTTGTTATTCTTTCTGGTCTCATCACCTGCCTTGCCTTTTCCCAATTTGTTAGGGTTGGCTTCCAGTCTTACCTAACACCAGTAACGGCAACTGAATACCAGAATTTTACATGGAGCCACTGCCTATCCGACTCCCACAACCCCGTTTCTGGGTAACATATGCAAACATAGAAAGAAAGTGATACAGTGGCCAGTGAGTCACAACTGCGAGGGTGGGTTTTTAATATTTTGGTTTAGCGATAGATCGCTCACGTCTGGCGTCGCGAAAGCAGGATATACAGGTAGTATACATTAAAAAAAGAAACTATGGAGTTTCTTGCCCATTTTTCACGATAGGAAACTACCTTTTAGAAGGAGCAACTGGAATCAATTTTTAACCGACTTCCAAAAGGAGAAGGTTCTCAATTCGTCTGTTTTTTTTTTTTTGTTACGCGATTACTCAAAGACGGATGGACCGATTTGGAAAATTCTTTTTTTGTTTGAAAGGGTATATCTCCGAGGTGGTCCCATATAAATTTTATTAACTTTGCTTGGGGAGTTTTTGAGTTAGCTTCATAAATGCGTATATTTCCCACTTATTTTATATGAATGATGTGATGATGTTTTAATAACTTCCTATCACTGTTATTTACATGGCTATCTATCTAGCTATCTTATCTACAATTATTATGCTCAATTATGTATTCGAATTTGTGTGGGGTAGGTTCCACAACTAAAAAGTGAAAAATAAAAACTTTTTAGCAAAAAATAAAACCGACTTCTAAAACAAAACACTACAAAGTAAAAAATAACTTTAATTTCGGAAGTCGGTGGCAAAAAACGAATATACAAAACGAAAGACACCGACTTCCGAAATTAAAGTTATTTTTCACTTTGTAGTGTTTTGTTTTAGAAGTCGGTTTTATTTTTTGCTAAAAAGTTTTTGTATTTGTGTAATTATTTTTAAAAGAGTAACCGTTTCGTTTCTTGGCGGCTCTTCTCCATGGGAAACCCGTGCAGCTAGCTTCTGACGTTTCATAAGTGCCCATATAGGTTTATGTGCCATAAAATATTTTGAATCTGAATTTAGAATGTTGACGTTCAAGTAACTTTTAATAATAGCCTACTTACTGGAAAATAATGATTTTAATTGACTTGGACTTTAACTACTGGCTCGCGGGAAGAACGTAAAGGTAGGTATTAATCTACTAGTCGTAATAGGATCACACACAAACACGAATGTCGCATCTAGTCTCCTCCTTAATCTTTGTTCAAGATTCAAATTAGTTGAACTTTGGTATTTTCATCAATACATCTATACAAATAAATAAAATTATAGTGTCTGTTTGTAATGTCAAAATAACCGCTTTGTACTAAATGCATATGAAAGTATATACGGTACTTATAACAAAAAAGCAATTTTTAATTTTTTTGTCTCTGTCTGTCTCCCAATTTATTTGGGGTCGGCGCAACACGTCTTTTCTTCCATATTTCTCTATGAGTCGTCATCTCGGTAGTCACTCCCTTTCTAGCATCCATCCATCGTTTCTTTGGTCTTCCCCTACTCGTTCATACACATTCATACTCAAAACTTTCCTGACGACATTTTCCTCATTTTTGTCCGTTGGTTCCGGCTAATCTCCAAAACTACTGGACCGATTTTGACGGGAATTTTACTGACAGATAGCTGATGTTATAAGGAGTAACTTAGTCCACTTTTATTTTTAGAAAAAGAATTTGGGTTCCGCGAATAAAAAATAGAAATCAAATTGTGAACAAAATCCGATTCAAATAAGGAAGTATTTATCTCGACGCGGGCGAAGCCGCAGGTAACAGCTAATTAGGAATAATAATCGTTATGCAAATAGAAACATTTTTCGAACAAAAACATGAGATAAAATAGATTTTAAGTGGTTAACCTTGGGGATGAGTCTAAAACGATGATGAAGTAATAACAACAGTGATTAATATTTCTACTGTATAATGAATGCTTGTGCATGAGAAATACATTATATAATATTATCATTATTTTGTTAAAACACTGGTTTTAATGCCTATATTACAACTCTGTTATGCATTTGTACTGTTGTTTTCGGATTTATTTGTATAAGAAATAGTAAGTCTTTGAATTTAGTACCTGAAATATTTGCATAATAATTTACATAACATCACGCCTGTAATCCCCGAAGAGTTACGCAGAGGTGTACCTATAGTACACACACATGTCGTCAGTTATGTTTATGTCAAAAGGGGAAAGCCTGAGAAAGTCCTGATGGAAAGAAAGAAAAGACAGAAATAATAAAGTTTACTTGGACACAGTTCGTGAATCACAAAATATAAATTAAAAAAAAGTTTTAAACAACAATATAATAGTGTGTGCAATTAATACCAGACAGATGCTGTCTGAGGCTGGTTTTCTAATGAAACTTTACGTACAAGTGACGGAAGTACATACAGTTTCAACATACCTTATACATAATTTTTATACTTATCCTAGTAATCCTATTGATATTATAAATGCGAAAGTATGTGAGGATGGATGGATGTTTGTTACTCTTTCACGCAAAAACCACTGAACGGATATTGATGAAATTTGGCACACGGATAGTTTATAACCTGAATTTGAAACCGCAGGGCGCTGCTAGTACTTAAATAGATACATAAACTAGTAATCAAATATAATAAACAAAAGAAACATTTAAAATAAAATAAAAAACTAAAACAACAAAGTCTCAGCAAAAACCTGTTCTTTGCGATTAGCTAGATTGATTGGTGCACGGTGCACTCAAATCCCAATGACACTTTGCTGGACCTTTCCTTTGTAATCGAAACCTGCAGGACCTCATTCTCAGCTATAGCGCTTGCGACCACTAGATCGACGTAGCAAATAATGCATAATACATTCATACTATTAATAAATAAAACTTCAAATGAATTGCATTCACTTTTATTAATGTTGTAGACAATTACCATTTATACATTTCTCGAAGAGACGTATAAGAAAACAATTTTCTTGGAGTATCGCTCTCAGCTGTAGACACAGTCACTTTATGTTTCGGCACTTTGTTAGGAGTATCAGTTCTGTCCTCTGTATCATATATATTATTTAATGGTAAATTGATTTTAAAAGCACTATCTTCGTTTGTCGTGAGGACATGGTGTTGTGGCGCAGCCTGGGAGAGGCCTATGCCTATATGTATTGATTGATCTTCGTCTTTATTACTTCTCATACTGTTTTTGACATCTCTGTCTTTCACTGTATCTTCAATATTATAGTTAGCTTCAACACTGTCACTGTCGTACTCACACTCCATCTCTTCGTCGCCCGGATATATGAAATTGGACGTTGTCGACAATGTTTTTAGGGATAATATTAAAACACACACCAATAATAGCTGCATGACTGTTTGTTGCGAGGTTCTATCAACGAATCATTGATTGTGTTATTAAAATATTCGTCATATTTTAATAACTACAAACTGATTATCTTATTGTTTATTATCTATTTAATATTTTAGCGCTAAATGCGTATAATTCTTAGAGTTCGACCGGATTTTGTTTTCGTTTTTCGGCAATTTTCGGTTGATATATCCATTTTAGAAAATTGTATAAAATGGATATTTCAGCTGTGACCGAAAAAAAAGGAGGTATCAGCATATCAAAAAAATAAATAAATAAATTGATCTATTCAGAGGAAATCTAGTAACAACAACTAATACCAGGAAAAAAATTGTTTTTTTTTTTTCGCATTTTACAACAGACCGTTTGAGAAAAGTATAAAGTTTCATGTGATTTACAACATTTATTAACATTAATAAGTTTTAACTGTTGAATATAATGAATAAAAGCTTGACACTGCATTTATTTTACCTTTACCAAAAAAAAAACTATGGACATACAACATTTTTTTTTCGTTTTCGGTAAAACACGGGCTAACTCTAATAACTTGTTATTGAGGATCTAGTCATAAAATTATAAGATATCTTCAAAATATCAAGTCATTTCAAGTTAAATTATTAAATATAATTATGCAAATACTGTATTGCGAATTCTGAAAGTATCATATTAGACACATTAACTTTTGTGGTTCGAGACGACAATAGGATAATAAATTAAATTAGTAGGATAATCGAAATTGGAAACGTGATTTTTTCAAACAAATTTGTCTAGCTATAGTGACTAAACTAACTACGCATATGTTTTTTTTCCTTGACACTATGTCATTTAGACGTATAGCTTATGCGCTAGCGCAGATTTTTTAATTACATGCAATACAGGACTTACAGCAGACGAGTGACTGTTCTATAAACTGCTCAGTGTGGTTTGGTTCGGAACCTAGTTTTGCGAGCCCGACTCGCTCTTGACCGGTATTTTTATTCATTTATGGATATTGTTGGCGCCCAACGTGGGCCATGAACTTTACCTCCTTATTATTATTGAAACTTGACATTTCTAACTCGATTCTAAAGAGCATTTTTATTTCAATGACGAGAGCAATATACACTAGAATTTTGTGTCAAATAACCTCAACTGTTCCTAAACAATTACTACTTACAATGTCGTATGATCTCAAACTCAAAACATTTATTTTAATAAATCCATTGACATGCACTTTTGAATTAATCAAGGAGTCGGTCAGTTGGAATGATGGAGTTAGTTGCCCATTCCAAAGCGCAGTAGGTATTGTAAAGGTTCCAAGCAGCAATGAACAACCACTCATATCACGTAAAGAACTCCCTTTTTTTTAAGTAAACAAAAAGACAGTACGGGTTCCGTACCAAAAAGGTAAAAAGGAACTCTTATGGTGCGACTCATTCTGTCTGTCTGTCCGTCTGTCACAGCTAAGATATCTCAAGAACAACTGATGCTGTCAACTTGACTTTTGGAATAGTTTTAGATGACGTTTGCCCAAATATTTTTGCAAATGTATATTTTGCAACAGTGACTGAAAGGGGGTATAAATTCGAAGTGGGGCTACTAGGGCATGTGGGGTATCATATGAAAGAGCGCTGCTCGCACATTTTCAAACATTTTCTCGTTTTTTTTAAGCCGAATAGTTTTCGACTTTTGATGGAAAATTAAAAAAAAAATACAGTTCCCCTTATCTCCGAACTTTGCATAGAGAAAAATCATAAATTATTCTGTGTGATAGAAGTTTATATAATGATTACAGGAAACATAAATCGAGGTCTCTAAATAGCACACTTTCTATACATGATGGTACTGAACCCTCGGCGCGCGAGTCCAACTCGCTCTTGACCGGTTTTTTTGTTTGAGGCCGCAGTTAGGCTTGAGCTAGGGTGTTAGGCGGTGTAGTTTAAGAAGTGCGCGATTTTCTCCAAATATTACAATTATATAATATGTTACTGCGTCTCCATCTGTTATTTCTTATTTAGCTATTCCCCCAGTGGAGTCAGAACTTCCACAGTACCTATGGAAAAGAACGGGCAAGAAACTCCACGGACACTCTTTTAAATCAGTCATCTCTTTGAAATGATTGAACTACAGGCTGTACTATACCCGCGTCAGAACCCATTAGGTAGTACATCTACCATCGACAACAGCGGCGGCGCAATCCGCCATTGTATAAATAACACTAAGAGGCCAGCTGCGCGCAGCCGTGTTGACGACGCGGCTAAATGCATCTCTTTCGCGCCACTTTCAACGACCATCGGGTTTTAAATAAAGAATAGGCAGGTGTTCTGATAGGTAACAGATAACATATGGAGCGGTGTAGTTGTTGAGAGTAAGAGATTAATATTGTGGGTGAGGAAACGAAATTGAAAGCGTCGAAGTCGAAGCTCAACAAGAGTATGACAAGGAAGTTTGGCAATTATTCCTTTGCATATGTTGCTTTCCTAGTATCCCATTAACGGCATAATTATGTAAGTGTCTGTTCACTGTACGATGTTTTTTTTTTTAAATTATTTTTTACATTCTTCTTAGATTTAATCAATTAATCATCTCATTATTTGACATTATATATGGTGACTGGTAATTAGTGACTGATATCAATCAATCAATCAATCATTTATTGCATTCCACAATGTATATGCTTAGGTGGTAGGTAACATTTGATGTAACAATTATGGACCCTGTTGGGCACAGCAATAGAAAATTTAGCGGAAGAAGACTTATTTATACATGCAAACCAACGAATAACAAGTTATTAAGTATAATTTATGGTAACATTTTATTAATTATTAATTTAATCTAAGATTTTTGTCAATTTATATTATTAAGTCAGTTCTATACCTATAGATTTGTCAGTCAAATATTCATTTATGCTATAATAACATTTGCGTAGTAATATTTTTTCCTGGTTTCTGAGTACGTCAGGTAGTTTATTATACATTTTTATCGACATAACCATACTTAAACACATGATTGTGCTCATGATTACAAACAACTATTATTATGGGACCAAACCTGAAATCGTGAAAAAAAAAATCAGCTGTCCCATACATTCATGTTCGCATAACTCGTCAAAATGTACGGAGCAGCTGATTTTTTTTCGCGTTTTCATGAGTTTAAGTAAATAAAAATAAATAAAATAAAATAGTCTTTTATTTATTGCTGTATCAATCTTACAAGAAAATAATATTACATACTGCATGCAATATTAAAAAATATAAATAAATTTAAAATTCATAAATAATTACATTTCAGTGTTCCTAGCAATCTCATTAAATAATATATCTTGATAATGACATTAAAAATCAATAATGCATATTGCAAGACTCAAAAACGACCGCTGGACTTCCAGAATAACGTCTAGGCCGGGCCCACCAGGCCAAAGAAAAAGAGCAAGGCCTATAGCTCGCTGAGCTGATGATATTGTGAAAGTCGCTGGCACTCGGTGGATGCGTACAGCAGAAGATACCTTCACCTTCTACTAAGAGGGGTTCTTGCTATTATGTGTTTAAGTATCGGTCCCTAATTATTAGTCACCCTATATTATCTACCTACAATTCTAATTTCAACTCTTTATTACTGGATTTGTTACTGGAGTTGTAATGATGTATAAGTTTATATTTTATTTCTTTTTTAAAGATTATTTTCTAATTTGTGAATGTAAGAACGTTGCAGGCCTATGTAGACTGTAGATTTGCTGACATTTTCTATTTTGTTAAGTACCTGTTGTAATGTTTTTCCTCTGGAACGCCATAGGATTGCCTTTGCCAAACGCCAATTCTATGTTTCTAGCATAAAAATGTATAACATCCTAAATAAAAAGTTAAAAATTTATTCTTACTCAACATTTCGTTGTAAAACCTTACTTAAAGATTATCTCCAAACATTAAATTATGATAGTACTGATGATCTACTACTGGGTAATTTACAGTGATACCTAATTATAAATCTTTACATGCACACCCACACACTACACCTACACACACACACACACACACACACACACAAACACACACACACACACACACACACACACACAAACCCTACATATACACTACACGTTCACCTACAGTTACACTTACAAACTACACACACGCTTCATCATACACGCATAACCATGTATCATTTCTCGTTTTTATTTTATTATTTTATCTTTATCTTTATATAAATAATAAATCTGTTTTCTACCATTAATTGTTAAAACTATTCCAAATTACTGAAAATGGCTCTAAGTTGCTACGGAGAATCACTGACTCCTAAGTCACAGGAACTTACACCTAGTTTAGGAGTCAGAGTATTTAATAACTGACCCTTTTATGTGTTACTTTTGTTGTATATTGTTAAGAGCTTTAGGTGAAATAAAGAATTTATTTATTTATTTACCTGGTACTTGTTGCCAGGCCTACACTGTCCTCCTATACCTATTAACACTGAAATTTGAAAATACTGTAAAAGCCAATTATTTTTAAAAGAGTAACCATGGAGTTTCTTGCCGGCTCTTACCCATAGGAAAGGAACAATTGGAACCGTGCAGGTAGCTTCTGACGTTTCATAAGTCCCCATATAGATTTATGTGAAATAAAATAAATTTTGATTTTTTTATTTTTGGCTACTCACGACTTGTCATATAGATGAGTTGTTTTGTTGTAGTAAGTTCTGATAGGAATCTAGTGTGGTTGTTGAGATTAGGAGATGATTGGGTAAGAAAAAAGATTGGGACACAGGTGTTTTGGTTCGCCTCTTTATGGTTATTTGCGATACTGATAATGACAGTGTAACTATGGTGATAACTCACTATTGGAGCGCCTGCAGCTGGGTGTGATACAAACTGTTTCAAGACATATAATATTATAAACTGCATCCACATATTATAAGGAAATCATAACCGTAGATAAACTCGCATCTTCTTCCCATGGGGGTAGGCAGAAACGTCAGAATGCCACCTGCTACAATCCTTACATACTTCTTTTGCTTCGTTTACGTTCGTAAATCTGGTCACACACGCACGTCGGTTACGAATACTATGCACCTAACCTTTCTGAAGAACATCACCAATAAGGTCACTAGTCCATCTGCAGGCATATGCACTGAGCAAAATGTAGCAATAGCTAGTTTACGCAGACCCTTCATTAATTTGCACTTCATTACGTCGAATCTGCGACGTTGACTAACTCAAAAACTCTCGCGAGTTGCAACCGAGCATGCGCGGTTGTTCAAAGATTGTTGATGAATAAATAAATAGGCTTCCTTTGCCTTTTAGACAATCTTATCAATCATTGACATTTTAAACCATTTACTCGTCAGACTCTACCATCTTTATTTATACAAGTTGCTTAATTTTTAGTAATGATTACCAATTTACCACACATTTTTTGACGTTTCAACCACTCTTAATTTTAAGCATCGTTTATAAATAAACACCTACATGTGTTTTGTTATCAATGTTCCACACCTACACATCTTATCTCTCATTCTTTCAACCTTATTTATTATATCTATGATCAACCTGCACCCCTGTACCGTTTGTTTGTTTTTTTTTATTATCTTGGTGTCGCTTTTCATGTGTATTTTTAACCGCATTCCAAAAGGAGGAGGTTCTCAATTCGTCTGTATTTTTTTGTTTTTTTTTTTTTTTTTGTATGTTTGTTACGCGATTACTCAAAGACGGATGGACCGATTTGGAAAATTATTTTTTTGTTTGAAAGGGTATACTTCCGAGGTGGTCCCATATAAATTTTATTAACTTTGCTTGGGGAGTTTTTGAGTTAGCTTCAATAATGCGTATATTTCCCACTTATTTTATATGGATGATGTGGTGATGTTTTAATAACTTCTTATTTACATGGCTATATCTACAATTATTGTGCTCAATTATGTATTCGAATTTGTGTGGGGTAGGTTCCTCAACTAAAAAGTGAAAAATAAAAACTTTTTACCAAAAACTAAAACCGACTTCTAAAACACAACACTACAAAGTGAAAAATAACTTTAATTTCGGAAGTCGGTGGCAAAAAACGAAAATACAAAACCAAAGACACCGACTTCCGAAATTAAAGTTATTTTTCACTTTGTAGTGTTTTGTTTTAGAAGTCGGTTTTATTTTTTGCTAAAAAGTTTTTTGTGTACGTCACTTTCACGTGAATAAACTGTTTTTCTTTCTTTCTTTTCTTTCTTACCTTGTATCCTGAGCCCTGAGCCCGGTCCCAAAGCATGCCGAGCAATTAAATGTAGATTAGTGTAAACAGTCCCGCCTGCGAGATAAAACTGCCCCCCATGATCGAGAGTTGTGCGCCTATCACAGACATGCGGGCCGCAGGAGCGTCGGCATACAAAGAGGTGAACTATTTAGTTATATTCATGTTTTTTTTTTGGATAAAAGTAACAACAATAATTCCTTTTTTCAGTTTTCTTTTTACGTAAAAAAGCGCTGTGTTGCTCTTTTTTAATTTACCTAGTTACTTTTATCACGTAAATTTACTTTAAAAAAAAGTTAAAACCGACTTCAAAAACCTAAAACAAATAAAATAACTTTCATAAAAAACTTAACAGCTTCTGAAGTCGGTGCCAAGCTATTAGTGCATTGAAGAACTGAGGACACCAACTCCAGATCTTCAGCTGTTAAGTTTTTTATGAAAGTATTTTATTCGTTTTAGGTTTTTGAACTCGATTTTTACTCTTTTAAAGTAAATTTATTTTTACATTTTAGTGGAATATACCAAATCAGAAATCTTAAAAATGCCGGAGATACAGTACATTTATGCATATAACTTCGTACGTAAGAATAATTACCTAATGTAGTCACGTTAGTGAAAGACTCATGAAAATTGGTTCATTAGTTTTTGAGAAAATTGTGGACATACAAACAAACATACTTCCATACATACATACATACATACATAGGGGTCGAATAGAGAACCTCCTTTTTTGATGTCGGTTAAAAACTGAGAAAAGTTTTATTTGTCTGTTGTGCAGAACATAACATTCACCTCATAGACTGCTTGAAAGTTTATCCCTTAATTACTTTTGTTACCAAATCAGAAATCAGGGAGCTAAATAACGTGTCAACGTGTTATTAGCACACAAGATTAGCAAAGGAGTATTCTGTCTCCTTGAACAACATCTATGGACAACTAAGGAAGAATTCTCATCCTTTTAGTAAAATAATACATATATATAGAGAAGACATTGGTGATTTTAAGGACATTAATATCTCATTTTAGCCATCTTTAGACTTGGTGACTTTTCGCTCTACGGGTTACGATAATACTATTAAAAATTTTCAGCGAGAACTACGAAGTTGAGACTTTATTAATGCCTAGATTGACTCACCATTTTCTAGAACATTTTCTGCCACTGTTTGAAAAAAAAAAATCATCCAAAATATCGCACCTAATTTGCCATCGCTACGTCTACGTCCCGCATACGGGCTTGATTCAAGTCCGTTTGCACTGGCGGGCTCGGTGCGAGCGTGATAAATTGTCACCAGCGCGTCTGTGAGGACTGCAGATAAGTAATGATGACTTGTAGTCTTATGACCCTGGTGTTTAGCATCATGGCCTTGCAGAGAGAGCAATAGATAGCCTATTATAGTTACCGTGCTCAGTGGGAGCGTGATAAATTGTCACCACGTGGGCGTGAGGATCGCCAGATATGTGATGGTAGCTTGTAGTCTTATGACCCTAGTGTTTAGCATCATTGCCTTGCAGAGAGAGCAATAGATAGCCTATTATAGTTACCGTGCTCAGTGAGAGCGTGATAAATTGTCACCACGTTGGCGTGAGAATCGCCAGATATGCGATGGTTGCTTGTAGTCTTATGACCCTAGTATTTAGCATCATTACCTTGCAGAGAGAGCAATAGATAGCCTATTATAGTTACCGTGCTCAGTGAGAGCGTGATAAATTGTCACCACGTTGGCGTGAGGATCGCCAGATATGTGATGCTAGCTGTATAACCCTGGTGTTTAGCATCATTGCCTTGCAGAGAGAGCAATAGATAGCCTATTATAGTTACCGTGCTCAGTGAGAGCGTGATAAATTGTCACCACGTTGGCGTGAGGATCGCCAGATATGTGATGCTAGCTGTATAACCCTGGTGTTTAGCATCATTGCCTTGCAGAGAGAGCAATAGATAGCCTATTATAGTTACCGTGCTCAGTGAGAGCGTGATAAATTGTCACCACGTTGGCGTGAGGATCGCCAGATATGTGATGCTAGCTGTATAACCCTGGTGTTTAGCATCATTGCCTTGCAGAGAGAACCATAGATAGCTACTATTATTGGCGAGCTCAGAGCATAATATAGCCAAATAGCCACAGGAATAGAAGCATTTGTTCTCAGGAATTCCTCTCGGTCGCAACCACAATAAGCTCTACAGCAACTACTTGACATAAATCCGGCAAAGTGCGTGTCGGACCACGCACAATGAAGGGTTCCCTAGTTGGGATGAATTTATCCCAAGAAAAACTTAACATTGTAGTTGAAAAACATGTTCTCCCATACATTCCAACTTGCAGTTATATTACTTTGTACGCACAATATTGAGAGGTTTACCATGTAAGTAATAAGACCCTAGACTTCTTATAAGTTTTACTGTAATCTATAGGTAAAGAACTATTTTATTTTAAAATTATAAAAAAATATATATATTTGCGACCCTCACAGCCCAGCACACCCCTTCATTTGACATGTCACACGGTACAGTTGGCAAAACTTTTTATTTAAATTTTCTTATTTGCCCCCAAAATTGGCCCCCATATTCATAATTTATTTATTTACGTTACACGTCCGTGTTTGGGTCACAGAAATTCATACGTGTACCAAATTTCAACTTAATCTGTTCATTAGATTCGGAGCTAATTGACTGTGACAGACGGACAGACATACAGACAGACACACGAGTGATCCTATAAGGTTTCCGTTTCTTTTTCCTTTTGAGGTACGGAAACCTAAAAATGAGTGCCAGTCTTTTTCAAGAAAATCAACTAAACTGAGACAGTTTAGTTGATTTTCTTAAAAAAACGGATACTAAAAAAACTTATAACTGCAAGACTTATTTTTATTGTGAATTGGGAGAGTTACGAACTGACAACATTTCAAAATAAGCCACTAAAACCACAATACGATTGCTTAATTTTAATACCTTTGTATTTTGTTTTTATTACGGAGTAAAATGATAAAAGCCGAAAAACGTGGGATAACGTCACTCAAACAATTATAAACTCAGATTTAATAGACCACTCTATAGGTTTTATATATTTTATTTAAGTTATACGGTTTACTGTCATTTTGAAGTTTAGGTCTGTTTGGAATAGAGCGAAATTCAAAGATAACTTTTGAATGGAAACATGGTTGTCTTATTTTTAGATGTTATCCTACTAATATTATAAATGTGAAAGTTATTGAAGATTTTTGGATGTTTGTTACTCAATCACGCCAGAACGGCTAAACGGATCTGGATGAAATTTGGCACAGATATAGACTATAGTCTGGAATAGCACATAGGGTACTTTTTACCCCGGAAAAACGTACGGTTCCTGTGGGATAATTTCCAACATCCACACGAGCAAAGCCGCTGGCAAAAGCTAGTTTCACATAACATAAGAATATTTATAAGGATCTTGAAGATATGAAATGCTATCAGCTAGAACTTGTAGACAACTCGCTTGTCAGCTGGCCTGGTTGACCCGTTCTTGTGTTATGCAGATGTTATGTTATGTTCTTGCAGCCTTTTTTAGGGCCTTGTCTTTGTGTGAATTCGAATGGATTTTGCATAAATATGACAGAATGACTTCATTGTAAGTGTGGATTGTGGATCATCATGACCAGCCTATAATGTTCCCCCAGCTGGGACACAGCCTCCTTTCTGTGAGAGGGAGTGGGCTGTACTCCAGCACGCGGGCTCAGTGCGGGTTGGTAGATGTCACATGTCTTCGAATGTCTGGTTCTAGGACATGCCGGTTTCTTAAGAGGGCCCTTCCCGGCCCGTCTATCGTAAACGCGAGCATGGTCGAAAAGCTTGTTTCATCCAGCGCAACGCCCGTTGACTAACAAGCATGTGAGAACGCGATAACATTGAACGAAAAATAGTGTGTGGAAATTTTATGAAACTTGTTCCAGGTACGTGTTTTTTTAGCAAGTCTTACAAGTTTGTGAAATAAATATTTGTCATTTAGAATCTCTATTACATGTGCGAGGTTTCTATCGATATGTTTTTTTTACTTTTACAATTTATGAGTACATTATGAACGGCCAAAGTTCAGGTAAAAATTGTGCAAAAAAACAGATTTTTGGAAGCTTATACTGAATTTGTTTCTCCAAATTTTTATTTTTCAGTTTTTTAGTTAAAATATTGAGTATTGAACTAAACGAACTAACCCCAACTTTGCGCCCAAGGGCTGCAGTATCGACTTAAATAGCGATCCCTTTACGACAGAATCCAGTCGCTAAGTCCTAAACGGGTCCTTAGACGGTCAAAATGGCTTGACAAGTAAGTGACTTTTTCGTGCTTGTAAAGCTATTTTGACTGTCTAGGAACCCATTAGAACTTTGCGACCGAATTCAGTCGTAAAGCAATCGCTATCTATATCGAGACTGCAGCCCCAGGAAAGAAACAGAGAGGCGAAGACCGCCCTCCGAGCGGCGATCTTGCGGGCCAGGGATCTGGCTCGCGAGGAGTCGCTGGAGACTCTAAACAGGGACCCATGGGGACGCCCTTATAAAATGGTGCGGAATAAACTCCGTCCATGGGCGCCCCCGCTGACGCAGAGTCTCCGGCCCCAGCTCGTGGAGGACGTGGTGAGCGCTCTGTTCCCTTCGCGAGGGGAACAAGAGGGGGTCGCGGGTTGTTTGAAAAAGATACCGTGGCCCTGGCACAGGCAACTGAAGGAACACGGGTGGGTTTTAGTCAGTAGAAGTCTGACACGCCCTTCCGCTCCACCCAGAGCGGGAGCAGTTATTTGATGATTTCCCATCCACAAAAAAAAAAGCCCCAGGAAAGAAAATAAAGTGTTTACCGAACAAAGCTGACTCCGTATAGATAGAAGTAAATCGTCATCTGCCTGCCTACTCTCAACTATGTTGGGGTCGGCTTCCAGTCTAACCGAATGCAGCTAAAAACCATATTTTACATGGAGCGACTGTCTATCTGAGCTCCACGACCCAGTTACTGGATAACATGGTACCACTTGGTAAGACTGGTTGTCAGACTTTCGGGCTTCTGACGACGCGTAACGACTGTCAAGGATTTACTAATGACAGCTGGGTTCCAAGGCAGGGAGGGGTCTTGGTATGTAAATATGGTCACCCATCCACGGACCAACCGCAGCAAGCGTAGCTTAACCTGGAAGACCGCCTTGACTTCCATAATACAAGAGTTACTTAGTTTGGAAGTAAAGAGTTCCTTGTCTTGCATTCATATTTTGATAATATGCAATAAACTTTTTTTATTATTTTATTATTATTATAACCTGATCGATCGGCCCGTATGGCTGGTATAGATAGAAGTAAATAACAATATTATATTATATTCGTGTCGAGTCCGTACCAACCAGCATGCGGGTTATCGACACGCGCCATTGCGTCATCTCACTATAAACAAAAGTCGTTCCGAAACGACCTTCTATTCAGTATCGACCAATCAGAAGCAGGCGTCCCCGCGCAGTCGCCCTCGCCAGCCAGTCACCCCAATTGGCAGTTAGTGTGCAGTCCGCGCATAGCCCGCACGTAATTGACGAGCAATGAAGAGGGAAAGAGTATCAGAACGACTGTCGGAATCACAAGTACTTCAATTAGTTAAAATATACAAACAATATGACTGTTTATGGAATGTCTCCAACGTGAATTATAAGAACAGAGAAGTAAGGGACAACGCGTATAAGGAGATTTTAGGGAAACTTAACATTCCTGGATTGAAAGTCACACATATTCCGCAGAAAATTAAGAATTTAAGGTCGTCGTATTACACCGAGTTGAGGAAGATGGAAAATAGTATTAAAGGAGGCGGGAAACTGTATAAACCTAAGGTAGCATGGTTCTCGATTGCTGACGAAATGCTAAGGACTAGGAATCAACTTGTGTGGAGCCAAAATGTTGAAACAACAGAAACTGTAAGTAGAACTAATCGATTTTATATCAAAATTAAAACACCTTTATGAATGTAAAACGGCGTTGCTTATAGGGAAGATATTAAATACCAGTCAAGTCACTGACAAGTGCGATACGCACTCAATCAAATACTCTTTCATTTTGACAATTTTATTCAACTACCTACCTATATTCATAGCGTTGTAGTCGAGCAGACGAATTTTTCAAACATATTATGAAGCTATGAAGCAATGGAGTATATGACTGCCGTTTTAAAATCAGGGTATTGGGATTGTACTACGTTGCCATTAAAATTCCGTTCTCTACGCCTCTGCGCTTGTAGGTCGCGTGTTCGATTCCCGTGTAAGGACGATTGTTTGCGTTATGTTGTTGAATGTATGTTTTTATATACGGTAACCCGTTACTGTGACCACTGCTATGATATTAATGACATAAATATGCTGACACTGTCAACGTGCAGTTGACTGTTGGTGACTATTTAATAACTCAATGAAATAGTAAACTCTTGACCAATTACAGCCTATAATTAACTATTTATCTCTCCATTTTAGGAATCGGAAGCAGAATCTAGCGATGCAAAAACAAAAAAGGACGATACACAACAAACAATAACTATTTTAGATAAAATAACCAATAAAGCAACACGTTCACAGACTACATCTACCCAAAAAAATGAACCACAGATTAAACATGAAGACGATGAATTTGACGTTTACGGTAAATACATAGCGATGAGTCTACGATCTATGCCAGAAGAAATGTCAATTATAGCGAGAATGGAGCTACAAAAAACTATGGCTGATATGCAATTAAGGGCTTTAAGGCAAGAAAAACGGGATGTTTCGCCAGTAATATATGGTCCTTCCACCTCTAGAATGAAAGAGAATCCTTTAGAAGACCCGTCAGATGATACAGTAGAAATGGAGGAAGATTTTTGCTTAACAACTGTCAAAATAGAAGAAGAAAAAGAAGACGAAGATTAATGTGGGAAGATCAGGGACTATTGGTGTGTGTGATATAATTGCAGATCGCTTCTGATTTTATAAAGGTTCATCTATAGATGAGCGGTTATTTTTTCGGACACATACGTAAATGACAAAATCAAAAATCATCTTTATTTTAATCACTTGTTTACAAGTGATTAAAATAAAGATGATTTTTGATTTTTTGACGTTCACAAGAACAAAAGAGGGGCAATCATTATATAATTATTAGAGTATTCAATAACTTTTTTAAATATTTTTTTGAATTAATATAGCTTCGGTTAAATCTCTAACAAAACACGTCCCCAGCGGTAAGAAATACATCTTGTGTTGAATACTGAACTATGCTTAAAAATATTTAAATAAAAAAAAAATGACAATAAATTATTTTAATTGGATATTATCTATTATACTATCATGCTTTATTTCCCGTGAATAAAATATTTACGAATTAATGAAAATAACGACTCGATTATTGAGCGATGTTTTCCAGCGCTACAATTCATGACACAGATTTAAAAAAAAAAAAATCGGGTCTTGGTAGGTTATGTATAATGTGCGCGCAAGTGCTAGTCTCCGCCTGAGGTATAAGAGCGATGAGATGGGGAGGCAGGGCGCGAATGACAAGATTGGCAGACTGTGTTAGCTTGACGTTAGTCTATCTCCCTCGTCTCACCACTCACATACCTCAGGCGAGGAGAATTCCCGTAATTAAAAACGTTTACAAAGATTGAGACTGAAATAACGCGCATGTTCTTAAAGAAAAGTTAATCGCCTGTAAGGTCTAATGTCCACAATGGAAAGAAAAAGTAAGGCCACGTCGATCCCTACCTACCCTTCAAACGACACAGACGTGAAGCACCTCAGGTGTATCAGTATTGTCATTGAATTAGTGAGTAACTGAGTACATACGGGGCCCGCATCTCGTCGCCAGGCGCCATTGCAGTGTGGCGCAGATAAACTTGCTGCGAGGATATGAGGGTGCTGTGCCCCCGTATGGTTGCGGTACCTACTGTATCTTTAACCTTGTTATGGATGGTGGGAAGAGTAGAGGTTGAAAGGGTTTTTTTACGTTGAAACTGATTTTTGTATACTGCGTGTGATTTTGGTCTGAGCTGAGGAGCTTCGTGGCTAAGTAATAACAGCCACACAGGTTGATCCATCAGGTTAAACTACGCTTGCCGGGGTTGGTCCGTGGATGGATAACCATCTTTTCATAACGAAACTCCTCCGTGCCTCGGAAAGGACGTTAAGCCGTTCCGGCTGTCATTCGTGGATCTTTGACAGTCGTTACGGGTCGTCAGAAGCCCAGACAACCAGTCTTACAAAGGAGTATCGTATTACCCAGTATTTGGGTTGTGGAGGTCAGATAGGCGAGTTAGTAGATCCATGTAAAGTACTGGTATTCAGCTGCATCCGTTTCGACTGGAAGTCGACCCCAACATAATTGGGAAAAGGCTAGGCAGATTGATTGCGTCATTCGAAGAGCAATCTAACTCATGTTCGAAGCAATGAAATTAAATGCCTTTTTGTGACCATTATACCAATATAATATAATAGTAACATATTAGTATCCCACAGCAGGCCAAAGCCTCTTCTCACACAGAGAAGGCACGAGCATTGATCACCACGTTCGCTTAAGACGGGTTGGTGATTTCAGACTTATATTACTGTAAGTCCAGGTTGCCTCACGATGTTTTCCCTCACCGTCGTCAGTAATGTCTACGATAAACTCAGAAAGTACACATGAATTGAAAAGGTTACATTGGTATTTGCCCGGATTTAAACCCAGAACCTCGTGCATGACTCGCCACTTTAAAAATTAGGTTCAGGTTTCAGGGTTGGGACCGAAGGTGGCGCAGTAGACCAAATGATCAAAGGAACCAATGCAAATCACCATCAAATGAACTGGTAATATCTGGCTCAGCAATGTTGACATTATTAACCAATATCATGTCAAATAAATAAATCCATCTGCCTCCAGTCAGCTTCCAGTCTAACTGGATGCAGCTGAATACCAGTATTTTACATGGATTATTACCTCACTAATCTAATTTATTAATAGACCCCATAGACTTGAACATCGATCAAGAAACATCTAAACATGAGCATAAACATGTTTGCCAATATTGAGGGTAGGTAATCCGCGCTGAGTGGGCGCGCGGTGGTGGGGGTACTATTAATCGCTGAGAGACATTAATCATGCGGCGCACCTGACGAACGGACGTCTCGGTGTGAATGAGAAAAATTGCATTCGTACTGAATTAGGTCATTGTTAGATTGTTGCATACTCGTAGATTACTATAATATTATTATGATGTTTAGAAAATAAGGATAGGTTTCTAGATTCTACTTCAATCTAAGATATTCTATTCATTGTGTTAAGGGTGTGGGAAATACTGAGAAATGTCAGTGTGTAAACTCACAATGAAAATGTAGAAAAATAAATTGCAGAAAAAATGGTTTGCCGCACGCTGTTACAAAGTGAATAGCAAAAAAAAGAAAACTACAGCTCAATAGCAATTTAAAGGCGTCCACCTGTAACATCAAACTGCTCTCACCGATCTGTTTTCCATTTCCAGTCGAGTAATTTCTCATTTGTCCATTCAATAAAACGTTCATTGAGAGTCTCATGTTAGCCAGTTGACGTTTACAAAAAAAACCTCTTATTAAGTTGCTATACAAAAAGACTAAGGGAGTTGTTAATTGCCAGTTACAAAACTCCCAAAAAAAGCAAAACACGTCCACGTAACTTTAACCACAACAAACCAATTCGAAATTTGAAAATTAAAACACCTGAGTTTGTTATCTAGCCTCCGCTTAGCTGATTGGTTCGGTTTTAATCAAACTTTTGCGCGCGCTCGGCTGCCAGTGACAGCTCGATTATGGCGGGTTTGTGCTTAACATACTCGATTATGAGCAAAAACTGTGTCGGTCATGTCACTTGCATGCTGTCTTTGTTCTCTGTGGTTTGTTTTTTATTTTATTTTTCATGTGGGTTAAATCAGGCTGTTTCTTTGTAGCATCTTCTGTTTTATTTTTGGGTTTAAAGTTTATTTTATGAGGGGCTCGTGGCTGAATGATAACAACCACACAGGTCGATGCGCTTGCCGCGGTCGGTTCGTGGATGGGTGACCGTCCACGAACATATCGAGACCCCTCCTTACCTCGGAAAGCACGATAAGCCGTTGGTCCCGACTGTCATTCGTAGATTTATTTGACAGTCGTTACGGGTAGTCGAAGACCGAAAGTTTGACAATCAGTCTTACCAAAGGGTATCGTGTTACCCAGTAACTAGGTTGTGGAGGTCAGATAGGCAGTCGCTTCATGTAAAATACGGCTATTCAGCTGCATCCGGTTAGACTGGAACCCGAACCCAACATTATCGGTAAAAGGCTAGGCATATTTTTGTAGTTTTTAGGGTTCCGTACCTCAAAAGGAAAAAACGGAACCCTTATAGGATCACTCGTGTGTCTGTCTGTCTGTCCGTCTGTCACAGCCAATTTGCTCTGAATATAATGGACCGATTAAGTTGAAATTTAAACACGAACGTGTAACGTAAATAAATGAATTTTGAATATGGGGGCCAATTATGGGGGGAAATAAGAAATTTAAAAAATTAAGTTTTGCAACTGTACAGATGTTACATGTCAAATGAAAGGGCTTACTGTGAGGGTCGGAAATATATTTTTTTGTAATTTTAAAATAATTTGTTTTAAAGTTCTTTAAGAAAATAGACGAAAATTTACCATTCCCCCCTTAACCACGAAACTACTGAGCCTAAAATTTAAAAAAAAATGCAGAAAATAGTTCTATTCCTATAGATTATAACAGGAAACTTATAAGAAATCTATGGTCTTAAAATAACATGGTAAACCTCTCAATATTTTGCGTACAAACTTACATTTGAAGTTGGAATTTATGGGAGAACATGTTTTACAACTACAATGTTAAGTTTGTTCTTGGGATAAATTCATCGCAACTACGGAACCCTTCATTGTTCATGGTCCGACACGCAATTGGACAGTTTTTTTTTTTTAAACAAGCCCTGTCGCGGTGAAGAGGACACTGTTTATTTGAAAAATCTTATTCCTTTCATCTATAAACTTAAAAATTGACCTGAATGTTTATTTATGTAAATATGTACTAATAATAAGCTGAATTTGTTTTTTTTTATGTTTTTTATATGTCTGAACGCGCTAATCTCTGGAACTGCCGGTCGGATTTGAAAAATCATTTTTGCATTTGATAGCCCAATTCTTAAGGAAGGCTATAGGCATCACGCAAGGACCTTTAGGTGCCGATCAAAAAGAAAAAAAACTCGGAAAGAACGCTAAAGGGAAACGTAGTAATAACGTGAGCAGGCAATGCGGAAGAACAAGAAAAATCACGCGGCAGATTTTTTTTTAAAGGTTTAATTACAAGGGTCGATTATTAAATACTCTGACTCCTAAACTAGGTGTAAGTTCCTGTGACTTAGGAGTCAGTGATTCTCTGTAGCACCTTAGAGCCATTTTCAAGAATAGTTTTAACAATTAATGGTGGAAAATAGAATTATTATTTATATAAAGATAAAGATAATAATAATAAAATAAAAAAGAGAAATGAAACATGGTTACGCGTGTATGATGAAGCGTGTGTGTAGTTTGTAAGTGTAACTGTAGGTGAATGTGTAGTGTAGGATGTGTGCGTGTGTGTGTGTGTGTGTGTGCGTGAAATCACTCAATATTGTTCGTACAAACTTATTTGCAGTTGGAATGTATAGGAGAACAAGTTTTTCAACTACAATGTTAAGTGTCATCCCAACTACGGAGCCCTTCATCGTGCGTAGTCCGACACGCACTTCGCCGATTTTTGTAGACTTTATCTTTGTCCAATTAGATTTCTGTATTCCTAACACACGGTTTCAGGAAAGTTTGATCTATTCTCAGGCAAAGGTATATTCTCATGTTAGCTCATATGAGCCAAAAACAACATCTAATCAAATCACTTGACAAACAGATCATAAAACTGAAACTTTTTAAACACTGAAGGGTTATTTTTTATCATAGCAGAGGAGAGAACTAAGTTTGGATCAATGTTCAAACGTTTTCAAGCTTCTTTGTGAAAGTTTACTTTGATATGCAAATTAAATTCGAGGGTATAGCGTGCTCCATGGTTTGCGAAGAGATTATACAAGGTAGTCTTGACAATATGCCCTGCATATATCTCAAGAACCATAGAGGGCCACCTTTGGCCTTAGGCTATTTTTCGAGCCAGTTAGCAATAACTACCAAGGTTTGTCAAACAGTTTAGTAAAGAGTACAAATAAATATTTTGACTTTGAAAGACGCAAGAAAAAAAGTCTTGATTTCGTTACAAATAATAAAATGGCACTTTGACAGATATCCTTAACTGAAACTGTCAAGGTGTCATATTTATTTTTTGCTTGCCTGTCTATGCGTTAACGAAAGATGGATATAACAGACCTTAAATTAAAAATAGGCACATTTTAGTGCCTGCTTTTACAAAATTAACATTTTTATTCAGCGTAGTTAATTAACATAACATATCTGGTGGATGTTGATTTGAAAATGGAAGAATAACAGACATATGGCAATTTTCCCGCGCTTCGGAGCCGTTGCTATGGTTACTTACTGTTGGAGTTACTTTTTGTGATGATCTAGTTTTCTAGGTTGATAAAATATCCTAACTTCAACGGTAGATTATTCGTGGTTTAGTAGGTACTTAATTATCTTACTCACGGGCACAATAATGCAATCGTTTTGGAAATCTCTATTGTTTTATACGATTTTCCTCTAGCCCAAATGCAATTTTAAACAAACTTCCTAGCAATGATCCATTCTGTTATTGTTCCTTTTAAAAATTAAAACAAATGAATCACTTCTACAGCTTCGGAGGTATGGTACTGGTTTTAACCTGGATGGTTTTTTTCATCTGACCTCCACGAATGATAATAAAAACAAAACAAAACCCTTAGACAAAACTAAATTTTTCTCACACAAAAATGTAGGTATGGCAAAGACAACCTTTTCATACAGCCATTCCCACTTTTAACAAGAAGGTATAGTATGAAACAGGTACGATGTATAAGCTATAATCCTTGCTTAGGCCGCTCCAAGTGTTGAGCCGATGGTCTGCCAGTGACAGCTCGATTACGCCCCCCGCCCTCACCCCGCACCGCCGCCCGCAACCGCACCACTCCGCAACTTCAGGCTGAATGTTTGCATTCTGTATTTTGGGTTGAAAAAAAAATGGGGTGGAATAGGTCAGGCCGTGTAGTGAGGGGTGTATATTTAGGGATAATAGGTAAAATGATAGATTGATTTATTGATCTTTCATGTTTCGTACTTATTTAGAAAATAATTTTAAAATATATATTTTTCATTGTTATACGAGGATTCTCTGAAATTATATATTAGTCGAGGGCAAATAATAAGTATGGTCTACACGTACTTTAAGGCTTTCCATAATTTCCCACCGATGTTATTTGAGGTGAATACATAACAATATGAACTGAGCTTTCATCATTGTGCCAATACTAATCGTAGTTTGATAATTAGTAGTAAATTGGATATTGCAACCAGTAATTATAGCGTTTCTGGAATCAACAGCAGAAATTAACAACAACTAAGTACACTGTGGTCCCATCGACCCCAGCAATGAACACTACGCTAACTTGAAAAAATCGAGTTTACACCAGAGGCGTTTCAAAGAAAAAAATGTGATAACTTTTTTTATTAATAAAGATAATTTATTGAAATTTTCACTGTTGACATTTCTCTTGATAATACAAGGAATGTCTTTATTTAATTTCTTTATTAATTTTACGTTTTGAATTTAACCCGAGTTAGCCGTGTGAAAACTGAAAAGCCAATAAATAAATGTGTTGCCAACTCATAATTTAGCGTACTATATTATGGAAAGGCGAGAATGCTAAAACAATACATTAAATTCATATTAATTGTCAAGCTTTATATAAAATAACTCACATAAAAATATACATTCTTTACAATATTAACAACAGCAAAAAACATTAGTAATAAGTATTTCTAAGAGTGTACCTCCTCTCAGCTAGTCGTGCATTTTCTGTTACGAACGCACTACACTAGGCTAACTAAGAGATAGCCGCGGGCTTTCAAAAATTACATTCACTTAGCGTAATATTAAATTTGTAACTTCGTTGTTTTTTTTTTGGAAGTTTTATATAATTGTTTTTGTAGTAAATTATAGTCCATACTATAAATAATTTGGCATTAAAAACGGAAATTGCGCAAAATTCAAGTTACCATAGTATTCAGGGCACCAGCAAACTCTTAAGGGGTCATTGTACTCATCATTATGAACAACTTTTACTATGGGACCAAACCTGAAATCGCGAAAAAAAATCAGCTGTTCAGTACATTTATATTCGCATAATTCGTCAAAATGTACTGAACAGCTGATTTTTTTTTCGCGATTTCAGGTTTGGTCCCATAGTAAAAGCTGTTCATAATGATGAGTACAATGACCCCTTAAGAGGTTGCTGGTGTTTTACAAACAACCCTGTATATTGTTGGTGTCGCTATGACAATACTGTTATTTAAAATGTATTACTGTCATTGAGGGTGAAGATTTCACGTGGTGGACTATGAAAGGTTGGCTTAATTTTTTAGCACTAATATTGTCTTTTTACGCCTCTATCAGTTACTAATCAACTACAGAAAGGCAAATTGCTATCTAACGTGGGAATTCCGCTAATCTTTTGAGCACACTAGCAATCTGCAACGATGTGGAGGAATATTTCGTTGCCATCTTTTTTTTATTTTTATTTGATATGGGTTTGCTCTTGACTCTAGTCTAGGTCGGAGGTGACAGAGACAAAGTCGACGATGGAGTGAGCTTTCCCAGAAGAAGTCTGTTCACTCTCACTTTGAAGTGATTAGGGTTGTATGCGTTCGGAAACGCAGACGTAGGTATGTAGGTAGGCATCTTTTAGTTTGTAGTTAGTTTTAAATTTTAGGATATTTTCCTTTTTTTAGGGTTCCGTAGCTCAAATGAAAAAAAAAACTGAACCCTTATAGGATCACTTCGATGTCCGTCCGTCCGTCTGTCTCAAGTTAAAATTAATATCAAATACGTAGGTCTACGGTCAATAAAAAAAAATCGTCCATTTATGCGACATTTTATGATACTCGAATCACGAAATATCGTTAAGTATAATCATGAAAGACAAGAAGCAAGGTCTCACAGCACAAGTAAATGAAAAAGTTTGAAAATCGTTATTTGTAGATTTATCACATAAAAAGATATTTTACTGGAACTTCAAACTTACATTTGCAGTTGGAGAATTGACCGTGACGTATATCGATCTTTGGGAGAACATTCTGTTAACTACAATGTTGTTTGTTCTTGGGATAAATTCATCCCAACTACGGAACCCTTCATTGTGCGTGGTCCGACACGCACTTGGCTGTTTTTTAAATGTATAATAAAGCCAATTACTAGCGGATTGTACTGTACTCGTAAGAATCTCCTAATCAAACAGCACTCCATTCGTAAATCCATCAATTTTCATTCTTCGTACCTATCGAACGATTAAAAACCATGAAACTGACAAGAACCCTCATCATTTGCAATTCCAACCATCAAAAACAACGGCAACACCTGAATCTTCGACTGTAGTTAATCAAACGTATTGTAGGGGGAGCAAATTAGGCGGGACGAGGGGGTGAAAGGGGGTGAGACGTCAGCTGTCGCCGTCAGCGGCACCCGGCACCGCACTCTTAAACTTTTACATATACCCACGACAATGTGCTTCATATCTTGGGGATTCAATGATGTTGAGTAAATTGTTGAGTTTGCAGCCAGATAGGTTTCTGCAATAGTCCTTTGAGTCAAAACGTGAATATGTCTGGACCTTAAAATAGACTGGGTATTGTATTGTATAGTTTGTTTCGTAATATACCTTGATCACTTGATCTATAGTCCAAGATCCCAGGGCCGCCAGACCTTATATATTTCTGATTAACAAAATGTGTGGGATAGAGTAGTGTTAGTACGTACTTTGAATGTACGCGTACTTTCTAGCTTGGGCCGACGGCCAATTTTCAGATATCAGGACCTAAAAATACGTAAAATTTTACTCATTTCTCTTAAAGTCTGACTGCTGATTTTTATGTATGTTTTACAGAATATTGTTAATAATGAATAATCAATACTGTCAGACACTTCCCTTTGGCTCGCAAAAATGACGTTATCTTACTTATAGTTTGAGTCTTAGTTTTTACATAATCATAATCGGGGAACTATTACAATACAATAAGTAAGCCTGTTCAAACATCCCCCGGACTCAAAACTATCTAATCATCACGCTCGCGCTCATACTAACAGCGGCATTTTAATTGTGTCTGGAGGATGTTTGGCAGCTACGATTGGTTTGGCTGCTTAAGAATAGTATTGAAATAGTTCCCAGAGTATCATTATATAAAAATTAAGACTCAAAGTATAAGTAAGGTGACATCATTTTTTTGCGAGCTTTAAAGCGGCAAAAACCGCCGATGGGAAGTATCTGGCAGTATTGACATAAAAATCAGCAGTCGGACTTTAACACTCTCAGCGCCAAGCGCCTGGTGACTGTCCCAACCATTTTAGAAAAAAAAAGTTCCAAGCGAATTTTAAAATGTCTAATTTATAGAAAGCGTGTGCATGAGCGATACACAAAGTCGAAACTAACTAGAGGGCTGTGTATCTAAAATGTTGAGACAGTGTGTGCAATAATGATACTTATGATACACATGGCGCTTAGGGTGTTGAGTAAAGTGAGTAATATTTTTATGTAACTTTAGTATCGAATACCTGAACATTGTCCATCGGCCCAAGCTAGCAGGTATGCATACATTCAAAGTATCCCATACATTTTGTTAATAAGAATTATATAAGGTCTGGCGGCCCTGGGAACTTGGACTACTAGTTTTTAAACATAATTTTATTTTTGACGTATAAAAATGTCTTCTACAATCAATTTACAGAAATAAATATTAATAATTTATAGGCAGGAACCACTATCGGTACTTATCTTATTACCATTTAAAATACCTAACGTAATTTTCTATTTTCCAGTTTGTTATAAGGCTATGTGGAAATCCTATCTTTCATAACTTGATATTTATTACTTTAAAGAATTCACTTAAAAGAAGAATATCACCCATTTTAAATCGCTTACGATGAAAATATCAATACCAAGCCGTAAGTAATCACCTAGGTATATTTTTTGAGCTTTGTATAAAGCTCAAAAACAAATACCACTGCAATGTATACGTTGTAGGATGATTAGATAATTCGAATTTTCGCGAAAGCCCTAGGGATATTGTGAAAACACGGATAATTAGACAATGGTGAAATCATTTCTCAATCTTACTGGAAAAAGAGAGGGTTTTTGCAAAAACACGAGTCGCTCTAGTAACATTGCATAACCTTAACTCTGATTGACTAGATTTTTGCTTACTGACCAAATCTTATTCTGATTAGTTCGTAGTTTTACCCTGTGATCTTTGAAGTATTATATCGTAGAGTTATAAAGGGTTATAACACTATCGATTTATAGGAACTTTTTACACCTCGTAGAACTATTCGCATTATTTTTCAAGTCCAACTACACTTTTAACCACATTTAAAACAAAAGCCTGCTGAGTCTGCTGAAAGAGCTGAGGGCTGAGTGAATGATTGATATTTAAAAAGTCAACCAATCACAGGTCGTCTTGTTTTGGCCGCTCCGACCGGCCAATTAGCGTACTTATTTCATAACAGCTAACGTTTCGTTTCGCAATATTACTAGAGCGACTCGTGTTTTTTTAAGAATCCTATCTTTTTCCAGTAAGATTGAGAAATGTGTTCACCATTGTCTAATTATCCGTGTTTTCGCAAGATCCCTAGGGTTTTCACATCACATCATCCTACGACATATATCGTAAAAACAAAAGAAAATCCATACTCGACACATTGAAAGTCAATCGCCCGCTTCAGTCCATTACAACCGAACGGTTACAGTCTGTGCTATAACTTTAACTTATTTTAATAACAGACGCAGCTGTCGGCCAGCCTTCCCCTTAGTTTGCATCGAGCCATAAATCATTGTTTACTTTGACTTACGAATTATTGGTAACTAGGATAAAAATCTTTGTGACTACGACTAATTGTCTTATGGTCAGTTCAATTGTAATTGCCTTTAGACATAAAAAAAATAGGTACAACTTTCGCTAATTCACCAAATTTCTTGGGGATTAGGCCCACCAAAAATTGTGGCGTATATTAATTAAACGCATGTTGATTTGTTCCTTGAGATCTCTAGATAACAGTGATAGTAATAATTATACTTCGTCTAACGGGAATACTGAGAAATACGACCAAACATAAAAAAAAAAAAATACTAAGAGCGAGTTTATAGTGAGTAGGTTGGCCTCATACATATTATAAATTATTAACATAGTGCCTGTTCAGTAATTAATAAGAATATAAGGTCTTGTGAGCTATTCATGAAATTATTAAAAAAAAACCGACCAAGTGCGTGTCGGACTACGCACTATGAGGGTTCCGTTGCTGGGATAAATTTATCCCAAGAACAAACTTAACATTGTAATTGAAAAACATGTTCTCCTATCCATTCCAACTGCAAATGTAAGTTTGTACGCACAATATTGAGAGATTCACCATGTTATTTTAAGACCATAGGCTTCTTGTAGGTTTTCCTGTATTTATTCCAAAATTTTAAGCTCAGTAGTTTCGTAGATAAGAGGAGAATGGCCTATTTTCGTATATTTTCTTAAATAACTTTAAAACATTTATTTTAATATTATAAAAACATATATATATTTGAGACCCTCACAGTAAGCTCTTTCATTTTTTATGTCACATGGTACAGTTTGCAAAACTTAAAAAAAATAATCTTATTTGCCCCCCAAAAGTAACCCCCATATTCAAAATTAATTTATTTACGTTACACGTCCGTGTTTGGGTCATAGAAACTCATATGTGTAGTAAATTTCAACTTAAGGGGGAAGCGCTAAGGTAGCCCGTGAAATTCTAATATTCTTACGTTTTTTTAGGTCAGTTAAGTTTAATGATGATCCAAATATAATTCGCGACCGTAACAATCATATATTTACAGAATAATAATCATTAGAATCTGTAATACAACTTCATAAGTTAGAAAAGACCTCAAATGTTAAGATTTCATGAAATAGTCATTCAATAGAGTTATATGAACTTAGAGAACTGTATTGACGATTTTAATGGTTATAATTCTATAAATACAGATTTGTAACATACAACCTAATACCGAAAAAACATAAGAAAATTTGAATTTCGCGGGCTACCCTGACGCTTTCGCCTTAATCGGTTTATTAGATTCGGAGCAAATTGGCTGCGACAGACGGACAGACAGACAGACACACGAGAGATCATATAAATAAGGGTTTCGTTTTTCGTTTTGAGGTTCGGAAGCCTAAAAATAGCAAAGCAAACAATTTTCCTAATAAAAATAAAATTCAATTTACCAAGACTTCATCTTGTATCCTACTGTAACATTTATCATTGCACCCACAATAAACTAATCAACCAAATACAAAAGATAAGTACATATTAAAATAATATCAAAAAACTCGCCCCCATTTTTTCCGTAACATCGATAATTGTAATCCTTTCCCCCGGGGCGGGTAGGGGCGGGTGGGGGCGGATGGTGGGGGTGGCAACATCTGTGCCGCCATCCCTCGCAGGCGGCTGTCAACCGCAGCGGGGCCAAACCGTTTATTTATTTGAAGACCCCTAAATTGATTCGTTGATACGAGTATGTTCTGTCCAAAATACTGGAGTTTGGGATGCTATTGTGGTAGTCACAACGGTTATTTAAATGAAATAAGCTCAAGATGGTGTCTAAAAGCAGAATGTGATTTCTACATTACACTATTTGAAGTATTTTTTTTTATCAGCAATCAGATTAAGTGCGATATGAAAATGTTCATCATTTAAAGCGTTATCCCAACACCGAATTTCACTTGTATCGAAGTTTTCATACACAAAATCTCCCAAGCACAAAAAACGGAACAAAATATTCTCATCTGATATTTTCTCTGTGCTGTTAATGAATCCACAACCCGTACAGTCAAAAGCCAACTAATTTTATTCACCCACTTTCCTCTCGGACCAAACCTTACACAAACTCTCTATCGGCATCTTTCACCCCTCTTCACCCCCAAGAATTCTCCTCAGTCCTCGTCTAAACTTATTCTCAATAAGCCAGCAACGTGTCGCGCTGGGCAGCGACATATTTTAAAGTCGCGCATAAAAATTCGCATTAGCGTTAAGCCTGGCGATGTTATACGTTTTCCTAAATGAAATCCCGTATAACACGCCACTCGGAGGCACATGGCGACCTACACGGATGTAGGGGGGGAAATGAAGAGGTAGAGGCGGGGTTTTATGCGTGAGATGAACGTAGTCGATGATTAGGACTGCTACAGCTGTATTGAGATATCAGCTGAAAGATGTCGACAAAGGAACAAATTTTCCAAGTAGTAATGGGTGCTTATTCATAATGGGTGCTTAGTTAATTGATCAAAACCCTTGTCTTCTTTATCCATGTCTTACAGCATATAAGGCGTACCTTTTGCCGTTTCCGGGCTCAACTTCTATTTGGATAGTTATAGTCATAATTAGCTCAAATTATGCAAACAAATTAAACTGACTTTACAGTGTAACTAATATTTTTTGCTTAGAACGGAGGCATTGCAGTTTGTTTTAATTTAGGATGCTTAAAATAAAACTTGTAGAGCAGCAAAAACAGGCCAGACCTAGGCCCAGGCCTACACAATTACTCTCAAAAAACTAAAACAAACACATCAACATAAACAAAGCCACATCCAGCACCACAAATTCAACGTCGACATTCATTAAAATTTGCCAAACCCGCGGCGCCGTCGGCCCCACCTGACGTAGCCGACCCGAACCGCCCTGCTGGTGCCATATACATCGCCGCTTTTGATAACACCAGCAAACGGACGCAGTGTGCCAGCCAGCAACGTATGGCGTGCACCACAATAGTTTGCTACGTAAATATCGGTAGCGATAAGAAGGCAGAATTTTCGATACATTTCCCTTGATTTTTTTTACTTATGGTTACAAGTTATTTGGAAAATTGTAGAATAGTGTATTAGTGGGAAGTTAAGGAGAGATGCTGATTGCCCCGTTTTGAAAAGAAAGGCAATTGCGTGCAGCTGAGATGAGAATACTAAGAGGTGGTGTTACACGAATGGTTAGAGTAAGAAATGAGTACATAAGAGGAAGTTTGAAAGTGACACCGTTGTCATGGTATGGGCATGTGTTGCGAAGGAATGAGGAAAATGTCGTGAGGAAAGTTTTGAGTATGAATGTAGATGGCTATACAATTAAGGGAAGACCAAAGAAACGATGGATGGACTGTGGGAAAGGTGATATGGCTAGAAAGTAATAGAGAAGAATGGAAGAAAAAGAAATGTTGCGTCGACCACAAATAAATTGGGACAAGGGCAGGAGAATGATGACGTTGATTGCCCCGTTTTGATCGGATATATCGATAAATAAAGTTGTCCATGTGCTTTTTGGGAGAAGGGAAAGGTAGAGCACTGAACGATTCCCATTTCTAACCGACATTAGGTACAATTAAGTCTCCTACCTTCATAAATATATTAGTAATTGTAAAGCCTCTTTATTCCTTAATAGCCGCGTAGATGTCGGATTTCATGGGTTATTTTTTTTTAATAAATGTAGCTTAAATTACTCATATTAACATCAGTTATCTGCCAGTGAAAGTCCCGTCAAAATCGGTCCAGCCGTTTCAGAGATTAACTGGAACAAACAGACAGACGGACAGCTCAAATAAAAAACAATGTTTTAGTTAGAAGTACCGTATACTTCATTAATACTTCATTTAATAAGAAGCTGTTATTTTGACATTCCAAATAGACACTTCAATTTTATTTATTTGTATGCATAGATTAAAAAAAATAAACAAAGAAAATATAAAAAATAATTAACACGTTAAATAAAAGCCAGTATTGACTTTTCAAATAATGCGATATGACAGTAAAATTGCCCATACAAGTTACAAGCACTGATTTATCCGTTGCGCCATATAGCCATAGGTACTAAAGAATACATACGATGACAGTACTTTAATAGCGGCATTATCGTAGTGTGCGTGCGAGGACTCCATAGAAAACGCATCCACACATTTATTCACCGAGCGAGCGAAGCGTCTCTGCTTCAAGTCTGGCAAAATTTGCTTTCGTTTATCAGTTTGATGGTACTCCTCTACAGGTCGTATTTTACAACCGATCTGGACGAATCTTGGTCTACAAGTTTTACGACTTTATAGAATTTTTTTGGTTGTCGGTGATTTTTGAAGGAGGGGTACTTCCTCCAAAAACAGGCAAAATGAGGGCCACTCTCCGCCTTATGAGATCGGATTTCGATGGTTCTTTTTTAGGGTTCCATAGTCAACAAGGAACCCTTATAGTTTCCCCATGTCCGTCCATCCGCAACTTAGAGACTCTTTGTACTAGAAAGCTATAATTTGGAATGGACATATGTACAGTCACGTCATCTTAACTCGGTTGTGTTGCACGAATGCCGCCTGTGAAATTTGACATGTGACATTTCAATAACGAACAACGGGCGGCATTCGTGTAACACAACCAAGTTCAGATGATAAGCTAGTGGCTCAACAATCCCGGTTCGTGACTGTATATACCAGCTTTTACCCGCGACTTCGCTCGCGTAGATGTCGGAAAATATCCCACGGGAACGTTCTACTGGGATTAAAAGTACTCTATGCGTTAATCCAGGTAAACAATGTTATCTCGCACTGCTTATATAGTATCCGAGCAGCGGCGCGCGGATTGATATATGATTGTTTGGAGGATAAAAATCCTAAAACCTAATAGTAACGGAATATATAACGGAACGGAAATTTACCAACTTGCATGCCAAAGAAGGCCACTTACACGTCCTCAGCTGCGCCCCGCGGTTTCACCCGCGTAAGTATCAATTCTGTGGGAATGGGAATATCGGGATAAAAAGTAACAGCTATGTACATACCTATCAAGTTTCATCGCAATCGGTTCATTAGTTTTTGCATGAAGAAGTAACAAACATATTATGTAGGTAAATACTTACTAACACCAACTTTCAATTAGAGTAGGATTTGATTAATGGACACATCTTAATAAAACGCTTCACAGCTAATATTTCATTTAATTGTACATATTGGATGGAGGAAACAAAATAAAATATAACCTATCCGCAGTCGGGTAAAAAAGAAAGAAAATAAGAATGAATTGTAAATACCTACCTATAAAGAATCATTGCAAGGCTTTTCTGTAAACTACTATATATTTGATGTGCTATTCGTTTGAAGCAAAATAAATTGATTTTCCGGAGATCCCACGCGAGACAGGCTGACGTAGGTGGACATGGGAGAAGCACTCTTTTCTTAAGTCGAGGATGACCAGTGAAAATGTAATGTTTGTCCCTGGGACTTATTAATTGTTATTGAAAATGATACTTTGATCGGGAACTGAAGCCTCTTAAATGATATAGACAAATCCGTCGGTATCATTGCAATACGCGGAGTGTGTGCGAGCTGTCCGACTGCGGGCTCGGTGATGATGGTGGCTACGATGATGTTGTCTCGAAGTTCTTTGAGTTAAAATTTCTTAATATCATTACGGGGATTTCACTTTCTATTTTCCTGTCTTGCTTTTGCCAACGGCATATCCCGCTTGGAAGTCGAAAGTTAACCCACGAAAACGTACTACCGGGATAAAAAGTATTCTATGTGTTAATCCATGTTATTAATTATCTGTGTGCCAATTTTTATCTAAATCCTATTAGCAGCATAGTACTAATGATTCAAATATTATAATTAATTCATGCAAGCCTAGTACTTTTTGTTAGGTTTATTGCTCACAAATTGTGCACAACTTCTCGTGTCTTGACTTGATATACCTAACATCTTGAATTCATGCAATCCTAGTACTTTATGTATGGTTATAGAGATATTCGTCCGGCCCTGATACAGGCCATGGTACGGAGCGAGAGTGCATGGGAAGCCGTCACCTCTTTCTGCGAAGCAGTAATGCTCGCGAAGGAGGAGGCTGAATGCGTGAGGGCAATCTTCGCGCCCTCACGCCCCTAGTCGCCGCAGGAGACGCCCTGGGCGTCGGGAATCGATAGCTGATTCCCGGCCACCGTAGGCGCGGGCTTGCGGATGGCGAGCAATGTGTAGCTCGCCGTCCGGTAAGGACCAGGCCCGGGTCGACGGCGCGTTGTGTTCCACGCGCGCCTCAAAGTGATGTCAGCGCTAGCTGAAGGGGTCCGCTAGGGCCCGCTAGCCAGGGTTGCGGGTTGTTCGAAAGAGTTACCGTGGCCCTGGCACAGGCAACTGAAGGAACACGGGTGGGTTTTAGTCAGTAGAAGTCTGACACGCCTCCCGCTCCACCTAGAGCGGGAGAAGTTAATTGATGATTTCCCATCCACAAAAAAACAAAGCCCAATCCGTTCAGTGGTTCGAGCTGTGTGTTGGTAGATCAGTCAGTCAGTCACGCTTTCCTTTTATTTAAATAGATTAATCACACCGACAAAGTGGTAAAATAAAATCATGAAAAAAAAAACTTTATATTGCTAATTTTTGTTAGAGTCAAGTGTCCCTCCCCCCCCCCCCCCCCCTCTGCCAGCTAAATGGTTGGTTTTGGATATGTGAAAAAAATCACGGCAGTAGTATATATAATGAAATTAAAAGGAAAACTATCACAGCTAAGTAGGCTTTACAAGATTACGAGTAAGTTGACCAAGTTATAAAATGTACTTGGAAAAGTAAAAATTTTGTATAAATTCCATTGAAAAATTACTTAATCAACTATAATGTTAAGTTTGTTTTTGGGATAAATTCATCCCAACTACGGAACCCTTCGTTGTGTGGTTCGACACGCACTTGGCAAGTTTTATTAAAAAAAAAAAAATCAAGATATGATGACAAAACAAAACATGGGAAATATCCCGTTTTAAATAAATTCAATGGTATATTAATAGTTGCAAAAAAGTTTGTGCTCGCGAGGTTTACTGTTCGCAGAACTACTAGTATTTTCAATTTGTGTACTTTGTGCGTTCAAATGCAGTAAATACGAGAGACTGATGTGATATGCCAGTAAAAACGGTTTCCCTTAGTCTTCTATACGAAATTTCATATCTATTATATTATTATTATTATATTTCATACCTACTTAGTTGCCATTCCACCAATTCGCCCTAAGCGCTTCCAAACATTCTTCATAACACGCACGGCAAAAGAGTGGAACTACCTGCGTCTGTGTTCCCGAACGCATACAACCCGAATTTCTTCAAAGTTAGAGCGAACAGGCTTCTTCTGGGTAAGTTCACTCCAACGAAGACTTTGTCTCTGTCACCTTCGACCTAGACAAACCCATCTCAAATTAATAAAAAAAAAAAAAACTCTATTGATTGCCCGTACCTCCGTTAAAAAGAGTTTTTAAACTTGTACAGTCATTTTCAAACATCGAAAAATCTACTGCTAACGCAGTGCGTCCCGCAATGTGTTAAGTTTCTTCATCCTTTCATCTCAACCATATCTAAAATAATATTTATAAAATGGTAGGTATGTAGATATTGCCTGACCCAGGGACTGAGTCCGGATCCCCACACTCAGCACTCGCTTGCCGCCACTGTACCAATGAGACAGTTCATAAATAATTAATAAGCTTTACGTGGAGTACCAAGAGGAGCTTGTGGCTAAGTAATAACAGCCGCACGGGTCGATCCATCAGGTTAAGCTACGCTTGCCGGGGTTGGTCCTTAGATGGGTGACCATCTTTACATACCAAGACTCCTCCGTGCCTCGGAAAGCACGTTAAGCCGTTGGTCCCGGCTGTCATTCGTGGATCTTTGACAGTCGTTACGGGTCGTCAGAAGCCCGAAAGTCTGACAATCAGTCTTACCAAGGGGTATCGTATTACCCAGTAACTGGGTTGTGGAGGTCAGATAGGCAGTCGCTCCATGTAAAATACTGGTATTCAGCTGCATCCGGTTAGACTGGAAGCCGACCCCAACATAGTTGGGAAAAGGCTAGGCAGATTGATTTTGACGTGGAGTACCAAGAGTCCTGTCTATTTTAGAAACATTCCCAAGAACTGTTCCTAATGAACCAGGTCAGTTGTTCAGTGCGCGGGAACCACCAGCTGACTGTCCGCGTTGATGTTACTTTACCAGTTCCCACATCATAATGAACGCGGTTCCGTACGTATGTATAACTATTAATATTTTAGGTATGTGATATGCCAAGCTTGTTAGGTATTGTAGCCTCGTTTAAGCATTAAGTGCTAGAAGCTTGTGTGTTTTTTTCTGTAGAAGAACAAAGCCACATTTAAAATCGCTAATGTTTCGTGGGTATGTTTGTACAATTTTTACATGCATAAACAATCCAAAAAAACCGGTCAAGGGCGAGTTGGACTCGCGCACCAAGGTTCCGTACTAACATCAAAATCAATCTGCCTAGCCTTTTCCCAACTATGTTGGGGTCGGCTTCCAGTCTAACCGGATGCAGCTGAATACCAGTATTTTACATGGAGCGACTGCCTATCTGACCTCCACAACCCAGTTACTGGGTAACAGCTACACAAGATTCGGTTCCGTACTAACATATACAGGATTATTGGTAAAACACCAACAACCTCTTATGGGGTCATTGTATTCATCGTTATGAACAACTTTTACTATGGGACCAAACCTGAAATCGCGAAAAAATCAGCTGTTCAGTACATTTATGTTCGCATAATTCGTGAAAATGTACAGTTGACTTTTTTTTCGCGATTTCCGGATTGGTCCCATAGTAAAAGTTGTTCATAATGATGAGTACAATGACCCCTTAAGAGGTTGTTGGTGTTTTACCAATAACCCTGTATAAAAAAGTGTGCTATTTAGAGACATCGTTTTATTTTTCCTGTAATCTTTACATAATCTTCCATCACACAGAATAATGCAAACTTCGGAGATAAGGTGGGGGGGAACGGTATTTTTTACATTTTTTATCAAAAGTCGTAAACTATACGGCCTAAAAATAGAAAAAATGTTTGAGAATGTGCAAACAGCGCTCTTTCATATGATACCCCACATGCCCCATTAGCTCCACTTCGAATTTTTAAGAGGGGGTCTTAAAAAATTTTATTGAGTCCTTGTTGAAAAAAAAAATTGCTATTCCACAGAACTACACTTCTGAGTTATGGATGTTTAAAAAATAAAGGATGCGGGTAAAATCAATTATTTTGACATAAACCAGTGTCATATTGTAGTAGAGGATTCAAATTTATACCCTAGACTATTAATTACTAAAATATCAAGATTTTTAAGTTATGTGGCTTAGCTCCATTGGCCTCCAAGGCGACGTTATAATAATAATAATATCCTGGGACATTATTCACACACGGTCATCTGATCCCAAACTAAGCAGAGCTCGTACTATGGAAACCAGATAACTCATATACAACATACACTACTTTTTTTTTTGTAAATACATACTTAAATAGATAATTACACCAGACAAACAGACATGTTCATGCACACAAATGTTGGTCCTGGGTGGGAATCGAAACCAAAATAGTTGGGCAAACGTCATCTAATAGGTACTATTCCAAAATGCAAGTTGTTGGCATTAGTAGTTCTTGAGATATCCAGCTGTGACACACAGACAGACAGACGGGCTGAGTCGCACCATAAGGGTTCCTTTTTACCATTTTGGTACGGAATCCTAACAATCAATCTGCCTAGCGTTTTTCCAACTATGTTGGAGTTGGCTTCCAGTCTAACCGGATGCAGTTGAATACCAGTAAGTTACATGGAGCGACTACCTATCTGATCTCCACAGACCAGTAATACACGAACAATATGATACCAATTGGTGAAACTGGTAGACCCGTAAAGAATGTCAAAGATCCACGAATGACAGCTGGGACCATGCGTTCTGAGGCACGGAGGAGTCTCGGTATGTAAAGATACTCACCCATCCACGGACCAATCCTAGCAAGTGTAGCTTCAGAAGCTGTTAAGTTTTATTATGAAAGTTATTTTATTCATTTTAGGTTTTTGAAGTCGGTTTTTACCTTTTTTGAAGTAAAATAATTTTTCATTTTTAGTTGAATGCCTACACAATTACATAAGCCCTAGACGAATGAAACGAAGAATCATCAAAATCCGCTTAGAAATTACAGTAATACAGTACATTTAAGCATATTACTTCGTACATAAGAATAATTACCTAATGTATTATATATTAAAACCTTCCTGGGAGTATGTAGATCACAGTAGGTTCATTCGTTTTTGAGAAAATCGCGGACATACAAACTTACATATATGCATACATACGACGGGTCGAATACAGAACCTCCTTTTGAAGTCGGTTAAAAAGACCCCTATTTCTCCACAATCTATAGATTACTTGAATCAAAAGATAGACATTCCTCAAAATCTGTAATCTAACTTCGCACTCCCGCTCACACTTCCTCGTAATATCTCCTACAAGTATATTATAAACAACATGCTCACAGCACACAATGCGTGCGTGTGACGGAACCAGCTGAGCTGTATTTTTCATCCCCTTTCACCCCTCTCACCCCCTTGAACAGTATCCCAGTTCTCACCCCCTTTATCAATATGGAACACAATGTTTTAGAATGGGCTGACCAGAATGTGTTGTAAAGATCAGTTGTTTGTAGTTTTCAATGTTATGTTAGTTCCCGATGGATTCTGCAATTTGGTTTTTAATGTCTTTTTTATATTAGCACTTAATATTTTCTGCGTATTCTGCGTACCTACTTAGTTATCACTTAATTGTGTTTTTTTTATTTGATATGGGTTTGCTCTTGACTCTAGTCTAGGTCAGAGGTGACAGAGACAAAGTGAGTGAGCTTACCCAGAAGATTAATTTAAACAATCAATCTTACTTGCTTTTGTGTGTTGTGCTATTTATTTTGTGTGCACTAAATCAATTAAGTATCTATCAATTTAGCTAAACTCTGATTTTTAATTAGGTAGACTAAAATGACAGATTAAATCGAACATTTTGTGTCATTTTGACATTTTACTCCTGTTATCATATGTCATTTTAGTCTACCTAATTAAAAATCAGAGTATATGATGGTTGACAAATAGGCGAGCTGATGCCCAACTGCGATTCTCTTGTTCAATAACTAACTAAATTTAGAGAATCACTATCAGGCAGCGCGAGAAAAGGACGGCTATAGCTATGAACTAAGTTAGAGATGTCAAACTAGTTTACGCCTTGCGCTTCACCGTGTTTTTAGTTGACATGTTTTTACGTGTCGTCTGAATTTGTAAAGAAATATTAGTTCAACAAAATTTGACGGCTCTAATTAACGTCCGTCTCTTTCTTGTTTTACTAGAGAGAAAAAGTTAGCAATAGCCTAAATCAAGTTTAGTTTGTGCACAACAGAATCTGCACCAATATTAGTTCAACTAAATTTGACAGCTCTTAATTAACGTCCGTCTCTTTCTTGTTTTATTAGAGAAAAAGAGTTAGCAATAGACTAAATTAAGTTTAGTTTGTGCACAAAAGAATCGGCACCAATATTAGTTCAACTAAATCTGACAGCTGCAATTAACGTCCGTCTCTTTCTTGTTTTATTAGAGAGAAAGAGTTAGCAATAGCCTAAATTAAGTTTAGTTTATGCACGACAGAATCGGCACCATTGCCGAGTCACTGTCAGAATTTAAATTGGAAAATTAAAAATTGTAACTTTGTTTTACTGCATTTAAAAGTAATACTTCCATGACTACTTTTAACTTAACTTATTATTTTGTTACTGCGGCTAAAACCATACTTATTTTGATCTTTTGCTCTCGTACGGTAACTAAAATGGCCGCGTTAAAAGAATCTATTAGCCAGTTAGAAAAATGGTCGCAGAGCTACCTACTCAGGGTGCGCTGAACCTGGGTACATTCAAGTACTTCTCATCAAACGTAGAGGGTATATTAATGCACCCCTGTTCATAATCCTACTAATATTATAAACTCGAAAGTTTGTGAAGACGGATGGATGGATGGATGTTTGTTACTCTTTCACACCAAAACTACTGAACGGATGTTGATGAAATTTGGTACCACAGATAACTTATAAACTCGATTAACATATAGGATACTTTTTATCCTGACCATTCCTACGGGTTTGAAACTTACACGGGTGAAACTGCGGGGCGCTGCTAGTTATTGAAAGATCCGGGGTGCATTTTTTAGAAAAATTAAAAATTTACCTAACATTATTTTTTTTAGAAAAATTAAAAATTTACCTAACATTAATTTTTTTTTGAAAAATTAAAAATTTACCTAAAATTATTTTTTTTAGAAAAATTAAAAATTTACCTAACATTAATTTTTTTTTGAAAAATTAAAAATTTACCTAACATTAATTTTTTTAGAAAAATTAAAAATTTACCTAACATTAATTTTTTTAGAAAAATTAAAAATTTACTTAACATTAATTTTTTTTTCGTTTAACTGGGGAAATGTGTGTGTGACTACCGGTACACGTCTGCCTAACCCTTCGGGAAATACAGGCTTGATGGTTATGAGTTAAATTTTCTATAATTGATTCAAACAAAATAAATTCTTCTTATTCTCTCACTTGTACTATATTCAATCTCCAATAACAGAGGGTCTGGCAGACGCCCAGCTGTCGGTTCCCATGCGGCATGCTAATGGCTCCGTCCTAAGTGGCTGCCCTCAGGCTGTTGTCTTAGGACCAAGGGTGCGGGTGCTGGCACAACATGGAGATTACGTAGTCGTGAGTGTAGTTACAAATGTGAGAAAAATAAACTGAGGAAAATGAATGTTCAAATCCTTGGTGGTTTTGTGAATCCCAGAATTTGTAGTCTTTATTTCTTTAACAACTGAACAAATTCCAACGAAACACGATCAAGGAGAAGCTATACTGTCTGCCTGCCTAGCATTTTCCCAACTATGTTGGGGTCAGCTTCCAGTCTAACCGAATGCAGCTGAATACCAGTATTTTACATGGAGCGACTGCCTATCTGACCTCCACAACCCAGTTACTGGGTAATACGATATCTGTTGGTAAGACTGGTTGTCAGACTTTCGGGCTTCTGACGACCCGTAACGACTGTCAAAGATCCTCGAATGACAGCCGGGACCAACGGCTTAACGTGCTTTCCGAGGCACGGAGGAGTCTCGGTATGAAAAGGACCCATCCACAGACCAACCCCGGCAAGCGTAGCTTAACCTGATGGATCGACCCGTGCGGCTGTTATTACTTAGCCACGAGCTCCTCAGAAGCTATACTGTACCTACCTACTCTTAATGTTGAGGAGACGATCAGGGATGAGTTTGTTTTGTAATAATTGAAAAGGCTATCCCTTTGGCTCAAGTAATAAAAAGCAGCAAACCTATTAGGTCTTACCTATGAAATTGCCAATTTTCGATATCGGCTAGTGTGAAGCATCTTTCATTCTATTTAGAATTCCAAATTCAAATTAATTTTATAATATAGCATGACATTAAAAAAATATCAGTTGTTCATTTGTTTTCCCGCCGTTCAATTTTTCTTTGATATCGATGTTTCTGTAACCATGGAAAAATAGAAATTGCGCGCTATTTTCGAATACGAGTTCCGTCGTGACACCAACGCAGCACAGACAGTACGCAATATTAACGACGTGTATGGACAAGGTACCGCAAGTGAACGCACGTTGCGTTTTTGGTTTGATCGCTTCCGTTCTGGAAATTTTGGTCTCAACAATGAGCCCCGGGGAAAAATTTCAAATAGAACGAGGTAGTGAAAAACGCCTTTAAAGAATATTATTAAAAACTTCCTGCGATTACCTCCAAAAGTGGTGATAATTTAGTATTTCTTTCACGAATTGTATTCTGCCAATGTACAGCAGTGAAAAATAAGAAGTTCGTTTATAATATTAACTAATTGGACCTCATAAATAAACCTTGCAAAAAAAAAAAAAACAATATTACTCTATTTTATAAGTCACGAGATTCGTAGCACATGCGTTAGTGATGTAGCGGTGTAGCCTGCAACACTCCGTAGCATATTGCTACGCCACGTCTACGCGCGTAGGCTCATGGCTACGCAAGTATGGCTACGCATTTTTGTCAAAGATTTAATTTCTTTGAAATGCTGTTCTCTGTTATCATTGTTGTTATCACTGACGAATTTTGGAGGTGATGAAACTTTGATATTATTGAAGGCCGAACTCGAAGAGTCAATGAAATTGAGAAATTCGTTTAATTTTAGGTAATAGGTACTTTTATCAAACCTCGCAGTTCTCGTAAGATATAGAATGGTTATACAGTAAAAATTTATATACAGCGTGTAAGTGTAAATAGTGGCAACTTTTTAAGGGGTCATTGTACTCATCATTATGAACAACTTATACTATGGGACCAAACCTTAAATCGCGAAAAAAAATCAGCTGTTCAGAATACCCATTTATATTCGCATAATTCGTCAAAATGTAGGAAACAGCTGATTTTTTTTCGCGTTTTCAGGTTTGGTCAGATAGTAAAAGTTGTTAATTACGATGAGTACAATCACGCCTTAAAAAGTTGATACTGTTTACACTTACACCCCATATACTTCAGATTTGTAATTTCACTGCAATTATTTGTTTTGTGACAAATTAAATATAATTTAGACACGAATTTTCAGTCATATATCTACGTATACATACGTACGACTCGGCTTAGAAAAACTTTAACTGCATTGTGAAGATTCAAGAACAAGAACCGGGCTTACAGTATCATGCCTCAACCTAAAACCATACCTAGTTTAGAACGAATAACCCAAAGAGTATAATTGAACGAACGAGCGAAGTCTCTCTGCTTCAAGTCTAGCAAAATTGGCTTTCGTCTGTCAGTTTGTTGGTAATCCTCTACAGGTCGTATTTTACAACCGATCTGGATGTAACTTGCTATTACGACTTTATAGTTTTTTTTTTGTCGTCGGAGATTTTTGACTGGAGGGGTACTGCCTCCAAAAAGGGGCAAAAGCGGGGCTACTGGATATCTCCGCCGTATGAAATCTTATTTCGATGGTTATTTTTTCATTTGAAAGGTACCTTCAAGTTGGTCTCATAAAAATTTGGTGAAGATGTGATGAGTATCTTCGGCGTGATGAGCAGAATAGCTCCTCATAATGCAGAAAATTGCTCACTTTTATATTTCTACCAGTGGAATCGGCCCTTTAACTACCAGGTAGAGATTGATGGCACCTGAACGAGAGTCTCGAATTATTTTCAGAATTCTCTAAAACGAGGTTTTAAACCCATTAAGGTCCTAGATACGGGAGGCATAACATTTTATTGTGTGTGTTAACAAAAAATCAATCTATCTGCCTAGCCTTTTCCCAACTATGTTGGGGTCGGCTTCCAGTCTAACCGGATGCAGCTGAATACCAGTATTTCACATAGAGCAACTGCCTATCTGACCTCCACAACCCAGTTACTGGGTAATACGATACCCCTTGGTAAGACTGGTTGTAAGACTTTCGGGCTTCTGACGTCAAAGATTCACGAATGACAGCCGGGACCAACGGCTTAACGTGCTTTCCGAGGCACGGAGGAGTCTGGGTATGAAAAGATGGTCCACAGACCAACCCCGGCAAGCGTAGCTTAACCTTATGGATCGACCCGTGCGGCTGTTATTACTTAGCCACGAGCTCCTCTGTGTGTGTTAACAATTCCAGTTAACGCACACCCAAGCCCAGCAATCCCAGCATAGATCATCTAAATCCGTACAAACGTTAGCGCTGCAGTGAAAATCCAAAATTATCTTGACACATACATATATAAATGTTTGTTTGTCCGTCCGTATGTTTGGACAACGAGCGGCGAGCGAGGCGCGCAGATGGTGCGCGAAATTTATATGTTTGCACTTTTCAATCCTATGTTGTGGGGCTGTTAAAGAGTTGTGTATTAAGGGGCTAATGGCTAAATTGTGTAAAATGTAGCTACAGCACTAAGCTCACCTGTTTCAGTGGGGTCTAAACTAGGTCTGAACTGATGTGTATTTTTCAATGTTTTCATGTTTTCAACATGAACTTTTGTAAGAAAGTTTTGGTCAAAAACTTTTTAGCAAAAAATGAAACCGACTTCCAAAACAAAACACTACAAAGTGAAAAATAACTTTAATTTCGGTAGTCGGTGTCTTGGGTTTTGTATTTTCGTTTTTTTGCCACCGACTTCCGAAATTAAAGTTATTTTTCACTTTGTAGTGTTTTGTTTTGGAAGTCGGTTTTATTTTTTGCTAAAAAGTTTTTATTTTTCACTTTTTATTTGTGGAACCTATCCCACACAAATTCGAATACATAATTGAACACAATAATAATAATAATTGTAGATATAGCCATGTATATAACAGTGATAGGAAGTTATTAAAACACCATCACATCATCCACATAAAATAAGTGGGAAATATACGCATTATTGAAGCTAACTCAAAAACTCCCCAAGCAAAGCTAATAAAATTTATATGAGACCACCTCGGAAGTATACTCTTTCAAACAAAAAAAGAATTTTCCAAATCGGTCCATCCGTCTTTGAGTAATGGCGTAACAAACATACAAAAAAAAAATACAGGCGAATTGAGAACCTCCTCCTTTTTGAAGTCGGTTGAAAACTGGCTTAGGCCACTGCACGGTTGCTTCACGGTACGACTGTTTATCCTCCGGGAGCGGAACGTCAACGAGAAACGAGATTATTCGGCCATATCATATCATTTATTTATTATCTCTTCACAAAGCAGACTTAAAGTTAGTGTGTACAAAAATGTCTCAGCTGCATTCCACATTTGCGAGAGACTGGTGCCTGCTATAGGTTTTTGGGAAAACCGGTGTTACAGGTCACCAGGCCCCATCCACGGCTAGAATTAGCTTTACAGAGATACCGTGCTCAAGTCGAGGTTAAACTATACGCTTAACAAAAATAAAAGCTGAAGTAATGACTACAAAAAAAAAAAAAAAAAAATTAAAAATACCTGCCTATAATTCTGCAGAAGTAAGTGAGCAATGTTGTGAGATAATGTGTGAGTGAGAGTTCATCTTGTGCCATAGTAAATGTATTGTCGCTACTTCGGCGCCGTCAGCTGTTTTCTCGTCGACGTCCCGTTCCCAGTGCTGGGGACAAACAGTCTACGTGTCTGTCAACAAGCTTCCATAGTGATTCATACAACACTGCGAACACAGCGTATAAACCGCGCCGTAAGTAATCCATACAACACTGGTAACCGTGCCTAAAAAAGGCGAATAAACCATCGTTTTTCACGGCAAGAAAAACGTGTGTGTACAAGTGGCTTACGGTGTTGGTAAGTATTGTAAAGTTACGGTTTTCTAGAAGAGCGGTGGCCGTCACTTTGTAACGGGCGTCATGAAAATCTGTTATTTTCGCCAGAATTTGGCATTAAGGTGTCAAAAAAAGATGTGTGACCGTTCACCGGTTAGGAAATCAAAGCTTTAGAGAACGAAATTGAAGCAACCATTCAATTTCGCTCATTCCGTTCATTCGTCACTCACGTTTGATAGAATTTAGTATAGAATTTTTTTTGTAAATATTGATGTCCTTTACTTCAGCTTATGTCGTTTTAAAAATAACAATAGGGCTCCGTACTTATAAAAGGAAAAACAGAACCCTTATAGGATCACTCGTGTGTCTGTCTGTCCGTCTGTCACAGTCGATTTGCTCCGAATCTAATGGACCGATTAGGTTGAAATTTGGTACTCGTATGAATTTCTGTGACCCAAATACGGACATGTAACGTAAATAAATGAATTTTGAGTATGGGGGGCCAACATGAAAATTGAAAAAAAAAAGTTTTACAAACTGTACCGTATGACATATCAAATAAAAGGGCTTACTGTGAGGGTCTCAAATACATGTCTTTAATAATTTTGAAATAGATTGTTTTAAAATTATTAAAAAAAATAGACGAAATTTGACCATTCCCCTTAATCTCCTAAACTACTGAGCCTAAAATTTTGAAAAAAAAAATACAGAAAATAGTTCTATACCTATAGATTACAGGAAAGCTTATTAGAAGTCTATAGCAGTCTTAAAATAACATGGTAAATCTCTCAATACTGTGCGTACGAACTTACATTTGCAGTTGTATGTATGTATGGGAGAACATGTTTTTCAACTACAATGTTAAGTTTGTTCTTGGGATAAATTCATCCCAACTACGGAACCCTCCATTGTGTGCAGTCTGACACACACTTGGCCGGTTTTTTTTTCCATATTTTTTTCTATTACTGTACAATTCAGCGCACCGCTTTCGAGGAATAGGTACCAATATAACAAAACAGACAGGCCAGTTGGCGTGGTTGGTTAAGATACCACCTATCACGTCGCAGGTCGTGGGTTCGATTCCCATCCAGGACAAACATTTGTGTGCATGAACATGTCTGTTTGTACTGAGTCTGGGTGTAATTATCTATACATATAAGTATTTATTTACAAAAACAAAAGTAGTATATGTAGTATATCAATTATCTGGTTTCCATAGTACAAGCTCTGCTTAGTTTGGGATCAGATGACCGTGTGTGAATAATGTCCCAGGATATATTATATTATTATTATAAAACCACGACATAACATCACCCCTGTATCTTTCGAAAAGGGAGACAATAGTGAATAGTACGAGTACACCCACCACGCCCTCATTCCCAGAAGAGGTAGGCAAAGATCTAACCCCGATATAGGTATAATATACTTTCAGCCAGTGGCTCAGATAACACGTTAAGTCGTTGGTCACAATTGTCATTTTTCGATCAGAAAAAAAATCGGACAACCAGTCTTACCAAGGGGTATCTTGTTACCCAGTAAATGGGTTCTGGAGGTCAGATAGGCGGTAGCAACACGTAAAATTCTAGTATTTCGTTGCATCCAGTTAGACTGGAAGCCGACTCCAACATAGTTGTAAAATATGATGATACGTTTTGAAAGTATCGATGTTCTTAATAATAAATAATCGCAGCCTATTCTGTCGTCATAAGGAAAAAAGACATATCTGACATCTTTTTCGAAATAGAGTTACTTACGTATTCGGAATCAGCAAAACAAGACGCATCTACCAGCATTTTATTATTAGTTATATTAATTATTAGTGACGTCTGTCACATCACCATCTCAGGTCCAGTTGAAAACCAGCGTCGGGCACTAACTGCGCGGCAGTTTGCTGAACTGGGCCTATTTGGCACAGCCGTGAGACACACATTATTGTCACTTTTCTTTTCTCTGTATAGTTTTAAGCTTTTTATTGTATAGAGTTAAGTTATTTTTTCTTTGTTTTTTTTTTATATTCTATTATTATTTTTCATGTGCCGAATAAACATGCTTTCTTTCTTTCTATTTTTAAATTGGCGTAAACTTAACGAAAACCTAATAATTCTTACTATTAAAAGACGCATCGGCCTTTGTATCTTGTATTTTAAAGAGAACAGTATATATTTTTTTCCCCATTTCTGTATTTCTGTAGATATTTCCTTTTTCCTTACGGCAGCAGTATTATTGTTCCGCTGCAGAACAAAGGTCTCTTCTCATACAGAGAAGACACGAGCATTGATCACCATACTTGCTCAACACGGGTTGGCGATTTCAGAAGTATATTAACTATAGATAGATAGATAGATAATTTATTTCGCAAAATATGAGTACAGTACATGATGTCGAATACAATTACAGGTTCAGCCACATTTGACCCTTAGGCATGCGAAAGGTACAAGACCAGCAAACAAAAAACAAACGGAATGACTACTTAATTATTCAACATATTAATGATCATTGATTTTAAAAATAATCAAACATATGCATTTTCTTTTTCTGAAATAAACTCAGAAATATTGTAGTAGGCTTTATTAACTAAAAAGGAACTTAGTTTTTTTTTAATAATGGTAAAGTTAAGGCCTTCCAAGATTTAGGTAACTTATTGTAAAGAAATGGGGCCATGCAGAAAACACTTTTGCGCATGAGGGCTGTATTTATAAGTAACTATAAGTCCAGGTTTCCACAGTAATCTTAATTTTGAGGAATTTAATGTCAAATAATATGTAGATATTTTCAAAATACTAACAGTCCTACTCTCTGGTTCAAACATGGCGGATTACCGTACAAATTGAAAGCAGTGCTGCCATCTGGTGACGCTGAATCTTTTTTATATTAATGTCGGCGACAGCTGTCCTCCGCGTATATTGTGTTGGGCGATAATTGTTAACTTAGGAGACAAATAGAAGTCGGGTTGTAGAGGAAATAGGTTGATTGTTGTATGTGGTTGTCGGAAAGAATGAACAGCTCCTCCAAATTAAAAGATGTGTTATTCTCACCGTTCTAATCATTCTAACCGTTTATTTTACTTGAGAGCCCATGAAGTATTGCATTTTTAGGGGTTCCGTATCTCAAAAGGAAAAAACGGAACCCTTACTCACTCGTGTGTCTGTCCGTCTGTCACAGCCAATTTGCTCCGAATCTAATGGACCGTTTAAGTTGAAAGGTACACTTATGAATTTCTTTGATCCAAACACGGACGTGCAACGTAAATAATTGAATTTGGAATATGGGGGTCAATTTTGAGGCAAATAAATTTAAAAAAAATTGGCAAACTGTACCGTGTGATATGTCAAATGAAAGGGTTTACTGTGAGGGCCCCAAATATATATTTTTTATAGTTTAAAAATAAATTGTTTTTAAGTTATTTAAGAAAATAGACGAAAAATTACCATTCCCACCTTATCTCCGAAACTACTGAGCCTAAAATTTAGAAAAAAAAAAACAGAAAATAGTTCTATACCTATAGATTACAGGAAAACCTATACGAAATCTATGGTCTTAAAATAGCATGGTAAATATCTCTATATTGTGCGTACAAACTTACATTTGCAGTTGGAATGTACGGGAGAACATGTTTTTCAACTACAAAGTTAAGTTTGTCCTTGGGATAAATTCATTCCAACTACAGAACCCTTCATTGTGCGTGGTCCGACACGCACTTGGCCGGTTTTTTTCGTCTATAGCTCCCTGTCAATAAATAAGGAACTTCATAGCGTCCATAAAGTATTTTATTTTTTCGTCTATGGTTGCCCGTCAATAAATAAGGAATAACGTGCATGAAGTATTGCATCTTTTCGTCTATGGTTACCTGACAATAAATAAGGAAGTTCATAGGCGTGCTTGTCAAAACTAAAATTAATAGTTGGAAAGAGTATAGCGTTCTTCAATCCGTTAATATGTGGTAGGCAATAAAGACTGTTTAAGTGCGACTTACTGCTTACTTAGAGTGAGCTAGACTTATCTGCTTATCAGAGGGCTAATATTTGTTATTTTAATTCATCCCTTTCTATCTGCTTTTAATAACAAACTGTGAAACTTACTTAAATTATAGAATCAGCACTTTTCAAACATCTGAAATTATACCTCATTCCACCGGCCCCCTTCTACCTGCGGACATCTAGACGCACTGTCAGTTACCATCCCTACCTTGTTGCTATTCCACCAATTCGCACTAAGCGTTTCCAAATGTCTTTTATAATGCGCACAACAAAAGAGTGGAACTCACTACCTGCGTCTGTGTTTCTAAACGCATACAACCCTAATCTCTTCAAAGTGAGAGTGAACAGGCTTCTTCTGGGTAAGCTCACTCCATCGTCGACTTTGTCTCTCAAACCCATCTCAAATAAAAAATAAAAAAAAAATACTAAACAGCCGGCAAAAAAGCGCTCGCCCTTGACTGTTGCCATAATCGACTCTCTAAAATAGGGTTGAGGTACACGTCGACTGATACAAGCATGCCGTCTGTTGGGAGAGGTCAACTGAAAGCTGCTATGGCTCTTTCTTCAAAAGGCCCTTCAATACATGGCCCTGGATTATTAGGCTCACAGAATAACTTAATAATATTAGATCTTTACCTATGAAATTGCCGGTTTTCATAGACAAAAAAAGTTTTTAAAAGAAATATTGTCGATGCACTTTTGCCATTTTAATGAAAGTTCGTTGATGCCTCTGCTATCTATAGATATCCTGGGAACGGGGATCGATAAATTATTTAAAGGCATTTTTCACCGCCTAGTTGGATCTGAATTTTTTCCCCGGGGCTCATTATTGAGATCAAAATTTTCAGAACGGGAGCGATCAAACTAAAAACGCAACGTGCGTTCACTTGCAGTAACTTGTCCATTCACGTCGTTAATACGAGTATTGCGTGCTGTCTGTGTTGCGTTGATGTCACGACGTAACTCGTATTCGAAAATAGCGCGCAATGTCGATTTTTCCATGGTTACAGAAACATCGATATCAAAGAAAAATCGAACGGCGGGAAAACAAATGAACAACAGTTTTTTTTTAATGTCCATGCTATATTATAAAATTAATTTGAATTTGGAATTCTAAATAGAAAGAAATTTATTGATCTTCACACTAGCCGGTATCAAAAATTGCCAATTTCATAGGTAAGGACCTAATATAATGTAGACTTTATACAAGGCCTAGTAGAGTTGGTTTCGGCATTTCTTCTCATGGATTAGTCAGCATTCGCTCTATGTAATATGCTGGTATTCAGCTGCACCCGGTAAGACTGGAAGCCCAACCCAACATAATTGGAAAAACGCTAGGCAGTCGATGATGATGATGGATCAGTCACCTAGGATATGCTGACGCCATGTATGTGTAGTTTTAAAATATTGATTAAATAGACGCGTAAAAGTGTCTTAAAATACTACAGAAATAAACATTATCATCATCATCAGAAGGGAGAAAAAGACTCAACTACAATGATCAACAACTGTCTTAAATAGTTCTTACAATCTAGTAGTAAAGTGACAGTAAAACTATTCATCAAATACATCTGTGAGTCGCGCAAATTGCTCGAGAGCTCGCGAGCAATCCGAATCTAGACACAAGTATATTTTACAGCTGCTATCCGTATAGCGGGGCTTGTGGCTAAGTAATAACACCCGCATGGGTCGATCGATCAAGTTAAGCTACACTTGCCGCGGTTGCTCCGTGGATGGGTGACCATCTTTACATACCAAGACCACTAAGTGCCTCGGAAAGCACGTTAAGCCGTTGGTCCCGGCTGTCATTCGTGGATCTTTGACAGTCGTTACGGGGTTGTGGAGGACAGATAAGCAACCGCTCCATGTAAAATACTGGTATTCAGCTGTATCCGGTTAGACTGGAAGCCGACCTCTACATAGCTGGAAAAAGGCTACGCAGATGATGAGCAATATACAGCGTATAAAAAGACCCATCACATATAGCCGTTATCTATGCATTCTGTATATCACACTAAGTAACAGTGAGCAAAAATGATTGCTGGGAAACTATAATTGGTGTGGAAAATCACTGGTTACGACAGCACACAATGTAACGCATCCAATACATTATGCTTTTGGGTGCGAGCAACAGTACAGGAGTTTTGGTGGTATTTAAAGATAAGGCGAAAACGTCAGGGTAGCCCGCGAAATTCAAATTTTCTTACGTTTTTTGCAATTTGCAAGTCAGTCTTAGGTTGTATGTTAATCAAAATACGTTTCGCGATCGTAACAAATATGTGTTTACAGAACCTATTGATTGACTATTTCATGAACTCTTGATATTTAGGATTATACTAACTTAAGGAGTTGTATTACTGATTCTAATGATTATTATTCCGTAAATACCTATTTGTTACGGTCGCGAATGATTTTTTATTCAACATATTATACAATCTAATAGGTACTGACTTGCAAATTGCAAAAAAAACGTAAGAAAATTTGAAGTTCGCGGGCTACTCTGGCGCTTCCCCTTAAGTTACAACATTTAAACTTGATTTCGTGAAAAAAAGTAAAAGAAATGTTGGAACTTTGACCTTCAATATCTTCGTAACCAGAAGGATCCCAGGAGTGGTCCAGTAGAAACAAACCGGCCAAGTGCGTGTCGCCACGCACAATGAAGGGTTCCGTAGTTGGGTTGAATTTATCCTAAGAACAAACTTAACATTATAGTTGAAAAACATGTTCCAACATTCCCAATGCAAATGTAAGGTTACTACACAATCAGTCGCACAATATTTAGAGATTCACCACGTTATTTTAAGACCATAGACTTCTTACGAGTATAGATTTTGCTGTAATTTATAGGTTTAGAACTATTTTCTGTATTTTTTTCAAAATTTTAGGTTCAGTAGTTTCGGAGATAAGGGCGGGGGAATGGTAAATTTTCAACTATTTTCTTAAATAACTTTAAAAAAATTATTTTTAAAATATAAAAAGAATCTATTTGAGACCCTAACAGCAAGCCCTTTCATTTGATATGTCACACGGCACAGTTTGCAAAACTTTTTTTTTAAATTTTCTTGTTTGCCCCCAAAGTAATGAATTTTGAATATGGGGGTCAACCCCATATTCAAAATTCATTTATTTCCGTGTTTGGGTCACAGAAATTCATACATATACCAAATTTCAACCTAATCAATCCATTAGTTTCGAAGAAAATTGGCTGTGACAGACGGACAGACAGACAGACACACGAGTACTATAAGGCTTCCGTTTATTCCTTTTAAAAACCATGTTTTTACATTAAATATTTGGACTAAAATCGACACTTACGATTCTAAAAGAATAATAAAGATCGTCTATTCAATCAATAGTAATAACACAATCTTTCCCTCACTCATCACATTCAATTAGACCAATGCCAGTGACCTTTCCATCTCCGGGCCGCTATAAACCAGTGGCATGGTCTCAGGCGAGCACACAGTGGCGTGCGCTGGCCACACATCCGTCCAGCTGAGTGTTACGTCACAGCCATCTGGTAATGCAAGCACCGCTCGAAGGAAACACTACTTTTAGTAGCTCAAGGAGCAAGAAAATGTGTATAATACCTGTTTCTTTTTTGATCCGTAGTTAACTCAACCAATGGTTAAACATAGAAACTAATGGTTGAATTCCGGCTAAATGTGACAGGCTAAACATAAATGAGTTATGCCATTAGTTACTATTTTTTTAATATGAATGAGGTAACATGAATACTTTCATGTTTAGCCTTTCACGTTTAGCCTAAATTCAAACATTAGCTACTATGATTAAGAGCCATTTCACGTTTTCGCGCGAATATCTGAGATTTCAGTCGCCTAATTGACCATCTTAGGTCATCTTAGCTCTGACATTGTTGAATACAATAAAAAAAAAGATCAATCTTTCGTATTGATACTTCATGTAACACATTTACAAAAACTTATTTATTTACTTTGTGGTGATTAATCTCTCGCAACTAGTTTTCTGATAAATCATCGCAGAGTCAATTTCAGACTCCTATATCTATCACTTGTATTTACAAATTCGACAAAAAAAAAATACATAGAGCATCAAACAAATATCTGAGATTTTCTATCTACCTACAACAAATTTTACAGGAGGAACTTAATACTAATTTAATAATTTTTCGTGGAGAATTTTGGTAAACCAAAAAGTAGTTGGTTAAGTTTTATGTCTTTTATGAAATCATTATTAAATGCAGTTAGTGTTGTGTTGTTTTTTATTCGTAAATAGGAGTTGGCGTTATAAACAAGTTTTGCGTAAAAATAGTAGTTAGGAGGTATCAGAAGTTCACAGTCGATTGGTTAACTACGGATTACAAAACTCAGTTATTGAAATTTAAACCTTATATCAATCAATCTGCCTAGTCTTTTCCCAACTATATGGGGGTCGGCTTCTAGTCTAACCAGATGCAGCTGAATACCAGTATTTTACATGGAGTGAAATAAAATATCATCATCAATATCAATATCTGACCACCACAACCATTCACAAATTAACAACTGTGTATCTAAAATTAAAAAAAAAAGAAAGAAACACAAAAATTAAAATAAAATCTCCTTAAATATAACTTTATCAAATACTTCTTGAAACAAAATGAAATAAAATCTTCTTTTAAACAAAACATGAAAATCTTCTAATCTATGAATTACTATCTCGTGACAGTTTATTACATGGGAATGAATCATAACTGGCGAAGTGTGGGTGTAAGTCTCTGCCTAACCCATCTGAGCTTACAGGCGATATGTTATATTGTATGCGCGCGTTCGTGAAACAACTACTATACATGATGAATTTAAAATTCATGGGCATCCTTTTAAAGGGTCATTCTACTCATCATTATGAACAACTTTCACTATGGGACACAAATCAAAAATTGCAAAAAAAAAAATAAGCTGTTCCCTACATTTTGCCGAGTTATGCGAAAATAAATGTTTGGTCCCGTAGTAAAAGTTGTTCATAATGATGAGTACAATGACCCTTTAAGAGGATGAATTCAATTTCATCGTGTTACCTGTGGTATCTAGTACTGTCAGCTCTTTGAACAGGAGTTTGTCTGTTGAAGTACTAGCACTATAACAGACTTTGTACCGCCAAGCGTTGAGTGTGTTTCGGTTTGCGGAGTATGTGTGTTGGTGCAATGACAGGTATGAAGCACATAAGACATTCCAGTTTCGTCTCTGGGGACCTTTTCTCGAAGTTCGTCAGCGAAGATATGGTCCCGTTCGAAAATAATTCGGAACTTCGGAGTGAAACCCAACAAATTAACTTTTTTAGACGGACTAAAACACATCGGGAGTACGGACAACTGTCAAATCGTGAAGTCATTCTCTCTCAGGTCGGGCTCTAAACTAGCCTAAAGGGTCCCCGAAACGATCAACTGAAATTGTAAATTTTTACGTGATTGATACACATTGATGCGCAAATTGATCGTCTACCAAATGCAATTGAAGCGATTGACAAATAGAAATTGATGGCAATCGATCGTTTCGGGGACCCCTTATGTTCTTAGGTGATACGGAATAGGATTCGTCCGCAACTTCGGCTGAAACTAGGGATTTCATGCTTAGGGAGTAGAACTCCTAGATAACATATGCACCTGCGATGTCCGGTATTCCGAAGCGTCAGTGACAACTATCCTTCAGGCGGACGGATCATTGGACACGCCACATTTGCGGCGATAAGTGCCCTCTTTGAGGAGTGGTGGGAGAGGCGTCACGGCGTCCTCATCTTCCATCTGACGCAGGTCTTCACCGGAGACGGTTGCTTAGGGAGGTTCCTGTTCAGGATAAGGCGGGAGGAAACGCCCGAATGTTACCATTGTGTGGATTCCGGCGGCGGAGGCGGCGATCTCTCGCGTCCGGCCCTGGTCCAGGCCATGGTACGGAGCGAGAGTGCATGGGAAGCCGTCACCTCCTTCCGTAATGCTCGCGAAGGGGTCAGCGGAATGCGTGAGGGAGAGGTCATCTTTGCGCCCTCACACCCCTAGTTGCTGCAGGAGCCCTGGGCGTCGGGAATTGAGAACCGATTCCCGGCCACCGCAGGCGCGGGCTTGCGGACGGCGAGCAATGGGTAGCTCGCCGTTCAGTAAAGACCAGGTCCGGGTTGACGGCTGTAGGAACACGGGTGGGTTTTAGTCTGTAAAAGTCTGACACGCCCTCCCGCTCCATCCAGAGCAGGAGAAGTTATTTGATGATTTCCCGTCCAAAAAAAAGGTGGGCAGATCATGAATTTCCTGATTATTTACTACAAAGTCACAAACAAATGAAACGACGCACAATGGTAACAAATATGCACACATACCACACATCACCTGAAATCACCTCTCTAGTTCCCTCTCACTCTGGATCCCTTACCCCGAGCTCCCAGATACAGACTTAACTGTCTAGTTTGGGGCTCACTGGTAAATAATACTTTCTAACCTAAGCTATAGCTACTCATGCCGTCTCAACTCGTTGTTAACCTGTAATTAGGGTGCACTAATTACGTAACACACTATCAATCGGAATCTGAATCATTTTGAAGGAAATTGCTAATCCATTGCTTCATATGTTCGAAAAATTTGTCTCTAAAAAACTGTTTTTAAAAAAATTTGTTTGTAAATAACGCAATGAAGCTTTTGAACTACCAAAATGAAGCCGATTCCGATCGAAAAAAAACTTAACTTTTTACTTTTGATAGACTCGTGTGATATCAATGATAATGAAGAAAATATACATTCTGATTTATTTACTGAAATATATAATATTATTTATGAAAAAGTGTAGAATACTGAATATGTCAAAAAGTGGTGTTTATTCCCTTCTTCCAATTGGTGGTTCAGTTAGGGTGCTGGTTAACTCTATTATCTGGACAATAAACTATTTTCTATTTTTTTTTATTCCTAATCGTCTTCATTGCTCCTTATTGTATAGGTGTGTATATTGACTCTTTTTCAAATTTTATTCGATATTTTTATTAGATATTTTATTTATTATTTTCAAAGGCGTTTTTTAAGATCTTTGTTTGTGCACTCTATTTGTACTCTATTTTCGTAGTTCGGTGTCGTTCTCAGATGTTTGTGACGCAAGCATCTCACACGTATCTAATTAACGAGTTCACTTCCATCGTTTTGCACAGAAAAATTAGCACCAGGTACGTATTTTGTTATAGAACTTACTCAGTAAGTAAAACAGTAACATGAAGTGTCGCTGTGTACCTAATAGGAATGATATAATATACAGGGTTATTGGTAAAACACCAACAACCTCTTAAGGGGTCATTGTACTTATCATTATGAACAACTTTTACTATGGGACCAAATCTGAAATCGCAAAAAAAAATCAGCTGTTCAGTACATTTTGACGAATTACGCGAACATAAATGTACTGAACAGCTGATTTTTTTTCGCGATTTCATGTTTGGTCCCATAGTAAAAGTTGTTCATAATGATGAGTACAACGACCCCTTAACAGGATGTTGCTGTTTTACCAAAAACCCTGTATATTATTACTATGTAAGCCTCAATATTAGAAGGAGTCTTTAAAAACTCGTCTAAAAAGAAGAAAGATCAAAGTAGATATGGTAGAGCGGACAGATTTGACCTTTAAGCCTTGTGTCCCAGTGCAGTGATGATAATCTGGTCTCTTTTAACGCCACCAAAACACATGCGTGTCTCTTTACCGCTAAAAGGAGTCGTTTCGCTCAAACTCCTACTTTTCGGGGTGCATCTGTTCCTGTAACTGATCGGCTTGAGCTCGTAGACATGGAGTTTACATCTGGTCTCAACATAGCACAAACAAAGCCCAAACTGCGGCCAAGGTAACTGGGCATCCTCAATAGGGTGAAGTCGGATCCTGCATGGCGTATTGCAGCCACCTTTGGGATGGCTCAGCTAAATACCAACTTGCCGCGCTTGACTCGGTGGAACGCAGAGCTCATTGGCGACGTAAAACTGGTGGATGCCAAGCTTCACAGCTTGGCTCATCGCCGCAAGGTTGCCTGGTTCTACAGATTGTACTTCGGTGAGTGTACCCAGGAACTCCACGTCCTCATTCCACCGGCTCCCTTCTACCATCGGACATCTAGACGCACTGCCAGTTACCATCCCTACCTAGTTGTTATTCCGCCAATTCGCACTAAGCGTTTCCAAATGTTTTTTTTTTTATAATGCGCACAGCAAAAGAGTGGAACTACCCGCGTCTATGTTTCCGAACGCAAACAACCCTATTCTCTTCAAAGTGAGAGTGAACAGGTTTCTTCTGGGTAAGCTCACTCCATCGTCGACTTTGTCTCTGTCGCCTCTAGCGATCTAGCATAGAGTCAACAGCAAACCCATTTCGAATAAAAAATAATAATAAAAGAACGGATAGAAACGCTCTTGGAATGGCGGTGCAGAAAAGAGATTGTATACTTTTTTTTTGTAATTTGGCCAGAGAAAATTTTCACAAATGGGGTTGTTTCCCAGAAGCTTCGCCGCAGAGAGCTCTGTGTGTTTATCACTTGTCAAAGTCACCTTGACGACGAAGCTACCAATCGGCGACAAGCAAAAACACTTAGTGCCATCTTGCGACAAAGTTAAGTCAAGTTATTATGGTACTTGAATGAAAGTCATTGACAATTGAATGAAAGCGACAGACAGCGCCATCTGCGCGGAACTAATTTGACAGTTTTCTTCCGCATTGGCCGTGATAAAGCCATTTCATTTCATGCAACTGTGAATGAATGACGACAGTGTGATTTGGATACCTATATAACAATTGGACCTAGTTGTAATTTTTCCAAAAAAGAGTTATATAACACAGTCATACTAATTTCGACATACAAGATTTTTTGCAAAAACAGCCATTTCAATATTTATATTTTTTCACGGAGATATGAGCCGTCAAATGCAGCCATGTCCATACATCCATAATGCAACCATCGACAGAAAAATGCTTTAACCCTGTTTGGTTTAAGTTTGTTGCGCCACTTCTTCTCCTCAGCTAAAGCACTAGGAAGTGGTGAAGGGCGGGCGTTTTGGGGGACTGTCTTATGTAATTTTGACGTTCGAAAAGTGCTGATTCTCAGCCTAGTTTGAATAAATTACTTTTGATTTTGATTTTGATTTTGACTGATTTTGATTTTGTACTTTTCCCGACATGGCTGCTTTCTGCACAACACGGTCCAATTTAGGTTGGTAGTCAATTTGATAAACAAACGAATCCTTCACTTTAAGACACTTTCCCAAGTTTTCAGTTCACTTTACTTCATGAAACAAAAGAATCGTGTGATTCCCTAAAGTCTCTTAAAATCAACGTAGTCTATACCGTCCATGTTCTCTTATGCTCGGTTCCTATAACAAAGACGAATCGTTTTGCTTACCAATGATACCATTTTTATTGCCGACCTGGGCATATAAATAGATTCGTATGCTAATTTTACCTTTTTTGAGCTATAGCTAATTCCATAAGGGATGGTCTACTATGCAAAGTTATGAGTTCTTTGCTTCATTATTGGTAAAGATAAAAGAGTCTTAAATTTAACCATAGGTACATTTAATATAATACATTATATGTTATCTATGATTTTAACAAATTATGGTCCGTAAATTATAGGAAGCCTTTACTGTATCGCTCCGTAGACGGCGCCTCAGACATCTTTGGGAATCAGATTGCCACCTCAAATCTTCCTAGCTCGAGACTTCCAGATGGTCGTGACGCGTTCCTGTAAACACGGGGCACGTGCGCGGCATACGGCACGCATATGTTCCGGGGGCGTGCGCGCTATTCCTGCGCTCTGTCGACACAGAGGAATGTGTGGTACAGAGACTGAGGTTCTTACAATCGCGGTCGGGGCATGCTTGACCACCAACTTTAAGCGTACAAAACCATTTTTTTTAACAGGTTAAGCTTCGAATTGCGTTACCTAACGTGACAGAATATAAACTAAAACATAGTCGGACATTACCCGTGTATGCAAAAATTAAAATCATGTAACTCGAATATGCCATTCTCGAGTTTAAAACACCGCTTTTTATAATTGAAAGTTACTAAGTAATCTAAGTAACTTTCAATTATAAAAAGCGAGCAAATATTTCAAGTATTTTTAAATCAGCATACAATAATAAGGCTTTGCGGTTACCTACTTATTTCTATATGAAGAAAAGTAACGTCACGCAAAAAAAAAATAGTCAGTGGTGCAGTAAATTAACAATCGCAGCATTCGTGCATGAAGCGTGGTCTCTGTCGCATTATCGACTCCCGCACTAGCTACGCATCGCGGCGCCGCCTGCGTTATGCAGCCATTACACTGGACAGTCTGTAATAACAGTTTGTCTTACCATCAATCTAGTTTATGTGGCCTTAATAGTGCGCCTGAATTTCAGCGTTTGTTGGTCAAGTTTCACGAATCGACTCGATGCTTGATAGATTCTCGGTTAGCTCGCTTTCGATTGCTTAATGTAAGTAATCAGTTTTCAATTTCATGGAAAGTAAATACCTTTTAAAACCACTTGTGAATATTGGTAAAACGAATGGTGTTCACGGAACCTACGGATAGTTTGGACACAAGAGAGGATCCCTGTGCTTGTCTACAGAAATAGACCCGCGTACGAACACGCTTGAAGTTCTTTGAATGCCTATAGCAGCCTAACAATGAGTCACTGCAGGGCAAATGCCTCTTCTCATATCTAGAGAAGGCACGAGCATTGATCACGACCAAGACGGGTTAAGACGACTTGACGATTTCAGTTCCAGTCTTGTATTAACTATAAGTCCAGTACCATAATTGCTTAACACACTTGATCGCAATCGGTTTCATTCTGACAGTTCAACAACATTCATTGCGTTATTTACGTTGTCGAGCAGACACATTTTTCGAACATATGAAGCAATGGATTAGCAATTTGCTTCAAAATGATTCAGATTCTGATTGATATTGTGTTACGCCATTAGGGTGCAGGTTTCCTCACGGTGTTTCTCGTTCCGATGTCAGAAATGTCCAAGATAAACTAAAAAGTTTGTATGCCTATTAAACAGCTGTTTTCGTAGTGCAAATAATAGTTATTTATGCTACAAGTGCGGAAAGTAAGTGATTTCCGACGAGCGGCATTTTTATTAACGAACGAGCGAAGCGAGCAAGTGTATTTAGTCGACACGAGTCGGAAATCATCTTACGCACGTGTATCATATAATACGTTTTACTATGCATTGAGCGAGGGGAATAAATAAATATTAAAAAATAATTTGACTATTTTTCTGTTTATTTAGCTGGTAAGAGGCTGTTGTTGGCATTTTGTGCTTCTGGAATACCATTTTCCGGGGTTAAATTTATTGATTCGTCACATGAACTCGACATTTTTAGCAGATTTACACGGATCGACTCTGATCTAAGCAAGAAATTAGTAAAATGGTGCGCTTATTTTAAATATATCAGCATAGCTCAGCATAGATATCTACTACTGCGCATGTGCAAATAAGTGCCACGTCATATCGCAAAAAGGCACGAGCGAAGTATACGTTCAGCCAAATATATTAAATGAATATTTAAATTTAATTTATTGATAACAATCTAAATCTAGAGTAATTAATAATGTGTTTAATGAAGTATTACATTTATTGTACCTTTTATATGAATGATAATCTGTAGGAAAACTTTCTCAAAGAATAAAAGCTCATCGGGCTGGCGACGGAGTTAAAAATGAAAAATAAAAAACTGAAAAGTAAAAAGCACTAGTGCGAAAAACTGGCACTTTTCGGTCTTTTACTCTGTATCATTTGTTTATTGTTTATCTTTTCCAAACGTGTACATAACCTGTCCCTGCAAGACCAGTCAGTGGTATGAAAGTGACGTACACCCACGTTGTCCACAGCACCCAGACTGTTGACACGGGAGTCGTGGGCGATGCTCAGGATCCCGTGTCTTTATCGAATCACGCACGGTGTCATGGCATATCACTGCTGTAGCTTTGTAGGTGAAATTGTTACAAAGCGGGTATAACATATAGTCTGCACAAATACCTACGCAAATCCACAAGTGCAGTATTTGTAAACCGGATTTAGAATATGCCAAGTTATGTATATTTGTTCGTGCGCATGAAAGCATGCCAACATTTGCATAGTCTCACATATTATATTTAGTTTTAGTTGCAATGGTGCTACCAATCAATCTATGTTGGGGTCGGCTTCCAGTCTAACGGGTTGCAGCTGAATACCAGCATTTTACAAGGAGCGACTGCCTATCTGATCTCCACAACCCAATCACTGGGTAATACGATACCCCTTGGTAAGACTGGTTGTCAGACTTTCGGGCTTCTGACGACCCGTAACGACTGTCAAAGATGGACAAACGGCTTAACGTGCTTTCTGAGACACGGAGGAGTCTCGGTATGTAAAGATGGTCATCCACCCACGGAATTATCCCTTTTATTACTCAGCCATGGGTCACTCAATGCCATCTACCATGCAATAATTCCTAAAAAATACCTAAATATACGGAAATATGTAGAAAGCAAAACTTTGATGACCATCAAAACCTTATGACAACCTTTCTATCAGCTGGCCTCGGTCCTGAAGGAAGTTTTTGTTGGCATATTGGCGTGTGCTAGCTGACATATGACACATAGTTTAATTTAATGTTTTATATTGTTATTTACTTTGCGTACTATTTTATAGAATTAAGTTCTTCTAACTGAACAGATAGCTGTGGTACTGGGGAGTTTGTTGCGCCACTTCTTCCTCCCAGCTAAAGCACTAGGAAGTGGTGAAGGGCGAGCGTGCCGGGGGACTGTCTCGTATAATCTTGACATTCAAAAATTGCCGATTCTCCGCTTTGTGGTCCTTTAAATTAACAATAGCAAAAATAACAAAATTATGTCCTAACTTAAATAAAACTATTCACAAACTAAAATATGCCGTCGAAAAATTCATCCGCATCGCTGTCGACTGGTAATGTACCCAAGAGACTGGCGGCATTACCACGTTGTATGGCAATGCTTAGCCTCTGGCCAAGTTAAAAGCCAGCCCTTGGGTTTCAACCCCAAACAGCTCGAAAATATCATTACCAATAAGGTAAGCCGCAACAGCGGCGCGGCGCCAGCACAGCACGCTGAGATAGGAAGATGGGATGGCGCAAGAGTATCGACACACGTTGTATCCCACACAAGACCTACCCATCTTTCATGGAAATAAAGACATGCCGTCCGGTCTCTTGCCAAGCCATTGGGTTCTAATACAGCTGGAACGCCGACGGTGACAAGAGCTTGTCGGATGATTTTGCCATAAAACCATGAGAATCACAAACATTTGCATAGTCTCTCACATGTTTGTGGTGTCATTTGCACGCACTATTGCGAACATATTTATATAGTATATACTACAAATGATATTACTAAGGTTTAAAAGAGTTAAATTAATAATAAAAAATGTACAAGTACCTATATAAAAAAAGAGGGGATAGAATCATAGGGCATTCCGAAAACTCGTCCGCGTTGCTGTTAACAGGAAAAATGTCCGAAAGGTTGGCAGCATTGCCACGTTGTATGACAATGCTGATTCTTTAGCCAAAAAATAGGCCAGCCCTCTGTTTGATTTGTGTTTCTTCACCGAGGCTCCTCCTCATACAGAGCAGCAACGAGCTTTAATTTATATACTAACCTAGTTACTTAAGTAATATTGTTACTAACACCTAATACTAACACAACTATGGACTTTAGTCTGAAATAAAGTTTATATTATTATTATTATTATTATTCACTGCGTGTTGGTAACGTAAGGCTCAGAACGTGAACATGCAGCCTGGTAGAAAAGAAGTGAGTTCTTTATCTTTCACTCACTCGAGAACTACATTAGGGCCACCTGTTCATGGGTTATCCTAAATAACTCGGAGCGGAGTTTGCAGCTAACTCAGGATTAATCAAATAATTCATTTTGCACCACCAAGGGTTAGAAGTAAACCTAGAGTTAAACTTCTAAATATTGAACCCACCGATGTGGGAGAGTTAAGTCGCTAAACTCTGGGTTAGTGTAAGTAATGTCAAAATAAACTGACGTTATGAGGTATGTACCAATAACTTATTTTGTATTTTATATTGTTCGACGTAAGTGAAAATTCGGTTCTATATCAGCAGGCAATATATTCATGAACTCGTCTAGAAATAAACACAAATTATATTTAAAAAAAAAAACTTAAAACATTTTTCCATCTGACGTTTTCGTCGATCAATAAACTAAATATTCATTGAAACCACATACGTATTATATGTGGTTTCCATGGAGATTTAGTACGATACGATTAAAATGAATTGTCATGTTATAAAATTCAAATAAAAGAAAGTATTACGTATCGTAATGGACAGTAATAGAGACGGGTATACAATTTCCATTCATCCATTTTTGATCGGATTACATAATCAGGGCAAAGACATTGCAAATCTCTTTTGTGTTTCGTCTATTGAACAGCAATGTTTACAACTCAAAACCCACAAATGCCAGGCGCAACGCGTAATAAAAGTACAAATATTAATTACATAACTCCGAGTTTACAAAGTCTACATTTATTCATTAACCCCGACCGATTTTTTCAAACCGACCTTTCAACTAGATAATAATAAATATTTATCATGAAACAGACGCGTCTGGCCACACAGCCGCCAAGATTGCAGTCTGCGTTCTTACCTGTACGCACGTCTAGATTGCAGGGGAATAGACAAAACATTCGATAAACTCATCCTAGTTTGTTTTAAAATGTATAAATATTAGTATTTTCAAATGCACGGATTATTTCTAGTCTATCTTTGTAGACGGAATTACTGACATTGGCTTTTATCTAATCTAGATTTATTTTTATTGTTCTGTATCTAATAATTATAATGAAAACGGGTTCGATTCCCAGGTCGGGCAAAGTGAGACTTAAGAGAAGCGGCATAACTAGGCTGAAAATCAGCACTTTTGAACGTCAAAATTACATAAGACAGACCCCCAAAACGCCCGCCCTTCACCACTTCCGTCAGTGAGTCGCACCTCTCTTTAACCGACACGATAATCTGCCGTCATGACATAGTGGGAACGCGCCCTTACAAAGAATTTGGGACCGCATACCCCAGCAAGACATTGACACTCTAATTTTAAGTATGGAAAATCGTTGCCGCTGTGTGATTGATGTTAGAGGAGGCAATACCGAATACTGACTATCAGATCTGATAAGATTTTTATTAATTTCATTCGATTTAAAAATTTCGTAACATGAAAAAGTTTTTGTTCACTCAGTAATTTTCTATGGCTTAATTAATTTAACACTTTTATTAATAAGAAAAACAAAATCTCATCATATCGGCCATGAAATTATCTTTAATTCTTCCATTTACAGTCATAGCAAAAATTTTATAGTTTTCTAGATAATCAATGAAATGTTCAATATCCCTAGATTGTGTTCATGTGACTTTTAATATGTTTGTAAATATGTGAGCACCATGGTATCATTGCTTTATTTTTAATTCTTTCACCTATTGTGCTATAGTTATTGTATTCTAGATTCATAAATGCGAAAGAGAGTTTGTTTGTTTCTTGTAAGGGCTGAACAGATTTGGATTTTTGGCACATGGTTAGACGATGACCTGGATATCTCATAGTATGTTCCGTGGGATAATTTCCAAAGTCCAAGCGAGCGAAGCCGCGGGCTTAAACTAGTTATAATATAATTAATGTATACAAATTATTGTAAAACATTTTGAAAGAGTAACGGTTAGAATTCCAAATTCAAATTAATTTTATATGACATTTAAAAAAGAAATCAGTTGCTCATTTGTTTTCTTCGACAGCTGTCATTGGCCAAGTAAGCACTAGCTTCGTAATTAATTTATAGTTTTATGGAATAATATCGTACAAATCTTATTCAAAGTAACATTAATTAATTTAAAATCAGTAAATTCCTATGGGTACCTATTATTAGTTAACACCTCAACAAGCTTTAAACCCTATAAACTACTTATAAACAAAGTGAATAGTGTATGTGAAAAATTAATAGGACTTATCGGAGGTACGTCAACATGATAAAGCGTTCCACTTAGACAGTAATGACAATTAAAAGTGCTCAGTAAATAAACGTAACTGATAAACAATAACATTGCTCCCGCCGTTCGATTTTTCTTTGATATCGATGTTTCTGTAAACGTGGAAATATCGAAATTGCGCGCCATTTTTGAATACGAGTTCTGACGTGACACCAACGCAACACAGACAGCACGCAATATTAACGACACGTAAGGACAATGACCACAAGTGAACGCACGGTGTGTTTTTGGTTTTTATCGCTTTCGTTCTGGAAATTTTGATCTCAATAATGAGCCCCGGGGAAATATGTCAAAATCCAACGAGACGGTGAAAAACGCCTTTAAAGAATATAACGATTCCCGTTTCCAGGATATCTACAGCTAGGCATCAACGAATGAAAAAAGTGCATCGACAATATTTCTCTAAAAAAAAAAATTGCTTGATTTTTTTCTATGTAGGTAAATCGGCAATTTCATATGTAAAGAGGCCTAATATGAATGATTTGACTTTAATTTTGACCAGTTCAGAAACGCTATCTATCACACTAGTTTCAAACCTAATCCGATTTCCAAACTATGTGAGAATCGTTCCCCAGCCCTTAACAGATGTGGCACAACGGTATAAAAAATATTGTTGTATTGGGTAAAGTATTGGTAATCAATAATTTAATAAATACTTGTGTAAATCACGTCTGTAAGCCGCTGGTGTGCTCAACAGTTGTGAGGGGGAGGAATATGATATTTTTCAACGCAACGCACCTGAGTGACGTCCCCTACCTTGGTTATACTCGACAGGAATGGCGGCAAGTGAGTTTCGATATGCACAGACAATGAAAGTTTTCTTCATTGTAACAAATCTGGTAATACTCATTGACTATACTCCATTTCAAATAAGATTAGACATTTAAATAAAACTTTTTTACATTCCGTTCAACCGATTTTGAATTCTATAGCGTTGATAGCATGACAAATGGCAGCTGCAGTAAACATTTGGTATTGTAACTACGTTTTTCATCTACGTTTTTTTGTGTTTGCCATCCTTATGCCAACGGAATAGAAGTCAAAATTGATTGAACGGACTGTAAAAGATTTTATTTAAATGTGTAATCTTATTTCAAATTGAGTAATTGTCAAAGATTGACAGTCGTATGAAATGGCTATAACATGACAAATTGACGTAGGGTGTCAATTTGCTTAACAATTAATTTACTTAGCTGTACCTAAGTGATCTACTGCGAATACCAATAGAGCCATGACGGATTGGGCTAATGAAATCGATACAAACTATTTATTTGCACGTTGTCCTTTACAATAATATTCAAAATTATTGGAGCATAATCACAATCACGAATTAATTGATCATTGTCCTCCAATTTGTAAAAACATATATTTAATAGGTAATTTATCCATAAGTTTTTTTTTCTAACCGACGACCTACAAGCGAAAACTCCATTCTTTAATTAACTTTTTTAAACTTCAGCATTTCCCTTCAAACGCAGTCTTATAAATCCTCCTCTTTCGAACTCATAGTAAGTCCCTGGGGGTGGGTGTTGCGGGCACCCCTGCCTCCCCAGCACAGGTGCGCTGCCAGCGCAGGTGTCGCCAAATCCAATACAATCTTTACTTTCGCACATAATAGGAATACTGCCACTTACACTGTTTTACTTGGAAGCTTGAGGAGATGAAGTCATCACTGAAGTGGTGACAAGGCGAAGCACCAAGAAGGGCTCGACAGATATACGTAACTTACGTTCCCCAGTTATTATATTAGGTCCTTGCCTATGAAATTGCGGAGGAGCTCGTGGCTAAGTAATAACAGCCGCACGGATCGATCCATCAGGTTAAGCTACGCTTGCCGGGGTTGGTCTGTGGATGGGTGACCATCTTTTCATACCGAGACTTCTCCGTGCCTCAGAAAGCACGTTAAGCCGTTGGTCCCAGCTGTCATTCGTGGATCTATGACAGTCGTTACGGGTCGTCAGAAGCCCGAAAGTCTGACAACCAGTCTTACCAAGGGGTATCGTATTACCCAGTAACTGGGTTGTGGAGGTCAGATCGGCAGTCGCTTCATGTAAAATTTTGGTATTCAGCTGCATCCGGTTAGACTGGAAGCCGACCCCAACATAGTTGGGAAAAGGCTAGGCAGATCAATTGACCTATGAAATTGCCGTTTTACATAGAAAAAATCAAACAATTTATTGAAAAAGAAATATTGTCGATTCACTTTTGCCATTTTAAAAAAAGTTCGTTGATGCCTCTGCTATAGAAATCCTGGGGACGAACTCTTTAAAGGCGTTTTTCACCGCCTCGTTGGATTTGAAATCTTTCTCCGGGACTATACGCGCCGTGTTGGCACTTGCGGTATCTTGTTCATACACGTCGTGCTGTCTATGCTGCGTTGGTGCCACGACGGAAGTCGTATTCGAAAATAGCGCGAAATTTCGATTTTTCCATAGTTACAGAAACATCGATATCAATGAAAAATCGAACGGCGGGAAAACAAACGAACAACTGATTTTGAAGAAAAAAAATGTCATGCTATATTAAAAAAATAATTTGAATTTGGAATTCTAAATTGAATGAAAGATATTGATCTTTACACTAGCCGGTATCAAAAATCGGCGATTTCATAGGTAAGGACCTAAAATAAGTCCCTATATCATATAGGGTGAGGTCAGAGCATAATTATTAGCCTATAGCGTTCTCACGGCTGGGGCACAGGCCTCCTCACTGTGGGAGTGGGCTGTAAGCCACCACGCGGGCCCGGTGCGAGTTGGTTTATAAGGTCTATCTATTCATACACGAAATCTCTTACGAGGTCATTGTACTCAACATTATGAACAACCATTACTAAGGAACCAAACCTGAAGTCGCAAAAAAAAATCAGACTTTCCCTACATTTATGTTCGCGGAACTCGTCAAAATGTACTGAACAGCGGTTTTTTTTTTTTCGATTTCTGTTTTGTTCCCATAGTAAAGTTGTTCGTAATGATGAGTACAATGACCCCTTAAAATGTTGCCACTGTTTACACTTACACCCTGTATACATATCCTAAATTATGGATACAATGGATCCTAAATTATGGATAATGTTCCTTTACGAGACTTTTAAACACACACATTAAGAGACACACACACACACACACAAACACACACACACACACACACACACACACACACACACACACACACACATTAAGACGGGAAACGCCGCTCTGTATCAAGGAGCCACCATACAACACACATAGACGCGTCATCATTCAGCTCTATGAAACAAACAAAAAAAAATAAAGGAATAGGTCCATTCCGAACTACCACCGGGATGAGATGAACGTTGTGTAGGTAAAAGTAGGTAGTGACTTTAACAATTATAGTGTGCGCGCAACTGCTAGTCACCGCCTGAGAAATGTGAGCGGTGAGACGGGGGAGGTAGACAATATTACAAATTCAAATAATTTATTGTGGATCATAGGTACATAAGTCATTATTAATTACAGGTAAGTCTGCTATGTCCCGCCATTGAGGCATACAAACGTATGTTATTCGTTCGGTTAGAATACATTTTAACAAATTGTTATGCAATACATTATAATTAAATTAGTATAATATTTAAGTAGGTATGTTAAAATTACAAATGAGTCAAGTTACAAAATTATTACCATTATTATTATTATTATTAACCTACTATGTTGTCGTTTAGAAATTCACGATTGATTAATAACATTTACTTATTAATAATTTATTCATGTAGTTTTTAGGGTTCCGTACCTCAAAAGGAAAAAACGGAACCTTTATAGGATCACTCGTGTGTCTGTCTGTCACAGCCAATTTGCTCCGAATCTAATGGACCGATTAAGTTGAAATTTTTACACGTATGTATTTCTGTGACCCAAACTCGGACGTGTAACGTAGGTAAATAAATGAATTTTGAATATGGGGGTCAATTTTCAAATCAAATCAAATCAATCTTTATTTGTGAACATAAGTACAAAAAGGTGTTATTTATACATTTTAGCTGATCTGTATGTTCGGCCAATAATCGGCATACAAATATAATATTAGTAAGCAGGTTATTTTTACTATCATAATTAATATAATGGACGATACGACAAACGTTACCCTGAGAAAACATCAGATGTTTAAATGCAGATCACTAGATAACATGGATAATAACCATTCTTTGGACTCTTCTCCGTCCTTTGACCTACTGGGCAAAAGCTTGGATCTATCAACAAACTTGTTTCCATCTAGTTTTATTGAAGAGATGAAATCTGAAATAACAAGTTTAAAATCGAACCTACAAAGTACCCAAAACGAAATGGACAATTTGGTCCTGGAAAATGTTGGTTTACAAAAACAAGTTGCTCAGCTATCCCAGGAAATTACTATTTTGAAACAAATTTGTAGAAGTCCCAGGTCAACTAAGAAAAACAATATTTCATTGAGCCGGAAAAATAGCGTGAAACGACGACTCACAGAAGATTTTCGCCATAGTCCTATCACACTTTGGCCTAAATATGACATGGGTAAAGAAACAACCAAACCACTAACACAGTCTCTTCCAGACTCAGAAACTAAAGTGAATAACCATTCAGCGAAAACATCAGGCTGCCCAACTCTACCTCAGCATAATATAATGCACGCTGACACTGTTGTAGACAGCGTAAATGGCAGTCCAAGTAACATAGAGAAAGGTGTCGGAACGAGAATCAACGCTAGTAACGGAACAAATAGTAACTCCACTCTTCTGAACTCTAACAACGACAACGTGGCACCAGTTACAGTGAAAATATCGTCCAGATCAAAGGAAACTTATTTAAAAGAAAATGATATTAGCAGAATATTCTTATTTGGTGGTAAACAGTGCCTAAAAATGTCTAAAATAATAAAGAAATTAAGAGAAAGAACTCCATATAAACAGTACCGAGTGATATCTTTCATCAAACCTTATGCATCAACGGAAGAAATACTAAATTGCGCCAAATTGTTCGATGTTACTCCAGATGATCGAATAATTGTTTGTGTGGGAGAACATGACTCAAACGTACTCAAGATAATGTCAGAACTATATATATTTCTAAAGATAAGTCAATGTCCAATATTTGTTTTAAAAGTTTTTAATAATGTACATCTAAATGAATCTAAAATTAATGACATGCTAAAGATGATAACTTACCAGTACAAAAATTGTAATTTTATTGACTTTGACGACAGCTTACAGTTGACTATGTATGATATTTGTAAGCAGATTAATTCTACTCTGGATCAAATAGACTACAACCTTAAATTTCTTAATTACAAAACTACTTCTATATGTACTGGGAACAATACTGTGAGGCTAAAAAACAAGGACCACTCTCGAAACATACAGGTTAGTCAAATAAACCAATGTTCAAATCGTCCTAAACTAAAAAAGGTAGATAGTAGTACACAAACAGAACAACATATGTTGCAAGATAATAGTAAAACTAGTACGAATACAGAGCAGTTTTTTCGTGACTAACTTAAGAGTACTTCATCAAAATGTAGCAGGTATCTTGAGCAAGCGTTATTATTTAGAAATACAGTTGTCTAACCTGTATTTAAGAAATACCAAGCCAGACGTTATCTGCTTGACCGAAACATTTATAGATAAGGGTAACGAATGTCTTATTAAAGTGTCTGGGTATGATTTGGCAGTTTCATATTGTAGACAAATTAAACAAAAGCGTGGAGGTGTTGCAATTCTCATTAAACATGGCATGAATCACAAAGAATTGTCCTTCCTTAAGGAACACAGTCTTGATAAACACTTTGAATGTTGCGGCTTGGAATTACCTTCACATAACATTTTCATAATAGCTTTATATAGAACGCCAAATTCAGATTTTTCTTTATTTGTTATGAAACTCACTGCAGTACTTTTCTACATAAATCATAAATATAAAAAGAAAAAAATTATTCTTTTAGGTGATATAAATGTAAACACCTTAAAACCAGGTAACAAAACTAAAGATCTTCAGGATCTTGCTGCAAACTATAATTTAATGTTTCATATTACTGAACCAACGCGGCAGAATACCTGCATCGATCATATTTTAAGTAATATTCCACTTGCCAAAGGTGAGCTTTTGCATTGGGATATATCTGACCACAATACGGCACAAACGCTAAGTGTCCCTGTCAAACATAAGGAAATTCCTCAACGATACTTTATTTTCAAAAGAGACTATAGATTGGAAAATATCCTTAAATTTAAGGAATGTTTGTCTAAACTTTCTTTCTCAGAAGTTTATAGCAAACTGAACATTAACTCGGCCTATGAATCTTTTCAGGAATTGTTTCTACTGTTTTATAAGTTATGTTTCCCTAAAGTTAGAATTAAAATGACAAACAAATGTAAGAAAACTAACTGGATAACTAAAGGTATAAGAATTAGCAGTAAACGTAAACGCTCATTGCGTTTTATATATTATAAGAATAAGTCAGAATGCAACAAGATTGTATAAAAAAATACAGCAAATTACTAAGATGTTGTATCACTAGTTCTATTAAAAAATCAAATGACAACATACTAATGTCATCAAAAAATAAAAGTAAAGCGGCGTGGACAATTATAAAGCAACATTCGGAATTTTCGAATAAATTACCTTTGATAACGAATTTACAAATAGATAATACAACGTTATACAACCCACAAAAAATTGCGAACTCTTTTAATAACTACTGGATAGACTTAACTAATAAACAAAACGATAATGTAAGGGATACGTGCAAAGCTAACACGTGCGATAGTTTGTTCCTTCGGCCATACAGTTACAATGACATAGAAAAATTTATTCTTTCCCTAACCAACACAGGAGCGGTCGGGTATGATGAGATCTCGACAAAAATTCTGAAGGCTTGCTCAATAGAAATAACTCCTGTGTTGACACACTTAATAAATTTGTCATTTTCAGAAGGCTGCTTCCCAGAGTTGTTGAAGTTTGTGATTGTTAAGCCTCTTCATAAAAAAGGTGATAGCTCGAAATCAGGTAATTACAGACCAATTAGTCTCATACCAATAATTTCTAAAGTTTTCGAAAAAGCTATGCAACACCGCCTCTTAGAATTTATTGGAAAACATGAGATTCTTAAGAAAGAACAATATGGGTTTCAAAAAGGGAAATCAACTACTCTTGCATGCTTCAATCTGGTAAAAAATATAATTGATGAAGTAGATATAGGAAACCGGGTATCTGTTATCTTTTTCGACATGTCGAAAGCTTTTGATTTTGTATCCCATCGATTATTACTTTCAAAGTTGGAACGATATGGTATTCGAGGTCCGGCACTTAGTTGGCTTGAAACCTATATAGTGGGCAGAAAGCAGTGTGTTGAGGTTCTGAGTATGACTGAGAATAGAAAACTGAAGGGAATTAGATCTCTAACAAAATTTAACAACTCGGGTGTACCACAAGGGAGCGTTTTGGGACCCCCTTTATTTCTGTTATATATTAACGATTTTCCTGATCATACACCCAATCAATGCACATTATTTGCGGATGACATTTCTATCATTATGACATCACCAATTTATACTGACATAAATAATTACAGAGCTGACATTAATAACACAATTGAATCAACAATTTCTTGGTTAAGCTCTAATAATTTAAATGTAAATATAAATAAAACAAAAATTGTTCAATTTAGCACATATGGTCGTAAGCGAGATAAACTTAATATTAGTCATAACGGACAATCTCTATTAGAGGCAAACGAAACCACTTTTCTGGGAGTAGCATTGGACGGGTACTTCTCTTGGAAACCACACGTAGAAAAGGTATGCAACAAACTAAACAAATACGTTTATGTTCTCTACACTCTGCGAAAGACCTCGTCACAGAGTACGATGTTGACTGCATATCACGGCTGCGTTGCTTCAACTCTACAATACGGCCTTATATTATGGGGTAACTCTACAGACGCGGATAAAGCTTTTAGGGTACAGAAAAAATGCATTCGAGCTATTTGTGGGATTCCACCATGGGAATCCTGTAAAGCGTTGTTTCTAAAGTTAAAACTTCTTACATTACCCAGTATGTATATTTTAGAATGTGCTAAATTTGTCCGACAGCACTTTAACCTGTTTAAAAAGGCTCAAGACCGTTGCCCTCGTAAAGTAAGAGATCCAGATAGAATAGTTCTGCCCAGGGCACCAAGGACTTCTCTTTATAAAAAGAACTGTTATCACATGAGTGGACTTATCTATAATAAAATACCAAAGAAATTTAAAGATTTACCTAATAATCTATTTTTTATAAAGTTAAAATTATGGCTGCTGGAAAAACGATTTTATTCTATAAATGAATTTATAAATAATGTGTTTTAAATTGTGTAATGTGACGATAATGAATATTGAATGTATTGTAAAAGTAAAGATTGTTAGTAACTAGTACTCAAAGCATGCCATTGGACGTAATTATACTCTTATATTGTAAAATTTTGCATGTCAAATGTTTGACTATGTATTAGGAACCTTTATTACTAACCTTAACACCAACACTGTACCAATACTTATTGCAAATAAAATGATTATGATTATTATGATTATGATTATGATTAATAAAGTCTAGGATAAAAGAAATGAAGCAATTGCAAAATGTCATGAGCCGCATAAAATAAAGTAATTGAATTATATTATTAATTATTTAGAATGTCAAAGAAAATTAAATTTAGTCATAATTTGTCATTTAAAAAGTCTTCAATCGAGTAATACGTCTTTTCAACTAGAAACAGGAACAACTTTTTTTTTAAATGGCTGACATTTTCCTCACTTCTGATACAGTTTGGCAATTTATTGTATAATTTTGGGGGGCAAATAAGAAAAAAAAAGTTTTGCAAACTTTACCGTGTGACATATCAAATGAAAGGTCTTATGTGAGAGTCTCAAATATATTTTTATATAATTTTAAAATAAACCATTTTAAAGTTACTTAAGAAAATAGACGAGAAATGACCATCCCATCCAATGAATTTTAGGCTCAGTACTTTCTGAGATGGGGGGGGGGGGGCATCTCAGAAAGTACTGAGCCTAAAATTAAAAAAAAAATGCATAAAATAGTTCAATACCTGGAGAAAAACCTACAGGAAAACCTATAGGAAGTACATGGTCTTAAAACAACATGGTAAATCTCTCAATATTGTGCGTACATACTTACATTTGCAGTTGGAATGTATGGGAGAACATGTTTTTCAACTACAATGTTAGGTTTGTTCTTGAGATTCATCCCTACTACGCAACCCTTGTGCGTAGTCCGACACGCACTTGGCCAGTTTATTTTAAATGGTATTTATATCGCTTGTAGTTCGGAAAAATGGTGGAAGTTTATTAAAGATACGTGGGCCTATACAAAAGATGCTTTGGTGCAAAAGCTTTGTATGATCTGGGTACGGTGCGCAGCTTGTCTTTGTGTCTGGCCCTGGTGCAAAAGGATTTGATTTTATGAACAGTTTCGTAAATGTATACACTAGGTAGAGTTAATATGTTTAAATTGGTAAAATGTGGTCTGCATGAATTCATTTGTGTATATTGCACACACGCATGCACGCACGTTGTGTTAGATCAATATCTAAGTGTAACCCGAGTGAAAAAGCGTCCAGCGTGATGTTCAGCGTTGCGTGCAAGCGGCGAAGAGCGTTCACCGAGCGCCGCTCAGCCGTCACTCAGGACACTCACGAGTGTTTGCATGTGTTTAACACGAACGCCGCACGCCCCGCGCCGCCGGACGCTCGAGTCGAGCGTGCACTCAGGCCGTACACTAACACAACGATTTTGAGCTCTAAAAGCACGCTCTTTTTCAACAGAGTTACCCCAAAAAAATGATGGCATATCGTATGATTGAAGCAACATATCCATGATAGGCAGTTAGTAGTGCAGACTAACTGACAGTGTTCCTCAATCTGTAAAGAGTATAAGAGCTCCGACTACGTCTTTTGCAAACTTGCTCTATACGTGACTTCGAATTTATTTATATATTTTATATATTTTTGGTGAAGCTCACTCAGTCTGCTAATCTTGTAAAAAGCCTGCCCCGTCTCACCGCTCACATATCTCAGGCGGTGACTAGCAGTTGCGCGAGGAATCTAGGTACCACTATCATCATTGTCTATTAAACTAAACCCTATATGTAAGATAGTTCTTAGACGCTGCAAAGATGGCGGAAGGATTGTGTTCCGGCGCTCCGGCCGCGTCTACAGAAAGCGATCCTAAAACCTGTCAGTTGGACAATTTCTAGTTGTAATAAGGATGAAATTCGCAAAACACATATTAAGTATGAAACTGCTAGTAGAGAAGAGTATGCTGTGCAAAAAAATACATATTTAAAGCTATTTTCCCGTATAAGCTGATCTCGCACTGTATAGGATTTCCATACAATGAGAGGTCAGCTTATACTGGAAATGTATAGCTTGATATTATGTAACCGTGTTGATCACTTGGGTCTTGCTAAAACGGCTCAAATAAATTGGGATATTGGCCGGTGGGGAGGATGTTGAGTCTCTTTGTCGCTGAAACTTCTGAAAAAAAAATCAAAATAAAAAGAAATCAAAAAAGTCAAAAAAATCAAAGAAATCAAAAGAAAAAGAAAAAGAAATTCAAACTAGGCTAAGAATCAGCACTTTTCGAACGTAAAAATAACATAAGACAGTGCCCCAAAAAGCCTGCACTTCACCACTTCCTTACCCAAAATACTTTATCTGGAAGAAGTGGCGCAACAAACATCCCATCATCACAACTGTCTGTTCAGTTCATAAAATATAAAAAAACAGGTTCAATTAAAAATATTTTGATTCTATACAATAGTACGCAAAATAACTCAGGTATAATGCGACAAAAAACATTAAATTAAATTAAATTGTTTGCCATAAGTCAGCTAGCACATGCCAAAATACCAACAAAAAAATTTAAAAAATCGAAAAATAGATTCAAGTAGAAATAAAAAATAAAAAAAACTAAAAACGTAAACAGAACTTTATACCTAAATAAAAGCCTCCAGGCATATAGGGCGTGCCCACTTATCTAGAGCTCTAAGTAGCCGTAACTCGAAGTCACAAAATTAAATGATAAACTAGAAGTCCATCTCATCAATACCAGTACAGTCTAAGCTCGCTAGATGGTGTTAAACAAAGTTTTTTTAGGCGGATGTTGTGAGTATGGATGACGGGGGAACATTGCGCAGACCGACAGACGGGGGTTGTGGAGCGTGCACACTGCTCGACTGGGCTAAAAATGTCGTAATAATGTGGTTTATCTCACAGTAGGGCTTAGTCTTCTTCTCATGCAGAGAAGGAACTAACAATGATTATCACACTTGTCTTACTGTGAATTGTATTGTACTCGTACTTTTCCTCAATCGAATCCCTTAAGTCAATTTACCTAGACTTTTCACAACTATGTCGGGGTCGGCTTCTAGTTTAACCGGGCACTGCAATAGGCACAGGTTTCTTGTGATGCACTTTATATTACTCCACATACACAGTTACAGTTCGGGCACAAGCAGACAGATAATAATGGAAGGAGAATGAGTCGAGAGCGACGAATTTATCTTATTACGACGACCGCGCGGAAGTAAACAAAGGCTATGTGCGAATGACAAGCGCTTCGCGTGATGATGTGTCGTAACTGGCCAGCCTGGAGCGGAGCCCGAGCGGCCGCCGGGAAGGCGTTGCCCGCGCGCAGCTAGGACACCCGTCCCGCGACCCCTCGTGTTCCCCTCGGCCCTCGACATTCCATTTCATGAAACGACTGCCTATCAGACCTCCACAACCCAGTTACTGGGTAATACGATACCCCTTGGTAAGACTGGTTGTCAGACTTTCGGGCTTCTGACGACCCATAACGACTGTCAAAGATCCACGAATGACAGCCGTGACCCCTATCGGTATGTAAAGATGATCAACCATCCACGGACCAACCCCGGCACACGTAGCTTAACCTGATGGATCGACCCGTGCGGCTATTATTACTTAGCCACGAGTTCCTCGAATCTTTTAAGTCTAAGCGTCAATCAACGTAAATCAGAAGTTAATTTAGAAACTTGCCGAGTTTCACACGCCATCTGGTCTATTCTGTATATAAATCTCGACGTGAAAACTGAAGTGAGCTGTCATTTGGCCAAATGTTAGGGTTTGACACTAATGACAGCCCAACTCACCTAGGTTTTCAAGGTGAGATTTTTACAGAACAGTAAAGCAGTATTATTTTAATCTCATTTGAGCGTGGGAAAGATATGGAGCTAGACGTCCTATATAGCGCCATCTCTTTCTCACACTGAAGTAATATTATAATAATAATGATTTAAGAAGTGAGGGTTGGCCCACAGATCGAGAGTTGGCATGACTTCATTTTGGAACACTCACTTTTATAAGGTTATAAAGCCTTCCAAAAATATTTATGGCTTTTTACTCGTTTGTCCGCGTTATTTACCGTTGAGCTAATTTTAGGCTAAAATGACTAAACTCGAGTTACTACCGAGAGATAGTGTACACGTTCCCTAACCAACAGTAAGCAGGTGTAGCCTCGGAATCCAGCTGGGCTGCGTCAGTGAGACACGAACCAGGCGCTCGAGTGCGACACCGGGTTTACATACAATAACCAACTATTATAGTGCGCCTGAGTTTGATAGTCTAGACCTAGATATTGAACATTTTATTGCTGTAATATTAAATCAGCGGCGGAGGAGCTCGTGGCTAAGTTAATAACAGCCGCGCGGGTCGATCCATCAGGTTAAGCTACACTTGCCGGGGTTGGTCTGTGGATGGGTGACCATCTTTTCATACCGAGAGTCCTCCGTGCCTCGGAAAGCACGTTAAGCCGTTGGTCCCGGCTGTCATTCGAGGATCTTTGACAGTCGTTACGGGTCGTCAGAAGCCCGAGTCTGACAACCAGTCTTACCAAAGGGTATCGTATTACCCAGTAACTGGGTTGTGGGGAGGTCAGATAGGCAGTCGCTCCATGTAAAATACTGGTATTCAGCTGCATCCGGTTAGACTGGAAGCCGACCCCAACATAGTTGGGAAAAAGGCTAGGCAGATGATGATGATGATGTTTAAATCAGCGGCGGCCACATGCCCGAAATCATATTCATACTTTAAAGCCATAAAATTATCTATCAAATAAAGTCAATTTTATGGATATTAAAAACAATTTTCTGTGTTTTATTTCAATTTAAAGTTCTCCTCTCTAAAACAATACTCGATATTTGAGAACGCCCTTTCATTTGATATGTAATGTATGCATTTTTTTTTTAATATTCTTATTTGCCCCTCAAAAGTAACCTCCATATTCATAATACATTTATTGATGTTACAAGCCCGTGTTTGAGTCACAGAAATTCATGTGTGTAACAAATTTAGTAGATTCGCAGCAAATCGGCTGTGATAGTCGGACAGACAGACACACGAGTGATCGTATAAGGGTTCCGTTTTTTCATTTTAAAATACAGAGCCCTAAAAAACTTTTTAGCAAAATATAAAACCGACTTCCAAAACAAAACACTACAAAGTGAAAAATAACTTTAATTTCGGTAGTCGTTGTCTTGGGTTTTGTATTTTCGTTTTTTGCCACCGACTTCCGAAATTAAAGTTATTTTTCACTTTGTAGTGTTTTGTTTTGGAAGTCGGTTTTATTTTTTGCTAAAAAGTTTTTATTTTTCACTTTTTAGTTGTGGAACCTACCCCACACTAATTCGAATACATAATTGAGCACAATAATTGTAGATATAGCCATGTAAATAACAGTGATAGGAAGTTATTAAAACACCATCACATCATCCACATAAAATAAGTGGGAAATATACGCATTATTGAAGCTAACTCAAAAACTTCCCAAGCAAAGTTAATAAAATTTATATGGGACCACCTCGGAAGTATACCCTATCAAACAAAAAAAGAATTTTCTAAATCGGTCCATGCGTCGTTGAGTAATCGCGTAACAAACATACAAAAAAAAAAAAACATACAGACGAATTGATAACCTCCTCCTTTTGGAAGTCGGTTAAAAAGAAGTGCAAATGCTCTTTAGTTCGTAGTAAATAATTAACATTTATCTGTATTGTTTCAGATGGAAGCAAAAGTGAAAGAGGAGGTGCCTGACAAAGACTACACTCAGCCGACAAGTACAGACAGGAGGAAATGTAAGTCAAGAGTATAACAACTAAGTAGCTGTTTAACTAACTGTAAGCTGTGCTTTGTTTAGGGTTCTTCGGGATGCTATTCTTATCTTTATCGGTTTGCTGGTTCAATTATTGCAGTGGCAGATCTGAGAATCGTTATTTTATTAAAATCAATTCCCTTGAAACTATTATTGACACCTTGACAAAGTTACTGAATATTCGTAAAAGTCATTTCTTAAGACGTAGTTATATGACAACGGCCTTGAGTGGTGAGCTTGCATAATTCTGAGCTCACGCAATACGTCGTACGTCCAGCCAGTAACAGGACACGCCCATCAAGAAGCGCAGTCCCAAATTAGACACATTATTAATTTATTATACATAAAACAAAAGGTTTTATAATAAAACACGTACTTAAACTAAAAGATAAATAATTAAATTTATCTTTAAAAAAATACGCTTGATAGTTTTTGCGTGATTCTCAGTTTTTTATCCGCGTTAGACGTAACTTTATAAATTAATTACTCTAAAGTTACACTCAAAGTTAGCTCAACGATTCTTTGGCTTTCTTGGTCCTTATGTATACAACAAAGTTAATAAAATATTACATATGTACTCAATGGCTAAACATAAATGCAAAACTACTGTAAGGAACTGGCTGCTGGATATGGACTATGAAAGTACAGAAAGCATCATCCAAACCATTCAATAATTTTGAACGTACTTCCCACTCATACTTGCTAATACTCGTAAGCACAAACTCTCATAGGATTTACATGCACATACAAACAACACATTCACACACTACACTACACACATATTCCTAGAATAACATCACCTAACATTACACTTCACAAATCTTTTTATATAGATTTACCTCTCTATCTAAACTGTTTGCTAATAGTGTTATGTATAGAGTGAATCAAGACGCCGTTAAATATAAATATGATTAATATTTAAAGGGGTGTGAGCCTGGGGATCTGTCATACAGGTCACGAACCTAGTTCAGACTCCAGCTCTCACAAAGGTTCTAGCATAAGGCAAAAATGTATATACACACTACTGTAACAATGTACCCTTAATGAGAGAAATAAACAGTATTATTATTATTATTATGTAATATAAACATAATCTAAAATATTCATATATTAAAGTTATTAATAAAATGCTCAAATTTAACATATATTGATTCCAAATCATTAATACTACTCACTCGTTTCGACGTGATCTTCAGTTTAAAATCATTAAAAGTCGTTTATCGTCGCCTTATGGTGGATCTGTGATAGCCCGCGAAATTCGGAAATTAAACTAAACCACGGCAAATCTAACTTGGAGAGATGACTGTATTGAAGATTTTGAAGATTATCAATATGTAAATACATATTTTTTACAGTCGCGAATCATATCATGATCATGATACAACCTGACACTGACCTAAAAATTGCAAAAAACGCACGAAAATTTTAATTTCGCGGGCTACCACTGCGGATCCACCTTAACGAGGCCCTCGGAGCATGCCTTGTGACAACAAATGAAATACCAATATAATTTGTAAATGAAACATATTCTTAAAGTAGAGTGTATTTATTCCGATCGGATTACAGAATATTTAGGTTCCCAAATTTATGTTAAATAAGATTTGAACATGAAAAATACACAAAGAGTGGAACTCACTGCCTGCGTCTGTGTTCCCGAATGCTTACAACCCTAATCTCTTCAAAGTGAGAGTGAACAGGCTTCTTCTGGGTAAGCTCACTCCATCGTCGACTTTGTCTCTGTCACCTCTGACCTAGACTACTGCTGACTATATAGTCAAGAGCATACCCATCTCAAAAAAAAAAAAAAAATATTAGAAAAATAAATTTTCTACAGAAATTTGAAGTTCCTCATAAATCTCGTCTTAAAATCAGTGTCCTTTATAATATGTTTTTGGGAACCTACACCGAAATTACGTAACGCACTATCAATCCGAACCTGAATCATTTTGAAGCAAATTGCTAATCCATTGCTTCTGATGTTCGAAAAATTTGTCTGAACACACTCTCGTTCGGTATCGGCTTACGATTCCGATCGAGAGTGTGTTACGCAATTCTGCCGCCGTAAAGAAAAAGGACGATATGATTTTCGAACCCCCTGCACAAAAATTTTTCCTCGGTTATTGAACCCGTCTACTGTTATTTATATACATAAAAAAACCGCATACGTCATGTCAGTGTATATGCTCGAATGTCAACCGAATCCTATAGGTTCACAACTATTGTAAGCCCGTGGTCGCCATAGGATGATGTTTTTTTTACGTTTATATACAGGATTATTGGTAAAACACCAACAACCTCTTAAACGGTCATTGTACTCATCATTATGAACCACGGACTAAACCTGAAATCGCGAAAAAAAATTCTGCTGTTTCATACATTTTGCCAAGTTTTGCGAACATAAATGTAGGGAACCTCTGATTTATTTTTCGCGATTTCAGGTTTGGTCCCATAGTAAAAGTTGTTCATAATGGTGAGTACAATGACCCTTTAAGAGGTTGTGCGTTATTTATGTTACATCTTGTATATGATATACATTTATACAGGGTTATTGGTAAAACACCAACAACCTCTTATGGGGTCATTGTACTCATCATTATGAACAACTATTATTATGGGACCAAACCCGAAATCGCGAAAAAAAAATCAGCTGCTACATACATTTTGGTCGAGGAGGTATTGAACTTTTATATATGAAACAGCTGATTTTTTTAGTTGGTCCCATAATGAAAGTTATTCATATTTACCAATAACCCTGTATGCTTATTATATAAAGATTTTTTTTACGTACACCGTATGTACGTAAAACACTCGGGAGGTTAAATAAAAATCAGCTGTTTCCCACAAAATGAATGGAACAGCTGATTTTTTTTAAAATAACTAACTATAAACTTCCACAATCATGTACTGAATCCATGGTAACAGGTTGCACGTCGTCGATGTCCCTGCCATCGTGTATACATGTAGTATCTATAGAACATCAGGGCATGCAAGGCGCGTTAGGTAAGCCCATGTTGGGCGCCAACTAGCTATCTAGATACTGATAGCTGTTACGGAGCCTATTTCCGGGTATCGTGTTAAGAGGGCTGTCGCATTTTGTCACCTCTCTCGCTCACACGTGACCAAATTTTTGAGTGTGTTAAATGAAAAGATGCTTTTTTGAAAAGTGTAATCAATTGGCGAACTAATAAATAATATTAATTTAATAGGTAATTATTAAAAACACATTTTTATTGCGGCATTTATTTAACTCATCTCAAATATAGATCGTAATATTTATTGAGCTTAGTTTAGAAATATGTAACATATTAAATTAATATTATCTAACCATTAGTTTGCCAATTGATTACATTTATGAAAAAAGCATATTTTCATTTAACCTTCTTAAAAAGTTGGTCCCGTGTGAGCGAGAGAGGAGACAAAATGCGACAGCTCTCTTAATTATTGTTTTAGGATATACAGGTGTTGCATCAGTGGCATCCTTTTAAGTGGTCATTGTACTCATGATAACAAACAACTTTTACTATGGGACCAAACCTGAAATCGCGAAAAAAAAATCTGTTGTTCAGTACCTACATTTATGTTCGCATAATTCGTCAAAATGTAGGGAACAGCTGATTTTTTCCGCGATTTTAGGTTTGGTCCCATAGAAAAAGTAGTTCATAATGATGTGTACAATGATGAGTACCCCTTAAAAGGTTGACATAGTTTACACTTACACCATGTATAAATTAACAAAGAACTGAAATCGCCATCTCGTCTTGAGCGAGCGTGGCGATCAATGCTCGTGCCTTCTCTATATGAGAAGAGACCTTTGCCCTTCAGTGGGATATTCTTAGGCTATTATTTCATAGGATCTGATGTCGCTACTGCTATATTAGTTTGACGTATACGTAACTTAGTTACAAGTGACATAAGAGAAGAAACAACTAATAAGACGATCACCTAATGTGACGTCCCCTTGAACAAGTGTGTGAGTCCTAACTTTCAAGTTTTCGATATCTGTCATCATCATCTAGCCTTTTCCCATCTATATTGGGGCAGCTTCCAGTCTAACCGGACGCAGCTGAATAATAAGCTGAATATTTTACATGGAGCGACTGCTTATCTGGCTTCCACAACCCAGTTACTGGATAATACTCGTACGATAGTCCTTGGTAAGACTGGTTGTACCTTTGGGCTTCTGACTACCCGTGACAACATTACTGTCAAAGATCTCTAAAATAAAACTTCTATACAACAAACAACTTTACATATCCGACAAATAACACCTATATTAATGCTCTACTACCCAGTATCAGTAATATATATCCTATGTACAACAAAAACGCATTATTTTATCAGCACGTGGTGTGGGAGCGCACAACTGTTCCCGATCATAATCTAGCGACGATGGCGCGACAATGATGTGTGCTGGCTAGAAGTCATAGGACCTGATGAGTGTACTTGCAAGGAATAGGCGAGCGTACTTGCAAAGATCGAATGGGTAGGAGCTATACAACAGTTAAACGATCATGCTGTGGTAAAGGAGTGGAACTCACTACCTGCGTCTGTGTTTCCGAACGCATACAACCCTAATCTCTTCAAAGTGAGAGTGAACAGGCTTCTTCTGGGTAAGCTCACTCCATCGTCGACTTTGTCTCTGTCACCTCCGACCTAGACTAGAGTCAAGAGCAAACCTAAAAAAATAGCTTTTCAGCAAAAGTTTGGCTGCGAGACTGACTGGCAGTTGGCTAGGATTCGTGAGACATAGGTAGTCAAATATTGTCTTTCGTGTAGGCTTATTAACCACGACCTAAAAAAAAAAGAAAAAAAAAAATAGGTATGAATAATCATCATAATCGAACGAGAGATATAGTCGTGAAAACATTAGTTATGGGACTTGTTGGGGCAGGCGTGTATATATCCGTGCTCCTGCAGCGATGTTGAGAAATTTTACGACTTGACACGTGGAGGCGTGTTAGTCCAACTTCGTCTATGATATCTAGCCTATGTAAAAGAAAATTGAGGGTTAGATTAACTTATTTCCGCTGTTTAAATCGCATATGCAACAAATTTGACTCGAAACACGTTAAATACTACCAATACTAATGTAATATCTGTAATATTTTCAAACAATAATCACGGAACAGGGCGCGGCAACAAATGAGAGTAGTTCATGTACCGTGGGAGAGTGGCCACCTGCGCAGCGATCATAATCTAGCGATGGAAGCTCGCGGCACGAACCGAATATACTGATGGATGCAAGGATGTATGGAGACTAGATAGAGTATATTTCTCAAAACTTAGTTCATTGGGGATTCTTATTGAATGATGTGATCGTGGACCTCCACGATCACATCATTCAATAAGATACGATTTGATAGAAATCCTCACAGTGGACATAGCTACCTAGCTATGTCCACTGTGAGGATTTCTATCAAATCAGACAAAACAGTGACACAGGGATTAACGGAAATAGCGCTGCCATATTAAGCGTTGGGTTGGGTGTATTGCTCGCAGAACAGATGGTCGATGGGGCCGAAAAGATGTTGAGTAGCGACCGCATACAGGAAGACGTAGCGTTGTAAAAGGCATCCCACAAGTTGGACCGATGTCCTTGTGAAGGCTGCAGGAATCCGCGGCGGTGCTTGGGGAAGGCCTATGTCCAGCTCTGGACGTCTTTCGGCTGAAATGATGATGAATAAAAGCCATATTTTTAAGAGGATACGTCGAAACGTGGTTTAGCTCGGTGTGTAAGTGAGATGGCTGTCTAGTTTGACGCGCGAGATAGAAGACTCTCACGCACACCGGAACTAAACGCGCTTCGTTTAAATGTAGATTTATGACAAAATGAACTTAAAATACTTTTTAGCTTAGTAAGTTCTTGACATATTTAAATACCTTCGATTTAAAGCAAATTTTACTGCACAATAAGGAACTGTTTACGTATAATCGTATAAAACTGAAATTAGACGATGTTACTTTGGATTTTTTTCTCTATGGAAAAAATTTCAAGCCATCATGTTTTAGTTTTAGTACCGCAGTAGACAATATAGTCAAATAACACATAATATGGTAAATCCAAATGATATAACCATAAACATTGGATTTTATAGGAATTTTAAAAACTGAAAGTGTATTATTTCTGTGTAGCCACTTCTAGTCTCTCTCTATATCATTGTCAGTAACGGCTGGTGTAAAAGCATTGTATTTGCCGAGTCCTAACGTTTAAATTCGAACATTTGCACTGCCGCTTGTGATTCCTAAGTATTTTTCAAAGAATTGTTTACTGTGTTCCTTCTTAGATATTTATGTTTTTAAAACCGTTTGCTGGAGAGATCGATAAAGATATTGTAAAGTGTAGTCTCGAGGAAAAAAGGCTTTGCGGAAATAGTGCTTCTTGCGAAAGGGCTTGTCCGGGGAAATATTTATACTAAACTTTATAATAAACTTCCAAGCCACGTTCAAGATCTGAGCCTTAATAAATTCAAATCATTCATTAAACGCAAGTTGTGTCAGAAAGCTTATTATACCGTTAAAGATTATATTGAGGACAAAAAGGCTTGGGATTGAACTGCTCCAAATTTTATTTTATTCTTTTATTTTTGCATACTGAATGTTGACGTGACTATTTACTTTGTAAAGTATTATATTATTTTAATTTATTGTGAATGTGAAGACTATGTAGGGCATTGCTTTTTTTGTTTGTTTTATTTTTTCTCTCAGTTATTTTTAATCATCGTCTGACAGTTTGAGTAATTTATGCGGCCTACCCCAATGTCCTTTCTTTGGTATTGTTCGTCGAATCGTTGAGCTCCTTAAGTTCTGAGTTGAGCTGCGCGATTACTGACAAATGCGTGCACTGACTGGACAGGTCCTCTCAATCTGTGTGGTTCTTTCCTCAAAAGACCATTTCAGACACCAATCTACATGGTCTTCACATGAAGTGACCAAGATTATGTCTGGACTTTATAAGAGACTGTGACCTCTGAGTTTTTTTCGGCCTTTCTTCTCAGAGTAGTCAGATAGGAAACGCCGACCTCATCTAGTTAAAAAAAAACATGATTGACTTGTAAAAGTGTTTGTACAAACCTACTTACAGAAATAAAAATCATTTATCATTTACCTAGAACTAATACTGCTGTATTGCGAAGGTTTGGATGCTGGTAAAATTACTTGCAAATGAGACATTGTTGTCTCCACAGCAATCCAACTGCCCTTTCTTTGTCCAGCTTCATTTTCTGTCGGTGGACTATCATCTACCCAGCCTTTTCTCAACTATGTTGGAGTCGGCTTTCAGTTTAACCGGATGCAACTGAATACTAGTTATTTTACATAGAGTGACTGCCTATCTGACCTCCACAATCTAGTTACTGGGTAATACGATACCCTTGTTACTAGTTGTCAGACTTTTAGGCTTCTGACGACCCTTAACGACTGTCAAAGATTCAAGAATGATAGCCGGGTCGTGCTTTTCCAGGTATATGTATAAAGTTGGTCACTCATCAACGAACCGCCCGCGGCAAGCGTAGCTTAACCTGATCGATCAACCCGTGCGGCTGTTATTACTTAGCCACAAGCCCCTTCATCATTTTCATCATCATTTGATCTGGAAGACGTCCACTGCTGGAAAGGACATTACTGTTTCGAACATTACTGTTTCGAACATTCATGTTCAAAACCAATTAATTGTATTATAGCTTGTACTTAAGAAGGAAGCTCCAAGTAGCCCGCGAATTTCAAATTTTCTTACGTTTTTTGCAATTTGCTTGTCAGTATTAGGTTGTGTGTTGATTAAAGTATGATTCGCGATCGTAACATATATGTGTTTACAGAATTATAATCATTAGAACCAGTAATACAGCTCCTTATGTTAGTATAATCCTAAATGTCAAGATTTCATGAAATATTCATTCATTTGTATGAACTTACAGAGTTGTATTGATGATTTTAATGATTATAATTCTATAAACACAAAATTGATACGGTCGCGAATCATATTTAGAATAACATACAACCTGATACTGACCTGCAAATTAAAAAAAAAAAAAAAACCTAAAAAAATTTGAATTTCGCGGGCTACTTGGAACTTACGCTTTAACTAATTTGTTTCAAAAGAATCAAAGAACAATGTCTTGGCATGAGAATACTGCCATCGTAACGAAAAAGGACGTATCTGCTAAATATTGAAATAGAGAAAAAAAATATTTTGTCCTGTTTAAAATACAAATTCCATCCTAAAGTTATGTATGAATGTAAGAAAGTTATAACTGAGTGGCTAAAAACTTTAACGTATGAGGAAACTGAGCACATTTTAGTACGAATTTGCTAACTTGACACGTACATACATAATTCTACACTCAACAACACACACTCACTCACACACACACACACACGCGCGCACATACACACAACCACGCATGAATAGAATAAGTTCATAGAAACTATAATTATCACATATTTTTACCGGCTTTGCTTCTTAGCCGGGTTTTGTTTTATTTCATTTTGCATTGTTTTATTTTATTTTATTTTGTATTGTTTTCTAATAATTTAGTCTCAATACTGTGTTAAATAAGGGAAGTAGCGAGTCAACCCCAACACAAGTGTTTCTGATTACTTACTGGGGCTGTCTCAACTCATGTATAGAATGTAGCATTTGAGACACAATAAACATTTTGATTTTGATTTGATTTGATTTGAAGATACCGTCTTTTAAATTTACGCCAATATAAAAATACTGGTAGATGCGTCTTTTTTTTTTTGTTGATTCCGAATATGTAAATAACTGTTTAGAAAAAAAAGTCAGATACGTCTTTTTTTTCTTATGACGGCAGAATAGGTCAACCCATTTCTACAAAACCGGTATACTTAGTACCGCCACCGATTCCTCACGACAGTCGCCAGCGCACCTGCCGGTTCCCACATCACTCATTCATGGTGTTTATCGAGCCGCCCACTCGGTGGTCATCGGTTAGCTCCAACTGATTGTCCTAGTATTATGTGGGCAGGGATGGACTGGCTTATATCTAAGTGGGTGATAAGTCTTCCGTCTAGGGAAATTATGTCACTGTTATTTCTACATGGACGTTACTGGGTTGTGGAGGTCAGACAGGCAGTCGCTCTATATAATTGATACTGATATCTATGCTCCATGATACTGGTATTCAGCTGCATCCGTTTCGACTGGAAGTCGAGCTCAAAATATTAGTTGGAAAAGGGCTAGACTATTTCAACATGAAAATGCTATATTCAACAGAACAAATCACATTTGCTTACTCATAAATTATAGCCTGATAGGTTTGTAACTTAAAATAAAACAGGTCAAGAGCATGTCGGACCACGCACAATGAAGGGTTCCGTAGTTGGGATGAATTTATCCCAAGAGAAACTTAACATTGTACTTGAAAAACATGTTCTCCCATACATTCCAACTACAAATGTCATAGTTAAAAGATCCAACCCACATTACACATAATGTGGGTTGGATCCTTTTTGTTTAACTATGGACAAATGTAAGTTTGTACGCACAATATTGAGAGATTTACCATGTTGTTTTAATACCATCGACTTCTTATAAGTTTTCCTGTAATCTATAGGTATTGAACTATTTTCTATATATATTTTTTTTAATTTTAGGCTCAGTACTTTCGGTGATAAAGGGGGGAATGGTCAATTTTCGTCTATTTTCTTAAATAACTTTAAAATGGTTGAATTTAAAAATAATTTAAAAAATACATTTGAGACTCTTACAGGAAGCCCTTTGATTTGATGTCACATAATACAGTTTGCAAAACTTAAAAAAAAAAAATCTTATTTGCCCCCAAAGTTGACCACTGTATTCAAAACTTATTTATTTACGTTACACGTTCGTGTTTGGCTCACAGAAATTCATATGTGTACTAAATTTCAACTAAATCGGTCCATTAGATTCGGAGCAAATTGGCTGTGACAGACGAACAGACAGACAGACAGACATACGAGTGATCCTATAAGGGTTCCGTTTTTTCCTTTTGAGGTACGGAATCCTAAAAAAATGAACATCAACTTTCATTTTCAACTCTTTCTTGGATTTGGTGGAAGAGTCACCACAATTTTGATTTTCGAACATTCAACCTACGCCTACCTAGATCTACCTACTTAGATAAACTCCGAGAAAATTCGTGTTTACTCGCCACTATCAACAGTTTTTTCAATTTAAATAGTGTCGTCAAGTCCGGTCACCATTGTCAATCGGTGAAAGTAATAAATGATGAAGAGGCCGTCCCGCCCCGCCCCTCACCCTCTACGTCTAGGAGTAAAGTATAGGGCCTTACTACTGCGTCTATTATTATCGCCAACAAGCTGTCACTGTTATTTTTTTAAATTCTTTATGGCATAGCGTTTAGCCACAGAATAAATAATAGCTACGGCCACATTTGTACTGTGGTTTATCCTTCTTTATGGCAGTTATTCTTAAGGAGGAGCTTGTGTTGTGGCTAAGTAATAACAGCCGCACGGGTCGATCCATTAGGTTAAGCTACGCTTGCCGGGGTTAGTCCGTAGATCGGTGACCATCTTTACATACCGAGACTCCTCCGTGCCTCGGAAAGCACGTTAAGCCGTTGGTCCCGGCTGTCATTCGATCGATGGATCTTTGACAGTCGTTACGGGTCGTCAGAAGCCTGAATGTCTGACAATCAGTCTTACCAAGGGGTATCGTGTTACCCAATAACTGGGTTGTGGAGGTCAGATAGGCAGTCGCTCCATGTACAATACTGGTATTCAGCTGCATCCGGTTAGACTGGAAGCCGACCCCAACATAGTTGGGAAAAGGCTAGGCAGATTTTATGGCAGTTATTCTTAAACCGATATCTAAAGTATTATCTTTTTAACCAACTTCAAAAAGTAGGTTATCAATTCGACACTTATGTAATATTATTCGAACAGCAATATATTCACATCTGATATAATCTATTAGGGCTTTCAAACAAATGTACAAAATTTAATAGATGTATGTCCTATGTTTGTATGCATGTTTGTCTACGCATTTCTCCTTACTCGAACACACATCGCATTTCTCTCTTACTTTCTTTTTCTCTTTTCTACCTTAATCGGATCGTGACCATCTTATTTTTATTGGCTTACATTTACTTCAACTTAGGGAACAGTGCAGGTTTCATCAAAATCGGCTCAGAAGTTTTCAAGATAATGGACTAATACGTGTAAGTGTAACGGCCTGGCTTATTGATACGATGGAAATTGATTGCAAAGGTCACTCCATCGTCGACTCTGTCTCAGTCGCCTCCGACCTAGACTAGAGTCAAGAGCAAACCCATCATAAATAAAAAATTAAAAGCTACGGGTTTGGTGTCAAAGGGAAAACTCAAAACCTTGGTAAAATTCCAGTGCAATATTTATAACAAAAACTATTAACTACTTATTACAAACAAATATTCCAGTTTTTACTAAAAACTAAAAATTCCGAAATAAAAATTATTAAATAAAAATTAAATCGACTTCAAAAATAAATTATCTCAAAATTATGAAATACATAACTTTCAATTTCGGAAATCGGTGGCAACTAAAATACAGATCCCATGGCACCGACTTCCGATATTAAAGTTTTTTCAAAATTTTGAGTTAATTTCTTTTTGAAGTCGATTTAATTTTTTAAATTATTTTTTTAATTATACCACTTATTAAAATGATATTATTTTTAGGATAGAACTCGAAACTTTCGGATAATTCTCTAAAAACAGACACAAACTCTCTAAATTTTTTATTTCTCATACCTACTATCTGTTTAGTTTGTCTTCTAAAACTTGTTATCGCTCAATCACGATAACAGGGATGATGACTATTTTTTTTATTTGTCCGTCATGTAGAATAGTAAAAAATTTAGACACATATTTTTTCTATTTAACGTAATCAAAAGATTACGGCGATACATTGAGTTAAAATGTGGCATGACGTCACGTCTTCGTAGATTTTATACGTAGAAGTGACGTAGCAAGCCCCCACTCCCGAACTTTAATGCGAGTTATCTAAGTCATTTTTTATTAATATGTTATAGCAAAAAATACGTATCTAATATTTTTTTATTATCTGACTGACGGACTAAATAGAATTTCTTTATTTTTACCCAGGCATCATCCCTATTGCTTCTGTAAAAAAATCATTTGTCTTTCATCATTCATTTGTTTTGTTTCGGTAGACTGAAATCAGCATTCTCTTGACTACAATACTTTTGTGTCACATATCGTCATGCATTTGTTTCTTCTAGCTTTACTATCCCACTGCTCGCCAAAGTATTATCCATAACCTTCCACTCTTCCCTATGTGCTACTTTTTCCAACGTTTCGAAGAAATCCTCACGATAGGGTTTCTTGCGCCTGCCTCTTCTACGACGCATCATTTTAAAGATATCTTAGAAGATTACGTTCATCAGCGACAACCAATGTCTTCAATAAAGTTCATACATAACTACATACATGATACAATATATCCCCGTGTAGGCAGATCATCCCAATAGCCAGTGACAGCATGATAGATGGTCCTTGGCGCCGAGTAAAGGGCTCTTCGCTCGAGTGACGTGGTGTGGAGCCCTAGCGGTGATTTGTGGAGTATGGATTTATTGGGGTCTCGTGATGCGTAGCTTATTACCTACGTTTATAAACAGTGGTATCAAGGCTTTATGGCGTAGCTGGTATTAAAATGTAAGGATGTAAAGGTTTAAGTGGTAAATTTTGCCGAATATCTCCGCTATTCCTTAAAGGTCATGTTTGTCTTACCCCTGTGATGTGTCAATTCGTGTCATTGCATCGTGAGTTCGTGACCCACTTCAGTCACTTTCAAACCGAAACACAACCATGTTACACAGTAGAAAAAATAGTAAACTTCCATAGACGGACCACCTCTACCCTTCTCTCTTTCTCCTTTCCTTTTCCTTTTTTCTTCTTCTGCTTGTCTTTCTCTATCTAGAGCTACATCTTATATTATTAAATGAGCAATATTTGTAAATGTATAATTATACATATAAATCGCGTATTTTTTATATATTAGGTTGGGGAAAAAGTCTTTTCGCATTATAGTATGTATGAACTTGTAATAAAATCTCTTTGGCTATACTATTTGTATCTGGCTGGTTTTGGAATCATTGAAAGTTTAAATTTTAAAGAACATAATTCCAAATTCAAATTAGGAAAATGTGTGATTTTCATTTGCTTTTCGTACCGTCAAGATGAGTGAATCTAATGAAGAAATTCGATACATTTTAAAATTTTACTACAAAAACGGTAAAAATGCAACGCAAGCCGCGAAAAAAATTTGTGATGTTTATGGACCTAGTGTAGTGTCTGTGAGAGTAGCACAAATTTGGTTTAAGCGTTTTCAATCCGGAAATTTTGATGTCAAAGATGCACGTCGTTCTGGTCGCCCTATTACGGATAAAATGGATGCCATTTTTGAAAAAGTGGAGCATGATCGGCATATCAGTAGTTACGACGTAGCTGAAGAACTGGAAATTGACCACAAAACAGTTTTGGCGCATATGAAAAAAACTGGGTACACAAAAAAGCTCGACACTTGGGTACCTCACGAGCTCACTGAAAGAAACCTAATGAACCGTGTACTCATTTGTGATTCTTTATTACGACGTTATGAAACCGAACCATTTTTGAAGAAACTGATAACTGGTGATGAAAAGTGGATCACGTATGACAAGAACGTGCGAAAAAGGTCGTGGTCAAAGGCCGGTCAGGCTTCACAGACTGTGGCGAAACCCGGGTTAACTCGCAACAAGGTGATGCTGTGTGTGTGGTGGGCATTATTCATTATGAGCTGTTACCACCAGGCAGGACCATCTATTCTGAACTCTACTGCGAACAACTGATGGGATTAAAGCAAGAAGTTGAGAGAAAGCGGCCGGAATTAATCAACAGAAGGGGTGTGGTTTTTCATCATGATAACGCTAGACCTCACACATCTTTAGCCACTCAGCAAAAATTAAGAGAGTTTGGCTGGGAAGTGTTAATGCATCCGCCGTATAGTCCTGACCTTGCACCTTCAGATTTCCACCTGTTTCGGTCTCTTCAGAATTCTTTAGGCAGTGTCAGGTTAACATCACGAGAGGACTGCCAAAACCACTTGTCGCGGTATTTTGACCAGAAGTCCCAAAATTTCTATAGCAATGGGATCATGTCCCTACCTACAAGATGGCAAAAAGTTATCGAACAAAATGGTACCTACATACTTTAGTTAAATGTAAATAAACTATATTAAAAAATGTTTTGAATTTTCTCAAAAAATGCGAAGAAACTTTTTCCCCAACCTATTATATACCATAACTCTAGGGTATTAATGAGACCATCAATTTGAACAACTTTTACTATGGGACCAAACCTGAAATCGCGAAAAAAGTCAGCTGTTCCCTACATTTTGACGAGTTTTGCGAAAATAAATGTATGGGTCAGCTGATATTTTTTTCGCGTTTTCCAGTTTGGTCTCATATTAAAAGTTCTTCATATTGATTAGTACAATGCCCCCTTAAAAGTATGCCACTGTTTACACTTACACCCTTTATATGTATTTGTAATCACGTTCTCGAAAACGGCTCTTAAACAATTTCGATGAAAGTTGCAATATAGGGGCTTGCGGGGGCAGAAAATCGATCTAGCTAGGTCTCATATCTGGGAATATTCGTTTTCTCTATTTTCATCAGACCTTTACGTACACTATAGGCTGATTATGTATGCCTATATAATTATACTGGATGACTTTTTTTACCGTCTTGAAAAAATAGGGAACAATAGGTGAACAGAGTAGAAATCTATGGCATACCTAGTTTTTTTTTGTTTTGTTTTTCGAAATTCAAATCATGCGCACTACGCACCTTGCGTAAATAAATAAATAAATCATTTATTTTGGACCAAACACTAGTATACATATTATAAACCTGCCAAACTGCATGACAGTTTGTCGGCAGGAATAGCGCTCGTCTTAAAACATTTGGTACTTAACAATCTAAATCAAAAATATTATGTAGGTATATAGGTACAGATAATTTAAATAATATACTTTCGTAGAATAAATAGTCGTTCCACCTTACACACACCGACTACATTGAAACGCCCAGCGCCCACACACACGATCAGCACGCACCAACGGCGCGCATGCTTTGAATTTATATATTATTAATTAAAAAAAAAAAAATAGGTATGCCATAGGCTTCTACTCCGTTCACCTATTATAGCCTATTTTTTTCAAGACGGTAAAAAACGTCATCCAGTATAATTATATAGGCATACATAATCAGCCTATAATGTTCCAATTGCAGAGACAGGCCACCACGCGGGCCCAGTGAGGGTTGGTAGATCACGTAAGCGAATTTTTGGTTCTAGGACATGTCGATTTCCTCACGATTTTTTCCTTCACCGTTTTGAGAGCAGTGCTGATGAAATAATTTACACAAAGTAAAGCGCCTGTCGGGGTTCCAACCTATGACCTACAACTCGTAAGTCACGGCGGTTACTACTGGGCCACCAATGCTCTCCAGGTGCTCTATTACTTGCAAATTCCAATATTTCCAATCTCCTACAGAATGTACTTATTCTTCGTTATATTACTGTGGTACAGACCAGCCATCATTAATTACAATATATTCTCTTGGAGGCATGACTGTCTCCGCCAGCTGGTGTAGGTCTCAGGTGTAATGCTCACTCCACCTGTAATATTGTATATTAATGGAAACTATACCATATTTGAGGATCTCGTGGCTAAGTAATAACAGCCGCACGGGTCGATCCATCAGGTTAAGCAACGCTTGCCGGGGTTGGTCTGTGGATGGGTGACCATCTTTACATACCAAGACTCCTCCGTGCCTCGGAAAGCACGTTAAGCCGTTGATCCCGGCTGTCATTCGTAGATCTTTGACAGTCGTTACGGGTCGTCAGAAGCCCGAAAGTCTGAGAACCAGTCTTACCAAGGGGTATCGTATTACCCAGTAACTGGGTTGTGGAGGTCAGATAGGCAAAGGTAAAATACTGGGATTCAGCTGCATCTCAAAATCAAAATCAAAAGTCATTTATTCAAACTAGGCTGAGAATCAGCACTTTTTGAACGTCAAAATTACATAAGACAGTCCCCCAAAACGCCCGCCCTTCACCACTTCCTAGTGCTGGTTAGACTGGAAGCCGACCCCAACATAGTTGGGAAAAGGCTAGGCAGATTTGAATGGAAACTATAGCAGCTAGGTAAGTAAATATAGAACTGTTGTTATCGATATTATTTCCTTTAGATATAACTGTCGAAAAATTATGAACTCGGTGAAATGGGTTAGGTTAAAACTGTGACCAACCGCGCGCGAGCCGAGCGAGCGAAGCGAACGTTGCCGTGGTAGCGGCCGGCGAGCGCTACTTCTAAGTTGCTCGCTGCTAGGCAGGCTGTTTACACTTGCCTACCTAAATAGCCCCATCTTGTTCTCTTCGAATTGAAACAAGATAATTCATCAAGTTTAATTAACAATAGCCTAATATAATATATTTTGTATAAATAAAAACCTTGATTGTATGTAGATTACGTTAGTGAAATAAATATCATTAGTTTTTGAGATAATCGCGAACTTATGAACATATTTTTTTTAAGTCAGTTAAATACTTGATTAATTAATAATCAATAAACGAGCAATAAATAATAAACAATATAATGCTTTTGTCAACTTCATTGACAAGAAATGTCATCCAGTTTTTCCAAACAAAAGTGAATGATGAGGACATCTAAAGATCGAGTCGATTTTGTAAAGAATACTGCTTTTATCAAAGTATTGGGTATGTGTAAATAAACTTTCTTACCTACTTTCACACAACATATAATAAGTAAATTTTACATTAAAATTTTTGAGATATCGTCTCACAGATAGAGCATGGGGTGGGCCAATTTTTTTGCACGCAAGTGTGTGTAGTTAGCGTAAGGTGCGTTACTTCTCCAGCAAGTTCACAATTTGTCGGTTTCTCATGCGTCATGGATAGATGATAAACTATCGAAAAATTGGAAATGGTTTATTGCAACGGAAATAATACCGATCGATTTTAAATGAACTAAGTTCATAATTACACACTTCATGACGTTAGGTATGTTTAAGACTATGGATACATATTAAATGGTCCGACTAATTAACCACGGTTAACTTAAATCTGTCAGATAAACTCCATTATCAATTTATATTGTGGATAGTGCCTACTGCCTAACTGGAGACTAAACAGGCCCCAAATGTAGCAAATCGCATGCTTAATAATAGATTGACCTAACTATAAAAATCGCAATCACTGACTTGTCTTACAAAATGGCATATAACTTAATCAAAAAGCATAATAATAATGAAACAATGTATTGTAGGAATGATTGATGAACTGATTATGGATACAGAAATTATATTTTGAAGATATTTAGTTAAAACGAATTTCTTGGTACGGTTAACTCATTTTGGTCCTGAACCATAATGGGTCAGATTATTATTAAGCATGCGAAATGTCTGAAACCGAAATGTTTTCAGAATTTCTAAGAAAAAACGAAATAAAAATTACTTTACCCTATTCTATCTAGACACAAGCTCACAATTTTTTTTTTCCTAAATAAAACGTCTACTTTTCCATTTATTTCCACAAAAATCCTAACAACAAAATAACGAGTTAGTTGTTAGTGCGGCACAGTCCGCACACAATGCTGTACTTACCTAGTAATGTCGCATCTGATATTAGCCGTAATTGCGTGGCAGCGGCGAGATGAAAGCCGCGCCCCGGGCGAGGTGTCGCCTGTCACTACCAACACGAGCTGCTAGGGATGGGACGGCGTCGATAAGAAAAGGTTCTGATATATCGACATTGAAGAGCGACTTGTAGAGAGCTGATTTACTACTAAGAGAGTTGCTCCTGATGAGGAATAACTCATGCCTGCCAGATCTTCCTACAACTCATCTGCTCATAGTTTGGGGGACTGACTTATGTAATTTTGACGTTAGAAAAGATTCTCAGCCTAGTTTGAATCAATGACTTTTGATTTGATTGCAAGATAAGCGAATAATAAAAAATATCGACTTTTTTTTAGTGCAGAGACATTTTTTTAAGAAAATTAATAACATTTCCTTTTAACTTGATCAGAATAGCAATAGAATAGCAGTAGCAACAGTGGAAAGTAGGAAAGAAAGACTGGATTCTTTCAGCACGAGGCAAATGAAGGTTGGTGTACGGCTACAAAGTTCTAGTAACTGTGCAATTATGGCATAATATAATTTCAGAAACCATGAAACTATGTTCAGATCAATCAAATCCAAATCATAAACAATTTATACAAATTATGAGAATCAGCACTTTTCGAACGTCAAAATTGCATAAGACGGCCTCCAAAACCTTTTCCACTTCCTAGTGTTTTAGATGGGAAGAATAGTGGCGCAACAAACTCCTCACCAACACATCTGTCTGTTAAATTAGAAGAACTTGATTATATACAATAATTTGCGAAGCAATTAACACATCAAAACAAGAGAAAGAAGTATATCATTATAACGAGGGTTCACGGGCTAATTGTATTAAGCGACATCCTGGTCAATATTGAGTTATTATCATATCTACTTGCATTAAAAAGTGAAAACATAAAAAACGGAAATAGACACTATTGATTATTAACCGTCGATAGGCCACATTTTCGTAAAAAATATTGATACTTTTTTACAATGTTCTTTTTTCCGAATAATGAAACTTTGAAATGCTCTCCTGTAAAGTTCCAAACATGTCGCTTAATACAAATAGCCCGTGAACCCTCGATAATAATAAATTGGGCATGTGCTACGCCAATATACCAATTAAAAAGACAGTGACAAGTAAACTCAAGCATTATAAAATCGTAAACGAAACTGAATGAGTAAAAGCCTCCAGGCGTAAAGGGTGTGCATTGTAAAACAAGGTTGGTACCACCACTGAAATTGCTTTACTGGAACCCCGAAGAATGAGCGTGGGATTAAAAATAAATTCAAGTATCGACATCTCATCAGGAGTGTCCCTCCCTAGCCGTGCACTGAGGGCGCGTGTCCGTGGCACGCGGGCCGCACTTGGCACACCACTAGCTTTTCACTAAACTTTTATTTATTCTGTCAGTCGCACACAACCGCCATTTTATATTTCTATATTACTTGCGGATTCGTTTGTAATACAACGTCGTATTTCGATATTGTTTGTAGGTTAGTTATAGTGTGTTTTGGGGATTTTTGTAGCTCAGACCAATAAAAACTCATAACATAGCGCGGCGAACATTACAGTGAATCATGCGCAAAACTACACCTCGCTCTGTGCGTACACGCTCACACGCACACATTTATACCAAAGCACAACTAAACTACACCTCACCAAGTGCACACATGTTTATCAAACCGGCCTCACGTCACTATTGACAGCGCTGTCTTAGTTTTTTATTCGGTCTGAGCTTTGTAGGTATTTTTTTTTGTATTTGCATAATATGTTTATTTGCATTCATAAAGTTCAACTTATGATGTTACAAGGTTGTTATGGTACAGACGCCGCCAGCACATCAAGCTACTACAATGTGTCAGATTTCTTTAATAGATTTTCGACTTTAATGCTAAGATATTAGGTTCAAGATTGATTGGGAAAATCTGACAGTTTCGGGTAGGTTGACCTGCTGGCGTCTGTACAATTACTTACCTGTAGGGCATAGCAAAAAGTAAAAACATAATGGAAGTGGATACCGAATTAGGTATAAGAATAATTTAGTACATCGCGAATCCCCGTACGGTTAGGCTGCCCACAGACGGACAGCACAGCAGCTACCGCGCGCAGTCGATATATTTAACTGCATGCAGTTGTACGTTTGACTTCGTACAGTTGTGACTTCAACTTCACGCGGTTGATCGCTAATCGCATCCAGTTAGTCTGCAGTTACTCAAGGACCAGATAACTGTATGCGGTCAGGGATGGACATCGTGTGTCGACACTACAAGACTGCAGCCGACCGCGTGAAGTTGGTGTTCCGACTGTATGCAGTTAATATCGACTTCACACGACTGCAGCGGACCGCGTGAACTGCACACTAACTGTATGCGGTTAGCGATCAACCGCGTGAAGTTGAAGTCACGACTGTACGAAGTCAAACGTACAACTGCATGCAGTTAAAATATATATCGACTGCGCGCGGTTGTTGCTGTGCAGTCCGTCTGATGGCAGCCTTAGGGTACATTTTGCAATCGGTTATTGAAAATTCATTGTTATCTAGAGTACCTACAATTAATTACTGAAGGGTAAGTCAAGTCATAGTATTGTATTCTCATGGGTTGACGTAGTTAATGAGCTCGCTTAGCCTCGGAATTGTTTTCTCGTATTTATGACAACTTCTTAAACTTCAACTCGGTTACTGGGTTGTGGAGGTTAGATAGAAAGTCGCTCCATATTCCACAGTTGCACGCTAGGCGAAGGAGTTTAAACTGGGCAGAACATCCACGGAAGATGAACATCGCGAAGGACGCCCATCCACGTCCCTCACTGAAGATAAAGTGAAAAAGTCGAAGATGTCGTGTTGGCAGATCGGAGAGTAACCATCAGACATATAGTTGAGGTCACAGGGATCTCATATGGTAGTGTTCAAAGAATTTTCACGAACGAATTGCATATGAAAAAGGTCTCCGTCTCCGCGCGTTGGGTGCCGAGAATGTTAACCGACGAGCAAAAGAAAAAACGAGTCGACATTTCGAGAGTGAATACTGGTTTTCAGCTGCATCCGGTTAGACTGGAAGCCGATCCTAACATAGCTGGGAAAAGTCTAGGCAGATTCAGATTCTATTTATGACAACTTCTTCAGTCAGGTAGATAAAAGATTGTAGTAGGGTTATTAAAGTGACTTTATCAGGGCTATCAGCCCAGATTTGGTCATTTGTACAAGTTAAAGGATCCCACGACAGGACCAAGGCCTCCCTTTTGTCAATGGGTATATTTGGGCATGGTAAGTTAGGTTAGGTGGATTACTGTCCACTCTCTCTCACAGAGTCCTCTCTATGAGAGAGAGTGGCCTGTGTCCCAGCTGTGGTAACAGTAAAGGCTGATTCTGCTAAGTTAGGTTAGGTTAACTACTAACCTCCTTCTGCGGCAGTCGGGTAACAAAAACAAACCTTTTAGGGCTGTGCTCACCAACATTCAAGCCTCGGTTAGGTATTTAAACAGTTGGTTTATGAAAAAATTCCTAAGGAAAGAACTGATTAAATATCTAAACAGCCGTTTTAGAAGTCGGTGAACCCTTAGTAGCTGAGTACCTATTGTTTATTAGAAGCAACAAAGTAATGGCTGTAAAAATAATGGAAAATAGTGGCCATCTAGCACCATAAGTAAAGCGCACAGCACTTTTAGCTAGTAACGGCTAATAGGCTGCATGCTGGGCTATATATAAAAGATCGATAGTGTGGGGCCAATAAAACTAAAGTTTTATGACTTGCACTAACTTGAGGTGCCTACTTTAACTATATGCCCAGGAAATATGAAACTAGCTCGCGTCCTAATCAGAAAATATTTAAGTAGGTATTCGTCAATGGTAGTCGTAAATCAAAAGTAACCTAAAAAAAAATTCAGGGCCAAAAAGGTAAAAAAAATGTTCGACTTCCATATAAATTTAACGGATCCTCCATTACGCCATGTTCCGTAAATTCGGGATCGACTTAGATAGTATCATGCGCAGTATTATTCACGCAAAAGGAATGTTTAAGTAGTATAGACGCCAGCACATCAAACTGAATCTGTCAATTTGGTTGATTGGCAAAATTTGACAGTTTCGGGTAGCTTGATCTGCTGTCGTCTGTACATTACTTCCGAGCCGTGTAAAAAGGGCATTGATTTATGAATGACAAAATTATTTTATTTATTTATTAATAACCAACGTATATTTACAGTTTGCGGTTGCATATTTACAGTTTACAGGAGCTCGTGGCTAAGTAATAACAGCCGCACGGGTCAATTCATTAGGTTAAGCTACGCTTGCCGGGGTTGGTCTGTGGATGGGTGACCATCTTTACATACCGAGACTCCTCCGTGCCTCGGAAAGCACGTTAAGCCGTTGGTCCCGGCTGTCATTCGTGGATCTTTGGCAGTCGTTATGGGTCGTCAGAAGCCCGAAAGTCTAACAACCAGTCTTACCAAGGGGTATCGTATTTCCCAGTAACTGGGTTGTGGAGGTCAGATAGGCAGTCGCTCCATGTAAAATACTGGTATTCAGCTGCATCCGGTTAGACTGGAAGCCGACCCCAACATAGTTGGGAAAAGGCTAGGCAGATGATGATGATTTACAGTTTGCACCCCAATTACAAGTTTAAAAATAATAGAAAATGTGGGCTGAGGCAAAACCGAAGCACATACGAGTATACGTGAGTCCATCATTGCCTGCACCGTAATTGCGTAACACACTATCAATCAGAATCTGAATCACTTTGAAGCAAATTGCTAATCCATCCTACTAATCCTAACTACCTATTATTATAAATGCGAAAGTAAGTTTGTTTGTTACTACTACTACTCATCTACATCTACTACTCATCCCGAAAAAAAGTACTGTTCCCGAAGAAAGCAACAATAACGTTCTTATTATAATAGATGGCGCCACGTGTCTTTCGAATCATGATTGAATTATATTATTATAGAAACTTTATTAGTGTGTGAGTTTTTTTTTTAAGTACCTAATACATATTGTGAGTCTAGCTAGAGTGTCGATAGACCGGTTTTTCATAATAATATAAATGCGAAAGTGAGTTTGTAATGCTTTCACGCTAAAACCGCTGAAAATATTTGGCATATGGGTAGACCATGACCTGGATTACGACATAGGATACTTTTAATCCCGGTAGTACGTTCCCGTGGGATAATTTCCGACAACCGCGAGGGCGAAGCCGCGGGCAAAAGCTAGTAATATTATAAATGAAAAAGTTAGGTTGTTTGTTACTCAATCACGCAAAAACGGCTGAACGGATCTGGATGAAATTTGGCACATAAATAGTTTATAACCTAGATTAACACATAGGATACTTTTTATCCCGGTAGTACGTTCCCGTGGGATAATTACCGAGTTCTACGCGTGCGAAAGCTAGTTGCTTCATATGTTCGAAAAATGTGTCTGCTCGACAACATAAATAACGCAATGAATGTTATAGAACTGTCAAAATGAAACCGATTCCGACTGATAGTAGGTATATTACGCATTTAGGGTGATGGTTGCGGCCAAGGCTTGTAAGTACTTTTCTCGTGTGAAGCCAAAAAAAAAAAAAACTTTCTCAAATGATGCGCGGAAACTAAGTGAATTAATTACAACAATAATTTTTCACGCACACAAATATTGTTCACTTTTTTCTCTTTTACTTTAAACAGCTCTATTTGCTAAACCTGCTCGAAATTTAAATAAAATCATTGATAATTTACCTCCTTGGTTGCCGTGTGTCGAAGCTAAAAGTTCGTTCCATTTTTAAGTCACACGACAGATATGAGCTTACATAGTAATTTATTCGCCCCCTAAACACGACAAGTAATTATTAATTATGGATTTTTATACTAACATTGCCGGACGCTTGCCCGCCTTTAACCAATACAGCATTTTCGATTTATCTCGAAGAAGGAAAATAAAGCTCGAATTTTCAAGCATGTTTGACAAAAAATTTAATAAATAGGTATGCCTTCATAATATTTACAAATAGGTATTATAATTTATAAACAAATAATGTAAAAGATGAGAGAGAAGTCCCTTCCGCAATTTTCCAGCACGAAAATTATCGCCCACACAACATTTTCGCGCCACAATTTTGGCGCGCTCCGCCAACGCCATGTTGATGGCCGCGCGCTTACCATAGAGTATTGGCGCCTGTGTAAACTCTGTGATGAGCTACGTGCGCGGGCATAGAGCAGCGCTGTTTATTCCGATATTGGATGTTAAATTGAATAAGGTTAGTGGGCTTAATGACACCTGGTTTGTTTTGTAAATATTTTGAGTTTCAGTTAAATGGATTATTTGGAAAGTTGGTAGGATTAAAAAGTGTCTAACTATAAACCATAATATACATGTTTATGAGGTGAGTTCCTGCCTAAAAAAAATAACGAGCAAGCCGTAGGTAGGTACAGTAGTCGCATATGATGTTGTAACACTTGACATCTGTTTGGGTTGCCTTAGACGCCACCACATCAAGCTACTACAATCTGTCAAATTTCTTTAATAGATTTTCAACTTTATCGCTAAAGCATTAGGTTCAAGGTTGTTTGGGAAAATTTGACAATTTCGGGTAGCTTGATCTGCTGGCATCTGTACCATCTGACGGCCAAATTTAGCACCATGCGCGCTCATTGGTCAAATCAAATAGCGCGCGCTGCCCCGGCTTCCTGTTACACACTTCCGTCCCTTTTCACGAAATCACTCCCACGGATTGCAGGAAAGCGAGAGGGAAGATGTTCCACATAAAAAAATTGTTATTTCGCTCTCTTATACTAGGGTCATACATAACTCAGAATATAGAAACATCTGAAGTCATAAGCATATTGTTTAGCGAGTAGCCATACGATAATAATGACAGCTTGCCTTTTGAAAATTGAGACCGGGCTAGGTGTAAGATTATATGACTAAAGCACTGTGAATGCACCTACCCATTTATTATCGAAAAGCATGGGTAGTTAACCATACCAAAGTCAAAATTTAGACATCTGAACGTCGCCTAAGTTTCTGTAAGATAAGTACAGAAATTTAGGCGACGTTCAGATGTCTAAATTTTGACGCACGTTTTCAAATCGACCGCGTAGACATCTTGGTATTTACGTACATACAACCGATTACATGAGCGCACGTTAACACATTATCTGCTTAATTCTTTATGCAAACGCTTCTTTATGCTACACCCTTACCGACCCTTATTTTACGATGTTTTCGAAACAATAGAGATGCACAACGAACGCACAGGTGCGGCGCGCCGCACTCGAAGAAAGTTATGTAAATTGTATGGACGCGCATACGCGCCGTCAAGCACCTGGTGAACGTCCGAAAACGCGCATGTGCGTCTGCCGCGCCTAATGTATTAACGCACGTCAACGAGCGCTCTGTGAAAAAATCTATAGACGCAGGCGTACGCGAAATAACGCCCATATGCTGTGTAGTTGAGCGCGCGCTTCCATCGCGATCGCGTGAATTTTCGTGTGAATCCTGGATGAGTTGAAGCAAATGGTCGAATGATTTTATATCCATTATGTAGTAATTAGATAATCTAGATTCATTGTCTCTCAGATTAGGATATAATGTCGCAAACTTGTAGGGGCCCCGTAGAGGGTCTATTCTTAAAATAGACCCTGTACGTGGCCTCTACAAATTTGTTAAGCTGCGACCAAGAAACTGGGCATCCTAAATAGGGTGAAGCGATACTTTACGCCTGGACAGCTTTTAACTCTTTACAAAGCGAGTGTCTGATCCTGCATGGAGTAGCGCAGCCACCTTTGGGATGGAACAGCTAAGTACCAACTAGCCGCGCTTGACTCGGTGGAACGCAGAGCTAAAAGGCTCATTGGCGACGTAAAATTGGTGGATGCCAAGGTTCATAGCTTCCGCCGTAATGTTGCCTGCTTGTCGGTCTTCTACAGATTGCACTTCGGTGAGTGTGCTCAAGAATTCCACGACATCATTCCGCCGGCCTCCTTCTACCATCGGACATCTAGACGCACTGCCAGTTACCATCCCTACCTAGTTGCTATTCCACCAATTCGCACTAAGCGTTTCCAAATGTCTTTTATAATGCGCACAGCAAAAGAGTCAAAATCAAAATCAAAAGTCATTTATTCAAACTAGGCTGAGAATCAGCACTTTTCGAACGTCAAAATTACATAAGACAGTCCCCCAAAACGCCCGCCCTTCACCACTTCCTAGTGCTTTAGCTGAGGAGAAGAAGTGGCGCAACAAACTCCTCAGCAGCACAGCTGTCTGTTCAGTTAAATAAAAAAAATAAAAATATATATAATATTCTATACAACACTGTGCAAAATACATGCAAGTACATTACGCAACACAAACATTAAATTAAATTTAATTATTTGCTATAAGTCAGCTAGCACACGCCAATATACTTAAAAAAAGAAGAAAAAAAATCGAAAATTCGAAAACTATACTCAAGCAGAATCAAAATACAAACTAAAAACGTAAGCAGAACTTTATACCTATATTGAAAGCCTCCAGTAATAAAGGGCGTGCCCACTTACATATAGCCGTAAGTGGAACTCACTACCTGCGTCTGTGTTTCCGAACGCATACAACCCTAAAAGTGAGAGTGAACAGGCTTCTTCTGGGTAAGCTCACTCCATCGTCAACTTTGTCTCTGTCACCTCCGACCTAGACTACAGTCAAGAGCAAACCCATCTAAAATAAAAATAAAATAGGTGAACCCAATGTGTCAGTTTTATTTTTCTTTATTTAAAAAATATATATTTTATTAAAAAAATAATAGCTTCTTCCACGTACATTTTCTTGGCTTCACCGAAACAGACTGTGAGTCAGACAAGCACTCGCAGGAGCAGATGACTTGCAGATGCTTGTCATCTGAAGGAACTGTTTTGAAATATAGTCGCGCGTTGACGTGCATCGACGTGCGTTACATCTGAACTTAGGCAAAGATAGATAGAGTTGCTCTTTGGCTACGGCTAAGCTAAAACTTAATTCGAAGTTCTCTCAGTGTCGTTTCGTCGCGGCTATTCTATCAACTTGCTTACCCGGCGTTGCCCGATGGGCTATAAAGTGGGCAATTACTGTTCAAACTGTGCCGGGCCCCCGTGACGACGCATACCATTAAGTGCTTAAACGTCATGCGCTGTGGTTGTGTGCGGACAGAAATGATCGGGCTTTTTTGTTTATGTAAAAGGCTAAGTAATAACAGCCGCACGGGTCGATTTATCAGGTTAAGCTACGCTTTCTGGGGTTGGTTCGTGGATATCTTTATATACCAAGACTCCTCCGTGCCTCGGAAAGCACGTTAAGCGTTGGTCCCGGTTGTCATTCGTGGATCTTGGACAGTCGTTACGGGTCGTCTGAAGCCCGAAAGTCTGACAACCAGTCTTACCAAGGGGTATCGTATGAAGGTATTACCCAGTAACTGGGTTGTCGAGGTAAGATAGGCAGTCGCTCCATGTAAAATAGTTAGATTGTAAGTAAATTGTTCTCGTTTTGATATTTTTGCAAAAAAAAAAAAAAATTATACAGATACAAGGAGGAACTAAAATTATAATAAAGTTTATAATAAAGTTGATTATTAGTCATATTTTATTATTAAACTAGACGTTTGCTAACAAAATTTTATTTTTTTGGATTTAACAGATTTTTTTTAAAATTAAAGGTCATTATATTTACTAAAGCATTTTTACTGACTGTACCTTTTTTTTATACCTTATATCTTTAAACTTGGTTTGGTATTAGTTTATACAATGGTATCCGTTCGGAATAGAATATAAATATGACTTTAAACAAATACCAGTGGTATTAGTTTGTTGGTATTAGACTGTAATAAATCGTGAATTTCAAACATTTTCGACAGCAGTTTATCATCATTATTATCTGTTTTTATGGTTCCATACGTCCTCATGAAAAAACGGAACCCTTAAAGGATCACTCGTGTGTCGGTCTGCCTGTCCGTCTGTCACAGCCAACTTGCTCCGAATCTACTGGACAGATTAAGTTGAAATTTAGTAGGTACACATGTTGACCCAAACACGGACGTGTAAGGTAAATAAAAAAATTTTGAACATGGGAAACTTTTTATTTTTATTTTCTAGTTTGCCTAGAAAATAAAAATAAAAAGCTTCCAATTTGTACCGTGTAACATTTAAAATGAAAGGGCTTACTGTGAGGGTCTTAAATATATATATTTTTTATATTTTTAAAATAAATAGTTTTAAAGTTATTTAAGAAAATAGATGAAAATTTACCACCCTTATCTCTGAAACTTCTATGCCTAAAATTTTGTAAAAAATAGAAAATAGTTCTTTACTTATAGATTACAGGAAAGCTTATGAGAAGTCATATATATATATACCACCCGTATTTATAATTACTTGCTGTTAAGTAACTTCTTAGACCGATTTAAATATCTGGGTCACTTATTGACCACTGCCCTCAAGGACGATGAGGATATTGACAGGGAGCGGAGGGCGCTGTGTGTGAGAGCTAACATGATTGCCCGCAGATTCAAGCGTGCCTCTAAAGAGGTCAAGTGCACTATATTTAGTGCTTACTGTACGTCCTTTTATACTTGCAGTCTGTGGGTTCATTATACTCAAAAATCATACGGCGCCCTTCGCATACAATACAATAATGCATTCAGGGTGTTGATGGGGTTGCCCCGGTACTGCAGCGCATCAGGGATGTTCGCTGAAGCTCACGTGGACTGTTTTTACACCGTGATGCGGAAGCGGTGCGCATCCTTGGTCCGTGGGGTGCGGGGCAGCGCCAACAGCATCCTGTCTATGATAGCGAGCAGGCTTGATTGTGCGTTTGTGAACCACTGCTGCAGGGTTTCGACTGGGCCTGTCACTGTGCAGCAATGATGTCACAATCTGTTTTCTCTTTTTGGTTTTGTTTTTGTGAGTGTATTACTAACATAGTTTGTAAGTATATTGTTACTAACACTATGAGTCTTGTTGCTTGAAATAAAATTATTATTATTATTAATTTTTTTTTATATTTCTCGGGACCCTGGGGTCCCGGACCTTTGGAAGGCGTACGGGGAGCCGAAGTCAACTCGCAGAGGCCCCTTAGATAAGTTTAAATGATGAGGAGGCACCAACCGACGATTATCCCTGTATGCACTATGTAAGTGCACCCAAGGACAACCCCCGGTTGGTACAGGACTATTGTTGTACGTGGAAACAAAACATATTGGGCTATGGGTTTGGGTGGCTAAAGTGGATTGGGTAACTTGAACTATGGAAGAACTATGTGCCCTGCCTGACCAATGTTATATATTATATACGGATAAAATGGCAGGGGGTGACTTGCACACTCAATAATGGGCCCCCGGAGACGGCCGCTAGCACATAGTGACGTAGCGACAAGGGGGCAACACTTCCTGAGGTGCTTGAGGAGTGAAGAGGTATTCCACGGCTATCAGGACAATCCCGGAAGTACGGTCAAGATCCCTACCAGCACCTTACTGGAATACTTCCTTCCTCCGAGCATGTTTGCTCTTGCGAATCTCCACTCAAGCCGGCCAATAAAGGCAAGAAAGAGGTGGGAGCTCTGTTCCTCGTCAGTGTTCACTCCAGCCGGCCAATAAAGGCAAGCCAGAGATGAGGACAAGATTTCTCCCGGGAAATAGGGTCCATGGGGTCGCTACTGCCCCTCAGCTCGCCACATGCTGCCCTGCGGGCTTCTGTATCTCTCTTGGTCTGGCTCCTCATCCTAGACCCGTTCCGGCAAACTCTACCGGCACAGACCTAAAGTTTGGAGCACGCAAGCCCCACCACGACGTCAACGTAGAGATACAGCGGTGGAGCATTATTATTATTATTATTAGTGAAGTTATTTACTTGAGGATAGAATTCTTCATTATAAAATCTTATTGTACGTATATTCAGGTAATGTACGTTACTTACTCGAGTAAATGCTTGAGTCGAGTTCTCAATGCTTAAGTAAAGAAAATGGTAAATGTTACTTGGCTAAGAATTCTAAACTTTAACAGTTCTAACTTCAAGCAATTATTACTAAACTATAGAATAAAAATTGATACATAACTTTTACTACATTTACTTACTTGTTTATAAATACTTACGGGTGTAAATCTCTCAATATTGTGCCTACAAACTACAAACTTAAATTTGCACTTGGAATGTATGGAAGAACAGGTTTTTCAACTGGCGCTTGTCCGGTTTGTGTCAGATGACTGAACTGAGATATCTATATAAATAAAAGACAAGTCCTGACTGACTAACTCATCAACGGCCAGCCCAAACTCTTGAGCCTAGAAAGCTGAAATTTTCCACAGAGGTTCTTTCATAAGGTATAATAAGGAAGACTTTCCGGGTAGTAAGATCCCGTGGGATATTTTCCGAAATCCACACGGGCGAAGCTACCAGCAAAAGCTAGTATATAGGTAATGGATAAATGAGAAATAAATTAAGCAGCTGAATTGAAAAATAGCATCTCAACCTATATGGCTACCCTAACCCTCTATGGCTCTGCCGAGGTGTCTCGCCCACAGTTCTTACATGGTATTGCTGGTGGGTACAGTGAACTTACTAAACTTAAAGTCTCTCTTGTTACAGCTACCACAACCGCTAAAGAGCACAGATCTCCCGAGCTGGAGGAGCAGCGCTCGTCTCCTGCTCCTGGATCACCCAGCCCCCTGAACAACGGCACTGCTGGTAGGTAATCTGTGGTCCTATTCTATCAACGTATGAACATGATAGAAAAATCTTTAAAAAACAATATTACAAATTACTTAGAAATATACAAGACTTAAAAAAATCTTGAATTCTCTAACGGATAACGCACAGTCTAAACCACTGGGAGCCGCTAGAAGCGAAAGTGAGCAACGAGCAAAAGAGTTTTTGAAATTCCTCCCTGGTATTAAATGGAGGATGAAAGTTTGTGTGGAAGTTTGTCTTGAGTACGCTAAATCCAAAAGCGATTTTCTCGTTTAATAACGATTGCAACTCCTGAGAGGAGACCCTTTCTTTATACTATACTGTAAAGGAGAACATTCACCATCCATATATGTTGGGCTAAATGTGAAAGTGCCGCTCAAACAAAAAATAAAAGCTATGTATTTTCCGAAAGAATACGTGTTTCTCTATTTATTTTATTTTCTGTGTTTCTTATATTTTATTACTGATTCTTATAACTAATACATACTGAAAACGATATTTTTCAAACTCGTATAAGAACGCAAATTTGGTCCTTTAATGAAAACGGTATTTTTCAAACACGTATAAGAGCGCAGATTTGGTCCTTTAATGAAAACGGTATTTTTCAAACACGTAAAAGAGCGCAGATTTGTTCCTTTAATGAAAACGGTATTTTTCAAACACGTATAAGAGCACAGATTTGGTCCTTTAATGAAAACGGTATTTTTCAAACACGTATAAGAGCGCAGATTTGGTCCTTTAATGAAAACGGTATTTTTCAAACACGTATAAGAGCGCAGATTTGGTCCTTTAATGAAAACGGTATTTTTCAAACACGTATAAGAGCGCAGATTAGTTCCTTTAATGAAAAGTGAAGGAAATGACATGTTCTAACAGAATATAAATTTATTTTGTTTCATATTTTTAGCACAAAATGAATGATCTCCTTTCTAACAATACTTTAGGATAAAATAGTCGTTACGGGTCGTCAGAAGCTCGAAGTTTGACAACCAGTCTTACCAAGGGGTATCGTAGTATAATACCCAGTAACTGGGTTGTGGTAATCAGATAGGTATTCGCTCCATGTAAAATACTGGTATTCAGCTGCATCCAGTTAGACTTGAAGCCGACCCCAACATAGTTGGGGAAAGGCTAGGCTAGTGATGATGAAAGGCTAGTGATGATGTGGACAATTTATGTTTTGTTCAATATATCGTTGTGGAAAATTCCACGCAAATATCTAGCTAGCTATATTGTGACCAGATTTAACGTCATCTTGCCGTTGCTATACCTACGATGATGAAGACTCAACTCTATATTTGTCTCCATCCAGCAGCCTTATCATCAACGGAGTCACTATCGCCGCCTCTAGCTGAAGGTTCCCGCTCCGCACCAGCGCTGCAGCGCTTACGAAAGTTCCTGTCAGCGCTGCAGCAGTTTGCTACGGATGTGGGAGCCGATACTGGAGACAGGGTGCGGCAACTGATTCACAACCTTGTTGTAAGTCACATACGGTCTTATTATAAAACAAGATTTATCTTTAGGCCATTTTTGAATTTTGTACTACTTAAAACTTAGTACCGGTCTAAGGGTGCGTTTCCACTGACTCGGAGCTGGCGGAGTGGACAGGAGCGGGCCGTGGATTGGTCAGTTACAGTGCTCGAAATCTCCACTCTGCGTCAGTGGAAACAGTGTAAGTGGAGCGGAGTGGAATTCCTAATAAAATATATGAACACGCGGTCCTGAGCCGGACAGAACAGAGTCGAGCTGGGCGGTCCAACCAATCACATTGCGAAATCACCACTCGGCATGCTTATTACGTATCTTGCAGAAGCCTAGCGATAGCAAAATTGCTTGTCAATTGCGCAATAATTGCTTTTCAATCGTAAATCAGTATGACGTATCGCTGATACATAATACCGATTTGCGATTGAAAAGCAATTATTGCGCAATTGACAAGGAATTTTGCTATCGCTAAGCTTATGCAAGATAAGTGATAAGCCTGCCGCTCCACTTCAGTGGAAACATTTGCCACTTTTCACTGCTCTTTTACGCTCCGCTCCGCCCAGCTCCGCGTCAGTGGAAACGCACCCTAAGTTGTCAATTTTGTATTAAGAACTGTATTTCATTCACAGTTAGGTACGTTCCTAATATTGTTATTACAAAAACTGGTTCGATGGTTTAAACCTAAACCACGAAAATTAATCACAAAAGAAAATTCTTGTTTATAGAGTAAAAAAAAAAACACATTTTCAAGGCATCCTTTTTCTCTAATACCATTAGAAAAATAATTCACTGTTGTCTAACGTATTTTTTCTCCCCTACAGTCTGGCACACTGAACATCGAAGAGTTCCAGGCTGGAGTGCAGGAGTGCACCAATTATCCCCTGCGCGCCTCCGTGCCGGGGTTTCTGAGGGCTCTGCTACCGCTGGCTCAGAGGGACCTGCATGCTAGGGCTAGAAGAGCTAAACAGGTGACAGATGACAGATCTATATTCCACTCCATTTTAGATTTTACTTAGATATTTGAATATTATACATTAGCGAGTGTTGTAAAGTACCTAGACCTATGACTATCATTTCAATAACTTATATTTGTAATTTCAAAATGAAGGAGGTGAACGATTCGAGGCAATATATGGTCGACATTTACCTAGTCCGCATAGCCATTTATCTTGGCAACTTTCAACATGGCAGCAGAAATACGCTGCTTAGCGGTGACCTCTTTTGCAAGCAAATACCCTCACTACTACCTCCATCAAATCGCTTTTTCGGAACCAGCGGGGCAACTGCGCAACTCACTATCAACGGAATCCGTTTCATTTTGACAGTTCAACAATATTCATTGCGTTATTTACGGTGTTGAGAAAACAAATTTTTTGAACATATGAAGCAATGGATTAGCAATTTGCTTCAAAATGATTCAGATTCCGATCGATAGTGTGTGCTGGTCAGAAAACGCTTCAGCTACTGAAGACCAAAAATCTAACAACAAGTTTTCCCCTCACAGACACCACTGCAATATATCAGGTCACACGAACACTTAATCCTGGAGTCAGGAGGCGACAGCAGCGATATCTTCGCGCCTCATCCGCCCGGAGCTGCGGCAGAGACCGGCGTCAAACGACGAGCCAGTGACCCGTAAGTGAAATGCAATATTTTAAGGCATCTAGAAGAAATAAGAAAGTCTGGAGTGTATTAATAAGTTTCTGAAGAAACTGGCACTTCCTGGATACAAATATTCGAAGTCATGTGATGGACAATTATGATGTGAATCTTGTCTTATTTCGTGTCAATAGGCCATAGTAACGTCACCACGGGTATTGAACGTCACGATGAAAATATATTTAAAAAAAATAATTCAGGTAAAACCCATAATTATAACACAAAATAAAATTATACAATACTACCATAGCCAAATTATATAAAAAAAATAAACAATAATGAATTTAATAAACAGTTTTTTTTATTATAATTTTTTTAATTTTTGCTTTTTTATTAAATTTCACAATATTAGCCAGTGAAATAAGTTGGTACTACTTCCTAGGACTCGCTCCATATACTTACTCGTGCATCCTTAAGTTTTGTTACTCATTGCTTTTATAATACCTATAGGGGCTTGTGGCTAAGTAATAACAGCCGCACGGTCTGTTTGTCCGTGGATGGGTGAACATCTTTACGTACCAAGACGAGGGGTCTTGGTACGTAAAGATGTTCACGCTTAACGTGCTTCGGAAAGCACGTTAAGCCGTTGGTCCCGGCTGTCATTCATGGATCTTTGAAACGTCTTCAGAAGCCCGAAAGTCTGACAACCATTGTTACCACGGCTGCATCCGGTTAGACCGGAAGCCGACCCCTACATAGTTGGGAAAAGGCTAGGCGGTTGATCACTCGTTGCTTTTATAATGCAGTACTGGTGTCTATGAAGCCAACGGTAAGTATTTAATTAATATTCTATCAAAACATTCCACACAGCATCAAAAACCAAATATTAATCTAACATCGCATGTCATCCGTCATCGAAAACTATCAACAATTAATTAATAACAAAATGTATTCCGCCATTCTGATCAAAAATTGATTAACTAGTGAAAACCGAAACAATATGTATGGGACTATCAATAATGTCCGTCAGATCCAGGTGAATGGTTCGGACAGGTAATTTGTACCCCCCTCTCCCCACTCCGGTGTTCAGGGTTGCTACACTTGCCACTTGATAGTGTTGCTATGTGTAAAATTGTGGGATAGTGGGATCTAGGGCAGTGTGAATTTTGGTGAATGATTTATGATGAGTGTTTGAAAAATGCAGTTGTCGCTGTCGATAGAAATGCTTTAATCTACTCTCATATCGTAAAATTCGAATTATAAACGTCAAAACGAGTTTATATTAAGATACTTTATAAACACAATACCGAAATTTAAAAATAGAATCATATTATAACACTTTTTCTCTAACAAAATAATGGTATAAAACTATTTTATCAACACATATCTACGATTTCATAAAACTGCCTTGAGCACTTGTGTCATTTCAAGTAGAAGGGAACACTGGGATAAAATCTAATGCCGTAAAACAATTGGCAGAAGGTCTTACGGCTTTATTGGACTACACATATGCACGAAACTCAATGGTCTATACAAAATACTAAAACTAACATAAAACTAAAATGCAGAGTGACGGTAACAAACTGGCTTCTTACACTGGACTACGACATGACAGAAAGTTTATTAGCAAAAGCGCACTCACTGACATAATAACACACAGACACTCTCTTACAACACCAACACATCTGACACAAATCAATGCATCATGCATACACTATATCATACACTACTTCAAAATTCAAAAATTCAAAATTCAAAATTCATTTATTTTGTGAACACAGGGTACAATGATCTTATGTATATAATAGTGTATGGTCCAACCTATGTTCCGCCGACAGGCATACAAAATAGTGATGCTATGATCAAAATTAAATTCATTATAAAAATCTCTTAAAAAAAATAAAAACAATGCCAACAAATAAAAATTGTACTTATACCTATTTTAATTTTAAGTTCTAAAAATGTACCTTTTTATATATAATTGTTAACGGAACGAAGGAGCCTGGATCTCACAACACAGGGAATACTAGTGTGAGGTCTAGGAATTCAATCCACTTTGAATGTTAACTTAGCGAAATAAATTTATTCTTATTCTTATATCGTAAAGTTCTGATAATGAATTCGAAAATAGTACCATAATGACTGACTTTATGCATGTCCAACTCAAACAAAATTAAAAAGTTTTAGTATGATAGGTACCTACAGATTTCTCAACAACATAGTTCTATAAAATTCTATTAAAGTACACTTCGGATCAAGCAAGGAGTTTTCAATTCGATTTTTATCACTGTATATCACTAGGGTGCATGTGCGGTTGACCGATGATAGCTCCGTAATCAATCAATCTGCCTAGCCTTTTCCCAACTATGTTGGGGTCGGCTTCCAGTCTAACCGAATGCAGCTGAATACCAGTATTTTACATGGAGCGACTGCCTATCTGACCTCCACAACTCAGTAACTGGGTAATACGATACCCCTTGGTGAGACTGGTTGTCAGACTTTCGGGCTTCTGACGACCCGTAACGACTGTCAAAGATCCTCGAATGACAGCCGGGACCATCGGCTTAACGTGCTTTGTTTAAGTCTTGGTATGAAAAGCTGGTCACCCATCCACAGACCAACCCCGACAAGCGCAGCTTAACCTGATGGATCGACCCGTGCAGCTGTTATTACTTAGCCACGAGCTCTATGTAACGTAATTCATGTTACTATAATTTCGGAGCCATTATTGTGTTTGTTTACTTTTTGTTTACCCATTGCATGAGTGTAGATAAAGTAGTGTATAAAACTGCATTTATCTGGGTATTAAAACACTCGTGTGATACTAGTAAACACCCCTCATTATGCAACAGTTTAATTAACTACTATTTTTACCATTAAGATACCGGGCCAAACCAAGAAGTTAATACGCAAGCGTAGGTCACTCAATAATTATTGTCGTTACACTGCTAGTTCTTATTTCTTTTCAAAATAATCTCCATTGTGGCTAATACATTTCCTCAGATGTTAATGATGTAAATCTTTGACAGTCGTTACGGGTAGTCAGAAGCCTAAAAGTCTGACAACCAGTTTTACCAAGGAGTATCATGGAACACCATGTAACAACCCTTCCCCTGGGTTAGGGAGGTTAGATAGGCAGTCACTCCATGTAAACTACTGCTGTATCCAGTTAGATGGGAAGCTGACCCCAACATAATTGAGGAAAAGCTAGGCAGATTGATTATTATTATAAGTGCTCAAAATGTTTATTCTGTCAGGAAAGAGAATCGCCATATCTCGTGATCGAAAAAAAGAAGAAATTATAGGCTTTTGCCTGGTGTTGTAGGTTCGAGCAAGAAGCTAGCTTCTGTTCAGTCATATCTTCCTCTCTTAGAATTCAGGAGATGACTTCTAAAAAGTAATAATTTCGTTTATCAGCACATTATTGAAAAAAACAAAAAATAAAACAGAAAATCTGCCACGTCTAACCACTACGGTTGCTACGGTTAAATTGAATTATTATTATTGGACAATTTGGCAGGCTGCTGCGACCGCCAGCTTTAAATACTGCCTACCCCAATTCGTTAGAGCCACGTATGAGCTTTATTTATCGCAACAGGCCGCGCCTTGTGCGTTTGCCAAGTTATAAACTAAATTTTTAGCATATGGCATTGTTTATGAAGCGTGCAGCTTAGGCTGTGGCGCTGGCATTACTTAGGAGGAAAATAACAGCAGTGGAGTGCAATTTTAAGCTAGAAGGCTTAACAAGATATCAACGTTAATTATATTTGTAGCTGTTAACAAAATGTTTAGCTGTTGCGTTACAATACACAAACAAATACTAATCCAATTAGTGTCAAAAGTGTAATGAAGCTCGAATATCTGGAAATTAGTTTCAATAATATGATTCGCTTTTTCAAACCAACGTTAACAAGTAAAAATCATAATTACATTAACGAGGTAAAACGCCTGCCAGATTAGTGTTAGCAATTTGTGTGATTAGGAGTTTGCTATTACGTTACCAACAGGCGCCTGACGGTTAATAGCGCGCGCAGATGTCTCTGATCGGCTGTTTCATTATCACAGGTTGTGTGTTATGGAACGGTATTGCTAATGAGGTTTTAAAAGTTCGGTAAAGGGGTGAGCAGTATTGTAAGATTGTTAGAGTGGCATAGTTTTACGGTGGATGTCTACCCGGCTTGGGTGGAGCACTGCCGCATCCTCGCGGAGGCGATCGGGGACAGCGATCTCTCGCGTCACTGCTTAGCAAAGCAGTAATGCTGGCGAAGGAGGAGGCGGAACGCGTAAGGCAGAGGCAATCTTTGCGCCTTCACTCCCTTAGTCACCGCAGGAGATGCCCTGGGCGTCGGGAATTGAGAGCCGGGCGCGGGTTTGCGGATGGTGAGCAATGGGTAGCTTGCCGTCCGGTAAGACCAGGCCCGGGTCGACGGCGCGTTGTGTTCCATGCGCGTCTCAAAGAGATGTCAGCACTAACTGATAAGACCGATGCCTACCAGGGTCGCGGGTTATTTGAAAGAGTTACCGTGGCCCTGGCACAGACAACTGAAGGAACACGGGTGGGTTTTAATCAGTAAAAGTTTGCACACGCTCTAGGATTTATTTCTTGTTAGTTATTACCTACCCGATGTCTCAACATCGGTAATAACTGGAATTTGACTGTGACAAGCGCAAGTTAGGTTACGCTTGTCACAGTCAAACATTAACAAAGACCGGTCAACTCATACTTAGCTTCATATTATTATTGAAGTGTAACATTATTAAGTCTTTAATTCAAACATTGCAACTAGGTACTAATTTTAATATATATCATAGGCAATTAAAAGAAAACAGCTACAAAAGTACGGCAATACAAAAAACTTAAAAGCACCAAACAAAATTAACTTATTCTCACAAGTGTGTACCAGCAACAAAGTACAGCTAACAATAAACAATAACTTGCAAGAAAAAGTATTAAATTTATCCCATATTAAAGCTCGAATAAACAGAAAGTTTTCAAGTTCAAGCTGGCGCCTGCCATAGTAGCGTTAGCAGCAGCTGGCATAAGTTTGATTGTCGACTAATTGCTAGCAGTAAACAGTCAGGCGTTAGTTCGAGCCGCGGGAACACATGTTGCGTACAAAATTACTGTTGTTGAACTTATGATTTAAGGCTAGCTGGTAATTGTAGTTTGGAAAGATGTGCTAGTTGGGTTAGACGTTGATTTGATTGGGGTAATTGTCAAATAATGGATTTTGGAAAGATCTTTCAAACTTTGGTGTCGCATTTTCTCAGAAATGTCTATTAAAAAAAAAAAAAAAAAATGCAGCTATAAATTATTTTTCGGTCAAAAAGTTATACCTATGTGTTTGGTCTGTCAATGTTACAATAAAAAAGAGACGTATGAAGTAAAACACAAACGTCAGAGTGAAGGAACTAACTTTCAAAAATCTATTTCAATTCTACTCCTAGCTTCCTTTATTACCGAATCAATTCACCCTTCTATATTAATTAGCTCCAGCCAATTCCGCATAATTAATATTGCTTATCAGTGCAATGAATAAAGCCAAAAACTGGTAGGCGTGGGGTATACATCACTAGTGGTGTGCAGGGGACAGTGCTGCGACACGGCCGTGCGAATCAAACGCTGGTGCGACCCTAGTAGAGATGTGAGCCATAAGCGGAAGCGGGTTTGTAAAGCTTCTTGTTTTATTGATTTGCAATACGAATGAAAAAGTAACTTTGTAGGTATCGTACTTATTAGTTTTTAGTAGGTACCTACATCATTATTAAACATATGTGTAGGTATGCCAAGGGCTAGTTTTGGTATAAAGTCTTTCGTCTCATTTGATTTGATGAGCAATGGTGACGTAGAATCGTAATGAAAAAGTCGTAAAATGAAAGCAAATTTTCAGGAAAACATTTAAATAAATTGAAATAAAATTGCAGTAGCCACCAAACAAGTTGGCAAAAAAGTGGGGATGAGCTGTACGGAATCCTTTTACGTGATTGGTCGCGCCAGGTACGCGACCAATCACGTAACAGGATACATTTTGTCACCTCTCTCGGGACCAAATTATTAAGAATGTTAAATGAAAAGATGCTTTTCTGAAAAATGTAATTAAGTAATCGGACAACTAAAATAAATATTAATTTAATATAAGTATATACAAAAAAGGTAATACAAAAACACAAAAACACTCTATTGTGGCGTTTATTTATATCCACTCAAAAATAGATCATAATACTTATTGAGCTGAGCTAATTAGTAAACACAGTAGAAATGTGTTTTTAATTGATAATTACCTATTATATTAATAATTATTATTTTGCAATAGAGCATATTTTCATTTAACATTCTTAAAATTTGGTCGCGTGTGAGCGAGAAAGGTGATAAAATACGACAGCTCTCTACAATTTAATGACATGAAAAAACGTGTCATCTTGTTTCTGTTTCTGACAACAATTTTTTTTTTCTGTATGAAGAGCCTATGTTTTTTTTTTTGTACTCATCTTCCACATCGAATGAGATAAGAAGAAAGCCAACGTAAGCAGTAACTTAGAACTCAAACTTCACAAACTCGCTCCCGCTTCCTATCCTTCCACACAACGGGGTGTCAGGCAGGCGGGGCGTCTCTTGTTCCGATTATTATTTATTGCATCGATTGCATTGCGCGCCTAGTTCGCTTGTTTGCCGTCCGGAGCACGCGCGGCCCAAGTTATGAAGCAATGGTGTGCGGAGTATGGGAAAATATCGAGCGGATTTGTGATTTTATTGAATTGAATTAAATAGATGTCAACATACAAATATTATGTAAGTAATGGTTTATCGGGATATTGGAAGTGTGTCGTAAGTTAGCTCTCTTGAATCAATCTGCGTTCTAACCGGATGCAGCTGAATACCAGTATTTTACATGGAGCGACTGCCTATCTGACCTCTACAACCCAGTTATTGGGTAATACGATACCCCTTGGTAAGACTGGTTGCCAGACTTTCGGGCTTCTGACGACCCGTAACGACTGCTAAAGATCCACGAATGACAGCCGGGACCAACGGCTTAACGTGCTTTCGAGTCTCGGTATGTACAGATGGTCACCCGGACCAACCCCGGCAAGCGTAGCTTAACTTGATAGATCGACCCTTGCGACTGTTATTATTTAGCCACGAGCTAAGTTAGCTCACTTGGTTATCCTAAATAACTCGGAGTTTACAGCTAATTCAGTTAATCAAATAATTTCATCTTGCGACACTAAGTGCTGATTTCACCAATGAAATTGAACGCGATCAGCACATGACATCTAAAGTGCGTTCAAGAGCTGTCAGCTATCATTCCATAGAAAATAATGACACTGACAGCCCATAAACGTAGTTTATCGCGTTCAGTTTTATTGGTGAAATCCGCCCTAAGAGTTAGAGGTAAACCTAGAATTAAACTTCTAACTCACCGATGTGGGAAGTCGCTAAACTCTAGGTTAGTGTAAGTAATGTCAAAATAAATTCACTTTTGACGTTAGAAAAGTGCTGATTCAGCCTAGTATGATTAAATGACTTTTGATTTTTTTTGTGACGCAACGTGTAATAAGACGTAAAAATGTTAATTACTTAACTCCGAGTTTACAAACTCTACATTTGCAAGTGGGCCAACTACACGGTGTTCGACCTCAGTTTATAAATTGGTGTTTAAGATTGTTAGTGGAACATACTGGCTTTGGAAGACCAGTGAATGATTGCTGAGACTCATCGGTGGGGATTTTAAGAACTAGTATTTTTTTTGTTATTAGCTGATTTCAAATACTATGTATAATATATATAATAGTTTAAGCTGAACTGAGAATTCATTCTGTTTGCATTAAGTCAGGTTCTCAAAGTTACCACCTTAAAGATTTAGAATGGATTTCACAAATGAAACTGAACGCGTTCAGCACATCTAAACCGCGTTCAAGAGCTCTCAGGGTCAAAATTATTATGAAATATTGACATTAACAGCTTTTGATCTCGGTTTAGAAGTATGTCTTTTATAATGCGCACAGCAAAGGAGTGGAACTCACTACCTGCGTCTGTGTCTTCGAACGCATACAACCCTAATCTTTTCAAAGTGAGAGTGAACAGGCTTCTTCTGGGTAAGCTCACTCCATCGTCGACTTTGTCTCTGTCACCTCTGACCTAGACTAGAGTCAAGAGCAAACCCATCACAAATAAAAAAAAAAAAACTCATCGCGTTCAGTTATATTAGTGAAATCAGCACTTAATCGCGTCCGCTCCTAACTCGCACCGCCAACAAATTTATGAAAGGCCGCTCGTTTTGTTCCAAGTTTTGTATTGTCTTTATTTTCTAGTTCATTCGCTCGCGTTGTTAATAATAGTCCGTGATAATAGTATTGTTCCTTTGCTGTCTCTTAGCAGCTCCGATACCAACTGTTTTGATTACTTTTATAATTGATTTGGTTGAAACAAAAGGCATGTTGTTCTCAATTTCCTGGAACTCAATTTGAATTACTTAACGTGCATGATATAACCATAACTATCATACTTAAGCTTTTTAAACCATTACTAAGATTGGTTTCTCAAAGCAGCTTTCATTATAGTTATACATATTAGGTCCTTGTCTATGAAATTGCCGACTTTTGATACCGGCTATTGTGAAGATCAATATATTTCATTCAATTTATACCAGATACCGCCTATCATGTCGCAGGTCGTGGGTTCGATTCCCATCCAGGACTAACATTTGTGTGCATGAACATGTCTGTTTGTTCTGAGTCTGGGTGTAATTATCTATATAAGTATGTATTTACAAAAAAAAAAGTATTATATGTAGTATATCAGTTACCTGGTTTCCATAGTACAAGCTGACCAGATGACCGTGTGTGAAAATGTCCCAGGATATTATTATTATTATTATTTATTAATTTAGAATTCCAAATTCAAAATAATTTTATAATACGTATAGCATGACATTTAAAAAAACTTTTTAGCAAAAAATGAAACCGACTTCCAAAACAAAACACTACAAAGTGAAAGATAACTTTAATTTCGGTAGTCGGTGTCTTTGGTTTTGTATTTTCGCTTTTTGCCACCGACTTCCGAGATTAAAGTTATTTTTCACTTTGTAGTGTTTTGTTTTGGAAGTCGGTTTTATTTTTTGCTAAAAAGTTTTTATTTTTCACTTTTTAGTTGTGGAACCTACCCTACACAAATTCGAATACCACTACCTGCTATGTAAATAACAGTGATAGGAAGTTATTAAAACATCATCACATCATCCACATAAAATAAGTGGGAAATATACGCATTATTGAAGCTAACTCAAAAACTACCCAAGCAAAGTTAATAATATTTATATGGGACTACCTCGCAAGTATACCCTTTCAAATAAAACAAGAATTTTCCAAATCGGTCCATCCATCTTTGAGTAATCGCGTAACAAACATACAAAAAAAAAACTGCCCATGCAGGTTTCTGTGATATATATATTTTTTAATTTGAACCCTCTTTTGCCCCAGGTTCTACGACCCCCCTCAAACGAACGGCTCGCACGAGGACTACCCCCCACAGGCCAAGCGGGCCGCGTCCAGCCTGTTCCTGAACCCCTCGCCGTTCTTGTACCCGTTGCCTAGCAACGCCAGCTTGTTTGATTATGGACAACCGTATCATGCTTACCATGGGAATCAGGAGGGAGGATATGAAAGGAGAGATGGTGAGTTTGACTTGGACTTTGGTTATCTTTAAACGTTTTGACTTAGATTTCGTGATTTTGTCAATATCGCAGGTTACAGATATAAACATCATCAAATTCATTAAAAAAAAAAAAAAAAGTTTAAGTTTCAATTGAGTTTAAACCAGGTTTTTTGTTTAAATCAGTTTGTTGTTGTTTGTTTGTCACCTCACACTTCAAGTCCAGTTGAAAACCAGCGTCAGGCACTAGTTATCTGGCATTTTTGCTGAACTGGGCCTCTTTTGGCGCAGCCGTGAGGCACACATTCCTGCATCGCATTTTACACATTTTATTTGTTTATTTATTATTATTATTTAAATTTGCTGTGTTTTATTTTTGTGTGCCTTTTAGTCTGTGCTAAATAAATGTATAGTCTTTCTTTTAAATGCATAATATGCGAGAGATGCAACTGTCTCAGGCCACACTAAAAATATTGACTGCCAGTTTTGAGACAATTCCTTTGTTTTTTTCTCTTTTATGGAGTGCTATTTCAGGCAAAAGCTCGCCGTAGCTAGGGCTCTAGGCAGTATAATTTGAGGAGCATCTGTTCAAAAGGTCGTATTTCTATGATAAACAAACTTTACAAAAACAGAAAAAAACATCTAATTCCTATTATAAAAATTCTAAAATTAAATTAAATTTAGATCATTGTGAAGATTAAGACTACAATATTACATGCATTTTTAAAAATAAAAAAAATACACCATAACTTTTTTTTTATTTAATTTTAGTTCAGAAATAAGACTTATTGATCGGAAAAATCAGAAACACGACCTTTTGATTTGTCACTTCTAGAAATATGCCCTTTTGATTTGACTTTACGCTTTTTTTTCCTTGAACCAGCATTCAAGGTCTCGACTAAACCTTGCTCATCCATTTTCAATATGATTTTTACTTTATAATAACTAAGTTCAAAATTTCACAAATTTCATCTACTCGCATCGAAAGACAGAACGTCAAGAATAACATCTGTCAGTGTCATCTGTCGACGTCGTTAGAGAGATGCAGTCATATTTTTTTAATTTTTTTTTTTTTATAGGGTTGCTATTGATAATGATATTCAACGTACAGCCGTCATCTTTTGACTCGATACCGTTATTTACTCGAACGAAACGATTTTTATTAAAGTTGTTATGTATGGAAAAAAATATGACCTTTTGAACAGAAAAATAAATAAAAGATGCTATTTGTAGAAGAAATATGCCTGTTTTGTTTAAAACAATCCAAGAGAACATTTTAATGCAGAAATACATCCGTTTTGATTGGAATCCAAGTTTTTTGGATTTTATTATATGGGAAATACGCTCCTTTTGAACAAGTTTTTACGCTCATTCGATGGAGTTTTCTGCTGAGTTTAAAAAAAAAAATAAAAAAAATAAAAGTTGAAAAGTGAAATACGACCTTTTGAACAGATGCTCCTCATTTAAGAAGTGTGCTATTTTAGCCGAAGATTGTAACGTTCGAACTTAGTAACAATACTGGATGACATTTTACCGTCTTTTTCCGTTTAGTTAAAAAAGAAAAGAAATTAATAATACCTACCTAAATTCAAATCATACGCACTACGCACCATGCGTATGATTTGAATTTCGATATTTTTTTAACGATCTATAAAGGTTTTCAAAATTTCTGTTTTTATTGTTCTAGTTTTAGTTTCAAATGTGTAATATTTATTGATAGAGCAATTTCTGTCTAAGCCATTTAAAAAAACAAAAAAGACTAGGTATGCCATAGGCTTCTACTCCATTCACCTATTGTACCCTATTTTTTTTCAAAACGGTAAATAAAATCATCCTTAAAAAAACATCATCATATTGCCTCTCCGAGTATTATTTACCATCTAACTACGCAACTCCGTAGAAGCTCAGAACTTCCATATAATTGGACTCTCATCTTCTACAGTTCCTACTAATTATCTGATTACCTAAACTACCGCAATGCTTTTTACACTGCATCAATTTTAATTCAAATATTCTAAATTATTATATACCAATAAAAAAAAAAAAATAGCGCGTCGTCATGGTAATGACGTTACGTTTTTTGTTTACGTCGCGTTTAAATAAATCACTAGAGCGGTATCGACGACGCTCACGAATTTTGCGTAAAAATGTTATCTTTCCGCACAGGAATTGAACTCAACTTTTCGGTAACTTATTTTCTTTTCGCTATAATTATGTAGGTATCTTTTACTAAAACCTATCTCTCTCAAACAGGTGGCATAACAGTCCGTGACGTATCATCAATGAACGCGCAGTTCACGGAGCCCCGCGGCCTGGGGGCTGCGCCCTCCGGACTGCTGAAGACGGATGATGAGTGGAAGAACATCAACACCATGCTGAACTGCATTCTCAGTATGGTGGAGAAGACGAAGAGGGCGCTGGCGATATTGCAGCAGAGAGGTAGGGAAAGAGAACGACTAAATAGACGAAAGTAATGAGGGGCACGGTAGTGTGTTTAGAAAAGTTCAGGCAAATTATTGAAGTACTTATTAATAGGATGCTTATGATTAAGAAACTGGTCAACTTTAGGTTTAGAAATAATAATTTCACTAGAACTGACTTCTGCAACGCACATTAATTTGGGCGGGCTGCTCCGTAACTCAAAAATCCTCTACATCACTTAAACCATCGTACACTACAGGCGGGCCGCAATAAACTAATCATTAATAGTAAAACTTTAAAATTAGGTTTAACGCAATACGCGTGACCTTGGGTCGCCACCGGAGAACTCATCCAGTGCCGCCACTGGATGAGTTCTCCAGCTAGTTCTTAAGCGACCCCGTCTTAACTCTCCCCTGTCACCCCTCACCCCTCGTGGCATACCCACCAGGCTGGAGCCCTAAGCGTCGTCTTATACGCCGTTGGCAAGACGAAGACACACCGTCCTATGCTGGCATGATGGGCACGCGTATTCGCGCCGCTCTTCCTCAGTGGTACGACCTTCATACTGGACGTGTCCCGTCCTTCAGCCACGATTGTCTCCGTCGAATTGAAATGCGCTGCGCTGCGGACCACCACAGTGCGATGTCCGCGTGATTTAAATGCGATATGTCTGCAGGCTAGTCTTATGCAGTGATTGTGACATTAGAAAAAATCAATCATCATAATTATTGCCATGACAAAAACACATCATAGACCCAAACCTAAAGTTATTGTGATTTGTAAAGTATCCGATTTTCTTACTACTCAGTGATTTAACTTCATGTAATCGTCATGCATCATATACATCATTCACAACTGGTCAATCACACAGACGCACGTACAGACAGACACACACACACACTCTCGGGCAAGTGGATGCTCGCACCCAGTGCCCATCGTGACGCTGAGTGTTGTTGGGGACCTATTGTACTCACGAACACACTACACTCTCCAAAGACACATATAGTACATCTATTTGTTATAAATATTAATACATATATATATATATATATATATATATATATATATATATACAGTATGTTAACCAACAGAGGGCGTTCCCGTTAACCCGCAATAGTATAGCATCCATACATGCTAAAAAAAATATTACCATTCGAAAACAAAATGGGTTTTTTTTTTTTTTAGGTAAATAAAAAAACATAAATTCATGTACCTACCTATCTAAGCCACGTTTCAATAACATTAAAATTAAAATACATAGTATTAGACAGTTAGGCTAGGATTTAAATGATAATGACGTCATTAAACGTTAGCAAGTGAATTTTTTACTTTATGCAGTTGCACGGGAACGCCCTCTGTTGGCTAACATACTGTATATATATAGTTGTAGTACGTAAGTGCAATTTAATATTGTAATTTTAAGGGAGATCTGTAATACAGGCCCCGAGCCCAGTATAGACTCCAGCTCTCACTAAGGTTTGATTCTGCATGTAACTTTGAAACTATGTACCAAAATTGTACCTTTTTGAGAGAAAATAAATTACTATTATTATTATTATTATTTATTTATTTATTACATTTCTCGGGACCCTGGGGTCCCGGACCTTTGGAAGGCGTACGAGGAGCCGAAGCCAACTCGCAGAGGCCCCTTAAATAATTTTAAATGATAAGGAGGCACCAACCGACGATTATCCCTGTATGCACTATGCAAGTGCACCCAATGACAACCCTCGGTTGGTGCAGGACTATTGTTGTGCGTGGAAACAAAACATATTGGGCTATGGGTCTGGGTGGATAATGTGGATTGGGTTACTTGAACTAAGGAAGAACTATGTCCCCTGCCTGACCAATGTTATATATTATACACGGATAAAATGGCAGGGGGTGACTTGCACACTCAATAATGGGCCCCCGGAAACGGCCGCTAGCACATAGTGACGTAGCGACAAGGGGGCAACACTTCCTGAGATGCTTGAGGAGTGGAGAGGTATTCCACGGCTATCAGGACAATCCCGGAGGTACGGTCAAGATCCCTACCAGCACCTTACTGGAATACTTCCTTCCTCCGAGCAGGTTTGCTCTTGCGAATCTCCACTCAAGCCGGCCAATAAAGGCAAGAAAGAGGTGGGAGCTCTGGTCCTTGTCAGTGTTTACTCCAGCCGGCCAATAAAGGCAAGCCAGAGATGAGGACAAAATTTCTCTCGGGAGATAGGGTCCGTTATTATTATTATAACTACTATATTGTTCTAGGTGTAGAACCGACAGAGAGCAATGACATAAAGCGTGCTGCAAGCGAGATCATGGCGACCGCAGTCAGACAGACCGAGGAGAGAGTGGCTGAGGTACGAAGACGAGCTGAGGACGCTGTCAATCAGGTAAGCAAGTAGAAACAGTTGATAGTCATGCAGACAACCATAGTCCACGGACAGAGATAAGTTCTTCTGAAAAAACCTTATGGATTTAGGGTTACCATCCATCCGGGTTTGCTCGAGCATGTTCGACTTTTTGAATTTTCGACATACGGGTATTTTTAGAAAATTAAACTTGTGTACTGAAAAAATAATTATTGCAAAGTAAAATGTCCGGCTTATTGTCCTTCTTTCCAAATTTTGTAATGTTATGTTTCCGACTAGAAAAATTCTTGAAGAATAGCAAGTCGGATGGTTAGATGGTTCTCCACGTCTTGCTTGTCATGATTTAGCTATCGCATTATTATGTTGGGATTACTCCCACAGTCAACGTTTTCGACTATCAGCTTTTTAGCCGCTTGTCTTAGACTAGTCTAAGCCTCTAGCTAGCTATTACTTACGTTGATTTTTTTATCATGTACTTGTCTACCTTTGTTACGTGTCTACCTTTGTTCTTACATTACTCCGGAATCTCCGTTTTTTTAGTCCACTTTGTAATCTTACCATACTTCACTTGACAGGTAAAACGCCAAGCCCTGCTCGAGCTACAGCGCGCAGTAGGGGCAGCGGAGTCTAAAGCCCTAGAGTTAGTGGCTGCGGAGCGTGGCAAGGCGGAACGCCGACACTCGCCGCCCCCTGGCCGGGAACTCAGTCCTAATGCTAGCACGCAGCAGAATGTGAGTGGAGATTTTTATTGACAAGTGAAATGGAGGCGTTTGACGTTACTTTAAAGATAGTTGGAGCCGTGTAACAATCACAGAGATAATGAGGGCCCAATGTAGGGGGCAAAGAATGGACTGATCAGAATGAAATAAATCGTAGTTAGGATTTTACTCTGAGATATTCCACCTCATTTATAAGGTTGCATTGCAAACCGTGTGCCCGATGGATATTCCCATCGGCAAAAATGACTGACTTCCATACAAACTTTCATCTCCTATGTAACCACTTTAGGGGATAAGATTTCAAAATCCTTCCTAAAAATAAGCACCTCTTTCGATAAATAAGGAACTCTTATGCAAAATTTCAAGCTTCTAGACCTCACTGCGTCTATACGATCAGACTGAACCATTGTTCAGGCAGAGCGTTGTGACGTCAGTGAATTTAAGATTTTAATTATGTAGAATGAATGGAGAAGTGTGACGCCACATTATTATGAGATAGAGTTCGAGCATCGAAGACAGAAAGATGGTTATAAACGGAAGATCTGATTTACTTTTAGAGATCAAAAGAATCTAGTTCGTTAGTATGGTTACTCCAGCAAATAGATAAGGTTATACGTACATATAAGGTAGAACAGACAACTGGTCTTCCGAAACTAGATTTTTGAAATACGGCCGTATGGGTGGATGCTATGCTGATACTTCTCAATGTGTCTTAATAAAATACGATTTTTTATTGAAGTTCCATGTGAATTTAGGCATCAGGCAAGATATCACAACGAAAAACTGCTGGTGCCCCACGGTCTTACCAAATAATCAAATTGAGGCTAAGCGACCAGATGGTCCAAACTCTGGATCTAATAATAACAGTCCTCCAGACTGAATTGCGGCCATGGCGGCCAATCTCAGTAGAGACTACCCATCGACACAGGAGATATTATAGTGCACAAATATGTGCGCAGACACGGGTGCACGCCCTATTCCCAATTATCTCAGGCAATCCGGAGAGAGATCAGGCGCAGGATATCTCTGCATCTAAGAAGTCCCTAATGACTATATTCCTCTCAGTTCAAGAAGGCGATATGACCGTACCGTTGTATGTGCAGTGTTGCTGGAACTGTGGGCGCAAGGCGCAGGAGACGTGCTCAGGATGCAACGCGGCGCGCTACTGCGGTGCCTTCTGCCAGCACAAGGACTGGGAGAACCATCATCAGGTAGGGTACTCGTATTAACGCTTAGAAAATAAACTGAAAATTAGTTTTATAATGATACACCAAGAGGCGATTATTGACGATAATAGCTTATTATTTTAGAAATCCTGAGTTTGTTCTTAATTGCCCCTAATAATAGACATATGCGTCTATACTACATTCGCGTTAAGAATGCAGTGAGTCATCATTGTCCGTCGGCCTAGCCCCGCCCCCTAACCAATCAAATCTTTTCAAATTACAAAGTCAAGTTCACAATGACAGTTGAGTAGCATCAATACTTTTGTTATAAATACTAACGAGGATACTAGTGATAGTGATTAAAATATGATATTAATGATTTAATTTTGATTTAAAACTTTTAAGTGTATTTTTATAAATTTATTAAACTTAATCTTTTAAAATATAATTTGTTTGAATTTAACACCACTGTGAATACACCTTTATCTGGCAGTTGCACTGATGACTCACTGCATTTTTAACGCGAACGAACTATAATATTCGACATGTATAATTACGACATAGATTCTGGGTTAATACTGTGCATGTATTTAGTTCGTAAGCCTTTACGTAAATAGATAAAACAAGTGCTACAAGCTTTAGATCAATACCAACTTGTCCTGAAAATACTAACAATCATAATATGAGTATAGTCACTGCTTTACTGACCAATGTTTTCTTCAAACAAGACTGACCAGAACAGCTCACAGGCCTACCGTTCATTTTTAATTTCAAACCACTAACCGACTCTTCACCCACAGGTCTGCAGCGGCCGCGACCAAAAGCCAACCTCCCTCCGAACTTCCCCACCAGCGACTCAGTCATCGCTCCCCAAGCCCCTCACGCGCGCCACTACCCCCGTCGCCTCCACCACACCTGCCCCCGCCGCCCCGCTGCCCCTCGCGGACACTCGGCTCTCACTCACCACGCTCAACTCAGCTGAGAGGCTACTCAACCCTGCTGAGCGTTTACTTAACCCTGACAGGACAGAGAGGGTAACCCTCGCGTCGCTGTCGACAGCGCAGGGGATGATCGGCATCGGGAAGAAATGACGCCTGAGCAAGGAACCCTTTGGTAGCAGCGTGAGGTTCCCGAGGAAGGTTCGGCGGTAAACTGCTGGTGGTTGCGGTGATTTACAACTGGTTCTAGTTATGCCAAAACAAACTAACCCACAGTCTCTTGATAATTATGTTTAAAAAAGAGATTATGGTATAACTAGGTCCAATTGATGTTTCCGTAAAATAACTCTTGTCAAACTTTTTATAGGACTTGGCTATGCTCTGCTGTGCGTGTAAATAATTTTCTGTATTAAAAAAAAATGGTTTTTGGTTACTATAGTTCCTCGTTATGATTTTATAATTTTATTGAAGTAGACATTTTTGGACTTAGTTAAATTTATTATGCCAAAGATTAATTGTAAGGATGTATATATGTACCTATAAAATTGAAATGTAATTTTTTCACACTTTATCCTGACTAGCATTGTTCATCTGAAAACTTTCTAGAAAATAAATCTGTTTTAATTAATTAATTAGGGATGGGTCCACCAACGATTAGTTACGAAACATAGGCATGATAAGATGAATTGTAAGATTTTAAATGTCTGTCACTTTTATAGCTAATCGTGACAAATTTTATTTTAATGGTGAACTTTATTGAATGACCCATGCAATTTTATTCTCAATGTAAAATAATGTCGATACCAATAATTATTATGATGATAAAAAATGTGTCTAATGGAAACATAAATATTATCAATTAAACGTTTATTATTAAATAAATCGATTTAATAATAAATGCATATAGTCAAAAAATATTTATAATAAAAAAAATCTGTAAATATTTTAAGTAGGTACTATTAAACAACACGAAATAATAAATTAAAATTTTCACTGTAATGCAATGCAATTTAATTTTTAAATGTAAGATAGTTGTGACATTTTGTATTATTATTTTATTATGATTGTAATAATTCTAATAGTTATTGTAAAAAATGTATTAAGTAGCAATTTATTTATTTTTGTTAACAAATATTAGTAGGTACCTTATTTTAATTTTCAGTGAGACTAATATAATCGATTGTTATTAAAAGTACAGTCAGCGTCATAAATGCATGGTCACTTATTAATAATTTATTAAATCTTGGAATCTAAGTGTAAAATAAATTAATAATAATATTAAGTAAATGTGAAGTAAGTATACGATGAATTATGATCATGTATTTATTATGTTGATAGAAAAAATGTACTTAGTTAGACGCTTTTCAAAGATATTTTAATAGATAATAAAAACTGCTTGAATAAACGTCTGTTCACATTAAACTTTTTAAATGTAGAAGGTAATTTATAAATCAGCACTTATCAATATGTCAGCACAAGTGTGGTAAATTGCTTGATTGTCACAGTTTTGTCACTTTCCATCACAATCCGAGGGTTCTAAACGAAATTCCTGATCCATTGCTTTTTATGTTTAGAAAATTCGTCTGCACATCATCGTAAATAACGCAATGAACGTGGTTAAACTGTCAAAATGGATTGCATGTGTGTCACGCCCGTTGTTGGCACATTTTTCTCACATGTCAATGATTTTCTAATAAATTAATAAAGACACTCCTAGTAACCATTCGTAATCTACAGGCTGTATGTATCAAAAGGTGAAATTTAAGAGGAGGTCAAATTTAAGAGGTCGTACACGAAATTTTGCCGATTTCGCTGAATTATGTGATTTTACGGTTAAAATACTGTATTTCCATAAGTTTTAATGCACAACATGAAAGATCATTTCAACCATGATCTAATGAATGAGCGACTTTTTATTTCGTGTCGAGGATTATGATGCAAGATTTAGGTTGTTTTAAAAGATTTTTAATTGCCAATTTTTTAATTTTTTGCATTTTGTTATCAGAAAATTGATTGGTTTTGAAATTAAGTTTATTTCTGTTGTTTTAATTTTATGAACTTTAACGTTCTAAGTGGCCGAAACCAAAAGCAACTCTTTGCCCATTTTCTCTAAAATTTGACTAGGTTAAATATTTTTTTACTCAAAAATTTTATATTAAAGTGGTAAAAAGTGATGAATTTATTGTAATTGACTGATTGTGACTTTCACAAGAATACATTGTAATTTTTTCATACCCGTTAGAAGTTAAAAGGATTCGAAACCTCTAAATATTGTAAACCTCTTACAGCAAAAATTCACAAAAAAGTCGCCAGTTTTAGGTCGATTAGTCAAAATTAAATAATAAAAATTAAAAAAAAGTGGCTCACTCATTAGGTCATAATATAGTATTTTAACTGTAAAATAGAGTGTGTAAAATCACATAAATCAGCGAATCCGGAAAAATTTCGTATACGGCCTCTTAAGGATGTGAAAAAATTATCAACTGTCCCGTACAAAGTTTCATTACCTACTCGACCCAAATCTATGGGACGGCTGATATTTTTTTCTGGATTACGATGTTGGTGCCATGGACAAAGTTATTTAGTTTGGTGGTCTGTACCACACCTTTAAATTTGACCACACGTTTTTGATACACCTGTATATCTCTATCCCATGATGACGTTTTTGTAATAACATATTAGGTAACTATTATTTCCTTGTGTAATAAAGTGCAATACTAATAATAATCGGTGTATAAAATTTCGAATTTAATAATGATTAAGATTTAGCAAAATAATATTTTAGTTCTGAATAAATAATTGCGTATTTGCGTCGAATTGATGAAATAAAAAAGTGTTAGAAATTTTTTGTGGTGTTTCCTTGTCTACTACCCCTTTTCCAATAGGCATCAATCAATATCTTACCTACTGTACAGGTTGTAAGTATCAGAAGCGTGTGGTACAGACCACCAAACTGAACAACTTTCTCCATGGGACCAACATCGTAATCGAGAAAAAATAATCCGCCGATGACAGCTGATAATGATACTGCTTTAAGAGGTGGTGGTCTACCATCACCTCTTAAAGCAGTATTATTTTAATCTTATTTGAGTGTGGGAAAGTGATGGAGCTAGACGTCTCGTTCTTACACTGAAGTAATATTAAAATAATGCTGCTTCAAGAGGTGGTGGTTGGCGATCAGGTTGATGGTCTGTACCACACCTTTCTGGTACAACCTGTATAAAACAGTACGTGCAGTAATCAAATGCTTAGTACAACTGCCTCGTCGGTCTAGTGGCCGCAAGCGCTACTGCTGAGCAAGAGGTCGTGGGTTCGATTCCCGGGTCAGGCAAAGTGTTATTGCGGTTTTCCATCAGGAATTTCTCAGTAGCAGCTCGGAGTCTGGATTTATGCGCGGTTGATGGCAATACGCTCGCTATCTATTATGTGGGAATTAAACATAACTGTCGAAATTTTTGTGCATCACCCCCATAAAGGCGCTTTTCGTATGCACGGGCCATTGGCTAACCCCGCCTGCATTGTTTTCGTCCATCAATAGCGCTTCGCAATAACGTCAATAAAATACGTGGGTCAACGACAGACTGATATATTAGTTAAAAAAGGGACATTGTTCATTTTACTCCCTTGACAAAAATAATCATTCAAATTTGATCCAGCCTGTCCCATCTTGATGTCCTCCCCCAAGCGACGCCCTAAGCCGAGGCCCGTTCCCCACAGGGGGAGCCCTTAGCGTGTAGTCGCTTAGTCTGTAAGTTTTATGCCCCTGGCTGGAGGCTTTGAGTTCTCTTAAGGCAGCCACAGAATAGTCCGATTAAGTAGTCACGGCCTCTCTTGGCCAACTACGAGATGCCATACATAAAAAAAAAAAAAATGTTCATTTTAGGGTCATCCTTCTTAGGCGACATTCTTCGTTCATTGGTCAAACAAAAACAATGAACTTCAAAAAAAAAAAAGGTTCATCCTTCATTCATTGGTCAAACAAAAAAAAGGCGTTGCAAGCTAAGATTTCAACGTGCATTCGAAAAACTTTTGAAAAGGGTCATGCCCAACGACCGCTGACTGTACTATAGGTACAGCCAGAGCCGTTTTAAGGGGCGGCCGGCCCGGCCTTTTTTTTTTTTTGTCGCTGAGAAATGACATTACGCATCTCCGCTCGTCGGGGGACGACACGGAGTATGTGGGACTCCTTGCCAGAGTGGCAGTATACCCACTAAAACTCAGCGGTGTTCCCAGATCGCCGTGATGGGGGAGTCATGGGAATCCGGCTCAGCCTTTGCGTCCACAACCTCCCCGGCGCATGCCCGCCTAGCTGGCGGGCCCCGCATGTCTCCCCTGCTGGGGGGCTACGGGAATGGCCGGGAACACCTAGCCATTCCCGTCCGGCACTGGTGGAAGCCTGTGCAATACAGGCGAGGGTGAAATCCCCGCACCCGTTGCCTGCTGGCCTCCACCTGGGAGGAGTCGGAGATGACTGTCATACTGACGTCTTCTTCGACCCCTCCTCCGCCTTCGGAGCGGCGCCGCGAGAGGGTCTTCCTCACGCGCGCGCTCCGTCGCCTCCTTCTGGAACATGACTTGTTCGCAGATGGAGGCGACTGCCGCCCAGGACGACCGGCCTGGCCTGGCCCAGCCCGCCCAGCCTGCGGGGCACAAAATCATGTTGACCATTATACTGTGTTGTATCTTGGCGATAGTTAATTGTAGAGGTGTAGCTACTGCCGAGCCGTATCAGCTGTATCAAGAAACGGGCCCCTAAGCTACGGGGGCTTCGAAAGCGACGCGCGACGCGTGGATACTAAAAATCGTATTTTTTCTTTCAAATCCTCAAATTCTTTTAGAAAAGAGGCCCGTAATGAGTAAAAACCTAATGAAAATTAACAGAAACAAATTACGTTAAATCTACAGGTGCGCTCCAATTCTCAAGCTCTAGTTTTAGTAAAATCACACATAATATCTAACTCATCCAAGTCAAGGTATTCAAATTCGCTCGCTTTTGCATTTTCATAGTAAAATCACAATGACAGCGGCGAAAGCGCCAGGGCAGCCCGCGAATTTCAAATTTTCTTACGTTTTTTGCAATTGTTTAGGGTTGATCAATATGTAATTTGCGGCCGTACCAAGTATGTATTTACATAATTTTAATCATTAAAGTGATCAATACAACTTTGTAAGACAAGGTACCAATCCTAGTGTATGACTATTTCATGAAATCTTGACATTTTAGGATTATACTAACTTAAGGAGTTGTATTACTGATTTTAATGATTATAATTCTGTGAATACATATTTGTTACGGCCGCGAATCATACTTTACTTAATACTGACTTGCAAATTGCAAAAAAACGTAAGAAAATTTGAATTTCGCGGGCTACCCTGACGCTTCCTCCTTAACACGTTAGTACTAATATTTATTAAGTCAGGATGCACTATTTTTCGAGTACGCTTCACTTGGTCTTGTATTCTTTTAGTAAAAAAACACAATGACAGCTTTATCTAGTATCCGAGTCAGTAGTATGCTCCAATTTTCACCTCATTTCACTCGCTCTTGCATTCTTTTAGGAAAATCACAATGTAAACTTAACCTATTCCGGTCAATAATGCTCCCATTTTCGGACTCGCTTCGCTCGCTCTTTGATAAAACCGGATCCAAGTCAGAATGCTCAAGTTTTTAACATTGAAAATGTTATTCCGATCGCTTCAGTATAGCCCCCATTTTCGCTCAGAGTGTGACACCACCTTGATGTCGTGAGTTTTGGAGTTACATACATGGTTGAGGTTTCATAATACGCGTATCAACAAAGGCTACAATAAAAAATAAAAAAAAAATAAAATAAAATATTTTATTTCAGACCTTGATCCATATGATGTTAGTAATACAGTACTTAAAAACTATGTTAGTAACAAAGGTAATATTTTAATTCATATATTTTCTGTTGCGCTCATCTGACACACCGGATACACGCATATGTACATGCACCCAATGCGCCATAATGGTGCAACAAGGATTATCACTAATTACCTTCAGAATGTCGTTGACGCTTCCACGCACCCTGTGCATCATGGAAGCAATCCTCTTTCGCAGTATGGTATTGAAACCATCAGTATGTGCTTCGGCAAACATTCCTGATGCACTGCAGTAACGTGGAAGCCCCAACAACATCCTGAAAGCATTATTATACTGAACTCTGAGGGCGTTGTATGCCCCCTGCGTATATCGAACCCACAGAGTGCACGTGTACAAGGATTGGCAAAAAGCCTTAAAAAGAGTTACCTTTACTTCTGGTGTACAACGTGCAAACCTGCGGGCCAACATATTGCAACGGACAGCCAACGCCCTCCGTTCCCTCTCCATATCAGCATCATCAATAAAGTAAAACAAATTAAATACTCAAAAACTTTTCTTGAAAATTGCAAAAAATTGAAAAATTCGATCAATTCTTTAGGGTGTTTTGTCATAAAATCTAATATATATATCTCAAAAACTAAATGCGATATCGAAAAAATGAAAAAAATACCCTCGGGGAAAAAAATGCCCTCGAAGTTGGGCTACATTTAGAAAAAAAACCGGACCTCTTTATCACTAATAGTCTAAGCAGGAGGGTGCCCTTTGTGTGGCGTAATTTCGGGGAGCGCGCTAATTAAGTAAACGACCACGAAGGAGTTTAAAAGAATAATTTGATTAGTACCCGGTTACAGCATAACAGTAATTATTTAATTCTACAAACTATTGATCTTATATACTAATCTTATTGCTAACCAATCACAATAGTCACGTATGTCCTAGATAACATCTGCTGATTTAATTTATAATTACTCGTATTAGTTGATGAAGCTAATACTGGGGGATTAGGGTTCCTTAACTCCTCCCTCCTAAGAGAGAAATTATCCGAAGGTGTTGCAGATGACTTCGGAGAATTTTGGCAAAAACGAAAAATTTTCAATTTGTATGAGATGACGATAATAGGAGTTCGTGGCTAAGTAATAACAGCCGCACGGGTCGATCCATCGGGTTAAGCTACGCTTGCCGGGGTTGGTCCGTAGATGGGTGACCATCTTTACATATCGAGACTCCTCCGTGCCTCGGAAAGCACGTTAAGCCGTTGGTCCCGGCTGTCATTCGTGGATCTTTGGCAATCGTTACGGGTCGTCAGAAGGTCGAAAGTCTGACAACCAGTCTTACCAAGAGGTATCGTATTACCCAATAACTGGGTTGTGGAGGTCAGACAGGCAGTCGCTCTATGTAAAATACTGGTATTCAGCTGCATCCGGTTAGACTGGAAGCCGACCCCAACATAGTTGGGAAAAGGCTAGGCAGATTGATGACGATAATTATTATGATAATGATATATTCTAAAATGGTCCATACACTAATTTCTATTGTCACTAATTGGGTTGTATCGTCACTTTCACTGAATTTGGCACTTTGTAATACTTCTTTCACATTACTAAAGTCCACATTTCTTAGATATACTGTCTCCGTCCTTGTCTGTATGTCCTGTTGCAGCTCTGGCATCTCAATCAATGGCAGCTTGAAATTGGAAATTGTGGTGTTTGTGGCGGCGCCAACGATTATTTCTCCTATTTGCGTCTCGCATTGTTGACCCGGTGTTATGATATAGGTCTTAACTGGGTATTCAAGTACGTTGTCTTCGGAGCAAAGGAATGTGAGGTCGTCTATTTCCTCACACTTGTCGACTACGGGCCTGTATTTTGACGTTTTCACCAGTAGGTAAGGATATTTAGGAATAATGACATAGGGTTTTTTTTGTGGTAGGGTTAAAAATCACTCACAGGGATCACTCTATAATAGATATATGTGTTATTGTCTACTAGTGGGACTTCCAAAATAAAAACTATTCTACTAATATCTATAAACCCTTTAATTTTTATACTTCCCTGCAACTTAACGAAGTTATGAACATCTAAACATTAACAACTAACATATGGTTACTCCGCTCCGTCGGAACTATTCCGGGATACCATGTTTCTTTCTTCCTCATTCATGTGATCTAGTCGTATTTTGCTAAGGTTTTTAAATGATAATTCATTCACTCCATACCTTTCGCTTAGGTTATTAACTGCTCGATACCGTATCGTATGATCCATTGTTTGTGTAATCATTACGTCTGGAATTCGCAATTCGCATAGTATGAACATCGATGTTTGCACTTGAATTTGCAATGCGCCGAGTGACGTCAATCGCCGGTTATGCTGACTCGACGGCCCTGTCTGTTGCGGAAGTTGATTTTGTGCAAAATGTGAATTCCTTGATTGAAGCGACGTACTTGATGAGCCTGACTGATTTCCGTTATTTTGTGCCCCAAAATGTTGTACTAGCAAATCTTTTAATTCATCCCAATTATTTATTTGATCCCGTTCTCTTACTAGGTTCGCGGCTTTACCTAAAAGTCTACTAGTTACGACGTGACACAAGTATTTGTTCTGAGCATTTCTTCCTCGGAACAATTTTAATATATATTCGGAATTCCTGATGAACAGTTTGAGTTCCTTAGCATTGCCACTAAATTCCGGAATAATGATAGTCATTGTTGACTGAACTTGTACAATCCCATCCATTGTTACTGAAACCCGAAACTCTACACATACCAATAAAATAATTACTTAGCGTCACAGTTTACTATGAAAATTTGATCGTAATAAACTGTAGGTCCTGTACTAAAAAATTATGCCTACCTAGTTGTTTTATCACGAGATTTGTATCGTAATAAAATGTTCTGAAGTCACTATATTTACCCATTTATTTTATCACGTAAGTTCTATCGTAATAAAATATAAATTTTATCCATTTATTGTCCAACCCCTAATAACACAACATATATCTCTTCAAAGAGGAAAGATGAAAAGGAAAGCAGAAAGGATAGTGAAAAGTTTTACTCACAATTCCACAGCTATCTTCATGATTCCTGAATTATTGCTTGTCTCTTGGTCCTTCCGTGACTCGAAGTTGCTTCTTGATGTATTTATTTACGGACGGATGTAGAAACGGACGTCGGCTGCTTCCCGTAGATGTGGATACGTGACGGCCTGACTGCAGAGATCCTGCCGGCTGCGCCAATTAAGTAAACGACCACGAATGAGTTTAAAATAACTTTATTAGTAGGTACCCAGTTACAGCATAACAGTAATTATTTAATTCTACAAACTATTGATCTTATATACTAATCTTATTGCTAACCAATCATCTATAATAGTCACGTATGTCCTAGATAACATCTGCTGATTTGTACAGACGCCAGCACATCAAACTACTACAATCTGTTAAATTTCTTTAATAGATTTTCAACTTTATCGCTAAAGTATTAGGTTCAATGTTGATTGGGAAAATTTGACAGTTTCGGGTAGCTTGACCTGCTGGCGTCTGTACATACTATGCTAAAATAATATAATTACTCGTATTAGCTGATGAAGCTAATACTGGGCTAATAATGTAAATACATACTTAATAAAAATTACCTTTAATTTAATTTTGTTTTGCGATACTTTGAAAATACTTCAAAGGCTCTACTGCATTTAGTAAGGCGCTCGTTAGAGGCTTCACAATTGTATAGCGTACACTTTCAGAATATTGTACACTGCGTCTGCGCAGGTGCTTAGATTTTGAGAAAAAAATCCTAAACTTTCCGAAAATTCATTTTATTTACTTAATAAATTCGTCATTTTAGCTCCACAGAACATTATTACTCACATAGCTCTACATAGCATGTGTTCTTCTACAGTACGGCAATTATTCATTCTGAGCATAGTACTAACCAGCACGCTGCACTTCCTTTTGACCCAGTACCTTCTAATAAGACAAGGAAGGACTTGGTTTGCATAAAGCCTTTGCTAATCGATTTCGTGTTTAAACTCGCTTCGTACACAAAATATTTCTATAAACGGATGGTAAACTAATGACTGTTCCTTAAAGTGGATAAACCAGGCTAGATTATACGACTTGTTTTAAGATTCTTCGGCTTGAAAGATTTAGACTATAAAATAAACAAAACAAAACGCAACAAATACGCGAATCAAAAAATAAAGCTCAAATAAAACTCGTATTATTTAATTATCTAAAGCGATGACCTTATGTTTTTTGTTCCTAAAATGTAGTCCAATCAATCAAAAATACAATAAAATCATAACATTTACCACTGTTCTTCCAAAGTTTTGAAATAAAAAGATAATAACATCGCGCGAACGACGCGCGAATTGCGCGCGAACTGTGTCATTGATTAGGTACTCAACCACAGATAACTTCGTTCATAATGCCGATAGTCTTAGAACCCTACAGTTTTTGAGACACACATGCTACAGATATCAACCTAAACTGTACCTTATAGACTCAACAAGGTAAGGTAAGTATAATATTTACCGATATTCAATTACACAGCCACAGATAAACTTCTAGAAAATTTGTCATGATGATAATTTATTTCCTCGTAAGTATTTACTTTTGTATATTTACATAGAGTAGATTTAGGTATTAATGTACCAATATGCTTTTTCTCATAGTTGTTAATAGATTTTTTTTTAATATCAGTAATTGTACTTAAAATTTTAATGTCCTAATATGTAGATGGCCTGAAACACAGGTTTGAATAAACCTAGATCGGGTAGGTCGCTACCTAACATTCTAATTCAGAACTATCAAGTACTTGCACCTGTAATAAAAAAAAATAAAAAAACCGGTTAAGTGCGTGTTGGACCACGCACAATGAAGGGTTCCGTAGTTGGGATGAATTTATCCCAAGAACAAACATAACATTGTAGTTGAAAAACATGTTCTCCCATACATTCCAACTACAAATGTCCATAGTTAAACGAAAAAGGTCCAACCCACATGAGGTGTAATGTGGGTTGGATCCTTTTCGTTTAACTATGTACATTAATGTATGTTTGTACGCACAATATTGAGAGATTTACCATGTTATTTTAAGACCATAGACTTCTTATAGGTTTTCCTGTAATCTATAGCTATACAATTATTTTCTGTATTTTTTTTTAATTTTAAGCACAGTAGTTTCGGAGATAAAGGGGGGGAATTGTCAATTTTCGTCTATTTTCTTAAATAACTTTAAAACACTTTACAACGATATATCAAATGAAAGGGCTTGCAGTTTTTTTTTAATTTTCTTATTTGCCCCCCAAAATTGACCCCATATTCAAAATTCATTAATTTACATTACACGACCGTGTTTGGGTCACAGAAATACGTACGTGTACCAAATTTCAACTTAATCGGTCTATTAGATTCGGAGCAAATTGGCTGTGACAAACGGACAGACAGACACGTGAGTGATCCTATAAGGGTTCTGTTTTTCCTTTTGAGGTACGGAGCCCCAAAAATATTTAAGCTTTAGTTTATTATTAGGCTCTCTAGCTATTGTATGCAAATTTACTACTGTTTGGTTACCAAACACTTTGAAAACATTTTTATAAAAAACAATTTTTGACATATTTTGGGACCCTGGGGTCCCGGAAGCCATCTCGCAGAGGCCCCTTAGACAATTTTAAATGATGAGAAGGCACCAACCGACGATTGTCCCTATATGCACTATGCAAGTGCACTCAAGGACAACCCCCGGTTGGTGCAGGACTATTGCAGAACGTGGAAACAAAACATATTGGGCTATGGGTCTGGGTGGCTAAAGTGGATTGGGTAACTTGAACTATGGAAGAACTATGTCCCCTGCCTGACCAATGTTATATATTATACACGGATAAAATGGCAGGGGGTGACTTGCACACTCAATAATGGGCCCCCGGAAACGGCCGCTGGCACATAGTGACGTAGCGACAAGGGGGCAATACTTCCTGAGGTGCGTGAGGAGTGGAGAGGTATTCCACGGCTATCAGGACAATCCCGGAAGTACGATCAAGTACCCTACCAGCACCTTACTGGAATACTTCCTTCCTCCGAGCATGTTTGCTCTTGCTAATCTCCACTCACGTCGGCCAATAAAGGCAAGAAAGAGTTGGAAGTTCTGTTCCTCGTTAGTGTTCACTCCAGCCGGCCAATAAGCCAAGCCAGAAGTGAAGAACAAGACTTCTCCCGGGAGATAGGGTTCGTGGGGCCCTACTGCCCGACAGCTCACCACATACTATACTGCGGGTTCTGTATCTCTCTTGGTCTGGCTCCTCATCCTAGACCCGTTCCGGCAAAGTAAACTCTACTGGCGCAGACCTAGAGTTCGGAGCGCGCGAGAGATACGGCAGTGGGAAAATTATTATTATTAGAAATCGGATCTCTTAGGGCGGAAATATTCAGTAGAAAAAGGGGCAAAAAGGGGTTTGCTCCTTTTTGGAGAAAGTAGGTACCCCTCCAATCAAAAACCCCCGACGACAAAAAAATTAAATAAAGTCGAAAATCTGTATACCAAATTTCGTCCAGATCGGTTGTAAAATACGACCTGTAGAGGAGTACCAACAAACTGACAGACGAAAGCAAATTTTGCCAGACTTGAAGCAGAGAGACACTTCGCTCGCTCGGTCAAAAATAACGAAAAATACCTACCTAGTACCAACAAGAGACGTCACGGTATGAAAGATGTTTCATCACTATCATGACTTGAATGATGGATTTGAACAAAGGACTATTTCTCAGAAAACCTTATTAAGTGAGTACATATGCGCTAGAATCGCAAACAAGGTCAAATGACAATGAACATACACACAAAAATAGTCCAATCTTCAACTACAAAACCACAAAAACATATTATTCATATACAGGGTTATTTGTAAAACACCAGCAACCTCTTAAGAGGTCATTGTTCTCATCATTATGAACAACTTTTACTATGGGACCAAACCTGAAATCGCGAAAAAAATCAGCTGTTCAGTACATTTATGAAAATGTACTGAACAGCTGACTTTTTTTCGCGTGAACACCTAGTTTTAGCCGCCTAGAACTAGGCACAGAATAAGTGTAGGTATATGATTGCATTCGGACCCTGGCGCTCGCCGGCGGCTGCCGCGGCACCGCTCGCTTCGCTCGCTCGGCTCGTGCATTGTGTGGTCACAGTTCTAACCTAACCTAACCTACCTTTCAGCCTACACCTAAGTTTAACCAACTGCTATCGTTACAATCGGGTACCTGCACCTAGTTCTAGCCGGGTAAAACTAAGTGTAGCCGCACTTCGGGTTTTTGCCGTAATACTGGATGTTTTTTTTTCCCGTCTTTAAAAAAAATTGGGTACAATAGGAGAATGGAGTATGCCTATGGTATACCTAGTATAATTGCTGTATCAATAAACACTACATTTCAAGTAAACTAGAACAATAAAACCAGAAATTTTGAAATAACTTAATAGATCGTTATAAAATATCGAAATTCAAATCATACGCACTACGCAGGGTGCGCAGTGCGTATGATTACAAATAATAAAAAAAAGATTATACAGAAAAATCTAAGTATGCCATAGGCTTCTATTCCTTTCACCCAATTATGGCCTATTTTTTTCAAGACGGTAAAAATAATCACCCTATATATATATCATCTATAAAAAATAAAATTGAAGCGTCTGTTTGCTAGCAACTTGAATTTTGGAACAGTTTTAGACGACGTTTGCCCAACTATTTTGCAAATGAGAAAGAATTTTTTTTTTTGCAATAGGGACTGAAAGGGCGGTCTTAAAAATTCAAAGTGGGCTACTAGGGCATGTGGGGTATCATATGAAAGAACGTTGTTTGCACATTTTCAAACAATTTCTTTTTTTAGGCCTAAAAAAAATGTTTTTTTTCAACTTTTGATGTTTTCGACTTTTGATGAAAATTACAGGAAAAATAAAACGATTTCCCTAAATAGCACACTTTTTTTATTTTGATGGTACGGAACACTTAACTTTATGGCTTTCATCACAATTGGTCGCAGCTACTTTGCTATTTAGTATTTTAGGACCTTTAAGAATTATTTGATGTTCACAAAAAGAGGCACAATCATTACATTAGAGTGTTCAATAATATTTTTAGGAGCGTATAATGGGAATTAACTATTAGAGTTTCAATTAAATACATGCCAAATTGCCAACTAACAAAAACAATGACAACATCTTTGGAAATGATTACTCATGAAACCCTTGAAATTAATTGACGTAGCATTTCTCATTAATTTTATAAATACTAGTGAACTAATACATTTCATGCAAGTTACTGTTTGTTGCTATAACATGGTAGTTAGCAGCGTTTGTGCGTATCATTTAAGAAATAATTGCATCCATTGGTTCCCCGTAACAACACTATAATATCAGATAATGGCTCAGTAGGGAGAACCTCTATAATTAGTTAGTCAATATAATTGGTAGTTCAGAACTTAGAACTAGCTATTCTACAACACTGTATGCGTTTATGAACCTAGATTTTGCTGGACATATGCCTCTTCAAAGCATCGATACATCGTCAAGTCCTTGCATTCAAAACTCCTGCGACCACCGCCAGGTTCGTAATCTGCTAAATTCATAATGGTCGATCATTGGTAGGTCAGTGGTCTCGTAATAGAATCGTGGTACTGATCAAAGGAACTGTCCAAATTTTAGCAGATTACTGCATACGTCATAACGCTAATTATAAGATCTGTATTTTCACCTGTAGCAAACAATAAATAAATGAATTATGAATTATTATTGAGTCAGTCTTTCATTTGTCATTATGTACGAGATTACCATTTTAATCCATGTCTTTCAATGAGTGTCAGTGGTTGACCATTGGAAAGTCATAATGACGTCATTATATTAGTAGATTACAAAACTTGTCAAAATCAACAATTATGAAATCAATGACAGACCATTCTGACACTATTGTAATAGCAGACTTGAGGCCCAGGTCGCTACTTCATCGTTCTCTGACTGGCCTTTTCCCAACTAGCAGGGCAGCTGAAAAGTTTTTAGTCTATGTACCTTCAAGTGTCATTATTGTCTCGCGTTGCATATTACTAATTTGCGAATACCTTCTGTAGTATAATTACAGAGTTTCATGTCATTAGCATCTTTATGCTTTTAGTAATTAATCCGTAAAAATTATCATGTCTCAGTCATCCGCGGCCCATCTCGGTATTTATTTAAATATTGCAGCTTTATGCTGAGATATTTTTTTTAATTTTTGTATTTATTTTGTTTTTTTTTTTAATGTTAATTACCTATGCTCTTTTTCACTGTTTGTATTTCCTGTGCTAGAGGAGCTCGTGGCTATGTAATAACAGCCGCACGGGTCGATTTATCAGGTTAAGCTACGCTTGCCGGGGTTGGTCTGTGGATGGGTGACCATCTTTTCATACCGAGACTCCTCCGTGCCTCGGAAAGCACGTTAAGCCGTTGGTCCCGGCTGTCATTCGAGAATCTTTGACAGTCGTTACGGGTCATCAGAAGCCCGAAAGTCTGACAACCAGTCTTACCAATATAGATAGTTAGTGGTGGATAGTTTTGAGACTAGACATAGAAAGAAAGACAGAAAGAAAGAAAAATATTTTATTTGGGACACGCACAGGAAATACAATCTGCCTAGCCTTTTTCCCAACTATGTTGGGGTCGGCTTCCAGTCTAACCGGATGCAGCTGAATACCAGTATTTTACATGGAGCGACTGCCTATCTGACCTCCACAACCCAGATACTGGGTAATACGATACCCCTTGGTAAGACTTGTTGTCAGACTTTTGGGCTTCTGACGACCCGTAACGACTGTCAAAGATCCACGAATGACAGCCGGGACCAACTGCTTAATGTGCTTTCCGAGGCACGGAGGGGTCCCGGTATGTTATGGGTGGTCACCCATCCACGGACCGATCCCGACAAGCGTAGAATGAAGAATGAACTTGAAGATCAGCTTGTGCGGGTGTTATTATTTAGTCGTGTCAGACTACTCGTGGCTAAGTAATAACAGTCGCACGGGTCGATCCATCAGGTTAAGCTACGCTTGCCGGAATTGGTGCGTGGATGGGTGACCATCTTTACATACCGAGACTCCTCCGTGCCTCGGAAAGCACGTTAAGCCGTTGGATAGTATTATAATATCTGTGCCGTTGGTCACGGCTGTCATTCGTGGATTTTGACAGTTAATACGAGTCGTCAGAAGCCCGAAAGTCTTACAACCAGTCTTACCAAGGGGTATTGTATTACCCAGTTACTGGATTGTGGAGGTCAGATAGGCAGACGCTTCATGTAAAATACTGGTATTCAGCTGCATGTGGTTAGACTGAAAGCTAACCCCAACTTAGTTGGATAAAAGGAGGCAGATTGCTTACATATAATAATGATTTCAAATAGCTCTGCTCCAATATCAGGATGAAAGACTCTGTAAGTAGTATGTACCACGGAGAGCCCCCCGGCGCCCTCTACCAACGAAACATCACAACTTAAATATTCCTGAAAACTGACAACTCTTTGATATAACATTACAAAGCTTACCTTCGCTATTATGACATTTGACGCATCTTTGTTGTATTCACAAAGCGATGGCCAGAAGCAATTTGTTCTCTTGCAGAGACGTCCGCCCATTACGGCGGCTGACATCGCTGTGGTGGTTTTGTTCGCAATTTGAAATACGTCGCCGCCTGCGGCCAATCAGCTTTGAGAACGGTATGACTGTTTGTGTGGTTTTCTTTGGAAATGTTACTGTTTCTTTGCAAAGATAAATCAAAGTCAAAATTATTTTACTACGGATATCAAATCAATCAATATTGGTTCAATTTATTGGAAGCCACTGGCAATTAATTCGCGCCGTGAAAATCAGTCTTATGAGGAGTGTAATATATGTACCAGAAGTCTTGTACTATGTTTTTCTTCTGTTACAAAAGCTTGTAAGTTTACAAGCATGTTCAAGACGCTTATTAAAATAATTCTAAAAAAAAAAAACTGCTTTCGATTTTCTCACAAGACATCTATGAAATGTCACCTATTTTCAATGTTGACTGTACTTACTTAAAATACTGCCGATGTTGTTCGTAAGAGTAAGAATAAGAATCAATTATTTGCAGAAAATACAGGTGTTACCAGTTGTAAAAATTGGTGGTTTACAGTCCATATTTTGCCTGTTTAGGGCATGCAAATTAATACGTCCAAATTTTATGTTAGGTATGATTGGAGTAGGTGGGTTTATACAGGGTTATTGGTAAAACACCAACAACCTCTTAAGGGCTCATTGTACTCATCATTATGAACAACTTTTACTATGGAACCAATCCTGAAATCGCGAAAAAAAAATCAGCTGTTCAGTACATTTATGTTCGTATAATTCGTCAAAATGTACTGAACAGTTGATTTTTGTTTACGCGATTTTATGTTTGGTCTTATAGTAAAAGTTGTTCATAATGAGGAGTACAATGACCCCTTAAGAGGTTGTTGGTGTTTTACCAATAACCCTGTATAGGTATGTGTGTGTGTGAAATCGACAATCAGTTCAAGACTGATTGTCGATTTCAAGCGTAGTGATCAATGGTAGGCTAGGATTTTTTATTTTATTTGATCTGCGCTTTTCATCGTATGTATACCAGAATTTTCGCCGATTGACATAAAACAGACAACGAGAAAGTTCAAAGGTTCCATACATATCTTCGGAAAAACCGAAATATAGCGAATAAAATGTGATTATCGACCAATAGAAATTAATTTGTATTCCCACCTAAATTATTATGACGAACTAATTCCGTCACTCCCTCATTCCAATGAGGGAGTGACGGAATTAGTTCGTCACATTTCATTCGGCAAAGTTCGGGTTTCCGAAAATACACGATGGACCTTTTGAACGTTGTCGTATCTCATAGGCTTTGCATCTAGACTCAACTCTTTGAACCTCGCCTCGTCTGCCCATCACTTTGATGAAGTGCACCGCAGCAATTAAAGGTTGTCATGGGAACGCGTCCGTCTGTCATGCAACAAGCACCATTCGCATTGGAGTTCCATTTATGACGCGTGGTGGCCATGGTTTAAGTGAAATGGTAGGACTTCTATTTCATTTCCTCTTTTTAAGTGAATCAAAGATGCCTAGACTTTTCCGAACTATGTTGGGGTCGGCTTCCAGTCTAACCGGACTATCTGTCTGACCTCCACAATCCAGATACGATACCCCTTGTAAAGACTAGTTGTCAGACTTTCGGGCTTCTGACGACCCGTAACGACTGTCAAAGATCTAAGAATGACAGCCGGGACCAACGCCTTAGTTTGCTTTCCGTGTTTAATTCGTAAATTGCTGTCTTGCTTGCTCAGTATACAGGGTTGTAGGTAAAACACCAACCACCTCTTAAGGGGTCATTGTACTCATCATTATGAACAGCTAAAAATCAGCTGCTCATTACATTTTGACGAATTATGCGAACATAAATGTACTGAACAGCTGATTTTTTCGCGATTTCAGGTTTAGTCCCGTAGTAAAAGTTGTTCATAATGATGAGTACAATGACTCCTTAAGAGGTTGTTGGTGTTTTACCAATAACCCTGTATAAAACTGGACACCCATCCACAGACCGACCGCAGCAAGCGTAGCTATTATTATAGCGTACCTTATTGATTGACCCGTGCGGCTGTTATTACTTAGATAAGTCTACAGGTTGTAGCGTAATTAATGGATAACCCTGTATCTGCGGGTGGGGGACCCCAAGCCCTATAATTTAAAAAAAATCAAACCGCGGATAGGTAGGTATGCACATTTTTTTTTAAATTATATTTTGAAAAATTGCCACCTTCGGTCACTTCCTCGGCCACCGTGTTCACAAATGAAGGAATTTTCACTATCTGATTTCTGTATAATAGTTTAGGATTAAAAAAAGAAAACCACTTGCTGTACTCTAAAACTGTAATACACATCCGTTTATATAAAAACATTACAGTTTTAGAGTACTCCATGTGGTTTTCTTTTTTAAATCTTAAAGTGAAAAAAAATGTGTTTAAAAAAAAACCACATGTCTCTCTATACTCTACATCTGTAATAAACGTCTTATAGCACGTTTATTTAAAATTATTATACAGAAATCAGATAGGTAGTGAAAATTCCATCATTTATGAACACAGAGGCCGAGGAAATGACCAAAGGTGGCAATTTTTCAATAATAAAAAAAAAATCGCGCATACACATCGACTCCGGGGTTTGACAATTTTTTATATTATAGGGCTTGGGGTCCCCTGCCCGCAGATACTGGGTTATCTATTAATTACGGCACACCCTGTATAAGTGTAGCCAAGGAAATTCATTGTTAAACGAATTGATTACCATTACTGTCATTCGTTGACAGTTGAGTGGAATGGCTATAACACGGCAAGTTGTCGTAGGGTGTCAGTTTTCTTAACAGTTTATTTATTTGTTTATTTTATTTTTATTTATTTATTCAATCAACTTAGTTAATTCCCTGGCTGTAGCATGTTACTTGGGGCTGGCGCAACACGTTCTTTTCTTCCATTCTGATGTACTGAGTTCCACCAACGGAAGCACAGCACATTTTGTAGCAAAAAACGGCCAAGTGCGTGTCGGACCACGCACAGTGAAGGGTTCCATAGTTGGGATGAATTTATCCCAAGAACAGACTTATCAATGTAGTTAAAAAACATGTTCTCCCCTACATTCCAACTGCAAATGTAAGTTTGTACGCTCAATATTGAGAAATTTAACATGTTATTTTAATACCACAGACTACTTATAAATTTTCCTGTAATCTATAAGTATGGAATTATATTGTGTATATTTTTTTTCAAAATATTAGTCTCAGTAGTTTCATAGATAAGGGAGAATGGTGAATTTTTGTCTATTTTCTTAATTAACTAAAACAATTTAGTTTAAATTAATTTAAAAAATTATATATTTCACGCTAAGCTCTTTCATTTTAATATGTCACACGGTACAGCTTACCAAACCTTTTTTTTTTACTTTTTTATTTGGCCCCAATAGTGACCTCCATATTCAACATTCATTTATGTACATATATTACACACGCCATCTAAGGTTATCTGTATTAAGGCATTTGCGTGACATCCCAGATATCAACCTGAAATATTTCTTATCCCTATATCTTTCCATAGCTGCCTAAAACGAAGTCTTCCATCCGAAAAAGTTTTCAACAGTGTCCCAGAAATTCCTTTCTTATAGTCACCCCACTCGTCACTCGTGTCCACACACGGCCCGACAAAAGTACTCGACATAAAGCGGCCCACTCACGGCCGGATTTAATCATCGCACGTCACTCCACAAGTCCACGTCGTGCGCACGATACGCCAACGACTCGTCGCTTGTCGCACGGAAAAGAGTCGTCAATTGATGTCAGTCGCAGATAATTAGAGATGTATTCGATTGCAATGTTTGGTGACGTTTTTATCGAATTTTCTTTATCGAGGAACCATTATCGATGCTGCCTGCAGTTATGATCTAGTTATTGATTTGATCTGTCAAAACATTTGTAAGGATCAAACTTTCCCTTATAAACTTAGTTGGGGCACAGAGCTATACCCATGTGGTTCGTGACGACACATTATTACGTACACTGGTCTGAGTTTCTTTTTCTTCTTCAATCTGCCTAGCCTTTTCCCAACTATCTTGGGATCGGCTTCCAGTCTAACCGGATGCAGCTGAATACCAGTATTTTACATGGAGCGACTGCCTATCTGACCTCCACAACACAGTTACTGGGTAATACGATACCCCTTGGTAAGACTGGTTGTCAGACTTTCGGGCTTCTGACGACCCGTAACGACTGTCAAAGATCCACGAATGACAGCCGGGACGGACGGCTTAACATGCTTTCCAAAGCACGGAGGAGTACCGTTACCTAAAGATGTTCACCTATCCACGGAACAACCCCGACAAGCGTAGCTTAACTCGATGGATCGACCGTAAAGAGTATATCTAACGTACTGTTGTATAAGATCCCTCATAATGGCTATTTGAAATTGAAATTGAATAGATGATAAGTCCAGTTTTCCTCACGATCTTTTCCTTCACCGATGTCTGTAATGTCCGAGATAAACTCAGAAACTCAACTCAGAAATGAATTGAAACTATAGGAACCGTAACGTTAGTAATTGTACGTACAGTTCGCGTCGCGTAAGTTTGCCGCTCTGCCGGTCTATTCTGTAAAAATCTCACCGTGAAAACGTAGGTGAAGTGAGCTTAAAGACTTGAAGTGAGCTGTCATTCCACCTGATGCTAGGGATTAACACTATTGACAGCTCACTCCACGCTCACCTCACCTAAGTTTTCACGGTGAGATTTGTACAGAATAGCACTGCTGCTGTTTTATCATTGTAGTCTACTTCAGAGCGGCAAACTTACATGACGCGAACTATACCCGGATTTGAACCCACAACCCCGTGCATGAGAGGCGAGGCCATCATGACAGTTTGTGTGCCTGAAAAACCACTGTGACTTTGGGACACTTTGTGTCCTACTTCAAGTAGGGGTTATCTTAGGAATTTGTTCATTGATTCAAACATAAGTCCTTCTCAACCGTGAGATCTACTGATCTCTGCTGGGAAAATTCATTCTTTAGTGGGAAGTTCCATTCGCTTTATTTAATTTAGGTACTTACATATTTGGAAGTTCCATTCGCTTTATTTAATTTACTTACATATTTCCCCGTAGTCACGTAGGTAATTTCCTACTGCGCAAAAAGTACAGGAAACCCTGTGCTCGATTTAGGTATTCTCTGAAAACTCCAACGTGAATTACTTTTATAATAATTATATCTTTTAGTTTTACCTTGCCTTATTTAGTGCAATGGTTGAAACCACAGCTGCTAAGGTCCTAGGTTACTTAATGAATTTTAATGGAAATTATGAAGATAACAGCTTGGAGTCATTAAATTAAATTATGTGGCTGGTAATGCAATAATATTTCGGTGTAACTTTGAAAACATGCGAAAAAATTTAAGGGGGTGTTCTACCCATCAATATGAATAACTTTTACTATGGGACCAAGAATTCGCAAAAAAAATCGACCTTCCCATGTAAAAGTACATACCCGATTGGACCATTTTTAACCAACTTCAAAAAAGGAGGAGGTTCTCAATTCGTTTGATAAATATATTATATTTTTTATGTATGTAGGTACACCGATTTCTCCGTCAATTGTAGACTTTTTCCAAAATTCTTTTGTTGTTTGAAAGGGTATGCTCTCGAAGTGGTCCCATTGTCACCAAGTCAGAATCTGATGAGGGGATCCCATGGAAATCAAGGGCAACCCTCAAATTTTATAGCTACTCCTATAGCAATTTAGATATATTTTATAGTAACTCGTGCATTTACTCTCCGATACCACCATTTGGTGAAGTGGAACTGATGATGAAGACCACAGATGGCCATCGGAACTACTCAATAATGAGTATATCACGGGTTGCAATTCGATTAAGTACTTTAATATGGATGCTAAGCAATTAATGCTCGTCACAATGCGTATGGTGAAGTGGAGCTAATTGTGACTTCAGTTACTAGGAGAACTCCTCAACAATTAACGTCCCTACATCGAGAAAAGCAATATTTTGTAAAAGGCGATGAGTGTTGATATTAAGCTTAACTTAGATAAATTACAAACTAACCCACTAAAAAGTAGAAAATAAAAAACTTTTTTACACACAAAAAAAAACTACCAATTGAAAAATAATTTTAAATACTAATAACTTTAATTTCGGAAGTCGGTGGCAAAAAACTAAAATACAAATCCAAAGACCTACCTATTTCCGAAAGTAAAGTTATTTTTCAATTTGTAGTTTTTTGGAAGTCGGTTGTTTTGTATAAGAAGGTCGAAATTTTTTTGCGAATTCCAAGTTGGTCCCATAGTAAAACTTATTCATATTGATGGCTAGAACACCCCCTTAAATTATGTCACATGTTATCAAAGTCACTATACCTACTAGTTGTTTTTTTTTTACTCCCGAGAACAGTGTGTTTTCAGATGTAAAATCAGATTAGATGATGCAGATTTATAAAGCATAGGTCTCGGTTAGTCACACGGTAGCCCAGCGAGGTAATTACGAGTACCTATTTTGTATATGGCCTAGGCCTACGCAAATATCCTGCAGATCTGCCGGTCTATTCTGTAAAAAACTCACCGTGAAAACTTAGGTGAGGTGAACTTGAAGTGAGCTGTTATTCCACCTGACGCTAGAGACTGACACACAGCTCACTCCACGCTCACCTCACCTACGTTTTCACGATGAGATTTGTACACAATAGCACTGCTGGTAGCGTCGTGTGACGGGTCGTTGAGCTACACGATGACTGATGCATATACCGTCTCTTGGGACAGATCAACTCAAAGCGGCTGGCTGGCTCTTTCTTCAAAAGGCCCTTCCAGACATGGCCCTGTATTGTTAGGCTCACATAAAATCCTAATAATATAATGTTTGGACTTTAAAAGAGACCATGACCTTTAGCGACCGATACTTAAACACATGACTGTACTCATGATAACAAACAACTTTTAGTATGGGACCAAACCTGAATTTCAAGTAGCGGCTCTGCGGGTGGTGAGTAGCTTCAAGTATCTGGGGCACTTTGTGACAGAAGAGTTGCAAGATGACGCAGACATAGAGAGGGAGCGCAGAGCATTGGCTGTCAGGGGGAATATGGTTGCACGCAGAATTGCTCGCTGCTCGAGGGCAATGAAAATTACTGTTTTCAAGGCGTACTGCCAATCGTTACACTCGAGCAGTCTGTGGGTGACCTTTACTCGCCGGGCTGCTAGTTTGCGGAGGGCTTTAGTGCGGTTATACGGAAGAAAGTTGCCTCCTTGTTGCAGCGCGTGCGAGGCAGTAGCAACAGTATCCTGCAGATGGTTGCATATCATGATGGGAGTTGATTAACGTAGTGCATAACATTTTACTAACACAATCATGTGTTTAAGTATCGGTCACTAATTACCAGTCACCCTATATATTATTCAGGGAAACTCCGCAGACGTGATGGGTATCGCAAAGTAAACATGCTAAAATAAAAAATAAATAAATTTAAGTAATTTTTTTTGGGTCATCAACCGCAGTGCAGTTTTATTTAAAAAAAAAAACAGTTTTTACTAACAAATGAGTCATGGTTACTTGAATAAATAAAATAAAATTGAATTTACACGATAAAACAAACATTTCTCAACGAATACTTCAAGTAACAACGATACCACCGGTCGTTGACCCAACAAAAAAATCAACAAATCTTTTTATTTTTAGTTTGTCATGTTTAGATATCGCGATAACCATCACGTTTGCGGAGTTCCGCTAGCTAATTTAATTTGACCCTGTATAGACAGAATAGATAAAAGCATACGACGTTGTCAACTCAATGAGTCTTTTATACGCGCCCACCATGGTTCCATCCTAGAGTATATTTTCAAGACAGAAGACAGACAGACCAAATTCCTGCTTATCTCGCACCAGTTAAACTGCGCAATGATACAATGGAGTGGATCAACAGATAGACGGACGGCGTGTCATTGTGCAGTGATCAGCAGTGATTCATGCTCAAATTAAGTGAGTCAGAATACTCTACTTCCTCACCGGTTGGACATAGAGTAGAAAATATACAGTAGCATCTTATTTTATAGAGCATTTTACTGTATATCGATTTTCTTAGTTTACATGAGGATTTATATCCAGCACAGCCCTGTAATCCTTCCATATCCTAAGGGCACATCTTTCCTACCATTATCGCGCCCCCCGGTCCTTGATATGTAAGATTGCAATTGTACGGTCTCATCAACCGCACATTTACTTTGCGAACGCAGCAACCAACTTGGATGTCGTGCGTCACAAATATGGAGCTATAATTATAACGTTGTAAGCAATTTAGATCGAGTCAGACAATAACTCTGGAACTAACCACTTGTCAAGAGAAAGAATCGCTACCACTGATAAATACATTTTAATATAACTTTACACTCAACTTGTGGTTCTTTCTGTGTGCTCCATAACTAAATAAACATTAACAAAGTGATAATGTACGTTGCCTGCAATCATTGGCTCCTACATTAAATGGTCCTTCGAGCCGGGAACCGGTCTCTGTTGCGCATGAGGCAACAGGGGCTAGTGTGAATGTTTGGGTTCATTCGAGTAATCGAGTCACTCAAACCATGCTGGGGTCGGTGCATTTCATTCATTCATTACAGCCATGAGCCAGGTATGGCAGAATATGGCGAGGTGTCAAATTTGAATAAATGCTAGTCTCACGAACGTAGGCTTTTATCTTCTTCTTAGAATGATAATGGGAAAAGTTAAAATAAATTTCCTGTTTGGCACAGAACTGAGCATCGCTAACACTATTCCCTGACGCAGACATTAGACACACGCACAGGTGAAAATGCGCCGCAAGATAAAATGTGGACCATGGTCAGCGGGGAGGGAGACGCCGCATATAGGTACAAAATCAAAATCAAAATCAAAAGTCATTTATTCAAACTAGGCTGAGAATCAGCACTTTTTGAACGTCAAAATTACATAAGACAGTCCCCCAAAAACGCCCGCCCTTCACCACTTCCTAGTGCTTTAGCTGGGGAGAAGAAGTGGCGCAACAAACTCCCCAGCAGCACAGCTGTCTGTTCAGTTAAAAAAATGATTCTATATAATACTGCGCATAATAATTTAGGTACATTACGCAACACAAAACATTAAATTAAATTATTTGCTATAAGTAAGCTAGCACACGCCAATATACCAAAAAAAAAAAAAAAAACGAAAACAATACTCAAGCAGAAACAAAATACAAAACTAAAAACGTAAGCAGAACTTTATACCTAAATAAAAGCCTCCAGTAATAAAGGGCGTGCCCACTTACATATAGCCGTACATGTAGTCGTAACTCACAAGTCACAGATAGGGATAAACTAGGACCATCGAAGTAAAATCAACGAGTTAAATTACTAATAACAAAACAAAACCAAGGTCAGCAAGACGACCTGTCACCACAAGCAGCACCCGTTCACGAGTATAACGCAAAGATCAGCCATTATCCCCCTCGCCATATTTGAGGGAAGGAGACAACCCGACCCCCGACGCTACCGCAAGCAGTGACATCTAAGGGAGCATGACGAACTTGCTGCCGGTTGCTCGGGCAAGAAAAACTATGATCAATTGTCGAGGTCACTAGCTAACCACATATTGCAATACCACTCATAAAAAATAAATAAACATTGAAATGAGTAGATTATGTCAATAATAAATTAAAATAAAATTAAAATAAATTGACCTTGAGAGTCAAAGAAAATAAATAATTATATGAACTCATATAACCTGTCAGTAGCTATGCTAATTCTGGAGAAAGAACATAAACATTGTCTTAAGCAAAACACAGCGACCAACTATTCTTATCGTTTAAGTAATCGTTGATAGAATAGTATGCCTTTGAACAAAGGTTAGATTTTACTTTAGCTTTGAACGCATTAAAGGGCAAATCTAGCAAAGAAGAGGGTAGCTTGTTATAAAAAGTTATACCAAGCCCAACAAATGAGTTATGAACCTTATGAAGCCGGTGAAATGGAGCACGTAATTTGTCCTTATTTCTGGTGTTAACATTGTGAATATCACTGTTTTTAGTGTATAAATGTATATTTTGTCTAATATATAAGATGTTGGCGAAGATGAATTGTGATGCCACCGTGAGAATACCAATCTGTTTAAAAAAATCTCTCAAAGAAACTCTGGCACCGAGCTGGTAAATTGCTCGAACAGCTCGTTTCTGAAGAACAAATATATTTTGAATGTCAGCGGCTTTGCCCCAGAGCAGAATACCGTATGACATAACGCTATGAAAATAACTAAAATAGACTAACCGAGCTGTATCAACGTCAGTGTATTGTCTTACTTTCCTGACGGCGTAGGCGGCTGAACTGAGCCTTCCCGCTAGGCTTGATATATGTGGGCCCCACTGAAGTTTGGCATCTACTGTTATACCCAGAAAAACTGCCGAGTCTACAGTTTTAAGCATCTCTTTATCTAAAACGATGTTGGGTCCTAGATTTCTAACATTCGGTAAGGCAAACTTTATACATTTCGTTTTTTTAGCATTGAGAACTAAGTTATTTGTCGTAAACCAATCTGTAACCATTGAGAGTGCACTGTTTACGTCGTCAAAATCTTGTCTATTCCTGTCTACTTTAAAAATAAGAGAGGTGTCATCTGCAAACAGTACAACGTCACAGATACCCTTTAAATAGAATGGTAAGTCATTGATATACACTAAAAACAAGAATGGACCCAGTATTGAACCTTGAGGTACACCTAACTGAACTGGTAGCCCGGAAGATTTCACACCATTTACATCTACACATTGAAACCTATTATGTAAATATGAATTTATTACTTTAAGAGCTTCGTTTTGTACACCGTAATGATGTAGTTTACGCAAAAGCGTGTCATGGTGCACGCAATCAAAGGCTTTGGAAAGGTCACAGAAAATTCCAATAGCATTTTGCGAGTTCTCCCATGCGTTAAATATATGTTTCAGCAGAGCAACACCCGCATCTGTAGTCGAACGACCTTTAGTAAAGCCATATTGTTCATCATGAAGGAGGCCATATAAATTAAAATGTCTTAGCAACTGCTTGAGTATTAACTTTTCAAATATTTTGCTAAATGCAGGTAAGATAGAAATAGGCCTAAAATTGCCAACGTCATTTTTATTACCTGATTTAAATAAAGGTATGACTTTACTACTTTTCATGAGGTCAGGAAAAGTTCCTACATCAACACATTTATTAAAACTAACAGCTAGATAGGGGGCTACTATGTCTATTATATTACTTAACAGTTTAATGGAGATGCCCCAGTAATCACCAGTGTTTTTAGACTTAAGTGTGTTAAATACATTAACTACATCACGAGGTGTTATATGTTCGAAGCTAAATAAGCGACCACATTTAGGCACACTACTATGCAAAAGGTTTTCAGCTTTAGACGGGGATGAATTTAAGGAGCGAGTCGTAGTTATGGGTATGTTAGCAAAAAACTCATTAAATGCCTCAGCAACGTCTGCTGCTTTATTAACTAATTTGTTGTCGACCATAACTTCAAGTTGTTTGTCTTGTTTAACCGACTTACCCGTTTCATTGTTAATAATTTTCCAAGTGGTTTTTACTTTGTTATTGGAATTTTTAATTGTATTGCTTAAAAATTTAGATTTAGCACAAACACAAATACTTTTAAATAATTTTGAATAATTTTTGACATACTCTAGGAAAGGAGTATCAAACCTGTGCTTTTTCAAACCATATAATTCGTATAGTCTCGCTCTACTTTTATAAATACCTGGAGTAGCCCATTGGTTAAAGCCAACGGTAGTGCCATTGATATTAATGGTTTTGGTCTTGAAGGTAGATTGGTACTCTTTTTGCACAACATCAAAAAGGGCTCCATAGATTTCATTAGGATTGTCATGTTCTACTATAGATGGTCTAATTCTTTGGGCTACATTATTTTTAAATTTGTTGCAACGACTAGCTGTATAAGGCCTGCATTCTATTTTATGCGGTTTTTTATGTAATGGCATAGGGAAGCTAGCTAATAAACCACAGTGGTCAGACCTTAAGTCACTTAGCACTAATTTATTTTTGGCATCACAATCACTAAATATATTATCAAGACATGTGGACGAAGATGCCGTGATCCTAGTAGGTTCAAAAAATAAGTTAAATAAATTATAAGACCTAAAAAGATTGAGAAGTCTAATACTTAATGGAGTAACATCTAAAATATTAATATTAAAATCTCCACATAAAATTATACTTTTATTACTAGATTTTAACCTATTCAGTGCATCTTCCATTACCGATTCAAAATGAGTAAAATCCCCAGAAGGGGGTCGATATACGCAAATTATAACGTATCGCTCGAGTTCAACACAAGACAACTCAATAGTGCGCTCGATAGAAAGATTAACTAAATCTAACCGTTGTTTACATTTCAACTTGTTTGAAACCAGAACTAAAGATCCACCGCGAATAGCACTTTTTCTTACAAATGCACTTTGTACAGTAAAATAATCATCGTTTATAAACAATACTTCATGTTCCTTCAACCAGTGTTCAGTCATACATAACACCTGAACATTATAGTTCTCCATAAATAAACTTAACTCTAGCTCTTTGCCGGACAGACCCTGCATATTTTGATGTACAACATTCAATATATGCGGCTGACCCATTGTCGCACCTAATAGTTTAAACTACAAGGTGTGTCAAAAGTGGTGTTAGTACCAGTACTAACAGTATTCGATGGTACACTACAGGTACCGGTGTCACTTTGTATATTGTATGCTAAAAGATTAGCAATAAGTCTCCGACAACTAGGTGGCAAATACATTGTATTATTTGTCAGTTTGTAATCAGTAATAAATTGATTACAGTCGAAATATAAAATAGCATCACTGTGATGACAAGTCCTATTATAAATTAACATATTTAAATTATAAATGTGCCTATTTTGCTCATCATACAAATATTGCGAATAAGGTAAGGCACAGAAAATAAATTTACAATTCTTGGTCTTGTTAAGATGCAACATCAAATGGACACATTCATTTATGTCCTTTTTTCTTACAGTTAAACTATCCCCATACAATAATATAACAGTGGAACTGGGGTTTATTTTTGTCAATTTAATTTTCCTAATTAATTGGCTAATACTGGCACCGGGTAAACAATGATTAATTACAGATTGTTGTGAACACTGATTAAATATACTACCAAAACCTTGACCAAATTTGTCAGAAAATATATATGTTGTTTTAATCAAATTATTCATACTATTGTTATCATCATACATACAGCTACCTACTGGCTGAGCCACTGAGGGTGTGGGTGTACCAAGTTGAGGCTGGGGCTCTTGGGAGCAGGCACAGCTAAAAGAGAGGTTATTAGTCAGAGACTCATACCTCTCCGCATTGTACTTGACCAGGTCTGCCAACTCATTGGCCTCCTGCAAGCGCTTACTCAGGTCTTGTTGAGTAGCCTCATATTTATTAAAGATCTCCTTTAGAGCAAATTCCTTTACAAACAATTCATCCTGAAGGTGCTGAGTGTCGGTATCATACATAGTATTACGTACGTTGAGGATTGGAACCATCCGAGAAACCCCTTTTGCTTTTCTGGTGAAGTAGTTAAAGGTTTCTTTTCTGTCTGAAAACCCTTAGTTATCTCACTGAGTGGAGCTGGGAATCCTACTGTCCTACTTTATTAATATTATAAATGTGAAAGTTTGTGAAGATGTTTGGATGTTTGTTACTTAATAACGCCAGAACGGCTGAACGGATCTATATGAAATTTAGCACAGAGATAGACTATAGTCTGGAATAGCACATAGGGCACTTTTTATCCCGGAAAAATGTACAGTTCCCGTGGGATAATGTCCAACATCCACGCGGGCGAAGCCGCTGGCAAAAGCTAGTTCTGAATAAGTAGATAGGTATACTGTTCTAGTCTGGGTTTAGCACACAATAGTGACCGACGACTTAGCCTACATAAATAAACACATAAATAATAATAATAATAATAATATTCCACAACTATCACACAACGCCGTCTAGCCTCAAGCTAAGCAGAGCTTGTGTTATGAGTACTAGACAACTGATAAACATACTTATATATTTCTAAATACATACATATATAGATAAATTACACCCAGACACAGAACAAATGATCATGCTCATCACACAAACATTTGTCCTGGGTGGGAATCGAACCCACGACCTCCGGCATAGCAGTCAGGGCCACTAACCACTAGACCAACAGGCCAGTCAAATACCTACATAAAGGACAGTTAAATTAAACCATAGATTATCTGATATAGACTGATATTAATCCAAACATTAAACAAAATGCGTGACAAACATGAGTCATAGACACAACTGTCTTGAATCGTGATCGTGAGAAGGCTGCACCTAACACCGCACCTAGACGCGTCAAGCCTAGTTTTTTTTTTTTTACCGAATACCTTAAAAATCTTAAGGCGCTACCCCGACCAAACGACCTGAGCGTTCGGTGCTTCTCTGTCCCGCCGCTCATGCTCAATATATCCTACTCCCTGCACATGCCCCTTTATCATAGAATTCACAAAATGTTTGGAATTAATTTAATAAAAAAAGAATAGCAACATTTTGAAATAAAATAAAACGTGAATTATTTAGATTTTTTAAATTGTCTATCCTTTAGTGTAATCCTCAAATGATTAGCAAAAGATGCATGCGGTCAATAATTTTAATCACTTTTTTACAAAGAGATTTTAAATGTAGGTATAATACTAGCTTTTGCCAGCGGCTTCACCCGCGTGGATGATGGAAATTATCCCAAGGGAACCGTAAATTTTTCCGGGATAAAAGTATCCTATATGGTATTCCAGTCTATATCTATATCTGTGCTAAATTTCATCCAGATCCGTTCAGCCGTTCTGGCGTGATTGAGTTACAAAGATCTTCACAAACTTTCAAATTTATAATATTATAAGTAGGATAACAACGTACAATAAGAACGTGCAAAGTGATGATAAGATATCGAACATTAATACTGTGCTTTTAGATGTAGTTTATTACTCTTGATTAATGAGTTATCCTATGTATTACTTATTAGCCTCTGTATACCGCACTACTCGTATCGCAAGGTTTTGGTCGGGGTAGCGCCTTAAGTAGTCTTAAATATAATTTGACAAACGTATTTGGAATACAAAATATCCCGTTTCCGACCACATTAGGTATTATTAAATGTATTTGTCATTAGTCCATTGCATTATCTTATTCTGTGGTCGGTTTGAGCTTTGTAAACATATGAAATGAAATCCAATCATCATTCACCAGCTGTGTCACCAGTCTAGAATCGAAGTTCTTCGTATACAGACGTGTTTGTACTCACAGAATTTTACAAAATGAAGTTCACGGTAAGCATTTTTACAAACAATTTTTTTGCTAATGAATATTTGAGTTGATTTTTACCAGGAAAGTGTTTTAAAAAATTGAAGTGCGTGGATAATGTTTGTGGTTTGTTGGTGTTTAACTTAAAAACTGGTTTCACAGACTATTCAAGGAAGTTTGGTTTATTTCAATACGATATACATAATTTGTTGGAACAGGATTAACATAAAGTTTTTTTATAAGTAATTTTATAAGTAGATGTAAGTATATCCAATTTCAAGTAGGTATTGTGAGAACATGAACCTCACAGGGGAGAAGCTAAACTAATATAAATGATAGCAAGTAAAGCAATTAGGTGATCAAAGTAATCAAGGTGAGAGTGAACAGGCTTCTTCTGGGTAAGCTCACTCCATCGTCGACTTTGTCTCTGTCACCTCTGACCTAGACTAGAGTCAAGAGCAAACCCGTCTCAAATAAAAAAATAAAAAATAGGGATTATATTTTCTTAGGATAAACGCGCACTTCTTAAACCGAACCTCTCTTCAATCCGACTTCCTCCTAAAACAAACTAGGACTACTTTTTATTCAAAAGTAGTTCGATATAATTATGATAGAATGTCAGCCAGTAAAATAATATATAAAGTTGCCCTTTGTATGAAACCTTTCAGTACCTACTTACCAAATGAATCTGGCTAGCTGTAAACACAGACCTACCATAGGAATGACCTGTGTTCATTTATCTTTGTTTATTAGTAAAGTTGCTTTGATACAGTTACATTATACTCCATTCACGGACCGTTATTGGTTGAAATTAAGACTCGTTTATCTTACCAATAATGAAGCAAAGACCTCATAGCTTTGCATAGTAGACCTTCCCATATGGAAGTTGCTATCACAGGTAAAATTAGCTTACGAATCTATTTACCTACATGTGCAGTTTTGCAATAAAAAATGCCACCACCATTTGGTGAACAAAATGATTCGTTTTGTGTTTATACTTATAAAACGGAGCATAAGCGCACACCGAGCAGCAATATACTCGAGCAAATACATAGATATGAAATATACAGGGTGTATCAGAAAGGTGTGGTAAGCACCATCCAACTAAACAACATTCTCCATGGGACCAACATCGTAATCGAGAAGAAATTATCAGTTGTCCCGTACAAACCTTCAATATACCTAAATGAATTGGACAGCTGAATTTTTTTTCTCGATTATGATGTTGGTTCCATGGAGAAAGTTAATCAGTTTGATATTCTGTATACCCTATAAGTATGTATAGAGTTTAAATAGTATGACCTACTCAAAGAAGCACGCCATCCACATCCACAGGGAATTATCGCTAGCACGCTATTTTCAACTCTATTTCAGTTGGGATTTAGCTCATCGCTAAAGTATTAAAGAATATTGCCCTATTGCTGATTAGTGTGGTGTGCACTGACCGTTTAGTATCTAGACAGGTTTATCTTTTGACAGTGTAGATCTGTACGAGTAAACCTACTTCCACTTGAATACACGAGATGTTTAATATTAACGAATAATATCCTCTTCCAGCTATTGCTCGCAGCTCTATGCCTGGCTATCGGCTTGGTGTCGGCTATAAGAAACCACTCGGACAAGCGAGACGTGCTGATAAACCGGCCCAAGATTGACGTGTTCGGGGCCCAGACCAGGGACCGGCGGCACGTGCAGTTCGGGCCCCGAGAGAAGCGGGCCCCCTGGCCGTTGGCGAGAGCAGGCGGAGTTAAAGGAGGGGTTAAAGGGCAGAGACCCGTAGCAGGTAAATGTGGCCGATGGGACTTCCCATCGGCACAGATTAATACAGATGGGACACTCCGCAGTTTAGGTATGAAGCTATACGCGGCGGGCTCGACTTGCCTGGCCAATTCAGTGCGGGCTGCCGCGCACCGGCCGGCTCGCACGGTCAGTTCGATACTCACTCACACGCCGCGTCGTAAAAGAAGACAACCCTAACGAGTCAGAAGGTAGGTATAAGAGTTACGCGATAGAAAGAGAGGCAACTTGTAGTTAAATATAACTAACTGTAGGTAATAAGCGTTGTGCGACCTTAATTGCACTTTATTATGTCATAGCAAGAGTTGCTTTTTATTTAAATGATTTTGTGGAGTGTCCCATCTGAATTAATCTGTGCCATCGGTTGAATTGACGACCTTGCATACAAACTTTCATCCCCAAATCAACCCGTTTAGGGGATGAATTTTCAAATACTCTTCTTTAGTGCCCACTTTCGCTATAAAAGGAACTCTAGCGCAGAAGTTCATGCTTCTAGACGTATTGTGCGTAGTCTGTCAGTGACAGCGATGAATTAATTAATTAGCCGAGCCTGTCCGCACACGGACAGGCTCGGCTTGATTTTCAGACCTGGACGTTGTTTGGTAGGCCGAAAACTACGGTATGAGAAAATGGTGGAAAGTAGAAGGGTTTTTAAAAGTAAATTAAAATGGTGTCAAAATAATAAGGACCAAATAAAAATGAACATCATTGCAAGTCATCATGACGCAAAGAATTTTGGTAGTTTTTGGAAAGCCACGAACAGGCTGAATCCGAGGTCGGGTCTGCCTGTGAGTGTTGAGGGCCTTAGTGATCCTAGTGATATCGCCAACCTATTCAGCAGAGCTTTTAGGGTTGAGTCTCCCCTAGGTACGTCGTCTGGCGGGCCGGAGGTGGTGGGGGGGTCCGAAGACGTGCCTATTAGGTTTGCGGCCAGGGAGGTAGCTACTGTCATACACAACTTAATGAGAGGCAAGTCGCCGGGTCATGACAGTCTAAGTATAGAGCATTTACTATATGCTGGTAAGCACTTACCGCGAGTGCTAGCAATGTTTTTTAACTTGTGTCTGAGTCACTCGTATCTTCCAGCCGATTTACTTAAAACTATTGTTGTGCCCATTGTTAAAAATAAGACTGGAGATGCGAGTGACAAGAGCAACTACAGGCCTATATCCCTGGCTACCATCATTGCAAAGGTGTTGGACAGTCTGATTGATCAGCAGCTGGATAGGCACATAACACTCAACGACGCCCAGTTTGGGTTTAGGCCACATTTATCCACGGAAACGGCTATACTATGCCTGAAACAGACTGTTCAATACTATGCAAGTAGGAAAACACCTGTATATGCATGTTTTCTGGACCTCTCCAGGGCTTTCGACCTCGTATCTTATGACTACCTATGGAGGAAACTGTCAAATGTTAAGAACCTCCCTAGCGATATCATTGGGATGCTAAAGTATTGGTATAAAAACCAATGCAATTATGTTAAGTGGGCGGGTGTCCTGTCGGATGCATACGGGTTGGAGTGCGGTGTGAGGCAGGGGGGAATCAGCTCACCCAAGCTATTCAACCTATATGTAAACGAGCTGATCTGTGAGCTCAGCAATGCCAATATCGGGTGCTCCATTGACGGGCACTGCGTCAATAACATCAGTTACGCGGATGATATGGTATTGCTGAGCCCATCGATCAGTGCACTTAGGAGGCTTCTTCGCATCTGTGAGGACTATGCGGTGGCTCACGGCCTTAGGTACAATGCGACCAAGAGCGAGCTACTGGTTTTCAAAGCGGGTAACAAATGTTATGATACTGTCCCACCGGTCATCTTGGGGGGCGCTCAGCTGTCCAGGGTCACGAAGTTCAAGTACCTGGGGCATTGGGTCACCGATAGTCTGTCCGACGATGTGGATGTGGAGAGGGAACGCAGAGCATTGGCAGTTCGTTGTAACATGCTGGCTCGTAGGTTTGCACGTTGTACTAGGGAGGTGAAAATTACACTCTTTAGAGCGTATTGCCAATCTATGTACACGTGTGCCCTATGGGTCAGCTATACAAAGAGCTCGTACAATGCTCTGCGAGTCCAATACAATAACGCTTTCAGAGTTATGTTGGGGCTGCCGCGCTTTTGTAGTGCATCGGGGATGTTCGCGGAGAATGGCGTGCCAGATTTTTACGCACTGATGCGGACACGAATAGCATCCCTGATGCGGCGAGTGCGTGACAGCTCCAACAGCTCGGTGGCTATAGTAGCCGACAGGATGGACAGTCCAATGATGTGGCAATGGATGACCAGTCATCGTGCGTCATTCTGTTATGTAAAATAAGTTGTTCTAGTGTATTTTTTGTGTAGTATGTGTTTTCATGTATGTATGTATTTTGTGTATAAAATTATAATGTGTGTTTGTTTATGGACTTATGGTCTGAAATAAATTTATTATTATTATTATTATTATTATTATGCCGGGAAATTGCGTAACACATCGACATGTTGATTTCCTGAGGTGCTTGAGGAGTGCAGAGGTATTCCACGGCTATCAGGACAATCCCGGAAGTACGGTCAAGATCTCTATCAGCACCTTACTGGAATACTTCCTTCCTCCGAACACGTTTGCTCTTGCGATCTCCACTCAAGCCGGCCAATATAGGCAAGAAAGAGGTGGGAGCTCTGTTCCTCGTCAGTGTTCACTCCAGCCGGCCAATAAAGGCAAACCAGGTGTGAGATACAAGACTTCTCCATGGAGATAGGGTCCCCACATGCTGCCCTGCGGGTTTCTGTATCTCTCTTGGTCTGGCTCCTCATCCTAGACCTGTTCCGGCAAAGTAAACTACCGGCACAGACCTAGAGTTCGGAGCGCACAAGCCCCACCACGACGTCAAAGTAAAGATAGGTGGGGTTATTAATAATATTATTGTAGGTATAATAATTATAATTGAATGATTTCATTTGTTTTGTTTTAAAGTATATTAGTAGGCCATTATTAGTTCGCAAATTGGATTTAATTAATTCAATATGTTTTTTCACACTATTTCAAGTACTTACCTACAAACCAAAATTGTGCCAATACTTACGGCAAATAAAAATATGTAGGTAGGTACTTACCTTTATTCTGATTCACTTTAACTTTTTGCTTCTCTCGATAAACAAGTAAATATTTAGTTTAAATAACCACTCAACACTGTTCCACAAAGTGTTGTTAAGCAGGGTCTGGCCTGGATATGCCCTATTAAAATAATTTGTGTGCGAGTAAATCCGCGGGCAGAAACTAATGTGGTACAAAGAGCATCCATCATTATCAGTGGTTGGAGTAGGTAGAGCTGTTTGGGGTGAATGACCGCAAACATTGATGTTAACATGGATATGCCTCTGAAATACCAGGATTTTGAAATTGTCGATTGATTTAAGTGAGTTAATATGGGTAAGTGGGCAGTTATGAGCAGGTGAGCACCCAAACAGTATATACTTACTTATATACACACACAGGGATCCTGTTAATGAATGTTGTTAGAGGTAGCTTCGTGAAATATGAATTAATTAAGTAAAACTGTTAGAAACAATACTAAATATACTATACTGCACAAGGAAATATTAAATGCCTACACAATACAGAATAAAAAAGGATGTAAAGAGTTTTATATATATTTTTTTAATTTAAACAGAGAAGAAATTTTTATTGATCACTTTTTTAATTACCTATACCTACATACTATTTTTCTTGTAGTTAATATTTAGAAAATGTTTTCTGTGTTTCTCTAACAAAGCAATTTATCTCTCTTTTATTTTTATAATAATATTTGGCATATCCATGTTATGTCCGCATATCGCAAGTAGCAAAAACAGCTCTACCTACTCCGACCACTGATCATTATTCTTTCCACCGATGTTTTTTTTTTTTTTTTTTTTGTGAATACTTACCTATTTATTTTTTTTTGAATAGGTAAGTAACTTATAGTTTTCTTGAGATTGAATATAATATAATATTGAATATAATCACTCAAGAAAAACACAAACAACTTACTAATGTAATCCAATTAAAATGTTATTATTAAATAACATTACAATTGTATTTTAATGCATTTATAATGTTATTATGAAATAATCATTTTAACTTTACTATGAATTTTCCGTCCAACAAAATGTAGGTACCTACAATTAGCTAATTATTCGATGATCTGTTTCATATGAATTCTCGAGTTTGTAGCCTCATCATTAGCATTTATCGGAATTGACAAGTTTTAAAAATACGCAAACGTCATTTTGACTATGAGTACCTACTTAATTCTTATTCAAATTTACAAAAAGTAACTAGACCTAGATTTTGAGACCGTGTAATGCTGAAATGGTTGGAGAATCCCTAAATCATTCTTTAAATTAAACAATAAATCTTTGAGTCACCAGTCATATTTCATACCGATAGGTGGTTTCTTAATCACTTGGTCAATCTCCTTTTCCAACGAAGCAATAGATTTGCAATTTGCTTCAAAATTATTCAGATTCCGATTGTGTTACGCAATAGGCTGCTCTTCAAATCAAGACTGAGGGAGGACTATTATGTACCTATCGATAGTAAATAACGTAACACCAAGCCAGAGTCCCTCGAAGAGCTAAACAAAAATGTAGGTACAATACCTATACTACTCCCACATTTCGTTAGTTAGGTACGTTTAGGTAGACACCCGGTTGAAACGAAGCTCCTTTCGCTATATATTACCTATGTATTAATACAGAGTCATATAGTATAGTCTCAAGTTTTTGTTTTTTAATACAGAGCCATCTCTATATTTAAAAAAAAACAAAAACTTTTGGCACTCGAAACTGCCATTTTCTACCAGTTTACTCCTCTCACAAGCCGCGTTAAAGAACTTCGTTCCGAAAACACAATAAAAATTCCCACACGAAACGTGTTTTTTCAGCGTTTTTCACTACATAAAGTGTTAAAAAAATATATTTTGGTAGATTTTTTATTCTATAACTAAATACATTTTGTTGAAATTATCTACATTACAGTGATGATACTAATATAAACAGAAGAACACCGCTCACTCTCTGGACTACTCAAACGAAATATAAAAAAAATAAATCCTCGACAAAAAGGCGCATCTTTGTAGTAAGCCTTCTATATATATCATCATCATTCTCCTGCCCTTGTTCAAATTTATTTGCGGTTATTTATTATTATTATTATGCGGTTTATCTATTAGTCGTCATCTCGGTAGTCACTCCCTTTCTAGCCATATCATCTTCCACACAGTCCATCCTACGTTTCTTTGGTCGTCCACTACTCGAATAGCTATTCACATTCATACTCAAAACTTTCCTGACGATATTGTTTTTTATTGATAATGAAATGTTTTTTATTGAGTAATACATTGTTTTTTATTGATTACAGCGCCACCTAGTTCCCTGGAATTGAATTTACGGAAGGGAGAATACATCTGCGACAATAAGGTCTGCAAGCTGGTGCCAGGAGTGGTGCCGAAAGGATGCAATGGTGTCTGTCAATATCCTATTAAAAAATAATTATAATATAAAAGTTTTTTTATTTTATTTTGTATCCTGAAATTACAATAAAGTAAGGCGAGTAAGAACAAATGGCACTTGTTTCAGCTTTTCAACAACAGGTGTCGCTAGTACAAGATTTTCATATACAAAAACTGTTTTAAAGAGCTCTGGAAAGGGCAGATCGTCATCTCGGGAGATATTAAAAAAAAAGTACTTACTCCTTGATAAGTTGTTTTCGAAATCAGAATTTGATAAAAAAAGAATAGATTTTAGTACACAAAAAAAAAAAACAAATAAATTCAAGAGATATTATTTATTATTTTCTTCTTTCTTCTTCCACATCTGCTCCCACTTCTTCTGCGACAGTTTAAAAGTCTCCACTTCAAGCTTGCTGGCCACCAGGCGTCCGTACGCGGTGCTGTTCAGAAGGTTGCTCTTCTCTGACAATTCTGTCATTATCTTGACCTTCTGTTCTGCAGAAGCTACGTGGAAGACTTGCTCGAAGGCGCGCGAGCCGTACTGGGATAGAGCTAGTTGTTGGAAGTAGCCCTGGAACAGAAATGAAGTCGTTGGTAAAAGGCAACTTAAAAAAGAACATGCACTGTCGACAGAGATTCTCAACTTTGATCGAGTTTAGAATTCTGTATATTCGGACATAAATAAAATTGAAAATGAATCTATCACTATGTATGTATTAGGACATTTAGTAGTTTTTATGACTTGTTAGATGTGTTGTATGCGTCCTATGACACATTGTAGTACATATGAAGCAATAACACATTATCTGCTTAATTTTTAGCGAAATTTATGCAAACGCTTCCTTATGCTACACTAATCCTGTGTGGCAAACGCTCGGGTGCGTGCAAAAAATATCTTGAGTGTAGACACCCTTACCGACCCTTATTTTACGATGTTTTCGAAACAATAGAAATGCACAACGAACGCACAGGTGCGGCGCGCCGCACTCGAAGAAAGTTATGTAAATTGTATGGACGCGCATACGCGCCGTCAAGCACCTGGCGCCTAATGTATTAAGCTAAGTTTGTATGTTGAATTCCTATGGAATTAATTTCAATTAGATTATCATATGTGAATATATTTCAGTTCCAATAATATTACATACATACGTGTCGAATTGATAACCTCCATTTTTTTTTGGACTCGGTTAAAAATCTAAAAGGAATGTATGGTGCTTTTGTTCTATTTCGTATACTCTGTACAGTGTACACGAATAACGAATGAATACATTCACAAAAACTTTTGACACTTGAAACCATACTAGATGGCTTTGTATTAATACATAACTATCGGGATAGCCTCAGAAGTATTGCAGAAATAAAATCCGGTAATATCTCCACAGCACTTTAATCACAAAATTCACCTTGCTTGTACAATGGTTGCGCGATGTCTGCCGATCGCAACGGCTGTCGGTTATGACGTTAACTTAGATTATGAATACACTATCTTAAATTAATATAATGGCTATTAACAAACGATTATTCATTTACAATTAGTTGATAATTAATAGTACATTTAATTATTATCATTTAGATTCACCATGTAATATATTTCACTATAAATTTAAAATGTTTTAAACTTTAACATCTGCCTACCTGTTGCTACTTAATAAAGTCAATACAACATCTAATAAAGGTATAATAATTCCAGGATATATAGAATAATATTAATCAGACGTACATTATACTAGTTAGGCTTACAGCTCGGCCTTCCTGAGAAAGCGAGTCCCTTCGCGAAAAAGAATGACGTTATATTATAGGGATAAACAGAGTATTATTAATATTTTTAATACGTTTATTACAACATGATTGAATTGCGGAAGGAATCATTGCTGTTATTATTATACCACAGTACAATTGGCAATGAAATAATTATTTTCATGGTCATAGAACCCAAACCAAACAGAACCTGTAGCTTGTATGTGCCACAGACTGATACTAAAACAATAAATGTATTATATTCTGGCATAAACATCTACACGGATCTGACATCTAGACACGAAACAAACAAATGCTGATGAAAGCTTATAATTACATACACGAATCTAATATAATCGAAATAATATTATTTAATCATAGTACATTAAATTTAATAGTAATTTATTTATATTAGATTAATATAAATAAACACTTTAAAGAACAAGAACATAACTTTTATTTAGTTTTTATTTTAAAAAAAAATATTTTTACTCATTATCTGAACCACTTTCTTCACAACTACTTTAAAAGTTTCTACTAAAATTTAACCAGGGCTGCATTTTGTCGATTGCCACGACGGCTTCGTAACGACGATTATTTTTGCGCGATAGGGGAGTGTCTTCGATGACATATCTATCATTGGGAAGTACTTTTATTACCCGTAACGGACCCTTTTTTTTTTTTTGGATGGGAAATCATCAAATAACTTCTCCCGCTCTGGGTGGAGCGGGAGGGCGTGTCAGACTTCTACTGACTAAAACCCACCCGTGTTCCTTCAGTTGCCTAGGCCAGGGCCACGGTATCTTTTTCAAACAACCCGCAACCCCAGCGGCATCGGCCCTATTGGACCCCATCTTTGCTGACATCTCTTTGAGGCGCGCGTGGAACACAACGCGCCGTCGACCCGGGCCTGGTCCTTACCGGACGGCGAGCTACCCGGGTACGGACCCTGATATTTGACAACCAGTTTTTGTGATTGTCCATCGTTAGGAACCTGTCGCTCTATACGTACTAAGTCTCCTACTGAATAATTCTTCGCTGGTTTCCTACGGCGGTTAAACCTTTCCCTATCTTTAATTTGAGTCTCCCTTATTTTCTTTCCAGCTACGTCCCTTACTTCTGCTAATTTCTCCGCCGATGTTACGGTCACGGTGTCATATAAAACTTCACTTAATATGCTTTCACTCCTACACTTAATGTTGAATCCGAAAAGTAACTCTGATGGAGTCTTTTGCGTCGTCTTATGAGTCGTTGTATTTAAACCTAATTGTATATCGAGAATTTGTTCATCCCAAGACTTTTCGTCTTTACCGTGAGCTGAAGTAGAAAGGGCGTCTAATATGGTCCTGTTGAATCTTTCAACTTGACCATTCGCCCTGGGAGTTGCCACGGCATTCATAATATGCTTAATGCCGTATAGCATTAGAATTGTGCAGCTTGTGCACCTATTTTAACAGCTCTATCTTCAACGCCGTATAGCAAGCAATCGACAGCCTGTCGCCCATAGATCTTACATCTATTTAGCAAATTAATTTTGGCATAATAGTAATGTTCAAGTGACTCTCCATATTTAACCCTTTTGCCAAGCATTTCAGTCAAGAGTTCAGCATAGTCTTCGCGAACAGGAAAAGATTCAATCAACTTCTTTTTCCACTCACTCCACGTATACATCATTGTCGGCAAACTTTGATACCAAGTCTTCGCTACCCCTGTCAACTTTGGCAGGGCGTAGTGAATTATTTCCCTATCTTCCCAGCCATAAATTTCTGAACATTCTTCTACCTTTGTCAACCAAGTCAAAATAGTTTGCTCCTTTGTCATAGGATCAAACTCGGGAACAATGTTAGTATTAAAAGGCAACTTCGACTTATCTGAACTCTTGACTGATTGTAAAATTGACAAAAATTTATCTAAAATACTCTCAGTGGAATCTACACTCCTAGGTTTCTTAGAAGTAGATGACATTTGTTGCTCACCCTCGTCTCCTCGCTCAAGATGATGGCTCCTCTTCCGGTCACGTCTGGAACCAGACCTTGAATTCTTATCTTCCTCCGGTCTCCTACCTCGTCGACTCGTACTTCTCTCTCTGGTACCCTCACGGCTATAGGATCCAGCGCTCGACGAACGGCTACGCCTTGACCTCGAAGGCGTACGAAGAAATCTCTCCTTAACCCTTTGTGGACAAAGCACCCTTCGTCCTTGACGCTCTCCGTCAATATTGTTATAATTATTATCAACCTCAGTATCACGCACCCGTGATACCCCTGGCACCCTTCGTCCTTGACGCTCTCCGTCAATATTGTCATAATTATTATCAACCTCAGTATCACGCACCCGTGATACCCCTGGTTGTTCCGAATGTGTCCTAGCCTGACCCTCATACATGGGTACTCTTGGCCAAGTTGCGTGGCTAGACTCACGCCTCAAGTCTACCGCTTCCCAACCCTGACCCTCAAACCTGGGTACTCCTGGGTCCAAACTAAGAGTCCTATAATCTCGGTTTTGACTCTTCTCTCTCTCCATATCGAGCACTGAAACTGACAGACGACAGCTTAGTAAACCATTATTTTTAATATCACTAAGATAGATTAAGTTTATGCAGCTATACCTATGTATAGTTATTTAATATTTTCGGTAATAGTAACTTAATCACTCCTGATAAAGCTCGACCTTTATCACCTAGTACTGGTACTACCACCGTAGCACACCACACAATGTTCATCTCGAAATATGCAAACATTTCAGAAACAGGGAAAAAAAACCATTGACTCTCTTCGATTGCAAGAATCGAACCCAGCACCCTCGCCAAACGCGGGCAAGGATGAATAATGTTTCCAAAATATTAGTGTTACTTGCTTTGTACAGAAAGCACCAAAATTCTATAAAAAAAAAAAACAACACGCGATACTTTCGACAGGCGTGGATACTTACGCAAGTACAAAATAGTTAAATGGTAATTCCATTTACCTATCTTATTGTGAAACAATATGTTTATTTGTTAAATACTCTTATTTACAGTAAACTTTCTTACCGACTAGCAACCCGTTATAATTATCACTTTACACACGAGATAAATAACCTCAATTCGATTTCGTCGAAATAACGTGTTTATATTCGATTTACATACTTTTTTTTTAAGACAACAGGCATACAATTTTCACGTTATAAAATTCGAATCAAACAATTAAGTTGTTGGTAAAAATAAATGTACTTACGTTTTTCTCGTAGGCGTAGGTCGAAAAGAGTAATACTTTTCGTTTATCCCACTTCTGAAGCTATCGGGATAGCCTCAGAAGTATTGCAGAAATAAAATCCGGTAATATCTCCACAGCACTTTAATCACAAAATTCACCTTGCTTGTACAATGGTTGCGCGATGTCTGCCGATCGCAACGGCTGTCGGTTATGACGTTAACTTAGATTATGAATACACTATCTTAAATTAATATAATGGCTATTAACAAACGATTATTCATTTACAATTAGTTGATAATTAATAGTACATTTAATTATTATCATTTAGATTCACCATGTAATATATTTCACTATAAATTTAAAATGTTTTAAACTTTAACATCTGCCTACCTGTTGCTACTTAATAAAGTCAATACAACATCTAATAAAGGTATAATAATTCCAGGATATATAGAATAATATTAATCAGACGTACATTATACTAGTTAGGCTTACATAACATACATCGAAAGGAACTTTGTTACAAGCGGGTGTCGCACGACTGACATCTGACTTTTTTTTCTCACGTCACCGTTTCAAACTGAATTCATAATGTAGGCAGTAAGTAGATGAAAAATAACAATTCTCAAGCACGGAGCCAGTTTAAACGATCTTAACACGAAAGCGTCAGGGTAGCCCTCAAATTTCAAAATTTCTTACGTTTTTTTGCAATTTACAAGTCAGTATTAGGTTGTACGTTAATCAAAATGTAATTCGCGCCCGTAGCAAGTATGTATTTACATAATTATAATCATTAAAGTCATCAATACAACTCTTTAAGACCAGGTAATCCTAATGAATGACTACTTTACATTTGAGGATTATACTAACTTAAGGAGTTGTATTACTGAGTCTAATGATTATAATTCTGTAAATACACATTTGTTACGGCCGCGAATCATACTTTATTTAGCATACAACTTAATACTGACTTGCAAATTGCAAAAAAACGTAAGAAAATTTGAATTTCGCGGGCTACCCTGACGCTTTCCCCTAAAGAGGATTGTGAAGTGCCGAAGTTGGAGGCAATTTACCTACATTTCATACAATTGTTTACATAAATATTGTTTCGGGCGATAACGTTTTCACTCCCCTAAACCTTTACGAAATGAGACAATTTTGATCTCATTACATTCAGTACACCTTAATCTAGGTTTGTACGTTTTTCTTTTTTCGTAATTCAATTTACTTTAATTAAAATAAAAATAAAAAAACCAATGGACCTAGTTTTTCATTATATCTACGACATTTCCTAAAATAATGAAAATTGGATTATGTTTACGGGGAGAAAAACGTTATCGCTTTTTGTATGAAAATTTACAGCTTCACAATCCTCTTAAAGTTCTCATCTTTTCATTATTGACAGTACTTACGTATCTTATGAAAATAGAGTGTACACAGTACACATACCTTGAGCCTCCACATAAGTTTGTCCCGCGCCTTCACCCCGACGTACTGCCCCTTGCACAGCGCGTCAGCCACGTGGCATCCCTTAGCGTCGCAGAACACCACCATCAGCTGGTCAGGAGTCAGCTCTAGGAGACCGTTTACTGCTTTTGCTGGACGCTGTAAAGAAAAAAAAAATCTTATTACTGCATGTATAAAATAAATGCTTGGTTTTGTAATGAGAGCATCAAGAGAATTCTACCGTCCCTCTACCTCTTTCGACAGGCCAGTTGGCGTGGTTGGTTAAGATACTACCTATCACGCCGCAGGTCGTGGGTTCGATTCCCGTCCAGGACAAACATTTGTGTGCATGAACATGTCTGATTGTTCTTAGTCTGATAAGTATGTATTTACAAAAAAAAAGTAGTATATGTAGTATATCAGTTATCTGGTTTCCATAGTACAAGCTCTGCTTAGTTTGTGATCAGATGACCGTGTGTGAAAATGTCCCAGGATATTATATTATTACCTACTTATACCTATGTAAGTCAATAATGCGAACACAATTGGAATACGCAGTACCTATTTGGAACCCTTACTATAAAAAGTATATTGACATTATTGAATTGGTCCAACGCAAACTCCTACGTGCAATGCACTATAGATGCTGTAAAAAGAAATTTCCTTATCAATTATTACTGCAAAAATATGACCTTATTAGTCTAAAATCCAGACGCACCCTACTTGAGATGATGACCCTATTTAGTAAATACGTCGTAATAAAGTCGACTGTACTGATCTAGTGAACAGTTTGTGCTACCTGATCCCTCGTACCGTACATGGTCGAGATGTTCGCTCGAGACACTTGTTTGCTTGTATGCAACTACTTTTTGTAGAACCAACTCAGGCGTACGCTCACCGCTGCGTCGATTGGTTGAAACCTATAATAGGCAGTTTGGCTCATCTGATATTATGGTTCTCAGCAAGGCTATATTTAGAAAAGAAATTGTTACTATGTTAAGTGATCAGAACCTACTAATTAAGTAATGTTTACTTTTATTCTGTTTATTTTTATATTGTTCATTCTAACAACTAGTAGGGAGCGTGGGTCACAGTGGATCCTGGGTCACAGTGGATAAATCATTGTAGGTGTGTATTTAAAGCAAACAGACGCGTACGCGTTCGCGACGTTGCCGTTCTTACACTCCCCCCGCAACCGAGCTAGTCGCCATCTTAGTATCGGAGTGGACGCACGCGGTACGGAGCATCCGTCGACAAATAAGCCACAAACTTTTATTTTACGTGTTTTTGTAAAACGTTTTGCCTTTCCGTATATTAGAATTTTACAAGTGTTGATAATGTGATATGATCTAAAGTTACTGTAGAGAATTTTTGTTACTCTAATATGTTTATTTGACAAATAAATAATTTGGTAGGATTTTTTAATTAAGACTTCTCCAACTGGGGCACAGTGGATCGTTTTGAATTGGGGTACAGTGGATCTTGTATCCACTGTACTCTTGTTTGTAAGAGGTTTAGTTATGTCAACCTTATAAGTTGAAGGACAGCAGATGTGTTCTATTTATTGATCGTTTGATTTTTTCATATTGTGAAACTAGTACCTAAGTTTAAAGTATTATAGGTTTCCTTTCCAAATACAAAGTCCACGTCTAAATTACCTCAAATAAAGATTTATGTTATGTTTACAATTAAACGCATGTTTAATGATTAAAAATAAACCACTTAATTTAAATACACGTTTTTTAATGAATATAAATTAATTATTATCCAGTGTGACTCACAGGATCCAGTGTAACCCAAATCAGTATCCACTGTGCCCCTGTTATGGGGCACAGTGGATAATTTATCACTTAAAATAAAAATAATTAAAAAAAAATACTGAGTGCTTTTAGGTCTGTTTTTGTAATACAGGTTCAAATTTAAATATATTTTCTAGGACTCAGTCAACATGATAGAAAATTTGAGGTAAAAAAAGTAAAGTTACAAGTCATTGAAAGAAAATGGATCCACTGTGACCCACGCTCCCCTAGATCTGTTTAGTAATATGTGGATAACGTTGTGAGTAGTGTATTTGTTACCTCTATTATTAAGTTCTAACCTATGTTTACTTAGTATTACATATTTGTTGTCCCTAAACAAATAAATAAATAAATAGTTCGCGTCATGTAAGTTTGCCGCTCTGAAGTCGGCTACAAATGACCGCGCAGTAGTCAATATGTATACTAAAACAACAACGCGCCATGCCATGCGCATCGGAAAGCCTGGTTTCAGAGCGGTTAACTTTTTGACGCGAACTATCCCTAAATACATGAACATCCTATCTGTCATCGAGTTTCTGGCAAATAAATGACCTTGACTTTTTTTGCAACATTATTTCTTGTGGCTATTGTACCGAGTATTGCCCCAAAACAATTTATGTCCTAATATCTTTTTATTTAATTTGTTCAATTTGTACTAGAATAACTGTGATATTGGAGTTCGAACATAATAACTGCTACAGGGAATAAGCTATTCAATTCATCAGTCGATTTTGCTGTGACTAACAATCAAAATACATACAATCAGAGGGGAATATAGGTCAGTATAAAGTTTATACTACAGTCGATCGATCGATCTGCCTAGCCTTTTCCCAACTATGTTGGGGTCGGCTTCCAGTCTAACCGGATGCAGCTGAATACCAGTATTTTACATGGAGCAACTGCCTGTCTGACCTCCACAACCCAGTTACTGGGTAATACGATACCCTTGGTAAGACTGGTTGTCAGACTTTCGGGCTTCTGACGACCCGTAACGACTGTCAAAGATCCACGAATGACAGCCGGGACCAACGGCTTAACGTGCTTTCCGAGGCACGGAGGAGTCTCGGTATGAAAAGATGGTCACCCATCCACGGATCAACCCCAGCAAGCGTAGCTTAACCTTATGGATCGACCAGTGTGGCTGTTATTACTTAGCCACGAGCTCCTCAAAGAGAGCTCCAGAAAGTTTATACTACAGTCATGGACCGAATATTCTGAATCTAAACTTGTGAACCGAAATAGTGAACTGGCGCTATCAGTAGAGACTAGTCATCACTTAGTTGCCACGGCTTATTTTAATTTAATATATTTATTTTTTTTATGTTTTAATTACGGACGCTTTTAGCGTTCTGCATCGTTTTCACAAGGTAAAATTTCAACATGAATGATGTAACTTATATTTTGTAACCATACTTCGATTTTTGAACACAAGGCACGCCTACCTCTGCATCCAAACCCACTAGTTACTGAAGCTGTGAAAGGGCTGAAGAGGAACCATCTTCTATAAGTGGGAGGCGCAGCACTGGCTGTTCCACCACAACGCCATTTGAAATAAATGCTGTGAGTTTCAGTATACTTGCATCTAGTGTGACTCTAGTCACTCTTTGTCCAGTGGTGCGGTCTACTCGGTCTACTGACAGAAGACGTCGGTCTACTCGCAATAGACGTGTGTATGTAATGTTACTTACTTGGAAGTCAAGTATACACTGCAGTATGACGGAGCCGTGCACGTTGATGAAGTACTCCTTGTCCAGAGTGTTTAGGTCTACTCTGTCTACTGGGAGTAGACGAAGGCAGAGTACTGAGAAGTACTTCTGATGCTCTGCTGTGGTGCACTTTAAGGCTGCTTCCAGGCTCTGCAAGCAAAAGTAGACCTTGTATGAAAAATATACTTATAGGTATTCCATGCACTTACACATGCTACACTATCCTTCAAAGTCAAATGAATTAATTTACCTTAAATACGTTACTACAAAAGGTGGCAAATCCTAATATTAGAAATGCGAAAGTGAGTTTGTTTCTTTGTTACGCTTTTACACTAAAACCGCTGAACGGATTGGCTGACCTAGAGAAGACAAGGAGCTAGTAAATAATAATTCTTCATAAGTTCATATGCAATTAAGGAGTGACTACCGAGATGATGACTAATAGAGAAGTATGGAAGAAAAAAACATGTTGCGCCGAATTATGATGAAGTTCATAATTATGCGATTTTCCATTTACTCTCCAAGAAAACGCCGCAAGGTTGCCTACTTGTTGGTCTTCCACAGATTGTACTTCGGTGAGTGTGCCCAAGACTCCACGACCTCATTCCGCCGGCCCCCTTCTACCATCGAACATCTAGACGCACTGCCAGTTACCATTCCTACCTCGTTCCTATTCCACCAATACGCACTAAGCGTTTCCAAATGTCATTTATAATGCGCACAGCAAAAGTGGAACTCACTACCTGCGTCTGTGTTTCCGAGCGCATACGACCCTAATCTCTTCAAAGTGAGAGTGAACAGGCTTCTTCTGGGTAAGCTCAGTCCATCGTCGACTCTGTCTCTGTCGCCTCCGACCTAGACTAGAGTCAAGGGCAAACCCATCTTAAAAAAAAATAAAAAAATAAAACAACCTTTTTTTGGCTCTAGAAAAACTGTTTTTATACTTACATTATGTAAAAAATAACTACTAGATTGTCATCTGCCTGGCCTAACTATGGTGGGGCGGCGTTCAGTCTAACTGGGTGCAGCTGAATGCCAGAATTTGACATGGAACTACTGCCTATCTGACCCGCACAACTCAGTTGCTGAGTAACATGATAAAAATACTAGATAGCATGACACACATCACCAAAAGGTTAGGCACACATCTGCCTAAATTCTACACATTTTTTTTTTTTTGGTGGGAAATCATATAACTTCTCCCACTCTGGTTGGAGCGGGAGGGCGTGTCAGACTTCTACTGACTAAAACCCACCCGTGTTCCTTCAGTAACTCTTTCAAACCACCCGCAACCCTGGCAGGTAAATTCTAGATACTTACGGTTAAATACTGTGCTTGCTTGGCCTTCAGCCTGAGACAGGCCTTAGCGAGCGCGACCAACACACCAGTGTTTCCGCATGCGAGGAGAGCCGGCAGCTTGTCTGATAACTCCTCGAAAATCGGCTCGAACTGCGAGCATAGTAAGTGGAGGATATTATTAGACTAAAGTTCGTGAAACAAAGGAGTTTAGAAATGAAATAGAAAGGGAAGTTTATTTTTCGCCCAATTTTATCAGTATAACACACTCATTCCTATAGTGGGCGATAACGCCCCCTAGTGGGCGCTGGATCTTTTCGTGTGGCACGATTACAGAGAGAGACAGAATTAATTTTTAATTTGTGATTATTAATAAATAGACAGACATATGAAATTGGTATAATTAAATATTATGTAAAGGGGGCGTTGGATTTTTTTCTTGTAAAGGGTGCAGTACTCCATAAAAGTTTGGAAACCTATGGTATAACATAATCAGCCCTTACGTGTTGGGACTTGGCCTCAGAGCTCACCTCAGAGTGAGAGTGATAACCTAACACGTGGGCCCAGAATTGGTTAAAATTCGCTTATTGGTCAATAGCAAACCCAACTTAAAAAAATGTAAAAAAAATGTATGAATGTTAAATAATAATAATAATAATAATAATAATAATATATATATCCCCACCGCTGTATCTCTACGTTGACGTCGTGGTGGGGCTTGCGTGCTCCAAACTTTAGGTCTGTGCCGGTAGAGTTTGCCGGAACGGGTCTAGGATGAGGAGCCAGACCAAGAGAGATACAAAAACCCGCAGGGCAGCATGTGGCGAGCTGTTGGGCAGTAGCGACCCCACGGACCCTATCTCCCGGGAGAAATCTGGTCCTCATCTCTGGCTTGCCTTTATTGGCCGGCTGAAGTGAACACTGACGAGGAACAGAGCTCCCACCTCTTTCTTGCCTTTATTGGCCGGCTTGAGTGGAGATTCGCAAGAGCAAACTTGCTCGGAGGAAGGAAGTATTCCAGTAAGGTGCTGGTAGGGATCTTGACCGTACTTCCGGGATTGTCCTGATAGCCGTGGGATACCTCTCCACTCCTCAAGCACCTCAGGAAGTGTTGCCCCCTTGTCGCTACGTCACTATGTGCTAGCGGCCGTCTCCGGGGGCCCATTATTGAGTGTGCAAGTCACCCCCTGCCATTTTATCCGTGTATAATATATAACATTGGTCAGGCAGGGGACATAGTTCTTCCATAGTTCACGTTACCTAATCCACTTTAGCCACCCAAACCCATAGCCCAATATGTTTTGTTTCCACGTACAACAATAGTCCTGTACCAACCGGGGGTTGTCCTTGGGTGCACTTGCATAGTGCATACAGGGATAATCGTCGGTTGGTGTCTCCTCATCATTTAAAATTATCTAAGGGGCCTCTGCGAGTTGGCTTCGGCTCCTCGTACGCCTTCCAAAGGTCCGGGACCCCAGGGTCCCGAGAAATATCAAAAAATAATAATATTATGAGGGACGGGACGGTGGACGTGTGTCGGGCATGTCACCGTCCGGGTGAGTCCATCAGACATATTATCTCTGGTTGTTCTCGTCTGGCTAACGGCGAGTACTTGCACAGGCATAACCAAGTCGCCAGGATTATTCACCAGCAACTTGCTTTGAAATATAAACTTGTGGAATCTGAGGTACCATATTACAAGTATGTGCCCGACCCAGTTCTCGAAAATGACCATGTGACGTTGTACTGGGATCGGTCTATCATTACTGACAGGACTATTGTCGCCAATAAGCCTGACATAGTAGTGATGGATAGATTAGCGCGCCGCGCAATGATAGTCGATGTTACCATTCCACATGACGAGAACCTCGTGAAAGCTGAGAAAGAGAAACAAATAAAATATCTCGACTTAGCACACGAGGTTGTTGACATATGGAATGTGAGCTCGGCTGTCATTGTGCCGATTGTCGTAACGGCCAATGGCCTGATGGCCGAAAGTCTCGATCAACATCTTTCGAGGCTCTCGTTAGGCGGTTGGATCAAGGGCCAGATTCAGAAGGCAGTACTTCTTGATACGGCTCGCATTGTGAGGAGGTTCCTGTTTCTGCAGCCCTAACCACCGGTAGCTTGGACTTTGCTCCCGCTACTGGCGGATCACTATTTTTTATATTTTTAAATGTTTTTTTTTATGTTTTTTATAAAAAATATTTAAAAATGTATTTAATAAGTTATTTAAAATGAATAAAGGACATAATAATAATAGACAAATTCAGGGGAGCAACGAACCTATTAGGATTAAGCGGGGAATATTCCAGGGCGATAGTCTGAGTCCACTGTGGTTTTGTTTAGCCTTGAACCCTCTTAGCACTCTGCTGGAGGGTACAGGGCTGGGCTGTCCTTTGCGGAGAGGGGGTCAGGTAATATCCCACCTGCTTTATATGGATGATTTGAAACTGTTTGCCACCAACAAATTGCAACTGCTGGAGTCACTAAAAGTAACTAAAACTTTTAGTGATTCCATCAGGATGGAATTTGGTGTAGATAAATGTGCAGTCATGCATGTAAAGCGGGGCGGGATTGTGGAATCTGAGGGACTACAACTCTCAGATTCTATAAACCTGAGATCACTCTCCGCAACTGATACCTACAAATAACTGGGTATGTCAGAGGGGTTAGGCATTAACGGACCTGACGTGAAACAATCGTTGCAGGAGCGCTTCTTCGGTCGCCTGAAAAAGGTACTTAATAGTTCTTTGTCAGGCGGCAACAAGGTGCGCGCCTTTAACGGTTGGGTCATGCCGGTCCTAATGTACTCCTTTGGCATACTAAAGTGGACCCAGACGGAACTAGACGCCCTGGATAGGAGAGTCCGGTCACTGTTGACCGCAAACCGGATGCATCACCCACGTTCGTCTGTCATGAGGCTGTACATTCCGCGGAAGTGCGGGGGTCGAGGTTTTTTAAATGCTAAGACCCTCCACAACCGCGAGGTGTGCAGTCTCAGAGAATATTTTCTCAAGGCTGACGTGGGTATGCACCGAGATGTGGTTGCAGTGGACAAGGGACTCACCCCGTTGTCCTTGGCTAAAGAGAACTGGCGCAAACCTGTGGTGCTTAGTACCAATGACCGCAAGGAAGTATGGCAAAGCAAGGAGCTTCACGGACGCTTTTTCCGGGCCCTTCATGGGCCCGACGTAGATTTCTTAGCGTCCGTGGCCTGGCTACGCTTCGGTAACCTCTTTGGGGAAACCGAAGGTTCAGTCTGTGCAATTATGGATGAAGTTATGCTAACGAATAACTTCCGGAAGTATATAATGAAAGACGGGACGATCGACATATGTCGGGCATGCCATTGTCCCGGTGAGTCTATCAGACATATTACTTCTGGGTGTTCTCGTTTAGCTGACGGCGAGTATTTGCACAGGCATAATCAAGTAGCCAGGATTATCCATCAGCAACTTGCTCTGAAATACGGCCTTGTGGACTCTGAGGTACCGTATTACAGGTATGTGCCCGACCCAGTTCTCGAGAATGACCATGTCACGTTATACTGGGATCGATCTATTATCACTGACAGGACTATTGTAGCCAATAAGCCTGATATAGTGGTAATAGATCGATCAGTGCGCCGCACAATGATAATCGATGTCACTATCCCGCATGACGAGAACCTCGTGAAGGCTGAGAAGGAGAAACAATTGAAGTATCTCGACTTAGCCCATGAGGTTGTCGCTATGTGGAATGTGGACTCGGCAATCATTGTGCCGATAGTCGTTACGGTCAATGGCCTTATCGCTAAGAGCCTCGACCAACATCTCAAGAGGCTCTCGTTGGGTGGCTGGGTGAAGGGCCTGATTCAGAAGGCAGTCCTCCTTGATACGGCGCGTATTGTGAGGAGGTTCCTGTCTCTGGGGCCCTAACCACCGGTAGCTTGGACCCTGCACCCGCTACCGGCGGATCACTATTTTTTATATTTTTAAATGTTTTTTTTTTAATGTTTTTATAAAAATATTTAAAAATGTAATAAAATAAGTTTAAAAAATAAATAAAGGAGATAATAATAATATTCTGGGACATTTCACACACGGTCGTCTGGTCCCAAACTAAGCAGAGCTTGTACTATGGAAACCAGATAACTGATATACTACATATACTACTTTTTTTTTTTTTGTAAATACATACTTATACAGATAACTACACCCAGACTCAGAACAAACAGACATGTTCATGCACAAAAACGTTTGTCCTGGGTGGGAATCGAACCCACGACCTGCGGCGTGATAGGTGGTATCTTAACCAACCACGCCAACTGGCCAGTCAAGCAATTGTTTAATTAACTTTCTAACTAATATTATTAATGCGAAAGTGAGTTTGTTTGTTTGTTACGCTTTCACGCTAAAACTTGGCACATGGGTAGACCATGAACTGGATTAGGACATAGGATACTTTTATCCCAATAGTATGTTCACGTGGGATAATTTTCGACTTCCACGTGGGCAAAAGCTAGTTAAGCATAAACAACATAGTTTACACAACCACAAAAAATGATAAACCTGCTATCGTCAGAACTATAAGCTCACCTCTTCCTTGACATCACAGTTGTCTATCAATCTCTGCACTGTGTAGTTGAGCATGGGCATGCTCGCTAGCTGTCCCAGCCGGTTGATGAAACAGCGCGCATATATCTGAGTGTATGTCTTCTTCTTTGATACAAATAGGGCTGCTTCTAGGAGTCTGTGGAAAAATAATACTTTGAAATTATCTAAATTATAAAAAAAAAAAATCCTAAACACATTTAAGTACGGTTCACAAAAACAATTAATAATATTACAAAGAGGTAAAACTATTTGTTCGTTTGTAAGAGGTAATCTCTGAAAGTACTGATTCAATTCCAAAAAACTCTTATACTGATAGAATGCTACATGCTATTACTGAGTAGGTACGGTAGGATAATTATGTTTTATCTACTCTTATATCGTAAAATTCGAATTCAAAACGAGTTTTTAATGTCATACTTTATAAATACAATACCGAATTTAAAAATAGAATCATATTATAATACTTTTCTCTAACAAAATAATGTTATAAAACAATTTTTTTTTACCATTACGATACTAGGCAAATCCAATAAGTTAATATCACCAAGGAGTTTCCATCAATTATTTTCTTCTAATGGAACGCTTATGCGTTGCGCGCCATTTTTATAGCATTGCAAAAAAGTTTTGATTAAAATTTTTACTTGTCTGTGGCAGCGCCCGCTTTATCGCACTTGTGGTGATGTGCCGGATTTTGGCGCCATTGTACTGAATTTCGTAGGATTTTTTTTAATTAGGTTCAATCCCAATGCATTAGAGTGGATAAAGTAGTGTATGAAACTACACATAACTAGATAATAAAACAGTCGTGTGATACTAATAAAAACCTCGGCCGAAGTCGCGAGCAGACGCAAGTATTTTATATTGTGACAAGAAACTCAATCAAATGAGCATGTTATGCACAATTATTTGTGCATTATCTGAACATGTTCACAAAGAATAATCCTTGGGTTTGTAGAAGATATCTGCTGTATGCTGTTTGAAGTTTGCAGTTGTTTTATCTTAACACCAAAAAATATGGATTTTTTTAGGCAGATATAAAATTATACGTCTGTAAAATAACAATCAGAACAAAAAAATATCATCTTTTCTGCTTACCTTACAGCCGCTTCAGAATTAAACACTGGTGGTAGATTACTTCCCTGTATCTTACCCGCTTCGCCGTCACCATCCTTAACCTCTTTCTTATCATCATCCCCGTTCGCAACCCAGTCTTCGGGCGCAAAACTCTCATCCAACAGCTTACGTAACAAGTCTTTAGTAGCATTCTTATCTACATTCTTAATAGCATATAACATTACTTGAAGTAAACCTGACGTTATATTCTGGTACGGTAAGTCCTTAAACTGTGGCCATGCTGATAAACGGCTTACAAAATCCTTTACTATAACTTTGAAGTCATCGGGAACGGTTTTATAAGACATTTTCGTTGTATGCGGTGGTATGCCTTTACGGTCGTCAACAGTTTGTTTGAATATGTTGACTTTAGGCTTTTCACCGGGTAGTAACGTGATGCCACTGAGACATTTCATTGCACTACGTAGGATGTGGTTTGCGTATTGGTCCCATACAAATTCTTCTAAATTGTTCAGAGCATATTTTGATATTTTTATGGTGAATTCATAACATTTTTGTATATGGTCTTGTTCATATTTTGATTCTGTTTTCGGTTCTATTTTTGCCTTTTTCTTTGGCACTTCTTCCTCTGTGTCTGAAGAATTATCTTCTCCAGTCTGTAAGTGTTCTGTAGCTCGTTCGCAAGCTACTCTCAGTAATGTCTCTACTACATGACTGGTAAAGTTGTCAGCACAGAGTCTACGTAGGTCTGGTGACAGTACTTCCATGTACCGTTCTAAGTCCTCAGGTGAAGCGAAGGGCAGTAGCAGTTCTATTACTCGACAACCAAGCTGGTTGCCTACTACGTTTTGTTCTTCTCCCTTTGTGCGTTCTAGCACATTGTTTACCAAGGAATCTGGAAATATAAAAATAATGCTATTATTAAAAGAGTATAAGAGTTTACCTCAAATGTACTACTTACTAAAAAGTTAACATACTAAGTTCTTATCACTTCACTGTTTGGGTTTATGGGGGTTTTATTAATAACAGGGCAGTCTATGATGTCTTAAGAAAAAAACATTTACGAGCATTTCTGTAAATAAATGAATTCTAAAAGATCACGAATCCTATTTCTACAGGTGCACGACCTCATCAGCACAGCAGTAATGTTTATATTCACACAAACAGTTATTTAAAGCAAACTAAGAGACAATACAGTGGTGTATTCGAATAACTTACGTCTCTCCTCCTTGTCTTCAATACCCTGTTTCATAGCATCCAGGATACCGACAAAGTATTGATACAATTCTTCAGGAATCTTCGTTCCTCGACCCATTTGACCCTTTTTGGCATATTTCTTAGCGTTCGCGAGGAAGTTCTTGCGTTTCTTACGCGACCTTTTTTTGTTTGGATTATTGTCCACGTTTTCTTCACTCATTTTTGATTATTAATCGCACGCAAACAAAAACACAGGTGGATTTTAGGTTATGTAAACGTCAAAGTCAAACTCATGTTGGGTATTGACGTTTGAAACGTTCCGTTAAATTCTGTTTTTTTTAGGATCTAAAGCACAAAATTGCGTCTTCTTTTATCTTAGATTGCCTTTAATTCTCTATCTCTTTTCAAAATTGCAAGTACGAATATTGGAAAAATAAACAAATTAAAAAATATAATAAAAAACAAATCTTTGAAGAATGTTTGTAGTCATCAAAACAAAAAAGACGAGAAAAGATAAAAGATCATCATCTGCCTAGCCAACCCCAACAATGTTGGGGTTGGCTTCCAGTCTAAGCGCATGCAGCTGAATACTAGTATTTTACATGGAGTGGCCACTAGTATTTTAATGGAGTGGAGTGGATGGCTAATACGATACCCCTTGGTAAGACTGGTTGTCAGACCTTCGGGCTCCTCATGACCCGTAACGACTGTCAAAGATCCACGAATGACAGCCGGGATTAGTGATGGGTAATTATCGGAAATTTTTCAAAGCTTAGAAATTCCGTTTATTTTTCAGAAAAATAAAAATTTGGAAAAATAATGGAAAATATTGTTTGCTATATTTACTACAGGAAGTAAAATAACACAAGAATTAAAGGGTTTTATTTGTACTGAACATATTTACTGACTGACTGAAATAATGACTGACTGACTGACATATCAACGCACAGCCGAAACTACTGGATCTAGGAACGCGAAATTTTGCACAAGGCTTCCTTTCCTCCCCGACGAAAAAATAGGGGTGTTATTAAGTTTGACCACTATGTGTGTGTGTGCTACTCAGTAGTTTTTCAACTACAATGGTAGGTAAGTTTGTTCTTGGGATAAATTCATCCCAACTACGGAACCCTTCATTGTGCGTAGTCCGACAGGAACTTGGCCGGTTTTTTTAATCAGTATTTAATTCTACAGGACTCGAGCTCGCTGAAAGCGCACCAAAATAAAGCTAAGGCTGGTAAGTAACTATTGCAAATAAGATCAAAGATGATTTTAAAAAAAAAATGTACCTATCACAACTTCTTTTGTAACTAAGTTTAAAAAAATAAAAATAAAAATTAAAACCCAACACAAAAACAAAAGCGAACATTTAAAAAGTAAAAAATAATACTTATCGGTGAGCCATCAAATTCGATCGAGTAAACCTAATGTATATTATGATTATAGAAATTGATGGATGGCACAATAAGGTTTGCTCATTGAAATCGCACTATAAGGCGCCGTCCTATTGCCATCGCTCGTACGATGATGCGTGCGTCCGACGCAAATGATCGTGCGACCGTGCGTTCAAACCATAGTCAAACATACTGATATCTACTAAACCTATTGAAGATCGCTCGATCATACAAAAAATCTGCATCTCTGATAAGAGCCATTTCGAGTGTGATCGCATCGCTCTAAACAGGACACACAATTTCTTATCGCGTGAGCGGTTTCATCGCACGATGAAATCGCATCACAATGTCGTGGGCAGGGTACCGCTAAGTTTAAAGGAATAACTAAATAGCTAAAATAGGGAGATTGCAAACTCATAACGCTCCCAGACTTAACAATTTAACACCCAATGTAACTATGGTTCATTTTTTAATCCTAGATACTTACTTATTTGACATTTCATATGTATCATTTAAATTCATTTCATAGTTTGACATTTACACCTGTCAAAATAGTCTCCGAGATTAAAAACAGACCATAGCTACCCTACCTCCCTCCCTTCTTTATTTGAACGAGCTACTTTGGTACCTAACTACAAAAATTATACCTACACATAAACATAAAGTCACGCCGTTTTCCCATGGGGGTAGGCAGAAATTACAGAACGGCATCTGCTACGAATAGGTACTACAATTCTTATAACCATCTAAAAAAAAAAACAACCGAATTGAGAACCTCCTCCTTTTTTGAAGTCGGTTAAAATAAGTAATAGGTAAATGTAGGTTAGTACCTGGTTGGAGGATTGGTGGTAGCATAGTAGAATCTAAGTTAGCTTCTGCACAGTGCGCAACTAATCTCAGGTAACGGGTTTGATTCCCGGAATAAACTTTGATGTAACGTATGCATGCCTAACGTGTTTGTACCTATAGGTTTGAGACATTTTGGGCTCTCGGTTTACAATTTTTAGTACTTAGGTGAACGTGGATGTCCGTTCAAATCTCATGCCCAATGAGTTAAAAATAACTCTCAAATAAAATTCAACTCCTTAAATGACAGACATTGTCAAAATCATTTAAGTACATAAAGTTATCGACTAGATTCATTGTTCTTCACGCTTCATCAGTATACAAAACAGGTCTATTCCAATGAATCAGAGTCGATATCAAAATGATAAGCTTCCAAGACGACGTAGTGACGTAAAAAAGCTCCAGAAAGAGAGGCAAGTAGTCGTTTCTCTCTGGCGCCAGAGAAATGCGGTGCAGCGGTGGGAAACCAAGCAAACGAAACTAGTTTGCCGCCGGCGAGCGGGGTGGCAACCGTAGCAAGCGCTCGATACTAACGCCTGCGCGATTGGCGAAATAACGCCTGGATTTTCGTCTATAAAGTGTTTTTAAATAAAAGAAAAACTAATTAAAATAACATTCTAAAGATGGCGATAAAAGTGTGTGGAACGCTATAAAAAAAATCAAATTGTTTTTTTATTTCCGAAAAAGTTTCTTATCAAATTGCTAACCGAACTTTTTGGAGCGAAGTTTTGGATGTCAAGATATCTTTGCAGTTTTTGTTGTGGCCGTTGGATTATAATTTAAGGTATAAACATGGTATAAATTAATGTTAAAAAGTTGTGTGACTAGTTGTGAAGGCGTTGACCGATCCTCAACGCACTGTGACACGCGCGCTGTGTTATTTACTTGCCTTTCTGGCATAGCTCTGCTAATTACACTTGCATGAAGATGCACGCTACTGTAAGTTGTAATTTATTCAACGCGTCTTTAGAAAAAAAACCACTTGAAAATCAAGGCAAAATATTATGAAATATGATGACTTGATGACGAAACTCAGCTAGATTCTTATTGGAAATCAAAAGCATATCCATATTTTAACGGTTTGGAAATTGCAGTGGTAAATGCGATTTTAATGCTCATCAACAAATAAATACCTTTCATTATGCGTCACGGCTTTTAGTCCAGTCATATTTTAAGACCTCAACAACAACAAAAAAGAACCGGCTAAAAGAAAAGGCAGTCTTGATTATACCTACCGGTCTGTATCGAAAAAAAGGCAAAACCTGATTTATAAAGACCTCATCTCGCATAGGCTGTATCTGTATGGGCCTGTGCTTGAACCTACATGGCAAAAAAAATCTGCATATTTTAAATTCATGCCCCGCCATTTCTTGGAATGTCGTATTTACAGGCGTCACTGACTTCAATCGATTTTAAACTTAATTTGTACTAAAGTTAAGTTTATTTTCGTTAGATTGTGCGTGTGATAGAGTGTGATTATTCTTTCCACTTTGTGGAATAGCAACGAACTTGATACTGAGTTTGGTTGTGTGACCTGTAGATTCGACACGACTCGACTACATAATTTGATAAGGCCCTTGGATATTAGACCACTTTTTTCCACGTCTTCTACTGTATCTATAAAAGGCCATATCCTACTCCATATTACCACCCAATATTATGGACCTTTTAGCAAGCACTTACGAAACTCACTTGGCGTTCCCCAGGGAACTGTTTTTGGTCCCGCAATAAAAGCGAAACGTTTGTGCTTTGATGTGTCTTATCAAAATAACAACAATGGATGTTGAAGTCAAGCATAGCCGAGGTACCAATTTGTATTTATTTCGTTAATACTGAAAAGGTCAAAGCTTTTAGACTCTTAAGAACCTTTTTGCCCACGTAGATTATGTAAGTACTTTATGTACGGCTTACCTCCATAAAATTAAAAATTCATATTTATTTGAGTACTTCCAAAGGCAGTAAACTTTCTTAATTAAAACGGCCAGTAAAAAAGTCACTCGATATCTGGAACGAATCCCAACAAAATTCTACGTCTAATCGATTTCCTGCGTCAGAAACAATAAGTTTTTAATTGACGAAAATGATGGGGTTTTCATTTAATTTTGTATCATTTTCCTCCTGGAATTTATTTTTTTGATGTCTAGGTATTTGCAGACATCGCATTTATTACTTAATTCCTAGCTACATCCCAGCCTTTCCCCAACTATGTTGAGGTCGGCTTCCAGTTTAACCGAATGCAGACGAATATCAGAATTTTACATGACCTCCACAACCCAGTTACTGGGTAACACGATACCCCTTGGTAAGACTGGTTGTCAGACTTTTTGGCTTCTGACTCTTCTTATCCAATAGCCATAATCATCATCTTTCTCCAGTCCATCTACCTTTTCTTGGTCTCTCTTTTAACTTGAGATTTCGGTATAGATAAGTACAATAATATCAACACGCTAATCAGCAAGCATTGTACCTACTTAATTATGACATTTTCCTGCCGACTCTTCATCGAAATGAACTATGTATTGGAAAACCAAGCCAATGTTTCTGAACGGACTTGATGATGACACAGTGAAAGGTGCATACAATTGCCCGAAATCAGAACAGTTTCTAAGATTATAAAATATTTTCCAATAAATCGATTTGCTTCACTTTTTTACCGAAACAAACCGAAAGCGTAGTAAATCTATAAACAACTTGGCGCCTGAGATGAGAGCTGTATAAACTTTAACTGAAAAAGCATTAAACTTTTCACACTTTTAAAAAGTATAATACCTACAGTACGTATATCTTTAAAATAATGCATCTCAAGATAAATAAACAACTGGACGTTTTATTAGTGAGCCTAGGCGAACTATAAATATGAACTTTTTGCATAAATGATGAATGTTATTTATTTTGTAGATCTGTTAAAAAATTTTGACTCGTAAATTTGCTAGGTATTGAAACTAAAATGTGTTCGATCTCCAAAAAACTGGAGAAGTAATGAGGACTTGTAATTCACCTACATTTTACGGATGAAAACCACTCAGGTGCACTATAGCTTTCCTTTAATCTCATTATCACGGGAAGTGGTCGTAAATCCCGAGTAGGCCGCTCATGGCGGCCGTCGTAGATAACGCTAAGTAAACGATATGGCTAAGGTGACCAATCCTCCTGTCAGGGATGCCACACGGCTTCATAATCTGACAGGGAAGTACAGGCTTTACTAGCGGTGAAAAGATAACGTAAAAAGCATTACGCAAAATCTAGCTCTGCCTACTTACCTTCTTGCTTTTTTAACAAAGTCAAAGTTTTATTTCAATTAAGCACTTCTGAATGTCCAAAATTACAAGAAAATAGAATTGGTTGTAGTTGCTCCTTCCAAAGGTAGTTTCGTATGTAGAAGAATGACCAAAAAAGTACATAGTTACTTTACGCTTTGAAAATGTTTTACATTATTTTGTTTATGATCATTCTTTTGCTCTTAACCCAATTTATTTGGGGTCGGCGCAACATGTACTTTTTTTCCAATACGTCGTCATCACGGTAGTCACATCCTTTCTAGCCATATCATCTTTTACACAGTCCAACCATCGTTTCTTTGGTCTTCTCCTACTCTTGTAGCCATCGACATTCGTACTCAAAACTTTCCTCACGACATTTTCCTCATTCCTCCGCATCACATGTCCATGCAGTCACCGGTGCAACTTTCAGACTTCCTTTTATGTACTCATTTCTTACTCTATCCATTCGCGTAACACCACACATCCCTCTTAGCATTCATCTCAGCTGCATGCAATTGTCTTTCATTCATTGATAAAGTTGGTTTTGCAAAGAGGATTCTTTTTCTTTTTTTGTTCAAGTTGTCATCTGAAATCTTGATTATTGGAGAGAAAGTGTTACTGGTTTTACAAAGCTGGTTCAGCGTTAAGCTAACGGTGCTGAAATCGCACTTTCTGTAATATTATGTCGTCGTGACTCCTGCAGTGCTATTCTGTACAAATCTCACCGTGAAAACTTAGGTGAGGTGAGCGTGGAGTGAGCTGTCAATAGTTTCATCCCTAGCATCAGGTGGAATGATAGCTCACTTCACGCTCTCTTCACCTAAGATTTGTACAGAATAGACCGGCAGGCTGGAAACAAAGTCAAACTCATGACTTTCAGCTCCGGATTGAAACTACAAATCAATTTCATTTTGTGGCTTTTGGTACTTGGACAACACAGATCTTAAAGTATATATGATCTACTGCAGTAAACATAATTAGAAAAATATATGATATTCTTCAGGATATACATATGCTAGTGAGATAATGGTGCCCATTCTGTTGGGCTGTATGGTCGTTGATTTAGGCTATTGCTAACTTTTCTCTCTAATAAAACAAGAAAGAGACGGACGTAAATTAGAGCTGTCAAATTTAGTTGGAAGTAATATTTCCATAGAAATTCAGACGACACGAAACATGTCGACTAAATACACGGTGAAGCGCAAGGCGTAAACTAGTTTGATATCTCTAACTTAGTGCATAGCTATAGCCGTCCTTTTCTCGCGCTGCCTGTTAGTAAAAGATAGCGATTCTCTAATTTTAGTTTAGTTATTGAACAAGAGAATCAGCGCTAATGTGTTTGGAAACATAATAAGTACAGACGCCAGCAGGTCAACCTACCCGAAACTGTCAGATTTTCCCAATCAAGCTTGAACCTAATGCCTAATGCAATAAAGTCGAAAATCTATTAAAGAAATCTGACAGATTGTAGTAGCTTGATGTGCTGGCGTCTGTACAACTAATTTGATCCGTTAGACAAAAATCATTATGATTTTCCCCAGATTATTCTACAAGCAATATATTAACATAATTGTGTTTTAATTTTTTAGTCCAATCAATAGATTTTTGTAAACAGGTACAGCCCGCGGCACGTAAGTTGGCAAGAGTCGTTAGATGCGCAGAAGTCATTTTTTAGATCTCTTTGGTCGCGAGCGGGACGCGGGGAATGAGGTAGCATCATTCCGAGCGCGCGATTGGTTGGACAGTCGACCCTTGTCTCTCGCGTCGTGTCCACGTTCCATTCGCTCCCGAGTACACTTGCGTGCACTAAAATTGTAACATTTGTTTTTGTTGAGCTTTTGTTACAAGTTCTTGTTATTGTTTTGTTTGAATTTTTAAATTTAGATAATGCCACAAACAAATACGATTTTACGTAGACATGCCAGAAAAATGGTTTATGATGTGTACTGTTACATATTTTGACGAATTATGCGAACATAAATGTACTGAACTGCTGATTTTTTTTCGCGATTTCAGGTTTGGTCCCATAGTAAAAGTTGTTCATAATGATGAGTACAATGACCTCTTAAGAGGTTGTTGGTGTTTTACAAATAACCCTGTATATTTTATTTATTACTCCTAATATACTTCACGAATTCTTCTCCTTTCTTTAACTTTCTTCTAAATAGTTATGTTTAAAAATAAATTATGGTAATAACCACAGAATAATGACAAGCAATAAAAGTGACCATTTTTTTGTTGCAATAAGTGTAGCATGCGCGAACTTACCCCCACTACGCCAAAACCTTGCCAACTTACGTGCCGCGGGCTGTAATTGCTGCATATTTTGCGATGGCATGTATTTAACGCGGCGACAAATTAATCTGAATTTGGGATTAAAAAATAATTAAAGTGGGTAGCAAAAATAATAGGTTGGCAGCTACAACCGGCGGATAAAAAGTAGAAAATGGGCATTATTAAATTATACAATGAGGTTGTATATACTGTTAACTGAGATGAGAAATAAATATAAACAAGGTCACCAAACCTAACCTCGGGGTGCCGCGGGGCTCCTGTTTCTGTGTAAAGGGTTTAAAGTAACCTAACCAAACCTAACCTCGGGGTGCCCTACGCTCGCTCTTGCATCCTATGTCGACGGAAATATTTTCGCTGCCAAGTCATTATTTTCGCAGCCAAGTTATTTTTTTTAGTAAGAAATAGTTAGTCGCCCTTTAAGTTGTTAGTCGCTTGGAAAATAATTATCCTTTTGCGATCAATTACCAACGTTGTGTCATCGTGCTTCTCTTTCTTTTCTATGCAGTCCGACAATGACCGCGCTTTAGTTCCTGTAGTCCAGGTAATCCATTGCTTCATATGTTTAAAAACTTTGTCTGCTCGACAGCGTGAATGACGCAATTGATGTTGTTGAACTGTCATCTGTCATCAAAATAAAAAAAACATGATCGACTTGTAAAAGTGTTTGTACAAACCTACTTACAGAAATAAAAATCATTTATCATCATTTATCATAACTTTAATTTCGGAAGTCTGTGTCATTGGTTTTGTGTTTTCGTTTTTTGCCACCGACTTCCAAAATTAAAGTTATTTTTCACGTTCTATAAAAACTTTTTATTTTCACTTTTTAGTTGTGGTAGGTAGATACCTACCCGATACAGATTCGAATACGCACTACCACAGGCACTGCCTGCAAAAAAAAATTAGGTCATCATCTACATAGACTGAGGGAAGAATACGTATTATTGAAGCTAACTCAAAAACTACCCAGGCAAAGTTAATAAATTTTACATGGGACCAACTTCGAGGAAGAATCTCTCAAGAATCTTTCAAATCGAACTACTCTGTAAACAGTTATGCCTGGTATACACAAAAAAGAATCTCCTCCTTTTTTTTCGTCGGTTAAAAATGAAAAGCACTGTCATTATAAAAAGTGTGTTACTCAATTACCCCACAGATGTCGAAGTTTTCCAAAAACAATTTCGCGATCGCACTGTTATTGACTGAAGTCAAATGTCCCCAAAATCTCTTATACACAAAAGCAATAAAGACAGGCCTGTATAAAGGCGAATGCAATAATTTGCCTTTAAAAATTCTGCAGCCCTACTCCCTAGCAGCCGGAGTGTGACGAAACTGACCCGCGCGACCGCAGCATTGTAAGTACTCGTACTGTCTGTAATTATGTCAGATTGCTTTCTTAATTGTCCGGATTAAGGGTATGAGGACACCGTGGGTTTAATTCGTCACACCATCGTCTTTCTTTATCAATTTGAAATTGGCTGACCTTTACGTCATGGTTACAAAACTTAGCAACGAAAAAAAAAGACAGCCCCAAAATTGCTAGTTCTAAACGTTTGAGCTTAGAAGAAAAGTTTATTTTTCTTTTACGTGAAAGTTTAAGCACATCTAGAGGATGCATATTTTTAGGGCTCCGTACCTCAAAAGAAAAAAAAAAACAACCCTTATAGGATTAGGTACATCGTTATCTGTCTGTCAGTCTGTCAAGACCCTTTTTCTCAGGAACGCGTGAAGGTATCAATTTGGAATTAATATAAAATACGTAGGTATATGGTCCCTTGGAGCTCTAAAAAATCAAGCTTCTAAGGCAACGTATTAAAAATACGGCCGTTTGTAAAATGCGACATATTTTGATACTCGCAAGTAAATCAAAACCTATAGGGTACTTACCGTTGACCTAGATTCATGAAATTTGGCATGAAGCAAGGTCTCACATTACAAGTTAAGGAAAATGTCGAAATTGGTTAATTTATAAAATCATTAATTTATCACATAGAACCATAGGTTTTTGCGAATACAAACTTAAATTTGCAGTTGGAGAATTGACCGTGACGTATGTCAATGTATAGATAGAACATGTGTTTCAACTAAAATGTTAAATTTGTTTTTGGGATAAATTCTTTTCAACTACGAAACCCTTCATTGTGCGTGGTCCGACACGCACTTGACCGCTTTTTTCATTCTTCATTTTTTTCATATATAGGGTGACTAGTAATTAGTGACCGATACTTAAACACATGATAACAAACAACTTTTAATATGGGGCCAAACCTGAATTCGCGAAAACAAAAAAATTCAGCTGTACAATGTAGGGAGCTGCTGTTTTTTTTTCGCGATTTCTGGTTTGGTCTCATAGTAAAAGTTGTTTGTTACCTATCATGAGTACAATCATGTGTTTAAGTATCGGTCACTAATTACCAGTCACCCTATATATTCTGCTATCAAATAGTAGACCACCTAAATTATGTAAAACTTCTATTTCCCCAAAGGTATATAAACTTATAAGGTAGGTCAAAGCATTTTTCGGAGCGCACAAAACTAGCCAAGGTTTTTCTTTCATGTCAGCAAAAATAACGCAGCTGTAAAAGATTAGACAACCTCTTTATACTTTTTGAAGACTGTAAATAATCGACATTTTACGGTTTTCCTGCCATTTTAAAATTTTCTTTAAAAGTGCGTACTAGTATGTGTAGATTACCACAATAAAATTGATGTAGGTTAGGTAGGTAGCTCATTTTTATACCGCCATCTCTCAAATTGCACTACATTGACTGTCTTTATTTTTGGCATTTGAAAGGAAACTTCATGTCTTTATTTGAAACTAGTTGTTTGTGCTCGCCGTCGCTCGGGTGTTTCCGGTGGATTTTCCGGGAAGTTTGTTTCATACACACCTTGTCAGGATATGACGAACAGAATAAAAACAAAAAAACAGCCGCATCGGTCGAGCGGTTCTCAAGTGATGCACTTACAATTACATATATATGTATATACTTACATTCGGCAAATGATTTTAATTTGATTGTTTTGTAATTAGTGACCGATACATAAACACATAAGAAACAACTTTTAATATGAGGCCAAATCTGAAATCGCGAAAATAAATCAGCTGCTCCCTACATTTTGACGAGTTATGCGAACATAATAATAATAATAATAAAGTTTATTTATTGTTTAACTAAGACTAGATACATGGCGAAGTAAGAGTAGAACAATGATTGTCTTACATCTAGTTTGTGGCCTTCTAGATAGGCTACAGGGTAGCCTGTGTTTAGAAGAGACAGTTCCGGGTCCCTGTCGTAGTGGAAAAATTACAGTAGCACGTGTAAATATTTTAAATTCTTATATAAACAATTAAATAAAAACAAAGATCTAGGCGTGTACGAGTAAGTCAGTGTGGTGTGTGGTAGTGTTAGTATTTAGTGTGGTGTGTGGTGTGTGGTGTGTGTCTGTATTTATGTGTGGTGTGTGATGTATGTATGTCTGTTGTGTTCACTTTTTTAGGAATTCTTCAGTGTCGTAGTAATTTAGGTTTCGAAGAAAAGTGCAAACAGTATTTTTGCAAATAAAAAAACGTTGAACAACAAACATAACAACAAACAAAACATGAATGTATGGGGCAGCAGATTTTTTCCGCGATTTCCGGTTTGGTCCTATAGTAAAAGCTGTTTGTTATCATGATTACAATCAAGTGTTTTCAATCATTCATATTGTACAGATATTGATAGATCTATAGCTCATCGGACAACGCCACTGCAATTACCTATTTCACTCCTTTGACTTGAGCAGCAACTTGAGCACTAGTTCTAGACTTTCTTATTAATCTAGCTTTTAATTAAGCGGGTTGGTCCGTAAATGGGTGACCATCTTTACATACCGAGACTCCTCCGTGCCTCGGAAAGCACGCTAAGCCGTTGGTCTCGGCTGTCATTCGTGGATCTTCGACAGTCGTTACGGGTCGTCAGAAGCCCGAAAGTCTGACAACCAGTCTTACCAAGGGATATCGTACCCAGTAACTGGGTTGTGGAGGTCAGATAGGCAGTCGCTCCATGTAAAATACTGGTATTCAGCTGCATCCGGTTAGACTGGAAGCCCTAACATAGTTGGGAAAAGGCTAGGCAAATTGATTTTTTTAATTATGCGTTGAGCTTGATTAGGAAATGTTATGTCGAGCAATGACTGGCATTCATAATAAGCGATAAAACATAATATCATGCCTACATTACAACATCATCAGCCAGCAGGGGAAGGCAGAGGTGTCAATAAAGTTTTAAGCCCCTTGAAAGTAGCCCCTAAGTATATCCAGGAAGCCCTCAATATCATAAATAACAAAAAATACGCAATAGGAATTTTACTAGACATGACCAAAGCCTACGACAAAGTACAATTTGGGATATTGCTAAACAAATTATACGAAATAGGTATACGCGGAAAGGCTCACGAATGGCTAACATCTTATCTTAAGAACAGGGAACAATTGGTTGAAATAGAATACTTTAACCATAGAAATAATGAAATCGAAAAAATCCGATCATATAATAAAGCAATTAACGCCTCAATCCCTCAAGGAAGCGTCATAGGATGTCTCTTATTTCTACTTTATATTAATGACCTACCTAAGACCATAGCAGGGCCTTGTGTCTTATTCGCGGACGATATATCCATATTAGTATCATGCCAAAACAATGTAATTATAGAAGAAACTCTCAATTCCATACTTACTAAAACATGCAACTGGATGAACGAACATAACCTCGAGATAAACTACTCCAAAACTAAATCAATAACTTTCCACCCCTACCAAAAAACACCTTTAACTTTAGATTTTATTTTCAACGACTCAACATTAGAAACCGTTAACGAATTTACCTTACTCGGACTAGTTATAGACACACATATAAACTGGAAATCACACATACAGAAAACTCACTCAAAAATTTCTAAATTCTCTTACGCCCTTCGTGAAATAAAAAAGACCACCAATTTACAAACAGCTCTCACTACCTATTATGCTTATGCCTATGCATGGCTTAGCTATGGTGTCGCCCCCTGGGGAAACAGCACAGGTGCACAAACACTTTTCACCCTGCAAAAGAAATTGGTAAGAATCCTGGTAAACATTGATCAAAGAGATAGTTGCAAACCTTTCTTTCAAAAACATAATATCTTAACCCTTCCCTGTATATATATTTTAGAAATTTGCAAATTTGTGCGGAAATATCAAGAATTTTATTCAAAACGTGAAGACACCCAGACACGCTATCTACTCAGACACCAAACTAGGCTAACCTTACCAAGTTCTCGATTAAAAATGCACTCTACAAGTCCCTATGCAATGTCCATTAAATTATGTAATAAACTACCCGCACTAATAAAAAAAGAAGAAAGTAAACGAATATCTAAGTGATAGACTTATAAAGTCATAACTGCATACTATAAATGATAAATGATTTTTATTTCTGTAAGTAGGTTTGTACAAACACTTTTACAAGTCAATCATGGTTTTTTTTTTAACTAGATGAGGTCGGCGTTTCCTATCTGATTACTCTGAGAAGAAAGGCCGAAACAAACTCAGAGGTCACAGTCTCTTATAAAGTCCAGACATAATCTTGGTCACTTCATGTGAAGACCATGTAGATTGGTGTCTGAAATGGTCTTTTGAGGAAAGAACCACACAGATTGAGAGTTCCTGTCCAGTCAGTGCACGCATTTGTCAGTAATCGCGCAGCTCAACTCAGAACTTAAGGAGCTCAACGATTCGACGAACAATACCAAAGAAAGGACATTGGGGTAGGCCGCATAAATTACTCAAACTGCCAGACGATAATTAAAAATAACTGAGAGAAAAAATAAAACAAACAAAAAAAAGCAATGACCTACATAGTCTCCACATTCACAATAAATTAAAATAATATAATACTGTACAAAGTAAATAGTCATGTCAACATTCAGTATGCAAAAATAAAAGAATAAAATAAAATTTGGAGCAGTTCAATTCCAAGCCTTTTTGTCCTCAATATAATCTTTAACGGTATAATAAGCTTTCTGACACAACTTGCGTTTAATGAATGATTTAAATTTATTAAGGCTCAGATCTTGAACGTGGCTTGGAAGTTTATTATAAAAGCGTATACATTGACACCTGAATGAGCGACCTATTTTCGTGAGCCTTGTTGGAGGTACAACAAATTTGTGTTTGTTCCTAGTATTTATATTGTGGATATCACTGTGTTTTTTAAACAAATTAATGTTTTTATGGGCATATAAAAGATTTTCAAAAATGTACTGAGAAGGCAGTCATTATATTAATCTCCTTAAATTTCTCTCTGAGAGATTGTCTCGGACTTAATTTATAAATGCATCGAACAGCTCTTTTCTGCAAAACAAAGATAGTCTGAATGTCGGCTGCATTTCCCCACAACAGAATACCGTACGACATTACACTATGAAAATAGCTAAAGTACACTAAACGGGCTGTCTCTATGTTAGTTAAATTACGAATTTTCCTAACAGCGTATGCTGCGGAGCTTAGCTTTTTTGCCAATTTATCTATATGTGGGCCCCACTGAAGCTTAGCATCCAAAGTTAAGCCCAAGAATACTGTGCTATCTTCAGGATTCAATTCTTCGCCCTTTATCAACACGATAGTTTTCACCTGCCTAACGTGAGGTAGCGTAAATTTAATGCGTTTGGTTTTTTTTTCATTAAGGAGTAAATTATTAACATTGAACCAGTGAACTACTTTTGAGATCGCTCTGTTTACATCGTCAGTAACCAGCTGCTTACGTTTAAGTTTAAACAAAAGTGAAGTATCATCCGCAAACAAAACTATATCATGATTATCCTTAATGAGGTAGGGCAAATTGTTAATATAAATAAGAAACACATCTCTCATCAGATACCCGTTTATATATATATATATATATATGCATTTTATTTGCATCATTATTATAATATAGTTATAAGTAAATTATATAAATAACAAATGCCTCCTCTCTCCAAACTCACTTAATTTGCTGTGCCCGACAGGGTCCACATTACCATCTAAGAATACCTACATACCTATAAGGGGCGAGCCTTTTAGCCATTCACCAATTACTTACAAATGCAGACTCTGGACTGCTACTGAGAAATTCCTGATGGAAAACTCAATAACACTTTGCTCGACCTGAGAATCAAACCCAGGAGCCCACGTTCAGTAGTCGTGCTCTACTAGACCAACGATGAGCGAGGCTTAAGGTACAAGTCCGAGATGGACTGCAGACCGCAAACTGCAAGCGCAAACTGCAAGCGGCACCACTGGTTTCTATGAATTTCCATGACATAGCAGTATCGGACTTGTACCTTTAAGAGGGCTGTCTCAATTTGTCACCTCTCTCGCTCACCCGGGGCCATTTTTAAGAATGATATATGAAAAGATGCTGTATTAAATAATATTAATTTAATACGTAATTATTAAAAACACGTTTATAATGTGCCATTTATTTTACTCATGTCAAAAACAAATCAATACTAGCTGTGGTTATTAGATAACACAATAGAAATGTGTTTTTAATAATTACCTATTAAACTAATATTATTTACTAGTTCGTCCATTGATAACAATTTTCAAAAAAGCATCTTTTCATTTAACATTCTTTAAAATTGTGTCCCGGCAGCCCTTTTTAAATTCGGTCACAAATCAAATGGGTTTAGAACTTTAGAATTTCACAATATCATCGACTCCTTAGTTTCGTGAATCCGCATTTTACCTATGTAGCTATTTAGTCCCCAGTAAACTACAGTGTGTAGTGTGCGGGAGCTCCAAGACCTGAACCTACCATCACCCTTTTACTACCGGACTACCAGACGTACCTACTGCGGGGTACCATCCGCACTTGGTTGATATCCCAACGAGTCGTGCTCAGCGCTTCTCCTCCACATTTAAAGCGTATTACCAAAGTGTGGAACACTCTGCCAGCGTCTGAGTTCCCTTCCACATATACACACATCAACACGGTCTAGGGATATTTTTAAAAAAGCGTATTACTATCAATGTGTTAATTATTTATATGACATGTATATATTTAAAAGATACGTTATTTAATATTCTACCATTTTTTAATAATGGTTAAGGTACTTAGATTAAAATTTCAGGATTTATGGAAAAAAAATGAAGCATAGACGGAAACCGTATATGAATTAACTTTTAATTTGTGAGTAAAAACTGAAAAAAATAGAAAAATCATTTAATTTGTGTTTATAAACTTGAAGTTAGTAGTCTGAGAAAGCGCCCATGATGTTCATAAGACATCGGCAACGATTCGGCATGCTCAGAACAAGGTTGTCAATGTCTTGCTACGGAATATTGTCCCATGTCCTTCTGAGGTGCGCAAAAAGTTGATTTTCTGTAGCCAGATTTTCAGGAACTTCCTTCAGAGCTCTTCTTTGCAGCATATCCCACGCATGCTCAATGGGATTTAGATCTGGCGATTGAGCAGGCCAGTCTAAGGCCCTAACATTGTGTGTATGTAACCAAGCTGCTACCGTTCTCGCCGTGTGTGCCCGGGCATTGTCGTGCATGAGCTGGAAATCTTGCCCCATTTGTGTTCTGTGGGGCAAGATTACGGGCCCCAGCACCTGTTGAACGTATCGTTCTGCCGTCATACTGCCCCGCACCCAAACGAGATCCGTCCGTCCTCCAAGACGAATTCCTGCCCAAACCATAATTGTTCCTCCTTGGTATGGGTGAACTTCCTGAGGGTTCTGAAGACGGCTCCATCGTCCAGGAACTCGCCAAACACGCGTCCTTCGTGAATCCGGATGGAAGCCGAACCTGGATTCATCCGTGAACAGCACATTGGACCATTGCTCACGGCCCCAGTCCACGTGGTTCCGAACCCATTCTAATCGTCGTCCACGATTGCCTCTCCGTAAAGGTGGGACCCGGAGTGGTCTACGAGAGCGTAGATTGCTTTCATGCAGTCGCCTTCTTACAGTTTGGTCACTCACAAGTACTTGGTGTTCCACTCGCAGCCTTCGGGCCAATTGAGTCGCCGTTGCATTTGGTTGAGCTCGCGCAGTAATTTGCAAAAATCGGTCTTGTCTGGGGGTAGTGATGCGACTTGGCCCCCGGTGGCTCTCCGCTACTTCACCTGTGGCACGATAGCGTGTCCACAATCTTGAAATTACATTTTGGTGGGTCCCTATGGCCTCAGCAACATTACGCTGAACAGACCCAGCTTCCAGCATTCCCACAGCTCGTAACATCTCCGCCCTCGTCAAATGTTGGCGTTGCATGGCTACAATACCTCAATTTTAACTTTATCTTTCGTTTAAAAATGAAAAAAAAAACTGTAACTAAACGTAATTCATATTGTTTTCTAAATTTCGCACAAATGAAAATTCCCTCTCCTACACAACAAGACATTTTATGCCACCGAAACAAAAGAATTTTCAAAAATTTGAATTTGGAATTAGTCTGAGATAAATTACAAACAAATCGGTGTATAAAAGATTCCAATGCGGCCAGTACTTTTCGAGTTATTTAATTGAGTATGAAATATCCCTAGACCGTGTTGATGTGTGTAGTAACCCGTCTGCATTCAAACTTTCAAAGCAAAAGTGAACAAGCATCTTCTGGGCACGCTCGTGTCATTGTAGACCTCATCAATTGCGACTCAGACGTGATCTAGGTCAAGAGCAGGCCCAGTCAGCAATAAAAATTGAATTTTAAATAGCTGAATTTTAGAATAGCTACTTATTATTATTCACAAATCTTCTAGTATTTTCCATCGTAAACAGCCAGACTTATTTAAATTCAAAGTCAAAACACAGATTAGTAACCCCGCATTGTTTCGAGATGTAAATCAGTGTAAAACAAACATGTTTTTTTTAATTGCCAATAATTCTGATGTTAACTGCGACTATTCACGCGTTAACACATCTTAATCTATAACTACTTGCGTCTTTATTTTTGGGAGTCTACGCACTGCGTTGGTTTAGCGCGGCGTTTAATTTGGAGCAGCAAACGCAGCTTGTAGGATTAATTACTTAGGCTATTCTTCGAACTTCAGTTATGTTAGAACTAGGGTTGATGAGGATTCCTCTTCCTCATCTCCATAATGCGGAAGTTCCTCATATTTTAGCGATTCCTCATCCTCTTCCACATCCCCAAAATCAAGCTTAAAATATTCCTCTACCTCTTCCAGTTCCTCATTCATTAAGAGGAATTTATGAGGAAGTATTGAAGTGTGACCTTTACGGAGCTGTGCGCCAGTATCTTTCAGCTCTCCATCAAGTGTCCCTAGTGAGCGCCTTTTCAATGGCGCTGGTTTAGTTTACGACGAATTACGAACCCTACTCGAATCTGCAGAAACAGCTTCAAAGTTAATTTTCATTAAATAATATGAATATTGTTTTTTTCTTTCAAAATATTAAAGGGCCCATTCGCAATTTTTCTTTAAAAAAATCTCTATCTCTTCTAGATCATTCGTTCTTTCTCTTTGTCTTTTTTTATTTCAATTCGAGATCACAGGTTCTATCTTCCTCGTCCACTTCTTCAAAACGTTTTTCTAATAGTTCCTCATCCGCATCCTCTTCCTCATAACCACTTCCTCATCAACCCTAGTTACAACAGAAGCCAACTTTATTTTATCCATAGAATTTCACGTTGCCTTGAATCTGATTTTTTCAACAATTTCGTAGGTAGGTCCAATACTTCGATGGCATTCGCTCTATGTAGGAGGCTAGCTGCCAAAAAGATGCGGCTTATTTTACCTGTTTATCGGCAAGCATAGTATTTCATACGGCTCAGTACGAAATAAGCTACATTTCGTAAGGCCAATCTTAACGTAAGAAAGAAAGAAAAATACGTTTATTGGCATTACAGCAAAAAAAAAAAAATACACCTTAAAACTATAGAAAAAAAAAGCAGAAAGCAATGATTATAAAGCCAAAAGAGCCTCAGCTCAGCGTAATGTCAGATGACAACACAACCACCTGACGCTGATATTCAGCTGCAACCCACGAGTGTCATACGCTAGAATGTGCTGATGATTTCATTGAAGATTTGACGATTGAACACTGTTAAAAATATATATATATTTCACATAAACGTAGGTTTATTTTAGTTTAGGCACTTATGAAACGTCAGAAGCTAGGTGCACAGTTCCAATGGGGAAGAAAACTGTTAGTTTAGTTCGGCGTAGATGGCGCTTAGTGTTTGCTATTTTCATTCAGCTTTTTGTTACTTTCATTCAAGGTGTCAATGGAATTCCTTGCTGAAATCTTTGCCGCGAGATGGCGCTAATTGATTTTTCTGATCGCCGATTGGTGACTTTGTCACACACAGCGCTCTCACGCGGTGAATCTTCCGAGAAACAACCCCATTGGTTGTTTCCAAGAAGAGCCGCCAAAAAACGCCACGAAGATACTCTTTTAAAAATACTTGGCTTTAACATATTTTCAAATAATAGTGTTAATAGGTATGGGAGGACTGTGTAGGCCTGTCAACAAGTAGATACCAGTACCAGGTACTTAACTAAATAGAAAATGGTCTACAAATCTACAGTCTATTAAGCCTACCAACAACGTGAGAACTACAACGTTCTACAGTAGGTATTCGCAAAATATCATTCTCCTGTCCTTGTCCCAATTTACTTGGGGTCGGCGCAACATGTCTTTTTCTTCCATACTTCTCTGTTAGTCGTCTCTCGGTAGTCACTCCTTGTCTAGCCATATCATCTTTCACACAGTCCATCCATCGTTTCTTTGGTCTTCCCTTACTCGTATCCACATTCACTCAAAAGTTTCCTGACGACATTTTCCTCATTCCTCCGCATCACATGCCCATACCATGACAACCGATTTCCACACAACTTTCAGTCGCCGGTGTCATTTTCAGACTTCCTCTTATATACTCATTTCTTATTCTCTTCGCGTAACACCACTTTAAAAGGTAAATAAAATAACCTATTTAACATTCAACAAATCTTATTTAATATCCTGTCCACCAAAGCCACTAATAATAAGATGTTACAAAGTATGTGTGCACACGGCACCCACCACTTCGTATAAATAAATGGCTTCACTTTAGCAATTTAAGCCGTCAGTCTGACTGCCAACCATTCACCTCGGTTCTACAACTGAATAAATCACTTAGTATGTAAAGCCGCGAAAGCCGGTGTTATAACTCACACACACACACACGCACACACACGGTACATATTTAATCAAACATGTTAATTTAGTAACTTCAATTGTCTCTTCCTAATTTAATATTTTACTTTCCTTTTTTATTATCGGCATTATAATTAAATCAAATAAATACGGATTGATAAACTATAGTGAGTTTCATCAAATAGTTCCTATGCCGTAATGTTGGCTCCACTGTTAAACTTTAAGACATGGACCAATTAGGTCCATGCTTTAATAACGATAGCCTATCGTGTTCATCCTACAACAATGGAGCCAACATTACGGCATAGGATGAAACGCACTATAATTGTAATTTAGACCAACTGCGATCCCTACTGTCACTTATAGCACAGGGAATCCTATTTTTAAGTGACAGAGTCAATGGTGTTGTATTCTTATTATTTTTATGAGCCAATAAACGTATTTGTGTATAACTAAGTGCCCATCGTTTTGCTCAAATAACCTGCCTCAAAACAGTCGTGTTTAAACTGCCTAGTGCGTCAACTGCTCATCTTCCGAATAATATTACAATAATTTTACTCTTTTGTTTTTAATTGAGTGTATTTCGGGTAGATTTACTTGATAGTAGGCAATCGAGTAGTGCTAGAGTTTACAGTGTCTGATTTGTCGCTTCAGAGTAAGTAGTACTTAGTTCGTTGTCGTACGATGGGAAAGACTGTGAAAAGTGATAAAGTGTGGAATTTAATGGTAATAAAAATATCTGTCTAGCCTTTTACCAACTATGTTGGGGTCGGCTTCCAGTCTAACCGGATGCAGCAAAATACCAGTATTTTACATGGAGCGACTGCCTATCTGACCTCCACAACTTAGTAACTGGGTAACGCGATGCCCCTTGGTAAGACTGGTACCTAGTCAGACTTTTGAGCTTCTGATTACCCTAAACGACTGTCATAGATCCACGAAGCAACCACCAAACTGTTCTCAAATTCCCTTTTTTACTTTTTCTCTTCAATCTCAAGCGCTACGTCTCGTTTTTCAATTCGCTTTTTTTTTCATTTCCTGCCTTTCCTGTCTGTCTGTGGTGTTATTGTGATCCGCAATCGTCTCCCGTTTTCATTACGTTTGAGTAGGTACGTTAGGTATTAATTGTAACTCCGTCTGATCAATGATTGCAAATAGCAAAAAAAAAAAACAATCCAAGACCCCCACTTTTTAGGGTTCCGTACCTCAAAAGGAAAACGGAACTCTTATAGGATCACTCGTCTGCTTGTCTGTGATATGTCTTAATGATATTCCGTCTTATTTGGAATCGAACCCAGGACCTCATATTCAGCAGTAGCGTTTGCGACCATTACCAACAAAGCAGTATTATGTTCAAAATCATCAATGGAGTCTACGTAAGAGATTGAATCATAAAATCTTCATTTAATACGCACATCGCATGCCGAGTTGTTTACCGAACGATATTGAAGACTATAATATTATTATAGTCTTAGTTTTATGGAGATCATCCCAGAGCAGAGTGGATGGATATATAACTGGAATTACTGGAGCAAATATTTTGTAACGTACGTAAGTGGGTTGGTAGAGGTACACTGGGTTTATTTATAGGTCGAGTATAATAATAATAATGTAATAACCTGGGACATTATTCACACACGGTCATCTGATCCCAAACTAAGCAGAGCTTGTACACTATGGAAACCAGATAACTATATACTACAATTAAATACACTACTTTTTTTTTGTAAATACATACTTATATAGATAATTACACCTATAGATAATTACAGTATTGTATTTTTGATTTTTCCATACTTATTATATTTATTTACTCAGCCCTCTACAGCTTGAATTTTTATTAGTCAGGAACTTAAACTATCTACATATCTATCAACATTTTCTTCTATTGACTATTGACTTAATTTTATTTGGTGTCTAACTTCTTAAGATACGCACTACTTGAACTACAGACGATATTTATTTTTTTGACATTTCTCGGGACACAGGGTTCCCGGACCTTAGCCAACTCGCAGAGACGCTATGGAGGACCAACCGACGATTATCCACTATGCAAGTGCAACCAAGGTTAACCTCCGGTTGGTGCAGGACTATTGTTGTACGTGGAAACAAAACATATTGGGCTATGGGTTTGGGTGGCTTTAATGGATTGGTTACCTAGAACTATGGAAGGACTATGTCCCATTCCTGATCAATGTTATGTAATTTATGGATAAAATGGCAGGGGGTGACTTGTACACTCAATAATGGGCCCCCGGAGTCGGTCGCTAGCACATAGTGACGTAGCGATAAGGAGGCAACACGTCCTGAGATGCTTGAGGAGTGGAGCGGTATTCCACGGCTATCACAACAATCCTGGATATACGGTCAAGATCCCTACCAGCACCTTACTGGAATACTTCCTTCCTCCGAGCACATTTGCTCTTGCGAATCTCCACTCAAGCCGGCCAACAAAGGCAAGAAAGAGGTGGGAGCTCTGTTCCTCGTCAGTGTTCACTGTGTATTTATTATTATATAATAGAAGTATCTGCAGTCATACGAAAAGCCCTGGTATCTAAAGACAGAGTGTTTGTAAATTGGTCGTCGTGCCCTGTGAGAGACTTTACTCTAGTAACACGCTGTTATAAGTGCCAGCAGTACGGACATGCAGCCAAATCATGCCGGGAGACCACACATACCTGTGGTCACTGTGGTGATCAGGGCCACTCCATTAAGGAATGCACAAAGAAGGCTGAGGAACCAAAATGCGCTACTTGCTTGCACTTTAAAAAGCCGAGCAATCACAAGACAAGTGCTGCTGACTGCCCAGCAAAAATAATGGCTGAAAAGAGGTACATAAATTCTGTAGATTATGGAGGCGCCTAAGAGCGCCGCTAATTACGTAGTTTTCTGGCACTTGTTATTGTTTTTTTTTTTTTTTTTTTTTACAGTTGTAATTATGATTAATAATTTAATTAATGACATAGATAATTTCTCTGTATCTGAATCCCATGTTTGTGACGTTGAACACTGTAAGCAATATCTCTCCTCCCACACTAGTCCGCTAACCATACTAACCCAAAATATTCGTAGTGTTTTTAAGAATTTCGACAATTTTAGCATTTTTCTACAACGTCTAGACATAAACTGTGACGTTATTGTCTTAACCGAATGTTGGCTTTCCAAACAATATAACATACCACTAATTCCAGGATATAATATGTATAAAAGTAATATAAACTACAATCAGAACGATGGGGTGATAGTTTATGCAAGAAATCATCTCAATGTGTCTGTCGAGGAACCTAATATGCACGACTGTAATAGATTGTTAATTAAAATTGGGTCAGAAATAGCGATACTTGCCTTATATCGACCCCCCTCTTTTAGAAATATAAACAATTTCACTGACTCTTTAAACGACACCTTGCAGAACCTGTCATCTTTTAAAAATACCGTTTTAGTTGGAGATATTAATATAAATATTCTTCCAGAAAGTGCTGACGCATCCGCTGAGGCATACCTAAACCTATGCGCCTTCCATGGTTTGCTTCCCGCTCACACGCTTCCTACACATCAAAGTGGCTCCTGTTTGGACCATATAATACTCAAGTCGAATCTCCCTGCACTTGTCCTTATAACTAATTCAACAATAACTGATCACAGTGCTGCCCTACTTGTTTTAAATTGTAAATTACCAAAAGTAGTTACTCGCACCATTTCTAGTTTAAATGTAAATAAACTTGAAGAAGACTTACGTAATATCGACTTTGACCCAGTCTACTATTCCGCTGATCCGCAGTTTTGTATGTTGTACCTAATCAAAAATGTACAACATGCAATTCAGAAGAACACGGTCATATCTCGGCTAAATAACAAAAACTACAACATAAAACCATGGGTCACGGCAGGACTCATTCGTTGCATGAAAAATAGAGATAAACTGCATATGATAGCAAAATCTAATCCAGATAATCTAATTTTGCAGAAGTCGTATAAACGATATCGTAACTTTTGTAATGATCTCCTAAAGAAAGTAAAAAGCAACTGCGATAAAATTGCACTAGAAAATGCTGGAAGTAATAGTAAAAAAATTTGGAATTTTATTAAAAGTGTAACGTATAACTCAAAACAAAATCAGTCATCTTCAGGTTTACTACAAGCACACTCATCACAGTTAGCATCTGCCAACATTGCAAATAATTTTTTTGTTAATGTTGGAAAATGTTTGGCTGAAAAGGTTCGGGGCCAATCACAATATCTAACAAGCACACCATTTACGTGTAGCACTATTTTATCATCTTTTGTGTTGCTGGATACTGACGAAACAGAAGTAGAAACGATAATTATGAGTTTAAAGGACGACTGTGCGGTTGGCTGGGATAACATATCAAATAAAATTATTAAACAGTTCAGGCACATTTTGGTACCGCCATTAACTTATATTTTCCAAAAATGTTTAGACACAGGTCTTTTCCCCGAGTGCCTAAAAAAAGCTGTTGTTGTCCCTATTTATAAATCAGGCAGTAAAGATCAAGTGACAAATTATAGACCTATTTCCTTACTGCCTTCTATGTCTAAAATATTAGAAAAAATAATAAATAAAAGGCTTTTCAAATACTTGGAGGATAAATTAATATTATCTAAACGGCAGTTCGGATTTAGGCCTAAAATCTCAACAGACGATGCCGTACACCATCTGACAGACTATCTAGCACAGGAACTTGATAAAGGTAACCACACAGTGGGAATCTTCCTGGACCTCGCCAAAGCTTTTGACACGGTTTCTATTCCTATTCTGTTGCACAAGCTTGAAGCCATAGGTGTCAGAGGCACCCAGCTGAAACTATTTAAGAGTTATCTAGAAGACCGTACCCAATGTGTAAAGATTGGTAATGTTCTCAGCGATAGTCAAAAAAACACGTCATTCGGAGTTCCCCAAGGAAGCATTTTAGGGCCTACTCTATTTTTGATATACATAAATGATCTTTGTAATCTAAATCTCAATCACGGCCAAATTATTTCTTATGCTGACGACACTGCCCTTTTATTCTCGGCTGACTCAGAAAAAAACGTCTACAAGTTTGCGCAAAATGGTTTCAATGTTGTTAATAAATGGCTTCAAAATAATTCACTGACACTAAATGCAGATAAGACAAATTACATTAAGTTTTCATTGCGCAAGCAAACATCAACTAGCACTTCGTCATTATATGCTCACTATTGTACAATTCCCACATTAAACCAATGTGTTTGTCCCAACATTAAAATGGCAAGTACAACAAAATACCTAGGTGTTATAATAGACGAGACACTTTCGTTCAAACAACATATAGAAGCTTTAAATAATAGAATTCGCAAGTTGATATTTGTTTTTAAAAAGTTACGCTATATTGCTGATCCAAAAATAGTTAGACAGGTTTATTTTGCTCTGTGTCAATCGATATTAACTTACTGTATTACCACGTGGGGTGGAGCGGGTAAAACTATGTTACTAACCATCGAGAGAGCTCAGAGAGCGATTCTCAAAGTGTCTACTTTCCGCCCTTTCCTATTTCCCACTAACCTCCTATACAAATCTTGTGAAGTATTAACAGTTCGGCAACTATTTATAATGGGTATTGTATTAAAACAACACACAGGTCTACCCTACAGCACTGAATATACTAATAAAAGACGTAAAGATTTGGTCTGCCCGCTAAATACAACAAAACATGCTTTTACATCCAGATTTTACCGGTACCTCGGTCCTCTCCTCTATAATAGACTAAACTCGAAAGCAAACATTTACTCCCTGAACTACACAAATTGTAAAAGAATTGTCAAGCAGGTTCTCCAAGGTATGTCTTACGAAGATACAGAGAATTTATTAACTGTGTTAAAGTAAATAGATTTATACTCATCTACGATAAGTATTTATCAAATTTAGATACTAAGAAGTAAGCTACTCAACATATAATTAATTTGTCTTTTGTCAACTTTCTTCGTCTTTGATTACACTAGTTTACATGACTTTTGTTCATGAAATGGAATACATACGGTTACATTACTTTGGGTATCTACATCTCGGAAAAAATATTAAAAAAAATCCAGCACGTCAGGTTTTTGAAATATTTATTAAGAAGATTTTTACAAAAAACACATCTAAATAAACGATAGACAGTTAAAAATGGGTAATTTTTGCTCTTTTTTTATAAATATTTTCATCTGTATCTCTCACAACAGACCAACAATAGTCCCCTAGCATGTTTTCGTCCCAAAAACCTTGATAATTTTGCTCAAATAATTTTAAATCTTGGTGAAATCGCTCACCGTGTTCATCACTCACACTACCAAGATTTTCTGGAAAAAAATCTAAGTGGGAATGCAAAAAATGAATTTTTAGTGACATATTTACACCCATACGCTCATAATTATGCAATAAATTTTCAACGATCTCTTTGTAATTATCACTTTTTTTATTGCCTAAAAAATTTTTAACGACACTTTTGAAAGAGTTCCAGGCTGCTTTTTCTACATCGGTTAAAAGGCTCTCGAATTTTGTGTCGTCCAATATTCTCCTGATTTGAGGACCCACAAATATTCCTTCCTTTAATTTAGCCGCAGAAAGATTCGTAAATACCGAGCAGAGATATTGAAATGCAGGCTTGGACTTATCCAAAGCTTTGGTAAAATTTTTCATCAAGTCCAACTTAATGTGAAGCGGAGGTAATATTATTTTTTTTGGGTCAACTAAACATGTATTTTTTACGTTCATCTTGCCTGGAACATATTCATTTCGTACAGGCCAAATTTTTTTTTTATAGTGATCCTGTTTTGCTCTGGAGTCCCATAGGCATAAGAAACAACAGTACTTAGTGTATCCACTTTGTAAGCCCAAAAGCATACTTATAACTTTTAGATCGCCACAAATATACCAATTGTGACATTTATATTTGATCAGTTCAATCAATTTGGCCATTGTATCATAGGTTTCTTTACAATTAACAGCATGACCTATAGGAATAGACGGCTTTGCATTTCCAATATGCAAAAGAACAGCTTTAAGACTTTCCTTCGACGAATCTATAAAAAGGCGCCATTCTTTTTCGTCATACGGTTGTTTCATTTCTTCAAAAAGTCCCTTGACGTCATGACAATAACAAAACTCATTTTCTTTTGTAAAAAAACCAGCATACGTCTTGCTTCTAGAGCGATAAATACTAACTTTTGTACTGGGATCAAGCAATTTCCACTGTTGCAGCCTGGAGCCAAGTAATTCCGCTTTTGACTTAGACAACTGCAAATCTCTTATAAGATCGTTGAGTTCAGATTGGGTTATCAAATGTGGACTATCCTCATCAACGCAAAAGTTATCGGAGCTTGATTGTTCACTGTCACTAGGCTCGTGCATTCTAATACTACTTGTTGGATCTATGTGAATTTGGTCACTTCTGCCGGGTGGTGTGGGAACTGGTAAATCCTCTGAATGAAGGACCGGCTTGGTCACTGATGGAACGTCTGCATATTTTATACTATCTTTATTTTTTGAGTTAAAACCAAAAGTTTTTGTTAAACAAAAGTAACAATCGGTTACGTGGTTAGTTGGCTCTCTCCAGATCATTGGTTTACCAAATTTCAGTGATCTATTTTTACTTGAATACCAGGAGCTGAGGACCAATCTGCAATTAGTGCAAATCACATGAGGAACCCAATTTTTATCTTGATTTGACACCGGAAATCCAAAATATTGTAAATAGGCTTCTTGCAATGGTTTTGTTAAAGGGAAACCACGATTTAACTGAACAATTTTCCCACAAACATAACAAAATCGATCTGGATGTAGTTTACACACTCTAGATGACATTTTTATATAAAAATGAGACTTGATTCACACAGTTGTTTACAAAACAGAACGATAAACGCATTTAAACAATTGCGGGTAGATAAAAAAAAGTCATCGATATCTCCGAATTGTGACGTGCTACGAAAAATAAAAAATTATTTTTTTAGTAACCGTCCATAGCCTACTTAAATAATTCATTTCATGAACGGTTTCATTTCATGAACAAAAAAAAATTATTTTTTTGTAAACTAGTGTTATTTATTAATTTTATAACACTTTATGAGCTCTTTTCGCCTGAAACACAGGATTACCTAGTTCAGGCACGTAAGTCTTAGGATTATAATTAACATTTAAGCAAAACTTGTACAATTTTTATGCCTTGTAATTTATGAATAAATATTATTATTATTATTTAAAAAAAAAAATATTTTTAAGCACACAAATGTACTTAATAATAATAATAATAATATTCTTTATTTATCAGACAACAATGATCCAGCGTGTTAGTAAACAATATTATAACTTATTACTAGTGTTAGTAGCTCAAATAAAATACAAAAGACAGAATAAATAAATAAATAGTATTGTGAAAAGGACATCACCAATTAACGGTTAGTGATTGTCCTTCTCACAAAACTTATAATAATTGGAGAGTCGATACTCTCCGCCACAGTTTTAAGAATGCTGTTGCCACTCGCCCGCAACCTTGACAACAGCGACGCGGTTTTCTTACGAATGACGGCTTGGAAGCCGTCAGTTCTGCTTTCCGCAAACATAGAAGAAGCGCTGCACCATCGTGGCAGTCCCAACAGCATCCTAAAAATATTATTATATTGTACACGTAGGTCATCCAGCACTCTTTTGGTATAGTTGACCCAAAGGTTCCCCGTGTAAAAGCACTGGCAATATGCCTTAAAAAGTGTTACTTTCACTAGATTGCTACACCGAGCGAACCTTCGGGCCAACATGTTACCTCGGACCGCCAATGCCCTACGCTCCCTTTCAATATCAACATTGTCCTTAAGGTCGTCAGTGAGGAAATGCCCTAGATATTTAAATTTAGTCACTCTTTTGACGTTCAAGCCGTTAAGGGTAATGTTAGGTAAAGTATCTGGGCATCTACCGCCGGCCTTAAAGACAATGTATTCGCACTTCTTAACATTATAAACAAGCCCGTGTGAGGCAGCATACGCCTGACAGACCCTCAGCATTTCATTCACAGCACCTGCCGTCGGCGCCAACAACGCCATGTCATCAGCGTAGCTGATACTATTTATTTTCACACCATGGACGCTACAACCGACCCGCATATTGCTAAGGTCCACAATTAGGCCATCTATATACGTGCTAAATAGCCTAGGGGATGTCAAACCACCCTGCCTCACACCACATTCTAACCTATAACTTAAGAGGTGGACGTCATGCCATAGGTATTTTCTACCAGTCATTCTTTGAGTGATGCAGAAACGAACAGTGGTAGGTGCAATTACGAAAATTGAGGAATAAATATTATATTTATTTAAATATTTTTTTTTATATTTATTTAAATATAATAATATAAATATGATTGTACAGTCCTTAATCTTCCCTATCATCGATTATGGTGACAAATTTGACCGTCTTCTCAATAACTGCATTTGATTCGTGTTCAATCTGCGTAAATATGATCATGTCTCTGCGCATCGGTTACTTCTAAAGTGGCTGCCCATACAACAGCGCAGAGAGCTAAGGGTGCTGACCACTTGGTTTTCATTTCTTGACTCTCCCTCTTCCCCCAGTTATCTAGCCCCCCATTTTCACAACATTTGCGCCAACCACAATAGAAATCTACGTTCATCTCACAATTGTCTGCTTCTATGTCCCACTCATCGCACAGACTTCATTCACTCTTCCTACTTCGTTCTGTCTATCTCTCTGTGGAATGCGCTCCCCCAGGAAATCAGGATGGCAACCAACCGATTATCCTTTAAGGGGGAAGCGTCAGGATAGCCCCTGAAATTCAAATTTTCTTACGTTTTTTGCAATTTACAAGTCGGTATTATATTGTACGTTGATCAAGTTATAATTTGCGGTCGTAACAAGTATCTATTTACATAATTAGAATCATTAAAGTGATCAATACAACTCTTTAAGACCAGGTAATCCCAAAAAATTACTATTTCATGAAATCTTGACTTTTAGGATTATACTAACTTGTATGGAGTATGGAGTTGTATTACTGATTCTATTGTATATATTATAATTCTGTAAATACATATTTGTTAAGTAGTATAAGTAATATATCATACTTCATACTGTGAAACATATTCTTGTTTATTATATTGGTAGAAACAATCTCTCAGTTTCGGCTCACTGCCAAGTTTACGCTAAATCGTTGAAAACACGTAAAATACTCATATTATTTCAATGTTACACCTTCAGGTTTTTGTGTTAAGTAAATATTATTATGATTTACGTACGAAAATAAACTAGGATAAATGTATGCCCCACGTAGGGATAGTTCAGTTTAACCCAGCATACACTACGGTCACAATATCTTTGGCGAGTCTGAACTTCGCGCTGAAGGCTGCGCAGTAACATTTTTTATTAACGAAATGGAGACATGAGGCGAGTGTGAGTGAGAGAACATGCGCGAAAGTTCGTAGTGCCTATGTTCAGACTCGCCATGATACGTAAGCCGTATTGTGGTTACATCACTGTTGCACTTGTAAGCAAGGACAAAGTTGGATCCAGTCATGTCCCTGTTACTTATCACACGAGGTTGTTGACATGTGGAATGTGAGCTCGGCTGTCATTGTGCCGATTGTAACGGCCAATGGTCTGATGGCCGAAAACCTCGACCAACATTTTTCGAGGCTTCAGATTCAGAAGGTACCCCTTGACATGGCTCGCATTGTGAGGAGGTTCCTATCTCTGCAGCCCTAACCACCGGTAGCTTGGACCCTGCTCCCGACACCGGCGGACCTCCTAAGAAATTTTAACTGTTTTTTGTGTTTAACTGTTCTGCAGAATGAAAAAGATCAAGTAACTATTTAATATTGGTTCTAAATTAGAATTCCTTCGAAAAAATCCATGAAGCATTTTGCTTTCCGCCCATTTCTGCCCCTCTATGCTTAGCAATGAAAGTATTTATTGTTTGAAAACATTTTTATCTGCAGAGCAAACACAGCATTTTCAGTGAACTAAAGAGATAACTCTTCGATGTTGGCAAAGATACGAGGTTAGTTTAGGTAGTTTGTTTCTTAATAACAACTAGCGGTTGTCCGCGGTATCGCTCGCGTGTGTGGTTTCTGAAAATCCTTGGATGCTTACAATATAAAAGGCATCAATTGCCAAAATTTCTAGTTTGTAGCCCCAGCGGTTTAGGCTCTGCGTTCATGAATCAGTCAGTCAGTCAGGACAAGTAATTATATAGGGTGACTGGTAATTAGTGACCGATACATAAACACATGATAACAAAGAACTTTTACTATGGGAACAAACGTCAAAATGTAGGGAGCAGCTTTTTTTTTTTTCGTGATTTCAGGTTTGGTCCCATAGTAAAAGTTGTTTGTTATTATGAGTACAATCATGTGTTTAAGTATCGGTCACTAATTACCAGTCACTCTATATTATGTTTAAATGTCGTAGCCAGATTTTAGAATAAGTGCTTCATTATTAGTAAAGATACAAGAGTCTTAATTTTAACCAATAACGGTCCATAAATTATAGGAATCGGCCATTAACCTTCTCCAAGAAAAAGTAAACAGTTCCATCTTGGTCCGTTTACCTTCAGTTCCGCCTCATCAGAGCAAGGGGTCGCCACGCTTGACAGGGCGTCAGATGAGCTTTCACCGAGCTGGTGACCAGTGGATCATGACGCAACTGTAATAGCCCCGAGATTGAATAGGGAATCGTGCGGCGCTGGGACGAGAAGAAAGGTTTTTGATCGATTGTCGTGACAATATTTGTAAAGGTTTTGTGGAGTTTAACTTTTGAGATGTTGTAGAAAACTGAAAAGGTTTGATACATACCACTTCACGCCTGTAATCCGCGAAGGGTCAGGCAGAGGTGTGTGTGGCGTGTGAGACACGAACCCGAATGAATTGTCACTTTAATTCGGGATCTATACTAATAATAAAAAATTAAATTGACTTCTTTTTTGAAGTCGATTTAATTTTTTAAAATTATTTTTGAAGTCGATTAAAAAGAACTGATCGCGTATAAGACTTATGTAATATTACAAGCTTTTCAAGTGTCTGTATGTATGTATGTCTGTCTGTAATCGAATCTTGCAAGTTAAATTTGACACACTTCTCGGTTTCCAATTGAGTTGAAATTTTACATGCAGATGTAAATCAGATGCCAATGCAATATTATTATGACATGGAGCTGATCTGATGATGGAGCCGGAAGGTGGCCATGGGAACTCAGTAATAAAACGATGCAACCCTATCGAGTTTGGGCTCATTTGATTTGTCTTGACAAGGACTTTGGTCCTAGATGATATCCAGACTAATAAAAGCTTGTACTCAATTTTTTTTTTTTTTAAATAATTGTTGCAATATTATATCTTTTAAAATCAACCCGCCTACATTGGCCGAGGGGGGCCGTCACGCTGACGTCTCCCTAATCAAACTCTCCACCTCCTTTATATAAAGTGCTCTAAACGCCTTCTTCTAAAAGTGACCGCACGAATGTCAAAATACCGTCAGCAAGATCTTTTTAGATCGGAGCTTGAATGGAACCTCTACAGTACCTGCACTCACATTTCCACAGCAATGTTAAAGTCCCATGTAATAGAGGAAGAGAAAAGGTTTCTTTCATACTTTGTTACAATCTATGGTACCTAGATAAAAATACCTTCTCTATTGAATTCCGTAGGTGCAGTACGACAATGTTCAAAGGTTCCGTCGATAATCTTCGGAAAAACCGAATTATACCAAATAGAAATGACTATCGATCAACTGAAAACGATTTACATTCCAACCTAAATTATTATAGGTTGACGCACTATTTCAGTCAGTCTCTTATGGGACCAGTCAAACAGCGGCCAAGAAGCTGGGCATCCTAAATAGGGTGAAGCGATACTTTACGCCTGGAGAGATTTTAACCCTTTACAAAGCGCAAGTCCGATCCTGCATGGAGTATTGCAGTCACCTTTGGGATGGATCAGCTAAGAGCCAACTAGCCGCGCTCGACTGGGTGGACCGCAGAGCTAAGAGGCTCATTGGCGACGTAGAACTGGTGGATGCCAAGCTTCACAGCTTGGCTCATCGCCGCAAGGTTGCCTGCTTGTCGGTCTTCTACAGATTGTACTTCGGTGAATGTGCCCAAGAACTCCACGATCTGATTCCACCGGCCCCCTTCTACCATCAGACATCTAGACGCACTGCCAGTTACCATCCCTACCTGGTTGCTATTCCACCAATTCGCACTAAGCGTTTCCAAATGTCTTTTATAATGCGCTCAGCAAAAGAGTGGAACTCACTACCTGCATCTGTGTTTCCGAGCGCATACAACCCGAATCTCTTAAAAGTGAGAGTGAACAGGCTTCTTCTGGGTAAGCTCACTCCATCGTTGACTTTGTCTTTGTCACCTCTGCCCTAGATTAGAGTCAAGATCAAACCCATCTCAAATAAAAAAAGTCACATTTAATTCGACAAAGTTCGGTTTTTCTGAAGATAAACAATTGAACCTTTAGGCGGAGACTGACTTGTAACGTTTGTTTGCAATGTATCGTTTTTGTAACGCGTTACAGTAGTCAGTGCAGCGAGTGGAGCCGCTCGATGCGAGCATTTCCTACGCATGTTTACCACCATTCTCAATAAAAATGAAGCACGCTTGAGTCAAGTGCTCGAAGCAAGCGTTCGCCGCGTCTTGTTTATCGCCGTTTTGTAACCAAGCTCGCCTCGAATGTTACATTACAAACCAACGTTACAAGTCAGTCTCCGCCCTTAGAACGTTGTTGAACTGTAACATGTATTTCTTTTTATTTTTTTTAGGATTTACTTTTAATTAACTAAGTACTAAAAAGTAGTGTGCCCATAATTGTTGAAACAGAAGCTAAACAAGCTTTGACGTTTAAAAAGATCATGCTTATCTTTTAAAAAAATCAGCCAAGTGCGTGTCGGACCATGCATAATGAAGGGTTCCGTAGTTGGGATGAATTTATTTATCCCAAGAACAAACTTAACAATGTACCTAGTTGAAAAACATGTGTTCCCATACATTCCAACTGCAAATATTGAGAGATTTACCATGTTACGAGTATTTTAAGACCATAGACTTCTTATAAGTTTTCCTGTAATCTATAGGTACTTATAGAAAGTTTTTATGTATTCTTTTTTTCAAAATTTTAGGCTCAGTAGTTTCGGAGATAAGGCAGTTGTCCCACCGCGCGCCGACTGTTCACACCACGCGCGAGTACTCGCTTCACTGGTTTGTCGCTGAGCGACAAGAGCTATGAAAGATAACACTCGCTCAGCGATGCTTGCTTGGCGGTAAGAGCTCACGCTGAGAGATCAACCTGTGGGACTAACCACCCCTAGCGAGTGGTGCGACTAATCGCCCGTCGCACTCGGACACTCGCTGATAGCCCAGCGACAAAACTATCGGAATTACTACACACTCGCTGCTCGCCAGCTCGTTTTCAGTTGCTACTCGTTCATCGCCGGCGATGGGTCAACTGCCTAAGGGGGAATGGTCAAATTTCGTCTATTTTATGAAATAACTTTAAAACTATTTATTTTTAAATTATATATATATATATATATATATATATATATATATATAATTTAAAAATAAATAGTTTTTAATTTAATTTTAATTTAAATATAAATATTAACCCTTACAGTAAGCCCTTTCATTTGATATGTCACAAGATACAGTTTGCCAAACTTTTTTTTTTTTTAATTTTCTTATTTGCCCCCTAAAATTGACCCCATATTCAAAATTCATTTTTTTACGTTACACGTCCGTGTTTGGGTCACAGAAATTCATAAGTGTGTAATTTCAACTTAATCGGTCTATTAGATTTGGAGCAAATAGGCTGTGACAGATACACAGACAGATAGACACACGAGTGATCCTATAAGGGTTCCGTTTTTTTCCTTTTGAGGAACGGAACCCTAAAAATGATACCAATAATTTACGCATGTATTTCCCATAGTTACAAAGCCATCTAGATTCACTTTGCCTGGCACACACATGGTATTGTGTTAAGTTTCTCTGAACATTCTTAGCGTGTGACTGTGAAGTTGATATTATTGCTTACTTCGCCCTCGTTGTCTGTGTAATCAGTAAAACCAGCCAAATGCGTGCCGGACCACGCACAATGAAGGGTTCCGTAGTTGGGATGAATTTATCCTAAGAACAAACAACATTGTATGATAGTTGAAAAACATGTTCTCCCATACATTCTAACTGCAAATGTAAGTTTGTACGCACTTTATTGAGAGATTTACTCGTACCATGTTATTTTAAGACCATAGACTTCTTATAAGTTTTTCTGTTACCTATAGGTATAGAACTATTTTCTGTATTTTTTTCAAATTTTAGACTCAGTAGTTTCGGAGATAAGGGGAGGAATGGTCAATTTTCGTATATTTTTTTAAATAAGTTCAATTGTCGTATAATCAAAAGGTCAATTTTCGTATATTATTTTTAAAAAAGTTATAAAATAAATATACTTAAGACCGTCACAGCCCTTTTGTTTTATGTCACACGGTACAGTTTGCAAAACTTTTTTTAAAATTTTCTTATGTGCCCCCCAAAATTGACCCCCATATTCGAAATTCATACGTGTACCAAATTTAAATTTGATTGGTCCATTAGATTTGAGCAAATTGGCTGCGACAGACGGACTCACGAGTGATCCTATAAGGCTTCCGTTTTTTCAGTTTGTGGTACGGAACCCTAACAACTGTCATTAGAGAGCTTGGAAATCGACTTATAGATAGTTCTTTAGAATGGGTAATGACTAACCACCTAATCTATACCTAACTCTCTTCACTTCAAATGATAAAATATGGATTCTGTCAATAGAAAACACTGTTAAACGTCAAAAATATTACAGGCTAACTGTCCACAGACCACATATGGTCTGTAGAGAGACTTCCATACCAGTCTACAGACCACAGAACAGGTGAAAAAGATTAGAAAGGAAATAGATACACTACATAATACATACACAAACAAACTACATAATACTATTGTAATAATTACAAATATCACTTGTATTTTAAGGTTTTTGGTCTTACCGGTGAAAAGTAATCCCTTTTCGGGCTACACTACACACCTGGCTTCTTTTACGACACGTTATAATGGCGCAAGACGGCATAATTCTTTTTTTTTTTTCGCGGAACTTCGTACGCTGTCACAACAAGAGCGCGATTGTTTTCCGATGAAACAAATTTTGGTTGACTATGAGCGGTTGCTCACAATTGCGGCGCGCCTGCCCCGCCCACAAGGCCCTTCTAACCTCTTTCATCTGTTCTGTGATACAGACCGTATGTGATATATTCGCTCGTACAATTTCTAAGCCATCTGACACTGTGGAATTGAGAAGAAAGTCTCATGTTTAATGTGGACTTGGCAGGACACCGACTCTTCAAAAAAACTTAACTGGACTTATGGACTATTCCCACTCAGGAGCCCTGGGGTGCTTACTCTTGATTCCAATTCCGATCGATCGACATCGGAATTTTAACGTTTCGTACTCTTGAATTCGACGCTAGCGCCAGATTGTTATTGAATTGCGTGTCCATTAGGAGGAACTAAGTGGAATCGGGATCGGGTTTGGCGTGCGGTAAACGCTACTCTTGAGTTCATTTTGACAGCTGTGTATTGCGTTAATATTGCGTTGGAATTGTTTGTTGATTGTGATTTTTCCAATAACAAAAGTGTAACTTTTTAGAAATTGTTTTGCGTTTTAAGTGGTTTTCCGTAAATAATAAGTGTAAAATATGGCACGATTAGCATTAATATACAATGTTTTACATAATTCCCACAAAAATCAATTGAAACAAAGACGAGATGAGCGTCGGATGATGCGTTATACGGACACGTTATTATCTATGAATGAAGACGAATTTAAAGCAAATTATAGAGTGAATAAGGATTTGTTTGAGGAGATCTACCAATACTAAAAATATGCATTAATTTCAATGAAATTACTGTAGGTATATAATGATTATCAATACCTACTTCATTATTTTGAATTACCTTTAGCTATGCCTGGGTTTTGCTTCAAGAATTCTACCAAACCTTCTAATTGGGCGTAACTAAGACGATTTGCCATTGTAACTCAAATGCGAAAACTTTTATTATGTACAACATATTATAATTTAAAATATAGACCAATGACTAACAAAAATACTTCATTAATTAAAATTTTAAAAACATTTGGTACTTTTAATAATAACATAAGTAGGAATGATTTTATATTTTTTACTTACCACTTAACTGTACCTATACACTAACACTTAACTATATTAGTTAATTATTTTACTAACAAGGAAACAAACACGAACCAGTTACTGTTCTAAACAAACTACATTTCGAATTCACTATTCATTTAAAATTCCTAAGACCAATTCCTAAGACCACTTGACTTTATTTTTGAAATTGGTTGGAGAACTTATACACCGTCTTTTTTTATATAGTGTAGGCAACGATCCTAGCGCACGCAGCCTAAGTCATGGTTAATTTTATGATTTTAATCATTTTCTTACGCCCAAAGGAATTTAATATGTAACAATTAATTAATTAAACAACTATTTATATCATATTTATTTATTAGCCTTGTGATTTAAAGGATAAAACATTTTAAAGTCCTATTACTCGTTTATCGTAATGAGTTGAACAACACTATTGCGGCCTGTAAAATAGCTAACTTCACGCGTAACAAAACAATCGCGGGGCAATCCCAATTTCAATCCAATGTTGACAAAATTGTTTTCAAGAGTACCGAATCACGTGACTGCAAAATTGATATTGGAATCGGATTGGCTTTAGATTGGAATTAAAATTAGTTTGAAGAGTAAGCCCCCTGGACGGTTAACCTGTTAAAAATAAATGAGGTCGGTGTTTCCTATTCGACTAATTAATAACAGGCGCACGGATCGATCGGTCAGGTTAAGCTACACTTGCCGCGGTTGGTCCATAGATGTGAGAAGGCCTTTGCATACCAAGACTCCTCCGTGCCTCGGAAAGCACGTAAAGCCGTTGGTCCCGGCTGTCATTCGTGGATTTTTGACAGTCGTTACGGGTCATCAGAAGCCCGAAAGTCTGACAACCAGGCTTACCAGGCAATCATCATATTACCCAGTACTAACTGGGTTGTGAAGGTCAGATAGGCAGTCGCTGGAAGCCGACCCCAACATAGGCAAAGTAAGTACGAGTATGTCCTTCCGATCCGACTACTCTAAGAAGAAACGCCGAAACAAACTCAGAGCTCTCAGTCTCTTTTAGATTCTAGACGTTATCTTGGTCAGATCACACGAGGAACATGCAGATTAGGGTCTGTGATGGTCTTTGGAGGAAAGCAACACAAAGATGACTGGGCAGGTCCACTCAAGGACCTGTCCAGTCAGTGTACGCATATCAGTAATCGTGTCAGTGTGGTATTAGATACCAAAAATAATATATTAATTTAAAAAAAATCCGTTACTCTATAATTGCGCTATAAGCCGCCATGTTGAATTTTATGTGACGTCATATAGCTTATAACCCGCGGAACAACATAACCCTTCCAATGAGACCTCGTTTGTCAAAATACGACGAGTTGTTTAGGAGTTCAGGGTCATAAGGAGCGCATCGAACTTTTGCTTATCACAATATGTAAACCTATGCATATCACTTAGGTGGACTATGGACAATTTGTCAGCGGCGATGGAACGTATGGAATCCTATGCAATAACGCACACGTGGCCACGTAAGACAAACAGACCTCCGGGATTTCAATTGTCGCAGACAAATTGTCAATCGTCTGCTTGTGAAATGTTTTTTTAATACTCTTATCACAGTTAAAATTTCGACTATTCGAGCTGACGTCACAGGTTCACTATCTCTGTTTTTACATTCCAGTGCTGCACGATGCGCGAGAGTCTCCGTCGGCTCGCGTCGGACGGTGACGGCATGGAGCGGAGCGGGCGCAGTGCGGGGAGTCGACGAGTGCGTGTGGAGCTGATGCTGGGAGAACACGTCACTGTGGACGTAGATGTAAGTAACTGTGTAGTTTCACTGTACTAAACATAACGCAGCAAGTTCTTGGAACTGAACAGACTGCTGTGCTGCTGGGGAGTTTGTTGCGCCACTTCTTCTTCCCAGCTAAATCACTTAGAAGTGGCGAAGGGCGGGCGTTTTGGGGTCTGCCTTAAGAGGATTGTGAAGCTGTAAATTTTCATACAAAAAGAGATAACGTTTTTCTCCCCGTAAACATAGTCTAATTTTCATAAGTTTTGGAAATGTTGTAGGTATAATGAAAAACTAGGTCCGTACGTTTTTATTATAAAGACATATTGCATACGATATAAGTTTTTAGCATCTAAATATCTATATTTTTGACATAAAAACATCCTCGAGCATTTTTATTTAAAAAAATTAAATTAAATTGAATTACTAAAAACGAAAAACGTACAAACCTAGATTAAAGTGTATTGAATGTAATGAGACCAAAATTGTCTCATTTCGTAAATGTTTAAGGGAGTAAAAACGTTATCGCCCGAAACAATATTTATGTAAATAATTGTATGAAATGTAGGTAATTGCCTCCAAAAATCGCGCCGCGTATCGGCACTTCACAATCCTCTTAAGTAATTTGACGTTGAAAAAGTGCTGATTCTCAATCTATTGAATAAATTATGTTTGATTTTGCACAATTCAGACCCAATCCTTTGGTCCCACAATCATAGTGAGCACCCTTAGTGGGGGTATCGTCAGGTTGCTGTCCATGGGAGCAGTAGGCAGTTTGGATCTAGAAGGCAGTGAACCGGATGATGCAATGCAATTTGGGTAAGGCCCATGTCCAGCAGTACTGCATTTGGCCGAGTTATTATCGATCTTGGCAGCTGGTTGGGCACAATTATAAAGCTTGCGTATAGCATTAAAATTATTCGCATGTTCCAAAATTCAATGTATTATGAACTAATAATGTGTGTTTAATGTGTATTCTATAAGCTTCAGCTGCGTCTGGGCAGATTGTGATGTATGTAAAATCCGTCAAAATTAACACAAGGTTTGATTCTTTGATGTGATGTTTTTAGAAGCGCGAGTCTTACGGACATTTTATTTTACTACATCTCATCATTTGACTGGCCTGTTGGTCTAGTGGTTAGTGGCCCTGACTGCTATGCCGGAGGTCGTGGGTTCGATTCCCACCCAGGACAAATGTTTGTGTGATGAGCATGATCATTTGTTCTGTGTCTGGGTGTAATTTATCTATATATGTATGTATTTAGAAATATATAAGTATGTTTATCAGTTGTCTAGTACTCATAACACAAGCTCTGCTTAGCTTGAGGCTAGACGGCGTTGTGTGATAGTTGTGGAATATTATTATTATTATTATTATTATCTCGTAAAATGCAGATGGAGTTTATGTGTTTCTTACAATTTAACGTGTATTTACTGTGCGTAGTGTAGCAGCAAATTGCTCTCAATTGAATGATGCTACTAAACTGGATGCGTAGGAGTGGACTTTTATGTCTTGTCTGTGATAATATGGAATTGTGGATCCCTTTTGAATTAGAAGTGACATTTAGAGACGTATCGACGTAACCACAGTGATTAAGAACCCTGAACCATGAGACCTTACATTAGTAGAATAGTCCTCGCAGTAACAAGTTGCTGAAATTGGTCTTCAGAGTCACCACAGACTACCTCCGCCCTTGCCTACTCTACCTACCCTCCCCACTTAGCTTCTCTTCTTCTCCCTTTAATCCATCCAAAGGTTTGCTAGGGTTAAAGGGGAAAGCCAAAGGAAATACCGTTCTGAGGATTTCAATAGTATGTTGATTATCCTTTTGTGGGTCTTGTGGCTAAGTAATAATAGCCGCACGGGTCGATCGATCAGGTTAAGATACGCTTGCTGCGGTTAGTCCGTGGACCCATCCACCACCTTTACGTACCAAGACCTTTCACTGGCTCGGAAAGCACGTTAAGCCGTTGGTCCCGGCCGTCATTCGTGGATTGATTTGACAGTCGTTACGGGTCGTCAGAAGCCTGAAAGTATGATAAACAGACTTACCAAGGGGTATCGTATTACCCAGTAACTGGGTTGTGAAGGTCAGATAGGTAGTTGCTCCTTGTGAAATACTGGTATTCAGCTGCATCCGGTTAGACTGGAAACCGACCCCAACATAGTTGGGAAAAGGCTAGACAGATGATGATGTTTATTATCCTTTTCTTTATATATTGGAAGGTGTGATTCATTAATATCACGTGACACGTGTGCTCCCACGCAAGGCTAATAGAAGAGTAGTGACGCTATGAGAAAGTAAGGATTTCTGTCAAGTGATATAGGCGGGCTCGGATAGAAAAAAAATAATATTTATGAGCTAGAAACAAAAAGACTTAGTGTTGAAGTAGGGTCGATTGTTTTTGATATACTCCAACGTGGTTGTCTTCAAAAGATCGCTTTTAGCGTTAAATACAACATTTATATCTGTAATAAATTTATATATACTGTATATAATAAAGAGTAATCTAAAATACATTAGTCTATTCAAAATCCGGAGCAATAACTCTACAAGTTTCCGAGTTTTCTTCTTCTTTGGTTACCAAACGTAGTCTATTCCAAAGCCCTGCACCCTAATTGTGTAACGCACTATCAATCTGAATCATTTTGAAGCAAATTGCTAATCCATTGCTTCAATTATGTTCGAAAAATTGGTCTGCTCAGCAACGTAAATAACGCAGTGGATGCTGTCGAACTGTCAAAAAGAAAACGATTGCGATCGATAGTGGGTTACGCAATTAGGGTGCTGGTTAATGGACCAAAAATAACTAGACGAGAAGAGGAGAGGGAGAGGAGTGATGCGGGGTCGGAGTCCGACGCCGCATCGGGAGTGAAGGGCGCGAAGGGCACTTTTAAGAGCCCGGAGTGCGTAGTGGTGGGGGCCGCTGAAAGGAAAAATGCTTTCCTGAAGCGGAACCTAAATCCGGGAGATGCCCAGGAGTCTTCCTCGGACGGCGGACTTAAATCGGCTCCGAAATATGCTCGCCGGGGCCTAGCCCGGAAGAGCAAGAGCCGGGTAAACGCCGCACAGGAGGACGGCTCAGCCGGGTCGGCCGAGGGGAGCGCCGTGGAGGCGTCTGGCGATGAGTCGGACGCCGCTGGTGGCTCCAATTCGGAGCGGGCCAGGTTTGAGGAGGTCGTGGCCGCTGCATTCAAGGGTGTGGCCCTGAAGAAGAAGCAGTCTTCTAAAGACAAGGCCATACCCGCAGCCAAGGCCTCCATTATGGCGGCAGCGGAGGCTCTACTTCAAGGGCCTCCGTCGGACGGAATGTCCGAAATGCGGGCGGAGGTCGCCCGCTTGACAGCCGCCATGGAGCTTCTCCGAAAGGAGAATGAGGAGCTCCGAGCAGACCTGGCCAGGCTCCGCGGAGCCGGCGCTCAGGAGGGGGTGCAGGAGGGGGTGCAGCAGGGGCAAGGCGGCCTCGGGCCTGCAGAGGACCGAGTTCTGGCCTTGGTGCGGAAGGAGCTGGCAGCCCTTAATAACCGGTTCTCGGTCCTTGAGGGAATCGTCCTGCGGCCCCCGCTAGGCCGACCGGCGGCCTCGGGCCAGCCAAAGGCGGCTTCGTATGCCGCCATGGCTGCCACGGCCAAACCAGGGTCGGCAGGGCAGGCAAAGGGCGGGGCCGTGGCTGCGAAGGCGCCTGCGACGGCGCCTGCGAAGGCGCCCACGAAGGCGGCCGCGAAGGCGCCTGAGAGGGCCCCAGCTGTGGCGGTGACGACGCGGCTGCCCCCGCCTCCCAAATCTCCTCCGGCTGACGCCGAATGGCAGGTAGCTGGGGAGAAGAGGAAGGAGGGCAAGGCGGCAAGGTCGGCCAAGCGGAGGGAGAGGCGGCGGCGGCGCAAAGAGCGAAGCGTCGCGGCGAGGTTACGTGCCCCAAAGTCCGCAGCTGTAGTGATCACACTACAGCCGGAAGCGGAGAAGAAGGGCGTGTCCTACCGCGACGTGCTCGCCAAGGCGAGGGCGGCGGTGAACCTGGAGGAGATCGGTGTGACCAATGGCATGCGGGTAAGGGTCACTGCGACTGGGGCTCGGATGCTCGAGATCCCCGGTGCGGCCAGTGGCCCGACCGCTGACGCTCTGGCCGAAAGGCTCAGGGCGTCCTTAAATGCGGACGAGGCCCGAGTGTCCAGACCCGCCAAGTGCGCTGACTTGCGCATCCTGGGTCTGGACGACTCCGTGACGGAGCGAGAGGTGGTGGCCGCCGTGGTCAAGACTGGGGGGTGTGCCTTCGAACAGGTGAAGGTAGGCACCATCCGTCCTGACTTCACGGGGATGCGAGCCGTTACGGTGAGCTGCCCCGTATCGGCGGCCCACAAAATAGTTGGGGAGGGCCGAAGGTTCCAGGTGGGCTGGGATTCCACGCGGGTGAAACTGCTGGAACCCAGACCTCTGAGGTGCTTCCGTTGCCAAGTGGGCAACCACGTGGGAGCAAAATGCACCTCGGAGGTGGATCGCAGCAGTCATTGCTTCCGTTGTGGTCAGCCCGGTCACAAGGCCGGCTCGTGCAATGCCACGCCGCACTGCTATCTATGTGCGGCAGCTGGCAAGCCGGCCGATCACCGGGCTGGAAGCAAGGGCTGTGGTCCACCCACCAAAGCCCGGGGCAGGGGCAAGCCCTCCGCCTCCGCTACCGCCGTCACGACCGCAGCCGCCGCCACAGCCGCCGTCGCTGCCGCCTCCACTGCCGTCGCCGCCGTACTCACTGCGGCAGGGCCCTCACAGGAGGCTCAGGGGGGGGCTAATATGGAGTGCCAGTAATGGCCCCATTACGCCTCCTCCAGGCGAACATCAACCACTGCGCCGCCGCTCAGGATCTGTTGCTCCAGAGCATGGCGCAGTGGTCGATTAACATCGCCGTGGTCGCTGAGCCGTACTTTGTCCCGCCCAGCGATCACTGGGTGGAGGACCTGAGCGGCTCAGTGACCCTTATTTCGTCGGCCGCCGCCGGTACCCTGTCCCTCGAAGCCGTCAAGAGGGGACAGGGTTGCGTTGCAGCACGGTTCGGGGGGATTGTCGTGGTAGGGGTATACTTCTCCCCGAACCGAACTCTCGCCGAGTTCCACAACTCCCTTGCGGAGTTGAAAAACGTCGTCGTCGGGTTTCGTTCCCTTCCCGTGCTCGTCCTCGGGGACTTCAACGCCAAGAATGTGGCTTGGGGTTCCCGGTATACGGACACACGGGGCAGGATGGTGGAGGACTGGGCTCTGGAGACAGGCCTGGTCATCCTAAACCGGGGTTCTGTCCCCACGTGTGTGCGGATGCGGGGCGAATCAGTGGTGGACATTTCGTTCGCCAGCCCCGCTCTATTGCCACATGTTGTTGACTGGCGCGTCATAGAGGGGGTGGAGACCTATTCCGACCACCGGTACATCCGGTTTGATGTCTCCGCCCAGACCTCGAGCGCGCCGGTCCGACAGGCCCCGAGTGGTCCGCGGTGGGCGCTGAAGAAGCTGGACCGGGAGCTCCTCCTGGAAGCCTCGATCGTGCAGGCCTGGGTGTCACCACCGGACAGGCCTGCCGACATCAACGACGAGGCGGAGTGGTTCCGGGAGGCCATGTCCGAAATATGTGACGTGGCAATGCCCCGGGTCCAGCCCGGTCGCGCCTGGCGCCAGGTGTATTGGTGGTCGCCGGAGCTAACGGCTCTGCGCGAGGCGTGCGTTGCTGCGCGGCACCGGTACACCAGGCACCGCAGGCTCCGTATCCGCCCTCCGGATACGGAAGCTATTCAGGCGGAGCTGTACGAGGGGTACAGAGAAGCGAAGACCGCCCTCCGAGCGGCGATCTTGCGGGCCAGGGATCTGGCTCGCGAGGAGTCGCTGGAGACTCTAAACAGGGACCCATGGGGACGCCCTTATAAAATGGTACGGAATAAACTCCGTCCATGGGCGCCCCCGCTGACGCAGAGTCTCCGGCCCCAGCTTGTGGAGGACGTGGTGAGCGCTCTGTTCCCTTCGCGAGGGGAACATACTCCCCCGCCCATGGCTCCGCTTCCTGCGGTGCCCGTTGCGGACCACATCACCGACGACGACGACGATGCTCCGGAAGTGACCGAGGTAGAGTTGAGAGCGGCGGTACGTAGGCTGAGTGCCAAAAATGCCGCCCCAGGACCCGACGGCTTACCTGGAAGAGCCTGGGTTCTGGCCTTTGGGGCTCTCGGGCCTCGACTAGGGGGGTTCCTAAGCGCATGCTTGGAGAGGGGCCAGTTCCCACTTCGTTGGAAGACGGGGAAACTGGTCCTCATTAAGAAGCCGGGGCGCCCTGCGGACTCTCCGTCCGCTTACCGACCCATCGTGCTGCTCGACGAGGTGGGCAAGCTCTTTGAAAGAGTTATTGCAGACCGCCTCGTCGGGTGGCTGGTGCAGGAGGGGCCGGATTTGGCGGAGAGCCAGTTTGGTTTCCGCAGGGGGCGCTCTACGGTGGACGCCATCATGCGCGTGCGAGCCCTCACGACGGGGGATGCTGTTGCCCGGGGTGGGGTCGTCTTGGCGGTGTCTCTAGACATCGCCAACGCCTTCAATACCCTGCCATGGAGTTGCATCAGGGAGGCACTCCGGTATCACCGGATGCCGACCTACCTCTGTCGAGTGGTTGAGGCCTATTTGACGGATAGGGCCGTCATCTACCCCGGTCATCAGGGAGAGTGGAACCGGCGAGAGATGTCGTGCGGTGTCCCACAGGGATCGGTCCTGGGGCCGCATTTGTGGGACATCGGGTACGACTGGGTGCTGCGCGCCGACCTCCCTAGCGGCGTCAGCGTGGTATGTTACGCTGACGACACGCTGGTCCTGGCGCAGGGGAGGTCGCACCAGGCGGCGGCTGAATTAGCGACACGCGGGGTTGCGATAGTCGTTGAGAGGATCCGGCAGTTGGGACTCGAGGTGGCCCTGCACAAGTCCGAGGCCATGTGTTTTCATGGTCCTCGAAATGCGCCACCGTCGGGTTCCCAAATAACGGTAGGAGGGGTTCGCATCCGAGTCGAGTCGACGATGAAGTACCTGGGACTCGTCCTCGACAGCCGGTGGAACTTCGTGGAGCATTTCCGACGTTTGGCTCCCAGACTGGAGCGGGCTGGGGCTGCCTTGAAGCGGCTCCTGCCCAATCTAGGTGGTCCAAACGCCTCCTGCCGGAGGCTTTACGCGGGGGTCGTGCGGTCCATGGCCCTTTACGGGGCACCGGTGTGGGCGCGTTCCCTGAGGCTGCGGCCAGTCCGCCGGTTGAACGCGTCCCAGAGGGTCATGGCCATTCGGCTAGTCCGGGGTTACCGCACGGTCTCCGGTGAGGCGGCGAGCCTCCTTGCCGGATTGCCGCCGTGGGATCTGGAGGCGAAAGTCCTCGCGCACGTGTGGGAGTGGCGCGAGGAGGCGAAACGCCGGGGCGTAACTCCGCTGCCGCGAGAAATCACGGTACAGCGGACAGAGCTCCGGCGGGATCTCATGGCGACATGGAGAGTGCGACTGTCGCAGCCCAGCGCTGGGCACGCCACAATTGCGGCGATAAGTCCCCTCTTTGAGGAGTGGTTAGAGAGGCGCCACGGCGTCCTCACCTTCCGCCTGACGCAGGTCCTCACCGGACACGGTTGTTTCGGGAGGTTCCTGTTTCGCATAAGGCGGGAGGAAACGCCCGGGTGTCACCATTGTGTGGATCGCCCAGAGGACACGGTGGAGCATACAGTGGAGGTCTGCCCGGCTTGGGCAGAGCACCGCCGTGTTCTCACGGAGGCGATCGGCGGCGGCGATCTCTCGCGTCCGAGCTTGGTCCAGGCCATGGTGCGGAGCGAGAGTGCATGGGAGGCCGTCACCTCCTTCTGCGAAGCGGTAATGCTCGCAAAGGAGGAGGCGGAACGCGTGAGGGAGAGGCAACCTCACGCCCTCAGTCGCCGCAGGAGACGCCCTGGGCGGCGGGAATCGATAGCCGATTCCCGGCCACCGTAGGCGCGGGCTTGCGGACGGTGAGTAGTGGGTAGCTCGCCGTCCGGTGAGGACCAGGCCCGGGTCGACGGCGCGTTGTGTTCCACGCGCGCCTCAAAGAGATGTCAGCAAAAGATGGGGTCCAATAGGGCCGATGCCGCTGGGGTCGCGGGTTGTTTGAAAAAGATACCGTGGCCCTGGCATAGGCAACTGAAGGAACACGGGTGGGTTTTAGTCAGTAAAAGTCTGACACGCCCTTCCGCTCCACCCAGAGCGGGAGAAGTTATTTGATGATTTCCCATCCACAAAAAAAAAAAAAAAAAAAAAAGGGTGCTGGTTAATCACAGCTATTTTCTTGACAACACTGCAAGTAACCTATCCAATTCCATCCTAATATGGAACGTCTTCAATCTACATCATTCAATTAAGGCCGACATCCTTCCCTACTAACAGATAACCTTGCATAAAACCTATTTAATTTACTTTAGTACATTTAATTGTATACTAACTGAATGAAATAGTCCAGTGTTTATGCTCTATTTAAATGTGAATACAATAACACAACGCAGCCGGTGTGGATTGTTTAGTTTTAATCTTTGTTTGTGAATGTGTGGGTAGATGAGACATATGCATCTTTATGATGAATCGTATTTGATGAACTTTGTGCACCTGTGTAGTTATTCTTATTATTTCATTGTCGCTTGCGAGAATAACTCTTCATCCGTCTAGTTTTTCCCAACTATGTTGGGGTTGGCTTCCAGTCTAACCGGATACAGCTGAAAACCTCTCTCATAATATATATCTGACCTCCATAACCCAGATACGTTACCCCTTGTAAAGACTGGTTATCAGACTTTCGGGCTTCTGAAGATCAGTAACGATCTTCAAGGATTCACGAATTAGTGTATTTGTTAAGTTATTTTTGTTTATTATTAATATACTACTATTTGTATTCCCTTATGAATAAAAAATAAAATAAAATGACAGCCGGGAACCAACGACTTTTCGAGGCACGGAGGCTTGGTATGTAAAGATGGTAATCCATCCACGGACCAACCGCGGCACGCTATAGCCGGGTAGCTAGTTTGGTCAACATTGCAATGATTATGACCAAATCTTCATTATAAATAAGTAACGCAGTCAATAAGTGCTTGAGTCGAGAGTCTATTATACTAATGTTGATCGAAAATAATACAGATAAATGATCAGCCCCAGCCAGCAGAACACTCGACTGTAGGAAGTTATCTAATTTAATTTATGACGTAGCAATGAAACGATGTGCAAGTGCATTCAATACCAATATAGGCAATAAATCACTGCGCTTTCCGTACCTCACTCACAGTCCGCAATTTGGATTATTGGCTGTAGGATTGCTGCCTCCTATTCACAATGAATACATATCTTCTTTTCGATGAGGAATACAGACATTTTTCAGTCAATCGCAGCCGACCTGCATATTTAAGTAACAATGCTATATCTGTAAACGTGGTTTAGTTAACGAGAGTTTAATAAATAATGCAGCTGAGCACGTTACCGACATGCGTTAACTACAGTTACTTGCCCCTTTAGGAATGTATGAAGGACGTGTGCGGAATGAAAGTTGTGAATAGGTACGGCAATATATCGGATAGTTTAATTTGTTTGTTTAAATAAACCTTTTATATTTTTGTAATTCGTAAATCTTTGACAAAAAAAGAATGTTGAAAAAAAAAAGAAAAATGTTTTATTTGATAATAAAAGTTGGTTTAACAATATTGAGGTTGACTTCTCCTTTTAAGTGTGGATACACCTTTGTCAGGAGAGGCCGCACTCCCTTAGCTCAATTACATTTAAGTACCTTAGTAGCTTATATTATACTCGCATATATTTGATTAAATTAATTACACGATTTAACCAAAAGAATGTATGCGCGCCCGCATGCGTGCGCCAATGCGTGTATGTGTGTGCTTGTGTTCGTGTGTGTGTGTGTGTGTGTGTGTGTGTGTGTGTGTGTGTGTGTGTGTGTGTGTGTGTGTATTTTTTTGAATATTTAAAGAGATTTATATCTATTTAATTTTTATACGTATGTATTATATGTATATGATTATGCATAAAAATATACACATTACATAAAGCATTACATCTACTGGAAGCGACTTATGTTTTTTTTTTATAATGACATGTAGTATAATATACAATTTTCGAATACTAAGTAGGTCGGCTGTTGAGTAAAGAGTTACGGTTGGGAATCTAAGTTTTTTAAAAAGCATAACTTTGAGAAGTATCCTTTGAGCACGTTCAGCCTCTAGGAATTTAATTTTGGATCTATCCCCTCATACTGGAATACTGAATACAGTAAATCATGATCGACTGTGCCAAAGCAACATAGACTTTTTTAATAGTTCAATGCTAGCACAATGTCTAAGGATTTTAAAGATCCAGATCAACTTCCTGATTCTGCTAGCGATTAGATCTATCTGAGAATGCCAAGCAGTGACAGTCGTTAAGGGTAGTCAGAAGCCCAAAAGTCTGACCACCAGCACCCTATCAATCGGAATCGGTTTCATTTTGACAGTTCAACAATTACATTCATTGCGTTATTTACCTTGTTGAGCAGACGAATTTTTGAAACATGTGAAACAAACATACGAAGTGTCAAAATTATTCAGATTTGACTAGGGTTATCGTGTTACTCAGTAACTGGGTTGTGGAGGTCAGTTAGACCGTCGCTCCATGTAAAATATTGGTTAGATGAGGCTGGAAGCCAACCCCAACATAGTTGGGTGAGATAAGGCTAGGCAGACTGAGTCACTTTTTTACTTTAGGTACAAGGTTAAGCAGATATGGGATAATTTGTCAGTAGCTCATATCATTATCGAATATTGCAGTAATATTTATATATACTTAGTTTTCGTTTTCACTTCAATTTCGGTTTTGAACCTGCACTCCACGCTACGTACTTCACAACTGAGCAACCCCTAAAGTTACCACAAAGAAATAAAATGAAAAATTTATGCTTGAAATATATCAGATTCAGTTCCATAATGGCTTTCTACCTCACCCCAAATACGGGATACCATTTAGACGGCGCCGGCGGGCGATCCACGAAGGCTTTTCCTCTTCCATCAATTTGGTTATTTTAAAAAAGGTTACTTCCAGGCCAGCATTCTCAACCACATCATCGCGTACCTTCAGGTGATGTGTGTACATGTAGGTATATTAAAAAAAAGACTAAGGCGTACGCGCCAGGGTTCTTACGTTTTTTGCAATTTGCAAGTCAGTATTAGGTTGTATGTTGATAAAAATATGATTCGCGATCGTAACAAGTATGTATTTACATAATTATAATCATAAAAGTCAACATCAATACAAATCTTTACGACTAGGTAATCCTATTGAATGACTATTTAATAAAATCTTGACATTTGAGGATTATACTAACTTAAGGAGTTGTATTACTGATTCTAACGATTATAATTCTGTAAATATATATTTGTTACAATCCCAAATCATACTTTAATCAACATAGAACCTAATACTGACCTGCAAATTGGAAAAAAACGTAAGAAAACTTGAATTTCACGAGCTACCCTGGTGCTATTTCACGGGCTACCCTGGTGCTATTTCACGAGCTAACTTGGTGCTATTTTACGGGCTACACTGGCGCTATTTCACGGGCTACCCTGGCGCTATTTCACGGACTATCCTGGCGCTATTTCACGGGCTACCCTGGCGCTATTTCACGGGCTACCCTGGCACTATTTCACGGGCTACCCTGGCGCTATTTCATGGGCTACCCTAGCACTATTTCACGGGCTACCCTAGCGCTATTTCACGGGCTATCCTGGCGCTATTTCACGGGCTACCCTGGCGCTATTTCACGGGTTACCATGGCGTTATTTCACGGGCTACCCTGGCGCTATTTCACGGGCTACCCTAGCACTATTTCACGGGCTACCCTGGCGCTATTTCACGGGCTACTCTGGTGCTATTTCACGGGCTACCCTGACGCTATTTCACGGGCTACTCAGGCGCTATTTCACGGGTTACCCTGGCGTTATTTCACGGGCTACCCTGGCGCTATTTCACGGGCTACCCTAGCACTATTTCACGGGCTACCCTGGCGCTATTTCACGGGCTACCCTGGCGCTATTTCACGGGCTACCCTGGTGCTATTTTCGCGACCACTCTTCCTATTATTTACGTTATCCTTCTAATAATTTTGCTAGATATGTAGGTATTTAATTTAGTGGTATTCGGTCCAAACACTCATCAAAACCATCTCCTCCTTCCAGCGCAAAGCCCGCGGAGCTGACCTCCTGGACCAGATCTGCGAGTCACTCGAGCTGCTGGAGAAGGACTACTTCGGTCTGCTGTACACACAGCGCGGAGACCCCAGGGTCTGGGTGGACCTCAACAGGAGACTGTCCAAGATTTTCAGAAGTAAGTATATTCTGGTTTTTCTGGTTATTCTGGTTTTTGGTATATTCTGGCTTCGCTGATCAATCACATATGCGAAAAAAGAAATATGCTGATTCCTACATTTTGACGAGTTATGCGAACATAAATGTAGGGAACAGCAGATTTTTTCGTGATTTCAGGTTTGGTGCCATATTAAAAGTGGTTCATAATACACCAACTACACAATACAATACAATGACCCCTTAAGAGTTTTTGTGTATGAATAGATAAACCTTATGTATAGGATGACTGGTAATATTAGTGACCGATACGAACACATTTAGTACTCATGATAACAAACAACTTTTACTATGGTACCAAACCTGATATCGCGATACGCATTTAGTACTCATGATAACAAACAAATTTTACTATGGTACCAAACCTGATATCGCGATACACATTTAGTACTCATGATAACAAACAACTTTTACTATGGTACCAAACCTGAAATCGCGAAACACGTTTAGTACTCATGATAACAAACAACTTTTACTATGGTACCAAACCTGTAATCGCGAAAAAAAATCTGCTGTTCCCTACATTTTGACGAGTTATGCGAACATAAATCGCTGCTTTGCATGAATACCCGCACAAACCAAAATTTTGAAATTACTGGTTTATAACACAGCCAAATGCAAAATAGTCCTTATTTCATGGTCAATAAGACTCACATACATAGCAGCATAATCGGCGGTTTTGCCGTTATGAATGTGAGTCTTACTTCCATGAAATAAGAACTATTTTGCATTTCGCTGTGTCGTAAACCAGTAATTACAAATTTTTGGTTTGTGCGGGTATTCATGCAAAGCAGCGAAATGTTGCTCCCATAATAAAAATTATTAGTCAGCATGAGTACAAATCTGCCGTCGTAAGCAAAAAGGGCACAACTAACATTTAAAAAAAAAATGAGTTACATACATATTTAGAATCAGAAAAAAAAGGCTAATCTGCTCAATTTTTTGTAGATTTTTTTTTTTAATGTTAGTTGTGCCCTTTTTTCTTACGACGGCAGAAATGCGGGAAAAGTTTGGGATGGGACTTCAAGCGGTAATCTACGTCTACTAAACTAATATGCCTACCAGTTCGGAAAATAGGCCAAATCACGTCTATGCAATCCCTCTATTGCTATTAAAATATTTTTTTAGATAGGTACCCGCGAACCTTAAAGGGATAAATAACAAAGAAATATCTTATGATTTTCAGATGAGCCATGGGACGTACGTTTAGCTGTAAAGTTCTACCCTCCGGAGCCGAGTGAACTGAACGATGACGTCACACGGTACCAGGTAGCACTGGCCGTTAGGAGAGACCTCATGGAAGGTAAGACATGAGTTGAACTGGCAGAAACTACAGCACGCCATCTACTTCCTTACATACTCCTTTTGCCTCGTTTACGTTCACACCGGCATCGGCACCCTAATTGCTACCTGACCTTTCTGAAGAACATCACCAATAAGGTCACTATATGTCTCCATAGGGCGGTCGCGGCGTATCCACTCACATCTGCCTTTCATTCATCCTCTCAACATGACCAAACCATCTAAGCAGATTCTTTTCAAACAAAGTCAAGTTAATGAAACCAATTCAACGATTCTATGAAACAGCGGGGCAATTGCGTAACACACTATCAATCGGAATCGGTTTAATTTTGACAGTTCAACAACATTCTTTGCAATATTTACGTTGTCGAGCAGACACATTTTTCAAACATATGAAGCAATAGATTAGCAATTTGCTTTAAAATGGTTCAGATTCCGATGGATATAATGTGTTACGCAAGTAGGGTGCAGATCAATGATATTATAAGTAAAAAGACGTAGATAGGTTACACACGCTCCGCAAGTGGTACGTCAAAATGTGGCTAAATAGCCACATTTTCGTCGTCTTGTCTCTTTTTCGCTCCCGATAATTACGACATGCCGTCCTACTTCCACGCGTCATTTAATAGTTCGACATTGTGCCGTTTTTGAACATCGAATTTTGGGTAGGTAACGTATCTACGTCTTTTTACGTATAACACCATTGGTGCAGATAGATAAATACATATCCTTATTGAATATTGCTTTAGCTTCAACTTAAACGCTACGATAAAACGTTCAAAAGCGGGACAAAAGGAATTCGCATTGCTTTGTAGAACATAGATACACAATAATAATGATCAGCAAAAGCAAGTCGAAATCAATTATCAAAACTCAATTATGTTAGACGGACAAACTGTGATAGCGACCAGCGGAAATCTGAAGAAATATTCTGATGGGAAACTTGCATATTTATCGAGAACTTTAGTCCAACTTTGATGATGCTAACGAGAACGAACTATAAAAACCGGCGATATGCGTGTCGGACGACGCACAATGAAGGGTTCTGTAGTTGGGATGAATTTATCTCAAGAACAAACTTAACATTGTAGTTGGAAAACATGTTCCAACATTCCAACTGCAAATGTATGTTTTTACGCACAATATTGAGAGATTTACCATGTTATTTTAAGACCATTGACTTCTTACAAGTTTTCGTGTAACCTGTAGGTATAGAACTATTTTCTGTATTTTTTATTTTAGGCTTAGTAGTTTCGGAGATAAGGTGGGAAAATAACTTTAAAACAATTTATTTTAAAATTATACAAAAAATATATTTGAACCTCACAGCAAGCACTTTCATTTGATATACACGGTACAGTTAGCAAAACTTAAAAAAAAAAAAAATTCTTATTGGCTCCCAAAATTGACCCCAACATTCAAAATTCATTTATTGACTACTATGTACCAAATTTCTACTTAATCGGTCCATTAGATTCGGAGCAAATTGGCTGTGACAGACGGACAGACAGAGTTTTTTCCTTTTGAGGTACGGAACCCTAAAAACAACTCCTAACGCAAGCCTAGTTAAGGAACTTCGTTTAAAAAAATCTAAACTTAGTTTTTCTATAAACTTCCAGGTCGCCTCACCTGCTCTCAGATAACCTACGCCCTCCTCTCCTCATACGTACTCCAGGCTGAACTGGGAGACTTCGAAGAATCTCACGACATCAACACCGCACTGCATCAGCACAGTGCAGTTCCAGTCAGCGTCATCACACCAGAACTAGAGGCCAACATTGACGAGCTGTACCGGAAACACAAGTGAGTCTTATTTAGACTGTATACACACTGCTACTTACATACCTTTTTTTTTTTTTTTCAGTGTCGGACGGGAATGGCCGGGAACACCTGGCCATTCCCGTCCGACACTGATGGAGGCCTGTGCAATACAGGCAAGGGTGCCCCCGCACCCGTTGCCTGCTGGCCTTCACCTGGGAGGAGTCGGAGATGACTGTCATACTGACGTCTTCTTCGACCCCTCCTCCGGCTACTTACATACCTTTTTTTTTTTTTTTTTTTTTTGTCGCTGAGAAATGACATTACGCATCTCCGCTCGTCGGGGGACGACACGGAGTATGTGGGACTCCCTGCCAGAGTGGCAGTATACCCACTAAAACTCAGCGGTGTTCCCGCATCGCCGTGATGGGAGGGCCATGGGAAACCGGCTCAACCTTTGCTTCCACAACCCTCCCGGCGCATGCCCGCCTAGCTGGCGGGCCCCGCATGCCCCCCAGGTTGGGGGGCTACGGGAATGGCCGGAAACACCTGGCCATTCCCGTCCGACACTGGTGGAGGCCTGTGCAATACAGGCAAGGGTGCCCCCGCACCCGTTGCCTGCTGGCCTCCACCTGGGAGGAGTCGGAGATGACTGTCATACTGACGTCTTCTTCGACCCCTCCTCCGGCTACTTACATACCTAACCTAACCTAACCTAAAACAGGTTGTATGTCTAATGGCGACGGTAAGGTCAGTGCTGTAGAAATGTCTGGAGAGGTGAAACGGCCGTGGTCCGGCGAGTTTTGCGAAGAGATGATCAATCTGCCTAGCCTTTTCCCAACTATGTTGGGGTCGGCTTCCAGTCTAACCAGATGCAGCAGAATACCAGTGTTTTACATGGAGCGACTGCCTATCTGACCTCCACAACCCAGTTATTAGGTAATACGATACCCCTTGGTAAGACTGGTTGTCAGACTTTCGGGCTTCTGACGACCCGGAACGACTGTCAAAGATCCACGAATGACAGCCGGGACCAACGGTTTAACGTGCTTTCCGAGGCACGGAGGAGTCTTGTCGGAGGAGGAGGCTTGGTATGTAAAGATGGTCACCCATCTATGGGCCTACCCTGGCAAGCGTAGCTTAACCTGATGGATCGACCCTTGCGGCTGTTATTACTTAGCCACGAGCTCCGAGTTTTGTGAAGACATGATGGATGTGATAAAGAAGGGGCGGAAAGGAGCAGAGACATGTTGAATCCTCTGTTCCAAAAGGAAACAAACGTACCGGTGAATGCGTACGGCTACCAAAGAAGCATACTTATAAATAAATAATAAATATTTATTCAGTAGTAAAATTTGCTAAAATATTAACATAAAATCTTAGAAATAATTTATAAAGGTATTTTAATGTTCGACGCCTGTACTAGAATAAACCTATCACAGGCGACACGACATGAGCTCATATTTTATGGGATTTGTACGCCAATAAAATTCTTAACAATAATTATTGAGGCCGCCTCATGATTTAAAATTGTCTAAGGGGCCTCGGCGAGTTGGCTTCGGCCTCTCGTACGCCTTACAAAGGTCCGGGACCGCAGGGTCCCGAGATATGTCAAAAAAAAAAAAAAAACATTAAAAGACAAATTTTAATTAATTCATAGTTTTGTACCTAGTTTACTTAAATACTATTTACCTTAAAGATAAAAATTACAAAAAGTCTTATACAATACGTAATTTCTTATTTAGTTTGCAAAAAATAGTTTCTGCCACTTTATAACACATGATTTTGCGTCAACAGAATTTGTGTTAAAGTCAATGTTGCACAAATTAAATCACGTTCGAGGCTATACGTGAGTGTTGTGTATATTTGATTTTTACGTGGGCGAGTAATGTGCTTACACATCAACAAACCTGAGGGTTTGTAGGCTAGTGTAGTGTTTTGTTGAATCGACAGCAGGCATTTAACACGGAAGTGTGACCTTGAGTATGACGCCCTAGGCGCCCTCGTAGTCGATAGAGTTGATGTACCTGTATCCGCTATTTTCCTAGCAGGGCATCGGCATCCCCCGTTTTGTGATTATTGGGCTTTTTAAAGCGTAAGCAAGTAGCACATTTCGGTGTGTCAGCTTTCTTCGCGCACTCTGACATCGACTGTCCTTCTTCACCGCAGTGACCACACGTAGGTTTCAGCTCTCTGCATGTTTTTGCAGCATGGCCACGTTGTTGGCATTTGTAGCACCTGCAAACCAGGGTGAAGACCCTAACAGGGCAGGACGTCCAATTTATACAAAGCTTTAATTGGGATAATAGGGCTTTAGGTATATTGGCTGTAACAATGACGTAGTTACAGGGTGACGCATCTTTCTTCCCAGATTTGTGGCTTAATTTAACCAAGCTCAAAAAGGACTCCAATTTACTCCATAGGCATTGCTGGAAACGTATCGACTACGTTCTGTTCGTAAATGCACCTGAAGACTTCTAAGATTTTATGATTCAGCCAAAGTAGTCGGCACACCTACAACCACGATCCGAGGTTTGCGCTTGTTGAGTTCATCGGCGGTAAGCTCGGATATAGAGATCTGGACTGCGTGCTTGAGTTTATCAGCGTCATGTCTCTCTCCTGTACTAAGAATAACGCCTCCATTATTGGCCTTGCGGACACCACGTACATGTAGCTTCATTTGATCAGGGCGAATGATATTTTGCATAAGGTCTTTTGTTTCGTCACTCGACTTTAATTTATCGTAGGGATAAATAGCTACAGAGCTCAAATATTTCGGTCGAATAAATAAATAAAAATAAGTTTATTGACACAAAATACCTTTGTATACAAAACCAATATATTTCATTTAGACACATTGGAATTTTGGGAAAAGGCTGCACAAATAGTGAAAAACTCTGCCTCCTTAACTAGGGGAACCCTGTGACCTAGGAGTCAGTGTTCTACTGTAACTTAGTGTACAAAAGAAACCTTTATGTATACGTGTTAATAAACCTATAATGACCTGATGTAACTTTGAATATGAATGTGTTGGTAAGTATGTGTGTAAAGGGGGATGGCTGTGGGATACCAATTAAATCATTTGCTCCCGTGTTCACTATATCGGCAAATGAAACATTTCCCGCAAAACCAGAGTCTTTAATCGTCTGCTTGAGCTCCGAAATACGTTCCGTCAGGTCGCGCTTTTCTTGAAGGGCATCAATCGCGTTATACGCCAGATTGGCTTTCTGCTTGAGCGAGTGGTCTATGACTGCTAATTGTGAGGTTCCAGAGCCTACTTTATGGCATACGGTAGAAATTTTCATTTTCTGCTCCGAGTTGAGTTATAAAACTGTAGTGAAGTCTGCGGACTCTTTTAGATCGTCGCCTGAATTGATACCTTTCCTAACGAAGGAATAAATGACAGAAGCTGAAAAATCTGTAACTTTTTTCGCTTTTCAGAGGCCAGACCCCAGCAGAGGCGGAGCTGAACTACCTGGAGACTGCCAAGCGACTGACTCTGTACGGCGCAGAGCTGCACGCTGCAACCGACTGCCAGGAAGTGCCCATCGCGCTGGGCGTCTGCCACAGCGGGGTCGCAGTGTACAGGGACGGGTGAGATACAAACATTATATTTAACCTTAAAACCCAGAACAAAATCCAGCAAAGACCAAACTTAACCACTAATACCAAACGTTTACAACTACTCTATGCCAAAATGACGGCATAAGATGCCGATGTCTGTTCTATTTTGAATCGTTGGAACCGCACTTTACGGATCCATATTTTGGTATAGCGTTACAAGAAAACCAACTAGGGGTTTTTTCCTCCCTTAGCTAACTCACTTGTCCCCTTCAGACCTAACTCAGCGGTCTCGAGATGCAATATTCCAAAATTGCTTTGCTTGCTCCTGCCCCCCATCGATTTTCTTCTTATAACATCTTTATTATTATTTAAAATGATCTAAAACCCGAAGTACTTTTGAGTATTTTTGTTTACCACTCTTATCCATTACTTCCAGACTTCTGATGAACCGCTTCCCCTGGGCGAAGATCACGAAGATCTGCTACAACAAGAGGCTGTTCACGTTGAGACTGAGGGCCGGAGAGTTCGATGAGTACGAGACGGTTCTGAGCTTCAAGTTGTCGGCCACCAGCGCCTGCAAGAAGCTGTGGCGCTGCAGCGTCGAGCACCACATGTTCTTCAGGTAATTCAAGTATAGGACTATCAGGACTGTAATTGTAGTACCTACAACACGGCAATGTCGCTTTTTAGGTATAATGACTGAGCAGGGATTACTTCGCTTGCTTAAAGCTACTACGTGTTGGTGAATGTCCAGGTTTTCATATAATGTTTTCCTTTATTGGAAGAAAGGCCGAGGTATCTAAGATTAACTTGAATCATAGTAAAAAACCGGCCAAGTGCGTGTCAGACCACGCACAATGAAAGGTTCCGTAGCTGGCATGAATTTATCCCAACAACAAACTTAACATTGTAGTTGTAACACATGTTCTCCAACTGCTAATGTAAACGCACAATATTGAGAGATTTGCCACGTTATTTTAAGACCACAAACTTCTTATCAATTTTCCTGTAATCTATAAATATAGAAATATTTATGGTAATTTTTTCAAAATTTTGGGCTCAGCAGTTTCCGAGATGGGGAATGGTCAATTTTTGTCTGTTTTCTTAAATAAACTATTTTAAAATTATAAAAAAAAAACTTGTGTATTTGAGACCCTCACAGTAATTATCTCAAATGAAAGAGTTCATTTGAGATAATTATGTCACACGGTACAGTTTGCAAAACTTTTATTTTTTATTTTCTTTTTTATTTACCCCCATATTCTAAATTCATTTATTTACGTTACACGTCCGTATTTGGGTCACCGATATTCATATGCGTACTTCATTTACTAATTTCTTCAAAGTGAGAGTGAACAGGCTTCTGGGTAAGCTCCCTCTATCGTTGGCTTTGTCTCTGTCACCTCTGACCTAGACTAGAGTCAAGAGCAAACCCATCTCAAAAAAAAATCTGTTTTTGGGTCACAGAAATACATACGTGTACCAAATTTCAACTAAATCGGTCCGTTAGATTTGGAGCTAATGGGCTGTGACTAACGGACGGACAGACAGACAGACACACGAGTGATCCTATAAGGGTTCCGTTTTTTTCCTTTTGAGGTACAGAACCCTAAAAACAGTTACATTACTACTAGACTAGCCAAATGTCTTTTATATTGCGCACAGCAAAAGAGAGGAACTGACTACCTGCGTCTGTGTTTCCGAGCGCATACAACCCTAATCTCTACAAAGTGAGAGCGAACAGGCCTCTGCTCGGTAAGCTCACTCCATCGTCGAGTTTGTCTCTGTCATCTCCGACCTAGACTAGAGTCAAGAGCAAACCCATCACAAATAAAAAAAAAGACTGATTCTGTATCATAAAACCTGGAGGTTAAAAAGTAGATCAAAAAATCGGCGGATCATTTGTAAGAGCCAGCTCAACATCACAAAATTTCTGGGCATAACGTTTCATCAAAACAGCATGAGTTAGTCCTGCAATGGTCTACAGCTGAACGATGGAGTCGGTCTATGGTCGACTGCCTCGTTGATCTAGTGATCGCAAGCACGAATACCGAGCATGAGGTCCTGAGTTTGATTCCCAGGTCAGGTAAACTGTTATTGGGTTTTCCATTTGGAATTTCTCAATCAAAGCCCGGTTGGTGGCAATAGGCTCGCCCCTTGTTACAAGGGACTTAAACAGGATTATTCCGATCTGTCACCCTGCTTTGTCCCCTTAGGGGGACAGATCGGAAAAAAGGTTGATCTGTCCTACTGTTAGCAACTTTATTCACGCCTATCTGTCTCAGATAGGAGTGAATAAAGTACGAACTGTTTACGAATTTTTTTACCCTTAAATATAACTGGCGATATGTGGGTGTACTATAAGTACACATCTGCTATGAGCGGTCTGCAGTGCCGACACACACATAGAAACACTTCATCTACATTAACATTATATATTTTTTTATCTTTATTTTCAGACGAGAAACCCCAGTGCCAGTAGAGCGTATCCCTGGCTTTGCCCGCCTGGGCTCGCGGCGCCTCTCCTGCCGCCGCACGCTGCGACAGATGCGAGCAGGGGGGGAGCGCACCCCCACGGCGGCCTGACAGCACGCACACAGCTCCACACATCCCAGGAGAATGCTACCTACCACGGTCTTGTAGCGCCATCTATGAAGTTACGCTAAAGGCTAACGCGTCGTCTGGTAGCGACGTCTCTGAGGACACTTATGAATTAAATACATAGACAAAAACATTAAACCAACCAACTCTTGCCGTCACTGGAGCTCTGACGTCGCTGAATCCTAAGGGCCTATGCACACGATGTGTAGCGGCGACGGCGCGGGGCCTGAACGGTCTTCTGCTGCACAAACAACTGGGCGGTGCTGTTCTGGCGTCGCAACGTGTACACCCCTCACCGCCTCGTCTCGCGTGTTGCAAATCCGGTGAACGTGCGGTGTGACGCCGGAACTATGTGGCATACCATGGATATTTGTATGTAGGACGTCGCAGCGTATGCCTGTGCCCTAACACTATTTGCCCGTCGCACAACGTCGATAGGACATCAACAAGAAAAGAGATTATTCGGAACGAAACTGACGTCCCGGTGTGGGCATGCGGTGAACACGCGGCCATAGTAACTGTATGTATCGCTATCGCTACTACGACGCCGTCATCTCGTTCTCGTGGACGTTCCATTGACGTGGCGCTGGACAAACGATCTTAGTCGCGTAAGCAGAGACTGACAAAAATCTGTTTAAATAAATATAACATAATACAAGTCTCCAACCGCTGAACCGCGGTCCACTGCAGCTGGCAAAGATCGGCTACCAAGTTGTAGGTTATGTTTAAGTTCTATGTAATAGAAGGGCCCCAAATTGTGTCATTCGAAAATACAATAAAAATGTAAGGAGCAGCTGATTTATTTTTCGCGATTTTAGGTTAGGTCCCATAGTAAAAGTTGTTTGTTATCATGAATACAATCATGTGCTTAAGTATCGGTCACTAATTAACAGTTACCTATATGTTTATATTTCCATCGATTTTACAGATTATTCCGATTAAATCTCATTTTACTATGCCTTCTATTAAATTATATTAACAAAATTTGCTCGAAGATTTATAACAATATTAGTTATATCATTATCCCTATTTAGGTACCTATTACTGTAGTATTTTAAAGTAGTTAGAATTATATATATTGTTTTCCTCACAATAAACATGTCCTCTCTGCACAGTCATCTCTTCTGTTGACTGTACTTCTTCCTTTGATGCCACACATGCCCCAAGAAAAGGGGATGATGCATTACTGAAAATTATTTGTCTTATCGATAAGTTAGCTTTTTTGATTGCACAACAATGCTACTCAAATCTTTATAGTATACCAGCTGTAAGGGGCAGCCCTCCACAAACTAACAGGGTGCATTCAGCTCCTTATTTTGAATCATATTCCACCGGAAAATTTCTCAGGAAAATTTTGATATATTTTTTCTCGTTTTTTCAGTTACTATTCCTTTATTTCAATGTAATATTACTCTATGTTAATATTATTCTCTGTTCGCAGCACTCTATTTATGTAAATAAAACAGTTAAAATAAAAATAAAATAATCAGCAATGGATGCTGAAATACTGTAACAAATGACGCGTGAAATCAGCTGTTCACTTTCTGCCTAGCTACAGAGTTCATCGAACTCACCGCATACCTATTAACTAAACCTCCCAACCAGTAACAGACGCTCCGATTTTTGCACAAAATCACAAAGAAATCAGGTTATAACATTCCTAATTCCCGACACCCAGGGCGTCTCCTGCGGTGACTAGGGTTAGGGACTAGGGCGCAAAGATTGCCTCTTCCACACGCGTTCCGCCTCCTTCTTCGCGAGCATTACTGCTTCGCAGAAGGAGATGGCTATAGATATATCCTAGGAACGGGAATCGATAAATTCATTAAAGGCGTTTTTCACCGCCTCGTTGGATTTGAAAATTTTCCCCGGGGCTCATTGTTGAGATCAAAGTTTCCAGAACGGAAGTGATCAAACCAAAAAACGCAGCGCGCGGTTAATGCGGTATCTTGTCCATACACGTCGTTAATATTACGTGCCGTCGGTGTTGCGTTGGTGTCACGACGGAACTCGTATTCGAAAATAGCGCGCAATTTCGATTTTTCCATGGTAACAGAAACATCGATATCAAAGAAAAATCGATCGGCAGGAAAGCAAATGAACAATTGATTTTTTTAATGTGCTAATTTAAATTTGGAATTCTAAATAGAATGAACGATCAACAATTCCACACTCGCCGATATCAAAAATCGGCAATTTCATAGGTACCTATTATATCCAATAGTTTAGTCAGTATAGGGTTGGCAAAACACAGTATTTAGTATTTAGTTTGTTAAAAAATTACTTTAGTAATATGTTGGGATTTATTTGATAGTTTCAAAATACTCCTATGTATGTATTAGTATTGCCAGTGTTTAAATTTATGTCGTCTCCACATTGTATATAATATAATACCTATTATATCAATACTTAGATTTAGAATTGAATAAATATCGAAGGACTGTATACTCGTAAACAACCTCTAGCTACTACAGATAAAGTAAAATAATGTATTTTAGTACCTACCGTGTGTGTACCGTGTGTTTAGTACATATGGTAAAATGAAATATAAGTATTTTGAATAAAGTATTTTATTTATTTATTTATTTATTTATTTATTTATTGACACACCAACGACAAAATAAACATAATTTGTTACTTCGTTTCGACTATCCGACTGAAAAAATATTGTGAAATCGAATTTATTTATTTTAGGATTACCAACGAAATATATTACAATAAATCTTCTACAATATTAAAACTTGTATAGTACCTATACATTATCCTTTATTGCACACTCAATTACAAATTTACTGGTAACTCAATCAATCTGCCTAGCCTTTTCCCAACTATGTTGGGGTCGGCTTCCAGTCTAACCGGATGCAGCTGAATACCAGTATTTAACATGGAGCGACTGCCTATCTGACCTCCACAACCCAGTTACTGGGTAATACGATACCCCTTGGTAAGACTGGTTGTCAGACTTTCGGGCTTCTGACGACCCGGAACGACTGTCAAAGATCCACGAATGACAGCCGGGACCAACGGCTTAAAGTGCTTTCCGAGGGACGGAGGAGTCTCGGTATGTAAAGATCCCATCCACAGACCAATCCCGGCAAGCGTAGCTTAACCTGATGGATCGACCCGTGCGGCTGTTATTACTTAGCCACGAGCTCCTCTTACTGGTAACTAAACCCGACAAATTATCCAGTACACGTGCTCTGAATACATAATTCAAAACTGGCCAAGTGCAAGTCGGACTACGCACAATCCCAAGAACAAATTTAACATTGTAGTTGAAAAACATGTCCCCCTTTACATTCCAACTGCAAATGTAAGTTTGTACGCACAATATTTAGAGATTTACCATGTTATTTTAAGACCATAGACTTCTTTAGGTTTTCCTGTAATCTATAGAACTATTTTCTGTATTTTTATTTTAGGCTCAGTAGTTTTGGAGATGAGGGGAATGGTAAATTTTCGCCTATTTTCTTAAATAAATTAAAAACAATTTATTTTGAAATTATAAAAAAATATATTTATTTAAGACCCTCACAGTTCGCCCTTTTATTTGGTATGTCACACGGTACAGTTTGCAAAACTTTTTTAATTTTCTTATTTGGCCCCCAAAATTGACCCCCATATTCAAAATTCATTTATTTAATACACATCATGTGTCTGTCTGTCCGTCTGTATGTCGCAGCCAATTTGCTCCGAATCTAATCGACCGATTAAGTTGTAATTTGGTACACGTAGGTATGTATTTCTGTGACCCAAACACGGATGTTTTTTTTTTTTTTGATATGGGTTTGCTTTTGACTCTAGTCTAGGTCAGAGGTGACAGAGACAAAGTCAACGATGGAGTGAGCTTACCCAGAGAAGCCTGTTCACTCTCGTTTTGAAAAGATTAGGGTTGTATGCTTTCGGAAACACAGATGCAGGTAGTGAGTTCCACTCGTTTACTGTGCGCTTTATAAAAGACATTTGGAAGCGCTTAGTGCGAATTGGTGGAATAACAACCAGGTAGGGATGGTAACTGGCAGTGCGTCTAGATGTCCGATGGTAGAAGCGGGCCGGTGGAATGAGGTTGTGGAGTTCTCGGGCACACTCTACGAAGTACAATCTGTAGAAGACCGACAAGCAGGCAACCTTGCGGCGATGAGCCAAGCTATGAAGCTTGGCATCCACCAGTTTTACGTCGCCAATGAGCCTCTTAGCTCTGCGTTCCACCGAGTCAAGTGCGGCTAGTTGGTACTTGGCTGATCCATCCCAAAGGTGACTGCAATACTCCATGCAGGATCGAACTTACGCTTTGTAAAGGGTTAAAAGCAGTCCAGGCGTAAAGTATCGCTTCACCCTATTTAGGATGCCCAGTTTCTTGGCCGCAGTTTGGGCTTTGTATTCGATGGTGGCGTCGAAGTTCAGAGCAGATGTCAACTCCATGCCTAGGAGCTCAAGTCGATCAGATACAGGAACAGATGTACCCCGAAAAGTAGAAGTTTGGGCGAATCGCACGCCTGTGTTTTGGTGGCGTTAAAAGAGACCAGATTATCATCACCCCACTGGGAGACAAGGCGTAAGGTCAAATCTGTCCGCTCTACCATGGCCTCTCTCAAAGAACGAACATCGGCCCCGCTGGTTTTTGCGCTGGACAAGTATCTGTCTGAAACTGTACTGTCATCTGCGTACTCAACAATACCAGGCCGAAGCAGGTCATTGATGGGCAGCAGTAATATATAAAAAAAATATATAAGAAATAACAGGCACCCTGAAATAAATTAACAATGTTTGAGAGTAACTAAATTAAAAAAAAAGAGCTTTATCAAAAGTGTCGTGACGGTCAAAATGTTACACTTTTTTCGGTCCAGCTCTCATTCGCCAAGTCTGCAGAGTATAATGTGCGATAAGGAACTTCGTTCCGAACGTTAATAGCACCATCGTCATCGAGCACTATATTACCTACAGATGTCATATTTCTTAAACATGCATTGCCTGTCGCACTAACGACCTGTCAAACTTACGACCTCTCGATCCAACGACCTATCGAACTAAGGTCCTTTCGACTCAATGACATGTCGCACATTTAGTTGTCGAACTCATGCCATACACTCCTTACTTATAATATTATGGTCCTAAGTAAATAGTAATTATTTATTTTCTGCTATTAAGACAACAAAATTGTAATCAGAACCTATAGCCAAGAAATACAGTCATCTAACCGAAATCAAGGAATATTATTAAGGACCGGTTTTTTGATCCGTAGTTAACTCAGCCAATGGTTAAACACAGTAACTAATGGTTGAATTTTGGCTAAATGTGAAAGGCTAAACATATTTTTTAAACAGGAATGTATTCATTTTAACTCAGTCAGGGTAAAAATAGTAATAATGGCATCTTGGCAAATACTTCTAGCCAACATTCAACCATTAGTTACTATGTTTAACCGTTAGTTGAGTTAACTACATATCAAAAAACCGGACCTAAGTCAAGACCACCAGCAGCACACCTGGAGCTTGATACTCACACCTCAGTCATGACCATCAAAGTGGTCCCACCATTTTGATGGTCACGACTACGTTCTCTAGCTCTATTTTACAAGACTCTTCTTTTTTTATTCCACTAGTTAACACTAAAACGATGTTTTCATTTATATCACACGGGTATAATCATCGTATACTGCATGGAGCTGTATGACACGAGTGAGTTTACAAACGCTGAAATAACATGGTCTACAGAAGAGCCTGATATTTTGACTTCGGAAGTTGAGCATGCCATCAAAGCTCTCAAGTGTAAGAAATCACCAGGTAAAGATGGTATAACAGCCGAAATACTAAAAAACCTAGGACAACTGGGCACTAAAGTTATCACCGAAATATGTAACACCATTTGGAAAACCGGAAGATGGCCAAGAGACTGGACAGAATCGGTTTTCATACCGCTACACAAGAAAGGCTCATCCAAAGATTGTGGAAATTACAGGACGATAGCGTTAATATCTCATGCAAGTAAGATCCTCCTGCATGTTATCAATCGACGTCTTAGTTACTTTTTAAGCCGGCAGATACCCGAAGAGCAGGCAGGTTTCGTCAGGGGCAAAGGAACGCGGGAGCAGATACTGAACATCCGCCAAATCATTGAGAAGAGCAGGGAATTCAACAACCCCGTGATCCTTTGCTTTATAGACTATACAAAAGCTTTTGACTGCGTACAGTGGGACAAACTGTGGAAATTGCTACTGGAAATGGGAGTTCCTGAACACCTTGTCGCTCTAATCCAGAGTCTATACACAAAGAATCAATCTTTCATTAGGATAGGTACTGAATGCTCTTATATGTTCCAAACTAAAAAAGGTGTGAGGCAAGGTTGCATATTATCCCCTGCCCTTTTCAACATATATGGAGAGTACATAATTCGGAAGACCATCGAATGCTGGGAGACGGGTTTCCCTATAGGTGGAAAAAGAGTATCAAATCTCCGATATGCCGACGACACCGTTCTCCTTGCAACATCCATGGAAGATTTGAGTGAGTTGTTCCAAAGACTCGAGACTGAAAGTGGCAACATTGGTCTTGCAGTAAACAGAGCGAAAACCAAGGTAATGATTGTGGATCGAGCCGGGAAGCTATCAAATGTCACCTGCAACATTCCTGGCATCAACATCGTCAACTACTACACCTACCTTGGCTTGCAAATCTGCAATGATGGTAGCTGTGTCCCCGAAATCAAAAGACGTATTGGGATGGCCAAAGATGCTATGACCCGCTTAAATAGCATTTGGAAGAAGAGAGGAATTGGTATCAACACCAAGATGAGATTGATACGAGCCCTAGTATTCCCGATCTTCTTATATGGAGTGGAAACGTGGACCATTTTAGCCCGAGAAAGGCAAAGGATTGATGCATTCGAGATGTGGTGCTGGAGACGAATGTTGAGAATACCGTGGACTGCCAAACGCACCAATGCATCGATCTTAACTCAGCTTCGAACAAAAACCCGCTTGTCGACCATATGCCAACAACGCATTCTCTCCTATTTCGGCCACATAGTACGCAGAGGCGATGAAAGTTTGGAAAAACTGATTGTGGTTGGGAACACCGAAGGCAAAAGATCGCGCGGTCGTTCACCAACACGATGGAGCGATCAGGTGAAGGAATCATCGTAATCAAAATTCTACACGGTGGTAAGGGATGCGCTGGACAGAAACCGGTGGAGGCGGATCATCCGCTCCAGATGCAACTCCGAAGCTGACCGCGATCCTCAGATATGAGGGACCGACTGCAGAGAGAGATAATCATCGTGACATAATGTCACTGGTGACGTAACTGACAAGAATAATTATAGATCTATCTCCCTTGCTACTGTCTTGGCGAAAGTCTTCGATGGTCTTCTGGATGCTCAGCTCAGCAAGTATATTAACCTACACGACGCCCAGTTTGGATTTCGTGAAACTTTGTCAACTGAAAGTGCTATATTGACACCAAAGCACACAGTCGCTTACTATGTTGATAGAAAAACTCCCATATACGCTTGCTTTCTGGACCTATCGACCTTTCTGGACTAAGCTTGGGGAGGTCGAGGCTCCCGCAGAACTCACCAATATATTTTCTTTTTGGTATAACCACCAGAAAAACCGTGTCAAGTGTGGTGTGAGGCAAGGGGGACTGACCTCTCCAAGACTTTTTAATTTGTACGTCAATCAGCTGATAGGTGAGCTCAGCAACAGCCATGTCGGTTGTCATATAGATAAACATATTGGTATTCTCACGGTGGCATCACAATTCATCTTCGCCAACATCTTATATATTAGACAAAATATACATTTATACACTAAAAACAGTGATATCCACAATGTTAACACCAGAAATAAGGACAAATTACGTGCTCCGTTTCACCGGCTTCATAAGGTTCATAACTCATTTGTTGGGCTTGGTATATCCTTTTATAACAAGTTACCCGCTACTTTGCTAGATTTGCCCTTCAATGCGTTTAAAGCTAAAGTAAAATCTAACCTTTGTTCGAAGGCATACTATTCTATCAACGACTACTTAAACGATAAGAATAGTTGGTCGTTGTGATTAACTCAAGACAATGTTTATGTTCTTTCTCCAGAATTAGCTTATCTTCTGACAGGTTATATGTGTTCATATAATTATTTATTTTCTTTGACTGTAAAAGTCAATTTATTTTAATTTTATCTTTATTTATCATTGACATAATCTACTCATTACAATGTTTTTTTATGAGTGGTATTGCAATATGTGGTTAGCTAGTGACCTCGACATTTGATCATATTATTCTTGCCTGAGCAACCGGCAGCAAGTTCGTCATGCTCCCTTAGATGTCACTGCTTGCGGTAGCGTCGGGGGTCGGGTTGCCTCCTTCCCTCAAATATGGCGAGGGGGGTGATGACTGAACTCTGCGTTATGCTCGTGAACGAGTGCTGCTTGTAGTGACTGGTCGTCTTGCTGTCCTTGGTTTTGTTTTGTTATTAGTAATTAACTTTGTTTATATGACTTCGATGGTCCTAGTTTATCATTTGTGACTTCGAGTTTCAGCTTCATATACAATCTTCATATATGTAAGTGGGCACATCCTTTATTACTGGAGGCCTTTATTTAGGTATAAAGTTCTGCTTAAGTTTTTAGTTTTGTATTTTTATTTCTGCTTGTGTATAGTTTTCGATTATTATTTTTGTTTTTTTTTTGGTATATTGGTGTGTGCTAGCTTACGTATAGCAAATAATTTAATTTAATGTTTTGTGTTGCGTAATGTACCTAAATTATTATACCCAGTGTTGTATACATTAATTTTTTTTTTTAACTGAACAGACAGCTGTGCTGCTGGGGAGTTGGTTGCGCCACTTCTTCTCCCCAGCTAAAGCACTAGGAAGTGGTGAAGGGCGGGCGTTTTGGGGGACTGTCTTATGTAATTTTGACGTTCAAAAAGTGCTGATTCTCAGCCTAGTTTGAATAAATGACTTTTGATTTTGATAATTTGTGCGTCAATAACATCAGTTACGCGGACGACATGGTGTTGCTGAGTCCATCTGTAGGAGGGCTAAGGAAGCTGTTAAGTACCTGTGAGGCCTACGCTGGGAGTCACGGCTTGAGGTACAACGTTAGTAAGAGTGAGTATATGCTCATCAGAGGTAATAATAAACAACCTGAGCATATACCACCTACCAGGGTCTCACGGTTAAGGTACTTAGGGCATGTAGTGACCGAAACCCTGCATGATGACGCAGATATTGAGAGAGAGCGGAGAGCATTGTCGGTGCGCGCTAACATCTTGGTACATAGGTTTGCGCGGTGTACAGCACAGGTAAAGATAACTTTGTTCAGAGCCTACTGTCAAAGTGTTTACACTAGCGCCCTATGGAGCAACTACACGCAGCGGGCCTACTATGCTCTCAGAGTACAGTATAACAACGCCTTTAGGGTTCTGTTGCGATTGCCTCGTTTTTGCAGTGCCTCGGGTATGTTTGCCGATGCGAGGGTGGATGACTTGTACGCTATAATGCGAAAACAGTCAGCCTCACTAATTCGCAGAATTCGAGGGAGTGGCAACGGAATCCTAAGGATGATTGCCGACAGAACAGTTTCGGCAGCTGTGGAAAGGCTTATCAGGCTACATGTTACCTGATTACTGATGAACGTAATAATTGATTTCAATTTCAAGTTTATTTTAGTTTTAGCTTATTTTCTATTAATATCAATTTAATTTAATTTTATTTTTAATTTTAGTTTATTTTAAATTATTTATTTCAATTTCAATTTTAATTTATTTTCAAGAATTCGTTACGTTTTTCAGTGTTAGTACATACTTAAATAGATGCCCACATTAATTGATAATTACCTCATTACTAACATAGTGGTAAGATAATGTTATACTAACAAAATATGGACATTTAAATAGTCTGAAATAAACGTATTTTATTTTTATTTTATAATCCTTTACTTTTTACACAACCCACAGCAGCAGCATATTCTTCGCCTACCCTCACCCGAACCACAAGGCGCCTCAATTCAATAATATCGTCATTTTCTACTAATAGTTTTATATATCAGCGTGTATCATCAAGACAGTCATTATTAATTAGAACGCATGCATCCCTCGTACCAAGGGAATTTGTCATCGGCGCCGTTGATGCATTACATTATTATGTAAACAATTTATTGGAAGCACTTCAAAGCCATACGACTTCACTGTGCTATGCATGTCAATTATAGTGTTAGTCATTCATATTGATCATCTTATTAAAAGGGAAGCTCTGCAACTTTGCATGAGTAGCGATGGTTAAGATTTTCTTTACAAGATCGGTCAGTTCAACTAAAATTTTATTAATTTTTGGTTCAGTCAATCAATTAATCAATCAAATAAGCCTATCGCAGTCCTCTGGTGGATGTAGGTCACTCCCGCGCTGCTCCAGAACACCTTTTCCTCCACCTCCCGCTTCCAGTTTGTCCTAGCCACCGCCGGTTCCATCTAGCTAGGAGGCATCCCACACTACGCTTGCCGATACGCGGTCTGCACTCCAGGATTCGTCAGCTCCACCTGCCATCGGTCCTTCGACTAACATGACTAGCCCGCAGCCAATTTAGTTTGCTAACTCTGTAAGCTATGTTGGAGTTCCAGATAATTTCATTTCTGATTTTATCCTTCAATAAAACTTGCATAGCGCGCTGAGCGACTTTGAACTTGTGGATCAGTCCGCCTGTCAGTGTCCTCGTTTTGGCGCCGTATGTCATAACGAGCAGGATGCACTGGTTAAAGAGTTTATTGGTTACTAAGTTGCAAGTAGGTAATGGCAAACTATTCCTTGCAGATCCGGCTCGAAGGACCACACCAAAACGTAAATGCAATGTCGTTTCTCTAAATAATGGTGATGGATTTCATTATGCTATTCACAATAAGCAAACAGTTATCAAAATATAAACAGAGCTTGCTCGTAAAGCAGGACTTATTTTCGTACATTTCTCTCACTTTCAGGAAGACTAAAATCAGGGTTACAGCTTTCAATTTATTATCGCTTCGCACTGCATCGCTTCGCATATGACACTCACCTAGGACAACGAGGAAAACTTGTTTTTATTACGTGGTTTGTAACTAAAACCCAGACCACTTACTTTAGCTAAGTAGTTAAGTACTCATTATAATACCGAAAATATGACACTAGTTTGTAAACGAGTTCTTTGAACTACTTACTTCCTCACCGTCAAGTATTACCAAAGACTAGTTTCTGTCTGCGACTTCATTCGCGTGAAACTTCTTGTTCCCCGACCCGCGTCGCATCGCATCGCCCACCCACGCTATTGTCTAATTCGTTTTGCTTATCGTTCTGTCTGACTTTTTTTTGCTCGTCTCGTGTCGTCGCGTGATGTTGTTGGAAATTTTACTTACCACACTCGAAATTCAAATAAAGAGGTCGACGGGAGACTTTGTAACGCTGCGAGCTTTGCTTCAGTATAGTGTTATCCATGCTTTGCTTGACCATGGGTAACAAGTAAACCTCATCACTGAGAATGCGGCGCAAAGACTGAATCTCCGGCGTGGGAACTATATCGGGAGAATGTAAAGGACAATTACATCTGGAACGTAAATCACACTGCACTGACATCGCATTTCCCCCTAACGCCCGCATAATACAAAAAAAAAAAATACGAACAACTTGCAGAACAATACTTTCGAAAAAACCAAATGGTCTCACTTACAAGGCTTACCACTAGCGGATCCTGATTTTAATTTATCTAGGAACGTAGACTTACTGCTGTGAGCGGATATCGGTAATACTAGAAGGGGTCCTAAAAGGAGATACTCAACTTAACCGCGACGCTCCAGCAGACCCGTTAAGGCTGGATACTATGCGAGAAACTACATAGAAACTATCAACTGTCATGTAGCACTAACCGACCTTAATAACTTAAAAACATTCTGGGAAACTGAAGACATTCTACAAAACGATGAAGATACATCAAGAGATGACTGGTGTGAAGCATACTACAAAACTACCACTGAACGAGACTCCAGCGGAAAATATATTGTGAAAATGTCAATGATCTCTGGCCACGAACAAAAACTGGGTCAATCAAAACGATTGCAATTTCACAACTTTTGCAACTGGAAAAGAAATTCGAGAGAAATTCCAAACTCGCTTTCATGTACAAAAACTTTGTTCGCCAATATATCGATTTGGGTCAAGAAGCTTTCAAACATGACACTCGTCAAAGGTTAAGTTTCCCTACCGCAACAAGGGGTACAACTAAACTGAGAGCAGTTTTTAATGCTTCACATGGAAAAGGGCCCTAACCTGCAAACAAACATCCAGGCATTAATACTACAATGGCGGGGCTACAAATACGTCTGCACAGCGGACATAGGGAAAATTTACCGTTACATATGGTGTCATCCAGAACATCAGCACCTACAAAAAAATATTTGGAGAAACCAACCAACAGACATTTTAAAAGATATCAACTTTCAACATTAACATACGGAACAAAGAGCGCTTCTTGACTGGCGATGCGAACAGTTAAACAACTAGCTTCTGATGATGGTCACACATACCCCAAGGCCGCTGAAATACTGCAAAATCATTTCTACGTCAATGACATCATTAGTACTCACAATTCGATCGAGTAAGCAAGTGAAATCCAAACGACTATTTCAAACTACTAAAAGGAGGAGGAATGAATTTGCGCAAGTGGTCAAGCAACGATCCAGAGCTTTTACGACACTTGGATGAAGATCAAATATCAAAGAATATTTTCGACTTCAAAAGCTCTGAAACAATGAAAACTTTGGGGCTGAGTTGGAATGCAAAGGAAGACGTTTTTTTATTCAGCTGGACCTTGGACGCCTGCAATAAAAGGTTACTTACTAAAAGAAAACTACTGTCACTAATATCACGACTCTATGATCCCTTGGGTTTGGATAACTAAGATAAGCTGGGATGCTGATCTGCCAAAACAGTTTTATTTTATTTGTTAGGAACAAAAAACAGTTACATGCCAAGGTTAACTCGAGATTATTAAATTAGCACAATACTTAGAAATACATTCATACACAATCTATTCCATATTTATTTTTCTACACATGTAACCCACAACATTATCCACGAATTTACAAAAAAAAAAAAGTTAAAAGAAATCAGACAATTAGTGTGCATCTTAAAAGACTAGTAAGAAGAAGAAGACACTTATGAATTTAGTAACTCTATTGCTCTTGCCTTGAAACTATCTTTGGAAAGAGTAAATATATCAAGCTCCATAAAGTGAGTGTTATACGAATCAACGAGGCGACGAAGAGGCACGCGCACCCCAGCGTTAGTCCTGCACGAATCTGTGTGGAATAGTCGAGGCACAGGTACCCCACGAAGCATTACAGATCTTGGACAATATAATGTATACTATTTGATAAAGGAATGCAGTCTAATCTATTATTGCATATACCATGCAACATCATTACGCCCAGAAGAAATCGTCTAAACTCCAAACTAAGAACATTGCAGAACAAATGGTCACAATGATTACATTCCAGCAAAAACATTAAAATAAACAGATGGAATGGCAGTACGCAGAAAAATATACAACTACTGTATGCATCTTGCGACGCAAGCGAGAAAGCATACGCTTGTGTCATAACAGGCGAATAATAGACGAAAAGGGCAATCCCAGGACCACCTTGCTAGTGTCAAAGAACAGGGTGGTTCCGATTACACAAAAATCTTCGTTACCTAGACTTGAACTATACGCCACACTTCTAGCTCAACTCATGGATAAAGTGAAGAAATCACTAACGGAACACAACTTATCAGCCTACAGCTGGTGTGACTCTAAGGTTGTCCTAGCTTGGATACAGGGAGACCTCTCAAGATGGGAAAGATACGTAGCAAATAGAGTGGGAAAAATAAAAGCCGTAATTCCACCTCAACAATGGCGTTACGTACGATCGGAACTTAATCCTGCTGACTGCGCTTCAAGAGGCTTGTTACCGGACAAACTGGTGGGATTCAAATTATGGTGGGACGAACCCACGTTTATAAGACACTTTGCAGAGTCAAAAATGATTCACAACTTGAAACTTAACTACAAATGTTGCGCGCAAAATCGAACCTAAAAACATCAGAGCGCAAACCTACAACATTGAAAACTTTATCTAAAAGCTGTTGAATAGCCTCAGTTCCTTGACAGGAATAACGAGAATTGCTGCACGTATACTGCGATAGTTTGCATCACTACAACAAAAATGCCGACCAAGCACTACACACTTAACAACAAACGACTTAAAATACTCAGCAGAATACATATTGAAATATGTCCAACAAAGCGAGTATGCGCAAGAATGCAAACAATTAGAACAAAACTAAACTATTTCGCTTAAAGGCAATATTTACAAATTATAACCTTTACTGGATAAACAGGGAATTATTCGTGTGGGCGGAAAACTTCAACATTCTGTTCTACCTGCTAATATGAAAAATCCAGCAATAATACCCAACTCCAGTCACTACACCGAATTATTTACCGAACAAGCACACTTGAAGACACTTCATGGTGGAACCCGGCTCACTCTGACCTACCTATGACAACGGTTCTGGATGGAGAAATCGACTGTACAGGAAAAAATACGCCGCTGAGGAAAACGTCATCGTTTCAACTCTACTGAAAACGCTCAAGTTTTGGCTGATCTTCCGAAACAACGAATAGTACCAAGTCGTCCATTCACTGACACTGGTGTTGACTTTACTGCCGGTCTATTCTATAAATACCTCACCGTGAAAGTTTAGGTGAAGTGAGCTTGGAGTGAGCTGTCATTCCACCTGATGCTAAGGATTTACACTATAGACAGCTCACTTCACGCTCATCTCACCTAAGGTTTCACGGTAAGATTTGTACAGAATAGAACTGCTGGTCACGTAGATGTGAAGTTTAACAAAGGCAGAGGAGTGAAGACCTCAAAAGCCTACATCGCCGTTTTTTGTTTGTTTGGCAACTAAAGCTGTACATATTGAATTAGTTTCTGAACTAAGCACGAAAGCATTTATTGCGGCGTTTCAAAGAATGTGTGCTCGGCGCGGAACGCCTGCACACTCATGTACTCAGACAACGGCAGTTACTTCACTGGGGCATCCAAAGTGCTGAAAGACGATTTCATAAACTTCAATTAATAATTAACGCAAGCAAGCATGCACATGCAGCGGCATGGTTCCTGTCACGGCTCCGGCGCTGCGGGTCCCCGGCGGTCCCATGCGTGCTTATCGTCACAGACGGCTTTCGCTCTCCACCAGCCTCCTGCTCCTCACCCCTACGCGCCTACGCGATTCTAAATTACACTCTAGGGGTATGGCAGACAAGACTGCGTGGAGTCGGATTTACAGCGATTCGATTCGTTTCTGTCACTAAAACCTAATTTACCCGTAGACATTTTACCCGTAGGTATTTTAATGTTTGACATTCAAATGTGTAGGGGAGCGTGGGTCACAGTGGATCCATTTTCTTTCAATGACTTTAACTTTACTTTTTTTAGCTCAAATTTTCTATCATGTTGACTGAGTCCTAGAAAATATATTTAAATTTGAACCTGTATTACAAAAACAGACCTAAAAGCACTCAGTATTTTTTTTTTATTATTTTAATTTTAAGTGATAATTTATCCACTGTGCCCCATAACAGGGGCACAGTGGATACTGATTTGGGTTACACTGGATCCTGTGAGTCACACTGGATAATAATTAATTTATATTCATTAAAAAACGTGTATTTAAATTAAGTGGTTTATTTTTAATCATTAAACATGCGTTTAATTGTAAACATAACATAAATCTTTATTTGAGGTAATTTAGACGTGGACTTTGTATTTGGAAAGTACCTATAATACTTTAAACTTAGGTACTAGTTTCACAATATGAAAAATCAAACGATCAATAAATAGAACACATCTGCTGTCCTTCAACTTATAAGGTTGACATAACTAAACCTCTTACAAACAATAAAAAACAATTACAATCATAATATTCTTAATCCTCCGATCCTATAGATATAGACTAATTGAAATGTAAGTACAGTGGATACAAGATCCACTGTACCCCAATTCAAAACGATCCACTGTGCCCCAGTTGGAGAAGTCTTAATTAAAAAATCCTACCAAATTATTTATTTGTCAAATAAACATATTAGAGTAACAAAAATTCTCTACAGTAACTTTAGATCATATCACATTATCAACACTTGTAAAATTCTAATATACGGAAAGGCAAAACGTTTTACAAAAACACGTAAAATAAAAGTTTGTGGCTTACTTGTCGACGGATGCTCCGTACCGCGTGCGTCCACTCAGATACTAAGATGGCGACTAGCTCGGTTGCGGGGGGAGTGTAAGAACGGCAACGTCGCGAACGCGTACGTGTCTGTTTGCTTTAAATACACACCTACAATGATTTATCCACTGTGACCCAGGATCCACTGTGACCCACGCTCCCCTACTTATCCATTATTTTTGTACAAAACAATAAACGTTATATAATAAATTATATTAAATGTTGCTTATGTCAAGTATCGATTATGTAATGTGTTACTTACAGAAACGAATGATTATAAAACATGTTATTATGAAAACTTATTATATGGCAAATAAAAGTTATGACTAATACGTTGATATGACAAGTGTTATTAGTATAAATGATAATAGTGCAAGTAAATATTATGAGGGGGAACGATTATGGAAAACAATAATAGTACAAATTATTTTATGGATAACAAGACAATATATTATTACAATACCCTATTACAATCTAACTTGTACATAACGTATTAAAACGTGACGTCGTCGTACTGACAAGCTACAAAGAAAATCAACATCTACATTAACCAAATTGATAGACTAGCCAAAGAATAGTGCACGACAGCACGAGTATACCCCTACGTCATGAATTGCGTCACCTGGAAAACTACAACTCCATGCTACTTTCTCAGCTTTCAAGACAAAAATGAGGCTACTTTGACGGAGATAGAAAACTAGCTAGAACACTATTCGGCGTCCTGGATGTAGACTTCGCACAAAAGTATGAGAAGGACATTCAAAACCTACAAAATAACGATAATAATAAACTACTTGCTACAATTGATGAAAAATCAAACATTGACAATAAAATCTGAAAACAACTTAATAAAAAGCAACACGGAGTTTATGCACAAACAATTTAACATAATCCAAAGTTACATGAAGATGAACCAGACTTGCAGCGTTATCACAAACATTGAGCACAGAACGCAAGTATTATAGGTACTCAATAAACGATGTGAAATCAACATAGAATTCAAGAAATGCTAATGAATGCAATAACCAACATCTACCGAGGCCATTTGGACACCCTCTTGTTCCCGGCATCTCAAGTTACTGAGCAATTCAACATAATTTCGGGAAAACTACTTCAGGGACTAGCTCTACCAATTAAAGACACAATATGATTTCCGAGACATATACGAACTAATCCCAATTCCCAATCACATAAATATCGGTTGATACCTATACCATACCTTTCCTGAGATAAGGCAAGTGAAAAATGGTGCAACCCTACTCCAACTTCATCGCTATAAACTTCGTCAAAAACTCGTACATCACCATGGAAAGCAGGACATGCACCAACGTACGTCACATGGAGAAGACGGATTCTGGAGCCAGTATACCTACAACTTACATGACAAAAGCGCACCCTGCGAAGCCAAAGTAATCAGTCAATAAAAGTCATTGTCATATTATGTAGGTAATAAATGACGTAACATGCAAAGAAACTTGGCTCAAATTACATAAACCTAACACATGGATATTTACGTTGTGTGACAAACAGCTGATACGCGTCATATGCAGCGCTCTAGTTACGCCAGCGGTCATTAACGGCATCGGGGTGATAGCCTTGAAACCAAAGTGAAAAGAAAGACGCGACAATATTCACATACAATTATTTAGGAAGTAATTTCTACATGAAAGCGGATATTGAAGGTCCCAATATTAACTCAACCATCAACAATTTATTCGAGATAAGTTAGCAAAACGCACAATTGAATAATTATGACAGAACCGGACGTATCTGCAACAAATATTAAAAAATACGCCAGAAAGATAATAATATTAATATCCTAGGACATTGTTCACACACGGTCATCTGATCCCAAACTAAGCAGAGCTTGTACTATGGAAACCAGATAACTGATAAACTACATACACTACTTTTTTTTTTTTTGTAAATACATACTTATATATATAGATATTATATAATTAATTTGACAGGCCAGATGGCGTGGTTGGTTAAGATACCGCCTGCCATGCCGCTGGTCGTGGGTTCGATTCCCATCCAGGACAAACATTTGTGTGCATGAACATGTCTATTTGTCCTGAGTCTGTGTGTATATCTATATAAGTATGTATTTACAAAAAAAAAGTAGTGTATGTAGTTTATCAGTTATCTGGTTTCCATAGCACAAGCTCTGCTTAGTTTGGGATCAGATGACCGTGTGTGAACAATGTCCTAGGATATTATTATATTATTATTATTACGCCCAGACTCAGGACAAACAGACATGTTCATGCACACAAATGTTTGTCCTGGATGGGAATCGAACCCACGTTTATAATGAAAACCTACCGCAGAAGTCAGAGATTTCAAGTCACGACGTTTACCTCTAGTTGTGACTTCTTTGCTGTTGGGAGGATCTGCTTCGTTTGTTTTCTACATCTTCATAAAGAAACAGTGGTTTAAGGAGACTACGAAGCAACAGCAATCTAAAGAAGGGATAGACAATCACGTAGACATCGAAATGCGTGAAATACGTAATTCGACAACCTCGGCTAACTCGCCACCAGCGGACCAGATCGCACCAGCTGTGTAGTGGACACAGCGACGTGAGACCGAATTAAAACATAAAAAAACCACCGACTTAAAATAAAAACAGTACAACGTTGAAGTCGGTGTCTTTGGATCTGCATTTTAGTTTTTGCCACCGACTTCTGAAATTAAAGTTATTTTTTCACTGTGTAGTGTTTTTTTTTGGAAGTCGGTGGTTTTAATTTTTGCAAAAAAGTTTTTTATTTTCACTTTTTAGTGGGTCAGTTTGTAATTTATCGAAGTTACAATATCCTAACGTCAACTGCTCATCACCATTATTTTTCAACATATTGCATTTCCCGATGTAGGGACGTTAATTGTTGAGGAATTGTCCTAGTAAGAACCAGGAGAGCTGGAGCTGATGGTGAAGTCACCATTAGCTCCTCTTCACCATATGCATTGTGACGAGCATAAATTGACTAGCTACCATGTTAAAGTATAAGTACCTACTTAATCGAATCGCAACCCGTGAAATATTTATTATTGAGTAGTTCCGAAGGCCATCTGTGGTCACCAAATGGTGCTTTGCGAGAGTAAATGCACGAGTTACTATAAAAAAAATCCAAATTGCTATAGGTGTGCCTATAAAATTTGAGGGTTGCCCTCGATTTCCATGGGATCCCCATATCACTGTTTCCATAAGCTATTTACTGTGTTGTGGTTTTTTTATGTACTAATAAACTTATTATTATCATCAGATTCTGACTTGGTGACAATGGGACTACCTTGAGAGCAAACCCTTTTAAACAAAAAAGAGTTTTCGAAATCGGTTTACAATTGACGGACAAATCGGTGTACATACATTATATATATATATATATATATATACGCGACGAATTGAGAACCTCGGCCTTTTTTTTTAAAGTCGGTTAACCGACTTTCAAACAAACTATTTTACTTCGAGGAAGTGTCAAATTAATGCTGCTATCGTGATACAGACTTGAATACTTGATGTTTACTTCCTTATTTTTATTTAAAATTCTTATATTTGTTTTATAATGCGTTTTTGTATTTTTCTTTTCCATTTTCCCACTTTATGTACTGGATGCTCATCACGCTTCTGCCCTCGGGAGCAGGTACGGTTTTCTTCATTTATACTGGATGACTTCTTTACCGTCTTGAAAAAAAATAGGGTATAATAGGTGAACGGAGTAGAAGCCTATGGCATACCCAGTTTTTTCTTTTATAATATCTAAATTCAAATCATATGCACTACGCACCCTGTGTAGTGCGTATGATTTAAATTTCGATATTTTTTAACGACTATTTAAAAGTTTTTTGAAAATTTCTGTTTTCATTGTTCTAGTTTACTTCAAATGTATAGTGATTATTGATAGAGCAATTTCTGTCTAAGTTATCGAAAAAACAAAAAAAAAACTAGGTATGCCTATTGAATAGACCTATTGTACCCATTTTTTTTCAAGACGGTAAAAAATATCATCCAGTATAATAGCCTAAAACATATTTGGTAACACCGTGGTCTCCGTCAACTCACCTAAACTAACTATAAATATATTACTTCAAGTGAGCGAGCTATGCAGACCTCGTTATCGTCGGGGCAAAACAAAGAATACGTGACACATACAGCTATTTTCAAGTTTAGTGCCTATCAAATTATACACTCCCAGAGACGTGCTTTATGAAAATAAGAAATAAAAACTTTATTCACATTTTTGACATAGTCAGAAACATGTGACGGTTGCCTGTTTTGAATTGAAACGCTACGGAATGTCATATGTACACTATCATAATAAAATAGTCAGAAGACCACAAAAGGATTCCTACGGTGGCGACAGCTCATTGGAAGACATGTCCGACTAGTTATTATAAGTAGGTACACTATGTACTTATTAATAAAACAACATGGGAATTGGTTAATTGGTTCATTATTTTCATCATGTAGGCAATGATCATGTAGGTAAAAACTAGTACATATCGGAAAGTCTGTTTTTGTTTGATTGACACTTCGGTTTAATTAGTCTATGAGTTCTTTTTGGCCCGAAGATAACGAGGTCTGGCTATAAAATAATGTACAAGTGTAAAATGCCTACTACTTCCAGACCAGCGGTGCTATTCTTTACAAATCTCACCGTGAAAACTTAGGTGAGGTGAGCGTGGAGTGAGCTGGCAAGTGTCAATTCCTAGCATCAGGTGGAATTACAGCCGGTCTATTCTGTAAAAATTTCCCCGTGAATACTTAGGTGAAGTGAGCTGTCATTCCAGCTGGTGCTATAGGGTTGTACACTATTGACAGCTCACTCCACGCTCCTTTCACCTAAGTTTTCACGGTGAGATTTTTGCAGAATAGACCGGCTGACAGGGCTATCAAATGCAAACAGAATTTTTCAAATCCGACTGGTAGCACCCGAGATTAGGTCGTACAAACAAACAGAAAACTCTTCAGTTTTATTATAATATCGTAGTATATGTAGATTAGTAGATAAATACGGTCATTGTCAAGAGCAGGTTTTGAAAGTAAATGTTTAAACGAGTTTTTTATTATTCAACTCAGAGTTCTTAGAAAAACTTGGAACTTTTTTTACCATATCCTATTTGGTCCCTAAATGCAAAACTCGGATTCAGAGATTCGAAATTATAGTTGATTTTTCTCAAACAGATTATTGAAGGTGGGCTATGGTGTAGTTGATAACATAAGAATGATAAGATAAGAATTATAAGATATGAGCGATAAGAATAGTTGGTCGCTGTGATTAACTCAAGACAATGTTTATGTTATTTCTCCAGAATTAGCTTACTTTCTGACAGGTTATATGAGTTCATATAATTATTTATTTGCATGTAAAAGTCAATTTATTATTTATCATTGACATAATCTACTCATTACAATGTCTTTTATGAGTGGTATTGCAATATGTGGTTAGCTAGTGACCTCAACAATTGATCATATTATTCTTGCCTGAGCAACCGGCAGCAAGTTCGTCATGCTCCCTTAGATGTCACTGCTTGCAGTAACGTCGGGGGTCGGGTTGCCTCCTTCCCTCAAATATGGCGAGGGGGGTAATGGCTGATCTTTGCGTTATGCTCGTGAACGGGTGCTGCTTGTGGTGACTGGTCGTCTTGCTGACCTTGGTTTTGCTATTGTCATTAGTAATTAACTCTTTATTTATTTTACTTCGATGGTCCTAGTTTATCATTTGTGACTTCAAGTTATTGCTACATATATGGCTATATGTAAGTGGGCACGCCCTTTGTGCCTGGAGGCTTTTATTTAGTTATAAAGTTCTGTTTACGTTTTTAGTTTTGTATTTTTATTTCTGCTTGAATATAGTTTTCGATTTTTTCTTTTTGGTATATTGGCGTGTGCTAGCTGACTTATGGTCAGCTAGCACACGCCAATATACCAAAAAAAAAAAACATGTTTTGTTGTGTAATACCTAAATTATTTTGCGCAGTGATGTATACAATCAAATATTTTTGCGGACACTGCTGTAGCGAGTGGCCGCCATTGGCTATACGTGTGCGGTGCGTCTATACAAAATATATGAAAAAGTGTGTTAAATCGCTGTCGCTGGCCACCGGTGGCTGTGGTCGGTGGCTCGTTTGTGCCAAGCCATAACGCTACCCCCTTACAATACAAACATTAGCATATACAGTATAGTTATAGTTTCTTAATATGTATTAGTTTAATTTTGTTGTTATATATTATTTTGTGTATTTTTTCTATGAGCTTCAGTTGCCTGATAAAAAAAAATATTATTATTATTGACAACACAATGATAAACGGCTGCGGAAAACCTCAAGTGGCGTCAGTACAATCAATAATCACCTTATCGGTAAAATATATTTTCGAACCGTTTGGTTGAAACCCTCGAGCCGTGGGGTCCGAGTGCTCATGGTCTGTTCAATGAAATCTCCTAAAGGCTGGTTGACATTTCCCGTGACCCGAGGGCTGGTTTTTACCTTGGCCAGAGGCTAAGCATTGCCATACAACGTGGCAACGCCACCATTCTGGCTACATTACTAGTCGATAGCGATCTCGAGGAATTTTTTGACGCCATAATTTAGTTTGTTAATAGTTTTAACTAAGAGGATTGTGAAGTGCCGATACGCGGCGCGAGTCTTGGAGGCAATTACCTACATTTCGTTTTTGAAATATTGTTTCGGGCGATAACGTTTTGACCCCCCTAAACCTTTATGAAATCAGACCATTTTGGTCTCATTAGATTCAATACACCTTAATCTAGGTCTGTACTGTTTTTTTTTTTGGTAATTCAGTTGAGCTTATTTTAAAAAATAAAAACGCTCGAGGAAGTTTTTTAGTCAAAAATATAGATATTTAGATGCTAATAACTTATATCGTATGCAATATTTCTTTATAATAAAAACGTACGGATCTAGTTTTTCATTATACCTAAAACATTTCTAAAAATTATGAAAATTAGACTATGTTTACGGGGCGAAAAACGTTACACGCTCGCTTTTTGTATGAAAATTTTCACAGCTTCACAATCTTCTTAGTTATTTTTGTAATCCCCGAAGGGTCAGGCAGAGGTGTACCTATAGTACACCCATATTTCACCAGTTATGTTTAAGTCCTATGTAATAGGGGTCGAGCCTGTTACCATCTCCTTCTTCGTACCACTCTAGTCAGAGCGGTCTTGGTCTTCAAATAGTTTCTTGTCTAGGGGCTGAGGCTATGTATGTTTGCTATTGCCATCAACCGGGCTCAAATCCGAACTCCGGGATTCTATTGAAAACTTCGTGATAGAAAAACGGAATAACACTGCTCGAACCTGGGAATCGAACCCAGGATCTCATGTTTAGCGGTAACGCTTGCACCCAGTAGACCAATCAATCTGCCTAGCCTTTTCCCAACTATGTTGGGGTTGGCTTCCAGTCTAACCGGATGCAGCTGATATACCAATATTTTACATGGAGCGACTGCCTATCTGACCTCCACAACCCAGTTACTGGGTAATACGATACCCTTTTGTAAGACCGGTCTTTCGGGTTTCTGACGACTCGTATCGACTGTTAAAGATCTTCGAATGACAGCCGGGACCAACGGCTTAACGTGCTTTCCGAGGTACGGAGGAGTCTCAGTATGAAAAGATGGTCACCCATCCACAGACCAACCCCGGCAAGTGTAGCTTAACCTGATGGATCGACCCGTGCGGCTGTTATTACTTATTAGGCTAGCTAACTAGGCATTAAATATGTTTTTATTTTTGTTATTAATTAAGTAGGTATAACTTGTTATTTATAAACATTTCATTTAAATAAACAACAATAACACATAATGATTGAATATAACCGGTTTCTTAAGAGGAAAACAAAAATAACCTCGCACGGTAATGTGTTGCGGCGTCTCCTGCACGTTTACAAGTAATTACTTTAGATTATTTACGATTGCTAGCGCTGCTGCTGAGCATGAGCTCCAGGGTTCGCTTCCTGTGTCGGGAAAACTGTTATTGGGTTTTCCGTCTTGAATTTTTCAGCCTGGGGTTATGCCCGGTTGATGGCAATAGGCTCGCCCCCTATTACATAAGATTTTTTTTTCCGTGGAGAAACGCTCATGCATACTGCACTACCACGGGGAGATAGTGCAGTTATGTGGAACTCCAACCCACTAAAACTCCTCGGTGTCCTCCTCTGCCGCTTGTGGCGGGAACACGGGCACGCGTTAGCGCTCACCGTGAACCCGCCGCGGCTTTCCATCACCGGACCCTCCTCTGCGGAGCACCCCCTATCACCGGCGCACAAGAAAACATTGCGCGCCGTGACCACCCCATGGACCAAACCAGTACATGGGCGCTAGACAACCACGTGCCTAGGCACCCTCTCGGTCCCCCTGCGACCGGTCAGGTCAGTGGCCCGGCCGCCTACCACTTTTTGACCGCAGAAGATAGGGAGAGCTGCCAACGAAATACCGACACTCCTCTGCAGCCCCACCGCTTCCGCCATCAGACGGTGGCGACCCCGTCAAGGCCGCGGAAGGTAGGGAGAGCGGCGCACCGCAATACCGGCACTGCTCTCCCGCCGCGGCCTCTAACCCTTAGCTGCGATGCCTCCCATACGACAATTCAGACTCATCACTCAGCGCTTTCTTTTTGGCAGTAGTGCGGAATTTGCCACCTTGACCGGTTCTGTCATGTAGCGGATGCTTCACAAGCTCATCAGTCCACCTTGTTTGTAGGAGGCACTCCAACGCTACATCTTCCAGTATATACGCGGTCGCTACTCCAGAACCTTTCGCCCCATCGACCATCTGTTCTGCGAGCAATGTGCCCTGCCCACTGACACTTAAGTTTGGCAGTTCTTCGGGCTATGTCGGTTACCTTGGTTCTCCTGCGGATCTCTTCATTTCTGATTCGATCACGTAGGGAAACTCCAAGTATAGCCCGCTCCATTGCTCTTTGGGTGACTTTCAGCCTTCTAATGAAACCCATTATGAACGGCCACGTCTCAGTGCCGTGGGTCATCACTGGCAACACACACTGGTCAAAGACTTTCGTCTTGATACACTGTGGTTTGTAAGACGAGAAGATATTACGTAGCTTGCCGAACTCTGCCTAGGCGAGTCGGATTCGACGATTGACTTTGTTCTCGAAGTTGGACCTACTTAACTGGACAGTTGGTCCTAGGTCTATAACTTCGAGTGTAGAGTCTCCGATCTTCATGAGGGTGGGTATTACACGGGCATTTGATATGACTTTCGTTTTGTCCTAGTTCATTTTAAGACCCTCTCTTTCGGGAGGTTTATTGAGGTCATCGGTCAATGTACTGAGGCCCTCCATAGTCTCGGCCATGACTCCTATGTCATCGGCAAACCGAAGGTAAGTGACGTACACGCCATTTTCCAGTCTAGAACCTTGAAGACATCCTCCAGTGCGGAATGACATAGTAGCGTTTTCACATAGACACTTAAGCGCCTCGATGTATCGATAGTCAATCTAACACCATTGGAGAGACTGCAGTACAGCCCAAGTCTCGATCAAATCGAATGCTTTCTTGTAGTCCACAGACGCTATTCAGAGAGGCAAGTTATACTCTTAGGTCTTTTGTAGCTGCCGCAGTGTATGAATGTGGTCTACGGCGCTAAAGCCTTTACGGAATCCAGCTTGTTCGGGAGGCTGGAAGTCAAACCTGCGTGAATCAAGAACACTCATCTCAAACAATCTACACCACAACAGGAAACCAGATTAATCTATAACCAATTAAGAAAGCGGTTTCTACGAATGACTTATGTAATTATAACATCATCATTTGCAATTAAGTACCTAAGTTACTGATATGAATAGCATATAAGGTCTGCGTGTCGTGTATTAGCCTTCATGACCTCACTGACTTTAGGTAAGTTCTTAATTGTGTATTTCTAACTTGCTTAAATGTAAAAAAAAAATTAAACTCCTCGTTAATCAATTTCTTTAACTGGCGCCTAAATAAGAGGCTAATCGTGACCTTGACCTCTATATCAAAGTATACGCATCAGCCTATCGAACTTCTTCGATCAAGACTTTCCCTGACAAGCTGATCCTCAAGAAATCTACTACGAGTAACAGATAATCACGCAGCAACTTGGAAGCTCATTGGAATCAAACGGGTGTATGACGAAGCTTCAAGTCAACTCGACCACAAAGATATCCCATGAAACTAGGAATGGTAACCCTCTTCACCATCACACAAATGTAAGTACTTTTGATTTTTACAAGTGCGAAAACTGGCTTGTAACACGTTTAGGAAAACCTGTAGTTAAAAAACTAAAAATGAACCCTCCAGTGATACCTCATCCCAAGTAGAAATCCGACACATTCCAATACCTACATTCTATGGAGTAGGTAGTAAACAAGATTTGAATGGATTTATTAGGGCTTGTGAGAGATTTTTCAAACTTATACGAGAGAAAGAAAGAAACAAAGAAAGTTAATTTAGTTTTATATAAATTATCAGGGGAAGCCGCAAATACCACGGAAAATATGATTTTTCTTGGCAGGAAATAAAAACTTTATTATTACAACGATATGGTAGATGAAGATGGCTAAACACATATTATTATTATTTTTTTACACTTCTCGGGAGCCTGGGGTCCCGGACCTTTGGAAGGCATGCCGAAGGCAACTTGCCTCTTAAACATTTTTAAACGATAAGGAGGCAGTGGAGGCACCAACCGACCATTATCCCTGTATGCACTATGCAAGTGCACCCAAGGACAACTCCCGGTTGGTGCAGGGCTATTGGTGTATGTGTAAACAAAACATATTGGGCTATGGGTCTGGGTAGCTAAAGTGGATTGGGTAACTTGAACTATGGAAGAACTATGTCGTGTCTGAACAATGTTATGTATTATACACGGATAAAATGGCAGGGGGTGACTTGCACACTCAATAATGGGCCCCCGGAAACGGCTGCTAGCACATAGCGACAAGGGAGCAACACTTCCTGAGGTGCTTGAGGAATGGAGAGGTATCCCACGGCTATCAGGACAATCCCGGTCAAGATCCCTACCAGCACCTTACTGGAATACTTCCATCCTCCGAGCACGTTTGCTCTTGCGAATCTCCACTCAAGCCGGTCAATAAAGGCAAGAAAGAGGTGGGAGCTCTGTTGCTCGTCAGTGTTCACTCCAGCCGGCCAATAAAGGCAAGCCAGAGATGAGGACAAGATTTCTCTCGGGAGATAGGGTCCGTGGGGTCACTACTGCCCAACAGCTCGCCACATGCTGCCCTTGGTCTGGCTCCTCATCCTAGACCCATTCCGCCAAAGTAAACTCTACCGGGACAGACCTAAAGTTTGGAGCGCGCAAGCCCCACCACGACGTCAACGTAGAGATACGGCGGTGGCGTTAAATTTATTATTACCTATTATTATTATAGACATAATTGTGGAAATTCAAAACATTCAACCCTTTACTGAACGACTGGTCCACTACCAGTATCGGGATCTAGAAGAAAGGGTCGTCGACCAATGTACATCAATTTCAAATAACCTTTATTAGCAATCTTAAAAACTAGTTTTACTATTTTGTTCTAGACACCAGAATTCTCCAAACTACATTGCTCTTTAGCATAGGCCTCCCTCTCACGACGGTGAGCTATGGAAAAGCCTGGGGCTTTTCCATAGCTCACCGTCGTGAGTTTTTCTCCTCCATGTCCCTCCCGCAAAAGTTTTCAAATTGTGTTCCTTTCTTTATTATGAATACCACATCCTGTGGCCAAAAGCTTTCTTCGATCACCTGGTGGACTTAGCACGTTAGTATGCGCACCAAAAACGCCTTAAACTTGACGTTGCCATGCGACTCCAGCAGCTGCACTTTCGGCGCACGTACTTCACGATGTCTTCCGCGTCAGTGGTGTAGTGGAGACGGGAAATATACACCGGGGTATTCGGCTTCCCAGCACGCAGTTTTTCATTGGGCTCCGTAGGTACTTTGCCGCAGTGGTTCTTACAGCTACTCTGTCCGCGCTTCCTCATTTGCATCGTCACGAAGCCGTCATCATCAGCCCGGTCCGTTTCCTTTATAGGCGCAGGCTTTGCGAGTGGAGCAGTGGGAGTGCTCACAGTGACCAACAGGTCAGATGGTTGCGTCGGTCGGGCAGCACTACGGGGAGGAGCTGCGGGGACGGGAGCGGGGCTACAAGGCTCGCTTACGGCACGCAACGCAGACTCAGCAATCGGCGCCGGCGACAAAAATGCTGACGCAAAACTCGTGACCGATGTGACTAGGCAGCCGACACTTCGGCGCGTATTTACATTGCTGACACGCACCGGTGACTCTGGACACAATTAACGCTACAGAGTCGCGCAACTCATCGAGTTCTGTGCGCAGGTCTGCGACGGTGATCTGGGATGTCTCCAACTTCCTCTTCACATCAGCTAGACAAGCCTTCAAAAACCTGTCCTTCAACAGGCTCGTAACATCAACGTGGTCGAATGTGACTGGAGTTAACTTGTTTCAGCCTTCAGAAGCGTGATGATGTCTTGCAAACTTTTCTTGGTCCCGTCACGCCGACGAAATAAAATCTGGTTTTCACAATGTTCTGGATGCTGTTGGAGCTTTTGCGCAACCTACTTATAATTGACGCTGCCCTCTTTCTCATTATGGCATTGAAAATCGTCGAAGTGTGCTTCCGCGAAAATCTGTGAAGCGCTGCAGAAGCGCGGAAGCCCCATCAATATTCTAAACCCATTTTTATACTGAACGCGCAGGACGTTGTAGGTTCTCTGCGTGTACTTCACCCACAAGCTGCACGTGTAGGAGGTTTGGCAGTAGACCTTAAAAAGATACAATGGTGTCCCGCTTATAGTCACAGGAGGTACGAGTACATTACCTAACGATACATGTTTGCTTCTGAAAATCAACATTTGTGACTTCTTGACGCTGTATTTAAGCCCATGCGTCACCGCATAGGTTCCGCAGGTGCACTGATTGATGGGCTCAGCAGCAACATCTCGCCGGCATAGCTCAGATTGTTAACCATGACACCGTCTATTGAACAGCCGACATTTGTTTGGCTGAGCTCATCAATCAGGTCATTCATATGCAAGTTAAAGGGATCAGACGAGGTAAGTTCACCCTGCCTGACTCCACACTTGAACAACTAAGGTTCGGAAGACACATTAGTCCACCTGACGCAATTTGTTTGCAAGCTGTACCAGAACTTCAACAAATTAACTAGCTCTGTAAGCAAATTTAAACTATGGAGCTTAGACCATAGCTTCTCATAAGACACGAGGTCAAAAGCCATGTTAATCGACCTCAGAACTTCGCAATGTAAAATTCGATGCATTCGAAAAACAGTTGGACATCATATCAGGACATGCCAAAAGGATTATCTCTCCCTGCAACAAGTTCAAGTGTATTCGGGAAATGTGCATGGAAGACTAACCGGAGATTTTATCATTTTCGAAGTAAAAATCCTTTTAGTAAGAGACGAACCATGTGAACTAACCGAAGCCGTCCGAATCCGCCACATAAAAGGAGGCTCCTTGATTAAGACAATACCAACAACCAAATACATAGCCGTGAACTTGAAAATGGATATGATGATACCTCTGAATCAACAACATCTTTCATCATGCACACAAATAAATACAAATCAGCTGTTATTATGCATTTTCGACTTACCTATATATGGTATGAAAGTAGCCACAAACATGTGCGAAGCAGGCAAAATAAACAATCGAGGAATATCAAATTGCCGCACTGAGGTATCAAGTTGCAGCAATGAATGGAAAAAGCTACTCAGCAAAGGGGCTTGATTGTTTACGTATTATGAGAAATGCACTACGCGCATTTTCTGTCCAGCTGGAAATACGTCACAAACACCACGTAATACGTGCACAATCACCTTAGCGTCAGGTTGCAGGATGCGCGGTGATAACCACCTGACTGATTCGCACTACAATATGCCAAGCACGACAGAATGAGGAAGTGAGCAAGAGAACTACATACCGGACATAAACGTAAATTATTAACAAGCATAGTCAAATTACAAACATAGCAAACATGCAAATAGAAACACATGAAGAACAAATAAAAGGTTTAATGAGAAAAACAGAGCTGGTTAAAGAACAACAGGACATCCAAGTGGTTAAATCAGAGGACGCGGAGTGACATCACTACGTCTCGTACGGTTTCATAATAACCTGTGCATCAATATTCTTAGCAAATAAAAAGCGTTTTTTTTTTGGAAGTCGGTTGTTGTTTTTTTTTTATTTTTCACTTTTTAATAGGTTAGTTTGTAATTTATCTAAGTTACAATAGCCTAATGTCAACTGCTCATGACCTTTTACAAAATATTGCTTTTCCCGATACAGGGACGTTAATTGTTGAAGAGTTCTCCTAGTAAGAACCAGGAGAACTGGAGCTGATGGTGAAGTCACCATCACCATATGTACAATATTATGACGAGCATAAATTGCTTAGCAACCATATTAAAGTAATCGAATCGCAACCTGTGAAATAGTTAGGTATAATTGATTAGTTCCGATGGCTATCTGGGGTCTTCATCATTAGTTCCACTTCACGAAATGGTGCTTTGCGAGAGCAAATGCTCGAGTTACTATAAAAAATACCCAAATTGCTATAGGTGAGCCTATAAAATTTGTGGGTTTATCTCGATTTCCACGGGATCCCGTCATCAGATTCTGACTTGGTGGCAATGGGACCATCTCGAGAATCGAGAGCCTGAACATACCTGCATAAATAGAAATATAAACATTCGAATTGAGAGCTCCTCCTTTTGGAAGTCGGTTAAAAACACGCTGCCTCCGTCTACCCAGTAAGCAGAGTATCAACGCAAGCTCACAAGGAAGATATTGAAATAGTGCCAGTTCATACTCAACGGCATCTTCCTAATGATGGACGAATAAAGGCAGATGTACAGACAATAGAACTGATCATCGGACATCTTACTAACAGCATCAAGGTGGACAGCGAAACATCGCCAATGTCAATCAGCGGCGAACACAGAACATTCTAATAACTTACTTTACATACTTTACTTGCTTTATTTACTTTTGATAATGCATTATTACTTGATACTCGTAGTTCTAAACAACTACCGGTTCCGTGCTTCAAAAAGAAAAAAAAACGGAACCCTTATAGGATCAGTTCGTTGTCCGTGTGTCGGTCTGTGTCTCCGTCAGTCTGTCAAGACCCTTCCCGTCAGAAGTGCGTGGATGTAGAAAGTTAAAATTAGTATCAAATACGTAATATAGTCTTTTGGAGCTCTGAAAAAAAATAAGTCATCGCAATAAAAAATTATATAAATATAAAATTATATAAATATTTATGCGACATATTTTGATACTCGCAAGTAAATCAAAACCTATAGGGTACTTCCGAATGAAATAGAATCATGATTTGGCAAGAAGCAAGGTCTCACAGCACAAATAAAGAAACCTATTCTAAATTAGTTAATTTATAGTTTTATCACATAAAAAAATTGTTTTTTTTTTTTTGCGAAACCAAACTTAAATTTGCGGAATGTGTTCTTCAACTACAATGTTAAGTTGGTTTTCTTTTCAACTACGGAACCCTTTATTGTGCGTAGTCCGACACGTACTTGGCCGGTTTTTGTAGTTGGCAGGAAGTACGAGCATCGCCACATGATATGCATTGTTTTAATTTTTACCTGAACAAGTATTTGCTTATTCGCCGATTACTTACATTCGCTGACTAGGCTGTCGTGACCACCACAGTTCACCTACGTCACGCATATACACGTATATATATTAATGTTTTCCAATAAATCCATCAATCAATAACGGACACAAAACAGTGATATTATTTCCTGTAAGCATCCCGTGTGATTCGTACCGATCAACAATCTACAAACTAGGTACATCTCTTATTACGATCTAAATTATTATCAGGCTGACGCTGACCCGACCAGATGTGTAAATAAGACACGAAACTAATAAATAATGTCTTAATTCTCAGGTATACAACAACATGTCCCAACTAGCCTCCTTCCTCACAGTCCTGTGGCTGTCCTCTGCGGCTGCGCATCCTGGACTCTTCTCAACCATCAAGGAAACAGCTGCCGGCGTTAAGGATCAAGCTACCAATGAGGTGCAGGCTGGGCTCGAACCTGCCGGGCAAGCCCTGGGCTCCATTGGAGGCGGTATATGTGAGTAGAAGTCCTGACATTATGCGAGGAGTCAACCCTACTTATATTCAGATCACTAAATACATTTGTAGACCGTGTCCTAAAGGTCGCGCGCGATGCGCGACTTTTGTTTCCTTTTGGTAGTATTATATACGGTGACTGGTAATTAGTGACCGATACTTAAACACATCATTGTACTCATGATAACAAACAACTTTTACTATGGGACCCAACCTGAAATGGCGAAAAAAAAATCAGCTGCTCCCTACATTTTGACGAGTTATGCGAATATGAATGTATGGGGCAGCTGATTTTTTTTCGCGAATTCAGCTTTGGTCCCATAGTAAAAGTTGTTTGTTATCATGAGTATAATCATGTGTTTATTAAGTATTGGTCACTAATTACCAGTCACCCTATATTTATCTCTCAATACTCGTACATTACAAAATATAGTTTTGTTTAATTTAGAAGCATTATTCCAATTTTGTGAATGTGAGTACCATGTAGTCGTTTATGATGTACTTGAAAGAGCATGGTAGTTGAGAGCATGTCTTATTTAAATGTCTCGCTGATGATGGCGCCTGTGTTGGAACATTTGCTTCCCCACAAAATGGTTGAGCTGGATGGTGCTGATCCACGCGTAATGTTCGTGAACGAGCGCCGTCAGTTGAGACTGGTCATCTCTTAACCGCCAGGGCTTATTTTTAATATTATATTTTAAATTGTTTTTATATATATATTTACATTGTTTTCACATTAGAAGCAACAATAATGATGTACTCAGGATTTTGTATTATATCTTGACTTCTGCCCGAGACTCTGTCCGCGTGAAATTGCTTGTTCCCCGACCCGTCGCATCGCATAGCGTAGCCCGCGAGATTACTTTTTACTTAGCGTTCTATCTGACTTTTTTTTCATTTTGCTCGGCTCCTGAGGGTCACATCGTGATATTAAATAAACTATAGCTTTCCTCAAAAATTGCGCTATCAAATGCAAAAGAATTCAATCAAATCCGACAGGTAGTTTCAGAGATTCACGCGTCCAAACAAACAAACTCTAGTTTTATTATTAGTATACAATTTGATTACCATTCAAAATGTTATAGTGAGCCAACCTTAAAAGACAGACATATACCATCGCGGAATTTGTTTTAGAACTTTTTAAGGGGAATAGTTCCGACATACATGATTGTTGCGTAACTTTAACCGTTTACGTAGCGCACGCAACGGAAGCTCTCAAAAGGAATACATTTTCCCCGTTTTTGCAACATTTTTCATTGATGCTCAGCTCCTATTAGGCGTAGCGTGATATTATATAGCCTCTAGCATTCCACGATAAATGGGCTATCCAGCACTACAATATTTTTTCAATTCGAACCAGTGGTTCCTGAGATTAGCGCGTTTAACCAAACGAACAAAGTTTTCAGCTTTATAATATTAATGTAGATTTAAAAGAGTATCCGTGGAGTTTCTTGTCCATTCTTCTCCATAGAGATACGACTAGCTGACGGACTATTTGACAACTGAAAACTGCCTGTAATTGGTTTGAGTTTGAGAGTTTGTCATAGAGTATAGCGATTAGGAAATGTTTAGAAACATTGTAACGGAGAGAACTGCCCTGTTTCACAGGTCAGCACGTGAAGCCGATCGCGGGAGTGGCATACGAAAACTATGACAAGGAACCGGATATGAGCAAGTTAACACTCGTCTTAAAAACCAGGTGAGAATTATACACAGAGATGGAAAGACAGGCAAGGAAAATAATTGTCTTACACATACTAAACACACACAACGTCAGTTGGCAGAGTTTTTATTGATTGATTGATACGTGATTCAATCTACCCTATGACAAAATGATTCATTCTTTAGACTCAAGTTATGTGAATAAAAACCGGCCAAGTGCGTGTTGGACCACGCACAGTGAAGGGTTCCGTATTTGGGATGAATTTACAAGAACAAACTTAACATTGTAGTTGAAAAACATGTTCTCCCATACATTCCAACTGCAAATGTAAGTTTGTACGCACAATATTGAGAGATTTACCATGTTTTTTTAAAGACCATAGACTTCTTATAAGTTTTCCTGTAATCTATAGGTATAGAACTATTTTCTTTTTTCCAAATTTTCAGCTCGGAGATAAGGGGGAGAATAGACAATTTTCGTCTATGTTCTTTAATAACTTTAAAACATTTCGTTTTTATTTATTTATTTATTCATTTATTTGATACCCTCACAGCAAGCGCTCTCATTTGATATAACACGCGGTACAGTTTGCAAAACCTTTTTTGTTTATTTTCTGATTTGCCCCCAAAATTGACCCTCATATTCAAAATTCATTTATTTACGTTACACATTCGTGCTTAGGTCACACAAATTCATAACTGTACCAAATTTCAACTTAATCGGTCAATTAGATTCGGAACAAATCGGCTGTGACAGACGGACAGACAGACAGACACACGAGTGATCATATATAAGAGTTTCGTTTTTTTCCTTTTGAGGTATGGAACCCGAATAAATGTGTAGAGCAGCAGATGTTTTGTGATTTCAATATTACTCCCATAGTAAAAGTTATAAAAAAAACATTTCTATTGTGTTATCTAATGAACTTAGATAAAAAAGGATTATGATCTGTTTTTGAGATGAGTTAAATATATGCCACAATAAAAATGTGTTTTGTTTTTAATATTAACCTATTAAATTAATAATATTATGTAGATACTAGTTCACTAATTGATCACATTTTTCAAAAAAGCATCTTTTAATTTAATATTCTTCAAAGTTTTGTCGCGTGTGAGCGAGAGAGGTGACAAAACGCGACAGCCCTATTAACCCTGTAACCTTCAATTTCTACAGAGCAAAAACCGTCACCTACAACTTGACGAAGTCCGCGGAAGAGTTACCCAAGGAGAGGTGGTTCAATCCGAAGCTTGCCCTCAAGATCTACATGCACGGCTTCATCGAAAACCCTTCGTGGAAGAACAGCAGCTTTCAGACTATGAGCAATGCATTCTTGGCTCAAGAAGCATCCGCAGGTAAACCGTCAATCGAGCAAAAATCAGAAGCGATAACGTGTGGAGGAACGAAAGACTAGAAAAGAAGGAAAGACTGTCGATTTAAATGTTAAAAAAAATATGAATAATTTTTTAAAAGTGTGTTGAGATTGAAGTATGCATAAAGTACGTTACAGGAAAAAGTCGTTGTTGAAACATCCGTACATGCGCATCGTTCGTACAACTGTAGGTTCGATGCATCCTGCGCAGTCAGCTGTTGCTATGTAGTAAGTATGTAGGTGCAGTACTATCGCAGTTACTTTACCTCCGACAGCGGAACACCAACAGCAACCTTGTTTGAATGACCATAAAGATCACTGTGATTTTGACAGTAATTCAAAATCAGAGGTTAATTTACTGTGAAAGGGCTGAAGGTATGTCTAGGCCAGATTTTAGTATTGGTCATTACATGAAATGGTTGTGTTTCGTGAAATAGCCAGCTAAAACTAACCGTATCGTTTAAAAGTCAACGCGCGTTTAAGACGCAGATATATGCCAATGGCCTTGAGTGGTGGTGGTGGAAATGGTCGATCACTTCATGAAATGATCAATTCCAAGATCTGGCTACGACATGTTTATATGTTTAAGTTTACGTCTTCGCTTTTTACCTTGTCTCATATGTGAGTGTTGTGTTGCCAGGTGAGGTGAACTTCCTGGGTCTGGACTCGAGCTCGCTGATCTCCTTCTTCTACCTCCGCTCCAGCACCTTGGTGCAGTTCATAGGCGAGAAACTCGGCAAAACGCTCGCCGCCTTGGTATCCGGTAAGTTTTGAATGTTCCACTTTATGATGTCATTGGCATAGAAGAGTTTAACAGTCTTGATGCTGAATTATTGTCTAACTAAATATTTCAGTTGGTTATTAAAATGTAACTTCCAACTCTACAATGGTACAAAGCGAAACAAAATGCTGCCTTTGGCGTTGTCCTAATAGAAAATGACTACACGACTATCGGAAGTTCGTGCGAATGTTGACCCACGATCAAACGTACACTTGGCGAATAAGTGTCACTCATAAAATCATAATTGGCATTTACGCGGATCAATGGTCGTGCAATCGCTTTCTATTAGGACACTGGCTTAGAAAAATGACAATGGACGGACGGGACACGTGTTTGACACACACATTGGAATGTTTCTGAATCCCTCACTCGGTCGCAAATATTTCATTAACAGTTTGCAAAGTAACTACAGTGATTTCGAATTATTTAATAATAGGATCAATATTCTCCTTCCAGCTGGAATGGATCCCAAAAACATCCACCTGATAGGCCACAGTCTCGGGAGCCACATCGCAGGATTCACTGGCAAGACGTTCCACTCGCTGACGGGATCCCGCGTCGGCAGGATCTCCGGCCTGGACCCGGCCGGCCCGTGCTTCGGCGACGTCGACCCCTCGCTGAGGCTGTCCAAGGAGGACGCTGACTTCGTTGACGTCATACATACTGATGCAGGAGTCTATGGAATTGACGAAAATATTGGTAAGTTATTGCGTGATGCAATTTTTTAAGTTAATGCTGCGGCCTGGGTAAGTAAAGATACTTACTGACATCAAAATATTTTTGCAGCTTTACTTTGGGCTATTTAAATTTAGCCCGCGAAATTTAAATTTTCTTACGTTTTTGGGAATTTGCAAGTCAGTATTAGGTTGTATGATGATCAGAATATGATTAGCGACCATAGCAAGTATGTATTTACAGAATTATAATAATTGAAGTTATCAATACAACTCTTTAAGACCAGGTATGCCTATTAAATGACTTTTTCATGAAATCTTGATATTTGAGGATTATACTAACTTAGAGTTATACGAGTATTACTGATTCTAATGATTATAGTTCTATAAACACATATTTGTTACGTTCACGAATCATTCTTTAATCAACATACAATCTAATACTGATGTGCAAATTGCATAAAACAAGAAATTGTTCAATTTCGCGGGCTACTCTGACGCTTACCCCATTTTCTATCTGATAAGCCGTCGGCCGGTTTGCCAGCCTAATAGAAATCTTGTTAAAATTCGCAGGACACGTTGATTTCTGGCCAAACGGTGGCGCGGAGCAGCCGAACTGCCTGTTGCAGGCTTGCAGCCACAATCGCGTTTGGGAGCTCTATGCAGAGTCGGTGCTGACCCCTCAGGCGTTCATAGCAGTAAAGTGCAAGAACAACGACGAGTTCAGGCACGGACTGTGTAACTACAACGATACGAGGTGAGATGTCGAGGACTTCAGGAGGTACAACATGCTTGTTTATGATTATCGCGTTGAAATTCATATGAATTTGACTTTTTTTTTCAGTGTTATGGGCTACGGCACTCCCGCCAATACCAGGGGTATCTACTACTGTCAGACACGAGGCGAGGAGCCCTTCGCTCTCGGTGAAAAGGGACTGAGGTATAAAGACACCGCGGTGGTGAAGGCCGTCTCCAATGCTGTTAAGGATACTTTATTACTCTAGTGATGATGCTGTGTTGTTCTTATTACATTATTATGACCCGCTTTACTATTACCAATTGATGATTTGATGTCTCTTGAAATGCAGAATACTGTTTTCATTACGACAATATTATATGATTCCCATTATGAATTTAATAAATTCTTTCGATGTGAATCAATTTGGTTGAATCGTGTAGTATCGGCTTTGATAATTTGACCGATTTAAGCACAAATGATCTAATCCATACAATCCTCATTTCGTGATAATTAACTTTAAATTTTATTGCGGTAGTTCTCTGGCTTTGTAATGCTAAATGTTGTGTTTTTATTTTTTTGTAATTCTAAGTGTACTAGTAATTTACATGCATGTATTGAGTGAATAAATTGTATTAGTTTAGTAGTTCAAGAATACTTGCTCCTGGATCATGACTACAATATAAATTTTGTATGGAGTTAGCTGTGTAGGCTGCGGAAAGAAAAATACAAAAATGTTCCAAAGTATGACAAAAATAGAAACTCAAAAATGTTTATAATTTTTGTTTTATTTAAAAAAAAAAATACAAAAGTTACCCTACTCCTCATCTAAATCAAAGTCAGGTTCACCACAATAACCATCTACGAGTATATCTATTATTGCATCGGCTCCCTTCAGTTTTTATAGTAATCAATGTAATTTAAATGTAATTATAATTACATTACATTACATGTGTTATTACTTTGTTATTTTAATGTAATTTGGTATAAGATAGCGTATAAATTCTTTTTGTTAATCAGTTTTCCTGACGGCCATATTGCAAATCTTCTACGACATCCACATCTCATAAAAGTATTTATTAATTTTCTTATATAAGTATCTACTTATTTTCATTTTACACTAAAGTATTTATATAGGAAAAGCTATTTTAAATTCACGTCATATTTCTCAGCGATATTAATGAATCTTTTATTCATTTAAAATGTGATTGTTTTTGTAATGGGGAAGCAAACTGTCAAAATAGTTCCGCGTAGATGTTTGTGTCGATGTAGATGGCGCTAAGTGTTTGTTACTTTCATTCAGCTGTCAATGTAGTTCCTTGCTGAAAACTTGTTGAATACGAGTTCTCGTCGCCGATCGGTCGCTTTGTCGTCAAGATGACTTTCAAACACACAGCGCTCTCTTGCGGCAAAGCTTCCGGGAAACAACCCCATTGATATATGCGAAACTTGACGAGATAATTACCATAAATTGTCATCGTCTTGTGTAAGCTCGAAGTTCTATTATGTATTGTGACATAAATGGCTTTTATTATACTAACCTAATTCATATTTATCAGGTAATTTTAGGGAAATTAATCGTTTACCAAATTAATTCCCAACTTACGATTAGATTGCCCGTACCTATATTCAAATCACGACTGTCTTTCTTCGACAGTTGTATTTTGAATACACGAAAACACAATGGTCATTTTTTGACAGTTGTATTTTGAATATGCGAAAACACAACTGTAATTTTTTGACAGTTGCATTTTGAATATACAAAAACACAATTGTCATTTTTTGACAGTTACATTTTGAATATACGAAAACCCAACTGTCATTTTTGACAGTTATATTTTAAATATACGAAAACACAACTGTAATTTCTTGACAGTTGTATTTTGAATATACGGGCAATGAATTTTTAATCAAATCGACACACTACGTCAATTTGATAAACGATGATTATTTCTGACTGTACCTAAGTAACAACTTTTTTATATAAACGTATATACATACATACCTATCATTAACTAGTGTGCGTTGCAGATACTTGTTTTAAAACATTGTCTCAAATTAATACATGTTACCTAAACTACCACATATTTTTATTGAAGCGAAGGAAAATTGCAGATGTAGTTTCCTTATTAAAAGTGTAATATCTACTGACGTCACTGAGTTGGTGGGCAAGGTTGGGCTTCGTGTACCGAGTACATTTCTTCGAAGACCACGTCTTCTCCATGTGCCTCAAGTCAGGACTATCTATAGGCAGAACTCATACGTGATAGAGCTCGTCGTACTTTTAATGTGGTGTGTCAGGATGTCGAGTTAGATTTGTTTACTAGTAGTATTAAGGAAGTAAAGAAAATTTTGAATAATTGCTTTTTCGATGTATAAACATTTTTTTTTGTCTCTTTCATTATTGTATTTTTTGAGCGTGCGACTATTAATTTGCATATGTCTTAAGGCGATACCAAAATAAGTTGGGGGCTTTTTCGTAACCATTTATTTCACTATTACAGAATGTATGGATTTAATTTTTGGATATATGTTTATTGACTATTTGATCAATACTCTGACTGAAGGAAAACACGATTGGGTTAAATTTCCTCGATAGAATTTAATTCCGAAAATATCTCTACTTTTTCATATTTTTTTTCTGTAATTCTAAAATCCTAAGTAATTTTATTGCAAAAATACATTCAAAATGTGCGTATTAGGTAATTGTAAACTCTGGCTGAACATATTTTTGATAGATAGCTTAATTTATTTTTAAACAATTTTTATTTGGTTTGGCGCTTGTATTTTGGTTCTAGCGCATTATTGCGCTCTCTTTTTTTCGCATGTGGATGTAATTGACTCTGTCACTTTCTTATTACCGCTCAGTTAGCTTTTTACATGTCGCTGTTTTCGCGTATTTGTTCATAATACTCATATTAATCGTTAGTGGAAGCTTGTAATTGGCCATCTTTTACACATTGTACTTGATATTGAAATAAGTAAGTTTGTGTAATTGCTGTAAGTTTTCCTAAAATTAATAAAATTAAAAAAATATTAATAGATGTTTTCGTGATGTACCGATATCCAAATGTTTAAAAATAAAATCGTCATCTTATTGTAAAAATTTTAATAAAATCATCTACCTACTTAGGAGCTAAATATTTACTATTTTAATAAAAGTAAATGCGTTTTAAAATTCTCGCAATCACTTTTATATATCAATCGTCTAAGAAAACACCTAAACCGGAATCCAGCGTCGACCCTGCAATGACCTCAAACATTATAAAACTGTCATCATGTTATGTTAATTGATTCTATGTTACAATTAAAATGCTACGACTGGGCTTATAGTGGTCATGTTCTATAAATAATTATGGTTGTGTCATCTTCATCATACAGTTGATTGTAAAAAAAAAAAATAGTAATAATAACCGACTTCAAAAAACATTACAAAGTGAAAAATAACTTTAATTTCGGAGGTCGGTTTGCCAGCGACTTCTGCATCATCAGTTCCACTTCACGAAATGGTGCTCCCGAGAGCAAACGTCCGAGTTACTATAAAAAATACCCAAATCGCTATAGATGTACCTAAAATATTTGAAGAGTTCCATCGATTTCTCCAGGATCCCATCATCAGATCCTGACCTGATGACAATAGGACCAACAAAACAAAACATAATTTTCCAAATCGGTCCAGCCGTCTTCTAGTAATCGGAGAACATACATAAAAAAAGATTCCGACAAACTGAGTACCTTCAATTTTTTTAAGTAGGATAAAAAAAACAATGCAGCTGTTTACGACTTTCTTACGCTGTTTACTTATTTCTTATAAGTTTCGGCATCTCAGCGATTTAGTCGGAGCCTTTTGTGTAAACAGTAATGCTGATAATAATATTTACTGACGTCTAAATATGAACGTATTTCCTAGTAATAGAGAATGTCTGCTGCGCTATAGTGTATCAAACTACGAATAAAAAAGTATTTGTTGGTATCAATGTCTGGGTTTGAAGGCAAACCAACCAAATTGAACTAATTTCTAGGTTATAGGAAGTCTTACGTTATATTGAAAGACGTTAGTTTACACTGTAATTGTTTATTTTATTTGACTGTATTTAGTTAAATATAATTTGCATTATTAAAAAGTTATTTAAAGACCAAAGTCATATGAGAACAATGCTTAAAATAAATAATAAAAAAGTTACGTCACGGTAACAGTTACGATACACCCGTCTAATGCATTCAGCTTTTAGGAAGGCTGTTATTTGTGTATAATATTCAGCTAATTGAGTTTTTTTTATTTTTTTATTCATGAGGATATTTTGTTGTATAAAATTGTGCTCCTTCAAAAATTATCTTTTTTTTTTTTGCAAATCTTCGGTAAAATACGAACTCTGGCTCGGTGAGTGCTACGTTGGGCTACTTGTTTTACTTTAGTAAACGATAAATTAGTCTGTATAATTTTGTTGAGTGCCTTACGAATAGAAATATATGTATTGTAGAATGTTCATTATTTTGTTTTCTTCATAAAGAAGAATGGCAGGACTCCATGTAATCTGAGTGTCGCATTTGGACTTCGCGTGCATTCGTAAAATACTCTCAAAAGATAGATCTCGAATCATAGCAAATTTTTTGAACATTGGGTTTCGCCAAAAAAACGTTGTTTAAAGAGCAAGTCAATATCCTCCCTCCGTTTATATTGACCCCATGACAGAGCCAAAGAGTATAAAATGCTGTAAAAAGTATTACATTAAAAGATGGCGGAAATGAATAGTTCCAATAATTACAACTAAAGAGAAAAGTGGCACTAGTAGTTGACTTTGTACCTTAAGCCTACACATAGATCGTCGTGTCCCATCTTGCTCCATGCACTTCTTTGCAAAGCATACATACTCTTCTTGATGATCGACAAAATGTATTATGTTATGGCTAGTATATAAACGATCGAATATAAATTCAAACTAAGGGTGTCAAAAATACTGTTTCTAAGTGGGCGAAAGACTGAGGGCGGACACAAATATTGAAAACGGCGACTTAAAAATACGAATTTGAAGTACGAGTTATTCAGAACGATCACTATGATAATTCTTAACGAACAAATTTCTATTTGAGTGACAATTTTGCAGCTCACATTACATTCAACATCTGGCATATATTTTATTCCCAGAGTTCTGCCTTATATCCTAATCGAGGTGTTTCATATATCATGTTGAGCAATGAACCAAAGACAATAAAACCTTAAACTAACTTGTTAAATAACTGATTGGTGAATACAGTCATTAAGCTTCACAATAAGGTATGAATAGAATAGAATAGAATAGAATAGAAATTTTATTTTGCAAATATGGGTAATACATCATAGTTCTTATTCTTAAGATTAAATTTAGCCCAGCCACATTTTACCAATCGGCATGCAAACATTTGAAATTATTTATATCATTATTATTACAATTCAAATTACTATTATAAAATTCTTAAATCATCAGCTATTAAAAATATATGTTTGTATTAAAAGGAAAATATAGGTCAGTATCATAAGATTATATATCATGTCATTACTATACATAGTATGTCATACCATTATCATTACATCAATTAACATGTCATTACTATTAAAATTATCATTATTATTACAATTCCAAAATCAAAATGTCAAAGATCAAAATGTCAAAAATCAAAAATGTCATACTTACATCTATTTTTACTTAACAAATATTTTTCTCCGATAGGAACTCAGTTACACTGTAGTACGTTTTATCTACCAAAAATTTCCGCAATCTACTCTTAAATTGTGCTGTATTTAAAGCTTTCCAACTACTCGGTAATTTATTGTAGATAATGGGGGCCATGCAAGAAACGCTCTTACGCATCAAAGTAGTTCGACATGGTACCTGACATAATTTGCTGTTGTCACGCCTATTCCTTGGGAATACAACAGCCAGGCGCTCAAAACGAGATGGATTTTGCTTGACAAACATAGCTACTTCGAAAATATATATACAGGGAAGTGTCAAGATTTTATGTAACTTAAAATAAGGCGCGCAACTGTCTGTCGATTTAAGTTTAAACAATGATCGGAGACATCTTTTCTGGGCCTTAAAAGCTATATCTCGATCAGTTGAGTTCCCCCAGAAAATGATACCGTAGCGCAAGTGCGATTCAACTATTCCGTAGTAAGCCGTAAGAAGTGTTTTGACATCTACTATGGAGGATAGTCTATATAACACATATGCGGATGAACTCAATTTTTTACACAGACTGTCTATATGTGCTTTCCAATTTAAGTTGCAATCTATTTGCAATCCTAAAAATTTGGTATCCTCTGCTTCCTCAATTTTGTCATTTTTGTAATGGATGTTGAGATTAGTTCCGCCGGGAGTACGTTGTCTAAAGTGCATTATTTTTGTCTTACCTAAATTAATATTTAAATTATTTTCGTCTAGCCATTTAATTAGTGCGTCAAGAGAATTATTTATATCATTTTCATACGTATTTGTACTTTTACATGGGATTGTTACAGTGCTATCGTCTGCAAACATAGTTATAGGATGTTCAAGGGACATGGGCATATCATTAATATAAGTAATAAATAAAAACGGGCCTATCACGGTTCCTTGTGGTACACCGTATGAGATTTTACGTTCTCGAGACCTTATAATGTCTTCGTGTTTGGTAACTATGTTAATGTTGCTAACTTCAGTTATTTGTGTTCTGTTTTCCAGGTATGATTTTATAAGTTCGAGCACGTTACCCCTAATGCCATAGACTTCTAATTTATTAAGTAATATATTATAATGGACTATATGAAAAATTATATGAAAAATTACTTTAATAAAACCCGGCCAAGAGTGAGTCGCGAGTCCGACTCGCTCTTGACCGGTTTTTTTTTACCACCAAGGGTTCCGTACTATCAAAGAAAGTGTTCTATTTAGAGACATCGATTTATTTTCATGTAATCTTTACATAAACTTCTATAACAGCTCACAAACACATTCTAAAACGGTATTTTTGAAGCACTTCATGTATTAACTCAAATCGGTTATACATAATAGTCACTCACTTAGTATTATTTTCGCCCACTCAGTATTTTTTTCGCCCAATTTAGTATTTAATCCGGACACTTGGCATGTCACTGCTAGTAGCTCATTTGACGAATTTTAATAATTCATAATTATCGCCAGTTAATTTTTCGCAAACATAATTTTACGCCACTCGGTTTAGTATTAAAGTATCTCATTAATTATTAGTCATCCATATATTATTTATTGGCCCGGTTAATAATTCCCTTTTTGTTATTATCATGGTCTTGTACGTACCTATTACACAACGTAAAGAAAGGTAAATCAAAGAAAACAATTTTAGATGAAGAAAGCAAAATACGACCTAGGAATCCAATACGTCCAACATGAACTATGCATGATGGTTTGTTACCCTGCAACAGCTACGCGCTACGGATTATTCCGATCTGTCACCCTGCTTTGTCCCCTTAGAGGAACAGATCGAAAAAAAAATGATCTGTCCCCCTGTTAGCACCGAGAGGACAGTTCGAACTTTATTCACTCCTATCTGGGACAGGTAGGAGTGAATAAAGTTGCTGATTGTGGGACAGATCAAACTTTTTTCCGATCTGTTCCTCTAAGGGGACAAAGCAGGGTGATAGATCGGGATAATCATGCGCTACCACTTTGCGTCGTACACCATGCACTGCCGGACTGGTTCGTACTGATAAAGTTTCCTCCCGCGGCACGCCTCTCTAGAGATGTAGGATGACGTCGTACGATATGTCTCACACTATTGAAAAAGGTCGTGAGGCAAATAATTGGCGACGCTGGCCAACTTCGTTGGACATCTCCTTGAGACATGTGTCGCGACACGTGTCTCGTACTAAGACTAGTGAATATAATTACAGCTATATGTAGCTATATGTAAGCGGGCACGCCATTCATGCCTGGAGACTTTTATTTAGATATTAAGTTGTGTTCACGTTTTTAGTTTTTATTATTGCTTGAGTATAATTTTCGAATTTTTTGTTGGTATATTGGTGTGTGTATGTGCTAGCTGACATTGGCAAATAATTTAATTTAATGTATTGTGTTGAGTAACGTAAATTAGTTTGCATACTATTGTATAGAATCCAGTTTTTTTTTTTAACTGAACAGACAGCTGTGCTGCGGGGAGTTTGTTGCGCCACTTCTTCTCCCCAGCTAAAGCACTAGGAAGTGGTGTAGGGCGGGCGTTTTGGGGGACTGTCTTATGTGATGTAGGTATGCTTAATTTTCGATTTTGGTTATTTTTAAGACATCAACGATTTCAAGTTATTTTTAAAAATCAACTTCCCCTCTGCAAAATAACATTCAATAAAATCTTATGGCGCGTCGCTGACACGAGCTAAAGTCGGTGCGAAGGGGTGGGGGAGGGGTGCAGGGATTGTTTTTCCGCATTTTACACGCTACTGCCGCGATGCCGCCGCGACCTCGCCTCGACTTGCCAGTGAGTGACGCGCCTTAGATTTTTTATGATATAAATATTTTATGATACGGTTTTTTATATTTTTAGATTCTAAGTACCTGGTGGTCTCGCCAGCAGAACGCACACTTTAAAAACATGTAAATCCAGACGAATTAACGAACACAGCTGTCATTGATTTAAATTAAATTGTTTACTTAATTTGTTCCAAACAAATAGCTAACACCTGTGTATATTTACTTGCAAAATATGGAAAATAACAGGAATTTTCATAGGACAATAGCAAAATACTCAAATCTGCCACCAGTTATAAATTCATCTATATACAAACAAATAAAATTGAAGTGTCTGTGTGTAATGTCAAAATAACAGCTTTTTACTAAATGCGTGTGAAAGTACGAGTATATAGGGTGACTGGTAATTAGTGACCGATACTTAAACATATGATTGTACTCATGATAATAAACAACTTTTACTATGGGACCAAACCTCAATTCTGTCTGTCTGTCTGTTTGTTCCGGCTAATCTGCGAAAAGGGCTGGACCGATTCTGACGGGACTTTCACTGGCAGATAGCTGATGTTAAAAGGGGTAATTTAGAAAAAAACCGGCCAAGTGCGTGTCGGATTATGCTCAATGAAGGGTTCCGTAGTTGAGATGAATTTATCTCAAGAACAAACATAAGAATGTAGTTCAAAAACTAGTTCTCCCATACATTCCAACTGCAAATGTAAGTTTGTACGCACAATATTGCGAGATTTACCATGTTATTTTAAGTCCATAGACTTCTTATAGGTTTTCCTGTAATCTATAAGTATAGACCTATTTTCAGTATTTTTTTCAAAATTTTAGGCTCAGTAATTTCGGAGATAAGGCGGGGAATGGTCAGTTTTCGTCTATTTTCTTAAATAACTTAAAAAATATATATTTTAAAATTAAAAAAATATATATTTGAAAACCTTACAGTAAGCCCTTTCATTTGATATGTGACACGGTACAGTTTGCAAAACTTTTTTTTTCTTACTTGTAAAAATGAATATGGGGGATATTCAAAATTTATTTATTTACATTAATCATCTATGGTTCGGGTCATGTAAATTCATATGTGTACCAAATTTCAACTTATTCGGTTCATTAGATTCGGAGCGAATTGGCTGTGACAGGAGGACAGACAGATATACGAGTGATCCTATAAGGGTTCCGTTTTGCCTTTTAAGGTACGGAACCCTAAAAAGAATTAGGGTACCGCATAATAAAGTTAAAATCCATGACATTGTGATCAAACTTCGGTTCAAATAGAGAAGTATTGACATCCACGCTGGCGAGTAGCAAGTGAAAAATACAATCTACGATACTGTCTTTGTTAGTAACAAATCTACATTTAACATCAATACACATCTCTAGTTTACCAAGATCCAGGGTAGTTGTAAAGAGGGCGAGTTTTTACTGCACCTTCGCGATGTCAGTGAAGAAAATATTAGAAAAATCTAAGTAAGTCAGTCACTGGTATAAAATATACATGAAAAGTAATAGCAGTCGTTGAAACAAATTATTTAAGAAAACAAAAAACCCGTCTGCAAAAAAAAACATAACTGAAAAGTGAAAAGAAACAATAAAATCCATCCATTGCAGGCTGCTGTACCAAAATTTAATGCTTGTTTTTCTCTTTCTAGTTATGTGTTTTTGCAGACGGGCTTTTTGTTTTTTTTTTTTTTAAATAATTTATTTTATTTAAAGCATTTTAGTTTTATTATTAAATATATTTGGACAGGACTCACTTCTAGCTTTTACTTAACACCAATATTGTTGTAATTGTTATTTTAAAAAACCTTCCCCTCCCTTTTTTGTATTTGCAGATGCAATATACATATAAGACGAATCTAACGACACCTCATATGTTAAAATCCATCAAGCCTTGAGGCAGTCGGGTAATAAAAGAAACTGAAACACTAAAATGAGAGAGAATTTATAAAAATGCACTTACCTTCCTTTTCAATTTCCTTCATTATGAAATTTAACTCTGCCATTACTTTTGGCAAACACATTTCTGTAGATTTTCTTGCTAGCACGACAGTTTACCAGTTATCAGAAAGCAAAACCGCGAGCCATCGCTAGTTAACACAATGATAATAAAAAATTAGCAATAGGTATTTACATACCTACATTGTTTATCTATGTACATTATCTGTCGCGTTAGCTCTGATTCAAGGTATTAATAATAAGGTAGCAGGTATCTTCCGGCCAGTCAGACCCGCGCTGTCAGAGAGGCCAGCAGTGCTCTCCAAGTGACCACAAACCTATAGAGTCTGACATCCACATAATTCTGAAGACCGAATTTGTAAGTAAAAGAAGCTTTATGACGAACTTTTTATAGTGTTTCTGTGGCATGTAGAAATGACAGAGGGGAAATTCTCATATTTTTAAGAAGAATGAGACCGGCATTCTGTTTCTGGGAACAGAATGTAAGCAAACTAAAGGGAGTTTACCTGTACTTTGCCTAAATTTTTGACAAATTATTGACATTGGCGCTGAGATATGACTTTGAAATTTTTAAATATGGAAATTGGCTTTACCTGATTTTTTTTTATTAACTTTTCAATTCAGGCTGCTCTTTCTTTTGGCGGTATCGAGTAAGACTCCTCTTACACTGTCATTATTGACTTAATTCGTCATCGCAAAGCAGTCGTCTTTATCTAACACTTGCAATACTAACTTTTTTTCTTACTGCTGTCTTCTTATTCGATTAATTAAGTACCTGCCTTTTCACTGCTGGGACAAAGGACCTTTTTGTGAGAGGTCTATAATCTACGACGCGGGCCCAGAGCGGGTTGGTAGATGTCACATGTCTCCGAATTTTTGGTTCTAGTATATGCTGGTTTCCTCACGATGTTTTCCTTCACTGTTTTGATCACTAAGTAATTAACAAAAATTCAATGTTAAGTGGCTAGTATGTAACTTTTGGAGCTTTATGAAACTCTGTGTAAAAAAAAAACAGCTTTTTTCTCATTACGTTTTTATCTGCGTTAAGACCAGCTTCATCAAGGGAACTTTCATGGCTTAGTTAATGACTTGCACAGCCATCCGTAGATACTTTAGGTTTGAATACCAGGTATGGTTAAATTAAATATTATGGGGGGTTTTCAGTGAATGGCAGTTTCAATAGAAGACTAATTCAGCCGCCGTAATACACGTACAATGGTCCACTGTGCGGAAACCAAACCCAATAACGTAGAACAGCCGCCGTAATTACGATGCCGTAATTACTTGCGTTGCTATAAGTAGTAGTAACATACGTACGAGCATAGCATTGTAATCGTAATGATGACGTAATTATAGGCATTTATCAAGTTACTTGGTAAATGGCCAAACACAATGAAAAAAATACTAAGTGTATTTTTTCAATAGAAAACGTGAATATCTTACCTTACCTTACCACCTATACCCAAAAAAAAAAAAAAAACAAAAAAATGGATCATCTGCATGATATCACTGACATCGATGAAGAAAAACATCCTGAGTAAACCTGGGCTTATAATCAAAACAAGTCTGAAATCAAAAAATCCGCCTCGAGCAAGCGTTGCCTCGATGCCTTCTCTGTATGAGAAGAGGCCATGGCCCTACAGTGGGTCAATAATAGGCCGCTATTATATCTTGAGGAACTTATTGCAAATAAGTGCGAATTCACGCACATTACTTACCAACAATCATTTAAAATTTTGAAAAATAAGTAAATATACAAACTTTGCCGAATATTGTCAATATTTCGGTTCAATACTCAATAACAAATATACCTACACATCGCAAGTCACTCTACTAGCGGAGCTGTGTAGACACTAAATAAATAAACTATACTCACCAATTTTAGTTTCGGTAAAAAACTATAAATTAAAACACGGAATAACTTAACAGTGGCGCCGATTCCATTGTTCACAAACTAAACTAAATTTAAGTTCAGTACATCTCTTAGTTTCTATTTCATTATGAAAAGGACAGACGATAAATATTAGTTTACTGCTGTCAAATTAAAATAATCCATAAACAAGTTTAGACGTGATTAAAAAATTGGCTACTAAAAATACGTCAATTTACCTCAAGCTGACTAATTTGACAGGACTAAACTAATATTTATCGTCTGCCCTTTTCTTAATGAAATAGAAAGAAAAAAAGCACTGAACTTTGATTTAGTTTAGTTTGTGAACAGGGGAATTGGCGCCAGTGTCTCCTTTAAGTTTTCCCTACGGAACCCTTATAAGATCTGTCTGTCTGTCCGTCTGTCACAGCCGATTTGCTCCGAATCTATTGGACCGATTAATTTGAAATTTGGTACATACATGCATTTCTGTAACCCAAACACGAACGTGTAACGTAAATAAATGAACTTTAAAATTTTTGGAGGGAAAATTAAAAAATTAAAAAAAAAATGCAAACATTACCATGTGACATATTATTATATAGGTACATTGAAAGGGCTTCTTGTTAGGATTTTAAATATATATTTTTTATTAAAATAAATCGTTTTAAAGTTAAGAAAATTTATGAAACCATGACCCCCTTAACTTGGAAACTGCTGAGCCTAAAATTAAAAAAAAAGTACAAAGAACAGTCATAGATTACAGGAAAATTTATAAGAAGTCTATGTTCTTAAAATAACATGGCATATCACTCAATATTGTGCGTACAAACTTACATGCAGTTGGAATGTACGGGGAACATTGTTCTTCAATTACAATGTTAAGTTTGTTCTTAAGATAAATTCATTCTAAATACGGAACCCTTCATTGTGCGTGGTCCGATACGCACTTAGTCGGTTTTAATAAATTTTTATTTAAATTATATTGCCACTATTTCCGTAAATCAGATTAGGATCCTAACGTAGGTAGCGCCCCGCCATTGAGATGAACACGGGAAGTCAGAAATATATTGTTGTCACTTCTAAATAATCTGTGGTGTAGCCATATCACGATCTAAATATTTAACATTGAGACTACTTGTGTCGTAACGGTGGAAAAAAATACGAAATTTATTTACCGGTAGTTTATAATAAACAGGTTATTTTTTCTATTATATTATCTATTCAGTCTTAGTTTCCGCTTTTGATAATTATGTATAAAACTTCCTTATGTAAAGTAAATAATTCCTTACGTTGTTTTGTTTTCGCTTATGTAGCTGGAACGATATTTTTTTTAACCGACTTCCAAAAAGGAGGAGGTTCTTAATTCAGATGTTTATACATAATAGATATACATAAATATTGTTTTATGTTATGTTCGGGCATAACTCCAAGATATACAGGGTTATTGGTAAAACACCAACAACCTCTTAAGGGGTCATTGTACTCATCATTATGAACAACTATTACTATGGGACCAAACTTGAAATCGCGAAAAAATCTGCTGTTTCATACATTTTGACGAGTTTTGTGAACATAAATGTAGGGAACCGCTGATTTATTTTTCGCGATTTCAAGTTTGGTCCCATAGTAAAAGTTATTCATAATGATGAGTACAATGACCCCTTAAGAGGTTGTTGGTGTTTTACCAATAACTCTGTATAGACGTATTTGCAAAATAATTTTTGTGTTTTAAAATGTATGCTCTCAGGTGGTCGCATTGCCACCAAGTCAGAATCTGATGAGGAAATCACGTGGAAATCGAGAGATACCCTCAAATTGTCAATTATACCAAAGTACATCACGGTTTGCGATTCGATTACTTTAATATAGTTGCTAAGCAATTTATGCTCGTCACAATGCATATGGTGATGATGACTTCACCATTATCTCCACTTCTCCTGGTTCTTACTAGGAGAACTCCTCAACAATTAACGTCTCTGCATCGGAAAAAGCAATATTTTGTAAAAGGTGATGAGCAGTTGACATTAGGCTATTGTAACTTAGATAAATTTCAAACTGACCCACTAAGTGAAAAATAAAACATTTTTTACAAAAAAAAAACAGACTTCTAAAAACACTACAAAGTGAAAAGTAACTAATTTCCGAAGTCGGTGGCAAAAAACTAAAACACAAATCCAAAGACACCGACTTCCGAAATTAAAGTTATTTTTCACTTTGTAGTGTTTTTTTTTTTAAGTCGGATGTTTTTTTTTTTTTTTTTGTAAAAAGTTTTTATTCAACTCCATTCAAAAATGTCAATATTGTTATAAAAGGAATATCATATTCCCTAATAAAGCTTGACGTTCACTCCTTCACAATTACAATTCATTTCATTAGCAATTTGCTTCAAAATGATTCAGATTCCGATTGACAGTGCTTTGCGCAATTAGGGTGCAGGGCTTCATTCAGAAGTTTGAAAAATTAATTTGATCTACATCACTTTATTATGGTAATGAACGTTGATGAATTGCCAAAAAGTAAGAGGATTGAATTTGAATTGTGCAAGCTAGTTTAAAGAAAAAACAAAAACTTACGAAATAAATTATAGAAGAATACAGATTAAAGTTATATATTTTTAAAGCGTTAATTATAATCTCTGATACTCAAAACGGGGTTAAATTGTTAAACTTGTAATTAAGAGACCTTACAGAAAATTGTGGTTCGACAGATTAGGTATATTGAAGCAAGGCGATGCATCGCATGATGTAGCAATTTGGCAGTTGTAATAAAATAAATATTTTAAAATATATTTTTTTAATGTAGGTACGAAATTTAAATTTCTTATGAATTAACTTTTATTCTGGTATAAATTCTACGTAATAATATTAATGTAGTAAGAAGAAATTTACAGTTATTTCTGAGAGGTTTTAGTAGTTTTATGGGTTCTCCATACCTACATATCTCAAAATTCTGAAGCCGCACCACTATTTAAGAGATATTATTATATATTTTTCATTTCATTTGCTTATGTACAGTAGTCAATGCAAAAGCTCTAAAAAATGCAGCCGCGCATTTTATGAAAAACTTACTTTGGAATTTTGGCTGTATTTATATTAAAATTGCAAAAAGTGAGGCCGCTATCAACTACACTTATAACTATTCTCCACCACTCAAAAATCCAGGTTGTCGAAGTCTTTCAGTTTCTCAGCAGCAGAACGCCAAAGTTTGCCATTTAACTCAAAAATCACAGTCAAAATGTAATATTTATTTGTTTATTAAAAGTTTATGCACATGTAAAAAAAAAAACAAATACCGTACAAAGGCGGACTTAACGCCTGAGACATTTTAGTCAACCTTAGGCTGATGCAGAGAAAACATGGCAGGTGCAATATAAAGGATAGATAACACGAAAATAACTATAAAATACAAGAATAAATACATCAATATATACATACATACATATAAACAGAATAATCGGTAGACGAGAATTAACAATAATAGTAATATGCCTCTTAAGTAATATGTCCATACAAACTTTATTCCCAAATTATTTGCAATTTGAGCATATTTCCACCATTATATCGTCGACCGTAGGTTCAATTGAGGTAAGGGACAAAATACCCAAAATGAGTTAAGTATACAGTTTTGTTCAGAATTTTTCGCTCTATCGAATGGTGTATATGAAAAAATTCTAGCTTAAGAAAAATGTCCCTTACCCTAATGATTTTTGGATCCAAATTTCGAATCAGCCCCATAATAACAATGTATCTGAAAAACTATGCAATATAGGAACTTGAAATGATGTAATTATTGCCGCCAATCCACTTGAAATAAGGTAAGGGTCTTCCCAATCAACGAATTACCATTACATGGTTTATTTTTGAAGAAACAATAATAAAACTGGCCTTACACTAATGTCTTTGTTATCTAAAAAAATTAATATCATCCATACTTTAAATGGATTGCACGAGTTTTGACATAGTTGTCCCTTACCTCAATTTGCATTGTCATACTTTAAGCAGTGTCAACGTTACACCAATTTGAATCGAATTATATTTAGGTTCGGTGTCCGTTACACTAATTTGCTGATGAGAAGTATTGAATTGTTTATCCCTGTTACCTTTATTTACACACACTTCTAACTTCATAACACAAGATAGCACGTACTTGCACTATTACCATCCTTTTCTATCTCACAACGTCTTTCTTTGTGCGAAAGAGAGGATGATACCAATGCGAAAGCAGCGCGCGGACATCAAAAAAGTCGCTATCAGTGCGAGTTCATCTGTCGTTTGGTCGGGATTGTGCACGGTTTTTTTTATTTGAATGAAAAATTGATTATTTTAATTTGATTAACAATGCCTTAGAGGCTCTATTAGGATTATTTGCAGCTACTTTTTTATTTGAATAAAAATTCAAAGTAATTATAGGTAAAATTGTTACCATTTCTTTTAATAATTTGATTACAATAAACATATTAAATGAAATATAAATTGTTTTATTAAATCTATACAAATTAGCTATTACAATGTACAAACATTTCATTTCATTGTACTATGTAAGCAACACACAAAAAACAGACACACGGTTCTAATACATTTTCATGTCTCTTAAATGATTTCTTGTAACAATAATAACGATTTCCAAATTTATGGTATCCGTACGTCAAAAGTGTGTACTTCATTTTATGTCAAAAATCTCTTTACACTGTATTTTTTCCATAATTTTTTCAACAAGTGCTTTACACTATTTTTTCATTAATAAATTGAATCCAACGCAGAGGTAAATTTAATGTAAGGGACGAGACTACAAGATACTTGGTCAGTAAGGGACATTACTAACAAAATACGTTGTTGTAAGGGACATCTATTTTCTTAAATAGCTAATTTATTTAAATAAATGTTACACGTGTAGATAGAGCACTAAAATACAAGATTATGTGTGAAATCAGACCCGAAAAAGATTAATAAGAAAAAAAGTTATAGGCGATTTAGTCCGAAAAAAAACTTTGTCGGCCTCTCCTGAAAAATCGTATTTTGTCCCTTACCTCAATTGAACCTACGGTCGACGATATGCTGAAATTCGGATTTAGACAGTATTTATCTTGGTTCCTACATCTTTGTTTTTTTTTTTTTAAACTTACCTAAAATGAAGTTTGAGTGAATTGCATTTCGCATACTCGTATTTTACAGCGTAAATGACATGTTTTCGTATTGTTTTTTCTGTATATAACCAACAATATTTGTAATGTTGTTTCATAAGAAACGTAGTTTACATTATCAAGTTAAAAATTATCGAAAAAAAAATTGGAAAAACATTAAATTTTCAATCATGATTTTATGAATTACGGAACACATCCAAATTTATCATAGTTTTTCGGTAGCTAGTAGTGCTATCTCGCATCAAACAAATGTGAATGTGTGCGTGATCGTACTGCTCACGCACGCAACGGTAGCTGTGTGTATCGCTCCGACAGGCACTCGTCATATATGTACTAGCACAACACGGGGACGCGAGTCGCGGTCGGGGTTACGTAGTAACTATTTAGTAATCTGTGGTCGGGGTGTTTTTTGTAGTCTCACGATTGACTTTACAATGCTGTCAGCTGTGCGTGCTTATTATTGTTTGCAAATTGTATTGTAATATTTTTCTGATGCTGTTGTCCTTTGCTATGAACTTGGATTTAGATGATGGCTTTGGAATAATTGGTATCGAGTACGCAACCTACATTCTTGCGACCTTTGCACACGACGTTTGCTTTGTTTACGGACTTGGAAATTGATTTACGAATTGTTGGTTTAGTTGCCTTGTCGACCAATGTGCCGGACATGTACTCCGAACGTTGGGATGTATTGTATCTCACAGAAAGTATAAGCCAATGATATATTATGTCATCTACCTACCTTCTTCGCTACTTATTAAGGACTTCAAAAAAAGGAGTTATCAATTCGATACGTATGTATGTAATATTATTGGAACTGCGAGATATTCACATATGATGATCTATTCGGGCTTCCAAATAAATATACAAAATTTTATAGATGTATGTTTGTATGTATGTATGTTTGTCCACACATTTCTCCGAAACTATTAATCGGATCGTGACCATTCCTTTTTTGTTGGCTTACATTTACTTCAACTTAGGGCATGAAGGTTTCATCAAAATCGTTTCAGTAGGTTTCAAGATAATGGACGTGTAAGTGTGACGACCTGGCTTATTGATACGAGCTACGGGTGTGGTCTCCAAGGGAAAACATCTTAAAACCTTGGTCAAATTCTAATGCAATACGAGTATTTATAACAAAACTATTAAATACTTATTACAAACAACTATTCCAGTTTTTACTAAAACCTAAAATATACGAAATAAAAAATAATTTAAAAAAATTAAATCGACTTTAAAAGAAACGAACTCAAAATTATGAAATAACTGTAATTTTGGAAGTCGGTGGTAAAAAACTAAAATACAGATCCCAAGACACCGACTTCCGAAATTAAAGTTATTTCATAATTTTGAGTTCGTTTCTTTTTGAAGTCGATTTTTTTTTACATATTTTTAAACTCGGCCCAAGAGAAAATAAGGATCTTTTTTTTGTCTGTTTTATACTAGTAGGTACCTACCTAAGTAGCTTTGTATAAATTAGTAGGTATTTAGTGTCTAAAGAGCCTCAGCGAGTGATGACTGACGATACTACAATAGTACCTACCTACAACAGTAAAGAGGAGCTGTAAAAATATTCTAAATTATAAACACGGCTACATATTATCAAGCTATACTTTTCCAGTATAAGCTGATCTCGCATTGTATAGGATTTCCGTACATCTACGTAAATATCCAGACAGTGAGAAAATAAAATAACCCAATAGCACACGTGAAGATTCATGCGTAACAGCAAATGTGTGAAAAATTTGACGGTTCGTTTTTATTTTTTCTGAGATTATTTGTAACGTTTTTGTGAATAATTTACCCATATTTTTGAAAATATTATATCTGTTTACGTAGGGTATTTTTTAGGAAACAAAATTATGTAGGTACAATATAGCAGAAAATCAAATACCAAAATTTCAAACCAAGAAACGGCCATTATTTGGAGATAAAGAAGTAATCTATTTGTTGCAATTGTTAGTTTTGTTTGATTTAGTTTCATTTCATCGCAAACTCTACCGAAAAATACCTTATTTTTGTCGGATTTGCAAACGCGTCCTTAAGAGAAAAAAAAAAAAACATTAGTTGATAATCCAAAATATAATTTCACAACAAACTAGACGTATTTCCCTTTATGATGATTATGTAACTCTTAAGTGCCTAAATAAATTGAAACACACTTGTCTTACTTGTCTTCTCTTCAAGACACACACGTCACACGAGTTAGGCTCGGTTCACATTAGGTCGAACATTGAGGTTCAATATAAACTAGAGCAGACACCGCGAACAAAATGTTGGCGCAACCCGTTGTTGTCCGGGAACGTCTCAGTCTACTTAGTCTGTGGTCTACTCCTGACGCTTATGGTGGCAGGACATGACAAATAATTATAAAATAACTTTTGAAAATGCCTTCTTGTGTGATGAAAAGTTATTTCCATCATTCAATGAAATCAATTAAAAAAAATAATTATTAATAAGTAACTAAATCACTCGTTATAAGCTCATTTAAAAATAAATACCTAATGTTTACAATAGTCATTATTTTTGCGGTAAAAATCAGAGATTATGAAAAGTAAACGGAATAGACACGACATATTGTCTTACTACCAATGTACTTACCTTACTATGTAAATAAAGTTTGTTGGCAAGTCTGTTGCAGAAAGATATTACATCTATTTTATGAAATTCTTTCCAAATGATGGACTCTCTTCTTATTTACTAATTATGGATAACGTTAAATGATCAGTAACGTTAAAGGCTTCTCTGCCTTTGCCCTGCAGTAGGGCATTAATAGGCAGGTGATATTAGGTAATAATAATAATATCCTGGGACATTTCACACACGGTCATCTAATCCCAAACTAAGCAGAGCTTGTACTATGGAAACCAGATAACTGTTAAACTACAAGCATATACTTTTTTTTGTTGTAAATACATACTTATGTAGATAATTACACCCAGACTCAGGACAAACAGACATGTTCATGCACACAAATGTTTGTCCTGGGTGGGAATCAAACCCACGACCTGCGACATGATAGGCGGTACCTTAACCAACCACGCCAACTGGCCTGTCAAAAAGGTGTAATTATAATTTTGTATACACAATGTTTGTGTCAAAATTATTGTGAATATCAAACTATTTGATTATTTTATTTACTTAATTTATTACTTAATTTACTTATTTTATACTTAGTAAATTATAATTATAAGTTATAACACAATTGAAATTAGATTAATATTCTCCAGTTAAAAAAAAGTAGGTATCAAGTAGGCAGAATCAGCAGACTGTGTCGCATTTGCGCGTATGGAATACTCTGTTGTCACATTTGACGTCCGTGGGAGACATTTTTAGTTTATAATAGAAGAGGTTAGGTTTGGTGACCTTGTTCATATTATTTCTCAACGCAGTTAAACCTCATTGTAGTTACAACCTCATTGTATAATTTAAGAATGCCCATTTTCTTCTTTTTATCCGCCTGCCTAAAACTTTTGCAACCGGCTTCAATTATTCAAATTCTGATTAATTTGTCACCACGTTAAATAGATGCCAAAATATAATTAAAAAAACAACAAGAACTGTCTCAGCAAAACCTGTACCCTAATTGCGTAACACAATATCAATCGGAATCGGTTTAATTTTGACAGTTCAACAACATTCATTGCATTATTTACGTTATTGAGAAGACAACATTTTCCAACATATAATAATAATAAACCCGCAGGGCAGCATGTGGCGAGCTGTTGGGCAGTAGCGACCCCACGGGCCCTATCTCCCGGGAGAGATCTTGTCCTCATATCTGGCTCGCCTTTATTGACCGGCTGGAGAGAACGCTGACGAGGAACATAGCTCCCACCTCTTTCTTGCCTTTATTGGCCGGCTTGAGTGGACTTCCGGGATTAACCTGATAGCCGTGGGATACCTTTCCTCTTTTCAAACACCTCAGGAAGTGTTGCCCTCTTGTCGCTACGTTATGTGCTAGCATGTGCTAGCGGCCGTTTCCAGGGGCCCATTATTGAGTGTGCAAGTCACCTCCAGCCATTTTATCCGTGTATAATACACATTGGTGAGGCAGGGGACATAGTTCTTCCATAGTTCAAGTTACCCAATCCACATTAGCCACCCAGACCCATAGCCCAATATGTTTTGTTTCCACGTACAACAATAGCCTGCGCCTTGGATGAATAGGGGAGTACGGATGGCAATGCGACGGAGGGACCGCGCGTTTCGAAGATTTAAAAGGGATCGTTCGGAGGAAAATTGGACACTCTATAAGGCTGCAAGGAATCGGTGTAATCAGATGATACGTAATGCTAAACGCCGCCACATCTTAAATAATATCACAACTTCTTCTCCTGCCGATATCTGGAAGTTCCTTGGAACTTTAGGCATCGGCAAATCGCGAGATTCAGACCTGCCTAATACAATTGGCTTGGATGATCTAAATCGCCATTTCTCCACTGTTCCCATTCTAGATAGTTCAACCAAACGTCAAACTCTCGACTACCTGGCTGGTCTGACGCGTCCCAATATTAACCCCTTTGTCTTCACCCCAGTCGACCCTGATGAGATCAGAAAGATTATCCTTTCCATTAAATCCAAAGCCGTTGGCTGCGATAATATCAGTCGCCATATGATCGTAACGGCTCTTGATCAACTCCTTCCTGCAATTTCCCACATCATAAACATCTCTCTTTACACCGGTGTTTTCCCCTCCATGTGGCGTAAAGCCCTTGTTCGGCCCTTACCTAAGATACCCAAGCCCTCTCTTCCTAGTCATTTTCGCCCAATTTCTATCCTTCCCTTTCTGTCTAAAGTGCTCGAGGCCAGTGTTCATAAACAATTCTCCCACTTTATTCACCACAACTCCCTCATCAGTCCCTTTCAGTCTGGTTTCAGGCCCGGGCACAGTACCGTTTCAGCTCTCCTTAAAGTGACTGACGATATAAGGCGAGGAATGGAGGACACTAAAGTTACCGTTTTAGTGTTAATTGACTTCTCCAATGCTTTTAATACCGTCAGCCATGAAGTCCTTTTATCCATCCTTTCCTATCTTATGGTCTCTCCGGAGGTATTGGAATGGTTTTCCTCTTATCTTCGGGGACGTCAGCAGTCTGTTCGTGCTGGAGACTCTTCGTCGTCTTGGTGTGATCTTGCAGCTGGCGTCCCTCAAGGCGGTATATTATCTCCTCTTTTGTTCTCCGTTTTTATTAATCTCATTACCACCGTGCTTCGCACTGCGTATCATCTTTATGCCGACGATTTGCAGCTTTACAGCCAGGCAAGTGTTGATAACATTTCTGATGCGATTGGTGAGCTTAACCGGGATTTGGGTGTGGTTAGGGACTGGTCTAATCGATTTGGGGTGGCGGTTAACCCTGCCAAGTGTCAGGCTATCATAATTGGGAGCCCTTACAGCATAAGAAAACTGAATGGCTTAACCGTACCACCTGTAATCTTTGACAGCTCCGTCATTCCGTTTGGCTCCGATGTTAAGGATCTTGGTCTGCATGTCGACACTTGTCTTGACTGGCGAAAGCAGGTCACGACTGTTAGTAATAAAGTCACCGGAACGTTGCGGTCGCTCTATCGGTTGAAAAACCTTCTCCCAACACACATAAAGGCAATGCTTGTACAGTCCCTAATCTTTCCCATAATTGACTATGGTGATGTGTGTTACTATGACCTGAATGCAGATCTCCTCAATAAACTTGACCGCCTTCTCAATAACTGCATTCGATTCGTTTTCAATCTTCGTAAGTATGACCATGTATCCGGGCACCGATTGCTTTTAAAATGGTTACCCATTCGGCAGCGCAGGGAGGTGAGAGCTCTATCTATGTTGTTTTCTATTCTCGACCAACCCACTTCTCCTTCTTACCTGACTTCCCATGTTCAATACTTATGCTCTGCCCATAGTAAAAATCTTCGTTCTACCAACAATCGTCTTCTACGATGTCCTTCTCACCGCGCTGGTTTCATTCACTATTCTTTCTTTGTCCAGGCGGTCTTTCTTTGGAATGCGCTCCCTCTGAACATCAGGACGGCAACCAATCGGTTGTCTTTTAAAGTGAAGATACGTGAGCATATACGTAAGAAGTTGGCAGAAACATCTCTGCGCTGATTTGTTGGATTCTTTTTCTCCTCTACTGATTGTTATTTCTCCTCTACCGATCGTTATTTCTCCTGACAACGTTTATTCTGATTATATGTATGTATATATGTATATATTGTTGTATTTATTCTTTTATTTTATAGTTATTTTCGTGTTATCTATCCTTTATATTGCACCTGCCATGTTTTCTCTGCATCACCCTAAGGTTGACTGGTAGAAAATGCCTCAAAAAAAAAAAAAATAGTCCTGCAACAACCGGGGGTGGTCCTTGGGTGCACTTGCATAGTGCATATAGGGATAATCTCCTCATCATTTAAAATTATCTAAGGGACCTCTGCGAGTTGCCTCTCGTATGCCTTCCAAAAGGTCCGGGACTCCGAGTTATGTAAGAAAAATAATAGTAATATGAAGCAATGGATTAGCAATTTGCTTCAAAAAGATACAAATTCCGATCGATAAAGTGTTACGCAATATAATTAGGGTGCTGTTCTTAGTGATTAGGTACATTGATCCGTGCACATTATTAACAACTGAACAAACATTAATTTCGAATATCTTTCGGTTAGTGATTTACTTACAGAGATGATCACGTTGTAAAAAGCATGACAAAGGGACAGGTGGCGCTTTACAAAAGAAAATATGTTCAGCATTAAATGTAAACTAAAAGGGCAATCATTCTTATTGTTATGTTAATATATCTGCGATCCATTTGTTAAATTAATGGGTAATAATATAATAATTAAAAAAATATATTGTGTAATATTACCTATACTTACATTGCGATTCGCCGTACTTATTGTTTATAACGGAATACAGAAGATTGTTTAAAACTCTGTATTAAAATAACAGAATCAGACAGACACAGACAGCTAGACATCATCTAGCTCTACAAACTATGGTAGTCTTACAATTTCAAACAATGGTTGAAATGTATCATACATAAACAATTGCAAGGAAATTATTAATATCTAATTGTAGGTACCTCATGTTTATTAAATAGTACATATCTCGTGAGAACAAAACTGTCACAATAGTTCCATACAGCCGCCATTCTCACGTCAGGTTGGAGGCTGTAAATACCATGAAACCACGCTCCTGGTTCTCACTAGTTTTCGTCACATTGCAAGCCTCTTAAACATTATTCTATTATTTTTTAAATCTTTATTTAAGAACCTTGGTCAACCAGTTACCGGACAAAGCCCCTCCCCCTAAGGCTTTCGTAATAGGTACAGCATTTTATAAATATAATACAGTTCTTATACAGGTGTCCCAGAAATCGACCGACATACTGTGGGTGGCTTTGTTTAAGCCCTCCCAAAATAACAAAACATAATATGTTCCACAAAATCTTATAAATTTTTTTCGTCACCAATCATAATAACCAAGGGGTATCGTATTACCCAATAACTGGGTTGTGGAGGTCATATAGGCAGTCGCTCCATGTAAAATACTGGTATACAGCTGTATCCGGTTCGACTGGAAGCCGACCCCAACATAGTTGGGAAAAGGCTAGGCAGATTGGTGACGAAAAAAATTTATAAGATTTTGTGGAACATATTATGTTTTGTTATTTTAGGAGGGCTTGACCAAAGCTATCACCACCTACAGTGTGTTAGTCGATTTCTGGGACAGCCTGTGTAATATGAGTAACTATCGTCTACATATAACTAACAACCGCACAAGTCTATATAATAGCCTCGCTGTTTCTGACAGGAGTATGCTAGAATATTATTGCATCTTCCCACCTCTTTAGCATCAACTTCCAAGTGCAAATCAACACCCTAATTGCGTACACACTATTAATCAGATTCTGAATCATTTTGAAGCTTATTACTAATCCATTGCTTCATATGTTCGAAAAATATGCCTGCTACACAACGTAAATAACGCAATGAATGTTGTTGAACTGGCAAAATGAAATCGATTCCTACTGTAAACGTGTTACGCAACTAACCCGCAGCTCTGAGATCTTCGTTCTGTTGACACTCCACCGTGATATGAAGGACGTCTTCCATTTTCCCACATTCTGTGCAGTTGCGAAGGAACTCTTTTTTCATTAAATATGCGAACTATTCTATTATTTTCAATTGGCTCAATTACAGCTGGAATAATATCCAATTGATTGGTTCATATTTCACATCCGATAAGAAGTTCTCTTAATTGCTTGTCAACTACGTCAATTAGCTTACATTAATTCGCAAGCAGTTACCGTAACATTACTGATAAACTCATGTTATGTTTACGTTTACGGCGCAAATACAACATTACGTTATATTTTTAATTGTGGATCGATTATAAATAATACCATAGAGGTTTTAATGTTGTTAATTCGTTTCTCTGTATGTTTGTGGTATTGTTACTAAGACTTGTAATGTTATTAAAATAGTGAAAATAAAAATTAATGCGATGGACGCAAAAACGGGAGAATATAACTTTTTCGACGAAATCGCTAAATCAGTGAGTTGTTTTATTTTTTATTAAAAGCAATAGATGCAGAAAAAAACAAATCATCAAGTGCATTGAAAACCAGTCCTTGTATATTATATGATTAATATCACAAATATCAAGTTGGCGGAAAAGTCTTGCACCAAGATATAAGACTTAATGAATTTATTGATAACTTTGTTATTTACAATAATTAATCAGTAATGTAATCCTCAAATAATTCTATTACTCTGGCCCATCTAGTTGGTAGATTGTTGATGCCCTGCGCCCGGAATTCCGGAGGCTGTGCAGAAAAGAAATTGTCCACTGCCATTTTGACGCAAATAAAGCTTTAGTGGTCGGAACCAGTGACAGTCGGATGGCGCGAGATCCGGTGAGTACGTTGGGTGGGCAACCTGGTGTCATCCAAGCTCTACGATTTTTTGTCGAGTCTCCGAAGCCACATGAGGTCGCGCATTATCATGGAGTAAGTGAACATTTATACGTCTCGGTCGTTTTTCTCTTATTGCGTCAGTCAGTTTTTGAAGCTGTTCAGTATAAAGTAAGTCGTAATCGTCCTTCTCATAGGGAGAAGCTCGTAATAGAGTGGGCCCTTCGCATCCCACCAAACGGAGAGAAGATGCTTGCGTGAGTGACGGTTCGGCTTTGGCTACGTTGGTTGTCCTGCGTCGTAAGAAAGCCAGACGGCGTGCCGTGTGTTGTTATCATAGAGAATCCAGCTCTCATCGCCGGTTACCAGATCTTCAAGAAACTCTTTCCGATGTGGCTGAAAAAGAAGCGATTCACAAATACTAACTCTGACTTGACGATGACTGTCAGTTAGTTGATGTGGAATCCACCGTGCCATTACTTTACGATAGCCGAGTTTATGTAAATGAGCCTCGACGGTCGAATGATGACAGCCAAGAGTCTCTGCCAAATCACGCGTATTTATTTCTGGATTAGCCTTTAAACAGCGGAGTAATTCCTCATCGTCGAAGGATGGTCGCCCAGATCGGTCGTGATCTTCAAGAATTATATCTCCCGATGCAAAGCGAGCAAACCAGCAGCTTATCTTCCATCGCGATACAACACCTTCATCAAACGCTTTGCTGATGTTAGCGGTAGCCACACTCACGTGACGCCACTCGTAAAAGATGATCGTTCGAAGTTGATGTTCACTAATCATTTTCACAAACTAACCAAATCCTCACTGGCGCGCCTTTATACCCTTGATGTTAGCTTCGAGACAATACAATACAATATTCTTACGTATCCCAGATCAATACTAAATATTCCGGAAAATTCTAGTAATTTACAATTTCTTGTGCAATATTTTTCCGCCAACCTGATATTTATAAATCTTGTCTAGCCTTTAATGGTTAAGCTGAACAGGCTGATTTGATATTATTATCAGTCTGACGTTGACCCAACCGGATGCATAAACAGGATACGAAACTCATCATCTGTCTTAATTCTCAGGTACCCGACAACATGTCCCGACTAGCCTCCTTCCTCACAGCTCTGTGGCTGTCCTCGGCGGCTGCGCAGCCTGGGTTCATCTCGACCATAAAGGAAACAGCTACCGACGTTAAGAATCAAGCTACCAGTGAGGTGCAGGCTGGGCTCGACCCTGTCGGGAAAACCCTCGCCTTCATTGGAGGTGGTCTATGTAAGTCCTGACATTATGCGAGGAGTGACCCGCGTGCATCATAAATCCCTTACTTATAATCTTCGGTCAAGAATACGCTTCTTAATCGAATATCGATGTAGGGTCTAATCACACGCACCACAACCACTCCACATCGCAGCGACAAAATGTGGGCAAGCAGTGGTTAAGTGTCGCTGTAGCTACTTGCAGTGATTGATTGTGTTGTGGCTGCGACGTAGCCTTGATGTGGTCGGTATCGGTGGATTACACACGGATAATTTTGACGGGTAATGTGGTTCGTGTGTGTTGTGTGTGTGTGTGTGTATATGTGAGTGGTGTGTGGTATGTGTGAACTTATAGATTTTCACACAAATTAGCGCTCGTCCACGTGTTGTCGTTGTGGTACGTGTGATCGGGCCCTTATAGTATTTTTGCGTAGGGATGGTTTACATGACACATGTCGAGTGACACACTCGAAATTCTATAACAAACAAGTCGGCGTACCCCAGGTCTGGTCAGGTCTAAAAGGTCCAACCCTCTACCTTATATACACAGCAGACTTACCAACGTCAGAAGTTCTCTCTGCCACCTTCGCTGATGATACCGCTGTTTTGTGCAATAACAAAAGCCCTCATAATATATTATGGGCTCACTAATACTACAAAATCACTACAACAAAGTGGATAAGATCATGGAAAATAAAAGCTAGCGCCAACAAGTCAACGTATGACATTTACTCTCAGAAAAAATAACTTCCCACCTGTTAAATTCGGAGATAACACACTTCCACAAGGGACCACAGCTAAGTATCTTGGCGTATATCTCGACAGGGAACAAACTTGGCGATCCACATAAAAATAAGGTGACGAGCATTAACATCCTTCATCAAAAACTGAACTGGCTCTTAGGAAGAAAATTACACGTGTCACTAGAAAACAAAGTACTCATCTAGCACTTCTAGCAGGCATTATTAAAGCCTGTCTGGACATACGAAAGCAAGATGTGGGGCTCTGCGCGGAACACAAACGTCGAGATTCTCCAGTGATTTTAAAATTAAACTCTCAGAATAATATCAAATGCTGCTTGGCCCAACACCTTAGCCGTAGACCTAATTGAATAACCATGAAAGACTCAAACCTGTATGGTGTATTGCAGCCACCTTTGGGATGGATCAGCTAAGTACCAACTAGCTGCGCTTGACTCGGTGGAACGCCGAGCTAAGAGGCTCCTTGGCGACGTAAAACTGGTGGATGCCAAGGTTCACAGCTTGGGTCATCGTTGTAAGGTTTCCTGCTTGTCGGTCTTCTACAGATTGTACTTTGGTGGGACCAAGAACTCCACAACCTCATTTCACAGCCAGTTACCATCCCTACCTGGTTGCTATTCCACCAATTCGCACTAAGCGCTTCCAAATGTCTTTTATAATGCGCACAGCAAAAGAGTGGAACTCACTACCTGCGTCTGTGTTTCCGAGCGCATACAACCCTAATCTCTTCAAAGTGAGAGTGAAAATAAAAAGTAACAACGTAAACAGTAAACAGAACTAGGCCATACCTAAATAAAAGCCTCCAGGCATAAATGGCATGCCCGCTTATATGTGCAATGTGATCATGTTTATATAGCTGTAACTAGAAAACACAAATCATAAACTAGGACCGTCGAAGTAAAATAAATAAAGAGTTAATTCATGGAAACCATGATCAAAACCACGGAACATTGTTCCGTGATCAAAACCATGGTCAGCAAGACGACCGAGTCACCAGACTACAAGCAGCACCCGTTCACGAGCATCACGCAAAGATCAGCCATTACTGAAATATTTGAGGGAAGGAGGTAAACCGACACCCGACTCATCTGCAAGCAGTGACATCTAAGGGAGCATAAAGAACTTGCTGTCGGTTTACAGACAAGAATTATAATAATGATCAATTGTCGAGGTCGCTAGCAAACCAAATATTGCATTACAAGTCATTAAGGTGATATGTAAAAAGCTAACTGGGCGGTAGTAAGAAAATGACAGAGTCAATTACTTCCACATGCGAAAAAACCAAATAAAAATTGTTTAAAAATAAATTAAGCTATCTATCAAAAATATTTTCAGTCAGTTTTCAATTATCTTATACGTACATTTTGAATGCAATTTTGCAATGAAATTGCTTAGGACTTTAGAATTAACTACATAAACAAATATAAAAAAGTAGAGGTCTTTGCGGAATTAAATTCTATCGAGGAAACTTAACTCAATTGTGTTTTCCTTCAGTCAGAGTATTAATCAAATAGTCAATAAACATTGTCTTAAGTTAATCACAGCGACTTACGTATTCTTATCGTTTAAGTAGTCGTTGATAGAATAGTATGCCTTTGAACTAAGGTTGGATTTCACTTTAGCTTCAAACGCATTAAAAGGCAAATCTAGCAAAGAAGTGGGTAGCTATATAAGTAGGATAAAAGGTTATACCAAACCCAACTAATGAGTTTGAACCTTATGAAGCTGGTGAAATGGAGCACGTAGTTTGTCCTTATTTCTGGTGTTAATATTGTGAAACACACCAGAAATAAGGATGTACAGTATTTGCTGTTTTTAGTGTATATTTGTATGTGTGTATATTTTGTATATAAGATGAATTGTGATGCCAAAGTGAGAATACCAATATCTTTAAAAAATCTCTTAGAGAAAATCTGGCACCTAGTAACATTGTAACGGAGAGAACTGCCTTTAATGTTTCGCAGGTAACCACGTGAAGCCGATAGTGGGAGTCGCATACGAAAACTATGACAAGGAACCAGATATGAGCAAGTTAACACTCGTCTTCATGACCAGGTGAGAACCTTGTAAACAACTGCAAGATTAATTTACCCTAACAACGACGGTTGGAACGAATAATTCTATAGACTCGAGTTATGTGAATAAATGTATGAAGCAGCTGATTTTTTAGTGATTTCAAGGTTTTCCAAAAGTTATTAACTTTCATAATGTTCCTCGGTTAACTTAACGAGTAATCTTCAATTTTCTACAGCGCAAAAACGGTCACATACAACTTGACGGAGGCCCCGAAAGAGTTCCGCAAGGAGAGATGGTTCAACCCGAAGCTTCCCCTCAGGATTTACTTTCACGGTTTCACCGATAACCCCAAGAAGGACAGCTTTCAGACTATGAACAGTGCATTCTTAGCTCAAGAAGCATCCAAAGGTAAACTGTCACTTGAACAAATTCAGAGGCAATTTCTTAAGACTGTCGATTTAAATGTTAAATTATGAAACAATTTATAATGGTGTGTGTTTGGTTCTGAAGTATGCACAAAACCTCAAAGAATCCTGGAAATCATCATGTTGTTTCATTAAATGTAACATACTCGTATTTTTAACATTTGTGTCTGTTTCGGCAGTAGCAAATGATAAGTGACAAATAGGTGCATATTTTTACTTGTTACTTTGCCAAATGTTGTCATATGTGTGGGTTGTGTTGCCAGGTCAGGTGAACATCCTGGCTCTGGACGCGAGCTCGCTGATCGCCTTCTTCTACCTCCGCGCCACCACCTTGGTACGGTTCATAGGCGAGATAGTCGGAACAATCCTCGCCGCCTTGGTACCCGGTAAGTTCTGAATTTTCTACTTCTTTAGCAGATGTGATGTAATTCGCAAAAAAAAATGTTTATTGACGGACAACGATGGCCCATATTTACATTAGTTACGAAATGCTTAAAAGCTATGTTAGTAGGTTGATAAATATAGAGAAAAAAAAGCAAAGAAGAGTTTTATCTTTTTTTTTTCAGCTTAGTCATTGCCTAAGTAAAGGCCGGTTTTTTGATCCGTAGTTAACTCAGCCAATGGTTAAACATAGTAACTAATGGTTGAATTTTGGCTAAATGTGTTTGCCAAAATGCCATTATTACTATTTTTTAACATAACTAAGTTAACATGAATACAAAACTCAACCATTAGTTACTATATTTAACCTTTGGTTAACTACACACACACACACACACATTCCTGCGTCGCATTTGATACATTTTATTTGTTTTTTTTTTTATTAGTATTTTAATCTGCTGTGTATTATTTTTGAGTGCCTTTTACCCTGTGCTTAATAAATGTATTTTCTCTTTTCTTTCTTTTTTTTCTTTGTATTTTAACTACGGATCAAAAAACCGGCCCTAAAGTATGTACCGACATACTTTAGGGCCGGTTTTTTTGATCCGTAGTTGCAGTAGCATGGTTATTTAATAAACTACTATTGTACAAAGTGGAACAAAATTGTTACTATCACGCAACGTGGATAAGAGGTATTGTGTGTTTTACGTCATTGTCTATTAATAATGGTGTTTATCGTAGAAATGTAGACAATGTCTCAGATGCTTGTGACTCCATGCTATTGTCATCATCTTTTTTTCAACTGGAAGGAAACACGTGTATGTAGGTATTACTTACGTGAAACTATTTTGCAAAATTATTCTTCAACGATATCTTTAGCGTGGTCCTAATAAAAAGCGACTACGCGATTATCGCAAGTTCGCGCGAATGTTGTTCTATTATCATAATTAATTGGTATTTACTCGGATCAATAGTCGCGCTATCGCTTCCTCGCACAGCTTTCCTGTTAGGACACTGGCGTAAAAGTATGAAAATGCACTGTCGGACCATGTTTTTAAGACACATATTGTTTCACACAGATGTTTGTAAATCATTTACAGTTTGCAAACTAACTACAGTGATTTCGAATTATTATTAATAGGATCAATATTCTCCTTCCAGCTGGCTTGGATTCCAAAAACCTCCATCTGATAGGCCACAGTCTCGGGAGCCACATCGCAGGGTTCACTGGCAAAACGTACTCCTCCCTAACGGGATCCCGCGTCGGCAGGATCTCCAGCCTGGACCCGGCCGGCCCATGCTTCTGCAACGTCGACCCTATGTTGAGGCTGTCCAAGGAGGACGCTGACTTCGTTGACGTCATACATACTGATGCAGGAGTCTATGGATTGGATCAACAAGTTGGTAAGTTATTTTGTGGTAGAATTTCCTCTGATAAGCCATCTATTTGTTTACCAGCCTAATAAAACTCTTGTCCATATTCGCAGGACACGCAGATTTCTACCCGAATAGTGGCTCGGAGCAGCCGAACTGCCTGTTGCAGACTTGCAGCCACAGCCGCGCTTGGGAGCTTTATGCCGAGTCGGTGGTGACTCCTCAGGCGTTCATAGCAGTAAAGTGCAACAGCAGCGAAGAGTTCAGGCAGGGCCAGTGTAACTACAACGATACGAGGTGAGATGTCGAGGACTTCAAGACTGAGAAGCGTTTGGATTTGAACGCGGAAAGCAGTTGCCTATCCACTACCACAAGCCAACCACTCCATTAATTTGAGCAAGAACGCGTGTTGTTTTACCCCACAAATAAATAAATAAAAATGTTTATTGCAATTAAATACGATTATAACACACAATGAGTTGGAGATCACCTTTTAAGCATGAAGATGCTTGTGTTAGGTAAACTCCGCTCTTCCACTATCATAAATAACAGGTATGCAATTGATGAACTGATCCAAGAATAAGAAAAATAAAATAAAAATAATCTAAATTAAATAAAACAGAAAAATAAAGCAAAAAGGAAATAAAAATAAGAAGGAAGGAGCGCACTTGTGTGATGTATGAGAGTAGGTTATGTTGTGTGCGCGTGTGTGTGTGTGCGTGAGTAATGGCGGGAGTGTGTTGTGTAAATGGACTGCTGTAGTGTAGGTGCATTTTTAATTGCATTTACTTTAGTTGTGTTTATTAGTTTTAGGTGTTGGTTTAGGTTTAGGTTCAGGTTTGAGTTTAGTCTTAGTTTAGGGTTTAGGTTTGGGTTAGCCCTGCGACAATGTCTTGGGATCGGAAGAAGCCAGGCACAGCTTCCTCCACTAACAATTTCACTGCCACGGTGTTTTTAATTATTGGACAGGTTATGGAAGCGACGATACTAAAGCCTCAATCTCGTCGTAGGTTTTCTTCTTAAGCCATTCAGTCATAGCTAGTTTACAGTCAAGGAGTTTCAAAGGATAAATGCGTAACTCTTTATTCAGAAGGTTGTATAAGCGGGAAGATTGCCTTTCATACTGCCTACTGCCTCTCAGAAAAACAGATCTGACAGGGACGGTTGGAGCGACTAAGTAGTTTCTCCTGCTACTGATACTCGTCTTTGTGGGATCATACGGGAGGGATTTGTGCTTTCTCAGGACAAGATGGAGTAGGTAAAGTTTTCTAACAGATAGGAGGTCAGAGGTCAGGTACAGGCTTTGGGTTGGGAATCTGTAGGGTTTAAAGAGCAAATATGTAATATTATTTAACAACTATTATTATTATTATTATACTATTTATTATTTTACAAATATTATTTATTTTTCAGTGTTATGGGCTACGGCACTCCCGCCAATACCAGGGGTATCTACTACTGTCAGACACGAGGCGAGGAGCCCTTCGCTCTCGGTGAAAAGGGACTGAGGTATAAAGACACCTCAGTGGTGAAGGCCGTCTCCAATGCGGTCAAGGATACTTTATTTTCCGGATGATGATGTTGTGATATACTTATTACATTATTATAACCCGCTTTAGTATTATTTACTGATGATCTGATGTCTCTTGTAATGAAGATTGCTAGTTTCGTTACTGCACATATTAATACAGATGGGACACTCCACAGTTTAGGTATGATGCTACAGGTACGCGGCGGGCCTATCTCACTGGGCCAATTCAGTAGGACTGCCGCGGTCAGAAGGTATAAGAGTTACGTGTTAGAAAGAGAGGCAACTTGTAAATGAATATAGCAGTAGGTAATAAGCGTTGTGCGACCTGAATTGCACTTTATTGTGTCGTAGCAAGAGTCGCTTTCTATTTAAATGATTTTGCGGAGAGTCCCATCTGTATTAATCTGTGGTTACGGCAATTTTATAGGTAATTATGGTTCACATTATGACTTTAAAAAAATCTGTGAATGAGAATCAATTTGGTTGATCTCTGTAGTACCGCCGCTGTAACTTGTGTACTTATTTTAATTTTCGATTCATTAGTATTTGTTCAGTGAGAGCTATTCAAAGATTCCATATTCATTTGAAATATAATCATAATTCATTTTGTCGTCTAGATACTTGTGATATGATATTGCCATAATATACTTAGTCTTAGATGTTGTATTATATATTATGACAAAAAGTGGCTGTAATTATACGTATCTAAATAATGTGTAAGTTACTATTTTTATTATATTGGTAGGTAGGTTAGGCCGCACGTTAGTGGTAACAGAACCTATATAAGATGGCCTCTTATTGTATTGAAACTCCCTACTACGTTGGGCCAGCTCCAGATCCATGAGTCCATTGACGCGCGGCCTCCTGTTCATACCTTACATATCTGCATCACGTGGTGTGCTGTCTTCATTCATAGCTAATCTATTTTATTTGCAAAACACTGTGCCAAATACATGTAACACTTATATCACATATTGCAATGATATTGTATATACAGTATGTTAACCAACAGAGGGCGTTCCCGTTAACCCGCAATAGTATAGCATCCATACATGCTAAAAAAAATATTACCATTCGAAAACAAAATGGTTTTTATTTTTTTTAATATTAAAATATTCACTAAAAATGTTAAATTGATACGTAAAAGAAACACTCTGTACACGCGTACTTGAAGGACGGAAACATCGCAATTTAGTTTTTATTTTTAGTGAATATTTTTATATTTTTTTGAATATTTTTAGCATTTTTAGTGAATATTTTAATATTAAAAAAAAATAAAAACCATTTTGTTTTCGAATGGTAATATTTTTTTTAGCATGTATGGATGCTATACTATTGCGGGTTAACGGGAACGCCCTCTGTTGGTTAACATACTGTATATAAAAAGAGGCAGATATGTTACTAGCGCACGTGTCTGAGGAAAAAAACACTATCAAATCAGTTCCGCGTAGATGGCGCTGTTTGTTACACTTTCATTCAACTGCTAATGGAGTTCCTTGTTGAACACTTTGCCGCGAGATGGCGCTACGTGGTTTTTCTTGTCGCTGATTGATCACTTTAGCTTGAAGATGACTTTGGCAAGAGGACAAACACATAGCGCTCTCTCGTGGTGAAGCTTCCGGGAAACAACCCCATTGGGACGTTTTGTCTCTGTTCCGCGCGTCAAAACTAAACGTTGTTTTGTCACGTGTCACAACCAGATTTGAAACGTCGATTACTATGAACGTAACACATCTTGTGTATAATATCATTAACACATAGTAAGTCCTAAGTACCTACATAGAAGTTGTTGTGATGTACCGATATCCAAAGGTTGTTGTTGTTTTACTTATAATGTTCAAGAAGAAAATATATATATAAACAAAATGCAAGTTTTAATGTTCGTTTCAATTATCCTGTTGTCGGGGAGCTGATGGACGCTACTGAAGGTGCCAAGCTCGTAGCCAAATTCTGGGCTGACTGTATTTAAATTGCCATTGACACGCGAAGAAGAATTATCTTTCGAAATAAAAACTTTCAATACTAATCGTTTTTATGATTCCGTAGTCAACAAGGAACCCTTGTAGACGACGGGTTCGTCCAACGTTACGGCATATGCTAAGCAACGACCCGTTCTTGCACAGATGCGACGCACAGTTTAATTTGTTCTTGTATATTCGCTAATTACACATGGGATGAAATTCATCCCATTTTTTTATTTAAGTAGTGGTTCGTGGGAGTAAAGTCATCCCACGCAAATCTGCTTTTGGTTTGAATTGAAAATGAAACCAAGTCATACTTTCAAACGAAACGTACAGTCGCGACCAAAAGTCGATAAGCAAACTCACAAAACAATAGCTTGGCGTTTAGTTTGACTTAAGACCTTCTATTTCCAAGAACATAAACATGCAAAATTATTGTCGTCAACTACTGATTGTAGTTCATAATTTCAAAGTTATAACATGTGTAAAGATGACCTAGCGGTTAAGCGCGTGCAGATAGATGCGTGAATCAGTGAGCCGTGAGTTCAAATCTCACGCAGTACTTGACTTTTTGTAAGTTTTTACTTGATTGGAAGTAATGGGACAGAAATATAATATTCTTTATTTTGTTCGCTTGGTCACTCATTTCGTAAAGTTAGAAAGGTAGATCATATAAAACTAAATAGGTATTGACAATTATATATGTGTTATTAGAATATCCTTTCTTCGTTATGTTATTATGAATTGACTAAGTGGGTATACAACAAACAATCCTATGAACGATTACAAAAAAACTTCTTTTATCTAGTAGGAATGTAACGTCACAATTCTCTTAAGTTTGTTAATTTTATAAATAAGTAAATAAAACGAAATAAGTAAATAAACCCTCCAACACCGAAAAGATAAATTAAAAATCACAAAAATAGTTAAATAATAATACAATAACTAATATTTAACTTATAAAAATAAATAATAAATGAACATAAACATCTAACAAATTTTTGCTTAAAATAGAAATATATTATTATGGTTCCAAAGAAACAAAAAACAGTCCAACATTGTGATTAAAATTCGAATTCAGACTTCATTGATCGTGAAATCATTGCTTAGCCCAAACAGCTACCAGCACATGTTATGTTTATGCGAATTTTAGCAATGCAATGGTAAGAACAGGTCGCCACTATGACGAGTTATTCTAAATTCAACTTTGAGCGTTTACTGTACATTACTAAAGCCCTACTCACTAGCATTCTAAGAAGCATTCAACAGTCACAAAATTCCAAGAAGCTACTATGCAAATCGGTTTTGTTTACAAGATTACCGCGGGTGGGGCGCTCAACGGTTTTCAACGCGCGCGGGTGAGCACAGCGGTTCAGCACAGCGGCTACGTCTAGTAATAAAAGTATAATTTTATGTGGAGACTAAATTCTGCTCGCGACTTCGTCCGCGTGAAATTTCTTGTTCCCCCGACGCACCCCGTCGCATCGCATTGCTTGTCAACGCTATTACTTCACTTAGCGTTCTTTCTGATTTTTTTTTTCTTTTTGCTTGACACCTATGGGCAGCTGATGTTAAATATGCCTATAGACTTTCTTAAGAATTAGGCTATCAAATGCAAAAAGATTTTTTCAAATCCGACTCGTAGTTGCAGAGAGCGCGTTCAAACAAACAAACAAAAAAACCGGAGCAATGCGAGTCGGACTCGCCCACCGAGAGTTCCGTACTTTGTAGGTACATATTAGGTTGGGGAAAAAGTCTTTTCGCATTATAGTATGTATGAACTTGTAATAAAATCTCTTTGGCTATACTATTTGTATCTGGCTGGTTTTAGTATCATTGAAAGTTTAAATTTTAAAGAACATAATTCCAAATTCAAATTAGGAAAATGTGTGATTTTCATTTGTTTTTCGTACCGTCAAGATGAGTGAATCTAATGAAGAAATTCGATACATTTTAAAATTTTACTACAAAAAAGGTAAAAATGCAACGCAAGCCGCGAAAAAAATTTGCGATGTTTATGGACCTAGTGTAGTGTCTGTGAGAGTAGCACAAATTTGGTTTAAGCGTTTTCAATCCGGAAATTTTGATGTCAAAGATGCACGTCGCTCTGGTCGCCCTATTACGGATAAAATGGATGCCATTTTTGAAAAAGTGGAGCAAGATCGGCATATCAGTAGTTACGACGTAGCTGAAGAATTGGAAATTGACCACAAAACAGTTTTGGCGCATTTGAAAAAAACTGGGTACACAAAAAAGCTCGACATTTGGGTACCTCACGAGCTCACTGAAAGAAACCTAATGAACCGTGTACTCATTTGTGATTCTTTATTACGACGTAATGAAACCGAATTATTTTTGAAGAAGCTGATAACTGGTGATGAAAAGTGGATCACGTATGACAAGAACGTGCGAAAAAGGTCGTGGTCAAAGGCCGGTCAGGCTTCACAGACTGTGGCGAAACCCGGGTTAACTCGCAACAAGGTGATGCTGTGTGTGTGGTGGGATTGGAAGGGCATTATTCATTATGAGCTGTTACCACCGGGCACGACCATCGATTCTGAACTCTACTGCGAACAACTGATAAGATTAAAGCAAGAAGTTGAGAGAAAGCGGCCGGAATTAATTAACAGAAGAGGTGTGGTTTTTCATCATGATAACGCTAGACCTCACACATCTTTAGCCACTCAGCAAAAATTAAGAGAGTTTGGCTGGGAGGTGTTAATGCATCCGCCGTATAGTCCTGACCTTGCAACTTCAGATTTCCACCTGTTTCGGTCTCTTCAGAATTCTTTAGGCAGTGTCAGGTTAACATCACGAGAGGACTGCCAAAACCACTTGTCGCGGTATTTTGACCAGAAGTCCCAAAATTTCTATAGCAATGGGATCATGTCCCTACCTACAAGATGGCAAAAAGTTATCGAACAAAATGGTACCTTACCTATACTTTAGTTAAATGTAAATAAACTATATTAAAAATTGTTTTGAACTTTCTTAAAAAATGCGAAGAAACTTTTTCCCCAACCTATTATTATAAAAACCTCAATGATTGATAACGTACTTTAAATAAAGACTGTGTTTTTTATGATTTAAATACAAATAATTTTCAGATGTTTTCCTGTACCTACTTGTAGTATATGACGACATTACTTGCCAAAGGACAATGCTCTTGGATGTATGGGATCCCGTACCAATCTGCATCAAACTCAAACTTTATTTTTGTATAGACTACACTTATCATATTAACTCCTACAAAAGTTATTTTTCTAACAACATCCGCGTTTCGGAGTTATTTTATAAAATCGAAGATGACCTAAAAAGTAGGTAAGTATATTTTGTTATCAATGACGTATTTTGTCTAGACACCTCATACAACATAATTGCTCTAAAAATAGCGTAAACCGCTAATATTAGTAAGAATTACGATTTCTGGGTATCAAAAACGAACAATTGATACATAGGATTTGCCGGGTGACTGACCGCGTCAATCGGTCGACCGACTAGACATATTTGCACAGTGAAATACACAGAATAAGTTCACAAAATACAAACAAGTTCTACTTCTCAACACACAATACAATAATTAATAATAATCTCATCTCTCAAAAACAGACGGAACTCACGGACGCTAACGCAAACCATAGATAACGCATGATCCAAAAAGTAAAGTAACAATAGAGAGAAAGAGTAGCAACTCTGTGGTAAAAGCATGTATGGAAAGTGCTGCTACCTCTAGTTTGTTGGGTGAATTGAGGCTATAATAATATATATATATATATATAGCTATAGGCTATATGGCTATAGGTATGCATACTTACTATAATATGTAGCGAACGAGTCCTTTCACCTATTTATTATACTCTTTGAGCGAGTTTGTGTTATGGTAACAGTCAGGGAAAAAAAAAACACGTATAGAGTTCAGAAAAATGTCCTTTTATTATTATCAAACAAATTTTATTAATATTTATTCGTTTCATACTGATTATACTTAATTAAATTAAATTAGGGAATAACATAACACTTTTTCTTGGTTATAATCAAGATAATACGGTACGGTATGGTAATAAACACTTACATAAAATATCACAGCCAAAAATACAATATCTTCTTCGGAGTTCACTCATGTTAACAAAACAACAAAAATAACAAACGAAAATCAAAGTGGTAACAATATTATGAAATAGAAACAAAACAAAACAAATAACAGTAACGAGAAACAATTTTCAACAGAATTGCGCATCAATGTCGGGAAAGTCGGAGTTGACAATGGCGACAATGACATTTATTTGACCAAGACAATATGGCTGCCAATTTTTTTTTTTGCCACTAGACTGCAGATGTCGCTGTCGTCTATGGAAATTGATGACAGTATTAAGTGTGCCCGCCCTGGCATGATCTCTCAGGATTTAGGGATGTGATCGATAAATCAAAATCTTTAGTAAGAAAAACGATTTTGTGTCAATTACAATACACAAATCGATTTAGTGTACTGATTTTACTTAATTGTTACTCTTATTCAACAAAAAGAAAGCAAACGTTATTATTATACAAAAGAAATACCATTCAAGCACTGGTGGCACCAAAAGGTGACAGCTCACAGACGGTGGCGCTACCCCTTCGCCTCGCCTTTTTTGCGTAGAAAAGAAACTAAGGGCCGGTTTTATTTTTAATTGCTATGTTTAACCAATGGTTAAACACAGCAATTAAAGGTTGAATTTTGGCAAAATGTGAAAGTCTTAACATGAATGAAATATTATGATTGTATTCATGTTAACTTATTCGTGTTGAAAATAGTAACTAATGGCTTTTGGCAAACACATTTAAGCAAAATTCAACCTTTAGTTACTATGTTTAACCTTTGGTTGCGTTAACTACATATCAAAAAACCGACACTAAATCAATGCCGAATATTTACCCTACACTGGCAATGGTTTACAAATATTATTGACAAAGTAGGAAAAACATTAGTTTCATTTCTACGCCTCTAGGATAATATTCGGGTGGCACCACGTGGGGCCTCCGGGCAACACCCATTTTTGAGGGGCTTGAAAATTACAGGTTAGACGATTCATCAAAATACGATTCTATTGCATTCTACATCTCTATGACCGGCTATGAACGGCCATGTAACCATAGATAAAAAAATATAATCTTTTATAAGGAGTAAAAACATTATCAATATGTTTTTACTTTAAATTAAATTCCCTATTCAAAACCCAAAACCCGAACGGGTCGGGTCGTACAAAATTATGAAAATAATTACTAATAATTACTAATATTGAAGAGATTCGGGTTGTATGCGTTCGGGAACACAGACGCAGGTAGTGAGTTCCACTCTTTTGCGGTGCGCATTATGAAGGATGTTTGGAAGCGCTTAGTGCGAATTGGTGTGGAATGGCAACTAGGTATGGATGGTAATTTGCAATGCGTCTAGATGTTCGATGGTAGAACGGGGGCGGTGGAATGAAGTTGTGAAGTTCCTGAGCACACTCACCGAAGTACAGACTATAGAAGACCGACAAGCAGGCAACCTTGCGGCGATGAGCCAAGCTGGGAAGCTCGGCATCCACCAGTTTTACGTCGCCAATGAGCTTCTTAGCTTTGGGTTCTACTCAGTCAAGCGCAGCAAGTTGGTATTTAGCTGAGCCATCCCGTAGGTGGCTGCAATACTCCATGCAGGATCGGACTTGCGCTTTATAAAGTGTCAAAAGCTGTCCAGGCGTAAAGTATCGCTTCACCTTGTTTAGGATGCCCAGTTTTTTGGCCGCAGTTTGGGCTTTGTGCTCGATGGTAGCGCCGAAGTTGAGACTGGATGTCAATTCCATGCCTAGGAGCTCGAGCTGATCTATTACAGTACCCCGAAAAGTAGGAGTTTGGTCGAAAAGACTCCTTTTAGCGGTGAAAAGACACCTGTGTTTTGGTGGCGTTAAAAGAGACCAGAATGTCATCATCTCATTGAGAAACAAGGCTTAAGGTCAAATCTGTCCGATCTGCCATGGCCTCTCTCAAATAACGAACTTCATCGCAGCTGGTTTTTGCGCTGGACAAGTATCTCTCCGAAACAGTACTGTCATCCACGTACCCAACAATACCATGCTGAAGTAGGTCATTGATGTGCAGCAGGAAAAGAGTTGCAGAGATAACAGACCCCTGAGGAACTCCGGCATCAACAGCTTTAAACTCAGAGGAGCAGCTGTCAACGATCACTCTGATCGATTGTGCACTAAGGAAGTCTGATATCCAGCCACAAAAACCAGCTGGAATGCCATAAGCAGGAAGCTTGCTGAAAAGACTTGCATGCCATACCTTGTCAAAGGCCTTCGAGATATCAAGCGAACCAGCAAGTGCTTCGCCGTGTTTCTCGATGGCTTCGCCTAAGTAGTGCGCGACATATACGAGAAAATCGCCAGTAGACCGTCTCCGGCGAAAGCCATATTGACTGTCACTGAGGAGATCATTGTCTTCAAGGTAGGTCAGCAACTTACTGTTCAGTACCCTTTCCATAACCTTGCATAGTATGGGGGTAATGGCGATATGACGGTAATGGGCAGGGTTTGCACGGTCCCCCTTTTTGAGCACTGATTGTACATTAGCTAGCTGCCAAGATTTCGGTACCGTTCTTTTTTCTAGAGAGAGGTGGAACAAGCGTGTCAGCACAGGAGACAGTTCAGGCGCACACTGCCTCATCACTCTCGCTGGAATGCCGTCAGGCCCGCTGGCCTTGTCTACGTTAATTTAGAAGTTTGATTTTTTCATAGCTTCAAGGGACTGTAGACTTGAGTAAAATTAAGGAATTAACGAAAAATTAAGGAATGAATATTTATTTCATTAAAAAGATACACATATACCTATTACAAACTATAAATTTAATAATATATACCTAATTATATATAAATATACACATGCATACTAAAACCAAAAAAGACAACCAATGGGAAACATTAACGTTGTGATGATACTTGCAAATAAAATAGATTAGCTATGAATGAAGACAGCACACCATGAGATGCAGATATGTAAGGTGTACACAGGAGGCCGCGCGTCAATGGACTCATGGAGCTGGAGCTGGCCGGACGTAGTACGGAGTTTCAATACAATAAGAGGCCATCTTATATCGGTTCTGTTATCACTGACGTGCGGCCTATCGTACCTACCAATATAATAAAAAAAAATACTAACTTACACATTATTTAGATACGTATAATTACAGCAAGTTTTTGTCATAACACATAATACCTATAACTTATAAGACTTAATTAGTAATAAGTATAATTATGGCAATATTACATTCGCCTACAGTCTCGCATCACACAGTATAGACGACAAAATGAATTATGATTGTATTTCAAATGAATATGGAATCTTTGAATAGCTCTCAATGAACAAATACTAATTAATCTAAAATTAAAATAAGTACACAAGTTACACCGGCGGTATAACACGGATCAACCAAATTGATTCTCATTCACAGATTTTATGAAAGTCATAATGTGAACCATAATTACCTATAATATTGCCGAAACAAAACCTGATGACAATGGGACCAACTAGAAAGTATACTCTTTCAAGGAAAAAAGAATTTTCCAAATCGGTCCAGCCGTCTTCGAGTAATCGGGGAACATACATTAAAAAAAATAATAATAAAAGATTCCGACGAACTGAGAACCTCCTCCTTTTTTTTGAAGTTGGTTTCTTGCAGCATGCAAGTAAGCATGCAGCAAGCAAGCGAGCATGCAACATGCAGCAGGCATGTTTTCTGTCACGGCTCCGGCGCTGCAGGTGTCCGGCCGGTACCACGCGTGCTAATCGTCGCAGACGGCTTCCGCTCACCACCGCTCCACCTCCTGCTCCCCAGCCTGCGGCCCGCCTCGCCCCTACGCGCCTACGCGATTCTAAATTACACTTTAGAGGTAGGGCGCACAAGTCTGCGTGGAGTCGGATTTAAAGCGATCCGTTTCTCTCACTAAAATCTGCAAATGTTTAATGTGTATCCATTATTTTGTTGTACAAAACAATAAACGTTTCTAAATTATATTAAATGTTCCTTATGTCAAGTATCGATTATGTAATGTGTTACTTATAGAAACTAATGATTATAACACATGTTATCATTATGGAAACTTATTTTATGGCAAATAAAAGTTATGACTAATAAGTTGATATGACAAGCGTTATTAGTATAAATGATAATAGTGTAAGTAAATATTATGAGGGGGGACGATTATGGAAAACAATAACAGTACAAATTATTTCATGGAAAACAAGACACAACGCTAAAAACTCTGTTTAATTATGGCTATCTAACTCCTAAAGAAACTCTATACAAATAAGTTAAAGTAATGAACATTACACAAACATACATATATAATACATGCATACTAATTCGAAAAATACTATAAATAAAAAATACACACACTACTACACTAGAAGCACCTTACTGGAATACCTACTTCCTCCGAGCACATTTGCTCTTGCGAATTTCCACTCAAGCCGGGCAATAAAGGCAAGAAAAAGGTGGGAGCTCTGTTCCTCGTCAGTGTTCACTCCAGCCGGTCAATAAAGGCAAGCCAGAGATGAGGACAAGATTTCTCCCGGGAGATAGGGTCTGTGGGGTCGCTACTGCCCAACAGCTCGCCACATGCTGCCCTGCGGGTTTCTGTATCTCTCTTAGTCTGGCTCCTCATCCTAGACCCGTTCCGGCAAATATTATTATTATTATTTGTATTAAATCGTGTTTCCCATTATAGTCACCAGGCGGCGCTTCTTCAGTTTCAGTACAAATTGAAGTTTACGTTACCGTGATCGAGTAAGTATAAAAACTCGGTTCACCCTTGTTTGGTCGAACAATGTTTCGTCGAAAATCACTTCGGCGAATTTTAGTTGCAATAAAGTCATTTCGTAGAATTATTCATTTGACCGAATAAGTCATTGGTAAATTTTTATTTAGCATAATTATTTATTTGAACTAATTTCATTTGAACAAATTTCATTTCACCGAATTTAAAGCTAAATATGATGGAAATTTGGAAACCCACTTACAATCAACATCGGGCAGCTCATTCACGGGTTATTGAATAGGACCCAAAATGATTTAATTTCTAGTGTTGCGTCGGTAATTAAATCAAAATTCAGTAGCGCTTCGACCGAACGATCATTTTCTAGTCTAAAACGAATTCATACATATTTACGAAACACACAGGGCCAAAACAGACTCACAGATTTGTCTATGATTGCAATTGGAAAAGAACTTTTAGTAAAACGATGTAGCAGGTTTTACGACGACGTTTTGCAAAACTGTCTGAAAAAAAGATAGGCGCGTCGATTTGATTTATAAACATTAACTTGTAGAAAGTAATCAGTTAACATTAAAGTAGTAATTTATATTGAATTTAAATTCATTTGCGCAAAGAAAACAAAATAAACATCCGCGGCCTTTTTAAATGCCACTTTGCATATCATATAAGTGTCACTTGCCAAAGGCTCCTGTGGTTTTACTCGGGGTAGGGTAGGTAGTCCTAGTCGTTGGGCCACCGACAGCAACAAGCTGGAACTGGTAAGTTTTTTTTTAGCTGTGCATACCCTGTCTGAAATCTCTGTGCACGCCACTGCTCAAATGGCACCTAACCAAACTACTTCTGGGTGGTTTATAAAAAAATAACCACGAAGGGGATGGCGGGGTCGTTTGAGCGAGCGAAGCGAGCGAATAGACCCCGCCATCCCCTTCTAACCTAACCTATCCGAGTCGGGGTGCCCTAAAGTCCCGATTGCATCCAGTTTCTCCTGATATAACAACCGTTACACATCCAATGTCGATGGCAAATGATGTTATGGCATGTGATAATTCGGGCATGTGATAATTAGGGCTTACAATGATTATGACATTAATGATGTTATGGTAAGTGACTTATACAGAACTGGATTTACTAAAAGCAATTGCAAGTAATTTAAGATTACTTTAACTGTTTTCTTGTTCAAAATAAATAACTTTCAAATATTTACAATGTATTTTTTTCTGCATTACTTTACACCAATTGAATATTCGATAAAATACATGTTATACCATCTGAACATTACATCAAATGAACATTATACCTTTTGATCATTAGCACAAATGTTGTTATAGCAAATAAATATTCGACGAACTGAAAATTCTGTCAAACGATATTATACTAAGTGATGATTTTCTTAAACGTTGTTCGATTTAGTAATATTGTATCAAACGTTGTTCGACCAAACAAGGGTGAACCTAAAAACTCGCACTAAGGCCACTGAACAAGTGTCATATAATTGTCAAAAGGACAGTAAATACGGTGTTACAATATGAAAATATTAACTTAAGGCCCTAACACACCGTCGCGAAACCATAGCAGCGAAACCGCTGTAGTTCAATGCAACTGAATCGCATGATGTTCCGCTACTCGAGTAGCGGAACATCATGCGGTTTCGCGTAAGAACCGGGCTAACTGCACAACGAAATGGCACCTGCGCGCTGGCCTTAAAATGTCAGTTTAGGGCCAACGCAACTCAGTAGTATAAAGTACTCTGTGACCGCGGTCCGCGTGTGAATACGTACGTAATGATCAATTACATATCGATTTAAATCTGCCGACCATCAGGCAATTTTTCAAAAAAACAAGCACACGTTTCTTCGATTCTGTTACCAATCACACTAACCCGCTAGTGGCAACAGCTGCTCGATACACACCGTCACGTATATCACGCATACGACGCCCCAAACAAGTCCTATTTAGATAACGACGACGACATCACTCTATACCAAGAGTGCATGAAGTTAGTTCGCAAATCAATAAACACTACACACGACAGACGTCCTAACCACAGTACTCGCCGGCGAGTACCTCCGCGAGTTAGAGTAGTACTTCAACCCCCCCGTCCCTTGCACTCGCCCGCCCGCGCGGAGCATATAGCTTTAAACGCCCCTCATAATAATAACATATCGATCGAACAAGTCTCCACTTGCTCAGTAGTCAGTAGCGCCCTGAGCCTAGGTTAGAGTCCCACTATGGGACGCCCTTAGCTGTGTTACTTAGTTTTAGTTTTATTTTCCAAATAGGCGACAGGCCCTTCAGGCCTCGCCAACGCTCGGTTAAGCAGCCAATTCTCCCGGAGTCAACTGCGATAGGTCCGTATTAAAAAAAAAGGGTCGCGTGCGGAAGCTTTGCCTGTAATAAAAATTCCTAGTTGCGTAGTAAAAAGCGATGCGAAGCGAAGCGTTACTCGATGCAAAAATTACGATACAAAGGTGAAAAAAGAACATAGGATATCGTATCATCGGTACGTAACCTTACATTACTTTTGTTGTAATTATACTATTAAATAGACACATTTCTAAAGCGATAATTTTACTACCGAAATCCACAATGGCGGCCATGTCGCGCGCTGCCATCAGTGCGCGAGCAACCGGGCACTCACGTAGTTATCACAGATAGCGCTACTCTTTGCTTCTATGAAGAATGTTTGGGTAAAATGTTCAGATGGGCGTATCCTTCCTTTTGAAATCATTGGCCCTTAATGTTGAACTTGCAACACATAGACGTGTTTCCGCAGATTTATTTTAGTGCAAATTGATACTCAAAACTGATTAGTATTGAAAGTGGTCGCTTCGAAAATAATACTCTGCGGCGACTGGAATATCGACTTAACAAAAATTAATAAAACGACTAAAGAATTATATAGGTATTCTCCAAAATTATCACATAACAAATCACATTATAACCCCCACACGAAAACAGGCCTGCATAGATTTGATAACTAGTAATTTATCAAATCTCAAACCAAAAGTGCATTACTTGGCGTTATCGGATCATGAAACTGCACAGACCATTTCGTTTAAGTGTAAAAAAAGTAATAATGGGGTAAGAAATAGGCAACTTTGGTTTGAAAAACGCAGAGATTACAGCAGTGGAAACATTGACAAGTTTATGTCATGCATGGCAGCTCTCTCATTCAACGATGTTTACCAATGCTCAGAGCTTAGAACTTAGATACCTATATTCTTGCAAATAAATATATCATTCATTAAAAAAAAAACTCTATTTTACAATTTATGTTTCCCAAAATTAAATGTCAAAATAACCTACTCGAATGAAGTGGATTACGAAAGGCTTGAAACAATCAAGCTTAGAAAAGAGAAGACTCTATTTAGAATATGCTCAGTCACCCAGAAATAAAACGGCATACCTTATACAGTACAATGTTTATAAAACTATATTTAAAAAATGTACGATTCAAGCTCAAAAGATACAAAATTCTAAATATATCACAAAATCTAAAAACACATGTAAAGCAGCATGGAAATTAATTTGGCCGCTGACATAGACACGACAGATAGCCGAAAACTTTAATAACTATTTTATTAATTTAACCAAGAGAGACAAACCTTTCGTAACGAATAACCAAAATTTGAAAAACATCCCTTTTAATCCAAACACAATTTTTCTAAGTCCAGTAGATAAGGAGGATATTAGTAAAATAATTTATTCACTTAACAACACTAACTCTACCGGGTATGACGAGATAAATACAAACATCTTAAAAAAATGTGCAAATTATGTATCAGCTCCATTTCCATTCCATTTAGTAAACTTGTCGTTCTTTCAAGGTTGCTTCCCAACACGTTTAAAGTACTCCGTTGTTGCACTCTACAAAAAAGGCGACAGAGCCGATATGTGTAACTACCGACCGATAACGCTCATTCCTATTATGTCCAAGATATTTGAAAAGGCATTTTACAATGTACTCTATAATTTCCTATTAAAACACAGTATCTTAAGACCAGAACAATTCGGTTTCAGAAAAAAACTTTTCAACTACATTAGCTTGTTTCAATTTAATAAAAACAATAACAGAGTTTCTAGATAAAAAAATTCCAATTGTATCAATCTTTTTAGATATGTCGAAAGCTTTCGACTTCGTATCACACAGTTTGGTTCTCCAGAAACTTGAAAAATGTGGTATAAGAGGGAATGCGCTAAATTGGATAGAAAGCTACGTCTCTTCTCGACATCAATGTGTCGAAATACCAAACTTAACAGGACAATATAAAACTACACAAAGATTCCAGTATATTGTGAACGATTACGGGGTACCAAAGGGTAGCATCCTGGGGCTTTTTCTATTCTTACTCTATATCAACGACCTTCCAGAGGCCACCACTTATAAATCTGTTCTCTACTCTACTTGTTCACTGCAAAAATAAGAATACCTATGAAGATGACATAAATAATACCTTGAATAGTACAATAAAATAGCTAGATAATGATAATTTAAATGTCAACATTAATAAAACCAAACTTGTCCAATTTCAGACTTATAATAGGAACCCAATAGCTATAAATATAACCCAAAATGACAAAACTGCCGAAAAAGTAGAGTCAACGACATTTCTAGGTCTAATTATAGACAAACACTGTAATTGGAAGCAACACATAGACAAAATATGCTCCAAGCTAGACAGTTACGTATACGTGTTAAACAGACTTCGACAAGTCACCACACTCAACGCTACTCTTTGCGCCTATCATGGATACGTTTCCTCAGTTTTGCGTTATGCAATAGTCATGGGGCAACTCAGTTGATCTGATCAGAGCATTCAGGGCACAAAAAATGTGTGTGAGGGCAATTAATGGAGCAGAGTACTAAAGACAGTTGTGTACCGTTATTTAAAAAACACCGTATTTTACCACTACCTAGTCTTTACATTAATTAATGTTGTTTATTTGTATACAAACACCCATTCTCTTCAAAAAAAAAAAAAAAATACAACTGTCTTTAATAGAATTAGTAGATTTCCTGATAAATTACATATCCCATACCAACGCATCAAAATGTCAGGGACTGCATACCGATATAATTTTGGTATCGATATCAAAATATTGATATAAATACCGATATTTGGGTATCTCTTTATCGATATTGATACCGATATTTTCATTCAGTATAATAATATCTATACTTTAATGTGCCTTTATCAGTATCTATACCGATACTAAAAAACTGATATATTACCAATAAATACATTTAATTTGCGATTCACGCCATCCGCCCCCGGCCCGTTTATTAAAGATCGTGTTGTGCGTGTGATATCTACGTGATTTTTTTACATGGGATCAACTACTTTATAAAAAGTTATGCGTGGTCATACATAATATATACGAATAATGAAAAATAATTTAAAAAAAAAATAAATCGACTTCAAAAAGAAATTAATTCAAAATTATGAAATAATTTCGATATCTTGGGATCTGTATTTTAGTTTTTTGCCACCGACTTCCAAAATTATTTCATCATTTTGAGTTCATTTCTTTTTGAAGTCGATTTTTTTTTATTATTTTTTATTTCGTAATTTTTAGTTTTTAGTAAAACCTGGAATATTTGTTTGTAAAAATTATTAATAGTTAATAGTTTTGTTATAAATATTGCACTAGAATTTGACCAAGGTTTTGAGATGTTTTCCTTTTAAAACCACACCTGTAGCTCATATCAATAAGCCAGGCCGTCACACTTACACGTATTAGCCCATTATCTTGAAAACTACTGAACCGATTTTGATGAAACATTCATACCCTAAGTTGAAATAAATGTAAGCCAACAAAAAAAATATGTCACGATCCGATTAATAGTTTCAGAGAAATGCGTGGACAAACATACATACATCTATAAAATTTTGTATATTTGTTTGGAAGCCCTAATAGATTATCATATGAGAATATATTGCAGTTCCAAAAATATTACATACATACGTGTTGATTACTCCTTTTTTTGAAGTCGTTAAAAATGTAAGGTTAAGCGTGGCCGAGCTCTCCAAAACTATTAAGTACCTACATTATTTCTATTGTGTTTATTTTTTATCGTTTTTTATTTAGCAATCTTGAGGATTTTGTTGGGCGAAGACCTAGATGACTGATGATCTCACCTACCTGATGGTGGAATCTGAAAGCGGGTATAGGATCTCAGTCTATTTATTTATTTATTTATTCAGTCACGGCAAAATGTAGAACCATCGTGTTTTTACTTATTTGAATAGAATATAAGTAAAGGAACATTAATAATGGTGAAAGCTAGGTCATCCTAACTATTTCCATCTGAGGACCAATAAGCACTTACCTGGTCATCATCAGACCTTCAGAAAGTATCATGTAGTAGCATCCGTGCTCAATTAGATAAATATTGAAAGCTAGATCATACTAACTATTTCCATTCCTGAGGACCAATAAGCACTTACCTACTCATCTTCAGACCATCAGAAAGTATAATGTAGTAGCACCCGTGCTCAATGGGATAAACGTTGAAAGCTAGGTCATCCTAACTATTTCCATTACTGAGGACCAATAAGCACTTACCTGGTCATCATCAGACCTTCAGAAAGTATCATGTAGTAGCACCCGTGCTCAATTAGATACGTGTTGAAAGCTGGGTCATCCTAACTATTTCCATTACGGAGGACAAATAAGCACTTACCTGATCATCATCAGATCTTCAGAAAGTATCATGAAGTAGCACCCGTACTCAACTATCTAAATGTTGAAAGCTAGCTCATCCTAACTATTTCCGTTGCTGAGAACCGATAAGCACTTATCTGGTCATCATCAGACCTTCAGAAAGTTTCATGTAGTAGCATCCGTCCTCAATTAGATAAATGTTGAAAGCTAGGTCATTCTAACTATTTCCATTACTGAGGACCAATAAGCACTTACCTGGTCATCATCAGACCTTCAGAACGTATCATGTAGTAGCACCCGTGCTCAATGGGATAAACGTTGAAAGCTAGGTCATCCTAACTATTTCCATTACTGAGTACCAATAAGCACTTCAGAAAGTATCATGTAGTTGCAACCGTGCTCAATAAATGTTAAAAGCTGGGACATCCTATTTCCATTACTGAGAACCTTGTTTTAAGAGTTTTCCCTTTGACACCACACCCGTAGCTCGTATCAATAAGCCAGGCCGTCACACACGTATTAGTCCAATATCTTGAAAACTACTGAACCGATTTTGATGACATTTTCACTGTGGCCTAAGTTGAAGTAAATGTAAGCCAACAAAAAAAGAATGGTCACGACTCGATTAATAGTTTCGGAGAAATGCGTGGACAAACATACATCTATAAAATTTTGTATATTTGTTTGGAAGCCCTAATAGATATGATATGTGAATATCTCGCAGTTCCAATAATATTACATACATACGTATCGAATTGATCAGTCCTTTTTTTGAAGTCGTTAAAAAGGAGAACCTTCTTTTTATTCGTCGGTTAATCCAAACCCTTTGGATGAAAGAAACGAAGATGTTGCAAGGATCGTAGCATTCGAATTATAGAACGTATGTCTGAAGAAAGTCATTCTAATACATATCCAAATTTTTTATTAAAATTATGTAACCTAAATATTATATTATAATAAGTCAAGTTGGTAGTTATGAAGATAATTGCGGACATACCTACGTACACGCGGCAACATATCAAGATATACTTTCCAGTATAAGCTGATCTGGCATTGTATAGGATTTCCGTACTATGAGAAGCCAGCTTATACTGGAGATGAACAGTTTGATACATATCAAGCGGTTACATAGCAGTGTGTCCGGTCGGTCGTGTTTTAAAAACGGTCGAAAACAGAAGCAAAATAAATAAGTACTTAGACTCTTAAATTAGGTACACAGGTACAGACGCCAGCACATCAAGCTACTACAATCTGTCAAATTTCTTTAATAGATTTTCAACTTTATCGCTAGGGCATTAGGTTCAAGGTTGATTAGGAAAATGTGACAGTTTCGGGTAGCTTGACCTGCTGGCGTCTGTACGTCTGTATGTAGGTACCTACACCAACTGACTAAACTGTAAGGCAGGTACAATATACCCATTTATGGGTAGGATACAGGAATAGATCTATTGGTAGGATACCCATCTATACCTACACTATAGTAGTCCTGCACGTCACTGTCACTGCACTGTAGTGCATGTGCGAGATAGATAGAATAGGTACATAACTAAATAACTTCAGAAAACGTAAACAAAATTCGCACGTAAATAGTTTTAATATTTGAACGATCACAATAAACAATTATATGTGTTAGTTTGACGACTTCAACCATCGCTGCTTTTTAAAACAACTCAATTTACTGAACTGAGTTATATTCAATTGACCATAACTTAGTAGAAAAAAATTCAGTTCCGCTCAGCCGGTCTAGTAGTATACCTTGTACAGGTACCTACATAGAAGTCAAATCACACACATGAAACCCGTCGCTTTATCTATTTATCTTAAATCTCTTTGTCTATTACCAATAGCTTAGAGTATATAGCAATACGTACTGTTTTCTGCTTGTCATTATTTTCCTGCCCTTGTCCCAGTTTATTTGGGGTCGGCGCAACATGTCTTTTTCTTCCATACTTCTCTATTAGTCGTCATCTCGGTAGTCACTCCCTTTCTGGCCATATCATCTTTGACAAAGTCCATCCATCGTTTCTTTGGTCTTCCCTCACTCGTATAGCCCTCCACGTTCATACTCAACACTTTCCTGACGACATTTTCCTTATTCCTCCGCATCACATGCCCATACCATGACAACCGATTTCCACACAACTTTTCAGTCACCGGTGTCACTTTCAGACTTCCTCTTACATACTCATTTCTTATTATATCCATTCGCATAATACCACACATCCCTCTTAGCATTCTCATCTCGGCTGCATGCAATTGCCTTTCATACATTCTTTTTATGGCCCAACATTCTGATCCATACAAGACAGCAGGTTTAACCATTGTTTTATAAATCTTCCCCTTGAGTTTAAGGGGAATGCGGGAGTCGCAGATTGTTCCCGTGAGCTGCCGCCATTTCATCCATCCAGTGTTAATTCTGTGCTTAACAGTCCGGTCTACTTCGCCATCGCTTTGCACAAGTGAACCAAGATACCGGAAGTCGGAGCAGACCGAGAGAATCGCGCCATCAAGCGCTATGGCTCCAGCACTGGAGAGACCGCCGAAATCGCAGAACATATACGGTCTTGGTTCTGCTGATTTTCAAGCCGATATTCTCCAGTTTCCGTTGCCATTTGTCCAATCTGCTCTGGATCTCAGGTCCATCTTCACCGACAAGAACGATGTCGTCGGCAAATAGCATGCACCAGGGTGCCTCTTCCTGTATGTCCGCCGTCAGAGCGTCCATAATCAACAGGAAGATCTAAGGACTTAAAGCCGACCCCTGGTGCAAGCCTACCGCCACACTGAACTCGTCGATGTTGCCAGCAGCCGACCGGACGTAGGTACAAGATTGACTGTACATAGCACGAATTAACTCTACATACTTCCCGGGCAAACCTTTCTCTTTCAAGGCCCACCACAAGACATCCCGAGGTACCCTATCATACGCTTTTTCCAGATCAATGAACACCATGTGCAAGTTATTGTGTGCACATATATGTATCTGTAGTATATTTGTATACACTACAGCCACATTTTATAAAACTTTGTACTAAGTTTGTAGCTGTACTTCTCGTACAATTGGCGGAGTGCAAAAGTGGCGTCCACTGTTCCTCGACCTGGCATAAACCCAAACTGGTTTGGGGTAATCTCACTCTCCTCTCGCAATCTTTTCTCTATATATATTATATTACTGTTTTCTGCTTGTAACTGTAATAAAAACTTAAATAATGTAATTAATTAAGTAAAAAACTTCAAATTCAATTTCAAATTAGTTTGGTTCACATTAAAGTGCTTGTAAACATTATTCAGCTTTTTACGTCCTATCACATCAATCGCAGAAACGTGGTAACTATCGCTAAAAATTAAAGTACAGAAAAATACGCGGGCGCACGCGCTTCTTTTGATCAAATAAATGCTCGCCGCTCAGTGCACTGTTGCCGTTCCGGTTCGCGCCGCCGCCGAGATCGCGCGATTCCCACCTGTCATGATGTGCGGTTTCGCAACGTCGCGTCGCAGCCTGATATCAGTACTGAGTATCGATAAAAATATAGATAATTTTATACCGATACTCAAATTACTGATACAAAATATCGGTATTTATCCCAGTTATCGATTCCGTTATTGGTATTTTCTATAAAATATCGGTATATTTCGGATATCGATATCAGTCCCTGCAAAATGTATAGTATAAATTCGTACTGTATGGCTATTCGAATTTATAATTTATACGATACTAACGTCACTCAATTGTTTTGCCTTTCCGGAACCTCTCCACTAACACATAAACTTTATGGTATGGTATTAAAGTTCAAATTGACTTTTAAGTGTTATTACGAATTGATCGTATGGGAGTATAGAAAAGTGTTGTTTATAGACCTTCTCAGGCATTTTTTTAAATTTTTTCTCTACGTAAGAACCATCCTCGTAGTTCAAGGAATATTTAAAAAAAAGAATTAGCAAAATCGGTTCAGCTGCTCTCGAGATTTGCGCTTAGCAACACATTCAGCTATTCATTTTTATATTATAGATTAACGAGTTCCTGACTGAAAAAGAATGTCAAAATATTGTTTTTAGCTGTAAGAAAATATTTGTACATACACAGAAATGGTAGAATGTATGAGACCATGACAATCGCAACACCTTCTAAATCCATATCCTTCTATATTCTTACAAATAAATTGTTCTTTCTTTCTTTCTTTCACTTGCGTTTATTTCGAAGTAACATTGAAACGAACATTTAACTTGCATTTTTATTAATATATTTTCATCTTGAACATTACGAGTAAAACCTTTGGATATCGGTACATCACAAAAGCGTCTATGTATGTACTATGGTGTTACTTACACCTATATGTGTCGATTAGAATCAAAGTTGGTCATCTCCAAAAAAAGATGAAAATAAGTTATGAACGCTATTTTAAACAACAAAAAGTTTTCTATCGGATGTAATTTACAAAAGTAGTCAAATCCACTTAAAAAGTACGCTAAAACCGGTTTTAAAATACATGTTAGTATCGAACTCGGTCAAATCCTTCGAAGTTTATTATCAAATTTAGACAAATCCTTTCAGCCAATGGAGAACGATACGCCAAATCTTTTCGGCCAATAAGGAGCGCGAGTTCGTTTGAACTGACAGCAGTTTAAAATAACCACTTTCTCAGTGTCGGTAAGGTGTTGAGCCTGTACACATTTCGTGCCAAATTTTAATTGATTTACTGAGTTTAAAATGGATATTGAGAACAATTTAGTCAAGGAAACAACCCCTCAGTTATCACGAAAAAGAAAACGACAAGAATCGAATTGGAAATGTAATAAATTGAAGAAATCAAGGTAAGTTTTATTCATAGAAAACATTCTGTTTTTAAACTAGGCAGGTGTGTTAAACAGTTTTGGTCGAAAATAGAAACGGTCATACACCAAAACTGTTTAAGTTTTGGTGTATGACCGTTTCTATTTTCGATGTAAACAAATTAATATTGTTTTATTTGTTTTGTGCAACAATTTTATTTCTACCAGGACCGGTACTCATGTTTACATTGAATTATTTATAATCGCTTATAACCAGATTTTTACCCGACTGTGACAGAAGTAGGTTAATGTTTTTCGGGTGTTGAATGATGTGTGGGGTGTGTCTGTTTCTTTGGCGGAGCCTGTTGCCTCAAGGCCAATTCCAACAATGGGGTGTAGTGAGATTTATTGTATTGCCAGAGTTCTCTGGCAATACATTTTTTTTTTAAATAATATCCTATGTTCATAGGATATTATTAAAAAAAAACAACAAAATTAAATATGGCCGCCATCTGTCACTATTTTAGTTCACCATAACATAAAATGCTAATGCTAATGTTTTTTTCTTTTAGGTATAGTCCGAAAGGCCCACCAGGTGTAAACTTGCCATGCACGCATTATACCAAAGCATACAGGTGTGCTTCATTGCGAAATCAGGACATAGTACGATTTCATAAAACTTTCTATACAAATCCTGATAAGCTATATCAAGATAATTTTATTTTAAAACATTCAAAAGTGACTGAGGTCCAGCGTCGTCGTCCAAAAAATAATTGCGGCAATAAGAAAGGGATGAGCGTAACATACTTTGCACGTCGGCGTAACTGTCTTGTTCCTGTCTGCAAACGCACGTTTCTTCATATTTTGTCTTTGAAAAAAGGACGAGTGACTGGCGTTATTAAAAGACATTTTAATTCAATGGGTGAATGTGCACAAGAAAAGAGAGGAGGAGATCACAAGTCTAAAAAAAATGAATCCAAGAAAAAGGCTGTCATGGATTTCATTAAGAAACTCGTACCTTTAGAGATACATTACTGCAGAAGCAAAATTAAAAGCAGGCAATATTTAGCATCAGAATTAAACATTAACCCATATATGCCCATTGATTCGAAAACGAAACAAGAAATAGTACTTTCATAAAAGCATCATAAATCTTTTGTTAGCGCAGTAAAATGTAAAAAAAAAACGCCATCTATCGCAAGGCTATGTAAGTAGGTTCTTTTGGATATTTAGAATGAGTAAATAATAATTTATAAATAAAATATTTATAAATTATAATTTATAATAAATAAAGTAGTTCTGGGCATATATGGGTTAATAAACTTTATAAAATGTTTATTACAGAAGTCGCTGATGAGTATAAAGATATAAAGGCATCCTACTTCAGGGAAATTTTTAAAACTTCATTTAATATTGGTTTTGGATCTCCGCGCAGTGACATGTGCTCCACTTGTATAGTATTACAAGAGCGCCTTAAATATGAAAAAAATCCAAATGTGAAAAAGGACTTAATGATCGAAAGCAGGATTCACAAGTTACGAGCGAAATCTTTTTACAAGCTACTAAAAGAAGATAAAGAGGATTTATTAATATTAAGCTTCGATTGCCAGAAAAATCAGCCAAATCCAAAAGTACCCGATCAAAGTGCGTACTATTCTAGACAGCTATACGTTTACAATTTAACTGTTTTTGTTGGAAGTTCGAAATCGAAAATTACTCTTGACAATACATTTATCTATGCGTGGACGGAAGATCTTTTACCGAAAGCTTCCAATGAAATTGCAAGTGCACTATTCCACAGTTTAGTTAGTGTGCTTGAAAAGCCCGGACAGGAAAACATCACAAAAATTCGGTTGGTAGCGGATGGCTGTAGTGGCCAAAACAAAAATTTGTCAGTTTTGGGAATGGCATCGAAATGGTTAAAAGACTACGCACCAGAACACATAAAAAGCGTCGAAATATTGTTTCCAGTGGTAGGCCACTCTTTTTTGCCCCCGGATCGTATTTTCGCTAAAATAGAAAAAGAAATTAAAAAACGTGAGGTCATACCTAACCCGGATGAATATTATAAATTTTTTAAAAAACATGGAACCGTGTATTTTTTGGGATTGGATGTAAGCGTTTTTAATTGGAAGGAATCCTCAATGGCTGTATTCAAGCAAACTACAAATATGCACTTCCCATTCAAGAAATCTAAACGTTTTTTTCTTAAAAGGTCTCGTGACAACCTAACAGTATGTGTTCGAGCCGAGGAATCTTATAATAATGTATTAGGACAATACAGAAATATTTGCAAAGCTAAAAAAACGGTTTCAAATATAAATCCCGATGAAATGATGTAAAGTCAATCAAAATAAATTGAATGATGTAAAAAAGTTATTGATTACTCATTACGGGAAAATTGGGAAGAGCTACCCATTTTAAATTATTACAAGGAAGTTTTTTCCAGACCAAATTCGATGGTCAATCCAAATATAGGAGAAGACTGCGAACCTATGGAAGAAAAAACCTCATTTTTCTCTGTTTTCAGTTATTGCATTTACACCTTGTATATTCTCCGTTTTCTAGATTTTCGTACTGTCTTATAAACATTCATAAAAATTGTACTGTCTTATAAATAAATGTTGGTTGATTACTGTTGTTCGTATTATTATAATCATCATTTATTTCATTTTCTTCTTGTCAAACTGTATTCTACGGTTGATGATCTCTGCCCTAGCTTAATGGTAAGTTTCAGAATCAGGCAACTCCTAAGTGGTAAAAATCAAAAATGGCTAGATACAACTGACTTAGCAACAAAAATAGTCAAATCCATACAATGGTATCAAAAATAGCCAGATCCAAACTTTAAACTTTAATTATTCTAGTATTTTGTTCTAGGGGCATAGTTTTAGTTTTTTAGATCAGCGTTGCCAATTATAACGATTTTTTGACAATACTAACATAGTTAATTGTCTATGCAAGGATTCATATATTAAAATTTGGCAATACTCACAAAACATACCAAATGGAGATGACCAACTTTGATTCTAATCGACACATATATAATAAGTTTAACATGTATTTGACATAGTGTTTTACAAGTAAATAAAATAGATTAGCAATGAATGAAGACAGAAACCACGCGATGCAGCTATGTAAAGCAATGTAAGGTATAGGTATGTACAGGAGGCCGCGCGTCAATTGACTCTTCGACTTGGAGCTGGCCCAACATAGTACGGAGTTTCAGTAGAATAAGAGGCCATTTTACATCGGTTCTGTTACCACTGACGTGGAGTCTTACGGTAGACCCCTACAAATTTAATTTAAAAAATGGTAACTTACACATTATTTAGATACGTATAATTACAGCAAGTTTTTGTCATAATAGATAATATAATAATATAACTCTCGGGGGAGCCTGGATCGTCTCAACGCTTATGTATAGGTACATCAGCGGTGAGACGACCCGGACTGCCAGGCACTTCTTCTCTTGCAACCGAGCGGGTGGGCAGGTTGCGGATAGCCCAACTCCGGGGGCGAGATCGGCGGATAACATCGACCCCGCGCCCGGAGCATCTCGTTAGAGATCCCGGACAAGAGAAGTTCCCGAAGGCCAAAACCCAGGCTTAGGGTAACCCATGAACCTTTTCCCATGTATCCATGATCCAAATAAGCCGTTTCCTTCCTATCCTTATTATCCCGTAGATCCTAAATCCCAGGCCAATTCCCAGACCTGGGTAACCTTTCAAAACCCTGGACCTTATCCACAAGACATCTTCCCTCCCATCCCTATATACCGTCGTTCCCAGAGGAGGGGCAACCTCCATTCCAAAAAAGCCCACCACCTATCACCATGAAGTAGCAGGACAAAGTTTTTACCCAGGTGGGTCCCGGCCAAGCCGGGGAATCCCACATCGCTTCGGCGGTCAGCCCCCAACGTAATCTGGGGGGGGCACCCCACTGCAAATTGGTGCCGCGCTATTCAGCGCGGCCGGCTGCTGAACAAGCGCCAACAACCCAGGCTGCTGAACAAGCGCCAATAACCCAGACCACGGCTGCGACTACCACGCCAACAGACCCTACTCCGGCTGCGACTCACGCGCCGTCCACGAGCCTCTGGCAACAGAGTATCGTGAGGAAGAGTGTAACATATAACCCTGACAATGACCAAGACCAAGCACCCATTACGAGCCTGGACAGCGAGCTTCGCACGTTGGCATCCCAACGTGAGAGGATCGAGGTCAGGCTAGACGACCTAACACACGCACAGAAAGGGTCGAGGAAGGAGGACGAGCCTGGCAGCTCTACCACGCTCCCGACTGATGAAGTACGCCTGCTGCGACAAAAGCGCAAAAAAATCAGGGCCCGGGAGAGAGAATTAGGCGACCGAAAGCGCAAAATCTGCGTAGGCACTAGCCGGCGCGGAGCGCGATCGGACGCCGAAGGGGAAGTACGCGACCAGCCGCAAGTACGCGAAGGGGACACCCAGCGTGAAAAGCGGCCGGACGCGGAAACACGTGGGCGGGGACAAGTCCGCGTAGGGAATACCCGGCGCGAAAAGTCCCCGATGACAGAGCATGCCGGGGTAGCCAGCCGACCTCAGGACCCTGACAGAACCCAAGACCGAACTCGACCCAGACATAGGAGGAAAAGGCGGGCTGGAGCCTCACATAGGAGTTTTTTGGCAGCCAACACCTTGCCAGGCACCTCAAAGCCGCAGCCAGGACCAAGCGGTCCGGGGCCGGTAAAGAGGGAGCGCCCCGACGACACGGCTTCTCCGAGCACGATCCAAGGGGACGCAAAACGTGTGAGGGTCCACTCTGCTCAGGGAGAGCGGAGAACCTACGCGCGGGCCACGAAGGATATCCCTGCGAGGCTGGCCGTAGCAATCTGCTTTCCTCCCCCCTCCAAAGACCTGACAAAAGAGGAAGCTGATTACATAAAGACTAACCTCGAGAACATGCTGATGGACACTGACGCGACCACACCACTCCCGGCCTTTCGCGGATACCCACGGGTAGCGGAGGGCACGGTGCAGATGTGGTGCGAGGACGACAATGCCCTAGCATGGTTGACCCAGAATGTACCTAAGATTAGACTACCTGACACTGACCTTACACTGACAGTACTGAAACAGTCTGACGTACCCACTCGTGCCCGAGCCTCGCTTTTCGTCCTTCGATACCGAGGTGACGTAGCTCGACTCCAGAATATTCTGGTTCGCCAGAATACTTGGTACGACATCGCCAGATGGTCACTCTACAGGGCAACAGCCGTCGGTGGTGACAACTATGGGACATTTTTGACCCTGGGTGTGCCACCGGAGGAGGTTGAAAGGGTTTTGGCCCGGGAGCGACGGATATCGTACCTACTCGGGTCGATATACGTACGCTTCTGGCCCACGACCCAACCCTCTGACATCCAGACTGACAGCACGGACACACAGACGTCACAACCGACGACAAAGACGAATGACGCGGCCATTGCCCAACTTGAGGAGGACATGGCCAGAGCGGCAATGGCCGACATAGACCCCACACCGACTGCATCACCCGACTGGAGCGAGCAGCTCTTAGCCTCGCCGGGTGACCTACATGAAGACCAGAACAGGGTAGAGTTAGAGGGAAAATCGTTCGATGGATCCAGCTCCGACTAACTCTACCCCACCGCCGTCATCACCCCTCAATATTATCCAAACCAACCTCCAGAACAGCCAAACTGCCACAGCTAGCTTACGCAGGGCACTGGAGGTAAAGCCCCAAACCATTGCACTGATCCAGGAGCCATGGATCAGGAACAACAGAATATGTGGCCTCGGTAACTTCGGAGGTAAGCTAATCCTCAACACACACGGCTCAGACAAACCAAGAACATGCGCATACATACCCAAACATATTCCCAGCACACCACTCACCCAATTCTGTTCCAGAGACTTGACAGCTGTCAGGCTCCAGACTGCAGGTGACATCCCAGACATAGTACTGGCCTCGGTATACATGCCGGGGGAGGACGCAGACTGCCCTCCGAAGGAGATGGCCGACCTGGTGCAGCACTGCGAGCACGCCAAACTTGAATTAATCATCTGCACTGACTCGAACGCCCATCACCCGCTCTGGGGCAGCGACGCACCGAACCCCAGAGGAGAGGTATTATCCACATATTTATTCTCTACTAACCTTAATATTGTTAACCGCGGCTCAGAACCCACTTGGGTCACAGTTCGAGGTCAAACAATCATAGACCTGACACTTGCTACAGAAAACGCGACTAACCTTATCACAAATTGGCACGTATCGGACGAGCTCTCTTGCTCAGACCATAGAAGGATCCGATTTACACTAACAGCCAACACAAGGAAACCAGAACCGAAACGCAACCCACGGCGCACCAATGTTCCAGGGTATAAACGCCTACTAGCCTCACTACTAGCTAGGCACCTATCACAAATAACCATAAAAGACCAAGCACAATTAGAATATACCGTGACAAAATTATCAGAATATCTAACCGAAGCTTACTATGCATGCTGCAAGCTAAGAGCGCCACAACTCAAGGGCGAGAGAAACCCTTGGTGGAACGCTGAACTTAGCAAACTCAGAAATGCACTACGTAAGCAATTCAACAGAGCTAAAAACACTAGACTCCCGGATGACTGGGAAATATATAAAGAAACCCAATACACATACAAAAAGCAGATCAGAACCGCCAGGAGAACTGCGTGGCGTAAATTCTGCGAATCCATTGAGACGAACAACGAAGCTGCGAGGGTAAGGAAGATCCTATCAACCGATCAGGACCGAACCCTTGGCGCGCTGAAAAAACCCGATAATTCATATACATTAACCGACCAAGAAACCAGTAAGGTCCTTCTGGAGACTCACTTCCCAAACTGTAAACTCTTGGAGGACAGGACGTGGGGGGCTGAACCAGGATGGACCCCAACTGATCACGATTGGACTAGAGCCCACAATATAGTAACAAAAGACCGAATAAAGTGGGCCATAAATACCTTCCAGCCATACAAGTCCGCAGGACTGGATGGCATCTTCCCAGCCTTACTGCAGTGGGGGGTAGATCATCTGATGCCATGGCTGGTGGAAATCTACCGCGCCTGCTTAGCATTTAGATATATACCCCTCGCATGGCGCGAAGTGAAGGTCATTTTCATACCCAAACCTGGAAAGACTGACTATACACAACCCAAGTCTTACAGGCCTATAAGCCTCACATCCTTCTTACTGAAAACCCTCGAGAGACTATGTGATAGATGAAGTGAAACACGACTTGCTAGATAATCACTCCTCTATTTATATGTCAGGTGTACCAACAAAAACCTAATATGCAGTTACCCTCAAAGTATAATATTAATATACAACATCTTCCCCTTATAAAAAATATATAAAAACAGTAACCTAAATAAAATTCCCACCACCAATTACATAATATTATGAAAATGCAAAGGTATGATCTCCCAACCGTAGAGGCACAACATCTTCCTTTTACAAGACATATTATTTACTTAGCATTTATTATTTATTCTACCATTAACGCTTATAAAATATTTGTATGATATAGGTAGGTATCTCTGATCTTAATTATTTTTTAAAAAACATTGCAAGTTTTTCACGTGCCCGTCTAGAAGCAGCTCGGGTTTGCTGCACTACAACAGAATCAGGAGAAGAACTAGTCGACCTAGTCACTGCTCTGTCATTGTCGCTCAGCCCTTCATCTATACTTTCTTCCGCATCGCTGTACGTGCTCGTGAGCTCATTTTCTTCACTCTCACTATCCTTCTTCCCTTGTAAGGAAGCAGAATGTGCCGTGGTATCTCCTGAGCTCGTGTCCTTCATGATGTGCCGCCTGTTGCGGCGGTATCTCCGACCGCTGTTATCTGTTAGGAAGTACGATCGCGGCTGCGGTGCTGGTGCCTGCACTTGCATATGTCGCCGACGCTTATCACTATCTGTTACAATTACATTATCTCCTGGTTTTAATACTGGTAAATCTCGTGAATGCATATCATAATACTTTTTAGATAGTTCACGTTTTGAAAGTATGTTTTTAAAGTCGTTATGGTTGTTACGTTCTGGTCGCAATCTTTCTGTATGTACTGGTAAGCGAGTATTTAGTCGTCGACCCATCAATAATTGCGACGGTGCACTAATTCCATCCCTCGGTGTTGTCCTTAAATTTAATAACCCTAGATAAAAATCAGTACCTGTACTCTGTGACTTTTTAATTATATTTTTTACTGTCCTTACAGCTCTCTCACTCAGTCCATTAGACTGTGCGTAATTGGGCGATGATGTGGTATGTTTGAAACACCAATCTTCAGTGAATTTCCTGAATTCCCTGGAACTAAATGCCGGACCATTGTCAGTTATTACTTCCGTCGGAATCCCATGTCTGGCAAACTGATCTTTCATCGCTGCAATTACTGCGTTGGATCCAATATTTGTTAAGGCACTTACCTCGATGTAATTTGAAAAATAATCAACGATAATTAAATAGTTCTTTCGGTCGCATAAGAATAAATCAGCGCCAACCTTTGTCCATGGTAAATCTGGAATCGAATGTGGTATCATAGGCTCCTTCACGTTGCGCGCAGCGTGCTCCGCGCAGGTGGCGCAGGCGCGCACTATCTGCTCCACATCACGTGACATTCCACTCCAAAACATGACATCACGTGCTCGACGCTTGCATCGGTCAATTCCTAAATGCCCCTCGTGAACGCGGGATATCATTTCACCTCTCAGATCACGTGGTATAAACACTAAGTGGTTTTTGAAGATCACACCATCGACTAGCTGAAATTCTTCTTTATATGCCCAATGTATTTTTATCATTTCGTTCAAATCTTTTTTATACCTTGGCCAACCATTACGAATATAATACTCTAGTAATTTGCATTCTTGATCCTTTTGTGTGACCTCTCTTACCATACTGAGTTTACTGTCACTGAAAGGTACGTTTGCTATGAGGAAACACGCTTGATCCTCCACCTCAGATGTCACTCTGTCATGCATAAGTTCCGGTAAGGCTGCTCTCGATAATGTATCAGCTATGTACATAAATTTTCCTGGTTTGTATATCACCGTGAACTCATAGGGTTGCACGCGCAGCATCATTCTTTGCAAGCGAACCGGCACTGCATCCAAACCTTTTTTAAATAATGCCTCCAGAGGCTTGTGATCTGTTTCCACAACCACATCCTTCTTCCCATACACATATTGATGGTACTTTTCCGATGCAAATACGATCGCCAGCATTTCTTTTTCAATCTGCGCGTATCGCCTTTGTGTGTCAGTCATTGTGAGAGAAGAATACTCAACCGGGCGGCCGTCCTGTAATAGCGCTGCACCCAAAGCCGTGGAGCTTGCATCCACTGTGACCACGACCGGCCGGTCGCTCGAGTACAGTGCCAACACCGGCGCGCTGCTCACCGCCTGCTTCAGCTTGTGAACCGCAGTCTCATGTACACGGTCCCACACCCATTCGTTGCCTTTTTTCAGTAAATTTCTAAGGGGACCTGCCTTTTGCGAATAATTTGGAATGAACTTTGATAAGTAGTTTATCATTCCAAGAAATCGCTCCAAAGATGGCCTATCCTTCGGTTCTGGCATATCCATAATTGCTTTTATTTTATTTGTGTCAATCTGCATACCTTTCTTACTAAAAATATGCCCCAGATACGTAACCTGTTCTACACAAAACTCGCACTTCTCTCTATTAAATTTAATTCCTACTTCCCGAGCCCTATCTAGCAATTTTATCAATCTATCGTCGTGTTCTTCCTTAGTCCTGCCCCAAATAATTATGTCATCTACAAATGAATCTACCCCATCGAGATCTTCTAACAGCTGTCGTATTTTTCCGTGAAATACCTCACTCGCACAGTTGACGCCGTAGGGTAATCGTAAAAATTGATACCTCCCGAATGGAGTTCCAAACGTACAGAGATTCGCGCTGTCATCATCCAATTCAATCATCCAAAATCCGGACCGGGCATCAAGCTTACTGAAATACTTTGCATTCGTTAGTTTTGCGGCAATCTCAGTAAGTGTAGGTAGGGGGTAGTGTGCGCGGCGCACCGCTCGGTTCAGCGGCCGCGGGTCGAGGCACACGCGCAAACTACCATCCTTCTTGGCCGGCAACACGACAGCATTCACCCACGCTGTCGGATGGGATACTTTACGAATGATCCCCATGTGCTCCATAATATCGAGTTCCGCCTTTAATTTATCCCGAATCCCTAAGGGTATTTTCCTGACTGGGCAAACTGAAGGACTTGCATTGTTTTCTAAAATGATCCTGTATTTACCCGGTAATTTGCCAATTCCATGAAATAAATCATTATATTTATCTACTCTGACTGTATAAACCCTCTTGACCATTCCTAATTCTTCACAGGTATTTTTCCCCAGTACACTCTGGCAACGATCACTTGAAATGACAAAATCTATTAAACATTGTTTATCTTTATATAACCACAATATCTGACATGAACCTAGTATTGGAATATAACTCCCACAAAAAGACTGTGCTCTTATGCGACATGGTTTAATATCATCTACTGAGCATCCTAATTTGTTAAAAATAAATAATGATAATACATTCAGATCCGAACCTGTGTCAAGTTTAAACAATTCGCTCTTTCCATTGTCGAACAAAATTTATCGCTCATACCACTTACTGTCTTTATATTGTGAAGTTTTGTCCAAGGTTGACACATAGTATAAGTCATCGTCAACATCACCACTCTCCTGTATTTCATATACACGCTTATTACCTCTAGCCATACACATATTTTTAAAATGACCTTTATTGTGGCACAAGAAACACTTTGCAAATCGCGCTGGACATCGTGTGTTATCATCGTGATCACCACCACTAGCACTACAACACTTTGAAACTGATTCACGATTTGAAACAGAATCGAATCCGCGGCCCGACGACGCTGCGGTACTCCCAGCTGCTGACCCATGTGGATGCGCGCGTCCGCCGTGTCGAGGCGTCGTCGCAGGCGCACCGCGAGCTCGGCCCCGCGCCTCTCGCGCCACCGCTGCAGTCGCCGTAGCTCCGCTATGCCTCGGTGCTCGCGTACTCAATAACGCGTCAACCACGCAACTTGGCTCCTTAGATTTAGTTTTTTCTATATGACGGTTCTCTTCGTTAGATACCTCGCTTGCTTGGCATATCTTTACAGCTTTTTCTAAGCTTAACTCGTCCGTTCTGAGTAATCTATCACGCACACCTGTGTCGATTACTCCACAGACAATACGATCACGTATTAATCCGACTTCTAAGTGTTCAAACTCGCAATGTTGGCATAATAATCTTAGTGCTGTTACGTAAGCATCTATGTTTTCGCCTTCCATCTGATTTCGTGTAAAAAATCGGAATCTCGCCATCGTTGTATTAGTTTTTGTACCGAAATGTTCATCGAATTTTTTGATTAATACATCTATATCATCATCTTTTCCTTCCACCTTTATTTTGAAAGTAGAATATATGTCGTATCCATCAGCGCCTATTAAGTTAATAAGCAAACTGGCTTGTACATCCTTGTCTTCTTTGTACACTCCTGAAGCTTTAAGAAAAACCTTAAATTGTTTGAGCCACTTTCGCCACGCGTCGGCTCGGTTTGCCGGGCCACCTTCTAAAACTAATTCGGCCGGAGGTCTTGCGTGTTCCATAATAATACGTACTGTGTATCACCAAAAAACACTAACACCACTTTGATTACGTCTAATTATTACTTCCGAAAGCGTAATTCGTAATTATCGCTGTCACCATGAAGTGAAACACGACTTGCTAGGTAATCACTGCTTTATTTATATGTCAGGTGTACCAACAAAAACCTAATATGCAGTTACCCTCAAAGTATACTCGTAATATTAATATACAACAGACGCTGCCCTCTTTCTCATTATGGCATTGAAAATCGTCGAAGTGTGCTTCCGCGAAAATCTGTGAAGCGCTGCAGAAGCGCGGAAGCCCCATCAATATTCTAAACCCATTTTTATAATGAACGCGCAGGACGTTGTAGGTTCTCTGCGTATACTTCACCCACAAGCTGCACGTGTAGGAGGTTTGGCAGTAGACCTTAAAAAGATACAATGGTGTCCCGCTTATAGTCACAGGAGGTACATTACCTAACGATACATGTTTGCTTCTGAAAATCAACATTTGTGACTTCTTGACGCTGTATTTAAGCCCATGCGTCACCGCATAGGTTCCGCAGGTGCACTGATTGATGGGCTCAGCAGCAACATATCGCCGGCATAGCTCAGATTGTTAACCATGACACCGTCTATTGAACAGCTGACATTTGTTCGGCTGAGCTCATCAATCAGGTCATTCATATGCAAGTTAAAGGGATCAGACGAGGTAAGTCCACCCTGCCTGACTCCACACTTGAACAACTAAGGTTCGGAAGACACATTAGTCCACCGGACACAATTTGTTTGCAAGAATAAGAATAAGAATATTATTTATTTGCAAGAATACGAGTAAAATAAGTTGACAAAAAGTAATATACATAGTTTTCCGTCATATTCTACCAGGTATCTGGTGTGCAAATCTTAGTTAAATGTACACAAATACAAAATTTACAAGTAAAACAGTAAAATTTAAATTATTAAAACGAAACAAACATACAGTCAATAATAAACTAAAAAAATAATAATCCGAAACTAAAAATAAAAATTTAATATTCAATAAAATGTAAATAGGAGAGGTAAATAAAAATACAAAGTTATATCAATACTTTGTCCATTAAAAACTCGGAAATATTATAATAGATTTTTCGTAATAGAAAGTTCTTTAGTTGTTTTTTAAATAAGTTTACATTTAATTGTTTAATGTGTGGCGGAATATGATTGAATATAATTGGTGCCATGCAGAACACACTTTTATGCATCAGTGCTGTATTGGACTTTCTTACACATAATCTATTATAATCCCGTCGACTTCGGGTATTAGTATCTGATAGGTTATTAAAAAGCTTTGGGTTTGTTTTAACGAATACCGCAACCTCATAAATGTATAATGATGGGAGAGTTAATATTTTATTTTTGATGAAATATGGCTTACACGTATCAGTACAGTTTAGTCCAAACATCGATCTGAGACACCTTTTTTGTAACTTAAATATTAGTTCTCTATTACACGAGTTGCCCCAAAAAATAACACCGTATCTTAAGATTGAGCCAACGATGCCATGATATGCAGAAAGCTGTACCAGAATTTCAACAAGTTAACTAGCTCTGTAAGCAGATTTAAACTATGGAGCTTAGACCATAGCTCCTCATAAGACACGAGGTCAAAAGCCATGCTAATCGACCTCAGAACTTCGCAACGTAAAATTCGATGCATTCCAAAAACAGTTGAGCATCATATCAGGACATGCCAAAAGGATTATCTCTCCCTGCAACAAGTTCAAGTATATTCGGGAAATGTGCATGGAAGACTAACCGAAGATTTTATCATTTTCGAAGTAAAAATCCTTTTAGTAAGAGACGAACCATGTGAACTAACCAAAGTCGTCTGAATCCGCCACATAAAAGGAGGCTCCTTGATTAAGACAATACCAACAACCAAATACATAGCCGTGAACTTGAAAATGGATATGACGATACCTCTGAATCAACAACATCTTTCATCATGCACACAAATAAATACAAATCAGCTGTTTTTATGCATTTTCGACTTACCTATATATGGTATGAAAATAGCCACAAATATGTGCAAAGCAGACATAATAAACAATCGAAGAACATCATATTGCCGCACTGAGGTATCAAGTTGCAGCAATGAATGAAAAGAGCTATTCAGCAAGGGGGCTAGGTTGTTTACGCGTTACGATGAATGCACTATGCGCATTTTCTGTCCAGCTGGAATTACGTCACAGACACCACGTAATACGGGCGCAATCACCTTAGCGTCAGGCAGCAGGACGCGCGGTGATAACCGCCTGATTGATTTGCACTACAATATGCATAGCATAACGAAATTAGGAACTGAGCAAGAGATCTACATCCAGACATAAACGTAAATGACATATTAACAAGCATAGTCAAATTACTAACATAACAAACATGCAAATAGAAACACATGAAGAACAACTAAAAGGTTTTATGAGAAAAACAGAGCTGGTTAAAGAACAAACGGTTTTATGATAACCTGTGCAACAATAATCTTATATTATACGTATACTTTAAGAAAATAAAAACATTTTTTCAAAAAAAAAAAAAACAACCACAGGACGCCTCAGGGAGAACATCGCCGTCAAGCTAGACCGCGGCGAAGGTGGTGTGACGATCTGATCATGTTTGCAGGGTCGACATGGCCAGAGATTTAGAGAGTTTTTAATTTTCACTTTTTAGTAGGTCAGTTTGTAATTTATCTAAGTTACAATAGCCTAATGTAAACTGCTCATAACCTTTTACAAAATATTGCTTTTCCTGATGCTGGAACGCTAATTGTGAACACCATTTCACCATATGTACAATATTATGACGAGCATAAATTGTTTAGCAACCATATAAAAGTAATCGAATCGCAACCCGTGAAATAGTTAAGTAAAATTGAGTAGTTCCGATGGCCATCTGTGGTCTTCATCATCAGTTCCACTTCACGAAATGGTGCTTTGCGAGAGCGAATGCTCGAGTTACTATAAAAAATACCCAAATAATAGGTGAGCCTATAAAATTTGTGGGTTTCTCTCGATTTCCACTGGATCCCCTCATCAGATTCTGACTTGGTGGCAATGGGACTATCTCGAGAGTCGAGAGCCTGAACATACCTACATAAAAAGAAATATAAACATCCGAATTGAGAGCTGCCGGTTAAAAACACGCTGCCTCCGTCTACCCAGTAAGCAGAGTATCAACGCAAGCTCACGAGGAAGAGATTGAAATAGTGCCAGTTCATACTCAACGGCATTTTCCAAAGGATAGACGAATAAAGGCAGATGTACAGACAATAGAACTGATCATCGGACATCTTACTAACAGCATCAAGGTGGACAGCGAAACATCGCCAATGCCAATCAGCGGCGAACGCAGAACATTCTAATAACTTACTTTACATACTTTACTTGCTTTATTTACTTTTGATAATGCATTATTACTTGATACTCGTAGTTCTAAACAACTACCGGTTCCGTGCTTCAAAAGGAAAAAAAACGGAACCCTTATAGGATCAGTTCGTTGTCCGTGTGTCGGTCTGTGTCTCCGTCAGTCTGTCAAGACCCTTTTTCTCAGGAGTGCGTGGATGTAGAAAGTTGAAATTAGTATCAAATACGTAATATAGACTTTTCGAGCTCTGAAAAAAAAATAAGTCAACGCAATAAAAAATACAACTATTTATGCGACATATTTTGATACTCGCAAGTAAATCAAAACCTATAGGGTACTTCCGAATGAAATAGAATCATGATTTGGCAAGAAGCAAGGTCTCACAGCACAAATAAAGAAACCTATTCTAAATTAGTTAATTTATAGTTTTATCATATAAAAAAATGTTTTTTTTTTTGCGAAACCAAACTTAGATTTGCGGAACGTGTTCTTCAACTACAATGTTAAGTTGGTTTTCTTTTCAACTACGGAACCCTTCATTGTGCGTAGTCCGACATGTACTTGGCCGGTTTTTATAGGTGGCAGGAAGTACGAGCATCGCCACATGAAATGCATTGTTTTAGTTTTTACCTGAACAAGCATTTGCTTATTCGCCGATTACTTACATTCGCTGACTAGGCTGTCGTGACCACCACAGTTCACCTACGTCATGCATATACACGTATATATATTAATGTTTTCCAATAAATCCATCAATCAATAACGGACACAAAACAGTGATATTATTTCCTGTAAGCATCCCGTGTGATTCGTACCCACCAACAATCTACAAACAAGGTACATCTTCTATCACGATCTAAATTATTATCAGTCTGACGCTGACCCGACCAGATGTGTAAATAACACACGAAACTAATAAATAATGTATACTAATAAATAATATTTTTTCAATTCTCAGGTATACAACAACATGTCCCAACTAGCCTCCTTCCTCACAGTCCTGTGGCTGTCCTCTGCGGCTGCGCATCCTGGACTCTTCTCAACCATCAAGGAAACAGCTGCCGGCGTTAAGGATCAAGCTACCAATGAGGTGCAAGCTGGGCTCGAACCTGTCGGGCAAGCCCTGGGCTCCATTGGAGGCGGTGTATGTGAGTAGGAGTCCTGACATTATGCGAGGAATCAACCCTACTTATATTCAGATCACTAAATACATTTGTAGACCGCGTCCTAAAGGTCGCACGCGATGCGCGACTTTTCTTTCCTTTTGGTAGTATTATATACGGTGACTGGTAATTAGTGACCGATACTTAAACACATGGTTGTACTCATGATAAGAAACAACTTTTAATATGGGACCAAACCTGAAATCGCGAAAAAAAAAAATCAGCTGCTCCCTACATTTTGACGAGTTATGCGAATATGAATGTATGGGCTGATTTTTTTTCGCGAATTCAGCTTTGGTCCCATAGTAAAAGTTGTTTGTTATCATGAGTATAATCATGTGTTTATTAAGTATTGGTCACTAATTACCAGTCACCCTATATTTATCTCTCAATACTCGTACATTACAAAATATAGTTTTGTTTAATTTAGAAGCATTATTTTTTGTGAATGTGAGTACCATGTAGTCGTTTATGATGTACTTGAAAGAGCATAATAGTTGAGATAATGTCTTATTTAAATGTTTCGCTGATGATGGTGCCTGTGTTGGAACATTTGCTTCCCCACAAAATGGTTGAGCTGGATGGTGCTGATCCACGCGTAATGTTCGTGAACGAGCGCCGTCACTTGAGACCGGTCATCTCTTAACCGCCAGGGCTTATTTTTAATATTATATTTTAAATTGTTTTTATATATATATATATATTTACATTGTTCTCACATTACAAGCAACAATAATAATGTACTCAGGATTTTGTATTATATCTTGACTTCTGCCCGAGACTTTGTCCGCGTGAAATTTCTTGTTCCCCGACCCGTCGCGCGTCGCATCGCATAGCGTAGCCCGCGAGATTACTTTCTATCTGACTTTTTTTTCATTTTGCTCGGCTCCTGAGGGTCACAACGTGATATTAAATAACCTATAGCTTTCCTCAAAAATTGCGCTATCAAATGCAAAAGAATTCAATCAAATCCGACAGGTAGTTTCAGAAATTCGCGTGTCCAAACAAACAAACTCTTGTTTTATTATTAGTATACAATTTGATTACCGTTCAAAATGTTATAGTGAGCCAACCTTAAAAGACAGACATATACCATCGCGGAATTTGTTTTAGAACTTTTTAAGAGGAACAGTTCCGACATACATGATTGTTGCGTAACTTTAACCGTTTACGCAGCGCACGCAACCGAAGCTCTCAAAAGGAATACATTTTCCCCGTTTTTGTAACATTTTTCATTGATGCTCAGCTCCTATTAGGCGTAGCGTGATATTATATAGCCTCTAGCATTCCACGATAAATGGGCTATCCAGCACTACAATATTTTTTCAATTCGAACCAGTGGTTCTTGAGATTAGCGCGTTTAACCAAACAAACAAAGTTTTCAGCTTTATAATATTAGTATAGATTTAAAAGAGTATCCGTGGTCTCTTGTCCGTTCTTCTCCATAGAGAGACGACTAGCTGACGGACTATTTGACAATTCAAAACTGCCTGTAATTGGTTTGAGTTTGAGAGTTTGTCATAGAGTATAGCGATTAGGAAATGTTAAGAAACATTGTAACGGAGAGAACTGCCCTGTTTCACAGGTCAGCACGTAAAGCCGATAGCGGGAGTGGCATACGAAAACTATGACAAGGAACCGGATATGAGCAAGTTAACACTCGTCTTAAAAACCAGGTGAGAATTATACACAGAGATGGAAAGACAGGCAAGGAAAATAATTGTCTTACACATACTAAACACACACTACTCAATTGGCAGAGTTTTTATTGATTGATTGATACGTGATTTATCCTCTAGTCGCACTGCAAGATCAATCTACCCTAAGACGAAACGATTAATTCTTTAGACTCAAGTTATGTTAATAAAAACCGGCCAAGTGCGTGTTGGACCACGCAAATGAAGGGTTCCGTAGTTGGGACGGATTTACAAGAACAAACTTAACATTGTAGTTGAAAAACATGCTCTCTCCTCTCTTTACCATACATTCTAACTGCAAATGTATGTTTGTACGCACAATATTGAGAGATTTACCATGTTTTTTTAAAGACCATAGACTTCTTATAAGTTTTCCTGTAATCTATAGGTATAGAACTATTTTCTGTATTTTTTTCCAAATTTTCAGCTCGGAGATAAGGGGGAGAATAGACAATTTTCGTCTAAATAAATACCCAAAATTGACCCTCATATTCAAAATTTATTTATTTACGTTACACATTCGTGTTTGGGTCACACAAATTCATAACTGTACCAAATTTCAACTTAATCGGTCAATTAGATTCGGAACAAATCGGCTGTGACAGACGGACAGACAGACAGACACACGAGTGATCATATATAAGAGTTCCGTTTTTTTCCTTTTGAGGTATGGAACCCGAATAAATGTGTAGAGCAGCAGATTTTTTGTGATTTCAATATTACTCCCATAGTAAAAGTAAAAAAAAAACATTTCTATTGTGTTATCTAATGAACTTAGATAAAAAAGGATTATGATCTGTTTTTGAGATGAGTTAAATATATGCCACAATAAAAATCTGTTTTGTTTTTAATATTAACCTATTAAATTAATAATATTATGTAGATACTAGTTCACTAATTGATCACATTTTTCAAAAAAGCATCTTTTCATTTAATATTCTTCAAAGTTTTGTCGCGTGTGAGCGAGAGAGGTGACAAAACGCGACAGCCATATTAACCCTGTAACCTTCAATTTCTACAGAGCAAAAACCGTCACCTACAACTTGACGAAGTCCGCGGAAGAGTTACCCAAGGAGAGGTGGTTCAATCCGAAGCTTGCCCTCAAGATCTACATGCACGGCTTCATCGAAAACCCTTCGTGGAAGAACAGCAGCTTTCAGACTATGAGCAATGCATTCTTGGCTCAAGAAGCATCCGCAGGTAAACCGTCAATCGAGCAAAAATCAGAAGCGATAACGTGTAGAGGAACGAAAGACTAGAAAGGAAGGAAAGACTGTCGATTTAAGTGTTAAAAAAAAATATGAATAATTTTTTAAAAGTGTGTTGAGATTGGAGTATGGACAAAGTACGTTATAGGAAAAAGTCGTTGTTGAAACATCCGTACATGCGCACCGTTCGTACAACTGTAGGTTCGATGCATCCTGCGCAGTCAGCTGTTGCTATGTAGTAAGTATGTAGGTCCAGTACTATCGCAGTTACTTTACCTCCGACAGCGGAACACCAACAGCAACCTTGTTTGAATGACCATAAAGATGAATGTAATTTTGACAGTAATTCAAAATCAGAGGTTAACTTACTGTGAAAGGGCTGAAGGTATGTCTAGGCCAGATTTTAGAATTGATCATTTTTCATGAAGTGTTCGGTAATTTCTTGAAATGGTTGTGTTTCGTGAAATAGCGAGTATCGTTTAAAAGTCAACGCGCGTTTAGGACGCAGATATATGCCAATGGCCTTGAGTGGTTAGCTTGCGTGTTCTTTTTTATTTTTGCTTGGAGAAATGCTCATGCATACTGCACTACCACGAGGTGATAGTTCAGTTATGTTGGACTCCAACCCACTAAAACTTCACTCGCTTGTGGCGGGAACACGGGCACACGTTAGCACTCACCGCGAAACCGCCGCGGCTGTCCGTCACCGGACCCTCCTCTGGGGAGTACCCCCCATCACAGGCGCACCAGAACACTGCACGCCGTGACCACCCCAGGGACCAAACCAGCACATGCGCGGTAGACGACCCCGTGTCTAGGCACCCTCTCGGTCTCTCTGCGACAGGTCAGGTCAGTGGCCCGGCCGCCTACCACTTTTCGGCCGCAGAGGATAGGGAGAGTGGCCAACGAAATACTGAGACCTCCCGCCTCACCAATGCGGGAACCCACCGGCGAGAAGCTTGCGTTTTCTGTACTGAGCTCACGCAACGCGTCGTAGGTACGTCCAACCTGTAATAGGATTGGCCAATTAAGGAGCGCTGTCCCAAATTATACGCATTATTAATTAATACCTAAAACTAAAATATTCACATATTAATTATTAAGAAAATGCCCATATTTAACGCGCCTTTTTTTTCCAAATAATTACTCGTTTAGACCTAGTCTTCAGTTTATAATCATTAACAGTCTATATGATATGTCAGTCAAAGTTTGGCCATTTCATTAATATAAGGTATCGGTCGTGGTCCGATCGTAGAAATGCCATATCGTGGCGAAAGTAACCTATTCACCGACATTCCCAGCTGCCCACTGGCCATATCACAAAGTAGTTGCATTTCACGCCGCTAGTGGCGCCCCGAGCAAGTGGGTTAGGTTAGGTTAGAATTGTATGTGACCAGCCGAGCCAGCAGCCGGCGAGCCCTACACCTAAGTTGGTCGCAGTTACTTGGCTATTTAGTATTTTTAGGACCCTAAAATAGGAATTTTTCGAGTATGAATAGATACACAATAAAAATAAAACGTCATCAACGCCTCTACCGCTGGATACTCTAACTATTTTACGATTCGATCACTAATGTTTGGCCACATCATGAAGTGGCCGTGCGTTTAATGTTCAAATATTCAAATACCGAGTATTCAATCTGACCAGACCACATCATGATGTGACCAGCGGTCGATTTTCTATTTCATGAACTACAACCATTTCATCAAATGGTCGATCACTTCATGAAATGATCAATTCCAAGATCTGGCTACGACATGTTTATGTGTTTAAGTTTACGTCTACGCTTTTTACCTTGTCTCATATGTAAGTGTTGTGTTGCCAGGTGAGGTGAACTTCCTGGGTCTGGACTCGAGCTCGCTGATCTCCTTCTTCTACCTCCGCTCCAGCACCTTGGTGCAGTTCATAGGCGAGAAACTCGGCAAAACGCTCGCCGCCTTGGTATCCGGTAAGTTCTGAATGTTCCACTTCATGATGTCATTGGCATAGAAGAGTTTAACAGTCTTGATGCTGAATTATTGTCTAACTAAATATTTCAGTTGGTTATTAAAATGTAACTTCCAACTCTACAATGGTACAAAGCGAAACAAAATGGTGCCTTTGGCGTTGTCCTAATAGAAAATGACTACACGACTATCGCAAGTTCGTGCGAATGTTGACCCACGATCAAACGTACACTTGGCGAATAAGTGTCACTCATAAAATCATAATTGGCATTTACGCGGATCAATGGTCGTGCAATCGCTTTCTATTAGGACACTGGCTTAGAAAAATGACAATGGACGGACGGGACACGTGTTTGACACACACATTGGAATGTTTCTGAATCCCTCACTCGGCCGCAAATATTTCATTAACAGTTTGCAAAGTAACAACAGTGATTTCGAATTATTTAATAATAGGATCAATATTCTCCTTCCAGCTGGAATGGATCCCAAAAACATCCACCTGATAGGCCACAGTCTCGGGAGCCACATCGCAGGATTCACTGGCAAGACGTTCCACTCGCTGACGGGATCCCGCGTCGGCAGGATCTCCGGCCTGGACCCGGCCGGCCCGTGCTTCGGCGACGTCGACCCCTCGCTGAGGCTGTCCAAGGAGGATGCTGACTTCGTTGACGTCATACATACTGATGCAGGAGTCTATGGAATGGACGAAAATATTGGTAAGTTATTGCGTGATGCAATTTTTTAAGTTAATGCTGCGGCCTGGGTAAGTAAAGATACTTACTGACATCAAAATATTTTTGCAGCTTTACTTTGGGCTATTTAAATTTAGCCCGCGAAATTTAAATTTTCTTACGTTATTGGGAATTTGCAAGTCAGTATTAGGTTGTATGATGATCAGAATATGATTAGCGACCATAGCAAGTATGTATTTACAGAATTATAATAATTGAAGTTATCAATACAACTCTTTAAGACCAGGTAAGCCTATTAAATGACTTTTTCATGAAATCTTGATATTTGAGGATTATACTAACTTAGAGTTATATTACTGATTCTAATGATTATAGTTCTATAAACACATATTTGTTACGTTCACGAATCATTCTTTATTCAACATACAATCTAATACTGATGTGCAAATTGCAAAAAAAACAAAGAAATTGTTAAATTTCGCGGGCTACTCTGACGCTTGCCCCATTTTCTATCTGATAAGCCGTCGGCCGGTTTGCCAGCCTAATAGAAATCTTGTTAAAATTTGCAGGACACGTTGATTTCTGGCCAAACGGTGGCGCGGAGCAGCCGAACTGCTTGTTGCAGGCTTGCAGCCACAATCGCGTTTGGGAGCTCTATGCGGAGTCAGTGCTGACCCCTCAGGCGTTCATAGCAGTAAAGTGTAAGAACAACGACGAGTTCAGGCACGGACTGTGTAACTACAACGATACGAGGTGAGATGTCGAGGACTTCAGGAGTTACAACATGCTTGTTTATGATTATCGCGTTGAAATTCATATGAATTTGACTTTTTTTTTCAGTGTTATGGGCTACGGCACTCCCGCCAATACCAGGGGTATCTACTACTGTCAGACACGAGGCGAGGAGCCCTTCGCTCTCGGTGAAAAGGGACTGAGGTATAAAGACACCGCAGTGGTGAAGGCCGTCTCCAATGCTGTCAAGGATACTTTATTACTCTAGTGATGATGCTGTGTTGTTCTTATTACATTATTATGACCCGCTTAAGTATTACCAATTGATGATTTGATGTCTCTTGAAATGCAGAATACTGTTTTCATTACGACAATATTATATGATTCCCATTATGAATTTAATAAATTCTTTCGATGTGAATCAATTTGGTTGAATCGTGTAGTATCGCCTTTGATAATTTGACCGATTTAAGCACAAATGATCTAATCCATACAATCCTCATTTCGAGATAATTGACTTTAAAGTTTATTGCGGTATTTCTCTGGCTTTGTAATGCCAAATGTTGTGTTTTTAATTTTATGTAATTCTAAGTGTATTGTACTAGTAATTTATATGCATGTATTGAGTGAATAAATTGTAATAGTTTAGTAGTTCAAGAAAACTTGCTCCTAGATCATTATTACAATATAAATTTTGTATGGACGTAGCTGTGTAGGCTGCGGAAAGAAAAATGCAAAAATGTTCCAAAGTATGAAAAAATAGAAACACAAAAATGTTTATAATTTTTGTTTTATTTAAAAACACGCATATTGTGTCTGCTATTTAACATCCTTCACAACCCTAAAACACCTTCCTATTTGCGGGAATGCTTTTCTTATGCCCGTCCTTTTGATGTGCTTTGCAGGTCGCATCTTAGAAACCTCCTAAAATTTCCTTCCCATTCCACTGACTTCTACTCCTACGAGTACTCCTTCACTGTGCACGCGGTTCGGTTGTGGAATTCACTTCCACCTGACATTAGGACTGCCAAACTGTTGCAGTATTCAAAAGAAGAGTGAAAGAATACTATCTTTCCATTTCGTCATAGTTATTTTAGTGATATTTATTCTAGAAGTATGTATTTAAGTATATATTATATGTTTTATTAGCTTAGTGAATTGTTTTTTAGATTTTATGTATTTTTTTTTCTCTTTAATTCTTACACACGGTGTCTACATCTTTTTATCCTCTGTCCTATCACAGGTATGCTGGAAGAGATTTCTTTAGAAATAAGCATCACCTTTGTACGTAATTTTCTTTTCCTTTATTTTTGTCTGTTTATTTGTATGTACATTAACGGTTAAATAAATAAATAAATAAATACAAAAGTCACCCTACTCCTCATCTAAATCAAAGTCAGGTTCACCACAATAACCATCTATATCGTCAATTATTGCATCGGCTCTCTTCAGTTTTTTATAGTAATCAATGTAATTTAAATGTAATTATAATTACATTACATTACATTTGTTATTATTTGGTTATTTTAATGTAATTTGGTATAACATGGCGTATACATCTTTTTGTTAATCGGTTTTCCTGACGGCCATATTGCAAATCTTCTACGACATCCAAATCTCATAAAAGTATTCATTAATTTACTTATAAAAATATCTACTTATTTTCATTTTAGACTAAAGTATTTATATAGTAAAAGCTATTTTAAATTCACGCCATATTTCTCAGCGATATTAATGAATCGTTTATTCATTTAAAATGTAATTGTTTTTGTAATGGGGATGCAAACTGTCAAATTTATATATATGATTTATATATAACCATCTTTCTTCGACAGTTGTATTTTGAATACATGAAAACACAATTTTCATTTTTTGACAGTTGTATTTTGAATTTTCGAAAACCCAACTGTCATTTTTTGACAGTTGTATTTTGAATATACGAAAACACAACTGTAATTTTTTGACAATTGTATTTTGAATATGCGAAAACACATCTATCATTTTTTGACCTTTGCATTTTGAATATACGATAACACAACTATAATTTTTTAACAGTTGTATTTTGAATATAGGGGCAATGAACTGTTAATCAGTTTGACACACTACGTCAATTTTATATAAACCTGGTACGTACATATATACACACCTATACATTAACTAGAATCATTATGGTGTGCGTTGCAGATACTTGTTCTAAAACATTGTCTCAAATTAATATAATAATGTTACTTAAACTTCTATATATTATTATTTTTATTTTGGCGTTTCTTGGGACCCTGGGGTCGCGGACCTTTGGACTTTGGCGTACGAGGAGCCGAAGCCAACTCGCAGAGGCCCCTTAGACCATACCTTAGACATAGAAACAAAACATATTGGGCTATGGGCTTGGGTGGCTATAGTGGATTGTTTACCCAGAACTATGAAAGGACTATGTCCCCTGCTTGATCAATGTTATATGTAATACATGGATAAAATGGCCGAGGGTGACTTGCACACTCACTCTTTTGCTGTGCGCATTATGAAGGATGTTTGGAAGCGCTTAGTACAAATTGGTGGAATGGCAACTAGGTATGGATGGTACCTTGCAGTGCGTCTAGATGTTCGATGGTAGAAGGCGGCCGGTGGAATGAGGTTGTGGAGTTCCTGAGCACACTCACCGAAGTACAATCTGTAGAAGATCGACAAGCAGGCAACCTTGCGGCGATGAGCCAAGCTGTGAAGCTTGGCATCCACCAGTTTTACAGTTTTTTTATTTACGTTATACATCCGTATTTTGGTCACGAAAATTCATACGTGGACCAAACAACCTAATCGGTCCAGTACATTCGGAGCAAATTGGCTGTGACAGACGGACATTCGGACACACGAATGATCCTATAAGGGTTCCGTTTTTTCCATTTGAGATACAGAACCCTAAAAACACTACAAAGTGAAAAACAACTTTAATTTCGGAGGTCGGTTTGCCACCGATTTATGAAATTAAAGTTATTTTTATCCCATCATCAGAAAGGGACCAATCTGGAAGTATATCCTTCTGGGGTGGTTTCGGATATACCTCCTAGTGGTCCACCCCAGGCAACGGCACCACAGGCTTGCCTGTGGTACGGCTGAACGATCCAACTTAGCGGTGGTAGGCTCCGCAAGCAGCCGCCTGGCTCGCGACCACCATCCCACGGGAGTCCGGCGCCAAGCAGCTTGCTGTGTTCCGTCGGGGTGTTGGAATACCAGTGCCTTTGGGGGAGAAGGAGATTTTCAGTTGCGCTGTTTGGAACCGGTCTTGGTCTCTGAGTAAAAACTAGCCGGGTAACTCATTTTGGAGGGTAGCGGGATCCGAAGTACGGTGCCAGCCGTCAGCCGACCGCAGTCAGTAGGAGGCCCAAGTAGCAAGCCAGGCACGTGCCAAAGCCTGCCCCGCCAACTCGCGAAAAATCCCGGCGTGCTCCACCGTGCCAGCCGGCGACTGGATATATAAACGATATGGTAGAGAATTAAATGAGATACTTAACGAAGGAAACGCTCAAATAAAAGAAGCATCGGTTATTTTAGAACCTTTGGCGAGATAAATAATTTAAAAAATTCTTACCACCTTTAAACGAAGATCTATGTGAAATAGATAATTTCCTTGATGTTTGTAATAAATGTAGAAGGCTAGATAAAAAAAATATCGAATTTAAAACAAAAAATCCCTACAAGAAACTCATAAACATACGAATCCTAATTGGACTCCACACCCTAACCAAATAAATCAACAAAAAATAAACCCGTTTAATCAACAACCATTTAAACAATGAAACCACCTTCACCACAAAGACATGCGTATCTACCTTCACGGTGCTCATTTAGACAAAGACTACAAAATAACTTTAAGCTCAACAGGGCCATCAGACATAACCTAACTACATACTCTTATATTTTCCACCTCAAAGAAATGACTTTAACGCCTAAAACCCTTAAAATAACATACGAAAGGAAATAACAAACACAGAGGAAATAACCAAACCTAGAAGAAAAACGCATTTGCACAGGCACATCAGCAACCCCGTTTTAAGTATAAAAGCTAACCTCAGAATTATTATTTGGATTAGAAGCTTAAAAGATATGTGTATTCAACTAACAGAAGCATATGTGAACCAATTTTCACTCAATAGAAAGTATTAAGAAGATTCTAAATTCTATTAATATCCTTAAAGGTCCTTTAGAGTTAGAATCTATACTAATACCCTATGTAGCCATTAATGATAATATTATGATATTCCAACCACCCATACGCATTATATCTAAGAAGGAGTATCATTTAGTTTAGTTAAATAACAAGCCAATATCTTACTCGTAACGATCAAGTGTATAAAGCCAGCTGTACAGCCAGTAAATGAATGTTTATACTGGATATTTTTATCTCAAAATATCCAGTATACTCCACTACCAATATCGGGATCTAGAAGAAAGGGTCGTCGACCAATGTACATCAATTTCAATTTCAAGTAGCCTTTATTAAAAATCTTAAAAACTAGTTTTACTATTTAAGTCTAGATACCAGAATTCTCCAAACTACTTTGCTCTTTATCATAGGCCTCCCCCAGGCTTTTCCATAGCTCACCGTCGTGAGTTTTTCTCCTCCATGTCCCTCCCGCAGCAGTTTTCAAATTGTGTTCCCATCTTTATTACGAATACCACATCCTGTGACCAAAAGCTTTCTTCCATCACGTGGAGTAGGTAGCACCATTTTTTTTTTAACTGAACAGACAGCTGTGCTGCTGGGGAGTTTGTTGCGCCACTTCTTCTCCCCAGCTAAAGCACTAGGAAGTGTTGAAGGGCGGGCATTTTGGGGACTGTCTTATGTAATTTTGACGTTCAAAAAGTGCTGATTCTCAGCCTAGTTTGAATAAATGACTTTTGATTTTGATTTTGATTTTGCACGTTACTATGCGCACCACAAACGCCTTAAAATTGACGTCGCGATGCGACTCCAGCAGCTGCACTCTCGGCGCATACTTCCCCCTTTGGCGCACGTACTTCACGATGTCTTCCGCATCAGTAGTGTAGTGGAGACGGGAAATATACACCGGAGCCTCGCAGCACGCAGCTTTTCATTGGACTCCGTAGGTGCCTTGCCGCAGTGGTTCTTACAGCTACTCTGTCCGCGCTTCCTCCTTTGCATCGTCACGAAGCCGTCATCATCAGCCCGGTCCGTTTCCTTTATAGGCGCAGGCTTTGCGAGGGGAGCAGTGGGAGTGCTCACAGTGACCAACGGGTCAGATGGTCGCGTCGGTCGGGCAGGAGCTGCGGGGACGGGAGCGGGGCTACGAGGCTCGCTTGCGGCGCTACGCAGACTCAGCAATAGGCGCCGGCGACAAAACTGCTGACGCAAAACTCGTGACCGATGTGACTAGGCAGCCGACACCTCGGCGCGTATTTACATTGCTGACACGCGCCGGTGACCCTGGTCACAATTAACGCCATAGAATTGCGCATCTCATCGAGTTCTGTGCGCAGGTCTGCGACGGTGATCTGGGATGTGTCCAACTTCCTCTTCACATCAGCTAGACAAACCTTCAGAATCTGTCCTTTAACAGGCTCGTAACGTCAACCTGGTCGAATTTGACTGGAGTGTTAAGTCTGCTAAGTTAAATCTGCCATATAAAAAGAAGGCTCCTTGATTAACACAACATATTTCATTATGCACACAAGTAAATACAAATCAGCTGTTATTTCATTCCGCATTTTCGACTTACCTACCTATATATGGTATGTAAACAGCCACAAACATGTGCGAAGCAGACATAATAAACAATCGAGGAATATCAAATTGCCGCACTGAGGTATCAAGTTGCAGCAATGAATGGAAAGAGCTATTCAGCAAGGGGGCTTGATTGTTTACGTGTTACGATGAATCCACTATTTTCTGTCCAGCTGGTATTACGTCACAAACACCACGTCATACGGGTGCAATCACCTTAGCGTCAGGCTGCAGGACGCGCGGTGATAACCGTCTGATTGATTCACACTACAATATGCCAAGCATAACGGAATTAGGAACTGAGCAAGAGATCTACATACCGGACATAAATATAAATGACATATTAACAAGCATAGTCACATTACAAATATAGCAAACATGCAAATAGAAACAAATGAAGAACAACTAAAAGGTCTTTTGAGAAAAACAGAGCTGGTTAAAGAACAATAGGACATCCAAATGGTTAAATCAGTGGACGTGGTGAGGCATCACTAAGTCTCGTACGGTTTCATAATAACCTGTACAACAATATTCTTATATTATACGTATATTTTAAGACAATGAAAACTTTTTTACAAAAAAAAAAAAAAAACAACCACTGGACGCCATTAAAGTTATTTTTCACTTTGTAGTTGCTTTTGTGGTGTTTTTCCGAACTGGGAGTGGGCTGGCCACGTCGCACGAATGCACCCGGAGAGATGGGCAAAGATCGTCACCCACTGGACGCCTCAGGGAGGACGTCACCCACTGGACGCGGTCTAGCTTGACGGCACAAAATAGGCTAGCAAAAAAAAGCGTTTTTTTTTTGGAAGTCGGTCGTTTTTTTTGTTACCATGTGTGGAATAGAGGAGTGGACTGTAAGATTACGCTGGTTGTAGAAATAAATATAGGTAGTTCTGTACGAACGGAGTTCTCCGTCCTTCCCAATCCAGGAACAAATTCAACAGAGAGATGGCTGAATACGACTCACCTTTTCTCCTGCTGCGGCTGGCTCCCACTAGATCTGAACGGTCTTTTGAGTGTACCGTTGACCACGGAGATTGGCGCGAGTGACACCACACGGTAATGCACAATTTGTCCTTGTTTTACCAATTTTCACTCACGGAGTCAAAAATTAGATAGTTCATGGGTCAATGGCGGACGACAGACTGGTCGGCTCCGCTCGCACACCAAACTTTTAAAAGATGGCGCGCTTGTCCCGTTGTCGCGAATATGTGCAGCAGCTCGTGGGTACGGGATAGCCAATCACATGCCGACTTAGCGAGCGCATCCAGACATTCACTATTAAATTCGTCCAATCATGGGATAAATACAGAACATACCCCCTACCGAAACCATAGTGATGGTTTCTAGAAAACTAAGATTACCTTAATACCTATATCATTAAAAAAAGCTCAGAAATAAACACTAATCTAGGTACCTATATCTAACAAAAACGTTTTGTTTGACTCTAGTTGGTATAAGGTAATAGGCAGAGTTTATTGGTTGGTCTTTGTACGGTACTTTTTTCGGTGCGCAGCGTCACACACCGGACTATTCCGTCGGGACCTGGATGTAATTTTTCTATTTTGCCGAGAGGCCATTTGCAGGAAGGAACATTTTCTGTTTTTATTATTACTAGATCTCCGACTTTTGGATTAGAGGAAGACGTAAACCATTTAGCTCTCTGCTGAAGAGTATTTAAATATTCGTGACTCCAACGTTTCCAGAAAAGTTGGGAACACCTCTGAATATATTGCCAATGTGACAATCGGTTAATGTTTACGTCTTGAACGTTATACTCGGGTATCGAGGTTAAGCTTCGACCAATGAGAAAGTGTCCGGCGGTTAAGACATTGAATTCGTTGGGATTATCGCTAGCAGGTAGTGGACACAAGGGACGCGAATTTAAAATGGCTTCTGCCTTGCAAAATATCGTGGAAAGTTCCTCAAACGTTAAGGACTTTTCTCCTACACTTCGCACTAAATGATACTTTGCTGACTTTATGCCCGCTTCCCAGAGGCCACCCATATGTGGAGCACTGGGGACATTAAATTTCCAATCAACCTGTCTTTTAGAGCAGCCATCCGAAATGTCATCTTGACTCTCACGCAGGAACCTCTGGATTTCAGACAGATGTTTGCTTGCACCAATAAAATTAGTGCCACAGTCAGAATAGAGAACAGCGCATAGACCTCTACGAGCTATGAATCTGTCTAGGCACGCAAGGAAACAGTCGGCGGAGAGAGAAGATAACACCTCCAGATGTACTGCTTTTGTTGAAAAGCAGACAAACAGTGCTAAATACGCCTTTGTCACTTTGGCATTACGACGTAAGCTTTCTTTAATAAGGAATGGACCTCCGAGGTCAACTCCGACGTTAGAAAATACCTTATTAGGTATCAACCGAGTTGGTGGCAACGGTGCCATTTCGGGTTGCAGTAAAGACGGTTTACATTTAAAACACGTTTTACACTTAGATAAAACCGATCTAATGACGCTACGAGCAGACAATATCCAAAAATTTTCATTAATTATACTTTGTAAGGTTCGCGGTCCTACATGTAAATATTTTTTATGAAAATAATTGATCAATAGTTTAGTAAATAAACTATGTTTCGGAAGAAGACGCGGATGTTTAGAATTATACGGGAGTTCGGAATGACCGATGCGACCCCCTACCCTGAGGAAGCCGTCGGAATCAATAAATGGGGATAATTTTCGTAAGGAAGAAACGTATTTCTTATCTTTAATCATTTTTAATTCCGCTTCAAAATAAGCATTTTGAACTAATTTTATCAACTTATCGCGAGCTTCGTTTAATTCGAAGATTGATAATACTCCCGATTTGTAAGAAGTGTTCATATCACCCCTTTTTCGTCTAAATCTTAAAATCCAAGCAAACGATCTTTGCAATTTGGAAAATGATGAAAACTTTTGACAAATTCTTTCACAAAATTCTGCTTTAGATTCATTGAAATTATCATTATTTTTATTTTCGACCAAGAAATTAACAGACGGTTTTAATTCCGGTACTTTATTATTACTCTCGTTAACAAACACCGTCAGGGGCCAATCGATATAATTTTGATACATCCAATTCGTGCCCTGTAACCAACGTTGATTACAACTGACAAGTTGTTCCGGAGACGCTCCGCGAGAACAAATATCGGCTAAATTATGTTCGCTACTCACATGCCGCCAAAAATGAGGAGGTAAAACTTCAATAATTTTCGTAACCCGATGACTGACAAAGGTCTTTAGTTTATAAGGTTCCGTTTGAAGCCACGACAGTACGACTGTCGAGTCTGACGCTGCTGTTATTCTGTTAATTTTAACTCGACTAAATGTGTCAACTACGAACTTTATTAATTTGCTCAACAAAACAGCACCCATTAACTCCAACCGAGGAATCGTGACGGGTTTTATTGGTGCAACTTTAGATTTCGCGGTCACTAGACGAACCTTTACGTTACCCTTTTGATCGCGACTAATAACATACACGCATGCTGCATAGCCACGCAACGAAGCATCACAAAATCCAACCAAGTCGCATTCCGTCTCCCTTGGTAATAGCATGTGACGTTCGATACGTAACTCCTTTAACAGAGGAAGTTCCAAAATAAAAATTTGCCACGATTTTTTTATATTATCTGGCAACTTTTCGTCCCAACCAATGCCTAGCTTCCACAGTTCTTGCATGATCTGCTTCGCGACAAAAGTGCAAGGTGCGATAAAACCCACGGGGTCGTAAATCGACGCTAGCAATTTTAGTACTGATCGTTTGGTTGACTCGTTGTCAGTTAAATTAACCGAAAAAAGAAAATTATCGGATTTTGGAATCCATTGAAGACCTAAAACTTTAATAGAACTATCGTTTTCATCTTTAACGAATGTTACTGAATTTTCCCTATTTTCGGAGGGGACGCGCTTTAGTAACTTCTCACTGTTACTCATCCACTTTTTTAAGGTAAAGTTGGCACTTTCAAAAATACCAATTAATTGGTCCTGTACTAAGCAAGCTAGCTCAAAAGTATTACATGAATATAGGACATCATCCATGTAAATTCCCTCACGGAGGACCTGAGCAGCGAATGGAAAACGTTTTCCTTCATCGTTAGCTAACTGAAGTAGCGTCCGAATTGCTAAGAACGGTGAACAACTAAGTCCGTACGTCACGGTTTTTAATTCGTATAATTTTATTCGATCGTTAGGCGATTCCCGATATAAAATGTGTTGATATAATCGATCTTCTTTTCGTAAGGAGATAGCACGATACATTTTACAAACATCACCTACTAGGCAATATTCAAATAGTCGAAATTTCAAAATGATTGCCGCAATATCCGGATACAGCTTAGGGCCGACTAATAGAATATCATTTAAAGATACGTTATTGCTACTCTTCGCTGACGCGTCGAACACTACACGTAACGGAGTGGAGGTACTAGTAGGTCGCAAAATACTGTGATGTGGAATAATGTATTTACTAGGCTTGTCACCCTGATATAGTTCCATATGATCGAGGTCTTCATATTCCCGCATAAATTCCTTGTACAGACGCCAGCACGTCAAGCTAAACACTATACATATCTATAACTACGACGCACCATGGAGCGTTAGAAAGAAAGTATCCTTGGCGTGATTGGTGGAATTTCCAACGTTTCTAAAATTAACCAATGGCTGCACATACTAATAATTAGGAGCCAATCCGCGCCCCTGCGCATTCGCCACCGCTCCCGAGTTCTTCCGACTCATAACGAAATTAAACGAACGTCATTAGTCGTCACCAGTCACTGTCACTGTCAGTCAGTTCCGTGTTCATTCAAAGTGTGTTGTGTCGTAGTGTTCATGAGTTTTAAAATGGCGCGTCATAGCACTAGAACGGGCTATCCGTTCAGGATAATATAATAGTTCTGTGGTAATAGCGCTTTGATTGAGTGAATCTGTCATAATGGTGAGTAATATTTTTTGTAATTCTAATTTTTAAATTAAAGTAAACAAAGGATAATATTGAAAAAATCAGTGTTATTTTTTATAGAATTTACGAAATAAGTAAGCAGAAGGGATAAGTAGGTATCATCCTTGTGTTATTTCATAATGAGTTCCCGATATCGTAAGTTATTAACGCTGCGCGAGTGCGCGCTGTTCAAGTCTCATTGAACAGAATTCGATGAACAATTAATTTAGTCATAAAACATTCTAAACAGAAGTTAATCCAGTAGGTAGTGATTGGATTATAAAGTAAGTAAATACCTACGCAATTACGCAATGACGCATTTTCTTTTTGTCTGTTGAAACAGCGAAAGGACAGTAATTCAACACGCGGATCCAGTTTAATCTAGTTATATACCACGATATCGCATTGGGTGTATGTTTGTGTGTAAATAAATAAATAATTTAATAATAATAAGTTAGCAATTATTGTAGGGAATAGTATAAGTATTAATACGTCTTTTCCTATGTATGTATTAACTATGTGCGTCTGAATGGCTGGTTGTCTGTATCGGTTCGCGTCAGACTTGTGACCAAAAATTGTTACCTACTTTTTAGTCAATAAAATTGCTATCTATCTTTGAAACAAAATAAAGGGACTACAAAAATGTGTCATTACTTTTCTTGAGTAATTACTATCTGATCCGATCTGTCCTCACGCCTTTCAATGTCCACCTCGTAGCTTTAATACGTAAAAAGTTATAGATTCCGACCTCTCACCCTGCTTTGTCCCCTTGGAGGGACAGATCAAACTTTTTTCCGACTGTCCCCCTAAGGGGACAAAGCAGGGTGAGAGGTCGGAATAATCCAAAGTTATGATCATTTGAAAATTTCACAGGGAATAGATTACTGTTATTGAAATAAAGCAATTTAACACGATTACAATAATGCATCTTTGTATTGGAATACATCTACCTATTATGTTATTTGAACATACAAATCTATAAATACTTAGGCTTTAGTTGGAAAAAGAAACAAAGTTTTAAAGGATAATTTTTTTTTTTTAAAGTTCTGTATCTTTTTTATGTTTATTTGTATAATTAATGTAATGGGTAGATGTATATAAAAATAAACAATTTTATAATCGTTTTAAATAGCTTTATTTCAATAACCGTAATCCATTCGCGGTAAAAAAATCAAACGATCATAACTTTTTACTTGTTAAAGCTACAAGGTGGACATTGAAAGACGTGAGGGTAGCAATCAAGTAGTAATTACTCAAGTATAAATAATAATACGAATTTGAATAGTTTACACAAACGGAGGGTTAACCAGCTATCATTCTGTAGTCCCTTTAATTTGTTTCAAAGTTAGGTAGCTATTAATTGACTATAGGTAGTAAAGAAACGGTCAAGAGCGAGTCGGACTCGCGCACCGAGAGTTCCGTACAACCATATACGTATATAAATAAGTGTGCTATTTAGATATCGTTTATTTTTCCTGTAATCTTTACATAAACTTCTGTCACACAGAATAATTTCAGATTTTTGTCTATGCAAACTTCGGAGATGGGGGGGGGGGGGGGGGGGCATTTGTTTACATTTTTCAGCAAAAGTCGAAAACTATGCGGCTTACAAAATAATGTTTGAGAATGTGCAAACAGCGTTCTTTCATAATGATACCTCACTTCGAATTTTTAAGATCCCTTTCAGTACCTGTTGAAAAAAAAAAATTCTTTCATATTTGCATAATAGTTGAGAAAACGTCAGCTAAAACTATTCCAAAATTCAAATTGATAGCACTAGCAGTTCTTGAGACTGAATCGCACCATAAGGGTTCCTTTTTACCGTTTTGGTACAGATCCCTAAAAAGTAGCAAAGGTCACCAGCCTGACGCGAACCGATACATTCGCACACTAAAATAACAAAAATTGAGTAACAGAAAATTGAACTGAGTAATAATGGGCAAATAAAATAAAGCTATTTGTTTCGTTCCAGAAAACAAACTGTTTACTTCAGCGGTGTCGACTATGTGGCAGCCTTATGGTCGCTGGCTGCACCCTGCCGATCCGTTTTTGAGCACAAGACTAACCTCAACTTCATACAACGTGAGTCCATGTTGTGTCCATGTGTAGCTTCTTATCACACTTATTAACCTAACTTATTTATTCATCATTTACATAAAACATGATTTTCTTAAAAAGTGAATAACAACATTTATTCAATTATACATACTACCTAATTAATAAGCACGATTTTGTTTTAACATTAGTTAAAGTAGGCAGGTATAATAAGATAAATTGAATTAAGTATGAAATCAATGAAAACCATGTGTCACACTATACCTGAATAACTAGGTATAGTCCGCGTCAAATAACTTTGCCGCTCTGAAACCAAGAGAATCGCTATCTTTTACTAACAGCGCGAGGAAAGGACGGCTATAGCTATGAACTAAATTAGAGGTGTCAAACTAGTTTACGCCTTGCGCTTCACCGTGTTTTTTAGTCGACATGTTTTTACGTATAGTCTAAATGTGTATGGAAATATTAGTTCAACTAAAGACAGCTCTAATTTACGTCCGTCTCTTTCTTGTTTTATTAGAGAGAAAAAGTTAGCAATAGCCTAAATTAAGTTTAGTTTGTCCACAACAGAATGGGCACCATTGACTAGTGCGCAGTCATTTGCGCGAATTTCAGAGCGGCAAACTTACATGACGCGGGCTATAAAAGGTAAGCTTTAAAGCGAAAATAGTACAGACAATTTAGAACCATTTAAGCCATGGTTGTCTCAGACTAAGTCTTACCCCCGCCAGGGTTGCGGGTTGTTCGAAAGGGTTACCGTGGCCCTGGCACAGGCCACTGAAGCAACTGAAGGAACGTGGGTTTTAGTCAGTAGAAGTCTGACACACCCTCCCGCTCCACCCAGAGCGGGAGAAGTTATTTGATGATTTCTCATCCACAAAAAAAATAGACTAAGTCTTACCAATTTTTTTTACCTAATTTTTTTCCGAAAATTCCATAATTTAAAGTAAACTGCATATCTAAGGCCAAATTGAATGATAAATGAATTCATTTTTATTTAATTTAATTAAAGTTATCAGTAAGCAATCTAGCAAAACTTTAGGTTTTAGGCCTATGTGTCATTAGACATTTAAAAGTTCATCAAAATTATATTATTATAATATTATTGGAACTGCGAGATATTCACATATGATGATCTATTAGGGCTTCCAAACAAATATACAAAATTTTAAAGATGTATAGATGTATGTTTGTATGTTTATATGTATGTATGTTTGTCCACGCATTCCTCCGAAACTATTAATCGTGATCATTCTTTTTTTGTTGGCTTACATTTACTTCAACTTAGGGCACAGTGAAAGTTTCATCGAAATCGGTTCAGTACTTTTCAAGATAATAGACTAATACGTGACGTAACGTGACGTAAGTGTGACGGTCTGGCTTATTGATACGAGCTGGCGTTAAAGGGAAAACATCTCAAAACAAGGTTCTCAGTAACGTAATATTTGCAGTTGCAATGAATGGGAGAACATGTTTTTCAACTCTAATGTTAAGTTTGTTCTTGGGATAAATTCTTCCCAACTACGGAACCCTTCCTTGTGCGTAGTTCGACACGCACTTAACCGGTTTTTTCTTGTTAAAATCCATACCTAATGCGTAGGTATGCGTATTGTCGCGTAGAAGTGAGTGATCGTCAGTCTGACTGACTGTTTAAGACGGAGGTTACACGTTCAGTTTGGCATCAGTTCAATCCGTGACCTTGATCACGAATAGACTGATGGCTGACTGATGGATTGACGGGCTCTATTAGACGCTATAATATTGTATTGTTTCTATTTATAATATTAGCCCTGTCTATGAGGAATCGTAAAAAAAGAAAGCACTGGAGTAAAAAGTGGCTAATTTAAAAAGAATTCTACATACACTTAAATTTACTGAATGAGATAAGAGACACAGGAGAAGAATGTGACTGTGCCAATTATTGAAAAAGCCCGTTTTGATCATTTGTTGAAAATAGTAAAACCATACCTAACTAAACAAGACACCTGCATGAGGAAGTCAATCAGCCCAGAAAATAAAGAAGAAAATACTCGGCGTGCGACTCCATCGCTGTCTAAGCGGTGACTGACAGCATACTGATAGCAAGTAAACACACGTTCAGCTTTTCGCCAATCTGACCAGTTTGACGAAATACTGAATAAAATAATTAATTAATTATCAATCCGGACCATCAATCCATCAATCTACGCGTACACAATCAGATTCTCGTCATTCTGACACCAATCCCGGGTCGAACTGATGCCAAACTGAAGCCAAACTGAATGTGTAACCTCCGTCTAATACCGCCCATCAATCCATCAGTCTTTTAATTATTAGAAATAAACACGAGAGAAGAATTGATAGGGAGAATAAATTCAGCGGTTGAAACCATGAAACTCGAGATGATGTTGAAAATAACAACAACAGAAGTGAAAAGACGGAGCCGTGCTTGTATTAGAAGAATAACGGCAGTTATTTTGAACATGAAAAATTAATAATTTCAATTCAAATGTTGTTTTAATTAGTTTGTCTAAAATTTAAAATTTCTCCCTCAAATTGGTTTGTAGGTGCTAATTTCAATAATTTGTAAGATATCCGCATAAGTGATAACTCAAAAGAAAGAGCGATTATCAAGCATATTTTCAAAAAGGTTTGAATAAGATAGCACCCTCCGTTTTTTTAAGATAAGGTTTAAAAAAGTATTATAAAATTTTTATGAACTTTAAATGTCTGTAAAAAAAATTCTAATGACACACAGGCCAAAATACGCAAATAAACGATTTATTATTATTATTATAAAGCATGTTTTGCTAGATTGTTTATAAATCGTCTAAGACTGATTCTAAATTGTCTGTACTGTCTTCGCCTTAAAGCTTTGCACCTATCTCCAAATCTGTATAGGGGCGTGGTTATAATGAGACCAACGAGACGAAAGTTTTCTTGTTTTCGTCTAGTTGGTCTCATATGACGTTTACCTACATCGGAGTAGGCCCTATTCATATGCAATACAGTCTTTATGGCGACCGCATGATAGAAATGAGGCAGTGACTCCGAGGAATTTGAACGTTGTTGCCTAGTAAATAGAATCCACTTTCGCCATTAACTTAAGGTGAAGTACTCGTAATTATTTTTAACCGTCCCATACGGATTAACACATTATCTGCTTAATTCTTTATGCAAACGCTTCTTTATGGTACACCCTTACCGACCCATATTTTACGATGTTTTCGAAACAATAGAGATGCACAACGAACGCACAGGTGCGGCGCGCCGCACTCGAAGAAAGTTATGTAAATTGTATGGACGCGCATACGCGCCGTCAAGCACCTGGTGAACGTCCGAAAACGCGCATGTGCGTCTGCCGCGCCTAATGTATTAAGTTGGCCAATACAATTTGTCATAACAAAAAATCTTATGTATTGAACTTAACAAAATTTTCTTTGTTATAGATTTCAATGGACATCGTCAGAAGGCGCCTCAAAGATATGCTGGCGCCCTGCCACGAAGAGAATTATAAATCAGGCGCATAAGGAGAGAGTTAAGTTTTTGCCTAGAGTACCTATTATAATTTTGACTGGGCAAACAATATCGTAATTTTTGTTGATGAAAAGAGTTTCCGGTCGGATATGGACGGAAGAAAAATATTATGCCGCAATAGCAATGAGCGTTATGTGAAGGCTAATAACGTGTTATAGATAATATAATATTAATACTGTAAATTGAAATTTAATACTTCTTTTCGCACCATTGTTATATTCTTGCGAGTTTTTCCTTTACTATTGGTTGGTTGTAATAATTTAAGTTATGGCCGTTGACCACTGACGTAACGACACGACAAGGGATTTTACTAGGTAGGTACCGAAGGATGTCAAAGCAGGCTGTGACGTATCAATGAATTGGAGTGTTAACAGTGTTAAATAAGATTCGAAATCAACTGTATTACAAAAATCCTTTACCGTGCCGTGCCGCCAATGGACGCTGGGCCTTATACAGCCCAGTCAAATTATACTAATCTAGGTAAAAGCTTACTTTTGTTTGACGGCAGCGTTTAATTTTGTTGGTAGCCATTGGTAGATATATTTAACTGTAGGTATAATTAATCTGCTACAAATATCAATAAAAATAAAAGCTTGTAAAAAAATTAATATTATCTAAGTCGGGGAGCCTTACATCTAACCAGTTTGAAAACAAAATCCCGTGCACACGATGATCACATCTGTTTTCCGCCACTTTTTGCGTTGACCAATAAAACGATAATTTCTCAGGCTGTTACAATGACCAAGGCGGTCATTGTAACAGCTGACCAAATAGACAATAATAAAACAAAATAATCTTAAAAGTTTTTGTTAAATTCCCGTTGTGTTGAAACGCATTGACCAGCTGTATGGTATGGTCGAGTCGAATGCCAATAATAGTTATCTTTGTTTTTAGTCATTATTGAAAAAAGGAGATACGTAAATATTGTTTATAATATACTAACTTCCGCCCGCGCGGCTTATGTCCTTTTCCAGGTCATGGTCTACCCGTGTGCCAAATTTCATCTAAATCCATTCAGCCGTTTTAGCGTGAAAGCGTAACAAACAAACTCACTTTCGCATTGATAATATTAGTTAAGATTGGGCAATTGCGACTGTCGGTGACTATTTCAGCGTAGACTCGGAGAATGCCTGTTTAGAGGGCTATTTTTAAATCACTAAGCAAAATTTTCACAGGGTGTTCTACCCATGAATATGAACAACTTTCACTATGCGACCAACTATTATCACGAAAAAAAAATCGGCTGTTTCATACATTTTGGTAGAACAGGTATTGAACTTTATGAAACAACTTTTTTTTTTCGTAATTTCAAAATTGGTCCCATACTGAAAGTTCTTCATCGGCATCGGCTTGGCTCAGTTTAGCGGAAAAAGCCTCGAGGTTATTTATTTTCGACTTTAAGGCACGCAATGTTGATTTTTGTTTGGCATTGACAACCTCGCTGCGCTGCGCCTCGCCAGCCTCTTAGAAATTGGTATTTTAACTTTTATGATAGGAAAACACAAACCAAGCCAGGCCGTCACACTTACACGTATTAGTCCATTATCTTGAAAACTACTGAACACAAATCGTAATAAAGTTTAAACAGATCGTGAAAGAATGAATCTCAAGGTCATTATTTGTGTAGCATTCTATAACGGGGTATCTGACAGTGAAAATGTAAACTGTAGATTTTGTAAAATAGGACTTGCTTTGTTTTTTGCGGCCTTTTTTCAATAACATAAAATAAGGGGATGCTTAGCAACACATAGGATTAGGTAGAGGCGTTAAATAAAAAAATAGTTGAAAAAATTAAATCAACTTCAAAAAGAAATTAACTCAAAATTATGAAATAACTTTAATTTCGGAGGTCTTGGACTCTGTATTTTAGTTTTTTTTTGCCACCGACTTCCGAAATTAAAGTTATTTCATAATTTTGAGTTAATTTCCATATGAAGTCGATTTAGTTTTTTTTTTATTTCGTAATTTTTAGTTTTTAGTAAAAACTGGAATATTTCGACAGTCCCTATTAACAATGTCGGTTCTGCAGGGAGACTACTGTTTAGTCCCTACTGAACCACTGTTCAGTATTATTACGAGTATATTACGAGTAACAATCTCAGTTCTGCGAAAAAGACCACTGTCTTTTTCGCAGAACTGAGATTGTTACTCGTAATATCATGAAGATTCTTTTTTATCGTCAGGGCAAACTTTGAACTGCCCTCAGTTCAATGTTTGTTTTGACAGTGATGATTTTTTTTTTAATTATAATTCGATGTATGTAGAAAAGTGAATATTGGTAAAAATGTAGGTATATCCGACATTGTTAATAGGGACGGTCGATTTGTTTGTAATAAGTAGTTAATAGGTTTTGTTATAAATATTGCACTAGAATTTGACCAAGGACTTGAGATGTTTTCCCGTTGACACCATGCCTGTAGCTCGATCAATAAGCCAGGCCTTCACTTACACGTATTAGTCCATTATCTTGAAAACTACAGAACCGATTCTGATGAAACTCACTGTTCCTTATGTTGAAGTAAATGTAATGAAGTAGTGTAATAAAATGGTCACGATCCAATTAATACTTTCGGAGAAATACGTGGACAAACATACATACAAACATGCATACATGTATAAAGTTTTGTATATTTGTTTGGAAGCCCTAATATGTAGATTATATTATGTGAATATATAGCAGTTCCAATAATATTGCATACATACGTGTCGAATTGATAAACCTTTTTTGAAGTCGGTTCAAAACCACGGAATAGAAAAACAAAAGTGAAAGTGCCCATGCATCCGGCGTGTCACGATATGCGGAAAAAATGTAAAATAATAACAACCTTCGTCAGTTGTAATTATTATCATTATGAACAACTTTACTATGGGGCTAAACCTGAAATCGCGAAAATAAAATCAGCAGTTCCCTACATTTCGACGAGTTTTGCGAACATAAAATAATATGGTATGGGATATCTGATTTTTTTGCGATTTCAGGTTTGGTCCTATAGTAAAAGTTGTTCAAAATAGTGGTCTCATTAATACCCTAGAGTTATGGTATATAAAAAAAATAAATACGTTGTATATAGTATCAAAATCTCTTTCTGACTGTTGTATGAATACTTTACGTGACTCGGCTATAATAATAATCCCTTTGTTTCGGGTGGCATAGACCATTATACGTCTTTTACACGAATGGAAATGTATCGTGTGAACATCCGTTATTTTTAACGAATACCTACCACAAAAAAACGTGCAGGACAATGCCGTCTGAACCTAGCCTAAGGTTGATAGGTATTTATTTCGATTGAAAATAATCTGAAGCTGTGTGCGACGCTATTGGTTGATGAGCGTAGGTAAGCGTTAATAGCACTGCTAAAAAGTTTCACTATAATTCTTAACACCTGTACCTACTTCTGTACCTATGATCCACAATAAACATGATTGATTAACGTTCACTTTTTCAGCATTCAATTTTGATTTTTTTTTTTTAATTTACATTGTAATATTTAGTTTATAAAATCTGTTGTAGGTATTAATCTAGAGTATATTTGTAAGTTTTTAATTATATTAATATTAATGTCAAAAAATATAAAGATTAAGGTTGTTATTGCGCCTTTTATTTTGATACCTATTAGCATTAAATTTCGTTAAAATACTTAAGCTGCCTTGTCACTATGGGATATAATACATATTATATCCCGAGATATAAACTATATCCCGCGACTGATCTTCACACTGTGAGATATATCTTTTAAACTGTTTACATTCGTAGCGGCGCGGAATGGTGTGCGGGGAGAGAGGAGGCGAAATATAATATGAAAATATCTCTCGGTCGATCGAAAAAATATTTATAGTTTGAGGTGTAATATATATTACATCTCAGTGTAAATGGTTTCATTTAAAATTACGGTGAGCGATATTAGTTTATATCTTGAGATATAATATAAATTACATTATATCCCATAGTGGAAAGGCGGCTTTAGAAGAGCATGGAACGCACGAACACAGCTGACCGCCCCAGCCCGCCAGTAAATAGGTATATAGCAAAACCCGGAAAAGGTAATTGAAATATGCATGAAATTAAAAAAAAATGTTTTTCTCACATCACATTATCAGATTATACCTTTCTGTCTACCTATCAATATTCATCACGAGCGTGAAGTTTCGCTTATTAAAGGTGTAACGGAGTATACCGTACCTACCTACATGTTTAAATGTAATATAAATAGATAATACCTACTTAATACTTATAGGGAATTTTCCAACAAATACTAAAAATGAAGGGCCGGTTTTTTATCCGTAGTTAACTCAACCAATGGTTTTAAACATGTAACTATTGGTTGAATCTTGGCTATGTTTGCCAAAATGCCATTAGTTACAATTTTTTATTTAACATTAGTGATTTAACATGAATACCTACCTACATTCATGTTACCTAATTCATTCATGTTCAGCATTTCGCATTTAGCCAAAATTCAACCATTATTTACTATGTTTAACCATTGGTTGAGTTAAATACGGACCAAAAAACCGGCCCTAAGTAAAAGATAATTTAAACAAATGCTTATAAGCATTCATAGGTATTTTATTTTTTGCGTGAGCGGGCCGCCGCCTGCCATGCCATTATTTCGATTCGTAGGCAGTTATCACAGTCTAAAAATCATACAGTTATGTTACCTACTAGCGCGCTTTGTGAAGACTCGAAAACGTCAGCAAGCAAGCAAGGCGTAATAATAATACAACACGACCCTCTGTTTTGGTTCCAAGTAAGTAGATCCTATTCAATCAGCTAGGTACCTGTTACTAGGTAAGTAGGTACCCAGTACCCTTTTGTTATCGCATAGTATCTTATTCTACACCACGACGAATATACGCACACTAGCTCACGTACGCACTGCAGCACGAAACATTACAAGTAAGAGCAGACAAAAAGCTATTTATCTCTTTCGCACGATTCTCGCTGTCGTTGCTCATAACGCGCTCAAGGTCAATGTGTAGTAGCTTGATGTGCTGGCCACTGTACTTATTTTTTAAATCATTAGTACGCGCGAGCTTGCGTTCCGTGTACAATAACCGGCGCTCAGCCACAGCGCGCGTAGCACCTAGCGGCGAGCGTTCGAGTGCAAAAGGCAGCGGAACTACGTATTGTCCGTTCGACTCTCGAGTATGTTCATTAGAGAATATCTCCTCGGCTAACTGATCCATTGGATTTATTGAAGGTGTGCACGGCACTTCCTCAATTTCCCAAAAACTGCGTAAAGTTTTCTCAATCGACTGTTCTTCGTCATATGAAACTGATAAACTAAGATTCTGCGAACTATTATTACTAAGTGGATATAATTTTCCGCTAATAACATAACCAAAAACGGTTTTAATAACACTCGGAATACCATTCTTAATCATTAATGGTTTATCTCTAATGATATCTGGCACTATGTCGTTACCTAACAAAATATCTATTCGCGAACGCTTAAAAAACAATGGATCCGCTAACTTGTAAGTGTTATATTCGTTAATGACATTATCTGTGAAAGAGATATTAGGCATATCAGCGGACACCCTCGAAATAACTACTAAATTAACACTAAATGTTGGACCCTTAGCATGTCTTGGTTTTAATGTACAAGTAACCATGCCTTGATTTTTAACTATGCCCCCACCTATACCGTGAATGGTAAAAGGACATTTTTTACGTTGTAATCCTAGTTTCTGAGCACATTCAGTAGTTATAAAAGAACTCTGAGCGCCAGAATCGATGACTGCACGGCAGTCTTGATATTGACCAACACAGTCAATAACGTGCGTAAGTGCAGTGCCTAACACTACTCCATAATCGCAGTTATTACTAATCAATGCTTGCTGTACGGGTGCGTGTGTTGTGTCACTTACGAAGTGAGACGACACTAGCGCTTGCTGCGTGTGCGACAGAGACGGCTGCGCTGACAGGGAGCTCGCCACGGACGATATTCCCGCGCTTTCCTTCTTCGCGTTATCTTTATGTAATAAATAATGATGCGATGATGCGCATACCCCGCAAGTCATTGTACTTTTACAAGCATTAGATTGATGATCAGATTTAAGACAATTATGACAAAGTTTTAGCGAATGAACACGGCTCATTCTTTCATCGACAGACAATTTACGAAATTGATCACATCGATATATCATATGATTTTGTTTACAAATCACACAAGTCAAATTTGATTTATTATTATTACGGTTGTTATTATTTTGCGGAGCTTGTGCCGTATTAAGAACTGACTTAGACGAAGATTTAAGTTGGTTTTTATTTTGTGTCTTTTGTTTCGACGTATTATTCGAAGAGCTGTCTGTAAAAGTGTGTTCTAGAACTTTAATTTGTTTGTTGACAAAAGATATTAGTTCCGCAAACGTAGGTATCGACTTTTGATCACGACATTCCTCGAATAACTTTCGAGTATGAGGATCGAGTCGTTGTAATGCCAAATGACATAATAAAAAATCATCTAAGTTATTAATTTTCAATGCTTGAATCGCTTTAAGTGAATGATCAAAGGTTTCTATAAATGAAGTTAAGTTCGACGTAGTATCTTCAGTTAACGGTAAAAAGTTGAACATTTTATCGAAATACCTACATGCTAGTGTTCTGTGGTCGTGATATTTATCCACTAAACTTTGCCAAACTAATGAGTAATTAGCGGCAGTAATAGGTAGATTTTTAACGATATTTAAAGCTGGACCTTTAACGCATGAGAGTAAATAATGGAATTTATCGATATCTGAGAAATTTCTATTATGAACTAATGATGAGAACGTGTCATAAAAAGTTATCCAGTTTTCAACTTCTCCATCAAATTGAAATAATGTTATCTTTGGTAACGCGGGTACTACTAAATCCTTTTTACCTAACTCAGTACAGTATTCGGATTCTAATTTCGAATATTTACGAGCTATTAACTGACATGCATTATACATTTCGTCAAATGCTTCAAGTTCACTTATTGACATTTTTGCAGTAGGTTTTATTTGCACTTCTATTTCGTACAAATCAAATATGGCGGATTCAAATTTCGTACGAACACTTTCCATTTCCGACAATGATACCGTAAACAATTGCAATTTATCTGGATCATTTCCCAACTTTTTGGAATAGTCATAAAGCTTTTGTATCTTCGTAAATAAATATTCCTTTCTAACTAATAAGATTTTACGTTTAATTTCTAAAACTTCCGCCATTTTGGAAGCGTGGTTTTAGCAAAATGAAATTTAGAAATAGGGCTCGAATGGCCAGAATGTGGAATAGAGGAGTGGACTGTAAGATTACGCTGGTTGTAGAAATAAATATAGGTAGTTCTGTACGAACGGAGTTCTCCGTCCTTCCCAATCCAGGAACAAATTCAACAGAGAGATGGCTGAATACGACTCACCTTTTCTCCTGCTGCGGCTGGCTCCCACTAGATCTGAACGGTCTTTTGAGTGTACCGTTGACCACGGAGATTGGCGCGAGTGACACCACACGGTAATGCACAATTTGTCCTTGTTTTACCAATTTTCACTCACGGAGTCAAAAATTAGATAGTTCATGGGTCAATGGCGGACGACAGACTGGTCGGCTCCGCTCGCACACCAAACTTTTAAAAGATGGCGCGCTTGTCCCGTTGTCGCGAATATGTGCAGCAGCTCGTGGGTACGGGACAGCCAATCACATGCCGACTTAGCGAGCGCATCCAGACATTCACTATTAAATTCGTCCAATCATGGGATAAATACAGAACACCATGTTTTTATTTTTCACTTTTTAGTAGGTCAGTTTGTAATTTATCTAAGTTACAATAGCCTAATGTAAACTGCTCATAACCTTTTACAAAATATTGCTTTTCCCTATGCAGGAACGTGAATTGTTGAGGAGTTCTCCTAGTAAGAACCAGGAGAACTGGAGCTGATGGTCACCATCGCCATATGTAGAATATTATGACGAGCATAAATTGCTTAGCAACCATATTAAAGTAATCGAATCGCAACCCGTGAAATAGTTAAGTATAATTGATTAATTCCGATGGCTATCTGGAGTCTTTATCATCAGTTCCACTTCACGAAATGGTGCTTTCCGAGAGCAAATGCTCAAGTTACTATAAAAAATACCCAACTCGCTATAGGTAAGCCTATAAAATTTGAGGGTTTCTCTCGATTTCCATGGGATCCCCTCATCAGATTCTGACTTGGTGGCAATGGGACCATCTTGAGATTCGAGAGACCCTCTCAAACAAAAGAAGAATTTTACAAATCAGTTTATATATAACGGAGATATGCCCGAGCATACCTACATAAAAAGAAATATAAACATCCGAATTGAGAGCTCCTCCTTTTGGAAGTCTATTAAAAACACGTTGTCTCCGTCTACCTCAAGTAAGCAGAGTATCAACGCAAGCTCACGAAGAAGAGATTGAAATAGTGCCAGTTCATACTCAACGGCATTTTCCAAAGGATAGACGAATAAAGGCAGATGTACAGACAATAGAACTGATCATCGGACATCTTCCTAACAGCATCAAGGTGGACAGCGAAACATCGCCAATGTCAATCAGCGGCGAACACGGAACATTCTAATAACTTAGTTAACACACTTTTCTTGCTTTATTTACTTTTGATAATGCATTATTACTTGATACTCGTAGTTCTAAACAACTACCGGTTCCGTGCTTCAAAAGGAAAAAAACGGAACCCTTATAGGATCACTTCGGTGTCCGTCTGTCTGTCGGTCTGTGTGTCCGTCTGTCTGTCGGTCTGTGTGTCCGTCAGTCTGTCAAGACCCTTTTTCTCAGGAGTGCGTGGATGTAGAAAGTTGAAATTAGTATCAAATATGTAATATAGTCTTTTGGAGCTCTGAAAAAAAATAAGTCATCGCAATCACTGTAATTCTAATAATTGTAATTCAAATTTTCCTATAAATTGTAACAATTCAAATAATTCTAAGAATTGTAATTTCATTCAAATAATTGCTGTTAATTAGCTATAATTTTGCATGCCCGTAATGAGGGTAAAATATGTCCTGTGCTATAATTTAATTTAACATCTTGTGTACCCACCATATTTCAGGCAAATAAATGATTTATGATTTTATGAATAAAAAATACGGCTATTTATGCGACATATTTTGATACTCGCAAGTAAATCAAAACCTAAAGAGTACTTCCGAATGAAATAGAATCATGATTCGGCAAGAAGCAAGGTCTCACAGCACAAATAAAGAAACCTATTCTAAATTAGTTAATTTATAGTTTTATCACATAAAAATATTTTTTTTTTTTTTGCGAAACCAAACTTAAATTTGCGGAACGTGTTCTTCAACTACAATGTTAAGTTGGTTTTCTTTTCAACTACGGAACCCTTCATTGTGCGTAGTCCGACACGAACTTGGCCGGTTTTTATAGTTGGCAGGAAGTACGAGCATCGCCACATGAAATGCATTGTTTTAGTTTTTACCTGAACAAGCATTTGCTTATTCGCCGATTACTTACATTCGCTGACTAGGCTGTCGTGACCACCACAGTTCACCTACGTCACGCCTATACACGTATATATATTAATGTTTTCCAATAAATCCATCAATCAATAACGGACACAAAACAGTGATATTATTTCCTGTAAGCATCCCGTGTGATTCGTACCCACCAACAATCTACAAACTAGGTGCATCTCCTATCACGATCTAAATAATTGTCGGTCTGACGCTGACCCGACCAGATGTGTAAATAACACACGAAACTAATAAATAATGTCTTAATTTTCAGGTATACAACAACATGTCCCAACTAGCCTCCTTCCTCACAGTCCTGTGGCTGTCCTCTGCGGCTGCGCATCCTGGACTCTTCTCAACCATCAAGGAAACAGCTGCCGGCGTTAAGGATCAAGCTACCAATGAGGTGCAGGCTGGGCTCGAACCTGCCGGGCAAGCCCTGGGCTCCATTGGAGGCGGTATATGTGAGTAGAAGTCCTGACATTATGCGAGGAGTCAACCCTACTTATATTCAGATCACTAAATACATTTGTAGACCGTGTCCTAAAGGTCGCGCGCGATGCGCGACTTTTGTTTCCTTTTGGTAGTATTATATACGGTGACTGGTAATTAGTGACCGATACTTAAACACATCATTGTACTCATGATAACAAACAACTTTTACTATGGGACCCAACCTGAAATCGCGAAAAAAAAATCAGCTGCTCCCTACATTTTGACGAGTTATGCGAATATGAATGTATGGGGCAGCTGATTTTTTTTCGCGAATTCAGCTTTGGTCCCATAGTAAAAGTTGTTTGTTATCATGAGTATAATCATGTGTTTATTAAGTATTGGTCACTAATTACCAGTCACCCTATATTTATCTCTCAATACTCGTACATTACAAAATATAGTTTTGTTTAATTTAGAAGCATTTTTCCAATTTTGTGAATGTGAGTACCACGTAGTCGTTTATGATGTACTTGAAAGAGCAAGCTAGTTGAGAGTATGTCTTATTTAAATGTCTCGCTGATGATGGTGCCTGTGTTGGAACATTTGCTTCCCCACAAAATGGTTGAGCTGGATGGATGGTGCTGATCCACGCGTAATGTTCGTGAATGAGCGCCGTCAGTTGAGACTGGTCATCTCTTAACCGCCAGGGCTTATTTTTAATATTATATTTTGAATTTTATTTATTTGTATGTACAGACATAGATAAACTGTAGGTATTCTTTATTTCAAACAGAAACTAGATTATATGTACAAGCTAAAACTAAAAGATATATATGTATATTATGTACAAGTATATAAAAATCATAAAAATAAAAAGGTGACAAGCTCATAGGGCATCAAAAAATTCGTCCGCATCGCTGTCAATGGTAAAAGTGCCCAAAAGGCTGGCAGCATTGCCACGTTGGATAGCAATGCTGATTCTTTGGGCTAAAAATAGGCCAGCCCTCTGGTCCCATGAAGAGTTGACCAACCGCTTGGCGATGTCCCGAAATACTCGATGTGCACTCGGACCCCAAGGCCCTAGAGTTTCAACCCCAAACGGCTCAAACATATAGCTCCCAATAAGGTTGCTATATTTGCGCCGTTTAAGGTTTTCTGCTCCTGCAGCAGCCGCCCCAGCACAACCCGCCGTGCTAAGAAGATGGGATGGCGTGAGGGTGTCGACACAGGTTGTATCCCACACCAAAGGCCTACCCAACTTCCAAGGCATTATGGTCATTCCGTCTGGCCTCTTCCCATCGTCGCGTGCCAAGCCATTGGGTTCTAAAACTGCTGGCACCTCGGCGGTGACAAGAGCCCGACGGATGATGTCGTTAATGCTAGCGTGCCGTGCCATCCGACCAGCGCTCTTGCTGCAGGATAGTCCATGGTGTCCGAGGCAGTCGACTCCTTCACCGCATTGACAGCGATGTGGAGCCCCACAAGGGGCACCCACACGCAAACATGTAGCGAGCCGGAATGTGGTGTCAATCAGCATAGTGCCTATGTTAGGTGACGGTAGAGCCTGAAGCCAGAGACCCGACTCCCATTCACCCACAGCCAACAGGCGGGCACGCTCAGCAGTATTGGTGGACGTATTAATAAGTTTATTCCGTACCAACCTGCAGAGCGGCTCATCCCACTGTCTCTGGGAAGACGGGTTCTCGGGCTGAACCGTATCCGGGCAAGCCACTTTCCAGGCATTCACCGCGTCGTTCAAACATGGCACTTCAGAGTCAACCTGAGAAGGGGCTAAGATTCTTGTGGTTAACTTTTCGGTGCTGTGGACCGAGGACAGGAACGCCGGTATTTTGAATTGTTTTTATATATATATTTTTACATTGTTCTCACATTAGAAGCAACAATAATGATGTACTCAAGATTTTGTATTATATCTTGTCTTCTGCCCGTGACTTTGTCCGCGTGAAATTTCTTGTTCCCCTCAGCCCGCGAGATCCCGCGAGATTACTTTTTCACTTAGCGTTCTATCTGACTTTTTTTTCATTTTGCTCGGCTCCTGAGGGTCACATCGTGATATTAAACAACCTTCCTCAAAAATTGCGCTATCAAATGTAAAAAGAATTTATTCAAATCCGACAGGTAGTTTCAGAGATTCGCGCGACCAAACAAACTCTAGCTTTATTATTAGTATACGTATAATATAATTTGATTACCATTAAAAATGTTATAGTGAGCCAACCTTAAAAGACAGACATATGCCATCGCGGAATTTGTTTTAGAACTTTTTAAGAGGAACAGTTCCGTCATACATGGTTGTTGCGTAACTTTAACCGTTTACGCAGCGCACGCAACGGAATCTCTCAAAAGGAATAAATATTCCCCGTTCTTGCAACATTATTTATTGATGCTCAGCTCCTGTTAGGCGTAGCGTGATATTATATAGACTCTAGCATTCCACGATAAATGGGCTATCCAGCACTACAATATTTTTTAAATTCGAACCAGTGGTTCCTGAGATTAGCGCGTTCAACCAAACAAATAAAGTTTTCAGCTTTATAATATTAGTATAGATTTAAAAGAGTATCGGTGGAGTTTCTTGTCCATTCTTCTCCATAGAGATACAACTAGCTGACGGACTATTTGACAATTCAAAACTGCCTGTAATTGATTTGAGTTTGAGAGTTTGTCATAGAGTATAGCGATTAGGAAATGTTTAGAAACATTGTAACGGAGAGAACTGCCCTGTTTCACAGGTCAGCACGTAAAGCCGATAGCGGGAGTGGCATACGAAAACTATGACAAGGAACCGGATATGAGCAAGTTAACACTCGTCTTAAAAACCAGGTGAGAATTATACACAGAGATGGAAAGACAGGCAAGGAAAATAATTGTCTTACACATACTAAACACACACTACTCAATTGGCAGAGTTTTTATTGATGATTGATACGTGATTTATCCTCTAGTCGCACTACAAGATCAATCTACCCTAAGACGAAACGATTAATTCTTTAGACTCAAGTTATGTTAATAAAAACCGGCCAAGTGCGTGTTGGACCACGCAAATGAAGGGTTCCGTAGTTGGGACGGATTTACAAGAACAAACTTAACATTGTAGTTGAAAAAAATGTTCTCTCCTCTCTTTACCATACATTCTAACTGCAAATGTAAGTTTGTACGCACAATATTGAGAGATTTACCATGTTTTTTTAAAGACCATAGACTTCTTATAAGTTTTCCTGTAATCTATAGGTATAGAACTATTTTCTGTATTTTTTTTTCCAAATTTTCAGCTCGGAGGTAAGGGGGAGAATAGACAATTTTCGTCTAAATAAATAACTTTAAAACAATTTGTTTTCAAATTATAAAAAATTACAATTAATTAATTAATTATATTTGTCGCATCAAGAGTGGCCGGAATGCGAAACATCGGGTCTTCTTCATGATCCGACATAGTTTTAGATAGATGTGGGCACTGTCGTGGGTACTCGAACGAAAAATAATTTAAGTCACAACAATTTTATTTACACTAACGGTTTTACAAGAAACAAACACGTGCGCTGGTACACTGAGCGTCTGCCAAGACTGTTAGAGTTCGACCGTCGCCACACGGAGTGTTGTCCTCCAATAGTCCCCACTGCATCCCCTCTACCGACGATCGTGTCCAAGCGGTATGGCGCGCTTGCGTTTCCGGTAACGATATTATTAGTTACAAAACTAATTGTTAGATGGCGCTGTCTGCTACACCATGGCGCCATCAATCCACGACACGGCCATCCCTGACTAGCACCCGTCCTCGGGTGTAGTACCTGTGGACAAAATGTGCTCAAAGAGTAAACTAGCTCGGCTATCCTGTCCATAGAAACAAAGGCCGATTCTCCACGGTACTTTATTTTTTTCTAAATCTAAGTACAATAATCAACCATCATGATCAACAATGCCCTGTTATTAAGGCTTCGTACATAGTGCTCCCTGCACAACCTCATTCATTGGAAAAGGTCCGATCAACAAGTAAACAACAAAGTAATTCTAACAATACTGTTACTCTTTACCATAATTCATAAGCAATGCATACTCAACTCATGAAACTCATCGTAATCTGTGCACCAACACCAACCAGAATCGCACCAACGATTCTCAAACTATCTAACGCAACATGTGCTACAACACATGAAACGCTCTGTGCACCAACAGACCAGAATCGCACCAACGATTCTCATACTAACGCAATATGTGCTACAACACAAAGCGCTCTGTGCACCAACACAGACCAGAATCGCACCAACGATTCCTTGTAGACCCATCGCCACATGTTACTCATGAGGTGCGGTCTAGAGTTTCGAGTACGACTATACAAGCACTTTTAAGTCAGATTTGGTTTCACTACCACTGTCATCAACTATGACATCTAATACTCGAGAAACTTGGTGATCGGGGATCTTCCTCACATGACCATGTGAGGTATGTGCTTAGAGTCGAGCGCTTTTAGTAGGTATCTATCTCCGTCTAACATCAATAATCTTAAATGGGATTCCTTTCCTCATTGTCAATTAAAACTTAACCATTAATAGCTTAAGTCAGAAACCCGAGCCTTATTTTAGGTAAATCGGTTTTTATCGTAATTGGCATTCTTTTCAATATTCTGTGTCGCGTGCTCTCTAATCTCATCTAAATTAACGTCAGTTACATCATCATCAGCGGTTACTAAACTAAGCGGTCTCGCTACCCTTCCAATCATCAACTCGAGGGGGCTAGATTTAGTCACCCTATTAATAGTAGAGTTCATAGCCAACTGAACCTCTCCTAAAGCGTCCTGCCAAGAGCGGTCACGACTAGTCTACAGCTGTCAACATACTCTTGAGGTTACTCATTACCATTTCGACCTGACCGTTTGCACGACTACCTCCAGTAGCTATCAAGTGCAAATCTATGTTTTTAGAAATGGTACAGAAACTAGAAAAATCCTTACTTGCAAAACAACAACCTTGATCTGCTATTATGCGTTTCGGTGTACCAAACAACGCTATACAGAACTTAATAGCACAAATACTATTGTTAGTGTCGATGTTAAGAGAATGACAGTAACTCAAATTGAACTTGGGAATTGGGTGAAGTTCAGCTTCTGAGTGGGGATTCGCTACTTTAGAAGTGATACAATTGTCGACAAATCTCACACATTTAGACATACCTTCTACTGACTAAAACCGTGTTCCTTTAGTTGCCTGTGCCAAGGCCACGGTAACTCTTTCGAACAACTCGCAACTCGACATGCCTACCAACCAATAGTGCTCGTAAATTTTCTCGCGAGTTTTCTTCCACCCTAAATGCATGACAGACTCATGGACGTTATTAATTATAGACCACCTAAGCTACTCGTATCTAGGTACAATAGGCCGACATCGAGTGCGACCGTTACACCGAATCTTGCGAGACAATATTTTTACGGATTTAATTTACGAACTTTAACAGTAATAACTTCGCGAAATAACACGCGGCACTAAGCCTATAAGGACGACGATTGACAGACTAGGATCTACAAGCCGAATTTGCAATTGTCCTGTAGTAACCTGGGATCAAGAAACACCACTAGAAAACGAAGATGAACATTGTGACAAAAGATTAATTCTGACGGAATGTCTGTATCAACTTTATCGAAATCAATTTGACAATTAGAATCGTTCTTGAGCTTATTTGAAACATCACATAACCTAACAACCTAATCACGACACAAAACAACGCTATCAGACGTCATATTAACGTTAAATCCCTGACCTAAAATCTCACGGCCAATTAAAATATCATTTTTAAGACAACTATCCGGTACAACATGAAATAATATCTCTAATCGTAAATCGTTAACATAACCTCAACTTGTAAGGTACTTTGCACACTACCATAACCAATCCCGGTTAAATTTACAATGTTATTTACACGCTTGCCACTGAACTTTGATGCAACATTATCTTTGATGAGAGAGCATTCGACACCAATATCGTAATAAAATGGGTACGACTCACCGGTATTCATCAACACACCGCTAGCATTGCGTAGCAAACTTCAGAGCGTCGCTCGCTACTCGCCGTTGCTGCAGGCACTGCCACTGAAATGGTTGAGCCATTGCTTGCCATTGCTGCCATTGCCATTGCCATTGCTGCAATGGTTGCCATTGCTTCCGGGCCTTTTGTAGCAAAATGTCTGGTGTTGCCGCAATTGTCGACTACTGCCCTTGATGGCTTCTATCGGGACATCATATTCTGATTTTGAGCAGCCAAACTCTTCTGATTTTGAGGGTACGAAGCAAATTCTCGTTGCACAGTGACGTCATCGCTCCATTTTCAGTATTTTCTTCCGCTCGAGTGTATCCCAGTTCTGATGTCGCATCAAGAGTGGCCGGAATGCGAAACATCGGGTCTTCTTCATGATCCGACATAGTTTTAGATAGATGTGGGCACTGTCGTGGGTACTCGAACGAAAAATAATTTAAGTCACAACAATTTTATTTACACTAACGGTTTTACAAGAAACAAACACGTGCGCTGGTACACTGAGCGTCTGCCAAGACTGTTAGAGTTCGACCGTCGCCACACGGAGTGTTGTCCTCCAATAGTCCCCACTGCATCCCCTCTACCGACGATCGTGTCCAAGCGGTATGGCGCGCTTGCGTTTCCGGTAACGATATTATTAGTTACAAAACTAATTGTTAGATGGCGCTGTCTGCTACACCATGGCGCCATCAATCCACGACATATTTATCATTTGATATGACACGTGGTACAGTTTGCAAAACCCTTTTTTGTTTATTTTCCGATTTGCCCCCCAAAATTGATCCTCATATTCAAAATTAATTTATTTACGTTACACATTCGTGTTTGGGTCACACAAATTCACAACTATACCAAATTTCAACTTAATCGGTCCATTAGATTCGGAACAAATCGGCTGTGACAGACGGACAGACAGACAGACACACGAGTGATCATAATTATATAAGAGTTCCGTTTTTTTCCTTTTGAGGTATGGGACCCGAATAAATGTGTAGAGCTGCAGATGTTTTGTGATTTCAATATTACTCGCATAGTAAAAGTTATAAAAAACAAATGTTAAAAAAGAAAAACCATTTCTATTGTGTTATCAAATGAACTCAGATCAAAAAGGATTATGATCTGTTTTTGAGATGAGTTAAATATATGCCACAATAAAAATGTGTTTTTAATATTAACCTATTAAATTAATAATATTATGTAGATACTAGTTCACTAATTGATCACATTTTTCAAAAAAGCATCTTTTCATTTAATATTCTTCAAAGTTTTGTCGCGTGTGAGCGAGAGAGGTGACAAAACGCGACAGCCCTATTAACCCTGTAACCTTCAATTTCTACAGAGCAAAAACCGTCACCTACAACTTGACGAAGTCCGCGGAAGAGTTACCCAAGGAGAGGTGGTTCAATCCGAAGCTTGCCCTCAAGATCTACATGCACGGCTTCATCGAAAACCCTTCGTGGAAGAACAGCAGCTTTCAGACTATGAGCAATGCATTCTTGGCTCAAGAAGCATCCGCAGGTAAACCGTCAATCGAGCGATTTCGTGTAGAGGAACGAAATACTAGAAAGGAAGGAAAGACTGTCGATTTAAGTGTTAAAAAAAAATATGAATAATTTTTTAAAAGTGTGTTGAGATTGGAGTATGCACAAAGTACGTTACAGGAATAAGTCGTTGTTGAAACATCCGTACATGCACACCGTTCGTACAACTGTAGGTTCGATGCATCCTGCGCAGTCAGCTGTTGCTATGTAGTAAGTATGTAGGTCCAGTACTATCGCAGTTACTTTACCTCCGACAGCGGAACACCAACAGCAACCTTGTTTGAATGACCATAAAGATGAATGTGATTTTGACAGTAATTCAAAATCAGAGGTTAATTTACTGTGAAAGGGCTGAAGGTATATCTAGGCCAGATTTTAGTATTGGTCATTACATGAAATGGTTGTGTTTCGTGAAATAGCCAGCTAAAACTAACCGTATCGTTTAAAAGTCAACGCGCGTTTAAGACGCAGATATATGCCAATGGCCTTGAGTGGTTAGCTTGCGTGCTCTTTTTTTTATTTTTGCTTGGAAAAATGCTCATGCCTACTGCACTACCACGAGGCAATAGTTCAGTTATGTGGGACTCCAACCCACTAAAACTCCACTCGCTTGTGGTGGGAACACAGGCACGCGTTAGCACTCACCGCGAACCCGCCGCGGCTGTCCGTCACCGGACCCTCCTCTGGGGAGTACCCCCATCACAGGCGCACCAGAACACTGCACGCCGTGACCACCCCAGGGACCAAACCATGCGCGCTAGACGACCCCGTGTCTAGGCACCCTATCGGTCGCTCTGCGACCGGTCAGATCAGTGGCCCAGCCGCCTACCTACGATAGGGAGAGTGGCCAACGAAATACCGACACTCCTCCTCCCCTGCGGCCCCACCGCGTCTGCCATCAGACGGTGGTGACCCCGTCAAGGCCGCGGAAGGTAGGGAGAGCGGCGCACCGCAATAACGGCACTCCTCTCCCGCCGCGGCCTCCAACCCTCAACCTCGATGCTTCCCATACGATATCGCGGCCCGCCTCATTTGCAATGTCGCCCAAGCGGCACCGTAACCTACTTGTGCCGCTAAATCGTCGGCTTCCTGAGAAAAACTCTGACGAGCAGCCTTTCCTCTGGTTTCTCTTCGCTTCACCGTGGGAGACCAAGCCACGGCTACTGAGACCTCCCGCTTCGCCAATGCGGGAACCGACCGGGGGGCGCTGAGCTTGCGTGTTCTGTACTGAGCTCACGCAAAGCGTCGTAGGTACGTCCAGCCAGTAATAGGTCTGGCCAATTAAGGAGCGCTGTCCCAAATTATACGTATTTATAATACCTAAAACTAAAATATTCACATATTAATTATTAAGAAAATGCTCAAATTTAACGCGCATTTTTTTTCCAAATAATTACTGGTTTAGACCTGGTCTTCAGTTTATAATCATTAACAGTCTATATGATATGTCAGTCAAAGTATGGCCATTTCATTAATATAAGGTATCAGTCGTGGTCCGATCGTAGAAATGCCATATCGTGGCGAAAGTAACCTATTTATCGACATTTCCAGCTGCCCACTGGCCATATCAAAAAGTAGTTGCATTTCACGCCGCTAGTGGCGCCTCGAGCAAGTGGGTTAGGTTAGGTTAGAACTGTATGTGACCAACCGAGCCAGCAGCCGGCGAGCCCTACACCTAAGTTGGTCGCAGTTACTTGGCTATTTAGTATTTTTAGGACCCTAAAATAGGAATTTTTCGAGTATGAATAGATACACAATAAAAATAAAACCTCATCAACGCCTCTACCGCTGGATACTCTAACTATTTTACGATTCGATCACTAATGTTTGGCCACATCATGAAGTGGCCGTGCGTTTAATGTTCAAATATTCAAATACCGAGTATTCAATCTGACCAGACCACATCATGATGTGACCAGCGGTCGATTTTCTATTTCATGAACTACAACCATTTCATGAAATGGTCGATCACTTCATGAAATGATCAATTCCAAGATCTGGCTACGACATGTTTATATGTTTAAGTTTACGTCTACGCTTTTTACCTTGTCTCATATGTGAGTGTTGTGTTGCCAGGTGAGGTGAACTTCCTGGGTCTGGACTCGAGCTCGCTGATCTCCTTCTTCTACCTCCGCGCCAGCACCTTGGTGCAGTTCATAGGCGAGAAACTCGGCAAAACGCTCGCCGCCTTGGTATCCGGTAAGTTCTGAATGTTCCACTTCATGATGTCATTGGCATAGAAGAGTTTAACAGTCTTGATGCTGAATTATTGTCTAACTAAATATTTCAGTTGGTTATTAAAATGTAACTTCCAACTCTACAATGGTACAAAGCGAAACAAAATGCTGCCTTTGGCGTTGTCCTAATAGAAAATGACTACACGACTATCGCAAGTTCGTGCGAATGTTGACCCACGATCAAATGTACACTTGGCGAATAAGTGTCACTCATAAAATCATAATTGGCATTTACGCGGATCAATGGTCGTGCAATCGCTTTCTTTTATTATTAGGACACTGGCTTAGAAAAATGACAATGGACGGACGGGACACGTATTTGACACACACATTGGAATGTTTCTGAATCCCTCACGCGGTCGCAAATATTTCATTAACAGTTTGCAAAGTAACTACAGCGATTTCGAATTATTTAATAATAGGATCAATATTCTGCTTCCAGCTGGAATGGATCCCAAAAACATCCACCTGATAGGCCACAGTCTCGGGAGCCAAATCGCAGGATTCACTGGCAAGACGTTCCACTCGCTGACGGGATCCCGCGTCGGCAGGATCTCCGGTCTGGACCCGGCCGGCCCGTGCTTCGGCGACGTCGACCCCTCGCTGAGGCTGTCCAAGGAGGATGCTGACTTCGTTGACGTCATACATACTGATGCAGGAGTCTATGGAATTGACGAAAATATTGGTAAGTTTTTGCGTGATGCAATTTTTTAAGTTAATGCTGCGGCCTGGGTAAGTAAAGATACTTACTGACATCAAAATATTTTTGCAGCTTTACTTTGGGCTATTTAAATTTAGCCCGCGAAATTTAAATATTCTTACGTTTTTGGGAATTTGCAAGTCAGCATTAGGTTGTATGATGATCAGAATATGATTAGCGACCATAGCAAGTATGTATTTACAGAATTATAATAATTGAAGTTATCAATACAACTCTTTAAGACCAAGTAAGCCTATTAAATGACTTTTTCATGAAATCTTGATATTTGAGGATTATACTAACTTAGAGTTATATTACTGATTCTAATTATCTATTAGTTCTATAAACACATATTTGTTACGTTCACGAATCATTCTTTAATCAACATACAATCTAATACTGATGTGCAAATTGCATAAAACAAGAAATTGTTAAATTTCGCGGGCTACTCTGACGCTTACCCCATTTTCTATCTGATAAGCCGTCGGCCGGTTTGCCAGCCTAATAGAAATCTTGTTAAAATTTGCAGGACACGTTGATTTCTGGCCAAACGGTGGCGCGGAGCAGCCGAACTGCCTGTTGCAGGCTTGCAGCCACAATCGCGTTTGGGAGCTCTATGCAGAGTCGGTGCTGACCCCTCAGGCGTTCATAGCAGTAAAGTGCAAGAACAACGACGAGTTCAGGCACGGACTGTGTAACTACAACGATACGAGGTGAGATGTCGAGGACTTCAGGAGTTACAACATGATTATCGCGTTGAAATTCATATGAATTTGACTTTTTTTTTCAGTGTTATGGGCTACGGCACTCCCGCCAATACCAGGGGTATCTACTACTGTCAGACACGAGGCGAGGAGCCCTTCGCTCTCGGTGAAAAGGGACTGAGGTATAAAGACACCGCGGTGGTGAAGGCCGTCTCCAATGCTGTCAAGGATACTTTATTACTCTAGTGATGATGCTGTGTTGTTCTTATTACATTATTATGACCCGCTTTACTATTACCAATTGATGATTTGATGTCTCTTGAAATGCAGAATACTGTTTTCATTACGACAATATTATATGATTCCCATTATGAATTTAATAAATTCTTTCGATGTGAATCAATTTGGTTGAATCGTGTAGTATCGGCTTTGATAATTTGACCGATTTAAGCACAAATGATCTAATCCATACAATCCTCATTTCGTGATAATTAACTTTAAATTTTATTGCGGTAGTTCTCTGGCTTTGTAATGCTAAATGTTGTGTTTTTAATTTTTTGTAATTCTAAGTGTACTAGTAATTTACATGCATGTATTGAGTGAATAAATTGTATTAGTTTAGTAGTTCAAGAATCCTCCTGGATCATGACTACAATATAAATTTTGTATGGAGTTAGCTGTGTAGGCTGCGGAAAGAAAAATACAAAAATGTTCCAAAGTATGACAAAAATAGAAACTCAAAAATGTTTATAATTTTTGTTTTATTTAAAAAAAAAAATACAAAAGTTACCCTACTCCTCATCTAAATCAAAGTCAGGTTCACCACAATAACCATCTACGAGTATATCTATTATTGCATCGGCTCCCTTCAGTTTTTATAGTAATCAATGTAATTTAAATGTAATTATAATTACATTACATTACATGTGTTATTACTTTGTTATTTTAATGTAATTTGGTATAAGATAGCGTATAAATTCTTTTTGTTAATCAGTTTTCCTGACGGCCATATTGCAAATCTTCTACGACATCCACATCTCATAAAAGTATTTATTAATTTTCTTATATAAGTATCTACTTATTTTCATTTTACACTAAAGTATTTATATAGGAAAAGCTATTTTAAATTCACGTCATATTTCTCAGCGATATTAATGAATCTTTTATTCATTTAAAATGTGATTGTTTTTGTAATGGGGAAGCAAACTGTCAAAATAGTTCCGCGTAGATGTTTGTGTCGATGTAGATGGCGCTAAGTGTTTGTTACTTTCATTCAGCTGTCAATGTAGTTCCTTGCTGAAAACTTGTTGAATACGAGTTCTCGTCGCCGATCGGTCGCTTTGTCGTCAAGATGACTTTCAAACACACAGCGCTCTCTTGCGGCAAAGCTTCCGGGAAACAACCCCATTGATATATGCGAAACTTGACGAGATAATTACCATAAATTGTCATCGTCTTGTGTAAGCTCGAAGTTCTATTATGTATTGTGACATAAATGGCTTTTATTATACTAACCTAATTCATATTTATCAGGTAATTTTAGGGAAATTAATCGTTTACCAAATTAATTCCCAACTTACGATTAGATTGCCCGTACCTATATTCAAATCACGACTGTCTTTCTTCGACAGTTGTATTTTGAATACACGAAAACACAATGGTCATTTTTTGACAGTTGTATTTTGAATATGCGAAAACACAACTGTAATTTTTTGACAGTTGCATTTTGAATATACAAAAACACAATTGTCATTTTTTGACAGTTACATTTTGAATATACGAAAACCCAACTGTCATTTTTGACAGTTATATTTTAAATATACGAAAACACAACTGTAATTTCTTGACAGTTGTATTTTGAATATACGGGCAATGAATTTTTAATCAAATCGACACACTACGTCAATTTGATAAACGATGATTATTTCTGACTGTACCTAAGTAACAACTTTTTTATATAAACGTATATACATACATACCTATCATTAACTAGTGTGCGTTGCAGATACTTGTTTTAAAACATTGTCTCAAATTAATACATGTTACCTAAACTACCACATATTTTTATTGAAGCGAAGGAAAATTGCAGATGTAGTTTCCTTATTAAAAGTGTAATATCTACTGACGTCACTGAGTTGGTGGGCAAGGTTGGGCTTCGTGTACCGAGTACATTTCTTCGAAGACCACGTCTTCTCCATGTGCCTCAAGTCAGAACTATCTATAGGCAGAACTCATACGTGATAGAGCTCGTCGTACTTTTAATGTGGTGTGTCAGGATGTCGAGTTAGATTTGTTTACTAGTAGTATTAAGGAAGTAAAGAAAATTTTGAATAATTGCTTTTTCGATGTATAAACATTTTTTTTTGTCTTTTTCATTATTGTATTTTTTGAGCGTGCGACTATTAATTTGCATATGTCTTAAGGCGATACCAAAATAAGTTGGGGGCTTTTTCGTAACCATTTATTTCACTATTACAGAATGTATGGATTTAATTTTTGGATATATGTTTATTGACTATTTGATCAATACTCTGACTGAAGGAAAACACGATTGGGTTAAATTTCCTCGATAGAATTTAATTCCGAAAATATCTCTACTTTTTCATATTTTTTTTCTGTAATTCTAAAATCCTAAGTAATTTTATTGCAAAAATACATTCAAAATGTGCGTATTAGGTAATTGTAAACTCTGGCTGAACATATTTTTGATAGATAGCTTAATTTATTTTTAAACAATTTTTATTTGGTTTGGCGCTTGTATTTTGGTTCTAGCGCATTATTGCGCTCTCTTTTTTTCGCATGTGGATGTAATTGACTCTGTCACTTTCTTATTACCGCTCAGTTAGCTTTTTACATGTCGCTGTTTTCGCGTATTTGTTCATAATACTCATATTAATCGTTAGTGGAAGCTTGTAATTGGCCATCTTTTACACATTGTACTTGATATTGAAATAAGTAAGTTTGTGTAATTGCTGTAAGTTTTCCTAAAATTAATAAAATTAAAAAAATATTAATAGATGTTTTCGTGATGTACCGATATCCAAATGTTTAAAAATAAAATCGTCATCTTATTGTAAAAATTTTAATAAAATCATCTACCTACTTAGGAGCTAAATATTTACTATTTTAATAAAAGTAAATGCGTTTTAAAATTCTCGCAATCACTTTTATATATCAATCGTCTAAGAAAACACCTAAACCGGAATCCAGCGTCGACCCTGCAATGACCTCAAACATTATAAAACTGTCATCATGTTATGTTAATTGATTCTATGTTACAATTAAAATGCTACGACTGGGCTTATAGTGGTCATGTTCTATAAATAATTATGGTTGTGTCATCTTCATCATACAGTTGATTGTAAAAAAAAAATAGTAATAATAACCGACTTCAAAAAACATTACAAAGTGAAAAATAACTTTAATTTCGGAGGTCGGTTTGCCAGCGACTTCTGCATCATCAGTTCCACTTCACGAAATGGTGCTCCCGAGAGCAAACGTCCGAGTTACTATAAAAAATACCCAAATCGCTATAGATGTACCTAAAATATTTGAAGAGTTCCATCGATTTCTCCAGGATCCCATCATCAGATCCTGACCTGATGACAATAGGACCAACAAAACAAAACATAATTTTCCAAATCGGTCCAGCCGTCTTCTAGTAATCGGAGAACATACATAAAAAAAGATTCCGACAAACTGAGTACCTTCAATTTTTTTAAGTAGGATAAAAAAAACAATGCAGCTGTTTACGACTTTCTTATGCTGTTTACTTATTTCTTATAAGTTTCGGCATCTCAGCGATTTAGTCGGAGCCTTTTGTGTAAACAGTAATGCTGATAATAATATTTACTGACGTCTAAATATGAACGTATTTCCTAGTAATAGAGAATGTCTGCTGCGCTATAGTGTATCAAACTACGAATAAAAAAGTATTTGTTGGTGCAATGGCAATGTCTGGGTTTGAAGGCAAACCAACCAAATTGAACTAATTTCTAGGTTATAGGAAGTCTTACGTTATATTGAAAGACGTTAGTTTACACTGTAATTGTTTATTTTATTTGACTGTATTTAGTTAAATATAATTTGCATTATTAAAAAGTTATTTAAAGACCAAAGTCATATGAGAACAATGCTTAAAATAAATAATAAAAAAGTTACGTCACGGTAACAGTTACGATACACCCGTCTAATGCATTCAGCTTTTAGGAAGGCTGTTATTTGTGTATAATATTCAGCTAATTGAGTTTTTTTTATTTTTTTATTCATGAGGATATTTTGTTGTATAAAATTGTGCTCCTTCAAAAATTATCATTTTTTTTTTTTTGCAAATCTTCGGTAAAATACGAACTCTGGCTCGGTGAGTGCTACGTTGGGCTACTTGTTTTACTTTAGTAAACGATAAATTAGTCTGTATAATTTTGTTGAGTGCCTTACGAATAGAAATATATGTATTGTAGAATGTTCATTATTTTGTTTTCTTCATAAAGAAGAATGGCAGGACTCCATGTAATCTGAGTGTCGCATTTGGACTTCGCGTGCATTCGTAAAATACTCTCAAAAGATAGATCTCGAATCATAGCAAATTTTTTGAACATTGGGTTTCGCCAAAAAAACGTTGTTTAAAGAGCAAGTCAATATCCTCCCTCCGTTTATATTGACCCCATGACAGAGCCAAAGAGTATAAAATGCTGTAAAAAGTATTACCTACATTAAAAGATGGCGGAAATTAATAGTTCCAATAATTACAACTAAAGAGAAAAGTGGCACTAGTAGTTGACTTTGTACCTTAAGCCTACACATAGATCGTCGTGTCCCATCTTGCTCCATGCACTTCTTTGCAAAGCATACATACTCTTCTTGATGATCGACAAAATGTATTATGTTATGGCTAGTATATAAACGATCGAATATAAATTCAAACTAAGGGTGTCAAAAATACTGTTTCTAAGTGGGCGAAAGACTGAGGGCGGACACAAATATTGAAAACGGCGACTTAAAAATACGAATTTGAAGTACGAGTTATTCAGAACGATCACTATGATAATTCTTAACGAACAAATTTCTATTTGAGTGACAATTTTGCAGCTCACATTACATTCAACATCTGGCATATATTTTATTCCCAGAGTTCTGCCTTATATCCTAATCGAGGTGTTTCATATATCATGTTGAGCAATGAACCAAAGACAATAAAACCTTAAACTAACTTGTTAAATAACTGATTGGTGAATACAGTCATTAAGCTTCACAATAAGGTATGAAAAATTACTTTAATAAAACCCGGCCAAGAGTGAGTCGCGAGTCCGACTCGCTCTTGACCGGTTTTTTTTTACCACCAAGGGTTCCGTACTATCAAAGAAAGTATTCTATTTAGAGACATCGATTTATTTTCATGTAATCTTTACATAAACTTCTATAACAGCTCACAAACACATTCTAAAACGGTATTTTTGAAGCACTTCATGTATTAACTCAAATCGGTTATACATAATAGTCACTCACTTAGTATTATTTTCGCCCACTCAGTATTTTTTTCGCCCAATTTAGTATTTAATCCGGACACTTGGCATGTCACTGCTAGTAGCTCATTTGACGAATTTTAATAATTCATAATTATCGCCAGTTAATTTTTCGCAAACATAATTTTACGCCACTCGGTTTAGTATTAAAGTATCTCATTAATAGTCATCCATATATTATTTATTGGCCCGGTTAATAATTCCCTTTTTGTTATTATCATGGTCTTGTACGTACCTATTACACAACGTAAAGAAAGGTAAATCAAAGAAAACAATTTTAGATGAAGAAAGCAAAATACGACCTAGGAATCCAATACGTCCAACATGAACTATGCATGATGGTTTGTTACCCTGCAACAGCTACGCGCTACGGATTATTCCGATCTGTCACCCTGCTTTGTCCCCTTAGAGGAACAGATCGAAAAAAAAATGATCTGTCCCCCTGTTAGCACCGAGAGGACAGTTCGAACTTTATTCACTCCTATCTGGGACAGGTAGGAGTGAATAAAGTTGCTGATTGTGGGACAGATCAAACTTTTTTCCGATCTGTTCCTCTAAGGGGACAAAGCAGGGTGATAGATCGGGATAATCATGCGCTACCACTTTGCGTCGTACACCATGCACTGCCGGACTGGTTCGTACTGATAAAGTTTCCTCCCGCGGCACGCCTCTCTAGAGATGTAGGATGACGTCGTACGATATGTCTCACACTATTGAAAAAGGTCGTGAGGCAAATAATTGGCGACGCTGGCCAACTTCGTTGGACATCTCCTTGAGACATGTGTCGCGACACGTGTCTCGTACTAAGACTAGTGAATATAATTACAGCTATATGTAGCTATATGTAAGCGGGCACGCCATTCATGCCTGGAGACTTTTATTTAGATATTAAGTTGTGTTCACGTTTTTAGTTTTTATTATTGCTTGAGTATAATTTTCGAATTTTTTGTTGGTATATTGGTGTGTGTATGTGCTAGCTGACATTTGCAAATAATTTAATTTAATGTCTTGTGTTGAGTAATGTAAATTATTTTGCATACTATTGTATAGAATCCAGTTTTTTTTTAACTGAACAGACAGCTGTGCTGCTGGGGAGTTTGTTGCGCCACTTCTCCCCAGCTAAAGCACTAGGAAGTGGTGTAGGGCGGGCGTTTTGGGGGACTGCCTTATGTAATGTAGGTATGCTTAATTTTCGATTTTGGTTATTTTTAAGACATCAACGATTTCAAGTTATTTTTAAAAATCAACTTCCCTTCTCAAATCAACTTCACACGAGCTAAAGTCGGTGCGGAGGGGTGGGGGAGGGGTGCGAGGATTGTTTTGCCGCATTTTCCACGCTACCGTGCTGCGCTGCCGCCGCGATTTTTTTAAGATATGATTTTTTTTATGATAGGTTTTTTTATATTTTTAGATTCTAAGTACCTGGTGGTCTCGCCAGAAGAACGCACACTTTAAAAACATGTAAATCCAGACGAATTAACGAACACAGCTGTCATTGATTTACATTAAATTCTTTACTTAATTTGTTTCAAACAAATAGCTAACACCTGTGTACCTATATTTACTTGCAAAATATGGAAAATAACAGGAATTTTCATAGGACAATAGCAAAATACTCAAATCTGCCACCAGTTATAAATACATCTATACAAACAAATAAAATTGAAGTGTCTGTGTGTAATAACAAAATAACAGCTTTTTACTAAATGCATCTGAAAGTATATAGGGTGTCTGGTAATTAGTGACCGATACTTAAACATATGATTGTACTCATGATAACAAACAACTTTTACTATGGGACCAAACCAGAATTCGCGAAAATAAAATCAGCTGTCCCATACATTCATATTCGCATAACTCGTCAAAATGTAGGGAGCAGCTGATTTTTTTGCGCGATTTCAGGTTTGGTTCCATAGTAAAAGTTGTTATCATGAGTACAATGTCACTAATTACCAGTCACCAGGTGCTTATAACCTAACTTTTGTCTGTCTGTCGGTCAGTCTGTCTGTTTGTTCCGGCTAATCTGCGAAACGGCTGGACCGATTCTGACGGGACTTTCACTGGCAGATAGCTGATGTTAAAAGGGGTAACTTAGAAAATAACCGGCCAAGTGCGTGTCGGATTACGCTTAATGAAGGGTTCCGTAGTTGAGATGAATTTATCTCAAGAACACTTTTATGTGGATCTTCAGATAGCACGACAGTTTATCAGTTCAGTCTGCCTAGCCTTTTCCCAACTATGTTGGGGTCGGCTTCCAGTCTAACCGGATGCAGCTGCATACCAGTACTTTACATGGAGCGACTGCCTACCTGACCTCCACAACCCAGTTACTGGGTAATACGATACCCCTTGGTAAGATAAGATAAGATAGATTTATTTGTCAAAAACACGCGTAGGTTTACAATCAGTTGGAGCGATTACAAAAAAAAAAACAATAATAAGTTTCAGCATGTTTTGCCTAGGAAGGCGTACAAATACAATAATAGTAGTATTCAAAGTACAAAAATCATTTAATTACGTTAAATTAATAAAAATAGCAATAAAAAATGTCGAAAAGAAATAACAATAACAATATAATTCAAAGTCAAAAAATCTGGTAAGACTGGTTGTCAGACTTTCGGGCTTCTGACAACCCGTAACGACTCTCAACGATCCTCGAATGACAGCCGGGACCAACGGCTTAACGTGCTTTCCGAGGCACGGAGGAGTCTCGGTATGAAAAGATGGTCACCCATCCACAGACCAACCCCGGCAAGCGTAGCTTTACCTGATGGATCGGTCCGTGCGGCTGTTATTACTTAGCCACGAGCTATTACCAGTTATCAGTAAGCAAAGCCGCGAGCCACCGCTAGTTAACACAATTATAATAAAAAATTAGCAATAGGTATTTACATACCTACATTGTTTATCTATGTACATTATCTGTCGCGTTAGCTCTGATTCAAGGTATTAATAATAAGGTAGCAGGTATCTTCCGGCCAGTCAGACCCGCGCTGTCAGAGAGGCCAGCAGTGCTCTCCAAGTGACCACAAACCTATAGAGTCTGACATCCACATAATTCTGAAGACCGAATTTGTAAGTAAAAGAAGCTTTATGACGAACTTTTTATAGTGTTTCTGTGGCATGTAGAAATAACAGAGGGGAAATTCTCATATTTTTAAGAAGAATGAGACCGGCATTCTGTTTCTGGGAACAGAATGTAAGCAAACTAAAGGGAGTTTACCTGTACTTTGCCTAAATTTTTGACAAATTATTGACATTGGCGCTGAGATATGACTTTGAAATTTTTAAATATGGAAATTGGCTTTACCTGAATTTTTTTTATTAACTTTTCAATTCAGGCTGCTCTTTCTTTTGGCGGTATCGAGTAAGACTCCTCTTACACTGTCATTATTGACTTAATTCGTCATCGCAAAGCAGTCGTCTTTATCTAACACTTGCAATACTAACTTTTTTTTCTTACTGCTGTCTTCTTATTCATTTAATTAAGTAAGTACCTGACTTTTCACAATGGACTCCCTTTTTGTGAGAGATCTATAATCTACGACGCGGGCCAGAACGGGTTGGTAGATGTCACATGTCTCCGAATTTTTGGTTCTAGTATTATGCTGGTTTCCTCACGAAAACAGTGAAGGTTTTCCTTCACTGTTTTGATCACTAAGTAATTAACAAAAATTCAATGTTAAGTGGCTAGTATGTAACTTTTGGAGCTTTATGAAACTCTGTGTAAAAAAAAAACAGCTTTTTTCTCATTACGTTTTTATATGCGTTAAGACCAGCTTCAAGAGATCTTTCATGGCTTAGTTAATGACTTGCACAGCCATCCGTAGAAATTTTTAGGTTTGAATACCAGGTATGGTTAAATTAAATTAAATGTTATGGGGGGTTTTCAGTAAATGGCAGTTTCAATAGAAGACTTATTCAGCCGTCGTAATACACGTACAATGGTCCACTGTGCGGAAACCAAACCCAATAACGTAGAACAGCCGCCGTAATTACGATGCCGTAATTACTTGCGTTGCTATAGAAGTAGTAACATACGTACGAGCATAGCATTGTAATCGTAATGATGACGTAATTATAGGCATTTATCAAGTTACTTGGTAAATGGCCAAACACAATGAAAAAAATAGTAAGTGTAATTTTTCAATAGAAAACGTGAATACCTTACCTTACCTTACCATCTATACCCAAAAAAAAAAAAAACAAAAAAAAAATGGATCATCTGCATGATATCACTGACATCGATGAAGAAAAACATCCTGAGTAAACCTGGGCTTATAATCAAAACAAGTCTGAAATCAAAAAATCCGCCTCGAGCAAGCGTTGCCTCGATGCCTTCTCTGTATGAGAAGAGGCCATGGCCCTACAGTGGGTCAATAATAGGCCGCTATTATATCTTGAGGAACTTATTGCAAATAAGTGCGAATTCACGCACATTACTTACCAACAATCATTTAAAATTTTGAAAAATAAGTAAATATACAAACTTTGCCGAATATTGTCAATATTTCGGTTCAATACTCAATAACAAATATACCTACACATCGCAAGTCACTCTACTAGCGGAGCTGTGTAGACACTAAATAAATAAACTATACTCACCAATTTTAGTTTCGGTAAAAAACTATAAATTAAAACACGGAATAACTTAACAGTGGCGCCGATTCCATTGTTCACAAACTAAACTAAATTTAAGTTCAGTACATCTCTTAGTTTCTATTTCATTATGAAAAGGACAGACGATAAATATTAGTTTACTGCTGTCAAATTAAAATAATCCATAAACAAGTTTAGACGTGATTAAAAAATTGGCTACTAAAAATACGTCAATTTACCTCAAGCTGACTAATTTGACAGGACTAAACTAATATTTATCGTCTGTCCTTTTCTTAATGAAATAGAAAGAAAAAAAGCACTGAACTTTGATTTAGTTTAGTTTGTAAACAGGGGAATTGGCGCCAGTGTCTCCTTTAAGTTTTCCCTACGGAACCCTTATAAGATCTGTCTGTCTGTCCGTCTGTCACAGCCGATTTGCTCCGAATCTATTGGACCGATTAATTTGAAATTTGGTACATACATGCATTTCTGTAACCCAAACACGAACGTGTAACGTAAATAAATGAACTTTAAAATTTTTGGAGGGAAAATTAAAAAATTTAAAAAAAAAATGCAAACATTACCATGTGACATATTATTATATAGGTACATTGAAAGGGCTTCTTGTTAGGATTTTAAATATATATTTTTTATTAAAATAAATCGTTTTAAAGTTAAGAAAATTTATGAAACCATGACCCCCTTAACTTGGAAACTGCTGAGCCTAAAATTAAAAAAAAAGTACAAAGAACAGTCATAGATTACAGGAAAATTTATAAGAAGTCTATGTTCTTAAAATAACATGGCATATCACTCAATATTGTGCGTACAAACTTACATGCAGTTGGAATGTACGGGGAACATTGTTCTTCAATTACAATGTTAAGTTTGTTCTTAAGATAAATTCATTCTAAATACGGAACCCTTCATTGTGCGTGGTCCGATACGCACTTAGTCGGTTTTAATAAATTTTTATTTAAATTATATTGCCACTATTTCCGTAAATCAGATTAGGATCCTAACGTAGGTAGCGCCCCGCCATTGAGATGAACACGGGAAGTCAGAAATATATTGTTGTCACTTCTAAATAATCTGTGGTGTAGCCATATCACGATCTAAATATTTAACATTGAGACTACTTGTGTCGTAACGGTGGAAAAAAATACGAAATTTATTTACCGGTAGTTTATAATAAACAGGTTATTTTTTCTATTATATTATCTATTCAGTCTTAGTTTCCGCTTTTGATAATTATGTATAAAACTTCCTTATGTAAAGTAAATAATTCCTTACGTTGTTTTGTTTTCGCTTATGTAGCTGGAACGATATTTTTTTTAACCGACTTCCAAAAAGGAGGAGGTTCTCAATTCAGATGTTTATACATAATAGGTATACATAAATATTGTTTTATGTTATGTTCGGGCATAACTCCAAGATATACAGGGTTATTGGTAAAACACCAACAACCTCTTAAGGGGTCATTGTACTCATCATTATGAACAACTATTACTATGGGACCAAACTTGAAATCGCGAAAAAATCTGCTGTTTCATACATTTTGACGAGTTTTGTGAACATAAATGTAGGGAACCGCTGATTTATTTTTCGCGATTTCAAGTTTGGTCCCATAGTAAAAGTTATTCATAATGATGAGTACAATGACCCCTTAAGAGGTTGTTGGTGTTTTACCAATAACTCTGTATAGACGGATTTGCAAAATAATTTTTGTGTTTTAAAATGTATGCTCTCAGGTGGTCGCATTGCCACCAAGTCAGAATCTGATGAGGAAATCACGTGGAAATCGAGAGATACCCTCAAATTGTCAATTATACCAAAGTACATCACGGTTTGCGATTCGATTACTTTAATATAGTTGCTAAGCAATTTATGCTCGTCACAATGCATATGGTGATGGTGACTTCACCATCAGCTCCAGTTCTCCTGGTTCTTACTAGGAGAACTCCTCAACAATGAACGTCTCGGCATCGGAAAAAGCAATATTTTGTAAAAGGTGATGAGCAGTTGACATTAGGCTATTGTAACTTAGATAAATTTCAAACTGACCCACTAAGTGAAAAATAAAACATTTTTTACAAAAAAAAAACAGACTTCAAAAAACACTACAAAGTGAAAAGTAACTAATTTCCGAAGTCGGTGGCAAAAAAACTAAAACACAAATCCAAAGACACCGACTTCCGAAATTAAAGTTATTTTTCACTTTGTAGTGTTTTTTTTAAGTCGGATGTTTTTTTTTTTTTTTGTAAAAAAGTTTTTATTCAACTCCATTTAAAAATGTCAATATTGGTATAAAAGGAATAGCATATTCCCTAATAAAGCTTGACGTTCACTCCTTCACAATTACAATTCATTTCATTAGCAATTTGCTTCAAAATGATTCAGATTCCGATTGATAGTGCTTTGCGCAATTAGGGTGCAGGGCTTCATTCAGAAGTTTGAAAAATTAATTTGATCTACATCACTTTATTATGGTAATGAACGTTGATGAATTGCCAAAAAGTAAGAGGATTGAATTTGAATTGTGCAAGCTAGTTTAATGAAAAAACAAAAACTTACGAAATAAATTATAGAAGAATACAGATTAAAGTTATATATTTTTTAAAGCGTTAATCTCTGATACTCAAAACGGGGTTAAATTGTTAAACTTGTAATTAAGAGACCTTACAGAAAACTGTGGTTTGACAGATTAGGTATATTGAAGCAAGGCGATGCATCGCATGATGTAGCAATTTGGCAGTTGTAATAAAATAAATATTTTAAAATATATTTTTTTAATGTAGGTACGAAATTTAAATTTCTTATGATTTAACTTTTATTCTGGTATAAATTCTACGTAATAATATTAATGTAGTAAGAAGAAATTTACAGTTATTTCTGAGAGGTTTTAGTAGTTTTATGGGTTCTCCATACCTACATATCTCAAAATTCTGAAGCCGCACCACTATTTAAGAGATATTATTATATATTTTTCATTTCATTTGCTTATGTACAGTAGTCAATGCAAAAGCTCTAAAAAATGCAGCCGCGCATTTTATGAAAAACTTACTTTGGAATTTTGGCTGTATTTATATTAAAATTGCAAAAAGTGAGGCCGCTATCAACTACACTTATAACTATTCTCCACCACTCAAAAATCCAGGTTGTCGAAGTCAGTTTCTCAGCAGCAGAACGCCAAAGTTTGCCATTTAACTCAAAAATCACAGTCAAAATGTAATATTTATTTGTTTATTAAAAGTTTATGCACATGTAAAAAAAAAAACAAATACCGTACAAAGGCGGACTTAACGCCTGAGACATTTTAGTCAACCTTAGGCTGATGCAGAGAAAACATGGCAGGTGCAATATAAAGGATAGATAACACGAAAATAACTATAAAATACAAGAATAAATACATCAATATATACATACATACATATAAACAGAATAATCGGTAGACGAGAATTAACAATAATAGTAATATGCCTCTTAAGTAATATGTCCATACAAACTTTATTCCCAAATTATTTGCAATTTGAGCATATTTCCACCATTATATCGTCGACCGTAGGTTCAATTGAGGTAAGGGACAAAATACCCAAAATGAGTTAAGTATACAGTTTTGTTCAGAATTTTTCGCTCTATCGAATGGTGTATATGAAAAAATTCTAGCTTAAGAAAAATGTCCCTTACCCTAATGATTTTTGGATCCAAATTTCGAATCAGCCCCATAATAACAATGTATCTGAAAAACTATGCAATATAGGAACTTGAAATGATGTAATTATTGCCGCCAATCCACTTGAAATAAGGTAAGGGTCTTCCCAATCAACGAATTACCATTACATGGTTTATTTTTGAAGAAACAATAATAAAACTGGCCTTACACTAATGTCTTTGTTATCTAAAAAATTTAATATCATCCATACTTTAAATGGATTGCACGAGTTTTGACATAGTTGTCCCTTACCTCAATTTGCATTGTCATACTTTAAGCAGTGTCAACGTTACACCAATTTGAATCGAATTATATTTAGGTTCGGTGTCCGTTACACTAATTTGCTGATGAGAAGTATTGAATTGTTTATCCCTGTTACCTTTATTTACACACACTTCTAACTTCATAACACAAGATAGCACGTACTTGCACTATTACCATCCTTTTCTATCTCACAACGTCTTTCTTTGTGCGAAAGAGAGGATGATACCAATGCGAAAGCAGCGCGCAGGCATCAAAAAAGTCGCTATCAGTGCGAGTTCATCTGTCGTTTGGTCGGGATTGTGCACGGTTTTTTTTATTTGAATGAAAAATTGATTATTTTAATTTGATTAACAATGCCTTAGAGGCTCTATTAGGATTATTTGCAGCTACGTTTTTATTTGAATAAAAATTCAAAGTAATTATAGGTAAAATTGTTACCATTTCTTTTAATAATTTGATTACAATAAACATATTAAATGAAATATAAATTGTTTTATTAAATCTATACAAATTAGCTATTACAATGTACAAACATTTCATTTCATTGTACTATGTAAGCAACACACAAAAAACAGACACACGGTTCTAATACATTTTCATGTCTCTTAAATGATTTCTTGTAACAATAATAACGATTTCCAAATTTATGGTATCCGTACGTCAAAAGTGTGTACTTCATTTTATGTCAAAAATCTCTTTACACTGTATTTTTTCCATAATTTTTTCAACAAGTGCTTTACACTATTTTTTCATTAATAAATTGAATCCAACGCAGAGGTAAATTTAATGTAAGGGACGAGACTACAAGATACTTGGTCAGTAAGGGACATTACTAACAAAATACGTTGTTGTAAGGGACATCTATTTTCTTAAATAGCTAATTTATTTAAATAAATGTTACACGTGTAGATAGAGCACTAAAATACAAGATTATGTGTGAAATCAGACCCGAAAAAGATTAATAAGAAAAAAAGTTATAGGCGATTTAGTCCGAAAAAAAACTTTGTCGGCCTCTCCTGAAAAATCGTATTTTGTCCCTTACCTCAATTGAACCTACGGTCGACGATATGCTGAAATTCGGATTTAGACAGTATTTATCTTGGTTCCTACATCTTTGTTTTTTTTTTTTTAAACTTACCTAAAATGAAGTTTGAGTGAATTGCATTTCGCATACTCGTATTTTACAGCGTAAATGACATGTTTTCGTATTGTTTTTTCTGTATATAACCAACAATATTTGTAATGTTGTTTCATAAGAAACGTAGTTTACATTATCAAGTTAAAAATTATCGAAAAAAAAATTGGAAAAACATTAAATTTTCAATCATGATTTTATGAATTACGGAACACATCCAAATTTATCATAGTTTTTCGGTAGCTAGTAGTGCTATCTCGCATCAAACAAATGTGAATGTGTGCGTGATCGTACTGCTCACGCACGCAACGGTAGCTGTGTGTATCGCTCCGACAGGCACTCGTCATATATGTACTAGCACAACACGGGGACGCGAGTCGCGGTCGGGGTTACGTAGTAACTATTTAGTAATCTGTGGTCGGGGTGTTTTTTGTAGTCTCACGATTGACTTTACAATGCTGTCAGCTGTGCGTGCTTATTATTGTTTGCAAATTGTATTGTAATATTTTTCTGATGCTGTTGTCCTTTGCTATGAACTTGGATTTAGATGATGGCTTTGGAATAATTGGTATCGAGTAGGCAACCTACATTCTTGCGACCTTTGCACACGACGTTTGCTTTGTTTACGGACTTGGAAATTTATTTACGAATGTGCCGGACATGGACTCCGAACGTTGGGATTTATTGTATCTCACAGAAAGTATAAGCCAATGATATATTATGTCACCTCCTACCTACCTTCTTCGCTACTTATTAACGACTTCAAAAAAAGGAGTTATCAATTCGATACGTATGTATGTAATATTATTGGAACTGCGAGATATTCACATATGATGATCTATTCGGGCTTCCAAATTAATATACAAAATTTTATAGATGTATGTTTGTATGTATGTTTGTCCACGCATTTCTCCGAAACTATTAATCTGATCGTGACCATTCTTTTTTTTGTTGGCTTACATTTACTTCAACTTAGGGCATGAAGGTTTCATCAAAATCGTTTCAGTAGTTTTCAAGATAATGGACGTGTAAGTGTGACGGCCTGGCGTATTGATACGAGCTACGGGTGTGGTCTCAAAGGGAAAACATCTTAAAGCCTTGGTCAAATTCTAGTGCAATACGAGTATTTTAACAAAACTATTAAATACTTATTACAAACAAATATTCCAGTTTTTCCTGAAACCTAAAAATTACGAAATAAAAAATAATTAAAAAAAATTAAATCGACTTCAAAAAGAAACGAACTCAAAATTATGAAATAACTGTAATTTTGGAAGTCGGTGGTAAAAAACTAAAATACAGATCCCAAGACACCGACTTCCGAAATTAAAGTTATTTCATAATTTTGAGTTCGTTTCTTTTTGAAGTCGATTTTTCTTTAATTTTTTTTTTTTACATATTTTTAAACTCGGCCCAAGAAAAATAAGGATCTTTTTTTTGTCTGTTTTATACTAGTAGGTACCTACCTAAGTAGCTTTGTATAAATTAGTAGGTATTTAGTGTCTAAAGAGCCTCAGCGAGTGACGACTGACGATACTACCGTAGTACCTACAACAGTAAAGAGGAGCTGTAAAAATATTCTAAATTATAAACACGGTTACATACTATACTTTTCCAGTATAAGCTGATCTCGCATTGTATAGGATTTCCGTACGTCTACGTAAATATCCAGACAGTGACAAAATAAAATAACCCTTAATACCACACGTGAAGATTCATGCGTAACAGCAAAATATGTGAAAAATTTGACGGTTCGTTTTTATTTTTTCTGAGATTATTTGTAACGTTTTTGTGAATATTTTGCTCATATTTTTGAAAATATTATATCTGTTTACGTAGGGGTATTTTTTAGGAAACAAAATTACGTACATAATAGCAGAAAAATCAAATACCAAAATTTCAAACCAAGAAACGGCCATTATTTGGAGATAAAGAAGTAATCTATTGGTTGCAATTGTTAGTTTTGTTTGATTTAGTTTCATTTCATTGCAAACTCTACCGAAAAATACCTTATTTTTGTCGGATTTGCAAACGAGTCCTTAAGAGAAAAAAAAAACATTAGTTGATAATCCAAAATATAATTTTAAACAAACTAGACTATTTCCCTTTAATAATATGATGTAAAGATGATTATGTAACTCTTAAGTGCCTAAATAAATCGAAACACACTTGTCTTACTTGTCTTCTCTTCAAGACACACACGTCACACGAGTTAGGCCCGGTTCACATTAGGTCGAACATTGAGGTTCAATATAAACTAGAGCAGACACCGCGAACAAAATGTTGGCGCAACCCGTTGTTGTCCGGGAACGTCTCAGTCTACTTAGTCTGTGGTCTACTCCTGACGCTTATGGTGGCAGGACATGACAAATAATTATAAAATAACTTTTGAAAATGCCTTCTTGTGTGATGAAAAGTTATTTCCATCACTCTATGAATCATAAGTAACTACGAGTAAATCACTCGTTATAAGCTCATCTAAAAATAAATAATGTTTACAATAGCCATTATTTTTGCGGTAAAAATGAGAGATTATGAAAAATAAACGGAATAGACACGACATATTGTCTTACTACCAATGTACAGACGCCAGCACATCAAGCTACTACTATCTGTCAGATTTCTTTAATAGATTTTCGACTTTATTGCTAAAGCATTAGGTTCAAGGTTGATTGAGAAAATCTGACAGTTTCGGGTAGGTTGACCTGCTGGCGTCTGTACTTACCTTATGTAAATAAAGCTGTTGCAAAAAAATATTAAGTACACCTATTTTATGAAATTCTTTCCAAATGATGGACTCTCTTCTTATTTACTAATTATGGATAACGTTAAATGTTCATTAACGTTGTAGGCTTCTCTGCCTTTGCCCTGCAGTAGGGCATTAATAGGCAGGTGATATTAGGTGTAATTATTTTTGTGAATATCAAACTATTTGATTATTATTTTTTTATTAATTTACCTACTTTATACTTTGTAAATTATAATTATAAGTTATAACACAATTGAAATTAGATTAATATTATCCAGTTAAAAATAGGTAGGTATCAAGTAGGCAGAGTCAGCAGACTGTGTCGCATCTGCGCGTATGGAATACTCTATTGTCACATTTGACGTCCGTGGGACACATTTTTAATTTATAATAGAAGAGGTTAGGTTAGGTGACCTTGTTCATATTTACTTCTCATTACAATTTAACTTTATATACAACCTCATTGTATAGTTTAAGAATGCCCATTTTCTTCTTTTTATCCGCCGGTGATAGCTGCCTAAAACTTTTGCGACCGGCTTTAATTATTCAAATTCTGATTAATTTGTCGCCACGTTAAATACATGCCAAAATATAATTACAAAGACAACAAGAACTGTCTCAGCAAAACCTGTACCCTAATATGAATCGGAATCGTTTCATTTTGACAGTTCAACAACATTCATTGCGTTATTTACGTTATTGAGAAGACAACATTTTCCAACATTTTTTTTTTATTTGTGATGGGTTTGCTCTTGACTCTAGTCTAGGTCAGAGGTGACAGAGACAAAGTCGACGATGGAGTGAGCTTACCCAGAAGAAGCCTGTTCACACTCACTTTGAAGAGATTAGGGTTGTATACGTTCGGAAACACAGACGCAGGTAGTGAGTTCCACTCTTTTGCTGTGCGCATTATAAGACATTTAGAAGCGCTTAGTGCGAATTGGTGGAATAGCAACCAGGTAGGGATGGTAACTGGCAGTGCGTCTAGATGTCCGGTGGTAGAAGGGGGCCGGTGGAATGAGGTCGTGGAGTTCTCGGGCACACTCTCCGAAGTACAATCTGTAGAAGACCGACAAGCAGGCAACCTTGCGGCGGCAACATATAATAATAATAAACCCGCAGGGCAACATGTGGCGAGCTGTTGGGCAGTAGCGACCCCATGGACCCTATCTCCCGGGAGAGATCTTGTCCTCATCTCTGGCTTGCCTTTATTGGCCGGCTGGAGTGAACACTGACGAGGAACAGAGCTCCCACCTCTTTCTTGCCTTTATTGGCCGGCTTGAGTGGAAATTCGCAAGATCAAATGTGCTCGGAGGAAGGAAGTATTCCAGTAAGGTGCTTCTAGTGTAGTAGTGTGTGTATTTTTTATTTATAGTATTTTTCGAATTAGTATGCATGTAAATATGTATGTTTGTGTAATGTTCATTACTTTAATTTCTTTGTATAGAGTTTCTTTTGGAGTGGACTTCCGGGATTGTCCTGATAGCCGTGGGATACCTCTCCACTCCTTAAGCACCTCAGGAAGTGTTGCCCCCTTGTCGCTACGTCACTATGTGCTAGCGGCTGTATCCGGGGGCCCATTATTGAGTGTGCAAGTCACCTCCAGCCATTTTATCCGTGTATAATACACATTGGTCAGGCAGGGGACATAGTTCTTCCATAGTTCAAGTTACCCAATCCACATTAGCCACTCAGACCCATAGCCCAATATGTTTTGTTTCCACGTACAACAATAGTCCTGCACCAACCGGGGGTTGTCCTTGGGTGCACTTGCATAGTGCATATAGGGATAATCGTCGGTTGGTGCCTCCTCATCATTTAAAATTATCTAAGGGGCCTCTGCGAGTTGGCTTCGGCCCCTCGTATGCGTTCCAAAAGGTCCGGGACCCCAGGGTCCCGAGTTATGTAAGAAAAATAATAGTAATATGAAGCAATGGATTAGCAATTTGCTTCAAAAAGATTCAAATTCCGATCGATAAAGTGTTACGCAATATAATTAGGGTGCTGTTCTTAGTGATTAGGTACATTGATCCGTGCACGTTATTAACAACTGAACAAACATTAATTTCGAATATCTTTCGGTTAGTGACATCTTTCGGTTTACTTACAGAGATGATCACGTTGTGAAAAGCATGACAAAGGGACAGGTGGCGCTTTACAAAAGAAAATATGTTCAGCGTTAAATGTAAACTAAAATGACAATGATTCTTATTGTTATGTTAATATCTCTGCGATCCATCTGTTAAATTAATAATTAAATAATAATTTTTAAAAATTGTCTCATTTTACCTATACTTAGGTATGTAAAGACACCAGCACATCAAGCTACTACAATCTGTCAAATTTGTTTAATAGATTTTCAACTTTATCGCTAAAGTATTAGGTTCAAGATTGATTGGGGAAATTTGACAGTTTCGGGTAGCTTGACCTGCTGGCGTCCGTACGTTGCGTTTTGCCGTACTTATTGTTTTATAACGGAATACAGAAGATTGTTTTAAACTCCATATTTAAAATAATAGACTTAGCTAGACATCATCTAGCTCTACAAACTATGGTAGTCTTACAATTTCAAACAATGGTTGAAATACATAAACAATTGTAAGGAAATTATTAATATCTAATTGTAGGTATGTACGAGTACCTCATGTTTATTAAATAGTACATATCTCGTGAGAACGAAACTGTCACAATAGTTCGATACAGCCGCCATTCTCACGTCAGGTTGGAGGCTGTAAATACCATGAAACCACGCTCCTGGTTCTCACTAGTTTTCGTCACATTGCAAGCCTCTTAAACATTATTCTATTATTTTTTAAATCTTTATTTAAGAACCTTGGTCAACCAGTTACCGGACTGTGCCCCTCCGTAAGGCTTTCTATAATATAATAGGTATAGCATTTTATAATTATAATACAGTTCTTATACAGGGTGTCCAAGAAATCGACCGACATACTGTATGTGGTGATAACTTTGGTCAAGCCCTCCCGAAATAGTTAGTTAGTTTTCGAGTTACACTAGATAAAACAAAATCAAAATAACCACCACGCATCATTCTTTTGACTCTCATGTGTAAATATTTTTATTAATAACATTTTCCATCAAAATATTATTAAATAGTTACTCTAACCGTAATTACGTTTGATTCTGCATAAAAACTTACATATTCAATATAAATTCACTATTATTTGATTTTTTCCTCAAAATTCTTTTTGTTAATAAATTTTACAGTTTAACAGTGGTGACGAAAAAAAAATTATAAGATTTTGCGGAACATATTATTATGTTTTGTTATTTTAGGAGGACTTGACCAAAGTTATCACCACCTGCAGTGTGTTGGTCGATTTCTGGGGAATTCTGTGTAATATGAGTAACTACTTCTACATATAACTAACAACCGCACAAGTCTATATAATAGCCTCGCTGTTTCTGACAGGAGTATGCTAGAATATTATTGCATCTTCCCACCTCTTTAGCATCAACTTCCAAGTCCAAATCAACACCCTAATTGCGTACACACTATTAATCAGATTCTGAATCATTTTGAAGCTTATTACTAATCCATTGCTTCATATGTTCGAAAAATATGCCTGCTACACAACGTAAATAACGCAATGAATGTTGTTGAACTGTCAAAATGAAATCGATTCCTACTCTAAACGTGTTACGCAACTAACCAGCAGCTATGAGATCTTCGTTCTGTTGACACTCCACCGTGATATGAAGGACGTCTTCCATTTTCCCACATTCTGTGCAGTTGCGAAGGAACTCTTTTTTCATTAAATATGCAAACTATTCTATTATTTTCAATTGGCTCAATTACAGCAGGAATAATATCCAATTGATTGGTTCATATTTCACATCCGATAAGAAGTTCTCTTAATTGCTTGTCAACTACGTCAATTAGCTTACATTAATTCGCAAGCAGTTACCGTAAAATTACTGATAAACTCATGTTATGTTTACGTTTACGGCGCAAATACAACGTTACGTTATATTTTTAATTGTGGATCGATTATAAATAATAACATAGAGGTTTTAATGTTGTTAATTCGTTTCTCTGTATGTTTGTGGTATTGTTACTAAGACTTGTAATATTATTAAAATAGTGAAAATAAAAATTAATGCGATGGACGCAAAAACGGGAGAATATAACTTTTTCGACGAAATCGCTAAATCAGTGAGTTGTTTTATTTTTTATTAAAAGCAATAGATGCAGAAAAAAACAAATCATCAAATACATTGAAAACCAGTCCTTGTATATGATTAATATCACAAATATCAAGTTGGCGGAAAAGTCTTGCACCAAGATATAAGACTTAATGAATTTATTGATAACTTTGTTATTTACCATAATTAATCAGTAATGTAATCCTCAAATAACTCTATTACTCTGGCCCATCTAGTTGGTAGATTGTTGATGCCCTGCGCCCGGAATTCCGGAGGCTGTGCAGAAAAGAAATTGTCCACTGCCATTTTGAGGTCTTCGTAGTTTTGAAAATTTTTCTCACGCAAATAAAGCTTTAGTGGTCGGAACAAGTGACAGTCGGATTGCGCGAGATCCGGTGAGTACGTTGGGTGGGCAACCGGGTGCCATCCAAGCTCTACGATTTTTTGTCGAGTCTCCGAAGCCACATGAGGTCGCGCATTATCATGGAGTAAGTGAACATTTATACGTCTCGGTCGTTTTTCTCTTATTGCGTCAGTCAGTTTCTGAAGCTGTTCAGTATAAAGTAAGTCGTAATCGTCCTTCTCACAGGGAGAAGCTCGTAATAGAGTGGGCCCTTCGCATCCCACCAAACGGAGAGAAGATGCTTGCGTGAGTGACGGTTCGGCTTTGGCTACGTTGGTGGCTCTGCGTCGTAAGAAAGCCAGACGGAGTGCCGTGTGTTGTTATCATAGAGAATCCAGCTCATCGCCGGTTACTAGATCTTCAAGAAACTCTTTCCGATGTGGCTGAAAAAGAAGCGATTCACAAATACTAACTCTGACTTGACGATGACTGTCAGTTAGTTGATGTGGAATCCATCGTGCCATTACTTTACGATAGCCGAGTTTATGTAAATGAGCCTCGACGGTCGAATGATGACAGCCAAGAGTCTCTGCCAAATCACGCGTATTTATTTCTGGATTAGTCTTTAAACAGCGGAGTAATTCCTCATCGTCGAAGGTGGATGGTCGCCCAGATCGGTCGTGATCTTCAAGAATTATATCTCCCGATGCAAAGCGAGCAAACCAGCGGCTTATCTTCCATCGCGATACAACACCTTCACCGAACACTTTGCTGATGTTAACGGTAGCCACACTCACGTGACGCCACTCGTAAAAGATGATCGTTCGAAGTTGATGATAAATGATAAATGATTTTTATTTCTGTAAGTAGGTTTGTACAAACACTTTTACAAGTCAATCATGTTTTTTTTTTTAAACTAGATGAGGTCGGCGTTTCCTATCTGACTACTCTGAGAAGAAAGGCCGAAACAAACTCAGAGGTCACAGTCTCTTATAAAGTCCAGACATAATCTTGGTCACTTCATGTGAAGACCATCTAGATTGGTGTCTGAAATGGTCTTTTGAGGAAAGAACCACACAGATTGAGAGGACCTGTCCAGTCAGTGCACGCATTTGTCAGTAATCGCGCAGCTCAACTCAGAACTTAAGGAGCTCAACGATTCGACGAACAATACCAAAGAAAGGACATTGGGGTAGGCCGCATAAATTACTCAAACTGCCAGACGATGATTAAAAATAACTGAGAGAAAAAATAAAACAAACAAAAAAGCAATGACCTACATAGTCTTCACATTCACAATAAATTAAAATAATATAATACGAGTACTGTACAAAGTAAATAGTCATGTCAACATTCAGTATGCAAAAATAAAAGAATATAATAAAATTTGGAGCAGTTCATTCCCAAGCCTTTTTGTCCTCAATATAATCTTTAACGGTATAATAAGCTTTCTGACACAACTTGCGTTTAATGAATGATTTGAATTTATTAAGGCTCAGATCTTGAACGTGGCTTGGAAGTTTATTATAAAAGCGTATACATTGACACCTGAATGAGCGACCTATTTTCTTGAGCCTTGTTGGAGGTACGACAAATTTGTGTTTGTTCCTAGTATTTATATTGTGGATATCACTGTATTTTTTAAACAATTTAATGTTTTTATGGGCATATAAAAGATTTTCAAAAATGTACTGAGAAGGCAAAGTCATTATATTAATCTCCTTAAATTTCTCTCTGAGAGATTGTCTCGGACTTAATTTATAAATGCATCGAACAGCTCTTTTCTGCAAAACAAAGATAGTCTGAATGTCGGCTGCATTTCCCCACAACAGAATACCGTACGACATTACACTATGTAAATAGCTAAAGTACACTAAACGGGCTGTCTCTATGTTAGTTAAATTACGAATTTTCCTAACAGCGTATGCTGCGGAGCTTAGCTTTTTTGACAATTTATCTATATGTTGTGATGTTCACTAATCATTTTCACAAACTAACCAAATCCTCACTGGCGCGCCTTTATATACCCTTGATGTTAGCTTCGAGACAATACAATACAATATTCTTACGTATCCCAGATCAATACTAAATATTCCGGAAAATTCTAGTAATTTACAATTTCTTGTGCAATATTTTTCCGCCAACCTGATATTTATAAATCTTGTCTAGCCTTTAATGGTTAAACTGAACAGGCTGATTTGATATTATTATCAGTCTGACGTTGACCCAACCGGATGCATAAACAATACACGAAACTAATAAATCATCTGTCTTAATTCTCAGGTACCCGACAACATGTCCCGACTAGCCTCCTTCCTCACAGCTCTGTGGCTGTCCTCGGCGGCTGCGCAGCCTGGGTTCATCTCGACCATCAAGGAAACAGCTACCGACGTTAAGAATCAAGCTACCAGTGAGGTGCAGGCTGGGCTCGACCCTGTCGGGAAAACCCTCGCCTTCATTGGAGGTGGTCTATGTAAGTCCTGACATTATGCGAGGAGTGGCCCGCATGCATCATAAATCCCTTACTTTTAATCTTCGGTCAAGAATACGCTTCTTAATCGAATATCGATGTAGGGTCTAATCACACGCACCACAACCACTCCACATCGCAGCGACAAAATGTGGGCAAGCAGTGGTTACGTGTCGCTGTAGCTACTTGCAGTGATTGATTGTGTTGTGGCTGCGACGTAGCCTTGATGTGGTCGGTATCGGTGGATTACACACGGATGATTTTGACGGGTAATGTGGTTCGTGTGTGTTGTGTGTGGTGTGTGTGTGTGTGTATGTGTGAGTGGTGTGTGGTATGTGTGAACTTATAGATTTTCACACAAATTAGCGCTCGTCCACGTGTTGTCGTTGTGGTACGTGTGATCGGGCCCTTATAGTCTTTTTGCGTAGGGATGGTTTACATGACACATGTCGAGTGACTTTGCACGACGTGTACAAAATCAATGGTCAGTCATGTCGTGCACGTGACGTCCAAGACGTCGGACTCGGAACAACACTCAATCCTTTATTGCCTTGCGACGTTACTACTTATAGTGTATCGAGTATAGCGTTTAGTAGGTACTGTAAAGGTTCCATACAATGGACCTTAACCTTATGTTGTACTGGCTGACATTCGACTACTTGCGTCAATATAAAGCTACACCTTTAGTCAAATCAATTATGAAAATAAAAAGTTATTTATTCAAACTAGGCTGAGAATCAGCACTTTTCGAATGTCAAAATCAATTCGGGTCAGTTCGGATTCAGAATAGGACACTCAACCGTGGAGCAGGTGCATAGAGTGGTGAATAAGATACGAGAGCGGCTGAAACAAACGGAGTACAGCCCGGCTATATTCCTGGACGTACAGCAAGCGTTCGACAAGGTCTGACGCCAGGGCTTGTTATTTAAGATAAAAAAAAAACAACTGCCACATAACTTGTATATACTATAAAAGTATTACTTAGAAGACAGATTTTTCCGTGTAAAAATTAATGACTCTTACTCGAAATTCTATAACAAACACGTCGGCGTACCCCAGGGTTCCGTAATAGGTCCAACCTTCTACCTTATATACACAGCAGACTCACCAACGTCAGAAGTTCTCTCTGCCACCTTCGCTGATGATACCGCTGTTTTGTGCAATAACAAAAGCCCTCATAAAATATTATGAGCTCACTAATACTACAAAATTACTACAACAAAGTGGATAAGATCATGGAAAATAAAAGCTAGCGCCAACAAGTCAAGGCATGTGACATTTATTCTCAGAAAAAATAACTTCCCACCTGTTAAATTCGGAGATAACACACTTCCACAAGAGACCACAGCTAAGTATCTTGGCGTATATCTCGACAGGGAACAAACTTGGCGATACACATAAAAATAAGGTGACGAGCATTAACATCCTTCATCAAAAACTGAACTGGCTCTTAGGAAGAAAATTACAGGTATCACTAGAAAACAAAGTACTCATCTAGCAAGCATTATTAAAGCCTGTCTGGACATACGAAAGCAAGATGTGGGGCTCTGCGAGGAACACAAACGTCGAGATTCTCCAGTGATTTTAAAATTAAACTCTCAGAATAATATCAAATGCTGCTTGGCCCAACACCTTAGCCGTAGGGCTAAGTGAATAACCATGAAAGACTCAAACCTGCATGGTGTATTGCAGCCACCTTTGGGATGGATCAGTTAAGTACCAACTAGCTGCGCTTGACTCGGTGGAACGCAGAGCTAAGAGGCTCCTTGGTGACGTAAAACTGGTGGATGCCAAGGTTCACAGCTTGGCTCATCGCCGTAAGGTTTCCTGCTTGTCGGTCTTCTACAGATTGTACTTAGGTGGGACCAAGAACTCCACAACCTCATTTCACAGCCAGTTCCACACCATCCCTACCTGGTTGCTATTCCACCAATTCGCACTATGCGCTTCCAAATGTCTTTTATAATGCGCACAGCAAAAGAGTGGAACTCACTACCTGCGTCTATCTTTCCGAGCGCATACAACCCTAATCTCTTCAAAGTGAGAGTGAAAATAAAAAGTAACAACGTAAACAGTAAACAGAACTAGGTCATACCTAAATAAAAGAATCCAGGCATAAATGGCATGTCCGCTTATACGTGCAATGTGATCATGTTTATATAGCTGTAACTCGAAAACACAAATCATAAACTAGGACCATCGAAGTAAAATAAATAAAGAGTTAATTCACGGAAACCATGATCAAAACCACGGAACATTGTTCCGTGATCAAAACCATGGTCAGCAAGACGACCGAGTCACCAGACTACAAGCAGCACCCGTTCACGAGCATCACGCAAAGATCAGCCATTACTGAAATATTTGAGGGAAGGAGGTAAACCGACACCCGACTCATCTGCAAGCAGTGACATCTAAGGGAGCATAAAGAACTTGCTGTCGGTTTACAGACAAGAATTATAATAATGATCAATTGTCGAGGTCGCTAGCAAACCAAATATTGCATTACAAGTCATTAAGGTGATATGTAAAAAGCTAACTGGGCGGTAGTAAGAAAATGACAGAGTCAATTACTTCCACATGCGAAAAAACCAAATAAAAATTGTTTAAAAATAAATTAAGCTATCTATCAAAAATATTTTCAGTCAGTTTTCAATTATCTTATACGTACATTTTGAATGCAATTTTGCAATGAAATTGCTTAGGATTTTAGAATTAACTACATAAACAAATATAAAAAAGTAGAGGTCTTTGCGGAATTAAATTCTATCGAGGAAACTTAACTCAATTGTGTTTTCCTTCAGTCAGAGTATTAATCAAATAGTCAATAAACATTGTCTTAAGTTAATCACAGCGACTTACGTATTCTTATCGTTTAAGTAGTCGTTGATAGAATAGTATGCCTTTGAACTAAGGTTGGATTTCACTTTAGCTTCAAACGCATTAAAAGGCAAATCTAGCAAAGAAGTGGGTAGCTATATAAGTAGGATAAAAGGTTATACCAAACCCAACTAATGAGTTTGAACCTTATGAAGCTGGTGAAATGGAGCACGTAGTTTGTCCTTATTTCTGGTGTTAATATTGTGAAACACACCAGAAATAAGGATGTACAGTATTTGCTGTTTTTAGTGTATATGTGTATATTTTGTATATAAGATGAATTGTGATGCCAAAGTGAGAATACCAATATCTTTAAAAAATCTCTTAGAGAAAATCTGGCACCTAGTAACATTGTAACGGAGAGAACTGCCTTTAATGTTTCGCAGGTAACCACGTGAAGCCGATAGTGGGAGTCGCATACGAAAACTATGACAAGGAACCAGATATGAGCAAGTTAACACTCGTCTTCATGACCAGGTGAGAACCTTGTAAACAACTGCAAGATTAATTTTATTTACCCTAACAACGACGGTTGGAACGAATAATTCTATAGACTCGAGTTATGTGAATAAATGTATGAAGCAGCTGATTTTTTAGTGATTTCAAGGTTTTCCAAAAGTTATTAACTTTCATAATGTTCCTCGGTTAACTTAACGAGTAATCTTCAATTTTCTACAGCGCAAAAACGGTCACATACAACTTGACGGAGGCCCCGAAAGAGTTCCGCAAGGAGAGATGGTTCAACCCGAAGCTTCCCCTCAGGATTTACTTTCACGGTTTCACCGATAACCCCAAGAAGGACAGCTTTCAGACTATGAACAGTGCATTCTTAGCTCAAGAAGCATCCAAAGGTAAACTGTCACTTGAACAAATTCAGAGGCAATTTCTTAAGACTGTCGATTTAAATGTTAAATTATGAAACAATTTATAATGGTGTGTGTTTGGTTCTGAAGTATGCACAAAACCTCAAAGAATCCGGGAAAACGTCATGTTGTTTCATTAAATGTAACATATTTTTAACATTTCTGTCTATTTGGGCAGTAGCATTTGATAAGTGACAAATAGGTGCATATTTGTTGCTTTGCCAAATGTTGTCATATGTGTGGGTTGTGTTGCCAGGTCAGGTGAACATCCTGGCTCTGGACGCGAGCTCGCTGATCGCCTTCTTCTACCTCCGCGCCACCACCTTGGTACGGTTCATAGGCGAGATAGTCGGAACAATCCTCGCCGCCTTGGTACCCGGTAAGTTCTGAATTTTCTACTTCTTTAGCAGATGTGATGTAATTCGCAAAAAAAATGTTTATTGACGGACAACGATGGCCCATATTTACATTAGTTACAAAATGCTTAAAAGCTATGTTAGTAGGTTGATAAATATAAAGAAAAAAAAAAGCAAAGAAGAGTTTTATCTTTTTTTTTTTCAGCTTAATCATTGCCTAAGTAAGGGCCGGTTTTTTGATCCGTAGTTAACTCAGCCAATGGTTAAACATAGTAACTAATGGTTGAATTTTGGCTAAATGTGTTTGCCAAAATGCCATTATTACTATTTTTTAACATAACTAAGGTAACATGAATACATTCATGTTATAAAAATATGTATAGTATAGCCTTTCACATTTAGCCAAAACTCAACCATTAGTTCTATGTTTAACCATTGGTTAACTACACACACACACACACATTCCTGCGTCGCATTTGATACATTTCATTTGTTTTTTTTTTTTTATTAGTATTTTAATCTGCTGTGTATTATTTTTGAGTGCCTTTTACCCTGTGCTTAATAAATGTATTTTCTCTTTTCTTTCTTTTTTTCTTTGTATTTTAACTGCGGATCAAAAAAACGGCCCTAAAGTATGTACCGACATACTTTAGGGCCGGTTTTTTTGATCCGTAGTTGCAGTAGCATGGTTATTTAATAATCTACTATTGTACAAAGTGGAACAAAATTGTTACTATAACGCAACGTGGATAAGAGGTATTGTGTGTTTTACGTCATTGTCTATTAATAATGGTGTTTATTGTAGAAATGTAGACAATGTCTCAGATGCTTGTGACTCCATGCTATTGTCATCATCTTTTTTTCAACTGGAAGGTAACACGTGTATGTAGGTATTACTTACGTGAAACTATTTTGCAAAATTATTCTTCAACGATATCTTTAGTGTGGTCCTAATAAAAAGCGACTACGCGATTATCGCAAGTTCGCGGGAATGTTGTTCTATTATCATAATTAATTGGTATTTACTCGGATCAATAGTCGCGCTATCGCTTCCTCGCACAGCTTTCCTGTTAGGACACTGGCGTAAAAGTATGAAAATGCACTGTCTGACCACGTTTTTAAGACACACAATGTTTCACACAGATGTTTGTAAATCATTCACTTACAGTTTGCAACTAACAACAGTGATTTCGAATTATTATTAATAGGATCAATATTCTCCTTCCAGCTGGCTTGGATTCCAAAAACCTCCATCTGATAGGCCACAGTCTTGGAAGCCACATCGCAGGGTTCACTGGCAAAACGTACTCCTCCCTAACGGGATCCCGCGTCGGCAGGATCTCCAGCCTGGACCCGGCCGGCCCATGCTTCTGCAACGTCGACCCTATGTTGAGGCTGTCCAAGGAGGACGCTGACTTCGTTGACGTCATACATACTGATGCAGGAGTCTATGGGTTGGATCAACAAGTTGGTAAGTTATTTTGGGGTAGAATTTCCTCTGATAAGCCATCGATCTGTTTACCAGCCTAATAAAACTCTTGTCCATATTCGCAGGACACGCAGATTTCTACCCGAATAGTGGCTCGGAGCAGCCGAACTGCCTGTTGCAGACTTGCAGCCACAGCCGCGCTTGGGAGCTCTATGCCGAGTCGGTGGTGACTCCTCAGGCGTTCATAGCAGTAAAGTGCAACAGCAGCGACGAGTTCAGGCAGGGACTGTGTAACTACAACGATACGAGGTGAGATGTCGAGAACTTCAAGACTGAGAAGCTTTTGGATTTGAACGCTGAAAGTAGTTGCCTATCCACTACCACAAGCCAACCACTCCATTAATTTGAGCAAGAACGCGTGTTGTTTTACCCCACAAATAAATAAATAAAAATGTTTATTGCAATTAAATACAATTATAACACACAATGAGTTGGAGATCACCTTTTAAGCATGAAGATGCTTGTGTTAGGTGAACTCCGCTCTTCCACTATCATAAATAACAGGTATGCAATTGATGAACTGATCCAAGAATAAGAAAAATAAAATAAAAATAATCTAAATTAAATAAAACAGAAAAATAAAGCAAAAAGGAAATAAAAATAAGAAGGAAGGAGCGCACTTGTGTGATGTATGAGAGTAGGTTATGTTGTGTGCGCGTGTGTGTGTGTGTGCGTGAGTAATGGCGGGAGTGTGTTGTGTAAATGGACTGCTGTAGTGTAGGTGCATTTTTAATTGCATTTACTTTAGTTGTGTTTATTCGTTTTAGGTGTTGGTTTAGGTTTAGGTTCAGGTTTGAGTTTAGTCTTAGTTTAGGGTTTAGCAGTGAAATTGGCAGGGCTAACCCAAAGGTTAGCCCTGCGACAATGTCTTGGGATCGGAAGAAGCCAGGCACAGCTTCCTCCACTAACAATTTCACTGCCACGGTGTTTTTAATTATTGGACAGGTTATGGAAGCGAAGATACTAAAGCCTCAATCTCGTCGTAGGTTTTCTTCTTAAGCCATTCAGTCATAGCTAGTTTACAGTCAAGGAGTTTCAAAGGATAAATGCGTAACTCTTTATTCAGAAGGTTGTATAAGCGGGAAGATTGCCTTTCATACTGCCTCTCAGCAAAAACAGATCTGACAGGGACGGTTGGAGCGACTAAGTAGTTTCTCCTGCTATTGATACTCGTCTTTGTGGGATCATACGGGAGAGATTTGTGCTTTCTCAGGACAAGATGGAGTAGGTAAAGTTTTCTAACAGATAGGAGGTCAGAGGTCAGGTACAGGCTTTGGGTTGGGAATCTGTAGGGTTTAAAGACCAAATATGTAATATTATTTAACAACTTTTATTATTATTATACTATTTATTATTTTACAAATATTATTTATTTTTCAGTGTTATGGGCTACGGCACGCCCGCCAATACCAGGGGTATCTACTACTGTCAGACACTAGGCGAGGAGCCCTTCGCTCTCGGTGAAAAGGGACTGAGGTATAAAGACACCTCAGTGGTGAAGGCCGTCTCCAATGCGGTCAAGGATACTTTATTTTCCGGATGATGACGTTGTGATATACTTATTACATTATTATAACCCGCTTTAGTATTATTTACTGATGATCTGATGTCTCTTGTAATGAAGATTGCTAGTTTCGTTACTGCACATATTAATACAGATGGGACACTCCACAGTTTAGGTATGATGCTACAGGTACGCGGCGGGCCTATCTCACTGGGCCAATTCAGTAGGACTGCCGCGGTCAGAAGGTATAAGAGTTACGTGTTAGAAAGAGAGGCAACTTGTAAATGAATATAGCAGTAGGTAATAAGCGTTGTGCGACCTGAATTGCACTTTATTGTGTCGTAGCAAGAGTCGCTTTTTATTTAAATGATTTTGCGGAGAGTCCCATCTGTATTAATCTGTGGTTACGGCAATTTTATAGGTAATTATGGTTCACATTATGACTTTAAAAAAATTTGTGAATGAGAATCAATTTGGTTGATCCGTGTAGTACCGCCACTGTAACTTGTGTACTTATTTTAATTTTCGATTCATTAGTATTTGTTCAGTGAGAGCTATTCAAAGATTCCATATTCATTTGAAATATAATCATAATTCATTTTGTCGTCTAGATACTTGTGATATGATATTGCCATAATATACTTAGTCTTAGATGTTGTATTATATATTATGACAAAAAGTGGCTGTAATTATACGTATCTAAATAATGTGTAAGTTACTATTTTTATTATATTGGTAGGTAGGTTAGGCCGCACGTTAGTGGTAACAGAACCTATATAAGATGGCCTCTTATTGTATTGAAACTCCCTACTACGTTGGGCCAGCTCCAGATCCATGAGTCCATTGACGCGCGGCCTCCTGTTCATACCTTACATATCTGCATCACGTGGTGTGCTGTCTTCATTCATAGCTAATCTATTTTATTTGCAAAACACTGTGCCAAATACATGTAACACTTATATCACATATTGCAATGATATTGTATATACAGTATGTTAACCAACAGAGGGCGTTCCCGTTAACCCGCAATAGTATACGAGGGCGGGTCAATAAGTCCGTGACTTTTTGAATTTCTGACCTCTTTACTGAAAAAGCAACACTACTCCTGTCAACAGGCATCTGTCAGTTGACTCCTGTCAAAATGTGAACTTGCTGCGTCAGTTAGTTTGAGTTTGACAGCTATCTTTATCAGACTACTCAGTAATTTGAGGAAAAAATGGAACAAAGTGAATTTCGTGTGCTTATTAAGCATTATTTTTTGCAAAAAAAAACCATTACCGAGACCAAGGCTAAGCTTGATAAATACTATGGGGACTCTGCACCATCGATTTCAATGGTAAAAAAAGTGATTTACTGAATTTCGTTGTGGCCGTACAAGCACTGAAGATGCCGAACGTCCTGGACGCCCAGTTGAGGTCTCTTCACCCGAAACAATCGAAAAAATTCACGATATGGTGTTGGCCGACCGAAGATTGAAAGTGCAAGAGATTGTGGAAGCCGTAGGGATCTCGCATGGCTCAGTGGTTTCAATTTTGAATGATCACTTGGGCATGAGAAAGCTTTCCGCAAGATGGGTGCCGCGTTTGCTCACAGTCGACCACAAACGCAATCGTGTAACAACTTCACAGGAAGGTTTGGCGTTGTTTAATCGCAATATGGAGGAGTTTTTGCGCCGTTTTGTAACCGTGGACGAAACATGGATCCATCACAACACACCAGAGACCAAACAATAGTCAAAACAGTGGGTTTCTAAGGGTGAATCGGCGCCAAAGAAGGCCAAGGTGGGTTTGTCAGCCAATAAAGTTATGGCGACTGTTTTTTGGGATGCACGCGGGATAATCCACATTGACTACCTTCAAAACGGAAGAACAATCAATGGGGAATATTATGCCAACTTATTGGACCGATTCAATGACGATTTGAAAAAAAACCGACCTCATTTGGCCAAGAAAAAAGTTCTTTTCCACCAAGACAATGCAAGGGTGCACACATGTGCAGTTGCCATGGCAAAAATCCATGAATTGGGCTATGAATTGCTCCCTCATCCGCCCTATTCTCCAGATTTGGCTCCGAGTGACTACTTCTTGTTCCCAAACCTGAAGAAATGGCTTGGTGGAAAAAGATTTGACTCCAATGATGAAGTCATCTCGCAAACAAAGGCCTATTTTGAGGACCTCGACAAATCATATTTTTTGGAAGGGATAAAAAAATTGGAGAAGCGTTGGACAAAGTGTATAGAGCTCAAGGGAGACTACGTTGAAAAATAAAATGATTTATTTATCAAATAATCTGTGTTTTATTCCAAAAGTCACGGACTTATTGACCCGCCCTCGTAGCATCCATACATGCTAAAAAAAATATTACCATTCGAAAACAAAATGGTTTTTATTTTTTTTAATATTAAAATATTCACTAAAAATGTTAAATTGATACGTAAAAGAAACACTCTGTACACGCGTACTTGAAGGACGGAAACATCGCAAATTAGTTTTTATTTTTAGTGAATATTTTTATATTTTTTTGAATATTTTTAGCATTTTTAGTGAATATTTTAATATTAAAAAAAATAAAAACCATTTTGTTTTCGAATGGTAATATTTTTTTTAGCATGTATGGATGCTATACTATTGCGGGTTAACGGGAACGCCCTCTGTTGGTTAACATACTGTATATAAAAAGAGGCAGATATGTTACTAGCGCACGTGTCTGAGGAAAAAAAACACTATCAAATCAGTTCCGCGTAGATGGCGCTGTTTGTTACACTTTCATTCAACTGCTAATGGAGTTCCTTGTTGAACACTTTGCCGCGAGATGGCGCTACGTGGTTTTTCTTGTCGCTGATTGATCACTTTAGCTTGAAGATGACTTTGGCAAGAGGACAAACACATAGCGCTCTCTCGTGGTGAAGCTTCCGGGAAACAACCCCATTGGGACGTTTTGTCTCTGTTCCGCGCGTCAAAACTAAACGTTGTTTTGTCACGTGTCACAACCAGATTTGAAACGTCGGTTACTATGAACGTAACACATCTTGTGTATAATATCATTAACACATAGTAAGTCCTAAGTACCTACATAGAAGTTGTTGTGATGTACCGATATCCAAAGGTTGTTGTTGTTTTACTTATAATGTTCAAGAAGAAAATATATATATAAACAAAATGCAAGTTTTAATGTTCGTTTCAATTATCCTGTTGTCGGGGAGCTGATGGACGCTACTGAAGGTGCCAAGCTCGTAGTCATATTCTGGGTTGACTGTATTTAAATTGCCATTGACACGCGAAGAAGAAGAATGATCTTTCGAAATAAAAACTTTCAATACTAATCGTTTTTAAGGTTCCGTAGTCACCAAGGAACCCTTGTAGACGACGGGTTCGTCCAACGTTACGGCATATGCTAAGCAACGACCCGTTCTTGCACCGACGACGCACAGCTTAATTTGTTCTTGTCTACTAATAAAAGTATAATTTTATGTAGAGACTAAATTCTGCCCGCGACTTCGTCCGCGTGAAATTTCTTTTTCCCCCGACCCACCGCGTCGCATCGCATCGCCTGCCCGTGGTATTACTTCGTTTTTGCTTAGCGTTCTTTCTGTTTTTTTTCTGTTTCTTTTTGCTTGACACTTATGGGTCTTAGCTGATGTTAAATATGCCTACAGACTTTCTTAAGAATTAGGCTATCAAATGCAAAAAGATTTTTTCAAATCCGACTCGTAGTTGCAGAGAGCGCGTTCAAACAAACAAACAAAAAACGGAGCAGTGCGAGTCGGACTCGCCCACCGAGAGTTCCGTACTTTGTAGGTACATATTAGGTTGGGGAAAAAGTCTTTTCGCATTATAGTATGTATGAACTTGTAATAAAATCTCTTTGGCTATACTATTTGTATCTGGCTGGTTTTAGTATCATTGAAAGTTTAAATTTTAAACAACATAATTCCAAATTCAAATTAGGAAAATGTGTGATTTTCATTTGTTTTTCGTACCGTCAAGATGAGTGAATCTAATGAAGAAATTCGATACATTTTAAAATTTTACTACAAAAAAGGTAAAAATGCAACGCAAGCCGCGAAAAAAATTTGCGATGTTTATGGACCTAGTGTAGTGTCTGTGAGAGTAGCACAAATTTGGTTTAAGCGTTTTCAATCCGGAAATTTTGATGTCAAAGACGCACGTCGCTCTGGTCGCCCTATTACGGATAAAATGGAAGCCATTTTTGAAAAAGTGGAGCAAGATCGGCATATCAGTAGTTACGACGTAGCTGAAGAATTGGAAATTGACCACAAAACAGTTTTGGCGCATTTGAATAAAACTGGGTACACAAAAAAGCTCGACATTTGGGTACCTCACGAGCTCACTGAAAGAAACCTAATGAACCGTGTACTCATTTGTGATTCTTTATTACGACGTAATGAAACCGAACAATTTTTGAAGAAGCTGATAACTGGTGATGAGAAGTGGATCACGTATGACAAGAACGTGCGAAAAAGGTCGTGGTCAAAGGCCAGTCAGGCTTCACAGACTGTGGCGAAACCCGGGTTAACTCGCAACAAGGTGATGCTGTGTGTGTGGTGGGATTGAAAGGGCATTATTCATTATGAGCTGTTACCACCAGGCAGGACCATCGATTCTGAACTGTACTGCGAACAACTGATAAGATTAAAGCAAGAAGTTGAGAGAAAGCGGCCAGAATTAATTAACAGAAGGGGTGTGGTTTTTCATCATGATAACGCTAGACCTCACACATCTTTAGCCACTCAGCAAAAATTAAGAGAGTTTGGCTGGGAGGTGTTAATGCATCCGCCGTATAGTCCTGACCTTGCAACTTCAGATTTCCACCTGTTTCGGTCTCTTCAGAATTCTTTAGGCAGTGTCAGGTTAACATCACGAGAGGACTGCCAAAACCACTTGTCGCGGTATTTTGACCAGAAGTCCCAAAATTTCTATAGCAATGGGATCATGTCCCTACCTACAAGATGGCAAAAAGTTATCGAACAAAATGGTACCTTACCTATACTTTAGTTAAATGTAAATAAACTATATTAAAAATTGTTTTGAATTTTCTTAAAAAATGCGAAGAAACTTTTTCCCCAACCTATTATTATAAAAACCTCAATGATTGATAACGTACTTTAAATAAAGACTGTGTTTTTTATGATTTAAATACAAATAATTTTCAGATGTTTTCCTGTACTTGTAGTATATGACGACATTACTTGCCAAAGGACAATGATCTTGGATGTATGGGATCCCGTACCAATCTGCATCAAACTCAAACTTTATTTTTGTATAGACTACACTTATCATATTAACTCCTACAAAAGTTCTTTTTCTAACAACATCCGCGTTTCGGAGTTATTTTATAAAATCGAAGATGACCTAAAAAGTAGGTAAGTATATTTTGTTATCAATGACGTATTTTGTCTAGACACCTCATACAACATAATTGCTCTAAAAATAGCGTAAACCGCTAATATTAGTAAGAATTACGATTTCTGGGTATCAAAAACGAACAATTGATACATAGGTTTTGCCGGGTGACTGACAGCGTCAATCGGTCGACCGACTAGACATATTTGCACAGTGAAATACACAGAATAAGTTCACAAAATACAAACAAGTTCTACTTCTCAACACACAATACAATAATTAATAATAATCTCATCTCTCAAAAACAGACGGAACTCACGGACGCTAACGCAAACCATAGATAACGCATGATCCAAAGAGTAAAGTAATAATAGAGAGAAAGAGTAGCAACTCTGTGGTAAAAGCATGTACCTATGGAAAGTGCTGCTACATCTAGTTTGCTGGGTGAATTGAGGCTATAATAATATATACCTACCTATAGGTATGCATACTTACTATAATATGTAGCGAACGAATCCTTTCACCTATTCATTATACTCTTTAAACGAGTTTGTGTTATGGTAACAGTCAGGGAAAAAAAACACGTAGGTATAGAGTTCAGAAAAATGTCCTTTTATTATTATCAAACAAATTTTATTAATATTTATTCGTTTCATACTGATTATACTTAATTAAATTAAATTAGGGAATAACATAACACTTTTTCTTGGTTATAATCAAGATAATACGGTACGGTATGGTAATAAACACTTACATAAAATATCACAGCCAAAAATACAATATCTTCTTCGGAGTTCACTCATGTTAACAAAACAACAAAAATAACAAACGAAAATCAAAGTGGTAACAATATTATGAAATAGAAACAAAACAAAACAAATAACAGTAACGAGAAACAATTTTCAACAGAATTGCGCATCAATGTCGGGAAAGTCGGAGTTGACAATGGCGACAATAACATTTATTTGACCAAGACAATATGGCTGCCAATTTTTTTTTTGCCACTAGACTGCAGATGTCGCTGTCGTCTATGGAAATTGATGACAGTATTAAGTGTGCCCGCCCTGGCATGATCTCTCAGGATTTAGGGATGTGATCGATAAATCAAAATCTTTAGTAAGAAAAACGATTTTGTGTCAATTACAATACACAAATCGATTTAGTGTACTGATTTTACTTAATTGTTACTCTTATTCAACAAAAAGAAAGCAAACGTTATTATTATACAAAAGAAATACCATTCAAGCACTGGTGGCACCAAAAGGTGACAGCTCACAGACGGTGGCGCTACCCCTTCGCCTCGCCTTTTTTGCGTAGAAATGAAACTAAGGGCCGGTTTTATTTTTAATTGGTTAAACATAGCAATTAAAGGTTGAATTTTGGCAAAATGTGAAAGTCTAAACATGAATGAAATAACATGATTGTATTCATGTTAACTTATTCGTGTTAAAAATAGTAACTAATGGCTTTTGGCCAACACATTTAAGCAAAATTCAACCTTTAGTTACTATGTTTAATCTTTGGTTGCGTTAACTACATATCAAAAAACCGACCCTAGATCAATGCCGAATATTTACCCTACACTGGCAATGGTTTACAACTATTATTGTCAAAGTAGGAAAAACATTAGTTTCATTTCTACGCCTCTAGGATAATATTCGGGTGGCACCACGTGGGGCCTCCGGGCAACACCCATTTTTGAGGGGCTTGAATATTACAGGTTAGACGATTCATCAAAATACGATTCTATTGCATTCTACATCTCTATGACCGGCTATGAACGGCCATGTAACCATAGATAAAAAAATATAATCTTTTATAAGGAGTAAAAACATTATCAATATTTTTTTACTTTAAATTAAATTCCCTATTCAAAACCCAAAACCCGAACGGGTCGGGTCGTACAAAATTATGAAAATAATTACTAATATTGAAGAGATTCGGGTTGTATGCGTTCGGGAACACAGACGCAGGTAGTGAGTTCCACTCTTTTGCCGTGCGCATTATGAAGGACGTTTGGAAGCGCTTAGTGCGAATTGGTGTGGAATGGCAACTAGGTATGGATGGTAATTTGCAATGCGTCTAGATGTTCGATGGTAGAACGGGGGCGGTGGAATGAAGTTGTGGAGTTCCTGAGCACACTCACCGAAGTACAGACTATAGAAGACCGACAAGCAGGCAACCTTGCGGCGATGAGCCAAGCTGGGAAGCTCGGCATCCACCAGTTTTACGTCGCCAATGAGCTTCTTAGCTTTGGGTTCTACTGAGTCAAGCGCAGCAAGTTGGTATTTAGCTGAGCCATCCCGTAGGTGGCTGCAATACCCCATGCAGGATCGGACTTGCGCTTTATAAAGTGTCAAAAGCTGTCCAGGCGTAAAGTATCGCTTCACCTTGTTTAGGATGCCCACTTTTTTGGCCGCAGTTTGGGCTTTGTGCTCGATGGTAGCGCCGAAGTTGAGACTGGATGTCAATTCCATGCCTAGGAGCTCGAGCTGATCTATTACAGTACCCCGAAAAGTAGGAGTTTGGTCGAAACGACTCCTTTTAACGGTGAAAAGACACCTGTGTTTTGGTGGCGTTAAAAGAGACCAGAATGTCATCATCCCATTGAGAAACAAGGCTTAAGGTCAAATCTGTCCGATCTGCCATGGCCTCTCTCAAATAACGAACTTCATCGCAGCTGGTTTTTGCGCTGGACAAGTATCTCTCCGAAACAGTACTTTCATCCACGTACCCAACAATACCATGCTGAAGTAGGTCATTGATGTGCAGCAGGAAAAGAGTTGCAGAGATAACAGACCCCTGAGGAACTCCGGCATCAACAGCTTTAAACTCAGAGGAGCAGCTGTCAACGATCACTCTGATCGATTGTGCACTAAGGAAGTCTGATATCCAGCCACAAAAACCAGCTGGGATGCCATAAGCAGGAAGCTTGCTGAAAAGACTTGCATGCCATACCTTGTCAAAGGCCTTCGAGATATCAAGCGAACCAGCAAGTGCTTCGCCGTGTTTCTCGATGGCTTCGCCCAAGTAGTGCGCGACATATACGAGAAGATCGCCAGTAGACCGTCTCCGGCGAAAGCCATATTGACTGTCACTGAGGAGATCATTGTCTTCAAGGTAGGTCAGCAACTTACTGTTCAGTACCCTTTCCATAACCTTGCATAGTATGGGGGTAATGGCGATATGACGGTAATGGGCAGGGTTTGCACGGTCCCCCTTTTTGGGCACTGATTGTACATTAGCTAGCTTCCAAGATTTCGGTACCGTTCTTTTTTCTAGAGAGAGGTGGAACAAGCGTGTCAGCACAGGAGACAGTTCAGGCGCACACTGCCTCATCACTCTCGCTGGAATGCCGTCAGGCCCGCTGGCCTTGTCTACGTTAACTTAGAAGTTTGATTTTTTCATAGCTTCAAGGGACTGTAGACTTGAGTAAAATTAAGGAATTGACGAAAAATTAAGGAATAAATATTTATTTCATTAAAAAGATACACATATACCTATTACAAACTATAAATTTAATAATATATACCTAATTATATATGTCGGAAAGTCAATAGTACGGGAGCTGACTTGACAACGAGACGGAAGCACTGTGACGTCAACGTTTCGACGGAGTCTAGATTGAAGAACGCGCGGGTTGAGCGAAGAGGTCCGACCGCAAGAAGGACACTTTTTCTGCTGGCAGCCGCGCGGACTACTAGTCTAGGAACCGTCATACGACTCGTTGTGTTCAGTGTACCTACCTACCTAACTAAATAAATTAGAAGTGTGATTTCAAATACTTTCTTTGTTGCTCGCTAACCTACGCATCACCCACACATCATGTTCTCTGGGCAAGATTCTCACTCTGATCGGCCTCCTGTACCGACATCAGAAGTGGGGTACGAGCAGACAAACGAACACCGCACTGAAATCACACCACGCTATGAAGAAAATGGCGGGAGCGTTGACAACTGACGGTTATTATTCGAAACGCAAAATTCGAATATGAAGGCCTTGGCGTTAAGCAAGCCACAACGTTCTACCCAGATTGTGAACCTACCCGAATTTGACCCGGACAAGACCGACGCAGATGCACGTTCATGGTGTGCTACTTCGGACCTGTGTTTCGCCGATAACCCTATGGAAGGAGGTCAACTGATCATCACCATTAGCAAGGCGCTCAAAGGAACAGCATCAGCGTGGTTATCCTCAGTGTCCTACCCCGGTATGACGTGGGCGGACTTCAAAGAACTGTTTACTGCGAGATTTGTGAACACGGAAACACCAGCTACCCTGATAAAGTTAAGTGCCGACAAACCGAAAGAAGGTGAGAGTTTAGCTGCATACGGTAGTCGTGTCATTATTATTCAATCGCTGGAAGAATCTCACCTTCGAACTGATTGTAGTGGCTACAACAGTCGCACACATTTCTCAGTTCGATTCAAGATTGCAAAGAATGACTTTTACATCAGAATTAAACAATCGCCAGCGACTACAACAAGAATTGCAAGCTTTTACTTACCTCAAGCGCAAGTCAAGTGCAGTACCGGATCAGAAAACATTTGAAACTAAACGCATGAAGACATCTCATACATCCTCGATCAAATGTTTCCACTGTGGTAAAATTGGGCATAGACTGGCTGATTGTTTCCACAGGCAGGAAGCAAAAGGAAAACCAACGAAAACACAGAATGCTCAAGCCTCAAAAACTAACGGCAAACCTCAGCAGCAAGCCACTACTACCAGCTCCATTGTCTGCTACAAATGTGGAAAACAAGGACATATCTCCACCCGGTGCCCCAATGGAAACGGCGGCGCCGAGGCAACACGCAGCGAGCGTCGGGTCGACGTGTGCGTCGTTGATCCCCCAGCAGGAACTTTAAATCATCAACGTCAGTCATTCACATTCCATTACGATTCTGGTGCGGAATGTTCACTTATTAAAGAAAGTGTATCACGTAAATTTAGTGGTAAACGAGAACAAAATGTAGTTACCTTAAAGGGCATTAGCCAGTCAAGTGTATTCAGCACTATTCAGATTACTTGTATTGTTGAAATTGATAATAGTTTAATCGAAATTTTGTTACATGTTTTGCCCGATGTCTATTTGAAAAGTGATATTATGCTAGGCCGTGAAATACTGTTGCAAGGATTCAGTGTTAGTATGACCGCGACACATTTTAAAATTTCCAAAATTCACGATATAAACAATTGTTATTTACAATTACCCTCGGTTGATTCAGTGAGTACCGTTCCATCTTTAAAAGCTAATGACCTACCCTCGACAAATAATTTTACCATTATTGAACATAAATCGGCGATCGTTTCTGTGTTGACTCGTTATTCAAGATATTTAAACGCGTGTAACAACAGGTGAGCTTGATATTCGTCTGATTGACCCTTGTTTGACCGTACAAAGACGACCTTATCGTCTTAGTGTGGAAGAAAGAAAAATAATGCGTGACCGTGTAGATGAGTTGTTGCGTGCAAATATTATTCGACCGAGTAATTCCCCGTTTGCGAGTCCAGCATTTTTGGTTAAGAAGCGCGACGGTTCCGATAGAATGTGCATCGATTACCGCGAACTGAATAGTAACACTATACCTGACCGGTATCCGTTACCCCTTATCTCACACCAAATATCACGTTTGCACGGTGCGCGATATTTTACTAAGTTAGATTGTGCGTCAGGTTTTCATTCGATTCCTATTAAGTCTGAGGAATCTATACAGCGTACTGCGTTTATAACACCTGACGGCTAGTACGAATATTTGACTATGCCGTTCCGACTTCGAAATGCGATATCGGTTTTTCAACGGGCTATTGTTAAGGCTCTAGGCAATTTAGCGAATACTTACGTCATAGTATATGTTGACGATGTTTTAATTATTTCGGAAACTATTGAGGAAGGTATCGAGAGACTTGGTGTAGTTTTAGAGACATTGACTAAGGCCGGGTTTTCATTAAATTTGAAAAAGTGCTCGTTTTTGAAAACGCAACTCGAGTTTCTAGGGTATGAAATCAAGTCGGGACAGATTAAACCTAATCGTAGAAAAATAGAGGCACTATCCACTCTACCTCCACCGTCCACCGTAGCTCAGTTAAGGCAATTTATAGGCTTAGCAACATACTTCAGACAGTTTGTGCCTAACTTTTCGCGTTGTTATGGGCCCACTCTATAAATTGACGTGTAATAAGGTTCCTTTTTCTTGGCAACAGCGCCACGAAGACATTAGAAAAGAAATCATTTCTATCCTTACAAAAGAGCCGGTTTTAATGATCTATGACCCCCAATACCCGGTAGAGCTGCACACAGACGCTAGCTCTGATGGGTACGGTGCTATTTTATTTCAAATCGTAGAAGGTAAACGTAGAGTAGTGGTGTATTTTAGTAAGAGGACCACACCTGCGGAGTCGCGTTATCATAGTTACGAACTTGAGACCTTAGCGGTTGTTAATGCAATCAAACAATTTCGGCAATATTTACACGGTAGAAAATTCACAGTTGTGACCGATTGCAACTCACTAAAATCATTTCGTAAAAAGATTGACTTGACACCGCGAGTCCACAGGTGGTGGGCCTATTTACAGTGCTTTGACTTTGATGTCGTTTATAATAAAGGCAAACATATGGCACACGCAGATTTCTTGTCGCGAAATCATCCCCCATCTCTTAATACTAACGTTAATGTAGAGTCTAAGCCCAGTGTAGAGGTAAAGAAAATTGTTAACTTGACCGAGCTCTCCAGTAATTGGCTACTTGCTGAACAAAAACGCGATCCTGAAATCTCTAAACTTGTTTCTGATATTAATGACGGACAGTTAAATGACGATTTAACAAAAACGTACGAGATTCGTAAAGGTATCGATCGAAAAATTCAGCGTAACGATCGTACTAAGTGTTTACCAATACTCCCGAGAGCGATTAGATGGTCAGTAGTGAACAATGTCTATGAGTCACTCATTCATCTCGGTTATGATAAAACCTTAGAGAAGCTTTATGACGTTTATTGGTTCGAGGGGATGTCCCGTTACGTTAGGAAGTTTATCGACAGTTGTGTTACGTGTAAGGTGGCGAAATCACACTCGGGTAAAGTACAAGTTACCCCCCTAGACCTAAAGTAGGCACGCCTTGGCATACTGTACACGTCGATGCGACGGGAAAATTAAGCGGCAAGAGCGATCGGAAAGAATACGTTTTCGTTCTTATCGACGCGTTCACTAAATACGTCTTATTGTTTCACACCGTCAACATCGATTCTAAAAGTAGTGTTAAGGCTGTTAAAGATGGCGTAGCGTTATTTGGTACTCCGACTCGAATAATCAAGGACGTTGCTTCGCTAGTAAGGAATTTAAAGAGTTCTGCGATTCTAGTAACATTAATTTACACTTAATCGCGACAGGATCTTCATGAGCGAATGGACAGGTAGAACGTGTAATGGCTGTGTTAAAGTCGATGTTAACAACAATAGAGACAAAAGACCGTTCGTGGCAGGATGCGCTAGGCGAAGTCCAACTTGCGATTAATTGCACCACTAACCGAACGACAAAAGCTAGTCCATTAGAGCTTTTAGAGCATTTAGCAAAGTTGCGCGGCCACTATCATTGATGACAGCCGATGATGTAGAGCCCGAGGTTGACTTAAATACCGTGAGAAATGATGCAATATAGAAAATTCAGCATCATACGAAAAACGTAGGTTCGATCAGACGAAGGCGAGGCTCAATAAATTTTCAGTAGGAGAATTTGTTTTGATTATGAACGAAGAGCAAAATCAAAGTTAGATCCAAAATTTAAAGGACCGTTTGAGGTCATAGAGGTTCTTGACGGTGATCGCTATAATTTAAAAGCACTCAACTCTAACCGTACTTATAAATACGCACATGATAGGTTGCGAAAAATGCCAGAAAATCAGAGTATAACTGACGAAATTGAGGTAGAGCAAAGTAGTTGTAACAATGAGGAGAGTACTTAAGTTTGCATGATGATCGGACCGTGCCAGAGGTTGTCGTGTAGCCGTAGCTCAATAGAAATCGGTGTCTACTACTTTAGTAGTCCGTGAGTACGCGGTAAGCAGTCAACTCTGGCGGAGGTCGGGTTTCAGTGAAAACCATAGAGTCCAGGAGAGACTTGGTGCTCCCGTGGGGATTCGCATAAAGGAAAGATAGTAACTGGAGGTTACTGGGCTACGCGTAGCCAGAGATCACATGCAGAGCTTAAGTGTGTTGATTTATTTGGTTTGATTGTGTCTTTTGTGAGACAACGCGATAAGTGATAGTCAGTTGTACTTTGAATTTCCTGATTATTGATTTAGATAAGGGAATGTAATTAGACATTTTTATTTTATTTTGATGTTCTTTATTTTCTTATAATTTGTTATTGATTAGTAATAAGGTTAATTAATAATAAGGTAGTTTAGTTCAAATTAAATAAAGAGTTCTCTCAAATTTGGACTTTATTAAATCCTGATAAATTAGACTCCACAAACGGATATCTTAACGGTTTAGGTCAAGAGTGACCGAGCTATGTGATACTGTGCAATGAATATTGTTTCAGAATAACATACAGGGACGTGTGTCCCGTAGGATGGCCGTGTCGGAAAGTCAATAGTACGGAAGCTGACTTGACAACGAGACGGAAGCGCTGTGACGTCAACGTTTCGACGGAGTCTAGATTGAAGAACGCGCGGGTTGAGCGAAGAGGTCCGACCGCAAGAAGGACACTTTTTCTGCTGGCAGCCGCGCGGACTACTAGTCTAGGAACCGTCATACGACTCGTTGTGTTCAGTGTACCTACCTACCTAACTAAATAAATTAGAAGTGTGATTTCAAATACTTTCTTTGTTGCTCGCTAACCTACGCATCACCCACACATCATGATCTCTGGGGAAGATTCTCACTCTGATCGGCCTCCTGTACCGACATATATAAATATACACAAATATACTAAAACCAAAAAGACAACCAATGGGAAATATTAACGTTGTGATGATACTTGCAAATAAAATAGATTAGCTATGAATGAAGACAGCACACCATGAGATGCAGATATGTAAGGTGTACACAGGAGGCCGCGCGTCAATGGACTCATGGAGCTGGAGCTGGCCGGACGTAGTACGAAGTTTCAATACAATAAGAGGCCATCTTATATCGGTTCTGTTATCACTGACGTGCGGCCTACCGTACCTACCAATATAATAAATATAAAAATGGTAACTTACACATTATTTAGATACGTATAATTACAGCAAGTTTTTGTCATAATACATAATATAATTTATAAGACTTACTTAGTACAAGTATAATTATGGCAATATTACAGTCGTCTATAGTCGCGCAACGCACAGTATAGACGACAAAATGAATTATGATTGTATTTCAAATGAATATGGAATCTTTGAATAGCTCTCAATGAACAAATACTAATGAATCTAAAATTAAAATAACTACACATGTTGCAGGGGCGGTACTACACGGATCAACCAAATTGACTCACATTCACAGACTTTTTGAAAGTCATAATGTGAACCATAATTACCTATAATATTGCCGAAACAAAACCTGATGACAATGGGACCAACTAGAAAGTATACTCTTTCAAGGAAAAAAGAATTTTCCAAATCGGTCCAGCCGTCTTCGAGTAATCGGGGAACATACATTAAAAAAAAAAAAAATAAAAGATTCCGACGAACTGAGAACCTCCTCCTTTTTTTTGAAGTTGGTTTCTTGCAGCATGCAAGTAAGCATGCAGCAAGCAAGCGAGCATGCAACATGCAGCAGGCATGTTTTCTGTCACGGCTCCGGCGCTGCAGGTGTCCGGCCGGTACCACGCGTGCTAATCGTCGCAGACGGCTTCCGCTCACCACCGCTCCACCTCCTGCTCCCCAGCCTGCGGCCCGCCTCGCCCCTACGCGCCTACGCGATTCTAAATTACACTTTAGAGGTAGGGCGCACAAGTCTGCGTGGAGTCGGATTTAAAGCGATCCGTTTCTCTCACTAAAATCTGCAAATGTTTAATGTGTATCCATTATTTTGTTGTACAAAACAATAAACGTTTCTAAATTATATTAAATGTTCCTTATGTCAAGTATCGATTATGTAATGTGTTACTTATAGAAACTAATGATTATAACACATGTTATCATTATGGAAACTTATTTTATGGCAAATAAAAGTTATGACTAATAAGTTGATAAGACAAACGTTATTAGTATAAATGATAATAGTGCAAGTAAATATTATGAGGGGGACGATTATGGAAAACAATAATAGTACAAATTATTTTATGGAAAACAAGACAATACAACGCTAAAAACTCTGTTTAATTATGGCTCTCTAACTCCAAAAGAAACTCTATACAAAGAAATTAAAGTAATGAACATTACACAAACATACATATTTACATGCATACTAATTCGAAAAATACTATAAATATAAAATACACACACTACTACACTAGAAGCACCTTACTGGAATAGCTACTTCTGGTCAAGATCCCTACCAGCACCTTACTGGAATACGTACTTCCTTCCTCCGAGCACATTTGCTTTTGCGAATTTCCACTCAAGCCGGCCAATAAAGGCAAGCCAGAGATGAGGACAAGATTTCTCCCGGGAGATAGGGTCTGTGGGGTCACATGCTGCCCTGCGGGTTTCTGTATCTCTCTTGGTCTGGCTCCTCATCCTAGACCCGTTCCGGCAAATATTATTATTATTTGTATTAAATCGTGTTTCCCATTATAGTCACCAGGCGGCGCTTCTTCAGTTTCAGTATAAATTGAAGTTTACGTTACCGTGATCGAGTAAGTATAAAAACTCGCACTAAGGCCACTGAACAAGTGTCATATAATTGTCAAAAGGACAGTAAATACGGTGTTACAATATGAAAATATTAACTTAAGGCCCTAACACACCGTCGCGAAACCATAGCAGCGAAACCGCTGTAGTTCAATGCAACTGAATCGCATGATGTTCCTCGATACACACCGTAGTAGGATATTATTGGGCATTCTACCCCACCTTCCGTTCCATCGGCTCACTCCGTTCGCCTCGTCACTCTCGGTGGAGTAGAATGCCCAATAATATAAATGAAAAATATTGGTTCGGCGCCTATTCCACCCGATGGAACCGAAGGTGGAGTAGAATGCTCAATGATATAAATGAAAAATATTGGTTCGGCGCCTATTCCACCCGATAGAACCGAAGGTGGAGTAGAATGCTCAATGATATAAATGAAAAATATTGGTTCGGCGCCTATTCCACCCCATAAAACGAAAGGTGGAGTATGAATTCCTACTAGTGCAGTTAAATACTAGTTCGGTGCCTATTCCACCCGATGAAACGAAAGGGGGAGTATGAATTCCTACTAATGGTGTGACGCCTATTCCACAATTTTAGTTCTAAAACTCAATATTACCTTGTTACTGTAAAGTCTTCGGAGCAATAATTCATACAGCCGACACTAGCTTACATGTTAACAAATAAGGGTGCTCGCTGCTTGAAACATAATCTTTTCCTTTCACAGAATTTAAATAAAAGCAATCACGTAAGTGATTAACGTGTTGTAAAATACTAGTTCCCTGATGGAACGGAAAAAATTTTCAGTGTGTGGTTTAAACGCTACTCCACTTTTTGAATTTCGTTTGGCTGCGAATGGAACGGAAAGTGGAAAATAGTGATTTGGCGTCTATTTCAGTTCGGCGCCTATTCCAGCCGTTGGATTTGCCGGAACTTTTAAACATAAACTTTTCCTTTCACAGAATTCAAATAAAAGCAATCAGGTAAGTGATTAACATGTTATAACCAAGACTCATCGTAAATCTCCCAATCTTTGATACTAACTCCACAAGAAAACCACATGACTTTATCGTTTACACCTTTCCCCAATAAAAAACCTGCATCAGCTATTTCCATCACCAATCTTTTTTTGTAAATCAGTTGTCACCCAATGTGAGCCGTAGGAAGCGACGAAATGAAATCTTACGTAGTGCAGTAAAATACTAGTTCCCTGATGGAACGGAAATATTTTTCAGTCTGTGGTTTGAACGCTACTCCGCTTTTTGAATTTTGTTTGGCTGCGAATGGAACGGAAAATGGAAGTATGGAAGAGCTAGTTCGGCGCCTATTCCACTATTTTTAGTTCTAAAACTCATTATTACCTTGTTACTGTAAAGGCTTCGGAGTGACCTTTACTTTTGGGATCGCAAACTACTCAAATAATAAACGAACTCGCGTTGTACTTCGTTATATTTTATAGACTTAATAATTTATTTCTGTTTTAAAACCAACGCGCCTATATTGTCCGAGGGGCCCGTCTCGCTGACTATTCCCTAGAACAAACTAGAAAACGCGTTTTATCAAAAGTGACCATTCGAATGTCAAATATACTGTCAGCCTGATATAAATAGACAGGGGCTTGAATGAAACTTCTACATTACCTTGCTACTTTGTTACCTTATTTTACCTTGATACCTTATTACCTATTTTACCTTGATGCCTTGTTATTGATATTACCGTGTTTCTTTGTTACCTCAAGTTACTAAGTTGAAGGGATCAGTCAGCCTAGACACTGCGTTACCATGTCTAGCTGCTTCCAGGGTGCGCCACGAGGAGGCTCCTTTCATGCACCCCGCTAACCTAACATTCAGGACAGATTGTCTCATGTCTCTCCACAAAATTAGAGAATAGCGCATATACACATATCACTCCGTTTTCTGTGACCAGATTGGCTCGAGGACATCTGAACGTTAGGATATCGTTTAGAATAAACTAAAATTCAGGACAGATTGTCTCATGTCTCTCCACAAAATTAGAGATACCGCATATACACACATCACTCGGTTTTCTGTGACCAGATTGGCTCAAGGACATCTTAACGTTAAGATATCGTTTACAATAAACTAAAATTCAGGACAGATTGTCTCATGTCTCTTCACAAAGCAAGAAATAGCATACACCTACAGGCACATGCACATTCAATTTCTATGACCCCAGATTGGGCACCAAGGACATCTGAACTTTAGCATACCGTAAACATTAAACTAAAATTTGGGACAGATTGTCTCATGTCTCTTCACAGAGCAAGAAATAACATGCACCTACAAGCACACGCACATTCCATTTCTGTGACCCCAGATTGGGCACCAAGGACATCCAAATGTTAATTTAATTAATTCATACAGCTAACACTAACTTACACCAGCCGGCAGGCAGAAGCCAGGTCCGTAGCTGACGATGAATGTGTTTAACATTAACAAATTCAGTAAACTTGATTGCTTTTATACATAAAAAATACCATTTCAGCATTAGTTACTTCATAACAAAATTAAACCTTAACTACATGTCTTCACAGATGTATGACTAATTTGTTACTTACGTCTAATTAAACCGCGGTGATTGAAAACCTTTTCTGTTAAATTGCAATTTTATCGTGAGAAATGAAATACAAAACCAGCTTCTTACACTCACCAACAAAGGTGAAGCCGATACCAGGCTGTTACTTATAATTAATACAATAGGTAATATAATAAAGTATGTATGTTTGTTTAATAAACCTTGTTGCATGACATGTGAAATTTAAAAAAAAAACTTTTTTCAAAGATGTAAGCTGAGTCGAAAGTAAAATATCTTGAAAACATTTTTTGTGCAGAACAATCCATGTAAACGAACCCGTTTCAATAAGTTAGTTCATAGGTATGCTGGAGTAAAACTTAAAATTGGTATAAAATCATCCAACGTCTAAAACAAACTTTTTATAATCATTTCATGTAAAGTTTCAATACTGATATTAAGAATCATCTTTCAAACAATCCTAGATTAGTAGAACTAACTAACATCTTATTATTAAACTATAAAATAACTAGCTTTTGCCCGCGGATTCGCCCGCGTGTCTGCCGGAAATTATCCCCCGAGACTGTCTAAAATCGGCGTCTAGCAGCGTCTACCACCATTATTATATTCCGTGATACTTTGGTTGTTCTTGATAACTTTGATAGTTTGATTTAGTGCCTCGATTACAGTTTGGTAGGATATACGTACATTAATTCCAAACCAACAGTTTACACTGCTGACACATTCGTTCAAGTACCGAATGACCCGTTCGGCCACCGTTTAGCAAAGTGAAGGCTACTGCAACAGCAACTCCATTATCTTTCCAGATTTGAGTTAAAATCAGATTGAAAAGAAAAAGTTTATCAGTAGGTACCTCCCAAGACCAGGGCATCCAAAAAATAAACAACCTTCAATGCTCACGATTTTTTGCAGAATATCGTGAGAAATCCTAAATGTCTGATTTATAAATAATATAATTATAATATTTTAACATAATAATTAATAACATTTTAATATTATCAACATCAATTTAAAATACTCTAGCGCCGCGCAAGTATATGTGTACGTTTCAGCCAAGTTATTTTGTGACCTTAAATTGTAATTACTTTTGACCGAGTTGGCCTGATTTTAATGAAACAAAGACTAAAATAATTTTACCTCAAAATACGGACTATGACAATATTTCCAATCCCTTAAATCTCAGAAAAAAGAGATAGGTACACAAACATTTCGATATTACCTATACATATGCGAAATCATTCCCTATTTTACCCCCTTAAGGGCCGATTTTACAATAACATACATACACACATTAAGCCTTTATTTCTTCCAAAAGGTTATAAAATAAAAGCTTATATTTAAATTTTCATATCCCTAACTTCAGAAATCATGGGTTTCCCATAAAAATTTTCATCCCCTTTATCACCCCCTGTAGGATTATTTAAAAAAATAAATGTAGTCTATGTCCGTCCCCGTGATGCCGTCTATCTCCTTGCCTTTCATCGCAATCCGTTCAGCGGTTTAGGCGTGAAACACATAGACATACAGACAGACAGTGTTATTTTCGAATTTATAATATTAGTATGGATAAACAAAGATATCAAAACTGGTTTAAGAATATGCTCTATAAAGGAGAGAGAAATAAGCAATCCTATAAAATACAAATTTTAATCAAAGACCGCAACATGCACGGTGATCATCTTACAGTGTGTCGAATACATGGAAATTACTCATACATACGCCTCATGTCAACATGACAATTTCAAATAAAAGCACGCTTTTCTTACGGTGCCGTCTTTGACGCAGTATGACTCGCTGAAAGTAAAATATTTTAGGATATTTTGTTAATATTATATACTCTAAAAGGTATATTTTCCAATATTTAAACTAAAAAAACGCATTCCCGGAATGATGAAATATTGATGTATATGCCATGTAAATAAAGATAGGAAATATTATGAACCTACTCATAACAATTACCTAAAGATGGGTCTAGACTAGGGTTGCCACCTGTATTTTATAATAAAGTATTGTACTCTATTTTGAGCAAATGTACTTTATACTTTATGAACAAAATAAAGTACGCGAAAATACTTTATTTCGCATGATTTGATTTCTCCGAGATTCAAAAAAGTTTGGTCGTAAGCATTTTTTCCTAAAACGGAACGTTATCGATTGGTGTCGAATCGATAGGTCATCAGCGCCACTTGAACACTCGTTCTAGATAATTTTTTAAAGCAACTCAGCCTCAAATGTCAGCATTATCAATGTCATTGTCAAAACTTTTTGTTTGTTTGTTTTGCGTAAAATGTCTAGAAGGTAAATGCATAACAATTTTAGATATTTATGGATTATGGTTAATCTCAGAGAGGGATGGAGAAGGAAATAAGTTCTTTTCTTTGGCTATGAAACAGGCAAAAATATTAAACTGTTGTCACCGGAATGGACTAGAAAAATTCACGTGATAGTTAGCTTAGAGTAATTAAACTAATTATATGCCTTAGAGTACCTAAATAAGTGGTTTGATTTTAATGACGCAAACTGGTTATTCACACTTGACAATGTAAAAAAATAAAATAGAAAATTTAAATCTCCAAAAACTTAATTTAACTATGGATGAACTTTATGGAGAAATTGTTTAATTCAACAAACGTTATGATTAGATAAACAGGGTGAATTTTTCAAGTGGGCGTGGATGGCCAAATACGAAACTATAAGGAATAGTGAAAAGTACTCAAAGGAGTCTCGGGCTCGATTTTGATGAAAACTAAAACAGCATCATTGGATTTTTGAAAAATCAATATTTCTAGCCTCCTGGCAATGGAACCTGTTGCACACTGTAGTACACCTTTCGATAGTGTCGCTAATAAGGATCGAATTCTGCAAAGTAATGAGTAGTAATGACATACGTCAAACTAAAGGAAAGAGCTCATTTTTAACAAAATACTTTTTTATTTTTCTTACGTTACCTACCCATTAAACCTTGATATGGATTTTTCAAAAATCCAATAATGTAGTTTTAATTTTTATCAAAATCGAGCCCGAGACTACATTGAGTACTTTTCACTATTCCTCTTAATTTCGGATTAGGCCATCCACGCCCCCGTATAAAAATAATTATAGTTCTAAGGGTTTTGCGAAACAATCTACTGCACAAAAATGGCAGCAAGTATTTAATAAGTGTGATGGTAATTTTTCAAACTTGTATAAAATAATTGCATTTTCACTGTCTATTTCCGCCACGTCAGCAGTCACAGAGAGTTTTCCTATGAAAACTGCGTCCTGAAAGAAATTGCGTCTCTGAACCTGATAAAAACGAATTATTCATTTACCTGATGCTGAGCAATTGTTTAGCAGTGATAATAATTTGATAAAACTTGCGAAAAGCAATTAAAATCTGTTTTTATACATAATAATAAAGAAAAATAAATTGTACTTTATTTTGACACTATGTACTTTATTTTTCCTACCTTTAGTAACAAATGTACTTTAATTGCAAAAAAAGGTGGCAACCCTAGTCTAGACACAATGGGGAGGAAAACTAACTTTTTATCACGATAGATGGTGCACAATCGACTGTACCCTATTTTGATATATTAACTGTCAAATCTTATGGATTTTTGCAATCTACTAAGTTTAGCTTTCCTATTTTCCGTTATTTTGTCCAAAATGCCAAAATGTAGTGCGTTAACTTGTAAAAACAGAGGAGTGCATTTGTTTCCTAAAGAAAGTACGTAAGGGCAGACAACACTAGACAACAATAGTATATGTTAATTGTTATTCTATGTCTGAAAATCCCATCCCAGCCATCATCTTGTTATAAACTTAGTAACCATTGTGTCTGATTAGCTGTAAGTAGTTAAGGTCCAAAAATAATAAAATAAAATAAAACAATGGGAATTGGCGTTAAGGCAAGTAGTATTGCACGACTGTCTGCTGCGCATTTCACAGAAGAGGATTAGATTAGTAAAGAAGCCGTCCTTTTAGGCTGGGTACTATATCTATGAAACAAAAGAATCAAGATTATTATCTAATAAAATAAAATTATTGTCATCAAAATAAAAGTGTCATAATTAACTAATCTATGTAGTAAAGAATTCTCCTAAAGATTTAATCGGTCAATGTAGGTACTTAGTTTTCAAAATATTCCTGTATTGCCTGTCTGTTAATTATTGGTAAAGGAGTATCTGCATTTATGTCTCTGAATGTATCAGAAGGTATGCGGTGTCGTCTTGGATGTCGCCGTCAGCACCAAAGTTTTGGTTTCGTTCATACGAATGTAATCAATAAAAAAAAAAAAGAAAATAGGAATGTTAGTCCGTGGCCTATAGAAAAAGGCTCACAAACAATCATAACCTTAAATATTTTAAGTGTTTTCCTTTCAATCAAATCGGCCTTTTTGTCGGCAGTTGCAGCGTTCGTTTTACGGAGCTCAACTTTTAGTTGAGGCACAGTCATAAACGCGTACATATTGTAGTCGAATTACACTTTAAAATCTGATAAATAGCAGTCACACTATTGTCACGACAGGTAAACAAGGTACAGTCGACTACAGCGACATCTACACACAGCGTTGAGTGTGGCTCCTCATTAATATGTAATGTAATTGTAAAACATGTATTTTCTTGGTGCCTTAAATAGATATTATTATCATATGGCTAGTATTTAAACGATCGAATATAAATTCAAACTAGGGTGTCAAAATACTGAGTATGACATACTGAAATACTAAATGGGCGAAAGACTGAGAGCGAACACAAATATTGAAAACGGCGATTTAAAAATACGAATTTGTATTACGAGTTGTTCAGAACGATCAGTATTTAATAACAAAATTAAACCTTAACTGTACGGCTTATAGTTGTATTAATAATTTATGTCAGTTACAACAAATTATATCGTAATGGTTGAATACTCATTCCGCCAAATTGCAGTTCGAATAGAATAGAATCAATGATTTTACTTTTCTAGCCGGTACATGAACAAGTTGTTTTAGGTGATGTAGGTATTTGATTTGGATACTTAGGGTAAATACCCAGAGTTCTTCCTACTACTACATTGATATTTAGAAATTTCTGTAAAAGACTAAATTATTGTCTGCGACATGTTATGCAACAAAATAAAACGGAATGAATTATTCTGTTAAATTAACAATTTTATCGTGAGAAATGAAATATAAGACCTTCGTTTTATCAAACACGACAATGTTGAAGCCAATACATGTTTGCTACTTATGATTTAAAAATACATTAAAGTATGTAAATACCTGTTTGTCTAAATTTAAAATGCCCTGTAAATTTGGTGAATAGTGTAGGTATACGGCTCTAGATACTCATGTTTGAATCCTGCATCAGGTTGAAATTATTAGTAGTTCGAAATTAGAAAGTATCGGTTATGTTCTTATTAAAACATTAATGGTAAAATAAAAAAAATCAGTACAAGATTTCGAATTCACGTTAAAGCTAGTTTTCAAAATATTGCAGTTACTTATACTAAAAAGACGCAGTAATCAGCTGTTGTTAACTTCAGAAAAGATTTGTTAAGAATAAGAAGGTATAAGTATTATTTTATTATAGTTTATATAAACTAGATTACAACAAATCTAGGTAAGACATAGTAAGTATGTGAAATACCTAGACAATTCTGTAAAAACCTAAATTTAATTAAATACTACAACGTGAACGACGATCATGTTACATTCAACATTATAATTCTTTTAACACACACACACACATACTCAAGATGCAATGAAGTTCAAAACTGCCTTGACTGCATGTTGCAAGATTGCAGCCTTGCACATATAAAATACCATTTACACTACGTGGTCACAACTGTCTGATGCAAGCGTTCAGGATAAGGAACGGTGCGGTGACGACGGACAACACGTGTGTACTGTTTCGAGAACGACTGTGAAAACGTTTTGCACACGCAGCATACATCTATTACTTGTTTTTATTAGGCTGCCTAACTGATACCACGGTTTCCGACGCTGTCGTCAGGCGGTTCGCAACTGAGAACAGCGCGGGTATCGTCGAGTGTAAAAGGTACCTTATCATAAACTGCTAGTGTCGGTTACATAGCGATATATTGTTAGTTAGTAACAGTTAGTAAAACTTGACATTAGTAATAAGTAATATCATCTAACGACTAAAACGAACTTTTTATAATCATTTCATGCAAAAGTTCAGTAGGTATCATCTAACGACTAACGAACTTTTAAATCATTTCATGCAAAGGTTCAGTAGGTACCTACTGATATTAAGATTTATCTTTCAAACAATGCCTAGATTGATAGAACTAACAATTTATTATGAAACATTATAAAATAATTAGCAAAGTTATCAAAACTGGTATAGGGTCGTCCTCTATTTCAATTAATTGCATTGGTTAGAAAATCCTGTAAAAGACCAATTTTAATCAGAGACTGCAACATGCATGGTGATCATCTTACAGTGCAATTGATTAATACATAGAAATGACTCATACATACACCGTGTGAAACAAAGTTCAAACATTGCAAATTTGAATAATGCAATTTTGCAATCTTTGGGATTCTAAAGAATCACTTACACCTGTACTGTGAAAGCTCAACACGATCGGGGATCCGACGCCATCGTCTGGTGGTTTACATAGAGTATGACACAATAAATTACTACGGGCCGGCGCACGAACCGTTTCGAAGGTATCAGTGCGAAAGCATCTTAATCTAAATCCAAGCGCAACGCAGAGTAACAGCAGACAACCAGTACCTAGTTGTTGTTAACGTGTAAGGTAGTGTTAGCTGTATGAATTAATTAAATTAACATTTGGATGTCCTTGGTGGACACCAAGGACATCCAAATGTTAATTGTTTTAAGCTGGTGAGTATAATTAAATGAATCCGAGACGTAAAGGATGTATCGTCTGTAATGTGTTAAATTAAAATTTAGATGTCCTCGAGCCAATCTGGTCACAGAAAAAATGTGTGTGGGCCTAAAGGTGTGGGCTACTTTACTTTTGTGGAGAGACATGAGACAATCTGTCCTAAATTTTAGTTTAATGTATGCGGTATCCTAAAGTTCAGATGTCCTCGAGCCAATCTGGTCACGAAAACGGGTATGTGTGTAATCCTAAGCGGCAATGCACCATTCTTAAGTATGTGGAGAGACATGAGACAATTTGTCCTGAATTTTAGGTTACTGGTTCATTCAGATACAGACCTAATTATGTTAACGGAAAGTACCTATGTTATATGTTTGAATCAAGGTATAGTAAGTTTTATAGAACAGTTGTTTTAAGCTGGTGAGTATAATTAAATGAAGTTGAGGTCAACCATCAATATTGACATTTATAACTCATTGTCGTTAACTCAAACAAATGTTGCAACCTCGTGGAATAGGCGCCGAACTAGTATTTTACTGCACTATGTAGGAATTCATACTCCACCTTCCGTTTCATCGGGTGGAATAGGCGCCGAACCAGTATTAGACATTTTACTGCACCGAGAGTGACGGAGATGATCATTCCATCGGGTGGAATAGGCGCCGAACCAGTGGATTTCATTTATATTATTGGGCATTCTACTCCACCGAGAGTGACGGAGGCGAACGGAGTGAGCCGAAGGAACGGAAGGTGGAGTAGAATGCCCAATAATATCCTACTCACCGTCACGTATATCATGCATACGACGCCCCAAACAAGTCATATTTAGATAACGACGACGACATCACTCTATACCAAGAGTGCATGAAGTTAGTTCGCAAATCAATAAACACTACACACGACAGACGTCCTAACCACAGTACTCGCCGGCGAGTACCTCCGCGAGTTACAGTAGTACGTCAACCCCCCCGTCCCTTGCACTCGCCCGCCCGCGCGGAGCAAGTAGCTTTAAACGCCCCTTATAATAATAACATATCGATCGAACAAGTCTCCACTTGCTCAGTAGTCAGTAGCGCCCTCAGCCTAGGTTCGAGTCCCACTATGGGACGCCCTTAGCTGTGTTACTTAGTTTTAGTTTTATTTTCCTAATAGGCGAGAGGCCCTTCAGGCGCCGCCAACGCTCGGTTAAGCAGCCAATGCTCCCGGAGTCAACTGCGATAGGTCCGTATTAAAAAAAAAAAGGTCCGCGTGCGGAAGCTTTGCCTGTAATAAAAATGCCTAGTTGCGTAGTAAAAAGATGCAAAAATTACGATACAAAGGTGAAAAAAGAACATAGGATATCGTATCATCGGTACGTAACCTTACATTACTTTTATTGTATTTATACTATTAAATAAACACATTTCTAAAGCGATAATTTTCCTACTGAAATCCACAATGACGGCCATGTCGCGCGCTGCCATCAGTGCGCGAGCAACCGGGCACTCACGTAGTTATCACAGACAGCGCTACTTTTTGCTTCTATGAAGAATGTTTGGGTAAAATGTTCAGATGGGCGTATCCTTCCTTTTGAAATCATTGGCCCTTAATGTTGAACTTGCAACACATAGACGTGCTTCCGCAGATTTATTTTAGTGCAAATTGATACTCAAAACTGATTAGTATTGAAAGTGGTCGCTTCGAAAATAATACTCTGCGGCGACTGGAATATCGACTTAACAAAAACTAATAAATAACAAAAGAATTATATAGGTATACTCCAAAATTATCACATAACAAATCACATTATAACCCCCACACAAAAACAGGCCTGCATAGATTTGATAACTAGTAATTTATCAAATCTCAAACCAAAAGTGCATTACTTGGCGTTATCGGATCATGAAACTGCACAGACCATTTCGTTTAAGTGTAAAAAAAGTAATAATGGGGTAAGAAATAGGCAATTTTGGTTTGAAAAACGCAGAGATTACAGCAGTGGAAACATTGACAAGTTTATGTCATGCATGGCAGCTCTCTCATTCAACGATGTTTACCAATGCTCAGAGCTTAGAACTTAGACACCTATATTCTTGCAAATAAATATATCATTCATTAAAAAAAAAACTCTATTTTACAATTTATGTTTCCCAAAATTAAATTTCAAAATAACCTACTCGCATGAAGTGGATTACGAAAGGCTTGAAAAAATCAAGCTTAGAAAAGAGAAGACTCTATTTAGAATATGCTCAGTCACCCAGAAATAAAACGGCATACCTTATACAGTACAATGTTTATAAAACTATATTTAAAAAATGTACGATTCAAGCTCAAAAGATACAAAATTCTAAATATATCACAAAATCTAAAAACACATGTAAAGCAGCATGGAAATTAATAAAAACAAATTTGGCCGCTGACATAGACACGACAGATAGCCGAAAACTTTAATAACTATTTAATTAATTTAACCAAGAGAGACAAACCTTTCGTAACGAATAACCAAAATTTGAAAAACATCCCTTTTAATCCAAACACAATTTTTCTAAGTCCAGTAGATAAGGAGGATATTAGTAAAATAATTTATTCACTTAACAACACTAACTCTACCGGGTATGACGAGATAAATACAAACATCTTAAAAAAATGCGCAAATTATGTATCAGCTCCATTTAGTTATTTAGTAAACTTGTCGTTCTTTCAAGGTTGCTTCCCAACACGTTTAAAGTACTCCGTTATTAAACCACTCTACAAAAAAGGCGACAGAACCGATATGTGTAACTACCGACCGATAACGCTAATTCCTATTATGTCCAAGATATTTGAAAAGGCATTTTACAATGTACTCTATAATTTCCTATTAAAACACAGTATCTTAAGACCAGAACAATTCGGTTTCAGAAAAAAACTTTTCAACTACATTAGCTTGTTTCAATTTAATAAAAACAATAACAAAGTTTCAAGATAAAAGATTCCAATTGTATCAATCTTTTTAGATATGTTGAAAGCTTTCGACTTCATATCACACAGTTTGTTTCTCCAAAAGCTTGAAAAATGTGGTATAAGAGGGAATGCGCTAAATTGGATAGAAAGCTACGTCTCTTCTCGTCATCAATGTGTCGAAATACCAAACTTAACAGGACAATATAAAACTACACAAAGATTCCAGTATATTGTGAATGATTACGGGGTACCACAGGGTAGCATCCTGGGGCCTTTGCTATTCTTACTCTATATCAACGACCTTCCAGAGGCCACCACTTATAAATCTGTTCTCTACTCTACTTGTTCACTGCAATAATAAGAATACCTTTGAAGATGACATAAATAATACCTTGAATAGTACTATGAAATGGCTAGATAATAATAATTTAAATGTGAATATTAATAAAACCAAACTTGTCCAATTTCAGACTTAGTAACCCAATAGCTATAAATATAACCCAAAATGACAAAACTGTCGAAAAAGTAGAGTCAATGACATTCCTAGGTGTAATTATAGACAAATACTGTAATTGGAAGCAACACATAGACAAAATATGCTCCAAGCTAGACAGTTACGTATACGTGTTAAACAGACAAGTCACCACACTCAACGCTACTCTTTGCGCATATCATGGATACGTTTCCTCAGTTTTGCGTTATGGAATAGTCATATGGGGCAACTCAGTTGATCTGATCAGAGCATTCAGGGCACAAAAAATGTGTGTGAGGGCAATTAATGGAGCAGAGTACTCGGACAGTTGTGTACCGTTATTTAAAAAACACCGTATTTTACCACTACCTAGTCTGTACATTTATGAATGTTGTTTATTTGTATACAAACACCCAAATCTCTTCAAAAAAAAAAAAAATACAACTGTCTTTAATAGAATTAGTAGATTTCCTGATAAATTACATATCCCATACCAACGCACCAAAATGTATAGTATAAATTCGTACTGTATGGCTATTCTAATTTATAATTAATTACCGAATGCCTTAATTTAAGCACATTTAAGAGCAAGCTCTTTGATTAATTACTGAGTAAATGCTCAACAAACGAGTTCCTGACTGACAAAGAATGTCAAAATATTGTTTTTAGCTATAAGAAAATATTTGTACATACACAGAAATGGTAGAATGTATGAGACCATGACAATCGCAACACCTTCTAAATCCATATCCTTCTATATTCTTACAAATAAATTGTTCTTTCTTTCTTTCTTTCACTTGCGTTTATTTCGAAGTAACATTGAAACGAACATTTAACTTGCATTTTTATTAATATATTTTCATCTTGAACATTACGAGTAAAACCTTTGGATATTGGTACATCACAAAAGCGTCTATGTATGTACTATGGTGTTACTTACACCTATGTATAATAAGTTTAACATGTATTTGACATAGTGTTTTACAAGTAAATAAAATAGATTAGCAATGAATGAAGACAGAAACCACGCGATGCAGCTATGTAAAGCAATGTAAGGTATAGGTATGTACAGGAGGCCGCGCGTCAATTGACTCTTCGACTTGGAGCTGGCCCAACATAGTACGGAGTTTCAGTAGAATAAGAGGCCATTTTACATCGGTTCTGTTACCACTGACGTGGAGTCTTACGGTAGACCCCTACAAATTTAATTAAAAAATAGTAACTTACACATTATTTAGATACGTATAATTACAGCAAGTTTTTGTCATAATAGATAATATATTTTAGAAGACTTACTTAGTACTTACTTACAAGTATAATTATGGCAATATTACAGTCATCTATAGTCGCATAGCTCTCACTGAACAAATGCATTAGTCTAAAATTAAAATAAATACGTAAGCGGTAACGGCAATACTACACGGTTCAACCACACACACACACACACACGTACACACACACAGATTTTTTATAGTCATAATGTGAACTATATAATATTGCCGTACCGAAATCAGCATTTAGCATTTCAAGAGACTTCTGAATCATCAATAGGCTAAAACGGGTACAATAATGTAATAAGGATATCTAACACAGCATCATCACTCGGAAACAGCATTGGTGATGACCGTCGCAGCCGCGGTGGCATTATACTTCAGTCCCTTGGCACCGAGAGCGAAGGGCTTCTCGCCAAGTATCTGACAGTAGTACCTACCCGTGGTATTGGCGGGAGTGCCGTAGCCCATAACACTGAAAAAAAAAATGTTTGTGGTGTTAAACAACATGCGTTCTAGCTCAAATTAATGCAACTAATTTGGACTGTATATTACGTGGGGCATACTGAAAGTTTCTGGAACAGACCACTTAAAATATAAAAAGCAATTACGGAATTCAAAAATCGAACTCTCTGGGAACATGTTACTTTTAATTTGCGAGACTGTCATTTGCTTTTTTCGTTGTGGCGTTCTTTAAAAAATTGCGTGTCACTATTACAATGAATTTAACTGAGGCTTAAGTCAACATGAGAGTTGTCAGAGACTTCAATTGGCATTTGATGTTGAAGCCTTGTGTCGCAGCTCTGTGTATTGTTAGTTCAGAGAATTTAGACGTCGTCGGTATCATCTCTATGACGATGTACGTGAAGGTCGGCCGGCGACGGTGGTTACATAATTCAATATTGATACCGTACGACAACTGATTGAAACTGAAACAAAAAAATTACTTGTCTGCAAAACTGTATTAAGGATTGGAATGAGCTCAGTGCCAAACATTTTGCATGTGCATCTGAAGGTTTGGAAGCTTTGCACTCTATGGATACTGCATGATTTAACGGAAGACCGGAAATAACTGCGTGTCGAGTGATGCCATAAATGATAAAAACGTTAAATGGAGGACAGTCATTGGCTGTCTATAATATCGTGACAGGTGACGAAACCTGGGTGTACTGCATTGAACCGGAAAGAAAAAGCCAGTCGGCAGAATGGGTCTGTCCTTTTAAGAGTTGCCGACGAAAGTTAAGAAAAGTCGAAGCATTGGTAAGCAAATGGTTGCTTCTTTTTTCGGCAAATCAAGACATTACACAACAGTGTCGATTGAAGACCAAAGGCCAGTGACCGCAGATGGGTAAATCAACATGTGCTTGCCAAAAGTCTTAGAAAAAGTTCGCAAAAAGCGTCCTTGAAGCAATGTCATCCTTCACCACGATAACGCGTCATCACATTCCGCTAGGGTAAAGGAAGCGTATTTGAAGGCTTCAAATGTAGAACTGATGACGCATCCACCATACAGCCCAGACCACCTTACGTCTCCTTTTTGGTTCCTAAAATTAAAGACAAACTTTTTACGAGCCCTGAATCGGTGGTGAATGTGTTCCACGAAGCCATTGAAGAGGTCTCTAATGAAAACTGGTCCAACTGCTTTTTACAAAGGTTCCAGCGAATGCAAAAATGTGTAAATATATATTTTTTGGCATATATTTTGAAAAACAATAAATGTATCATAAGTCTAATATTATCTGGTCTTATCAGAACTTTCAGTATGGCCTAAGTAATTTATTTTATTTATTTATTTAACAAATATGGAGGACTAACAGCTACATTAAAACAATATAGTAATGGAATAATAAACAGTGGGCCAATAATAAGTCCTCAAGATTAGAAACGGGAAAAAAAATTAAATGATAAATGATTTTTATTTCTGTGAGTAGGTTTGTACAAACACTTTTACAAGTCAATATTTTTTTTTTAAACTAGATGAGGTCGGCGTTTCCTATCTGACTACTCTGAGAAGAAAGGCCCAAACAAACTCAGAGGTCACAGTCTCTTATAAAGTCCAGACATAATCTTGGTCACTTCATGTGAAGACCATGTAGATTGGTGTCTGAAATGGTCTTTTGAGGAAAGAACCACACAGATTGAGAGGACCTGTCCAGTCAGTGCACGCATTTGTCAGTAATCGCGCAGCTCAACTCAGAACTTAAAGAGCTCAACGATTCGACGAACAATACCAAAGAAAGGACATTGGGGTAGGCCGCATAGATTACTCAAACTGCCAGACCATGATTAAAAATAACTGAGAGAAAAAATAAAACAAACAAAAAAAAAAGCAATGACCTACATAGTCTTCACATTCACAATAAAGTAAAATAATATAATACTTACAAAGTAAATATTAATGTCAACATTCAGTATGCAAAAATAAAAATAATATAAAATAAAATTGGAGCAGTTCAATCCCAAGCCAATTAAGCGAACACATACATAATATAAAAAGAAAACAGTTCAAAAACCAAAAATCCACATCTTTACACAATAGAATACCTCCATACCATATAGTCTACGTTGAATACAAGTATAACAGATAATCGCATAAATAAGGCAACATTAAACACAATGAGATAGACAATGGTCAGTGAATTACAACTTGGTACAGTTTAATTTAATGTTAACAGTTCAACTTATTTTTTGAAAAGAAGTCAAGGCTTAGGCGTCTTCTGACTGTGACCACACTGGTGGTAAAGGGATCAAGATCATGCTGCTTACACTGGTTGTTAAAGGATCTGCATGCACGCCACAATACATGAGTTTTGCCTATAATTTGTTGAGCTAAACGGCACCCATAATGGCGGATTAAACCGAGTTTTAGACGGAACGTTTAAGTTTATTTTGGATAAGAGATCGGGGCTATCAATTTCATTGATTAAAATTTTAAACATTAGAACGCAATCAGAGATCTCACGGCGAGTACTTAATGGAAGTAAATGAAATTTTCTACACAGATTGTGGTAGTTCTCTGAATGATACGGGATCCATTGATGAAAGCACAAATACTTGATAAACCTTCTTTGGATACCCTCTATTCTATCGACATATTTATTGTAACATGGGTTCCAAATTTCAGACGCATACTCCTCACAAAAGTGCAATATAGGATTTTAAGGGTTTTTGCTTTAGTGAAACACTTTGACAGTCACATGATGAATCTCAACGATTTAGACGCCTTGGCCACTATGGCATCCACGTGAGACTCAAAAATGAGTTTAGAATCATGAAAAACCCCTAAATCACGGATAGAATTGCACCGAGGTAGTACCTGATCATTCAGTGTGTAAGAAGTAGTTAAGACAGAACGTTTACGAGAGTACGTTACGACCGAGCATTTCGCGGGATTAAGATCCAGCCTATTTGCTTTACAATAATCTTCAAGTCGTCGAAGATCAGCCTGAAGTGCAGACATGTCATCTGTTGATGATATAGCGGCATAGATTTTCATGTCGTCGGCAAAGCATAGCAAGTTTGAAGACTTCAGACATGAGTCGATGACGTTTACATAGATCGTGAACAATAAGGGTCCCAGTAAAGATCCTTGGGGACAGCCACTAGGGACAGAAATCTAACCAGAGAGGTAATTATGAAGAGCTACTGCTTGAGATCGATTTTCCAGGTAAGAGGAAAACCATCTCAGCAGGTCTCCCCGTATACCCATACTGTTTAGCCTCTGCAGTAGGATTTTGTGATCAATACGGTCAAAAGCTTTGCTATAATCAGTGTAAACGACATCGACTTGTTCACCCTTGTCCATGGCAGCAGTGATGAAATCATTCAGCAAGCCAAGGTTAGTGACAGTGGATTTACCTCTAAGAAATCGATGCTGAAACGGGCTAAATGAGTTCCTAAAAGCAGCATACACCTGGTCATAGACGATCCTTTCAAAAATCTTAGCGATAACGCACAGTTTAGATATTGGTCTATAGTTAGTTATATCACATTTATCGCCTTTTTTGTGGATGGGTGTTATTTTTATTTTATTTTTATTTATTTTTAATAAAAGGAACAGCAAACAGTTACATTATAAGAGCTTACAACTAATTTAACAATAAACATTAGTAATAATATAACCCACAACGCTGTCCACAAGTAGACATAGGAGTTTAAAAGAAAACAAGTGTAATCGCTAGGAGCTAAGGAGTTTTACGTGCGGTAGTTGGTTGTATCGTGGTTGCTTTAATAGTCAAGGATTACGTTATAATAAAAGATATGACCTTAGTAAGTTACATGTTTTTCAGATAGGGTACACACAGGTTTTATTTAATAAAGTGGATCGGATGAGGCTTTTATGATTGTACAATTGAAGATGTCAATATTTTCAAAGGTTCTATTAAATGAGTCAACCATACGGCGGACAGGAGAGCGTTCGCCAGAATTAGTTCGGCAAGAGTTCACCGCAAAAAGAGTACCCGTCATTAACAAATATGTTAAATAAAAACGGCCCAAGGATAGAGCCTTGTGGTACTTCGGATGTAACTTCGATAGTGTGTGATCTGTATCCGTTGATTACCACCCTTTGGCAGCGGTTTGTAATGTACGATGCAAACCACCGTAGCAAATTGCCTCGAATTCCGTTGAAGGCAATCTTATCCAGCAACAGTTCATGATCCACCTTGTCAAAGACCTTGCAAAAATCTGTGTAAACTGCGTCTACTTGCAGGCCATTATCGAGGCTTTCAAACAAAAAGTTGGTAAAGGACAGAAGGTTTGTGGTAGTTGAACCCTGTTTAACGAAACCGTGCTGTTGCTGTATAATGGAATTGTGCAGTGATGGATATATTTCATTATGAACGAGTCTCTCAAAAGCCTTTGACAAGGTGGAGAGAATAGAGATTGGACGATAGTTCTCCACGTTACCCTTTGCGCCACCCTTATGTACAGGTGTGATGTTTGCACATTTCCAATCTTTTGGAAACACCCCCTCAGTAACACACTTATTATAAATTATACATAACGGTTTGCAGATGTAAGCAGCAGTGTACCGAAGAAAATATGCAGGTATGCCATCGGGCCCCGGACCTTTGGAAGGATCCAAAGACTTCAGTTCTTTTAGGATCTTATGTTCATCAAAGTGTAAGTTGGAAATTATGTCATTAGCTGAGGAAGTAGCTGCAGGCGGTTGCCATTGAGACAAGATTGGTGAGGCAGGTTCGTAAACTGAGTGGAAAAAATTTGAAAACATATCGCAGATTTCCTCTGGTTCACTGGATTGGATATCTTTGTAGTGAACTTTTGCTGGAATACACGGTTTGTCTTTTCGGTTTGCTCCGTATGTCCAGAAATGTTTAACATTTGTGTGTAGATTATCTTCTATCGAGTTAATGTACGTAGATAAACATTTACCACACATTTCCCTAAAACTAGCTCTGTATAAAGCGAATGTTTCATAATTAGATATATTATTGTACTTTTTCTACTTGAACCAGGCCTTCTGTTTTTTTTTTTTTTTAATGTACTTATCAGGGGGCGCGAGAACCAGACTGGAAACGTGGCAGATTTAGAACCAGCCAGAGGAGTATGTAGCTTAAGATAGGGCTTCTTCGGATTTTTCATGTGTGAGAAGTTCGGGCCAATCAGTATTCTGTATCATATTATTTATTCTTTCATAATTCGCCTTGTAAAAATTGTACTTATGTAGTGATTGCCTGTCCATGGGAAGATATTTAACATTAATATTTATGCCACAAACAAATGGGGGGTGATATACGTCAGCAGGTAGCAGAGGAGAGGGCTCCTGCTGCACATTACAGGGGCAGTTGGATATTAAAAGGTCTAGTATTTTGCCTTTGTGTTAAATGTGCTGTTATACTGACAAGCATTTAGAAGCGACATGAAGTTGTTTAGGTGATCACATGACGTAGTTGAGCCAGAACATAAAGAAGAACTTGTTTACTCGTATAATTTCTCCTTAGCGACGGTCTTGACTCGGCTAAGCAATTTCTTATGTTCAACGCTCAGGTGGTCATTGAGGTAAATACGATTGGATGATCCTTGATAACCAATGTCAGAAACAGACAAGTTCTTGATAGCGCGAGCAGCCGCAATACAATCCTCCTTAATATATCTGTTTAAGAAACTCACAATTATAAGTTTTTCGCTGGAATTGTATATGGGTACTCTGGAGATATAATTTATTTGCGTATTCGGACAGCTGTAGTTAATTCTGCGGCTGATAGAATCAAAGATTTAAAACAAATTTTCATCTTTTTTTAAGAGGAACTCCCTTGATTTCCACATTGTTTAAGCGCGACCTTTGATCCTGTGCCGCAAATTCATACTTAATCTTCGCTATATCAGTTTGCAAACAGTCAAATGATTCTTGCAGCTTCTCAAGTTTGGCAACTTTAGATTCCAAATCAGACAGCCTGGAGCCATATTCCTCAAGCTTGACACCCGTAGATTCACATGTCACCTTTACTTGAGCTAATTCACCTTTAATTTCTTGAATGTCATCTATCAATTTCGGTAAGCTAGCAAGCTGACGTTTCATGTCTCTTAATTCCACCACGATGGTTTCTAGGGAGGGTTCATTGGGAGACACGGCTGGTGAAGAAATCTTACATGCGGGGCATTTCCATTGCGCCCTTCTGTCAGCACCCAGTTTTTTCCAGCCCCCTTCAGATTTTTTTACCCTTCAGGTAATTGTGTTATTATCTGCAAATAATGTAGTCCATGCTGTACTTTTCTTCAAGTAATGGGGCAAGTAAAAGTGATAACTTTTAATTGTTTATAAATACGGGTGTTAGACGTTTTTTTCAGTGTAGTAATGCTCATGCATACTGCACTACCACGGGGAATTAGTGCAGTTATGTGGGACTCCAACCCACTAAAACTCCACGGTGTCCTCCTCTGCCGCTTGTGGCGGGAACACGGGCACGCGTTAGAACTCATCGCGAACCCGCCGCGTCCGCGCCGTCCTCTTGGGAGCACCCCCCATCACCGACGCACAAGAACACCTTGTGCACCGTGACCACCCAATGGACCAAACCAGCACATGGGCACTACACGACCCCATGTCTAGGATCCCTTGATCCACCCCAGGTCAGGTCAGTGGCCTGGCCACCTACCACTTTTCGGCCGCAGAGGATAGGGAGAGCGGCCAACGAAATACCGACACTCCTTCTCCCCTGCGGCCTCATCGCGTCCGCCATCAGACGGTGGCGACGTCGTCAAGGCCGCGGAAGTTAGGGAGAGCGGCGCACCGCAATACCGCCACTTCTGTCCCGCCGCGGCCTCCAACGCTCAGCCGCGATGCCTCCTATACGACATCGTAGCCCGCCTCAGTTGCGATGTCGCCCAAGTGGCACCGCAACCTACCTGTTGGCCGCTACGTCGTCGGCTTCCTGGGAAAAGCCACGTTACCAAGCCACGGCTACTGAGCCCCCGCGCCTCGACAATGCGGGAACTCACCGGGGGAGACGGGTGATAGACGTAAGTTTGCAATGTACAAATTGTATACTCATTATTGAAGAGCCTAATAAAATAAATAATAAAAATAAAATGGTGGTAGTGAACAGGCTGCCTTCCGCATGCAACATAAAATGTTTATCGGTACAACTGCTGAAGTCCTCGACATCTCACCTCGTATCGTTGTAGTTACACAGTCCCTGCCTGAACTCGTCGCTGCTGTTGCACTTTACTGCTATGAATGCCTGAGGAGTCACCACCGACTCGGCATAGAGCTGCCAAGCGCTGCTGCAGCTGCAAGTCTGCGATAGGCGGTTCGCCTGCTGTGAACCAACGTTCAGGTAGAAATCTGCGTCTCCTGCGAATTTTAACAAGGTTTTTATTAGACATGCAAACAGATTGACGATTATCAGAAAGAGAATAATAATAAAATAATGTTTTTATGCCAAAACATACTATATCAGGATGCAAGAAGAAAACTACCACCTACTAACTACTGAACTATGACACGGAGAATAGAAGACCAAACACAATGCTGACGAGAAGTCGGGCACGACGAAACATACGCCCAACATCTTCGGGTTCGTCGCTCAGCTCCGCCTCGCAGTTGCCGGAACCTGCTTCAGACGTGAGTCCAGTGATACCGGCTGCTGCAGTTTTCAGTTTATTGCGTAGGTTTATTACTTTCATTTTGGTATTTTTTAGATTGTATTTATTTTATTATTATTTCCTTTATTTTAATTATATACATATGAATTACATTTTTAAATATTTTTATAAAAACTTAAAATAAATAAAAACATTTAAAAATATAAAAAATAGTAGCCCACCGGTATCGGGAACAGGGTCCAAGCTACCGGTGGTCAGGGCTCCTGAGAGAGGAACCTCACAACAATACGTGCCGTGTCCAGAAGTACCGCTTTCTGGATTAAGCCCTTGATCCGGCTGCCTAACGAGAGCCTCCTCAGGTGTTGGTCGAGACTCTTCGCTATTATGCCATCGGCTGTCACAACTATCGGCACAATGATTGCTGTATCCACATCCCACATGTCGACAACCTCGCGAGCCAAATCAAGATAGTTAATTTGTTTATCTTTTTCAGCTTTCACGAGGTTCTCGTCATGCGGAACCGCTATATCAACAATCATTGTGCGACGCTCTTTTCGATCTATCACCACTATATCTGGCTTATTGGCAACAATAGTCCTGTCAGTGATGATAGATCGATCCCAATACAACATGATATTACCATTTTCGAGAACTGGGTCGGGCACATACCTATAGTACGGTACTTCCGATTCCACAAGATTGTATTGCAGAGCAAGTTGCTGATGGATAATCCTGGCTACAAGGTTGTGTCTATGCAAGTAGTCTCCGTTAGCCAGACGAGAACAGCCAGAAATAATGTGACGGATAGATTCCCCCGGACGGTGGCATGCCCGACAGATGTCAACCGTGCCGTCCTTCACAATATATTTTCGGTAGTTGTTCGTCATTATAACTTCGTCCATAATCGCAAAGATAAAACCTTCGGTTTCACCAAAGAGATCACCAAATCGCAACCAGGATACGGACGCCAAGAAGTCTACATCAGGCCCATGTAGGACCCGGTAAAAGCGCCAACGAAGCTCTTTGCTCTGCCATACCTCCCTGCGGTCATTAGTATCTAATAGGTTTGCGCCAGTTCTCGTTAGCCAAGGAGAGCGGGGTGAAGCCCTTGTCCACTGAGACCACATCTCGGTGCATCCCCACGTCGGCTTCTAGGAAGTATTCCCTGAGACTGCATACCTCACGGTTGTGCAGGGTCTTAGCATTTAAGAAGCCTAGACCACCACACTTCCGCGAAATATACAGTCTCATCACCGATGACCGTGGGTGATGCATCGGATTAGCAGTCAGCAGTGTGCGGACCCTCCTATCCAGGGCGTCAAGTTCTGTTTGAGTCCATTTGAGTATACCGAAAGAGTACATCAAAACCGGCATGACCCAACCGTTGAAGGCGCGCACCTTGTTTCCGCCTGATAGAAGACTATTAAATACTTTGTTCAGGCGGTTAAAGAAGCGCTCCTTCAGCGATTGCTTCATGTCAGCAGCGTTGATGCCTAACACTTCCGACATACCCAAATACTTGCAAGTTTCGAGTGAGGAGAGGGGTCTTAGGTGTGTGGAATCCGAGAGTTGGGTTTCTACGGATTCCAAAATCCCCCCCCCGCTTTACATGCATGACCGCACATTTGTCCACACCAATTCCATCCTGATGGCACTACTGGAAGTTTTGGTCACCTTCAATAGCTCCATCAGTTGAAAATTGCTGGGGGCAAAAAGCTTCAAGTCATCCATGTAAAGAAGGTGAGATATAACCTGACCACCTCTTCTCAATCGATAGCCTAGACCTGAATCCTCCAACAGTGTGCTTAGAGGATTCAAGGCTAAGCAGAACCAAAGTGGACTCAAACTATCGCCTTGAAATATACCTCGCTCGATCCTTATCGGCTCGCTATTCCTCTGGATATGTAGACATCCTGGATAGCGAAGTACTGTCCTCCACTGCCCCATACACGACATCAGGAAGGTCCGCAGAGTTGCATCTACTTTATACAACTCCAGCACCTTCATGAGCCATGTATGTGGCACCGAGTCATAGGCCTTCTTGTAATGTATCCAGCATGTCGACAGATCCTTTCGGGAACGACGAACCTGTTGGTTAATGGCCATATCTATGAGGAGCAGCTCCTTAGTACCGCGGGATCCATTCCTACATCCATTTTGAGAGGCAGACATGATGGAGTTATTGTCTATATGTTTGTTAATTTTAGCTCTCAAAATGGATGTAAGAACTTTATAGACCGTCGGTAGACAAGTGATCGGTCTATAATTTTTGGGTTCCGCAGTACTACCTGATTTATGGAGCAGGTGAGTTATTTCTGTCGTTAGGACCTGGGGCAGCGACCCCGACTCTAAGGTTGACTGGAACTGGGATGCCAAGCGGGCGTGCGACTTATGGAAGCATTTTATCCAAAAGTTGTGCAGCCCGTCCGGCCCTGGAGATTTCCAGTTAGGTAACGGACGGACTGCATAAGTTACATCTTGGGGGCTGATGGTAAGTGCCTCCATTTCTGGTATTTGATCGCACGTTCGCTCGATCTCCCTAGTCCAATCACCTTCGGTGTGACTGACAGGCACCGACCAGATGCTTCGCTAGAACGAATACATGGCGTCATAATCCGGGAGGCGCGTGTCGGTCACACTATGGTCCGGTCGCTCCCAAGCCCTACAGACCCACTTTTCATCGCTCCGGAATGTGCGATTCTGAGTGTACCGGTCCACTCTCCGCCTGTACCGACGAATACGGTTTGCTCATGCACAGATCTTCTGCTTCAGGAAGTCGATACGCTCTGTGACGCGGGTCAACTAATCTCGAGAACTAATATCCATCCCCGAGAACGCCCGCCTCACAAAGCGCATCACTCTAGGGCGAGTATTGCCCTGCCTGAAGCACATTAACTTGCCGATGAATGCTCTAGCCTCACCAATACGACGCTCAATCCTGCACTGCCAAGCTGGTACAGCTAGTTTTGGTCGTGGAGCTCTGTCACTGTTAGGAAATTTAACATGAGCTACACGACATGCCGCTACAGCAGCACAGTACAAGATCGAGTGGGTATCGGTGAGGTCTTTGCTGCCGTCAAAATAATTTGACAGCTGCGAATCTAGAGCACACACCAGCGCCTTGTTTTTCTTGTGCATGGGCAAACGAGGTAAACGTGGTCTAAGCCCAGGCGGAGTGGAACGGTACTCCCGGAAAGCATCCTCCAGAGCGCTCCTCAATCGTACATTGCATTGGGAACTCACGGACATAGCCCCGTCATCATCCTCATCACTAACGCGGTCGGGTCGCGGTGAGACACTGGGTAAATTTTGCAGTTGCACCGCGACCAGTGGCGAAGCAGGCGTAACATGGCTATTCCGTGATTCGAGACGTAGTCGATCAAGTACGACGTCATCCAGCATATGGTTACGCTGGATGACCCGCACCTGATCCGACAGTCGTTGCGCCGACACGTTGACAGCTGGCTTAAGCACCTGAAACAGAGAGAGCATCCGACCACGATACGCAGTAAGTTACTTCCCCCCTCTGTAGCCCCAAAGTATGCGCGCATGACATTTTCGTTGATGGTTTGTGTCCACCTCATGCGCTGCATACTTCCACCGGCAGCGGGGACCCTATCAGAGGCCGATGGGCCTCGGAGTCCTAAGCTGGCCGGTGGTCGGCCTCTTCCGCGCCGATGGTGGTGGTATCGTCGGCGGCGAGAAGTATTCGTCACTCGAATACCGATTCGGAGGTGACATCTGCCATTTCACCTCCGATAAAATCAAGATACAAGGAAAAGAAATGAAAACAAAATAATGTTGACAAGAGCAGCTTCACGAGCACGCCCACCACCTCAGGACTCTTCGCTCAGCTCCGCCTCACCGCCGCCGGTACCCAGCCCCACCGTGAGCGCTGTGACGACACCGGCCGCGGTAGTTGCGTCGAGCTCGAGCGACGAGTATTTTTCCCCGCCGACGTCGCCAACACCTGTACGTCGTTAGGGGCCATCCGGCCCCGAGCCGTGTCCCCGCTACCGGTGGTTGTGTGCAGCGCATAAGATGGACTCAGTCTATGAACGAGAACGTCATGCGCGCATATTACGGATCTACAGACTACCCTCACTACGTACGTAACTAACCTCACTGCGTACCGTGTTAGGATGCCGTCTCTGTTTCAGGAACTAGAGCCAACCGTCAACGTCTCGGCCCAACGACTATCGGATCAGGTGCGGGTCATCCAACGCAATCGTAGGTTGGACGATGCCGCAGTTGATAGGCTGCGCTCAGAGGCACTGAACAACCATATCGCCCCAACTTCGATACAAACCGCGGTACAAGCTTCAACAATTGATGCAATCCAGCCGCGGTCCAATCATGTTGTTGAAGAGGAGGATGATAGGGTTGCCACAGTAAGTAGCCAGTGCAATGTCCGATTGAGGAGCGCACTAGAAAATGCGTTTCGGAAGTATAGGTCCACTCCGTCCGAACTTAGACACAAACTTAAGAATTTTTTCGAGAGCAGCGAGGATCTCGTTGATACACACTCGATCCTGTATTGCGCGGCTGTTGCGGCATGTCATTTAGCTAACGTCAAGGTTCCAAACTGTGACGAAGCTACTCGACCAAAACCACCCGTACCAGCCTGGCAATGCAGGATCGAGCATCGTATCGATGGGGCCAGGGTACTCACAGAACAGGTAAAAGAGATTAGAAAGGAAATAGTTCCTGATTTGTATTAAAACGCGTGTCGCCGGTTATCTCCCACTCTTTAACTCCACTACAGGCAAGAGACCAATACGTACGCGCATTACGCACACAAATAAGCCACACGCACTTAAATCGCGATTTTGCTATTGGTTGTCACACTAACGCAAACACTGCGCTTGACGTACACTCACACACGCGCAAAAGCAATTTATTTCTCATACATGTTACGGCGACCAAAAGGTCGATAATTTTATCGATATTTATATCGATAAAGTTATTGTAATTTTGTTACTTTAAGTTTTACAATTTTTCGCTTTAATTTCGGAAGGGACGGGGTACGAATAGTGTGGACTTCCTAAATACATTATAAATAATAATGTCAAATTAAGAGGAATATCAAAAGTAGCCGCAAAATTCAAATTTTCTTTCATTTTTAGGGTTCCGTACCTCAAAAGGACAAAACGGAACCCTTATAGGATCACTCATGTGTCTTTCTGCCTGTCTGTCCGTCTGTCACAGCCAATTTGCTCCGAATCTAATGGACCGATTTAGTTGAAATTTAGTACACGTATGTATTTCTGTGACCCAAACACGGACGTGTAATGTAAATTGCTTTTTTGTTTGTTTTATTTTTTCTCTCAATTATTTTTAATCATGGTCTGGCAGCTTGAGTCATTTATGCGGCCTACCCAAATGTACTTTCTTTGGTATTGTTCGTCGAATCGTTGAGCTCCTTAAGTTCTGAGTTGAGCTGCGCGATTACTGACAAATGCGTGCACAGACTGGACAGGTCCTCTCAATCTGTGTGGTTCTTTTCTCAAAAGACCATTCCAGACACCAATCTATAAGGTCTTCACATGAAGTGACCAAGATTATGTCTGGACTTTATAAGAGACTGTGACCTCTGAGTTTGTTTCGGCCTTTCTTCTCAGAGTAGTCAGATAGGAAACGCTGACCTCATTTAGTTAAAAAAAAAGAACATGATTGACTTGTAAAAGTGTATGTACAAACCTACTTACAGAAATCATTTACCATTTAATTAATGAATTTTGAATATGGGGGCAATTTAGGGGGCAAATAAGAAAATAAAAAATATATATTTGCAAACTGTACTGTGCGATATATCAAATTCTACCTATGAATATGAACAACTTTTACTATGGGACCAACTATGAAATCACGAAAGAAAAAATCTGTTGTTTCATACAAAGGTTTAATACCTACTCAACCAAAATGTATGAAACAGTTGATTTTTTTTTGGATTTCAGAGTTGGTGCCATAAATAACGTTGTTCATATTCATGAGTAGAACACCCTGTGAAAATTTGCGCAGTGAATAAAAACTTCTCCTGTATAGATTTCAAACATGGATTTTCAGCTTTACGGCTGTATAAACCCAATATACACGGCCTTATATAATAGTATCCACAAAAGATGATCTAAGTGACAACATTTTAAGGTAATAATTAGGTACGCTACGCAAAACCACCAATAAAGTTTTATGAAATATAAATTATATACTACTTACTGAAAGGCGCATAATGATATTTTGTGCGGAGTAGGTCCTGATTTTAAGTATCTTTTCCCTGACTTTTTTGTTATGTAATCATTTTCTGCAAAATTTTGAGAACAAATTTAGTAGGTATCCATTCAATTCTACCAGTTGCCTCAATCACAGTTTTTTAGATAACAATAACAGTTTTCTTGTATCTGGATCTGTTGCAAATTTAAAAATAAAATTTAAAATGTATGTTTTCATTATAACTTACATCTAAAAAAATTGAGACAAAAAACCCACTCAGAAACTAAATTGATAACCTACAATAAACAATAATTGATGATAATAAACAAAGCAACTACAAAACAACACTATCTTTCCATTTCGTCATAGTTATTTTAGTGATATTTATTCTAGAAGTATGTATGTATTTAAGTATTTGTTATATGTTTTGTTAGCTTAGTGAATTGTTTTTTTAGATTTTATGTATTTCTATTTTCTCTCTTATCACTCTTACACACGGTGTCTACATCTCTTTTTATCCCCTGTCCTATCGCAGGTATGCTGGAAGAGATTTCTTTAGAAATAAGCATCACCTTTGTTCAATGTTACCTTTGGACATTGACTCAGCACTCTGCCTGCCTCATGCGGTCCAGTTAAAATATTGACTTGGTTGCATATTACACGCATAGGACACATAGAATTAAGTATAATAGTGTGTGTTAAGAGAAACTAGTATATAAGCAGAACATTTTGTAAATAAATCAGATTTGAATTTTATATTCTTGTCTCATTACCCCTCACTGTGGCCAAGACACCTTTAGCCATCTCCGATCAGTCTCGTGAGTCTGCGTGACTGGCAGTGAGTGTACCCTTCCCGAACCTGGTATTCCTGTCTACTATCCGTCTGTTACCTTAGGTCGCATGGTGCAGACATCCTGTACTTATCTATGTATTTATTTATCACACACTAAGTATATGGTAGGCTAGGGACTGTTAGGCTTGTAGGTCTTTGTAGGTTCCTTAACTTATCATATATTTCCATGTACCGTCACACCCTTGACAATATTGCGGCCTTACGTGACGTTTGTTAAGGGTGGATGTACATTTTGGTCCTTCGAGCATTTGAATCACGCGGTTCCCCTTGCCCAGAGTAGGGATAGACTTTGACAGACTGACATTTTGGAGAACTGGGGGCTGGTGTGCTCAACAAAGCACCAGTTTTCGGTAATCTGAAGAACATTGTACTAGGGTATTCTGTCGGAAAGCCTCTCGTTGCGGATCGGTCACTGGCCTCCCACAAGCGGGTCTCACCAGCTGATTGAGAAGTCGCACAAATATAACAAGAGCGCAGATACCACTAGTACGGACTTGACTGTTAGAGTAGGGTAGGGCGTTAGGGAAGAAGAAAGAAGAGCACAATGGAGATACAGGAAATTAACGAATTAATCAAGAGCCAGGAAGCGGATTACAACGAGATCAGAAGAGTATTGACAAACATAAAAAAAGACTCGCCCACAAGAAAAACAGAAAAATACATCAATGAGAGAAAAAAAACCTTATACCAAGTTTTTCAGCGAGTTCAAGAAAACCATACAAGACTACAGGAACAGGAGGTGTTATCAACTCATAAGTATATGACTACAAACTACTTTGACAACATTAAAAAATGTTACGACGAAGGAATCGAGTACCTCGAAAAATGCGAAGAAAGGCTACAACATGTACAAAGTGTCTACGAACCACGACTTTTAGATGAAGAGGAAGACAAGGATGGAGTCAGTAGCCCAAAACTATTTATACAGCTATTCCGAATGTCACAGATAGCTAAGAAAATATCTCAGGCTAAGGAATCTGTAATACAAAATAAGCCGATATGGCACTTACAAACACTATTACAAACATTACAAAAACAATGGCTAGAAATCGAAGAAACTCACATCGAACTACTAATGGCCGAAAGTACACTGGACAACAGCTACTTCAGAGATACTTGTTTCGAAAAAACGCAGAAAGATTATGAAATTACTACGGAGTTATTGGAAGAAAGAATCTTTCAAATCTCAGATGAAAAAGTTATTACGACAAAATCCTCGGGAAAACTTCCACGAATAAGTATTCCCATATTCACGGGGAACTATGACTCTTGGGACACATTCCAAGATTTATTTAGAAAAATTATTCACGAAGATAAATCGATTTCTTCAACAGAAAAAATGCAGTACCTAAAAACACACGTAAAAGGCGACGCAGCAAGATTAATACGTCATCTAACAATAAGCGAAATAAATTATGAAACAGCTTGGAAGTTGCTGACGCAGAGATATGAAGACGAGCGCATGATCGCTACTAAATTTATTGACAAACTATTAGATTTGCCTAAAATGCAACGAGCTAACGCGGCACAATTACGAGACATGCATGACACTGTAAATGAATGTCTTGAGGCACTAAAAAATCAACGCATAAACACATCGTCTTGGGGCCCGCTATTGATAAGAATAGTCAGTAGGAAATGGGATGAAGAGACAAATACGAAGTATGAAGATCAACTACAAAACCGAAATAAAATACAATCCTTTGACGAGATGATGAAATTTATGGAAAACCGTTTCAATTGCCTTAAGTCTTTTGACGGATCTACATCATATACAAACAAGCAACTATCACGGGACAGACAGACAACGGAAAAATATAAACGTTGTTGGTTTTGTCAAAATAACGACAATACTATTCATCACTGCCCTAGTTTCAAGGCGTTATGCGTCAACGATCGATACAAGGCTGTCGCGCAAAAAAGAATGTGCAAACGTTGCTTAAATCACGATGATCAGAAACAATGTGTGAGTGCAGTTTATAAACAATGCGAAATTTGTCAACATAAGGGTCACAACGTTCTATTGCATCAATCTAGGCCGTTTCAAAACAATGACAACGCTAAAAAATACGCACCAAAAAATACAGGTACAGAGAAGGCACAAAATATAGCGACTTCGAACTTATCTGCAACAAATACTGACGCTACAAACACTACTTTACTAGCTACTGCCATAGTAAGAACTACCGCGTATGACGGGATGCCGCAGTTGCTGAGAGTATTGTGTGATCAAGGATCAGAAGCGTCATTCTGTACTGAAGAAGTAGCACAATTGTTATCTTACCCACGACAAAAAATCCAAGCCGAAATAAAAGGTATCGGAGATGAAAAACCAAAAACGTCAAACTACACAATCAACATTACTCTACAACCAAGGTATTCCAGCGATTACAAACTACCAGTAACGCTAATAGTACTACCAAAGCTAACAAGTTCCCTACCAAGAAATGATCTACAACAATTACAAGAAAAAATCTTGGATAATGCACTTGTAGCAGACCCAACTTATTATAAAAAGGGACCTATTGATATTATATTAGGTGCCCAAGAATACAGCAGAATATTACTACAGGGTTTCGAAAGACTAAGGGACGGAATTATCGCTCAGAATACAGAATTAGGGTGGATTTTATCCGGATTTTATCCCAATGAAACAAAGAATGGAGTTAAAATACTCAGTATGGTGGCTTGCACCGAAGATGTACGACAACTTACCAAATTTTGGGAATTAGAAGAAATTCCACAAAATTACGAACTTACAAATGATGACCAGACCTGCGAAAACTACTATAAAGAAACAACAATAAGAAACCCAGACGGAACTTACACAGTACGACTTTCTTTAAAAGATGCAAACGTAAACTTAAACTTAAACGGTGAATCACGCAGGAAAGCCGCTGCACGGCTACTACAATTAGAACGACAGTTCGCAAAAAATGAAAATTTACGACAACAATACATTGACTTCATGAATGAATACCTACAAATGGGTCATATGAGAAAAGTAGGTACAACGAACTACAACTCAGGAAAATACTACATACCACATCAGGCAGTAATCAAAGAAGACTCATTAACTACAAAACTACGCGTGGTTTTTGATGCGAGCAGTAAAAGCAGCACAAAAATAAGCCTTAACGACAATATGTATAAAGGACCACGATTACAACAAGACTTATCCACTATACTTCTACGATGGCGAAAACACAAGTTTGCCTTTATGGCAGATATTATGAAAATGTACCGTTTCATAAAAATTAACGAATTAGACTACGCACATCAAAGGATACTATGGAGATTTTCACCAAAACACGCAATTAGTGAATATGAACTTACAACTGTAACCTACGGTACAACTAGTGCCCCCTATCTTGCGGTACGAACATTGCAACAACTTGCGATAGACGAACAAAACAATTACCCAATTGCAAGTCAAGCTACTTTACAAGATTTCTACGTGGATGATATTTTATCCGGAGATTCCCAGGAAAGTGCAGCTAAAGAGTTACAGAGTCAGTTAATAACCATGTTAAACAAGGGCGGTTTCAAACTACGAAAATGGTCCTCAAATAGTTCAGAGCTACTGGAAAATATACCAGTGGAAGACAAAGACGATCAACTGCTCAAACTACCGTTAGACGAGTCCAGGAAGTCATTGGGCATAATATGGTCACCACGGGAAGACAGTTTTCATTTCCAGATAACTATAACGGAAAATAAAAAACCAACGAAAAGATTTATTATGTCAGAAGTTGCGAAAATATTCGATCCCTTGGGCTGGTTAGCGCCAATTATTATTAAAATGAAGCTGCTCATACAAGAACTCTGGACGAACGAGATAGGATGGGATCAACCTGTTGATGACATAATCCAGAAAAAATGGGTTGAATTACAAAACCAAATTAAAAGGATAGAAGAAATTAAAATACCACGATGGTGTTACATAACAGACAGCACAGAAATTGAGCTATACGGTTTCAGCGACGCTTCCGAAAAAGCTTACGGAGCGGTGGTATACAGCCGCGTAAAAATCAATAACATTTACTACGTTACATTATTACAAGCAAAATCGAAAGTGGCGCCAAAGAAACAAAAAACTACTCTACCTCGACTTGAGTTATGCGCTGCACTGCTACTAGCCGGTTTAATGGAAAAAGTAAAAGAAGCGCTTATCTGCAAGAACATTACGATATTTTGTTGGACGGATTCTATGATCACGTTAGGCTGGATAAGAGGAGAGCCAGAACGGTGGCAAACGTTCGTAGCCAATAGGGTGTCTCAAATTAAACAACTTTTACCAAACGCAGAATGGAACCATGTAATTTCTGCTGATAACCCGGCTGATATCGTTTCAAGAGGCCTTGAGCCGGAAAAATTGATTAACTATTCACTGTGGTGGAACGGGCCACATTGGTTAAAAACCAACCAGATTCCTATCACGAAAGGTATGCCGCAGACGAACCAAGAAATCAAAGTGTGTCATACAACTACAACTGAGATTGAAAATAATGATCTCTGGAATAGATTCTCCAGTTTAGATAAAATGGTAAGAGTGTTATCTTACTGCTACAGATTTACAAACAAACAATCAACAAATAAGCTACTTACTAGTAATGAACTAAACGTGACAGTAAAACGAATAACTCTTCAAAAATCAACAGGCGCTTGTCATAAAAGATCAATTCACACGTTGATCCCGCTCCCTGTGAACGAAAACGAAGAAATTGAAACAACTAGCAAAAACATGCAAACGTCTACGCAATGTAACATGTCAACAGCCACAATAAACAAAAAAGGTATACGATCATCGAAAAGTTGGCTAAAGGGTTTACTAGTTCAGACAATGCTTATTTTATTAATCGGCACCGTATCGACTACGCCCACATACACATTAAAAAATTTAAAGCCAGGGCTATACGTTGAAGACATTGGAACCACAACTATTAATCGAGGAACGTTTAGAATTGAAACTGATTACGAGAGAGGAAGCTTGGAACTAGACCAAAAGAAGATCGAAAAAATAACGACACAATTTCAACAACTTTGTAAGGACACTCAATACATCATGGATGAAACGCATTGCAATGAATTTTATCACCATTTAAATGAAGAAAAAGCAAAATTTGAGACAACAAAGGAATACCTAACAGAGATAAAGAAAACTAGGAAGAAACGAGGTCTCTTGGGACAACTTTTAACATCGGTATTCGGAGTTAATGATGAAGTATACAGGGACATAGAAACATTAAATAACAATCAGCAGAAGCTTATAGACGCTGCCAATCATCAAACAAAGATAATGATATCCACCATCGCAGGTGTAAACCAAACTGAAGAACAAATCCAGAAGAAGTTAGAGAAGTTCCAAGCAAAACTAAATGAAGCAATATCGTTCATGAATAACCACAATGTTTGGTATAAATCGATTGACAAAAATCATATCAAGATACAAGTAATGCAAACCTACGAGTTAGCAAACAATTTTATAAACGAAATTATGGACTATTATAAAGGCTTACTTGAAATTTATTCACAAAAAACCACTATATACAGTATACTAACACCAAAACACATTAGCAAAATTATACAAATGGCTAATCAAAAACTACCATCAAACTTAAAAATTATTCAGGGTCAGATAATACAAACAGAGATGAATGTTAATACTACGCACATAAGAGTGTACGCGTACTTCCCAATACACGACATCACAAAGTATACTCTGATACACGTAACGCCAATTCCAGAAAGGAAAACAGATGGATCTTTCGAGTGTTTAACGATACAGCAGACATTCATGGGTTTCGATTACAACAACGAGCGCTACTTTGAATTAAATCAAGACGAATTTAAAGACTGCCTTCAAAGTAACACAGAGTTTGTCTGCTATCCCGTAGCTGTCAAGAACATGCAATTAAATAAAAATTGCATAGTTGAACAACTCTTCAGAACAGAGAACGACACCCACACCCAATGCACGTCAAAGACCTTCAAAATTTCGACAGATGTTGTATGGAAACAATTATACATGCAAAACACCTGGCTCTTCATTGCAACAAAATCGGTTGCCATATCGATTGTGTGTGACGGCCAAAGACAAGAAATAACGATACAAGATGTCGGAGTTCTCTATATTTCTGAGAATTGTGTCATTAAAACACTAAACAACATACTTGCTGCAAAAAGGACAACGACTATAACAGTACTAGCGTCTTATTCCAAAACGACGAACTTCTCCATTAATACGCAAATCCTACCAACACATATAAAAGACATATCCAAGGAAGAATTAGTTTTAGACAAGTCAAAGGGAGTTTTCGACCATTTACTCACTTCGGAAACAAATTTACAAACTCAGCTAGACAACACAATTTGGAAACAACTACAATCACATACATACATCGCCAGCATTAGCACCTCACTTGTCATTATAAGTTTAGCATGTGTTTTAATTTATTTCGGTCCACAGGTATTGAACAAATTTCGAGCCACCATTGCAGCAAGAAGGAAGACTACGCCACCTATGCAGCAACCAACAAACTGCCCACCACACCCGCGACAAACTCCACAACGGTACGGCATTCCACACAGCGTGCCCACCCCGTCACAACAAACTGAACAAGGCCAGGCCAGACCATACGAGACCATCGAGTTGTACCAATTGGAGTCCCGTTCCTGAGAGTCGCCAGAATGTTCAATGTTACCTTTGGACATTGACTCAGCACTCTGCCTGCCTCATGCGGTCCAGTTAAAATATTGACTTGGTTGCATATTACACGCATAGGACACATAGAATTAAGTATAATAGTGTGTGTTAAGAGAAACTAGTATATAAGCAGAACATTTTGTAAATAAATCAGATTTGAATTTTATATTCTTGTCTCATTACCCCTCACTGTGGCCAAGACACCTTTAGCCATCTCCGATCAGTCTCGTGAGTCTGCGTGACTGGCAGTGAGTGTACCCTTCCCGAACCTGGTATTCCTGTCTACTATCCGTCTGTTACCTTAGGTCGCATGGTGCAGACATCCTGTACTTATCTATGTATTTATTTATCACACACTAAGTATATGGTAGGCTAGGGACTGTTAGGCTTGTAGGTCTTTGTAGGTTCCTTAACTTATCATATATTTCCATGTACCGTCACACCCTTGACAATATTGCGGCCTTACGTGACGTTTGTTAAGGGTGGATGTACAACCTTTGTACGTTATTTTCTGTTCCTTTATTCTTGTCTGTTTATTTGTGTGTACATAAATGGTTAAATAAATAAAATAAATAAAGCTATTTTAATTATAATACGCGCGTACCGAATCTTCCCTTCATACATCAGCGATAACTGATAATAATCATTTGTACGCATATATACTTTTAATATCGACATTGTTTACAACTTGGTACAACACTATGGATACGCATGGATTTCACTGAATTCAAGCTTTGGCTCGGCGCACGCGACATTGCAGTGAACGCAATACATTGCGCGATTGCTTACGTAGTACAAGATGGTACCCATGTATTGCAAGCAATGTATAATTTTGCATCTGTTTGCGATTGTATCGTTTTTGTCTACAAACTACATAATACTATTGTAATAATTACAAATATCACTTGTATTTTAAGGTTTTTGGACTTACCGGTTAAAAGAAATCCCTTCTCGGGCTACACTACACACCTGGCTTCTTTTATGACACGTTATAATGGCGCAAGATGGCATAATTCTTTCTTTTTCGCGGAACTTCGTACGCTGTCACAACAAGAGCGCGATTGTTCGCCGATGAAGCAAATTTTGGTTATCTATATGAGCGTTGCTCACAATTGCGGCGCGCCTGCCCCGCCCATAAGGCCATTCTAACCTCTTTCATCTGTTCTGTGAGGGTACTCATCGGCAAACTATACTGCTTCAGGGAGGGTAATACAGGACCACGAGTGATGCGCTTTGTAAGGCGGGCATTCTCGGAGACTGAAATCAGATCTCCAGAATATATGTCCCGTGTCACAGAGCGCATTGACTTCCTGAAGCAGAAAGTTTGTGCATGGGCGAGCCGTATTCGGCGGTATAAGCGGCGGGTTGATCGATACACGCAGAATCGCGTGTTCCAGAGCGATGAGAGGTGGGTATATACAGCTTGGGAGTGACCTGAATAAAATGCGACGGACGTGCGCCACCCGGATGATGCCACCACGAGTGCATTCTGGCGCAGCATCTGGTCGGTGCCCGTCTGCCACGCTGAGGCTGGCTGGATGCAGGATATCAAGCGAGTGTGTGGAACTATACCAGAAATGGAAGCAGTTTTCATTACGCCATTAGACGTAGCCAGAGCAGTCCGTCCGTTACCGAATTGGAAATCACCGGGACTCTGGTCCCGGTGATTTCCAATTCGGTAACGTTCTACTCAACTTTTGGTTGAAATGGCTAATTAGTTCACACCTTAGAGTCTGGGTCGCTACCGCAGTTTCTAACAACAGGCGTTACCCACCTGCTCCATAAGTCAGGTAGTCCCGCGGAACCCAAGAATTATAGACCGATCACATGTTTGTCGACGATCTATAAACTTCTTACATCCATTTTCGTCGCGTAAACACTAAGTTTGTGTCAGAAGTTATAATTATTTGATTTAAATTATAAATTACAAGTTTACCACCTCTTTTTAAGTTTCAAAGTGAACATTAACTCCTAAATATATAATACGAGTGTTATCTTAAAATTATATTCAGTCTGGAATATTAATGTTAAACTCATAAGTGAGTGTGGATGATATAAACAAACAAGGATAAAACTACGATTATTCTAAAGCAAGGTACGACAATTAGTTTCTAAATTAACCAGTGAACGTAGTGTTATTGACCAAACAATATAATAAAGTGCATTTGTGGAATAACATAAACTTAATGACGGTTATTTTTCACACATTTGAAAAGCGCGCAGTGATAGCGCCTCAGGTGGTCAGTAGTTGAACCAGAATTTTGAGCTGTTTTATCGACCGACATACGTCATCTAATGTCGTTGACAGAAAATTGAACGAAGAACGAACCAATTTGGAACTGTTGTACCGACCGTTGTTACGCCATCTAGTGACGAATAGTGAAATGTATCGCAGTGACAGCGCCTAAGGTGGACAGTAGCCGAATCAATTTTGGAACTGTTTTATCGACCGACGTTACGCTATCTAGTGACGAGTAGCAAAACATTATTAGCCTTTCCTTTGAGTTAACATCTTGAGCTTACGCTATGCGATTGTAACAGACTTAGCATACGCTACGCTCCGTAAGTAAAATAGCAAAGAATATCTTCAGAAAGCGAAATTACTTGGCAAGATGGACAATATAACTGTACGCAATAAATTGATAAGATCACAATCACATAAGGACTTATCGTCTTCTACTAGCAAAGACCTATTGAATTCTACCATGTTTGATTCTACCATGATGAGTATCCAGAGTGATACACAAAACTATGATCAGTCATATTCAGAGGATCTGAGACGAGAAATAAATAAAAATTAGAGAAAAATTAAAGAGTGCTAATAATGAAATTGAAAATCTCAACTGTGAAAATACTAAGCTAATGAAGGTGACACAAGATCAACAACGGCAAATAGAACTCATGAAAAAAATTACCTGCACTATCCCACAGCGCAAAATTAACTCATCGCCCATCTCGAAACGAATACTAAGTATGAGAGTAAACACTCCCCGCCACTCTCCTCTACGACTTGCTCAAAATATATATATAAATAGCCCCAGCCCTCCCTCAACCCACCACTGTATTACAGAAAGCATTAAAGCTATTCAGTCGGAAAGCCAACTTTGCAATGTTGACAAAAAAGTTTGTAGAAAACCACACTGTGCTATGAGTACGGCACCGGCTGTGACTCAGAATAACAAACACAAAGTTATCATCCTAGGTGATGGGCAAGGTCGGGGACTCCGCCCCATTTTACAAAACCTACTTGGATCTGATTACGACGTGGTATCTTACATAAAACCTGGTGCTGTATTGAGTAAGATCCTAGAGTACCCGAATACTGAAATAAGCACACTAACAAAAAGCGACTACGTGATTATATTGGGCGGATGCTGCGATAAAAACCCTCTTGATATCGATATAAATTTACATCGTTGGCTATCGTCAACTGCAAATACAAATGTCATCATAAGTGAAGTACCCAGTAACAGGTTTCTTAATGAATCAAAAATTAACTATTTATTACGATTTATCTGTAAGAAATATAAAAATGTATTGTTCATGGACATGAATTATGCTAGGTTCTCACCAAGTAGACGCAATCATGTACTAAATCTTGCAAGGTCGTTATTAAAAGAAATATTGTGTATTCATTACCATTTCAAAGCATCGCAGTACGAACAGATGTGTCAATTTAAAAATAAAAAGTGTTTTGTAAGTAAATACGTGCAAGTTAATTTAAATCTGGACCAAAGTGTAATAAATAGAATTAATACTGACTGTATAAATGAATCGATCAATGAGCACGGTGAATCAGAATGTAACAAAATTGAAAACCCAAACTCGAATAATTTATTTCGTTTATAAATTTGTCACTATCCTTCATCAGAACATTAACGGATTGCTTAATAAATCTGATATGCTTTCTGTTTGTATTAACGATTTGGCTACCCAGAACAATCCTGTTGACATACTTTGTATCACTGAACACAACATGACTGATGGTGACGAAGTGTATCTAACAATACCAAATTATAAACTTGCGTCTTATTATATGAGACATAGCAGACACGGCGGCTCCTGTATATTAATTAAAAATAATCTGAAATTCAAAACTCTTAATGACATCACAAAGCTCTCAATATGTAACACAATAGAATGTTCTGCGATTGAGCTGTTGGAACATCAAATAGTTGTTCTATGCATTTACAGGCCACCTAACAACTCCGCAGGCACTATATACAACTTTTTCACAACTCTTAATAAAATATTAAATAACGTTTGCAAACACGATAGAAAGATCATAATGTGCGGAGATTTCAATATAGATACTTTGAAGCATACAAAACTTTCCATTGAATTTACAGAAATCTTAACCAGATATAATTTAAAACTAAAATTCAATCAAATAACGAGATTTGCTAGTAAAACGTGCATAGACAACATAGCCCATAACATAAGAGCCTGTAAAGGCACTATAAAGGAATTAGCGCTATCAGACCATAATGCGCAAATAGCAAAGGTTCCAGTTAAAAAGACCTGCAACATAAAATACTGGTTTATATTAAAACGGGATTACTCTCAAGGCAACAGAGCAATATTTATAAAATATTTAAAACAGCTAACCAATAGTGACGTATATAGTTGCTTGGATGCAAATACTGCCTATAACATATTTCATGATAATTTCATTATGTTATATAATCTCTGTTTTCCTATTAAGAAAGTCAAGATACATAACAGATCTAGACCGAAATGGATTTCACGTGGATTAAAAATATGTAGCAAACGTAAATGTCAACTACTGTGGCAATATAGGCATAATCCAAATCAAACCACTAAAACTGCTTTCAAAGCATATGCAAAGAGATATAAAACTATAATTAGGCTGACTAAAAAATCTCAAAACGACTATTTTATTAAATCTGCTCTAAATAAAAACAAAGCTACTTGGAAAGTTATAAATTACATCAAAGGGAAGTATCCAAATGAAGGTGTGGCTCAATTAATTATTAATGACGCAACCATAAATAATCCCCAAGACATTGCTAGTTCGTTTAATGACTTCTTTCTTGACATCAACAAAAATAATACTAGTGTGCCCCAAGAATCATCCAATAAATTGACATATAATTCTAATTCAATCTTTATGACACCGACTATCCCTGATGACATTAATAAAATAATAATTGCTCTAAAAAATAAAAACAGTGCCGGTTATGATAACATTATGACAAAGATTGTTAAAGATGTAGCCCATATTATATCAGAACCACTTAGCTTCATTATCAATTTATGTATAGAAGAAGGCACTTTCCCAGAAAAACTAAAAATATCGGTTATTAAGCCAGTGTTTAAAAAAGGTGACAAAACTAACATTAGTAATTACAGGCCTATTGCATTAATACCTATTTTTGGGAAAATCTTTGAAAAGGTAATGTTTAACTGTCTTTATAATTTCTTTGAGGCAAAAACATCTTAGCGCCCAATCAATATGGTTTCAGAAAAAACAAATCCATAAATGTAGCAGTTTATAACTTCTTACATAAGGTAATGATTAACATGGATAAAGGGTTGCCAGCTGTCGCATTATATATGGACATGTCGAAAGCTTTCGATCGTGTCGATCACAAAATCCTCTTAAGAAAGTTGTATGCATATGGTGTAAGAGGAAATGTGCACAAACTCATAGCATCATACCTTAGCAACAGACAACAATTCACAGAAGTAAGGAGGATAAATCTTAGTACTAAAACAGAAGAACTATATGTATCTGAAGCTAGAACAGTTGAATTCGGTGTTCCTCAAGGGAGTATTGTCGGCCCTCTGTTCTTTCTAATCTATATAAATGACATGCCTTCGGTAACAACTCATGACATTACACTGTTTGCTGATGATAGCACCGTTTTATTTGCTAATGATAATTCAACTGATTTAGAATCTGACATTAACCATACAATATTATTGATTATAGACTGGCTTAAAGTGAATAATTTAATGATTAATATTGATAAAACTAAAATAATGGATTTTAAAGTACGAACTCGACGTACAGGTGCTTTAAAAATTCATTACCTAGATAGTGACATTGAGGAAACGGAAGTCACGAAATTTCTAGGACTACATATTGACCACAAACTTAACTGGAAATTTCATGTTGAGCACGTTTGCAAAAAGCTGGGACAATTTTCATATGCATTGTATATATTAGGGAAAATAGCAAATCGGAGTACGCTGCTGGCAGCTTACCATGGTTACGTTGGCTCTATTCTCCGATACGGCGTAATATTTTGGGGCAACAGTACGGAAAAAGAGCGCGCTTTCGTTGCTCAAAAACGCTGCATCAGGGCTATATTTAACTTATGCGAAACTGACTCCTGTAAGCCTTTTTTTAAAAACAATAAATTATTAACGCTACCATGCATCTATATACTTGAGGCAGCAGTATTTGTTAAAAATAATATCCACATGTTAAACTACTACACGCGTATACGGCGTAAGGACATGCTGCGTACAGCAGCCAGTAAAACTCACCTAATGAATGAGAGCATCTTTTGTTCAGCTTCTCGCATCTTTAATAATATACCGGGGCCTATCAGAACAATTATGAAAAATGATAATTTTAAAAGGACTCTCCATAATCTGCTAGTAAACAAAAGTTACTACTCTGTAAAAGAATTTCTGTCTGACAAATCTTTACTAAAATATAGTCCCTCTCAGTCGTGATGTGCTCAATGACCCATAATATTATACACTTTATTCTATTTTTATTTTAATGATTTTACAATTTCTCATTTTGGTTTGTTGTGATTATCTAATTTTATTTTTTTTTATTTAATGTGTATAATTTTTGACATCCTACCTATTTTAATTTGTTATGTTTGACTTTATCTTTTGAATTTTTTTTTGAATCTTATATGGAATTAATTTTATAATAATTTGAATTTGACATTTCCATTAATTTCCCTTTTGGTTTATTCTTTGTTTTGTTTTTTTAATTATTTTTTTTAATTTTTAATTATTGTGTTACATTAGAAAATATAATTTGTAATAATGTTAAGTTAATTTGTAATTGTACAAACCATTGTATGCCCTACGGGCGGGACATAGCTGATCTAAATTTTCAAATATTTAAGAACTGTACTATACCTACCTATGATCCACAATAAACTTTTGATTGATTGATTGATTGATTGATTGATTTTGAGAGCGAAAATTAATACTCACATTGAGAGTAACTTGATTATGTCTGCCTCTCAAAATTAATGTAGGAACGGGTCCCGTGGTACTAAGGAGCTACTCCTCATGGACATGGCCATAAGCCGTCGTTCATGGCCGTAAGTTCGTCGATCCCGCAAGGATCTGTCGACATGCTGGATAGATTATAAGAAGGCATACGACTCGGTGCCACATACATGGCTCATGAGGGTACTGGAGTTGTACAAGATAGATGCAACTCTACGCACCTTCCTTGAGTCGTGTATGGGGCAATGGAGGACAGTCCTTCGCTATCCTGGGTGTCGACAGATCCAGGGGAATGATGAGCCTGTATGGATTAAACGGGGAATATTTCAGGGCGACAGTTTGAGTCCACTCTGGTTCTGCTTAGCCCTGAATCCTCTAAGTACACTGCTAGAGGATTTAGGTCTAGGCTATCGGTTGAGGAGAGGCGGTCAGGATACCTACCACGAGCTCTTAACGCGATCCATTTTAGGACCTAAACTGAACTGTTCTTCTGATTCGTACCATGACGTCAGTTTAACGATTCAATTTAGGCCATGCTATCTGACAGCGATTGTCCCAAACTGAGTCGCAAGTTTTGGTTTCATTCATTTAATTTTGACCTTGTTTGGTACCAAGACGTCCATAGAGCAGCTCAACTGAAATGCTCAACTGTCAAAATAAGCGATTCAATATAAGTCACTATTTCTCTTAAATTACTCACTTAAAATATTGACTAAAATAAAGGTTTTTTTGTGCTATTTTAGTGGAATTTTAAAATACCTATTTTACATACCTTTTTTAACCGAATTTGTTTTTCTCTATCAGATGTCTGATGAACTACTTCTATTTGAGTTTTTTGAGGAAGATTTTGCCTCTCACTATACCCAAAAACGTAAAAGGCTCCAGTTACGCGGCCAGTTGGATCCCTTCAATAATTTTGAGGATGCTGAATTCATTAGGCGCTACAGGCTATCCAAATAATTAGTGCTCGATTTGTGCGCTGAGTTGAGCCCAATGTTCAAAGAGCCTGTCAAATCAACGGATTTATCTTTAGAGAACAAGGTAGATATCCTAACATAACTTCTTATCTCTTTAATTTACTTAGTTCATAGCTATAGGCTTTTTTTTGGGTGGGCTATCATGAAATAACTTCTCCCTCTCAAGCAGAGCGGGAGGGCGTGTCAGACTTTTACTGGCTAAAACCTAAGTAACCTAATCTTATCAGTAAAAACTAATATAAATAATAAATAGCGCCAAGATTTTTGCCTTAGTTTCGAAATGAATAGTTTAAAGGTTTGATATTATATATTTGACTGGCCTGTTGGTCTAGTGGTTAGTGGCCCTGACTGCTATGCCGGAGGTCGTGGGTTCGATTCCCACCCAGGACAAATGTTTGTGTGATGAGCATGATCATTTGTTCTGTGTCTGGGTGTAATTTATCTATATATGTATGTATTTAGAAATATATAAGTATGTTTATCAGTTGTCTAGTACTCATAACACAAGCTCTGCTTAGCTTGAGGCTAGACGGCGTTGTGTGATAGTTGTGGATTATTATTATTATTTTTTGTTTTTATTATTATTATATTATTATTATTTTTTATTATTATTATTATTATATTACGGCGAAAATATTGGTCTTATAAAAAAATATTAAACAATAGCTGTATGAAATTTAATTTTCTAAAACAAATGTCTCTTAAGATTTCTTTTTATACGACCAATATTTCTTATATTTTTTGAAATTATGGTTTTCCTTAAAAAAGTAACGCCCCTAAAAAGATACTACCGCATTTGTTTACCCCCTAAATTTGGGGACTTAGTAACACTGCTTATCTAGTCAAACTGACACTGACACTAGATACTGACAGTGACAACACCCATTTTTTTTTACCCTGGTACGTTTGAAACAGAAACATAGTAAACATGTGGTTTCATTACGTCGAAATTAAAATATTTTTTTCGTATAATAAATAGCAAAAGGTAAATAAATAACAACTTGACTAAGAACTATTTTAATAATAGTAACCGTATTGACGTGGAATCTTAAAAACAACTGTTGAGAGTCTTTTTTTACTTTAAAGTAATGATATTGAGTTGAGAACAAATAAAATTTTACTTGCTTCTGAACGAGTCTGATACTAAAATGTGCGCGAGACAAACTTATTTGATAATAATAGCGTTGTCGTTGTTGAGCACACTGCTGACTGCTAATCCGATGCATCACTTACGGTAATCGGTGATGAGACTGTACATTCCGCGGAAGTGCGGGGGTCGAGGCTTTTTAAACGCGAAGACCCTACACAACCGCGAAATGTGCAGCCTCAGGGAATATTTTTTAAAAGCCGAAGTGGGTATGCACCGTGATGTGGTCGCAGTAGACAAGGGGCTCACCCCGCTCTCCATGGCTAAAGAGAACTGGCGCAAACCTGTAAGTACTTACTACCGATGACCGCAAGGGGATATGGCAAAGCAAGGAGCTTCACGGACGCTTCTATCGGGCTCTTCATGAGCCCGATAGAAGCGCCCGTGAAGCCGTGAAGTTTCTTAGCGTCCGTATCCTGGATACATTTTGGTGACCTTTTCGGGGAAACTGAAGGTTTTGTCTGTGCAATTTATTATGGACGAAGTTATCTTAACGAATAACTACCGGAAACATATTATGAGGGACGGGACGGTTGACGTGTGTCGGGCATGTCACCGTCCGGGTGAGTCCATCAGACATATTATCTCTGGTTGTTCTCGTCTGGTTAACGGCGAGTACTTGCACAGGCATAACCAAGTCGCCAGGCTTATTCACCAGCAACTTGCTTTGAAATATAAACTGTGGAATCTGAGGTGCCATATTACAAGTATGTACCCGACCCAGTTCTCAAAAATGACCATGTGACGTTGTACTGGGATCACTCTATCATTACTGACAGGACTATTGTCGCCAATAAGCCTGACATAGTGGTGATAGATAGATTAGCGCGCCGCGCAATGATAGTTGATGTTACCATTCCACATGACGAGAACCTCGTGAAAGCTGAGAAAGAGAAACAAATAAAATATCCCCACTTAGCACACGAGGTTGTTGACATGTGGAATGTGAGCTCGGCTGTCATTGTGCCGATTGTCGTAACGGCCAATGGCCTGATGGCCGCAAGCCTCGACCACCATCTCTCAAGGCTCTCGTTAGGCGGTTGGATTAAGGGCCAGATTCAGAAGGCAGTACTCCTTGATACGGCCCGCATCGTGAGAAGGTTCCTATCTCTGCAGCCCTAACCACCGGTGGCTTGGACCCTGCTCCCGACACCGGCGGACTACTATTTTATATATTTTTAAATGTTTTTTTTTTATATTTTTTAAGAAATATTTAAAATGTATTTTATAAGAAAATATAAATAGTCGAAATAATAATAATATCTTAAGACATTGTTCACACACGGTCATCTGATCCCAAACTAAGCAGAGCTTGTACTATGGAAACGAGATAACTGATAAACTACATACACTACTATTTTTTTGTTTATACATACTTCACTCGTATATAGTTAATTACACCCATACTCAGGACAAACAGACATGTTCATGCACACAAATGTTTGTCCTGGATGGGAATCGAACCCACGACCAGCGGCATGACAGGTGGTATCTTAACCAACCACGCCATCTGGCCTGTCTATGGTTGGAATGGTTAAGTCCTGAAAGATACTTTAGAGGCTGGCACCAGATGTAAAGCTGCAAACGGCAGGCACAACGAGTTGTTCACTAACAAGCTTTTCCAAGTTAACCCATCATGACAGATACATTGCTATGCTTGGGACTGATTGGTAACTAGGACTCCCGATAGGCCGCAGCATCATCTCTACTACTGAACTCACAGCACAATAATATATTACGAGTTTGGTTCCCAAACAAACGAATACAGGGTCAAATTAAATTAGCTAGCGAAACTCTGCAGACAAAATGAAAAATAAAAAAATTTGATGATTTTTTGGGGTCAAATACCGCTGGTAATGTTGTTACTTGAAGTGTGAGTTGATTAAATCTGTTTTATCGTTTTGAGATATCACGTCTGTGAAGTTTACACAGAAAAAAAAAAAAGATTTTTAAACTGACGTTTTAAATAACTATACTTCAGGCGGTTGATTTTTGGATCTTTGACAATCATTACGGGTCGTCAAAGGCCCAAAGGGTATCGTATTACCTACCCAGTAACTAGGTTGTGGAGGTCAGATAGGCAGTCGCTCCATGTAAAATACTGGTATTCAGCTGCATCCAGTTAGACTCAAAGCTGACCCCAATAATTGATGATTGATCCGTAGTTAACTCAACCAATGGTTAAACACAGTAACTAATGATTGAATTTTGACTAAATGTGAAAGGCTAAACATGAATGTACTCATGTTAGCTCATTCATACTAAAAATAGTAACTAATTGAGTAACTCATTCATGTTTAGCCTTTCACATTTAGCCAAAATTGAACCATTAGTTACTATTTTTAACCATTGGTTGAGTTAACTACGGATCAAAAAACCGGGCCTAATATGAAACTAATGCGAAAGTTTGTGAGGATGGATATATGTTAGTTACTCATTCACGCAAAACAAATCCAAAAATTGCAAAATAAATTTACTAAGCACTTGAATTGGCGATTTAGCTTTGGAACTGATCATACAACTGGACTTCAGAAATTGGAGGAACGTCGTGCAGAGCGAGATCTAGTTTATTTATATAAAATTATTAGAGGCCAATTGGACTCCCCTTATCTTCTCAGCAAAATAAGTTTTGGATGTCCACGCTTAAATGCACGCAAAAGAACTCTCTTCCAAATTGGTTTCTCCCGAACCAATTATGGTAAGAATACTTTTATTAAAAGTGCATGTCGTCTGTACAACGACACAATTTCGATTTAGATATGTTTCACCTTTCTCTACCCAAATTCAAATTTTATATAAGAAATATTTTGGCATCGAAATTTAAATAATATTATTGTTGTATGTTATATAATATTAAATTCTAAACTCTGTAAAATTTTAACGGTGTGAACTTCTGGTTGTTGTTACACTTAGGTACATATAATTTAGTGGTATAGTAATCTGTGGAAACTGTTTTTGAATTGTGTTGAACTATTTGTATACATATATTTGTTATTGCATCTGTTTGTTTCCCAAATAAAATAAAATAGTTTATAACTTGGATTATCACATAGGATACTTTTATCCCCATATTCCTACGAGTTTCAGACTTACGCGGGTGAAACCGCAGGGCGCTGCTAGTATATTATATAATATTATAAATGCGAAAGTAAGTTTGTTTGTTAACTTTTCACGCCTAAACCACTGAACCGATCATCCTGAAATTTGGCATATACGTTGTCAGGTGTACAGACACGGACATAGGGCAACTTTCATCCCGAAAAAATAACTGCTCCCGAGGAAAGCAACAAGAACGTTCTTATGATAATAGATGGCGCCACGTGTCTTTCGAATCATGATTGAATTATCGGGTTGGCTAATAAGTAATGAGCGTTTTAGTTTATAAGTTCTAGAATTTTCGGAAAGGTTCGAGAACGTTCTGTAGCAGAGAGTATATAAAGAGCCAGTCGCGCTCATGAGCGTTATTGATAGTTTGGCTGTTAGTGCGTTAAAGTTCACAAAGAAATTAGTGATATTAAAACCCACGTACGACATTGTTTATTATATGAGTTTCAATCTGGGCATTCTGCTGCAGAAGCTACACGTAATATATATCAAAGTATAGCTCACGATGCAGTCTTCGAAGTAACAGCAAAGCGCTGGTTCCAACGGTTCCGTAACAACGATTTTTCCTTAACCGATCAACCACGGTCTGTGCGCCCCGTGGAAATAGAGAGCGATAAATTAAAACTATTAATCGAAGAAGATACTCGAAGAACTACACGCGATTTGGCTGTTCAGCTCGAGTGCTCTCATGGCACCATAGAAAATCATTTACATGGTTTGGGAAAGACTTACAAATATAGTGTTTGGGTACCCCATCAATTAAGTAAAGATCAGCTGACCTACCGAGCTGAGATTTGTGTACAACTTTTATCTTTCTGCCGCACATTTCATTGGTTAGATCATCTTGTCACTGGAGATGAAAAGTGGGATCTCTATGTTAATCACTCACGCAAGCGCCAGTGGCTGGGATGTAAAGAACAGGGAAAACCAACGTCAAAAGTTGATCTTCATCCTCGCAAGGTAACGCTTTCTGTCTGGTGGGATATACATGGAGTAATAAGCTGGGAATTCCTTCCTACTAATACTACGATTACAGCAACAGTATATTGTGATCAACTCGAAAAACTGAAGCTTGACATCCATCGCAAACGTCCACAACACGACAAAATATTTTTCCTGCACGACAATGCCCGGCCGCATATTGCTAAGAGTACCAGGCTAAAACTAGTGGAGCTTAATTCTGTGGCAAAAATTGTCGGATGATACAGGTCTGCCTACTGAGAGCATTCATATTCTTAAAAAATGGTATGAGAGTCAGAAGAACTGCGTTAGGTGGGCAGACGCGCATTCAGTTTCATACGGACTGGATTGCGGAGTGAGGCAGGGGGGGTTAACTTCACCCAGTTTGTTTAACCTGTATATGGACCGGCTGGTGCGTGAGCTGAGCAGCACCATGGTTGGATGTTCTGTTGATGGAAGGATGATCAATAACATAAGTTATGCTGATGACATGGTGCTGCTGAGCCTATCAATCTGCGGTCTAAGAAAACTACTGGCCGTCTGTGAGAGTTATGCGGAGGCTCATGGATTGAGGTATAATGCCACTAAGAGTGAGGTTATGGTGTTCAAAGTACCTAAAAATACACCCGCAAATATTCCACCTGTAACGTTGCGTGGAATTCCGTTGCAAGTGGTCACTCAGTTTAAATATCTCGGCCATGTAGTCATGGATGGTCTTACGGACGACCAGGATATTGATAGGGAACGTAGAGCGTTGGCGGCCCGATGCAGTATGCTTGCTCGCAGGTTTGCGCGGTGCACGAAGGAGGTAAAGCTAACTCTTTTCAGAGCTTATTGCCAGACGTTTTACTCGTGCAGCCTGTGGGTTAGATATACGCAGAAGGCCTACAGCGCCCTGCGTGTCCAATATAATAACGGACTCAGGATGTTGTTGGGACTGCCTCGGTTTTGCAGCGCATCAAGCATGTTTGCTGAAGCGAGACTGGACGACTTTTATGCCATCATGCGCAAGCAAAGTGCATCTATGCTGCGGCGATTCCGAGGTAGTCCGAACAATATTTTGGGAACACTGGCGGAAAAAATAGATGGGCCGTTTATTAGACTCTGGGCTGGGAGACATGTGCGTACGGACGTACATATGCAAAATTAATTCTTTTATTTTAATTTATTTTTAATTTTCACTAACAATAGGTTAAGGCAATACTAACACATTATGGATCCTGTAATCTGAATTAAAGAGTTATTATTATTATTAATTGGGAAATAATACTCCACCCTCCATATTAATTAATCCTTAAAACGGGATATGGTGGCCACTTTTTTCCGTTTTAATGATTACAATAAAACTTAACAATATAAAACTACTATTATTTTTATTATTTTTTTAGGATCAAGTACCGCTGGTAGTGTAGTTACTTGAAGTGTGAGTTGATAAAATCTGTTTTATCGTGTTGAGATAAGTCTGTGAAGTTTACACAAAAAAAAAACTGATTTTTAAACTGATATTCTAAATGACTATACTTTCGGCGGTTGATTTTTGGATATTTGATAATCGTTACGGATCATCAGAAGCCCTAAAGGCTTACCAAGGGGTGTCGTATTAGCTACCCAGTAACTGGGTCGTGGAGGTCAGATAGGCAGTCGCTCCATGTAAAATACTGGTATTCAGCTGCATCCGGTTAGACTCTAAGCCGACCCCAACATAATTGGAAAAGGTCAGGCAGATGATGACTATAGGCGGTTGATGACCCCAAAAAAAAGCATCATCAAATTAATTTCTTTTTGTTTTTTCATGTTTAGATGTCGATACCCATCACGTCTGCGGAGTTTCGCTAGGTAGTTAAATTTGACCTTCTATTTGTATGGCCTACAGTTCCGGTTATAAGTGTTTCAGCATAATTTAAAATATTCCTACTGCTGGGACACAGAGGGAGTGGGCTGTAAAATACCACGCGGGCCCATGCGGGTTTGTAGATATCAAATGTCTTCGAATGTTTGGTTGTAGGCCTTGTCGGTTTCCACACGTTGTGTTCCTTCACCGTTTTGAGAGCAGTGGTGATGATATTATTTATACTAAGTGTCTGGATACTACAGCGCGGCGCCGCCTTCGTGAAATGGCACGGCGTCGTGCCGCGGCACGGTAGCGTGTAAGCTGCGCCGGCTCACAGCAGCAATCATCGGATCAAACGAGTACTTGCAGTTTTTGTCTAGATATGGACCACGGAAGACGTATTCATAAAATATTTCTGCAGACATATTTCCACCCTTCTGTTTTCAAATGTTTGTCCTTATAACCTTCAATTGTCTTGTCCCGGAGAACGCGGCGTGCCTCCACTAATGAAATTAACAAGTCAACGTCGATATTATCAGTCATCTTTTTTTGCACACGTATGAACTGTGCGATAGCAAAACATCAACTCTATAAATGTTTGATTATCTGTAAAAGATACAGGAGAACTTCCTAGTAAGACAATAATTGCATCACAAAATAATTTACCAATTTGTTGGTTCAATCCATAGATGTCTGCATCAGTATGTATGATGTCAACGAAATCAGCGTCCCCCTTGGACAGCTTCTGCGTGGCGTTGAGTAGTTGAAAGCTATTTATCTCTTTCGCACGATTCTCGCTGTCGTTGCTCATAACGCGCTCAAGGTCAATGTGTAGTAGCTTGATGTGCTGGCCACTGTACTTATTTTTTAAATCATTAGTACGCGCGAGCTTGCGTTCCGTGTACAATAACCGGCGCTCAGCCACAGCGCGCGTAGCACCTAGCGGCGAGCGTTCGAGTGCAAAAGGCAGCGGAACTACGTATTGTCCGTTCGACTCTCGAGTATGTTCATTAGAGAATATCTCCTCGGCTAACTGATCCATTGGATTTATTGAAGGTGTGCACGGCACTTCCTCAATTTCCCAAAAACTGCGTAAAGTTTTCTCAATCGACTGTTCTTCGTCATATGAAACTGATAAACTAAGATTCTGCGAACTATTATTACTAAGTGGATATAATTTTCCGCTAATAACATAACCAAAAACGGTTTTAATAACACTCGGAATACCATTCTTAATCATTAATGGTTTATCTCTAATGATATCTGGCACTATGTCGTTACCTAACAAAATATCTATTCGCGAACGCTTAAAAAACAATGGATCCGCTAACTTGTAAGTGTTATATTCGTTAATGACATTATCTGTGAAAGAGATATTAGGCATATCAGCGGACACCCTCGAAATAACTACTAAATTAACACTAAATGTTGGACCCTTAGCATGTCTTGGTTTTAATGTACAAGTAACCATGCCTTGATTTTTAACTATGCCCCCACCTATACCGTGAATGGTAAAAGGACATTTTTTACGTTGTAATCCTAGTTTCTGAGCACATTCAGTAGTTATAAAAGAACTCTGAGCGCCAGAATCGATGACTGCACGGCAGTCTTGATATTGACCAACACAGTCAATAACGTGCGTAAGTGCAGTGCCTAACACTACTCCATAATCGCAGTTATTACTAATCAATGCTTGCTGTACGGGTGCGTGTGTTGTGTCACTTACGAAGTGAGACGACACTAGCGCTTGCTGCGTGTGCGACAGAGACGGCTGCGCTGACAGGGAGCTCGCCACGGACGATATTCCCGCGCTTTCCTTCTTCGCGTTATCTTTATGTAATAAATAATGATGCGATGATGCGCATACCCCGCAAGTCATTGTACTTTTACAAGCATTAGATTGATGATCAGATTTAAGACAATTATGACAAAGTTTTAGCGAATGAACACGGCTCATTCTTTCATCGACAGACAATTTACGAAATTGATCACATCGATATATCATATGATTTTGTTTACAAATCACACAAGTCAAATTTGATTTATTATTATTACGGTTGTTATTATTTTGCGGAGCTTGTGCCGTATTAAGAACTGACTTAGACGAAGATTTAAGTTGGTTTTTATTTTGTGTCTTTTGTTTCGACGTATTATTCGAAGAGCTGTCTGTAAAAGTGTGTTCTAGAACTTTAATTTGTTTGTTGACAAAAGATATTAGTTCCGCAAACGTAGGTATCGACTTTTGATCACGACATTCCTCGAATAACTTTCGAGTATGAGGATCGAGTCGTTGTAATGCCAAATGACATAATAAAAAATCATCTAAGTTATTAATTTTCAATGCTTGAATCGCTTTAAGTGAATGATCAAAGGTTTCTATAAATGAAGTTAAGTTCGACGTAGTATCTTCAGTTAACGGTAAAAAGTTGAACATTTTATCGAAATACCTACATGCTAGTGTTCTGTGGTCGTGATATTTATCCACTAAACTTTGCCAAACTAATGAGTAATTAGCGGCAGTAATAGGTAGATTTTTAACGATATTTAAAGCTGGACCTTTAACGCATGAGAGTAAATAATGGAATTTATCGATATCTGAGAAATTTCTATTATGAACTAATGATGAGAACGTGTCATAAAAAGTTATCCAGTTTTCAACTTCTCCATCAAATTGAAATAATGTTATCTTTGGTAACGCGGGTACTACTAAATCCTTTTTACCTAACTCAGTACAGTATTCGGATTCTAATTTCGAATATTTACGAGCTATTAACTGACATGCATTATACATTTCGTCAAATGCTTCAAGTTCACTTATTGACATTTTTGCAGTAGGTTTTATTTGCACTTCTATTTCGTACAAATCAAATATGGCGGATTCAAATTTCGTACGAACACTTTCCATTTCCGACAATGATACCGTAAACAATTGCAATTTATCTGGATCATTTCCCAACTTTTTGGAATAGTCATAAAGCTTTTGTATCTTCGTAAATAAATATTCCTTTCTAACTAATAAGATTTTACGTTTAATTTCTAAAACTTCCGCCATTTTGGAAGCGTGGTTTTAGCAAAATGAAATTTAGAAATAGGGCTCGAATGGCCAGAATGTGGAATAGAGGAGTGGACTGTAAGATTACGCTGGTTGTAGAAATAAATATAGGTAGTTCTGTACGAACGGAGTTCTCCGTCCTTCCCAATCCAGGAACAAATTCAACAGAGAGATGGCTGAATACGACTCACCTTTTCTCCTGCTGCGGCTGGCTCCCACTAGATCTGAACGGTCTTTTGAGTGTACCGTTGACCACGGAGATTGGCGCGAGTGACACCACACGGTAATGCACAATTTGTCCTTGTTTTACCAATTTTCACTCACGGAGTCAAAAATTAGATAGTTCATGGGTCAATGGCGGACGACAGACTGGTCGGCTCCGCTCGCACACCAAACTTTTAAAAGATGGCGCGCTTGTCCCGTTGTCGCGAATATGTGCAGCAGCTCGTGGGTACGGGACAGCCAATCACATGCCGACTTAGCGAGCGCATCCAGACATTCACTATTAAATTCGTCCAATCATGGGATAAATACAGAACACCATGTTTTTATTTTTCACTTTTTAGTAGGTCAGTTTGTAATTTATCTAAGTTACAATAGCCTAATGTAAACTGCTCATAACCTTTTACAAAATATTGCTTTTCCCTATGCAGGAACGTGAATTGTTGAGGAGTTCTCCTAGTAAGAACCAGGAGAACTGGAGCTGATGGTCACCATCGCCATATGTAGAATATTATGACGAGCATAAATTGCTTAGCAACCATATTAAAGTAATCGAATCGCAACCCGTGAAATAGTTAAGTATAATTGATTAATTCCGATGGCTATCTGGAGTCTTTATCATCAGTTCCACTTCACGAAATGGTGCTTTCCGAGAGCAAATGCTCAAGTTACTATAAAAAATACCCAACTCGCTATAGGTAAGCCTATAAAATTTGAGGGTTTCTCTCGATTTCCATGGGATCCCCTCATCAGATTCTGACTTGGTGGCAATGGGACCATCTTGAGATTCGAGAGACCCTCTCAAACAAAAGAAGAATTTTACAAATCAGTTTATATATAACGGAGATATGCCCGAGCATACCTACATAAAAAGAAATATAAACATCCGAATTGAGAGCTCCTCCTTTTGGAAGTCTATTAAAAACACGTTGTCTCCGTCTACCTCAAGTAAGCAGAGTATCAACGCAAGCTCACGAAGAAGAGATTGAAATAGTGCCAGTTCATACTCAACGGCATTTTCCAAAGGATAGACGAATAAAGGCAGATGTACAGACAATAGAACTGATCATCGGACATCTTCCTAACAGCATCAAGGTGGACAGCGAAACATCGCCAATGTCAATCAGCGGCGAACACGGAACATTCTAATAACTTAGTTAACACACTTTTCTTGCTTTATTTACTTTTGATAATGCATTATTACTTGATACTCGTAGTTCTAAACAACTACCGGTTCCGTGCTTCAAAAGGAAAAAAACGGAACCCTTATAGGATCACTTCGGTGTCCGTCTGTCTGTCGGTCTGTGTGTCCGTCTGTCTGTCGGTCTGTGTGTCCGTCAGTCTGTCAAGACCCTTTTTCTCAGGAGTGCGTGGATGTAGAAAGTTGAAATTAGTATCAAATATGTAATATAGTCTTTTGGAGCTCTGAAAAAAAATAAGTCATCGCAATCACTGTAATTCTAATAATTGTAATTCAAATTTTCCTATAAATTGTAACAATTCAAATAATTCTAAGAATTGTAATTTCATTCAAATAATTGCTGTTAATTAGCTATAATTTTGCATGCCCGTAATGAGGGTAAAATATGTCCTGTGCTATAATTTAATTTAACATCTTGTGTACCCACCATATTTCAGGCAAATAAATGATTTATGATTTTATGAATAAAAAATACGGCTATTTATGCGACATATTTTGATACTCGCAAGTAAATCAAAACCTAAAGAGTACTTCCGAATGAAATAGAATCATGATTCGGCAAGAAGCAAGGTCTCACAGCACAAATAAAGAAACCTATTCTAAATTAGTTAATTTATAGTTTTATCACATAAAAATATTTTTTTTTTTTTTGCGAAACCAAACTTAAATTTGCGGAACGTGTTCTTCAACTACAATGTTAAGTTGGTTTTCTTTTCAACTACGGAACCCTTCATTGTGCGTAGTCCGACACGAACTTGGCCGGTTTTTATAGTTGGCAGGAAGTACGAGCATCGCCACATGAAATGCATTGTTTTAGTTTTTACCTGAACAAGCATTTGCTTATTCGCCGATTACTTACATTCGCTGACTAGGCTGTCGTGACCACCACAGTTCACCTACGTCACGCCTATACACGTATATATATTAATGTTTTCCAATAAATCCATCAATCAATAACGGACACAAAACAGTGATATTATTTCCTGTAAGCATCCCGTGTGATTCGTACCCACCAACAATCTACAAACTAGGTGCATCTCCTATCACGATCTAAATAATTGTCGGTCTGACGCTGACCCGACCAGATGTGTAAATAACACACGAAACTAATAAATAATGTCTTAATTTTCAGGTATACAACAACATGTCCCAACTAGCCTCCTTCCTCACAGTCCTGTGGCTGTCCTCTGCGGCTGCGCATCCTGGACTCTTCTCAACCATCAAGGAAACAGCTGCCGGCGTTAAGGATCAAGCTACCAATGAGGTGCAGGCTGGGCTCGAACCTGCCGGGCAAGCCCTGGGCTCCATTGGAGGCGGTATATGTGAGTAGAAGTCCTGACATTATGCGAGGAGTCAACCCTACTTATATTCAGATCACTAAATACATTTGTAGACCGTGTCCTAAAGGTCGCGCGCGATGCGCGACTTTTGTTTCCTTTTGGTAGTATTATATACGGTGACTGGTAATTAGTGACCGATACTTAAACACATCATTGTACTCATGATAACAAACAACTTTTACTATGGGACCCAACCTGAAATCGCGAAAAAAAAATCAGCTGCTCCCTACATTTTGACGAGTTATGCGAATATGAATGTATGGGGCAGCTGATTTTTTTTCGCGAATTCAGCTTTGGTCCCATAGTAAAAGTTGTTTGTTATCATGAGTATAATCATGTGTTTATTAAGTATTGGTCACTAATTACCAGTCACCCTATATTTATCTCTCAATACTCGTACATTACAAAATATAGTTTTGTTTAATTTAGAAGCATTTTTCCAATTTTGTGAATGTGAGTACCACGTAGTCGTTTATGATGTACTTGAAAGAGCAAGCTAGTTGAGAGTATGTCTTATTTAAATGTCTCGCTGATGATGGTGCCTGTGTTGGAACATTTGCTTCCCCACAAAATGGTTGAGCTGGATGGATGGTGCTGATCCACGCGTAATGTTCGTGAATGAGCGCCGTCAGTTGAGACTGGTCATCTCTTAACCGCCAGGGCTTATTTTTAATATTATATTTTGAATTTTATTTATTTGTATGTACAGACATAGATAAACTGTAGGTATTCTTTATTTCAAACAGAAACTAGATTATATGTACAAGCTAAAACTAAAAGATATATATGTATATTATGTACAAGTATATAAAAATCATAAAAATAAAAAGGTGACAAGCTCATAGGGCATCAAAAAATTCGTCCGCATCGCTGTCAATGGTAAAAGTGCCCAAAAGGCTGGCAGCATTGCCACGTTGGATAGCAATGCTGATTCTTTGGGCTAAAAATAGGCCAGCCCTCTGGTCCCATGAAGAGTTGACCAACCGCTTGGCGATGTCCCGAAATACTCGATGTGCACTCGGACCCCAAGGCCCTAGAGTTTCAACCCCAAACGGCTCAAACATATAGCTCCCAATAAGGTTGCTATATTTGCGCCGTTTAAGGTTTTCTGCTCCTGCAGCAGCCGCCCCAGCACAACCCGCCGTGCTAAGAAGATGGGATGGCGTGAGGGTGTCGACACAGGTTGTATCCCACACCAAAGGCCTACCCAACTTCCAAGGCATTATGGTCATTCCGTCTGGCCTCTTCCCATCGTCGCGTGCCAAGCCATTGGGTTCTAAAACTGCTGGCACCTCGGCGGTGACAAGAGCCCGACGGATGATGTCGTTAATGCTAGCGTGCCGTGCCATCCGACCAGCGCTCTTGCTGCAGGATAGTCCATGGTGTCCGAGGCAGTCGACTCCTTCACCGCATTGACAGCGATGTGGAGCCCCACAAGGGGCACCCACACGCAAACATGTAGCGAGCCGGAATGTGGTGTCAATCAGCATAGTGCCTATGTTAGGTGACGGTAGAGCCTGAAGCCAGAGACCCGACTCCCATTCACCCACAGCCAACAGGCGGGCACGCTCAGCAGTATTGGTGGACGTATTAATAAGTTTATTCCGTACCAACCTGCAGAGCGGCTCATCCCACTGTCTCTGGGAAGACGGGTTCTCGGGCTGAACCGTATCCGGGCAAGCCACTTTCCAGGCATTCACCGCGTCGTTCAAACATGGCACTTCAGAGTCAACCTGAGAAGGGGCTAAGATTCTTGTGGTTAACTTTTCGGTGCTGTGGACCGAGGACAGGAACGCCGGTATTTTGAATTGTTTTTATATATATATTTTTACATTGTTCTCACATTAGAAGCAACAATAATGATGTACTCAAGATTTTGTATTATATCTTGTCTTCTGCCCGTGACTTTGTCCGCGTGAAATTTCTTGTTCCCCTCAGCCCGCGAGATCCCGCGAGATTACTTTTTCACTTAGCGTTCTATCTGACTTTTTTTTCATTTTGCTCGGCTCCTGAGGGTCACATCGTGATATTAAACAACCTTCCTCAAAAATTGCGCTATCAAATGTAAAAAGAATTTATTCAAATCCGACAGGTAGTTTCAGAGATTCGCGCGACCAAACAAACTCTAGCTTTATTATTAGTATACGTATAATATAATTTGATTACCATTAAAAATGTTATAGTGAGCCAACCTTAAAAGACAGACATATGCCATCGCGGAATTTGTTTTAGAACTTTTTAAGAGGAACAGTTCCGTCATACATGGTTGTTGCGTAACTTTAACCGTTTACGCAGCGCACGCAACGGAATCTCTCAAAAGGAATAAATATTCCCCGTTCTTGCAACATTATTTATTGATGCTCAGCTCCTGTTAGGCGTAGCGTGATATTATATAGACTCTAGCATTCCACGATAAATGGGCTATCCAGCACTACAATATTTTTTAAATTCGAACCAGTGGTTCCTGAGATTAGCGCGTTCAACCAAACAAATAAAGTTTTCAGCTTTACAATATTAGTATAGATTTAAAAGAGTATCGGTGGAGTTTCTTGTCCATTCTTCTCCATAGAGATACAACTAGCTGACGGACTATTTGACAATTCAAAACTGCCTGTAATTGATTTGAGTTTGAGAGTTTGTCATAGAGTATAGCGATTAGGAAATGTTTAGAAACATTGTAACGGAGAGAACTGCCCTGTTTCACAGGTCAGCACGTAAAGCCGATAGCGGGAGTGGCATACGAAAACTATGACAAGGAACCGGATATGAGCAAGTTAACACTCGTCTTAAAAACCAGGTGAGAATTATACACAGAGATGGAAAGACAGGCAAGGAAAATAATTGTCTTACACATACTAAACACACACTACTCAATTGGCAGAGTTTTTATTGATGATTGATACGTGATTTATCCTCTAGTCGCACTACAAGATCAATCTACCCTAAGACGAAACGATTAATTCTTTAGACTCAAGTTATGTTAATAAAAACCGGCCAAGTGCGTGTTGGACCACGCAAATGAAGGGTTCCGTAGTTGGGACGGATTTACAAGAACAAACTTAACATTGTAGTTGAAAAAAATGTTCTCTCCTCTCTTTACCATACATTCTAACTGCAAATGTAAGTTTGTACGCACAATATTGAGAGATTTACCATGTTTTTTTAAAGACCATAGACTTCTTATAAGTTTTCCTGTAATCTATAGGTATAGAACTATTTTCTGTATTTTTTTTTCCAAATTTTCAGCTCGGAGGTAAGGGGGAGAATAGACAATTTTCGTCTAAATAAATAACTTTAAAACAATTTGTTTTCAAATTATAAAAAATTACAATTAATTAATTAATTATATTTGTCGCATCAAGAGTGGCCGGAATGCGAAACATCGGGTCTTCTTCATGATCCGACATAGTTTTAGATAGATGTGGGCACTGTCGTGGGTACTCGAACGAAAAATAATTTAAGTCACAACAATTTTATTTACACTAACGGTTTTACAAGAAACAAACACGTGCGCTGGTACACTGAGCGTCTGCCAAGACTGTTAGAGTTCGACCGTCGCCACACGGAGTGTTGTCCTCCAATAGTCCCCACTGCATCCCCTCTACCGACGATCGTGTCCAAGCGGTATGGCGCGCTTGCGTTTCCGGTAACGATATTATTAGTTACAAAACTAATTGTTAGATGGCGCTGTCTGCTACACCATGGCGCCATCAATCCACGACACGGCCATCCCTGACTAGCACCCGTCCTCGGGTGTAGTACCTGTGGACAAAATGTGCTCAAAGAGTAAACTAGCTCGGCTATCCTGTCCATAGAAACAAAGGCCGATTCTCCACGGTACTTTATTTTTTTCTAAATCTAAGTACAATAATCAACCATCATGATCAACAATGCCCTGTTATTAAGGCTTCGTACATAGTGCTCCCTGCACAACCTCATTCATTGGAAAAGGTCCGATCAACAAGTAAACAAAGTAATTCTAACAATACTGTTACTCTTTACCATAATTCATAAGCAATGCATACTCAACTCATGAAACTCATCGTAATCTGTGCACCAACACCAACCAGAATCGCACCAACGATTCTCAAACTATCTAACGCAACATGTGCTACAACACATGAAACGCTCTGTGCACCAACAGACCAGAATCGCACCAACGATTCTCATACTAACGCAATATGTGCTACAACACAAAGCGCTCTGTGCACCAACACAGACCAGAATCGCACCAACGATTCCTTGTAGACCCATCGCCACATGTTACTCATGAGGTGCGGTCTAGAGTTTCGAGTACGACTATACAAGCACTTTTAAGTCAGATTTGGTTTCACTACCACTGTCATCAACTATGACATCTAATACTCGAGAAACTTGGTGATCGGGGATCTTCCTCACATGACCATGTGAGGTATGTGCTTAGAGTCGAGCGCTTTTAGTAGGTATCTATCTCCGTCTAACATCAATAATCTTAAATGGGATTCCTTTCCTCATTGTCAATTAAAACTTAACCATTAATAGCTTAAGTCAGAAACCCGAGCCTTATTTTAGGTAAATCGGTTTTTATCGTAATTGGCATTCTTTTCAATATTCTGTGTCGCGTGCTCTCTAATCTCATCTAAATTAACGTCAGTTACATCATCATCAGCGGTTACTAAACTAAGCGGTCTCGCTACCCTTCCAATCATCAACTCGAGGGGGCTAGATTTAGTCACCCTATTAATAGTAGAGTTCATAGCCAACTGAACCTCTCCTAAAGCGTCCTGCCAAGAGCGGTCACGACTAGTCTACAGCTGTCAACATACTCTTGAGGTTACTCATTACCATTTCGACCTGACCGTTTGCACGACTACCTCCAGTAGCTATCAAGTGCAAATCTATGTTTTTAGAAATGGTACAGAAACTAGAAAAATCCTTACTTGCAAAACAACAACCTTGATCTGCTATTATGCGTTTCGGTGTACCAAACAACGCTATACAGAACTTAATAGCACAAATACTATTGTTAGTGTCGATGTTAAGAGAATGACAGTAACTCAAATTGAACTTGGGAATTGGGTGAAGTTCAGCTTCTGAGTGGGGATTCGCTACTTTAGAAGTGATACAATTGTCGACAAATCTCACACATTTAGACATACCTTCTACTGACTAAAACCGTGTTCCTTTAGTTGCCTGTGCCAAGGCCACGGTAACTCTTTCGAACAACTCGCAACTCGACATGCCTACCAACCAATAGTGCTCGTAAATTTTCTCGCGAGTTTTCTTCCACCCTAAATGCATGACAGACTCATGGACGTTATTAATTATAGACCACCTAAGCTACTCGTATCTAGGTACAATAGGCCGACATCGAGTGCGACCGTTACACCGAATCTTGCGAGACAATATTTTTACGGATTTAATTTACGAACTTTAACAGTAATAACTTCGCGAAATAACACGCGGCACTAAGCCTATAAGGACGACGATTGACAGACTAGGATCTACAAGCCGAATTTGCAATTGTCCTGTAGTAACCTGGGATCAAGAAACACCACTAGAAAACGAAGATGAACATTGTGACAAAAGATTAATTCTGACGGAATGTCTGTATCAACTTTATCGAAATCAATTTGACAATTAGAATCGTTCTTGAGCTTATTTGAAACATCACATAACCTAACAACCTAATCACGACACAAAACAACGCTATCAGACGTCATATTAACGTTAAATCCCTGACCTAAAATCTCACGGCCAATTAAAATATCATTTTTAAGACAACTATCCGGTACAACATGAAATAATATCTCTAATCGTAAATCGTTAACATAACCTCAACTTGTAAGGTACTTTGCACACTACCATAACCAATCCCGGTTAAATTTACAATGTTATTTACACGCTTGCCACTGAACTTTGATGCAACATTATCTTTGATGAGAGAGCATTCGACACCAATATCGTAATAAAATGGGTACGACTCACCGGTATTCATCAACACACCGCTAGCATTGCGTAGCAAACTTCAGAGCGTCGCTCGCTACTCGCCGTTGCTGCAGGCACTGCCACTGAAATGGTTGAGCCATTGCTTGCCATTGCTGCCATTGCCATTGCCATTGCTGCAATGGTTGCCATTGCTTCCGGGCCTTTTGTAGCAAAATGTCTGGTGTTGCCGCAATTGTCGACTACTGCCCTTGATGGCTTCTATCGGGACATCATATTCTGATTTTGAGCAGCCAAACTCTTCTGATTTTGAGGGTACGAAGCAAATTCTCGTTGCACAGTGACGTCATCGCTCCATTTTCAGTATTTTCTTCCGCTCGAGTGTATCCCAGTTCTGATGTCGCATCAAGAGTGGCCGGAATGCGAAACATCGGGTCTTCTTCATGATCCGACATAGTTTTAGATAGATGTGGGCACTGTCGTGGGTACTCGAACGAAAAATAATTTAAGTCACAACAATTTTATTTACACTAACGGTTTTACAAGAAACAAACACGTGCGCTGGTACACTGAGCGTCTGCCAAGACTGTTAGAGTTCGACCGTCGCCACACGGAGTGTTGTCCTCCAATAGTCCCCACTGCATCCCCTCTACCGACGATCGTGTCCAAGCGGTATGGCGCGCTTGCGTTTCCGGTAACGATATTATTAGTTACAAAACTAATTGTTAGATGGCGCTGTCTGCTACACCATGGCGCCATCAATCCACGACATATTTATCATTTGATATGACACGTGGTACAGTTTGCAAAACCCTTTTTTGTTTATTTTCCGATTTGCCCCCCAAAATTGATCCTCATATTCAAAATTAATTTATTTACGTTACACATTCGTGTTTGGGTCACACAAATTCACAACTATACCAAATTTCAACTTAATCGGTCCATTAGATTCGGAACAAATCGGCTGTGACAGACGGACAGACAGACAGACACACGAGTGATCATAATTATATAAGAGTTCCGTTTTTTTCCTTTTGAGGTATGGGACCCGAATAAATGTGTAGAGCTGCAGATGTTTTGTGATTTCAATATTACTCGCATAGTAAAAGTTATAAAAAACAAATGTTAAAAAAGAAAAACCATTTCTATTGTGTTATCAAATGAACTCAGATCAAAAAGGATTATGATCTGTTTTTGAGATGAGTTAAATATATGCCACAATAAAAATGTGTTTTTAATATTAACCTATTAAATTAATAATATTATGTAGATACTAGTTCACTAATTGATCACATTTTTCAAAAAAGCATCTTTTCATTTAATATTCTTCAAAGTTTTGTCGCGTGTGAGCGAGAGAGGTGACAAAACGCGACAGCCCTATTAACCCTGTAACCTTCAATTTCTACAGAGCAAAAACCGTCACCTACAACTTGACGAAGTCCGCGGAAGAGTTACCCAAGGAGAGGTGGTTCAATCCGAAGCTTGCCCTCAAGATCTACATGCACGGCTTCATCGAAAACCCTTCGTGGAAGAACAGCAGCTTTCAGACTATGAGCAATGCATTCTTGGCTCAAGAAGCATCCGCAGGTAAACCGTCAATCGAGCGATTTCGTGTAGAGGAACGAAATACTAGAAAGGAAGGAAAGACTGTCGATTTAAGTGTTAAAAAAAAATATGAATAATTTTTTAAAAGTGTGTTGAGATTGGAGTATGCACAAAGTACGTTACAGGAATAAGTCGTTGTTGAAACATCCGTACATGCACACCGTTCGTACAACTGTAGGTTCGATGCATCCTGCGCAGTCAGCTGTTGCTATGTAGTAAGTATGTAGGTCCAGTACTATCGCAGTTACTTTACCTCCGACAGCGGAACACCAACAGCAACCTTGTTTGAATGACCATAAAGATGAATGTGATTTTGACAGTAATTCAAAATCAGAGGTTAATTTACTGTGAAAGGGCTGAAGGTATATCTAGGCCAGATTTTAGTATTGGTCATTACATGAAATGGTTGTGTTTCGTGAAATAGCCAGCTAAAACTAACCGTATCGTTTAAAAGTCAACGCGCGTTTAAGACGCAGATATATGCCAATGGCCTTGAGTGGTTAGCTTGCGTGCTCTTTTTTTTATTTTTGCTTGGAAAAATGCTCATGCCTACTGCACTACCACGAGGCAATAGTTCAGTTATGTGGGACTCCAACCCACTAAAACTCCACTCGCTTGTGGTGGGAACACAGGCACGCGTTAGCACTCACCGCGAACCCGCCGCGGCTGTCCGTCACCGGACCCTCCTCTGGGGAGTACCCCCATCACAGGCGCACCAGAACACTGCACGCCGTGACCACCCCAGGGACCAAACCATGCGCGCTAGACGACCCCGTGTCTAGGCACCCTATCGGTCGCTCTGCGACCGGTCAGATCAGTGGCCCAGCCGCCTACCTACGATAGGGAGAGTGGCCAACGAAATACCGACACTCCTCCTCCCCTGCGGCCCCACCGCGTCTGCCATCAGACGGTGGTGACCCCGTCAAGGCCGCGGAAGGTAGGGAGAGCGGCGCACCGCAATAACGGCACTCCTCTCCCGCCGCGGCCTCCAACCCTCAACCTCGATGCTTCCCATACGATATCGCGGCCCGCCTCATTTGCAATGTCGCCCAAGCGGCACCGTAACCTACTTGTGCCGCTAAATCGTCGGCTTCCTGAGAAAAACTCTGACGAGCAGCCTTTCCTCTGGTTTCTCTTCGCTTCACCGTGGGAGACCAAGCCACGGCTACTGAGACCTCCCGCTTCGCCAATGCGGGAACCGACCGGGGGGCGCTGAGCTTGCGTGTTCTGTACTGAGCTCACGCAAAGCGTCGTAGGTACGTCCAGCCAGTAATAGGTCTGGCCAATTAAGGAGCGCTGTCCCAAATTATACGTATTTATAATACCTAAAACTAAAATATTCACATATTAATTATTAAGAAAATGCTCAAATTTAACGCGCATTTTTTTTCCAAATAATTACTGGTTTAGACCTGGTCTTCAGTTTATAATCATTAACAGTCTATATGATATGTCAGTCAAAGTATGGCCATTTCATTAATATAAGGTATCAGTCGTGGTCCGATCGTAGAAATGCCATATCGTGGCGAAAGTAACCTATTTATCGACATTTCCAGCTGCCCACTGGCCATATCAAAAAGTAGTTGCATTTCACGCCGCTAGTGGCGCCTCGAGCAAGTGGGTTAGGTTAGGTTAGAACTGTATGTGACCAACCGAGCCAGCAGCCGGCGAGCCCTACACCTAAGTTGGTCGCAGTTACTTGGCTATTTAGTATTTTTAGGACCCTAAAATAGGAATTTTTCGAGTATGAATAGATACACAATAAAAATAAAACCTCATCAACGCCTCTACCGCTGGATACTCTAACTATTTTACGATTCGATCACTAATGTTTGGCCACATCATGAAGTGGCCGTGCGTTTAATGTTCAAATATTCAAATACCGAGTATTCAATCTGACCAGACCACATCATGATGTGACCAGCGGTCGATTTTCTATTTCATGAACTACAACCATTTCATGAAATGGTCGATCACTTCATGAAATGATCAATTCCAAGATCTGGCTACGACATGTTTATATGTTTAAGTTTACGTCTACGCTTTTTACCTTGTCTCATATGTGAGTGTTGTGTTGCCAGGTGAGGTGAACTTCCTGGGTCTGGACTCGAGCTCGCTGATCTCCTTCTTCTACCTCCGCGCCAGCACCTTGGTGCAGTTCATAGGCGAGAAACTCGGCAAAACGCTCGCCGCCTTGGTATCCGGTAAGTTCTGAATGTTCCACTTCATGATGTCATTGGCATAGAAGAGTTTAACAGTCTTGATGCTGAATTATTGTCTAACTAAATATTTCAGTTGGTTATTAAAATGTAACTTCCAACTCTACAATGGTACAAAGCGAAACAAAATGCTGCCTTTGGCGTTGTCCTAATAGAAAATGACTACACGACTATCGCAAGTTCGTGCGAATGTTGACCCACGATCAAATGTACACTTGGCGAATAAGTGTCACTCATAAAATCATAATTGGCATTTACGCGGATCAATGGTCGTGCAATCGCTTTCTTTTATTATTAGGACACTGGCTTAGAAAAATGACAATGGACGGACGGGACACGTATTTGACACACACATTGGAATGTTTCTGAATCCCTCACGCGGTCGCAAATATTTCATTAACAGTTTGCAAAGTAACTACAGCGATTTCGAATTATTTAATAATAGGATCAATATTCTGCTTCCAGCTGGAATGGATCCCAAAAACATCCACCTGATAGGCCACAGTCTCGGGAGCCAAATCGCAGGATTCACTGGCAAGACGTTCCACTCGCTGACGGGATCCCGCGTCGGCAGGATCTCCGGTCTGGACCCGGCCGGCCCGTGCTTCGGCGACGTCGACCCCTCGCTGAGGCTGTCCAAGGAGGATGCTGACTTCGTTGACGTCATACATACTGATGCAGGAGTCTATGGAATTGACGAAAATATTGGTAAGTTTTTGCGTGATGCAATTTTTTAAGTTAATGCTGCGGCCTGGGTAAGTAAAGATACTTACTGACATCAAAATATTTTTGCAGCTTTACTTTGGGCTATTTAAATTTAGCCCGCGAAATTTAAATATTCTTACGTTTTTGGGAATTTGCAAGTCAGCATTAGGTTGTATGATGATCAGAATATGATTAGCGACCATAGCAAGTATGTATTTACAGAATTATAATAATTGAAGTTATCAATACAACTCTTTAAGACCAAGTAAGCCTATTAAATGACTTTTTCATGAAATCTTGATATTTGAGGATTATACTAACTTAGAGTTATATTACTGATTCTAATTATCTATTAGTTCTATAAACACATATTTGTTACGTTCACGAATCATTCTTTAATCAACATACAATCTAATACTGATGTGCAAATTGCATAAAACAAGAAATTGTTAAATTTCGCGGGCTACTCTGACGCTTACCCCATTTTCTATCTGATAAGCCGTCGGCCGGTTTGCCAGCCTAATAGAAATCTTGTTAAAATTTGCAGGACACGTTGATTTCTGGCCAAACGGTGGCGCGGAGCAGCCGAACTGCCTGTTGCAGGCTTGCAGCCACAATCGCGTTTGGGAGCTCTATGCAGAGTCGGTGCTGACCCCTCAGGCGTTCATAGCAGTAAAGTGCAAGAACAACGACGAGTTCAGGCACGGACTGTGTAACTACAACGATACGAGGTGAGATGTCGAGGACTTCAGGAGTTACAACATGATTATCGCGTTGAAATTCATATGAATTTGACTTTTTTTTTCAGTGTTATGGGCTACGGCACTCCCGCCAATACCAGGGGTATCTACTACTGTCAGACACGAGGCGAGGAGCCCTTCGCTCTCGGTGAAAAGGGACTGAGGTATAAAGACACCGCGGTGGTGAAGGCCGTCTCCAATGCTGTCAAGGATACTTTATTACTCTAGTGATGATGCTGTGTTGTTCTTATTACATTATTATGACCCGCTTTACTATTACCAATTGATGATTTGATGTCTCTTGAAATGCAGAATACTGTTTTCATTACGACAATATTATATGATTCCCATTATGAATTTAATAAATTCTTTCGATGTGAATCAATTTGGTTGAATCGTGTAGTATCGGCTTTGATAATTTGACCGATTTAAGCACAAATGATCTAATCCATACAATCCTCATTTCGTGATAATTAACTTTAAATTTTATTGCGGTAGTTCTCTGGCTTTGTAATGCTAAATGTTGTGTTTTTAATTTTTTGTAATTCTAAGTGTACTAGTAATTTACATGCATGTATTGAGTGAATAAATTGTATTAGTTTAGTAGTTCAAGAATCCTCCTGGATCATGACTACAATATAAATTTTGTATGGAGTTAGCTGTGTAGGCTGCGGAAAGAAAAATACAAAAATGTTCCAAAGTATGACAAAAATAGAAACTCAAAAATGTTTATAATTTTTGTTTTATTTAAAAAAAAAAATACAAAAGTTACCCTACTCCTCATCTAAATCAAAGTCAGGTTCACCACAATAACCATCTACGAGTATATCTATTATTGCATCGGCTCCCTTCAGTTTTTATAGTAATCAATATAATTTAAATGTAATTATAATTACATTATATTACATTTGTTATTACTTTGTTATTTTAATGTAATTTGGTATAAGATAGCGTATAACTTCTTTTTGTTAATCAGTTTTCCTGACTGCCATATTGCAAATCTTCTACGACATCCAAATCTCATAAAAGTATTTATTATTTTTCTTATATAAGTATCTACTTATTTTCATTTTACACTAAAGTATTTATATAGGAAAAGCTATTTTAAATTCACGTCATATTTCTCAGCGATATTAATGAATCTTTTATTCATTTAAAATGTGATTGTTTTTGTAATGGGGAAGCAAACTGTCAAAATAGTTCCGCGTAGATGTTTGTGTCGATGTAGATGGCGCTAAGTGTTTGTTACTTTCATTCGCTGTCAATGGAGTTCCTTGCTGAAAACTTGTTGAATACGAGTTCTTGTCGCCGATTGGTCGCTTTGTCGTCAAGATAACTTTGACAAGTGACAAACACACAGCGCTCTCTTGCGGCAAAGCTTCCGGGAAACAACCCCATTGATATGTGCGAAACTTGACGAGATAATTAAGTTCTATTATGTATTGTGACATAAATGGCTTTTATTATACTAACCTAATTCATATTTATCAGGTAAAGTTAGGGAAATTAATCGTTTACCAAATGAATTCCCAACTTACGATTAGATTGCCCGTACCTATATTCAAATCACGACTGTCTTTCTTCGACAGTTGTATTTTAAATACACGAAAACACAATGGTAATTTTTCGACAGTTGTATTTAGAATATGCGAAAACACAACTGCAATTTTTTGACAGTTGCATTTTGAATATACGAAAACCCAACTGTCATTTTTGGCAGTTATATTTTAAATATACGAAAACACAACTGTAATTTCTTGACAGTTGTATTTTGAATATACGGGCAATGAATTTTTAATCAAATCGACATACTACGTCAATTTGATAAACGATGATTATTTCTGACTGTACCTAAGTAACAACTTTTTTATATAAACGTACATACATACATACCTATCATTAACTAGTGTGCGTTGCAGATACTTGTTTTAAAACATTGTCTCAAATTAATACATGTTACCTAAACTACCACATATTTTTATTGAAGCGAAGGAAAATTGCAGATGTTGTTTCCTTATTAAAAGTGTTATATCTACTGACGTCACTGAGTTGGTGGGCAAGGTTGGGCTTCGTGTACCGAGTACATTTCTTCGAAGACCTCGTCTTCTCCATGTGCCTCAAGTCAGAACTACGAGTATCTATAGGCAGAACTCATACGTGATAGAGCTCGTCGTACTTTTAATGTGGTGTGTCAGGATGTCGAGTTAGATTTGTTTACTAGTAGCACAGTATAAAAATCATACAGTAGGACGACGCAAAATGCCGACATCGTCTAGACAGTAACGCATCGGCCGGGGTTGTCACAAATAAACAATATTTACAAAATTATTTATTTATTGCAGATCAATATTGATAGTAGTATTATCTATATTATATATAGATCTTGGATTTCAAAAAGGATGGCTTTTCTTTTTCGTAACAAACACCCCAATTATACTCAAAATTGACACCCATATCTTATTATAACAAAATGACGTCCGCCATCTTGGATTTGAAAAAGGATGGCTTTTTCCTAATAAGCACCCCAATTAGACTCAAAGTTGACACCCATATCATACTATAAAAAATTAGGTCTACCATCTCGAAATTCACCCTTAGTAAATAATAAAAAAGTCCACCATCTTGACACGGAACATACAAACAAACACTTTCACATTTATAATATTAGTAGGATTTCCAAACAGATGGAAGCCGTGTGCGATAACCTATTAACATTTTTTTTACCGTGCGCCGGTCGACCATTTTATTAGCGTTATCAACGTGGCACGACATTACAAATAAAATTATTTATGTACTCTACAATAACAAAACAGATTTATTTACCTTACTTCTGTGCGTGGAAGCTGATGAAACCGCAGATCTTTATTTATGTAAGATGAAGAATTGCAATCACTCACAGCACACTTTGCATGCACCATTTTAAATAAAAAATAAACAATTGTCGGCCCTGAATGACGTATCCCGAACTACTAACATAGTTTTGTTCGCAGTTCGGGATCGGCTTACCCGCGTCTCGCCCCTCACACCCCGCACGATTGCCCTGTCTAGACGTCTTCGTTGGATGACTGTATGATTTTTAGACTGTGCTAGTAGTATTAAGGAAGTAAAGAAAATTTTGAATAATTGCTTTTTCGATGTATAAACATTTTTTTTGTCTCTTTCATTATTGTATTTTTTGAGCGTGCGACAATTAATTTGCGTATGTCTTAAGGCGATACCAAAATAAGTTGGGGGCTTTTTCGTAACCATTTATTTCACTATTACCTACAGAATGTATGGATTTAATTTTTGGATATATGTTTATTGACTATATGATCAATACTCTGACTGAAGGAAAACAAGATTGGGTTAAATTTCCTTGATAGAATTTAATTCCGAAAATACCTCTACTTTTTCATATTTTTTTCTGTAATTCTAAAACCCTAAGTAATTTCATTGCAAAAATGCATTCATAATGTGCGTATTAGGTAATTGTAAACTCTAGCTGAACATATTTTTGATAGATAGCTTAATTTATTTTTAAACAATTTTTATTTGGTTTGGCGCTTTTATTTTGGTTCTAGCGCATTATTGCGCTCTCTTTTTTTCACATGTGGATGTAATTGGCGTGGTTGGTTAAGATACCACCTGCCATGCCACTGGTCGTGGGTTCGATTCCCGTCCAGGACAAACATTTGTGTGCATGAACATGTCTGTTTGTCCTGAGTCTGGGTGTAATTATCTATATAAGTATGTATTTACAAAAATAAAGTAGTATATGTAGTATATCAGTTATCTGGTTTCCATAGTACAAGCTCTGCTTAGTTTGGGATCAGATGACCGTGTGTGAACAATGTCCTAGGATATATTATTATTATTATTATTATTAATTGACTCTGTCACTTTCTTATTACCGCTCAGTTAGCTTTTACATGTCGCTGTTTTCGCGTATTTGTTCATAATACTCATATTAATCATTAGTGGAAGCTTGTTATTGGCCATCTTTTACACATTGTACTTGATATTGAAATAAGTAAGTTTGTGTAATTGCTGTAAGTTTTCCTAAAATTAATAAAAAAAAAAAAAAAATATTAATAGATGTTTTCGTGATGTACCGATATCCAAATGTTTAAAAATAAAATCGTCGGTATTCATAAAAGTAGAACACGGCTTTATGAACTATATAATGAAAGGTCTTTTGTAAACACTGCTGAATTTAATTTATATGTTAGAAACTATTCAAAATTATTTAAAAAAGTTTGTTGTATGGCCAAGTCGCGTTATTTGAGTTCGAAGATTAAAAACAGTAGTAATGTAATTAAAACGACTTGGAATATTATTAATAGTGAAACGGGAAGGTCTAATAACCGAAGTGCTGACTACAGCCTGTCTATTAATGACAATATAATAAAATCAGACTCACAAGTCGCCGCGGCCTTTGAAAATTTCTTTTCAGATATTCCCGTTTCAACTACTAAATCCCTAAACTCATCAACTTCTGTTGCTGAGTCTTTGCTTAAGGAAAATGTTAATGCTTGCGATTCGGAATTTAATTTTCAACAAATTACCTGTAGAGACATAATTAAAACCTTTCACACTTTAAATGTAAAAAAGACAGCAGATCTGTGGGGTAATTCTGTAGAAGTTGCTAAGTCTATTATTGACATTGTAGCACCTACTTTAGCTCTTATCTTTAATAACTGTATCGACTGTGGGGAGTTTCCTGACCTCATGAAATATAGTAAAATAATACCTTTGTTTAAATCAGGTAGTACATCAGACCCCACAAATTATAGACCTATTTCAGTACTACCTACGTTTAGTAAAATTTTTGAGAAATTAATTTTAGACCAATTGCAAAGATTTTTTAATAAACATAAATTATTACATAACAAGCAGTTCGGTTTTACAAAGGGTCGTTCAACTACTGATGCCGGTGTTGAACTTTTAGGACATATTTATAATGCATGGGAAGACAAATGCGATGCCTTGGGCATCTTTTGTGATTTGTCCAAGGCATTCGATTGCGTTCTTCATGAAACGTTAATCAGGAAACTCCGCCATTACGGGATCCGGAACACCGCTCTGGATCTTCTTACTTCATACTTGAGTAATAGGATTCAGAGCGTTGACGTTAATGGAAAAAGATCGCCCGGATCTATAGTAACAATGGGGGTCCCACAGGGCTCGATTCTTGGTCCTTTCTTATTTCTTATTTATATTAACGATTTGCCCTACCTCATTAAGGATAATCATGATATAGTTTTGTTTGCGGATGATACTTCACTTTTGTTTAAACTTAAACGTCAGCAGCTGGTTACTGACGATGTAAACAGAGCGATCTCAAAAGTAGTTCACTGGTTCAGTGTTAATAATTTACTCCTTAATGAAAAAAAAACCAAATTCATTAAGTTTACACTACCTCACGTTAGGCAGGTGAAAACTAACGTGTTGATAAAGGGCGAAGAGTTGAATCCTGAAGATAGCACAGTATTCTTGGGCTTAACTTTGGATGCTAAGCTTCAGTGGGGCCCACATATAGATAAATTGTCAAAAAAGCTAAGCTCCGCAGCATACGCTGTTAGGAAAATTCGTAATTTAACCAACATAGAGACAGCCCGTTTAGTGTACTTTAGTTATTTTCATAGTATAATGTCGTACGGTATTCTGTTGTGGGGAAATGCAGCCGACATTCAGACTATCTTTGTTTTGCAGAAAAGAGCTGTTCGATGCATTTATAAATTAAGTCCGAGACAATCTCTCAGAGAGAAATTTAAGGAGATTAATATACTGACTTTGCCTTCTCAGTACATTTTTGAAAATCTTTTATATGCCCATAAAAACATTAAATTGTTTAAAAAATACAGTGATATCCACAATATAAATACTAGGAACAAACACAAATTTGTTGTACCTCCAACAAGGCTCAAGAAAATAGGTGGGTCATTCAGGTGTCAATGTATACGCTTTTATAATAAACTTCCAAGCCACGTTCAAGATCTGAGTCTTAATAAATTCAAATCATTCATTAAACGCAAGTTGTGTCAGAAAGCTTTTTATACCGTTAAAGATTATATTGAGGACAAAAAGGCTTGGGATTGAACTGCTCCAATTTTATTTTATTTTATTTTTATTTTTGCATACTGAATGTTGACATTAATATTTACTTTGTAAGTATTATATTATTTTACTTTATTGTGAATGTGAAGACTATGTAGGTCATTGCTTTTTTTTTTTTGTTTGTTTTATTTTTTCTCTCAGTTATTTTTAATCATGGTCTGGCAGTTTGAGTAATCTATGCGGCCTACCCCAATGTCCTTTCTTTGGTATTGTTCGTCGAATCGTTGAGCTAGTTGAGCTGCGCGATTACTGACAAATGCGTGCACTGACTGGACAGGTCCTCTCAATCTGTGTGGTTCTTTCCTCAAAAGACCATTTCAGACACCAATCTACATGGTCTTCACATGAAGTGACCAAGATTATGTCTGGACTTTATAAGAGACTGTGACCTCTGAGTTTGTTTCGGCCTTTCTTCTCAGAGTAGTCAGATAGGAAACGCCGACCTCATCTAGTTTAAAAAAAAAAAATTGACTTGTAAAAGTGTTTGTACAAACCTACTTACAGAAATAAAAATCATTTATCATTTATCATTTGTCATCTTATTGTAAAAATTTTAATAAAATCATCTACCTCTTAGGAGCTAAATATTTACTATTTTAATAAAAGTAAATGCGTTTTAAAATTCTCGCAGTCACTTTTATATATCAATCGTCTAAGAAAACACCTAAACCGGAATCCAGCGTCGACCCTGCAATGACCTCAAACATTATAAAAATGTCATCATGTTATGTTAATTGATTCTATGTTACAATTAAAATGCTACGACTGGGCTTATAGTGGTCATGTTCTATAAATAATTATGGTTGTGTCATCTTCATCATACATTAAAATTTGATTGTAAAAAAACCTTTTTACAAAAAAAAAAAATAATAATAATAACCGACTTCAAAAAAACATTACAAAGTGAAAAATAACTTTAATTTCGGAGGTCGGTAAGCCAGCGACTTCTGCATCATCAGTTCCACTTCACGAAATGGTGCTCCCGAGAGCAAACGCCCGAGTTACTATAAAAAATACCCAAATCGCTATAGATGTACCTAAAATATTTGAAGAGTTCCATCGATTTCTCCAGGATCCCATCATCAGATCCTGACCTGATGACAATAGGACCAACAAAACAAAACATAATTTTCCAAATCGGTCCAGCCGTCTTCTAGTAATCGGAGAACATACATAAAAAAAGATTCCGACAATGCAGCTGTTTACGACTTTCTTACGCTGTTTACTTATTTCTTATAAGTTTCGGCATCTCAGCGATTTAATCGGAGCCTTTTGTGTAAACAGTAATGCTGATAATAATATTTACTGACGTCTAAATATGAACGTATTTCCTAGTAATAGAGAATGTCTGTTGCGCTATAGTGTATCAAACTACGAATAAAAAAGTATTCGTTGGTATCAATGTATGGGTTTGAAGGCAAACCAACCAAATTGAACTAATTTCTAGGTTATAGGAAGTGTTACGTTATATTGAAAGACGTTAGTTTACACTGTAATTGTTTATTTTATTTGACTGTATTTAGTTAAATATAATTTGCATTATTAAAAAGTTATTTAAAGACCAAAGTCATATGAGAACAATGCTTAAAATAAATAATAAAAAAGTTACGTCACGGTAACAGTTACGATACACCCGTCTAATGCATTCAGCTTTTAGGAAGGCTGTTATTTGTGTATAATATTCAGCTAATTGAGTTTTTTTATTTTTTTATTCATGAGGATATTTTGTTGTATAAAATTGTGCTCCTTCAAAAATTATATTTTTTTTTTTTTGCAAATCTTCGGTAAAATACGAACTCTGGCTCGGTGAGTGCTACGTTGGGCTACTTGTTTTACTTTAGTAAACGATAAATTAGTCTGTATAATTTTGTTGCGTGCCTTACGTATAAAAATACATGTATTGTAGAATGTTCATTATTTTGTTATCTTCATAAAGAAGAATGGCAGGCCTCCATGTAATCTGAGTGTCGCATTTGGACTTCGCGTGCATTCGTAAAATACTCTCAAAAGATAGATCTCGAATCATAGCAAATTTTTTGAACATTGGGTTTCGCCAAAAAAACGTTGTTTAAAGAGCAAGTCAATATCCTCCCTCCGTTTATATTGACCCCATGACAGTTAACCAAAGAGTATAAAATGCTGTAAAAAGTATGACATTAAAAGATGACGGAAATGAATAGTTCCAGTAATTACAAGTAAAGAGAAAAGTGGCACTAGTAGTCGACTTTGTACCTTAAGCCTCCACATAGATCGTCGTGTCCCATCTTGCTCCATGAACTTCTTTGCAAAGCATACATACTCTTCTTGATGATCGACAAAATCTATTATGTTATGGCTAGTATTAAACGATCGAATATAAATTCAAACTAAGGGTGTCAAAAATACTGATTATGGCGTACTGAAATACTAAGTGGGCGAAAGACTTTGAAAAGGGCGACTTAAAAATACGAATTTGAAGTACGAGTTATTCAGAACGATCAGTATAGCGAACAAACTATTTGAGTGACAATTTTGCAGCTCACATTACATTCAACATCTGGCATATATTTTATTACTTATATCCTAATCGATGTGTTTCATATATTATATCATGTTGAGCAATGAACCAAAGACAAACTAACTTATTAAATAACTGGTTGATGAATCGCAATACGGTATGAACGTACTTTAAAAAAACCCGGCCAAGAGCAAGTCGGACTCGCGCACCGAAGGTTCCGTACTATCAAAAAAAGTGTTCTATTTAGAGACATCGTTTTATTTACCTGTAATCTTTAGTACACTTCTATAAAACATAATTTCTGTTTTTTCTCTATGCAAACATCGGAGATAAGGGAGGGGGGGACGGTATTTTTTTTTAATTTTCATTAAAAGTCGAAAAATGTTTGGCCTAAAAAAAAAGAAAAAAAAATGTTTGAAAATGTGCAGACAGCGTTCTTTCATATGATACTCTACATGCCCTAGTAGCCGCACTTCAAATTTTTAAGGCCCCCTTTCAGTCCCTGTTGTATAAAAAATATTCATATTTTTATTTCTTTCTTATTTGCACAATAGTTGGTCAAACGTCATCTAAAACTATTCCAAAATTCAAGTTGATAGCAATAGTAGTTCTCGACATATCCTGCTGTGACAGACAGACAGACTGAGTCGCACCACAAGGGTTCCTTTTATCATGTTGGTACGGAGTCCTAAAAAGTAAGAACAGATTTCAAAAACCTAAAAAGAATAAAATAATTTTCATAAAAAATACTTAACAGCTTCTGCAGTCGGTGTCTTCAATTCTTGGCACCGACTTGAGAAGCTGTTTAGTTTTTTATGAAAGGTTTTTAGGTTTTTTGAAGTAAGTTTTTACTTTTTTTATTTTATTAAAGTAATTTTCTATTTGCCAAAGATGCTGCCCGAGTGCACCTGAACTCCTGCGCTACACAGCATTGGCGCTTCGTCTCTCCACCCCCTAAATTTGTACGAGCCGAACGAATCCTGTGTTATTTTCACAAGAATAATATGTTACAATAAAAGAAAATATTAACTCAAATAGTATTACAGTATTTAACGATATTGTTACCGCAGCTCACAAACACATTCTAAAACCGGTTTTTTGAAGCACTTCATGTATTTACTCAAATCGGTTATATAGTCACTCACTTAGTATTTTTTCGCCCAATTTAGTATTTAATTCGGACACTTGGAATTTTAGTTGCTAGCTTAACTATTTCCCAGTGCTAGTAGCTTATTTGACGAATTTTAATAATTCATAATTATCGCCAGTAAGTTAAACGTAAACATAATTTAACGCCACTTGGTTTAGTATTAAAGTATCTCATTAATAGTCATCCATATATTATTTATTCGCCCGGTTAATAATTCCCTTTTTGTTATTATCATGGTCTTGTACGTACCTATTACACAACGTAAAGAAAGGTAAATCAAAGAAAACGATTTTAGATGAAGAAAGCAAAATACGACCTAGGAATCCAATACGTCCAACATGAACTATGCATGATGGTTTGTTACCCTGCAACAGCTACGCGCTACGGATTATTCCGATCTGTCACCCTGCTTTGTCCCCTTAGAAGAACAGATCGAAAAAAAATTGATCTGTCCCCCTGCTAGCACCGAGAGGACAGTTCGAACTTTATTCACTCCTATCTGGGACAGGTAGGAGTGAATAAAGTTGCTGACAGAAGGGGACAAAGCAGGGTGACAGATCGGAATAATCACTTTGCGTCGTGCACCGTGCACTGCCGAACTGGCTCGTACTGATAAAGTTTCCTCCCGAGCCACGCGTCCCTAGAGATGTAGGGTGACGTCGTACGATATGTCTGACACTATTGAAAAAGGTCGTTAGGCAAATAATTGGCGACGCTGGCCAACTTCGTTGGACATCTCCTTGAGACATGTGTCGCGACACGTGTCTCGTACTAAGACTAGTGAATATAATTACAGCTATATGTAGCTATATGTAAGCGGGCACGCCATTCATGCCTGGAGGCTTTTATTTAGATATTAAGTTGTGTTCACGTTTTTAGTTTTTATTATTGCTTGAGTATAATTTTCGAATTTTTTGTTGGTATATTGGTGTGTGTATGTGCTAGCTGACATTGGCAAATAATTTAATTTAATGTATTGTGTTGAGTAACGTAAATTATTTTGCATACTATTGTATAGAATCCAGTTTTTTTTTTTAACTGAACAGACAGCTGTGCTGCGGGCAGTTTGTTGCGCCACTTCTTCTCCCCAGCTAAAGCACTAGGAAGTGGTGTAGGGCGGGCGTTTTGGGGGACTGTCTTATGTGATGTAGGTATGCTTAATTTTCGATTTTGGTTATTTTTAAGACATCAACGATTTCAAGTTATTTTTAAAAATCAACTTCCTCTCTGCAAAATAACATTCAATAAAATCTTATGGCGCGTCGCTGACACGAGCTAAAGTCGGTGCGAAGGGGTGGGGGAGGGGTGCAGGGATTGTTTTTCCGCATTTTACACGCTACTGCCGCGATGCCGCCGCGACCTCGCCTCGACTTGCCAGTGAGTGACGCGCCTTAGATTTTTTATGATATAAATATTTTATGATACGGTTTTTTATATTTTTAGATTCTAAGTACCTGGTGGTCTCGCCAGCAGAACGCACACTTTAAAAACATGTAAATCCAGACGAATTAACGAACACAGCTGTCATTGATTTAAATTAAATTGTTTACTTAATTTGTTCCAAACAAATAGCTAACACCTGTGTATATTTACTTGCAAAATATGGAAAATAACAGGAATTTTCATAGGACAATAGCAAAATACTCAAATCTGCCACCAGTTATAAATTCATCTATATACAAACAAATAAAATTGAAGTGTCTGTGTGTAATGTCAAAATAACAGCTTTTTACTAAATGCGTGTGAAAGTACGAGTATATAGGGTGACTGGTAATTAGTGACCGATACTTAAACATATGATTGTACTCATGATAATAAACAACTTTTACTATGGGACCAAACCTCAATTCTGTCTGTCTGTCTGTTTGTTCCGGCTAATCTGCGAAAAGGGCTGGACCGATTCTGACGGGACTTTCACTGGCAGATAGCTGATGTTAAAAGGGGTAATTTAGAAAAAAACCGGCCAAGTGCGTGTCGGATTATGCTCAATGAAGGGTTCCGTAGTTGAGATGAATTTATCTCAAGAACAAACATAAGAATGTAGTTCAAAAACTAGTTCTCCCATACATTCCAACTGCAAATGTAAGTTTGTACGCACAATATTGCGAGATTTACCATGTTATTTTAAGTCCATAGACTTCTTATAGGTTTTCCTGTAATCTATAAGTATAGACCTATTTTCAGTATTTTTTTCAAAATTTTAGGCTCAGTAATTTCGGAGATAAGGCGGGGAATGGTCAGTTTTCGTCTATTTTCTTAAATAACTTAAAAAATATATATTTTAAAATTAAAAAAATATATATTTGAAAACCTTACAGTAAGCCCTTTCATTTGATATGTGACACGGTACAGTTTGCAAAACTTTTTTTTTCTTACTTGTAAAAATGAATATGGGGGATATTCAAAATTTATTTATTTACATTAATCATCTATGGTTCGGGTCATGTAAATTCATATGTGTACCAAATTTCAACTTATTCGGTTCATTAGATTCGGAGCGAATTGGCTGTGACAGGAGGACAGACAGATATACGAGTGATCCTATAAGGGTTCCGTTTTGCCTTTTAAGGTACGGAACCCTAAAAAGAATTAGGGTACCGCATAATAAAGTTAAAATCCATGACATTGTGATCAAACTTCGGTTCAAATAGAGAAGTATTGACATCCACGCTGGCGAGTAGCAAGTGAAAAATACAATCTACGATACTGTCTTTGTTAGTAACAAATCTACATTTAACATCAATACACATCTCTAGTTTACCAAGATCCAGGGTAGTTGTAAAGAGGGCGAGTTTTTACTGCACCTTCGCGATGTCAGTGAAGAAAATATTAGAAAAATCTAAGTAAATCAGTCACTGGTATAAAATATACATGAAAAGTAATAGCAGTCGTTGAAACAAATTATTTAAGAAAACAAAAAACCCGTCTGCAAAAAAAAACATAACTGAAAAGTGAAAAGAAACAATAAAATCCATCCATTGCAGGCTGCTGTACCAAAATTTAATGCTTGTTTTTCTCTTTCCAGTTATGTGTTTTTGCAGACGGGCTTTTTGTTTTTTTTTTTTTAAATAATTTATTTTATTTAAAGCATTTTAGTTTTATTATTAAATATATTTGGACAGGACTCACTTCTAGCTTTTACTTAACACCAATATTGTTGTAATTTTTATTTTAAAAAACCTTCCCCTCCCTTTTTTGTATTTGCAGATGCAATATACATATAAGACGAATCTAACGACACCTCATATGTTAAAATCCATCAAGCCTTGAGGCAGTCGGGTAATAAAAGAAACTGAAACACTAAAATGAGAGAGAATTTATAAAAATGCACTTACCTTCCTTTTCAATTTCCTTCATTATGAAATTTAACTCTGCCATTACTTTTGGCAAACACATTTCTGTAGATTTTCTTGCTAGCACGACAGTTTACCAGTTATCAGAAAGCAAAACCGCGAGCCATCGCTAGTTAACACAATGATAATAAAAAATTAGCAATAGGTATTTACATACCTACATTGTTTATCTATGTACATTATCTGTCGCGTTAGCTCTGATTCAAGGTATTAATAATAAGGTAGCAGGTATCTTCCGGCCAGTCAGACCCGCGCTGTCAGAGAGGCCAGCAGTGCTCTCCAAGTGACCACAAACCTATAGAGTCTGACATCCACATAATTCTGAAGACCGAATTTGTAAGTAAAAGAAGCTTTATGACGAACTTTTTATAGTGTTTCTGTGGCATGTAGAAATGACAGAGGGGAAATTCTCATATTTTTAAGAAGAATGAGACCGGCATTCTGTTTCTGGGAACAGAATGTAAGCAAACTAAAGGGAGTTTACCTGTACTTTGCCTAAATTTTTGACAAATTATTGACATTGGCGCTGAGATATGACTTTGAAATTTTTAAATATGGAAATTGGCTTTACCTGATTTTTTTTTATTAACTTTTCAATTCAGGCTGCTCTTTCTTTTGGCGGTATCGAGTAAGACTCCTCTTACACTGTCATTATTGACTTAATTCATCATCGCAAAGCAGTCGTCTTTATCTAACACTTGCAATACTAACTTTTTTTCTTACTGCTGTCTTCTTATTCGATTAATTAAGTACCTGCCTTTTCACTGCTGGGACAAAGGACCTTTTTGTGAGAGGTCTATAATCTACGACGCGGGCCCAGAGCGGGTTGGTAGATGTCACATGTCTCCGAATTTTTGGTTCTAGTATATGCTGGTTTCCTCACGATGTTTTCCTTCACTGTTTTGATCACTAAGTAATTAACAAAAATTCAATGTTAAGTGGCTAGTATGTAACTTTTGGAGCTTTATGAAACTCTGTGTAAAAAAAAAACAGCTTTTTTCTCATTACGTTTTTATCTGCGTTAAGACCAGCTTCATCAAGGGAACTTTCATGGCTTAGTTAATGACTTGCACAGCCATCCGTAGATACTTTAGGTTTGAATACCAGGTATGGTTAAATTAAATATTATGGGGGGTTTTCAGTGAATGGCAGTTTCAATAGAAGACTAATTCAGCCGCCGTAATACACGTACAATGGTCCACTGTGCGGAAACCAAACCCAATAACGTAGAACAGCCGCCGTAATTACGATGCCGTAATTACTTGCGTTGCTATAAGTAGTAGTAACATACGTACGAGCATAGCATTGTAATCGTAATGATGACGTAATTATAGGCATTTATCAAGTTACTTGGTAAATGGCCAAACACAATGAAAAAAATACTAAGTGTAATTTTTCAATAGAAAACGTGAATACCTTACCTTACCTTACCACCTATACCCAAAAAAAAAAAAAAAAATGGATCATCTGCATGATATCACTGACATCGATGAAGAAAAACATCCTGAGTAAACCTGGGCTTATAATCAAAACAAGTCTGAAATCAAAAAATCCGCCTCGAGCAAGCGTTGCCTCGATGCCTTCTCTGTATGAGAAGAGGCCATGGCCCTACAGTGGGTCAATAATAGGCCGCTATTATATCTTGAGGAACTTATTGCAAATAAGTGCGAATTCACGCACATTACTTACCAACAATCATTTAAAATTTTGAAAAATAAGTAAATATACAAACTTTGCCGAATATTGTCAATATTTCGGTTCAATACTCAATAACAAATATAGGTACCTACACATCGCAAGTCACTCTACTAGCGGAGCTGTGTAGACACTAAATAAATAAACTATACTCACCAATTTTAGTTTCGGTAAAAAACTATAAATTAAAACACGGAATAACTTAACAGTGGCGCCGATTCCATTGTTCACAAACTAAACTAAATTTAAGTTCAGTAAATCTCTTAATTTCTATTTCATTATGAAAAGGACAGACGATAAATATTAGTTTTTAGTTTAGTAAACAAGTTTAGACGTGATTAAAAAATTGGCTACTAAAAATACGTCAATTTACCTCAAGCTGACTAATTTGACAGGACTAAACTAATATTTATCGTCTGTCCTTTTCTTAATGAAATAGAAAGAAAAAAAGCACTGAACTTTGATTTAGTTTAGTTTGTGAACAGGGGAATTGGCGCCAGTGTCTCCTTTAAGTTTGCCCTACGGAACCCTTATAGGATCTGTCTGTCTGTCCGTCTGTCACAGCCGATTTGCTCCGAATCTATTGGACCGATTAATTTGAAATTTGGTACATACATGAATTTCTGTAACCCAAACACGAACGTGTAACGTAAATAAATGAACTTTAAAATTTTTGGAGTAAAAATTAAAAAAAAAAAAAAAAAATGCAAACGTTACCATGTGACATATTATTATATAGGTACATTGAAAGGGCTTGTTGTTAGGATTTTAAATATATATTTTTTATTAAAATAAATCGTTTTGAAGTTAAGAAAATTTATGAAACCATGACCCCCTTTTTTTTTTTTGTGGATGGGAAATCATCAAATAACTTCTCCCACTCTGGGTGGAGCGGAAGGGCGTGTCAGACTTCTACTGACTAAAACCCACCCGTGTTCCTTCAGTTGCCTATGCCAGGGCCACGGTATCTTTTTCAAACAACCCGCGACCCCAGCGGCATCGGCCCTATTGGACCCCATCTTTTGCTGACATCTCTTTGAGGCGCGCGTGGAACACAACGCGCCGTCGACCCGGGCCTGGTCCTCACCGGACGGCGAGCTACCCACTACTCAATCGGCTATCGATTCCCGCCGCCCAGGGCGTCTCCTGCGGCGACTGATGGCGTGAGGCTGCCTCACCCTCACGCGTTCCGCCTCCTCCTTCGCGAGCATTACCGCTTCGAAGAAGGAGGTGACGGCCTCCCATGCACTCTCGCTCCGCACCATGGCCTGGACCAGGCTCGGACGCGAGAGATCGCCGCCGCCGATCGCCTCCGTAAGAACACGGCGGTGCTCTGCCCAAGCCGGGCAGACCTCCACTGTATGCTCCACCGTGTCCTCTGGGCGATCCACACAATGGTGACACCCGGGCGTTTCCTCCCGCCTTATGCGAAACAGGAACCTCCCGAAACAACCGTGTCCGGTGAGGACCTGCATCAGGCGGAACCATGACCCCCTTAACTTGGAAACTGCTGAGCCTAAAATTAAAAAAAAAAAAAGTACAAAGAACAGTCATAGATTACAGGAAAATTTATAAGAAGTCTATGTTCTTAAAATAACATGGCATATCACTCAATATTGTGCGTACAAACTTACATGCAGTTGGAATGTACGGGGAACATTGTTCTTCAATTACAATGTTAAGTTTGTTCTTAAGATAAATTCATTCTAAATACGGAACCCTTCATTGTGCGTGGTCCGATATGCACTTAGTCGGTTTTAATAAATTTTTATTTAAATTATATTGCCACTATTTCCGTAAATCAGATTGGGATTCTAACGTAGCGCCCCGCCATTGAGATGAACACGGGAAGTCAGAAATATATTGTTGTCACTTCTAAATAATCTGTGGTGTAGCCATATCACGATCTAAATATTTAACATTGAGACTACTTGTGTCGTAATGGTGGATAAAAATACGAAATTTATTTACCGGTAGTTTATAATAAACAGGTTATTTTTTCTATTATATTATCTATTCAGACTTAGTTTCCGCTTTTGATAATTATGTATAAAACTTCCTTATGTAAAGTAAATAATTCCTTACGTTGTTTTGTTTTCGCTTATGTAGCTGGAACGATATTTTTCTTAACCGACTTCCAAAAAGGAGGAGGTTCTCATTTCAGATGTTTATACATAATAGGTATACATAAATATTGTTTTATGTAATTCGCCCCTTTAATCAAAAACCGAAATAACTCAAAAATTACATATTTTGAGTTTTTACTATAAACTGAATTAATTTCGCACGGAGAATCGTTCAGTCCAACAGCCAACTCGATAACGATAAAAATGACAGAGATTTCTTTATTTTTATGTGTTAAATTGAACCCATTAAGTTAGACAATGTCAAACTTTTAATGCGTTTTCCCACAAAATATAAATTTTGAGTTATTTCGGTTTTTGATTAAAGGTGCGGTATGTTCGGGCATAACTCCAAGATATACAGGGTTATTGGTAAAACACCAACAACCTCTTAAGGGGTCATTGTACTTATCATTATGAACAACTATTACTATAGGACCAAACTTGAAATCGCGAAAAAAAATCTGCTGTTTCATACATTTTGACGAGTTTTGTGAACATAAATGTAAATGATAAATGATTTTTATTTCTGTAAGTAGGTTTGTACGAACACTTTTACAAGTCAATCATGTTTTTTTTTTAAACTAGATGAGGTCGGCGTTTCCTATCTGACTGTTCTGAGAAGAAAGGCCGAAACAAACTCAGAGGTCACAGTCTCTTATAAAGTCCAGACATAATCTTGGTCACTTCATGTGAAGACCATGTAGGGAACCGCTGACTTATTTTTCGTGATTTCAAGTTTGGTCCCATAGTAAAAGTTGTTCATAATGATGAGTACAATGACCCCTTTGGATTTGCAAAATTATTTTTTTGTTTTAAAAGGTATGCTCTCAGGTGGTCGCATTGCCACCAAGTCAGAATCTGATGAGGAAATCACATGGAAATCGAGAAAACCCTCAAATTTTGTAGGCACATCTATATTTGGCTCTTGGAAAGCAACATTTGGTGAGATGGCAATCGGAACTACTCAATTATACCGAAGTACGGGTTGCGATTCGATTACTTTAATATGGTTGCTAAGCAATTTATACTCGTCACAATGCGTTTGGTGATGGTGACTTCACCATCAGCTTTAGTTCTCCTGGTTCTTACTAGGAGAACTTCTCAACAATTAACCAATACCCTATTGCTTAGTTTTAGACAATTTACATAATATTTACTAAGCCAAATTCTTGATTTATTGTGATACTTATTGTTCATTTTGATATTGTTGATAATTATTATGTAAATAAGCAGTTTTATATTTATGTCATGTTGATTATATCAAATATCTATTAACGGCCCTGCATCGGGAAAAGCAATATTTTGTAAAAAGTGATGAGCAGTTGACATTAGGATATTGTAACTTAGATAAATTTCAAACTGACCCACTAAGTGAAAAACAAAGTATTTTTTCCAAAAAAAAAAAACAGACTTCAAAAAACACTACAAAGTGAAAAGTAACTAACTTCAGAAGTCGGTAGCAAAAAACTAAAACACAAATCCAAAGACACCGACTTCCGAAATTAAAGTTATTTTTCACTTTGTAGTGTTTCTTTTTTAAAGTCGTATGTTTTTTTTTTTTTTGAAAAAAGATTTTATTCAACTCCATTTAAAAATGTCAATATTGGTATAAAAGGAATATCATATTCCCTAATAAAGCTTGACGTTCACTCCTTCACAATTACAATTCATTTCAATAGCAATTTGATAGTGCTTTGCGCAATTAGGGTGCAGGGCTTCATTCAGAAGTTTGAAAAATTAATTTGATCTACATCACTTTATATGGTAATGAACGTTGATAAATTGCCAAAAAGTAAGAGGATTGAATTTGAATTGTGCAAGCTAGTTTAAAGAAAAAACAAAAACTTACGAAATAAATTATAGAATAATACAGATTAAAGTTATATATTTTTTAAAGCGTTAATTATAATCTCTGATACTCAAAACGGGGTTAAATTGTTAAACTTGTAATTAAGAGACCTTACAGAAAATTGTGGTTTGACAGATTAGGTATATTGAAGCAAGGCGATGCAACGCATGATGTAGCAATTTGGCAGTTGTAATAAAATAAATATTTTAAAATATTTTTTTTAATGTACGAAATTTAAATTTCTTATGATTTAACTTTTATTCTGGTATAAATTCTACGTAATAATATTAATGTAGTAAGAAGAAATTTACAGTTATTTCTGAGAGGTTTTAGTAGTTTTATGGGTTCTCCATACCTACATATCTCAAAATTCTGAAGCCGCACCACTATTTAAGAGATATTATTATATATTTTTCATTTCATTTGCTTATGTACAGTAGTCAATGCAAAAGCTCTAAAAAATGCAGCCGCGCATTTTATGAAAAACTTACTTTGGAATTTTGGCTGTATTTATATTAAAATTGCAAAAAGTGAGGCCGCTATCAACTACACTTATAACTATTCTCCACCACTCAAAAATCCAGGTTGTCGAAGTCAGTTTCTCAGCAGCAGAACGCCAAAGTTTGCCATTTAACTCAAAAATCACAGTCAAAATGTAATATTTATTTGTTTATTAAAAGTTTATGCACATGTAAAAAAAAAAACAAATACCGTACAAAGGCGGACTTAACGCCTGAGACATTTTAGTCAACCTTAGGCTGATGCAGAGAAAACATGGCAGGTGCAATATAAAGGATAGATAACACGAAAATAACTATAAAATACAAGAATAAATACATCAATATATACATACATACATATAAACAGAATAATCGGTAGACGAGAATTAACAATAATAGTAATATGCCTCTTAAGTAATATGTCCATACAAACTTTATTCCCAAATTATTTGCAATTTGAGCATATTTCCACCATTATATCGTCGACCGTAGGTTGAATCGAATGGTGTATATGAAAAAATTCTAGCTTAAGAAAAATGTCCCTTACCCTAATGATTTTTGGATCCAAATTTCGAATCAGCCCCATAATAACAATGTATCTGAAAAACTATGCAATATAGGAACTTGAAATGATGTAATTATTGCCGCCAATCCACTTGAAATAAGGTAAGGGTCTTCCCAATCAACGAATTACCATTACATGGTTTATTTTTGAAGAAACAATAATAAAACTGGCCTTACACTAATGTCTTTGTTATCTAAAAAAATTAATATCATCCATACTTTAAATGGATTGCACGAGTTTTGACATAGTTGTCCCTTACCTCAATTTGCATTGTCATACTTTAAGCAGTGTCAACGTTACACCAATTTGAATCGAATTATATTTAGATTCGGTGTCCGTTACACTAATTTGCTGATGAGAAGTATTGAATTGTTTATCCCTGTTACCTTTATTTACACACACTTCTAACTTCATAACACAAGATAGCACGTACTTGCACTATTACCATCCTTTTCTATCTCACAACGTCTTTCTTTGTGCGAAAGAGAGGATGATACCAATGCGAAAGCAGCGCGCGAGCATCAAAGAAGTCGCTATCAGTGCGAGTTCATCTGTCGTTTGGTCGGGATTGTGCACGGTTTTTTTTATTTGAATGAAAAATTGATTATTTTAATTTGATTAACAATGCCTTAGAGGCTCTATTAGGATTATTTGCAGCTACTTTTTTATTTGAATAAAAATTCAAAGTAATTATAGGTAAAATTGTTACCATTTCTTTTAATAATTTGATTACAATAAACATAATTTAAATGAAATATAAATTGTTTTATTAAATCTATACAAATTAGCTATTACAATGTACAAACATTTCATTTCATTGTACTATGTAAGCAACACACAAAAAACAGACACACGGTTCTAATACATTTTCATGTCTCTTAAATGATTTCTTGTAACAATAATAACGATTTCCAAATTTATGGTATCCGTACGTCAAAAGTGTGTACTTCATTTTATGTCAAAAATCTCTTTACACTGTATTTTTTCCATAATTTTTTCAACAAGTGCTTTACACTATTTTTTCATTAATAAATTGAATCCAACGCAGAGGTAAATTTAATGTAAGGGACGAGACTACAAGATACTTGGTCAGTAAGGGACATTACTAACAAAATACGTTGTTGTAAGGGACATCTATTTTCTTAAATAGCTAATTTATTTAAATAAATGTTACACGTGTAGATAGAGCACTAAAATACAAGATTATGTGTGAAATCAGACCCGAAAAAGATTAATAAGAAAAAAAGTTATAGGCGATTTAGTCCGAAAAAAAACTTTGTCGGCCTCTCCTGAAAAATCGTATTTTGTCCCTTACCTCAATAGAACCAACGGTCGACGATATGCTGAAATTCGGATTTAGACAGTATTTATCTTGGTTCCTACATCTTTGTTTTTTTTTTTAAACTTACCTAAAATGAAGTTTGAGTGAATTGCATTTCGCATACTCGTATTTTACAGCGTAAATGACATGTTTTCGTATTGTTTTTTCTGTATATAACCAACAATATTTGTAATGTTGTTTCATAAGAAACGTAGTTTACATTATCAAGTTAAAAATTATCGAAAAAAAAATTGGAAAAACATTAAATTTTCAATCATGATTTTATGAATTACGGAACACATCCAAATTTATCATAGTTTTTCGGTAGCTAGTAGTGCTATCTCGCATCAAACAAATGTGAATGTGTGCGTAATCGTACTGCTCACGCACGCAACGGTAGCTGTGTGTATCGCTCCGACAGGCACTCGTCATATATGTACTAGCACAACACGGGGACGCGAGTCGCGGTCGGGGTTACGTAGTAACTATTTAGTAATCTGTGGTCGGGGTGTTTTTTGTAGTCTCACGATTGACTTTACAATGCTGTCAGCTGTGCGTGCTTATTATTGTTTGCAAATTGTATTGTAATATTTTTCTGATGCTGTTGTCCTTTGCTATGAACTTGGATTTAGATGATGGCTTTGGAATAATTGGTATCGAGTAGGCAACCTACATTCTTGCGACCTTTGCACACGACGTTTGCTTTGTTTACGGACTTGGAAATTTATTTACGAATGTGCCGGACATGGACTCCGAACGTTGGGATGTATTGTATCTCACAGAAAGTATAAGCCAATGATATATTATGTTACCTACCTACCTTCTTCGCTACTTATTAACGACTTCAAAAAAAGGAGTTATCAATTCGATACGTATGTATGTAATATTATTGGAACTGCGAGATATTCACATATGATGATCTATTCGGGCTTCCAAATTAATATACAAAATTTTATAGATGTATGTTTGTATGTATGTTTGTCCACGCATTTCTCCGAAACTATTAATCTGATCGTGACCATTCTTTTTTTTGTTGGCTTACATTTACTTCAACTTAGGGCATGAAGGTTTCATCAAAATCGTTTCAGTAGTTTTCAAAATAATGGACGTGTAAGTGTGACGGCCTGGCTTATTGATACGAGCTACGGGTGTGGTCTCAAAGGGGAAACATCTTAAAACCTTGGTCAAATTCTAGTGCAATACGATTATTTATAACAAAACTATTAAATACTTATTACAAACAAATATTCCAGTTTTTCCTAAACCCTAAAAATTACGAAATAAAAAATAATTAAAAAATATTAAATCGACTTCAAAAAGAAACGAACTTCAAAATTATGAAATAACTTTAATTTTGGAAGTCGGTGGTAAAAAACTAAAATACAGATCCCAAGACACCGACTTCCGAAATTAAAGTTATTTCATAATTTTGAGTTCGTTTCTTTTTGAAGTTGATTTTCTTTAATTATTTTTTTTTAATTATTTTTTTTTACATATTTTTAAACTCGGCCCAAGAGAAAATAAGGATCTTTTTTTTGTCTGTTTTATACTAGTAGGTACCTACCTAAGTAGCTTTGTATAAATTAGTAGGTATTTAGTGTCTAAAGAGCCTCAGCGAGTGACGACTGACGATACTACCGTAGTACCTACAACAGTAAAGAGGAGCTGTAAAAATATTCTAAATTATAAACACGGTTACATACTATACTTTTCCAGTATAAGCTGATCTCGCATTGTATAGGATTTCCGTACATCTACGTAAATATCCAGACAGTGACAAAATAAAATAACCCTTAATACCACACGTGAAGATTCATGCGTAACAGCAAAATATGTGAAAAATTTGACGGTTCGTTTTTATTTTTTCTGAGATTATTTGTAACGTTTTTGTGAATATTTTGCCCATATTTTTGAAAATATTATATCTGTTTACGTAGGGGTATTTTTTAGGAAACAAAATTACGTACATAATAGCAGAAAAATCAAATACCAAAATTTCAAACCAAGAAACGGCCATTATTTGGAGATAAAGAAGTAATCTATTGGTTGCAATTGTTAGTTTTGTTTGATTTAGTTTCATTTCATTGCAAACTCTACCGAAAAATACCTTATTTTTGTCGGATTTGCAAACGAGTCCTTAAGAGAAAAAAAAAAACATTAGTTGATAATCCAAAATATAATTTTAAACAAACTAGACGTATTTCCCTTTAATAATATGATGTAAAGATGATTATGTAACTCTTAAGTGCCTAAATAAATCGAAACACACTTGTCTTACTTGTCTTCTCTTCAAGACACACACGTCACACGAGTTAGGCCCGGTTCACATTAGGTCGAACATTGAGGTTCAATATAAACTAGAGCAGACACCGCGAACAAAATGTTGGCGCAACCCGTTGTTGTCCGGGAACGTCTCAGTCTACTTAGTCTGTGGTCTACTCCTGACGCTTATGGTGGCAGGACATGACAAATAATTATAAAATAACTTTTGAAAATGCCTTCTTGTGTGATGAAAAGTTATTTCCATCACTCTATGAAATCATAAGTAACTACGAGTAAATCACTCGTTATAAGCTCATCTAAAAATAAATAATGTTTACAATAGCCATTATTTTTGCGGTAAAAATGAGAGATTATGAAAAATAAACGGAATAGACACGACATATTGTCTTACTACCAATGTACAGACGCCAGCACATCAAGCTACTACTATCTGTCAGATTTCTTTAATAGATTTTTGACTTTATTGCTAAAGCATTAGGTTCAAGGTTGATTGAGAAAATCTGACAGTTTCGGGTAGGTTGACCTGCTGGCGTCTGTACTTACCTTATGTAAATAAAGCTGTTGCAAAAAAATATTAAGTACACCTATTTTATGAAATTCTTTCCAAATGATGGACTCTCTTCTTATTTACTAATTATGGATAACGTTAAATGTTCATTAACGTTGTAGGCTTCTCTGCCTTTGCCCTGCAGTAGGGCATTGATAGGCAGGTGATATTAGGTGTAATTATTTTTGTGAATATCAAACTATTTGATTATTATTTTTTTATTAATTTACCTACTTTATACTTAGTAAATTATAATTATAAGTTATAACACAATTGAAATTAGATTAATATTATCCAGTTAAAAATAGGTAGGTATCAAGTAGGCAGAGTCAGCAGACTGTGTCGCATCTGCGCGTATGGAATACTCTATTGTCACATTTGACGTCCGTGGGACACATTTTTAATTTATAATAGAAGAGGTTAGGTTAGGTGACCTTGTTCATATTTACTTCTCATTACAATTTAACTTTATATACAACCTCATTGTATAGTTTAAGAATGCCCATTTTCTTCTTTTTATCCGCCGGTGATAGCTGCCTAAAACTTTTGCGACCGGCTTTAATTATTCAAATTCTGATTAATTTGTCGCCACGTTAAATACATGCCAAAATATAATTACAAAGACAACAAGAACTGTCTCAGCAAAACCTGTACCCTAATATCAATCGGAATCGTTTCATTTTGACAGTTCAACAACATTCATTGCGTTATTTACGTTATTGAGAAGACAACATTTTCCAACATATAATAATAATAAACCCGCAGGGCAACATGTGGCGAGCTGTTGGGCAGTAGCGACCCCACGGACCCTATCTCCCGGGAGAGATCTTGTCCTCATCTCTGGCTTGCCTTTATTGGCCGGCTGGAGTGAACACTGACGAGGAACAGAGCTCCCACCTCTTTCTTGCCTTTATTGGCCGGCTTGAGTGGAGATTCGCAAGAGCAAATGTGCTCGGAGGAAGGAGGTAGGTATTCCAGTAAGGTGCTGGTAGGGATCTTGACCAGAAGTAGCTATTCCAGTAAGGTGCTTCTAGTGTAGTAGTGTGTGTATTTTTTATTTATAGTATTTTTCGAATTAGTATGCATGTAAATATGTATGTTTGTGTAATGTTCATTACTTTAATTTCTTTGTATAGAGTTTCTTTTGGAGTGGACTTCCGGGATTGTCCTGATAGCCGTGGGATACCTCTCCACTCCTCAAGCACCTCAGAAAGTGTTGCCCCCTTGTCGCTACGTCACTATGTGCTAGCGGCCGTTTCCGGGGGCCCATTATTGAGTGTGCAAGTCATCCCCTGCCATTTTATCCGTGTATAATATATAACATTGTTCAGACAGGGGACATAGATCTTCCATAGTTCCAGTTACCCAACCCACGTTAGCTACCCAGACCCATAGCCCAATATGTTTTGTTTCCACGTACAACAATAGTCCTGCACCAACCGGGGGTTGTCCTTGGGTGCACTTGCATAGTGCATATAGGGATAATCTCCTCATCATTTAAAATCATCTAAGGGACCTCTGCGAGTTGCCTCTCGTATGCCTTCCAAAAGGTCCGGGACCCCAGGTTCCCGAGTTATGTAAGAAAAATAATAGTAATATGAAGCAATGGATTAGCAATTTGGTTCAAAAAGATTCAAATTCCGATCGATAAAGTATTACGCAATATAATTAGGGTGCTGTTCTTAGTGATTAGGTACAGACGCCAGCACTTCAAGCTACTACAATCTGTCAGATTTCTTTAATAGATTTTCGACTTTATTGCTAAGGCATTAGATTCAAGGTTGATTGGGAAAATCTGACAGTTTCGGGTAGGTTGACCTGCTGGCGTCTGTACATTGATCCGTGCACGTTATTAACAACTGAACAAACATTAATTTCGAATATCTTTCGGTTAGTGACATCTTTCGGCTTACAGAGATGATCACGTTGTGAAAAGCATGACAAAGAGACAGGTGGCGCTTTACAAAAGAAAATATGTTCAGCGTTAAATGTAAACTAAAAGGACAATGATTCTTATTGTTATGTTAATATATCTGCGATCCATTTGTTAAATTAATAATTAAACAATAATTTTTTAAAAATTGTCTCATTTTACCTATACTTAGGTATGTACAGACACCAGCACATCAAGCTACTACAATCTGTCAAATTTGTTTAATAGATTTTCAACTTTATCGCTAAAGTATTAGGTTCAAGGTTGATTGGGAAAATTTGACAGTTTCGGGTAGCTTGACCTGCTGGCGTCTGTACGTTGCGTTTTGCCGTACTTATTGTTTTATAACGGAATACGGAAGATTGTTTTAAACTCCATATTTAAAATAATAGACATCATCTAGCTCTACAAACTATGGTAGTCTTAGAATTTCAAACAATGGTTGAAATACATAAACAATTGTAAGGAAATTATTAATATCTAATTGTAGGTATGTACCTCATGTTTATTAAATAGTACATATCTCGTGAGAACGAAACTGTCACAATAGTTCCATACAGCCGCCATTCTCACGTCAGGTTGGAGGCTGTAAATACCATGAAACCACGCTCCTGGTTCTCACCAGTTTTCGTCACATTGCAAGCCTCTTAAACATTATTCTATTATTTTTTAAATCTTTATTTAAGAACCTTGGTCAACCAGTTACCGGACTAAGCCCCTCCGTAAGGCTTTCTATAATATAATAGGTATAGCATTTTATAATTATAATACAGTTCTTATACAGGGTGTCCAAGAAATCGACCGACATACTGTATGTGGTTATAACTTTGGTCAAGCCCTCCCGAAATAGCTAGTTAGTTTTCCAGTTACACTAGATAAAAAAAAAATCAAAATAACCACCACGCATCATTCTTTTGACTCTCATGTGTAAATATTTTTATTAATAACATTTTCCATCAAAATATTATTAAATAGTTACTCTAACCGTAATTACGTTTGATTCTCCATAAAAACTTACAAATTCAATATAAATTCACTATTATTTGATTTTTTCCTCAAAATTTTTTTTGTTTACGGTGATGAAAAAAAAAATTATAAGATTTTGTGGAACATATTATGTTTTGTTATTTTAGGAGGACTTGACCAAAGTTATCACCACCTGCAGTGTGTTGGTCGATTTCTGGGACATTCTGTGTAATATGAGTAACTATCTTCTACGTATAACTAACAACCGCACAAGTCTATATAATAGCCTCGCTGTTTCTGACAGGAGTATGCTAGAATATTATTGCATCTTCCCACCTCTTTAGCATCAACTTCCAAGTCCAAATCAACACCCTAATTGCGTACACACTATTAATCAGATTCTGAATCATTTTGAAGCTTATTACCACAGATATTACAATACTACGTACAGATACCCAATCCCATACAAAGAAATGACACCTCCCTAAGTCTGGCTATTGAGCTGGCTATTTTATTTTCCTTCAATTTATAACAGATGGCTGCATCAGCGACTCACTAATTACCAGATACTGTAGTTTTACAACACCATCTAGGAGTCTGCCTAGCTAGACACTAGGTCTCATCGATACTAGGTGGCATCGATACTACTTAGATGGCTATATCTAGATACCTATAGATTCTCCATCTCACATCGAGTATGTCGTCGTAATCGTACCGTGCGCTCAAGGACAAAAATTATCTTGAGTTGGCGTAATTGTTTCGTTTGTGTGATTGATTATTGAGCTAGCATTTTTAGCTTTAGTAGGAGACGACGTGTTTGCGAAGCCAAATAATTATATTTTATTTTTACGCCATGCGGCATATAGGTACATAATAATTCGTGCAGCTGTAAATGGGTTTTTTCCTAAACGCGCTTAATTTTATTATCTGCTTATGTCCGCGGTAACTTACTAAAATCTAAGTGGTCGCTATGCGAATGTTACGATAAGTAGGTATTCATGTTTTTAAATTTTATTATCTACTCAAATCAATCAAAACTATAAAATTGCTTGTAATTTAACCGGTAATAATGTTACTGCAGCAAGGAAATGAAATTAAATATAGGTAAATATGTATTATGAGTAGGCAGAAACAATACAAGTAGGTACAAGCTGTGGTATGAAGTACCTACCTACATAAATAAAATAAAAACGAACGGAATATTTTTATAAAAATATTTTAATACTTCAATCAAGTACATAACAATACTGATAGAACGTTACAAAGTGATCAGTAGATAGGTACATACTTATGCCACATTTTTTTATTACCTACCAGCACAAAAACATGACAAAATGAAAACATTGTGTCTCCAGCAAATATCACACAGTAGAAATATCATACAGTATGTGACTCAACTCAACCCCTGTTCTCCAAATAACTACCTACAGCCGCGCGGTACGTAAACACGCGATAGGGCTGCCCGCCTACAGTATTTTAATTTCATCCTACATACCACCTTCACTTGCTTTAGTTTATTTCTAGTTTTGTGATTGTAAATATTATATCTTTTATTTAAAAAAATAATCTGCTGTCGTCGATGGTTACCAAACTCCAATTATTACAAACTTTAACACCTACCAACTTAGCCAAAATGCAAGAAACAGCTGACGAGAAATTAAATATCTTTTTTCATCTCAGCTTATTAACGTCCTCATTACCTACAGTACGGAGCAACTCGAAATAATAATTCTTTTCGTCACCCTTCCGATGTCGAACCGCTCTGCAATCCTTACTTATTATCAACCATCTCATCGCGTGTGCGCCACCTACAGCAATCAAATCTTCTAACTACCTACTACAAAATCTTACTTATAAAAGTAAATTATAATGTTAATCTTACTACGTAGTTACCTACCATTTATTGCTCTCATAATCTTTTCCTAACGATATTTCGTCTAACTCAGTAAGTACCTAAGTACATATTATAAGTAAGTAGATAGCCTAGCTTAGGAAACTACCTACTAGTTTTTTTTAACGCGAGCTCAGGTAGGTCACTCGTGTGTCACTTTTTTCACCCTATCCACTTATTTATTTATTAATCTAGTTATTTTACTCGGTGGAAAAAGCAATATACCTCCTTCCGACCGTTTGTATGAAGATAAAATACTGTATGATATTTCTACTGTGGCTGTAAGTAGCAATTTTGCTACTTACAACTACAGTAGAAATATCATAAAAAATGTAACAAAGAATTACGTTGGGGATTGTGTGCGTCAGAATGGCTGGTAGTCTGTGGCGTTGGTCTATGAGAGTTGATTCGAAAATTGCTACATAATTGCTTATATTTGCTACATATAATAAAAAATTGCTACATAGGCATTATATTTAGAAACAAAATATATTTTTTGACCAGCAATCCTGACGTTTGTTTGGCTGGACACCTCCTAGTTTAAAGTCAAGCATGCAGTTTCCCGAAATGTATTGCGTCATAATTGCTACATATTTACTTCATTTATCTAATTTAGTTGTAACTTCAAACATATGTTAAATAAAGGATGTAGTAATGATTTAAATTATCCCAAGGAAAAGTGCCTGATAAAATAATAAAGGCAAATAGTTTAAAAACTAGGAGGTGACCAGCCAACCAACGTCAGGATTGCTGGTCAAAAAAAATATTTTGTTTCTAAATATATATCCTATGTAGCAAATATTTATTATATGTAGCAAATATAAGCAATTATGTAGCAATTTTCGAATCAACTCTCATAGACCAACGCCACAGACAACCAGCCATTCTGACGCACACTGGGGATTCCCTTTTAGCACTCCGGTAGAGCACGAGCGGGCTTGTTTCGTCGATGTTGAATTAGTTGTTCATACAAAATTAAGACTTATTACAACTGACGAAGAGATGGTATTATTGTACATTGTTTCCGCATAATTGTGAGACACAACAGCAACGACGGATAACTGCGTGGGCACATTCACTTGTGTTTAGGGTTCCGTACCTCAAAAGGAAAAAAAACGGAGCCCTTATAGGCTCACTCGTGTGTCTATCACAGCCGATTTGCTCCGAATCCAATGGAACGACGTATGAATTTCTGTGACCCAAACACGGACGTGTAACATAAATAAATGAATTTTGAACATGGGGGGTCAATTTTGGGGGCAAATAAGAAAATTATTAAAAAAAGTTTTGCAAACTGTACCGTGTGATACATCAAATTAAAGGGCTTACTGTGAGGGTCTCAAATCTATATTTTTTTATAATTTTAAAATTGTTTTAAAGTTATTTAAGAAAATAGACGAAAATAATTACATAAAATACAACAGAGCATATTTTGAAATAAAAAACCGGCCAAGTGCGTGTCGGACTACGCACAATGAATCCTAAGAACAAACTTAACGTGGTAGTTGAAAAATATGTTCTTCCATACATTATACATACTATAGGTATTGAACTATTTTCTGTATTTTTTTTCAAAATTTTAGGCTTAGTACTTTCGGAGATACGAACGGTCAATTTTCGTCTATTTTTTAATTAAAAATTAATTTTAAAATTATAAAAAAAGTATATTTGAGACTATAGTTGCAAAACTTCCGAAAAATTCTGAATAATTCCGGAATACTTCTGGGAAAGTTTCTTTAAATCAGAATTATTCAAAATGAATTTAATTACGATTTTTATTTTTTTTGCTGAAAAATCATTTTTGCATCGATCGTCGATCGCCGCCGCCGCTGCCCCTCTGTGCGCCGGCCGCTGCCCCTCTGTGCGCCGGCCGCTGCCGCCGCGCCGGCCGCGCACGCCCGACTGGCGAAGTGGCGACTGCCACGAGTCGTGCGTGCAGGCGATGGCGGTGTGGGGTGCGGTAAGAGGGGAGATGCTCCCCGGAGAAGTTTTCCCCCCCGCGAGAAACATTCGTACCCCGCAATCGAATGTTTCCGCCGAATATTTCGCCCGAATAATTCAATGGGAATAAACGTTGAAATATTCCCAAAGTTTCGGAATATTTCGGAATACTTCCGAAGTATTCGACAGGAATGATTCGGAATTTTTCCCGCCAGCACCTATATTTGAGACCCTCACAGTAATCCATTTCATTTGATCAATATGTCACATGGTACAGTTTGCAAAACTTTATTTTTATTTTCTTACTTGCCTCCCAAAATTGACCCCATATTCAAAATTAATTTATTTACGTTACACGTCCATGTTTGGGTCACAGAAATACATACGTGTACCAAATTTCATCTTAATCGGTCCAATGGATTCGGAGCAAATTGGCTGTGACAGACGGACAGACAGACAGATAGACACACGAGTGATCCTATAACAATTCAGTTTTTTCCTTTTGAGGTACGGAACCCTAAAAATATTGAAAGTAGTTATATTATTCCTATAGATTACAGGAAAACTTATTAGAATCTATGGTCTTAAAATATCATGATAAATCTCTCAATATTGTGCGTACAAAGTTACATTTGCTGTTGGAATGTCTTCCATACATTCCAAAAGTTGGAAAGTATGAGGGAACATATTTTTCATCCCTGGGATAAATTCATCCAAACTACGGAACCGTTCACTGTGCGTGGTCCGACACGCACTTGGCCGGTTTTTTTCTATTCCGTGGCGGTAAAAGTGATGACAAGTTTAATAAAACGCCATCTATTGCAAAGAGCTCTAAAACAAAATGCATGACAGAAGGCTACTTTGAACTGTTTATAACATACTATTTGGTTCGGATTGAAGTAAAAGGCTTAATGTATCGTTTTTGTTGAAAATACGTGAAATATGAGTGTAAATAGATAAATCAACATTAAACAAGGAAGTTTTGATTTTTACTAATCTTACTTCAGCCAAAATCTGCCGTATAACGCTTATTAATTTCATAATTGTTGCCTATGCTGCCATCTATGATTATTTTTTCGATACTAATTATAATTTGTTCTAGTTGATACCCCATGCTTATTACTAATCCATTGCTTCATATGTTCGAAAAATATGCCTGCTACACAACGTAAATAACGCAATGAATGTTGTTGCACTGTCAAAATGAAACGGATTCCTACTGGAAACGTAACTAACGCAACTAACCCGCAGCTCTGAGATCTTCGTTCTGTTGACACTCCACCGTGATATGAAGGACGTCTTCCATTTTCCCACATTCTGTGCAGTTGCGAAGGAACTGTTTTTTCATTAAATATGCAAACTATTCTATTATTTTCAATTGGCTCAATTACAGCTGGAATAATATCCAATTGATTGGTTCATATTTCACATCCGATAAGAAGTTCTCTTAATTGCTTGTCAGCTACGTCAATTACCTTACATTAATTCGCAAGCAGTTACCGTAACATTACTGATAAACTCATGTTATGTTTACGTTTACGGCGCAAATACAACGTTACGTTATATTTTTAATTGTGGATCGATTATAAATAATACCATAGAGGTTTTAATGTTGTTAATTCGTTTCTCTGTATGTTTGTGGTATTGTTACTAAGACTTGTAATATTATTAAAATAGTGAAAATAAAAATTAATGCGATGGACGCAAAAACGGGAGAATATAACTTTTTCGACGAAATCGCTAAATCTGTGAGTTTTTTTTATTATTTTTTTTTTTTTTAATTAAAAGCAATAGATGCAGAAAAAATAACACATCAAATGCATTGAAAACCAGTCAATATGATTAATATAACAAATATCAAGTTGGCGGAAAAGTCTTGCACCAAGATATAAGACTTAATGAATTTATTGATAACTTTGTTATTTACAATAATTAATCAGTAATGTAATCCTCAAATAACTCTATTACTCTGGCCCATCTAGTTGGTAGATTGTTGATGCCCTGCGCCCGGAATTCCGGAGGCTGTGCAGAAAAGAAATTGTCCACTGCCATTTTGAGGTCTTCGTAGTTTTGAAAATTTTTCTCACGCAAATAAAGCTTTAGTGGTCGGAACAAGTGACAGTCGGATGGCGCGAGATCCGGTGAGTACGTTGGGTGGGCAACCCGGTGTCATCCAAGCTCTACGATTTTTTGTCGAGTCTCCGAAGCCACATGAGGTCGCGCATTATCATGGAGTAAGCGAACATTTATATACGTCTCGGTCGTTTTTCTCTTATTGCGTCAGTCAGTTTCTGAAGCTGTTCAGTATAAAATAAGTCGTAATCGTCCTTCTCACAGGGAGAAGCTTGTAATAGAGTGGGCCCTTCGCATCCCACCAAACGGAGAGAAGATGCTTGCGTGAGTGACGGTTCGGCTTTGGCTACGTTGGTGGCTCAGCGTCGTAAGAAAGCCAGACGGCCGTGTGTTGTTATCATAGAGAATCCAGCTCTCATCGCCGGTTATCAGATCTTCAAGAAACTCTTTCCGATGTGGCTGAAAAACAAGCGATTCACAAATACTAACTCTGACTTGACGATGACTGTCAGTTAGTTGATGTGGAATCCATCGTGCCATTACTTTACGATAGCCGAGTTTATGTAAATGAGCCTCGACGGTCGAATGATGACAGCCAAGAGTCTCTGCCAAATCACGCGTATTTATTTCTGGATTAGCCTTTAAACACCCCAGATCGGTCGTGATCTTCAAGAATTATATCTCCCGATGCAAAGCAAGCAAACCAGCGGCTTATCTTCCATCGCGATACAACACCTTCACCGAACGCTGAAATTCTGCGAAGCGGTAATGCTCGCGAAGGAGGAGGCGGAACGCGTGAGGGAGAGGCAGCCTCACGCCCTCAGTCGCCGCAGGAGACGCCCTGGGCGGCGGGAATCGATAGCCGATTCCCAGCCACCGTAGGCGCGGGCTTGCGGACGGTGAGTAGTGGGTAGCTCGCCGTCCGGTGAGGACCAGGCCCGGGTCGACGGCGCGTTGTGTTCCACGCGCGCCTCAAAGAGATGTCAGCAAAAGATGGGGTCCAATAGGGCCAATGCCGCTGGGGTCGCGGGTTGTTTGAAAAAGATACCGTGGCCCTGGCATAGGCAACTGAAGGAACACGGGTGGGTTTTAGTCAGTAAAAGTCTGACACGCCCTTCCGCTCCACCCAGAGCGGGAGAAGTTATTTAATGATTTCCCATCCACAAAAAAAAAAAAAAGCCTTTAAACAGTGGAGTAATTCCTCATCGTCGAAGGTGGATGGTCGCCCAGATCGGTCGTGATCTTCAAGAATTATATCTCCCGATGCAAAGCGAGCAAATCAGCGGCTTATCTTCCATCGCGATACAACACCTTCACCGAACGCTTTGCTGATGTTAGCGGTAGCCACACTCACGTGACGCCACTCGTAAAAGATGATCGTTCGAAGTTGATGTTCACTAATCATTTTCACAAACTAACCAAATCCTCACTGGCGCGCCTTGATGTTAGCTTCGAGACAATACAATACAATATTCTTACGTATCCCAGATCAATACTAAATATTCCGGAAAATTCTAGTAATTTACAATTTCTTGTGCAATATTTTTCCGCCAACCTGATATTTATAAATCTTGTCTAGCCTTTAATGGTTAAACTGAACAGGCTGATTTGATATTATTATCAGTCTGACGTTGACCCAACCGGATGCATAAACAGGACATGAAACTAATAAATCATCTATCTTAATTCTCAGGTACCTGACAACATGTCCCGACTAGCCTCCTTCCTCACAGCTCTGTGGCTGTCCTCGGCGGCTGCGCAGTCTGGGTTCATCTCGACCATCAAGGAAACAGCTACCGACGTTAAGAATCAAGCTACCAGTGAGGTGCAGGCTGGGCTCGACCCTGTCGGGAAAACCCTCGCCTTCATTGGAGGTGGTCTATGTAAGTCCTGACATTATGCGAGGAGTGACCTGCGTGCATCATAAATCCCTTACTTTTAATCTTCGGTCAAGAATAAGCTACTTGATCGAATATCGATGTAGGGTCTAATCACACGCTTCACAACCACTCCACATCGCAGCGACAAAATGTGGGCAAGCAGTGGTTACGTGTCGCTGTAGCTACTTGCAGTGATTGATTGTGTTGTGGCTGCGACGTAGCCTTGATGTGGTCGGTATCGGTGGATTACACACGGATGATTTTGACGGGTAATGTGGTTCGTGTGTGTTGTGTGTGTGTGTGTGTGTGTGTATGTGTGAGTGGTGTGTGGTATGTGTGAACTTATAGATTTTCACACAAATTAGCGCTCGTCCACGTGTTGTCGTTGTGGTACGTGTGATCGGGCCCTTATAGTCTTTTTGCGTAGCGATGGTTTTACATGACACATGTCGAGTGACTTTGCATGACGTGTACAAAATCAATGGTCAGTCATGTCGTGCACGTGCCGTCCAAGACGTCAGACTCGGAACAACGCTCAATCCTTTTTGCCTTGCGACTTTACTACTTATAGTGTATAGAGTATAGCGTTTAGTAGGTACTGTAAAGGTTCCATGCAATGGACCTTAACCTTATGTTGTACTGGCCGACATTCGACTACTTGCGTCAATATAAAGCTACACCTTTAGTCAAATCAATTATGAAAATCAAAAGTTATTTATTCAAACTAGGCTGAGAATCAGCACTTTTCGAATGTCAAAATCAATTCGGGTCAGTTCGGATTCAGAATAGGGCACTCAACCGTGGAGCAGGTGCATAGAGTGGTGAATAAGATACGAGAGGGCTGAAACAAACGGAGTACAGCCCGGCTATATTCCTGGACGTACAGCAAGCGTTCGACAAGGTCTGACGCCAGGGCTTGTTATTTAAGATTTAAAAAAAACAACTGCCACATAACTTGTATATACTATAAAAGTATTAACTTAGAAGACAGATTTTTCCGGGTAAAAATTAATGACTCGTACTCGAAATTCTATAACAAACAAGTCAGCGTACCCCAGGGTTCCGTAATAGGTGCAACCCTCTACCTTATATACACAGCAGACTTACCAACGCCAAAAGTTCTCTCTGCCACCTTCGCTGGTGATACCGCTGTTTTGTGCAATAACAAAAGCCCTCATAATATATTATGGGTTCACTAATACTACAAAATCACTACAACAAAGTGGATAAGATCATGGAAAATAAAAGCTAGTGCCAACAAGTCAACGCATGTGACATTTACTCTCAGAAAAAATAACTTCCCACCTGTTAAATTCGGAGATAACACACTTCCACAAGGGACCACAGCTAAGTATCTATGCGTTTATCTCGACAGGGAACAAACTTGGCGATCCACATAAAAATAATGTGACGAGCAATAACATCCTTCATCAAAAACTGAACTGGCTCTTAGGAAGAAAATTACACGTATCACTAGAAAACAAAGTACTCATCTAGCAAGCATTATTAAAGCCTGTCTGGACATACGAAAGCAAGATGTGGGGCTCTGCCAGGAACACAAACGTCGAGATTCTCCAGTGATTTTAAAATTAAACTCTCAGAATAATATCAAATGCTGCTTGGCCCAACACCTTAGCCGTAGACCTAAGTGAATAACCATGAAAGACTCAAACCTGCATGGTGTATTGCAGCCACCTTTGGGATGGATCAGCTAAGTACCAACTAGCTGCGCTTGACTCGGTGGAACGCAGAGCTAAGAGACTCCTTGGCGACGTAAAACTGGTGGATGCCAAGGTTCACCGCTTGGCTCATCGCCGTAAGGTTTCCTGCTTGTCGGTCTTCTACAGATTGTACTTTTGTGGGACCAAGAACTCCACAACCTCATTTCACAGCCAGTTACCATCTCTACCTGGTTGCTATTCCACCAATTCGCACTAAGCGCTTCCAAATGTCTTTTATAATGCGCACAGCAAAAGAGTGGAACTCACTACCTGCGTCTATCTTTCCGAGCGCACACAACCCTAATCTCTTCAAAGTGAGAGTGAAAATAAAAAGTAACAACGTAAACAGTAAACAGAACTAGGTCATACCTAAATAAAAGCCTCCAGGCATAAATGGCATGCCCGCTTATACGTGCAATGTGATCATGTTTATATAGCTGTAACTCGAAAACACAAATCATAAACTAGGACCATCGAAGTAAAATAAATAAAGAGTTAATTAATGGAAACCATGATCAAAACCACGGAACATTGTTCCGTGATCAAAACCATGGTCAGCAAGACGACCAGTCACCAGACTACAAGAAGCACCTGTTCACGAGCATCACGCAAAGATCAGCCATTACTGAAATATTTGAGGGAAGGAGGTAAACCGACACCCGACTCATCTGCAAGCAGTGACATCTAAGAGAGCATAAAGAACTTGCTGTCGGTTTACAGACAAGAATTATAATAATGATCAATTGTCGAGGTCGCTAGCTAACCAAATATTGCATTACAAGTCATTAAGGTGATATGTAAAAAGCTAACTGGGCGGTAGTAAGAAAATGACAGAGTCAATTACTTCCACATGCGAAAAAACCAAATAAAAATTGTTTAAAAATAAATTAAGCTATGTATCAAAAATATTTTCAGTCAGTTTTCAATTATCTTATACGTACATTTTGAATGCAATTTTGCAATGAAATTGCTTAGGATTTTAGAATTACATAAAAAAATATAAAAAAGTAGAGGTCTTTGCGGAATTAAATTCTATCGAGGAAACTTAACTCAATTGTGTTTTCCTTCAGTCAGAGTATTAATCAAATAGTCAATAAACATTGTCTTAAGTTAATCACAGCGACTTACGTATTCTTATCGTTTAAGTAGTCGTTGATAGAATAGTATGCCTTTGAACTAAGGTTGGATTTTACTTTAGCTTCAAACGCATTAAAAGGCAAATCTAGCAAAGAAGTGGGTAGCTATATAAGTAGGATAAAAGGTTATACAAAACCCAACTAATGAGTTTGAACCTTATGAAGCTGCTGAAATGGAGCACCTAGTTTGTCCTTATTTCTGGTGTTAATATTGTGAAACACACCAAAAATAAGGATGTACAGTATTTGCTGTTTTTAGTGTATATGTGTATATTTTGTATATAAGATGAATTGTGATGCCAAAGTAAGAATACCAAAATCTTTAAAAAATCTCTTAGAGAAAATCTGGCACCTAGTAACATTGTAACGGAGAGAACTGCCTTTAATGTTTCGCAGGTAACCACGTGAAGCCGATAGTGGGAGTCGCATACGAAAACTATGACAAGGAACCGGATATGAGCAAGTTAACACTCGTCTTCATGACCAGGTGAGAACCGAGTAAACAACTGCAAGAGTAATTTACCCTAACGACGACGGTTGGAACGAATAATTCTTTAGACTCGAGTTATGTGAATAAATGTATGAAGCAGCTGATTTTTTAGTGATTTCAAGGTTTTCCAAAAGTTATTAACTTTCATGATGTTCCTCGGTTAACTTAACGAGTAATCTTCAATTTTCTACAGCGCAAAAACGGTCACATACAACTTGACGGAGGCCCCGAAAGAGTTCCGCAAGGAGAGATGGTTCAACCCGAAGCTTCCCCTCAGGATTTACTTTCACGGTTTCACCGATAACCCCAAGAAGGACAGCTTTCAGACTATGAACAGTGCATTCTTAGCTCAAGAAGCATCCAAAGGTACGAGTAAACTGTCACTTGAACAAACTCAGAGGCAATTTCTTAAGACTGTCGATTTAAATGTTAAATTATGAAACAATTTTTAATGGTGTGTGTTTGGTTCTGAAGTATGCACACAACCTCAAAGAATCCGGGAAAACGTCATGTTGTTTCATTAAATGTAACATATTTTTAACATTTGTGTCTGTTTCGGCAGTAGCATTTGATAAGTGACAAATAGGTGCATATTTTTACTTGTTACTTTGCCAAATGTTGTCATATGTGTGGGTTCTGTTGCCAGGTCAGGTGAACATCCTGGCTCTGGACGCGAGCTCGCTGATCGCCTTCTTCTACCTCCGCGCCACCACCTTGGTACGGTTCATAGGCGAGATAGTCGGAACAATCCTCGCCGCCTTGGTACCCGGTAAGTTCTGAATTTTCCACTTCTTTAGCAGATGTGATGTAATTCGCAAAAAAAAATGTTTATTGACGGACAACGATGGTCCATAGTTATATTAGTTACGAAATGCTTAAAAGCTATGTTAGTAGGTTGATAAATATAAAGAAAAAAAAGCAAAGAAGAGTTTTAACTTTTTTTTCAGCTTAATCATTGCCTAAGTAAGGGCCGGTTTTTTGATCCGTAGTTAACTCAGCCAATAGTTAAACATAGTAACTAATGGTTGAATTTTGGCTAAATGTGTTTGCCAAAATGCCATTATTACTATTTTTTAACATAACTAAGTTAACATGAATACAAAACTCAACTCAATTAGTTACTATATTTAACCATTGGTTAACCTATTAACTACACACGCACACACATTCCTGCGTCGCATTTGATACATTTTATTTGTTTTTTTTATTAGTATTTTAATCTGCTGTGTATTATTTTTGAGTGCCTTTTACCCTGTGCTTAATAAATGTATTTTCTCTTTTCTTTCTTTTTTTTCTTTGTATTTTAACTACGGATCAAAAAACCGGCCCTAAAGTATGTCAGTTGGTTATTTAATAATCTACTATTGTACAAAGTGGAACAAAATTGTTACTATCACGCAACGTGGATAAGAGGTATTGTGTGTTTTACGTCATTGTCTATTAATAATGGTGTCTATCATAGAAATGTAGACAATGTCTCAGATGCTTGTGACTCCATGCTATTGTCATCATCTTTTTTTCAACTGGAAGGAAACACGTGTATGTAGGTATTACTTACGTGAAACTATTTTGCAAAATTATTCTTCAACGATATCTTTGGCGTGGTCCTAATAAAAAGCGACTACGCGATTATCGCAAGTTCGCGCGAATGTTGTTCTATTATCATAATTAATTGGTATTTACTCGGATCAATAGTCGCGCTATCGCTTTCTCGCACAGCTTTCCTGTTAGGACACTGGCTTAAAAGTATGAAAATGCACTGTCGGGCCACGTTTTTAAGACACATATTGTTTCACACAGATGTTTGTAAATCATTTACTTACAGTTTGCAAACTAACTACAGTGATTTCGAATTATTATTAATAGGATCAATATTCTCCTTCCAGCTGGCTTGGATTCCAAAAACCTCCATCTGATAGGCCACAGTCTCGGGAGCCACATCGCAGGGTTCACTGGCAAAACGTACTCCTCCCTAACGGGATCCCGCGTCGGCAGGATCTCCAGCCTGGACCCGGCCGGCCCATGCTTCTGCAACGTCGACCCCATGCTAAGGCTGTCCAAGGAGGACGCTGACTTCGTTGACGTCATACATACTGATGCAGGAGTCTATGGATTGGATCAACAAGTTGGTAAGTTATCTTGTGATATAATTCCCTCTGATAAGCCATCGATCTGTTTACCAGCCTAATAAAACTCTTGTCCATATTCGCAGGACACGCAGATTTCTACCCGAATAGTGGCTCGGAGCAGCCGAACTGCCTGTTGCAGACTTGCAGCCACAGCCGCGCTTGGGAGCTCTATGCCGAGTCGGTGGCGACTCCTCAGGCGTTCATAGCAGTAAAGTGCAACAGCAGTGAAGAGTTCAGGCAGGGCCTGTGTAACTACAACGATACGAGGTGAGATTTCGAGGACTTCAAGACTGAGAAGCGTTTGGATTTGAACGCGGAAAGCAGTTGCCTATCCACTACCACAAGCCAACCACTCCATTAATTTGAGCAAGAACGCGTGTTGTTTTACCCCACAAATAAATAAATAAAAATGTTTATTGCAATTAAATACAATTATAACACACAATAAGTTGGAGATCACCTTTTAAGCATGAAGATGCTTGTGTTAGGTGAACTCCGCTCTTCCACTATCATAAATAACAGGTATGCAATTGATGAACTGATCCAAGAATAAGAAAAATAAAATAAAAATACCTAATCTAAATTAAATAAAACAGAAAAATAAAGCAAAAAGGAAATAAAAATAAGAAGGAAGGAGCGCACTTGTGTGATGTATGAGAGTAGGTTATGTTGTGTGCGCGTGTGTGTGTGTGCGTGAGTAATGGCGGGAGTGTGTTGTGTAAATGGACTGCTGTAGTGTAGGTGCATTTTTAATTGCATTTACTTTAGTTGTATTTATTAGTTTTAGGTGTTGGCTTAGGTTTAGGTTCAGGTTTGAGTTTAGTCTTAGTTAAGGGTTTAGGTTTGGGTTAGCCCTGCGACAATGTCTTGGGATCGGAAGAAGCCAGGCACAGCTTCCTCCACTAACAATTTCACTGCCACGGTGTTTTTAATTATTGGACAGGTTATGGAAGCGAAGATACTAAAGCCTCAATCTCGTCGTAGGTTTTCTTCTTAAGCCATTCAGTCATAGCTAGTTTACAGTCAAGGAGTTTCAAAGGATAAATGCGTAACTCTTTATTCAGAAGGTTGTATAAGCGGGAAGATTGCCTTTCATACTGCCTCTCAGCAAAAACAGATCTGACAGGGACGGTTGGAGCGACTAAGTAGTTTCTCCTGCTACTGATACTCGTCTTTGTGGGATCATACGGGAGGGATTTGTGCTTTCTCAGGACAAGATGGAGTAGGTAAAGTTTTCTAACAGATAGGAGGTCAGAGGTCAGGTACAGGCTTTGGGTTGGGATTCTGTAGGGTTTAAAGAGCAAATATGTAATATTATTTAACAACTATTATTATTATTATACTATTTATTATTTTACAAATATTATTTATTTTTCAGTGTTATGGGCTACGGCACTCCCGCGAATACCAGGGGTATCTACTACTGTCAGACACGAGGCGAGGAGCCCTTCGCTCTCGGTGAAAAGGGACTGAGGTATAAAGACACCTCAGTGGTGAAGGCCGTCTCCAATGCGGTCAAGGATACTTTATTTTCCGGATGATGACGTTGTGATATACTTATTACATTATTATAACCCGCTTTAGTATTATTTACTGATGATCTGATGTCTCTTGTAATGAAGATTGCTAGTTTCGTTACTGCACATATTAATACAGATGGGACACTCCACAGTTTAGGTATGATGCTACAGGTACGCGGCGGGCCTATCTCACTGGGCCAATTCAGTAGGACTGCCGCGGTCAGAAGGTATAAGAGTTACGCGTTAGAAAGAGAGGCAACTTGTAAGTGAATATAGCAGTAGGTAATAAGCGTTGTGCGACCTGAATTGCACTTTATTGTGTCGTAGCAAGAGTCGCTTTTTATTTAAATGATTTTGCGGAGAGTCCCATCTGTATTAATCTGTGGTTACGGCAATTTCATAGGTAATTATGATTCACATTATGACTAAAAAAATCTGTGAATGAGAATCAATTTGGTTGATCCGTGTAGTACCGCCGCTGTAACTTGTGTACTTATTTTAATTTTCGATTCATTAGTATTTGTTCAGTGAGAGCTATTCAAAGATCCATATTCATTTGAAATATAATCATAATTCATTTTGTCGTCTAGATACTTGTGATATGATATTGCCATAATATACTTAGTCTTAGATGTTGTATTATGTATTATGACAAAAAGTGGCTGTAATTATACGTATCTAAATAATGTGTAAGTTACTATTTTTATTATATTGGTAGGTAGGTTAGGCCGCATGTTAGTGGTAACAGAACCTATATAAGATGGCCTCTTATTGTATTGAAACTCCGTACTACGTTGGGCCAGCTCCAGATCCATGAGTCCATTGACGCGCGGCCTCCTGTTCATACCTTACATATCTGCATCACGTGGTGTGCTGTCTTCATTCATAGCGAATCTATTTTATTTGCAAAACACTGTGCCAAATACATGTAACACTTATATCACATATCGCAATGATATTGTATATATATAAAAAGAAGCAGATATGTTACTAGCGCACGTGTCTGAGGAAAAAAACACTATCAAATCAGTTCCGCGTAGATGGCGCTGTTTGTTACACTTTCATTCAACTGCTAATGGAGTTCCTTGTTGAACACTTTGCCGCAAGATGGCGCAACGTGGTTTTTCTTGTCGCTGATTGCTGTCGCTGATTGTCACTTTAGCTTGAAGATGACTTTGGCAAGAGGACAAACACATAGCGCTCTCTCGTGGCGAAGCTTCCGGGAAACAACCCCATTGGGACGTTTTGTCTCTGTTCCGCGCGTCAAAACTAAACGTTGTTTTGTCAAGTGTCACAACCAGATTTGAAACGTCGATTACTATGAACGTAACACATCTTGTGTATAATATCATTAACACATAGTAAGTCCTAAGTACCTACATAGAAGTTGTTGTGATGTACCGATATCCAAAGGTTGTTGTTGTTTTACTTATAATGTTCAAGAAGAAAATATATATATATATATATATATATATATATATATATAAACAAAATACAAGATTTAATGTTCGTTTCAATTATCCTGTTGTCGGGGAGCCGATGGACGCTACTGAAGGTGCCAAGCTCGTAGTCAAATTCTGGGTTGACTGTATTTAAATTGCCATTGACACGCGAAGAAGAAGAATGATCTTTCGAAATAAAAACTTTCAATACTAATCGTTTTTAAGGTTCCGTAGTCACCAAGGAACCCTTGTAGACGATGGGTTCGTCCAACGTCACGGCATTTTGCTAAGCAACGACCCGTTCTTGCACAGATGCGACGCACAGTTTAATTTGTTCTTGTCTATCCGCTAATTACACATGGGATGAAATTCATCCCATTTTTTTATTTAAGTAGTGGTTCGTGGGAGTAAAGTCATCCCACGCAAATCTGCTTTTGGTTTGAATTGAAAATGAAACCAAGTCATACTTTCAAACGAAACGTACATTACTATAAAGCCCTACTCACTAGCATTCTAAGAACCATTCAACGGTCACAAAATTCCAAGAAGCTACGATGCAAATCGGTTTTGTTTACAAGATTACCGCGGGTGGGGCGCTCAACGGTTTTTCCCGCGAACGGGTGAGCACAGCGGTTCAGCACAGCGGCTACGTCGAGTAATAAAAGTATAATTTTATGTGGAGACTAAATTCTGCCCGCGACTTCGTCCGCGTGAAATTTCTTGTTCCCCCGACCCACCGCGTCGCATCGCATCGCCTGCCACGCTATTACTTCGCTTGGCGTTCTTTCTGATTTTTTTTTTCTTTTTGCTTGACACCTATGGGTCTTAGCTGATGTTAAATATGCCTATAGACTTTCTTAAGAATTAGGCTGTCAAATGCAAAAAGCTTTTTTCAAATCCGACTCGTAGTTGCAGAGAGCGCGTTCAAACAAACAAACAAAAAAACCAAGCAATGCGTGTCGGACTCGCCCACCGAGAGTTCCGTACTTTGTAGGTGTACGAGCAAACCCGTACATATCAATAGAATCAATTTTATGCTGACATCGACGCGCAGCGAATGAATAAAATATACATATTTGAGTTAGCAATTAGTAGTCGCATAGCATCGATTGGGTAAAGCAAAGCGCTCATTCGCCGCGGGTCGATCGTTTATCAATTTTGTTGGGACTTTCTTTACAAACTTTAATACACAAGTTGAACTCATACATAAGTTTATCATTTAAATGTACCCTACCCGTACATTTTGACAGGCCAGTTGGCGTGGTTGGTTAAGAGACCGCCTATCATGTCGCTGGTCGTGGGTTCGATTCCCATCCAGGACATGTGTGCATGAACATGTCTGTTTGTCCTGAGTCTGGGTGTAATTATCTATATAAGTATGTATTTACAAAAAAAAAGTAGTATATGTAGTATATCAGTTATCTGGTTTCCATAGTACAAGCTCTGCTTAGTTTGGGATCAGATGACCGTGTGTGAAAATGTTCCAGGATATTATTATTATTATTATTTCCTTTATTCAATTGTAATACATATATAAATTATATTTTTAAATATTAGTATAAAAAAAATATAAAAACATTTAAAAATATAAAAAAAAAAATAGTAGCCCACCGGTATCGGGAACAGGGTCCAAGCTACCGGCGGTTAGGGCTCCAGAGAGAGGAACCTCCTAACAATGCGAGCCGTGTCCAGAAGTACCGCTTTCTGAATCAAGCCCTTGATCCAGCTGCCCAACGAGAGCCTCCTTAGGTGTTGGTCGAGGCTCTTGGCAATTAAGCCATTGGCTGATACGACTATCGGCACAATGATCGCTGAGTCCACATCCCACATGTCGACAACCTCGCGAGCCAAGTCAAGATACTGGATTTGTTTATCTGTCTCGGCTTTCACGAGGTTCCCGTCATGCGGGACCGTTATGTCAATAATCATTGCGCGCCGCTCTATTCGATTCACCACCACTATATCAGGCTTATTGGCAACAATACTCGTAGTCCTGTCAGTGATGATGGATCGATCCCAATACAAAGTGATATTTCCATTTTCGAGAACTGGGTCGGGCAGATACCTGTAGTTTATTATTATTATTATTATTTATGGTCCTTCGAGAAGAACGTCGCGTGTGTACATTACAGTGTAGCAATCAAGTACTGACTAGTGACGTCAAGCGAACTAGCAGTGAAGGTGTTTGCACTGCCAGTAATAGTGCAGTACGTAACAAAAGCAGCAGCCGGGATCAACAGGGATCCGCATTTGGTGAGCAACAAAGCTCCCGCTTGGACTATCAAGTAAGATCGTTCCGTTTATTATCATTTATATCAACAACATGACGTCAATCGAGGACGTTTTTGCCCAACAACAGCAACTACTCAATCAGATAGGGCAAGTTTACACAAACTTTAAAAAGGATGGCTCCGATCGCAAAACCTCTGACTACATACGCCGAAGGTTAGAAAATTTGGATGCATGCTGGCTAGAGTATCAATCGAATCATACAAGATTGTGCGGCATTGAATAAGCCAGATCGCATACTTACTTCACTTCGAGGCAATTTGACAATGTGAAGGAGAGATATGAAAATCAGAGCAGTAATTCAGAATCATCAGCTAGCAGAGGAAAGACCACCAACACCGCTTCTAAAGCCTGCTACTCCTCTAGCTACCTCAAGCACCATACAGCAACCTTCAGGTCAATCATTAAAGTCTCAGGGATCAAACAGCAAGACGGATGAGATGATGAGGAAACAGATGAGTAACTTCAAGGCCTTTGAACATACTGTTTCAAGTATCAACATGGATACTGTAGTGGAGAAATGGGAATTTGATCATCTGCTGAGTACGGTAAGGTCTCGCTGGGCGAAGATTGACACTCAGCATTGGGACTTAGACAGTGAGCTGGGAGACCGAAATCAAGAGTATCATCGTATGTACCTTAAATACGAAAGCACATACAACGATGCTATCAAAGCAATCAATAAAAAGATGTCGTCCATTTCACACAGAGAGTATACTACACCAAAAATAGAAATACCCACATTCAGTGGTAGTTACCATCAATGGACATCTTTTAAGGATCTCTTCACTGAAGCAGTTCATAGCAGCCCGTCATTATCTGGGGCTCAGAAGATGCAGTTCCTCAAGTCGAAAGTGAAAGGTGAAGCAGAGCGTCTCATACAGCATCTACCGATCAGCTCTGACAACTATATCATTAGCTGCGACATCTTGAGCCATCGTTATGACAACAAGAGGATGACATTCACATCGCATATTAACATTTTATTGAATTTGCCAATTTCAGAGCAAGCATCAATTAATCATATCAAACGAATCCATGATACTGCACTGGAAACGATGAACGCCATACAGAACCTCGGCGTAGACGTGACGTCGTGGGATCCGTTGATTGTGCACATCCTGTGTCAGAAATTGGATTCGGACACATTCAGCGAATACAACGCAGCTATCAAACAACCTCGAGAATTACTCGAGTTGAATGAATTTCTAGCCTTTCTAGAAGGGAAGTTCACGAGCATGGAAGCAAGTAAAAGAAAACAGGAGTCCAATAATCAAAAATCCTTTTCTTCAAACACCAATAAACCATCAGAATCAAAAAATTATCATTTCAAGCAATCATATTCAAGCAATAAGGCCATTTCGCAATCACCAAGTTACAGGAAATTGCAAAACAAACTCAAAACAAACTGGTCAAACTGTCCAGTCTGCAATGACGCACATGCTATATTTTTTTGCAACCAATTTGCTGACTTTTCCCCGATGAAGAAAAAACAATGTGTTACTAACTTGAATTATTGCAAAAACTGCTTATATGATCATAAAGGCAAAGAATGCTTATCAAAGAAGCGTTGCCTTGAATGCAACGAATTTCACAACACATTACTTCATGAATCGTATTCAAAGGAATTGTCAAAACAAGAAGGTAATTCAACGCCTTCTACACAGCAAAACAACATCCGTTATAATCAAGAACGTGCCAATCAAGGCAACACACACGTGACACGACAAAATATGATGCAAGAAACCTTGCTTTCAACTGCACTGCTAAAGGTTCAGAAAGCAGATGGGACATATCTGATCCTACGGGCTCTTATTGATCAGGGCTCACAAATGTCTCTTATCACAGAGAACGCTGCTCAGCAATTAGGATTGCAACGATCCAGGTGTGACGGCATAATCACAGGCATAGGGCAAACAGAAAACAGTTGCAAAGGAATCATGAACCTGAACTGTATGTCAAGCTCAAGAATCAATCTGTATCAATTTAATATCAACGTCTACATCATGAATAACCTAACAAAATATTTACCATCATACTCATTCCCTAAAATAGCATGCCCATTTCTCGAAAATTTAGAATTAGCAGATCCTGAGTACAACATCAGCCGACCCATAGACATTTTATTGGGTGCGGACATTTATTCGAATATTCTTTTACCGGGCATGTGCAGATTAAGCGAATCACTTCCACTTGTTCAAGAGACTCGTCTGGGTTGGATACTGTGTGGAAATATGAAAACCAAATTAATGTGCAACGTCGTACAATTTGATTTAGACAGATTTCAGCAATTCTGGGAGATGGAAGATGTTACAGAAGAAAAATCATTATCATCAGAAGATCAAGAGTGTATTCAATACTACAAAGCAACAACAAACCGCTTGGAGGACGGAAAATACGAAGTGAGATTTCCACTCGTACCACAATTTGAGGAGAAATTGGGGCAGTCCAAAAATAAGGCTGTTGCTCAATTCATTCATTTAGAAAAGAAATTACATAAAAACAATTCTTTATACAACGCATATAAGTCATTCATAATTGAATACAAGAACTTACGAGTAGGACACGTGAAACCTTCACCTTGCAATCAGACACCGGAATGTTTCCTACCGCATCATTGCGTATTGCGCGAAGATAGTGCAACGACTGCATTAAGAGTTGTTTACAATGCTTCGGAAAAAACATCTACAAATAAAAGTTTAAATGACCTGATGTACACGGGGCCCAATTTACAGCAAGACCTTCAGTCTCTTATCATCAAATGGAGACAATATCAGTACGCATTCACAGCTGATATAGAAAAAATGTTTAGGCAGATTTGGGTACACCCGGAAGATCAACCTTTACAAAAAATTGTGTGGAGAGATAACCCGTCTCACAAAATACAAGAATATCAATTGTCAACCGTAACATACGGCACTAAAGCAGCTCCCTTTCTTGCAATGATGACATTGAGACAGTTAGCGACTGATGATCGGGATAAATTCCCAGAAGCCGCCAAGGTCGTCGAAGAATCGTTCTATATGGATGATCTCGTCCATGGAGCCTGCTCCCTATCAACAGCACAGCAGTTACAGCAGGATTTGATAAATCTACTTAAATTAGGGGGCTTCAACTTGAGAAAATGGACATCAAATGATAGTCGTCTGGTGCAATTAGAAGATCAAGACTATTATAAACAAGAAAGCAAGAGTTTTAATCAAGCAGAAGTAACTAAGACATTAGGACTTCGTTGGAACCCTACACATGATAACTTCACATTTGTATCAAAAATTGAACCATCAAGCACCAAAATCACTAAAAGAATCATACTATCAGACATGTCTGAAATATTCGACCCATTAGGATGGATCGTGCCTGTAACAACAAGATTTTATTCCAAGAAAGATGGTTATCTAATCTTCAATGGGATGAACAAGTACCAGATAAAATCAGCAAGGAATGGATCAAAACCAAGGAAGAATTAGAAAGCATCAATCAATTTAAAATACCAAGATGGTATGGTACAGAAACAGCAAGTAGAGTAGAGTTACACGGCTTTTGTGATGTATCAACAAAAGCCTATGCATGCGTAATTTACTGTAGAGTTACAAATAACAATCAATCAGCAATACTAGTAGCAGCTAAATCAAAATTAGTTCCTACGAAAAAACAAATATCACTACCACGATTAGAATTATGTGGAACACTGTTGTTGGCCAAACTCATGACCAAAGTTAAACAGTGTCTAGCAGGTCATGACCTACATATATTTGGTTGGAGTGACTCCACTGCCGTATTGGGATGGCTGCAAGGAAACCCAAGTCGATGGAAAACGTTCGTAGCAAATAGAACAATACAAATAACTGGTATCTAGTATTCAACCACAATCTTGGCATTATGTAAAATCAAGTGAAAATTCCGCTGATTGTGGAAGCAGAGGACTCAGAGTGGCACAAATAAACGATTATCGTTTGTGGTGGCAAGGACCAACATGGTTACAATCTTTTGAAGCAACGAAAGAAAATCAAACAATTGACAGGCCAGTTGGCGTGGTTGGTTAAGATACTACCTGCCATGCCGCTGGCCGTGGGTTCGATTCCCATCCAGGACAAACATTTGTGTGCATGAACATGTCTGTTTGTCCTGAGTCTGGGTGTAATTATCTATATAAGTATGTATTTACAAAAAAAAAGTAGTATATGTAGTATATCAGTTATCTGGTTTCCATAGTACAAGCTCTGCTTAGTTTGGGATCAGATGACCGTGTGTGAACAATGTCCTAGGATATTATTATTATTATTATATTATTAATCTATACAACAAACGAAGAAATAAAGAAGCAAGAAGACGTTCATGTTGCTACAAGGCATGAATCAAGCATCATTACAGACCTGTTAAGCGAGTATCAATCAATCAGCAAAATTGCACGTATTCTAGCATTAGTGATGAAGATTACGACCTATAACAGAAAAGCAAAAAGCATTATTTATCATTATCAGAAATCAGTCAAGCAAAGCAAAGAATTATCAAGCAAGTACAGCAGGAAGAGTTCGCGAAAGAAATAAGAGATTTAAAGCAAGAAGGAAAGCTAAATTCAGAAAACAAATTGTTAAAATTAAACCCTTACCTGGATGAAAATGATATCTTAAGAGTCGGAGGAAGACTAAAAAAGGCACATATCAGTCATGACATGCAGCACCCTATTATTCTGCCGCACAATGGACGTCTGACAGAATTAATAATTGAGGATGCACATCAAACCACACGCCGGAGCCCGGCTGACATTGGGTTTTATCTGACAAAAATATTGGATTTTAGGAGGGAACGTTGCTACGAAGAGGCAGCTTCGTCGTTGCGTAACATGTAAAAAACAAAATCCAGACTGCCAACAGCAAATTATGGGGCACTTGCCGGAGGCCAGAAGTAATCCATCACGTCCGTTTACGCACACAGGCGTAGATTTTACCGGTCATATTTACGTCAAAGCAAACAAAGGACGAGGTATCAAGAGCACAAAAGGATATGTGGATGTCTTTGTGTGTATGGTCACGAACACTTAGAACGGCAGTACACTTAGAACTAGTTGGTGATTTAAGCACAACTTCTTTCATCGCAGCATTAAGAAAAATGGCAGCTCGCAGAGGGACGCCTAGTCACATTTATAGTGATAATGGTCGCAATTTTGTCGGTGCTAATAAGGTACTACAGCAGGAATATCAAACACTAATGAATATCATGCAAGACAAAGATCTAAAAGCAGAAGTATTAGATATGGAAATCGAGTGGAATTTTAATGCGCCCTCATGGCCATCCGCGGGAGGCCTATGGGAGGCGGCAGTTAAAAGCTTCAAGTATCATTTCAAGAGGGTTATTGGTGACCAGATTCTTACATTTGAGGAATTATACACGGTGTTTACACAGATTGAGGCTTGTCTGAACACGAGACCATTATGTGCTATATCAGAAGATCCAGACGATGTGGACTTTTTAACGCCTGCTCACTTCCTAACAGGTGGATCAAAGGTTACCATACACGAGACTGAAACGTATTTAAGAACCCGATGGCAGTTGACACAAAAGATTGTACAGGATCTCTGGAAAAGATGGAGGAATGAGTACCTAGTACAAATTACAGAAAGAAGTAAGTGGAAACTAGCTACAAAAAACCTCAATGTAAATGATATTGTCATGATTCATGATGACAATCTGCCACCGGGAAAATGGCTGATGGGCAGAGTCATGGAACTACATCCGGGTTCCGACGGTCATGTTCGCGTGGTTACAGTAAAAACCAAAAACGGAACACTGAAACGTCCTACCACAAAATTATCAAAACTGCCAGTTAACAATGAATCCTATCAAATCAAGCAAATACTGCGGGTTCGGGAGATTATACAGATAAGCAGTATGAAACAAGGAAAGCAGGCAGTCGTTACAATATAGCGTCAGTGTTTACAGCAATCATGTTATTTTTTAGTATCATAACAACTTCCCAATGCGCACTTAACGTCACACAATTCAGAAATAATCAACATATTTATTTCGACAAACTAACAAACACGCAGATCATAAGAGACGACTGGAAACTGATCATATACTACGATTTAGATCCTTATTGGGAAGGAATTACTGCACTTAACAAAAGTATAATGTCGCTGGAACAAACATGCAGTACAATCAAAGAAAAAACACATTGTGACATAATATTATTGCAATTATGTCACGGGTGCAATGAACTCGATTACAATAATCATATGTTACTCAGTCAGCATTTTGCAAAGCAAGCGAACAGGTGGCGGCGAGGTCTTATCGACGGTGTCGGTTACATAGCAAACGGCCTGTTCGGCGTATTGGACGCTCGATTCACGGAACAATATCACTCTCCTTTGCAAAAATCAAAAGCATATTGTCTCATTTTGGCAAAATCAAACTTCGGTCATAGAAGCAGAATTCAGTCTCTTAAAGAGGACGGAGGCTACAATGCACAAACAACATAAAATGATTCATCAGCAGTTTGCAAACATCGACAATACATTAGAAGTATTAAAGGCCGAAACTCAGAATCTTTCGAAGGCAAGTGAAGTTTCTTTGGGAGCTATAGTCGCGAGCAATCTATTACGCGACTTCAAAGATTTACAGAACGCCTTAGTGGATACAATAACAGACATCTATCATGGTCGATTTAATCCACATTTAATAACAGCCGAACAATTACAGGATCAGTTGAGAACTATAGCTAGTCATTTGTCTAATGACGTCACCTTACCTGTAGAAAACATTCATACGGATCTTGCACAACTTTTTAAACTTCTACGAGTCAAAGCAAGAATGCTTAAGAATTACTCAATATTTGAAGTACAGATACCTTTGATAAGCAGGGACACCTATGAAATATTCAAGCTTATACCAATTCCGGCGGAGAAACTCAACAATACAATGTTATCAATTAAACCAGTATCAGATTTCATAGCTGTCAACCTGAAAAATGATGCATACATTATCTTGACAGAAAATGTCATAGATTCCTGCCTAGTGACAAACGTGCACTTGTGTTACATTAATTCTCCTATTTACAAATTAAGCAGAGATAAAGACTTCTGCCAGTCAAAGTCATCAGCATGTGAAGTCAACGTCGAAGTCTGTAAAAATCTATGGATGGAAAGCCATTCTATCAACAATTATATTTATTTTTGCTGCGGTCAATGTAACCTACGAACAGTATGTGGAGATCAAGTTACCGCGCATCAGCTGACTCACTCCGGACTTATAACTATAGATAACGGCTGCATAATCAAATCGGTTAATTTTGAAGTAATTGCGCATCAACAAAGAACGAGCGACGTTAGTATTAGTGCTAACCTATACTCACCAGTCATTGCATCCATAAACCACGTTATAAACGTGTCTATTCCTCAAGATGTCTTGAACGACTCCAGCATAGAAAGCGATCGAGAGCTTAAAACAATTCAAGACAAAATCAAAATCATGAAAGAAAATGGATTTTTATTTGACAGTCTGTCATCCCATGACATTCATCATTACACCGCGATCTACTGTATGATCGGCGTGGTAGCAGCATGTCTCGGAATATTAGCGTGGAGACGCGTGCGCCCGCGCTGCGCCTCCGCGCCTGCGCCTGCGCCGGCGACGCCTGCAGCAGACGGCGCGCCCGGCGGCGGCGGCGGCGCGTGCCCGGCCACGCAACGTGCGTGTGTTGGAGATAGTGTAGTGTATCAGTGCGACAGTGAAAGGGCGAAGGTGGTAACAAGTGCGCGAGTGTTAGATAAAGCCACCTCCCCTATCTTAGGTTCTTATACAAGCATATCTAATTTGTGAACAGTGTGTTAACGTTAGAGACACTAAGAAATTAGATTAACATCAAATCATTTATTATAATTGTTTTGTTTCTCAGTCGCTCAGTTGTATCTTTATATCTTTTCCTCGGGGAGCATGTACGAGCAAACCCGTACATATCAATAGAATCAATTTTATGCTGACATCGACGCGCAGCGAATGAATAAAATATACATATTTGAGTTAGCAATTAGTAGTCGCATAGCATCAATTGGGTAAAGCAAAGCGCTCATTCGCTGCGGGTCGATCGTTTATCAATTTTGTTGGGACTTTCTTTACAAACTTTAATACACAAGTTGAACTCATACATCAGTTTATCATATAAATGTACCCTACCCGTACAGTAGGTACATATTATAAAAACCTCAATGATTAATAACGTACTTTAAATAAAGACCGTGTTTTTTATGATTTAAATACAAATAATTTTCAGATGTTTTCCTGTACTTGTAGTATATGACGACATTACTTGCCAAAGGACAATGCTCTTGGATGTATGGGATCCCGTACCAATCTGCATCAAACTCAAACTTTATTTTTATATAGACTACACTTATTAACTCCTACAAAAGTTCTTTTTCTAACAACATCCGCGTTTCAGAGTTATTTTATAAAATCGAAAATGACCTAAAAAGTAGGTAAGTATATTTTGTTATCAATGACGTATTTTGTATAGTTACCTCATACACAAACTAACATTATTGCTCTAAAAATAGCGTAATCCGCTAATATTAGTAAGAATTACGATTTCTGGGTATCAAAAACGAACAACTGATACATCGGTTTTGCCGGGTGACTGACCGCGTCATTGTATTTGCACAATGAAATACACAGAATAAGTTCACAAAATACAAACAAGTTCTACTTCTCAACAATACAATAATTAATAATAATCTCATCTCTCAAAAACAGACGGAACTCGCGGACGCTAACGCAAACCATAGATAACGCATCATCTCTCAGGATTTAGGGATGTCATCGATAAATCAAAACCTTTAGTAAGAAAAATGATTTTGTGTCACTTAGCAATACTAAATCGATTTAGTGTACTGATTTTACTTAATTGTTACTCTTATTCATCAAAATGAAAGCAAAATTAATAGGAAACCTTATTATTATACAAACGAAACATCATTCAAGCACTGGTGGCACCAATAGGTGACAGCGCACAGATGGTGGCGCCACCCCTTCGCCTCGCCTTTATTGCGTAGAAATTAAACTAAGGGCCGCCGGTTTTTTGATCCATAGTTAACTCAACCTATGGTTAAACATAGCAATTAAAGGTTGAATTTTGGCAAAATATGAAAGCCTAAGCATGAATGAAATAACATGATTGTATTCGTGTTAACTCATTCATGTTAAAAATAGTAACTAATAGCATTTTGACAAACACATATAAGCAAAATTCAACCTTTAGTTATTATGTTTAACCTTTGGTTGCGTTAACTACGGATTAAAAAACCGGCCCTAAATCAATGCCGAATATCCTACACTGGCAATGGTTTACAAATATTATTGTCAGTGTGGGAAAAATATTTGGCATTGATTTAGTTTCATTTCTACGCCTCTAGGATAATATTCGGGTGGCACCACGCGGCGCCTCCGGGCAACAGCCATTTTTGAGGGGTTTGAAAATTACAGGTTAGTCGATTCATCAAAAATCGATTCTATTGCATTCTACATCTCTATGACCGGCTATGAACGGCCATGTAACTATAGATAAAAAAATTATATTCTTTTATAAGGAGTAAAAACATTATCAATACTTTTTTTTTACTTTAAATTAAATTCCCTATCCAAAACACAAAACCCGGGCGGATAATGTCGTAAAAAATTATGAAAATAATTACTATAAAATGCTTATCTTGATGCATGACACTTTTTGGCCGTGCGCATTATGAAGGATGTTTGGAAGCGCTTAGTGTGAATTGGTGGAATGACAACTAGGTATGGATGGTAATTTGCAGTGCGTCTAGATGTTCGATGGTAGAAGGGGGCCGGTGGAATGAGGTTGTGGAGTTACTGAGCACACTCACCGAAGTACAGTCTATAGAAGACCGACAAGCAGGCAACCTTGCGGCCAAGCTGGGAAGCTCGGCATCCACCAGTTTTACGTCGCCAATGAGCCTCTTAGCTCTGCGTTCTACTGAGTCAAGCGCAGCAATTTGGTATTTTAGCTGAGCCATCCCGTAGGTGGCTGCAATACTCCATGCAGGATCGGACTTGCGCTTTATAAAGGGACAAAAGCTGTCCAGGCGTAAAGTATCGCTTCACCTTGTTTAGGATGCCCAATTTTTTGGCCGTAGTTTGGGCTTTGTGCTCGATGGTAGCGCCGAAGTTGAGACTGGATGTCAATTCTATGCCTAGGAGCTCGAGCCGATCTGTTACAGGAACATATGCACCCCGAAAAGTAGGAGTTTGGTTGAAACGACTCCTTTTAGCGGTGAAAAGACACACCTGTGTTTTAGTGGCGTTAAAAGAGACCAGAATGTCATCATCCCATTGAGAAACAAGGCTTAAGGTCAAATCTGTCCGATCTTTCATGGCCTGTCTCAAATAACGAACTTCATCGCAGCTGGTTTTTGCGCTGGACAATTATATCTCCGAAACAGTACTGTCATCCGCGTACCCAACAATACCACGCTGAAATAGGTCATTAAAAATAAAAACAAAATAAAATAAAAATATTTTATTTCAGACATGACATCCATAATTTTGTTAGTATTACACGCGACTTATAAACTATGTTAGTAACAGACAGATATATTTAAATTGCATTGTTAGTAAAGGATACTGACAGACTATGTTACTAACAAATAAAGAAAAAAAAACGAATTCAAATATCGTCTGCGCTCACCTGACGCTCCGGGCAAATGCACGTGCACGTGTACCCAGTGCGCCATGATGGCGCAGCACGGTTTATCACTGATGACCCTCAGATTGCTGTTGGCGCTCCCCCACACCCTGCGCATCATAGACGCCATCCGTTTTCGCACGATGGTGTTAAAACCGTCTACGTGCGTTTCGGCAAACATCCCTGACGCGCTACAGTACCGTGGGTGCCCCAACAACATCCTGAAGGCGTTGTTGTACTGCACTCTTAGGGCGTTGTATGCCCTTTGCGTATATCGAACCCACAGGGTGCACGTGTACACCGACTGGCAAAAAGCCTTAAAAAGAGTTGTTTTCACTCCTGGTGTACAACGCGCAAACCTGCGGGTCAACATATTGCATCGGACAGCCAACGCCCTCCGTTCTCTTTCCAAGTCAGCATCATCTTTCAAATCATCGGTCATTATATGCCCTAGGTATTTAAAATCAGACACTCTTTCAAGGGCCACACCACCTAGCATCACCGGAGGTACCTGTGCTGGTTTTTTACTACCTACCCTAAAAACAAGTAACTTACTTTTTTGCACGTTGTACTTAAGACCATGCGTGTCAGCGTATGCCTCACAGACTGCCAACAACTTTCTGAGTGCACTGACCGACGGACTCAGGAGGACCATGTCGTCCGCGTAGCTGATGCTATTCACACAGAGACTGTCAATAGAACATCCAACCTGCGTGCTACTGAGCCCGACAATCAGCTGGTTTACGTACAGGCTGAAAAGCGTTGGTGAGGTCAAGCCACCTTGTCTAACCCCACATTCCAACCTGTACTCCTCAGATACGTCATTGGCCCATCTAACTTGGTTGGTTTGGTGGCCGTACCAATACTGAAACATATTTGTTACGGTGTCAGGCACTCCCACTTCGCGTAACTTGCTCCATCATATCTAACCAGGTCAAATGCCCTGCTTAGGTCTAGAAACGCCGCATAAACCGGCGTATTTAAACGGCGTACCCGACAGTAGGGCAAAAATAGCGCTTTCAGTCGATATCTGTGGCCTAAAGCCGAACTGTGCATCGTGAATATTAAGATGCTTTCTAAGTTGTCCCTCCAACACACTGTCAAGTACCTTAGCCGTTATAGTCGCCAGTGAGATCGGTCGGTAGTTACCCACGTCACTAACGTCACCTGTTTTATTTTTCAGTATTGGTACAACCACCGTCCTCATCAACTCGGCGGGTAGGTAGGAGTGTCGCATACAGAACGTAAACAGTAATGCTAACAGTCGAGGGAGATGAGATATTCAAAGTGCTCTATGCTAAGGCTATCATGTCCCGGCGACTTGCCACGTTTCATGCTTTTAATAATTAAACAACTTTGCTTAGACGTAACGCGAGCAGGCACCTCTGACACAACAGCCTCAGCTACGCCACCGCCAGCTTCCGGTTTCAAAGGAAGATGTAATTTGAAACGATTCATAAACATGTCCGCGATCTCCCTAGGCGTGCTTACACCGGCGACGCTCACCGGAATGTCAGGCTTGGGGTTTAATTTTTTGGTGTGCTTCCAGAACCCACGAAAGTCTTTCTTTTCATGTCTCGATGCTAATATGTCCATTTTAAACTGATTTTGCTTATTTTGACAATACTTGAGCATCATTGATGTGCAGCAGGAAAAGAGTTGCAGAGATAACAGACCCCTGAGGAACTCCGGCATCAACAGCCTTAAACTCAGAGGAGCAGCCGTCAACGACCACTCTGATCGATTGTTCACTAAGGAAGTTTGATATCCAGCCACAAAAACCAGCTGGGATGCCATAAGCAGGAATCTTGCTGAAAAGACTTGCATGCCATACCTTGTCAAAGGCCTTCGAGATATCAAGCGATACAGCAAGTGCTTCGCCGTGTTTCTCGATGGCTTCGCCCCAGTAGTGCGTGACATACTCGTATACGAGAAGATCGCCAGTTGACCATCCCCGGCGAAAGCCATATTGACGGTTACTGAGGAGATCGTTGTCTTCAAGGTAGGTCAGCAACTTACTGTTCAGTACCCTTTCCATAACCTTGCATAGTATGGGGTAATGGCAATCTGACAGTAATGGGCGGGGTTTGCACGGTCACCCTTTTTGGGCACTGGTTGTACATTAGCTGGTTTCCAAGATTTCGGTACCGTTCTTTTTTTCTAGAGAGAGGCGGAACAAGCGTGTCAGCACAGGAGGCAGTAGGAGAGGTGCACACTGCCTTAACACTCTCGCTGGAATGCCGTCAGGCCCGATGGCCTTGTCTACGATAACTTAGAAGTTTGATTTTTTCATAGCTTCAAGGGACTGTAGACTTGAGTATATGATTTTAGTTTCAACTTGATACCTCCACGCATAACCGAGATAGGCAGACATACAGACGGACAACACAGTGATCCTATATTTGTTTATTTATTTAACACTTCAAGCACAAAATATGTACAGAGGCGAACTTAATGCCATAGGCATTTCCTACCAATTGCAAAAATGCAATTACGAAAAATTAAGGAATAAATATTTATTTCAATATAAAGATACACATATATCTATTACAAACTATAAAATATATTAAGGTTTCAGAAGCAAAATTTATTTTAAAAAAAACAATCTTAGACGCATTTGATTATTTTAATATCAAAGGAAAAAGTACCCTACAAATTTGATTTATTTGCACGTAACACAATTAATTTAAAAAAATAAGACACCAACCACACAATAACAAAAATAGCATGTACTTACAGAGCTTAACTACAACCTTACCAACTTAAATCAATTTAACGGACACTAAACAAATCACGTCGACAACTACCGCACGTTAAGAGGGCCAGCGAGCAAATGACCGATACAGCCGCGGTCGCTGCCTTTTATAGACATAATTTTACAATAGACACCTATTCCCTAATTCGGCCTATCCTGACGAGGCGTCGTCCTCGGCGAGCTCCTCGTAATACTTGTCCCGTACTGGGGCCAAGCCTGCAGATGTGGGTTCACCGTTGCTCCCGGTCACCTCAGCGTTGGGTGGTATAGATGCTAATGATGACCCTGCACCGAGATCACACGCTTCATCATCTGAAATATTACCACGATTAAAAACTCGCCTTAGGTTTACAAAGTGTAGGCAGGCACACACAACATGCAATCAATAAAATAAGCATTTGACGTCATGACAGCTTTCATTATTTTACTAGTCAGCCTTTATGTCAGCCCATGACCTGCGGTGTAGAACTGCATCTGTGAACAAATCAGACAGAAGGCGTCCCCACTGTCTGAGGTTGACGGAGGCATCACTGAATCGCACGTCAACACTTTCATCATAGACCAGTACCTCTCACAATAGGCATGTCTATTATTAGGACGGAGGCATCACTGAATCGCACGTCCCATCACTTTCATCATAGACCAGTACCTCTCACAATAGGCATGTCTATTATTAGGACGGAGGCATCACTGAATCGCACGTCCCATCACTTTCATCATAGACCAGTACCTCTCACAATAGGCATGTCTATTATTAGGACGGAGGCATCACTGAATCGCACGTCCCATCACTTTCATCATAGACCAGTACCTCTCACTATAGGCATGTCTATTATTAGGACGGAGGCATCACTGAATTGCACGTCCTTTACACAAGATCATTGATTGCGTACCAATGCGGACGGAGGCAGTGCATGCACGATCTTATACGGACCGCGCATGCCGGAGTCCAGCCTCCTCGTACTCTGCGAGCCCTTGCTCACGAACACGAAACTGCCGATGACAAATGTACGCGGCTGACGGCGACGCTCGTTGACGTACGTATCTTGCCGCTGCTGATTTTCAGCGAGCAATTCAGACGCCCTCTGTTTTCTCAGCGTTAGAAGAGCTTCTCGGCTAGGGTGCAAGTCGTTCCACGCGACGTCTCGCATAAGAGACCTCAGCACTGGAGCAGTCCCTTCAACGCCAGGCAACAGCTGCAGAGGCGAGGTACGGGTCGTAGCTTGCCTCGTTATGTTCAAGGTGAGCTGCACCTTCCACCACGCATCGGACCACTGCGCACCTTGTTGCTCGCCTCTAGCCGGAACATGTTGAGGACCGTCCTGCAATAACGCTCGACGAGCCCGTTTTCACGGTGCATTTCAAGCGTGATAAAATATATGTTACTGCCTAACTCAGTAACCCAGTCTTGAAAGGATGCAGTTTCAAACATTCTGCCACGGTCACACACAATTGTTGACGGAGTAACAAATAGTGAAATGGTATTGGAAAATACGCGTTTTAACTCGGTGGTATCTTGTCTGTACAGGGCGTACAACAGACAGTACTTAGTAGATGTTTATCACGAGGAGTATGTATCGGAAACCGTTTGACTCCGTTAGGGGACCAAAGACATCAGTGTAAACCACTGAAAAGCGTACCTCAGGCTTCGTCCAAGATTCTATGAGTTGGCTAGGCGAGCGAGGGACTTATTTATGTGACAGACAAACAATACAATGACCAACATATTTCTTAATAAAAGCCCTTAACCCAGGAAACCAAAAATGACGCAATATAAGATCAGTAGTTATGTCTATTCCGATATGATCATGATCATCGTGGAACACTTAACAAACTAAGCCTATGCCCTTCAGGGATAAAACAAAGGAGACGAGAGTCTTCACCAGTTGGTGAATACTTGTAAAGAGTATACTTTCTAGTTGGTCCCATTGTCATCAGGTTTTGTTTCGGCAATATTATAGGTAATTATGGTTCACATTATGACTTTCATAAAATCTGTGAATGAGAATCAATTTGGTTGATCCGTGTTATACCGCCGGTGTAACTTGTGTACTTATTTTAATTTTAGATTAATTAGTATTTGTTCATTTTACTGCATTTTAGTTGGGAGTTCGTGACAATAAATTGTATTTTCTTAATTTGCAGTAAAAATAGCTTGTATGGCGGTAAATTTTACTGCGTATTAATTTTTTTTTAAATTTTTTTCCAGAAATATAAAACTATCTAAAGAACTGTAAAATTATATTGCTTACTGCATTTTAGTTATGAAACCTTAAAATTTAATCTGCAGTATAATTTATACTGTATTTTAGTTGGGAAATCACGCCAAATTGTTAATTTTTTTCGTTTGCAGTAAGTGAAAACTGTTAAATAAAAACCATTCTAATAGTCTTAGAAATAAGTAAGTTAATTCAATAGAAAGCTTAAGAAACCCGCTTTCAGAATCACTAATAAAACGAAAAATCACAAAAGGACTGTTACTGCTCTTTAGTCTCTGGTGGGCAGACTACACAATCAAAAGCTGGATTTAGTGGGCGTTTTAGGAAAACTATCCCACTTCTGAATTAAGGTTTCAGAAGCAAAATTTATTTAAAAAAAAAACAATCTTAGACGCATTTGATTATTTTAATATCAAAGGAAAAAGTACCCTACAAATTTGATTTATTTGCACGTAACACAATTAATTAAAAAAAATAAGACACCAACCACACAATAACAAAAATAGCATGTACTTACAGAGCTTAACTACAACCTTACCAACTTAAATCAATTTAACGGACACTAAACAAATCACGTCGACAACTACCGCACGTTAAGAGGGCCAGCGAGCAAATGACCGATACAGCCGCGGTCGCTGCCTTTTATAGACATAATTTTACAATAGACACCTATTCCCTAATTATATAATAATATATACCTAATTATATATAAATATACACAAATATACTAAGACCAAAAAAGGCAACCAATGGGAAACATTAACGTTGTGCTGATACTTGCAAATAAAATAGATTAGCTATGAATGAAGACAGCACACCTTGAGATGCAGATATGTAAGGTATACACAGGAGGCCGCGCGTCAATGGACTCATGGACCTGGAGCTGGCCCGACGTAGTATGGAGTTTCAATACAATAAGAGGCCATCTTATATCGGTTCTGTTATCACTGACGTGCGGCCTGCCGTACCTACCAATATAATAAATATAAAAATGGTAACTTACACATTATTTAGATACGTATAATTACAGCAAGTTTTTGTCATAATACATAATATAATTTATAAGACTTACTTAGTACAAGTATAATTATGGCAATATTACAGTCGTCTATAGTCGCGCAACGCACAGTATAGACGACAAAATGAATTATGATTGTATTTCAAATGAATATGGAATCTTTGAATAGCTCTCACTGAACAAATACTAATGAATCTAAAATTAAAATAACTACACATGTTGCAGCGGCGGTACTACACGGATCAACCAAATTGACTCACATTCACAGACTTTTTGAAAGTCATAATGTGAACCATAATTACCTATAATATTGCCGAAACAAAACCTGATGACAATGGGACCAACTAGAAAGTATACTCTTTCAAGGAAAAAAGAATTTTCCAAATCGGTCCAGCCGTCTTCGAGTAATCGGGGAACATACATAAAAAAAAGATTCCGACGAACTGAGAGCCTCCTCCTTTTTTGAAGTCGGTTTCTTGCAGCATGCAAGCAAGCATGCAGCAAGCAAGCGAGCATGCAACATGCAGCAGACATGGTTTTTGTCACGGCTCCAGCGCTGCAGGTCTCCAGGCGGTACCACGCGTGCTAATCGTCGCAGACGGCTTTCGCTCACCACCGCTCCACCTCCTGCTCCTCAGCCCGCGGGCCGCCTCACCCCTCCGCGCCTACGCGATTCTAAATTACACTTTAGGGGTAGGGCAGACAAGTCTGCGTGGAGTCGGATTTACAGCGATTCGTTTCTGTCACTAAAACCTAATTTTTAGCAAATGTTTAATGTGTATCCATTATTTTGTTGTACAAAACAATAAACGTTTCTAAATTATATTAAATGTTCCTTATGTCAAGTATCGATTATGTAATGTGTTACTTATATAGAAACTAATGATTATAACACATGTTATTATTATGGAAACTTATTTTATGGCAAATAAAAGTTATGACTAATAAGTTGATATGACAAGCGTTATTAGTACAAATGATAATAGTGCTAGTAAATATTATGAGGGGGGACGATTATGGAAAACAATAATAGTAAAAATTATTTCATGGAAAACAAGACACAACGCTAAAAACTCTGTTTAATTATGGCTATCTAACTCCTAAAGAAACTCTATACAAATAAGTTAAAGTAATGAACATTACACAAACATACATATATAATACATGCATACTAATTCGAAAAATACTATAAATAAAAAATACACACACTACTACACTAGAAGCACCTTACTGGAATACCTACTTCCTCCGAGCACATTTGCTCTTGCGAATTTCCACTCAAGCCGGGCAATAAAGGCAAGAAAAAGGTGGGAGCTCTGTTCCTCGTCAGTGTTCACTCCAGCCGGTCAATAAAGGCAAGCCAGAGATGAGGACAAGATTTCTCCCGGGAGATAGGGTCTGTGGGGTCGCTACTGCCCAACAGCTCGCCACATGCTGCCCTGCGGGTTTCTGTATCTCTCTTAGTCTGGCTCCTCATCCTAGACCCGTTCCGGCAAATATTATTATTATTATTTGTATTAAATCGTGTTTCCCATTATAGTCACCAGGCGGCGCTTCTTCAGTTTCAGTACAAATTGAAGTTTACGTTACCGTGATCGAGTAAGTATAAAAACTCGGTTCACCCTTGTTTGGTTGAACAATGTTTCGTCGAAAATCACTTCGGCGAATTTTAGTTGCAATAAAGTCATTTCGTAGAATTATTCATTTGACCGAATAAGTCATTGGTAAATTTTTATTTAGCATAATTATTTATTTGAACTAATTTCATTTGAACAAATTTCATTTCACCGAATTTAAAGCTAAATATGATGGAAATTTGGAAACCCACTTACAATCAACATCGGGCAGCTCATTCACGGGTTATTGAATAGGACCCAAAATGATTTAATTTCTAGTGTTGCGTCGGTAATTAAATCAAAATTCAGTAGCGCTTCGACCGAACGATCATTTTCTAGTCTAAAACGAATTCATACATATTTACAAAACACACAGGGCCAAAACAGACTCACAGATTTGTCTATGATTGCAATTGGAAAAGAACTTTTAGTAAAACGATGTAGCAGGTTTTACGACGACGTTTTGCAAAACTGTCTGAAAAAAAGATAGGCGCGTCGATTTGATTTATAAACATTAACTTGTAGAAAGTAATCAGTTAACATTAAAGTAGTAATTTATATTGAATTTAAATTCATTTGCGCAAAGAAAACAAAATAAACATCCGCGGCCTTTTTAAATGCCACTTTGCATATCATATAAGTGTCACTTGCCAAAGGCTCCTGTGGTTTTACTCGGGGTAGGGTAGGTAGTCCTAGTCGTTGGGCCACCGACAGCAACAAGCTGGAACTGGTAAGTTTTTTTTTAGCTGTGCATACCCTGTCTGAAATCTCTGTGCACGCCACTGCTCAAATGGCACCTAACCAAACTACTTCTGGGTGGTTTATAAAAAAATAACCACGAAGGGGATGGCGGGGTCGTTTGAGCGAGCGAAGCGAGCGAATAGACCCCGCCATCCCCTTCTAACCTAACCTATCCGAGTCGGGGTGCCCTAAAGTCCCGATTGCATCCAGTTTCTCCTGATATAACAACCGTTACACATCCAATGTCGATGGCAAATGATGTTATGGCATGTGATAATTCGGGCATGTGATAATTAGGGCTTACAATGATTATGACAAATGATGTTATGGTAAGTGACTTATACAGAACTGGATTTACTAAAAGCAATTGCAAGTAATTTAAGATTACTTTAACTGTTTTCTTGTTCAAAATAAATAACTTTCAAATATTTACAATGTATTTTTGTCTGCATTACTTTACACCAATTGAATATTCGATAAAATACATGTTATACCATCTGAACATTACATCAAATGAACATTATACCTTTTGATCATTAGCACAAATGTTGTTATAGCAAATAAATATTCGACGAACTGAAAATTCTGTCAAACGATATTATACTAAGTGATGATTTTCTTAAACGTTGTTCGATTTAGTAATATTGTATCAAACGTTGTTCGACCAAACAAGGGTGAACCTAAAAACTCGCACTAAGGCCACTGAACAAGTGTCATATAATTGTCAAAAGGACAGTAAATACGGTGTTACAATATGAAAATATTAACTTAAGGCCCTAACACACCGTCGCGAAACCATAGCAGCGAAACCGCTGTAGTTCAATGCAACTGAATCGCATGATGTTCCGCTACTCGAGTAGCGGAACATCATGCGGTTTCGCGTAAGAACCGGGCTAACTGCACAACGAAATGGCACCTGCGCGCTGGCTTTAAAATGTCAGTTTAGGGCCAACGCAACTCAGTAGTATAAAGTACTCTGTGACCGCGGTCCGCGTGTGAATACGTACGTAATGATCAATTACATATCGATTTAAATCTGCCGACCATCAGGCAATTTTTCAAAAAAACAAGCACACGTTTCTTCGATTCTGTTACCAATCACACTAACCCGCTAGTGGCAACAGCTGCTCGATACACACCGTCACGTATATCACGCATATGACGCCCCAAACAAGTCCTATTTAGATAACGACGACGACATCACTCTATACCAAGAGTGCATGAAGTTAGTTCGCAAATCAATAAACACTACACACGACAGACGTCCTAACCACAGTACTCGCCGGCGAGTACCTCCGCGAGTTAGAGTAGTACTTCAACCCCCCCGTCCCTTGCACTCGCCCGCCCGCGCGGAGCATATAGCTTTAAACGCCCCTCATAATAATAACATATCGATCGAACAAGTCTCCACTTGCTCAGTAGTCAGTAGCGCCCTGAGCCTAGGTTAGAGTCCCACTATGGGACGCCCTTAGCTGTGTTACTTAGTTTTAGTTTTATTTTCCAAATAGGCGACAGGCCCTTCAGGCCTCGCCAACGCTCGGTTAAGCAGCCAATTCTCCCGGAGTCAACTGCGATAGGTCCGTATTAAAAAAAAAGGGTCGCGTGCGGAAGCTTTGCCTGTAATAAAAATTCCTAGTTGCGTAGTAAAAAGCGATGCGAAGCGAAGCGTTACTCGATGCAAAAATTACGATACAAAGGTGAAAAAAGAACATAGGATATCGTATCATCGGTACGTAACCTTACATTACTTTTGTTGTAATTATACTATTAAATAGACACATTTCTAAAGCGATAATTTTACTACCGAAATCCACAATGGCGGCCATGTCGCGCGCTGCCATCAGTGCGCGAGCAACCGGGCACTCACGTAGTTATCACAGATAGCGCTACTCTTTGCTTCTATGAAGAATGTTTGGGTAAAATGTTCAGATGGGCGTATCCTTCCTTTTGAAATCATTGGCCCTTAATGTTGAACTTGCAACACATAGACGTGTTTCCGCAGATTTATTTTAGTGCAAATTGATACTCAAAACTGATTAGTATTGAAAGTGGTCGCTTCGAAAATAATACTCTGCGGCGACTGGAATATCGACTTAACAAAAACTAATAAAACGACTAAACTAATAAAACGACGAATTATATAGGTATTCTCCAAAATTATCACATAACAAATCACATTATAACCCCCACACGAAAACAGGCCTGCATAGATTTGATAACTAGTAATTTATCAAATCTCAAACCAAAAGTGCATTACTTGGCGTTATCGGATCATGAAACTGCACAGACCATTTCGTTTAAGTGTAAAAAAAGTAATAATGGGGTAAGAAATAGGCAATTTTGGTTTGAAAAACGCAGAGATTACAGCAGTGGAAACATTGACAAGTTTATGTCATGCATGGCAGCTCTCTCATTCAACGATGTTTACCAATGCTCAGAGCTTAGAACTTAGATACCTATATTCTTGCAAATAAATATATCATTCATTAAAAAAAAAAAACTCTATTTTACAATTTATGTTTCCCAAAATTAAATGTCAAAATAACCTACTCGAATGAAGTGGATTACGAAAGGCTTGAAACAATCAAGCTTAGAAAAGGGAAGACTCTATTTAGAATATGCTCAGTCACCCAGAAATAAAACGGCATACCTTATACAGTACAATGTTTATAAAACTATATTTAAAAAATGTACGATTCAAGCTCAAAAGATACAAAATTCTAAATATATCACAAAATCTAAAAACACATGTAAAGCAGCATGGAAATTAATTTGGCCGCTGACATAGACACGACAGATAGCCGAAAACTTTAATAACTATTTTATTAATTTAACCAAGAGAGACAAACCTTTCGTAACGAATAACCAAAATTTGAAAAACATCCCTTTTAATCCAAACACAATTTTTCTAAGTCCAGTAGATAAGGAGGATATTAGTAAAATAATTTATTCACTTAACAACACTAACTCTACCGGGTATGACGAGATAAATACAATCATCTTAAAAAAATGTGCAAATTATGTATCAGCTCCATTTCCATTCCATTTAGTAAACTTGTCGTTCTTTCAAGGTTGCTTCCCAACACGTTTAAAGTACTCCGTTGTTGCACTCTACAAAAAAGGCGACAGAGCCGATATGTGTAACTACCGACCGATAACGCTAATTCATATTATGTCCAAGATATTTGAAAAAGCATTTTACAATGTACTCTATAATTTCCTATTAAAACACAGTATCTTAAGACCAGAACAATTCGGTTTCAGAAAAAAACTTTTCAACTACATTAGCTTGTTTCAATTTAATAAAAACAATAACAGAGTTTCTAGATAAAAAAATTCCAATTGTATCAATCTTTTTAGATATGTCGAAAGCTTTCGACTTCGTATCACACAGTTTGGTTCTCCAGAAACTTGAAAAATGTGGTATAAGAGGGAATGCGCTAAATTGGATAGAAAGCTACGTCTCTTCTCGACATCAATGTGTCGAAATACCAAACTTAACAGGACAATATAAAACTACACAAAGATTCCAGTATATTGTGAACGATTACGGGGTACCAAAGGGTAGCATCCTGGGGCTTTTTCTATTCTTACTCTATATCAACGACCTTCCAGAGGCCACCACTTATAAATCTGTTCTCTACTCTACTTGTTCACTGCAAAAATAAGAATACCTATGAAGATGACATAAATAATACCTTGAATAGTACAATAAAATAGCTAGATAATGATAATTTAAATGTGAACATTAATAAAACCAAACTTGTCCAATTTCAGACTTATAATAGGAACCCAATAGCTATAAATATAACCCAAAATGACAAAACTGCCGAAAAAGTAGAGTCAACGACATTTCTAGGTCTAATTATAGACAAACACTGTAATTGGAAGCAACACATAGACAAAATATGCTCCAAGCTAGACAGTTACGTATACGTGTTAAACAGACTTCGACAAGTCACCACACTCAACGCTACTCTTTGCGCCTATCATGGATACGTTTCCTCAGTTTTGCGTTATGGAATAGTCATGGGGCAACTCAGTTGATCTGATCAGAGCATTCAGGGCACAAAAAATGTGTGTGAGGGCAATTAATGGAGCAGAGTACTAAAGACAGTTGTGTACCGTTATTTAAAAAACACCGTATTTTACCACTACCTAGTCTTTACATTAATTAATGTTGTTTATTTGTATACAAACACCCATTCTCTTCAAAAAAAAAAAAATACAACTGTCTTTAATAGAATTAGTAGATTTCCTGATAAATTACATATCCCATACCAACGCATCAAAATGACTCAGGGACTGCATACCGATATAATTTTGGTATCGATATCAAAATATTGATATAAATACCGATATTTGGGTATCTCTTTATCGATATTGATACCGATATTTTCATTCAGTATAATAATATCTATACTTTAATGTGCCTTTATCAGTATCTATACCGATACTAAAAAACTGATATATTACCAATAAATACATTTAATTTGCGATTCACGCCATCCGCCCCCGGCCCGTTTATTAAAGATCGTGTTGTGCGTGTGATATCTACGTGATTTTTTTACATGGGATCAACTACTTTATAAAAAGTTATGCGTGGTCATACATAATATATACGAATAATGAAAAATAATTAAAAAAAAAAATTAATCGACTTCAAAAAGAAATTAATTCAAAATTATGAAATAATTTCGATATCTTGGGATCTGTATTTTAGTTTTTTGCCACCGACTTCCAAAATTAAAGTTATTTCATCATTTTGAGTTCATTTCTTTTTGAAGTCGATTTTTTTTTATTATTTTTTATTTCGTAATTTTTAGTTTTTAGTAAAACCTGGAATATTTGTTTGTAAAAATTATTAATAGTTTTGTTATAAATATTGCACTAGAATTTGACCAAGGTTTTGAGATGTTTTCCTTTTAAAACCACACCTGTAGCTCATATCAATAAGCCAGGCCGTCACACTTACACGTATTAGCCCATTATCTTGAAAACTACTGAACCGATTTTGATGAAACATTCATACCCTAAGTTGAAATAAATGTAAGCCAACAAAAAAAATATGTCACGATCCGATTAATAGTTTCAGAGAAATGCGTGGACAAACATACATACATCTATAAAATTTTGTATATTTGTTTGGAAGCCCTAATAGATTATCATATGAGAATATATTGCAGTTCCAAAAATATTACATACATACGTGTTGATTACTCCTTTTTTTGAAGTCGTTAAAAATGTAAGGTTAAGCGTGGCCGAGCTCTCCAAAACTATTAAGTACCTACATTATTTCTATTGTGTTTATTTTTTATCGTTTTTTATTTAGCAATCTTGAGGATTTTGTTGGGCGAAGACCTAGATGACTGATGATCTCACCTACCTGATGGTGGAATCTGAAAGCGGGTATAGGATCTCAGTCTATTTATTTATTTATTTATTCAGTCACGGCAAAATGTAGAACCATCGTGTTTTTACTTATTTGAATAGAATATAAGTAAAGGAACATTAATAATGGTGAAAGCTAGGTCATCCTAACTATTTCCATCTGAGGACCAATAAGCACTTACCTGGTCATCATCAGACCTTCAGAAAGTATCATGTAGTAGCATCCGTGCTCAATTAGATAAATATTGAAAGCTAGATCATACTAACTATTTCCATTCCTGAGGACCAATAAGCACTTACCTACTCATCTTCAGACCATCAGAAAGTATAATGTAGTAGCACCCGTGCTCAATAGGATAAACGTTGAAAGCTAGGTCATCCTAACTATTTCCATTACTGAGGACCAATAAGCACTTACCTGGTCATCATCAGACCTTCAGAAAGTATCATGTAGTAGCACCCGTGCTCAATTAGATACGTGTTGAAAGCTGGGTCATCCTAACTATTTCCATTACGGAGGACAAATAAGCACTTACCTGATCATCATCAGATCTTCAGAAAGTATCATGAAGTAGCACCCGTACTCAACTATCTAAATGTTGAAAGCTAGCTCATCCTAACTATTTCCGTTGCTGAGAACCGATAAGCACTTATCTGGTCATCATCAGACCTTCAGAAAGTTTCATGTAGTAGCATCCGTCCTCAATTAGATAAATGTTGAAAGCTAGGTCATTCTAACTATTTCCATTACTGAGGACCAATAAGCACTTACCTGGTCATCATCAGACCTTCAGAACGTATCATGTAGTAGCACCCGTGCTCAATGGGATAAACGTTGAAAGCTAGGTCATCCTAACTATTTCCATTACTGAGTACCAATAAGCACTTCAGAAAGTATCATGTAGTTGCAACCGTGCTCAATAAATGTTAAAAGCTGGGACATCCTATTTCCATTACTGAGAACCTTGTTTTAAGAGTTTTCGCTTTGACACCACACCCGTAGCTCGTATCAATAAGCCAGGCCGTCACACACGTATTAGTCCAATATCTTGAAAACTACTGAACCGATTTTGATGACATTTTCACTGTGGCCTAAGTTGAAGTAAATGTAAGCCAACAAAAAAAGAATGGTCACGACTCGATTAATAGTTTCGGAGAAATGCGTGGACAAACATACATCTATAAAATTTTGTATATTTGTTTGGAAGCCCTAATAGATATGATATGTGAATATCTCGCAGTTCCAATAATATTACATACATACGTATCGAATTGATCAGTCCTTTTTTTGAAGTCGTTAAAAAGGAGAACCTTCTTTTTATTCGTCGGTTAATCCAAACCCTTTGGATGAAAGAAACGAAGATGTTGCAAGGATCGTAGCATTCGAATTATAGAACGTATGTCTGAAGAAAGTCATTCTAATACATATCCAAATTTTTTATTAAAATTATGTAACCTAAATATTATATTATAATAAGTCAAGTTGGTAGTTATGAAGATAATTGCGGACATACCTACGTACACGCGGCAACATATCAAGATATACTTTCCAGTATAAGCTGATCTGGCATTGTATAGGATTTCCGTACTATGAGAAGCCAGCTTATACTGGAGATGAACAGTTTGATACATATCAAGCGGTTACATAGCAGTGTGTCCGATCGGTCGTGTTTTAAAAACGGTCGAAAACAGAAGCAAAATAAATAAGTACTTAGACTCTTAAATTAGGTACACAGGTACAGACGCCAGCACATCAAGCTACTACAATCTGTCAAATTTCTTTAATAGATTTTCAACTTTATCGCTAGGGCATTAGGTTCAAGGTTGATTAGGAAAATGTGACAGTTTCGGGTAGCTTGACCTGCTGGCGTCTGTACGTCTGTATGTAGGTACCTACACCAACTGACTAAACTGTAAGGCAGGTACAATATACCCATTTATGGGTAGGATACAGGAATAGATCTATTGGTAGGATACCCATCTATACCTACACTATAGTAGTCCTGCACGTCACTGTCACTGCACTGTAGTGCATGTGCGAGATAGATAGAATAGGTACATAACTAAATAACTTCAGAAAACGTAAACAAAATTCGCACGTAAATAGTTTTAATATTTGAACGATCACAATAAACAATTATATGTGTTAGTTTGACGACTTCAACAATCGCTGCTTTTTAAAACAACTCAATTTACTGAACTGAGTTATATTCAATTGACCATAACTTAGTAGAAAAAAATTCAGTTCCGCTCAGCCGGTCTAGTAGTATACCTTGTACAGGTACCTACATAGAAGTCAAATCACACACATGAAACCCGTCGCTTTATCTATTTATCTTAAATCTCTTTGTCTATTACCAATAGCTTAGAGTATATAGCAATACGTACTGTTTTCTGCTTGTCATTATTTTCCTGCCCTTGTCCCAGTTTATTTGGGGTCGGCGCAACATCTTTTTCTTCCATACTTCTCTATTAGTCGTCATCTCGGTAGTCACTCCCTTTCTGGCCATATCATCTTTGACAAAGTCCATCCATCGTTTCTTTGGTCTTTCCTCACTCGTATAGCCCTCCACGTTCATACTCAACACTTTCCTGACGACATTTTCCTTATTCCTCCGCATCACATGCCCATACCATGACAACCGATTTCCACACAACTTTTCAGTCACCGGTGTCACTTTCAGACCTCCTCTTACATACTCATTTCTTATTATATCCATTCGCATAATACCACACATCCCTCTTAGCATTCTCATCTCGGCTGCATGCAATTGCCTTTCATACATTCTTTTTATGGCCCAACATTCTGATCCATACAAGACAGCAGGTTTAACCATTGTTTTATAAATCTTCCCCTTGAGTTTAAGGGGAATGCGGGAGTCGCAGATTGTTCCCGTGAGCTGCCGCCATTTCATCCATCCAGTGTTAATTCTGTGCTTAACAGTCCGGTCTACTTCGCCATCGCTTTGCACAAGTGAACCAAGATACCGGAAGTCGGAGCAGACCGAGAGAATCGCGCCATCAAGCGCTATGGCTCCAGCACTGGAGAGACCGCCGAAATCGCAGAACATATACGGTCTTGGTTCTGCTGATTTTCAAGCCGATATTCTCCAGTTTCCGTTGCCATTTGTCCAATCTGCTCTGGATCTCAGGTCCATCTTCACCGACAAGAACGATGTCGTCGGCAAATAGCATGCACCAGGGTGCCTCTTCCTGTATGTCCGCCGTCAGAGCGTCCATAATCAACAGGAAGATCTAAGGACTTAAAGCCGACCCCTGGTGCAAGCCTACCGCCACACTGAACTCGTCGATGTTGCCAGCAGCCGACCGGACGTAGGTACAAGATTGACTGTACATAGCACGAATTAACTCTACATACTTCCCGGGCAAACCTTTCTCTTTCAAGGCCCACCACAAGACATCCCGAGGTACCCTATCATACGCTTTTTCCAGATCAATGAACACCATGTGCAAGTTATTGTGTGCACATATATGTATCTGTAGTATATTTGTATACACTACAGCCACATTTTATAAAACTTTGTACTAAGTTTGTAGCTGTACTTCTCGTACAATTGGCGGAGTGCAAAAGTGGCGTCCACTGTTCCTCGACCTGGCATAAACCCAAACTGGTTTGGGGTAATCTCACTCTCCTCTCGCAATCTTTTCTCTATATATATTATATACCTTTGTACTCCTACTTATAATTATGTATTTTATTATGTATTTTTCTGTGTGTACATAAATGGTAAAATAAATAAATAAATAAATAAATATATTACTGTTTTCTGCTTGTAACTGTAATAAAAACTTAAATAATGTAATTAATTAAGTAAAAAACTTCAAATTCAATTTCAAATTAGTTTGGTTCACATTAAAGTGCTTGTAAACATTATTCAGCTTTTTACGTCCTATCACATCAATCGCAGAAACGTGGTAACTATCGCTAAAAATTAAAGTACAGAAAAATACGCGGGCGCACGCGCTTCTTTTGATCAAATAAATGCTCGCCGCTCAGTGCACTGTTGCCGTTCCGGTTCGCGCCGCCGCCGAGATCGCGCGATTCCCACCTGTCATGATGTGCGGTTTCGCAACGTCGCGTCGCAGCCTGATATCAGTACTGAGTATCGATAAAAATATAGATAATTTTATACCGATACTCAAATTACTGATACAAAATATCGGTATCTATCCCAGTTATCGATTCCGTTATTGGTATTTTCTATAAAATATCGGTATATTTCGGATATCGATATCAGTCCCTGCAAAATGTATAGTATAAATTCGTACTGTATGGCTATTCGAATTTATAATTTATACGATACTAACGTCACTCAATTGTTTTGCCTTTCCGGAACCTCTCCACTAACACATAAACTTTATGGTATGGTATTAAAGTTCAAATTGACTTTTAAGTGTTATTACGAATTGATCGTATGGGAGTATAGAAAAGTGTTGTTTATAGACCTTCTCAGGCATTTTTTTTAATTTTTTCTCTACGTAAGAACCATCCTCGTAGTTCAAGGAATATTTTAAAAAAAGAATTAGCAAAATCGGTTCAGCTGCTCTCGAGATTTGCGCTTAGCAACACATTCAGCTATTCATTTTTATATTATAGATTAACGAGTTCCTGACTGAAAAAGAATGTCAAAATATTGTTTTTAGCTGTAAGAAAATATTTGTACATACACAGAAATGGTAGAATGTATGAGACCATGACAATCGCAACACCTTCTAAATCCATATCCTTCTATATTCTTACAAATAAATTGTTCTTTCTTTCTTTCTTTCACTTGCGTTTATTTCGAAGTAACATTGAAACGAACATTTAACTTGCATTTTTATTAATATATTTTCATCTTGAACATTACGAGTAAAACCTTTGGATATCGGTACATCACAAAAGCGTCTATGTATGTACTATGGTGTTACTTACACCTATATATAATAAGTTTAACATGTATTTGACATAGTGTTTTACAAGTAAATAAAATAGATTAGCAATGAATGAAGACAGAAACCACGCGATGCAGCTATGTAAAGCAATGTAAGGTATAGGTATGTACAGGAGGCCGCGCGTCAATTGACTCTTCGACTTGGAGCTGGCCCAACATAGTACGGAGTTTCAGTAGAATAAGAGGCCATTTTACATCGGTTCTGTTACCACTGACGTGGAGTCTTACGGTAGACCCCTACAAATTTAATTTAAAAAATGGTAACTTACACATTATTTAGATACGTATAATTACAGCAAGTTTTTGTCATAATAGATAATATAATAATATAACTCTGATACATTCGCACACTAAAATAACAAAAATTGAGTAACAGAAAATTGAACTGAGTAATAATGGGCAAATAAAATAAAGCTATTTGTTTCGTTCCAGAAAACAAACTGTTTACTTCAGCGGTGTCGACTATGTGGCAGCCTTATGGTCGCTGGCTGCACCCTGCCGATCCGTTTTTGAGCACAAGACTAACCTCAACTTCATACAACGTGAGTCCATGTGTAGCTTCTTATCACACTTATTAACCTAACTTATTTATTCATCATTTACATAAAACATGATTTTCTTAAAAAGTGAATAACAACATTTATTCAATTATACATACTACCTAATTAATAAGCACGATTTTGTTTTAACATTAGTTAAAGTAGGCAGGTATAATAAGATAAATTGAATTAAGTATGAAATCAATGAAAACCATGTGTCACACTATACCTGAATAACTAGGTATAGTCCGCGTCAAATAACTTTGCCGCTCTGAAACCAAGAGAATCGCTATCTTTTACTAACAGCGCGAGGAAAGGACGGCTATAGCTATGAACTAAATTAGAGGTGTCAAACTAGTTTACGCCTTGCGCTTCACCGTGTTTTTTAGTCGACATGTTTTTACGTATAGTCTAAATGTGTATGGAAATATTAGTTCAACTAAAGACAGCTCTAATTTACGTCCGTCTCTTTCTTGTTTTATTAGAGAGAAAAAGTTAGCAATAGCCTAAATTAAGTTTAGTTTGTCCACAACAGAATGGGCACCATTGACTAGTGCGCAGTCATTTGCGCGAATTTTAGAGCGGCAAACTTACATGACGCGGGCTATAAAAGGTAAGCTTTAAAGCGAAAATAGTACAGACAATTTAGAACCATTTAAGCCATGGTTGTCTCAGACTAAGTCTTACCCCGCCAGGGTTGCGGGTTGTTCGAAAGGGTTACCGTGGCCCTGGCACAGGCCACTGAAGCAACTGAAGGAACGTGAGTTTTAGTCAGTAGAAGTCTGACACACCCTCCCGCTCCACCCAGAGCGGGAGAAGTTATTTGATGATTTCTCATCCACAAAAAAAATAGACTAAGTCTTACCAATTTTTTTTACCTAATTTTTTTCCGAAAATTCCATAATTTAAAGTAAACTGCATATCTAAGGCCAAATTGAATGATAAATGAATTCATTTTTATTTAATTTAATTAAAGTTATCAGTAAGCAATCTAGCAAAACTTTAGGTTTTAGGCCTATGTGTCATTAGACATTTAAAAGTTCATCAAAATTATATTATTATAATATTATTGGAACTGCGAGATATTCACATATGATGATCTATTAGGGCTTCCAAACAAATATACAAAATTTTAAAGATGTATAGATGTATGTTTGTATGTTTATATGTATGTATGTTTGTCCACGCATTCCTCCGAAACTATTAATCGTGATCATTCTTTTTTTGTTGGCTTACATTTACTTCAACTTAGGGCACAGTGAAAGTTTCATCGAAATCGGTTCAGTACTTTTCAAGATAATAGACTAATACGTGACGTAACGTGACGTAAGTGTGACGGTCTGGCTTATTGATACGAGCTGGCGTTAAAGGGAAAACATCTCAAAACAAGGTTCTCAGTAACGTAACATTTGCAGTTGCAATGAATGGGAGAACATGTTTTTCAACTCTAATGTTAAGTTTGTTCTTGGGATAAATTCTTCCCAACTACGGAACCCTTCCTTGTGCGTAGTTCGACACGCACTTAACCGGTTTTTTCTTGTTAAAATCCATACCTAATGCGTAGGTATGCGTATTGTCGCGTAGAAGTGAGTGATCGTCAGTCTGACTGACTGTTTAAGACGGAGGTTACACGTTCAGTTTGGCATCAGTTCAATCCGTGACCTTGATCACGAATAGACTGATGGCTGACTGATGGATTGATGGGCTCTATTAGACGCTATAATATTGTATTGTTTCTATTTATAATATTAGCCCTGTCTATGAGGAATCGTAAAAAAAGAAAGCACTGGAGTAAAAAGTGGCTAATTTAAAAAGAATTCTACATACACTTAAATTTACTGAATGAGATAAGAGACACAGGAGAAGAATGTGACTGTGCCAATTATTGAAAAAGCCCGTTTTGATCATTTGTTGAAAATAGTAAAACCATACCTAACTAAACAAGACACCTGCATGAGGAAGTCAATCAGCCCAGAAAATAAAGAAGAAAATACTCGGCGTGCGACTCCATCGCTGTCTAAGCGGTGACTGACAGCATACTGATAGCAAGTAAACACACGTTCAGCTTTTCGCCAATCTGACCAGTTTGACGAAATACTGAATAAAATAATTAATTAATTATCAATCCGGACCATCAATCCATCAATCTACGCGTACACAATCAGATTCTCGTCATTCTGACACCAATCCCGGGTCGAACTGATGCCAAACTGAAGCCAAACTGAATGTGTAACCTCCGTCTAATACCGCCCATCAATCCATCAGTCTTTTAATTATTAGAAATAAACACGAGAGAAGAATTGATAGGGAGAATAAATTCAGCGGTTGAAACCATGATACTCGAGATGATGTTGAAAATAACAACAACAGAAGTGAAAAGACGGAGCCGTGCTTGTATTAGAAGAATAACGGCAGTTATTTTGAACATGAAAAATTAATAATTTCAATTCAAATGTTGTTTTAATTAGTTTGTCTAAAATTTAAAATTTCTCCCTCAAATTGGTTTGTAGGTGCTAATTTCAATAATTTGTAAGATATCCGCATAAGTGATAACTCAAAAGAAAGAGCGATTATCAAGCATATTTTCAAAAATGTTTGAATAAGAAAGCACCCTCCGTTTTTTTAAGATAAGGTTTAAAAAAGTATTATAAAATTTTTATGAACTTTAAATGTCTGTAAAAAAAATTCTAATGACACACAGGCCAAAATACGCAAATAAACGATTTATTATTATTATTATAAAGCATGTTTTGCTAGATTGTTTATAAATCGTCTAAGACTGATTCTAAATTGTCTGTACTGTCTTCGCCTTAAAGCTTTGCACCTATCTCCAAATCTGTATAGGGGCGTGGTTATAATGAGACCAACGAGACGAAAGTTTTCTTGTTTTCGTCTAGTTGGTCTCATATGACGTTTACCTACATCGGAGTAGGCCCTATTCATATGCAATACAGTCTTTATGGCGACCGCATGATAGAAATGAGGCAGTGACTCCGAGGAATTTGAACGTTGTTGCCTAGTAAATAGAATCCACTTTCGCCATTAACTTAAGGTGAAGTACTCGTAATTATTTTTAACCGTCCCATACGGATTAACACATTATCTGCTTAATTCTTTATGCAAACGCTTCTTTATGCTACACCCTTACCGACCCTTATTTTACGATGTTTTCGAAACAATAGAGATGCACAACGAACGCACAGGTGCGGCGCGCCGCACTCGAAGAAAGTTATGTAAATTGTATGGACGCGCATACGCGCCGTCAAGCACCTGGTGAACGTCCGAAAACGCGCATGTGCGTCTGCCGCGCCTAATGTATTAAGTTGGCCAAGACAATTTGTCATAGCAAAAAATCTTATGTATTGAACTTAACAAAATTTTCTTTGTTATAGATTTCAATGGACATCGTCAGAAGGCGCCTCAAAGATATGCTGGCGCCCTGCCACGAAGAGAATTATAAATCAGGCGCATAAGGAGAGAGTTAAGTTTTTGCCTAGAGTACCTATTATAATTTTGACTGGGCAAACAATATCGTAATTTTTGTTGATGAAAAGAGTTTCCGGTCGGATATGGACGGAAGAAAAATATTATGCCGCAATAGCAATGAGCGTTATGTGAAGGCTAATAACGTGTTATAGATAATATAATATTAATACTGTAAATTGAAATTTAATACTTCTTTTCGCACCATTGTTATATTCTTGCGAGTTTTTCCTTTACTATTGGTTGGTTGTAATAATTTAAGTTATGGCCGTTGACCACTGACGTAACGACACGACAAGGGATTTTACTAGGTAGGTACCGAAGGATGTCAAAGCAGGCTGTGACGTATCAATGAAATGGAGTGTTAACAGTGTTAAATAAGATTCGAAATCAACTGTATTACAAAAATCCTTTACCGTGCCGTGCCGCCAATGGACGCTGGGCCTTATACAGCCCAGTCAAATTATACTAATCTAGGTAAAAGCTTACTTTTGTTTGACGGCAGCGTTTAATTTTGTTGGTAGCCATTGGTAGATATATTTAACTGTAGGTATAATTAATCTGCTACAAATATCAATAAAAATAAAAGCTTGTAAAAAAATTTATATTATCTAAGTCGGGGAGTCTTACATCTAACCAGTTTGAAAACAAAATCCCGTGCACACGATGATCACATCTGTTTTCCGCCACTTTTTGCGTTGACCAATAAAACGATAATTTCTCAGGCTGTTACAATGACCAAGGCGGTCATTGTAACAGCCGACCAAATAGACAATAATAAAACAAAATAATCTTAAAAGTTTTTGTTAAATTCCCGTTGTGTTGAAACGCATTGACCAGCTGTATGGTATGGTCGAGTCGAATGCCAATAATAGTTATTGTTTTTAGTCATTATTGAAAAAAGGAGATACGTAAATATTGTTTATAATATACTAACTTCCGCCCGCGCGGCTTATGTCCTTTTCCAGGTCATGGTCTACCCGTGTGCCAAATTTCATCTAAATCCATTCAGCCGTTTTAGCGTGAACGCGTAACAAACAAACTCACTTTCGCATTGATAATATTAGTTAAGATTGGGCAATTGCGACTGTCGGTGACTATTTCAGCGTAGACTCGGAGAATGCCTGTTTAGAGGGCTATTTTTAAATCACTAAGCAAAATTTTCACAGGGTGTTCTACCCATGAATATGAACAACTTTCACTATGCGACCAACTATTATCACGAAAAAAAAATCGGCTGTTTCATACATTTTGGTAGAACAGGTATTGAACTTTATGAAACAACTTTTTTTTTTCGTAATTTCAAAATTGGTCCCATACTGAAAGTTCTTCATCGGCATCGGCTTGGCTCAGTTTAGCGGAAAAAGCCTCGAGGTTATTTATTTTCGACTTTAAGGCACGCAATGTTGATTTTTGTTTGGCATTGACAACCGCGCTGCGCTGCGCCTCGCCAGCCTCTTAGAAATTGGTATTTTAACTTTTATTTAGCAGTGCAGGATTGAGCGTCGTATTGGTGAGGCTAGAGCATTCATCGGCAAGTTAATGTGCTTCAGGCAGGGCAATACTCGCCCTAGAGTGATGCGCTTTGTGAGGCGGGCGTTCTCGGGGATGGATATTAGTTCTCGAGATTAGTTGACCCGCGTCACAGAGCGTATCGACTTCCTGAAGCAGAAGATCTGTGCATGAGCAAACCGTATTCGTCGGTACAGGCGGAGAGTGGACCGGTACACTCAGAATCGCACATTCCGGAGCGATGAAAAGTGGGTCTGTAGGGCTTGGGAGCGACCGGACCATAGTGTGACCGACACGCGCCTCCCGGATTATGACGCCATGTATTCGTTCTAGCGAAGCATCTGGTCGGTGCCTGTCAGTCACACCGAAGGTGATTGGACTAGGGAGATCGAGCGAACGTGCGATCAAATACCAGAAATGGAGGCACTTACCATCAGCCCCCAAGATGTAACTTATGCAGTCCGTCCGTTACCTAACTGGAAATCTCCAGGGCCGGACGGGCTGCACAACTTTTGGATAAAATGCTTCCATAAGTCGCACGCCCGCTTGGCATCCCAGTTCCAGTCAACCTTAGAGTCGGGGTCGCTGCCCCAGGTCCTAACGACAGGAATAACTCACCTGCTCCATAAATCAGGTAGTACTGCGGAACCCAAAAATTATAGACCGATCACTTGTCTACCGACGGTCTATAAAGTTCTTACATCCATTTTGAGAGCTAAAATTAACAAACATATAGACAATAACTCCATCATGTCTGCCTCTCAAAATGGATGTAGGAATGGATCCCGCGGTACTAAGGAGCTGCTCCTCATAGATATGGCCATTAACCAACAGGTTCGTCGTTCCCGAAAGGATCTGTCGACATGCTGGATACATTACAAGAAGGCCTATGACTCGGTGCCACATACATGGCTCATGAAGGTGCTGGAGTTGTATAAAGTAGATGCAACTCTGCGGACCTTCCTGATGTCGTGTATGGGGCAGTGGAGGACAGTACTTCGCTATCCAGGATGTCTACATATCCAGAGGAATAGCGAGCCGATAAGGATCGAGCGAGGTATATTTCAAGGCGATAGTTTGAGTCCACTTTGGTTCTGCTTAGCCTTGAATCCTCTAAGCACACTGTTGGAGGATTCAGGTCTAGGCTATCGATTGAGAAGAGGTGGTCAGGTTATATCTCACCTTCTTTACATGGATGACTTGAAGCTTTTTGCCCCCAGCAATTTTCAACTGATGGAGCTATTGAAGGTGACCAAAACTTCCAGTAGTGCCATCAGGATGGAATTGGTGTGGACAAATGTGCGGTCATGCATGTAAAGCGGGGGGGGGATTTTGGAATCCGTAGAAACCCAACTCTCGGATTCCACACACCTAAGACCCCTCTCCTCACTCGAAACTTGCAAGTATTTGGGTATGTCGGAAGTGTTAGGCATCAACGCTGCTGACATGAAGCAATCGCTGAAGGAGCGCTTCTTTAACCGCCTGAACAAAGTATTTAATAGTCTTCTATCAGGCGGAAACAAGGTGCGCGCCTTCAACGGTTGGGTCATGCCGGTTTTGATGTACTCTTTCGGTATACTCAAATGGACTCAAACAGAACTTGACGCCCTGGATAGGAGGGTCCGCACACTGCTGACTGCTAATCCGATGCATCACCCACGGTCATCGGTGATGAGACTGTATATTTCGCGGAAGTGTGGTGGTCTAGGCTTCTTAAATGCTAAGACCCTGCACAACCGTGAGGTATGCAGTCTCAGGGAATACTTCCTAGAAGCCGACGTGGGGATGCACCGAGATGTGGTCTCAGTGGACAAGGGCTTCACCCCGCTCTCCTTGGCTAACGAGAACTGGCGCAAACCTATTAGATACTAATGACCGCAGGGAGGTATGGCAGAGCAAAGAGCTTCATTGGCGCTTTTACCGGGTCCTACATGGGCCTGATGTAGACTTCTTGGCGTCCGTATCCTGGTTGCGATTTGGTGATCTCTTTGGTGAAACCGAAGGTTTTATCTTTGCGATTATGGACGAAGTTATAATGACGAACAACTACCGAAAATATATTGTGAAGGACGGCACGGTTGACATCTGTCGGGCATGCCACCGTCCGGGGGAATCTATCCGTCACATTATTTCTGGCTGTTCTCGTCTGGCTAACGGAGACTACTTGCATAGACACAACCTTGTAGCCAGGATTATCCATCAGCAACTTGCTCTGCAATACAATCTTGTGGAATCGGAAGTACCGTACTATAGGTATGTGCCCGACCCAGTTCTCGAAAATGGTAATATCACGTTGTATTGGGATCGATCTATCATCACTGACAGGACTATTGTTGCCAATAAGCCAGATATAGTGGTGATAGATCGAAAAGAGCGTCGCACAATGATTGTTGATATAGCGGTTCCGCATGACGAGAACCTCGTGAAAGCTGAAAAAGATAAACAAATTAACTATCTTGATTTGGCTCGCGAGGTTGTCGACATGTGGGATGTGGATACAGCAATCATTGTGCCGATAGTTGTGACAGCCGATGGCATAATAGCGAAGAGTCTCGACCAACACCTGAGGAGGCTCTCGTTAGGCAGCCGGATCAAGGGCTTAATCCAGAAAGCGGTACTTCTGGACACGGCACGTATTGTTGTGAGGTTCCTCTCTCAGGAGCCCTGACCACCGGTAGCTTGGACCCTGTTCCCGATACCGGTGGGCTACTATTTTTTATATTTTTAAATGTTTTTATTTATTTTAAGTTTTTATAAAAATATTTAAAAATGTAATTCATATGTATATAATTAAAATAAAGGAAATAATAATAAAATAAATACAATCTAAAAAATACCAAAATGAAAGTAATAAACCTACGCAATAAACTGAAAATACCGATTCGGAGGTGACATCTGCCATTTCACCTCCGATAAAATCAAGATACAAGGAAAAGAAATGAAAACAAAATAATGTTGACAAGAGCAGCTTCACGAGCACGCCCACCACCTCAGGACTCTTCGCTTAGCTCCGCCTCACCGCCGCCGGTACCCAGCCCCACCGTGAGCGCTGTGACGACACCGGCCGCGGTAGTTGCGTCGAGCTCGAGCGACGAGTATTTTTCCCCGCCGACGTCGCCAACACCTGTACGTCGTTAGGGGCCATCCGGCCCCGAGCCGTGTCCCCGCTACCGGTGGTTGTGTGCAGCGCATGAGATGGACTCAGTCTATGAACGAGAACGTCATGCGCGCATATTACGGATCTACAGACTACCCTCACTACGTACGTAACTAACCTCACTGCGTACCGTGTTAGGATGCCGTCTCTGTTTCAGGAACTACAGCCAACCGTCAACGTCTCGGCCCAACGACTATCGGATCAGGTGCGGGTCATCCAACGCAATCGTAGGTTGGACGATGCCGCAGTTGATAGGCTGCGCTCAGAGGCACTGAACAACCATATCGCCCCAACTTCGATACAAACCGCGGTACAAGCTTCAACAATTGATGCAATCCAGCCGCGGTCCAATCATGTTGTTGAAGAGGAGGATGATAGGGTTGCCACAGTAAGTAGCCAGTGCAATGTCCGATTGAGGAGCGCACTAGAAAATGCGTTTCGGAAGTATAGGTCCACTCCGTCCGAACTTAGACACAAACTTAAGAATTTTTTCGAGAGCAGCGAGGATCTCGTTGATACACACTCGATCCTGTATTGCGCGGCTGTTGCGGCATGTCGTTTAGCTAACGTCAAGGTTCCAAACTGTGACGAAGCTACTCGACCAAAACCACCCGTACCAGCCTGGCAATGCAGGATCGAGCATCGTATCGATGGGGCCAGGGTACTCACAGAACAGGTAAAAGAGATTAGAAAGGAAATAGTTCCTGATTTGTATTAAAACGCGTGTCGCCGGTTATCTCCCACTCTTTAACTCCACTACAGGCAAGAGACCAATACGTACGCGCATTACGCACACAAATAAGCCACACGCACTTAAATCGCGATTTTGCTATTGGTTGTCACACTAACGCAAACACTGCGCTTGACGTACACTCACACACGCGCAAAAGCAATTTATTTCTCATACATGTTACGGCGACCAAAAGGTCGATAATTTTATCGATATTTATATCGATAAAGTTATTGTAATTTTGTTACTTTAAGTTTTACAATTTTTCGCTTTAATTTCGGAAGGGACGGGGTACGAATAGTGTGGACTTCCTAAATACATTATAAATAATAATGTCAAATTAAGAGGAATATCAAAAGTAGCCGCAAAATTCAAATTTTCTTTCATTTTTAGGGTTCCGTACCTCAAAAGGACAAAACGGAACCCTTATAGGATCACTCATGTGTCTTTCTGCCTGTCTGTCCGTCTGTCACAGCCAATTTGCTCCGAATCTAATGGACCGATTTAGTTGAAATTTAGTACACGTATGTATTTCTGTGACCCAAACACGGACGTGTAATGTAAATTGCTTTTTTGTTTGTTTTATTTTTTCTCTCAATTATTTTTAATCATGGTCTGGCAGCTTGAGTCATTTATGCGGCCTACCCAAATGTACTTTCTTTGGTATTGTTCGTCGAATCGTTGAGCTCCTTAAGTTCTGAGTTGAGCTGCGCGATTACTGACAAATGCGTGCACAGACTGGACAGGTCCTCTCAATCTGTGTGGTTCTTTTCTCAAAAGACCATTCCAGACACCAATCTATAAGGTCTTCACATGAAGTGACCAAGATTATGTCTGGACTTTATAAGAGACTGTGACCTCTGAGTTTGTTTCGGCCTTTCTTCTCAGAGTAGTCAGATAGGAAACGCTGACCTCATTTAGTTAAAAAAAAAGAACATGATTGACTTGTAAAAGTGTATGTACAGTGGCCAGCACATCAAGCTACTACACATTGACCTTGAGCGCGTTATGAGCAACGACAGCGAGAATCGTGCGAAAGAGATAAATAGCTTTTTGTCTGCTCTTACTTGTAATGTTTCGTGCTGCAGTGCGTACGTGAGCTAGTGTGCGTATATTCGTCGTGGTGTAGAATAAGATACTATGCGATAACAAAAGGGTACTGGGTACCTACTTACTAGTAACAGGTACCTAGCTGATTGAATAGGATCTACTTACTTGGAACCAAAACAGAGGGTCGTGTTGTATTATTATTACGCCTTGCTTGCTTGCTGACGTTTTCGAGTCTTCACAAAGCGCGCTAGTAGGTAACATAACTGTATGATTTTTAGACTGTGATAACTGCCTACGAATCGAAATAATGGCATGGCAGGCGGCGGCCCGCTCACGCAAAAAATAAAATACCTATGAATGCTTTTAAGCATTTGTTTAAATTATCTTTTACTTAGGGCCGGTTTTTTGGTCCGTATTTAACTCAACCAATGGTTAAACATAGTAAATAATGGTTGAATTTTGGCTAAATGCGAAATGCTGAACATGAATGAATTAGGTAACATGAATGTAGGTAGGTATTCATGTTAAATCACTAATGTTAAATAAAAAATTGTAACTAATGGCATTTTGGCAAACATAGCCAAGATTCAACCAATAGTTACATGTTTAAAACCATTGGTTGAGTTAACTACGGATAAAAAACCGGCCCTTCATTTTTAGTATTTGTTGGAAAATTCCCTATAAGTATTAAGTAGGTATTATCTATTTATATTACATTTAAACATGTAGGTAGGTACGGTATACTCCGTTACACCTTTAATAAGCGAAACTTCACGCTCGTGATGAATATTGATAGGTAGACAGAAAGGTATAATCTGATAATGTGATGTGAGAAAAACATTTTTTTTTAATTTCATGCATATTTCAATTACCTTTTCCGGGTTTTGCTATATACCTATTTACTAGCGGGCTGGGGCGGTCAGCTGTGTTCGTGCGTTCCATGCTCTTCTAAAGCCGCCTTTCCACTATGGGATATAATGTAATTTATATTATATCTCAAGATATAAACTAATATCGCTCACCGTAATTTTAAATGAAACCATTTACATTGAGATGTAATATATATTACACCTCAAACTATAAATATTTTTTCGATCGACCGAGAGATATTTTCATATTATATTTCGCCTCCTCTCTCCCCGCACACCATTCCGCGCCGCTACGAATGTAAACAGTTTAAAAGATATATCTCACAGTGTGAAGATCAGTCGCGGGATATAGTTTATATCTCGGGATATAATATGTATTATATCCCATAGTGACAAGGCAGCTTAAGTATTTTAACGAAATTTAATGCTAATAGGTATCAAAATAAAAGGCGCAATAACAACCTTAATCTTTATATTTTTTGACATTAATATTAATATAATTAAAAACTTACAAATATACTCTAGATTAATACCTACAACAGATTTTATAAACTAAATATTACAATGTAAATTAAAAAAAAAAATCAAAATTGAATGCTGAAAAAGTGAACGTTAATCAATCATGTTTATTGTGGATCATAGGTACAGAAGTAGGTACAGGTGTTAAGAATTATAGTGAAACTTTTTAGCAGTGCTATTAACGCTTACCTACGCTCATCAACCAATAGCGTCGCACACAGCTTCAGATTATTTTCAATCGAAATAAATACCTATCAACCTTAGGCTAGGTTCAGACGGCATTGTCCTGCACGTTTTTTTGTGGTAGATATTCGTTAAAAATAACGGATGTTCACACGATACATTTCCATTCGTGTAAAAGACGTATAATGGTCTATGCCACCCGAAACAAAGGGATTATTATTATAGCCGAGTCACGTAAAGTATTCATACAACAGTCAGAAAGAGATTTTGATACTATATACAACGTATTTATTTTTTTTATATACCATAACTCTAGGGTATTAATGAGACCACTATTTTGAACAACTTTTACTATAGGACCAAACCTGAAATCGCAAAAAAATCAGATATCCCATACCATATTATTTTATGTTCGCAAAACTCGTCGAAATGTAGGGAACTGCTGATTTTATTTTCGCGATTTCAGGTTTAGCCCCATAGTAAAGTTGTTCATAATGAATAAGTTGTTCATAATTACAACTGACGAAGGTTGTTATTATTTTACATTTTTTCCGCATATCGTGACACGCCGGATGCATGGGCACTTTCACTTTTGTTTTTCTATTCCGTGGTTTTGAACCGACTTCAAAAAAGGTTTATCAATTCGACACGTATGTATGCAATATTATTGGAACTGCTATATATTCACATAATATAATCTACATATTAGGGCTTCCAAACAAATATACAAAACTTTATACATGTATGCATGTTTGTATGTATGTTTGTCCACGTATTTCTCCGAAAGTATTAATTGGATCGTGACCATTTTATTACACTACTTCATTACATTTACTTCAACATAAGGAACAGTGAGTTTCATCAGAATCGGTTCTGTAGTTTTCAAGATAATGGACTAATACGTGTAAGTGAAGGCCTGGCTTATTGTTCGAGCTACAGGCATGGTGTCAACGGGAAAACATCTCAAGTCCTTGGTCAAATTCTAGTGCAATATTTATAACAAAACCTATTAACTACTTATTACAAACAAATCGACCGTCCCTATTAACAATGTCGGATATACCTACATTTTTACCAATATTCACTTTTCTACATACATCGAATTATAATTAAAAAAAAAATCATCACTGTCAAAACAAACATTGAACTGAGGGCAGTTCAAAGTTTGCCCTGACGATAAAAAAGAATCTTCATGATATTACGAGTAACAATCTCAGTTCTGCGAAAAAGACAGTGGTCTTTTTCGCAGAACTGAGATTGTTACTCGTAATATACTCGTAATAATACTGAACAGTGCGCATGCTTAATAAAAGACTGACCTAACTAAAAAAATCGCAATCACTGACTTGTCTTACAAAATGGCATATAACTTAGTCAAAATGCATAATAATAATGAAACAATGTATTGTAGGAATGATTGATTAACTGATTATGGATACAGAATTTATATTTTGAAGATATTTAGTTAAAACGAATTTCTTTGTACGCTTAACTCATTTTGGACCTGAACCGTAATCGGTCAGTTTATTATTAAGCATGCGAGTGGTTCAGTAGGGACTAAACAGTAGTCTCCCTGCAGAACCGACATTGTTAATAGGGACTGTCGAAATATTCCAGTTTTTACTAAAAACTAAAAATTACGAAATAAAAAAAGACTAAATCGACTTCATATGGAAATTAACTCAAAATTATGAAATAACTTTAATTTCGGAAGTCGGTGGCAAAAAAAAACTAAAATACAGATACCAAGACCTCCGAAATTAAAGTTATTTCATAATTTTGAGTTAATTTCTTTTTGAAGTTGATTTAATTTTTTCAACTATTTTTTTATTTAACGCCTCTACCTAATCCTATGTGTTGCTAAGCATCCCCTTATTTTATGTTATTGAAAAAAGGCCGCAAAAAACAAAGCAAGTCCTATTTTACAAAATCTACAGTTTACATTTTCACTGTCAGATACCCCGTTATAGAATGCTACACAAATAATGACCTTGAGATTCATTCTTTCACGATCTGTTTAAACTTTATTACGATTTGTGTTCAGTAGTTTTCAAGATAATGGACTAATACGTGTAAGTGTGACGGCCTGGCTTGGTTTGTGTTTTCCTATCATAAAAGTTAAAATACCAATTTCTAAGAGGCTGGCGAGGCGCAGCGCAGCGCGGTTGTCAATGCCAAACAAAAATCAACATTGCGTGCCTTAAAGTCGAAAATAAATAACCTCGAGGCTTTTTCCGCTAAACTGAGCCAAGCCGATGCCGATGAAGAACTTTCAGTATGGGACCAATTTTGAAATTACGAAAAAAAAAAGTTGTTTCATAAAGTTCAATACCTGTTCTACCAAAATGTATGAAACAGCCGATTTTTTTTTCGTGATAATAGTTGGTCGCATAGTGAAAGTTGTTCATATTCATGGGTAGAACACCCTGTGAAAATTTTGCTTAGTGATTTAAAAATAGCCCTCTAAACAGGCATTCTCCGAGTCTACGCTGAAATAGTCACCGACAGTCGCAATTGCCCAATCTTAACTAATATTATCAATGCGAAAGTGAGTTTGTTTGTTACGCGTTCACGCTAAAACGGCTGAATGGATTTAGATGAAATTTGGCACACGGGTAGACCATGACCTGGAAAAGGACATAAGCCGCGCGGGCGGAAGTTAGTATATTATAAACAATATTTACGTATCTCCTTTTTTCAATAATGACTAAAAACAATAACTATTATTGGCATTCGACTCGACCATACCATACAGCTGGTCAATGCGTTTCAACACAACGGGAATTTAACAAAAACTTTTAAGATTATTTTGTTTTATTATTGTCTATTTGGTCGGCTGTTACAATGACCGCCTTGGTCATTGTAACAGCCTGAGAAATTATCGTTTTATTGGTCAACGCAAAAAGTGGCGGAAAACAGATGTGATCATCGTGTGCACGGGATTTTGTTTTCAAACTGGTTAGATGTAAGACTCCCCGACTTAGATAATATAAATTTTTTTACAAGCTTTTATTTTTATTGATATTTGTAGCAGATTAATTATACCTACAGTTAAATATATCTACCAATGGCTACCAACAAAATTAAACGCTGCCGTCAAACAAAAGTAAGCTTTTACCTAGATTAGTATAATTTGACTGGGCTGTATAAGGCCCAGCGTCCATTGGCGGCACGGCACGGTAAAGGATTTTTGTAATACAGTTGATTTCGAATCTTATTTAACACTGTTAACACTCCATTTCATTGATACGTCACAGCCTGCTTTGACATCCTTCGGTACCTACCTAGTAAAATCCCTTGTCGTGTCGTTACGTCAGTGGTCAACGGCCATAACTTAAATTATTACAACCAACCAATAGTAAAGGAAAAACTCGCAAGAATATAACAATGGTGCGAAAAGAAGTATTAAATTTCAATTTACAGTATTAATATTATATTATCTATAACACGTTATTAGCCTTCACATAACGCTCATTGCTATTGCGGCATAATATTTTTCTTCCGTCCATATCCGACCGGAAACTCTTTTCATCAACAAAAATTACGATATTGTTTGCCCAGTCAAAATTATAATAGGTACTCTAGGCAAAAACTTAACTCTCTCCTTATGCGCCTGATTTATAATTCTCTTCGTGGCAGGGCGCCAGCATATCTTTGAGGCGCCTTCTGACGATGTCCATTGAAATCTATAACAAAGAAAATTTTGTTAAGTTCAATACATAAGATTTTTTGCTATGACAAATTGTCTTGGCCAACTTAATACATTAGGCGCGGCAGACGCACATGCGCGTTTTCGGACGTTCACCAGGTGCTTGACGGCGCGTATGCGCGTCCATACAATTTACATAACTTTCTTCGAGTGCGGCGCGCCGCACCTGTGCGTTCGTTGTGCATCTCTATTGTTTCGAAAACATCGTAAAATAAGGGTCGGTAAGGGTGTAGCATAAAGAAGCGTTTGCATAAAGAATTAAGCAGATAATGTGTTAATCCGTATGGGACGGTTAAAAATAATTACGAGTACTTCACCTTAAGTTAATGGCGAAAGTGGATTCTATTTACTAGGCAACAACGTTCAAATTCCTCGGAGTCACTGCCTCATTTCTATCATGCGGTCGCCATAAAGACTGTATTGCATATGAATAGGGCCTACTCCGATGTAGGTAAACGTCATATGAGACCAACTAGACGAAAACAAGAAAACTTTCGTCTCGTTGGTCTCATTATAACCACGCCCCTATACAGATTTGGAGATAGGTGCAAAGCTTTAAGGCGAAGACAGTACAGACAATTTAGAATCAGTCTTAGACGATTTATAAACAATCTAGCAAAACATGCTTTATAATAATAATAATAAATCGTTTATTTGCGTATTTTGGCCTGTGTGTCATTAGAATTTTTTTTACAGACATTTAAAGTTCATAAAAATTTTATAATACTTTTTTAAACCTTATCTTAAAAAAACGGAGGGTGCTTTCTTATTCAAACATTTTTGAAAATATGCTTGATAATCGCTCTTTCTTTTGAGTTATCACTTATGCGGATATCTTACAAATTATTGAAATTAGCACCTACAAACCAATTTGAGGGAGAAATTTTAAATTTTAGACAAACTAATTAAAACAACATTTGAATTGAAATTATTAATTTTTCATGTTCAAAATAACTGCCGTTATTCTTCTAATACAAGCACGGCTCCGTCTTTTCACTTCTGTTGTTGTTATTTTCAACATCATCTCGAGTATCATGGTTTCAACCGCTGAATTTATTCTCCCTATCAATTCTTCTCTCGTGTTTATTTCTAATAATTAAAAGACTGATGGATTGATGGGCGGTATTAGACGGAGGTTACACATTCAGTTTGGCTTCAGTTTGGCATCAGTTCGACCCGGGATTGGTGTCAGAATGACGAGAATCTGATTGTGTACGCGTAGATTGATGGATTGATGGTCCGGATTGATAATTAATTAATTATTTTATTCAGTATTTCGTCAAACTGGTCAGATTGGCGAAAAGCTGAACGTGTGTTTACTTGCTATCAGTATGCTGTCAGTCACCGCTTAGACAGCGATGGAGTCGCACGCCGAGTATTTTCTTCTTTATTTTCTGGGCTGATTGACTTCCTCATGCAGGTGTCTTGTTTAGTTAGGTATGGTTTTACTATTTTCAACAAATGATCAAAACGGGCTTTTTCAATAATTGGCACAGTCACATTCTTCTCCTGTGTCTCTTATCTCATTCAGTAAATTTAAGTGTATGTAGAATTCTTTTTAAATTAGCCACTTTTTACTCCAGTGCTTTCTTTTTTTACGATTCCTCATAGACAGGGCTAATATTATAAATAGAAACAATACAATATTATAGCGTCTAATAGAGCCCATCAATCCATCAGTCAGCCATCAGTCTATTCGTGATCAAGGTCACGGATTGAACTGATGCCAAACTGAACGTGTAACCTCCGTCTTAAACAGTCAGTCAGACTGACGATCACTCACTTCTACGCGACAATACGCATACCTACGCATTAGGTATGGATTTTAACAAGAAAAAACCGGTTAAGTGCGTGTCGAACTACGCACAAGGAAGGGTTCCGTAGTTGGGAAGAATTTATCCCAAGAACAAACTTAACATTAGAGTTGAAAAACATGTTCTCCCATTCATTGCAACTGCAAATGTTACGTTACTGAGAACCTTGTTTTGAGATGTTTTCCCTTTAACGCCAGCTCGTATCAATAAGCCAGACCGTCACACTTACGTCACGTTACGTCACGTATTAGTCTATTATCTTGAAAAGTACTGAACCGATTTCGATGAAACTTTCACTGTGCCCTAAGTTGAAGTAAATGTAAGCCAACAAAAAAAGAATGATCACGATTAATAGTTTCGGAGGAATGCGTGGACAAACATACATACATATAAACATACAAACATACATCTATACATCTTTAAAATTTTGTATATTTGTTTGGAAGCCCTAATAGATCATCATATGTGAATATCTCGCAGTTCCAATAATATTATAATAATATAATTTTGATGAACTTTTAAATGTCTAATGACACATAGGCCTAAAACCTAAAGTTTTGCTAGATTGCTTACTGATAACTTTAATTAAATTAAATAAAAATGAATTCATTTATCATTCAATTTGGCCTTAGATATGCAGTTTACTTTAAATTATGGAATTTTCGGAAAAAAATTAGGTAAAAAAAATTGGTAAGACTTAGTCTATTTTTTTTGTGGATGAGAAATCATCAAATAACTTCTCCCGCTCTGGGTGGAGCGGGAGGGTGTGTCAGACTTCTACTGACTAAAACTCACGTTCCTTCAGTTGCTTCAGTGGCCTGTGCCAGGGCCACGGTAACCCTTTCGAACAACCCGCAACCCTGGCGGGGTAAGACTTAGTCTGAGACAACCATGGCTTAAATGGTTCTAAATTGTCTGTACTATTTTCGCTTTAAAGCTTACCTTTTATAGCCCGCGTCATGTAAGTTTGCCGCTCTAAAATTCGCGCAAATGACTGCGCACTAGTCAATGGTGCCCATTCTGTTGTGGACAAACTAAACTTAATTTAGGCTATTGCTAACTTTTTCTCTCTAATAAAACAAGAAAGAGACGGACGTAAATTAGAGCTGTCTTTAGTTGAACTAATATTTCCATACACATTTAGACTATACGTAAAAACATGTCGACTAAAAAACACGGTGAAGCGCAAGGCGTAAACTAGTTTGACACCTCTAATTTAGTTCATAGCTATAGCCGTCCTTTCCTCGCGCTGTTAGTAAAAGATAGCGATTCTCTTGGTTTCAGAGCGGCAAAGTTATTTGACGCGGACTATACCTAGTTATTCAGGTATAGTGTGACACATGGTTTTCATTGATTTCATACTTAATTCAATTTATCTTATTATACCTGCCTACTTTAACTAATGTTAAAACAAAATCGTGCTTATTAATTAGGTAGTATGTATAATTGAATAAATGTTGTTATTCACTTTTTAAGAAAATCATGTTTTATGTAAATGATGAATAAATAAGTTAGGTTAATAAGTGTGATAAGAAGCTACACATGGACTCACGTTGTATGAAGTTGAGGTTAGTCTTGTGCTCAAAAACGGATCGGCAGGGTGCAGCCAGCGACCATAAGGCTGCCACATAGTCGACACCGCTGAAGTAAACAGTTTGTTTTCTGGAACGAAACAAATAGCTTTATTTTATTTGCCCATTATTACTCAGTTCAATTTTCTGTTACTCAATTTTTGTTATTTTAGTGTGCGAATGTATCGGTTCGCGTCAGGCTGGTGACCTTTGCTACTTTTTAGGGATCTGTACCAAAACGGTAAAAAGGAACCCTTATGGTGCGATTCAGTCTCAAGAACTGCTAGTGCTATCAATTTGAATTTTGGAATAGTTTTAGATGACGTTTTCTCAACTATTATGCAAATATGAAAGAATTTTTTTTTTCAACAGGTACTGAAAGGGATCTTAAAAATTCGAAGTGAGGTATCATTATGAAAGAACGATGTTTGCACATTCTCAAACATTATTTCGTAAGCCGCATAGTTTTCGACTTTTGCTGAAAAATGTAAACAAATGCCCCCCCCCCCCCCCCCCCCCCATCTCCGAAGTTTGCATAGACAAAAATCTGAAATTATTCTGTGTGACAGAAGTTTATGTAAAGATTACAGGAAAAATAAACGATATCTAAATAGCACACTTATTTATATACGTATATGGTTGTACGGAACTCTCGGTGCGCGAGTCCGACTCGCTCTTGACCGTTTCTTTACTACCTATAGTCAATTAATAGCTACCTAACTTTGAAACAAATTAAAGGGACTACAGAATGATAGCTGGTTAACCCTCCGTTTGTGTAAACTATTCAAATTCGTATTATTATTTTTACTTGAGTAATTACTACTTGATTGCTACCCTCACGTCTTTCAATGTCCACCTTGTAGCTTTAACAAGTAAAAAGTTATGATCGTTTGATTTTTTTACCGGGAATGGATTACGGTTATTGAAATAAAGCTATTTAAAACGATTATAAAATTGTTTATTTTTATATACATCTACCCATTACATTAATTATACAAATAAACATAAAAAAGATACAGAACTTTAAAAAAAAAAAAATTATCCTTTAAAACTTTGTTTCTTTTTCCAACTAAAGCCTAAGTATTTATAGATTTGTATGTTCAAATAACATAATAGGTAGATGTATTCCAATACAAAGATGCATTATTGTAATCGTGTTAAATTGCTTTATTTCAATAACAGTAATCTATTCCCTGTGAAATTTTCAAATGATCATAACTTTGGATTATTCCGACCTCTCACCCTGCTTTGTCCCCTTAGGGGGACAGTCGGAAAAAAGTTTGATCTGTCCCTCCAAGGGGACAAAGCAGGGTGAGAGGTCGGAATCTATAACTTTTTACGTATTAAAGCTACGAGGTGGACATTGAAAGGCGTGAGGACAGATCGGATCAGATAGTAATTACTCAAGAAAAGTAATGACACATTTTTGTAGTCCCTTTATTTTGTATCAAAGATAGATAGCAATTTTATTGACTAAAAAGTAGGTAACAATTTTTGGTCACAAGTCTGACGCGAACCGATACAGACAACCAGCCATTCAGACGCACATAGTTAATACATACATAGGAAAAGACGTATTAATACTTATACTATTCCCTACAATAATTGCTAACTTATTATTATTAAATTATTTATTTATTTACACACAAACATACACCCAATGCGATATCGTGGTATATAACTAGATTAAACTGGATCCGCGTGTTGAATTACTGTCCTTTCGCTGTTTCAACAGACAAAAAGAAAATGCGTCATTGCGTAATTGCGTAGGTATTTACTTACTTTATAATCCAATCACTACCTACTGGATTAACTTCTGTTTAGAATGTTTTATGACTAAATTAATTGTTCATCGAATTCTGTTCAATGAGACTTGAACAGCGCGCACTCGCGCAGCGTTAATAACTTACGATATCGGGAACTCATTATGAAATAACACAAGGATGATACCTACTTATCCCTTCTGCTTACTTATTTCGAAAATTCTATAAAAAATAACACTGATCGACTCATTTTTTCAATATTATCCTTTGTTTACTTTAATTTAAAAATTAGAATTACAAAAAATATTACTCACCATTATGACAGATTCACTCAATCAAAGCGCTATTACCACAGAACTATTATATTATCCTGAACGGATAGCCCGTTCTAGTGCTATGACGCGCCATTTTAAAACTCATGAACACTACGACACAACACACTTTGAATGAACACGGAACTGACTGACAGTGACAGTGACTGGTGACGACTAATGACGTTCGTTTAATTTCGTTATGAGTCGGAAGAACTCGGGAGCGGTGGCGAATGCGCAGGGGCGCGGATTGGCTCCTAATTATTAGTATGTGCAGCCATTGGTTAATTTTAGAAACGTTGGAAATTCCACCAATCACGCCAAGGATACTTTCTTTCTAACGCTCCATGGTGCGTCGTAGTTATAGATATGTATAGTGTTTAGCTTGACGTGCTGGCGTCTGTACAAACCTACTTACAGAAATCATTTACCATTTAATTAATGAATTTTGAATATGGGGGCAATTTAGGGGGCAAATAAGAAAATAAAAAATATATATTTGCAAACTGTACTGTGCGATATATCAAATTCTACCTATGAATATGAACAACTTTTACTATGGGACCAACTATGAAATCACGAAAGAAAAAATCTGTTGTTTCATACAAAGGTTTAATACCTACTCAACCAAAATGTATGAAACAGTTGATTTTTTTTTGGATTTCAGAGTTGGTGCCATAAATAACGTTGTTCATATTCATGAGTAGAACACCCTGTGAAAATTTGCGCAGTGAATAAAAACTTCTCCTGTATAGATTTCAAACATGGATTTTCAGCTTTACGGCTGTATAAACCCAATATACACGGCCTTATATAATAGTATCCACAAAAGATGATCTAAGTGACAACATTTTAAGGTAATAATTAGGTACGCTACGCAAAACCACCAATAAAGTTTTATGAAATATAAATTATATACTACTTACTGAAAGGCGCATAATGATATTTTGTGCGGAGTAGGTCCTGATTTTAAGTATCTTTTCCCTGACTTTTTTGTTGTGTAATCATTTTCTGCAAAATTTTGAGAACAAATTTAGTAGGTATCCATTCAATTCTACCAGTTGCCTCAATCACAGTTTTTTAGATAACAATAACAGTTTTCTTGTATCTGGATCTGTTGCAAATTTAAAAATAAAATTTAAAATGTATGTTTTCATTATAACTTTCATCTAAAAAAATTGAGACAAAAAACCCACTCAGAAACTAAATTGATAACCTACAATAAACAATAATTGATGATAATAAACAAAGCAACTACAAAACAACACTATCTTTCCATTTCGTCATAGTTATTTTAGTGATATTTATTCTAGAAGTATGTATGTATTTAAGTATTTGTTATATGTTTTGTTAGCTTAGTGAATTGTTTTTTTAGATTTTATGTATTTCTATTTTCTCTCTTATCACTCTTACACACGGTGTCTACATCTCTTTTTATCCCCTGTCCTATCGCAGGTATGCTGGAAGAGATTTCTTTAGAAATAAGCATCACCTTTGTACGTTATTTTCTGTTCCTTTATTCTTGTCTGTTTATTTGTGTGTACATAAATGGTTAAATAAATAAAATAAATAAATAAAGCTATTTTAATTATAATACGCGCGTACCGAATCTTCCCTTCATACATCAGCGATAATTGATAATAATCATTTGTACGCATATATACTTTTAATATCGATATTGTTTACAACTTGGTACAACACTATCGATACGCATGGATTTCACTGAATTCAAGCTTTGGCTCGGCGCACGCGACATTGCAGTGAACGCAATACATTGCGCGATTGCTTACGTAGTAAAAGATGGTACCCATGTATTGCAAGCAATGTATAATTTTGCATCTGTTTGCGATTGTATCGTTTTTGTCTACAAACTACATAATACTATTGTAATAATTACAAATATCACTTGTATTTTAAGGTTTTTGGACTTACCGGTTAAAAGAAATCCCTTCTCGGGCTACACTACACACCTGGCTTCTTTTATGACACGTTATAATGGCGCAAGATGGCATAATTCTTTCTTTTTCGCGGAACTTCGTACGCTGTCACAACAAGAGCGCGATTGTTCGCCGATGAAGCAAATTTTGGTTATCTATATGAGCGTTGCTCACAATTGCGGCGCGCCTGCCCCGCCCATAAGGCCATTCTAACCTCTTTCATCTGTTCTGTGAGGGTACTCATCGGCAAACTATACTGCTTCAGGGAGGGTAATACAGGACCACGAGTGATGCGCTTTGTAAGGCGGGCATTCTCGGAGACTGAAATCAGATCTCCAGAATATATGTCCCGTGTCACAGAGCGCATTGACTTCCTGAAGCAGAAAGTTTGTGCATGGGCGAGCCGTATTCGGCGGTATAAGCGGCGGGTTGATCGATACACGCAGAATCGCGTGTTCCAGAGCGATGAGAGGTGGGTATATACAGCTTGGGAGTGACCTGAATAAAATGCGACGGACGTGCGCCACCCGGATGATGCCACCACGAGTGCATTCTGGCGCAGCATCTGGTCGGTGCCCGTCTGCCACGCTGAGGCTGGCTGGATGCAGGATATCAAGCGAGTGTGTGGAACTATACCAGAAATGGAAGCAGTTTTCATTACGCCATTAGACGTAGCCAGAGCAGTCCGTCCGTTACCGAATTGGAAATCACCGGGACTCTGGTCCCGGTGATTTCCAATTCGGTAACGTTCTACTCAACTTTTGGTTGAAATGGCTAATTAGTTCACACCTTAGAGTCTGGGTCGCTACCGCAGTTTCTAACAACAGGCGTTACCCACCTGCTCCATAAGTCAGGTAGTCCCGCGGAACCCAAGAATTATAGACCGATCACATGTTTGTCGACGATCTATAAACTTCTTACATCCATTTTCGTCGCGTAAACACTAAGTTTGTGTCAGAAGTTATAATTATTTGATTTAAATTATAAATTACAAGTTTACCACCTCTTTTTAAGTTTCAAAGTGAACATTAACTCCTAAATATATAATACGAGTGTTATCTTAAAATTATATTCAGTCTGGAATATTAATGTTAAACTCATAAGTGAGTGTGGATGACATAAACAAACAAGGATAAAACTACGATTATTCTAAAGCAAGGTACGACAATTAGTTTCTAAATTAACCAGTGAACGTAGTGTTATTGACCAAACAATATAATAAAGTGCATTTGTGGAATAACATAAACTTAATGACGGTTATTTTTCACACATTTGAAAAGCGCGCAGTGATAGCGCCTCAGGTGGTCAGTAGTTGAACCAGAATTTTGAGCTGTTTTATCGACCGACATACGTCATCTAATGTCGTTGACAGAAAATTGAACGAAGAACGAACCAATTTGGAACTGTTGTACCGACCGTTGTTACGCCATCTAGTGACGAATAGTGAAATGTATCGCAGTGACAGCGCCTAAGGTGGACAGTAGCCGAATCAATTTTGGAACTGTTTTATCGACCGACGTTACGCTATCTAGTGACGAGTAGCAAAACATTATTAGCCTTTCCTTTGAGTTAACATCTTGAGCTTACGCTATGCGATTGTAACAGACTTAGCATACGCTACGCTCCGTAAGTAAAATAGCAAAGAATATCTTCAGAAAGCGAAATTACTTGGCAAGATGGACAATATAACTGTACGCAATAAATTGATAAGATCACAATCACATAAGGACTTATCGTCTTCTACTAGCAAAGACCTATTGAATTCTACCATGTTTGATTCTACCATGATGAGTATCCAGAGTGATACACAAAACTATGATCAGTCATATTCAGAGGATCTGAGACGAGAAATAAATGAAATTAGAGAAAAATTAAAGAGTGCTAATAATGAAATTGAAAATCTCAACTGTGAAAATACTAAGCTAATGAAGGTGACACAAGATCAACAACGGCAAATAGAACTCATGAAAAAAATTACCTGCACTATCCCACAGCGCAAAATTAACTCATCGCCCATCTCGAAACGAATACTAAGTATGAGAGTAAACACTCCCCGCCACTCTCCTCTACGACTTGCTCAAAATATATATATATAAATAGCCCCAGCCCTCCTTCAACCCACCACTGTATTACAGAAAGCATTAAAGCTATTCAGTCGGAAAGCCAACTTTGCAATGTTGACAAAAAAGTTTGTAGAAAACCACACTGTGCTATGAGTACGGCACCGGCTGTGACTCAGAATAACAAACACAAAGTTATCATCCTAGGTGATGGGCAAGGTCGGGGACTCCGCCCCATTTTACAAAACCTACTTGGATCTGATTACGACGTGGTATCTTACATAAAACCTGGTGCTGTATTGAGTAAGATCCTAGAGTACCCGAATACTGAAATAAGCACACTAACAAAAAGCGACTACGTGATTATATTGGGCGGATGCTGCGATAAAAACCCTCTTGATATCGATATAAATTTACATCGTTGGCTATCGTCAACTGCAAATACAAATGTCATCATAAGTGAAGTACCCAGTTTTTTTATGAACAGGTTTCTTAATGAATCAAAAATTAACTATTTATTACGATTTATCTGTAAGAAATATAAAAATGTATTGTTCATGGACATGAATTATGCTAGGTTCTCACCAAGTAGACGCAATCATGTACTAAATCTTGCAAGGTCGTTATTAAAAGAAATATTGTGTATTCATTACCATTTCAAAGCATCGCAGTACGAACAGATGTGTCAATTTAAAAATAAAAAGTGTTTTGTAAGTAAATACGTGCAAGTTAATTTAAATCTGGACCAAAGTGTAATAAATAGAATTAATACTGACTGTATAAATGAATCGATCAATGAGCACGCTGAATCAGAATGTAACAAAATTGAAAACCCAAACTCGAATAATTTATTTCGTTTATAAATTAGTCACTATCCTTCATCAGAACATTAACGGATTGCTTAATAAATCTGATATGCTTTCTGTTTGTATTAACGATTTGGCTACCCAGAACAATCCTGTTGACATACTTTGTATCACTGAACACAACATGACTGATGGTGACGAAGTGTATCTAACAATACCAAATTATAAACTTGCGTCTTATTATATGAGACATAGCAGACACGGCGGCTCCTGTATATTAATTAAAAATAATCTGAAATTCAAAACTCTTAATGACATCACAAAGCTCTCAATATGTAACACAATAGAATGTTCTGCGATTGAGCTGTTGGAACATCAAATAGTTGTTCTATGCATTTACAGGCCACCTTACAACTCCGCAGGCACTATATACAACTTTTTCACAACTCTTAATAAAATATTAAATAACGTTTGCAAACACGATAGAAAGATCATAATGTGCGGAGATTTCAATATAGATACTTTGAAGCATACAAAACTTTCCATTGAATTTACAGAAATCTTAACCAGATATAATTTAAAACTAAAATTCAATCAAATAACGAGATTTGCTAGTAAAACGTGCATAGACAACATAGCCCATAACATAAGAGCCTGTAAAGGCACTATAAAGGAATTAGCGCTATCAGACCATAATGCGCAAATAGCAAAGGTTCCAGTTAAAAAGACCTGCAACATAAAATACTGGTTTATATTAAAACGGGATTACTCTCAAGGCAACAGAGCAATATTTATAAAATATTTAAAACAGCTAACCAATAGTGACGTATATAGTTGCTTGGATGCAAATACTGCCTATAACATATTTCATGATAATTTCATTATGTTATATAATCTCTGTTTTCCTATTAAGAAAGTCAAGATACATAACAGATCTAGACCGAAATGGATTTCACGTGGATTAAAAATATGTAGCAAACGTAAATGTCAACTACTGTGGCAATATAGGCATAATACAAATCAAACCACTAAAACTGCTTTCAAAGCATATGCAAAGAGATATAAAACTATAATTAGGCTGACTAAAAAATCTCAAAACGACTATTTTATTAAATCTGCTCTAAATAAAAACAAAGCTACTTGGAAAGTTATAAATGACATCAAAGGGAAGTATCCAAATGAAGGTGTGGCTCAATTAATTATTAATGACGCAACCATAAATAATCCCCAAGACATTGCTAGTTCGTTTAATGACTTCTTTCTTGACATCAACAAAAATAATACTAGTGTGCCCCAAGAATCATCCAATAAATTGACATATAATTCTAATTCAATCTTTATGACACCGACTATCCCTGATGACATTAATAAAATAATAATTGCTCTAAAAAATAAAAACAGTGCCGGTTATGATAACATTATGACAAAGATTGTTAAAGATGTAGCCCATATTATATCAGAACCACTTAGCTTCATTATCAATTTATGTATAGAAGAAGGCACTTTCCCAGAAAAACTAAAAATATCGGTTATTAAGCCAGTGTTTAAAAAAAGGTGACAAAACTAACATTAGTAATTACAGGCCTATTGCATTAATACCTATTTTTGGGAAAATCTTTGAAAAGGTAATGTTTAACTGTCTTTATAATTTCTTTGAGGCAAAAAACATCTTAGCGCCCAATCAATATGGTTTCAGAAAAAACAAATCCATAAATGTAGCAGTTTATAACTTCTTACATAAGGTAATGATTAACATGGATAAAGGGTTGCCAGCTGTCGCATTATATATGGACATGTCGAAAGCTTTCGATCGTGTCGATCACAAAATCCTCTTAAGAAAGTTGTATGCATATGGTGTAAGAGGAAATGTGCACAAACTCATAGCATCATACCTTAGCAACAGACAACAATTCACAGAAGTAAGGAGGATAAATCTTAGTACTAAAACAGAAGAACTATATGTATCTGAAGCTAGAACAGTTGAATTCGGTGTTCCTCAAGGGAGTATTGTCGGCCCTCTGTTCTTTCTAATCTATATAAATGACATGCCTTCGGTAACAACTCATGACATTACACTGTTTGCTGATGATAGCACCGTTTTATTTGCTAATGATAATTCAACTGATTTAGAATCTGACATTAACCATACAATATTATTGATTATAGACTGGCTTAAAGTGAATAATTTAATGATTAATATTGATAAAACTAAAATAATGGATTTTAAAGTACGAACTCGACGTACAGGTGCTTTAAAAATTCATTACCTAGATAGTGACATTGAGGAAACGGAAGTCACGAAATTTCTAGGACTACATATTGACCACAAACTTAACTGGAAATTTCATGTTGAGCACGTTTGCAAAAAGCTGGGACAATTTTCATATGCATTGTATATATTAGGGAAAATAGCAAATCGGAGTACGCTGCTGGCAGCTTACCATGGTTACGTTGGCTCTATTCTCCGATACGGCGTAATATTTTGGGGCAACAGTACGGAAAAAGAGCGCGCTTTCGTTGCTCAAAAACGCTGCATCAGGGCTATATTTAACTTATGCGAAACTGACTCCTGTAAGCCTTTTTTTAAAAACAATAAATTATTAACGCTACCATGCATCTATATACTTGAGGCAGCAGTATTTGTTAAAAATAATATCCACATGTTTAACTACTACACGCGTATACGGCGTAAGGACATGCTGCGTACAGCAGCCAGTAAAACTCACCTAATGAATGAGAGCATCTTTTGTTCAGCTTCTCGCATCTTTAATAATATACCGGGGCCTATCAGAACAATTATGAAAAATGATAATTTTAAAAGGACTCTCCATAATCTGCTAGTAAACAAAAGTTACTACTCTGTAAAAGAATTTCTGTCTGACAAATCTTTACTAAAATATAGTCCCTCTCAGTCGTGATGTGCTCAATGACCCATAATATTATACACTTTATTCTATTTTTATTTTAATGATTTTACAATTTCTCATTTTGGTTTGTTGTGATTATCTAATTTTATTTTTTTTTATTTAATGTGTATAATTTTTGACATCCTACCTATTTTAATTTGTTATGTTTGACTTTATCTTTTGAATTTTTTTTTGAATCTTATATGGAATTAATTTTATAATAATTTGAATTTGACATTTCCATTAATTTCCCTTTTGGTTTATTCTTTGTTTTGTTTTTTTAATTATTTTTTTTTAATTTTTAATTATTGTGTTACATTAGAAAATATAATTTGTAATAATGTTAAGTTAATTTGTAATTGTACAAACCATTGTATGCCCTACGGGCGGGACATAGCTGATCTAAATTTTCAAATATTTAAGAACTGTACTATACCTACCTATGATCCACAATAAACTTTTGATTGATTGATTGATTGATTTTGAGAGCGAAAATTAATACTCACATTGAGAGTAACTTGATTATGTCTGCCTCTCAAAATTAATGTAGGAACGGGTCCCGTGGTACTAAGGAGCTACTCCTCATGGACATGGCCATAAGCCGTCGTTCATGGCCGTAAGTTCGTCGATCCCGCAAGGATCTGTCGACATGCTGGATAGATTATAAGAAGGCATACGACTCGGTGCCACATACATGGCTCATGAGGGTACTGGAGTTGTACAAGATAGATGCAACTCTACGCACCTTCCTTGAGTCGTGTATGGGGCAATGGAGGACAGTCCTTCGCTATCCTGGGTGTCGACAGATCCAGGGGAATGATGAGCCTGTATGGATTAAACGGGGAATATTTCAGGGCGACAGTTTGAGTCCACTCTGGTTCTGCTTAGCCCTGAATCCTCTAAGTACACTGCTAGAGGATTCAGGTCTAGGCTATCGGTTGAGGAGAGGCGGTCAGGATACCTACTACGAGCTCTTAACGCGATCCATTTTAGGACCTAAACTGAACTGTTCTTCTGATTCGTACCATGACGTCAGTTTAACGATTCAATTTAGGCCATGCTATCTGACAGCGATTGTCCCAAACTGAGTCGCAAGTTTTGGTTTCATTCATTTAATTTTGACCTTGTTTGGTACCATGACGTCCATAGAGCAGCTCAACTGAAATGCTCAACTGTCAAAATAAGCGATTCAATATAAGTCACTATTTCTCTTAAATTACTCACTTAAAATATTGACTAAAATAAAGGTTTTTTTGTGCTATTTTAGTGGAATTTTAAAATACCTATTTTACATACCTTTTTTAACCGAATTTGTTTTTCTCTATCAGATGTCTGATGAACTACTTCTATTTGAGTTTTTTGAGGAAGATTTTGCCTCTCACTATACCCAAAAACGTAAAAGGCTCCAGTTACGCGGCCAGTTGGATCCCTTCAATAATTTTGAGGATGCTGAATTCATTAGGCGCTACAGGCTATCCAAATAATTAGTGCTCGATTTGTGCGCTGAGTTGAGCCCAATGTTCAAAGAGCCTGTCAAATCAACGGATTTATCTTTAGAGAACAAGGTAGATATCCTAACATAACTTCTTATCTCTTTAATTTACTTAGTTCATAGCTATAGGCTTTTTTTTGGGTGGGCTATCATGAAATAACTTCTCCCTCTCAAGCAGAGCGGGAGGGCGTGTCAGACTTTTACTGGCTAAAACCTAAGTAACCTAATCTTATCAGTAAAAACTAATATAAATAATAAATAGCGCCAAGATTTTTGCCTTAGTTTCGAAATGAATAGTTTAAAGGTTTGATATTACGGCGAAAATATTGGTCTTATAAAAAAATATTAAACAATAGCTGTATGAAATTTAATTTTCTAAAACAAATGTCTCTTAAGATTTCTTTTTATACGACCAATATTTCTTATATTTTTTGAAATTATGGTTTTCCTTAAAAAAGTAACGCCCCTAAAAAGATACTACCGCATTTGTTTACCCCCTAAATTTGGGGACTTAGTAACACTGCTTATCTAGTCAAACTGACACTGACACTAGATACTGACAGTGACAACACCCATTTTTTTTTACCCTGGTACGTTTGAAACAGAAACATAGTAAACATGTGGTTTCATTACGTCGAAATTAAAATATTTTTTTCGTATAATAAATAGCAAAAGGTAAATAAATAACAACTTGACTAAGAACTATTTTAATAATAGTAACCGCATTGACGTGGAATCTTAAAAACAACTGTTGAGAGTCTTTTTTTACTTTAAAGTAATGATATTGAGTTGAGAACAAATAAAATTTTACTTGCTTCTGAACGAGTCTGATACTAAAATGTGCGCGAGACAAACTTATTTGATAATAATAGCGTTGTCGTTGTTGAGCACACTGCTGACTGCTAATCCGATGCATCACTTACGGTAATCGGTGATGAGACTGTACATTCCGCGGAAGTGCGGGGGTCGAGGCTTTTTAAACGCGAAGACCCTACACAACCGCGAAATGTGCAGCCTCAGGGAATATTTTTTAAAAGCCGAAGTGGGTATGCACCGTGATGTGGTCGCAGTAGACAAGGGGCTCACCCCGCTCTCCATGGCTAAAGAGAACTGGCGCAAACCTGTAATACTTACTACCGATGACCGCAAGGGGATATGGCAAAGCAAGGAGCTTCACGGACGCTTCTATCGGGCTCTTCATGAGCCCGATAGAAGCGCCCGTGAAGCCGTGAAGTTTCTTAGCGTCCGTATCCTGGATACATTTTGGTGACCTTTTCGGGGAAACTGAAGGTTTTGTCTGTGCAATTTATTATGGACGAAGTTATCTTAACGAATAACTACCGGAAACATATTATGAGGGACGGGACGGTTGACGTGTGTCGGGCATGTCACCGTCCGGGTGAGTCCATCAGACATATTATCTCTGGTTGTTCTCGTCTGGTTAACGGCGAGTACTTGCACAGGCATAACCAAGTCGCCAGGCTTATTCACCAGCAACTTGCTTTGAAATATAAACTGTGGAATCTGAGGTGCCATATTACAAGTATGTACCCGACCCAGTTCTCGAAAATGACCATGTGACGTTGTACTGGGATCACTCTATCATTACTGACAGGACTATTGTCGCCAATAAGCCTGACATAGTGGTGATAGATAGATTAGCGCGCCGCGCAATGATAGTTGATGTTACCATTCCACATGACGAGAACCTCGTGAAAGCTGAGAAAGAGAAACAAATAAAATATCCCCACTTAGCACACGAGGTTGTTGACATGTGGAATGTGAGCTCGGCTGTCATTGTGCCGATTGTCGTAACGGCCAATGGCCTGATGGCCGCAAGCCTCGACCACCATCTCTCAAGGCTCTCGTTAGGCGGTTGGATTAAGGGCCAGATTCAGAAGGCAGTACTCCTTGATACGGCCCGCATCGTGAGAAGGTTCCTATCTCTGCAGCCCTAACCACCGGTGGCTTGGACCCTGCTCCCGACACCGGCGGACTACTATTTTATATATTTTTAAATGTTTTTTTTTTATATTTTTTAAGAAATATTTAAAATGTATTTTATAAGTAAAGAAAATATGAATAGTCGAAATAATAATAATATCTTAAGACATTGTTCACACACGGTCATCTGATCCCAAACTAAGCAGAGCTTGTACTATGGAAACGAGATAACTGATAAACTACATACACTACTATTTTTTTGTTTATACATACTTCACTCGTATATAGTTAATTACACCCATACTCAGGACAAACAGACATGTTCATGCACACAAATGTTTGTCCTGGATGGGAATCGAACCCACGACCAGCGGCATGACAGGTGGTATCTTAACCAACCACGCCATCTGGCCTGTCTATGGTTGGAATGGTTAAGTCCTGAAAGATACTTTAGAGGCTGGCACCAGATGTAAAGCTGCAAACGGCAGGCACAACGAGTTGTTCACTAACAAGCTTTTCCAAGTTAACCCATCATGACAGATACATTGCTATGCTTGGGACTGATTGGTAACTAGGACTCCCGATAGGCCGCAGCATCATCTCTACTACTGAACTCACAGCACAATAATATATTACGAGTTTGGTTCCCAAACAAACGAATACAGGGTCAAATTAAATTAGCTAGCGAAACTCTGCAGACAAAATGAAAAATAAAAAAATTTGATGATTTTTTGGGGTCAAATACCGCTGGTAATGTTGTTACTTGAAGTGTGAGTTGATTAAATCTGTTTTATCGTTTTGAGATATCACGTCTGTGAAGTTTACACAGAAAAAAAAAAGATTTTTAAACTGACGTTTTAAATAACTATACTTCAGGCGGTTGATTTTTGGATCTTTGACAATCATTACGGGTCGTCAAAGGCCCAAAGGGTATCGTATTACCTACCCAGTAATTAGGTTGTGGAGGTCAGATAGGCAGTCGCTCCATGTAAAATACTGGTATTCAGCTGCATCCAGTTAGACTCAAAGCTGACCCCAATAATTGATGATTGATCCGTAGTTAACTCAACCAATGGTTAAACACAGTAACTAATGATTGAATTTTGACTAAATGTGAAAGGCTAAACATGAATGTACTCATGTTAGCTCATTCATACTAAAAATAGTAACTAATTGAGTAACTCATTCATGTTTAGCCTTTCACATTTAGCCAAAATTGAACCATTAGTTACTATTTTTAACCATTGGTTGAGTTAACTACGGATCAAAAAACCGGGCCTAATATGAAACTAATGCGAAAGTTTGTGAGGATGGATATATGTTAGTTACTCATTCACGCAAAACAAATCCAAAAATTGCAAAATAAATTTACTAAGCACTTGAATTGGCGATTTAGCTTTGGAACTGATCATACAACTGGACTTCAGAAATTGGAGGAACGTCGTGCAGAGCGAGATCTAGTTTATTTATATAAAATTATTAGAGGCCAATTGGACTCCCCTTATCTTCTCAGCAAAATAAGTTTTGGATGTCCACGCTTAAATGCACGCAAAAGAACTCTCTTCCAAATTGGTTTCTCCCGAACCAATTATGGTAAGAATACTTTTATTAAAAGTGCATGTCGTCTGTACAACGACACAATTTCGATTTAGATATGTTTCACCTTTCTCTACCCAAATTCAAATTTTATATAAGAAATATTTTGGCATCGAAATTTAAATAATATTATTGTTGTATGTTATATAATATTAAATTCTAAACTCTGTAAAATTTTAACGGTGTGAACTTCTGGTTGTTGTTACACTTAGGTACATATAATTTAGTGGTATAGTAATCTGTGGAAACTGTTTTTGAATTGTGTTGAACTATTTGTATACATATATTTGTTATTGCATCTGTTTGTTTCCCAAATAAAATAAAATAGTTTATAACTTGGATTATCACATAGGATACTTTTATCCCCATATTCCTACGAGTTTCAGACTTACGCGGGTGAAACCGCAGGGCGCTGCTAGTATATTATATAATATTATAAATGCGAAAGTAAGTTTGTTTGTTAACTTTTCACGCCTAAACCACTGAACCGATCATCCTGAAATTTGGCATATACGTTGTCAGGTGTACAGACACGGACATAGGGCAACTTTCATCCCGAAAAAATAACTGCTCCCGAGGAAAGCAACAAGAACGTTCTTATGATAATAGATGGCGCCACGTGTCTTTCGAATCATGATTGAATTATCGGGTTGGCTAATAAGTAATGAGCGTTTTAGTTTATAAGTTCTAGAATTTTCGGAAAGGTTCGAGAACGTTCTGTAGCAGAGAGTATATAAAGAGCCAGTCGCGCTCATGAGCGTTATTGATAGTTTGGCTGTTAGTGCGTTAAAGTTCACAAAGAAATTAGTGATATTAAAACCCACGTACGACATTGTTTATTATATGAGTTTCAATCTGGGCATTCTGCTGCAGAAGCTACACGTAATATATGTCAAAGTATAGCTCACGATGCAGTCTTCGAAGTAACAGCAAAGCGCTGGTTCCAACGGTTCCGTAACAACGATTTTTCCTTAACCGATCAACCACGGTCTGTGCGCCCCGTGGAAATAGAGAGCGATAAATTAAAACTATTAATCGAAGAAGATCCTCGAAGAACTACACGCGATTTGGCTGTTCAGCTCGAGTGCTCTCATGGCACCATAGAAAATCATTTACATGGTTTGGGAAAGACTTACAAATATAGTGTTTGGGTACCCCATCAATTAAGTAAAGATCAGCTGACCTACCGAGCTGAGATTTGTGTACAACTTTTATCTTTCTGCCGCACATTTCATTGGTTAGATCATCTTGTCACTGGAGATGAAAAGTGGGATCTCTATGTTAATCACTCACGCAAGCGCCAGTGGCTGGGATGTAAAGAACAGGGAAAACCAACGTCAAAAGTTGATCTTCATCCTCGCAAGGTAACGCTTTCTGTCTGGTGGGATATACATGGAGTAATAAGCTGGGAATTCCTTCCTACTAATACTACGATTACAGCAACAGTATATTGTGATCAACTCGAAAAACTGAAGCTTGACATCCATCGCAAACGTCCACAACACGACAAAATATTTTTCCTGCACAACAATGCCCGGCCGCATATTGCTAAGAGTACAGGCTAAAACTAGTGGAGCTTAATTCTGTGGCAAAAATTGTCGGATGATACAGGTCTGCCTACTGAGAGCATTCATATTCTTAAAAAATGGTATGAGAGTCAGAAGAACTGCGTTAGGTGGGCAGACGCGCATTCAGTTTCATACGGACTGGATTGCGGAGTGAGGCAGGGGGGGTTAACTTCACCCAGTTTGTTTAACCTGTATATGGACCGGCTGGTGCGTGAGCTGAGCAGCACCATGGTTGGATGTTCTGTTGATGGAAGGATGATCAATAACATAAGTTATGCTGATGACATGGTGCTGCTGAGCCTATCAATCTGCGGTCTAAGAAAACTACTGGCCGTCTGTGAGAGTTATGCGGAGGCTCATGGATTGAGGTATAATGCCACTAAGAGTGAGGTTATGGTGTTCAAAGTACCTAAACGAGCTGTTCCATGGGAACTCCAGGCCTCCAACCTAGCTATGCGGGCAGTCCACGCTGGAATTGCTGCACCTTGCTGACCTTTCGGTGACCCAACTGCAATTCCAGCTCCTTCCTCCGGCTGTGCCACCTGTGAGCGAACAGCCTCAGCCTTCAGAAACCCTCTGGACTGCCCACAAGCTGCCTGTGGTAGACCGGACCCATCACCTCACGACCCCAGTTCCCCAACATAGCTTCCCCTTCGTCCGCGTACAGCTCACAGTCCCACAGGACATGGTCGCGAGTCTCGTCCGCCAGCCCGCAGTAGCACTCGGGCGTGTCGCACAGCGACATACTGTGCAGCCGGCTTCTGGAACTCCCATGACCCGTCAGGACTTGCGAGACCATGTAATCCGGTTCCACCCAACCGAACGACACCCGATCCGTCACATCTGCGAAAAAGGAATACAGCTCCCTACCGTCATTGGACGACTATCACCGCTCCTGCCACAGAGCAACGACCGCCGTCCTCACTTCCCTGATCGCCGCGTTGTGCTCGCTGCTGACCAACCCCGAACACTCCTGCGTGACTCGACCCGCTCGACAGACCCCCAGGTCGGCCGGAAGCACTCCCGCAAGCACAGGCAATGCTGGCCGACCTGTAAGCCTTAATGAGGAGGATGAGTGCCGCGTGCTGCGTGCGGAGCAGCGTACTGCGCACTGCAAACCTGGTATAACTCCGCCGTCATACGGCCGCAGCATACGTCATGATCGCCACATAGGTCCCTGAATACAGGACCTATAGGGCGCGGTACCTGATGCCCCAGGAAGATGCCGATACTCTCGACATCTTCCCGAAGACGTTCCCAGCCCGTTGGCCGGCCAAACTAGCATGCGGCACGTAGGAGCCCACTTCATCTCTGACAACGTCCAGCACTCTGGCACTAGTCACGTGCGCAATCGAACTGCTACCGACGACGACCGCGGGCGACTCGACGTTGTCCGCTGCGCGCCGCGTGAGTCGCGTGTACTACCGACGACGACCGCGGGCGACTCATACACCCGCAAATATTCCACCTGTAACGTTGCGTGGAATTCCGTTGCAAGTGGTCACTCAGTTTAAATATCTCGGCCATGTAGTCACGGATGGTCTTACGGACGACCAGGATATTGATAGGGAACGTAGAGCGTTGGCGGCCCGATGCAGTATGCTTGCTCGCAGGTTTGCGCGGTGCACGAAGGAGGTAAAGCTAACTCTTTTCAGAGCTTATTGCCAGACGTTTTACTCGTGCAGCCTGTGGTTTAGATATACGCAGAAGGCCTACAGCGCCCTGCGTGTCCAATATAATAACGGACTCAGGATGTTGTTGGGACTGCCTCGGTTTTGCAGCGCATCAAGCATGTTTGCTGAAGCGAGACTGGACGACTTTTATGCCATCATGCGCAAGCAAAGTGCATCTATGCTGCGGCGATTCCGAGGTAGTCCGAACAATATTTTGGGAACACTGGCGGAAAAAATAGATGGGCCGTTTATTAGACTCTGGGCTGGGAGACATGTGCGTACGGACGTACATATGCAAAATTAATTCTTTTATTTTAATTTATTTTTAATTTTCACTAACAATAGGTTAAGGCAATACTAAAACATTATGGATCCTGTAATCTGAATTAAAGAGTTATTATTATTATTAATTGGGAAATAATACTCCACCCTCCATATTAATTAATCCTTAAAACGGGATATGGTGGCCACTTTTTTTCGTTTTAATGATTACAATAAAACTTAACAATATAAAACTACTATTATTTTTATTATTTTTTTAGGATCAAGTACCGCTGGTAGTGTAGTTACTTGAAGTGTGAGTTGATAAAATCTGTTTTATCGTGTTGAGATAAGTCTGTGAAGTTTACACAAAAAAAAAACTGATTTTTAAACTGATATTCTAAATGACTATACTTTCGGCGGTTGATTTTTGGATATTTGATAATCGTTACGGATCATCAGAAGCCCTAAAGGCTTACCAAGGGGTGTCGTATTAGCTACCCAGTAACTGGGTCGTGGAGGTCAGATAGGCAGTCGCTCCATGTAAAATACTGGTATTCAGTTGCATCCGGTTAGACTCTAAGCCGACCCCAACATAATTGGAAAAGGTCAGGCAGATGATGACTATAGGCGGTTGATAGGACCCCAAAAAAAAAGCATCATCAAATTAATTTCTTTTTGTTTTTTGCATGTTTAGATGTCGATACCCATCACGTCTGCGGAGTTTCGCTAGGTAGTTAAATTTGACCTTCTATTTGTATGGCCTACAGTTCCGGTTATAAGTGTTTCAGCATAATTTAAAATATTCCTACTGCTGGGACACAGAGGGAGTGGGCTGTAAAATACCACGCGGGCCCATGCGGGTTTGTAGATATCAAATGTCTTCGAATGTTTGGTTGTAGGCCTTGTCGGTTTCCACACGTTGTGTTCCTTCACCGTTTTGAGAGCAGTGGTGATGATATTATTTATACTAAGTGTCTGGATACTACAGCGCGGCGCCTCCACCGTGAAATGGCACGGCGTCGTGCCGCGGCACGGTAGCGTGTAAGCTGCGCCGGCTCACAGCAGCAATCATCGGATCAAACGAGTACTCAAACTTGCAGTTTTTGTCTAGATATGGACCACGAAAGACGTATTCATAAAATATTTCTGCAGACATTTTTCCACCCTTCTGTTTTCAAATGTTTGTCCTTATAACCTTCAATTGTCTTGTCCCGGAGAACGCGGCGTGCCTCCACTAATGAAATTAACAAGTCAACGTCGATATTATCAGCCATCTTTTTTTGCACACGTATGAACTGTGCGATAGTAAAACATCAACTCTATAAATGTTTGATTATCTGTAAAAGATACAGGAGAACTTCCTAGTAAGGCAATAATTGCATCACAAAATAATTTACCAATTTGTTGGTTCAATCCATAGATGTCTGCATCAGTATGTATGATGTCAACGAAATCAGCGTCCCCCTTGGACAGCTTCTGCGTGGCGTTGAGTATGTCGAACCATGGGCCAGCTGGGTACAGGCCGGAGATCCTGGCGACGTGGGATCCCGTCTTCGAGAAGACCGTCTTGGCAGCGGACACTGCGACATGGGCACCGAGGCTGTGGCCTATCAGGTGGATGTTTTTGGGATCCACTCCAGCTAGAAGGAGAAAATTGATCCTATTAATAATAATTCGAAATCACTGTAGTTTGTTTGTAAACTTTTAATTAAATATTCACGACCAAGTGACGGATTCACAAATATTGCAACGTGTGTCTCAAAAACGTGTACCGTCCGTCCATTCTCATACTTCTAATCTAATGTCCCAATAGAAAGCGACTGCGCAACCATTGATCCGCGTAAATGCCAAATGACTATAGGAGTGTCATCTAGGTAACAGGTAACACGGGCTGGTGTCCACAACTCTTCGTCAACGCGCTTATTTTGCGTAACGAGCGAGAAAATGATTATTCGATCCACCCCAGCTCCTCAAGGAAAGCCAGCAACTCCTGGGTGTTACTGACAACCTCACGGAGGTACCTGGGTTACCGAAATACTTTGCCCTATATGTGGCGACCACCTGGGACATAACCCGTGTGTGAATAATGTACCAGGACATTATTCACACACGGTCATCTGATCCCAAACTAAGCAAAGTTTGTACTATAGAAACCGAGATAACTGATATACTACATAGACTACTTTTTTTGTAAATACCTATACATACTTATATAGATAATTACACCCAGACTCAGAAAAAACAGTCATGTTCATGCACACAAATGTTTGTCCTGGATGGGAATCGAACCCGCGACCTGCGGCATGATAGGTGGTATCTTAACCAACCACGCCAACTGGCCTGTCGGTGGCAGGGGGCAGTTTAGAAGCACATGAGCCGCTGGTTCGTCGTCCTCCATGCAGGACCTGCATAGCGGACTGTCTGTGACTCCTATGAGAAAGTAGTATTTATTAAATAACCCGTGGCCAGTTAGCTGCTGTAACTGTACGCAGCTGTTTAGTTAGTCAGGGAACCTGTTTCGTGAGGCGGCCAACAATTGTATGGAGTGCTTTCTTAGCCTGCCTACACTTCATTGGTCCGACCTTAGTTTGTGATGTTGGTCCCTGGTGCGTTTCCTTACCAGAGTGAGTAAGTACCCGAAGGAGAGCGGCGCGATGGCTCCCGGTCCACTAGTGCCATACTCGACACCTGCTGTCTAGTTTGTCGGCTGCGTCGTTGCCTACCAAACCACTGTGTCCTTTGATCCATTGAATTTATTTAATTTGTTACGTTGTTGAGGCTACACACATGGTTGAGGCGCTGGTAGCACTCGTATATTAGCCCAGAATCAACTGGGTGACTGTTCAAAGCTTGCAGGACAGCCATGCTGTCTGAGAGTATGCGGATTAAGTGGTCCTTAACTTTCCTGGCCATGATGGCTGAAGCTTTCTATTAGAACAATGCCAAAGACAGCATTGAAGAGTTTCCAGTTGAATAAAAAGATGATGACAATAGCATGGAGTCGCAAGCATCTGAGACATTGTCTACATTTCTACAATAAACACCATTATAAATAGACGATGACGTAAAACACACAATACCTACTCGTATTTATCCACGTTGCGTGATAGTAGGTACTTACTTAATAATTTTGTTTCGCTTTGTGCAGTAGTAGGCAAGTATTAAATTGGCCGACTGATTGATTGACCGGTCGCCAGGCCAGTTGGCGTGGTTGGTTAAGATACCACCTATCATGCCGCAGGTCGTGGGTTCGATTCCCATCCAGGACAATCATTTGTGTGCCTGAACACGTCTGTTTGTTCTGAGTCTGGGTGTAATTATCTATATAAGAATGTATTTATAAAAAAAAGTAGTATATTATATGTAGTATATCAGTTATCTGGTTTCCATAGTACAAACTTTGCTTAGTTTGGGATCAGATGACCGTGTGTGAATAATGTACCAGGTTATTATTATTATAAATTATCAACTGAAATATTTATATATAGTTAGTTATATACACAATGATTCTGCATCAAGACTGTTAAACTCTTCAATGCGAATGACATCGCATCTTCTAAATATTTATTTTTTTTAATTTTATTTGGGAAAATAAACGGTTACACATTAAAATGTTATGATTTAGAACTTAGAACTAAAATGGGATTATCAATGTTTAACCTACAACATTTTCCACATAATATAAAAAAGTTAAACAAAAACGAACGGCGTGCGATAACATTGAATATGATTAAATATAAAAATAAAGCTAAACTGAAACTTATAAGGTAAAAATAATAAAAAGAGAAAGAAGATTTAACTGAACATTTAAATTAAAAATTAAAATATGGAGGAAGTTCAGAACTTACCGGCGACTAAGGCGGCGAGGAGTTTTCCGACTGTCTCGCCTATGTACTGCGCCATGGTGACGGCATGGAGGTCTAAGCTGGAGATCAGCGAGCTCGCGTCCAGAGCCAGAATATTCACCTGACCTGGAAGCACAACACACTCTTAGGACAACTTTGACAAGGTAACGAGTAAAAAATATGCACCTATTTGTCAATTAGCATGCCTTAAGATGGCCTGCTAACTGACAAATAGGCGCATATTAACAGACACAAACATGGTAAAAAGATGTTATATTTAATGATATAGTGAATGCTTAATGATATAGTTTGCCGTTGGACAGAGCATGCACATAGCCAATAGTTTCTTCTCGAAGAAACCGCAAGGACTTGGATGTCACGGCTTCAACGGCAATGAAATTGACTATATTTTACAATCCAACAGTCATATTATAAAAAATATTAGCGTCATTAATAGATTCAAATACAGTTCAGACCATAGACCAATCCGTGCAAAAATCAGACTAGATTTTAAAATTCACCGAGCCAAATTGATTACAAAACAAATTAAAAGACTCAAAAGAAACACTCATAAACAATTCCGAAAATTGCATTCTAGAATCATCATTTTTTTCTAAAGAATTGAAAGTGGATGAAACAGACGCAGAAGAACAATACAATGCAATCGTGACCGGAATAAGCAATACTTTTAAAAACATAAAAAAAAAACAAACCCAGAAATAGAAATAAACTAACAGGTCATACTCTTGATTTGATAGAAAAACGAACTAATAAAGTACAGAAACAAAATAAAACAGAACAATAGATAAAGAAGTTAAAAGGAGCATTGCAAACGATTTAAGAAATCTTAATACACATTTGATTAAAACAGCCTTGGAAATCATACATCCCTAATAGTTTTAAAACAGGGAGTCACAGAAAGAAAAAGTTGGATTAACAGTTTTATAGATAATGATGAATTACAGCAGACAAAAAATCATGGAAATAGCAAACAATTTCTATAGATTATTATATTTACGATCACTCACCACCCCATGTCAATACCGAATACAGTCCTTCGGATTCCATTCCTCCCATGAACCGTTATGAAGTGCGCAAAAGCACTTACTACAATGCGCTATGATAGTCTTGGGGAAGATGGAGTTACTACAGAAGCGCTCAAAATCGGCTCTCTCTACCACTTTGTTGACCAAAGTGAAGGTTTCGTCTGTGCAATTATGGACGAAGTTATCTTGACGAATAACTATCGGAGACATACTATGAAGGACGAGACGTGTGTCGGGCATGCCACTGTCCGGGTGAGTCCATCAGACATATTATGTCCGGTTGTTCTCGTCTGGCTAACGGCGAGTAATGTACTTGCACAGGCATAACCAAGTGGCTAGGATTATTCACCAGCAACTTGGTTTGAAATATTAACTTGTAGACTCTGAGATACCGTAAAACAAGTATGTGCCCGACCCAGTTCTCGAAAATAACCATGTCACGCTGTACTGGGATCGGTCTATCATTACTGACAGGACTATTGTCACCAATAAGCCAAATAATAATATTGTATAATAGTGGTGATAGATCGACTAGCGCTACAGAGTACTATTTTATAAAGCGCGTTGCGCAATGATAGTTGATGTAGTAACATAACCGTTTAACTGGCAAGAATAAACTTCATACTTAGATATTAGTACTTCTAACCATGATCGAAATGCTTCATCTTACCTCGAGCCAACTTCCTTTCACGGAACCTTCTCACGTTATTCCAACACATGATAAAACATGTCTAGACCATTTCATTCTTAAAACCAAATCGTCGGAAAATGTGTATGTGGCTCAAACAACTCTCACATATCATTATACTGTTATCCTAACACTAAATCTATTTTTACCTTTGCACTTCAAAAGAACGATCTCACGGATAAATTCGGACGGATTACTTTCAGACTTAAAAGGAAAATTTTCATTCTGTTCTCGTTTCTCATGATGCCAACGTAGCTGCTAACAATTTGGTCCACATACTAAAAACTGTAATTGAGTCAAATACTAAAATCATTACTGTCTCTAAGCGAAAAGCAATCATAAAAATTTGGATAACCCCAGGTCTGTTGAGGTGAATAAGGAAAAGAGACAATCTGAACAAAAAATCTAGAAAACATCCAGATAATACAATACTAAAGACAACTTACATAAGATACAGAAACTTTTGTAACAAAATTTTAAGAAATGTAAAAAGAGAATTTGAAAGGGAGGAAGTAAGAAAGGCGGGAAAGGATAACCGACGCCGCTGGAAGGTGATAAATAAAGTTTTAAACCGATCAAAGTCAAAGTTATCTTCGTCAGACTTAATAAGCCCACAGGACCAGCCCGTAGATGCCCTAAATAAGATAAACCACTTTTTTGCCAGCATTGGCACTACGTTAGCTCAAAAACAAATGACCCAACAACAAACTCACGTGTATGCTCCTACCAACAACATTCCCTCATTCCATGGTTATTTTGCCCACTGATGAAAATGAAATAGCTTCCATAATCTCTTCTCTTAAACGTGATTGTGCTGTCGGGTGGGACAAAATTTCCTCAAATTTTCTTATTGTCCATATTAATCTTTTAGTAACTCCCATCACTCATGTTGTAACTTGGCAATAGAATCCGGCACCTTTCCACTTGCATTTAAAAAAGCATTAATCCATCCTATCCACAAGAGTGGAGGCCGACACTGTGTTAATAACTACAGACCTATAGCTATTTTGCCCGCCTTGTCGAAAATACTGGAACGGCTTTTGAACAACAGATTGGTCAGAGTCAAATAAACTACTATCTCAGTCCCAATTTGGTTTTCGTGCTGGTAGATCGACGGCCATGGCTGTACACGAACTAACTTTCAACGTTTCCAATTTGGATGATAAAAAGAAGACCATAGCTATCTTATTGTACCTGAAAAAAGCCTTTGACACGGTGTCGGTTCCAATCCTGCTACATAAACTGAGAGCCTTGGAATCCGAGGAAAACAGTTGTTGCTTATCAAAGATTATTTAACCGACTGGACACAATTTGTTAAAATTGATGATCAAACTAGGGACATCCTTCCTGTTACAGTTGGGGTTCTCCAGGAAAGCATCCTAGGGTCTACGTTATTTTTGGTGTATATTAATGACCTCACCAATCTTAATCTTTAAAGTGGCCGTTTAATTACTTTCGCGGATGACACAGCTCTTCTTTTTGGGGCAGATTCATGGGAAATTATTATCACTATGCTCAGGCTAGGTTTAGTGTTGTGCATGATTGGCTGAAAAATAATATTCTCACTTTAAATTCCGAAAAAAAATAAATTCATCACCTTTACACTGAAAAATAATTAGCAGCCCTCCGTACATCTTTCACAATACTTGCTCACACTTGTCCTTTTCGCCTAAGCGGTGATTGCTCCTGTTCCAAACTGCAGAAGGTAGATACCATTAGGTACCTGGGTGTTACCTTGGATTCTAGACTTACTTTTAAAGCTCATATTAGCTCTCTCACAAATAGAATTCGCAAATTCATCTTTGTATTTAGGAATCTTCGGTGGGTTCTGACCTTCAAGCAACTAATATCTGTCTATTGTGCGTTGTGTCAATCGCTTTGACATATTGCATTATTTCTTGGGGTGGTACAGACGCCAGCACATCAAGCTACTACAATCTGTCAAATTTCTTTAATAGATTTTCAACTTTATTGCATTAGGTTCAAGGTTGATTGGGAAAATTTGACAGTTTCGGGTATCTTGACCTGCTGGCGTCTGTACATATAAAACAACCTCTTTACCTCTCGAAAGGGGTCAAAGTTCGGTTCTAAAGGTGCCACTGTCTCTTCCCTTCCGTCATCCCACAAAAGATGTTTACAACTTATCAAATGTCCTCTCAATTCGTCAGCTCTTTATTTTTTTTTTAAACAACGATCTCTTATCCCTGTTTCTGTTTGCCATAAGAACATTGATGTGCGCAAAAGAAAAAGGAAAGCATGCACATCTAGGCCAATTAAAACTAAATTTGCTCGGAAATCGCCGCCGATCGCCTCCGTGAGAACACGGCGGTGCTCTGCCCAAGCCGGGCAGACCTCCACTGTATGCTCCACCGTGTCCTCTGGGCGATCCACACAATGGTGACACCCGGGCGTTTCCTCCCGCCTTATGCGAAACAGGAACCTCCCGAAACAACCGTGTCCGGTGAGGACCTGCGTCAGGCGGAAGGTGAGGACGCCGTGGCGCCTCTCTAACCACTCCTCAAAGAGGGGACTTATCGCCGCAATTGTGGCGTGCCCAGCGCTGGGCTGCGACAGTCGCACTCTCCATGTCGCCATGAGATCCCGCCGGAGTTCTGTCCGCTGTACCGTGATTTCTCGCGGCAGCTGAGTTACGCCTCGGCGTTTTGCCTCCTCGCGCCACTCCCACACGTGCGCGAGGACTTTCGCCTCCAGATCCCACGGCGGCAATCCGGCAAGGAGGCTCGCCGCCTCACCGGAGACCGTGCGGTAACCCCGGACTAGCCGAATGGCCATGACCCTCTGGGACGCGTTCAACCGGCGGACTGGCCGCAGCCTCAGGGAACGCGCCCACACCGGTGCCCCGTAAAGGGCCATGGACCGCACGACCCCCGCGTAAAGCCTCCGGCAGGAGGCGTTTGGACCACCTAGATTGGGCAGGAGCCGCTTCAAGGCAGCCCCAGCCCGCTCCAGTCTGGGAGCCAAACGTCGGAAATGCTCCACGAAGTTCCACCGGCTGTCGAGGACGAGTCCCAGGTACTTCATCGTCGACTCGACTCCGATGCGACCCCTCCTACCGTTATTTGGGAACCCGACGGTGGCGCATTCCGAGGGCCATGAAAACACATGGCCTCGGACTTGTGCAGGGCCACCTCGAGTCCCAACTGCCGGATCCTCTCAACGACTATCGCAACCCCGCGTGTCGCTAATTCAGCCGCCGCCTGGTGCGACCTCCCCTGCGCCAGGACCAGCGTGTCGTCAGCGTAACATACTACGCTGACGCCGCTAGGGAGGTCGGCGCGCAGCACCCAGTCGTACCCGATGTCCCACAAATGCGGCCCCAGGACCGATCTCTGTGGGACACCGCACGACATCTCTCGCCGGTTCCACTCTCCCTGATGACCGGGGTAGATGACGGCCCTATCCGTCAAATAGGCCTCAACCACTCGACAGAGGTAGGTCGGCATCCGGTGATACCGGAGTGCCTCCCTGATGCAACTCCAGGGCAGGGTATTAAAGGCGTTGGCGATGTCTAGAGACACCGCCAAGACGACCCCACCCCGGGCCACAGCATCCCCCGTCGTGAGGGCTCGCACGCGCATGATGGCGTCCACCGTAGAGCGCCCCCTGCGGAAACCAAACTGGCTCTCCGCCAAATCCGGCCCCTCCTGCACCAGCCACCCGACGAGGCGGTCTGCAATAACTCTTTCAAAGAGCTTGCCCACCTCGTCGAGCAGCACGATGGGTCGGTAAGCGGACGGAGAGTCCGCAGGGCGCCCCGAGGGCTTGCCCCTGCCCCGGGCTTTGGTGGGTGGACCACAGCCCTTGCTTCCAGCCCGGTGATCGGCCGGCTTGCCAGCTGCCGCACATAGATAGCAGTGCGGCGTGGCAATGCACGAGCCGGCCTTGTGACCGGGTTGACCACAACGGAAGCAATGACTGCTGCGATCCACCTCCGAGGTGCATTTTGCCCCCACGTGGTTGCCCACTTGGCAACGGAAGCACCTCAGAGGTCTGGGTTCCAGCAGTTTCACCCGCGTGGAATCCCAGCCCACCTGGAACCTCCGGCCCTCCCCGACTATTTTTTGGGCCGCCGATACGGGGCAGCTCACCGTAACGGCTCGCATCCCCGTGAGGTCAGGACGGATGGTGCCTACCTTCACCTGTTCGAAGGCACACCCCCCAGTCTTGACCACGGCGGCCACCACCTCTCGCTCCGTCACGGAGTCGTCCAGACCCAGGATGCGCAAGGCAACGCACTTGGCGGGTCTGGACACTCGGGCCTCGTCCGCATTTAAGGACGCCCTGAGCCTTTCGGCCAGAGCGTCAGCGGTCGGGCCACTGGCCGCACCGGGGATCTCGAGCATCCGAGCCCCAGTCGCAGTGACCCTTACCCGCATGCCCTCGGTAACACCGATCTCCTCCAGGTTCACCGCCGCCCTCGCCTTGGCGAGCACGTCGCGGTAGGACACGCCCTTCTTCTCCGCTTCCGGCTGTAGTGTGATCACTACAGCTGCGGACTTTGGGGCACGTAACCTCGCCGCGACGCTTCGCTCTTTGCGCCGCTGCCGCCTCTCCCTCCGCTTGGCCGACCTTGCCGCCTTACCCTCCTTCCTCTTCTCCCCAGCTACCTGCCATTCGGCGTCAGCCGGAGGAGATTTGGGAGGCGGGGGCAGCCGCGTCGTCACCGCCACAGCTGGGGCCCTCTCAGGCGCCTTCGCGGCCGCCTTCGTGGGCGCCTTCGCAGGCGCCGTCGCAGGCGCCTTCGCAGCCACGGCCCCGCCCTTCGCCTGCCCTGCCGACCCTGGTTTGGCCGTGGCAGCCATGGCGGCATACGAAGCCGCCTTTGACTGGCCCGAGGCCGCCGGTCGGCCTAGCGGGGGCCGCAGGACGATTCCCTCAAGGACCGAGAACCGGTTGTTAAGGGCAGCCAGCTCCTTCCGCACCAAGGCCAGAACTCGGTCCTCTGCAGGCCCGAGGCCGCCCTGCCCCTTCTGCACCCCCTCCTGTAACACCTCCTCCTGAGCGCCAGCTCCGCGAAGCCTGGCCAGGTCTGCTCGGAGCTCCTCATTCTCCTTTCGGAGAAGCTCCATGGCGGCTGTCAAGCGGGCGACCTCCGCCCGCATTTCGGACATTCCGTCCGACGGAGGCCCTTGAAGTAGAGCCTCCGCTGCCGCCATAATGGAGGCCTTGGCTGCGGGTATGGCCTTGTCTTTAGAAGACTGCGTCTTCTTCAAGGCCACACCCTTGACTGCAGCGGCCACGACCTCCTCAAACCTGGCCCGCTCCGAATTGGAGCCACCAGCGGCGTCCGACTCATCGCCAAACGCCTCCACGGCGCTCCCCTCGACCGACCCGGCTGAGCCGTCCTCCGTTGCGGCGTTTACCCGGCTCTTGCTCTTCCGGCCTAGGCCCCGGCGAGCATATTTGGGAGCCGATTTAAGACCGCCGTCCGAGGAAGACTCCTGGGCATCTCCCGGATTTAGGTTCCGCTTCAGAAAAGCATTTTTCCTTCCAGCGGCCCCCACCACTACGCACTCCGGGCTCTTAAAAATGTCCTTCGCGCCCTTCACTCCCGATACGGCGTCGGACTCCGACCCCGCATCACTCCTCTCCCTCTCCTCTTCTCGTCTATCGTTTTTCTTTGGTCCCATATTAGTTCCCACGAGTAAAAACTTTATCACTGGCTCAAAACTGTGGTTCGCACTAGCGATTAATTTAGCTACCCATTAATCAAGCTACCAACCTCCCTCACGGTGCGCCGCCGCTTGAAGGTTTGGGGTAATTTTTTATAGAGGTTTTCTTCCTCGCGGTCCGGGCGGTTAAGCCAAGACCCTCGACCCCCGTCAAAAGTCAGAGACATGACCTTGAACAATCTTCGGGGCTACGAGACTAACGGTGGCAGAAGGAAATGACTTCCTCCTGCCTGCCCGGCGACATGGTTAGTGCACACCGAGCCCGCTCTTACTCCGCCGCTGTGCGTCTCTGCTTAGAGCAGAGGGACACACGTTGGAGCGTACCTCCGACAGGATATTGGCATACGGGCAACAAAACCCCTTAGGCACACGTGCCTAAGGGGAACCATTGCCCGCACCCCAGGGTGCACCGTCCCGGAGACTGGCCTTCCCCCCGGACGTATCCGTAAGGGAACTCCAGCCCACGGGCACTCGGGGAGGTTTCCTGTCCACGCACCCCAGGGCCTGGTGACCTGACTTACAGGTTTTCTATAAACTTAGTTTAGGCACCAGTCTTCTACAAATTAAGTACACAATTGCATCTGTCGACTATTAACTTTAAGCTGTGATTTGTGGTAAGAAACACAAAATCAAAAGTCTAAAAAAAAAAAAATAAAGTCAGATTTTTTTGGGATTTTCGTTCCTACTTTTGTTTTAACTTCCAAATATATTGTACTTTATAACTGAAAAGGTGGTTTCACCGAGACAACTCATCTGATATGTGGCGCTTAACGTGGGGCATAATTTAAAGTTTATATCGACAGTCTTAAGAAATTGACTCTGAATTTTGTTCAAATGACGGTTTACCTTTGGATGCTTCTTGAGCTAAGAATGCGCTGCTTATAGTCTGGAAGCTCTCGTCTGTGGGGCTATCCTTGAAACCGTGAAAGTAAATCTTGAGGGGAAGCTTCAGTTGGAACCAGCTCTCCTTGGGGATCTCTTCCGCGGCCTTCGCTAAGTTGTAAGTGACGGTTTTTGCGCTGTAGGAAATTGAAGATTACTCGATCAATTTACCGAGGGATATACATTGAAGGAGTGAAGAACTTAATGAAGCAAATTACTTTTAGTATGGGAACAACCTTGAAATCCCTAAAAAATCAGCTGCTTCATACATTTATTCCATAACTCCAGTCTAAAGAATGAATCGTTCCAACCGTCGTTAATAGGGTAAGTTAATCTTGAAGTCAATAAGTCACACGTACACGGCCAATATGTAGTATGACGTAATGACGTAGTATATGCAGGTATAATTCTCACCTGGTCCTTAAGACGAGTGTTAAATTGCTCATATCCGCTTCCTTATCATAGTTTTCGTATGCCACTTCCGCTATCCTACCTGCGAAATATTAAAGGGCAGTTCTCTCCGTTAAAATTTTACTAAACATTCTCTAAACGCTATACACTAAAGTAAGGTTGCATTGCAATAAATGATTGAGTATTGTTCGGAGTCCGACGTCACGGACGTTACACTACGTCACAGAAATGCACGACGGAAACGAAATGGACTTTTGTTTATGCATCCATCGTGCATAGCCACTTGACATGTGTCGTGCAAACCATACCTACGCAACAGGACTAGGTATGAATCAAGAAGAGTATTCTTGATTGAAGATTAAAAATAAGTGATTAGTGCACGCGGATCTACAGGCGGGTCTACACGCGAGCATATAAATCGAACATGAGTAGAGTTTAACTCCTCGCATACGCATAATATCAGGACTTTTACTTACATGGATCGTCTCCAATGAGTTCGGGGGTATCTCCGACAGAGTCAAGTGCAGCCTGTAGCTGACTGGTAACTGCTTGCGTGAGGTTTGAGGTGAGCCCAGGCTGCGAGGCCGCAGAGAACAGCCACAGGACTGTGAGGAATGAGGCTAGTTGGGACATGTTGTCGGGTACCTGAGAATTAAGATAGATGATTTTGTAGGCTGTGCCGGTGCAGGGTAGATGGGCGAAGAATAAATAGCACGACGATGTGTAAAACAATATATTCTTGAAGACAAAAACAATAATTACATACAAGTACAACAATCAGAAACACATTAATAGAGCTGAGCTCATTATAGACAAGTAAAGACTGTCTGTTGCAATACACACAATTCAAAGAACAAGCGAACACTGACTCTAGACATTTAGGTGGCAATATTTATATGCAACCGTGGGTTATTCAACTTCGCAAAAATAACGTTTGTTTTCATAATAATAGGCAGATAACAAAGTGCGCCGAGGTGGTGTTCTTTTGTTATAGATGCTACGCAGCTAATGCACGTGTGCGCTTGGTATTTTTGTTTACAAAAACTATTACGCAGTCTAAAGTGCGTTGTTGTATTTTTCCACTGCCACCTTGATTCTCTTATAATTAAGTTAATTATAAACTAATAATGGTCTTAACAGTAAGTATTTAACATGCATACGATGTATTGTATTTGATGTGTGTTGTTTTTTTTTTTAATTGTTGTACCTCATCATAATATGGACTATTTGTGTCTGGTAATAAAGCTTATAATTATTATTTTAATCTCTGGCATATCTCGGGACCCTGGTGTCCCGGGCCTTAGGTAGGCGTCCGAGGGGCCGAAATTAAATCGCAGAGACCCTTTTTTTTTGGGGTGGGAAATTATCAAATATCTTCTCCCGCTCTGGGTGGAGCGGGAGGGCGTGTCAGACTTCTACTGACTAAAACCCATCCATGTTCCTTCAGTTGCCTGTGCCAGGGCCACGGTAACTCTTTCAAACAACCCGCAACCCTGGCCGGCATCGGCCCTAGCGGACCCCATCAGTTAGCCCTGACATCTCTTAGAGGCGCGTGTGGAACACAACACGACGCAGGCCTGGTCCTTACCAGACGGCGAGCTACCTATTGCTCGCAGTCCGCAAGCCCGCGCCTACGGTGGCCGGGAATCGGCTCTCGATTCCCGACGCCCGGGGCGTCTCCTGCGGCGACTAGGGGCGTTAGGGCGCAAGGATTGCATTTCCCTCACGCGTTCTACCTCCTCCTTTGCGAGCATTACTGCTTCGCAGAAGGAGGTGATGACTTCCCATGCACTCTCGCTCCGTAAAATGGCCTAATCTAGGGCCAAAAGCAAGAGATCGTCGCGACTGATCGCCTCCGCGAGGGCCCGGCGGTGCTCTGACCAAGCAGACCTCTACCATATGCTACACCGTGTCTTCCGGGTGATCTACATAATGGTAACACCCGGGCGTTTCCGGCGGGGGAGGAAACACCCGGGGGCGTTTCCTTCCGTCTTATCCAGAACCGGAACCTCCCGAAGCAACCGTATCTGGTGAGAACCTGCATCAGGCGGAAGGTGAGGACGCCGTGGCGCCTCTCCGACCACTCCTCAAAGAGGGTATTATCACCGCAATTGTGGCATGCCCAGCACTGGGTTGCGACAGTTGCACTCTCCATATTGCCATGAGATCCCGCCGGTCGCAGAGACCCCTGGCCTGAGACGCTTTTAATGAAATGAGGCACCAACCACGATTAGCCCTGTAAGCACTAGGCAAGTGAACCCAAGGACAACCCCCGGTTGGTGTAGGAGATGGAAGCAAACATATTGGAATATGTGTTGGATAGCTAAAGTAGACTGGTTACTGAAGATATGAGAACTGCTGAAACTATCGGGAGCACAATTAAACATGGACTTCACTGACAGACGTATATTTGGCGACTGGCCCGCGGCTGATAACGTACAAAGACTTAATTCTAAATACCCACTATTACAATATATCACACCTCCACCACAATACAACAGCATCCTAAAATATAATAACACAATAATAAACACAACTAATACAATATCAGCAAAACAACTATATCAGCCAGGTGTAAACTGATAATAATTCTTAATAGTTAAACAATTTTAAATCAGTCTACTGGTTTACGTGTTTGCTTAGAATACTAATTCACCGGCGGCGGAGGTTGTGGTTGTACATTTATCAGAGAATCTTCAGGAGTATTAATGTCCAGATTTGAACCTTTTCCCTTATTCCTGGTAGTCACCTCTGGTGAAATTACCTTAACCTTTACCCGTTCTAACCCCTCGCTAAGTGGCTCGACCCCACTCTCTCCTCCATGATCTGTATTGCCCTCAGTCTCTGGACAAGTAACATCAGATAAGCGTGACTTGCGGCGCATTTAATCTACATGTCTTTTTAGTGATTGACCATTATCCTTTACCACTGAGTATCTACGGGCACTGTCTACCCGTTCCACGGTACCTTTCACCCATCTATCACTATCACCATACTCACGAGCCCAAACTGAATCACCCTCCCTGAAACTGCGGTCTGTTCCTCCCGCGAATTCCATTTGCCGTCTCTGGGCTTGACGGACTCTGTCTTTGGTGACCTGATTGTTACGCAGTAAATCAAGTTTGGAGCGTAAAGGACGTCTCTGCAACAGCATAGCCGGGGTTTCCCCGGTAGTGCTATGCACGGTGTTCCGATATGCTAACAGAAACGTTTGTAGTGCGGTGTCGACATCTACACAATCCCTATGCGCTTTCTTAATAGCCCGCTTACAAAGCTTGACTGAATTCTCTGCAGCCACGTTTGATGATGGGTGGTAGCCTGGTGAAAAAAAACTGTGTTGTATGCCGTTGTTTTTTAAGGAAGTTTTGAACTTTATACTAGTAAATGGTGGGCCCTGATCAGATACTAATTCCTCCGGCAACCCAAACCTTGCAAATGTAACTCTTAAAACCTTTATAACATTTGATGCATTAGTTCGTGTCATCTCAAACACTTCTAACCATTTTGAAGAAGAGTCAATAATAACTAAGAAGGTAAGTCCCTTATATGGCCCTAGGAATTCGATGTGAACTTTTTTCCAGGGGCACGCGTGATACTGCCACGGCTGTATCGGGGCGCGCGGCGGTGCGGCCGCCTCCTTCTTGGGCCACTTAATGTAAATCTACGACCATAAAGATATTGATGAAATTTACGAACTCCGAACACAATAGCGAGTGCCTCTCGATCTATTTGCGAGTAGGCCCGTTTGGCTTGCGTGAGAGCGCGTGACGAGTGCGCACTACACTGCTCGCGTCTGTTGTTAAAATTATAGGTTACTCCGGTGTGTAGTGCATTAGCAATTCACTACATGTTAATAAATGCTTCACTTTACTGGACACATCTTCACATTCTCTATTCCAGCTATACGGGGCTGCACGGTGTAAGCACGTACAAATTTGACATCATTGTGTCAGCACTTTACTTGCTACGCGAGGTCTATACTTAAGTACACAAATATCATTCAAATCAAGGCGCACTCATTATCATTCAATTAATCATAAATCAATAAAAGTAATTTATTATTACGTATTCTTGCCTTAACAAATTCAAATTATTCATTAAACGCAAGTTGTGTAAGAAAGCTTTTTATACCGTTAAAGATTATATTGAGGACAAAAAGGCAAGGGAATGAACTACTCCAATTTTATTGTATATTATTTTTGCATACTGACATGAATGTTGACATGAATATTTACTTTGTAAGTATTATATTATTTTACTTTATTGTGAATGTGAAGACTATGTAGGTCATTGCTTTTTTTTTTGTTTGTTTTATTTTTTCTCTCAGTTATTTTTAATCATGGTCTGGCAGTTTGAGTAATCTATGCGGCCTACCCCAATGTCCTTTCTTTGGTATTGTTCGTCGAATCGTTGAGCTCCTTATGTTCTGAGTTGAGCTGCGCGATTACTGACAAATGCGTGCACTGACTGGACAGGTCCTCTCAATCTGTGTGGTTCTTTCCTCAAAAGACCATTTCAGACACCAATCTACATGGTCTTCACATGAAGTGACCAAGATTATGTCTGGACTTTATAAGAGACTGTGACCTCTGAGTTTGTTTCGGCCTTTCTTCTCAGAGTAGTCAGATAGGAAACGCCGACCTCATCTAGTTTAAAAAAAAAAAAAAAATTGACTTGTAAAAGTGTTTGTACAAACCTACTTACAGAAATAAAAATCATTTATCATTTATCACTTGCATATCACTCAAACTATCATCATTAAAAGTTGTAAAGATCCTACATCGTTCTGGTCCTTCGAGCCTCCGTATAAGCGGGACTATTTCACGTTTTTAACAGTGTGAATAAACTGTTGGCACGAGAGTATAGCACTTGCGGCTACGACCTGTGGACAAAAACAATCATGAGCGCCAACATGGAAGACATTTTGGCCAATCAAGATCAGATCATTCAAGCCATGGAGCAGCAACTGTGGAATTTCAAGAAGGATTTTGCGGAACGCAAAACTTCGGCCAACATCAAGAAATGTTTCTAGACCCTGGATACATACTGGCGGGAGTTTCAAGAGAATCATGTTAGATTATGTGAGTTTAAAGATCGTGCTTATACTTACTTTATATATCTGCTATTATTTTTTCAAGAGTGTACTAGTGTGCTGGATATCCTGGCTGCAGCATCAGCTCATCGTGTTGACACCATTGCATTGTATGTAGAATCAAATACTGATCAAAACGAATCCAAACACGATATATCTGCTATTATTTTTTCAAGAGTGTACTAGTGTGCTGGATATCCTGGCTGCAGCATCAGCTCATCGTGTTGACACCATTGCATTGTATGTAGAATTAAATACTGATCAAAACGAATCCAAACACGATATATCTGCTATTATTTTTTCAAGAGTGTACTAGTGTGCTGGATATCCTGGCTGCAGCATCAGCTCATCGTGTTGCCACCATAGCATTGTATGTAGAATCAAATACTGATCAAAACGAATCCAAACACGATATATCTGATATTATTTTTTCAATTCAATTCATTTATTTGCGTTAAAACATGGTATTACAGGTGTTACATTAAAATTAGTGCGTACATGTTTTGCTAAGGATACTGGTTGCGCTTCATAATTTATAGTTATTAAACTTTCTTACTTCACCTTATGGCGATTGAAGGGCATTGATTTAATAGTTCTAATTTATTAATTAAGTGTCATATATCGTTGGTTTGGTGATATCCTATTGGTAGCTGCCGCTGTCAACGCGTTGAAGCTAGTGACATCTGCTGGCTTCGAGAGTCTCGTCATAACCACGGGATAGTGAGCACGCGTTCTTTTTTGCATAAGTCGCTAATTAGCTCGGAAGCGCTCCATCTCGCCCTAAACCCTACATTGAACTTACATGAAGTGTTATCTATATTACCTAGAACTAGACTGTGTTTGTGATCCGCTGGCCAGCGTAGTGCACCTAGACTGAGCTGTTCATCCTGCACGTGGCATCCATCTGCTTCTGCTTGGGATCGCTGTATCAAAGGTATGTGGCATGATTGATAAGTTGAACTTTATCCATTGCCTTTCATCTCATTTGTGTATTTTTTCCTCCTTGAAATTAGCACTGCTGAATCAGCAATTATAGCCTAGATTGCTCTAATAATCTAGGTTCACGCGCGTGTGACTTTACTAGGAATTTTCAAATTCTAGAGGTTATACGCATCATTTTGGTCCTTCGAGCCGGATAAATTAACTTTGGGCTTATTTACGGCCTATTTTGAGTTCTAAAAGTCTAATTTTAAGAAAAAATATCGGGAATTTTCAATATCAATTGCATATCATCACACAACTCTCGCCTCTATAACGATAGGAATAAAGCTCAGACTGCCTTGCATGCAGTAGTTCTACCGGCAAATTGATTGTTAATTTAAATCTTTGATATCCCTAATTAAAACTTCGAAAAATACATTTAATGGGATATCAACGTTGATTCATATCGCTAAATAAGTTTATTTAATAAATCAGTTAATTTTCGGCGTAATTACATATTTTTTTGTTCGTGTATGAAAATTGTGGGTAGTTGTGTATCACAATCCTCAAGTGGGCCTACGTGACTGTGGAATGTTCTAGTTCTTTGTTCTCGTACCTACGATTAGTTTTTATTTACGCATTAGAAACTTTTTTCTCTAATCGAGATTTGCTGAATGAATGATATTGATTGTTATTGTATGATACACTTGTACTGTAGGTTCGCTAGGTACAGCCTACTATATTCGTATTGCACGAGTAGGTATTTTTTTTATAATATTGAGACTCAACCGCATTTGATTAATTATTGTAATTAACCATATTATCACCGCGTCGCTTGTTATTTTATTTTGTAAGGTAACTTCTTGATCTTTTGATAGGAACCTTCAGGTAAAGTAACAGATTTGTATAAACTTTACGCGTTAGTTCTCCTCATAGGAAACAGCCGTATATTTATACATAATCACCCCCACACCTCACTTGGTAAACGTAGTAGGTACTTACTAGATAACTTATTTCGAACGGTCATCTACGCAATACCTACTTGTTAGGAATTCTATTGTTTCTTACGAAGGTATTTACGTTACGAATACAATCGCATCGCTTACGGAAATAACTTTACATAGGTACTTGTTTTTAAGTTTCACACATACCTAACTTATTGTTGGTTAAGAATCTGTACCTACTTATTATATGTATTGAATAAGTTAATCTCATATAAATAAAAGTAGTGCAGAAAAATTGTTATCGCGTTGCATTCGACATAAAGGTTAATTTATCGGGTTGTAGGTAGGTATATCTAAGCTAATTATAAATATATTATGATATAGATGGGTACGTCGTTAAGGTATTTGGCGTGCTTACTATATTGATGTAAGTATTAGTCTTTGTTACTTGCACTCGGTTAAGCCGTTGTTCGCTTTATATTTTTTTTTCCTACAAATTAATTATTATGGTCAGGATTCGCGTACGGATGGTTCCGTACTATTAATTACTTAATTTATAGAAATCTTTTATTGAGTTATCGGGTTGATTGGACCCCTACTTTCACTCACTCGGGTTCCGTGGATAAAATAAAAATAAATTTGTTGATTTAATTTTTTTTTGTCAGATTTTAATTTCTGTGTACAATGACTGACAAGGTTAAACTTAGATTGTTGGAAAGTAAACGCGACTCGTATTTCGCACGGGGTCAAAGGATTTTGGACTCAACAAAATCTTTAACAACCGAAAGATTACGTAAGTCTTTTATTGCTCAGGCTAAACAAATTGAGGCATTACGTGGAGAATTCAATGAGATAATGGACGAGATAAATCGGTTAAATTTGACATTAGATCCAACGTGCGACGTAAGCTATGGTGCCTTACATTCATTTGATGAGTTGGTCGGCGAGATAAAAATTACTTTATCTTCATTAACTGAATCAAATGATTCCAAGGAACCTAGCCCGAAAGTGAGCCTTAATGCTCATCATATAAAAGTACCTAAAATTGAGCTGCCTACCTTTGACGGTGATATTCAGAGCTTTCCATTCTTTTATGAGACTTTCAAACGTATTATACATAACAACGCAGATTTATCAGATTCTGATCGCATTCATTATTTGTTGAGTTGTTTAAAAGGACAGGCTAGGAACGTGGCAGCCGGTATTGTACCTTCGGGCGATAATTACCGCGTTGTCTGGGATGCGCTTATCGCAAAGTACATGGATACTCGCGCGCTCGCCACTAATTATCTAAATCAGCTGTTCTCATTCAAGCCGTTCGGATCGACACCTGCTAATATTGAAAAGGGCTTCGATAAATTAACTTCTACGGTTGCGGGACTCAAACAATTAAAAATACATAACTTAGATGATTTTATATTTATTCATTTGGGTCTTAAGTTAATAGACTCAGATATCGCAAAACATTTTGAAATGTCGCTTCGTAATCAACAAGAGTTAGATTATGATTATTTCGTAAAGTTTGTTCGTGAACAAGTAAAAATCTTGTATCGTTCGTCTTCTGCGGCAAATAAGCCCGCCCCCGCAGGAAGCTCCAGCACCTCATCTAAGGTATCGCAGGTGTTTGTGGCTACTGACTCTAAATGTTCACTTTGTCATTCCACCCATAAAAACTTGTATACTTGTAAAGAGTTTCAAAAGTTGACCGTGGAAAATAGATTTAAGTTTGTAAAAGACAATAAAAGATGTGGTAACTGCCTAAGTAGCCAACATACCGTCTCTAAGTGCCTATCTAAGTCAACATGTAGGAAATGCAACGGTAAGCATCATTCCTTATTGCATTTTGAGCAATCGACGCAAGCCCCTGCGCTGGCTCTCGCTAGCTCCCCAGCCTCCGCTTCTGCGGCCGATCCTGCTACTTCTGATCGTGTGGCTTTGTGTACGCATTCTTCTGTTCAAGTCCAGACCACACGCAGTACTGAAGTGCTGGCTACTGCCAAGGTATTAGTGGTGGGTAGGAAGGGTAAGGGCGTGCTGGTTAGATGTCTTTTGGACCCTGGGTCGCAAAAGAATTATATTACATCAAGTTGCTGCCGTATGCTCGGTCTAACTATATATACGGACTCAATAAATACCGTTCGTGGTATTGGTGGCACGTCGCAGCCCGTTCGCGGCTCAGTGAACCTTACGTTCAGCTCACGGTTTCGCTCGCAGCCTAGGTATGAAATTGACGCTTTAGTCTTGGATCAAATAACCGGACATCTTCCTCTGAGTGCAATAGATACTGCGCAATTGAATCATATTGATCCTAAACTACTCGCGGATGACAGTTGGGGTTTGCCAGGTAATATTGACATGTTACTTGGGGTCAAATTGTTCGCTAAGTTATTGCGACCCGGTCACTTGACCAGCGTACCCGGTTGCCCCGACGCATTGGAGACTGTGCTCGGCTACATACTTCTGGGAGAAGCGCCTATTATCGGACCTCCAACTGACACTCTGTCTTTCTTTGCTAGTTCTTTCGATAACTTTGATCTTCGTAAGTTTTGGGAGATTGAAGATGTTACTGCTCCGTCCATTGGGAGTGTGGATGATAAACATTGTGAAAAGTTTTATTGTAGTACAATTACGCGCGCTCCAAATGGTAAGTATGTTGTAGCTTTACCACTCAAAACAGACGCGTCAGCGTTAGGAAATTCTTTTGATATGGCTCGCAAGAGATTCTATAGCCTCGAACGTAAACTTAAATCGCTTCCTCGCGTCAAACTTCTTTATGATGACGTCATACGGGATTATGTCAAGAACAACTATATTTCTTTGGTGCAGAATATTTTACCTGAATGTGTATTGCCCAAACGAAATTGTAAGGAGAGAGAAATGGAATACTATATTCCTCACCATGGGGTTATTCGAGAGGATAAAGTGACCACTAAGTTGCGCGTGGTCCTAGATGCCAGTGCATGTACAGATAATGGTACCTCGCTCAATGATATCCTGTACGCAGGTCCAGTCCTTCAGGCTGACCTTTTTAACATCTTGTTAAATTTTAGGCTTTTTAGTGTCGCTATTTCCGCAGATGTCAAATCTATGTACCTACGTATAGGTATACGCCCACAGGATCGTTCCCTTCAACGTATTTTATATCGGTTTAGTGAGGAAAAAGAACTTCAAATTTATCAGTTTTCAGTGCTTCCCTTTGGATTAAAGTGTAGTCCTTTTATAGCTATTCGCACTATCCAACAGTTATGTCAGGATGAAGGAACGCAGTTACCTCTCGCCAGGGACATTTTGCAGAGAGATATTTACATGGATGACATAGTTAGTTCTATACCTAGCACTGCGCTTGCTATAGACTCGGCTCGTGAACTAATAAAAATATTCTCTCTCGGTGATTTTCAGCTGACCAAGTGGTCTAGCAACAATGTCGATGTTCTTCGGACTATCCCAGAGTCATTGCGACTTTCACAGAGCGTGGACCTAAATAAAGATCCGACACAGAAAATACTGGGACTTCGTTGGTTCCCCGATGAGGATTGTTTCGTATTCCAGGTTAACCCTAATGTTCGCCCTTGCACGAAACGGAATATTCTTTCTTCCATCGCACGTCTTTTCGACGTTTTAGGCCTCGTGGCACCGATAATTTTATACGCCAAGCTTCTGATCAAAGAGCTTTGGCTTGTCAAACTTGGATGGGATGACGTTCCACCTCCTCGCATTGTTCGTCTGTGGGAACAATTCCAAGCTGAACTGCCAATTATCTCAGAATTGAGAGTTTTGCGACATGTTGGCGTCGTAGAACGCTGTAGACTCTCACTCGTCGGTTTTGCCGACGCTAGTGAGAAAGCTTACGGTGGTTCGGTTTATGCCCACGTTGTGAGACCCGACGGTAGTATCGTCGTTTCGCTGGTGTGTGCGAAATCTAAGGTCGCACCACTTAAAGTAGTTTCGCTAGCTCGCCTCGAGTTATGCGCCGCACTCCTCTTATCAACTGTGATAAAGCGAGTATATAATCTTTTCGCAGCTCGGCACGCCATTGAGGTAGTCGTAGCTTTTTCGGATTCAACTGTAACGTTGAGTTGGATTAATTCCGAACCGCATCGATGGCACACCTTCGTAGCCAATCGTATCGCTAAGATTCATGAGAATCTTTCGGCAGATCAGTTCTTCCACGTGAAAGGGTCGGAAAATCCCAGTGATTGCCTCTCTCGCGGTTTAACGCCTGCTCAATTAGTCCATCATCCATTGTGGCTAAATGGACCGCCATGGCTTAAACTTCCCCGCGCTGAATGGCCAGTAAAACCATTCGTTTCAAGCGAGTCGCAAGAGCTTCCCGAAATGAAGCCCGTGGCTTTACCTGTGCTCTCGCACGAATGCTCGGACAGAAGTCCTCCTTCCGACGACATTTTATACGCTCGCTCTACCAGGTTCTCGTCCTGGTTGAAATATTTAAAAACTATTTGCTTCGTTTATAAGTTTATCAAACGGCTCCCTAGAGGGCCCGTTACCGCGTCTGATCTAGAGTTCGCTGAATTTATTGTGTGGCGATTTGTGCAGAAGATTCATTTTGAAGCTGATCTCAATCGTTTAGCCCGCAATGAGTTGTGTTCTAAGCCAGTACAACGGCTAAGTCCCTTCCTCCACGAAGGACTAATCCACGTTGGAGGTCGCCTAGCAAACTCTGAGCTAGATTTTGACTCGCGTCATCAGATTCTCCTTCCGCGTCAAGATCATATAGTGGAACTTTTAGTTTCCCACTACCATGTGAAAAATTTTCACACAGGACCAACCTTGCTCGTATCTCTCTTACGACAGAAGTATTGGATCCTGTCCGCGCGACGTATTGCACGTCGCATTACTTTTAACTGTAACATGTGCTTTCGAGCAAAGCCGCGACCTACGTTTCCTATAATGGCGGATTTGCCACGTTTTCGCGTTGAGTCGGCTCCTAAGGCTTTCTCTCACACAGGTTGCGACTACGCGGGACCTTTCATGATCACTTCGGTACGTGCTAAAGGCCAAAAATCAAGGAAAGCGTATATCTGCCTTTTTACATGCCTAACCACTCGTGCTCTGCATCTTGAGATTGCCTCAGATCTTAGCACTGCGAGCTTTCTGTCCGCTTTGAAACGCTTCCTGGCGCGTAGAGGTCCGGTTCAGTGTCTTTACACAGATAACGCTACCAATTTTATTGGAGCCAAATCCTATCTACGAGATCTCTACCAATTCTTGGCTAAAGAGTATCACCCTTTATGGGAAAGAGAACTTGCAGAGCATCGAATTACACTTAAAAACATCCCCTGTAGAGCTCCACATTTTGGCGGTTGTTGGGAAAGTGAAGTAAAAGGTGTCAAAACGCATCTCTGCAAGGTCATCGGTCAGCAAATTCTTAGTTTTGATGAGCTTAGCACTATGCTTACTCAAGTAGAAGCTTTATTAAACTCGAGGCCTCTGTATGCGATCAGCTCGGATCCGTCAGAGCCCACTTCATTATCGCCGGCGCACTTTTTGCATACGAAACCTCTTTTATTTCTTCCTGCCCGCGAAGTCAATGAAACGCGGTTACATCTTATTTCGCGATATGAATTAACCGATAAAATGGTCCAATCTTTTTGGAAGCGGTGGCGCCAAGAGTACTTGCACACCCTACAATCCAAACAGAAATGGAACACCCCTGCCAATCCAATACGGGTCGGTATGGTTGTCGTCTCCATGCAGGCCAATGTGATGCCTCTGCATTGGCCGTTAGGAGTAATTACAGAAATATTTCCAGACAAAAACGGAGTTTGTAGAGTCGCATCCGTAAAGACTAAAAGCGGGATCCTTCAGAGTCGGCCGGTAGTAAAGTTGTGCCCTTTGCCAACTCAATAAGTTTTGTTGAATTAATATTAAGTTTACCTTGCACCAATGTGCAGTATTAGATTTAGATACCGCGTAGAATAGTTAGTTAAATATTCTTATTTGTAATATACAGTCGCAAGTTTAGAGTTCTTATAACTTTGGTAGAGTTGTGATGATCTGCAATTATATGTGCTGTTCCTTGTGTTTCGAAAGTAGGAACTTTCAAGCCGGGGAAAATGGTTGCGCTTCATAATTTATAGTTATTAAACTTTCTTACTTCACCTTATGGCGATTGAAGGGCATTGATTTAATAGTTCTAATTTATTAATTAAGTGTCATATATCGTTGGTTTGGTGATATCCTATTGGTAGCTGCCGCTGTCAACGCGTTGAAGCTAGTGACATCTGCTGGCTTCGAGAGTCTCGTCATAACCACGGGATAGTGAGCACGCGTTCTTTTTTGCATAAGTCGCTAATTAGCTCGGAAGCGCTCCATCTCGCCCTAAACCCTACATTGAACTTACATGAAGTGTTATCTATATTACCTAGAACTAGACTGTGTTTGTGATCCGCTGGCCAGCGTAGTGCACCTAGACTGAGCTGTTCATCCTGCACGTGGCATCCATCTGCTTCTGCTTGGGATCGCTGTATCAAAGGTATGTGGCATGATTGATAAGTTGAACTTTATCCATTGCCTTTCATCTCATTTGTGTATTTTTTCCTCCTTGAAATTAGCACTGCTGAATCAGCAATTATAGCCTAGATTGCTCTAATAATCTAGGTTCACGCGCGTGTGACTTTACTAGGAATTTTCAAATTCTAGAGGTTATACGCATCAGATACATAGCATGCAAACTTATACTTATACTAGCGTTACATCACATTATATTAAATTATTGTTGGAGCATATTTAGTCTCTATAAATTCTTTAATAGAATAAAAATTTTATGTATTTAACCATTTATATAAATTGCGCTTAAATGCTTTAGACGTCAATGTTTTTAAATTGCTTGGTATATTATTATAAATACGCATACACATTGCTAAGCAGTTCTTATTATATTTTGTAGATCTAGGAATGTCATTTAGTACAAGTCTGAATGGATCTCTACGATTTCTTGGATTCACATAATTCAATTCAAGAGTGTACTACTGTGCTGGATATCCTGGCTGCAGCATCAGACCAAGAATTCCATAATCTTACATAGTTATATAGCATACATGGGTATTTCAAATTTCAGGTCAAACATGTTTGAAAGTAAAGTAAATACCCATTATTTATTTTATTTATTTAGTTCAGACAACAATATGGTCCATTTTGTTAGTAAAGTATCTTATCACTAGTGTTAGTAGACCACAGACAGAAGGAGGAGAAAAGTAGGTGACTGAGGCAGGATGTGCAGAGAACGATAAAGCAAGGAATAAGCTTACCTGACCATTCTCCACACATAGTGCCTCAGAAAAGGGGAGTAAGGACTATCCACCACAGTTTTCAGGATGCTATTGTCACTGACCGGCGTTCTACGCATCAGTGATGCGACTTTTTTGCGAATCACTGCATGAAAGCCGTCAGTTCGGTTCTGAGCAAACATCTCCGATGCGCTACAGAAACGGGGCAGCTTCAACAGCATCCTAAAAATATTATTGTATTGGATGCGTAAGACATCTAGCAATCTTTTGGTGTAGCTGACCCACAGACCCCCGCGTACAGACCTTGACAAAACGCCTTGAACAGGGTGATCTTGACTTGGTCCACACAACGAGAGAACCTACTGGCCAACATGACTCCTCGGAGAGAGTTTATTACTCCATTTAGAGAAAAACTAGGTTCATAATTAGGGCACTTACCGCCAGCCTTAAAGACCATGTATTCACATTTACGGACATTGTACACAAGGCCTTGCAAAGCAGCATACCCCTCGCAGACCTTCAACATTTCTCTGATAGATCCCTCAGTCGGGCCCAGCAGCACCATGTCGTCCGCGTAGCTGATGCTGTTAACACTAACACCACCAACCCGGCAGCCGACACGCATACTACTGAGCTCGACTATGAGATCATTAATATAAAGGTTGAAGAGTCGTGGAGACGTCAGACCCCCCTGTCTCACACCGCACTCCAACCCATATGACTCAGAGAACGTTCCGGCCCACTTTACACAGTTCGTTTGGTTCGCATACCAATACTGCATGAGCTTTAGCACTGATGCCGGTACATTCCTGTCACCCAGCTTTCTCCAGGTCACATCATATGACACCAGGTCGAAGGCTCTGGCTCAGAGATCCAGGAAGCAGGCATACACCGGCGTTTTTCGGTCTGTGTAATATTGAACAGTATTTTTCAAACTTAGCACAGCACTTTCGGTTGAAAGCTCAGGTTGAAAACCAAACTGTGCATCGTGCAGCCACAAATACTTCTTCAGGCACGAATCAAGCATACTGTCCAATACTTTAGCCGCTGTGGTTGCAAGGGAGATAGGACGGTAATTTCCCCTTTCCGAGATATCTCCTGTCGTGTTTTTTACAATAGGTAATACAGTAGTTTGCATGAGCTCAGCAGGTAAGTGAGAGCGACTGAGGCACATTGTATAAAACCAGGACAGGACCCTAGGCAGGTGACCTCCCGCCTGTTTGAAATGCTCGATGCTGAGGCCGTCGTGGCCAGGCGATTTACCTCTGCACATGCCTTGAATGCAAATGCTTCAATTATGCGTCTAAGATTCCTACCGCAGCTAACAAAAGTGTGGATAACATTGAAACGGCTGAACCGTTTTTGATAAAACATGTCTAAGAACCTCCCCTAGAAAACCTGCTTTCAAATTAAAAAAAACCGCATCCATATCGGTTCACCCGTTTAAGAGCTACGGTGCCACACACAGACACACAAACCGGTCAAACTTATAACACCCCTCTTTTTTCGTCGCGGTTAAAAATAAATCAACTGGTAACTGTCATATGAATTTAATAATCAAAGCAAAGAGTATTACTAATAAATGGGGGAATCAAAGTTTCAAACTTCAACTAATAAAAATAAATTATGTAAACAACATTTGACTCGTTTCATTTCACAAACAAAACGACAACAGAACAAGTATCATATAATTGTCAAAAGGACAGTAAATATGGTGTTACAATATGAAAATATTAACTTAAGGCCTGTAGCACACCTCCGCCGCAACTGCCTCATAAAACATCATGCGGTTTCGCTGTTTTGCAGTTTCGCGGCGGTGATGTGCTAAGGCCCTTAATAATGTTGAACTTGCAACACATAGACGTGTTTCTGCAGATTTATTTTGGTGCGAATGACACACAAAACTGATTAGTATTGAATGTGGTCGCTTCACTTGTGTTTATTTCGAAGTAAAATTGAAACGAATATTAAAACTTGCATTTTTATTAATATACATACATTAATATAAATACACATTGTATTTTCATCCTGAACATTACGAGTAAAACAACAACCTTTGGATATCGGTACATCACAAAAGCGTCTATGTACTATGGTGTTACTTACACCTATGTATAATATAAGTTTATCATGTATTTGGCATAGTGTTTTACAAGTAAATAAAATAGATTAGCTATGAATGAAGACAGAATCCACGCGATGCAGCTATGTAAAGCAATGTAAGGTACGAGTATAGGTATGTACAGGAGGCCGCGCGTCAATTGACTCTTCGACCTGCAACTTTCGCCATCTTATATAGATTCTGTTACCACTGACGTGCGGTCTACCTTACCTACCAATACAATAAAAATGAAAAAATTGTAACTTACACATTATTAAGATAATACTTATCTTAATAATGTGTAAGTTACAATTTTTTCATTTTCATAATTTTTTTAAATTTTTTCATAAATATAGGTTTCATTTTTATTGTATTGGTAGGTAAGGTAGACCGCACGTCAGTGGTAACAGAACCTATATTTATTTATAGCCATTATATTTAATTATAGCCATTTTTGTCATTATACATAATGCAAAATCTAAGACTTAGTACAAGTATATTATATTATTATAAGTATATTAAAAAACTCTATTTTACAATTTATGTTTCCCAAAATTAAATGTCAAAATAACCTACTCGAATGAAGTGGATTACGAAAGGCTTGAAAAAATCAAGCTTAGAAAAGGGAAGACTATTTAGAATATGCTCAGTCACCCAGAAATAAAACGGCATACCTTATACAGTACAATGTTTATAAAACTATATTTAAAAATGTACGATTCAAGCTCAAAAGATACAAAATTCTAAATATATCACAAAATCTAAAAACACATGTAAAGCAGCATGAAAATTAATAAAAACAAATTTGGCCGCTGACATAGACACGACAGATATAAAATGTATAAAAAGAGAAAATGAAGAAATTTCTAACAAAAAGGAGATAGCCGAAAACTTTAATAACTATTTTATTAATTTAACCAAGAGAGACAAGCCTTTCGTAACGAATAACCAAAAAAAAATTTGAAAAACATCCCTTTTAATCCAAACACAATTTTTCTAATTCCAGTAGATAAGGAGGATATTAGTAAAATAATTTATTCACTTAACAACACTAACTCTACCGGGTATGACGAGAAAACATCTTAAAAAAAATGCGCAAATTATTTATCAGCTCCAATTAGTCATTTAGTAAACTTGTCGTTCTTTCAAGGTTGCTTCCCAACACGTTTAAAGTACTCCGTTGTTGCACTCTACAAAAAAGGCGACAGAGCCGATATGTGTAACTACCGACCGATAACGCTAATTCCTATTATGTCCAAGATATTTGAAAAAGCATTTTACAATGTACTCTATAATTTCCTATTAAAACACAGTATCTTAAGACCAGAACAATTCGGTTTCAGAATAAACTTTTCGACTACATTAGCTTGTTTCAATTTAGTAAAAACAATAACAGAGTCTAGATAAAAAGATTCCAATTGTATCACTCTTTTTAGATATGTCGAAAGCTTTCGACTTCGTATCACACAGTTTGGTTCTCCAGAAACTTGAAACATGTGGTATAAGAGGGAATGCGCTAAATTGGATAGAAAGCTACGTAGAAAGCTACGTAAGCTCTTCTCGACATCAATGTGTCGAAATACCAAACTTAACAGGACAATATAAAACTACACAAAGATTCCAGTATATTGTGAACGATTACGGGGTACCACAGGGTAGCATCCTGGGGCCTTCGCTATTCTTACTCTATATCAATGACCTTCCAGAGGCCACCACTTATAAATCTGTTCTCTACTCTACTTGTTCACTGCAATAATAAGAATACTTTTGAAGATAACATAAATAATACCTTGAATAGTATAATGAAATAGCTAGATAATAATAATTTATATGTGAATATTAATAAAACCAAACTTGTCCAATTTCAGACTTAGTAACCCAATAGCTATAAATATAACCCAAAATGACAAAACTGTCGAAAAAGTAGAGTCAATGACATTCCTAGGTGTAATTATAGACAAATACTGTAATTGGAAGCAACACAGACAAAATATGCTCCAAGCTAGACAGTTACGTATACGTGTTAAACAGACAAGTCACCACACTCAACGCTACTCTTTGCGCATATTATGGATTAGTTTCCTCAGTTTTGCGTTATGGAATAGTCATATGGGGCAACTCAGTTGATCTGATCAGAGCATTCAGGGCACAAAAAATGTGTGTGAGGGCAATTAATGGAGCAGAGTACTCGGACAGTTGTGTACCGTTATTTAAAAAACACCGTATTTTACCACTACCTAGTCTGTACATTTATGAATGTTGTTTATTTGTATACAAACACCCAAATCTCTTCAAAAAAAATACAACTGTCTTTAATAGAATTAGTAGATTTCCTGATAGATTACATATCCCATACCAACGCACCAAAGTGTATACTATGAATTCGTACTATATGGCTATTCGAATTTATAATTAATTACCAAATGCCGTAATTTAAGCACATTTAAGAGCAAGCTCTTTGATTTATTACTGAGTAAATGCACAACAAACGAGTTCCTGACTGACAAAGAATGTCAAAATATTGTTTTTAGCTATAAGAAAATATTTGCACATACACAGAAATGGTAGAATGTATGAGACCATGACAATCGCAACACCTTCTAAATCCATATTCTTCTATATTCTTATGAAATAGACACCGTGAAGTTACAAGTAAATACGCTTTTTTTTAACATCATTTTATACTCCATTATTTTGAGGTTATAACCAAGTAAATCATTGACATTGACATTCGAAGGAAGTGCCAACAGATGTCATAGCACAGATTAACAATAACATCAAACGACAAATACAAGTCAGTGTTGCCAGTGAAAAAAAAAACAAAAATGGAGGTATAATTCAAACTACTTTTCGACCAAATGAAAATAGAGATGGAAAAGCAAACAAATATTATATTCTAAAAAATGGACGAAAAACTTGAACCACTAATAAATGAAAACAAAATTTTGAAAAATAAAATAAAAATATTAGAAAAGAAAATTGAGTATTTCGAAAAAGATAAAAAGAAAAACAACATTCTGTATTTTGGTTTAGACGAGAAAAGGGACTCTTCTTCAGAGTTGCTGCAGAGAATCCAGGAATTATTTGAACAAGATCTAAAAATTACCTTGGAAGCTAACGATGTATCAAAAATCCACCGCATCGGTCACATCAAAGAGAATAAAATAAGACCGGCTCTCATTAGTTTTGCAATCAACTGGAAGAAAAGCGAGTTATTAAAAATGAAAAGGAGCCTGAAAGATGGTTACATCACTGAAGATTTTCCTAAAGAGGTACTAGAAAAAAGAAGGGAATTAAAGCCGAAACTAATAGAAGAACGTGCGAAAGGAAACACTGCATACTTTAAATACGATCAACTAGTAGTGAAAGAGGGGAACCCAAACAAAGAAAAAATGAAAAGAGACCAATAAACTTCGCCGGATAACCAGAATCAAGCCAAAAAGACAACAGTAACCAACAGTTCTATAGTAAAGGAAAATAGAAAGAACGCATTTGATTTGATGAGACCAAGGTCAAGCTCAATTACTAATATTTCAAACAACTCTAAGTAGCAACTAAGCATTAGCAACCACAATCCGGCTGGTCCCCGTGGGGTTGCACGACCCCCCCCCCCCCATAGAAATACATCCCTACATCACAATAGAAACTACAATAAGATTTACGTACGAAAAATAACTTATAAATATTAACAAATCCAGTACGGAAAAAGTGAAGAAAAATAAGTTAGGCGAAGAAACATTAAAATTGATGGAAGAGAGAAATGAAATGTTAGACAAACGAAAAGATAACAAACATAACATCGCAAGTATTAGTAAGAAAATTCAAGAAACGATAAGAAAACATAAAAAATCAGAAAGACTGGATGTTTTGAAAGAACAAATAGAAAAAACAGGCGGAATTAAGAGAGGTCTAAAACAGTTAAAAGAATATACACAATGAATACCCAACATGAAAACTAAAAACAAGAAGAAAAACGAGTAAGTTACGACAAAGAGACTATCAATAGTGAAAGTAGCGACAGAGTTTTACAAAAACTTATACACGGAGACAGACAGAACAACACCAGAAGAAGAAAAAAAGGAAACTTACGAAGAAGGAGAAATACCTTGTATACTAGAATCTGAGGTCACAAAGGCTATAAAATAACAAAAAAGTGGAAAAGCTCCTGGGGATGATAAAATATCTAACGAACTACTAAAACAGTCTCTACCTGCGATATTCAAATATGTGACACATCTTTTTAATGGAATAATAGCAACTGAACAAATATCCATTCAATGGACGAAATCAACCATCATCCTACTACACAAAAAAGGCGACAAAAATGAAATAAATAATTATAGACCTATAAGCCTTATGTCCAATCTATACAAAGTGTTTTCTAAAATAATACTCGGGCGAATATCGAAACACCTGGAAGAACACAACCGAGGGAGCAAGCTGGATTTCGCGCCGATTATTCTACCATCGACCATATTCATGTTGTGAAGCAAGTAATTGAAAAGCTCAATGAATACGGGCAACTGTATTATATGGCATTCGTCGATTACAGTAAGGCTTTTGATTCGCTGAGTCATACCTATATCTGGAAAACGCTAGAAAACCAAGGAGTAGAAGGAAAATACATAAAAATCATAAAAGAAATTTACAAAAACACCACAGCAGCAGTCCAACTTGAACAACAAGGCGAAGAATTTAGAGTTCAAAAAGGCGTTAGGCAAGGCGATCCAGTTTCCCCAAAACTCTTCACAGCACTGCTAGAAAATGTATTCAGGAACTTAGACTGCGGTTATTTTGGAATCAATATTAACGGATTGAACCTAAATCATTTAAGATTTGCCGACGACATAGTAATTTTCGCTGAAAAACCAAGCATACTACAAACTATGTTACAACAATTAGATGTTGAAAGCAGGAAAGCAGGTTTATCAATGAACCCAGCGAAGACTAAAGTAATGACGAATGCCGTAAAAGAAAATATAGTAACAGGACAAGAAATTATAGAATACGTAGATGAATATATATATTTAGGACAACTTATTTCAATAAAAGACCAGTATTCTAAAGAAATAGATAGAAGAATATGCAACACTTGGAAACGGTACTGGTCTCTAAAAGAGATAGTTAAAAATGAAACAATTCCCATAGCAATGAAAAGCAAATTATATAACACATGTATTCTACCAGGTCTTACTTATGGATGTCAAACTTGGCCTGCGACGAGCAAAAACAACCAAAAACTAGTAGTTTGTCAACGCAGCATGGAAAGAAGCATGCTTAACATAAGACTGCAGGATCGATGGACAACTTCAAAAATAAGGAAAAGAACAAAGGTCAGTGACGTATTACAAAAAATAAGAAAACTTAAATGGAACTGGACTGGACATATAATGAGGACTAACAAAAAAAAATGGACTAAGGATGTAATAGAGTGGTATCCGAGGAACGGGAAAAGACAACGAGGAGGTCAAATCAAAAGATGGGAGGATGATTTACCAAAAGGATGGAGAAGGTCTGCTAAGGATAGAGAGACGTGGAAACAATTGGGGGAGGCCTATGTCGACAGACAACCTCACCAAAGTGGTTGCTAATAAAATTATTTTTGCTATGTAAATTAGATTTAAGAATACCTACGAGTACTACTGTTTTATAAGAATAGCATGTGTAGTTTAAAAGGTCAGCGAATAAAGGCTTTTATTATTATTTTTTCCATATTTCTCGGGACCCTGGGGTCCCGGACCTTTGGAAGGCGTACGAGGAGCTGAAGCCAACTCGCAGAGGCCCCTTACAAAATTTTAAATGATGAGGAGGCACCACCCGACGATTATCCCTATATGCGCTATGCAAATGCACCCAAGGACAACCCCCGGTTGGTGCAGGACTATTGCTGTACGTGAAAACAAAACATATTGGGCTATGGGTTTGGGTTGCTAAAGTGCATTGGGTTACTTAAACTATGGAATAACTATGTCCCCTGCCTGACCAATGTTATACAATTATACACGGATAACATGGCTGGGGGTGACTTGCACACTCAATAATGGGCCCCCGGAAACGGCCGCTAGCACATAGTGAGGTAGCGACAAGGGGGCAACACTTCCTGAGGTGCGTGAGGAGTGGAGAGGCCACGGCTATCAGGACAATCCCGGAAGTACGGTCAAGATCCCTACCAGCACCTTACTGGAATACTTCCTTCCTCCGAGCACGTTTGCTCTTGCGAATCTCCACTCAAGCCGGCCAATAAAGGCAAGAAAGAGGTGGGAGCTCTGTTCCTCGTCAGTGTTCACTCCAGCCGGCCAATTAAGGCAAGCCAGAGATGAGGACAAGATTTCTCCCGGGAAATAGGGTCCGTGGGGTCACTACTGCCCAACAGCTGGCCACATGCTGCCCTGCGGGTTTCTGTAACTCTCTTGGTCTGGCTCCTCATCCTAGACCCGTTCCGGCAAAGTAAATTCTACCGGCACAGATCTAAAGTTCGGAGCGCGCAAGCCCCACCACGACGTCAACGTAGAGATACAGCGGTGGGGTTATTATTATTATTATATATTCATACAAATAAATTGTTCTTTCTTTCACTTGCGTTTATTTCGAAGTAACATTGAAACGAACATTAAACTTGCATTTTTATTAATATATTTTCATCTTGAACATTACGAGTAAAACCTTTGGATATCGGTACATCACAAAAGCGTCTATGTATGTACTATGGTGTTACTTACACCTATGTATAATAAGTTTATCATGTATTTTACATAGTGTTTTACAAGTAAATAAAATAGATTAGCAATGAATGAAGACAGAAACCACGCGATGCAGCTATGTATAGCCACTCGGTGACCACTATGTGACCACTCGGGCCCGAACGAGCTGAGGGTCTACACTGACGGGTCAAAGACCGACTCCGGAACCGGTGCCGGAGTTTTCTCGCACGACCTCAACATAAACATATCCAGCCCGCTGGGAATGTTCAACACTGTCTACCAGGCAGAATGTGTGGGCATTATTCAAGCGGCGTATGCCATAGAGGCCAGGAGAGTTACGGACACCCATATACGTATACTCTCCGACAGTGCCTCAGTACTCCAAACCTTAGAAAAAAAATATATTACTTCAAGATTAATACTAGAATGTCACAATGCGTTAGAACGAGCAACGGTACCTAACCGCAACACAGTGACACTGCAATGGATAAAAGGACACAGTGGGTCTTTGGGTAACGACGCAGCGGACGAACTTGCTAGGAGGGCATCCAGTGCGTCAGTCTATGGGCCCGAACCAATCATACCCATCCCCTTCAACCAATTACGCAGATGGCTGCAAGAGATCACCCAAACAAAAGCAGAGGAGTGGTGGTCCTCGGCACCAGGGTGCAGGCAGTCCAGGGAGGCTATGCCAAGCCTGGATGGCAAACTGACCAGGCGACTCTTACGCCTGGATAGGAACGGCCTGCGCCTGATGACGGGGACCATCACAGGACACTGCTCGCTGAACAAACACTTTTACACAATGGGCATAACGGACAGCCCTCTGTGCAGAGCTTGCATGGAGGCTGAGGAAACCGTTCCGCATGTGCTCTTCGAGTGCACAGGCGTTGCCCAGATTAGAACAGAAACCCTCGGGACACCCAAATCTTTAACAGATGTTCTGAACAGACCAGAAGCCGTGACCAACTTCTGGAGGGAGGTGGGCTGGTTGGAATAAACCCCGACGGCCGCTATGGCTCACGCACAATGGTCCACTTGAAGGATTAAGTGCGGAAACCAAACCCAATAACATAGAACATAGAACCACTGACGTTATTTACGTGTTCATATCTTGATCAATTATTACTCCTAAAAATTTTGTATGTGGTACTTGTTTAATTTTATTTATATTAAGTTTGATATTAAATTTATTATTATTAGATTTATTAAATTGTATATATACGGATTTGTCTAAATTGACTTTCAAATGATGTTTGTCAAGCCAGTGTAGTAGTATGTCAATAGTATTATTAATGTCAGTCTCGTGATCTATAACGGTATTAAGTTTTTTATCAGATGTCACAATTATGGATATATCGTCAGCGAATAAGATGCATTTATGATTGGTTATTTTTATGATGTCATTTATATATAATAGGAATAATATTGGGCCTAGTACGCTACCTTGGGGGACGCCATATTTATTATATTTATATTCCGATGAGTATGATGTGATGTCTTTGGTTTCGTTCATTTTACTGATAATAACACATTGTTGCCTATTACTTAAGTAGGACGATATCCACTGGAGTGCAGGTCCCCTAATCCCAATTGTTTCCACCTTTTGAAGCAGTATATCATGTGACACCAGATCGAAGACTTTAGACATATCAAAGAATAGAGCTGTAGTCAGATGATTATTATTAATATTTGTGAGTATATCTTTCATAAGAGAATAAATAGCTAACGTAGTGGATTTATCTTTTTGGAAGCCAAATTGTTCGCTACTTATAATTTGAAATTTGTTGCAGTAGTCAATTAGTCTTTTAAACATACATTTTTCGTATATTTTTGATAGAATCGGTATTAAAGTAATGGGACGGTAATTATTGATATCATAAACATCACCCTTTTTGAATAAGGGCTTTACTATTGATAATTTAAATTTTTCGGGAAAAACTCCGGTCAAAAACGATATATTAATTAAGTGAGTTAGAACACCAGTCAGCTCATTACAGCAAGCCTTTATGATTTTCGTGTTAATTTCGTCGTAGCCTTCCGCTTTGGTGTTGCGTAGTGACATTATTTCCCGGCTCACCTCACTTTCCAACATTGGTTTAAGAAACATTGAGTTAACACTACTATTTTTCCTAAATCTTGTGTCGACGCTTTTTTGTGTAGGTTAAGGCGATAAGTTTACGTAATGGTCATTAAATACCGAAGCTATCTCTACAGGGTCTGTAACCATAGTATCGTTTATCTTTATACTTTCTATATTGTTTTTAGGGTTTGTATTATTTATTTCGTTTTGTATGACGCTCCATGTCGCTTTACACTTGTTATCATGCTTATTGATATAGCTTATATTCGCGTTCTTTTTGGAACTATAGATACATTTTTTTAGTAGATTTGAATAATTTTTATATTTAGTTTTATTAGTTATGTTTTTGTTTTTGTAGTACTGATAGCGCAGATTACGTTTAGTTTTACAACTTTGTTTTAAACCTTTGCTTATCCACTTTTTGTGTTCATATTATTACTATTGACCTTGACTCTAATCCTAGGAAAACACAGATAGTAAAATAGGCAGAACAATTCATGAAAATCATTGAACGCATAATTTGCATCAGTCTGCATCTGCATTTTTGAGTCCATAAGTTGGCTCTGGATAACCGACACAATCAAATTCATACCTTTTATCGCAGGCAGAGTACAGAGCAGTGCTTTTTATGTTTACTAATTTTTTACATTCATAACATGTAACTAGTGGCGCCATTTTAATTGTTGTACCTCATCATAATCTCGCTCGCACCAACCTGCTGCAGCACGCGCCGCTGACGCGCGCGCTACGTGCACTCAATATGGTGTCACAACAGATTGACTGCTTCAACTGTACACTGAGTGAATTCACACGGGCCGCATTTTGTACAATAACTCTTTGTGGTTCATAATATAATTTAGCAATGTAAGTCTAACCTTGTAAGTTGTAACTACACTATTGCATTGGGTAAACCTGTAATGATAGTGTATGTATTTAAAATAAAATAAATAAATAATATGGACTATTTGTGTCTGGTAATAAAGTTTATTATTATTATTTTAGTCTCTTTGGCATATCTCGGGACCCTGGGGTCCCGGACCTCAACTCACAGAGACCCTTTTTTGTGGGGTGGGAAATTATAAAATAACTTCTGCCGCTCTGGGTGGAGCGGGAGGGCGTGTCAGACTTCTACTGACTAAAACCCATCCATGTTCCTTCAGTTGCCTGTGCCAGGGCCACGGTAACTCTTTCAAATAATCCGCAACCCTGGCAGGCATCAGCTCTAGCAGACCCCATCAGTTAGTCCTGACATCTTTTAGAGGCGTGTGTGGAACACAACACGATCCAGACCTGGTCCTTACCAGACGGCGAGCTACCCATTGCTCGCAGTTCACAAGCCCGAGCCTACGGTGGCCGGGAATCGGCTCTCGATTCCCGACACCCAGGGCGTCTCCTACGGCAACTAGGGTTGTTAGGGCGCAAAGATTGCCTCTCCCTCACGCGTCCCACTTCCTCCTTCGCGAGCATTACTGCTTCGCAGAAGGGGGTGACGGCTTCCCATGCACTCTCGCTCCGTACCATGGCCTAGTCTAGGGCCAGAAGCGAGAGATCGTCGCCGCTGATCGCCTCCTCGAGGGCAGAGAATAGAACTCTGGAAAGTACACATTGACAAATTATGCACTAAGCTGCATAGATTTGTATTTGTTTTAAACCGAATAACTCGCGTAGGTGGCATCAATGTAGCACTTTGTGCTTATCATGGTCACGTAGCATCAATTCTCCGTTACGGAATCATTATTTGGGGAAATTCTGTTGACACTATTAAAGTATTCCGAGCCCAAAAGAAATGTATTCGATCAATGACTAAAGCCCATCCATTACTAAGCTGTGTCCCAATCTCTAAAAAATTAAAAATATTACCACTCCCTTCTTTATATACTATATTCGAACTCTGTATCTTTGTACGGAAAAAACTTAGCTTTATTTCAATTACACAATGATGTTGTAATAAGGAAAAGTCGAAATATCCACAAATTATGTGCACCCCAACAAAGAATTAAACTATTTTCGAAAAAAACTTTTTAGCAAAAAATAAAACCAACTTCCAAATTAACAAAACACTACAAAGTGAAAAATAACTTAAATTTCGGTAGTCGGTGTCTTGGGTTTTGTATTTTCGTTTTTTGCCACCGACTTCCGAAATTAAAGTTATTTTTCAGTTTGTAGTGTTTTGTTTTGGAAGTCGGTTTTATTTTTTGCTAAAAAGTTTTTATTTTTCACTTTTTAGTTGTGGAACCTACCCCACACTACTTCAAATACATAATTGAGCACAATAATTGTAGATATAGTCATGTAAATAACAGTGATAGGAAGTTATTAAAACACCATCACATCATCCACATAAAATAAGTAGGAAATATACGCATTATTTAAGCTACCTCAAAAAATCCCCAAGCAAAGTTAATAAAATTTATATGGGACCACCTCGGAAGTATTCCCTATCAAACAAAAAAAGAATTTTCTAAATCGGTCTATCCGTCTTTGAGTAATCGCGTAACAAACATACAAAAAAAAAAACACAGACGAATTGAGAACCTCCTCCTTTTGGAAGTCGGTTAATAAAGTTTACTGTATGGCAATTAAAATTTATAATAAATTACCCAATGTTTTTAAAAGTCTTAACCTCATGACATTTAAAAAGAAATTATTTAACTTTCTATTGCAAAAGTGTTACTATCTCAATGAATGATTTTTTAAATGAAAAATTTGATTCAAAATTTAAATTAGACCAGGGGTTCCCAAAGTGTGCGCCGCGGCGCCCTAGTGAGATGTACAGGGTACAGAGGGGTGCCGTGAGGTGCTCTTGTTTACCATTCTCCGGAAACTACAAAATGTGGCTATCTACCTAGTATCATTGCACCCTGTTTCGGCTAGCTAGGCAGGGCTCGGATACCGGTATATTTTTCGAAACGGTTTCGACTTAAATACCTAAGAAACGATTTGTTTCGGTTACGTTCGAACGGAACGTTATAAATAACGTTTTTGAAGAAGAACAAAATTTTAATCGTTTTCGATTAATAAAACGTTTTTAACCGTTTTTAATGCATTTCTTGGGTTTTTCCGATACGAAAGTTCTACGAGTATTATGAATTTCATTCAATGGTATTTCAAGGCCGCGCGGCTTAGTTTCGTCGTTTCACAAGTACTAAGTATTATCTGTGACTCTGTGAGTACGAGTAGGTGAATAGTGTGTGGTAGGGTAGGCAACTATCGAACTGGAGATCCCTGGTGTCAACAGTGGCCCTCAGCGTCGCTCGACGTTGTGGACGTTAGAGTGTCCAGGCAGGTCAAGTGCGCAGATCTGCGTATAATGCACCTGGGGGACTGTGCAACTTGGGAAGAGGTCGCAGCTGCTGTTGCAAAGGCCGGAGAATGCCCGCTAGACCAAGTTAAGGTGGAAACAATTCGTCCGGGCTTCTCCGACCTGCGCACAATACTGATCACTGTCCCGTCGCGCCAGCTCGAAAATTGTAAGATGGTCCCAGACTGGTGGTGGGCTGGAATTTAGCACGGGTCAGGCTTCTGGCAAATAAGCCCCTCAATACTATAGGTGCATGAGAGAGGGACACGTTGGAGTTCGATTCACCTCAGAGGTCGATTGCTGCGGTCTTTGTTTCCGCTGTGATCAGCTCGGTCACAAGGCCAGCTCTTGCGATGCCGCGCCACACTGTGTAGTGTGTGCGGCATTGAACAGGTCGGTTGACCACCAGGCGGGCAGCAAGGCATGTACCGAGGGATAAAAAGCTGACTCAAATAGGAAAATTGGGCCCTCGCGCCCACTGACCGCTGGCAATAAAGCCGAAGAAAGGGTTGAGGGGGAGGCGATTGTTATGGACGCCCAGGAATGGCCCCACACCTTCGTCTTCTCCAAGCGAATATCAACCATTGCGCCAGGGCTCAGGACCTTTTGCTCCAGAGCATGGCGGAGTGGTTGACCAACGTCGCTATCGTTGCCGAACCATGCTTTTGTTCCTCCCTGGGATGACTGAGTGGGTGACAATGATGGCTTGGTGGCGCTTATCTTGAGGCCAGCCGCTGGCACTACGCCCCTGGAGACCGTCACCCGGTGGCGGGGCTTTGTAGCGGTGTTAGTCGAAGATATCATGGGCGTGGGGATTTATATCTCACCCAACCGACCTCTCGCCGCCTTTGAAAGTTTCATCACGGAATTGGGCACAGTCATCAGTCGAAGCCGTCCTCACCCTGTCCTTGTCATGGGTGACTTCAACGCCAAATCCACGACTTGGGGTTCCCCAGCAATAGATGCACGGGGTGTGTTACTGGAGGAGTGAGCGGTGGAGTCAGGCTTACTGCTCCTAAACCGGGGATCTGTTCAGACATGTGTGCGGCAGTGGGGTGGGTCTATAGTGGACTTATCGTTTGCTAGTCCCGCTACCGCACGCCGTGTTCAGGACTGGCGTGTATTGGAGGACGTGGAGACGATGTCGGATCACAGATACAGTTCGACGTCTCCGCCCAGACCTCGAATGGCCCGGCACAAGCGGCCCCAACCGGGGTTGAGGATGGCTCGCGATGGGCGCTCAAACAACTGAACCGGGAAGCCCTTCTGGTTGCCTCAATCGTGAAGGCCTGGTTGGACTCACCAGTCAGGTCTGTCGAGGAGGCAGAATGGTTCCGGGAGGCCATGACACAAATCTGTGATACTGCGATGTTCAGTTCAGTCTCCATCTGCCAGGCGCCAGGTGTATTGGTGATCGCCAGACATTGTGCATTTGCGCATCGCATGCGTAGCGGCGCGACGCCCGTACACCAGGCAGCGATGAAGGCGCAGACGAACACCAGAAGCTATGGTAAGAGAGGCGGAACTGTACGATGTGTGTAGTGGCGAAGAAGGCTCTTCAGCTGGAAATAATAGGCTTGGGCCCAAGCCCATAAAGAATTGCTGGCATTTCTAGAACGTGATCCGTGGTGGCGTCCTTACCGTTTGGTTAGGCGCATACTTTGCTCGTGGATGTTTTCACTATCCCGTAGCCTCCACCGGCAACTGCTAGACAGAGTAGTGAGCGCTTTATTCCCCTCACAAGGGGAGCACACACCACCGCATATGGTTCCGCCTACTATGGTGCCCAACTCGGAAAATGACGATGGCGACGCTCCTGAAATGACCCAGGTAGAACTAAAAGCGGCAGTACAAAGGCTTCAGGCCAAATACACTGCTCCAGGAACTGATGGCATTCCTGGCCGTGCATGGGTTCTGGCCATCAGGGATCTCTGGCCCCGATTAGTGGGACTCTTGAGCACATGTTTGGAGAGACTGGAAAGCTGGTCCTGTTGAAAATGGAAGGGCGGCTTGCGAACTCACCATCCGCTTACCGGCCCATTGTGTTGTTGGGTGAGGTGGGCAAACTCTTCGAGAGAATTATTGCAGACCGCCTTATCTAACACATGACAAGAGAGGGGCCGGATCTGGCAGATAACCAGTTTGGTTTCCGTCAGGGGCGCTCTACAATAGACGCGATCATGCGCGTGAAAGTCCTGGCGGAGGAAGCAATGGACCAGGGTGAGGTCGTCTTGGCAGTGTCTTTGGACATTGCCAATGCCTTCAATACTTTTCCCCATCATCCGTGGGGTTGCGCAATCCGTGGGGTTGTGCAGGATCCGGCGATTGGGTCTCCAGGTGGCACTGCATAAATCGGAAGTCATTTGTTTCCACGGGCCCGGGAAAGTGCCACCCTCAGGATCCAACACAATAGTAGGAGGTATTCACATCGGTTTCAAGTCGACGATGAAGTACAGTAAACGCTCAAAAGTCCATAAGCGTGCTAAGGATTACATTGCTATGAACTGTGCGTGTGCCTGTGTGAGCGATGTCTCACTCAACATTCCGCAGATAACACACACTAATGAATTGTCGCATGTCGTCGTACTACGCGAAATAACATTATATTTCTGTTTCATTTAGAATACTCGTCATAGTGGCGACCTGTTCTTACCATTGCATTGCTAAAATTCGCATAAACATAACATGTGCTGGTAGCTGTTTGGGCTAAGCAATGGTTTCACGATCAATGAAGTCTGAGTTCGAATCTTAATCACAATGTGGGACTGTTTTTAAAACATTTAAAACATCTAACAAGTTTTTGCTTAAAATAGTACTATTTTAAGCAAAAACTTATTAGATGTTTTAAATGTTCATTTATTATTAATTTTTATAAGAAGTTAAATATTAGTTATTGTATTATTATTTAACTATTTATGTGATTTTTAATTTATCTTTTCGGTGTTGGAAGGTTGAAATAAAAAAGTCGTGCTGAATGGTAACAAAAATGTTTATTCGTTTTATTTACTTATTTATAAAATTAACAAACTTAAGAGAATTGTGACGTTACATTCCTACTAGATAAAAGAAGTTTTTTTGTAACCGTTCATAGGATTTTTTGTTGTATACCCACTTAGTCAATTCATAATAACATAACAAAGAAAGGATATTCTAATAACACATATATAATTGTCAATACAAAGATATGGGTATCTGGGTCAGCAGAGTTTATTCAAAACTAGTCTATGATTTAGACGTTATGAACATGTTTTTTAATGTAACGTCACTATGAATGTATCGAGGTTATAGCTTAAGTGTTCATTTTCTTGACGAAAAGAAGATTGAAACTAAACCTCAATTTAAGATCATTAAATAATTACGGATATGTCAATATTCTAAATATTCAGCTACACCGTCTAATTAAAAAAAAAAAAACATCCAGGTATTAATATTTTGTATAACCCCCATTATTTTCAATACAGTCAAGTAGACGTTTGCGCATGGACCCTACAATATTACCACATATTTCGGTTCCTCTTAAATTGTTCTATACACCTTTCATCCCGTGACTCCCACCTTTGGACCATCAAACCCCATAGATTTTCTATGGGGTTGAGATCGGGTCGCGCTGGCCATGGAACAACAATTATCTCCGGGTGATTTTGAAACCACTCACGCACACTGCTCGCCCGGTGAATAGGACAATTGTCCTGCACAAATGTTATATGTGTCAACTCATCAGCTGGGTAAATGTTGCGCACAGTAGGTAACATGACATCGTCTAATACTTCTACATAAGTAGAACTGTTGGCGCGTGGAGGAATAAAAGCCAGTTTTCCTGGCCCTGCTGCACTCATCCATCCCCACATATTAATCGTAATTCGACCTGAGTCTGTATTAGGAATTACGTTTTTATCACACCAGCGAGTGTTATCCTTGCGCCATAAATGAAGCCTACCCTTTTGACTAGACTTAAATGTCTTTTCATCTGAAAATATGGTAGTATTCCAGTCAAAATCTAAATAATCCCGTGCGAAACGTAATCGTTCTTGCTTATGTCTTTCTGTCAAGAAGGGCTTTTTAGCTGGTCTTCTATGATGCAAGCCTTCAGCGTGGAGAGCACGGCGAACAGTTTGCAATGAGGTATCGAATAATTCCGCAAAGTGTCTCGTTGGTTTGAAACCATTTGATTCATACTCGCCCACCATATGACGTCGCTGCGCCTCGCTAATAAGCGACGGCCTTCCACTTCGCTGTCGACTAGCAAGGCTACCCTCTTCCTCAAATCTTTTGATCCAGAGACTTACAGTATTCCTCTAAAACAAAAAAAAAGTAATATTAGGCAGCTATAACAAAATACTAAAGAGACTCAACTTTTATATACTATAGACATTATATATATATATATATATATATATATATATATATATATATAATTAATATAATAAAATACAAAATACTCTGCATTTAAAAATCCAATAATAAACACAAATTATTTATTTTATAGACCTCATGATGGATTTAAAAAACAATAAAAAGAATTAATCCATATGTCACCAAATAATCTTAGGTATTTTCAAATAAAAGATACAATTCAATACTCACATTCAGTCCAGTTTCATTAGATATTTGTGTTCTATTAAGACCACTTTTATGCAGCGCAATAATAGTCGCCCTCGTCTCAATATTAATATTTGCCTGCATTTTGAGAATAACTGCTAACCGCTATCTATTAAACCACACGTCACTAACCAACAACTACAACCAACCGACAACGTTCATTCCGATCAAGTTAAATATTCCTAAAACTCATGTCTACCTCACAGAAATCGAAATTATTTATTTAGTTTTCTATGATCTACCTTTCTAACTTTACAAAATGAGTGACCAAGCGAACAAGATAAAGAATATTATATTTCTGTCCCATTACTTCCAATCAAGTAAAAACTTACAAAAAGTCAAGTACTGCGTGAGATTTGAACTCACGGCTCACTGATTCACGCATCTATCTGCACGCGCTTAACCGCTAGGTCATCTTTACACATGTTATAACTTTGAAATTATGAACTACAATCAGTTGTTGACGACAATAATTATGCATGTTTATATTCTTGGAAATAGAAGGTCTTAAGTCAAACTAAACGCCAAGCTATAGCTTTGTGAGTTTGCTTATCGACTTTTGGTCGCGACTGTACCTAAGACTCGTCCTCGATATCCGGCGGAACTTCGGGCCGCATTTTCAGCGGTTGGCTCCCCGATTGATGGGCACCGCGAATGCACTCGCGCGTTTGCTGCCTAATCTGGGAAGGGGGGCAAATACTTTCTGCCGGAGGCTCTATGTTGGGATCGTACGGTCCAGGGCCAGGGTCTATGGCGCTCCATAGAGTGCCATGGACCCTGGCCAATCAACCACGTCAATCAATCAATTTCAAGTCTAGGAAATAAATACTTTCGGAATTATAAAATATCAAACTTTGATAAAATAACCTCAACTTTTGCACTATTTTGTTGTTTTTGACGTAATTTTGACAGCAGGTGTTGCTATTTTACGGAGTTTTAATAATGCGTTTTGATTTTGCAAATCAAAATCGAAATCATTTTTTTTTTTAAATTAGCATTATTTTGCGTTATCTTATTTGGGTTTAACAATTTCACAGTGATCTGAGTTTTTTTTTTGGGTGAATAACTACGACAATTTTAATTTTGTGACAATGCAAAATTATTATTTTTATCCTGATGGTATCTGCTAGAGGTGAAACGAAACACAATATCTATAATTTGCAGCCATTCTTCATTTCATCTTTAAAATAGGTCGAATCTGTTCAAAAACCGAATCAGGCTCAGGGCACCCGACTCTACGTAGTCTTTTGGCCCCCTAGAGTGTATATAAAAATCCGGAGGCGCGAAGGGAGAGCAGCCCCCGCCCGCTGTATTTGTTACAGCGGGCGGGGGCCGCTCTCCCTCCCTGCATATACAGGTTTATTGGTAAAACACCAACAATTTCTTAAGGGGTCATTATACTCATCATTATGAACAACTTTTACTATGGGACCAAACCTGAAATCGCGAAAAAAAGTCAGCTGTTCAGTACATTTATGTTTGCATAATTCGTCAAAATGTACTGAACAGCTGATTTTTTTTCGCGATATCAGTTTTGGTCCCATAGTAAAAGTTGTTCATAATGATGAGTACAATGACCCCTTAAGAGGTTGTTGGTGTTTTACCAATAACCCTGTATATCCACGCCCCTGTATATTTTAGCCCACGTTCGCACGGACGTAAAATTATCCCGGCGCGATTTTATCGCGCGGCTGTGTTCTGCGGAATAAACCGGTTTTTAAAAACGTTCTCATATCGTTTTCGTTCCGAACAAAATGTTGTACAAAGAACTGTTAAAAACGTTTTAAAAACGTTATTTTAAATAACGTTTCCGAGCCCTGTAGCTAGGGCGCCGAGACAAAACACTAATCCTGTAAGTGCGCTGCGAACTGAAAAAGTTTGGGAACCCCGGAATTAGACGACGTCTTACCTCTTAATAATTGAATGGAATTTCATTTCTATGACATTGTATTGAAATTTTTCTCTCTTCATTGTATTTAATCATTCTTGACATTATAATTAATAACCCCGACATTGTATTTAGTAATTCTTTACATTATAAAATAACCCCTGACACTGTATTTCATAGTCGTTAACTTTTACCTTATTCTAGACATTGTATGGTTTATTATTAATTTTTATTCTTTGAAATATTTGCACGCTGAAAACAGCAGAATATTATGGACATCATATTATGTGTAACACCTATGTAACAACAATATTCTAGCAAATAAATGTATTATTATTATTATAACAGATGTTAAGTTTCTATACACATAACATTAACTTATACTGATGCCACAATTGTGCTGGGACAGACAGACACACAAGTGATCCTATAAGGGTTCTGTTTATTTCCTTTTGAGCTACGGAACCCTAAACACGAATTCAAACACTACATATTATATGCAATTTTTTTCAAGAGTGTACTGGTGTGCTGGATATCCTGGCTGCAGCATCAGACCAAGAATTCCATAATCTTACATAGTTATACAGCTCACATGGGTATTTAAAATTTCAGGTCACACATATGTTTGAAAGTAAAGTAAATACCCATTATGCGTCTAAGACACCTACCGCAGCTAACAAAAGTGCGGATAACATTGAAACGGCTGAACCGATTTTGATAAAACATATCTAAGAACCTCCGCTAGAAAACCTGCTTTTAAATAAAAAAACCGCATCCATATCAGTTCACCCGTTTAAGAGATACGGTGCCACACACACAGACACACAAACACACACACAGTCAAACTTATAACACCCGTTTTTTTTCGTCGCGGTTAAAAATAAACCAACTGATAACTGTCTTATGAATTGAATAATCAAAGCAAAGAGTATAACTAATAAATGGGGGAATCAAAGTTTCAAACTTCAACTAATAAAAAATAAAAAAATGACTCAAAACTTGTTTCATTTCACGTCTTTTCTATAAAAGACTAGACTACATGTCAGTCATATCAATGGTAACAAAACTAGTAAAAGCAGATCCTGTCCTCTGTAAAACCTATAACAATAAGCCAGTTCCGCTTAAAATGGTTTTGTTACCTTTGATACGCGGTTGGACCAACTAATGTTCCATCCAGTACCTACAATAAACCACTCTATCTAGAGCTAGCTATGGACTGGTTAGTTCGGATACAAATTGTAGACGGCGCCACTGCGCTTGTTTACATAAAAATAGCGTAAGAGGGCACTCTTCCCGCTATTTATTACTTATACTCTTTGGGCTACATGTTGGTTAGAAAAAGGATTGTGAAGATGTGATTTTATATCCACACACACAAGTGACAAAAAGACAACAGAACAAGTATCATATAGTTGTTAAAAGGACAGTAAATATGGTGTTACAATATGAAAATATTAACTTAAGGCCTTTAGCACACCTCCGCCGCTACTGCCTCATGAAACATCATGCGGTTTCGCTGTTTTGCAGTTTCGCTGCGGAGATGTGCTAAGGCCCTTAATAATGTTGAACTTGCAACACATAAATGTGTTTCTGCAGATTCATTTTGGTGCGAAATGACACACAAAACTGATTAGTATTGAATGTGGTCGCCTCACTTGTGTTTATTTCGAAGTAAAATTGAAACGAACATTAAAACTTGCATTTTTATTAATATACAAACATTAATATAAATACACATTGTATTTTCATCTTGAACATTACGAGTAAAACAACAACCTTTGGATATCGGTACATCACAAAAGCGTCTATGTACTATGGTGTTACACCTATGTATAATATAAGTTTATCATGTATTTGGCATAGTGTTTTACAAGTAAATAAAATAGATTAGCTATGAATGAAGACAGAAACCACGCGATGCAGCTATGTAAAGCAATGTAAGGTATGTACAGGAGGCCGCGCGTCAATTGACTCTTCGACCTGCAACTGTCGCCATCTTATATAGGTTCTGTTACCACTGACGTGCGGTCTACCTTACCTACCAATACAATAAAAATGAAAAAATTGTAACTTACACATTATTAAGATAAGTATAATTATAGCCATTTTTCTCATTATACATAATGCAAAATCTAAGACTTAGTACAAGTATATTATGGCAATATCATAGTCGTCTACAGTCTCGCACAGTTTATACGATAAAATGATTATTATAGCTGTATTGTAAATGAATATGGAGTCTGTGAATAGCTCTCACTGAACAAATACATTAGTCTAAAATCAAAAGTAACGGCAAAACTACACGGTTCAACCAAATTGATTCACATTCACAGAGTTTTTTTATAATGTGAACTATATAATATTGCCGTACCGAAACCAGCATTCAGCGTTTCAGAGATATCAAATCATCAATAGCACGGGTATAATAATGTAATAAGGATAACACAGCATCATTACGCGGAAACTGTACTATTGTCAGCATTGGAGACGACCGTCGCTGCCGCGGTGGCATTATACTTCAGCCCTATGACACCAAGAGCGAAGGGCTCCTCGCCTCGTGTCTGACAGTAGTAGGTACCCGTGGTGTTGACGGGAGTGCCGTAGCCCATAACACTGAAAAGAAAATGTTTGTGGTGTTAACACGCGTTCTAGCCCAAATGAATGCAACTAATTTGGACTGTGTATTACGTGGGGCATACTGAAAGTTTCTGGAACTGACGACTTACAATAAAAAAAGCAATTAAGGAATTCGAAAATGGAACTCCCTGGGAACATGTTACTTTTTAATTTGCGAGACTGTCATTTGATTTTTTCATTGTGGCGTCGTCCTTTAGAAAATTGTGTGTCGCTATTACAATAAATTTAACTCGTGAAAATTTTCGCTCAATGATTTTTTACGATTTTCGCTGTGGTTTAAGTCAACAAGAGAGTTGCCAGTTGAAGCCTTGTGTCGCAGCTCTGTGTATTCGTAGTTCAGACAATTTAGACGTGGTCGTGATCATCTCCATGACGATGTACGTGAAGGTCGGTTGGCGACGGTGGTTACAGAATTCAATATTGATACCGTACGACAACTGATTGAAATTGACAAGCAAAAGTGTAATAAGAAAGAAGCAAAACTGCATTGGAATGAGCTAAGTGCCAAACATTTTGCATGTGCATCTGAAGGTTCGGAAGCTTTGCACTCTATGGATACTGCATAAAAAAGTTTGTCTATGATATCGTTACAGGTAACAAACCCTGGGTGTACTGCTTTGAACAGAAATGAAAAAGCCAGTCGGCAAAATGGTTCTTTCCTTTAGAAGACTTGCTGACGAAAGTTAAAAAATGTCGAAGCATTGGTAAGAAAATGGTTGCTTCTTTTTTCGGCAAATCAGGACATAACACAACAGTGTCGCTTGAAGACCAAAGGCCAGTGAGCGCAGATTGGTCAAACTTGCTTGCCTAGAGTCTTAGAAACATTCGCGAAAAGCGTCCTTGAAGCAATGTCGTCAAAGGTAACGGAAGAGTATTTGGAGGTTTCAAATGTAGAACTGATGACGCATCCGCCATACAGCCCAGAGGTGCGAGACCTTGCGTCTCCTTTTTGTTTCCTAAAATTAAAGACAAACTTTTTACGAGCCCTGAATCGGCGGTGAATGTGTTCCACGAAGCCATTGAAGAGGTCCCTAATGAAGACTGGCCCAACTGCTTTTTAGAATGGTTCCAGCAAATGCAAAAATGTATAAATATATACTAGCTTCCGCCTGCGGTTTCGCCCGCGTAGTTTGTTGATAAAATGTAACCTATGTCCTTCTTGTCTATGTCCTTCTTGTCTATGTCCTTCTTATTGACGTTTGATGTCGCTTTGCTGCCCTTCTTCTTTCAGCAACAGCGCATCTGCGAGACGCTTCAATGGTGGCTCTTAGAGACGCCATATAAGTCGCCTGGTGCTGACGTCGATTTTGCGACTGTTCTGTTGACTCAGTAGCCCGTTGAGACACCAGATGCTCAGCGTTCTGTTGACGCTGATTTTGGGACTGTTCTGGTGACTCAGCAGCCCGTTGAGACACCAGATGCTCAGCGTTCTGTTGACGCCAATTTTGGGACTGTTCTGGTGACTCCGCAGCCCGTTGAGACACCAGATGCTCATCGTTCTGTTGACGCTGATTTTGAGACTGTTTTGGTGACTCAGCAGCCCGTTGAGACACCAGATGCTCAGCATTCTGTTGACGCTGATTTTGGGACTGTTCTGGTGACTCAGCAGCCCGTTGAGACACCAGATGCTCAGCATTCTGTTGACGCTGATTTTGGGACTGTTCTGGTGACTCAGCAGCCCGTTGAGACACCAGATGCTCAGCGTTCTGTTGACGCTGATTTTGAGACTGTTCTGGTGACTCAGCAGCCCGTTGAGATACCAGATGCTCAGCGTGCTGTTGACGCCGATTTTGGGACTGTTCTGGTGACTCCGTAGCCCATTGAGACACCAGATGCTCAGCGTGCTGTTGACGCCAATTTTGGGACTGTTCTGGTGACTCCGCAGCCCGCTGAGACACCAGATGCTCAGCGTTCTGTTTACGTCGATTTTGGGACTCTTTTGGTGTCTCTAGTATATTCTTTAAATTTCTCTACGTGAATAATTTCAACAGATGCTATGACTTGCAAAACTACTGCAAATCTTCGTATGAGCTCTTCATCTAAACCAGTAATGCCAGCAGTTTTATCTGCAAACTTAAAAAAACTTCTTGCAGTGTTCCCATCGTTGGTTGTTCCTGCACCCTAATTGCGTAACATACTATGAGGAGCTCGTGGCTAAATAATAACAGCCGCACGGGTCGATCCATCAGGTTAAGCTACGCTTGCCGGGATGGGTCTGTGTATGGGTGACCATCTTTTCATACCGAGACTCCGTGCCTCGGAAAGCACGTTAAGCCGTTGGTCCCGGCTGTCATTCGTGGATCTTTGACAGTCGTTATGGGTTGTCAGAAGCCCGAAAGTCTGACAACCAGTCTAACCAAGGGGTATCGTATTACCCAGTAACTGGGCTGTGGAGGTCAGATAGGCAGTCGCTCCATGTAAAATACTGGTATTCAGCTGCATCCGGTTAGACTGGAAGCCGACCCCAACATAGTTGGGAAAAGGCTAGGCAGATTGATTGAAATACGGATGTTAGACTTTAGTTTGCAATCTACTGTAATAGTATACTCATTGTTGAAGAGCCTAATAAAATAAATAATAAAAATAAACTTGTGGTAGTGAACAGGCTGCCTTCCGCATGCAACATACAATGTTTATCGGTACAACTGCTGAAGTCCTCGACATCTCACCTCGTATCGTTGTAGTTACACAGTCCCTGCTTGAACTCGTCGCTGCTGTTGCACTTTACTGCTATGAATGCCTGAGGAGTCACCACCGACTCAGCATAGAGCTGCCAAGCGCGGCTGTGGCTGCAAGTATTCAACAGGCAGTCCGGCTGCTGTGAACCACCGTTCGGGTAGAAATCTGCGTCTCCTGCGAATTTTAACAAGATTTTTATTAGACAGGCAAACAGATCGACGATTTATCAGATAGAAAATAATAATAATAAAGTTTATTGACCATAAGTTTAGGTTACAGTACACCGGTAATACATACTTACATATTAAAGGGCACATTCACTTACGTTGAACTACACTAAGTTAGAACTTATGTATAACAAGTAGCAAGGGGAGTAGAAGAAGAGTTGCTCATAATAATGCTATCACAAGTAAAGCAAAGGTTCACATACTTGATAAAATTTATAAATGCCCAATGACGGTAAATACAGAGAAAAGTTCTTTACGCCCCGTGCTAGTCAAGGACTGTGTTACGGCAAGGTAAGATTCTCGCTCATGGAATAATAGTCATAATGTACACACGTTAAGACACTTTTTACCAATTACATATGTTTTGCTGTGAATCATAGATGACGATAACGAGTTACAAGTTTATCGTAAACAAGTAGCATATTCAAAGAAATCAGACAAAGACAAAACACTACTAACGTTATTTCAATATAAACAAAGTGTTTTCACAATAACAATATGTGTTCAGAATTTGTAATAAGACAAACGTGTTAAAAATAAAATAAAATAATAAAAAAGGTGTTTCTAAAACTAAAATAATAAAATTAAAAGTAAGAACATAGCAAAAGCTGTAGTAATTTTTATAACTTGAAGAAAAAATGAAAGAGTCTGGCACCATTCTATTTAACCACAGATGTAAAGCTGCAAACGGCAGGCACAACGAGCTGTTCACTAACAAGTATTTCCAAGTTAACCCATCATGACAGATACATTGCTATGCTTGGGACTGATTGATAACTAGGACTCCCGATAGGCGCAGCATCATCTCAACTACTGAACACACAGCACAATATATTACGAGTTTGGTTCCCAAACGAATACAAGGTGAAATTAAATTAGCTAGTGAAACTCCGCAGACGTGATGGGTATCGATATATAATCAAGACAACATGAAAAATAAAAAAATTGTTTATTTTTTTAGGATCAAGTACCGCTGGTAGTGTAGTTACTTGAAGTGTGAGTTGATAAAATCTGTTGAGATAAGTCTGTGAAGTTTACACACAAAAAAACTGATTTTTAAACTGATATTTTAAATGACTATACTTTCGGCGGTTGATTTTTGGATCTTTTTTTTATTTTTTTATTTGTGATGGGTTTGCTCTTGACTCTAGTCTAGGTCAGAGGTGACAGAGACAAAGTCGACGATGGAGTGAGCTTACCCAGAAGAAGCCTGTTCACTCTCACTTTGAATAGATAAGGGTTGTATACGTTCGGAAACACAGACGCAGGTAGTGAGTTCCACTCTTTTGCTGTGCGCATTATAAAAGACATTTGGAAGCGCTTAGTGCGAATTGGTGGAATAGCAACCAGGTAGGGATGGTAACTGGCAGTGCGTCTAGATGTCCGGTGGTAGAAGGGGGCCGGTGGAATGAGGTCGTGGAGTTCTCGGGCACACTCTCCGAAGTACAATCTGTAGAAGACCGACAAGCAGGCAACCTTGCGGCGATGAGCCAAGCAATGAAGCTTGGCATCCACCAGTTTTACGTCGCCAATGAGCCTCTTAGCTCTGCGTTCCACCGAGTCAAGCGCGGCGAGTTGGTACTTAGCTGATCCATCCCAAAGGTGACTGCAATACTCCATGCAGGATCGGACTTGCGCTTTGTAAAGGGTTAAAAGCTGTCCAGGCGTAAAGTATCGCTTCACCCTATTTAGGATGCCCAGTTTCTTGGCCGCAGTTTGGGCCTTGTACTCGATGGTGGCGCCGAAGTTGAGACCAGATGTCAACTCCATGCCTAGGAGCTCAAGTCGATCAGTTACAGGAACAGATGTACCCCGAAAAGTAGGAGATTTGGCGAAACGACTCTTTTTAGCGGTAAAAAGACACGCCTGCGTTTTGGTGGCGTTAAAAGAGACCAGATTATCATCACCCCACTAGGAGACAAAGCTTAAGGTCAAATCTGTCCGCTCTACCATGGCCTCTCTCATGGAACGAACTTCGGCCCCGCTGGTTTTTGCTCTGGACAAGTATCTCTCTGAAACTGTACTGTCATCTGCGTACCCAACAATACCAGGCCGAAGCAGGTCATTGATGTGCAGCAGGAAAAGAGTTGCAGAGAGAACAGACCCCTGAGGAACTCCGGCATCAATAGCCATAAGGTCAGAAGAGCAGCCATCAACAACTACTCTAATCGACCGTTCACTAAGGAAATCTGATATCCAGCTACAAAAATCAGCTGGGATGCCATAAGCAGGAAGCTTGCTGAGCAGAGCAGCGTGCCAGACCCTGTCAAAGGCCTTCGAGATGTCAAGCGATACAGCCAGTGCTTCGCCGTGTTTCTCGATGGCTTCGCCACAGCAGTGCGTGACATACACAAGAAGATCGCCAGTTGACCGTCCGCGGCGAAAGCCATATTGACGGTCACTGAGGAGATCATTGTCTTCAAGGTAATTCAGCAACTTATTGTTCAGTACCCTTTCCAAAACTTTGCACAGAATGGAGGTAATGGCGATCGGACGGTAATGGGCAGGGTCTGCACGGTCGCCTTTTTTGGGCACTGGTTGTACATTTGCAAGCTTCCAGAATTTCGGCACCGTTCTTTTTTCAAGAGAGAGGCGGAACAAACGTGTCAATACAGGAGACAGTTCAGGCGCACACTGCCTCAACACTCTCGCTGGAATGCCGTCAGGCCCGCTGGCCTTGTTCACGTCTAGACTGCACAATACTCTTCGGACCTCTTTAATGTGTACTGCGATCTCCGGCATCGAGGAGTCACAATGAGGTACAGTAGGTGGTTGCTTTGAGCCAGCGTCCAGACGTGAATTGCTTGCGAAGAGAGATGCAAATAAATTTGCCTTCTCAATTGCAGAGTGAGCCAGCGACCCATCAGGTTTCATCATAGGAGGTAAAGTGGGACGACAGAAATTCGTTTCAACCGCTTTAGACAGGGACCAGAACTGTTTACTACCCGGAGGGTGCGAAGCCAGCCTGGCCCCGATATGTCCGACATGGTCAAAACGTGCCCTACGCAAAACCCGCTTGCAGAACTTGGCGGCAGAATTAAAGGCTCTCTTCTTCGCGCGAACCCTGCGCGCTCTAACTTTGCGGTCGCGGGCCTTGACCCAGGCTTGGTAGGCAGTCTCTTTTCGGGCCTCAGCGTGGGCACATTCTGCATTATACCAAGGCCGGGATTTGTGACCGAGCGGGATGTCGGAGAATGGAATAAAATATTCCATCCCCTGCCGAATCACGTCCGCAACCGCGTCAGCACAGCGCAAGGGGTCACCCGAGGAAAAGCACACTTGCCGCCATGGATAAGACGCAAAAAAGTGCCGCATCTCATCCCAGTCTGCTGACCCGTATCGCCATACTCGCCTCGTGCCTCTAGGGCTCTCATCTGGAGGAGAGCAGGTTGATATGGATTTCACCAGACAGTGGTCAGACGTTCCCAGCGGGGCTGAGACCGATACTGAATGACTGTCCGGATCAGATGCCAGCAGAAGGTCCAAGCAATTGCGTGTATGGCCGGTACCCGCGTTGCCACATTCACCATCTGGGTCAGATCTAGCGTTAAAGCAAAATTGCGCGCCTCCAACCCAGCATGGTCAGTTTTCTGGTATGGGAACAACCATTCTTTATGATGGGCGTTGAAGTCCCCCAGAAAAATGAGCTTCGCCGTTGGGTACCGTTGCTGGGCTACGTCAGTCAACTCCACGAGGAAATTAAAGAGCGCTGTTGTCTCCTGGTCACCGCTATGCGATCGGTAGATGCCGATGTAGAGAGATTTCTCCACGCCAGTATCCACAAGTAGCCATATGGCAGAGAAACCCGATTTCTCAAAGCAACGGAGACGACGACAACAAATGTCATCGCGGACGTACACACAGACTCCAGCTTGCTTCTTGAACTTGTGTTCAAGAGAGTACCCCGGATAGTTGAGGTACGCCACGTCCGACGGGGTTGTTATCTTCGTCTCCGTTAGAAAAAACAGGTGCGGCTTCTCGGTCTCAAGGTGGTGATGGACCTAATCGAGATTGGAGTGCAACCCCCTGATATTAGTGAGATGCACTTTTAGTGGGAGGAAGTGCAGCCGTTGTTTTACCTTATTTTTCTTCGCTTTGTGTGTCATATTGAGTGGAGTTGTTGGGGAAAAAGTCGACTTGTCGAGGCGCCGCTCAGTGATCCAAGTGGAACACTAGAGCCAACCAAACCTACGGGGAACTCATCTGGAGACTGCGGGGACGCCCGAACCCCCCCGGATATGGCCACCGGGTCCTCCCATCCAGTCGCCGGCTGGCACGGTGGAGCATACCGGGATTTTTCGCGAGTTGGCGGGGCAGCCTTTGGCACGTGGCTGGCGTGCTACTTGGGCCCCCTACTGACTGCGGTCGGCCAACGGCTGGCACCGTGCTTCGGATCCCGCTACCCTCCAAAATGAGTTACCCGGCTAGCTGACTCAGAGACCACAACCGGTGCCAAACAGCGCAACTGACAATCTCCTTCTCCCCCAAAGGCACTGGCACTCCCACACACCGACGGAACACAGCAAGCTGCTTGGCGCCGGACTCCGGTGGGATGGTGGTCGCGAGCCAGGCGGCCCCTTGCGGAGCCTACCACCGCTAAGTGGGATCGTTCAGCCGTACCACAGGCAAGCCTGTGGTGCCGTTGCCCGGGGTGGACCACTAGGAGGTAGATCCCAAAACCACCCCAAATCGATAATCGTTACGGATCATCAGAAGCCCTAAAGTCTTACCAAGGGGTATCGTATTAGCTACCCAGTAACTGGGTCGTGGAGGTCAGATAGGCAGTCGCTCCATATAAAATACTGGTATTCAGCTGCATCCGGTTAGACTCTAAGCCGACCCCAACATAATTGGAAAAGGTCAGGCAGATGATGACTATAGGCGGTTGATGACCCCAAAAAAAAGCATCATCAAATTAATTTCTTTTTGTTTTTTCATGTTTAGATGTCGATACCCATCACGTCTGCGGAGTTTCGCTAGGTAGTTAAATTTGACCTTCTATTTGTATGGCCTACAGTTCCGGTTATAAGTGTTTCAGCATAATTTAAAATATTCCTACTGCTGGAACACAGAGGGAGTGGGCTGTAAAATACCACGCGGGCCCATGCGGGTTTGTAGATATCAAATGTCTTCGAATGTTTGGTTGTAGGCCTTGTCGGTTTCCACACGTTGTGTTCCTTCACCGTTTTGAGAGCAGTGGTGATGATATTATTTATACTAAGTGTCTGGATACTACAGCGCGGCGCCTCCACCGTGAAATGGCACGGCGTCGTGCCGCGGCACGGTAGCGTGTAAGCTGCGCCGGCTCACAGCAGCAATCATCGGATCAAACGAGTACTCAAACTTGCAGTTTTTGTCTAGATATGGACCACGAAAGACGTATTCATAAAATATTTCTGCAGACATTTTTCCACCCTTCTGTTTTCAAATGTTTGTCCTTATAACCTTCAATTGTCTTGTCCCGGAGAACGCGGCGTGCCTCCACTAATGAAATTAACAAGTCAACGTCGATATTATCAGCCATCTTTTTTTGCACACGTATGAACTGTGCGATAGTAAAACATCAACTCTATAAATGTTTGATTATCTGTAAAAGATACAGGAGAACTTCCTAGTAAGGCAATAATTGCATCACAAAATAATTTACCAATTTGTTGGTTCAATCCAAAGCTGCCTGCATCAGTATGTATGATGTCAACGAAGTCAGCGTCCCCCTTGGACAGCTTCTGCGTGGCGTTGAGTATGTTGAAGCATGGGCCAGCTGGGTCCAGGCCGGTGATCCTGGCGACGTGGGATCCCGTCAGCGCAAGGACATTCTTGCCAGTGAACCCTGCGATATGGGCCCCGAGGCTGTGGCCTATCAGGTGGATGTTTTTGGGATCCATTCCAGCTAGAAGGAGAAAATTGATCCTATTAATAATAATTCGAAATCTTAGTAAAGTTAGTTTGTAAACATTTATTTAAATATTCACGACTAAGTGAAGGATTCACAAATATTGCAATGTGTGTCTCAAAAACGTGTCCCGTACGTCCATTCTCATACTTCTAATCTAATGTCCCAATAGAAAGCGATTGCGTAGCCATTAATCCGCGTAAATGCAAAATGACTATAGGAGTGTCATCTAGGTAACAGGTAATACGGGCTCGTGTCCACAACTCTTCGTCAACGCGCTTATTTTGCGTAACGGGTGAGCAAATTGATTATTCGATCCACCCCAGCTCCTCAAGGAAAGCCAGCAACGCCTGGGTGTTACTGACAATCTCACTGAGGTACCTGGGTTACCGAAATGCATTGCCCTATATGTGGCGACCACTCGTCAGTTTAGAAGCACATGAGCCGCTGTCTCGTCGTCCTCCATGCAGGCTCTGCACAGCAGACTGTCTGTGACTCCTATGAGAAAGAAGTGTTTATTAAAAGACCCATAGCCAGTTAGCTGCTGTAACTGTACGCAGCTATTATTTCTTTAGTTAGGGAACCGGTTTCGTGAGGCGGCCAACAATTATATGGAGTGCTTCCTTAGCCTGCCTACACTCACATTGGACCTATGTGAATACAATGAGCCGAACATAGTTTGTCCTTAGTGCGTTTCCTTACCAGAGTGCGTAAGTATCCGAAGGGGAGCGGCACTATGGGTTCAGGTCCCGCTGGTGCCATGCTCGACCCCCTTCTGGCAAATTTGTCGGTTGCGTCGTTGCCTAGCGAACCACTGTGTTCTTTGATCCATTGAATGGTTATGTTATTGAGGCTACCCACCTGGTTGAGGCGCTGGTGGCACTCGTATATTAGTCCAGAATCAACTGGGTGACTGTTCAGAGCTTGCAGGACAGCCATGCTGTCTGAGAGTACGCGGATCGAGTGGTCTTTAACTTCCCGGCCATGATGGCTGAAGCTTTCTATTAGAACAACGCCAAAGACAGCATTGAAGAGTATTACGTGTTTTCAGTTGAATAAAAAGATGATGACAATAGCAATCACAAGCATCTGAGATATAGCCTACATTTCTACGATAAACACCATCATGACATAAAACACACAATACAAGAGGTATTGTGTATTTTATCCACGTTATGTGATAGTAGCTTAATAATTTTTTGTGCAATAGTAGGCAAGTATTAAATTATCAACTGAAATAGTTAGCTATATATACAATGATTCGGCATCAAAACTGTTAATCTCTTCAATGCGAATAACATGGCGTCTTCTAAATAAGGGGAAAGTTCAGAACTTACCGGCTACCAAGGCGGCGAGGAATTTTCCGACTACCTCTGCTATGTATCGCACCAAGGTGACGGAGCGGAGGTATAAGCTGGAGATCAGCGAGCTCGCGTCCAGAGCCAGAATGTTCACCTGACCTGGAAGCACAAAACACTCTTAGGGCAACCTTTGACAAGGTAACGAGTAAAAAGTATGCACCATGCTGCATGCCTTGAGACGTCCTGCTAACTGACATATTATAAGTGCATATTACCAGACAAACATATTAACTTGTTTGCGTTGGCCACCGCTGAGTGCGAACGTGTGTCGCTCCGTATACAATATTTTTTTTCAATTTAAAGTTGTACTTAATTCCTATTGGCTATTATATCAAATTTCAATTCTTGCTTCCTCTTGTGAAGAATTGCGTAGATGCTCCGCCTCTTGAGCGTGCCTAGACAGGGACAAACAACATTGAAAGACTTCATCCACAAGGAACTGTCTGAGTGAGGATCGAACTCGCACCCACTACATTGGCAATCCATTGAATGATCGGTTACGCTGCGGCAACGTTAGTGTGAGTGACGAATATTCCATCTGCTACGCGGCGGCGCGCACATGCGGTGAGTCTACAACTGATTTTTCTCTGTGCTACGCGCTACGTGTGCTACGACGGATCTGCTACGACGAGGCCTATGAGCTACGAATTTCTCGCACCTTGCTTTGTTTATTTTCCCAAACTGCGCGCGTCTTTTTATGTGCAACGCATAGGTGGAAAACCAAAACTGTTTGGCTGCAAAACCTCTACCTCTGCTTATAAGTACCTTAGCCAGCATGCCTAAAATCCAGAGATCTCCGGTACTTAAGAAAGATGCTCAAACGAATGAATCAGAATCGGATGTACCAGGTGTGTCAGAACAACAAGCTACCGGCAGGCGGAAGTATCCAAAACAACCGTCCTACGACGTTTTAAAAGAAGAGATGCAAGCCTTCAAAAACGAAATTAGAGAAATGCTAGCGAAAATATCGAACGATGTTTTGGAAGTCAAGGCACAAAATGCTACATCTATAAATCTATACAGAAAACCTTCGCTGATATACAGGAAGCGAACGAAGAAATCAAAAAGTTTGTTAGCAAACAGTACGATGACATGATGGTGAAAATGAAGAACATGGAGACGACAAGGAAAGATCAGCATGATAAAGTACAAAGTTTGGAAAATAGAATCGAAGAACTTGAACGTCTATCGTGTCTATCTAAAATAGAGATAAGAAACTTGCCTCAGAAAGAAAATGAATCTAGAATTGATCTTATACAGGGGGTGTTGAACATCAGTAAGACAATAAATGCCAATCTGGAACAAAATAACATAAGCGACATCTATCGCTTGTCAAACAAAGCTAAGCTGAAAGCAGTTAAAGACTACAACCTAAAACACAAACCTAACACCCTAAATACATCATGTAACGATAGTGAATTAAATTGTACATCTATATACCTATCTGAGCATTTAACATTCAAGGCTAAGAGGCTGTTTTATCTGACTCACGAATTTGCGAAGACCGAAAAGTATGCATTCGCGTGGACAGCAAATGGCAAAATTTATCTACGGAAAAAAGAAGGAGACCAGCAAGCACTAAAAACATATACACACGCTCAAGAAACACAAAATACCTACACAAAACACCTTTCATTAATAAAATGCAAAAATATAACAATAATGACAATTATTAAAATACAATTCTGCTTTAACTTGCGTGAATACCTGGTTTCAATGATCGGTAAAACCAGCGGTATCTCTGTATCCTATCAACCGCAATGGGAACTATTAGTGAAATAGCAACTGAGTTAGATCACTATTCCGTCTCCCACTCAAAACTGTATACAACTGAAGAGGCTAAGACACTTCTATCTAGCTTTCGCAGTAAACTTAATGTTCTGACACAAAATATAAGAAGAAATATAAGATAGCCTGTAACATGCCGCAGCTGGAAATTCTATTAATACAACTTAAAGTGGATTTTGACATAATTGTGCTGTCTGAATGTTGGCTTAAAAATAATAACAATAACAACCTACCCTCTATAAATAACTACACGTATTTCAGTTCTACAAAACATGCCACTCAGAACGAGGGTGTTGTTGTATACATAAAAAATTGCCTCGATCCCTTGGTGTATGAACCCAAATTCGACGACGCAAACTGTTTAGTAATTAAGCTTAAACCGGACGTTGTAATAGTGGCAGTATACAGAACACCCTCATACAATATTGAAAAATTTCTGAGGTCGACAGACACTCTTCTTGAATCGCTCGTATCCTTCGCTAACATTATATTTGTAGGAGATATTAATATAAGCATCAGAGACATTGATAATAATCAGAGATCACATGATTATCTGAACCTTATGGCTTCACATGGCCTTCTCCCTGCTCATTTAATTCCTACTCGAAGTCGCAATTCCTAGATCATATCATGATTAAAACTGCCCTTCCTTGTAATGCATTGGTGATAGCTACTACTATTACTGACCATTACATTGTTTGCGTGACAATAATAAAGAAAGTTTCTGACTACTGTGCTAAGCACGAGAAAAAAACAATTGATATTTGCAAAATAGCAGCTGAACTGAAAGAAGTAGACTTTTCTAACATTTATAATTGTAGCAACGCAGATATTGCCCTAAATCAGTTAATGGATATTTTAACTCAAACCATGCTCAAAAACTCCGTTACGAAAATAACTCCCCGTCGCAAAAGAATAATCAAACCGTGGATAACGCCAGGATTATTAAGGTGCATATTACAGCCAAAAACAATCCAGAAATGCAACTTGTCTTTACTAGGTATAGAATTTTTTGTAAAAAATATTATTCATAAAGTTAAATGCTGTTACGAAAATCAAGAATTAAAAATGGCTGGAAATAATATTAAACAAACTTGGAAAGTACTCAAATCTATAGCATCATTAAATAAACAGGAAGTTAAAAATGAGAGTCTATTTAATATAAACCAAAACCCCCAGGAGTCAGTTAATATCATTAACGACTATTTTGTCAGCGTTGGCAAAAACTCAGCGAAGGTCATACCACACAGCAAAGACGCATCTCTTCAAATCACTACCCATCATTTAGCGAACTCATTTGCCCTATTGGATACAGATGATACAGAAGTACATGAAATTATAAGGAACCTAAAAGATGACTCTGCCGTGGGATTTGATGGAATCTCAAACAAGTTGCTCAAAGCTGCAAGCCCTGTCTTAACCCCTATCATAACTTTCATCTGCAATCTGAGCTTTCAAACGGGAGTCTTTCCTGAACTTTTTAAAACCGCACTCATACATCCTATACATAAGGCAGGGGATAGAGACAGTGTCAATAACTACCGACCTATATCGGTTCTTCCAGCGATGTCCAAGATTCTTGAAAAGCTCATTAATAAAAGATTGACGAAATACCTAATGAAATATGAGATAATATCGAGCAACCAGTATGGGTTTGTCGCCGGAAAATCTACGGAGGACGCTATTAGAACTCTCACTGAAACCGTGGTTAGGGCACTGGATAGTAAACGTAAGTGTATCGGAATCTTCTTGGACCTTGCGAAAGCTTTTGACACTGTCTCTATCCCGGATCTATTAAAAACGATGGAAAATATAGGTATTCGTGGCAAAGCTTTGGAAGTATTTACTAGTTATTTAACTAATAGACAACAACGCATAAAGATCGGTTCATACACAAGTAGGGCGGCCGAAATATCCTACGGAGTACCCCAAGGTAGTATTCTTGGCCCACAACTTTTCCTGATTTACATGAACGAACTATGTGATATGAAGAATGAATGAATTGTAGCTTTTGCTGACGACACAGCAGTGGTGTTTCACGGAAGTAATTGGGATGAAGTGATGAATTTAGCAGAAACAGGACTCCAAACTATGCTTAATTGGCTAAACGCAAATAAACTTACTATAAACCTTAACAAAACTAAATATCTAACTTTCTCCATAACTAAAAATAAATTACCCATAATAGGCACACGGAAAATCAAAGCCCATGTCTGTCGTAATATAGCTAGTACAAATAGTAATAGTAACTGCAACTGTACTGATCTAGAGCAGGTTGCACGAATAAAATATTTAGGTGTCTGGGTTGACGAGAATCTTAGCTGGCATACACATACTGAGCTTCTATCCAATCGGTTAAGGAAGTTAATGCCTATCTTTAAAAGGGTTCGCCATATAGAAGACAAGCACACCTTGAAGGTCACTTACTATTCATTATGTAAGTCCATACTCGAATATTGTATATCCGTTTGGGGAGGGACTCATAAATCGCATCTTATAACTGTTGAACGATCACAAAGAGCAGTATTTAAAGTCCTTACTGGCAAACCTAGACTCTACCCTACAGCTACACTATATAAGGAGATAGGAGTTCTTACTGTACGGCAACTATTTATCTTACGCAACCTTAAGTACGCCCATACAACTATTCCGAAATCTACATATATTAATAATTACAAACGAAGACAGGATGACATTTTCCAAATAACACCGCATAACACAGTATTTGCCAAACGCCATCCCTACATTGCAGCTCCTTGTCTATATAATAAAATCAATAAAAATGTGAGCCTGCACAAACTAAGAATTTTTAAGTTAAAAAAAAAAAAAACAGTAAAAGTGTACCTCACATCATTAGACTACACAGCAACTGAACGACTGTTTTATGTATCTAATTGAGATTTTTCAAACTAAAACATGCCCTGCCAATTACGAATCATACATACTCCGTTCATCATTTACGCACACACACTCTCAAGTTCATAATTCTACACATTTTCTCACACACGCACGCACACACACACACACGCACACACACGGTACATATTTAATCAAACATGTTAAATTAGTAACTTCAATTGTTTCTTCGAAATTTAATATTTTACTTTTCTTTTCTTATTATCTGCATTATAATTAAATCAAATAAATACGGACTGATAAATTATAATTGTAAATTAGGTCAACTGCGATCCCTACTATCACTTATAGCACAGGGAATCCTATTTTTAAGTGACAGAGTCAATGCTGTTGTATCCTTATTATTATTTTTTTTTGAGCCAATAAACGTATTTGTATTAACAAACACAAACATGGTAAAAAGACGTTACATTATGAAATGGGAGTGTTTGTTCGCTGTAACCTGCATTTATTCGAAAAACTGCGCTCTCGCCGTTATCAGAATACCATTCATGTTACCTCTCATAAAACTGCATTTTTCGGCAAAAGTGTGTTAGGTATGGCTCCAAAAATATATAACAGTATACCAGCAGCTATTTGAAATATAGAATGTCTGGGATCCTTTAAGAGGTCTTTGTTGAAATTCCTTGTAGATAGATGTTACTACTCCATCACTGAGTTTACTACTGATAAGCAGAGGTATGACGATTCCGACTTGTCAATTAAACACTTATGATTTTATTTATTGATTAAGTATGAATGTGTTTATTTAACTAAAATTGTAATGACCTGTTTACCTAATTGACATTATTATTACTAATTGGCATACTTAAAATTATTTTTTTATGTAATCTTTTGACATGCAATTGCAATTGCTTGTCTATGATTATTTTGTACGCCATATATCGGCAAAACATAGTGCACATGTTTTAAACAATATACAACCATTAACCATACCTATATTTTACAAAATAAACGATTGATTGATTGATTTAATGATATAGTTAATGCTTAATGATATAGTTTGCCTTTGGACAGAGGACGCACATAGCCAATAGTTACTCCCCGAAGAAACCACAACGAGGATGGACTTGGTTGTCACGGCTTCATGCGCAATGAAATTGACTACATTTTATCATCCAAGAATCATATTATAAAAAAATATTAGCATCATTAATAGATTCAAATACAGTTCAGACCATAGAACAATCCGTGAAAAAATCAGACTAGATTTTAAAATTCACGGAGCCAAATTGTTTACAAAACAAATTAAAAGACTGTAAAGAAACACCCATTATCAATTCCAAACATTACAACCTAGAATCAACAAATTTTTCTAAAGAACTGAAAGTTGATCAAACAGACGCAGAAGAACAATACAATGCAATAGTGATCGGAATAAGCAATACTTTTGAAACCATAAACACAAACCCAGAAATAGAAATAAACTAACAGCTCATACTCTTGATTTGATAGAAAAACGAACTACTCGTAATAAATTAAGAGGAACTATAAGAATACAGAGCAATAAATAGAGAAGTTAAAAGAAGTATTAGAAAAGATTTAAGAAATCTTTATACACGTTTGATTAAAATAGCCTTGGAAATCGTACAACCCTAAGAGTTCAACAAGGAGTCACAAAAGGAAAAAGTTGGATTAACAGTTTAGTAGATAATGATGGCATAAAACATTATAGCAGAGACTAAATCATGGAAATAGTAAATAATTTCTATAGATCTGGTGGCACAGACGTGCCCCCGCTACTCGAGCAAAATAAAGGCACGGCCGTACCATCCTTTTCTCGAAGTCATTCGGGCCATTTTCGACCCCCCATAACTTCGTTGTGGATAAAATTAGAAGCCTAAATTTTCAGTTACTAAGAGGGCATTACATCAATAGATATATCTACACAATATATGTATATATAGAATGATTGCAAGTGAAAGTTCCTTAGATTTGTCACTGACTCACCGATCATCAAAATTCTAAGGTAGTTCTAGCAGACCCAAAAACTCCAAATTTTAATAATATAATTCATTCATTGACCCCACCAACAGGCTGTCACGTCTCCCGGCTATAAGGCGTAGAATGCTGCTGGGGCTGCCACGGAGTCTGTTTAGCAGCGAGGCCGCCGCGCGAGCGGGGCCTTATATCGAAAGAACCGGCGGGCCAGCATATTAGCCCGAACCGACAATGCTCTGCGTTCCCTCTCCATATCTGCGTCGTCTTTCAAATGCTGTTCCTTTGAAAACACCACAAGTGATATCATGATAAAAGCGCGCACCTGGATGGGCATTGAAATCGCTCAGTATGAACACAGACTCGCACTGATTGAATTGAGACAATCCGTGATTTCAGGTAAATTTTCCACTACGTCTATTGGAAATTTTGAACACAGTTATTGTTTAGCCTGTACAGCAAGGAAATACTCTGACATTCCGAATTTTTAGCCCCGTTTTCTAGATATACAAACTGAATAAGTAACTTCAACTTTATAATCCTATATAATTTGTATGACTTTTACAGTTCTCAATTAGACATTATTTAAGTTGATGAAATTTAATAGGTAATTAGCACTTTTAAAAACTTTCACGATACCGTAGATAAACCGCAGAAAAAATAAAAAAGGAAGACTACCTATAAAAATAAATGAGATATCGTCAAAAACATAAAAATGTCAAGTCTCGCAACGCAGTTTTCCTGCCGTAAAAAGTTGTAAAATCGAATGTAAGCTAAGTCGGTTAATTCAGTACCTGCCTATATGGAAGCCGCTATCCAACCAATTTGTCATAAATTGATACCTTCTTAGTTAGCTAACAACATTTTATAGTAACCATATCCAAATTACATTTTCTTATTTCTTTAATAAGTAGAGTGACTTAGCAATTGCACACGGCAATATAATCTACACAAAGCAAAATCTATCTAATATTAGCGCTTTTATTTATTTGAAAGTACCTTTAAGGAGGACTATTTAAATTACCTAGTAGATTATGTTGCTGTGTGCAATTGCCAAGTCACTCTACGTATTAAAGAAATAAGGGAAGTGAAATATTGATGTGGTTACTACAAAATGTTGTTAGCTAACTAACAAGGTTAGGTTACAATTTATGACAAAATCGTTGGATAGCTGCTCTCACAGATAGGTAGGTCCTGAATTAACCGACTTGGTTTACATTCGACTTCACAACTTTTTACGAAACTGCGTTGCGAGACTTGGCATTCAAGTACATGTTGTTTGTGATGGGATTATTATATTACGATCACTCACCACCCGATGTCAACACCGAATACAATCCTGCAGTTTCCATTCCTCCAATAAACGGTTATGAAGTGCACAAAGCACTTACCACAATGCGCTATGATAGAAGTCTTGGGGAAGATGGAGTTACTACAGAAGCACTCAAAATCGGCTCTCTCTACCACTTTGTTGACCAAACTGAAGGTTTCGTCTGTGCAATTATGGACGAAGTTATCTTAACGAATCACTATCGGAGACATATTATGAAGGACGGGACGTGCGTCGGGCATGCCACCGTACCGGTTGAGTCCATCAGACATATTATGTCTGGTTGTTCTCGTCTGGCTAACGGCGAGTACGTCCACAAGCAAAACTAAGTAATCCTGGCCGGATTATTCACCAGCAACTTGCTTTGTAATAGAAACTTGTAGACTCTGAGGTACCGTATTACAAGTATGTTCCCGACCTAGTTCTCGAAAATAACCATGTCACGCTGTACTGGGATTGGTCTATCATTACTGACAGGACTATTGTCACCAATAAGCCAAATAATAATATTGTATAATAGTGGCGATACATCGATATGGCCACAGAGTACTCTTTTATATAGCGCTAGTAACATAACCGTTTAACTCACAAGAGTAAACTGCATACTTGTATCTCCACCAACAACCGGGCTTCATTGTACCGATTGTATTTATTTATTTATTGTATTTATTTATTTTTACTAGCTGACCCGACAAACGTTGTCTTGTCAAAATTTCAATAATTCATACAAAATTCCCATAGAAAATGCACTTTCAGTTCTGCCAAATTTTCCAGTTTTCCCGGCAACTTTTCAAACAGTTTCTCATACAAACCTTGTCTTGACAATTACAAACACAACAAAAAAAGAATAATCCAATTTGGTGCAGTCGTTCGGAAGTTATGCGCGTACAGATATATACCTATAATATAGATTGGGTCGCCAACAGAAGCTATACAATTACATTCATGTTAATATAAACTAAGACAAATACAAGTGTGCGCTTCCCTTTGAATATGCAATTTCAAAAAGGGCACATATCGCATATTTTGACAATTACGTTTTTTCATATCAATCAATTCTAAACGTTTCCCTCTACCTCTTATATTCGAAAAGAGAACATCTATGGTAGGTATTTGTTCTACTGTCGACGTCATGGCATGTCCAGAAATAATTTAGAATAGGTCACAACTGTTAGGAGATGTGCCTTTTTCGAATTTATTGTAAAATAAGACCGTTAACTTCCTAAATACTTCTGCACCAAGAAAAACGTTAAACACGTAAATGCAGAAAATATTCTTGATTTCAAGAAATGGGCTCAACTAAATGTTAAATCTAATAATCCTTTATCAATTATCAATACGAAGTTACGGAAAAGGTGTAACTAAAAATTAAAAAGTTAATATTCTAGTATTGGCATATTATGAGTTTGTTTTTGATCCTAAAAAAATTGAAGTAATCGCAAAAAATTATATAGATAGTATCTCTCGAGAAATTTTCGTTCTTTTTAGAGTAAAAGGCACTTACAGTAACTTACCAAGCCAAGAATATCGAGCTTATAATGGCAAAGTACATATTAATACATTAAAAATTGCAGATACTGCAAAAGTGACACAATATATACGTAATTACCAGGAGAATTTACAGAATTTTATGACGAAATACTGAAATGGCCAACTACAAACGAAAGAGTCTCAAGAAAAAGATTTAATTTAAATATCGAATTTTTATTTTAGGTACCGTATCTAAACATAATACATGTTTAATTTTAGATACCTAAAATAAATAATTCGCCGAATTTATATGGTTTTTTCTTTAACTATGCGAATTCAATATCATCAATTTCAAAAAGGGCACAACTCACATATTTTAAATATCTAAAATATACTACATAATAATGTTAATATCAAAATATTTCTGTAACTTCGATTTCAAATTGGCTTGCGTATTGAAAAAATATTTTTTAAATTCATTTTTCATTTCTTTAAAAAAATATTAGTGTTTTTTTCATTTCCCGAAAGTTTAAATATTCTGACGTGTGCCCTTTCCAAATTACATATTCATTTATAGGCGACCACACCATTCATATAATAGCTAGATATGTGCCTACAACAAGTTTGACAAGGACGAAAACATTAAAATATATCAAAATGCAATACCCAAAATCATAAAGGAAAACAAAATGAAAAGAAAAACAGTAAGGGTACAAAATAATACAAATAAATTTTAAACCAATTTAAATAAAATTACATATTAATTAGAGAATCCCATATCTGGCGGAATTTTTCAGATCATCATCAGATTAGGGACTTTCAATTTTGTAGAGCGGCAACACTAGCCACATGCCGACAGTCCGCGCACACACGCTCTTTTTATAAAATCTTTGCACACGCTTACTGCATAGACGCGTATAAAAAGTAGGTACCGTGCAAGCCGCCACGTGCCTGCCTAGTGCCGCCTTGTTACGCGTATAGAGGCATGAGGAACAAGATGTAAAGTTCACTCATCCTCCCTAGAATAGGGAGGATCCTCCGACCAGACGGGTGTTGTGTCTGCTGGGCTACTGCCCGACGATTGGTGTCGGGACGTTGTAACTTGTACATATGCAAGCCGCGCGGTAAACTCTGATTGCGCGATGCAGGATTTTGTGTGACGTCAGTGTGATGGGTAGTTCGCATGTGGCGATGTAGATGCCGCCACACGCGAATTAGATTTTTTGGGTTTTTCGTTCCTACTTTTGTTTTAACTTCCAAATATACTTTATTACTGAAAAACAAGGTTTCACTGAGACAAACCACCTCTTATGTAGCAATCAACGTGAGGCATAAATTTAACGTTTATATCGACAGTCTTAAGAAATTGCCTCTGAATTTTGCTCAAGTGACGGTTTGTTTACCTTTGGATGCTTCTTGAGCTAAGAATGCGTTGCTTATAGTCTGGAAGCTCTCCTTCGTGGGGTTATCCGTGAAACCGTGAAAGTAAATCTTGAGGGCAAGCGTCAGGTTGAAACAGCTCTCCTTGAGGATCTCTTCCGCGGCTGTCGTTAAGTTGTAAGTGACGTTTGTTGCGCTGTAGAAAATTGAAGATTACTCGATAAGTTAACCAAGGGACATATGTGTACATTGAAGGAGTGTAGAACTTATTGAAGTTAATTACTTTTAGTGTGGGAACAACCTCATGCATACTGCACTACCACGGGGAGACGGTGCAGTTATGTGGGACTCCAACCCACTAAAACTCCACGGTGTCCTCCTCTGCCGCTTGTGGCGGGAACACGGGCACGCGTTACCACTCACCGCGATCCCGCCGCGGCTGTCCGTCACCGGACCCTCCTCTGGGGAACTCCCCCCATCACCGGCGCACAAGAACACATTGTGCACCGTGACCATCCCATGGACCAAACCAGCACATGGGCGCCAGACGACCCCGTGTTTAGTCACCCTTGGTCCCCCTGCGACCGGTCGGGTCAGTGGCCCGGCCGCCTACCACTTTTCGGCCGCAGAGGATAGGGAGAGCGGCCAACGAAATACCGACACTCCTCCTCCCCTGCGGCCCCACCGCGTCCGCCATCAGACGGTGGCGACCCCGTCAAGGCCGCGGAAGGTAGGGAGAGCGGCGCACCGCAATACCGGCACTCCTCTCCCGCCGCGGCCTCCAACCCTCAGCCGCGATGCCTCCCATACGACATCGCGGCTCGCTTCAGTTGCGATGTCGCTCAAGCGGCACCGCAACCTACCTGTTGGCCGCTACGTCGTCGACTTCCTGGAAAAAGCCCTGACGAGCGGCCCCTCCTCGGGTTCCTCTTCGCTTCACCGTGGGTGACCAAGCCACGGCTACTGAACCCCCCGCCTCGACAATGCGGGAACCCCCCCCGGGGGCGGGGAACCCCCCGGGGGGGTAGTGTGGGAACAACCTTGAAATCACTAAATAATCAGCTGCTTCATAAATTTATTCCATAAGTCTAAAGAATTAATCGTTCCAACCGTCGTTCTTAGGATAAGTTAATCTTGCAGTTATTACACGGTCAATTGACGTAGTATGTGTAGGTATAATTCTCACCTGTTCCTTAAGACGAGTGTTAAATTGCTCATATCCGCTTCCTTGTCATAGTTTTCGTATGCCACTTCCGCTATCCTACCTGCGAAATATTAAAGGGCAGTTCTCTCCGTTAAAATATTACTCAACATTCACTAAATGCTATACACTAAAGTAAGGTTGCAAGGCAATAAATGATTGAGTATTGTTCGGAGTCCGACGTCACGGACGTTACACTACGTCGCAGAAATGCACGACGGAAACGAAATGGACTTTTGTTTATGCATCCATCGTGCATAGCCACTTGACATGTGTCGTGCAAATCATGCCACAAAAGAACTATAAATCAAGAAGAGTATTTTTGATCGAAGATTAAAAATAAGTGGTTGGTGCACGCGGGTCTACGTACACACGGAAGGGTCTATACGCGGGCCTATAAATCGTACAGGAGTAGAGTTTAACTGCTCGCATACGCATAATGTCAGACTTTTACTTACATAGATCGTCTCCAATGAGTTCGACGGAATTTCCGACAGAGTCGAGTTCAGCCTTCAGCTGACTGGTAACTGCTTCCGTGAGGTTTGAGGTGAGTCCAGGCTGTGCAGCCGCAGAGAACAGCCACAGAGCTGTGAGGAAGGAGGCTAGTCGGGACATGTTGTCGGATACCTGAGAATTAAGACAGATGATTTATTGTGTATTTTCATGTGCATTTTGTTTAACGTGTGTGCTTTTTAAAATTTCGTAACCTTTATTATCAGACACAAGTCAATGTTATAATGATAATATGGACTTGTGTCTGATAATAAAGTTTATTATTATTATTTTAGTGTCTTTGACATATCTCGGGATCCTGCGGTCCCGGAGCTTTGGTAGACGTACGAGGGGTCGAAGCCAACTCGCAGTGACCCGTTAGACACTTTTAATGAAATGTGACACCAACCGACGATTACTCCTGTACGCACTATGCAAGTGCACCCAAGGACAACCCCCGGTTGATGTAGGACTATTGGGTTATGGAAACAAAGATATTGGAGTATTTGTTGGATGGCTAAAGTGGACTGGTTACCTCGAACTATGAAAGGACTATGGCCCCTGTCTGTTCAACGTTTTATTATATTCGGAAAAAATGGCAGGGGGTGACACTTAGTAACGTAGCAACAAGGGGCAATATATCCTAAGGTGCTTGAGGAGTGGACAGTTATTCCACGACTATCAGGACAATCCCAGAGCCCGGAAGATGGTCAAGATCCCTAAGCTACCAGCAGTTACTGGAATACTTTCTTCCTCCGAGCACATTTGCTCTAGTGAATCTCCACTCAAGCCAGCCAATAAAGGCAAGAATGAGGTGGGAGCTCTGTTCCTCGTCAGTTTTCACTCCAGCCAGTCAATAAAGGCAAGCCAGGGGTGAGGAACAAGACTTCACCCGAAAGATAGGGTCCGTGGGGTCGCTACTGCCTAACAACTCGCCACATGCTGCCCTGCCGGTTTCTATATCTATCTTGGTCTGGCTCCTCATCCTAGACCTGTTCCGGCAAAACTCTACCAGCATAGACCTAAAGTTTGGAGCGCGCAAGCCCCACCACTACGTCAACTTAGAGATAAGGCGGTGGGGTATTATTATTATCGATTTCTTCGAAAATGTTATATTCTTCCGGTTTTCCCGTCATCGTATTAGTTTTTTCACGGTTTTGAAAATATAACAAGTAGATAAATAGTTATTCGCTTCTCTCTCTTCTGTGATTGTGGTATTGACCACAAACACACTGAGAAGCGAATAAACAACATTAAACTCGATGTTATGATTTATAATCGATCCTTAAATGAAAATGTAGCTTAATGTTGTATTTGCACTGTGTATATAAATATAACATGAGTTTATCTGTAACTAACTATCAAACGCAAAAATATTTGTTCAAATTCGATTGGGGTTGTTCCAAAGATTAGCGCGTTCAAACAAACTAACATAAAAATAAGTTCTTTCGCTTTATTCTAAAGACAATATTGAAATAATAAATTGAGAGGTTCATCAATCCGCAAAAAATCTCGCGCTTCCGAAAAATGACGTATTTGCACAACGCCATCTATGGGTAAATGAATAAAACATCCGATCAAAACAAACAAAACAAAGCATGTTCTATGCGTGAGCGCGAGCGTCGAGCGCTATAATATAAATAAAGTTATTTTGCGTTTTAGTAATTTTATATTGGCGCCGATTCCCTTGTTCACAAATTAAACATTTCTTTCTTTTTCATTATGAATAATGTATTTTATAATGCGCACAGCAAAGGAGTGGAACTCACTACCTGCGTCTGTGTTTCCTAACGCATTCTACCCTAATCTCTTCAAAGTTAGGGTGCGTCCACATCTGGCGAATGTGCCGCGAATGTGCAGCTTGCGAGCCGTTTGCGAGCTGCCCGCGAGCTGCACGCGTGCAGTCACGGCAATGGTTTGGTTCGCTCTTTAGCGCAACTCATGCAAGGTTCGTAAAAGGCGTGCGCGCGGCGCGAGATCTGCGCGCATTCAATTCTCGCAATACAGTTCCGTTTACTGGCTCACAATACTTATATGTTTCAATTAAGCGTAAACAATTCTCCTCCGTCCACTCCATGACAACACGTACTTAGCCTCCAGTAATCAGAAACGAACTGAGCGGGTAAGTTATGTTTGTTCTGCGGAAGGAAGCCGCGAGCCGCTAGCGCGCCGCCTGCGCGCTGATCGCGTACGGCGCTTAGGTCGCGCGCGAACTGCGCGCGGGCGGCGCAGGAGCGGCGCACGAACAAAAATGCACGCGCGCAGCTCGCGGGCAGCTCGCAAACGGCTCAGGAGCTGCACATTCGCGGCACATTCGCCAGATGTGGACGCACCCTTAGAGTGGACATGCTTCTTCTGGGTAAGCTCACTCCATCGTCGACTTTGTCTCTGTCACCTCTGACCTAGACTAGAGTCAAGAGCAAACCCATCTTAAATAAAAATAAAATGAACAAAGAAAGTGACAGATGATAAATATTAGTTTAGTCCTGTCATTAGCCCATTAACTCATTGTCAGAGATCGGAATAGGTAGAGCATAAATACCTAAACTTCGAGGAAATTAGTAACAAGAGTGAATAATACCTCCTATAAAATTCCGGAATGATAAACATGACGATTAAATAATTAGCAATTTCTTATTTCCCGAGATTTCTCGGGAAATAAGAAACTTATTAACGTATTAACGTTCGATATCCTATCATCACACATTGCACGTTCTTATTTGTTTTTATCTATACAGGGTTACTGGTAATTCGACGTATATCCGTCAGGGGCTGATAAGGGGGCCAAAATGCAACAAATTGAACCCCCCATATGTATGGCCGAAATTCAATAGTTTTCGAGATATTTGAATTTTAAGTTTTTCGATATTTATCCAAAATTTGACATTTATTCCAAATAAAAAAAAATACATATTTGAATGGGTACCGTTAAAAATGATGTTGTAGCTGGCACTTCAATTAAGCTATGGACATAATTAAAACTACTTAATTTAACAAAATTATTAAAATAATGAGCGATATAAGAATAATATCTTACCAATATTTTCATTTTACGCTTCAAAAATGTTGTTATTTGACATTAATCGTACAAATAACTAAAACAACTTGCCTATTCTGTAAGCTTTCCAAAAAGGTATAAAAGTCAATTTTAAAATACATAATTCGTGCATGGCATGTGTTTGAATCGGCGCGGGGAGGGAAAGGGTCATTTGTATTTGTATGAAATAAAATGCATTAAAAAATTTACGTCAAATTTTATAAAAAAATTTACACATCTTGTTCAAAATGAGCCCCTTGATTACGAATGCAGGTTCTAATTCTCTTCCTAACTTCGGTTTTCGTCACTCTTGATGTGGACGTTGTTCTCATCTGTTGCGCCGCGTTTATTATTCGCTGTCGAAGTTCTTCGACTGAATTTATTGGGGTCACATAAACTAATTCCTTCATATGACCCCAAACGTAAAAATCGAGTGGTGTGATATCAGGGCTTCGTGCTGGCCACGGAATTGGCCCTCCCTTCCCAATCCATCCATCCATCGGTTTGGATATCTCTCGTCTAGCCACTGTCGGACAGTAATCCGGTAATGTGCTGGGCAACCATCACGTTGAAACATGAGGTTGTTTTTTATTTCTTCGGGAACATCCGCCAACAAATCGTCTAGGTTGTTTCTTAAAAACTCCTCGTAATTTTCGCCGTTCAAATGAGGGCCCAGCAAATAATTATCAAGGACACCCATCCATACGTTCAGGGAAAATCTCATTTGCGACGCAGTTTCTTTTAGTTTTTTTGGATTCCTGCCTACTTTAGGTGCCCAAAAATGTAAGTTATGGTAATTCGTTATACCATCCCGGTCAAACTTTGACTCGTCAGTCCACAAAATATTTCTTAGGAAATGTTCCTGGTCAGCGTCAGCGTTTAACATAAACCGAGAAAATTCGAGTCGCCTGGCAGGATCTCCCTCATGCAATGTTTGGACAGGTTGATAATGGTATGGGTGTCTAGCTGATAGATGTACTACCGACCACACTTTCCACTGGGACATACCGAGCTGTCTTGCAACAATGTTCGTTGAGATGTTTGGGTCATCAATAAAACACTGAAGAATGGTTTCTTCTTCGTCAGCCGTGTACTGCCGAGGTCTGCCAGCGTTGACTTGTGCTCTCTGAACACTGCCAGTTTCAGACAATCGTCGATAGGTGCTCCCGAAAACAGTAACGTGGGGAAGTCGACGATCGCGAAAGCGGCGTTGGTATTCTCGCCGAGCCGCAGCCGCGTTTCCATCGGCAAAACCATAACAAAACATTATGTCTGCGTATTCGTTATTAGAATACGAAGCCATGTTATCCGAAATAACAATGATAACAAAAAGAATAACAAGAGAAACAAGAATTAACAATAATGATCGATAACAAATAAACGCGATGAGAGATTGGTTAATAGCAAGATAACAACACACGCGCTTGCGCGGCGTAGAGTCGAAACTTACGGGATCCGGAACACCGCTCTGGATCTTCTTACTTCATACTTGAGTAATAGGATTCAGAGCGTTGACGTTAATGGAAAAAGATCGCCCGGATCTATAGTAACAATGGGGGTCCCACAGGGCTCGATTCTTGGTCCTTTCTTATTTCTTATTTATATTAACGATTTGCCCTACCTCATTAAGGATAATCATGATATAGTTTTGTTTGCGGATGATACTTCACTTTTGTTTAAACTTAAACGTCAGCAGCTGGTTACTGACGATGTAAACAGAGCGATCTCAAAAGTAGTTCACTGGTTCAGTGTTAATAATTTACTCCTTAATGAAAAAAAAACCAAATTCATTAAGTTTACACTACCTCACGTTAGGCAGGTGAAAACTAACGTGTTGATAAAGGGCGAAGAGTTGAATCCTGAAGATAGCACAGTATTCTTGGGCTTAACTTTGGATGCTAAGCTTCAGTGGGGCCCACATATAGATAAATTGTCAAAAAAGCTAAGCTCCGCAGCATACGCTGTTAGGAAAATTCGTAATTTAACCAACATAGAGACAGCCCGTTTAGTGTACTTTAGCTATTTTCATAGTATAATGTCGTACGGTATTCTGTTGTGGGGAAATGCAGCCGACATTCAGACTATCTTTGTTTTGCAGAAAAGAGCTGTTCGATGCATTTATAAATTAAGTCCGAGACAATCTCTCAGAGAGAAATTTAAGGAGATTAATATACTGACTTTGCCTTCTCAGTACATTTTTGAAAATCTTTTATATGCCCATAAAAACATTAAATTGTTTAAAAAATACAGTGATATCCACAATATAAATACTAGGAACAAACACAAATTTGTTGTACCTCCAACAAGGCTCAAGAAAATAGGTGGGTCATTCAGGTGTCAATGTATACGCTTTTATAATAAACTTCCAAGCCACGTTCAAGATCTGAGTCTTAATAAATTCAAATCATTCATTAAACGCAAGTTGTGTCAGAAAGCTTTTTATACCGTTAAAGATTATATTGAGGACAAAAAGGCTTGGGATTGAACTGCTCCAATTTTATTTTATATTATTTTTATTTTTGCATATTGAATGTTGACATTAATATTTACTTTGTAAGTATTATATTATTTTACTTTATTGTGAATGTGAAGACTATGTAGGTCATTGCTTTTTTTTTTTTTTTTGTTTGTTTTATTTTTTCTCTCAGTTATTTTTAATCATGGTCTGGCAGTTTGAGTAATCTATGCGGCCTACCCCAATGTCCTTTCTTTGGTATTGTTCGTCGAATCGTTGAGCTAGTTGAGCTGCGCGATTACTGACAAATGCGTGCACTGACTGGACAGGTCCTCTCAATCTGTGTGGTTCTTTCCTCAAAAGACCATTTCAGACACCAATCTACATGGTCTTCACATGAAGTGACCAAGATTATGTCTGGACTTTATAAGAGACTGTGACCTCTGAGTTTGTTTCGGCCTTTCTTCTCAGAGTAGTCAGATAGGAAACGCCGACCTCATCTAGTTTAAAAAAAAAATATTGACTTGTAAAAGTGTTTGTACAAACCTACTTACAGAAATAAAAATCATTTATCATTTATCATTCATTTATCATTTATCATTATCACTTACTAAGGAAGGCGACGCGAGCGCAGCAGACGCCGTGTACTCTCCCGCCCGCACACCCCGCCCCATCACGAAGAATTTCGCCAGTAAAATCGGTTGTTTCAGCGAGGATCATAAACTAAAAACAGAGACGATTTCTCTCCCCGCACCGCGCGCCGCCGCGCCGGTTCAAACACATGCCATGCCACGAATTATGTATTTTAAAATTGACTTTTATACCTTTTTGGAAAGCTTATAGAATAGGCAAGTTGTTTTAGTTATTTGTACGATTAATCTCATAGTAATTTTTGTGACGAGACAACATTTTTGAAACGTAAAATGAAAATATTAATAAGATATTATTCTTAAATCGCTCATTATTTTAATTATTTTGTTAAATTAAGTAGTTTTAATTATGTCAATAGCTTAATTAAAGTGCCAGCTACAACATCATTTTTAATGGTACCCATTCAAATATGTATTTTTTTTTAATTTGGAATTAAATGTCAAATTTTGGGTAAATATCGAAAAACTCTTAAAATTCAAATATCTCCAAAACTATTGAATTTCGGCCATACATATGGGGGGTTCAATTTGTTGCATTTTGGCCCCCTTATCAGCCCCTGACGGATATACGTCGAATTACCAGTAACCCTGTATATATATGAAAATGAATCACCAAAATGTATGTACGCGCATAACTTCCGAACGACTGCACCAAATTGGATAATTCTTTTTTATTGTGTTTGTCAGGATAAGGTTTGTATGAAAGAAAATGTTTGAAAAGTTGCCGGGGAAATTCGGGAAAACTGAAAGTGCAATTTCTATGGGAATTTTGTATGAATTATTGAAATGTTGACAGGACAACGTTTATCAGATCAGCTAGTGTGTTATAAATACATACATTTAAAATCGCCTTGTAAAAAACGACTAAAATTATTATTGATTGCATGCGAGGATTGCAGATTTGAGATTTTACACTAATGGATGGATCATTTAAAATCTAAATAATTCAAGTTTTTTTAACCGACTTCCAAAAGGAGGAGGTTATCAATTCGTCTGTATGTTTTTTTTTTTTTTTTGTATGTTTGTTACGCGATTACTCAAAGACGCATGGACCGATTTAGAAAATTCTTTTTTTGTTTGATAGGGTATACATTCGAGGTGGTCCCATATAAATTTTATTAACTTTGCTTGGGAAGTTTTTGAGTTAGCTTCAATAATTCGTATATTTCCCACTTATTTTATGTGGATGATGTGATGGTGTTTTAATAACTTCCTATCACTGTTATTTACATGGCTATACCTACAATTACTGTGCTCAATTATGTATTCGAATTAGTGTGGGGTAGGTTCCACAACTAAAAAGTGAAAAATAAAAACTTTTTAGCAAAAAATAAAACCGACTTCCAAAACAAAACACTACAAAGTGAAAAATAACTTTAATTTCGAAAGTCGGTGGCAAAAAATGAAAATACAAAACCCAAGACACCGACTACCGAAATTAAAGTTATTTTTCACTTTGTAGTGTTTTGTTTTGGAAGTCGGTTTTATTTTTTGCTAAAAAGTTTTTTTTTTTTTTCAAAAGATTACTTTTCTTTTTTATCCTACGAAAAGTAAAGGAGGAGCTTCTCCAGTCGCGTATCTATGATATATTTTTTTTTTATGTATGACCACGCATACCTTTTTACAGAGTAGTCCGATTTGAAGGATTCTTGTTTTATTCCGGACGGTATAAGCTCGAAGTAGGTTCCACGTAAAGTTTATTAAATTTTCTTGGGTAGATTTTGAGTAATAGCTTCAGTAATACGTATTTTTCCCATTTACTCTATGTGGATGATGTTCTAATTTATTGTGCAGCTAGTGTTATTCGAATTTCTTTGGGATATGTATCGCAACTAAAAAGTAAAAAATAAAAACATTTTTACAAATAAAAACAACCGACTTCCAAAAAAAAAAAACAATACAAATTTAAAAATAACTTTAATTTTGGATGTCGGTGGCCAAAACGAAAAACCAAAACCAAAGACACCGACTTCTGAAATTAAAGTTTATTTCACTTTGTTGTGTATTTTGTTTTTTGGAAGTCGTTATTAAAAATGCTTTTATTATTAAAATAATTCCAATAATTTTGTAAATTCTCTGATAAAGCGGAGGGAGCGGGACTGAGCGAGTCAGAGCGGCGGGACAAAGAAGGACCGAATGCTCAAGGTCGTTCGGTCGGGGAAGCGCCTTAAGAGAACTTCTTATCGGAATTAAGAATTATTTAGAGAAACATGAACAAATCAATTTGATTTTTTTTTTATATCTTTCATCATCATCATCATCTTCCCGCCCTTATCCCATGTTACTTGGGGTCGGCGCAACACGTTTTCTTCTTCCATTCTCCCCTGTCAACCGTCACACTATCATTCACTCCCTTCTCTTACATATCATTCTTCACTACAATCCATCCATCTTTTCTTCGGCCTTCCTGTCCCTCTCCATCCATCAACATGTATATATTCATCACTCTTTGAGTCACATGCGTTTCGTCCCTTCTCATCACATGCCCATACCAAGCCAAACGATTTCCTTTCAACTTTTCTGTCACTGGCGCCACTTTCAAACTTCCTCTTATATACTCATTTCTTACTTTATCCATTCTCGTCAATCCACACATCCATCTCAACATTCTCATCTCCGCTGCATACAATCTTTTTTCATCCGTCTTCTTCACGGCCCAGCATTCAGACCCATAAAGTACGACAGGCCTTATCACGGACTTATAAATTTTCCCCTTTAACTTGAGGGGCATCCGTGGGTCACAAGTTGTTCCTGTGACCTGTCGCCATTTCATCCATCCATCATTTTTTTAATATCTTTATTTGGAAAAAAGGCTAAGGGGGAAGCGTCAGGGTAGCCCGCGAAATTAAAATTTCCTGCGTTTTTTTTTTTGCAATTTGCAGTTCAGTATTAAGTTGGATGTTAAATAAAATTCGCGATCGTAACAAATATGTATTTACAGAATTGTAATCATTAGAACCAGAAATACAACTGCATTATTGTTTTCTCCTCTGCCGGTTGTGACGCATGCCCGTGTTCCCACGGGCACGCGTTAGCACTCACCGCGAACCCGCCTCTGGGGAGCACCCCCCATCACCGGCGCACAAGAACACATTGCGCGCCGTGACCACCCCATGGACCAAGCCAGCACATGGACGCTAGACGACTCTGTGTAGGTACCCTTGGTCCCCCTGCGACCGGTTAGGTCAGTGGCCCGGCCGCCTACCACTTTTCGGCCGCAGAGGATAGGGAGAGCGGCCAACGAAATACCGACACTCTTCCTCCCCTGCAGCCCCACCGCGTCCGCCATCAGACGGGGGCGATCCCGTCAAGGCCGTGGAAGGTACGGAAAGCTGCGCACCACAATACCGGCACTCCTCTCCCGCCGCGGCCTCCATCCCTCAGTCGCGACACCTCCCATACGACATCGCGGTCCGCCTCAGTTGCGATGTCGCCCAAGCGGCACCGCAACCTACTTGTTGGCCGCTACGTCATCGATTTCCTGGGAAAAGCCCTGACGAGCGGCTCCTCCTCGGGTTCCTCATCGCTTCACCGTGGGTGATCAAGCCACGGCTACTGAGACCCCCGCCTCGACAATGCGGGAACCCACCGGGGGGAGTAATACAACTCCCTAAGTTAGTTTAATCCTAAAATGTCAAGATTTCATGAAATAGTCATTCATTAGGATTACCTTAAAGAGTTGTATTGATCACTTTAATGATTATAATTATAAAAGTACATACTTGTTACGGCCGCAAATTATATTTTGATCAACATACAACCCAGTACTGACTTGTAAATTGCAAAAAACGTAAGACAATTTGAATTTTGAGGGCTGCTTTGTTAATCGCACAGCAATTATGCCAGCCTCTTAGTTTTACAAAATGAATAAAAAATAGGTCACTAAGATCTTAACTTAATTAATTTAACAATCGAGTAATATAACTTAGTAGCTAATTTGGATGTAGGATTAAACATGATCAATTTACACACGCCAACATCCCTTAAACTAAGCCCTGCTTCTGATTCCAAAACTCTGTTTTGTTCAACCTGAGCACACTCCACCAAAGCGTGGTAGGTAGCCTCCCTCATATTGCAAATGAGACAGTTTGGGGTATCAACTACCTTCATAAGATGCCCGAACGCATTCAAACACAACCGACTTCCGAAATTAAAGTTATATTCACTTTGAAGTGTTATTTTGGAAGTCGGTTGCTTTTTTTTTTGGAAAAAGTTTTTTCCATTCTTTATAAATTATCTTCCTATCTTCTTTCAGACTATCATTCCCGTTTTCTACACCCTGCCATTCTTTAAACGTAACTTTCTTTCCTTTAAGCATCTTTTGCGCTTCTTCCTTTCACCACCACATCCTTTTTTATCATATCTTTCCCTTTCGATTCTCCAAACACATCTTTTGCTACTCTCCTTATACAAAACGCCATCTCTTTCCAACATATCCTTTATTTCAATCATTTTATCTACCATTTGACTCTTAAACATCCTTGCACATTCCTCTTTTTCTATCATACGCCACTTGGCTTTGGGTGGGGGCCGTTCTTTGTACTTACTGGATGAGACACTGACTTTTACCTCCATTATTATGAGTCTGTCTAGTGAGACTAAGTCTGCGCCTGGCAGCACTTTACAGTTTTTGATACATTTTAGGCTGTTCCGTCTTACCAGCAAGAAATCAATTTATGTCGTGTGGCGGCCACTTTTGTATGTAATAAGGAGTTCGTTTTTTTTTTTTCAAACCACATATTTGTTACTTGTCCATTTCCCACAGAAGCCGGGTGCTGCCCCTACGCGACACCTGTGGGGTACGCCCTAGCCCTATCGCGCACTACTTTTCATTTTGCTAAGGTTTTGGCTAAGTTTTTACAGTCGGCCGCCCGCCTGACACCAACCCTCCTTGGGAATGCTTTTGTGGGTGGTTACCCGCCACCGCGCTGGTGAAGCAAGGTGCTAAAATTGTATGCACTAGGTCTCAAGCTCCCTTAGTCGCCTTTTATGACACCCACGGGAAGAAATGGGATGGTTTTATACAAAATGATTAAAAGCTGAAACAAATAATTTAATAAAAACTGTTTATTTTTATACAAAAAAATACCGAACAAACAACCGGTAGATAAGTAACTATCGATGAAAATTGGTTTTTTATCCACCGTTACCGTCAATATTAAATATTTAGATCGTGATATGCCACGACAGATCACCTCATAAGATTAGTGGTAAAAACAACGATTTCTGTGCGCGAATTCTCGTGTTCATCTCAATGGTGCAGCGGGGCGCCATGCTAGTTTCGCAACCTTTCTTTTTTTTTTTTTGTGGATGGGAAATCATCAAATAACTTCTCCCGCTCTGGGTGGAGCGGAAGGGCGTGTCAGACTTTTACTGACTAAAACCCACCCGTGTTCCTTCAGTTGCCTATGCCAGGGCCACGGTATCTTTTTCAAACAACCCGCGACCCCAGCGGCATCGGCCCTATTGGACCCCATCTTTTGCTGACATCTCTTTGAGGCGCGCGTGGAACACAACGCGCCGTCGACCCGGGCCTGGTCCTCACCGGACGGCGAGCTACCCACTACTCACCGTCCGCAAGCCCGCGCCTACGGTGGCCGGGAATCGGCTATCGATTCCCGCCGCCCAGGGCGTCTCCTGCGGCGACTGAGGGCGTGAGGCTGCCTCTCCCTCACGCGTTCCGCCTCCTCCTTCGCGAGCATTACCGCTTCGCAGAAGGAGGTGACGGCCTCCCATGCACTCTCGCTCCGCACCATGGCCTGGACCAGGCTCGGACGCGAGAGATCGCCGCCGCCGATCGCCTCCGTGAGAACACGGCGGTGCTCTGCCCAAGCCGGGCAGACCTCCACTGTATGCTCCACCGTGTCCTCTGGGCGATCCACACAATGGTGACACCCGGGCGTTTCCTCCCGCCTTATGCGAAACTAGTTTCGCAACCTGAGTTGTCAAAACAGTGACGAAACAATTTAAATAAAAATTAAAAAAAAAACGGAGCGGTGTTAGGTAATTTCATGTTTTAATTTTAGACAGGCCAGTTGGCGTGGTTGGATAAAATACCACCTATCACGCCGCAGGTCGTGGGTTCGATTCCCATCCAGGACAAACATTTGTGTGCATGAACGTGTCTGTTTGTCCTGAACCTGGGTGTAATTATCTATATAAGTATGTATTTACAAAAAAAAGTAGTATATGTAGTATATCAGTTATCTGGTTTCCATAGTACAAGCTCTGCTTAGTTTGGGACCAGATGACCGTGTGTGAAAAATGTCCCAGGATTTTATTAATTTATAATTTCGTACGGAAATTGGTGACTATATTTGTTTGGTGTATTTAAACAGCTGCAGCAGTGGAGTGACTAAATATGGGGGCCACTTTACAGTCCCCCCCCCCCTCCCCTCCCCAGGGGGGCTGAAAAGTTTTTGCAAATTAGTAATATGCAGCGTCCATTTGTTTCCATGTTCTGCAATAGTCTTGCACCAACCGGGGGTTGTCCTTGGGTGCACTTGAGTGCATACAGGGATATTCGTCGGTTGGTGCCTGCTCATCATTTAAAATTGTCTAAGTGGCCTCTGCGAGTTGGCTTCGGCCCCTCGTACGCCTTCCAAAGGTCCAGGACCCCAGAGTCCCGAGATATGTAAGAAAATAATAATAATATCCCTGAAACCAGATAACAGACATACAGTGATCTTTTTTTATATATATGACATATCGTAGTTGGCCTAGAGAGGCCGTGACTACTTCACCGGACCATCCTGTGGCTGCCTTAAGCGAACTCAAAGCCTCCAGCCAGGGGCATAAACTTACAAACTAAGCGACTACACGCTAAGGGCTCCCCCTGTGGGGAACGAACCTCGGCTTAGGGCGTCGCTGGGGGGAGGACAGCAAGATGGGACAGGCTGGATCAAATTAGAGTGATTATTATTATCAGGGGAGTTTAAAGCTACTGGCTCCGCTACGCCACCAGCTGGCACTTCATACCCGAGCAAGGGACGGGGGGGAGGACGATTACTACAGGGTCGTCGCGAGGGACCTCGGCGGCGAGGTCGGAATGTCGATTTGTTTTTGTTCCTACGGTCCCTACTGCTCTCCTGGAGAAGAGTTATGGGGTCGTCGGGATCAGAGAGGACAAGCGTTGGGCGACGTACTTTACTAATACGAGAGGGGACATAGCTAGCCGCCTCGACAACCAGAGGGTTGCGATGGTTGGTGGCTGAGTCGAAGAAACGCTTGGAATTGCGTTTCAAGAACTGGGAGATGGTGGGAATGTCGAGATCTAAGTGGAGGACTTCGTTCCGAACGAACCAAGGGGTTCCCGTTGCCTTTCGGAGGAAACGGTTTTGGAGGGCCTGCATCCTATGAATGAGGTGGGGTTTTGCGTGCGCAAACACTGAACCCGCATAGGTCATGATGGGGCGAATTCACGCTGTATAAATGCGCAATTTGCACCTAAGTGACAATTTGCTACGTGCATTCAGAACGGAGTGGAGTCTGCCGAGAGCGAAAGCGGCGTGCGAACGCACCTGCTTTATGTGCTCAGCGAAGGAGAGGTGGTGGTCGAGGGTCACACCAAGGTATTTGGCTCGCATCTCCCAAGGGATCGGCTTGCCGAACATGGTGATTGGTCGGGATACAGGGATCGGATAAGCGGGCGCTTATATACAACTTCTTCTCACGAAAGAATAATATAGACATTCCTTTCTGAATAAATGTGTAATCCCGGGTTGAACAATTTATTGTATTTTATACGAACAGAAGCGATTCTGAAAGGCATGTCCGTATTATTCTTTCGTGGGAATAAAAGTAAAGTTTTATTTTATTGTGCTTGGGTGGCTTACAGCCACCAATACAAAAATGTATAATGAGGCAAACAACGAAAAGCCATTTACCAGCCTCCACAGTTATCAATAAACCATTGTTGCACAAACTAATAACTAAGCATAATATTAATGATATAACTAAGAATAACGTTATAACAATTAAAATTCATCACAAATAACACAGCTTTTAGACAAGGCAGTGCTAATTGTCGCTAAGCTGCTTGCAAACAAATCGATTGATGGGTGTTTGTTCATTACAATTTGGTTAAATGCTTTGATTGAACAGAGCAAAAAATAATTGCTACGGTAAACTGTGCGAGCGTAAGGAGCACGAAGAAGACTTCTTAAGCAAGAATGGCGAGGTATAACATTCAGAGACAGCGTAGAAAGAAGTTCAGGACACTCGATCCTTGATTGTGCTATTTTCACTAGGAACCGTATGTCAGATATATTTCTCCGAGCTACAAAATCAAAAATCAAAATCAAAAGTCATTCATTCAAACTAGGCTGAGAATCAGCACTTTTTGAACGTCAAAATTACATAAGACAGTCCCCCAAAACGCCCCCCTTCACCACTTCCTAGTGCTTTAGCTGGGGAGAAGAAGTGGCGCAACAAACACCCCAGCAGCACAGCTGTCGGTTCAGTTAAAAAAAAAATGAATGTATACAACACTGCGCATAATAATTTAGGTACATTACGCAACACAAAACATTAAATTAAATTATTTGCTATACGTAAGCTAGCACACGCCAATATACCAAAAAAAAAAACAAAAATTATAATCTATAGTTTTCGATTATCAAGCAGAAATAAAAATACAAAACTAAAAACGTAAGCAGAACTTTATACCTAAATAAAGGCCTCCAGTAATAAAGGATGTGCCCAAAGTGGAAGTAAGTGGAATCATACGCATCGTTTCTTGTAACTCAGATAAGGGATTTTAAATTTATTACCTAAGTATCACGTGAATTTCTTTTGTATTCGTTCCAATCTGTCTGAGTGCACTGCAAAATTCGGATTCCAGACTACCATATTCGAGATGACTGCGGAAGTAAGCACAATACAGAATTTTCAGGGTTTTCATTCTCTTAAACGAACTCGCATTACAAATAAGGAATCCAGGTTAAAAGAGTCCAGCTTTTTGGCAATATGGTCAACATGACACTCAAAGGTGACGTTACCGTCCAGAAGAATACCAAGGTCTCTGGTGATATAAGATCGAGATAAAGGCTGATTTGCGATTGAGTAGTTAAATATTATTGATAGGTTCTTCCGGGTAAAGGTGATAACTAAGCATTTAGAAATATTAAGATCTAATTTATTTATTCTACAATAATCAACTGATCTAGATATTTCTGCCTGCAAACGTATAGCGTCATTTAGACTCTTAACTGGTGTAAAGATTTTCATGTCATCTGCAAACATTAAGTGTTTAGAATGTTTGAAACACTCGCCGATGTCATTAATAAAAAGAACAAATAATAATGGACCCAATGGGAACCCTGCGGTACAACAGAGGAGATGGTAGACCAGGAGGATATAAAGCCACTGAGGACCACTGCTTGAGTCCTATTATATACATAGGATGAGAACCATCGGTATAGGTCGCCCCTAATGCCCAAGTCGGTAAGCCTCATCATGAGCATCCGCGAGGATTTTTCCATTTGATGGAATCTAACCCTTAGGTACACTCTTTGTCCACCGCACCGGGAACAAGACGGAAGGAAAAAAGATGACGGCGCCGAAGTGACAGTAGATTTACTATGGCCGAATAATCTCGTTTCTCGTTGACGTCCCGTTCCCGCTTCGGTAGACCGTTCCTAAAAATACGGGAATTGCCCCTCTGTCCTTTCTCCATGACACAGAAATCCTATAAAAAATTTAAGTGTGGTATAAAGCCTATTTTACTTACGACTTTGGTCTTCAGAATTAGATATCAGTAAGTATGTGGTCACTTGGAGACTGGCTTCTCTGACAGCGTGTATCTGACTGGCCGGAAGATACCTGCCACCTTCTTTTTATACTTGAATGAGAGCTAACGGGACAGACAATGTAGATAAACAGTGTAGGTAAATATTGCAATTTTTAAATTATAAATGTGTTAACTAGTGGTGGCTCGCGGCTTTGCTTTCTGATAACTGGTTAACTGTCGGGGTATCTGAAGATCTACAGAAAAACCAGCCAAGTGCGTGTCGGACCAAGCACAGTGAAGAGTTCCGTAGTTGGAATGAATTTACCCCCAAGAACAAACTGGGTGAAGCGATACTTTACGCCTGACCCTTTACAAAGCGCAAGTCCAATCCTGCATGGAGTATTGCAACCACCTTTGGGATGGATCAGCCAAGTACCAACTAACCGCGCTTGACTCGGTGGACCGTAGAGCTAAGAGGCTCATTGGCGACGTAGAACTGGTGGATGCCAAGCTTCACAGCTTGGCTCATCGCCGCAAGGTTGCCTGCTTGTCGGTCTTCTACAGATTGTACTTCGGTGAGTATGTCCAAGAACTCCAGGACCTGATTCCACCGGCCCCCTTCAACCTTCGGACATCTGGACGCACTGCCAGTTACCATCCCTACCTGGTTGATATTCCACCAATTCGCACTAAGCGTTTCCAAATATATCAATGTTTCCAAATGTCTTTTATAATGCGCACAGCAAAAGAGTGGAACTCACTACCTGCGTCTGTGTTTCCAAGCGCATACAACCCTAATCTCTTCAAAGTGAGAGTGAACAGGCTTCTTCTGGGTAAGCTCACTCCATCGTCGAATTTGTCTCTGTCACCTCTGACCTAGACTAGAGACAAGAACAAACCCGTCTCAAATAAAAAAAAATAAAAAAAACTCAACATGTTGACAAACATGTTCTCCCATACATTCCACAATATTGAGAGTTTTTTTTTTTTAATATGTAGTTTAAAAAAAAACTAAAAATATAGGCTTTTATCACACACTAAAAATGATAAAATAATGAAATTGAATTGTATTATTTACGGTATATATGCAGCAATTCATAAAGCGTGGAGCGCTTTTTAGTTGTGTGTACTTTGATTAATTTAAACAAAGCACTCCACGCTTTTTGAATTAATCATTGGTTATAAAAGAAGTGACAAGCTGCATAGACTTATATATCTTAACTAATACAAGTAAATTTCATTTTTTAGTGTGTGATAAAAGCGTAGGTATCATTTTAGTTTATTTTAACTACCTACATATTTTTACTTTTTAGTCTAGTATATTCTTCATTTAGTTAATAAGTCTGAAGAGGAGTTCGTTGCTAAGTAATAACAGCCGCACGGGTCGATCCATCAGGTTAAGCTACGCTTGCCAGGGTTGGTCCGTAGATGGGTGACCATCTTTACATACCGAGACTCCTCCGTGCCTCGAAAAGCACGTTAAGCCGTTGGTCCCGGCTGTAATTCGTGGATCTTTGGCAGTCGTTACGGGTCGTCAGAAGCCCGAAAGTCTAACAACCAGTCTTACCAAGGGGTATCGTATTACCCAATAACTGGGTTGTGGAGGTCAGATAGGCAGTCGCTCCATGTAAAATACTGGTATTCAGTTGCATACGGTTAGACTGGAAGCGGACCCCAACATAGTTGGGAAAAGGCTAGGCAGATTGAGTTAATAAGTCTGAAGTCAACGAAGTTATGACTTGGCTGGTTTAATATTAGCCACTAAACAGTTCCACTATCCACCTCCTGGCTCCATCATCAGATCCTCAACAGCAAGTTCAATCTATTGGACTATATTAGGTATTATAGCGAGCGGGAAAAAACCAATAACCTGAAATATGGTGTAACTTTGGTTTGTCCCGCCTGCGGTACCAATATTCTATGGATTGTAATTCAAATTCTTTATTTCAGACATGAGTCCCTAGTGTTATTATAACAAAATTACTTAAAGAACTGGTGTGGATCCTTACCCAGTGGCGCAGCAGAGGGGAGTCCCACCGACCTCGGAACTAACTCAGGAGACTATTAGTGGCGGTGCCATGGATGCGGTCCTTTTTCTTATTATGGCGTAAAAATCATCTGTGTGCGCCTCCGCAAACATACCGGACGCACTACAACGCTACGACAGCCCCAACAGTATCCTGAACGCGTTTTCGTATTGGACTCGCAGATCGCTGTATGTCCTCTGCGTAAAACTGGTTCAAAGACTGCACGTGTAAAATGACTGGCAGAAAGCTTTAAAAAGTGTTGTCTTTACTTGATTGTACAACGTGCAAATCTTCGAACCAGCATGTTACATCGAACGGCCAGTGACCTGCGCTCCCTCTCTATATCTATATTGTCCCTAAGATCCGCAGTGACCCAGTGACCCAAGTAATTAAACTTAGTCACCCATGTTAAAGGAGTGCTACAGAGCTAGACACTGGGGACATCTGAGTAGTTTATGTCACGCGCTTTAAACATCATAAGTTCGTTCTTCGTGACATTGTACTGAAGCCCATGGGTCACTGCATAGGGTCACAAATTGCCATAAGCGTCCTCAAAGCGCCTATCGATGAGCTCATCACCATATCATCTGCATAACTAACATCGTTCAAACGCCGTCAATATGACATCCAACTCTGATGCTGCTGTGTTCGCCGATCAGCCAGTGTAATGCTTATTTTTCTCATTTCAGTTGTGTTTTTGCAGGTGTTTTTTTTTTTATTTTTTTACTAATTTGTTTTATTTCAAACATTTACATAAATGGACCTTGAAAACATTTGGCGGTAGTCTTAATAATAAGCATAGGGTAAAAATTTACATTAAACAAAGTCTAGGCAATAGCCTAGACTTTGTTTAGTTGTGTTACCAACTGTATCAACTTAAAAAAAATACTCTTTAGAATAAGGCCAGCACATAAAGTTGAAACTTAAAAGCAAAAGCATTTTGGAATAAGGAGGCTGTCCTCGGTTTTCTTTCTTGTGTAAATCATTATCGCTGCTTTCTTGTAACTTTTTGACTCTGGACCGATATGTCACGTCATCATTTAATGCGGGAAGAGATTAATTGGTTTGTGGGTATGCAGGGCGCACTCAACGTGAACCTGCCGCCACTGTCAACACGCCGTCAAGCGTAGGTAATTACACGAGCACTTATGCACCAAAAGTGCATAAGTGCTCCAAAAATAGGTGCTCAAACGGGAATAATCCGTATAACCACCAAAACAGAATCAAATGGGGCACGCGCACCAAACAACTAAGTAATGCATAACAAAAACATTGTTCTCATGAATTAAGTGGCGATGTTGCGAACATGATGACAAATAATGTGAATCAATAAACTTGATAGATAGCAGATTGCTGCTTTACAGAGTTCTCGTTTAGGTTCAGTGTTTTTTATTAAAAATACTGAGGCAACTAGTACAGTATTTGTGAATCACAGGTAATCAACAAATTTACAATAATTTTCTCAAAATTATGCACCACAGATAATCCACGTATTTACACAAATTCTTACAGTTTTAATAAGGTGCGTATCACTAATGGCACGGTGGTACGATGGTACAGAGTTAACAATGTTTAGTTATGTAGCTGAGACCTTTTAAATAACGTACATAATACAACTTACTTTACTTTTTACATAATTTTGTCAATATATAAATAAATATTTCTAATTCGTTGATTATCTGTGATACGCACCTTAAAACTGTAAGAATTTGTGTAAATACGTTGATTATCTGTGATGTATAATTTTGAGAGAATTATTGCAAATTCGTTGATTACCTCGTTGATTTATATGTATCTATATCTTTATATTTAAATATATATCTATTCCTCATCTCTCGCTGTTGCACCTACCACTGTTTGTCTCTGCATCACCCAAAGGTCGACTGGTAGAAAATGCCTATGGCATTAAGTCCGCCTCTGTACATTTTGTGTGCTTAAAGTATTAAATAAATAAATAAATACCTGTGATTCACAAATACTGTACTAATTGCCTCAGTATTTTTAATCAAAAACATTGTTCACTCTTGCTCAGAAAGTCGTAATTAAAACATTTTAACAATCTGTGAAATTTCTTATTGAAATCCCCATTATTGCATTTTGACTCTCAGTCTATAGCGGAACGAGTGGGAAATAAAAAGTTCCAATCGTCACCACTGGGGAGGAACGAAACTTTTTTTTCCCACTCGTGCCCAGTGGGGACGACGGGGTGGGGACGATCGGGAATAAACCTATACCCTTAATAACAAGGCTTGATTTTTTAAAACATGCATATTAGTCGTCCTGTGTTTAAAAATAAAATCAAGTGGTGTCAGAAAAATGAAGATTGTATTAAAATGAATATTTTAGCCTTCATAAAAAAGAAAATAATTTTGTTAAGTTTTGCGACTAAAAAGTTTGATACTAAACAGAGCCTTCCTGTCTCTGTTGATGGATTACAGGAAACATGTAAAATAGCTGATTTGTTTGCCAGTAAATTTAAAGTTGACCCCCTGCATGCGGATTGCAAGCTCAGCAACGAGACCATCAGAACTGAGTCACTACTCGTACCACTATTTACGCTAGAAGATGTAATCTCTGCAGTGGCGAAAATGAAGCGTAAGTCACCAGGTCACGATGATCTCAGTGTGGAGCACCTTGTCTGGAGCGCCAACTTGTTTCCACATTTATGTACAGACGCCAGCAGGTCAACCTACCCGAAACTGTCAGATTTTCCCAATCAACCTTGAACCTAATCCTTTAGCAATAAAGTCGAAAATCTATTAAAGAAATCTGACAGATTGTAGTAGCTTGATGTGCTGGCGTCTGTACATTTTTTTAACTTATGTGTCAAATACTCCTACTTGCCGAAACTGAATGAGAACTGTGGTGGTTCCAGTTGTCAAAAATAGAACAGGTGACTTGTATGCATCTAGTAACTACCCACCAATTTCACTCAGCACGGTTATAGCCTGCTGAAGCGTCTCATACAGCCTGAACTGCAGAATAATATAAAATTTGACGATGCGCAGTTTGGTGGCCGACCCAAACTCTCAACAGACTGCCTTAAGAGTTCGATAGCTTATTACATCCAACATAGAACTTCTGTGTATGCTTACTTCTTAGACCTGAGCAAAGCGTTTGACCTGGTGAATTACGACATGTTAATACTATTAATGTTTTGACTGATTTTTTATATTCTATTTTTTGTATATGGGTATTTCGGGTGAAATAAAACACTATTTATTTATTTATTTTATAGTAACAGTAATAGTCCATTTATTTGTAAGAATACGGTTACAGAGTTGTTAAATACTTTTAAAAGTTCATAATATTCTACCGTTTCCGGCGTACAAATACATTATCAAGGTTGTGGTTAGTTTAATAAGCAGATATAACATTAAATTAAATGAATTAGTATATATATCATTCAAATTGCAAATTAGTCAAAATTAAAAATAAATTGTGGAGATGTCAAAAAGATTAAATTAAGTCAATGAGGTAGAAGAGAATAAAATTATTTCCTAATGTTACGTCAACTTTTCATTCATAAAATCATTAGTCGAGTAGTAGCATTTATCTAAGACATAATAGTAAGCTTTCTGCTTATGGCATCCCGACTGATTTTTGTAGCTGGATATCAGATTTCCTTAGTGAACGGTCGATCAGAGTAGTCGTTGACGGCTGCTCCTCTGACCTTATGGCTATTGATTCCGGAGTTCCTCAGGGGTCTGTTCTCTCTGCAACTCTTTTCCTGCTGCACATCAATGACATGCTTCAGCCTGGTATTGTTGGGTATGCAGATGACAGTACAGTATCAGAGAGATACTTGTCCAGCGCAAAAACCAGCGGGGCCGAAGTTCGTTCTTTGAGAGAGGCCATGGTAGAGCGGACAGATTTGACTTTGGCCTTGTCTCCCAGTGGGGTGATGTTAATCTGGTCTCTTTTAACGCCACCAAAATACAGGTGTGTCTTTTTACCGCTAAAAGGAGTTGTTTCACCCAAACTCCTACTTTTCGGGGTACATCTGTTCCTGTAACTGATCGACTTGAGCTCCTAGGCATGGCGTTGACATCTGGTCTCAACTTTGGTGCCACCATTGAGTACAAAGCCCAAACAGCAGCTAAGAAACTGGGTATCCTAAATAGGGTGAAGCGATACTTTACGTCTGGGCAGCTTTTAACTCTTTACAAAGCGCAAGTCCGATCCTGCATGGAGTATTGCAGCTACCTTTGTGATGGATCAGCAAAGTATCAACTAGCTACGCCTGATTCGGTGGAACGCAGAGCTAAGAGACGTAAAACTGGTGGATGCCAAGCTTCATAGCTTGGCTCATCGCCGCAAGGTTGCCTGCTTGTCGGTCTTCTACAGATTGTACTTCGGAGAGTGTGCTCAGGAACTCCACGACCTCATTCCGCCGGCCCGCTTCTACCATCGGATATCTAGACGCACTGCCAGTTACCATCCCTGCCTAGTTGCTATTCCACCAATTCGCACTAAGCGCTTCCAAACATCTTTTATAATGCGCACAGCAAAAGAGTGGAACTCACTACCTGCGTCTGTGTTTCCGAGCGCATACAACCCTAATCTCTTCAAAGTGAGAGTCAACAGGCTTCTTCTGGGTAAGCTCACTCCATCGTCGACTCTGTCTCTGTCGCCTCCGACCTAGACTATAGTCAAGAGCAAACCCATCTTAAATAAAAAAAAGAATAATTTGCATTTAAATGTCCTAAATTTAAGTGTTTTAAATCAATCTGGTAGTTTATTATAAACTTTGGTCGCCATACAAAATTCATTATTTGAAAATAGTTTATTATTTCGTCTAGGTACACGAAGCATGTGTACTTTGCGGCTAGGTCTGGATACAACATCATTATGCAGTTGAAATTCATGCCTATTTTGGAACACAAAAATAAAAATTTCAGAAATATACAGTGCTGGGAGTGGTAATATTTTCAATTTTTTGAATAATGGAACACAGCTATCCATTGACTGCACATATTGAGCGAATGCACTTTTTTGAGCTCGAAACACTTTGTTAAGTTCTACAGAATTACCCCATATTATTATGCCATAACGCAAAATTGATGAGACATAACCATGGTATGCGCATACGTAGTGCCGTACCAACACTATCCACACGTGTTAATCTGTACAGAACGAATACGAATCTATCTACCTTTGCGCAGAGTTCGTCAATTTGAGTTTTCCAGCTACAATGTTTGTCAATTGTTATCCCTAGGAACTTCGTACTCTCAACCTCTTCAATTGTGTCATTATCATACTGTATTTTTAACTGTGGACGCTTACTGTTACGTATGGAACTGTATCAATTTGGTTTTGCTAATATTAATCTGGAGATTATTTTGTTTGAGCCATGTGACAATTTTATTTGGGGTCTCGTTTATTTTGGTCTGGTACTCACCTTTTTTTTTTTTTTTTTTTGTGGATGGGAAATCATCAAATAACTTCTCCCGCTCTGGGTGGAGCGGGAGGGCGTGTCAGACTTTTACTGACTAAAACCCACCCGTGTTCCTTCAGTTGCCTATGCCAGGGCCACGGTATCTTTTTCAAACAACCCGCGACCCCAGCGGCATTGGCCCTATTGGACCCCATATTTTGCTGACATCTCTTTGAGGCGCGCGTGGAACACAACGCGCCGTCGACCCGGGCCTGGTCCTCACCGGACGGCGAGCTGTCTGGTACTCACCTACGTCATAATTTTCGTTTAAAATGCTGATGGTCGTGTCGTCAGCATATAGTATTCAGTTGTGGGGGGTTACGCTAGCTGAGTCATTAGCATACAGCAAAAACAAAAGTGGTCCTAGTATGGTTCCTTGGGGAACACCACAATTATTTTCCCGTTAGGGAGATCTGCAGACGATTCTTTGGGGTCCTGTATGTCTGGAGATCTCAACACATTGTTGTTGATGGGTGAGGTAGCTTTCGAGCCATTTTAACGCGTTTCCTCTAATGCCATATCGATTTAATTTGAGGAGAAGCAATTTATGGTTGACGAAATCGAAAGCCTTGGACATATCTAAGAAAATAGAAGTGATCGGTATTTTATCATTAAGACTTTTGGTTACTCATTTTAATAAAGCAAAACAAGCCAATGTGATAGATTTATTTTTTCTAAAACCAAATTGTTCTTCATTTAAGATGCCATACTTTGATATGAAGCTGTAAAGTTTTTCATGCATAACTAGCTAGCATTACTCATAACTAGCATTCTTAAAAACTTCACAACCACATCATTGCTAGGATTTATTTGATAGTTCCAAAATACTCATATGCTTTCTATTGAGGAATTCCTTAATGACCGAATTTAATATTTTAGTTTTCGTATGGTTGTGATTGATATGCTTGCTTGATACAATAATGGGACTATATGAATATATTAAAAACAGCACATCAACAACATCGACATCCCACCAGTAGCAAAGTGCTATCGTGCCCGCCAGGAATGCCTGCGATCTCTTCAGGATCCAGAGCATATATAATGCGTACCCGGAGATTACGCAAGCTCTGATGGCCTTCACCAAAAAATAAATCAACAATGGATAAAGGCATCTTACCTAGATTTAAACCCCGATCCCTCAAGTTAGGTTTTTTCAATGCCAATGGCATTCATAGCCAACGTGCTGAGATCACCATTATCCTCCGCGATCACTAAATAGACATCCTCTTAGTTCAGGAAACCTTCTTAAAGCCTCGTCATCGGAACCCGTCTATTACCAACTATCGCATAGTTCGCAACGACAGGACTCGATGTCACCAGGGCGGCACCCTTATCTACTACAAGAAGGGCCTATACTGCGTCCCTACAGACCCTCCCCCCCTCTCAGACTTAGAAGTGTCTGTCTGCCACCTAGGCATGACAGGCCACCAACCGATCACTTTAGTATCGGCCTACCTCTCCCCGACCTCCTCAGATAGTTCCCTATCTGCTGACCTTTCCACCCTTTTTGGCTTGAGTGAATCCGTTATCATAGCGGGTGACCTCAACGCCAAACATTCCACCTGGAATAGTACCAGGACCTCTCGCAGAGGTAGACTTCTGTTCAACCTCTGCTCCCTCCTGAGTTTCGATGTTATCGCCCCGATGACTCATACTCACTTTCCTCACAACCCTGACCACACCCCTGACGTACTTGATGTAGCGCTTCTAAAGAATGTTAACCTACGGTTGGACTCTATAGAGGCGATACATGAACTGACATCTGACCACCGACCAGTCGTCGTAAACCTGGCACCCCGCATAGGTCTCCGTGACCCCAGTCAACCCCCTCCCACCCAAAAAGTGACCGACTGGAGGAAAGTAAGCGAATGTCTGAAATCCACCACTTCCCCCCACTTAGACTCCATCCTCGACCACTTTGACTCTATCGCTGACACGACGGCCGCGATCGACTCATTCACAGAACACGTACAATCAGTCCTGGACGATTGTTCAAGGGAAATTCCAGCGATGGAAGAACATCGCTGGAAGTTGCCGGACGATGTACGTGAGCTGCTGAATGAGAAGAACGCGGCTGTCCGTGCCATGCGAACAAAGCCCATATGCGATGAGATGCGCTCTTTACAGAGATCTGTAAAGACACGCTTAGAGGAGCTGCGTACCGCTGGCTGGGACAAGATGCTGAGCGACCTAGAGCCTACCCACCTAGCCTTCTGGCAACTCCAGAGGAAGCTCAGATCCCAAGAGACTGCCTCTATGCTCCCCCTTATCCGCCCTGACAAGACCATCGCTTTCGATGATGTCGACAAGGCTGAATGCCTAGCCGACAGTCTTGAGACTCAGTGCTCACCCAGCTCTCAACCCGTAGACCAAGCTCACCTCTCTGAGGTCGACGCGGAAGTCGAACGTAGAGCCTCCCTCCCTCCCGTTGAAGACCCTGATTGTCCTCTGCCCCCCGTCACTCCAGACGAGGTGCAGGACATAATCAAGGGTCTTAAACCCCGTAAAGCCCCCGGCTCAGATGGAATTACCAATAGGGTGATCCAACTCTTCCCCGCCCATGGATGGTCACCATCTTCAATGGTGCCATGAGCCACAACATCTTTCCTCAAGCATGGAAAGAGGCCACTGTAATTGGCATCCCCAAGCCCGGTAAGCCCAAGGCTGAGCCCACTAGTTACCGCCCCATCAGTCTGCTCAATGTGCTCGGCAAAATCTATGAGAGGCTTATTTATAAGCGACTCAGAGACTATGCCGAGACAAAGGGTCTCATGCCTAACGAGCAGTTTGGTTTCCGAACGCAGCATTCCTGCGTTCATCAAGTCCACCGCAGCATCGAACACATAAGCGTTAGCTTCCAACGTGGTTTGATGACGGGTGCTGTCTTCTTTGATATAGCGAAAGCGTTCGACAAAGTCTGGCACAACGGCTTATTATATAAGCTCTACCAACTTGGAGTGCCGGATCGTCTCGTACTCATCTTACGAGACTTTTTGTCGAATCGCACCTTTCGCTATCGCATAGAAGGAGCGCTATCCTCCCCCCATCCCATCCGTGCAGGAGTCCCACAGGGCTCTGTGCTCGCTCCCCTCATCTTCACGCTGTTCACCAGCGATATCCCGAAAAGTAAAAAGTCGGACGTTTTTATAGTGAATAATATTATTATATTATTTTTAAATTGATTTGATTAAATAAAAGTGTTATAATTATTGAATTAAATTATATAAAAGTGATTTATAAATAAAACACAATGAGTCATGAAGATGCTTTTACTCGTGAAGACACCCCTTCTCTTAATAATATATGTTGACTAATATTCTGATTATGTAATGTAATGCTTTTATCTGTCATTTCCTGCTATTTTAATTGTAATCTGATTAATTATTGATATTATTATGTAATGCTTTTATCCGACAATTCCTGCTATTTTAATTTTATTGTAATCTGATTAATTATTGATATTATTATTTTATTATTATTTGTACACCATCAAGTGGTAGGACATAGAGACCATAATATGACTGTAACACCTATTGTAACCTATGTTCACAAATAAATTTAATTGAATTGCATTAGTATTGCCAGTGTTTTCATTTGTCAAACCATATCACATTTAATTTAATTGTTTTAGTTATAATAAGTAAGACTGTGCAAATTTTAGTACGCGTGTTCTAACTAGATGGCGTTGGCGTCGAGTTAGATCGCGCTATGGTTTCGTTACCGGTGAAAGTATAAGTAGTTTAGAAATTATTATTTTTTTGAGATTCTGTATTGAGGTGAAACTTTAATATACTGTGTTATAGCGCTTTATATGAGTTTCATTGAGGACCTGGGGTTGGAGTATTTTACACGGTCCTTCGACAGCCGGATCAGTGCGTAATATTGCGCACCGAGTTTTTGTGTATCAGCACAGAAAGCAGTGGTGGATCGCCACTGAAGTGCTTCAGCGTCACCTGCAGAGGGCGCGACCGTGGAGACTGAGTGTTTCTGAGGACGTCGCCTGCAGAGGGCGCCACCGCAGCAAGTACTGCGGGCTTCCGGACATCCCGAGTGTGGACGGCCGGATCTAGAAGAAGTGGAAGTAGCATCCAAAGTAGCTGAGCATCAAAGCTGAGAGCGTACTGCGCGCCCCCTGGCGGGCGTTGGCAACAAATAAATTGGAAAAGTAATAGTGAGTGACGTGTTGTGGATTTAGAAAATAAAACCGTGAGTACAATTTTATTTGTGAAGTTATCAAGATTTGGAACTTTAAATTTATTATTCAAGACTTAGAATAATTTAAGTAGTTTTAGACTTAGAATATTTTAGCAAAAAGTGAACCGACGGGGAACCTATGCCCGATTTTCTAAAAAGTTTTAAGTAAAAACACTTGTAAAATTTTCTGTTGTTGTCATGGACTTAGAATAATTTCATCAGTTTTACACTTGTAAAATTTCTGTGTTCTTGTGTGACTTGGTTTTTTGTGAATTAATTTAATACTTTGATAGCACTTTATAGTCATGGAGTCATTCATTAACTTACAACTAGACAACAAGAAAAATATTGAAAAAGGTAGAATAAATTATAAAAAAACTCCTAAAGAACGGATAACATTGTCTTATTTAGAAACTAGGTTGGAAGCATTAGAACAACTGTGGTCTAATTTCATAGAAACACACAGGAACATAGTAGAAACACTAGATTTGAAACATAATTACTTTACTTCGGAGATATATGACAAAACTGAGGATATTTACATAACTTATAAATCCGAGTTGAAAGAGTCCATTAAACATCTAACAACTGCAGAGGCAAATGTAGATAAACAGTCATCGTCAAATACGTACACAAATGTGAAATTACCTAAGGTGGTTATTCCTACTTTCTCTGGCAAGTATACGGAGTGGACTTCATTCCGTGATTTGTTTTCATCACTTATCCATAACAATGATTCAATTGACGATGTACAAAAACTGCATTACCTGAAAGGTCATTTATCGGGTGAACCAGAACAATTGTTGCGTCACACTCCTGTGACAGCCGCAAATTATCAGGAATGTTGGCAAATGTTAAACAAACGCTACGATAATAAACGATATTTGTCTAATTCTATGTTGAAGAGATTGATCAACCAATCAAATGTAACAGAGTCATCAACTGCGGTTAAAGAATTATTGGATACTACGGTGGACTGTTTGCATGGCTTAAGTACTCTTGGCATTGATGTCAAATCATGGGACGCTATAGTCATCTATATAATAAGCGCTAAGCTGGATAGTGAATCGCGAAAGTTGTGGGAATTGAAAATTAGTGCAGATGAAAAATTACCAACTTTTGAAGAATTCAAAACATTTTTAGAGTCAAGGTTTCGCTCTTTGGAGTACTTAGACACATCCAAGTCAAAGCAGAAGTCCACAATGAGTAAACCAAAGGTTTTTCACGCAGTTAAATCAGATAGTAACAACTCTGTACAAATTGTATGTCCATTCTGTAAGCAAGATCATTATCTAAGTCATTGTAAACAGTTTAGTAAAGAAGGTTACCAAACTCGAAGTGAATTTGTCCGAACTCACAATTTGTGTTACAATTGTTTAGGCGCGAATCATTCAATTAAATATTGTCGTGCTAAAACATCATGTCACGTTTGCAAGCGTAGACACCACTCATTATTACACCCCAAGGCATCCTCAAGATCATCGTCACCCAATAGCCATCCGGTAGAGGCAGTAGCTGTCAAATCAGCAGTGTCCACACTGCAAACTGCTTCCGGTACGGCAAAAGAATCAGAGTCTCCAACCATAGCGACACACTTTTCTAAAAAAGTTGTGCCAAATCGAGTATTATTAGCAACCGCTCTCGTCGAAGCACAGACTAAGAACGGTCGTAAACAATTGCTGAGGGCGTTATTGGATCAAGGATCCCAGGCCTCTTTCATAACCGAGTCAACAGTCCAATTGCTCGGACTAAAGAAAATACCAAATAACAGTATTGTCTCAGGCATAGGAGGTGACGAAGACACTTGTGTCTCTAGATTCATGGTTTACGTAACCATTCATTCACGTCACGATCCAAATGCAACCATTCAAGTTCGAGCATATGTGTTAAGTAAAATCACAACGTTGATCCCCTCAACTAAACTATGTATATCAACTTGGCCTCAACTAGAAGATATAACTCTGGCGGATCCAGAGTACCACACTCCAAACAAAATCGACGTTTTGCTTGGAGCAGAAGTTTACAGCCAAGTTCTTAAAGAGGGTTTAGTCAAACACTCTCCAGGGCCCATAATTGCACAAAATACAACCCTGGGATGGATTTTGTCTGGACTAACACCCACAGATTGCGATCTCAATTCAGCAACTTGTCACAATGTTATAGTTAGTATGCATTCACACATCAGTGACAATGATATGCTCAAACAGTTTTGGGAGATCGAATCTGATGTTACTAATATAAAAAAGATACTTACCCATGAAGAACAGCTGTGCGAAGAATTCTTCACTCGTACTACTCGACGAGACGCTACCGGGCGATACGTAGTCAAGCTTCCATTTCGCGAACCAGATCCCCGAAGTAAAATTGGATACACAAGAGACAAGGCGCTGAAACGATTTCATCATCTTGAACAGCGTTTCAAGAATAATCATGAAATCAAAAGGAAGTACACCGAAGTAATGCAAGAATACCTTGACCTTGGACACATGAAGATGGTCTCTCGCGAAACTGATACTAAGCAGTCAGAAGCAGTCTATCTGCCTCACCACGCAGTAGTTCGCGAAGATAAGACCACTACCAAGGTCAGAGTTGTGTTCGACGCATCTTCTAAAGGTTCTAATGGTGGATCCCTTAATGATATGTTGATGGTAGGTCCTACCGTACAACCGGAATTACGTCACATCATCATGAGATGGCGTACGTATCCAATCGTATTATGTGCAGATATAGTAAAAATGTATCGGCAAATCAAAGTCGCTCCTGAAGACACACACTTCCAAAGACTACTATGGCGGAGTGAGCCTGCATCTGAAATAAAAGAGTATGAGTTGCTGAGAGTTACCTTCGGCACTGCATCCGCACCTTACCTGGCCGTGAAGTCGTTGCAGCAGCTAGCACACGATGAGGGAGCAGAGTTTCCGCTGGTATCTGAAAAATTAAAAAGCGAATTTTATGTAGATGATTATATGTCAGGATGTCAAACGGTAGAGGATGGAAAAAGGATTCACAGGGAAATGGAAAAACTACTGGAAAAAGGTGGGTTTCCGTTACAGAAGTGGATGACAAACAACATGGAATTAGCACAGGAAATAATGGGAGAAAGTGCAAATCAGGAAGGACTAGTGGAGATCAAACTAAACGAGGTGGTAAAAATACTAGGACTTTCTTGGGATAGAGAATCTGACAGTTTCAGATATTCAATTACATTTCCAGAACCTGCATCTGTAACAAAACGAAAAGTAATATCAGATATTTCACGACTGTTTGACCCCTTAGGATGGGTAGCGCCGTGTGTTGTGCCGGCGAAAATAATGATTCAAAAGATATGGCTTGCTGGGATCGATTGGGATGATCGATTACCTGAAGACTTATTAAAGGAATGGAAAACATATCAAAAGGAACTATTAAATTTACCTGAGTTTCATGTACCAAGATGGGTTGAATCCAGAGAAAACGATGTAGTTATAGAACTGCATGGTTTTTGTGACGCGTCTAATGTAGCGTATGCCGCTGTTACTTATTTAAGGATAATTGGCGCTGACGGGAATATTAAAATCAATTTAATATCCGCAAAAACCAAGGTTGCTCCGATAAAGCAACTTTCAATTCCTCGTCTCGAGCTGATGGGCGCTGTTCTGTTGGCCAAATTGATTAGAGAGGTAGCCGAGATACTAGCAATACCAAAAGACAGTATACACTGTTGGACAGACTCGACTGTCGTTCTGGCTTGGCTTAGTAATCATCCCAGCCGCTGGACAACATTTGTTGGCAATAGGGTATCTGAAATTCTGAGTTATTTGGATAATACTCAATGGGGACATGTGAAATCTACTCACAACCCTGCAGACATCGCTTCAAGAGGTATGACACCTTCAGCGCTTTCACAGTCATCTCTGTGGAAACACGGTCCGTTGTGGTTAAACAAAGAACCAATTGACTACGTCAAACCAAATTCGATATCAACTAAACTCGAAGAAAGATCACTGAGAAGTGTTAAAGCACATGTGACAACAAATGTAGAAGATGGGCTGTGGACAAAATATTCATCACTTCATAAACTAATCAGAGTAGTGGCATATTGTAGACGATTCTTAAGATTTAAGCAACACAAAGAAACTTACCTGACAAGTGAAGAGTTGACAGCTGCTCTGGAAATCTGTATAAAAAAATGTCAAGAACAAGAATTTAAGGAAGACATAGAAAACATTAAGAAAACAGGAAGCGTAAGTAAGAAGAGCAAATTACGACCTTTATGTCCTATATTGGATGAGCAAGGAATTTTAAGAGTAGGAGGAAGAATTGAAAAGTCGGAACTGTCAGTAAGCATGAGGCATCCTATCATAATTCCACAGCGCCATCACTTTGCTACTTTGCTCGTCAGCGAAGCTCACAAAAACACTCTTCACGGAGGTCCAACATTAATGTTAAACTATTTGCGCACAAAATATTGGTTAATATCTGCAAAAAATGTAGTAAAAGCATACGTACGCAAGTGTGTAGTATGTGCTCGGCATTCATCGACGTTTAAAAATCAACTCATGGGTCAATTACCAACCTGTAGAGTGTCTCCAGCCAGGCCTTTTTTGCATACAGGTGTTGATTTCGCCGGTCCAATCAACATTAGGGTATCTAAGGGTCGTGGCAATAAGGCTTACAAGGGGTACATCTGCTTATTTGTGTGTATGGTCACTCGAGCGGTGCACATCGAGGCCATTAGTGACCTTACCTCTGAAGGTTTTATAGCCGGTTTCAAGAGATTTGTCGCCAGAAGAGGACATTGCAGTGATATTTGGAGCGACAATGGAAAGAATTTTGTAGGCGCAGCTAAGGAACTGCAAACATTAGTCGCTGCTGAACAGTCAGCGGTCGCTAACGAAATTAGGATTTGGCTCAGTGGTAAAGGTGTCAAGTGGCATTTTATCCCTCCCCATGCCCCAAATTTTGGTGGACTTTGGGAAGCCGGCATTAAGTCAACAAAATTACACTTGAAACGCGTCGTTGGTGATTCCACTCTTACCTACGAGGAATTGGCCACGTTACTTGTGCTGATTGAGGCGTGCCTCAATTCAAGACCAATTTCTCAAATTTCTCAAAATCCTGATGATCCAATGCCGCTTACTCCCGGTCATTTTTTAATCGGGGAACCTCTGGTTCTTGTGCCGGAACGTAATTACGAGCATAGCCGTGTGGGTACGTTGAGGCGATGGCAACTTTTACAAAAAATGACCCAAGATTTCTGGCGACGCTGGTCTAGAGAATTTTTAACTTCGATGCTACAGCGTTATAAATGGTCGCAAAAAGAAATAGAGCCAAATATTGGTGATATTGTCCTTGTAAAAGAGGACAATCTGCCTCCTGGCAAATGGTTGCTGGGTAGGATTTTAGAAAAGCATCCTGGTTCGGACGGACTCACACGAGTGGTGACCATAAAGTGTAATGGTTCCGTATTTAAAAGACCAACTTGTAAACTTTGTGTATTGCCAACCAGTGATTGATATGGTTTTTTTTTTATTTTTGTTTTTCTTTATTATTTTATAGCCCTCTTGACCTCATGGTGGGCGGCTTCAATTTAAAGGACAACTCATTCGAGCATGTCCTTGGTGGGCGGAATGTCAAACCATATCACATTTAATTTAATTGTTTTAGTTATAATAAGTAAGATTGTGCAAATTTTAGTACGCGTGTTCTAACTAGATGGCGTTGGCGTCGAGTTAGATCGCGCTATGGTTTCGTTACCGGTGAAAGTATAAGTAGTTTAGAAATTATTATTTTTTTGAGATTCTGTATTGAGGTGAAACATTAATATACTGTGTTATAGCGCTTTATATGAGTTTCATTGAGGACCTGGGGTTGGAGTATTTTACATCATTTATTGTCGTATTTGTGGTGCAGATTAAGTAAGGGCTTGTTCTGTGACCTGATAGGCACTATCTACCCGATAAATTCAAAAACAGAACTTAATTTGTATAATCTGCTAAATAATTTAACCGTTTTTTTTTTCTGTCATGCTTCGTGGGGTACGTGTGCCTCGACTATTCCACACAGATTCGTGCAGGACTAATGCTGGTGTGCGCGTGCCTCTTCGTCGCCTCGTTGATGCGTACAACACTCACTTTATGGAGCTTGACAGATTTACTCTTTCCAAAGATCGTTTCAAGGCAAGAGCAATAGAGATACTAAATTCATAAGTATGTATATTTTTTTTTTCTTCTTCTGACTAGTTTTTTACGATGCACACTAATTGTTTGTTTTCTTTTAACTTTTTTTTTGTGAATTCGTGGGCAATGTTGTGGGTTACATGTGTAGTAACATAAATATGGAATAGATTGTGTATAAATGTATTTCTAAGTATTGTGCTAATTTAAGAATCTCTAGTTAAGCTTGGCATGTAACTGTTTTTTGTCCCTAACAAATAAAATAAAATATTCAGAGGTAGAGTAACAGGCCATAATGGTAAATATTGCAGCCTTGAACTTATGACTAATGAGACACCATTTATTATTGTTCGTGGCTCTCTTGGGTCCTGAAATGGTAAAAACCGGTGGACCCTCTGACGTATGCATCTACCAGCTTAAGGCGAAAGCGTTAACCCGTGAAATTAAAATTATCGGACGTTTTATGCCATTTGTAGTTTAGTATTAGGTAGTATGTTGATTCGCGACCGATTGATGATTATAATTCAAAAGAATTACAATCATCATTACAACTCTTTAAGTTAATTTTACCCTATTAGATGACTATTTAATGAAATCATGACATTTGATGTCAATTCTAACGACTTCATTCGTTGATGCTGTATTGCTGATTCTAATGATTGTATTTCTGTAAATACGTAGGTTTTTGTTGCAGTCTTATTTTAATCAACATGCAATCTGACTAATTAATTAACTGTTTATTTATTTTACTCGATGGCCTTAGTTTATCATTTGTGACTTTGAGTTACAGCTATATGTAAGCGGGCACGCCATTTATGCCAGGAGGGTTTTATCTAAGTATAAAGTTCTGTTTACATTCTTTTTTCTGCTTGAGTATAGTTTTCGATGTTTTTGATGTGTATAATCTTTCCGCTTATAAATCTCGCTTACCTGCAATCTGTGGAAGTGAGATCGTGAAAAGGGACGGAAGTGACGCAAAATGTGTAACAGGAAGAGAAAATATTTTTCTAAAAGTTTTGAGTGACAGATTGAAATGTTGCTATTCAGTATGGAACTAGAAAGTACTTTTGCCACAGCAAAATAAATAAGATGAAAAGTCAGATGTTACGCAACATATGTAGGGTTCTCTCGTTTTTTTTTTGTGGTATATTGGCGTGTGCTAGCCGACATAATTATGGCAAATAATTTAATTTAATGTTTTTGTGTAGAATCAAGTTATCCTAAGCTGCTGAGAGGTTTGTTGCGCCACTTCTCCCCAGCTAAAGCACTAGGAAGTGGTGAAGGCGGGCGTGCCGGGGGACTGTTTTATATAATTTTAACGTTCGAAAAGTGCTGATTCTCAGCCTAGTTTGAATAAATGACTTTTGATTTGATTTGACACAGACCTGCAAATTGCAAATAAAACGTAATACCATTTCAATTTCGCGGGTTACCCGGGCGCTTTCGCCTCCAACACAATTAATTATTTAGAAGGTGTAACTTAAATAATGCACAACCTCTTAAGGGGTCATTAAACTCATCATTATGAACAACTTTTACTATGGGGCCAAACCTGAAATCGCGAAAAACAATCAACTGTTCCGTTCCCTACATTTTGACGAGTTTTGCGAACATGTAGGGAACAGCAATTTATTTATTTTTTGCGATTGCAGGTTTGGTCCCATAGTAGGTAAAATTTGTTTATAATGATGAGTACAATGGCCCCTTAAGAGGTTGCGCATTGTTTAAGTTACACCGTGTATATTATGGCTCTCTTGGGTCCGGGACAAAATCCTGTGGGCCCTCTGACTTGACTTGATCAGCCGATCATGTTCCCTATGTTCCGGACGAGTCCCTCATTGTTCACGTACTGTACGCCACTCATGCCCAAACCGAAGGGTGGCTCGCCGGCTGTCTGCAGGAAATAGGAACCTGTCTTACCGGGCTGCGTCGCGTACCCCATCAGCCTGTGGACAGAAATAGGCGAATAATGTACTTATCCTGGTCAGAAACTATTAGGGGTTTTAGAATTCCCAACTTCAAGCTAAGAATATGTCATCCTCTAGTGTTTATAATGCTACTTGTAAGTCGTTTAGAGGCCACTCTCAAATTCTGTAACTTGCGGGTGTCAATACGGTCCTGCGATGCCGATCAAAGGCGTTGCTACAATGGAACGACAATGAATAATAAGTCAGCAGCCTAAATTTGTATAATAGTAAAGTCAGCAGCCTAAACTTGTATAATAGTAAAGTCAGCAGCCTAAACTTCTATAACAGTAAAGTCAGCAGCCTAAACTTGTATAATAGTAAAGTCAGCAGCCTAAACTTCTATAATAGTAAAGTCAGCAAACTAAACTTGTATAATAGTAAAGTCAGCAGCCTAAACTTCTATAATAGTAAAGTCAGCAAACTAAACTTGTATAATAGTAAAGTCAGCAGACTAAACCTGTATAATAGTAAAGTCAGCAGACTAAACTTGTATAATAGTAAAGTCAGCAGACTAAACTTGTATAATAGTACCAGTTTAAACAGTACTATTTAGTTGAGTTTTGAACTTTACTAGTCCATGAGTAGCAGTGTGTTACTTATTCATCTTAAAGTATCTCCTTTAACTGCCAGTCGCATGAAGCATTCTAAGCAAACTGCGAAGAACTTGGGACTTTTCATCGAAAAAAGACCCTGAATTGAAAGATCTTGCTATTTTTTACATCTTACCTCAAATCATCAAAATTGCACTTTCCAGTCCTGAACTCCTGCCAGTCCTGACAGGCGACGGCGGTGAAGGCGCTCGGGTTGCTCACCGACTCGCTGAACATCAGCCACGCTCTGCTGTGACTGCACGCCTCTAGCAGTAAGGTGGGCAAGCAGTTTGGCTGGCTGGAGCCGGTGTTCGGCCAGAAGTCTACGTGACCTGAAGACAGAATTTTGCTGGTTAAGGAGAGGAACGTCTGATGTTGATGGAGAAGAAGACCAAAGAAAAAATGGATGGATTGAGTGACAGCGGACAGGGGAACATGGAAGAAAAAACTTGTTGCACCGACCCAAGTAATATAGGGCAAGGCCAGGAAAATGATGAAGAGGAGTAGAGGAAGGCCTGCTTGACAAAAGCTCTCCGTATCTACTATTCCTTGGTTACGACTAGTGATCGGATATTCGGGCGCTAATATTACCTAAACTTCTTCTGACGAAGGAATATGGACATCCTTTCTGAATAAATAAGTAATCCCGGGTTCGCGGGATTGAACATTTTTTTAAAAACAACTATAACAAATCTAATGAAATTATAGCAGTGATTATTTTGATTTAGTTTCTTTATTTTATTCAAAACAAATGGTATATCAATAAAAAAACGATATTGTGCACAATGTGGTCAAGTAGTGGAATTTGATTCATCTATCTAATAGATTAGTGATCGAATCGACTAATTTATTACCGAATATATACAATGTTGATATGTATTTAGTAGACATTTATACTAAATGTTAGTGTCTCTGGTTTTTGATTCCGTTGTGATTTCAGGTACGAGTAGGTACAGTACGTTGTAATCTCACAGTAACCTCAGGATTGAGGAGCCAAATAAAATGCGATTTTTTACTAAATTCACTCAGTTTTACTACTTTGTCCATATGCTAAAAAATTGAACACACTTACTACTAAATGTTTTTGGAGTGGAATACAAATTGACCAATTAGTTTCATGGAAATTTACGCTCTTATGTATAGATTGAGGAGCCACATTAAAAGTATTGTATATCCTTGAATATTAACAGTACTGGAATCAGATTTTTAGTAGGCACTATACACAAACTACTAAATGATACAAAATTTTAATAAATATTCATCAAATACTTTCCGTGTTCCAGGTGGCTCCTCAATTCAGATGTTTAGATTGAGGAGCCACTTTTACATTGATATAACTTTGCTTTGCATATATTTTACTACAAATTTCGCCTACAAAATTATTTGATTTCCTACTAAATAAGGGGGTGAGTTTCCTTTTAAAATCTGAAGTGGCTCCTCAATCCATACGGACATTGTATTTTATAAACGCTGACGCGTACAAGTGCGCGCGGTAAAAACCCCGTTGAGGGTTATGTCATCGGCCCGCGCCAGCAGGCTTAGCACGAAAACCGTAGAGAAGCGTCTTGTCGACGGAAGAGAAGACAAAACTGACGTTACCGTGTAGACAGTACGACGGCAACAAAGTAGAAAGAGTCAACTGCACTTTTACGAAATTCATTTTTTTACATAATTCAACTCAAAAAAAAATTTTTTTTCAAGATTTTTGTTTCTGTTTAATTCTTAATTTTTACAAACATTAAGTCACGCAATACAACTGCGGAGGCGAGCCCGTAGCGCCGGAGAAGATGCCACTCTCAACGTGTTTTAAATTTAAGGAATTTTTCACTTTTTGCATGGAAAATATGAAAAATTATTATCTACATTTAGAGTTTTAGAGGGTTATGGGCCTTCTAAGGGGGTGCAAAATTTTCATTATTTTTGGGATAGGACTCACCGTTTCCGAGACATAAGCAAAAGAAGAGAAAAAAGAAATGATTTTGTAGTTATCCGTTTATACTTTGCGGCCATATAGTAGAAAGTTTTCTACTGTCTTTAGCATGGCGCTTACAAAATCAAATTGTCTTTACTACCCTAGACAACTTTCTTCAGAAATAGTCCATATAAAAAATGACCTAGACCATAGATTTAATTACATCTATTACCTAGACAAAGATTGCTAGAAATTAAAGATAACTAAATAAGATAAATTGTAGAGGATTTCTACGGTGCGATGTCAAAAACGGAGACACGAAAGGTCACATTATATAGAAAAGGTTGTCTACTCTTCGTAGAGATAGACAAGTGGTCATGTTAAGCCCACAGGTAACATTTTTAGCAATCTCAGGAATTTCAAACGATTCCGGGATCCGGGATTCTGAAAAGCATGTCCGTATTATTCTTTCGTGGGGATTAAAGTGAAGTTTAGGTAAATTAGCGCAGGAATATCCGATCATTAGTTATGACTTACGTGTAGTTGATATAAAAGTTTTGGAAAATAGAAAGACCACCGCTTCCAAACATCGTTCATAATGCGCACGGCAAAAGAGTGGAGCTCACTGCCTGCGTCTGTGTTCCCGAACGAATCTCTTCAAAGTTAGAGTGAACAGCCTTCTTCTGGGTAAGCTCCATCGTAGACTTTGTCTCTGTCACCTCTGACCTAGACTATAGTCAAGAACACACCCATCTCAAATAAAAAAATGAAAAAAAAATGGTAAAGCTAAAGGCAACACCTACATTAGTAGGTAAAGTAGGTGTTGCCTTTAGCTTTACCATTTTTTTTTATCCTTACCTTATATTTTCGAGCCGTTTATATTCGGTTGAAACCCCTTGGGCCGTGGGGTCTGAGTGCTCATGGTTTCTTCAATGAAATATACAAACGGCTGGATGATACTTCCCGTGACCCAAGGGCTGGCTTTTACCTTGGCCAGAGGCTAAGCATTACCATACAACCAGGCAATGCTGCCAGTCTCTTAGGTACATTATTATCAGTCGATAGCGATGCGGAGGAATTTTTCGACGCCATATTTTAGTTTTTTAATAGCGCAGGGCACTGTCTGTGCGCTGTAACATGCTGGCTCACAGGTATGCGCGGTGTACTGAGCAGGTCAAAGTGTTACTTAAAGCCTACATTCAATCGTTCTACACTTGCAGCCTGTGGACGAAGTACACGCAGCGTACTTCAATGCTCTGCGAGTTCAGGGTAAATGTTTGCGGAGAAGAGCGTGGATGGTTTCCATGCTATCATGAGAAGGCGTTGTGCGGTTCTTATGGAGCGCATGTGGGCCAGCTCGAATAGTCTCCTGAGAGTGTTCGTGAACCGTTGGGACTCGCCTATGTGGCGGCACTGGATGCGACTATACACTGTAGGTGGTCGGGTCCAGGGTTTGCCATGGACTTGCCAGGGTCGATCTAGTGCCCCACAATGCTATCTTATTTATCTTTTGGTTTTGGTTTTTGTATCTGAGCTAACATAACACTATTTATAGAAGATATTTATTTGCTCCCTATTTATTAGTTACCTATACTCTTTGGGTATTTGTGTATTAGTAACAATCTATGGACTATGTCTGAAATAAATGCTTTGAATTTGAATAGTTTTAGTTAGGTTTGGATATTATAGTTTTAACTTAATTATTTATATTTTGAAGTCATATTTACTATATAATTATACTAATAATAAACCCCCATAGATAAGATTTATAATGTTCACAAGATGTTATAAGGTGATCCATTGTGTCATGTCTTATGAGTTGTGTAATAAATAAATAAAAAGACACAGCATCATGAAGAGTTTGTAAGTAATAATGTGGTTACCACAATATCCACACGAAATAAAAGTGTTGTGTCCACCTTCATTGTCCAACTCACCAATCTGCTCATTCAATCCATAAACTCCAGCGTCAGTATGTATAACGTCAACGAAGTCAGCGTCATTAATGTTCAGCCGGAGGGTGACGTTGACGTCAGAGAAGCAGGGCCCCGCGGGGTCCAGGCCGGAGATCCTGCCAACTCGCATACCAGTCAGCATCAGGAAGGACTTGCCTGCGAAGCCTGAGATGTGGCTGCCGAGGCTGTGGCCTATAAGGTGGATGTTGGATGGGTGGAGGCCGGCTGGAAAAAGTAATAAGGAAATGAGGATGTGCAATGTTCGTAAAAAAGTGGTATTGTCGACTATGAACTCAGACAAAAAATAAGCTCAGTTCTGCGGCACAACTTTATAAACTTTGCATAACTACTGCACATGAGGAATTTTCCTGTACTATATATGGCCATTGTGGGTGTGTTTACATGAATCTTACATGCAAAAACACCTAGGACAACAGTCTGAATTTATGTCTTAGATAAGTTACTTGCGCGAATCGAACCCTCGACCCGTGGCGAAGAAGCCAACGCTTAACCAGTGCGCTTACCAATATTGCATTATTCTACCGGCCCTTATTATGAGGCATTGGTCTCGATTTGTATAAGATAGAAGATAAAACTCACCAGAAACCAGTGCAGCCATCATCTTCCCCAACTCCTCGCCGATGAACCGGACCATGGTGGTGGAGCGCAGGTACATCGATCTGATCAAAGAGCTCGCGTCCAGAGCCACGATGTTGAAGTCACCTGACAACAAAAAACTTGGTGATCACAACCCGGACCGACCAGTTCAGTGACAGGTTATGTTGTAGGATTTTTTTAAAGATGTGGTTATGTTTAATAAAATGTGATTTAATGTTTCTGCTCAAGACAACGTCAGTTGTATTCCAGGTCAGGAATTCTGTGTTATATCGGCTAAGCCTCATAGGCTGAAGATATTTTATTCGACAGCAGCACCAAATGTTTTGTGATGCATTGCAAAACTTAGTGATAAAGATGAAATGTAACCTACTAAATTTCACGCAATTTTACACGTACTACACGTTTACGTTTCTTATAAAAAAACACCACAAATTCTGTACAGTAAAACATACAACTACAAAAAAAAAACAATAACTTACAACACAAGAAGTAAATATAAGTTTCAACTAATGACTGCACGAGCACGGCCTAACTACGGCAAAAACCATATTGGTTGATAGCACAGCTGTTCAATAATTTACCGAAAGATTTAAAAAAGTGTGATAGTAAGCGTATTTAAAACAAGACTTAAGAGACATGTATATATCCCTATAACGTCACCAACACCTAAGAATCAAATATGATAATTTAAATTAGATGTAAGTACAGACGCCAGCACATCAAGCTACTACAATCTGTCAGATTTCTTTAATAGAATTTCGACTTTATTGCTAAAGCATTAGGTTCAAGGTTGATTGGGAAAATCTGACAGTTTCGGGTAGGTTGACCTGCTGGCGTCTGTACATACTTTGTATCTCATTTTAAGTGATCTGTTATGTAAGTTCTTATGGGAAATAATATTCTTTAAACCTAAATGTCTCGTGTGACGAGTCACACATAAACACTTGAAATCGAGCAGTGATGTAAATAGAATACTTACAAGATCACAATAGTAAATGCTGATAGAGATTTTATTAGGCGACGGCTGCGTTGTATTCATCTGCCTGCCTTTTTCCAACTATGTTGGGGTCGGCTTCCAGTCTAATAGGATGTAGCTGAATACCAGTATTTTACATGGAGCGACTGCCTATCTGACCTCCACAATCCAGTTACTGGGTAGCGTGAAACCTCTTGGTACGACTGGTTGTCAGACTTTCGGGCTTCTGACTACCTGTTACGACTGTCAATGATCTACAAATTTAATGACAGCCAACGGCTTTACGTGCTGTCCGTGGCACGCGAGGCATATCATATAAGTATCCTACATAAACACAGATAGCAGACTGATATATAGTGTGAAGGGTTCCGCAGTTCGATGAATTTATCCCAAGAACAAGTTGAAAAAAATGTTCGCCCATAAATTCTAACTGCAAATAAATGTAAGTTTGTACGCACAATATTGAGAGATTTACCATGTTATTTTAGGACCATAAACTTCTTAAGATTTTCCTGTAATCCATAGTTATAAAACTATTTTCTGTATTATTTTCAAAATTTTAGGTAGTCTCGGAGATAAGGGGAAGAATGGTAAATTTTCGGCTATTTTCTTAAATAAGTTTAAAACAAAAAAATTTAAAATGATAAAATAAAATATTTAAGACCCGCACCCCCTTTCATTTGATACACGGTATAGTTTGCAAAACTTTTTTTTTTTAATTTTCTTATTTGCCCCCAAAATTGAACCCCGTATTTAATATTCCTTTATTTATGTCACACGTATTTGGGTCACAGAAATTCATATGTGTACCAAATTTCAAATTAATTAGTCCATTAGATTCGGAGCAGATTGGCTGTGACAGACGGACAGACACACGAGCGATCCTATAAGGGTTCCGTTTTTTTTTTCCTTTTGAGGTACGGTACCCTAATTAACAAAAAAAAATATTCCAGCATCGAGAAGATCGTTTGATTATTGTGGCAGCTGTGTCGTTCCTACTGCTAATAACATGAATGGTCATGACACCGTGATCTATGACGGATCAATGAAGATTATGGTCGGAGTATGTCTTAATCTACTGATCTATTCAACATTTACCTTGTTTCAGGAAAGCAGTACTAAGGCTCGTGTAGCTACCCTTAGAGGGGTTATCGGTAAAACCGTGGAGGTAGATTTTGAGCGGCCTCTGAGGGTCGAACCAGCCCGACTGGGGGATCAGCGCCGCAGCCGCCGTCAGCTTATATGAGACGTTCACATTCCTGGAAAAAGATGAGAATACTTACTGCTTTTTTCTGTACGGTGACGATAATATACGTAATATTCTCGTCACCATAAAGAGAAGACCTCTTGTTTTTGGTTTTTATTTATTTGTTGGGTAGAAAACCACGTAATGCATATTTAGAATAAACGTACACAGCTCTAAAAGATGCTTCTAATGCCATCTATTGATGATGAGGACCTCGGGGAAAGTCAATAGCGGCCACTTCCAGACAGTTTTTGTCTTCTCCTGTAAAATAATGTTTATTGTAAACACGAGGACTTCACCGTACGGCGACACTATGTATTGTGAGTGATGAAGATATTTATTTATTTATTTATTCAATTGGTCTTACGAGCTAACAGATTTAACATCCAAAACGCTCGTACGATTAATTTTCTGACAATTCGTTTATGGCTTAATATATTATACATGCTCTTAACAATAGATTTTATAAAAATAGCAATAAAACAAAAAACAACAACCAAGTCTATAAAAATTATAAAAATAAATTACAACGATGAATTAATACTTAATAAAATGTCAGTTTAGTGTCAATCAAGTAATAGTAAGTAGGTAATCAATTTAATTCACTTCAGTTATTATTAGGTATGGTATATGTCATTTAAAATTATACGAAATTTATTATATAAATGTCCTAATCCATCGGCAAATAAGTCCAGTTATATGTAGGTACTGTAAAGATTTCATGCAATGGGCAACCTTAGACTGGCTGACATTCGATTACTTACACTGGTATTGGAATAGGGATTGTCTAAAAATTTTAACATTAAATATTATTTTTTGGTTTTTTGAAAATTTTGAGCATTTTGAGAAACTAATTTGAATATTTTGGTGATTGGCTCAATAGTTATTATTTTTTTTTAAGGTATGTGGCGTTATCAGTGGCACAAAAGATTGTGCCGTTGCCTCGCTAGTACATAATTTTAAAAAAAATCTGTCAACACAACGCCATCCATCTCACATCTGTCAAAGTGTCAATAGACGTCATACATAATCAAATCTATCTTATCTTATTTACAAATACAAACATATTTTTCGAAATTTGGACCGAAACAGTAGCAAATTTTAAACGGAAAGTGGTTTTTGAAGATGTAAATCTTCGCAACAATACATTGTATAAACCTTGTAATATACTACGCCTACATCACGACACCACTTGTCTCGCAAGTTTTCTCTAATACAAACAAAAATTTTGTTTGGACTATTATTACTATTATTGCTGCAAGTTGGAACAAAGCACTTCATGTAAATCCCATTGTAGACAATATTTGCCACTTACTTTTTTATTTTCTGAGGCAACGATACAAAACTGTACGGCCGAAGCTAACGCAATTTGAAAGGCAAACAAGGTCAATCGTATTTTATCAAAAATATCAATAAAATATGAATATTTTTCATGATTAATTAGTCCGTAATGATCAGTAACGCTATTCCTCGAAATAGTTTTTCAATTACAACATTTTAAAAAAATATGAACAATGCCCGTTACCTTTTTAAATGAATAAAAGGGTAGTTCGTGTTTTTGTTTTAGCCCGCAGTTCGGCTTAAGCTAGGGAGTTAGGCGGCGTAGTTTTAAGAAGTGCGCGATTTTATCTGAAGATTGTATTGATTTCCTTTTGATTACAGTCAAACTGTTATTCTGCCCTAAAGTTATACAGGATAATTTTTTAAGTAGTGCGCAAACTTTCACAGGTTATTCTACCCATGAATATGAACAACTTTCACTATGGGACCAAACCTGAAATCGCGAAAACGCGAAAAAAAAATCAGCTGTTCAGTACATTTATGTTGGCATAATTCGTCAAAATGTACTGAACAGCTGATTTTTTTTTTCGCGATTTCAGGTTTGGTCCCATAGTGAAAGTTGTTCATATTCATGGGTAGAATAACCTGTGAAAGTTTGCGCACTACTTAAAAAAATATCCTGTATTATTTTGTATAATAGCTACCCCTCAGTGGAATCAGAACTTCCACATAGGTGGAGTCTGAACTGCCACAGTACATTGAGCCTGCTCAATATCAAAAGTTTATATGAGAGCAGAAGCACCTCCTTTTCTTATCGCGTTTCTTGCTGGTTTTTGGGTAATGGACTGGATAATTCGATTTCAACACATCCCACTTGACACCCTATTTCATGGAGCATTACTTTCTTTACAGTGCTTATATATTTATTCATAAAAATTTCCCATCAACCAAAATGACGAACTTCCATACAAACTTTCATGCCCTATTTAACTCATTTAGAGGATGAATTTTCAAAAATCCTTCCTTAATGCTCACTTTCATTATTTTAGGAACTCTTGTGCACAATTTCATTCTTCTAGACCAAGCGTTTTAAACAGTGCATTGTCTGACAGGAAATGAATTTAAGATTTTTATTAAGTTCTGAAACACAAATATGCAAAATTATGCTGGGTTGAGTTCCCAGGTTGCTCATTGCTCCTTGCCTGCCAACGATGTAAATCTAATAGCTATTCTGATTTAACTGCCTCATTATGTAAGCAACTGAACTCACCTGGTGACAAATTCAATTTTTAGCTCAGACATATCAGGTTCGGAGTTATTGTACGAGTCGTAGTCCACTCCTAGTAGCTTCTTCACGTGCGTACCTGGGAAAAGGTAATAAATAAATACATAATCTAGATTTCAATTCAAGAATCATCAAAATTGGGTGATAAACGATTATGACCCAATTTTGATGATTCTTTTTTTGTTTGAAAGGAGATATCCCAAGGGTAGTCCCATATAAATTTTATTAACTTTGCTTCGTTAGTTTTTGAGTTAGCTTCAATAATGCGTATTTTTCCACTTAGTTTATGCGGATGATGTTTTAGTAACTTCCTATCACTGTTATTTACATAACAGGTAGTGGTATTCGACGAAAATACAAAACCAAAGACTTTTTTCACTTTGTAGTGTTTTGATTTGGAAGTCTGTTTTATTTTTTGCTAAAAAGTTTTTATTTGTTTTAAGTACCTAGGTAGGTACTAGGTAGTAATACAGTAGTGTAGTGGTGATGTTTGCAATTTAGTTTTAAGTTAATTTAGTCGATAATTGAAAGCATGTTGTGGCCTCCTGTAATTAAATGATAAATGATTTTATTTCTGTAAGTACGTTTGTTGTTTCTTTACACTTTTACACGTGAATCATATTTTAAAAACTGGATGAGGAGTTTCCTGTCTGACTACTCTGAGAAGCAAGGCCGAAACAAACTCAGAGTCTCTTTTAAAGTCCAGACATAATCTTGATGAGTTCATGTGAAGACCATGTCTGAAATGACCGTGTCTGAAATTATCTTTTGAGGAAAGAACCACACAGATTGAGTGGACCTGTCAAGTCAGTGCACGCATTTGTCAGTAATCGTACGCAGAACTTAGTAGGTCAACGATACGACGAACAAAGGACATTTGCGTAGATGTAGGCTGCATAAATGACTCAAACTGACACATTATAAATAAAACTAACTGAGAGAAAAAAACAATGACCCACATAGTCTTCACATTCACAATAATTAAAATAATATGAAGGAGTGCACTAGACTAAAACTTAATATCTCTATAATTTATGTTTTTTTTTCTGTGTAAGTACCTAGGTACATTTTTTGTTGGACGTCTTCAATAATAAATACTTAACAATAAAAAGTGTTGTTTATAAGACTTACATTGACTAAACCCTACAGACACAATAGTCTTATGAATAGGTTCGGCGATGGCGGAGATCTCCTTGGTGATGTGATCCTTGACTGAATTGAAGAAGCCGACCTGCGCAGCCGCCGTGGACAGCCATATCGCTGTCACAAAGAAGATCAGACGCGACATGTTGAAAGGAACCTGGAGGAATGAAGACATGTGATAGAAGTCGAACGGAGCTGATTGTGAGTATCCTAACTAATATTATAAATGCGAAAGTAAGTTTGTTTGTTTGTTACCTTTTCACGCCTAAACCACTGAACCGATCATCCTGAATTTTGCATATACGTTGTCAAGTGTACAGACATGGACATAGGGTACCTTTTATCCCTAAAAAAGTACTGTTCCCGAGGAAAACAACAATAACGTTCTTATTATATAGATGCGCCACGTGTCTTTCGAATCACGATTGAATTATATTATTAAAAAAGATTAGTAGCATGTTACGAGTTTTTTTACTTTATTTATGTACCTAATACATTTTGTGAGTCTAGAGTGTCGATAGACCGGTTTTTCATTTTCCTAACTATCCAAACAAATATTATAAATACGAAAGTGCTTGTTTGTTGATTACGCTTTCACGCTAAAACGGCTGAACTGATTTGGATGAAATTTGGCACATGGGTAGACCATGACCTGAAGAAGGTCATAGGCTACTTACTATTCATCCTGGATCACAGACGAAGTCGCAGGCAACGGCTAGTATCTAATACCTACTGACCTAGCAGCCCGCCACTGCTTCACACGGTTTTTACGACTTGAGAAAACATTGAGATTTCTTGATAAGTAAGTTTAACAATGGCGCCGATTCTTTGTTCACAAATTAAACTAAATTTAAGTTCAGTGCATCTTTTTCTTTCTGTTTCATTAAGAAAAGGACAGAAGATAAATATTATTTTTCATCAAAATTCGAAAACTATGCGGCCTAAAAAAAAGAAAATGTTTGAGAATGTGCAAACAGTGCTCTTTCATATGATACCCCACATGCCCTAGTAGACACACTTCGAATTTTTGAGACACCCTTTCGGTCCCTGTTGCAAAAAAAAATGCTTTCTTATTTGCAAAATAGTTGAGCAAACGTCATCTAAAACTATTCCAAATTTCAAGTTAATAGGTTGAGATATCCAGCTATGACAGACAGACAGATAGACAAACTGAGTCGCACCATAAGGGTTCCTTTTTACCATTTTGGTATAATAATTTACACATTAATTTATAATAATTTATAAGGCACACTTCAATTTGCATTGCCGCGGAACGGAATGGAAGCGATTTTTTTTTTCACGAAATTGTGTCAAAGCATAATTAACTTTATGTTAATTGTGTAATGTACGAACTAGATATGAGCAGAAAAAGGTCACGCGTCTTCTGGAGAATTCTCGAGCATCCTCGGGATTTCCTGCAGCTAGCAGCTCGAATCTAGTTTATACGTTAAATAATATTCATAAAGTTCATTATGCTTTACACAATTTCGTTCCAAAAATTCGCTTCCATTCCGTTCCACGGTAATGTAAATTGAGCCTAAAAATGTCAACCAACGTTAGGTCCGAAAGCATCCTTACAGTAATCGAGTCTGGCTATAAATCGCAAATATAGGTACAGACGTACAGTCCAGTTCACGAAATAGGAATATACAGGTTGGTCCAAATAGTGACGTCAAAAAGAAAAATCTAAATTCCTCATACCCTCCTTGGGTATGAGGAATTTCGTACTTTTGACGTATTTTTCTGATTGCTTGTGACATGATCGTCATAAATCCTACCTTCATATCACAAAAAAAAATCTGAAAAATACACACTACAACAAAGATACGAATTTATGAAGCTCCACCGTCTGAAAACTCTAAATAATTACAAAAACAAAAATAACTCGAAAACTACAAAAAATCGCGGAACATAAATGGGGTATTTTCGAATACCACTGGTTATGAAAAATTCAGATTTTTCTTTTTGACGTCACTATTTGGACAAGCCTGTATTTTAAAAAAGGATTATTAGAATTGTATTATTACGTTTTCCTGAAAATAGAGGCTTTCTTTTTTCACATCCTCTCTACTGCTACTAACTAAAAAGCGGAACTGGAACTGGAACTGGAACTGTGCAAAAATACTACACGGCTAATACTAACTAACCTACCTCACTTTAGAACATTTGAGAGAGCTGAAATGCAAGATAATCAGAGTTTTAGAATTTAGTTTTTCACGAATATAAACTTTTCTACATACATAGTTTAACTAACCAAACGAAAAAACACTATAACAAACATTTTATAGGTACCGCTCTTAAATAAACAATTCGTAGGTACCTAATCTAATCACCTTGGCCATAAATTAAATAAAAACAGGCTAGTAGGTAGATACTTGATATGGGAAGTATAACAAGTTCAATTATTTTGTTAATTCTTAAATAAAATACCGTACGCCTATGCTGTAGAGCAGGGGTCACCAAATGGCGGATCGCGGGACCTATTGTCTATCTGTGCTGACCCTAAGCACAGATACTGTGCCTTAAGTAAACAGTAATATCTATAGCTAAAATATTTTAGTTAAAATTTTTGAGTAAGTCATTTAATTTAGCCCGCGATTTGTCTTTCTGTCTGCGACACTCTAGACTTCAGACATATAGTTCTGTGAAAAATAATACTAGGTACTCTATATACAGGCTGCATTTTTCAAGTGGGCGTGGATGGCTAAATTCTATATTCAAATCAATAATTTAGTAATGCTGAATGAAGTACAATCCTTGAGACGTCGAATCCAGCTATGTATTGGAACAACGGTTATCATTTTGAACAATTAATCAGTTAAGGTTTAATAGGTAGGTAACACGGAACATAAAAAACAGTGGAAGTGCTAAGTAGGCGTGGCACGCGTGTCACAAATAAGCGCTGTATCGCTTGCTTGGTCCCCACAGATCTTAAACTATGGTCACAGTCGAGTTCTAACATCGCGTCGAGTTGCAGTCTCGCGACAAATTTATTTTTCCGTAGCTATGCCGTTTTGTTCCATTTTGGAGTGCAAAAATGATAGTAGGAAAAACTCTTAAAAATGGAGGTGTTTCGTACCATCGCTAAGTAAGATTTAATTTGTTTTCTAATAAAATCTTAGTTAATTTAAATTTACGAATAAAGTAATAGAACCTCTAGTTAAAATCAACCTTATAGGATTAAAATACAGTTTCTTTTGGATTGATTGTATTCTCTGGTATTTCTTATTTCGTTCTCGAAAGTACTTCGCTACTCAATTAGTGATGTGGTCGGGTCGGATTTTAGTTTTATCGATAAAAGAAAATGGTGCCGATTCTCTTGTCACAAATGTCTCTACACTAGACTAAAAATCATCTAAATTTAGTTTATTCCTGTCAAACGAAGATGGACTAAAGTTACACAACTTAATTATTTTATTGTTAGACAGCACTAAGTTGGTCCTAAGCTAATTAGTGCTAATTTAGTGAAAATGGAAATTTTGCTATTCTGAATTTGATGTTTTTAACCTAAAATTTTGATTATCAAACTAAATGTCTTTTTTTAATCGCGATTAAAAGTTTTCATAATTTTTTCGATTAGGACACACCGTTTTCGAGATATAAGCAAAAGCTAAAAAATAAATGACACCTCAACTGGACGACAAACAAAACAAAACAAACAAAAAAATTATTTATTGTCATAAAACCGATTGTACACCAGAATATGGAATTCTCTGACTCCTGCACTAGTTAAAACTGTGTTGCAGGAGCCAGGGTCCTCCCGTAATAAAAAGAACACACTTAAAGTTTTATGTAACATAAAAAGAAAAAAATAAAAAGACACCGTTTTGAATCAAAATGAATAAAAAAAAAAAATGTAATGTACAAAAATAATTGAAGAAAAAAAAAAAAGGTAAAAGTATGAAATTAAAATAAAATAGGGATTACAAAAATTAGTATTAACAGTTCAAGTTTCTATTTTTGCGCTAGGGTATATTTGTGTGTGTGTGCGCGAGTGTATTTAAGTGTGTGTGTTGTGTGTGTGTGTATGTGTGTGTGTGAGTGCGTGTGTGTGTGTGTGTGAGCTGTGTTTGTGTATATGTGAGTTGGCTTGCCTGAAGTAGCGGATTAGCAATTTGGTTCAAGACGAATCGAATTTGAATTTGTGTTACGCAATTAGGGTGATGGTATTTATTACTATTTTATGTAATTTAAGTCACTACAGTCAATAGATTCTCTACCGCGTCGTAGTCAAGGGACTTCAGCCAGATGAAGATAACTTCCTTAAATTTATTGTTGCTTAATTTACGTATGGAATTAATTTTATTGCATTTGTTATACACATTGGGGGCAATGAAGTTAAAGTGCTTTTGTCCAAAAGCTGTTCTTTGGCGAGGAACAGGACAGCGTTCAACTCGCTTAGTTGACACAGGTAGTGTGGGCACATACTTTTTGTGGTATCTACGTAGAATTTCGTAAACAAATAATTTCCTTACAGTGAGTACACCCGCCTTTTCATAAACATCGAGTGTTGGATGCCTGAACGGTAAATGCATTAGCACTTTTAACACTGCCCGCTGTGCCCTTTCTGCTTCCATAAGAAATGTCTTGTTTGAACCACCCCACGCGCAAATGCAGTATCTAACTATACATTCACATAACGCTTGATACGTACGAAGTAACAGCGCTTTTTCTGCGACATTGCGCAGCTTTTTGAAAATATATATCATTTTCCTAATCCTAGCTGCAGTAGCTACCACATGCCCTTTCCAATTAAGGTGTTCATCTATTATGACCCCAAGATATTTTATAGAAGCCACTCTGGAAAGTGCTGAACAGTCACAGTTGGGGCGGTTTAAAGCTCGGTTGCAGGGGTAGGAATGCATCTTAAGACCAAACTCAGCTGTAGGTTTGCTCACTTTCGTCTTACTAAAACAAACATATTTGGTTTTGTTTGTATTCAAAGACAGAAGGCTGTCCTCTAACCAGGAGGTAACTCGTGCTAGTCCATTTTCGGCCTTCTCAAAAGTTTCCTTCCAAGTATGTCCATGAAAGACCAAGACGGTGTCATCTGCGAACATGAGCAGGTCAAGGCTAGAGAGGGCAGCTATATTACCTAGTTCATTGATGTAGATGAGGAATAATGTGGGACCGAGCGTGCTACCTTGGGGAACACCATAATTGCAGCCAGACCTCATACTTTCACTCCCTGCTACTCTAACTGACTGTGATCTGTCCGACAAGTAATCCCTGAACCATTCCAGTGCTACACCTCTAATACCCACGTTCTCCAACCGAGTCATAAGGATAGGGATAGACACCGTGTCGAAGGCCTTTTGGAGATCCAAAAAGACTCCCAAGCACCTGTCACCCCCATCCAGATAAGACGTCAATTTTGACGAAAGTGTTAAGACTGCATCTTCAGTCGACTGCTTTGATCTAAAACCAAATTGATTATTATTAAGCATGCCATTTTTCTCTAAATAGTTCATTACTCTTTTATTGACAATTTTTTCAAGTATTTTGGATAACGTTGATAGAAGAGAGATAGGACGGTAGTTCGATGGTTCAGTTTTATCTCCAGCTTTAAATATCGGACACACCACAGCCCGCTTGAATATGGCCGGAAAGACACCTGTTTCCAGACTAAGGTTACACAAGAAAGTAATAGGTGGGGCGAGCGATGCAATATTTTGTTTTAATATTTCTGCAGTAATCTTGTCCCATCCGGGTGCACTGTGCGATTTCAGTCCGAAAACAACATCTCTAACCTCGTACGGATCCGTTGGCATCATCGAAATTGAATGCATTGGTGCTTTATCAATTTTAGCCCGCCGTGCCAGTTCATGCTCACATGCGTTCATTCTATTTAACAAGTCATTAGCTAAGGTACCACCAATTGATGTAAAGTACTTATTCACCCTGTCAAGTGATTTAATTGGAGTGTCATCAATCCCTAGTAATTCTTCCGATGGTTCGTTAATGCGTTTCATATCACAAACTTCTTTTAAAACTTTCCAAGTTTCTTTTACATTACCGTCACTTTTGTGTAACTTCTCCCGATAGTATTTGTGTTTTAGTGTTTTTACAATAGAATTACAGAGGTTCCTATATTTCAAATATTTTTGTTGTTTTTGTGCATCATTTGGTGACTTAGCAGCCCTTTTGTGAAGGGTATCTTTTCTCCTAATGCATTTAACTACCCCTTTTGTAATCCAGGGTTTAATTGGCCTGTGACGGTTCGGAATTTTCACAGTCTTAGTGTTAAGCATTATTGTGTTTGTTAATTTATTCATTATTATTTCCGAAACAATATTAACATCAGTATTATTGTAAAGCTCAAGCCAAGATATGTTATTTAGGTCCACCTTGATATTATAGTAATCGGTTTTAATTTTACTTAACACCGTACTTTTTTTCCTAATTTTTGGTTTGCTAACGTAAAGTAAAATAGGTGAATGGTCCGTTAATTGCTGTTGAAATACAACGGTTTTCCATTTTGAGCTGCATTTTACCATAAAGTGGTCTATACATGTATTAATTCGCGTAGGCTTAGTTATACCCTTCATTAACCCATATAAGGCCACTAAGTTTAAATATTCTTGTGCCGACCTGGACAGAATTTCAGGCAGAGTATCAATATTCATATCCCCTGTCATGATAATATTTTGGGAACGTACATTAGCTAAAACTGTATTGAGCGATTCTAGGTAGGTACTTGTATCTTTAAAACATGGAGGGCGGTAGGTACAAATTATTGTATACTCCGGCTTCATAGTAATCGTGAGACAATTTCCCTCTAAAAAATCAGGCTCAGAAACACATACATCAAGAACGCTGCGAACGTAAACGACCACTCCGTCATTTTGGTTTAGACTAACCTTTGTCCAATATTTGTGATATCCCTGTAAATCAGGAGGCAAGTTATCGTCGTTAGTCCAACATTCTGTCAAAACAATAATATCAACAGAGAAATTCAAAGCGGAAATAAAGGCTAAGAAGTGATCAAGATTACAGTTTATACTTCTAATGTTTATGCAAATAATTGTAAGCGAAGCTATGTTTGCATCATAGTTGATAAGTTGAGAGCAGCTGCTGGTGCTAGTTACGGATAGACACTCGACCTGTCCTGTTGTATCAATCTCCGCCGCAACACAATTATTGCTACGATCGAATTGAAAATATATGGCATGGTGACCTCATGGAAGATTTATAAAATGTACTAAAATACATATTGTAACAACACTCAACTAATCGAGATTCTCGATCAAATTCACTAGACGAGAATGCAACTGCACACAAGATAATTATACAAATCTGCCAGTAATCTCGACAAAAACTCACTCCCTGAATATCCATATAACATCGTTGCATAATACCAGCTAAAACACGGGAGTTTACGCTGCAAGCGATTTCAACATAAATACTCGTAACATTAACGGTACTTAGTGATGTAATAAAACAACAAACCGGTAACTTAGTTCTGTAGTGACGCCGCTGCCGATTGTGAGTCAGACGCATGTAGGCCAATATCCCAATACCTACAAATCGGTTGTGCGATAATAGTCGCGATAAGGTATATACCGCTATGTTTGTAAAAAAGGTTATAAAGTGGAGAAAAAAATATTGTTTAGAAACTTCATGATGTGTGTAATGTCTGTGTGTGTTTGTTTGTATATGTTGTGATTTGAATACAGTGTGGTTGTGTGTATGGTTGTACGTGTAATGTGCGCGCAATAAAACAAAACAAAAGTTTACTTCTAAATAATAATATAAAACTAATATGTAAAAATTAAAAAAACAGGTATGGTAGCAAAACACAATATAAGTAGTACTTGCAAAACATGAAAGCTTAACATTGATAATGGTTCGATTTTGCAAAATTATAAGTGTATTCAGTCATATTATAACATGATTTTTCAGATTTTCGAAATCAGATTCATGAGTAATTCTCTTTGCCGGATCGCCTTCTTTCTTTTTAATAAAGATTTTACCTTGAGCAGTCCATCTGTAAGCGTAGCCATTTGCTTTGGTGAACTCCCGTGCCTGGTAGAATAGCTTTTTAGCCTTAGTAGTAAGGCTTTCAGATATGTAGATTGGTGATGTGCCAGTCATGTTTATATGGGAAGTATTTAGTTTGTTATCCCTGTTTACTCTGTTGTGTTTCTTGATGGTAGTGAGTAGAGCATCCTTTGTGATGACACTGGTGAATTCGGCCGTTATTGGACCATTTAGTTGAGGATTTTTGTTGTTATTCAGCCTGTAAACATCCCTCACATCGTGCGATTGAATTTGGGTATTCATTGCCACACCAATAGACTTCACTATATTCATCAGGTCCTCCTTGGTTTCTCCGGGTTTTTTCGGGACATTACGTATTTCCAAACTGGAAGCCTTTGCACTCCTTTCTAGACTCTCAACTCTGTCTTCCAGCAAGTTTATGTATTCCAAGTCACTCTTCCTTGTATTTTCTAGTTGAACCACCTTTACCATCAAGTCATCGTAGAAATTGCTCATTTTTTCCAAGGAGCTCTGTAGTTCTGTGTTTTGGAATTTTATGGCGTCTAGATTATTTTGCAATAATGTAAATTTCTCATCTTGTTCTTGTCTCAGCGTTTTCAGCGAGGACATAATATCATCCCGAATTGTTTTAAAATCCGCAATTTGTTCGAAGTCATGTTTTTGCTTGTTGCGTAAGGTGACATGATGTGTTTCCTGGTCCGACATAGGTGACAGAAGGTCGGGTTCAGAGTTGTGATGAGGTATTGGCTTTGTATTCGGTGTTTTTGTAGGTGGAGTGCGTTTTATAGAAGAGAATGACATTCTGATAGGATGTTATAGACTTGAGAATGCGTACCCGCAGCAATTAATATGTATGTGCATAAACAGTGGTGACTCAATAGCAGGACGCACGGTGTAAGTACGTGACAGGAGCGCTCGCGCAGCATGTAGGTATATCTTCGCTTGAATCATCTACTTGTTTGACGGAATGACCTTGAGCTCGCCTCTTCGCCTTTCACTTATCGTAGCTCGGATTTGAAGATGACTGTCGATTATATGTTTATCCCTTTCACGCTCCGCCCAGTGGGCGGGTCAAAGACATTTATCACTCGTAGGTGCAAGCAGGAATCACAAAACAGTACTGGTAACCAATGGCAAGTTTTCACTTTCAATTTTTAGATAAATCGATAATGCACTAGCGTACACGACCGCGCTCGCAAGACGCCACCGGGGGACGAACTTTTCACTTTTTGTATGGAAAATAGGAAAAATTTCAAAATTTTTATTATTGAGTATTACCAACATGTAGAGTTTTAGGGAGTTATGGGCTGCAAAGGGGTGCAAAATTTTCATATTTTTTTCGATAGGACGCACTGTTTTTGAGATATAAGCAAAAGCAAAAAAAATGACACCTCAAGTGGAGGAACTTTTCATTTTTTGTATGGAAAATATGAAAAATGTCAAAATTTCTATTATTGATTATTACCATTACGTAGAGTTTTAGGGAGTTACGGGTGGCAAAGGGGGCTAAATTTTCATTATTTTTTCGATAGAGCACACCGTTTTCGAGATATAAGCAAAAGAAAAAAAAAACACTACTTCATTATTCTTACAGTTTTAACTCCCAACAATACTTATTTTTTCGATTTAAACAAGAAATCGGGTATCTATCGATATCGATAATGTAATGCAAAATTCAATGTGTTACTGCACTGGTGTGGCCTTGATCGAGTAGCAATAGTTATCGACCTATCACGCGAATGTCAACTTTATGACTAACGCAATTAGACTTATAATTGCGATCACTGAGAATACTGCCATCTATGGTCAAGTAGCGGAATTTACTCGTCAATCGAATCTAGTTTGACTTGAGATTACAAAACTTTGTAAATACTTTCTGGACTAAAGCAAAATAAATCCTATTCATAATGCATGAAGGTTTGTTTCTGGATGTAGGATCTGTGACTTACGCTAGTTTTGACTAAAATTAAAACGACAAATCAGACGAATTGTTTGTTTGTAGTGCATTATATGATTGTCGGTTTATTTTTGTGAGTTTGGCGACAGCGGTTCCTATAGTAATTTTGTTGCATACCATTTTCACTGTTTTTTTATGTTCCGTGGTATAACATAAGAAAAGTAAATAAAGTATTTTGTTAAAAATGAGCTCTTTCCTTTAGTTCGCCGTATGTTATTACTTCCCAAAATTCGATCCTTATTAGCGACACTATCGAATGGTGTAATAATACAGTATGTGTGTGTTTCTTTTTTCAAAATCAACGGTTTCGATTCCTGGCTAGAAATATTGATTTTCAAAAATCCAATGATGCAGTTTTAGTTTTCATCAAAATTGAGCCCGAGACTCCTTTGAGTACTTTTCGCTATTCCTCATTGTTTAAGATTTGGCCATCCACGCCCACTTGAAAAATTCATCCTGTATACTCGTATATACTTTGTTATTTTTGTTCATTAGGTACATAATATTTGTTTAATACTTATTTATTAATAGTCTTCCAACCAGACAGCGACAGTCTTAATATAACATTTTTAAAAACGAACCACCCATGAATCTAATTGGTGATCCCTGCTGCAAAGGCTTGAAGTTTATTAATGTGAAAGCCTATCAATATACTTAGTAGGTATTGAAAGTACCTAAGTAAGAAACACTTTTTATTTTTACAACATTTTATATACCTATAATAAGTAAGCTATATACATAAAATATGTTACGTCATCGTCAGACAGGGTAGAAATTCTTCTAAATTCTTTAGTTATAAATTGTACCTTCAAAATCATTGACCTCAATGTTGCTGATCCATAGGTCATGTTCGTGAACGGTCGCCGTCATAGGGACTGATCATCCTTAGCTGCCACGGATTATTTTAATTTAGTTCTTTTTAGTTTTTATCTTTTTTTTATCGTGCAAGTCTTCCTACATTGTTCTTACATTTATATATTTTCAATAATAATGATGTAAACAATATTTTGATTTAAATGAGTGTCCATGGAGTTGCTTGCCCGTTCTTCTCCATAGGAATCTACTACGCTTTGGAATGGGCTGCTAGCTTAATCTTTCTGACTGACCAAACCTTGATAATTCACAAATTCCCTGTAATTCGTTTATTAGAAATAAATGCTTACAGATTGAGTTTGAGTTTATCTATCTACACGAAGAACCTTCATTTCAGGATTGATCTTCATAACTATCATCATCCCAAAAGTGATTTAGCAGGTACCCATTGCCGCTATCCACTTCTATACCTCGGTATTTCGGGGACAGATCCAATAAAAAAAAACTTCCTTACCTTTCGATCTTCTGCTCCAATTAAATATGGTCACTTTAGGAGGACAGGCCTAACGAACAGCTCTCCACACACTGACCGGAAGGCCGACGTTATTAATATCTCGCGTGTAAAGGAAAATATCGCGTTTTTATACGATTATAATTAGGTACCTATTTATAAGAGAACTGATTATAATGAGCAGCTTTGACCTGCGGTGACGGGCGATGTCTTGACATATTTGCAGATTTCTGAAGGAAATTGTAACTTAGAGTCAGTGTAGATAGGGTACAGATACAAGTACCTACAGTCACATAGGTAAACGTACAGATTTCAGTGACAATTGGCGAATTATTATTAAGATAGGTACCCTACCTGGCTTAGGTGCCCGAGGATTCTGCGTCTTAGAAAATGTTTAATATTTCTCTGTGCCAAATTGTAGGTCCATCGTTCCGAAAAACATACAAACAAAACCGTTTGCAATACAAAACCTGTCACTAAGGTTCAATTATTTTTTTGTTTTAACTTGTATGAAATAATTTATAGGTATTTTCCATATCTGCAGAGAGCAGTGTCCCATTGGTAACGGCCACAAGTCGTGGGTTCGATCCCAAGCAGGCACTTTAGATTATGTAAATTATTTCATCACCGCTGCTGTCAAAACTAGTCCTAGAACCAAAAATTCGAAGACTCGTGACATTTTTCAACCCGCACTGGGCCCGCGTGGTGGATTACGGTCCATTAGGGCCAGCCCTATTAGATTTGTAGATGTCCGTAGGTGTGTCCGTGGCGTCACATGGGCCCTATCAGAATACCAGCGCTGCGGTATTTATTTAAATATTGCAGCTTTATGCTGAGATAGGTGCCTTTTTGGCCTCGCACAGGTATTTTTAATTGTTATATTTTGTATTTATTTTGTTTTATTTTTTTTTAATGTTAATTTTGTTAGTTTACTATGCTCTTTTTTACTGTTTGTATTTCCTGTGCGTGTCCCAAATAAAATATTTTTCTTTCTTTCTTCTTTCTTTCTTTCAACAAGTTAAAAAACGTGTTAATTCTTGATAAAGCTCCTAAAATATGAACGATAGCTCATTCGATTCGGAATGACGTCTAGAAAAATATATCTCGAGGATTAAGATGAAAAAAGATGGCTTTTTGTATTTTGTTAATAACTCAAAAACTATCAGTAATTGAGAAATTTTGAAAAAAGATCCTTAGTCGTTAGAGCTCGTCCAAAATTAAATGTGGAAACTTAGTACGTCGTAAGTCATATGAACGTGGGTAATTTAAGTACATACATATCATATTTTATTATCAAAGATCGAAAATTTTATTTTTATAGATTTGGTCAGATGTATGCAGAAATGAAACAAACCATCTTAATGATCCTGATATATATTTTGATCAGTGGAAACCCTAATTATATTACTTAGTTTGTATTTGACGAGGTAATTATTTCATAACCGTGTTTTATAAGTTGTGAGAAAATATTGTTGAACTTGAGGGTAGTCGATTGCGTTTTAACCATACTGCTTTTTGCGGCGGAACCGTGTCGTCATTCTGTATGCGAATGCGCTTGATAACAACAGTTAACCAGCGGATGTGCCGGACGGGCGTGATCGATAGGGTAAAAGGAGTATCTAAAGCACTAGGAAGTGGTGAAGGGCGGGCGTTTTGGGGGACTGTCTTATGTAATTTTGACGTTCAAAAAGTGCTGATTCTCAGCCTAGTTTGAATAAATGACTTTTGATTTTGATTTTGTATACCTATACCAGGTGTATCCCTATACCAGGTTAGGCCTCCTAGCCCAAACGGCGCTGACATCCTGCACCTATAGGCTCAGACTGTCTGCAGACTGATGGCCGGCGGCTAAGAATTGAAGTCTTGACGGGGAAGGGTTTCTTGTTGATGAAATAATAACAGCAGCTTGATAAGTCTTCAGGAGATTTCAGGAGACGACTTGCGTAACTCTTCAGGAATAAATATGGTACCATGCCTCAGGAAGAATCTTCAGTCTCCAGGCTTGAGTCTTCAATGATAAGGCTTCACGAATTGCTTGATAACAACAGTTAATTTTAGAAAAATTGCCTATTTTAATTTAACGTATTTACATGGGCGACATAACAAGTTATTTTATATTCTGTTAGCTACATTATAAATTAACAATTTTTTTTTTTTTATCCTTTATTAAAAAGAACCAGGTTCTTAATAATTAATTACAATCTAGCCTAAAAGACTAATAAGCAATTTTAATCTAACTTAATTTTTTACGCAATAATTATTTTAAAACATAGAATAGTGTTGGTTGTACTTTACACAAGTCCGTTCCACTTTCTTAGAGTCTGATATGATAATATAAACACTTTGTTCACGTGTTATATATGTGTCATTGTCACTATTATTTCTACACTTTTTACACTACACTAATTCAAAAGGTTTTGTTCGTTTTAGTCTTCGCACTATATTTGTCTGATCTAACAGCTGAATTGCCTCGATGTTCACATGTTGGTGGAGTCGGTGTTCATGGGCCTCAGCGAATTTTTGTATTATGTTGGTGACTGGTTCCACTTTTAGGTCACGATGGAGGTCGTCGTTTCTTATATACCAGGGCGCATTAACAATACTCCTGAGTACCTTATTCTGGAATGTTTGTATAATTTTGATGTTGGTCGGTTTAGTACAGCCCCAAAGTTGGATGCCATATGTCCATATTGGCATAAGAATATGCTTATATAATAACATTTTGTTATGTATCGATAGACATGAATTCCGTCCAATCAACCAATACATGTTTTTAAAGCGCATGTCTAGTTCCTGTCTTTTCTTTTTAACATGCGCTTTCCAGCGCAGTTTCGCGTCAAGCGTTATGCCAAGGTATTTGGCTGTATTTGCGTATGGCACTTGTTGGCCATTTATGAAGATTGGGTGGTAATCGCAATTCCTGTAGGTGAAATCAATGTGAAGTGACTTCGATTCGTTCAATTTGATTCTCCATTTTTGTGCCCAGTCATGAACTTCATTTACAGCGATTTGTACCTTTTTGATTGCTTCTGTATGGCATGACCCTGTAGCCATAATTGCAGTGTCGTCCGCGAAGGTTGCAATAGTATTATTTTCCAGCTCTGGTATGTCATACGTGTACAACAGGTAGAGGACTGGACCCAGCACACTACCTTGAGGCACGCCAGCTTTAATAAATTTTAACTCGGAATAGGCATCCTCGTGTCTTACTCGAAACATTCTATCTGTAATGTATGATTGCAAGATATCGGCAAAGTCATTGGGTAGCATTAGTCTAAGCTTGTATATCAAACCCTCATGCCAAACTCTATCAAAAGCTTGTGCCACATCTAAAAATACAGTGGAGCAGACTTTTTTATCTTCAAGCGTTCTCTCAATGATGTTGGTAATTCTATGTACTTGGTCTATTGTTGAGTGTTTCTCTCTGAAACCAAACTGATGGTCAGGGATCAGGTTTCTCTCGTTAATTATTGGTTTTAGGCGTTTTAAAAACAATTTTTCAAACAGTTTTGCTAGTATAGGCAACAGGGAAATGGGCCTGTATGATGATGCCTCATGAGGTGGTTTACCGGGCTTTGCAATCATAATCACTTCAGCAACTTTCCATGGCTCAGGAACATGCTTTAGCACGAATGCAGCATTGATGAGCCTAGTAAGCTTAACTATGGCTTTACGCGGGAGATGTTTTAGGATTTCTCCCGTTATAAGGTCATATCCTGGGGATTTCTTTAGTCTAATGATTTGAATTTCCTTTGCTACTTCTTTTGGAGTCACAAGCTTAATTCTTTTATCTTGAAGAACATTGGCAAACTGAAGGTTGTCTACAGTCCCGTCATTTGGCTGAAAGGTTTCTTCTAAGTGATGCGCAAATCTTCGAGCTTTTTGCTCATTGCTTATGGCCCACTTTCCGTTATCATCTCTGATAGGGGGAATTGGTGTAATAGGCCTTTTGAGTGACTTTGTCGCTTTCCAAAGAGAGTATTGCGTTGTATGGTCGCTGGTTAACTGACGTAGGTTAGTATTGAGAGCTTCATCTTGAAAGGTTTGTATTTTTCTCTTCAGTCTTTTCGTAAGGTTATTCAAAAGAGTTTTATCTTGCGGAAATCTGGTTTGCTGCCATCTTTTTCTTTGAATTCTTTTTTCATATAATAGGTCTATTATTTCCTTAGGGTAGGTATTTCCTTTAATTTTTTTAATAATCTGTGGTGTGTTGTTCCATGCACATTGTTGGATATTGTTGCTAAACTTGTTTACTTCAGAGTCCAGCTGATCTTTGCTTTTTAATGAAGTTTTTAGGTCAATAATGTTTTGTAGTTCTAAGTTAAAACTTTCCCAATCTGTAAACTTGTTAACTAACGTCAGGTGGTTTTCTCTTAGTAATATTTTGTGACTTAATTGTAGTAATATCGGAGAGTGATCGGAGTTCATGTGGTACCCATCTTCCACTCTCAGATAATTGGTTGATATGTTTTTAACTATGAAAAAGTCGATAAGGTCTGGTAGTTTCTGATGGTCAGTAGGCCAGTATGTAGGTTTTCCAGTACTTATGACCTCACAACGCATGTCTTTCACTGCACTTAGAAGCTGTCTTCCCTTAGTTGAAGTTAATCTCGATCCCCAGTGAGTGTTTTTAGCGTTAAAGTCACCGCCTAATATAAATCTCTGTCCAAGCAGTCTTAAGAAGTGTGCATATTGTTCCTTGTTTATCATGTGTCTTGGGGGACAGTATACGGCCGCTACTGTAACATTAAACTTATGTGTTTTAATTGATATCGCCACAGCTTGCGTGTCTGGTTCCTCGTATTTACACTGTTCGTAATGACAGATATTTTGTCTAATAATAACCGCGCTTCCTCCTCGGGCCGTGTTGTTAGGGTGCAGCGAGTGATAAACCTTATAACCTCTAAACTTTACAAAAGACTGTTTAGTGAAGTGCGTTTCAGAGATCAAACACACATCAATATTTTCTGTGTCTAGCACTACTTGCAACTCATATAGGGTAAAAGGAGTATCTAAAGCACTAGGAAGTGGTGAAGGGCGGGCGTTTTGGGGGACTGTCTTATGTAATTTTGACGTTCAAAAAGTGCTGATTCTCAGCCTAGTTTGAATAAATGACTTTTGATTTTGATTTTGTATACCTATACCAGGTGTATCCCTATACCAGGTTAGGCCTCCTAGCCCAAACGGCGCTGACATCCTGCACCTATAGGCTCAGACTGTCTGCAGACTGATGGCCGGCGGCTAAGAATTGAAGTCTTGACGGGGAAGGGTTTCTTGTTGATGAAATAATAACAGCAGCTTGATAAGTCTTCAGGAGATTTCAGGAGACGACTTGCGTAACTCTTCAGGAATAAATATGGTACCATGCCTCAGGAAGAATCTTCAGTCTCCAGGCTTGAGTCTTCAATGATAAGGCTTCACGAATTGCTTGATAACAACAGTTAATTTTAGAAAAATTGCCTATTTTAATTTAACGTATTTACATGGGCGACATAACAAGTTATTTTATATTCTGTTAGCTACATTATAAATTAACAATGAAGAGGAAAATAAAACAGGAAATAAAAGTACAGTGCTGTGGGAAAACAAAAAAAGGGGTTTGAAAATAACAAAGCAACGTTTACTCACGGCATACCATCATCGAATGATATAATGTTTATTGATATAATCAGACAACTCAATTTTAAAATGACGCCGAAAAGTTTATACAAACGCAATTTCAGTTATTTTATTAATGAAACTGAATCTGTAACGGATAGCGATTATAACGTTAAGGAAATAGAACATGATGAAAGTATTTGATTACGATGGTGATAAATTGCCTGTAGAATCTAAATAATTTCATTTCCGTTTAGATATTTACGCTTGGAGCAAAATTCAGCCAATCGTTTAATATGTCAGGAGAAATTGTCCTGTGCAGCAGGGGCAAGGCGGCCTCGGGCCTGCAGAGGACCGAGTTCTGGCCTTGGTGCGGAAGGAGTTGGCTTCCCTTAGCAACCGGTTCTCGGTCCTTGAGGGAATCGTCCTGCGGCCCCCGCTAGGCCGACCGGCGGCCTCGGGCCAGCCAAAGGCGGCTTCGTATGCCGCCATGGCTGCCACGGCCAAACCAGGGTCGGCAGGGCAGGCTAAGGGCGGGGCCGAGGCTGCGAAGGCGCCTGCGACGGCGCCTGCGAAGGCGCCCACGAAGGCGGCTGCGAAGGCGCCTGAGAGGGCCCCAGCTGTGGCGGTGACGAAGCGGCTGCCCCCGCCTCCCAAATCTCCTCCGGCTGACGCCGAATGGCAGGTAGCTGGGGAGAAGAGGAAGGAGGGCAAGGCGGCAAGGTCGGCCAAGCGGAGGGAGAGGCGGCGGCGGCGCAAAGAGCGAAGCGTCGCGGCGAGGTTACGTGCCCCAAAGTCCGCAGCTGTAGTGATCACACTACAGCCGGAGGCGGAGAAGAAGGGCGTCTCCTACCGCGACGTGCTCGCCAAGGCGAGGGCGGCGGTGAACCTGGAGGAGATCGGTGTTACCGAGGGCTTGCGGGTAAGGGTCACTGCGACTGGGGCTCGGATGCTCGAGATCCCCGGTGCGGCCAGTGGCCCGACCGCTGACGCTCTGGCCGAAAGGCTCAGGGCGTCCTTTAATGCGGACGAGGCCCGAGTGTCCAGACCCGCCAAGTGCGTTGACTTGCGCATCCTGGGTCTGGACGACTCCGTGACGGAGCGAGAGGTGGTGGCCGCCGTGGTCAAGACTGGGGGGTGTGCCTTCGAACAGGTGAAGGTAGGCACCATCCATCCTGACCTCACGGGGATGCGAGCCGTTACGGTGAGCTGCCCCGTATCGGCGGCCCACAAAATAGTTGGGGAGGGCCGAAGGTTCCAGGTGGGCTGGGATTCCACGCGGGTGAAACTGCTGGAACCCAGACCTCTGAGGTGCTTCCGTTGCCAAGTGGGCAACCACGTGGGGGCAAAATGCACCTCGGAGGTGGATCGCAGCAGTCACTGCTTCCGTTGTGGTCAGCCCGGTCACAAGGCCGGCTCGTGCAATGCCACGCCGCACTGCTATCTATGTGCGGCAGCTGGCAAGCCGGCCGATCACCGGGCTGGAAGCAAGGGCTGTGGTCCACCCACCAAAGCCCGGGGCAGGGGCAAGCCCTCCGCCTCCGCTACCGCCGTCACGGCCGCAGCCGCCGCCACGGCCGCCGTCGCTGCCGCCTCCACTGCCGTCGCCGCCGTGCTCACTGCGGCAGAGCCCTCACAGGAGGCTCAGGGGGGGGCTAATATGGAGTGCCAGTAATGGCCCCATTACGCCTCCTCCAGGCGAACATCAACCACTGCGTCGCCGCTCAGGATCTGTTGCTCCAGAGCATGGCGCAGTGGTCGATTAACATCGCCGTGGTCGCTGAGCCGTACTTTGTCCCACCCAGTGATTACTGGGTGGAGGACCTGAGCGGCTCAGTGACCCTCATTTCGTCGGCCGCCGCCGGTACCCTGTCCCTCGAAGCCGTCAAGAGGGGACAGGGTTGCGTTGCAGCACGGTTCGGGGGGATTGTCGTGGTAGGGGTATACTTCTCCCCGAACCGAACTCTCGCCGAGTTCCACAACTCCCTTGCGGAGTTGAAAAACGTCGTCGTCGGGTTTCGTTCCCTTCCCGTGCTCGTCCTCGGGGACTTCAACGCCAAGAATGTGGCTTGGGGTTCCTGGTATACGGACACACGGGGCAGGATGGTGGAGGACTGGGCTCTGGAGACAGGCCTGGTCATCCTAAACCGGGGTTCTGTCCCCACGTGTGTGCGGATGCGGGGCGAATCAGTGGTGGACATTTCGTTCGCCAGCCCCGCTCTGTTGCCACATGTTGTTGACTGGCGCGTCATAGAGGGGGTGGAGACCTACTCCGACCACCGGTACATCCGGTTTGATGTCTCCGCCCAGACCTCGAGCGCGCCGGTCCGACAGGCCCCGAGTGGTCCGCGGTGGGCGCTGAAGAAGCTGGACCGGGAGCTCCTCCTGGAAGCCTCGATCGTGCAGGCCTGGGTGTCACCACCGGACAGGCCTGCCGACATCAACGACGAGGCGGAGTGGTTCCGGGAGGCCATGTCCGAAATATGTGACGTGGCAATGCCCCGGGTCCAGCCCGGTCGCGCCTTGCGCCAGGTGTATTGGTGGTCGCCGGAGCTGGCGGCTCTGCGCGAGGCGTGCGTTGCTGCGCGGCACCGGTACACCAGGCACCGCAGGCTCCGTATCCGCCCTCCGGATACGGAAGCCATTCAGGCGGAGCTGTACGAGGGGTACAGAGTGGCGAAGACCGCCCTCCGAGCAGAGATCTTGCGGGCCAGGGATCTGGCTCGCGAGGAGTCGCTGGAGACTCTAAACAGGGACCCATGGGGACGCCCTTATAAAATGGTACGGAATAAACTCCGCTCATGGGCGCCCCCGCTGACGCAGAGTCTCCGGCCCCAGCTCGTGGAGGACGTGGTGAGCGCTCTGTTCCCTTCGCGAGGGGAACATACTCCCCCGCCCATGGCTCCGCTTCCTGCGGTGCCCATTGCGGACCACATCACCGACGACGACGACGCTCTGGAAGTGACCGAGGTAGAGTTGAGAGCGGCGGTACGTAGGCTGAGTGCCAAAAATGCCGCCCCAGGACCCGACGGCTTACCTGGAAGAGCCTGGGTTCTGGCTTTTGGGGCTCTCGGGCCTCGACTAGGGGGGCTCCTAAGCGCATGCTTGGAGAGGGGCCAGTTCCCACTTCGTTGGAAGACGGGGAAACTGGTCCTCATTAAGAAGCCGGGGCGCCCTGCGGACTCTCCGTCCGCTTACCGACCCATCGTGCTGCTCGACGAGGTGGGCAAGCTCTTTGAAAGAGTTATTGCAGACCGCCTCGTCGGGTGGCTGGTGCAGGAGGGGCCGGATTTGGCGGAGAGCCAGTTTGGTTTCCGCAGGGGGCGCTCTACGGTGGACGCCATCATGCGCGTGCGAGCCCTCACGACGGGGGATGCTGTGGCCCAGGGTGGGGTCGTCTTGGCGGTGTCTCTAGACATCGCCAACGCCTTCAATACCCTGCCCTGGAGTTGCATCAGGGAGGCACTCCGGTATCACCGGATGCCGACCTACCTCTGTCGAGTGGTTGAGGCCTATTTGACGGATAGGGCCGTCATCTACCCCGGTCATCAGGGAGAGTGGAACCGGCGAGAGATGTCGTGCGGTGTCCCACAGGGATCGGTCCTGGGGCCGCATTTGTGGGACATCGGGTACGACTGGGTGCTGCGCGCCGACCTCCCTAGCGGCGTCAGCGTAGTATGTTACGCTGACGACACGCTGGTCCTGGTGCAGGGGAGGTCGCACCAGGCGGCGGCTGAATTAGCGACACGCGGGGTTGCGATAGTCGTTGAGAGGATCCGGCAGTTGGGACTCGAGGTGGCCCTGCACAAGTCCGAGGCCATGTGTTTTCATGGTCCTCGGAATGCGCCACCGTCGGGTTCCCAAATAACGGTAGGAGGGGTTCGCATCGGAGTCGAGTCGACGATGAAGGGACTCGTCCTCGACAGCCGGTGGAACTTCGTGGAGCATTTCCGACGTTTGGCTCCCAGACTGGAGCGGGCTGGGGCTGCCTTGAAGCGGCTCCTGCCCAATCTAGGTGGTCCAAACGCCTCCTGCCGGAGGCTTTACGCGGGGGTCGTGCGGTCCATGGCCCTTTACGGGGCACCGGTGTGGGCGCGTTCCCTGAGGCTGCGGCCAGTCCGCCGGTTGAACGCGTCCCAGAGGGTCATGGCCATTCGGCTAGTCCGGGGTTACCGCACGGTCTCCGGTGAGGCGGCGAGCCTCCTTGCCGGATTGCCGCCGTGGGATCTGGAGGCGAAAGTCCTCGCGCACGTGTGGGAGTGGCGCGAGGAGGCAAAACGCCGGGGCGTAACTCCGCTGCCGCGAGAAATCACGGTACAGCGGACAGAACTCCGGCGGGATCTCATGGCGACATGGAGAGTGCGACTGTCGCAGCCCAGCGCTGGGCACGCCACAATTGCGGCGATAAGTCCCCTCTTTGAGGAGTGGTTAGAGAGGCGCCACGGCGTCCTCACCTTCCGCCTGACGCAGGTCCTCACCGGACACGGTTGTTTCGGGAGGTTCCTGTTTCGCATAAGGCGGGAGGAAACGCCCGGGTGTCACCATTGTGTGGATCGCCCAGAGGACACGGTGGAGCATACAGTGGAGGTCTGCCCGGCTTGGGCAGAGCACCGCCGTGTTCTCACGGAGGCGATCGGCGGCGGCGATCTCTCGCGTCCGAGCCTGGTCCAGGCCATGGTGCGGAGCGAGAGTGCATGGGAGGCCGTCACCTCCTTCTGCGAAGCGGTAATGCTCGCGAAGGAGGAGGCGGAACGCGTGAGGGAGAGGCAGCCTCACGCCCTCAGTCGCCGCAGGAGACGCCCTGGGCGGCGGGAATTGATAGCCGATTCCCGGCCACCGTAGGCGCGGGCTTGCGGACGGTGAGTAGTGGGTAGCTCGCCGTCCGGTGAGGACCAGGCCCGGGTCGACGGCGCGTTGTGTTCCACGCGCGCCTCAAAGAGATGTCAGCAAAAGATGGGGTCCAATAGGGCCAATGCCGCTGGGGTCGCGGGTTGTTTGAAAAAGATACCGTGGCCCTGGCATAGGCAAGTAAAGGAACACGGGTGGGTTTTAGTCAGTAAAAGTCTGACACGCCCTTCCGCTCCACCCAGAGCGGGAGAAGTTATTTGATGATTTCCCATCCACAAAAAAAAAAAAAAAAAAAAAAAAAAAAAAAAAAAAAAAAAAAAAAAAAAAAAAAAAAAAAAAAAAAAAAAAAAAAAAAAAAAAGGAGAAATTCTCCTAGCGACATCAAAGTATCGTAAGAAAATGTGTTTACCTAGTCTAGAATGGGCTATTTATAGAGAAGTTATGGAAAGTTAGCAGTTAGCAAAGAACCATGTACTTGGCATTTCAAAACATATTCAATCAAACAAGATGAATTCGTCCGCTGTTTCTTAAAATATAAAGAACGAGAAGCGGATGTTGACATTCTTATAAATTGGCCTACCGATAAAATAGCAAACTGTGAAGTTTCAATAAAAAATCAGAAACCAGATTTTAAACATAACATTCAAAAAAAGATCAAATTGTCGTTTATGAAAAGAAAGGAATTAAGTGATGACCTAAAAATGTCATCAGCTATCTCTGTACGCAATTTGTTAGCTCATTCTATGATGAACAGTAACGACGTTGAACAGCCTACCTTGCCAACCCTCCTACGGTTGGCAAGGCTGTTCAACTCTTCGCCAAATCAAGCATGAAGGAAGAACGTCTACATGTTGTGACTCAAACCCGACAATGTCCTTATGGCTAATGGCTCAAACTCGACCCTATAATTAATTTATCAGGTTAATATCACTACATCCAAATTTCATCATGCATTATTGGTCTCCTGATCAAGAAAAATACTACAGTCAATACCTCCATGATACTCAGCGGCCGTCTATCTAGACGGCCGCTGAGTATCATGGAGGTATTGGAGTATTTTATTTAGCTACGGGGAGTATTTTGAAGCGCTTTGGCCCATTTCCTAAAATTTTACTTACTAAACACTTGTTTTTATATGTGTGTGTGTTTTAAAATATTTGAGGGGCACATCAGCGTACCACTGTTCCAGGTGGTATCCGAAAGTCATACCATAGAAACTATTACTGACTGGCTGAATCAGTGGTGTAAAAAAAATCCAGTACCAGCAGAAGATATATGCGATGACTCCTCTGCGCTTCCGTCGGTGGATGGGTGACCATCTTTACATACTGAGACTCTACCGTGCCTCGGAAAGCACGTTAAGCCGTTGGTCCCGGCTGTCTCCCTTTGGCAACCCCAGCAATGTTTACATGAGCTGCGTATTTAATATTAATATTATAATTAAAGTTCTGATTATAAAAGTGTAAATAGTGGTGCGTCCGAGTGTAAGGATTATCATTCTCACGTGACGTTATTTGTATCGACTTACGACAAGTGCTATAAAATATACGAAGACATAAATACGTTACTATATGTCAGTGCTAAACAGACTAATAAACAATAAATTTGTGTTCATAATACTACAATAACACTTAGACGCCCAATGTTATTGATAAATAATGCCCACCAGTGAAGTTTTATAAGGTTTAAACCAATTCTTTAAAAAAACAAAAACAACAAGAACTGTTAATTACAAAAATATCAGATTATGGACTTTGGACCCATTTCATTGTATGACAACTAGCGCCAAATTCGCCCCTAGTAGTGAATAGACGAACTAAACAGGACAGCTACTAGCCGACAGAGGGCCGAATACTTGCCGATAGTGTTACCATAGTTAAAAAAAATTATAACTTGGTAGAAAATTTAAAATATTCGGGAACTTTACTACAAAAATGAATATGGACGAAAATGTAACCTACCGCAACCGAAAATTATTTAGGACAAGCTCATTGCGTGACATTAGTGCAGATGGTTCCGCCCTATTTGATGCGACCATGATGAGTTTGCCAAATACCTCATTAAATAGCAGCCAAACGATAATCGATCTACAGGAGAAAATTAAACAGATGTCCACTGATTTACAAAGCGCGCATCACGAAATAGATAATTTAAATTCTGAAAACTTCAGACTTAAAACAGACGTACAAAAATATATAAAAATAATAAATGCCTATAAGGAAATAAATGCGACCAACACAAATAATTTGACTCCTCGTTCGGGGCCCAAATGGAAATCTAACCAAAACAAGAAAGGTACGCCTACGACAAATATGCAGCAAACAGTCACAACTGTGCGGAATACAAAATGCAATGAATTACTGTACGAAGGAAAATTAATATCCACTAAAGACATTCAAAATGAAAAAGGTAATCATTTGAGCTTAGACCCGACTACAAGCACTAGTCTAGTTCACCACAACGTCAAGCAGGCAAATACATTGGCAGAAATTTCGCAACAGAAAAGCATATCAAAGTCTGTAAGAAATATCAATCCATCAGAGCCTAAACAGTCCCCAGAAACTGGATTGAACGTTTCCTCGTGTAAAAGTGCCATTCATTGTCAAACAATACAAGACAATAAACTAATAAACGTGGAAAATAATACGGAATGCTTTGAAATAAATAAGAAAAACGTGATCATAATTGCGGACCAACAGGGACGTCATATTCAAAAAAATCTGCAAAGACTCATCGGTACAGATTATCAAGTCAAGTGTTTCTGGAAGCCAGGAGCACCCCTTAAGGAAATTTTAGTAACGGAAAAAGCTGAAATAAATAAACTAAATAAAAATGACTTTGTAATTGTTTTAGGCGGTATAAATGACAAAAATCCAGAAGAAACTCAACTCTGTCTTAGTAACTTTTTAAACAATACCAGAAATACGAATGTTATGATATCTGAAGTTCTATTTAATAATTATTTAAACGAAAGAAAGTTGAATTATGTAATTAAATTTATCTGTTCTCACTACAAACATACAACATACGTGGACATGAATTTTTCATCTTATGTACCAAAATATCGCTTTTTATCATTACATACATCACAATTAATATTAAAAGAAATCTTAAGCAAGGTATACAAACAAAAATATGACAGATATACTATGAAAAAGACTGAAGATACCAATATTATTTCTACCTTTGTTGACAAATGCATTCAGACAGAAGTTAATGAGCTAGAAAGGGAACACTCTCCAATCAGTAATAGTTTTTTTCGTGTTTAAACATGTAACCATTCTACATCAAAACATTAATGGGTTAATGACTAAATTAGATGAGCTTACTGCACATTTACACTCATTGGGAGGCAATAATGATAACAATCCAATTGACATTATATGCATTACTGAACATAACATGACTATTGAAGACACCAAACTACTTAAACTGCCCAATTTCATATTAGGGGATAATTTTTCACGCAGTAATAGAAATGGGGGAGCATGTATATTGTTAAAACCAAAATTTAAATTTAAAATTGTAACAGAAGCCAAAACCCTTAGTGTCAATAATATTTTTGAATGTAGTGGCATAGAACTTTGTGATCACAGAATTATAATATTATGCGTTTATCGACCACCTAAAAGTAGACTAGACCAAATTGACTTATTCTTTACTCGACTTGCAGAATTACTAACGAAAATAGGTTATTCTAACAAAAAAATTATAGTGTGCGGTGACTTCAACATAGACAGGGCAAAAAGTAACAAAATATCTCAACAATTCGAGCAATTATTAGCGAGTTATAACTTAAAACTAAGTATTCATCAACCGACAAGGTTGAGTAGCATGACATGCATTGACAACATAGCGCATAACATAAGAGGAGCCAAATCTACTGTTCTTGAGCTTTCGTTGTCGGATCATACAGCTCAATTATTAAAATGCCCCGTAAAGAAAAGCTACAACATTGAATACTGGCATAAATATAAACGAGATTATTGTGAAGAAAATACTAAAATATTTAGCAAATGCATTAAGAGTCTTAGTTTTACAGACTGTTACTCAAGTAATGACCCAGAAATAGCTTACAATACTTTTTACTATCTATTTAAATTATTTTACGACTTGTGTTTTCCGATAATACGAGTAAAAATACCAATTACTAAAAAGCCAAAATGGCTAAGCAAGGGAATTAGGTTATGCTCAAAAAGAAAACGTCAATTGCTATGGAAGTATAGGCTAACGTCAAATCCGAAAGACAAAATACACTTTAAAGAATATACTAAAAGACTACGAACTATAATAAACAAAACGCAAAAATCACAAAACAATTACTACATTCATTCAGCGACCAATAAAGGTAAAGCAATGTGGAAAATCATTAACAGTAACAAGACTGTAACACCTAAAGAGGAAATAAACCAAATAATAGTAAATGATAGAATAGTAACTAAACCAACAGACATAGCTCAGTCATTTAACAACTTTTTTATTGACGATGTAAAACCGACTCCTAGGGACAGTGGTGTACCTCTAAAAACACTGGCGTATAATAACTCCAATTCAATTTTTATGAAACCAACAAACCCGCTTAATGTAGGCCAAATAATAAAAATGCTAAAAAATACTAATAGTACAGGGTACGATAATATCAACACGAAAATAGTTAAAAGTGTATCGCATTTCATTGCTCCAGTACTTAGCCACATTATAAATCTGTGCCTTGAACACGGATTGTTTCCTTCGAAGCTGAAATTAACTGTTATAAATCCCATATTTAAAAAAGACGACAAAGAAGAGATGAAATCTTACAGACCAATCGCGTTAATACCAGTCTTCGCAAAAATATTTGAAAGAGTAATTTATAACAACTTATATAACTACTTTGAAACTAATGACATATTTGCAAATGAACAGTTCGGGTTTCGTAAAGGCAAATCCACTAGTAGCGCTCTTTTTAACTTTTTAAGGACTGTAATGACAGGGCTGGATAACAAGGAACATATAACTGCCATTTTTATGGACATGTCAAAAGCCTTTGATCGCGTAGATCATCAAATACTCTTGAACAAATTAGAAAAATATGGGGTAAGAGGTAATGCACTAAATCTTCTAAAGTCGTATTTATCAAACAGACTTCAAGTTACACAAATAACAAAAATAACAAATGATAAAAAGTTGGAACAAACATATATGTCAGATCCTAGACCTATTCTGTATGGAGTGCCCCAAGGAACTATTCTTGGACCTCTTTTGTTTATCATCTACATAAATGACCTACCAAAAATTATAAAACAGGAAATGGTACTATTTGCAGATGATAGTACAGCTATTTTTACAAACCAAGATAAAGAGAATTATGAAATAAACATTAATAAATCACTTGAAGATATTATAAAATGGTTGAATGTAAACAATCTAAAAATAAATATTGAAAAAACAAGTTATATGACATTCACAAATAAAAATACTAATTCGGAACAAAAACTACATATACATTATAAAGGCGAACAAATAAAACAAGTGAACAACACTAAGTTTCTTGGTATTCATATTGACTCTGAACTAAACTTCAAAATGCAGGTTGATCATGTTTGTAAAAAATTAAACCAGTTTTCATATGCCCTCTACATGCTAAGGAAAGTTGTTAACGAGAGAACATTACTGAGCGCTTACCATGCATACGTAGGTTCTACAATAAAATATGGTATTCTTTTTTGGGGAAATTCAACTAATAGAGAATATGCATTTAGGGCACAAAAAAAGTGTGTTAGAAGTATCTGTGGTCTTAAACAGACTGATTCATGTAGAACAGAGTTTACAAGATTACACATTTTGACATTACCTTCGCTATATATTTACGAAGCAGCAGTAATGATAAAACGCGATTTAAATAATTATGACACATTGAGAAGTGCACGGTATAAAAATGTATTAAGCGGAATTAAGTGTAGGACAGTTAAGTTTAAATCTAGCATATTTGGGATAGGAGTAAAAATATATAACAAACTTCCAAATTATATAAAAAGCAGTGTAACCTCACATAGTTTTAAAAAAAAACTAAGGCAATTCTTGATAAGTAAAGCCTACTATTCAATCAATGACTATTTTAATGACAAAAATACAGGTGACTACACCTTTAGATAAGCTGCCTTAATGATTAATTTAATTTGTATGACATAAGTGAGAAATTTAATGAAATCAATGAATAATTTAATTTGTATGACATCAACCAATAATTTAAATTTAATGACACTAATGAACAATTTAAATTGTACGGTATAATTAGTAATTTAATTTTAATGAAATTAATGAATAATTTAATTAGTATGAAATAAATGTACCTATTGCTTATTTATCTGACTGTGAATAAACACTTATATTAATGCATGACGAATGATGGACGTTTACTTAGGACGAATAATGATTGTAATGTTAAATAAGTATGGAACAAACATTAAATATTGTACACCTTATAGGTATGTTACAGCGACCCTTTATAATAATCATAAGAACTGATATTTCACCTGTGACAAACAATAAATGAATTTGAATTTGAATTTGTCATTCGTGGATCTTTGACAGTCTTACGGGTCGTCAGAAAACCGAAAGTCTGACAACCAGGGGATACCATATGACCCAGTAACTGGGTTGTGGAGGTCAGATAGGCAGTCGCTCCATGTAAAATACTGGTATTCAGCTGCATCCGGTTAGACTGGAAGCCAACCCCAACATTTTTGGGAAAAGGCTAGGCAGATTGATTGATTTTTTCTTCTGCGCTTATCGGAGCAAGTGAAAAAGCTTTTACACGCTGCAGTACAACAAAAGAATATTTGTAAGTATCGCTTGGTATATTATTTGAACAAAAAGACGTCGTCCTGCCCGAAACTTAGGTACATTAAAATTGATACTAGCCATATGATCAAAATTTTGCAAAAATAGCGATAACAGTAAGCTTGCTTAAAAAAGATGAAATTTTTAAAGTGATGAAACAGATTGCAAAGGATATGGTTATACTTTGCTTTACTTTGGTTAGCAAAGTTATCTGGTAATGATCAAGATGGAAAAATATCAAGAAGTGAAGAAGCGAGATTGCGATTGAAATCGCACTGACATTGACTGACTGATTTGACTGTCATTGTTGCCCATTTCATTGTCATGAAACAAATTTCATGACAATGAAATGGGTAACAATGACAGTGCACTTTGCTCATGAAATTAATTTTAACAAAGAGATTTGATCAATCTCAACTCTAAATTGATGGGCAAGAGGATGGAGAGAAACATAAGGAAGGTATTTCTAAAAATATACGTTTCTTTGATCAAGAACAAACAAGGCAAGATACACACGAAAGAAAAAAACCCAAGTAGGTAGATATGAGAGTTGATTGGTTAAGTGATCATATATCTAGAGAAACAATTATTAATGATCTCACTACTGAAAATTTTTGTAACACATAAAACTCATATTACTTGCCTTCGCTGATTGACACATTATTCAGATTGATGAAACAAGCGCATCTATGGACTAACATATAGAGAGCTATTTTAAGAATATCAAGACGCTTCTTTGCGATCTTAAAACTAAATCGCACAGGCTGAGAATAGATGAATTCATTGTGAAACATTTCGAGTTTAACTCAGGTGAAATAAAATTAGCATCGAGTGATTTATATTTAGGAAAAGACAACAAAACAAAGTCAATTATTAAATGGGCACAGTCTAACACAGCAAAGAGTGTCTACTCAATTCAAATACAGATTCTATTTTTGACAAAAATTCTTAATTTCGCTGCTTTGCATGAATACCTGCACAATCCAAAATTTTGAAATTACTGGTTTATAACACAGACAAATGCAAAATAGTCCTTATTTCATGGTCAGTAAGACTCACATTCATAACAGCATGATCGGCGGTTTTGCCGTTATGAATGTGAATCTTACTTCCATGAAATAATCAATCAATCAATCATTTATTCATTTGCGAATATGGGTACAAAAGAAAAGGTCTCAAAACAAACAATAGTGTCCATTAGCCATATCCTACCCTAGGGCATGCAAACTTACAAATACACAGGTATCTACTAAACTAGAATTTTAACAATAAAAGACATCATTTAAAACATCGTACGGAGTAACATTATATAACTTTATCCTGTAAATAAGGACTATTTTGCATTTGGCTGTGTTATAAACCAGTAATTACAAAATTTTGGTTTGTGCGACGAAAAGGACGAAAAACGCACAGTAAAAAAAAAAAATTGTTTTTATATTATCAAATGGGAATACGATGAAAAGTATTGATGGTGTTACCTGTGCATTTGTTGCTATGTCACAGTCGTTGGCTATAGCTTACTTGGAACAGTATCAGTTAAAAGAAAAAATAGATAATACCGATCATAATTACTGCAGATTCATAAAAAATCTAGCTAGTAAACTTGCCAACGCCCCGATTCTATTTATAAAGATAGACTTCACATTTTGAGATCATATTTTAAAACAGAAACGGTCGGTTAAAATCAAATACAAGTACGCTGCGAGTGCAATATAACCATATTTTCCAATGACAAAATGCTCAGCCAACGCAACTGGAAAAAGATCGATCGGGTTTTTACCACTAAATTTAAACATTATAAGCACCAACATAGGTTCCCTCGATAAAGCAGCTGATGAAATGAATCAAGACGAAATGTTTTCATGCAGGGCATCCGGATGGACTGAAATCAAAACCATATCCTACTCACTATCATCTTCTATATTTTTTTAAATTAATGATCTGAAGAAGATTAACATTTTTTGAAATTCCGCGACAAAGAGAAATGTTATTCTATTCTATCTGCTATAGAGATTATAGCTCCACCTACATATAGCAGCATCGGGCATTATCGAGCTCATATTTCTCGAATAATTGGTAAGTGGGAGTGCTACGATGACTTAAAGACGAAAGTTAAGAAGAGTCAAACGTACATAGTGCTATTGTTTAAATATGCGCAAAAATAAGCGCTAACAATTTTTCTTTTTATTATATAAGGAACTGCATTCCTGACTGTGGTGAATGCGACTGTTATGTGCTGTTCATTTCGAAATAATGGAACTGCTTGCGTAGCTTTCGGCTGGGAACAGACAATTTTAGTTTTAGTTAAGTTTTCACTTCGTAAGGCCCAGTGTATAATGTATTGAACAAAGTGACATGCAGCATTCCAGCCCAGACTAAAAAATTAAATGTACATTGTAATTACATCGGGCGTTTACGACCAATGTACAATGTATTTAACAATGTGACAATGCTGCATGTCACTTTGTTCGATATTCGATATATTGTAGTTGGGCGCTTAGCTAATCTTGCGAAATTTAGCTTGGGCCGTACAACTCTTACGAAGACTCATTGTTAATGTATTACACTAACACATAACTTCACGCCTATATTCCCCAAAGGGTCGGGCAGAGGTACAGCTGGCTATAGTACACCCACATTAATTTCATCAGTTATGTGTTTTTTTTATATATGATATTATCATTATAACACTAAAGGCAACAGTTATAATCAGAGTTGGATCAATATACAGGTGTTTGGTGCATCGTGTGCCAAATTGAAATGGTCGACTGGGGGGGTCACCTTCTATCCTTTCAGACCCCTAAACACTTCTCATGCCCTGTGGCTTTTTTTTCATCGACTTTTTATTTTTTTATAAAAAAATACCCAAATTTTGCATTCAATTTCAAAATAAAAAAAAAGTGTAAGTCGTAGACTCTGAATTTTAATTTTATTTAGACGTGTATTGTATTACAGTACTTTTAAATTCAAAATTAGTGACATTAGCCATCCAGTTTTTTTTTAATTTACTCGCAAAGTTTCGGACTTCAATTAAAGCTGTCCATTTACATGGCTATAAAAAAAAACCAAAAGCGACCGGGATCTTCCAACTCCCTCAAAAACTCTCTAGTCTATCTTCTTGCTAGTGATGTGCCACATGCCATAAAAATCTTTTTACAACTTTGTGAATTCGCTAGAATTGTGAATCGAGTCACAAAATACTAAATTTGAAATTATGATTTAAAAAAATATTTTTACTTAAATTATACCTCAAGAACTCATTTAATCTGTTATCTCACTCTTGTAAGGTAAAATCTGTCTCGTATCTCTCTTTTTTGGGGGGGACGGTTACTAGAAATAAAAAATAATTGCATTTTTAACATTTATTTAATCATTTTTTACATATTCTGCTCAAATTGTTGGCCGCTATTGCGAATGCAGGCCCGACATCTATTTCGTATTTCCACAGTTGTTGTACGAAGTCGTATTTCCTCCTTAATTTGATTAAACGCCGTTTCAATGCGTTGAAGTAGTACCTCCCTAGTCGGAACCTCCGTGGCGTATACCAGCTCTTTGGCACGTCCCCAGACATAAAAATCTAGCGGAGTTAGGTCTGGGGAACGTGCCGGCCATGCAATAGGGCCATCGCGACCAATCCACGCATTGGGGAACACATCGTCAAGATATTCCCTCACAGTCAAACGCCAATGCGCGGGACAGCCGTCATGCTGGAATACTTTGGGAACATTTTCATTAAATACGGGCACCTCGGACACTAATTCGGGCAGGTCATTTTGAAGGAACTCCAAATAGTTATCGCCATTGAGGTTATCGGGCAGGTAATGCGGTCCAACTACCTGATTCCCAATCACTCCTGCCCAAACGTTTACACTAAACCTCCTTTGAAAAGATTTCTGCCTTTTAACATGTGGGTTTTCCGTTTTGTTTGTCCAGTGATGCAGATTGTGAAGATTGAGGATCCCTTCTTTGGTAAATTTGGATTCATCCGTCCACAATATTCTTTTTAAGAAATTAGGATCATCCACATCCGTGTGTAACATAAACCGACAGAATGCCACTCGTCTGTCAAATTCGCCACCCTCAAGACCTACAAACAAAGAACTCTTTTAAATTCCTGTTGAGCAGTAAATAATTGCACAATGAGATTTTTAATGACCGGCGGCGTCGGACCGTTTGTATGGGCTGGTTCACTACCTGGAAGTAGTGACGTCATACCCATTACCTGCTAAACAAAGGCATCGTCAAACAAAGTGTGTACGGGTTTAAAGTTAGTTCAAAATTACGTACCTTGCACCGGAGTGTAGTGGAATGGATGTTTTTCGTTTTGCTGAACTTTCCACACTTTCCATATTGAAATATCAAGATGTGCTGCCACATTTCTGATGCTTCTTGTAGGGTCTTCCTCAAAAAGTGCCAGTATTCTCTCGTCCACTTCAACATTATGTCGCACAATATGGCCCCTTGGTTCATGAAAAGTGACACTGCCAGTCTCGCGTATGCGTCGGTATGTGTCTTGGAAGACTCTGCGGCCAGGTAGTCGTCTACCAGGAAAACGTTCCTGGTAAATTCGTTGCGCTGCACGAGCGACACCATTGGCGGCTCCATAAGCCATCATGATGTCAGCATATTCCTCGTTAGAGAACGTCGCCATTGCAACAACAAAAAATCAACAAAGTTTAACAATAACACCAAAAGTTAAAACGTAACAAAAACCAACAAAACTCAACAAAACAAAGTAACAAAATGAAAAAATCGCGGAGTACGGTGAACTAACACACACGTCAGGTAGCAGAGGCAGTGATGTCTCGACTGACTGACTAATGACGGATTGACGGCGTCGCCGCGTCGGTGGCAGTTCGTCGTTTGTTCAAACTAGTTTAGGTACGCTATGCAAGAAAGATAGATATAGAAGATAGATTTTACTTCGCGAGAGTGAGAAAACAAATTTTACCTGTTACTTAAGTAACAATTACGCAAAAAGACTTTTTTCTTTTGAATTTGGAATTTAATATTTTGTGACTCGATTCACAATTATTCTAGCTAATTTACAAAGTTGTAAAAAGATTTTTATGACATGTGGCACATCACTAGCAAGAAGATAGACTAGAGAATTTTTGAGAGAGTTGGAAGATCCCGGTCGCTTTTGGTTTTTTTTTGTAGCCATGTAAATAGCTGTAACATGGACAGCTTTAATTGAAATCCGAAACTTTGCGAGTAAATTAAAAAAAAACTAGATGGCTAATGTCACTAATTTTTAATTTAAAAGTACTGTAATACAATACACATCTAAATAAAATTAAAATTCAGAGTCTACGACTTACACATTTGTTTTATTTTGTAATTGAATGCAAAATTTGGGTATTTTTTTTATAAAAAAATAAAAAGTCGATGAAAAAAAAGCCACAGGGCATGAGAAGTGTTTAGGGGTCTGAAAGGATAGAAGGTGACCCCCCCAGTCGACCATTTCAATTTGGCACACGATGCACCAAACACCTGTATATGTCGGAAGAAATAAACGGAGAGTTGTTTGTAGCGTATGATTAATAGATGTTAAGACCGTAGTATTGTAATATCTGTGGTTAAGACTCATTTTTAATAACTTGTTATGTCTTAATTTAATTTGATTTGAAATTGTGTAAAATCTAACACATTTATTAAAAGTCATTGCATTGTATAACGTCCAATAAGAGCAGAGGTTAGACCTAGAGTAGGGTCGAGCCAAGCAATGGCTCGTTGGGAGTGAGATCGGTATCTCGAACCTGCTGCTCCTTTATAGTTAAAATTACCTAGTGATTTAAATTGTAGAATCTTAATAAAGTCGTGTATAAATGTAAATAGTGTTTTGTGCTTGCATATCTCAATGAAGCCAACTAGACCAGACGTGAACACTAAAGACGATGTCGTGGAGAATGGTGTTTCTCCGATATATATAATTATCAAAACCATTTTGAGTAGTTTCATTTCTGCATGGACGTGTCCATTTCAAAGATAACGATGAATAACTTTTGATGTACTTAGGTTCTGAATATGACAATTACACACGTTCATGTACTTAGGACGTACTAACTCTCCACATTTGATTTTGCACGAGCTCTAACGATTTTCATATGAATTTAGTGATTACATGAAACATCAAATTGGCGAGGCCAATGTTTTAAACATAAAATTTTAATTTGGCACTTACAATTATTGCACGTATTGAAAATTGAGTATATTCACCGGTACATATGTACAGTCTAAGTGTTCGGGTGTGAGTGCTTCGGCCTGGTGTTGTTGGGTACGCAGGTGACAGTACCGTTTCAGAGAGATACTTGTCCAGAGCAAAAACCAGCGGGGCCGAAGTTCGTTCTTTGAGAGAGGCCATGGTAGAGCGGACGGATTTGACCTTAAGCTTTGTCTCCCAGTGGGGTGATGATAATCTGGTCTCTTTTAACGCCACCAAAACGCAGGCGTGTCTTTTTACCGCTAAAAAGAGTCGTTTCGCCCAAACTCCTACTTTTCGGGGTACATCTGTTCCTGTAACTGATCGACTTGAGCTCCTAGGCATGGAGTTGACATCTGGTCTCAACTTCGGCGCCACCATCGAGTACAAGGCCCAAACTGCGGCCAAGAAGCTGGGCATCCTAAATAGGGTGAAGCGATACTTTACGCCTGGACAGCTTTTAACCCTTTACAAAGCGCAAGTCCGATCCTGCATGGAGTATTGCAGTCACCTTTGGGATGGATCAGCTAAGTACCAACTCGCCGCGCTTGACTCGGTGGAACGCAGAGCTAAGAGGCTCATTGGCGACGTAAAACTGGTGGATGCCAAGCTTCATAGCTTGGCTCATCGCCGCAAGGTTGCCTGCTTGTCGGTCTTCTACAGATTGTACTTCGGAGAGTGTGCCCGAGAACTCCACGACCTCATTCCACCGGCCCCCTTCTACCACCGGACATCTAGACGCACTGCCAGTTACCATCCCTACCTGGTTGCTATTCCACCAATTCGCACTAAGCGCTTCCAAATGTCTTTTATAATGCGCACAGCAAAAGAGTGGAACTCACTACCTGCGTCTGTGTTTCCGAACGTATACAACCCTAATCTCTTCAAAGTGAGAGTGAACAGGCTTCTTCTGGGTAAGCTCACTCCATCGTCGACTTTGTCTCTGTCACCTCTGACCTAGACTAGAGTCAAGAGCAAACCCATCACAAATAAAAAAAAAAAAAAAAAAAGTTACCTGCCTCTGAGTAGCGCGTCCAGAAGGTCCCGCCACTTTGGCGTCAGGTTGCCTTAATTGTATTTAATTATATTTGCCTTAACAGTACAAATGTCTTGTTTAGGGTACCTACAAAGAGTACATATGTAGTACAACTGTTGTATATTTTAAATTGTTTTCTGCCAACAGACTATTTCTGCCATCACTACTTATATCCTTAAAATATTTTACCAGCTGGCTGGAGCTCTTCAAGTTTTCAGAACCCTGTTGTAGCAGACAGATGAGATTCGGCAAAGGCATATTTGCATTCATATATGTAGTAGCTACTGTAAATACACATTCTCATTTAGGAAAAAAAACTGGTTTTAATCAAATCATAGTGCATGTTACATAATTTTGAATTATTTTCGATTGTTCCCGACAACGTAGTATGAAGATAAAATTAAATTAAATACTGGCGATAAAAAGGTATTTTAGTCAAGGTCTTCATTTGTAAATACAATGTAATGTTTATAATTTTATTATCATCGATATGCAAAAACAAAATGTTTCAAAAAGTAGTTGATACCTACCCTACGTATTCGTAATCAGTTTAGTTCTGTGGAATATCTTTATAGACTCGATTAAGCGCTAATAACTATTTAAACTTATAGGCGATCCATGAAAATATTATTGGTATTATGGGGTAACAAATCAAATCAAATAATTATTTATTTTAAACAACAAGGTCCATATGGGTTAGTGAATAAGTACTTAAGAACTATGTTAGTGGTAAGAAAATTTATTAAAACATTCATTCTTCAAATAATAATTACATCAATTTCATTGTTAGTTCATGGTAATGTGGATGAAGTAGGTACTTTATCTACTTTACCGCTCTGAACAAAAAATTACTCCAGGCCACTATCATTCATTCTCCTGCCCTTATCCCAATTTATTTGGGATCGGCGCAACATTTAATTTAATTTAATTTTAAATTTATTTAAAGAATTCGAGTTATTCGCCATAATTATTCGACATCAAAAAAGATACCTACTGCAATCTTCCTATATACAGGATGGAATTGTTTAACCTTACCTGGAGAGAAAGTACTCTACAGGAGATAACTCTTACGTAAATACAGGAAACATTCCTTTATAACATAACTCCATACGCACCACAAGGTATCTTTACCCGTGGAACGTCACAAATAATCATTCATTAAAAGAAATTAAAAAAAAAAAATTAAATCGACTTCAAAAAGAAATAAACTCTCCCTGCGGAACACTGAAAACTAAGTTTTCCTCATTGCTATACGAGTTGCCTATTTTAACCTATTGTCCCCTACCCCGGAGATAACTATCAAAAAGGAAACAGCCTTACCTCTCATCCCTATAGCCTCAAGTCTCTGCACAAGAATGGGAACATATACGATATCAAAAGCTTTTTCAAGTCTAGAAACACCGTAAAGCATTTGTACCCATCGTCTACCTTGTCTTGTAATTTGCTATAACCGCGTCCTGAGTTGACCGCCCTTGTCTAAAACCATATTGTGAGTCGGAAAGGAATAACGATGTTATATTTATTCAAGTAATTTGTGAGCCTTTTAATTAATAATTCTGGAGAATTATTCATCATAAAATTATTGTATTGTGCGTTTATCGACAACCTAAAAGTAGACATGACCAAATTGAGTTATTTTTTGCCAGACTAGAGGAATTGTTAAGCAAAATATGTTTCACAAATAATAAAGTTATTCGTCGTCTAGCTCCATCACTTTCCCACACTCAAATAAGATTAAATTAATACTGCTTTAAGAGGCGGTGGTCTAACTCCAGGTTAAGTAGCATGACATGCCTTGATAATATAGCCCATAATATTGGAGGAGCAAAATCTACAGTTTTGGAACTTGCTCTTTCTGATCATACAGCACAGTTGTTGACTTGCCCCGTAAAAAAAAAGCTACACCATAACACACTGGTTTAGATCTAAACGAGATTACTGTGAGGATAATATTTGTAAATTTATACATTGCATTAAGAGCCTTAGTTTTACGGAATGTTTTACCAATAATGATCCTGAACTATCTTACAATACTTTTATGATCTGTTCAAATTATGTTATAATTTATGTTTTCCTATAAACCGAGTTATAATACCAATTGCTAAGAGACCTAAATGGCTAAGTAAAGGAATAAGGATATGCTCAAAAAGGAAAAGTCACTTACTTTGGAAGTATCGACTGTCATCAAAGCCAACACAAATGAGTGTTCACAAATGAGTTGGCTTGAGAATTTGAGATGGTGTATTTGAAGTGTTAAAAAATAGTCTATATCCTTGCCCAGATAGAGTCATGGTTTCTTCCGCCAATGTGTTTCCCAATAGTTACGAAGAAGTGGTTTACGCGGCTTAACGAGTCGAGAGGATGTGGTGTGATGTCGTTAATTTTTGGAGATTGGTTCGGGGGACGTCGATGCGGTGGTCGTGTGCATCCGTCACAGCTTTTGTGTTTTGCTAAGGGTCTATGCGGCGGGCGTTCCACATGGGCCAAAATATAATGTTCCTACTAGTTTAATTAGTTATAATTATGTGCTAACTAGTGTATCTACCTACTTGTACCGTGCACGGGTATTTTGTGTCGCGAAATAATATTTTGTGATGTTGTGTACAAAGTATTTGCAAGGGTGGGGTGGACTAGGTGCGCTACTGTTCCTGTTTCTGCCAAAGAGGCTCTGACACCCCAGCTTATTTGGTGAGATCCTTCCATTTTATTTGATCATCACCTTGGGCTGGAGGGCTTGGGATCATGATCAAATAATATGGAATGCGTAGGGAAATAATATGGCTTGTGACAGCGTTGTCAGCGTGTAATTGAGGCTGCCATCGGCCTTTTATCCTGTGTGTCGCTGTGAAACCTTCTGGTAAACCTTCGAAGCTCGAGTCGCGCGATTGTTCGAAATTTGCTCTGAATTAATTGTTATAGGATGGTGTCTTCATCACTATCACTACATATTGTGAGGCGGGGTCCCCCGCCGCGTCTGTCTATCTGTCTAGTGTTCGTGATGATATTTATTTATTTGCGTTCGTATGTGAGCTAAGATAAACTAATTTACTTTAGTTTTTGGTCTGCAACCCGCTTCTAGGTTAGCTATAATAGAGCCAGGTTCCTGCACTGGACTCGACACAACACACTGGACGAAACATTTCAATGCCGGGGGGTCCAGAATCATGTACTGAGTCCATGGTAACAGGTTGTGCGTCTATGGCCCTGCCACCGTGTATATTACCAACGAAAAAAGTCGTGCGTGATACTAATACAATGTTTTCAGCAGCAATGTTTGTTAGCAGTATTGTATTAAAGGGAAGTTAATGTAGCTACAGTTGTCTTATCCCCACAGACAGAAGACAGCTACGGAGCGTCCTGCTTGCAAATCAAGGAGGACGTTCCGTAGCTGTCCCTGGCAACCCACATCCATCACTAGCTCCACACTCCACACAACACTCGAGCTGCCGGAAAGCGACGACCGAAGGCGGCCGGGCGTGACGAGGAAGACGTCTTAATACACGAACGAAATACATACCTATTGATATTAATGTGTCTTTGTAAAAGGAGGAACGCGTGACGGATGTGAGTTATGTGGCAGCACTATCGCCTGCTCTCTCTAGTAGCCTAGGTTCTCTTATTTTTTATACTTTTTGCATGAAGGTCCATTAAGAAAATTTGAGCTATCCGGGGCAGGGTGCTAAAATTTTTTCACTCGCTTATGCAGACTATGTTTAAAATAGTAGCACCCTGTACTTATTATCAGTGGTAACCTATTGCTATCATACAAAACAGGAGCTAGGTACGTGCAGAATTTCCTTGCGTAGACCTTAGCTAAGAATCTGAGTTTACTATGATAGGACATAGCCGGAATATTTACCATTAGACCCCTGATCCCTCGTTCTATTCTAACAATAATAAGTATTATTTAACATTCGATCATTCATTTTCCTGAAAATGTTAAGTTGGAAAGATTTCAGAACTCGAATGATATTAGATAGCCATGAACATTTTGAGGAAATCCAAATCCGTTCAACCGTTTTAACAAATAAGCGAACTAACTTTAACATTTATAATATTAATAAGGATAACTTAAAGGCTCCTACAAACAGGCGCGACACGCGACGCGAATCGCACGCGACATAAAGGCAGCGCGTGTCGCGCGACGGGCTTTGCCTTTGTGTCGCGCGCGATGGTGAGGAAACCTAGACTTAATTAGGCTAATGTTTTACTTCACCGATGTCAGTAATGTCCAAGATAAACTCAGAAAGTACCTAAGTAGGTAGGTTCACATGAATTTAAAAATCACATGGGTAGGTACTTGTCCGGATTTTAACCCACAACCTCGTGCATAAGAGAGATTATATCAAGAATAACCGCAAGTTGACCCTTGACCGTAAGGCTAGATTCACACGGCAATACACCACACGTTTTTTACAATATTCGATTTAAGCCGTACTAACAGCGGGCTGTTTACACGACACAAAACGAATAGGCGCAGTAATACCACCCATAGTCACACACAGACAGAATACTGGTAATTTGGTCCTACTTTGCTCCTCTACGTGTAATTATGCTCCTGTTCTGTAAAATGTTTTCGCCTATTCTACGTTAAAAATTTTGCAACAATTAATTAAATTATGAACGCATCCGTTTTTATTCATTTTTTCGTTTTTACCCATATCTCACCAATTTATATCATCCAAAATAGCAAAACATATTATAACTGGAGCAGAGTTTGAATTAGGAAAGCATTAATTTGCTCCAACAGCTTTAACAATGGAGATTACATAGAAACTATATCTAGGAGCAAAGATACCCAACACCATGGGTAATTTTGCTCAGTATTATTTGTCAAAAATAAATTCATAATATACTTCATAATATCTATTTCCCTATATAAGTACTTGTCAAATAAGCTATATATCCATAAAATAATACATTAAGTAAATTGTATAGTTGATTTTCTAAAAAATAATCATATTTTTCAACATTTGGAGCAAATATTGGAGCAAAGTAGGACCAAATTACGGTACATTAAAAGTTTAAGTATTCGATTTGCTTGACAAGTCCGGTGGGTATTCGATAAACGTTTTTAGCTATGTATGTTTTTTGCAGTACAAACGATGTGTGGTCCATACTCAATATATGCACCACTACTTATTTGATAACATTCATCCGATCGAAAAAAACGTACTTACAGTACAATGAAAACGAAAGAAGTACAATGAAACCTAGCCTAACAACGTAAGTTTAGGGAATCACAAGTGCCCCCCCCCCCCCCCCCCGGGGGTTCCCGCATTGTCGAGGCGGGGGGGCTCAGTAGCCGTGGCTTGGTCACCCACGGTGAAGCGAAGAGGAACCCGAGGAGGGGCCGCTCGTCAGGGCTTTTTCCAGGAAGTCGACGACGTAGCGGCCAACAGGTAGGTTGCGGTGCCGCTTGGGCGACATCGCAACTGAGGCGGGCCGCGATGTCGTATAGGAGGCATCGCGGCGGGAGAGGAGTGCCGGTATTGCGGTGCGCCGCTCTCCCTACCTTCCGCGGCCTTGACGGGGTCGCCACCGTCTGATGGCGGACGCGGTGGGGCCGCAGGGGAGGAGGAGTGTCGGTATTTCGTTGGCCGCTCTCCCTATCCTCTGCGGCCGAAAAGTGGTAGGCGGCCGGGCCACTGACCTGACCGGTCGCAGGGGGACCAAGGGTGACTAGACACGGGGTCGTCTGGTCATGTGCTGGTTTGGTCCATGGGGTGGTCACGGTGCACAATGTGTTCTTGTGCGCCGGTGATGGGGGGTGCTCCCCAGAGGAGGGTCCGGTGACGGACAGTCGCGGCGGGTTCGCAGTGAGTGCTAACGCGTGCCCGTGTTCCCGCCACAAGCGGCAGAGGAGGACACCGTGGAGTTTTAGTGGGTTGGAGTCCCACATAACTGCACTATCTCCCCGTGGTAGTGCAGTAAGCATGAGCATTTCTCCACGGGAAAAAAAAAAAAAGGGAATCACAAGTGTATTATTAAAAAAAAAAATATACTAGCTTTTATAAGTGTGGATAGGTACATTTAGGACCAGAATCCTTGTCAAGATGAATCAAACGAGCCCAAACTCTATAGGGTTGCGTCGTTTTATTACCGAGTTCCCATGTTCACCTTCAGGCTCCATCATCAATATTACATTGTCATCCAAGTTACATATGCATGAAACTAAATAAAAGCGTGTAAAATACATTATCATAGAACTTCATTAGTTTGCATACGACTATTATTATCATGTTGCAGTGTTGCAGAAAATTTACTCTGAATGAAGCTTTTTGCCTTTTACGTAAACACTTTCATTCTCTTTTTATTTTCAGGACATTCCTACCATGCAGTGCAGTTCACCGTAGCTTAGTACCTGGTCCTCCGCTGGTCCAATCGGTGCAGGCCATAAACGATAGCGGAATGACGACCAAGACAGAAGACTGGTGGACTAGCCATTTTGGTAAGATGACATAATATTACTATTATAATTATATTCTGTTTTTTTTTTAGACTGAAGTCGAAGCGGTTTTGTTTTTAATTTTGTTTTTTTTTTTTTTAATATGACTTAATATTTAAAATTCTATATTATACAGGGTTGCAGGGACATCGACACGTAAAGCATTACCATGGGTTCAGTACCTACATGATTCTGGAACACATACATTGAAATTTTTCGTCGGTAATTAAAAAAACACTTCTGTTTCCTCCAAAAGTGCAATACCTACGCGGTCAAAATATATGGAACAGCAGCAACATAAGAAGTAGGTAAATACCTGTTAATAGGTAAAGTTGTTTAATAATGAATGTATAATGTATAAACATGTTATTGACGTACTAAATCTAAATAAATAAATAAATGACACAGTGAGGAATACGGATGGCACAGGACCATGTTAGTGGCGTATCAGAAAAGAGGCCTACACGTAGGCAATGGGTGAATAGCGGCAATAAATATGCAAATGAATACAAACAAGTGTGTTTAGCAATGGTAATTAAATACATTTACGCTACAAGTCGTGGACTAATTAAGTATATCTTTGCATTGAACTTGAGAAACCGGTTCACATAATTAATTTGTAGTTTCACGCACTCGTTGTAAGCACCTAACTTCGTTGAATGAGCGATCGTATGTGTGTCAGAGCCTTGATTACGGTAGTTGTAATACGATGTAAGCTAGTATTGTCTCATTGTAGAGAACGACCTCTTCTCATACAGAGAAGGAATAAAAGCATTGTAGGGAACGACCTCTTCTAATACAGAGAAGGAATAAAAGTATTGATCAACCATTAGTTTAAGGGTTTTCAAGATCACGTAAAAGGTATTAAGAATTTGAAGTAGTTCGAACCCTCGTGCTCGACGAAAAGCTTTCTAACTTAACTTTAGCTAGTTTCACACGTAGTGGGTTTTGAGTTTTCCATATATCTATTTATTTATTAAAACTTTATGCATAAGCAAAAACAAATACCGTACGGTATTTGTTTTTAAAGGCGGACTTAATGCCTGAGGCATTTTCTACCAGTCAACCTTAGGGTGATGCAGAGAAAACATGGCAGGTGCAATATAAAGGATAGATAACACGAAAATAACTATAAAATAAAAGAATAAATTACATCAATATATACATATATACATACATATAATCAGAATAAACTTTGTCAGGAGAAATAACGATCGGTAGAGGAGAAATAACAATCAGTAGAGGAGAAAAAGAATCCAACAAATCAGCGCAGAGATGTTTCTGCCTATTTTCTGCCCTGCCTTCTGATATACTTATTCTTAATAATAAAAAATAAAATAATTTTATATTTATTTATTTATTGATAGGAGAATCAACAGCTATGACAGATGGATAACAATTGTATAGAAAACAAAAAGCCAATTACAGGTTCCCACGGGTAGTAACAGAAAAAGTAATAGAAATCTTAGGATCACTAACAAGCACGATAGAAAAGTATATACATATAAATAATACACAATAAGCACTATGCACATTTAAAGAAGTCAGCGTTCAGACGACTGCGTGCAAAATAGGCTTTGGTGGTAAATGGGTCATATGAGAACTCTTTACAAAGAATATTGAACTCCTTACTCGCTCGCACTATGTATGTTTTGCCTGTAGTTAGAAGAGGAAAAAGGAATGGAGATAGGCGAATTAAATCTAACTGATCTCTGTGGGACATTGACGCAGTTTCTGCAGAAGATCAAGATCAGATCAATAATAATAATGTTTATTTATCCAAAACAATACATAGACACAGGTTGAACACAGTGGTAACTACGAGGGCGGGTCAATAAGTCCGTGACTTTTGGAATAAAACACAGATTTTTTGATAAATAAATCATTTTATTTTTCAACGTAGTCTCCCTTGAGCTCTATACACTTTGTCCAACGCTTCTCCAATTTTTTTATCCCTTCCAAAAAATATGATTTGTCGAGGTCCTCAAAATAGACCTTTGTTTGCGAGATGACTTCATCATTGGAGTCAAATCTTTTTCCACCAAGCCATTTCTTCAGGTTTGGGAACAAGAAGTAGTCACTCGGAGCCAAATCTGGAGAATAGGGTGGATGAGGAAGCAATTCATAGCCCAATTCATGGATTTTTGCCATGGCAACTGCACATGTGTGCACCCTTGCATTGTCTTGGTGGAAAAGAACTTTTTTCTTGGCCAAATGAGGTGGGTTTTTTTTTCAAATCGTCATTGAATCGGTCCAATAAGTTGGCATAATATTCCCCATTGATTGTTCTTCCCTTTTGAAGGTAGTCAATGTGGATTATCCCGCGTGCATCCCAAAAAACAGTCGCCATAACTTTATTGGCTGACAAACCCACCTTGGCCTTCTTTGGCGCCGATTCACCCTTAGAAACCCACTGTTTTGACTGTTGTTTGGTCTCTGGTGTGTTGTGATGGATCCATGTTTCGTTCACGGTTACAAAACGGCGCAAAAACTCCTCCACATTGCGATTAAACAACGCCAAACCTTCCTGTGAAGTTGTTACACGATTGCGTTTGTGGTCGACTGTGAGCAAACGCGGCACCCATCTTGCGGAAAGCTTTCTCATGCCCAAGTGATCATTCAAAATTGAAACCACTGAGCCATGCGAGATCCCTACGGCTTCCACAATCTCTTGCACTTTCAATCTTCGGTCGGCCAACACCATATCGTGAATTTTTTCGATTGTTTCGGGTGAAGAGACCTCAACTGGGCGTCCAGGACGTTCGGCATCTTCAGTGCTTGTACGGCCACAACGAAATTCAGTAAACCACTTTTTTACCATTTAAATCGATGGTGCAGAGTCCCCATAGTATTTATCAAGCTTAGCCTTGGTCTCGGTAATGGTTTTTTTTCGCAAAAAATAATGCTTAATAAGCACACGAAATTCACTTTTTTCCATTTTGTCCTCAAATTACTGGGTAGTCTGATAAAGATAGCTGTCAAACACAAACTAACTGACGCAGCAAGTTCAAATTTTGACAGGAGTCAACTGACAGATGCCTGTTGACAGGAGTAGTGTTGCTTTTTCAATAAAGAGGTCAGAAATTCAAAAAGTCACGGACTTATTGACCCGCCCTCGTATACTAACATTATTCATATTAATATTGTTTGAACAAAAGTTAAAAGGCGACAAAAATCTGTAAACACAAAAATATAAAACCCTGTCTTTCAAACTAACAGGCCTGCAGTGCTATTCTGTACAAATCTCACCGTGAAAACTTAGGTGAGGTGAGCGTGGAGTGAGCTGTCTAGTGTCAATCCCTAGCATCAAGTGGAATGATAGCTCACTAAGCTCACTTCACCAAAATTTTCACGGTGAGATTTGCACAGAATAGACCCGCTGTACCTATCTTAAGAGAAAGTGTTCGGTCAGATGGTTGCGAAAATTAAGTTAATAATTATACCTTTTTCTTTGTGAAATTGTGTCGATCTATCTATCATTACTTAGTGAACAACATTATAATCTGCAAATTAAACATTTCATGTGAACACTTCCTGCAGTTGTGTTTTGTTTGTGTGTGCGTGTGTGTGTGTGTAATAAGTTTATATTTGAGTAGGTATTACCGATATAAAAGCAGAAACGGTTTGAATTTAATTTCCTCATGTTAGTATCGGAATAAGTTCAGGAAGTGAATGTACACTACTGCGGCGGAAATATCTTCGCGAGCGCAAACTTCGCGCAGAAGGCTGCGCAGTTACGTTTTTTAGGAACCAAAATGGTGACATGAGGCGAGTGAGTGAGAGAACATGCGCGAATGTTCGTAGTGCCTATGTTCAGACTTGCCAAGATATTTCGGCCGTAGTGTACGTAAGGACAGCTTTAATTACCTTCAAGAGTTGTGACTAATATCGCACATTTAGAACGAAAACGACACAAACTCAATTTTAGTGTCGTTTTCGTTCTAAAGGTGCGATATGTACGTTATTGGTTCTAAGGTTTTTAACTGTGTCATGTGTCTCCTGTTATTATTCTGGGATGTTTTTGGTAATTCGATACAACAGCAGCAGAAGTCGCTTCCTCCTGAAGTGTTAACAAGTGGCCATTATTAAATTCCCGATTATTAAAATCCTTGATTCTGCCCGTCACGATATCCAATTTTATTTTTGCCTAGCTTCTGCTCGCGTGGATGTCACAATTTCATGGGTATTATTTTGCGCGGAACCCTAATTCTTTTTCTAAAATAAAAATGGTCTTACTTACTCCTTATGACATCAGCTATCTGCCAGTGAAAGTCCCGTCAAAATCGGTCCAGCCGTTTCAAAGATTAGCCGGAGGAAACAGACAGACAGACAGACAAAAGTTACAAATATTGTTTTTTTGTTATAAGTACCTACCGTATATACAGGGCGACTGGTAATTAGTGACCGATACCTAAACACATGGTTATACTCATGATAACAAACAACTTTTCCTATGGGACCAAACTTGAAATCGCGAAAAAAATTGCTGCCCTACATTTTGATGAATTATGCGAACATGAATGTATGGGGCAGCTCATTTTTTGATGAGTTATGCGAACATGAATGTATGGGACAGCTGATTTTTTTTTCGCGAATTCAGGTTTGGTCCCACAGTAAGTTGTTTGTTATCATGAGTTTAACAATCATATGTTTAAGTATCGGTCACTAATTACCAGTCACCCTATATACTTTCATATACATTTAGTAAAATGCTGTTATTTTGACATTATAAACAGACACTATATTGTTATTGGGGTGGTTTGGGATCTACCTCCTAGTGGTCCACCCCGCACAACGGCACCACAGGCTTGCCTATGGTACGGCTGAACGATCCCACTTAGCGGTGGTAGGCTCCGCAAGGGGCCGCCTAGCTCGCGACCACCATCCCACCGGAGTCCGGCGCCAAGCAGCTTGCTGTGTTCCGTCAGTGTGTGGGAGTACCAGTGCCTTTGGGGGAGAAGGAGATTGTCAGTTGCACTGTTTGGAACTGGTCTTGGTCTCTGAGTCAACTAGCCGGGTAACTCATTTTGGAGGGTAGCGGGATCCGAAGTACGGTGCCAGCCGTCGGCCGACCGCAGTCAGTAGGGGACCCAAGTAGCACGCCAGCTACGTGCCAAAGGCTGCCCCGCCAACTCGTGAAAAATCCCGGCGTGCTCCACCGTGCCAGCCGGCGACTGGATGGGAGGACCTGGTGACCATATCCGGGCGGTTCGGGTGTCCCCGCAGTCTTCAAATGAGTTCCTCATAGGTTTAGTGGGCTCTAGTGTTCCACTTGGATCACTCAGCGGCGCCTCGATATAATAATAATAATACCCCACCGCTATATCTCTACGTTGACATCGTGGTGGGGCTTGCGCACTCCGAATTTTAGGACTGGGCCGGTAGAGTTTACTTTGCCGGAACGGGTCTAGGATGAGGAGCCAGACCAAGAGAGATACAGATTCCAAATGTCTTTTATAATGCGCACAGCAAAAAAGTGGAACTCACTACCTGCGTCTGTGTTTCCGAGCGCATACAACCCTAATCTTTTCAAAGTGAGAGTGAACAGCCTTCTTCTGGGTAAGCTCACTCCATCGTCGAGTTTGTCTCTGTCACCTCTGACCTAGACTAAAGTCAAGAGCAAACCCATCGCAAATAAAAATAAAACACTTCAATTTTATTTTTGTAGTATAGACTGGCTCGTTTGTCTTAAAATGTAGTCATGTGGGTAAGATTCCCTGGTTGGATAATGTTAGGGCGATTCTATCATGAATTATTCAGTAACAGCCGGAGCATACACAAACCGGAGCGTCTTACTGGTTGGGAGGGGTACTCGTAGGTAATAGGAAAGCGACGAGTTCGATGAACTCTGTAGCTAGGCAGAAAGTGAACAGCTGATTTCACGCGTCGTTCGTTAGAGTATTTCAACATCCATTGCTGATTTTTTTTTTTATTTTAGCTGTTTTATTTACGTAAATGGAGTGCTGCGTACAGAGAATGTAATTTTTACATTGAAACACAGGAATGATAACTGAAAAAACGATTTAATGAAAATGAAAATTTTCCAGAAAAAATTTTCTATGTAATATTATGATTCAAAATAAGGAGCTGAATACACCCTGTTAGTATGCGGAGGGCTGTCCCTTACACCTGGTATATGGGACTTAACATAACTAGCGAAATGTGGGTGTACCTCAGTGTTTGCCCACCTACCCGTTCAGGGAAGAGGGGCGTGATATTTCGTTTGTCATTTTCAATCATTATACATATTTTTGTCCTTTTGCTCGAGACGCTATAAGATAAATCTAAATAACCATAAGGAGGGAATAATAATCACAGAGCAAATAAAACTCGGTATGTAAAACAAAGCATTGTTTATTTGTAATACCTAACTCTCCTCGATACCGCTTACGGAGCAGGGCCACTCGATACAAAAATAAACATCTACAATAAATATAATAGCACCCCGCTTGTATCCATTGTGACGAGACAAAAACTGTTGAAGGAAAAATAACTTTATGGTAATCCCTTTATTGTTTATTGTGTATCAGTAGATGTTAAAGTGTATCATATTATGGTGCCAATGAAGCAGATGTTTTTAAGCACCTTGTTTTCAATCTGTCTTTCAGTTTTTTCGACTGCGAAAAATAATGCTTGTGACCTATAATAAGGTGTAAAATATAAAACCACATGCTTTTATTTCGTGGTAAATACGAGTACGTATCGTATCAAAAACAAGGATTAGTCACACTAAAAACTCTGTCTCATAACAACGGATATCAGTGGGGTTGTAAATTAACACAAGACAGAATATCGCGCACAGAATGAGAAACAAATGTCGATAATTTAATTATTTTTCATAATTGTTTAGTTTGTATAAACATCGATTTATTTGCACGCATGCGAAACATTATCATCGAAATTTCTTCCTCTATCTGTACCTTAAATATCAACGTGAATATGTCATAGACAGGATATAGACAATCATTACAAATAATTGTGTAATAATTTCATTCAATCGATACTTGACAGCATATCCAAGAACAAAAAATACAATAAAATGTCAAATTGATAAAAAATAGGTAATGATTTGGTATATTTACTTGGACCACGAACATTTATTGCCATCATGACGCTTCAGCTTATTTCATAGGAAAGTGGTTCCGTATTATAACGGCTGTCATGAAAATCTATCATTTTCATCAGTATTTGACATTAAGGTGTCAAAAACGCTCTGTATTTGGACAGCCGTTACTGTGTGACCTTTCACCGCTTTACAGTAGTCGCATATGATGTGTAACATCTGACATCTGTTTGGGTTGGTACCATCTAACGGCCAACTCTAGCACCGCGCGCGCTCATTGGTCAAATCAAATAGCGCGTGCTCCCCGACTTCCTGTTACACACTTCCGTCCCCTTTCGCGAAATCGCTCCCACAGATTGCAGGAAAGCGAGAGGAAAGATGTTACACATCAAAAACCAAAGCTTCGCATCACTGACGCCTATAGTAGTCACTGATGACGTATACAGACGTCATATTAACATGGAAAAAGTAAGTATACCATCCCGTTACCCGCTGATACATAAAATCTGATTTTAAACCAGCGTTTAAAACTTAACTCTAATACAAAATAATGTTTACGTCTAGCGTGTATGAAATATATTAATATTATAATAATAAATTGTACAATATCAGTATCATTCCAACTTATTTATTACGGTTCAGTTTACCTTGCTAGTTTCAACCTTAAAGTTTTGTGCGATGGTTGCCAAACTATTAAAAACAAAACGACAACAGACTGTACACTAGAAGAAAACAGATTCGATATCTCTTATTAGGTGTTTTCTATCGAAATTAATACAATATATTCATAAATGTTTCGACTATTTGTTCACTCACTCGCAAAGTGAACCGAACCGCTGAATAGAATTAACCTTAAAACAAATAATAATAAAAGAAACACTCAGTGTCATGACGTAGCGTTTACTCCTATACTTTAAGTTTGTGAACTATGGAATGTCCCGCCTTATAGAGAACTGTCGAATGCAACAAATGCTCGCCTGGCCCTAACCTCTAACATTGACCGACTAAGCTTAGTTTACATTCTCGGGGAATCGACTGATACTTCAACAGTGTAACACTAGCCTATCACATCTTGATATAGACAGATAAACGCACAAAATAATATCGAGAAATAACATGCTGCTATATTTTGTAGCGCGTTATTTTCGCATTTATAAGTGATAGTTTTAACAACATCACTTACGTTCATTTATGACACGACTATGCCCCAAGTCCTATGGTAGGTTTTGAATGGAAGATATCGAGTATTATGTGTTATGTCAGTCGTTCCCCGTCCGTCAAGCCAAAGCTGCCAAACTAATATTACATATAAAATGGAGCGCCCGCCGCAGGGCACATTACAAACGTACGTAACACTAGATCCTAAGTAGTAGCACCTAATGGTGAAATATAGCGCTCGCGCTATTACGTACAGAACGATATTAACACGCTATTTTATGTAGCATGTTTGGCGTTATAAATAACGTAAGTTTTTATTTTAAAAACTTTAAATAGTAAGCTAGCGACTTTGTGGATTATAGACGATTGTTTTAAGCCGTATAAGCTTCTATAAGATTTAATTTTAACAAGAAATTAACATTATAAGTAAGATAAATCATAGTATTTCTTTTAACAACTGCTCTATACGTAATATCGCGAGCGCACAGATATAATATAGTCCATAGCAACACGTCAATAATATATCTTTTTAACATATACTTTCGTAGTTCTCAATAACATTTGTGATTCTTTCAACAACAAATCAACCGTGATTTTTAAATACCACTATAGAGAACATACTACAGTTATGTTCCCTAGTTCCGTTTGCCTTTGTCGATATATCGTCAAAGCATCACAAATCTATCGATAGATAACCGATTAGTCCCGCACTACATTGTATATCGACACTTTAAATAGAAGGGAGGCGAAAAAATTAATAATTTGTTTCTTTTTATACCTAAAAACGGTGGTCTAACTCGTGTGACAATATTTTAAAGCTATTCCGTTATAGAAAATGAGCTCGTGTTTCAACCTGGCTGGATACAGGCAATTTCGAGCTATATTTTAAAGATTCGATTTTTTATTTTAAGATACTGACGTGATTTTCAAGACTAAGCTAGATGCATGATTTTGATTTAGAAAATCTACGCGATAGAGGTATTTCTTCACAGCTATTTTCATTGGCAGTGATAGTTGTTTACCCAACTATATCCAAGCTAAATGATTTGAGCAAGGTTTATATTTTATTTTAAAAACATTATCCAGCCAGATTTGTCAAACACAAGGCATAAAATGATTTTTTTTTTATATAGTAATACAAAAACACTTTTTATATTTTTTTACTATGGCAACATTTATATCTCTACGAAGCCCTATACCGTCCGGATTGTATGGATGTCTTAGCCTAAGCTTAATTATAAAAAAAGAAAAATGCTGCAATACTTATGATAATATTTTACAATATAAAAATTGCATTTTCTCGGGGCGAAGGCGGCTCGTTCGACAAGGAACCGTTTTTAAAAACGAGTTATTTAATAATATGTTCGGAAGTTATAGTTACAATATATTGTTCAGGCCATTGCGATTCTATCAATATATCGACATATCGATACAACACTTATTTTATCGATATAATTATACACTAAATGTATATTTCCAACTCAATGGCCTATTAAACTGTAACTATTCTCAATAGCCTCCCCTCGCCCAAAATTGTAAAGTGCACGACGTGACAACATCAAATATTAAATATAATTAACATTTTATTAATTAATCAATATAAATGTTTGTTTTTAAATAACTTAGTGATTAATATTCGCATCGTTATCGCTTACAACTAGGGTATGTACCTACATATACATACAGGCCGTGACGTTACGGCGTGAACTTGATGGACGTTGCAACGTGTTGCTGTAACTGTTTAGGGTTGCGTGCTTTGTTGCTGTATCTCGATTTTCTCGACTGTCATGTCTGGGTTCATCGCTGTGGCCTCCTGGAGATTGCAAAAATAATGTTTTGTTACTGAAGGTATATAGAAATATGGCACTAAAGCATAAACATAAAGGTAAAACTCATTGAAAAGATCAAAAGTCACTATTTTTGGCCAACGGTTTTCTCGAGGCAAAATGTACATCAAGACAAAGTAATAAGCGTAAATCGTGACGTAAATTATTATATAATCAACCTCATAATGATCATACTTCAAAACAATTAGCAAAATGCCATTTCTCTGCTGTAACTCTAATAATAGTATTTAACAATGAATGAGTTTTAGATCCACGTTCTGCAATAGTCCTGCACCAACCGGGGGTTGTCTTTGGCTGCACTTGCATAGTGCATATAGAGTTAATCGTCGGTTGGTGCCTCCTCATCATTTAAAATTGTATAAGGGGCCTCTGCGAGTTGGCTTCGGCCCCTCGTACGAATTCCAAAGGTCCGAGACCCCAGGGTCCCGAGATATGTAAAAAAAAAAAGAGTTTTATATACGAAGTAAGTGATTATTAGATTGTCTACAAGTGTTTTCGTCTTGAATCAAGGCTATGTAATTAAATAACAGATACTGAGATTCATTTGGCCTATATCGATACAGTAACTTGGTATAAGGTGCTACTACACTGTTTGCGCTGTAGCATGGTGCGGGTGACATTAGACGAACTGTTCCTTTTCACTCTTGAACGTTACCGCGATTTACAATCATTATTGATTATTTTAGCTGCATCTAAAATACGGAATCAGTATAGCTGTAGTAAATTAAATAAATTTGGGTAATGTCTACAAATAAAATCAGATTGAAAGAATAATGAAGCGTGTTATGCGTGTAACGTAACGCCAAAGACATATTTAGTGATGGGAAGTATTGCTATGATGGGTAGTCGATATTTTTTTATAGAAAAATAATTTTACTGTACGTATTTTTAATTTTTTGTTGTTACACATAGCATTCGCACTGACGCAAAATGGCCGCCGACGTACTGCGCCACAGGGCAAAAAAGGTTACCACGAAAAAAAACTTTTTATATAAATATCGGTTGTGCTTTGAATGTGAATTTTTAAATGTTTTGGATTAAATACATAATTATAAAATAAATTTCATAATAATAAGATATATCAATGGCATTTTGAAAATCATAATAAAGATAAGGAGTTTTTTGTTAGAAACGTTATCGATATAATTGAATTGTATAATGTCACTGACCTAGTCATGCGATACTGACATCTGTCACTCGCACCCTGATACAGCGCAAACAGTGTAGACTGCGATCAATTGATGACAAGACCGTTCAGATAAATACAGTGCGGTGCGCGGCAGTTGTATTAAGTCTGATCGACTATCAATAATGTTTTTACGCATTCAATATCAATTGGTCCACGTTGATCCATCGCCGTTCATCACTTTTGAATTTTAAAGAGGTCGATCAGTAGATGCAGCTAGTATCTCTGGATGGTTCCCATGGGTCAAGAGTAGTACATGTCACTGGTTTGAAGAACATCGATGGAACTAAAAATTATTGATTTTAGAGAATGGCATTTTTATTTTTTTATAAATGCTTTATTGAGGGTTTGACTTTACTGATTAAAGAAAAAAATATCTCTAAAAAGTCTCTGTTTACGATAAAATATCAAAGATTTATGATCGTTTGGCATACAGTTCGTTCAATTTGACAGAATTTTGAATTACGTCGATATTCTCGCAAACCAGCGATGTTTTAAGTCCTTTTGACGTCTTTCATTGCTAAAATATAATATACACAGTCTGGCCATAAATACTGTTACAATTAAAAATAAGAAAGATATTACATTTGAATTTAGAATCTGTCATTTTTATACGATTGTTCATTGAGTTTTCTAATTTAGGCGCCAATACATTGTACATAATTTTGCGATATTAAAATGGAGTGGGGTGAAAAGAGAACCGAATCGCTGTGATTGCATTACACAAAGTTGGTATGGAACCAAATGCAATTTTGAAAACTCCCCATACGCTTGGTATTAGTCAAATGTTTGTGTACCGGGCTATTAACAGGTACAATGAGACCTCCTCCTTTGGCCAAAGCAGTAAGGGAAAGAATTTGAAGAAATCCTGTCCGAAAGCAAAAGATTTTATCTCGGGAGATGAAGATAGCATCCAGAAACATGTCGCGTATTTTAAAAGATGACTTAGGACTTGAAGCCTATAAGAGACGCACTGGTAATTTTTAACTGATAATTTAAAAAAGAATAGGGAGGTAAAATCGAAACAACTACTGAAGCGGTACACAAAGGGAGGTCACAGAAAAATTTTGTTTATGGATGAGAAAATCTTTATAATTGAGCAACATTTTAACAAACAAAATGACCGTATTTATGCTCAAAGCTCTAAGGAAGCTTCCCAATTAGTCGACAGAGTGCAACGTGGGCATTATCCGACTTCAGTGAAGGTTTGGTGGAGTGTTAGCTATGAAGGAGTGACTGAGCCATATTTTTGTGAAAAAGGTATCAAAACATCGGCACAAGTGTATACCATTCTTGAGAAGGTAGTTAAGCCCCTTAACAACACCATGTTCAATAACCAAGTATGGTCCTTCCAACGAGTACGGCTTGCTCTAAACGCCATGATAATTTGGAGTCCCTAAAACAATCCATACGATTGGCAGTGAAGAATTTTCCCATGGAAAGAGTGCGTGCTTCTATTGATAACTGGCCTCAACGTTAAAAGGACTGTATTGCAGCCAATGGAGACCACTTCCAATAAGCTTTTTATATTTTAAATTGTTTTATATTTATGTATTAAACTAACACACTGTAAAAGTAATAAATATTATTTGCAATAACAAAAATTTTTTTTCTTCGTGACAATATTTATGGCAAGACTAGGTGTATATATATATAGAATGATTGTGGATATATATAGACGGCGTGTGATGATTTAGTGGATTTATTGTAACACTTTTTAAAAGTTCGATTCGTTCGAAATATCTATTATTTTTACTCTGTGGTTTAGAATTTATATCTTTAGTGGGATTTTTAATTTAGAGAGGGTAACACCGAATGAGGTTGTGAATGTCATGGCGGCGGTGGCGATTACTTTGGATGCAATTGTCATGCAGTGCACATACACAAATCCATTGGCTCGAAATGCAAGTTTAACAATTATTGTGATTTGACTTAATCAGTGATAATCATTGTAATCATTATTCTTTATGGTCAAGTTTTGTTGCTATGTTTGTGAGTAAATTAAGTACGTTATTTTGAGAGTATTATTTTTCAAACACCTACACGCATACCCATGATGAAGGACCAACAGATGACGGAGCAGCAGCAACACGGTGTGTTTCAGCCGCTCGAACATCCATCATATATAATATAATATTGCATAGTTATAATTAATATTTGTAAGTAATATTACCTGTATAGCCTCGGCGAGCGCGCGGTCGTGGTCGATGGGGTCCCCATCGGATTGGATGGTGATCTTCTGTTCTACGCGGGTTTCAATCACGCCATTGCGCTCCGTCTTGTACTGCAACAAATTACGTAACACTATTTACACAAAATGCTTCCAACTATCTTTCTTTCTTTCCGCCTAGCCTGTTCCCAAATATATTGGGGTCGGCTTCCAGTCTAACCGGATGCAGCTGAACACCAGTACTTTACATGGAGCGACTGCCTATCTGAACTCCACAACCCAGTTCCTGGGTAATACGATACCCCTTGGTAAGACTGGTTGTCTGACTTCGGGCTTCTGACGACCCGTAACGACTGTCAAAGATCCAAAAATGACAGCCGGGACCAATGGCTTAACGTGCTTTCCGAGGCACAGAGGAGTCTCGGTATGTAAAGATCGTCACCCATCCTTGGACCAACCGCAGCAAGCATAGCTTAACGTGATGGAACGAAAGCTTCCAACTATCTATAACTAGCATTTAAAGTGCAACTAAAAAGTACACAGCACCCTACTAGAAAAATAACAGCATTGTCAAGTGCTGTTTCATTATTATTCAATTGTATTTTGAACTTTTCACATACTTATTACTCTATGACGTTTCTCTCTGGTACAAAACAAATCCAAAAATGTTTCATTTTAGCAACATTCCCTTGTGTCTGTCAGCCGAATACTGCCGAATTCTCATACACCTCATCTTAAGCTTGTTTTCCAACGACAGCGACACATAGCGTCCGCAGTGACAGCGTCATGAAAATGTGGCGCCGGGGTTTGACTTTACGTTGTCAAAAGTACATCAACTTACTTTCATAACAGTGACGTCATTCGACGATAAACTGCGGCCGCAATGTGGCGTTCACCGCAGTCTTAGGAAACTAGACTAGGGAGGCCTAGCTTAAGTGTAATGTTGTATCTGTCACTTTTGAGGTGTGTTGTAATAACAGAATAGACTTTTAGCTGTGAATAATGGATGTGTTGCTGGTATACGTACGGTGATAGTCTCGACGGTGCGCGTCTTGGAGCTGATGGTCTGCGAGGAGACCACCTCGCCGTCAGCTGACACAGTCTCTTCCTGCGTCTCGGTCGTTTCTACCGGTTCTGTCACTATCGGGCCGGTACTCGTCTGAAAGTTACAGATGAAACACAGTATTAGAAACTGTAGCCGGTGCTAGTCATAAAATAAACACTTTACATTGCATGTTCTCGAAAAGAGCGTTTACCAAGCAGCCAAGCTATGCGGAAAGTGCCACTTTTCACACGAGTGCTTTTTACTTTTCTTTTTTTTTTAATATTTTTATTTCCGTCGTCAGCCTGCGACGCAGAGGTTTTAGTATTTGAGAAAAGTTTTACAAATTAGTCAAATATAGATTATCATTCATATAAAAGGTACAATAAATCTAATACTTCATTAAACGCGTTATTAATTACTGTAGATTTAGATTTTGATCAATAAATTAATTTTAAATATTCATATGTTTGGCTGAACGTATTTTTGCTCGTGCCTTTTTACGATACGACGTGGTAGCTATTTGCGCATGCGCAGTATATGCTGAAAGCTCATGTATTTAAAATAAGCGCGCTATTTTACTAATATCTTGCTTAAAGTGTTGAGTTCAAATGCCAATCAATTAATTTAACCCCGGAAAATGTTATTCAAGAAGCACGAAATGCCTCTTAGCGGCTAAATCAAAAGAAAAATAGTTTTTCAATATATTTTTTTTAATTCCTCGCACAATGCATAGTAAAACATCGTATGATACACGTGCTTAAGATGATTTCCGCCACGTGTCGACTCTCGTCGGAAATCACCTATGCACTTTCCGCACTTGTAGTATAAATAACTATTTTCTTTCTTCCCCACATCAAGAGGGTGCGTAATAATGCGTCAACTTCAATATTACTGAGAAATGTTTGGCGACTTGTATGTCGATCTAAGGGCCGGTTTTTTTGATCCGTAGATAGTAACTAATGGTTGAATTTTGGCTAAATGTGAAAGGTTAAACATGAATGTATTCATATTAGCTCATTCATATTAAAATAATAACAACTATGGCATAACTCATTCATGTTTAGTCTTTCACATTTAGCCAAAATTCAACCATTAGTCTGTTAGTCTGTTTAAACATTAGTTGAGTTAACTACGGATCAAAAAACCGACCCTAAGAAAATTTATTTAAATATTTGTTCTTTTTAGCCGGCCAGAAATAAAAGAAAAACTTCACCATATTAATTACGCAGCTTGTGGGTAAACCACGTGCCAATTTATAAGCACTATCTTGCCAAAAACATACGAAAATGAATCTTTTTTAATCGTGAGTTACAAGTTATTTTTAGTGTTAGGATTGATTTGACGCCTACTTCTGAGAACTAACGCCTGAACATCTACAAGCTTCAAGTTAGCGTGCGGTGGATGGTACTCACCCTGGTGCTAGCTCCGTGCACCATGCTGCCGAAGGGCGCGTTGCCGATCACAGAGCTGGTGGTCGTTGTCTTGTACGTGCCCGGCTCCTGTACCAAAGCACGTGTTAGACAACCCTTGTATATAGTAGTAACACGTACAGTAACAGTCAGAAGTCGACTAGCAATCTCACAAAACTATGGCATAGCAATATTAGTAGTACTTATGACCTTCTTCTATAAGAACGTTTGACAATACTACACATTGGCAACTTTGACAGCCCGTATAGCGCAGGCGATAATGGTCATTGCGGTGTAAGTGGACTTCTAGACGTTGACTGTACGTACATAAACTATACCAAGAAGTATAACACATCGATATTGTATTTTACAAGATCAATCTGCTTAGCCTTGTCCAACTATGTCGTGGTCGGCTTCCAGTCTAACCGGATGCAGTTGAATACCAGTGTTTTAATTGGGGCGACTGATATATTACATATAATATATGGATTGTATTTTACAAGGGTATTATTAAAAATCCAATTTACACATTCGGCTTTTGTAATTATTTAACGGGTTTTGTAGATAAGTTTGTGAACATGAAGTTTTCTCTCTGATATGTTTTGACCTTCTGTAGTTATGTAATAGGAAAGTAAAAAATATACATCAAAAATGATTTTTGGGATTGCAATAGAATAGAATATCAATTGTGTTCAAAATAAAAGTTTTAGAAGTGTAAATAACTAAAGGGATATACGTAAATAAAATAAAACCAGTACTTTACCTTAAGTTTCATAAAAATTAAAAAAAAATATAACGTAATCTAAAATGCAGTGGACAATCACAAAACAGTATTTCAATGCAACATGCTATATTAATGCAACTTTTCACACGATTATCATGCCAAAACATATTACTTCAATGGGAAAATGACTTCCCAAATTCTCAAAGTTATAAAAAAATGCAAGGAACTTTAAATCTAAAGTGGATAATTTCTCTATAAAAATATTTACTTGTTTAAAAGTTTTATAAAACCACACACAAACATACAACTACCGTCTACTGTACCCTGAAAAGTATATAAATATTACACACATTATGTTAGTTATATTCCAACAGTCAATATAGTGTGGAGTGCTGAATATTTCAACTCTTAGAAGAGTTTTCTAGTGCATAAGACAAGTGCCCATCACTGAAATACTGCTTGAAGCTGTAGTGGTTGCGATAGAACATTTAATCTAGTTGGAAATTGTTTTCTTATGTCCAAGAAATTGTGACGAAAACCTTCAAAATTAGTTGATTTATGAGATCAATGTAACACACATCCTGTATAAGACTGTGTTTAGACCAAACGAGCGAATGCACGTTCTATCAAATTATGTTTGTGTAAACGAGGATAAAGTATTATTTCGTTGCTCTATACAAAAACTGAAGATAATGCTTTTGTTCTTGGTCTGTGTTCGTTTGGTGTAAACCCATCATAAGAAGTAATTTCATTTGTTATGGGCCTAATAACTTCTTATAAATCACAGCTGGACATAGCGCCTCTCATTTCCTAAACAAAATGACAAAAAGCGCTTCAGTGTCCTACAATGTTCACAATAAAGCGATTACATCGCTTACAGCGCTGATAAACTCACCGTGATATAATAATGTCCTTCGCCAGCCCCTTCATCAAAGTCGATCGGAGTCCCAGAATCCCCACTGCTCAGGGATGATTCAGAGCCGCGTCTAGTCAGCTGCCGTAATGACCATCCAATGTTCGACCAATGTTTGCCGTGGGTTATTACATGGTTGTGTACCAAATGTTGGTGAAATTACCACAGGTGTTTGCCAAATGTTGGCGATGTTGTTACCAAGTTTGTTGGTGTTATAGAGATTGGTGGTGTTACCACGTAATGTATGGTTTAGTAATGTCATGCCCGTTTAGTTTGGTTTAGATGCATTACCAGGTCATGTCCGTTCGATGTCGATATGGGATGGAGGGAAAAGAAAAAAATATGTAATTAGAACAAAGTTCAACATGCAATCAAAATAATATGACAGCTTTTTCACATAAAAGAATCCATTTATTTTTAAAGGTAAAAAAAAATCTTTACGGTTAAAATTCGTTATTTCATGCTTCCATGCATGCGTGAGAATTATTTTCAGTTTCTCAAGCATTGCTAAGCGCTGACAAGCATCGCGCGAATCAAGCGTTCTGAAAATCGGTTCAATATTCTGCGCGTGTCAAAAAAGCTGCCATATAAAGCGAAAAAAAAAAACAACTAATGGAAAAATTAAGTACAAAATTAAAGAAACAAAATTCAACTGATAATGAACAAAAAATAAACTCCATTTACATGCTAATGACTGGATTAAAACAATGATAAATGCGAGGAATAAAATTATGATCGTACCTGATCGCCGGTGGTCACCATGGTTTTGACTTCTTGAGTCAAGACACGTTGTTCCTGTCTCGTGGCTGATGACGTCAACGTGTGTGCTACTGTCTTTTCTTCCATCTGTTGAGTCTTAGCCTTTGTGTCGAGGTCGTGGTGCGTGGTGGCTGTCCGCGTGGTCACAGCGCGCGCCGTCACGTACGGACTCTTCCCAGGGCCCTCCATCGGCTCAAGGCTTTCCGCCTAATAATTAAGGTTAGACTAGCATGCATTTACTATATACACAGAAATCTAACATTGAAACTACGTAAGCCGTGGTAAAAAAAAAAGAAAAAAATAGGCCACACGCTGTACAAATTAAGAGAAAAAAAAAACGACATGAAAAATTAATCAGAGTGGCGTCTTGTGTGCCGGTTATTGGAAATTGAGAAAGAAAATGTAACGCACCTTGTTGGTATGTGTGGAGAAGGTCACCTCCCCGGTGCCGAGGTTCTCGACCTCTTGCTCCACATTGTGCGTGACGCCCTCGTCATTCCTCGTCAGCAGCTGTTTGGTGGTGGTCTTCACAACCACGGGGGGAGTGGGCGTCTTCTTAGAGCGCTGTGAAACCGGGATCTTGGAGGAGGGGGTGGTTGATGACGAATAACCTTGATGCCGTATGTGTTCGCTCGTCGTGTACTCGGTGAACGTTTTGGGCTCGTCTCCTCTCAGCGGACTCTCGTCCTTGCCGAAAGTGGAGAACTTGTGTGTGTTCACTGTCTGTATGTCGATGTTCGCTGGTAGGTCTTGAGTTTCTTTCTCTATCGTGTAGTTGCCGCTCTTGTCTTCGAAGTGTGAGGGATCGATTTGTGAATAATGTAGAATCAGTTGTCCAGTGACGGGGTCTCTGACGGCCGTGCTGGGGTCAATGTCACCGGTATCGGGGTCAATATCTCCGTATTCAGTCTTGATCCTGCCTGTGACGGGGTCGATCTTGCCTGATAGCGTCATGGTCTGCGTGACAGTTGTTCGCGCGCCCTTCAACCTCGGGTCATCTGGGTCTACATCGATAGTTTCTCCTGTGATCGGATCGATGATCTGGTATAGATATACTGTCTTCGTCGTGATGATTCTGCCTGTTGTTTCATCGATAGTACATTCTTTAGGATCGACTTCCTTGACCCTTCCTTTGTCGTCTTTCTGTGTGATGATGTATATCTTGATGATGATCAGCCTGCCCGTCTGAGGATCGATCTTGCCGAGTTTGGTGTAGATCTCCCCGGTGCTAGGATCGACTTGTGAAGCGGAGTATAATGGATGGTTGTCTTCGTCCACTTCTCCGGTTGCTGTGTAGATCTGTCCGTTGACTGGGTCGACTTTGATGAGTGTCTTGTCAACGTCGTGTGTCCTGATGATTGTTCCCGTCTTAGTGTCCAGACGACCATATATAGTGATGATGTAACCAGTGGTCGGATCGACCTGACCAGCTGTGTAGATGACTTCCCCAGATAGAGGGTCTTTAGGACCAGCGATCCAAATCTGGTTGGTCTTAGGATCAACTTTGACGTTCTTTGGGTCGTTGGATACGATCTGCTTGCCAGAGATGGGATCAATCTTGTTCTTGATAATCCTCAAGCAGATCATTCTCGCGACATCCTTGTCTGGCTTTCCAGATTTCGGATTGCACTGTCCTGTCTTCAATAAGAATTGGCCGGTGACTGGGTCCACTTTGAGTTCTCTGCTCTCAAATTTGCCGGTCTTAGGATCATTGTATGTTACAGTTCCTTTAACAAGATCGATCTGTCCGTATTTCGTGTCAATTTTGTTGTTATCGGGGTTGATTTGACCTGTGCTGCTTTCTACTAGTGAATGTTTGGGCTCGATAAGTCCCTTCTTTGTGTCTAACTTACCAACAAACGTGGTAACTTCGACTACTGGGTCGATATGTGTACCAACAACAATAACCTGTCCAACATTTGGATCAGGTTTGCCAGTCTTAGGATCTACAACACCCTTGATGGTGATAAGGCCGTTGTTCTCATCGATATGTACTGGTTTGGTATCAGATGTGTCTGTGACGAATATGACACCGTTTGAAGGATCGATAACACCGTATTTAGTAGAGATGTGACCCGTTTCGGCGTCAACTTTACCTTTAGTGTGTTCCACTGTGCCCTTATCAATGTCAACTTTACCTGTTCTGGGGTCAATTGGTCCGGTGATAGTAGTGATTTCAACTACTGGGTCTTCCTGCTTGGCAACGCTAAGGATCATGCCTAGGTTTTGATCAATTTTGCCGGTCTTAGGATCGATTGCGCCAGAGTTGATGAAGATTTGCCCTGTTTCAGTCAAAACGTACCCATCACGGGTTTGCTTTTGTCCAGCCGAATCCGTAATAACAATATTACCAGTATTGGAATCGATTACTCCGTACTTAGTCTCAATCAAACCATTAGGATCGAGGATGCCAGTAAGATGTTCCACTTCAGCAGTGTTCAAATCAGGCTTCTTAGACTTCGGGTCCAGTTTGGTGAAGATAACCATGATTTTGACGATCTTTCTCTTAGGGGGTTCGGGAGGAGCCATGGTTGGTTTGACAGGTGACTTCATAATCGGCGTGAGGGGAGATGATTTCTGAGCGTAGCTTGTAATTGGCGATGACGTACGCACGGGTGATTGCAGAGGTGTCTGAATTGGAGAAGGTGTCGGGATCTTTACAGGCGATGGGACCTGCCTAGCAGGGGATACGCTAGCTCTCTGAGACACTGGCGCTACTTTAGACAACACATTCTGCTTATCAACAATACTCAACTGCTGAGCGTACGAAGGTTCTACTCTTCCCGTCTTGGGGTCTATAACGGCGCTGGTTACAATCAAGTTTCCTGTCTTAGGATCGATCTCGGCTTGCTTCAGTTCTTGTTTGCCGGTTATCGGGTCTTTGTAAAGAATTTGTCCCGATCTAGGGTCAATAATGCCAAAGTCTGTGTGTATCTTTCCGTCTTCAGCGCTGACGTAGCCTTTAGCGGCTTCGACGTTGCCTGCACCAGCATCAACAGATTTCGTGTAAGGATCGTACTTGCTTGTAACGATGACAAGGCGCACTTCACCCTTGGAAGTTGGTTTAGCGAAAGACACGACGGGTTTGTTGACAATGCTGTATTGTTGCACCAGTGTAGAATCGACTTTACCGGTCTTGGGGTCGACAACGTTGTTTGTAATGACCATGTGGCCAGTTTCAGGGTGCACCTGCGCGCGTTTGACTTCTTGCCTGCCGGTCTTAGGATCAGTAACGACGATTTCTCCCGTAGCTGGGTCGACGATGCCAATGGCTGTACGGATTCTTCCATCAGCTCCGAGAACACCACTGATAGTGTCCACATGACCTTGGCTGGGGTCAATCCTTCTTGTCCTCGGGTCGTATTTAGTGGTGATGATAACGAGATGAATCTCTCTTTCAATAGGCTTTGTCTCTTTCTCGACAATCGTGAATTGTTGAGCGAGCGTTGAGTCTGGTTTGCCAGTCTTCGGGTCTACGACGCCAGTGGTTAGGATGAGGTTACCGGTCTTGAAGCCTACGCCGGGATCAGCGACTGCATGCTTCGTCTCATGCTTGCCTGTCTTAGGATCCACATGTTCAATCTTTCCAGTCTTCGGGTCAATAATGCCATAGTTGGTGTGAACCCTGCCGTCAGCACCTACAATACCTCTTGAGGTCTCAATATGGCCGTTAGGGCTGTCCAGCTTCTTATTCTTCAGGTCATACTTGGACGTAATGATGACCAATTGAACTTCCCTGCCAGGAACTGGTGTGAACGTGTCTTTTGGTCTGTCAACGACGCTAATTTGTTGACCTAAATTAGGATCAACCTGTCCAGTCTGGGGGTCAACAACTCCTGACGTAAGTAGGAGGTTTCCAGTCTTGGTATCAACAGTAGCCACCTTGGTCTCACGTCTTCCTGTGACTGGGTCTTTAATGACGATGTCTCCGGTTGTAGGATCAACCTCTCCGAATTCTGTGTGCACTTTACCATCAGCACCAACTTTTCCGGGCACTGAGTCAACATGAGCATTCGTTAGATCTAACTTCTTGTTCTTAGGATCATACTTAGTAGTTACAATGACTAAGTTCACGTATCTTTCTTTAGGCGCATCTTTGTCTACGATAGCGAATTGCTGAGCGAGAGTAGAGTCAGTCTTTCCTGTTTTAGGATCAACAACGCCTGAAGTCAGTAACAAATGTCCTGATTGCGGATCAGCGATGGCTTGCTTAGTCTCATGTTTGCCGGTCTTGGGATCGACCTGATCAATCTTTCCAGATTGCGGGTCAATGATACCGAAGTTGGTATGTACTCTTCCATCTGGAGCAATGATACCTCTTGAAGTCTCTACATGACCGTTAGGATTATCAAGTTTCTTAGTCCTGGGATCATACTTGCTAGTGATGACAACCAACTGTACTTCTTTACCAGGAACGTTTGCGAATTGGTCTTTCGGTTTCTCTACAATGCTGATCTGTTGTCCTAATGTAGGATCAACATGTCCTGACACGGGATCGACCACTGATGACGTAAGCAGCAAGTTGCCTGTTTTAGGGTCAACTGAGGCTTTCTTAACCTCTTGTTTGCCGGTGTGTGGGTCTGTTACTAAGATGTCACCGGTATTGGGGTCAACGACACCGAATGCTGTGTGCACTTTGTCATCAGCACCCACTTTACCAGGAATGCTGTCCACGTGAGCGTTGGTAAGGTCCAATTTCTTGTTCTTAAGGTCGTATTTAGATGTCACAATGACGAGGTTGACATATCTCTCAGGTGCTACTCTATCCTTATCAACAATAGCGAACTGCTGCGCCAATGAAGAGTCAACCTTTCCAGTCTTTGGGTCTACAACTCCTGAAGAAATGACCAAGTGTCCGGTCTTAGGATCTGCAACGGCTTGCTTGATCTCTTGCTTGCCAGATTTAGGGTCAACATGGTCTATCTTGCCGGTCTTGGGGTCAATTACACCGAAGTTAGAGTGGACTTTGCCGTCAGCGGCGACGATACCACGAGATGTCTCAACATGTCCGTTGGGGCTATCTAACCGCTTATATTTCGAGTCATATTTGCTTGTGATCACTACTAGTTGGACTTCCTTTCCTGCCAAAGACGGGAATGTATCCTTAGGCTTATCCACAACAGTAATCTGCTGTCCTAAAGTAGAATCAACTTTACCAGTATTCGGATCAACAACACCGGAAGTGAGTAGTAAATTGCCTGTTTTCGGATCAACGGTAGCTTTCTTGATTTCCTGCTTGCCTGTGATTGGATCAGTGACGATGATTTCACCAGTCGCTGGATCAACGATTCCGAAATCAGTATGTACTTTGTCGTCACTGTCGTATTTTCCGGGGAAGCTGTCGACATGAGCGTTTGTGATGTCTAGTTTCTTGTTCTTAGGATCGTACTTAGATGTAACAACAACTAAGTTGGCGTATCTTTCAGGAATGCCCTTAGGTGCGTCTTTGTCGACAACAGTCAACTGCTGAGCTAGTGACGAATCAGATTTGCCCGTCTTAGGGTCAATGACTCCAGATGTAAGTATAAAGCTTCCAGTTTTAGCGTCAACGACCGCTTGTTTGGAATCACGCTTGCCCGTTTTGGGATCAGTGAAGTAAACTTTACCATTGTTAGGGTCTAGTACACCGAAGTTGGAATGTACTTTGCCGTCTTTATCACTGATGGTGGCATGGGATGTCTCAATAAATCCGTTAGGGTTGTCTAACTTCTTGCTCTTTGAGTCGTATTTGCCTGTTATGGCGACCACTTGTACCTCTTTTCCAGTGGTGGCTCCGAAGGTATCGATAGGTTTATCTACGATGCTGTATTGTTGTCCTAGCGAAGTATCCAGCTGTCCAGTCCTTGGGTCAATAACTCCTGAGAGTAACAGAATGTTTCCAGTCTTGGGATCGACTGTCGCATGCTTGATCTCCTGCTTGCCTGTCTTTGAATCTGTGACTTGGATTTCTCCAGTCCTCGGGTCAATGATTCCGTATTCGGTGTAGATTTTACCGTCAGTACCGCTAAGGACGCCTTTGACGGAATCAACGTGAGCGAAAGTTGGGTCTAACTTCTTCGTCTTCAAGTCGTATTTACTTGTAACAACTACTAATCTGACTTCACGGTTAGCTTTAGTGGCGTCCTTTTCTACAATGCTGAACTGCTGACCAAGTGAAGAGTCGACCTTTCCAGATTTAGGGTCCAAAACAGCTGTGGTGACCAAAATATTTCCAGTTTTCTGGTCAACGTAAGCTTGTTTGGGTTCCGCTTTGCCTGTTTTCGGGTCAATGAATTCTATTTTGCCCGTCCTTGGGTCGATGACGCCATAGTTTGAAGCGACATGGCCGTCTGGTCCAACGACTGCCCTAGAAACGTCCACATGTCCATGTGAAGCATCCAACTTCTTATTCTTGCCGTCATATTTGCCGGTGATAACAACCAAGTCAACTTCACGGCCAGGCTTGGCTCCAAGTTTGTCTGGCGATCTTTCAACGAAGCAATACTGTTGGGCCAATGTTGGGTCAATCTTGCCAGTCTTAGGATCGATTACTCCTGACGTGAATAGAATATGTCCTGTCTTGTCAACATGGCCATTCTTGACCTCCTGCTTGCCTGTCACGGGGTCTGTATAGCTAACTTGTCCAGACTTTGTATTAATGAGTTCTTTATCTGTCTGGATCTTTCCATTGGCTTTGTTCAAGGATCCCTTGGTTACCAGGATGGTGCCATTAGCGTCATCAAGTTTCTTGGACTTGGGGTTGTAGCGACCAGTGATGATGACCACTTGGATCTCGTTGTTTGGTTTGGCTGCGAGCACTGGAACAGCGGTGGCTGTAGGCACTTCGTGATGTGACCTTTCAGAGTCAAGTAAAGCTAGTGTCGGGTCTATGAGGTTCTTAGCCTGTTCTTTCAGAGCTGCCGACTGCACATAGTCAAGACCTGGTGTCTTGAGCTTGCTCGGATCTTCAGGAGTTTTGCGTTTTTCAGCGCTTTCAGCGACTTTCTTGTCTTCTCCGGGGGCGTAGTTAAAGGCGAGGCCTGCCTTCCTTGTGGTCGGACTGTGACTGTCATCTAACGCCCGCTGCTTCTCATCGGAAATCGGTTCCTTCTCGTAACTGAACGCGCCTTGTATGAAGGGCTTTGTGCGAGTAGGACTCTTTTCTGTATCCGTGTATTCGTAGGGCTTAGTGAACGAAGGCTTGTCTTCACTCTTCGCGGGACTCTTTTCAAGTGAACTATCGAGGTTGGAACTATCATTCGACGTCTCAAGCGCGGCCACTTTAGTTTTCGGATCTTTAACCTTCTTATCTTTTGTTTTAGGAGACTTCTCCTTTGGAGACTTTTCTTTAGGAGATTTGTCTTCTTTCGGCGATTTGTTTCTACCTCCGAACAGTCCGAATCCTCCGGTCTTTAGGGAAAGGGAGGGGTGAAACAAAAAATAAAAATTAACAAAAGTATAACAGTGCTTTGTATAATTTGACTTATACAGCCGCGAATAAAATAGGAAATATTGCATTATGCACCATGCATGTCTAGTTGCGTTGTCTAACATTCATATTTACATTGAACATTTGTATGATACACTAGGTTCTACTTTGACGTCACATAACTGATAAAATGCTTTGAGTCTACCATTCTTGCATTGTATGAACATTTGAGATAATTATTGCATTGTTTTTAAATAAAATGGACTCACCTTGGACTTCTTGGGTGTTGTTTCAACGTTGTTCGTGATTCCCGGATCGCTAGTCGTGTCTGTACCTGAAATAAAAACATATACGTTTGTTAACAGCTCGCTAGATTAATATTAGGCGGACATATTGTTTACCATTACTGAGTTTCTGGGAAAAATTTGGAGAAAAATCTAGTGTATACAACATTCTTTGGACTAGACTATCAGTTCAACCATGGTGTTTACAAATATCTGTTACTGGGTATGCATCGCCGCGGTTGTTAACCGCTACATACAAAATTGAAAATACTTTCACACAAGGAAAACAGAATATGGAGAATATAGGACAGGGACCGAAAACCTTTATAAATTACGGTATAGGTATCGAAGAATTTCGGTTACCTCTATGATTAAGGTAACCGCTATCTGGGTAACCCAAGAAGAAGAAACATGTTACCTTTATTTAAGTTACCGTTTTAATACCGGTTACCTAAAAATGACCTTGATTACAAGAAAGAAACAGAATATCGCAATGCCGACAATTTGTTGGCATTAGAAAAAATACATTACCAGGGAGATCGTCGTGCGTCCTGCCAGTATTGTTTACGTTTATTTAGTTCGCCTTTTTGCGGAGAAAAAAAAAAGGAAATGAACAAGGTAAGTAAGATAATATTACATTGTAAATTGGTAAAATACCATTTGTTTATCTTTTTCTCTCATCATAGAAAACAACTCGGTAGTTTGTTTATTTAACTTGCGGAGAAACGTACACGCCCTATTCTCTAATAGAGTGCAGCACTTTCTCGTTTGGGGTGGCTTGGGATCTACCTACTAGTGGTCCACCCCGGGCAACGGCACCACAGGCTTGCCTGTGGTACGGCTGAACGATCCCACTTAGCGGTGGTAGGCTCCGCAAGGGGCCGCCTGGCTTGCGACCACCATCCCACCGGAGTCTAGCGCCAAGCAGCTTGCTGTGTTCCGTCGGTGTGTGGGAGTGCCAGTGCCTTTGGGGGAGAAGGAGATTGTCAGTTCCGCTGTTTGGAACCGGTCGTGGTTTCTGAGTCAGCTAGCCGGGTAACTCATTTTGGAGGGTAGCGGGATCTGAAGCACGGTGCCAGCCGTTGGCCGACCGCAGTCAGTAGGGCGCTCAAGTAGCACGCCAGCCACGTGCCAAAGGCTGCCCCGCCAACTCGCGAAAAATCCCGGTATGCTCCACCGTGCCAGCCGGCGACTGGATGGAAGGACCTGGTGGCCATATCCGGGGAGGGGGGGGGGGGGGGTTCGGCGTCCCCGCAGTCTCCAAAGAGTTCCCCATAGGTTTGGTTGGCCCTAGTGTTCCACTTGGGTCACTAAGCTGTGCCTCGACACTCGACTTTTTCCCCAACAACTCCACTCAAATGATCAAAGTAAAGAAAATTAAGGGTACACAACGGCTGCACTTCCACCCACTAAAAATGCACCTCACTAATATCAGGGGGTTGCACTCCAATCTCGATCCGGTCCATCACCACCTTGAGACCGAGAAGCCGCACCTGTTTTTCCTAACGGAGACGAAGATAGCAACCCCATCGGACGTGGCGTACCTCAACTACCCGGGTTACTCTCTTGAACACAAGTTGAAGAAGCAAGCTGGGGTCTGTGTGTACGTTCGCGATGACATTTGTTGTCGTCGTCTCCGTTGCTTTGAGAAATCGGGTTTCTATGTCATATGGCTACTTGTGGATACTGGCGTGGAGAAATCTCTATACATCGGCATCTACCGAACACACAGCGGTGACCAGGAGACAACAGCGCTCTTTAATTTCCTCGTGGAGTCGACTGACGTAGCCCAGCAACGGTACCCAACGGCGAAGCTCATTATTCTGGGGGACTTCAACGCCCATCATAAAGAATGGTTGTTCCCATACCAGAAAACTGACCATGCTGGGTTGGAGGCGCGCACTTTTGCTTTAGCGCTAGATCTAATCCAGATGGTGAATATGGCAACGCGGGTACCGGATGTTGACGGCCATACACCCAATTGCTTGGACCTTCTGCTGGCATCTGATCCGAACAGTCATTCAGTATCGGTCTCAGCCCCGCTGGGAACGTCTGACCACTGTCTGGTAAAATCCATATCAACCTGCTCTCCTCCAGATGAGACCCCTAGAGGCACGAGGCGAGTATGGCGATACGGGTCAGCAGACTGGGATGAGATGGGGCACTTTTTTGCGTCTTATCCATGGCGGCAAGTGTGCTTTTCCTCGGGTGACCCCTCGTGCTGTGCTGACTCGTTTGCGGTTATTCCATTCTCCGACATCCCGCTCGGTCACAAATCCCGGCCTTGGTATAATGCAGAATGCGCCCACGCTGAGGCCCGAAAAGAGACTGCCTACCAAGCCTGGGTCAAGGCCGGCGACCGCAAAGTTAGAGCGTTGGCGCGAAGAAAAGAGCCTTTAATTCTGCCGCCAAGTTCTGCAAGCGGGTTTTACGTAGGGCACGTTTTGACCATGTCGGACGTATCGGGGCCAGGCTGGCTTCGCACCCTCCAGGGAGTAAACAGTTCTGGTCCCTGTCTAAAGCGGTTGAAACGCATTTCTGTCGTCCCACTTTACCTCCTATGATGAAACGTGATGGGTCGCTGGCTCACTCTGCAACTGAGAAAGCAAATTTATTTGAATCTCTTTTTGCAAGCAATTCACGTCTGGACGCTGGCTCAAAGCAACCACCTACTGTACCTCATTGTGACTCCTCGATGCCGGAGATCACAGTACACATTAAAGAGGTCCGAAGAGTATTGTGCAGTCTAGACGTGAACAAGGCCAGCGGGCCTGACGGCATTCCAGCGAGAGTGTTGAGGCAGTGTGCGCCTGAACTGTCTCCTGTATTGACACGTTTGTTCCGCCTCTCTCTTGAAAAAAGAACGGTGCCGAAATCGTGGAAGCTAACAAATGTATGTACAACCAGTGCCCAAAAAGGGCGACCGTGCAGAGCCTGCCCATTACCGTCCGATCGCCATTACCTCCATTCTGTGCAAGGTTATGGAAAGGGTTCTGAACAATAAGTTGCTGATCTACCTTGAAGACAATGATCTCCTCAGTGACCGTCAATATGGCTTTCGCCGGGGACGGTCAACTGGCGATCTTCTTGTGTATGTCACGCACTGCTGTGGCGAAGCCATAGAGAAACACAGCGAAGCACTGGCTGTATCGCTTGACATCTTGAAGGCCTTTGACAGGGTCTGGCACGCTGCTCTGCTCAGCAAGCTTCCTGCTTATGGCATCCCAGCTGATTTTTGTAGCTGGATATCAGATTTCCTTAGTGAACGGTCGATCATGTTCTCTCTGCAACTCTTTTCCTGCTGTACATCAATGACCTGCTTCGGCCTGGTATTGTTGGGTACGCAGATGACATTACAGTTTCAGAGATACTTGTCCAGCGCAAAAACGAGCGGGGCCGAAGTTCGTTCCTTGACAGAGGCCATGGTAGAGCGGACAGATTTGACCTTAAGCTTTGTCTCCCAGTGGGGTGATGATAATCTGGTCTCTTTTAACGCCACCAAAACACAGGCGTGTCTTTTTACCGCTAAAAAAAGTCGTTTTGTCCAAACTCCTACTTTTCGAGGTGCATCTTTACAAAGCGCAAGTCCGATCCTGCATGGAGTATTGTAGTCACCTTTGGGATGGATCAGCCAAGTACCAACTAGCCGCGCTTGACTCGGTGGAACGCAGAGCTAAGAGGCTCATTGGCAACGTAAAACTGGTGGATGCCTAGCTTCATAGCTTGGCTCATCGCCGCAAGGTTGCCTGCTTGTCGGTCTTCTACAGATTGTACTTCGGAGAGTGTGCCCGAGAACTCCACGATCTCATTCCACCGGCCCCCTTCTACCATCGGACATCTAGATGTCGTGCCGTGGTGGTGATGTCAGTCTAGATGCACTGCCAGTTACCATCCCTACCTGGTTGCTATTCCACCAATTCGCACTAAGCGCTTCCAAATGTCTTTTATAATGCGCACAGCAAAGGAGTGGAACTCACTACCTGCGTCTGTGTTTCTGAACGCATGCAACCCTAATCTCTTCAAAGTGAGAGTGAACAGGCTTCTTCTGGGTACGCTCACTCCATCGTCGACTTTGTCTCACCTGTGACCTAGACTAGAGTCAAGAGCAAACCCATCACAAATAAAAAAAAATAAAAAAAACAAAGCGCATAACTTTTTCCTTGGAATTTGTTTGAGCGCGCTAGCACAGTACCTACACTTTTTTATATCAAAACACTATCATGAAGTGTTCGACCATTTCATGAAACGGTTGTATCTTGATGTGGATGTGGTCAGCAGTCAGCGCAGGCACCCATTGCGTAACACACGATCAGTCCCAATCGCTTTCATTTTGACAGTTCAACAACATTCATTACGTTATTTACGTTGTTGAACAGACAATTTTTTCGAGCTTATGAAGCAATGCAAATTCAGATTGTGATTGATCGTGTGTTACGCCAGTAGGGTGCTGGCCAGATTATTGAATACTCAACGTTTGACGACATGAACAGTTAAACGCGACGACTTTGACTAATACCGACGGCACGTGTAAGATATAGGTAATTTTTATTTCGGTAACCGGTATAATACCGGTTGTATTCAATGTTTAAGAATTAAGGTAACCTTTGAAAATACCTGTAAAAAAAATAAAGGTTGTTACCGAAAAATACCGGTATTGTTCGTACCGGTTTCGGTCCCTGATATAGAAGGTGCTTCCAATGCTATTACTTTCATTCCGAACCCACCTACTCCTGGTTATAAGTCTCCTTTCTTTCCTTTCATTCTCCACGGTTCCTTGCTTCTTGTTGGTTACTTACAGTACATTATAACATTATATTTAGACGGTGTTTCATAAGAAATACTCACCATTCTCAGCAGGTTTCCTCTGCTCCAAAACTTTCTTCTCATCCTTCTTGTCGGGGGGAGCTGTGGGCATCACCTTCACGGCTCCCGGAGGCGGCTTCTATAAATACAAAACAACAATGTTTTATATCTAGTAAATATATTATTATTCTTATTGGGCAATTTTTAGCTTTGCCGACAGTACAATTACAGAGTAGGAAGAAAGGAGCCTAAATAAAATTATAGTAAGCTTTGTTAGACCGTTTGGATAGAAAGCAGTTTGTAATAAATATAAAATGAATGAGTAAATTAACTACAGAATAGAAAAAAATACTAATAAAACAAACACAGTGCAAAGAACACCAACTTACAAAACATTGAAGAATAAGCTGCCACGATGGTGGCGCTCATATAAAGTACCGTGTGATGATTGATTGATGAAGATATTCGAAAATAAGGAAATGTTAAAATAAACTAAACTTTGATTTGTAGGCCATCCAACCCCGTTTGAGGAGATATTTACTACTTTTATTTTACACCTAAAACGAATTCCTTAAAATTTTGTTAAGATCTCTAAAATATTATTCAGTTTAAATTCTACTGTCGTCTTAAATTAAAAAGCCAATACCTTTTTTAATAAACTCTTTAGTTTTCACCAGCTTCATAAATAAGGTCTTACTAAACAAAGTACTATTCGGATAATTTCAGCATTTTGTCCGACTTCTTCCTTACATCTACTCAAATAAAAGCCAATAGCTAACATACTAAGCGAGATTTAATCAAACTTTTGTAAGTTCACGGCGACGTAGATTAAACACACACACAAAACACTATAACACACAAAGCTATGTCTCTTCAGAAAATGGGGATTCGTTTCCAGGTGAATAGAAACTGTTTGAACCATCTTGTCGTCCGTTTGGCGACTTGAGAGTTCCTCGTCTTTCGATATAATCTGGGAACAATGTAAACAGCTGGACACCTATTAAGGTCCACTCCCGAAGGCGACCGTTACAGACCGCTGCGACACGACTGGTTTCTATATAGTCCCCAATCTTTTTGGCCAGGCTGAATCTGCGTATGGTATTTTCCCAACTGATACCTTAATTTTTCATTCTGGGCATCGGCTCGCGCCTACGTTCAACCCGGCCAAAAAGATTGGGGGCTACTGTAACTCTATGAAAACAGTAACAGGTGACAATCTCGCCATGAACGGAATCGTTTTCATAGAGTTACAGAGAAACCAGCCGTGTGGCTGCAGTCTGTGATTGCGATTGGGCGACGTTACCGCTTCGGTCACCTTCGGGCACCTTTAGTGTTTCTATAGAGCTGGTTGTTACTACGGGTGGCGAAGGCTAGAAGTTTTCAAGGCTAAATTGCAGGAATCGTGATTCTCTATCACTGCTAACCATAAACTACAATGCGTACGGAACTCCAATTTTCAAGCTACTAAAGCGCGCGAAAAATCTTTAGTATGTGTAGGGAATAGGATCAATATGGTGAACAGGGTGGTGTAAGGACACTTTGAGAAGTTTTCCGGTGAGGTACTCTCCGAATCTGACCGGCAGTGTGTGTATACATGACGGATGTAAAAAGATGCTTAACGAAGGCGGATCAATTGTACTCACCGTCATTATGATCATTTTTGTACAGAACCATACCTTCTGGTTACGGAAACATTGAAGGTCAAAGATCCCACTTTTGTTCACGGAAACCAGTGTTAAATGTTATAACTTAAGGAAGAAGCGTCAGGGTAGCCCGCTAAATTCAAATTTTCTTACGTTTTTTGCAATTAGCAAGTCAGTTTTAAGTTGTATATGTTAAAAAAAGTATGATTTGCGGCCGTAACCAATATGTATTTACAGAATTATAATCATTAGAATCAGTAATACAAGTCCTTAAGTTAGTATTATACTAACTGAAATGTCAAGATTTCATGAAATAGTCATTCATTAGGATTACCTGGTCTTAAAGAGTTGTATTGATCACTTTAATGATTCTAATTATGTAAACAGCTACTTGTTACGGCCGCAAATTATATTTTGATCAACGTACTATACTAACACCGACTTGTAGATTGCAAAAAACGTAAGAAAATTTGAATTTCGCGGGCTACCCTAAAGCTTCCCCTTAACTTTAAATACCCCCACAGCTCCTGTACTGTTGCATGCACACACAAGCACACTGTTCTGCCTATGTAACATTGTGCGCTGTTGTAAACAGCGTATTTCACACCAAAAGTAAAAGTCGTTTGCCAGCAATAATGTTTGCTCAATATTACTTAGTTTATGTACAGAATACATAGGCTATCTTACGGGTAGTTATGGGTCTTTTTACACCCTGTATGTGAAGGGAATTGGGTGAGTGAGTGGGTGAGTGTGTCGGTGCGTCACACCTTGTCGAGCTTGTCGGCGAGGTACTCTCCCTCCAGCGAGGAGGCGGAGGAGGCGCTGGCCGTGCCGCCCGAGCGCCGCCGCAGCTGTCCGGCCGCGTGCGCACACCGTCAGTTCGTGCACCGGTATGTTGCCAGATATGCACCGAATTATGACCATTTTTTCTTTGAAACTTCTTTAGCAGACTTTATAGAGTTGAGTTTAATCCAAAATTACAAGCAGTTTAAAATCTGCCTAGCCTTTTCCCAACACATTGGGGTCGGCTTCCAGTCTAACCGAATGCAGCTGAGTACCAGTATTTTACATGGAGCGACTGCCTATCTGACCTCCACAACCCATTTTTACTGGGTAACATGATACCCTTTGGCAAGACTGGTTGTCAGGCTTCTAATTACTCGTAACGACTGTCAAAAATCTACGAATGACAACCGGGACCAACGGCTTAACGGGCATTCCGAGGCACGATGGGATCTCGATATACAAGGTGTAACTTAAATAACGCACAACCTCTTAAGGGGTCATTGTACTCATCATTATGAACCACTTTTACTATGGGCCCAAACCTGAAATCGCGAAAAAATCTGCTGTTCAGTACATTAAAATTAATGTTCGCATAATTCGTCAAAATTTAATTTTAATTTAATTTATTTTATTTAAATCAGACACTTGATCCATATTTATGTTAGTAGGTATACTTAAAAATTATGTTAGTAACCAAAGATGAAAATATAAGTCATAATAATACTAATAAAACAAAAATAAATAATTAATTGAAGTGCATAAAATCAAATTGTAAAATAAATTAAAAGTTAAATCACTATCATCTTTAAATTCATTAATTAATGTCAATTAAAATTAAGAAATTCATAAAAATTATAAACCAAACAAATAAAATATAAAATAAAATAAATGTACTGAACAGTAAAATGTAAAATGTACTGAACAGCTGATTTTTTTTTGCGATTTGAGGCCCATAGTAAAAGTTGTTCATTATGATGAGTACAATGACCCCTTAAGAGGTTGTGCGTTATTTAAGTTACACCTTGTATAACGAATGGTCACCCATCAATGGAGCGACCACGGCGTAGCTTAACCTTCGATCGGCGCGTGCGGCTGTTATTATTTAGCCACGAGCCTATAAAGTTACAGTAAGCCCGGGTTAATGCTGAGATTGTTGATAACCAGATTGTGGCTTAGTTGACTTTATTACAAGTCAAAGTATTCTTTTGAAATATCACATTAAGAAACAATTAATTGGTGGAGGATTTTAATAACCCTTGATTACAATAATATTTTGAACCGGACTAATAATATTAATAGCTTTACGCAATATCTGGCAACATTACTTATAATGAAACATGACATTAGTAAAGAGATGAAAATCAACAAAACATCTAAATAAGAAACCATTTGAAGTTTGTAAGTGAAATCAATGTTATTGTTAATACAACTGATATATGGATGGGGCGTAGCCTGGCGTAATTTACGGCGTTCAAAGTGAGTCGCCGACATTACGTTGTAGTTTCAAATATTATAGTAGTTTCTGCTACAGCCTACCCAAAGTCCGCGCAAAACAAAAAAAAATCGATTCAGCCGAAAATTGGGTAAATAAAATATCATTCATTTCTGAGTATATACATTAAGATCCGAGTCATTTTGAGCGCCGAAAATTTCGCCAGATTTATTCTGACCCCAGCCTATGATGGTATGATATCACCATGCCCTCTAGAATAGAGTGTTAATACTAAATGCCGCATATTATGTATGTATAATACGACCGATAGCACATACCTACGTTTAAAAACTACATAATAAATACCTCTTCTTAGTTAAGGTGACTAATGTAGTGATAATCCATCTAAAAATAGCTTCATAGTCACCTGTTAAGTTAACCATAAAACAAACTAAATCTCAGGTCTGTGAGAAATGGGTGAAGCTTACGTCTTGCTGTGTCATTGTATTTATACTGAATATCAGAACCTACACACAAAGACATTTATATTTTACTAGATTCCTCTTTTAACTGTTGATGTGATGTTTCTACTGCTATCCATATTCAAGTGTCTAATAAGATATTCGAATACACATGCTCTGAGATCATCATTAGATTCATTGCATATTGCATTACATACTCGTAACCGTCAGGTATATGCCATCGGACTTTTAACACTTTGTTAAAACTGTTTCAACATTTCGTGGAGATACATTTTCAATGTAAGTTAATTACAATTACTAAAATGTTAATGCATCTGGTATGAGGTGTGTTCAGTTTTCTTCAGGGAATCTCTAATAATAGTATAAAGTAATTTCTAGAATATCCTCAATCAAAAAAACTAAACATCCTATGTCCATGCAGGGTTGCAAACACCCTGTTTTCGAAGATTATTTTATCAATATGAAAAGAGCTTTAACCAAAATACAATATAAATGAGCTAGTTCCAATATCATCATCATCTGCCTAGGCCTTTCCCAAACTATGTTGGGGTCAGCTTCCAATCTAACCGGATGCAGCTGATAACCAGTATTTTACATGGAACGATTGCTTATCTGACCTCCACAACCCAGTTACTGGGTAGCACGATACCCTTTGGTAAGACTGGTTGTCAGACTTTCGGGCTTCTGACAGCCGGTAACGACCAACGGCTTAACGTGCTTTCCGAGCCACGGAGGGGTCTTGGTATGTAAAGATGGTCACCCATCCACGGGCCAACCGCGGCAAGCATAGCTGAACCTGATCGATCGACTCGTGCGGCTATTATTACTTAGCCACAGGCCCCTCAACACTACAGAAGGTTGATTTATTTTCTGTTGAATACTCCTCACTCAGGTTAACCTTTTCCACGTGAGCATCACAAAAACAGGCTGTTGGCAACCTCAGCACCCTTCACAGACATGCTATACTTATACACAAGTTATTAACTATATCTGTAACTATCACCAACCTCATAGTAAGTCAGTACAATTACCTTGTCTTTGATGGTGGGCCGCGGCGCAGGTTGTGGCGGCATGGTGTGACGCTTGGCAGCATCTGGGGGCATCGATTCATCCTTGTCGCTTTGTGCCAATGCTGCAGAGGGAAGGATAGAGATGAGTGTTGCGTCATATTCACACGAAGTGAAAAACAAAATTGTGCCACAGTTTGTGAGTGTGTGTTTGTTACTCTATCACGCCCAAACTCCTACTTTACGGGATACATCTGTTCCTGTAACTGATCGACTTGAGCTCCTAGGCATGGAGTTGACATCTGCTCTCAACTTCGGCGCCACCATCGAGTACAAGGCCCAAACTGCGGCCAAGAAACTGGGCATCCTAAATAGGGTGAAGCGATACTTTACGCCTGGACAGCTTTTAACACTTTGCAAAGCGCAAGTCCGATCCTGCATGGAGTATTGCAGTCACCTTTGGGATGGATCAGCTAAGTACCAACTAGCCGCGCTTGACTCGGTGGAACGCAGAGCTAAGAGGCTCATTGGCGACGTAAAACTGGTGGATGCCAAGCTTCATAGCTTGGCTCATCGCCGCAAGGTTGCCCGCTTGTCGGTCTTCTACAGGTTGTACTTCAGAGAGTGTGCCCGAGAACTCCACGACCTCATTCCACCGGCCTCCTTCTACCATCGGACATCTAGACGCACTGCCAGTTACCATCCCTACCTGATTGCTCTTCCACCAATTCGCACTAAGCACTTCCAAATGTCTTTTATAATGCGCACAGCAAAGGAGTGGAACTCACTACCTGCGTCTGTGTTTCCGAACGTATACAACCCTAATATTTTCAAAGTGAGAGTGAACAGGCTTCTTCTGGGTGGGCTCACTCCATCGTCGACTTTGTCTCTGTCACCTCTGACCTAGACTAAAGTCAAGAGCAAACCCATAAATATAAAAAGCTACTGAACGGATTTTGATGAAATTTGGCACATAGGGTACTTTTTGTGTCTACGGGTTCGAGACTTACGCGGGTGAAACCGCGGGGAGCTGCGAGTCAGGAATAAAACTAAGCAAAGTCAGACGAAATACTAACCGCGATACTGCAATACATCTGAACTGTAATTTGTCTAGTTTTACACACGCTGTTAACCAACGCAACCGCTCCTACCTCTCCTAACTTGCATAATTTTACAAACAACAAGTTATTATTGATTATTTACGAGTACATTTCCTCTGGATGTAATACTTGTACGTTGAATGTTTATCATAACTTCGGGCGTGCTGAATGAAATACAATGAATGATGGTCATATTTCGATAAATAATGGGCTATAAATATATAAAATAAGTAGTAACTACAATTTGGAGGTCTATTTCTCGGCACAATAGTAAACCCAAGCTCTCGATTTTGAGCATGAGCTTATAACTTGAAGTGATTATGTTCAGATGACCAGAAGTTGCAACAGGTTGCATGTTATTGTGACGTTAAAAAGAACCCAATCGAATAACATAAACATAACATCACGCCTCTATTCCCCGAAGGATTAGACAGAGATGTACCTATAGGACACCCACCCATCGAAGAGGTCTATTATCCAATTTACATTAGACTAGCTTCTGCCCTCGTCATTGTATATATAAGCCCATGTTGCTCGCTGATAATTTAGCTTTCTATAGGTGAAAGATTTGTCAAAATCGGAGTATTTTTTGAGTTAATCAATTACAGACAAACATACAAAAAACTATTTTCTCTTTATATAAGATTTAACAGCTGGCACTGATTCAAATAGAATCTCACTATCGATAGACGGACCGATGACCAGAAGGTCAGATGCAAGTCTTTTTAATAGGTTCTGAATCAAAAAATCTTTTCGAAACACAACATTAAACCTGACCAAACATACACAAGTAGAACTTCAAACGGATAGCCAATGAAACCGCGAGCGCCAAATAAATATGATCATGTAATTATCAAGTTGTTCTATTTACATCCGTGCAATGAGCCGGCCGGTGAAACTCGCGCTTAAATACAGAACATGACGTTATCAGTGCGCTGTAGACTTGCTAACTATCGTGAGACTGTACAATTGTAGGCTATATTTTATTGTACATAGCGATCTGACTTATTTGGGACATTTATTTAGAAGGCTTGTTGACGCATCACCGTTAGAACCAAAGTGGTTCATTCTTAAAGCCTTTTTACAACAAAGTGGAGGAGAGACTGGCAAAACTATAAAGTCTATGATGATAATGGCAAGTGATCGTGTATGAATGAAAAAAAAAAAACTTTCTAAGGATATTTATGCATTTATTTAACCCATCTCAAAAACCGACCATTAATACTTATTGAGCTTAGTTTATTAGATAACACAACAGAAATGGGTTTTTAATAATTACGTATTAAATTAATATTATTTATTAGTTCGCCAATTGATTACATTTTCCAATAAAGCATCTTTCATTTAACTTTTTTTTTAATTTGGTCCCTGTGAGCGAGAGGTGACGAAATGCGACAGCCCTCTTAAAAGAGTATTTTTACAACTCAGTCTATAATTTCTCTAAAGCGAGAAATATCGTGTATCCCACAGGCCAGTAATAAGTTCCGAATGTTTACATTGACCACCTGAGATCGGCTACACTGTGGGCGATCATAACAATCTCGAATACCGAGCATTCATTGCCGATTAGCTAATTGCCTGGATTTGAACCTTTGTTTACAGGAGCTTTATCATCATCATTATTCTTCTGGTCTTTTCCCAATTTATATGGGTTTGTTGCGCCATGACATTGACATTGTCTTTTACTTCCATACTAAGTCATCGTCATTAGGAGCTTAATATGCACTCGATAATGACGTCATTTATTTACACAAATGCTGGGTCTATAAACGAGGATCATTACTTAACATATACTTTACGTGTTTTAATGGTTTGTCCGATTAATAGTTTTATAAACATTGATATTTTTGCTCGTTTATGGGAATATTAACACTTTAACTCATTATATCAAAATTAAAAAAATGAGCACTGCATTAATTTAAAAATTAATTTAAAATTTAAAAATAATTTTTATTTTGTGTGTATAATAACTTGGTTATCGCCTTAGGAATAAATTAATAAAAGTTAAAAAAAATATATATTCGCTTTTTTTTATTTTTATGACTAAAATACACATGCCTGTAGCTGGTACAAAGCTATGCAAGTGGATGGCATGCCGTGTGCCATAGCAACTTCTGATTGGTCAATGTCACAACAGCTACTTGCATAGTTTTATACCAGCTACATGCATGAATATTTTCGCCATTAGGCGTCACGAGTTTTGGAAATATGAAAACTCTTTCCGAAATGTAATCCTTGATTGATGAAGAATTGCACAGATCTGAGATAAAACCACAAATGATAAAGGTTTTTTTTTAACACCACACTTATCATAACACATTGTACCCAAGTAACATGGCGCAAGGGCAGGAAGATGTTGATTTATCACAACATATCACTGATACTCACTATACCCACCGGAGGCACAAGTCCAACAGTCTCCGAACACCATATTTTGTGCACAAATAAACTATTTTCTTTCTTTTTCTTTGTTTTTATTATCTACTAGTTGAATACCACCACGAGTGTACTGCAAGTGTTGTCCCGAATGTATTAGTTGCTGACTTGCGGAGAACTACCGAATCTCGTGTGTTCTGCCGAATATATTCGTTTGTTTATATGGCGCGTCTGACCGCTACGGTGTATTAATAACGACTACTTCACTTCATAGGCTCGTACTACTGACTTGCAGTGGCTGGGGTGTATTATGTGGCAGTGAGCCATGAAGGAAATTGGCTGCGATTTTAGGAAAAAACTAAATTATTGTTATTTTCGGTAGATGTATTGACCGAACATTTTGCACTAAAAATTCTCTAGTTTGCATATTTTACGCAATTTCGAAACAAAGAAATAAGATGTGCATAAAATGTTTTAACCGAGCATTAATCAATGGATATGTAAACTCTCAATACTCAAAATATTTAATGCTTTCCACAATGTGAACTTAGGTGGTAGGTTTTACCACGGAGCAATAAAGACAATGAATAACTAAATAATCACTCAAAATCAATCAAAATCAAAAGTCATTCAAACTAGGCTGAGAATCAGCACTTTTCGAACGTCAAAATTACATAACATAGTGCTAGCTGGGAAGAAGAAGTGGCGCAACCAACTCCCCAGCAGCACAGCTGTCTGTTCAGTTAAAAATTTGATTCTGTACAACTCAGTGCACAAAACAATTTAGGTACATTGCGCAACACAAAACATTACATTAAATTATTTGCCATAAGTCAGCTAGCACACGCCAAAATACAAAAATAATAATAATAAAACTATACTCAAGCAGTTAATAAAAATATAAAACTAAAAACGTAAACAGAACTTTATGCCTAAATAATAGCCTCCAGCCATAAAGGGCGTTACATATAGCCGTAACTCGAAGTCACAAGTGATAAACTACGGCCATGAATATCTATCTATGATACAAGTGAGATGCTGAATATTTTGCACACCTTATCATTTTTCCATAATCATGCTTTTTTGCAGTAGGACATGACATTATTACAAATACACAGATATAAGTTTAACGCTGACTTACCTATGAATACGGCGTGCATTTACAAACAATTTTACCGTAAGAAAAGCTGATGATGGCTACATGTTACCATTTCCTATCACCCATACTCCCTGGGGTTCTGGTATCTTTGGCGGCGGCCCAACAACCATCACTCAAGCTATTATAGATCATAATTCCATAACTCATAACCAAACCGTTTAGATATCGCTATGTCTGCTACTTTAAAATATACTATGTTATTGGTGAAAAGTTTTCTAGAAATATGTAGTAAACAAATGAATTCGTTATAGTAACAACAATGAATGACGGATATTTAAAGCTCTGTTTTGCATATAAAACACGTAAATTCTACAAGTACTAAACAATTTTATTATTTGTTGACTAAACGAGATGCTTCACTGTTATAGTTTAGTAGGTAGACAAGCTTATAACATACATGACAGCAGTTCACTGTTGGACAAAGTCAATTCCACAAAATGCAACTCCTCAATCCTTTGCATTTTTTTAAGCTCCTGCCCCAAAAAATGTCTTAATTTAATGCTCATCCAATCCGCCTTGAGCAAGCATGGTGAATGGTGATGTTTTCTCTGTACAATAAAAACCTTTTAATGCAAAGATATCCTCGAACTTGACAAGCAAATGTGAAAATTCCACTAGTATTTCATTAGTTATTCCTCACAAAATCAAACATTCAAACCGGATGAGTGATTTATACACCAAATCTCTGAGATTACCAGAAAGAATGCGTGTTGATTGATAGTCAGGATCAAAAATACCATTCAATAAAAATTCTATTTACATAATAATTTTCTATTTCGTCGAATGTATTAATAGATTCCGACATCTAGAGAGAGAGAGAGAGAGAGGACATTCTTCAGAAAGGTCAGGTGCGTAGTACTCGCATCCGGCGCGCGTGTATGACCAGATTGTATGAACGTAAAAGAAGCAAAAGGAGTATGTAAGGATCGTAGCAGGTGGCGTTCTGTAGTTTCTGCCTACCCCCATGGGAAGAAGGCGTGAGTTTATGTAAGTATGTATATTAATAGATCCGTTCGCAATATAACAGTGACCTGCTTGATTTGATTTCTGGAATTGATAGCTGATTCACTATATTCCTGTTTTATGATTGAATCGGGATACACAAATAGTTTTGAATGATATATGAATCAAGGTTCGGCAAGAATCGCTCATATTGTTTTATAGTATTATGAAATTGGGACAGATATTAATGTAGATTTAACATTAAAGACGCAATAGACAGCTGCACTGTATTCTGACAGAGAGCATTTCACAATTTATTGTTTTGATTTAGTAAGAGATCGAAGTGTTAATACTTCACGATAATAATAGCATGGTAAAGTAATAAAAATATACTATTTGATCAGAGCATTTTTAATCCAATTGGATTCAAGAAAAATAGAATATAATACTATTTCGTTGAGTTGCACGAAACCAACATTAGTTTAACGGAGACTTAAAATGCATGCCATCCCTTACGTTTTCTATCAAAAAGAAAGTGACAGCATATATATATCCACACAAACATACACACCCTCACTTACACACACACACACTCACTTACACACACACCCTCACTTACACACACACACCCTCACTTACACACACTCACCCTCACTTACACACATACACCCTCACTTACACACACACACCCTCACTTACACACACCCACCCTCTTTCACTCAAATCACCTTGTTTTTGATTATGTACTCGTATTGTATAGTTTACACTTCTTGTTTTTGAAAGAGCGGAGTCTCCTAATACAGGCATCTTTTCCTTAAAAGGAGGCTCCAATCTCAAATTTGTTGTACGTTTAAGGTTATCAAATAAACTGTTTTTATTTTATATTTAAAATCACCGTGAAAGTAATGTTGGTTTCGTGCAACTCACCGTTTATTATGTATGTACACCATATGAATTACTGATACAAAAATACTAATTTTATGCAGGGTGTCACAATGGGTGGTGGATCCGCTATTTATTGCGTTTTTTTGTAATTTGCAGGTCAGTGTCAGGTTGTATCTTCATGATTCGCGACAACAACAAATATGTATTTACGTAATTATAACCATAATAATCATCAATAAATTTCCAGAAATCATATCAAAAGATAACAAATCTAACTTAGACAGATGTATTGATGATTATTATGGTTATAATTATTATGAGTCTCAAAGTTAGATTTATTCTCTTTTTATCTGATTTAGATCAAATAGTCGCGAATCATATTTTCGAGGGTTCACGGGCTATTTGTATTAAGCGACATCCTGGCCGATATTGAGTTATATCATATCTACCTGCATTAAAAAGTGAAAAACGTAAAAAATGAAGAAAGACACTATTGATTGTTAACCGTGGATAGGCCACTTTTTCGTAAAAAATATTGATACTTTTTTACAATGTTCTTTTTTCCGAATAATGAAACTTTGAAATGCTCTCCTGTAAAGTTCCAAACATGTCGCTTAATACAAATTGCCCGTGAACCCTCGTTTTGATCAAGACACAACCTGGAAAAAAAATAATTTCGCAGGCTACCTCGGCGGATCTTCCTTAAAGACAAGAGATAGATTTAGTAGTTTCTCGTTTTGACCACATTCTTTAAAAACCACATATGCGCTCATCTCAAAAAATGGCCAACCTAGTCACAAATGATCACCTCTGCCATATCACCATCCGCTGCATCAGTTTGGCATAGTGACAATGTATGTGACTCAACTGTCTGCTGTCTGTCAAGGTCACGTCTGTATGTTTGTGTGACTACCACAATTCATAGTGATACCACAGAATAGTACAGAAGATCGGCTCCATGCAACGAGCGAAAACATGCGCACGCACAATTATAATCTTTCAAACCATTTATTTTACTTTAGCGCCTATGAAGTATTAAAATTTTTCGTCTATGGTTGCCTGTTAATAAATAAGGAACTTCATAGCATGCATGAAGTATTGCATTTTTTCATCTATGGTTGCCTGTCAATAAATAAGGAACTTCATAGCGACCATGAAGTATTGCATATTTTTCGTCTATGACTGCCTGTCAATAAATAAGGAACTTCATAGTGTCCATGAAGTATTGCATATTTTTCGTCTATGGCTGCCTGTCAATAAATAAGGAACTTCATAGCGTCCATGAAGTATTGCAAATTTTTCGTCTATGGCTACCTGTCAATAAATAAGGAACTTCATAGTGTCCATGAAGTATTGCATGTTTTTCGTCTATGGCTGCCTGTCAATAAATAAGGAACTTCATAGCGTCCATGAAGTATTGCAAATTTTTCGTCTATGGCTACCTGTCAATAAATAAGGAACTTCATAGGGTCCATGAAGTATTGCATATTTTTCGTCTATGGCTGCCTGTCAATAAATAAGGAACTTCATAGCGTCCATGAAGTATTGCATATTTTTCGTCTATGGCTGCCTGTCAATAAATAAGGAACTTCATAGCGTCCATGAAGTATTGCATATTTTTCGTCTATGGCTGCCTGTCAATAAATAAGGAACTTCATAGCGTCCATGAAGTATTGCATATTTTTCGTCTATGGCTGCCTGTCAATAAATAAGGAACTTCATAGCGTCCATGAAGTATTGCATATTTTTCGTCTATGGCTGCCTGTCAGTAAATAAGGAACTTCATATCGTACATGAAGTGCTGCATTTTTTCGTCTATGGTCGCCTGTCAATAAATACCTCATAGGCGAGCTTATGTCAAAAGTATAATAAATGGTTGGAATCAGTTTATATGCGTACGTACGGCGATCTCCAACGAATGCCGGTCGCGAGTGCGCCTGCACTCGCTGTACGTGAAGCGTGTCTATGTGTGCGTTCGTTTTCGCTGGTTGTATGGAGCCGACCTTCTGCGTCTATCTATTTTGTGCGAGTGACATAAGCGGTCATTTCTCCGTAAGTACATTGACGTTTCAGTTCGTGTTATTGTTTTGGCCGTGGCTTGTAATACGGTGTTGACAAGAAGCAATTTATTTCATTGGAGAGCTAGATTTTATTAGGCGCTTATTGACCTTTATTTAAGTAAATAAGAAGAGCCCTTAATTGGTAAATGACCTTGAATACAAGGCCCAGTTTTTTTGTTTTCTAGCTAGGATTCATTTGTAAGACGTATCTATTATTACATGCTTTGGTAATAAGTTTAATATATTGTATTATTATTTATTGGTAATACAGAGTGTTAGGTTAAACAAAGGGTTAACTTTAAGGGGTCATTGTACTCATCATTATGAACAACTTTTACTATGGGACCAAACCTGAAAAAAAAAGTCAACTGCTCCGGGCTACATTTTGACGAATTATGCGAACATAAATGTACGTACTGAACAGCAGATTTTTTTTCGCGTTTTCGGGTTTGGTCCTATAGTAAAGTTGTTCATAATGATGAGTACAATGACCCCTTAAAGCAAATCCCTCGTTTAACCTAGCACTCTGTATGATAACTAGGGTTGCCGCGAATAGTTGTAATAGCGAATAGTCGAATACCGATTAATCGCCATTCCCTATGACGAATAGTCGAATAATTCGCTATTATTATTCGACATTAACATAGGAATATAAACAATAGTTTATTTGTTATCGAATGTATCTATCACGCTTGTAGAATCATTTATTTTTTAACTACTGTAGTCTAATTTTTTTCTAAGGTTATGAGAAAAGAAAATGATATTAGGAAAGCTGAAGAAATAACCCATTACATCGCGTCAGCAAAGACTGACAGAAATATAAACCCATATGAATGGGTAGGCTTGTAAAAATGAATTCCCCATTTTAAGAAACGATTTTTAATCACACCAGCAAGCTCTGTTTATTCAGAAAGACTATTTTCTGAGGCAGGTTTGATGTATGAAAAAAAGCGCAACCGACTTGATCCCAATCAAGCACAAAAACTGTTTTTTTGCACCACAATCCTTTTTGGATGTTCAATATTAATTAAAAAGCCTAACTTTAATATGACTGATTTTTGTATGACATTTAATAATAATGATAATAATTGATACTAAACTAAGTGTGTTTTGTTTTATAAGAAAAAATAAAGTGATTATTTTGAAGCATATATATTACATCATCATAGATTTTCTCATTAAAAGTTTATTTTAGACAACTATTCGCCGAATGTCCTGAAATCGCCAATCAATAAATTCTACACAAAACATTACGCCTGTCTGTACATAGCGGTAGGCAGAGGTGAAACACTAGATCATAATATTTATTTTATTTATACTTCAGGTACTCTACAAAGGATTCACGACTTTTTGCCTAATGCAGAGACTAAAATGTTTGACGACGTAACCAGAATGTAGTCGTGGTAGTCATAAGCAAACATAAAAGATGACGATACCGTATGTAATAAAATAAAACGCATCATTTCACTTTTCAACCGGTTACACACAAATTCTCAGATTCGTAATTTTTCCTAATGAAGCAACATCTAATTATAGTTATTATCAATCAGTAAATGTTCGTTGGCATGTAAATATACAAATGATTTTTCTTAGTATCTGGATGATGTTTTGATGACGTAATTTTCGTGAGAATTCCGCGTGATGATAATATTGGCAGAATGAAAGGTGCGACAAAATGACAAATGAGTCAATTAAATAAATACACAGCATGACTTCTCGCGTAGGTGTGAGAAGTGCCAAATAGATTATCATAATTTTTATCAGTCGCTTTTCATTCACATCACACACGTCACATTATATCACGTATGTAATCCCCGAAGGGTTAGGCAGAAATGTACCTATGTGCCTTTGTACATGTAAGTAAATAATAGGTATATATACATAATAACAGGTACATATACCTATGAAATTGTCGATTTTTGATACCGGCTAGTGTGAATATCTATATCTTTCATTCTATTTAGAATTCCAAATTCAAATATAGCATGACATTTAAAAAACATCAGTTCATTTGTTTTCCCGCCGTTCGATTTTTCTTTGATTTCGAATACGAGTTCCGTCGTGACACCTACGCAACAGAGTAAGCACGCAATATTAACGACGTGTATGGACAAGATACCGCAAATGAATACACGGCGCGTTTTTGGTTTGATCGCTTCCGTTCTAGAAATTTTGATTTCAACAATTAGTCCCGGAGAAAGATTTCAAATCCAACGAGGCGGTGAAAAACGCCTTTAAAGAGTTCGTTTCCAGGATTTCTATAGCAGAGGCATCAACGAACTTTCTTTAAAATGACAATAGTGCATCGACAATATTTCTTTAAAAAAAATTGTTTGATTTGTTTCTATATAAATCGGCAATTCCATATATAAAGACCTATTATAAATCAAGAATTACGATTTCGGAGGTTTGGTTCAATTTAAAATACATCAATAGTCCAAGTTCAAGATAATTGTGTACGAAATTTTAAAGTTTCGGCATTTATAACCTGCTAAAGTTATTACATATCACGACCGCGCGTCAACCAGTGTAATTTAAACCTTATGACAGTGTTCATAAAAGTCACACAACACACGCTCTACAGTTCGTGTAAATCACAATCAAATCCCGGGAACGTCGCTATAACAAAGTGGCTTCCACGATGTACGAACACTTCGACCTAGATACACACATTTTGACCTAGTTTGGACAACATCGTGGGGACCAAAAATCCGAAGACATGTGACATCCAGCAACCCGCATTGTTCCCGCGTGGCGGATTATGACATGGTCCAGTCCCTCTCACAGAGAGGATGCCTGTGTCCCAGCTCTGGGAACGTTGTAGGCCGATTATGCATTCTATATCGGAGACTAAGAGTTGCGACAATGTAACATTCACTCACCATCCATACTGCGCGATGACAGCTTCCTGTTGGACAGCGTGCGCGCGAAGTGCGGCGGAGGTCGTTGCGGCGGCGCGGCGCGCGACTCGTAGTGCGTGCGCCCGCTGTAGCGGAAGCGAGAGCCCAGGCGAGGGAACAGGGTGCTCTTGGTTACAGGTTCCGGCGACATCAACCTAAGGAAAAAAAGGATGATTAAATAATATTGTATTTAATATGAAACACTATGTGTTACAACTCGCGTCTCCAGACTAAAGAGGAGAACATATCGCGCGAATTCGGGCGATGTCGACCGACTTCGCACGACACGTGCGGCGCCGTCGAAAACAATAAAAAGGGACTTGAGGTAAGACGTTTGGCGACGGCGTTTGACTTCTAAGGATGTCTGTGAAACCCTAGCCATTTAATCATAGCGGCCGTAGCGTAAGTTAAGCCAAGTAACAAGGTAAGCCAATCAGGCTGGTGGTCGCAGGAATCCACTGGACGCGAGAAGTTCAGGAACATGTGGCGACGCTTATGTCCAGCAGTGAACATCTTTTGGTTGAATAATGACGAGTGTTACCTGAAGAACGTGTGATGCTCCACGCAGGTCTTCCACAGCTTCTTGGCGGCGCGATGGTTGGCCAGCTTGAACCCGACGGTGGACTCGAACTGCTCGAACTCGCCCGGCCGCAGCTTCACGTAGAAGTTGTGACGTTTGTAGCTGATCTTCAGGATCTTTGGCCAGGCGAAGCGGTTGATGCGTAGTCTGTGGGTGAATGAGAAAAGATAAGTAAGCTAAGTCGATATTCTGATTGAAATCATTTTGCGTTCCCGAGAGGCATACAATGGTGCCGATTCTCTTGTTCAATAACTGAACTAAAATTAGAGTATCGCTATCTTTTACTAACACGCAGTACGAGAAAAGGACGGCTATAGCTATGATCTAAGAGATGTCAAACTACTTTATGCCTTGCGCTTCACCGTGTTTTTAGTTGACATGTTTTTGCGTGTGGTTAAAATTTGTATGGAAATATTAGTTCCAACTAAATTTGACAGCTCTAATTTACGTCCGTCTCTTTCTTGTTTTATTAGAGAGAAAAAGTTAGCAATAGCCTAAATTAAGTTTAGTTTGTGACCGACAGAATCGGCACCCATGACTGATAATTATGAGGTCGACAACATAAAAATTTAACTGCCAGATCCTGATGCTGGATTGTAATGTTCGAAGTTATGTCCAATATTGCTCAGTAGCCTAATTTAGGTAAGGCCATCTCGGGTTGAGATTGGCAACATGAGATCTCACCCGGCAATCGGACGAGATCTCGATTTCGAGATTTTCATGGAATGGGAAACCTAGATGGCAAGTAGGTACTTACGAGCCGATGGTAAGTAAAAACAAATGGATCAGAAATGTTAATGCCAATTTGTAGTGCCACCTACAAATGGATTATTATATAATCAAGTTTTTCTAACTGAACAGACAGCTGTGCTGCTGGGGAGTTTGTTGCGCCACTTCTTCTCAGCTAAAGCACTAGGAAGTGTGAACGGCGGGCGTTTTTGGGGGACTGTCTTATGTAACTGTAACGTTCGAAAAGTACTGATTCTTAGCCTAGTTTGAAAAAATGAATTTTGATTTTGATTCCATTAAAAAAAACATCATTAAGCTGCTTTCAAATTAGATTTTAATAATAATAAAATTCATTTAATTCAGGCAAAACCAATAATTATAACACAAAATTAAATTAAATTTCACAATACTGCCACAGAATAGATCAGAATACAAATGAATAACACTAACAAACTAAAAAATCCATGACAAACTAAAAAGGTCACAGAATTAAAATAAAAATAAAATGTCAATGCAATTAAAATAAACGAAGAGATACAAATTTTCAGGCTAAACGTGAAATTCTTATTTCAAATCACGTTGTCATTTTGTCGATGATTTTTTCAATTAAGATCTAATAAACATTCAAACATTTTTTTTAAATACTGGTGAGACAAAATCTTCTATTACAAATAAATGTGTCGTAAGAATTTAACCTGAGATGGTCTTGGAGCAAACATTAGTTGATATGACTTACTTCTCTCGATGCACGAGCAGACCGGACGAGCACACTCCGAGCGTAATATCGACGTTCTCCGAGTCCTTAGCCGGGTGTAAGTCTACGCCGTACATAGCAAGCTTCTTGGCGTTCTCCAGGTAATTCAGCTCGGCTTCCGCTGGGGTTTGACCTCTGTGGAGGAGGAAATTTATCGAAATATTAGAATAGAATGCACTTTATTATCTATACCATTATGAATTTCAGATATACAAATAAAAAATTAAATAAAAACCTTTTACATCGAAATTTAGTAGACATTTTACATAAGGTGACACAATGGGCGGTTTTAAGACCACGAATTGGACGAATTTAAGGTAGGAAGAGACAATACTGCAAGTAGTTTGTGATGAAACCATTTTCTTATACAATAAATACATCCAATACATTGCTCATCTATATAAATATTAATATGATATCGGAAATATTGTTAGGCTTAAAAGATTTTTTTATTGTCACATTTGCAATCTGTAAAACGTAGGTAGCAAAAAATAATTTATGTAGAATTCCGACCTAGAAAAAACCACCCCCGGAATAAGGTTCGAAAAAAAAAACTGGCTGAGAAGTTTCAGCGTGGATTCGTTTTGTAATAAGACAGTCGTAATAATTATGGTATGGTTTTGATAGTGCTCGTGTACATACCGGTGCGTCTTGTGCAGCTCAAGAACCTTCTCCTCTAAGTCTGGCGTGGCGGCGGCGGCGGGCACGAGCTTGAGTTGCTTGCACAGCCCCGCGTTGGCCTCCGTGGCCTCGTAGTCGCCCAGCTCCGACTGCAGCAGGTAGCTGGCCAGCAAGGCGTGCGTCACCGTGGAGCAGGGGAGGCGGCCTAAACAGAGAACAGCTCATATTAATCTTAGATGCACTGTACGGCAATTAATAAAAGTTACGTCACTGATCCTCGTCAAAGACCGCTATCCATTGAAAACAATGAGGGCTATTGCGCTTGAATTCGCCACTGGAGACGCTAGTGTAGTCTCTAGAAACGTCAAATGTCTCTGAACGGTCACTGTTTGCGGGATTTATACTAATTATTCCTAATGAAATTGTTGTAATCATTGTACCATTTTTGATTGATTATGGCTTAAGATTTTAAGTACCAACTTCGGATCTAATTTGGTAGCACTTGGCGGAAATATAACATTTGTCCGTTTCATGCTTACCAATTTTAGGATCATTTGAAAATATAATAAAATAAACATAATATGTTATAGGTACTCGTACTTAAACATATCATATAAAAGTATTCACAGGACCCTTACTCGCCAATGGTGGGCATAGGGGCCTTAAGATGGAGCAGGTACTAAATAGCTGTCGACTGACAAATATAAATGTCGTTACTGTTAACGCAGTGCTTACCTTCTAGCAGATCTTTCCTGACCGCCAGCACTAGTTGGTACCGCGTGAGCTCCTCCTGCAGCTGCGCCGGCTCCGGCGGGTAGAACTTCACTGAGAACCGCAATGACCATGGCTCGTCTGCAAACAAATATACAAACAGGTTTTTATAAAAGCCGCAGCATTTACTCGCGGACACATAAACGGAACTTACTACCGGGTTAAAAGGTTCTGTCACATTGGTCATGGTCTACCTGTGTGCCAAATTCCATCGAAATCCGTTTAGCCGTTAAAGCGTGAAAAGGTAACAAACAAATAGAGTTACATTTGCATTTATAATGGAAGTATGGATTTGCAGAATTTGAACACCAAAGTTATGGTTTTTGAGTAAACTTTGGGACCGATGACCTAGTGAAGATCTGTGAAAGTGGGAATTCGCAGGATGCGGTCATAGACTTGGGGGAGATCTATGTCCAGCAGTGGACGTCTTCTGGCTGAATGATGATGGCGAATGTGGTCGATGCTTCCCCCGTAATTGTGAAGATTCTAGCTGATATGTTGACAGAATTACGCTAGACCTTCTCAAAAACAAACATTAAAGCGAAAACGCCTGGGTAGCCTGAGATATTCTTTCTTATGGTTTTTGCAATTTGCGATCAGTATATCAGGTTGTATGTTGATCAAAATAGGATGCGCGACTGTAACAAGTATGTATGTACTTACTTATAATCATTACAATCAACAATCAACTAAAAACCTAAGAAATTTTCAATTTCGTGGGCTTTCTTATCCCTTAAGAGAGCTGTCGCATTTTGAGTGAGCGAGAGAGGTGACTCTCTCGCTCACTCGGGGCCAAATTTTTAAGATTATTAAATGAAAAGATGCCTTTTTTTAAAATGTAATCAATTAGCGAACTAGTAAATAATATTAATTTATTTAATAGGTAATTATTAATAAAACACCATCACATCATCCACATAAAATAAGTGGGAAATATACGCATTATTGAAGCTAACTCAAAAACTCCCTAAGCTAAGTTAATAAAATTTATATGGGACCACCTCGGAAGAATACCCTATCAAACAAAAAAAGAATTTTCTAAATCGGTCCATCCGTCTTTAACAAACATACAAAAAAAAATACAGACGAATTGAGAACCTCCTCCTTTTGGAAGTCGGTTAAAAACACATTTCTATTGTGTTATCTAATGAAATCAGCTCAAAAAGTATTATGATCTGCAGTGCTATTCTGTCAAAATCTCACCGTGAAGACTTAGGTGTGGTGAGCTTGGAGTGAGCTGTCAATAGTGTCAATCCCTAGGCATCAGGTGGAATGACAGCTCACTTCAAGCTCACTTCACCTATGTTTTCACGGTGAGATTTTTATAGAATAGACCGGCTGTTTTTGATGTATTTTTAAATAAATGACACAATAAAATCCTATTGATATTATAAATGCGAAAGTTTGTGAGGATGGATGGATGTTTGTTACTCTTTCTCGCAAAAACTACTGAACGGATTGGCACACAGATAACCTGGATTTAACACATAGGATACTTTTTATCCCGTTATACCTACGGGTTCGAGACTTACGCGGGTGAAACTGCGGGGCGCTGCTAGTAACCTATTAAATTAATATTATTTACTACTTCGCTAATTGATTACATTTTTCAAAAAAAAAAAAAATCTTTTCATTTAACATTCTTAAAAATTTGGTCACGTGTGAGCGAGAGAGGTGACAAAACGAAACAGCCCTCAAGTATTAATAAGGTGAGTGGGTACTCACGTTTGAGCATCTTGGAGAGCCTCTTCTCGAGGTCGACCCAGACGCGCGGGTCACCGCGGTCCTCGTACAGCAGACCGAAGTAGTCCTTCTCCACCAGGTTCAGCTTGTCACACACTTTGCCTAACAGCTCCTGTCCCCGAATCTTTCTCTGAAACATGATCATTACACAGATGTTAAGAATACTACTTATACTGCATTTACATAAAACTTCCAGTATCATCAATCTACATCACTAATGCGCGCACTGACTGGAAAGGTCCACTCAAATCTGTGTGGTTCTTTCCTCAAAAGACTAGACACTAATCTGTATGGTCCTCACATGATCTGACCCAGACTATGTCTGGACTTTAAAAGAGACTGTAACTTCCGAGTTTGCTTCGGTGTTTCTTCTCAGAGTAGTCGGATAGGAAACACCGACGGCCGACCTCTTCTAGTTTCAAAACGTGACTACAGAAAGGTTCCAGTACCTGGAAGAATCCATTCTGAAGAGTCCAACATCATCGTCCACATTGTGTCACAGCGTAAAAATAACATCTGAAGTGGTTAGTCTGAATAAACCTCAATCATTCAATATTACTGGGTAACCCGATACCCCTTGATAAGACTGGTTGTCAGACTTTTGGGTTTCAGACTATCCGTAACGATTGTCAAAGATCTACGAATGACAGCCGGGACCAATGGCATAACTAACGTGCTTTCGTGCACGGAGTGGTCTCGACACGTAATGAACTTGATGGTCTGAATGACCTTAAAATACTATTACATTTAACAAACATAAAGTTGAACGAACTTCAGAACAGTACTTTTTAACAGTAGTTTTTTGTACTTATACATTATGAATAGCACATAGGAATAGCCACTATGTCATTATTTAAATACCCGATCAATACTTTTAATGAACTAACAAGCTGTGTCCTTTCTCACACCATTTGAGAACAAGTGAAAGTAACCATACAAGGTGTAACTGGGGGGGTCCATCATTCTGGACCCCCCAGCGTAGCACAAATTTTTCGTTGGTCATTAGAAAAATCTCCTGTTTGATACGGTGCAGTACCTACTTAAATGTACGTAATAGCCGTTTATTATTTATAGTCGACGAAAAACTTCAACGCTGGTGGGTCTAGAATATGTAAACCTAAAAATCAAATTCGAGATCAAAAATGTAAACAAAGGTGTTGCCAATTTTAAATAATAACCTGAATTGTGCAGTTGCCGAAAAGTAGGTACTATAACATAGTGCTAACATTGTAGGCATATCTTAAACAGTTAAAATATAATATTGCACACAGTGCCCACCCTTAAAGTGACGTAGACTACGATCCAAGAATAACATGTAACTGTTTGAAATAAAATCGTGCAAATTATTTTTATGCTGCTGGCAATAAGGCAGTGGTCTTAAACATTTGGACTTCATTTAGTGTTTTCAACTAGCGAAACGCCTCGGCTTCGCATGGGTGATTTTTACTAATGGAATAAATGAGAATTTTCTTACACAAACGTTGTCCTGACAATTATGAACAGAACAAAAAGAAATCGGCCAAATCGGTCGAACTGTTCTCAAGTGATGATTATACGACGACACTTGCAACACCTTAATATTACATGCGGCAACAGATTTTTATATAAAAAAAATATACGTATATATAAATCTATCTAATATTTTATTATAGAAAAAAAAAACTTAATTTAAATTACTAGGGAAATGTTGACTACCCCTGAACTGTCACTTTGACAATGACATTTCTTTGTTTACATTTTTGATCTCGAATTCGATTTCTGAGTTTAGTGAATTTATGCTGACAGTTTGGGCGTCGATGTCCCTTACATCCAGCAAGCTTAGCACGAGGACCGTAGAGAAGCGGTTCCTTCATTGCGGACCCACCATACCACGAGCCATACCCCTGGTGGTATTGTGGTTCTAAAACTATACCACTGAGAAAATAGTGCTGTGGTAAACTAGTTTATTACAAATTTAAAAAAAAATATGTCACATACATACTCCTATTACGCAGTTCGCCATTAACAATAATGTTCGGAATATGTCCAAGGCATGGCCTACTGATATTTCTTTGTTTATAAAGCATTTTCAACGCAAGAGTCGACAAAAATGACGTTTCCGTGTAGACAGTACGACGGCAATCAAGTAGAAAGAGTCAACTGCACTTTTACGAAATTCACTTTTTTACATTAATTCGACACAGAATTCTTTGTTTTTTTTTTATGTTTAATTCTCAATTTTTACAAATATTAAGTCACGCATATAAATACAACTGCTGAGGCGAGCCCGTAGCGCCGAAGAAGATGCGATTCTCAACGTGTTTTATATGGAAATTTTCACTTTTGTATGGAAAATATGAAAATGATTACCTACATGTAGAGCTTTAGAGGGGTTATGATGGGGTTTTATAAAGGGGGGCCAAATGTTTCATTATTATTGCGATAGGACACACCGTTTTCGAGATAAAATGATTTTGTAGATAACCGTATATACTTTGCGGTCGTCGAGTAGAAAGTTTTCTACTGTCTTTAGCATGGCGATTACAAAATCAAATTATCTTCACTACACACAATTATTAGTCGTCGTGTGATTTTGACAGTTGGGATAGAAAACTTTCTTCGGAAATAATCTACCTATATAAAAAAGGACATAAACAAAGATCGTTATAAACGAAAGACAAAATGACAAATTGTAGAAGGATTTCTACGGTGCGATGTCAAAAACTGAGAAACGAAATGTCACGTTGTGTATAGAAAGATATGTGTCTATTCTTCGTAGAGATAGAAGTGGTCTTGCTAAGCTCGCTGCACAGCTGATAGATACCTACTAGTACGAGTAGTACTATTTAAATGGTGTACATAACAAAGAGAGAGTTCTATTCTATTACTTACATCGACATCCAGCTCCATGATGGAGCCGTCCAGCAGTTCCACCCGCACCCTGGCGATGTTGCCAGCCGGGCGGCGCCGCGGGGATGCCTCCTTGGCCTTGCCCTTGGCATCCTCCTTGCCCTCTTTGGCCACTCCCTCCGGCATCGTGCCGCGCGACCTTCAGACCCTGGAATGAGGAAATGGTTTTATTAGTCTTATGGAGGACATTTTTTATTACGGTAATAGAGTTTATGGTTTTGTTTTTGCCAGAAAGGGAGGTGAGGTAACTAAGTTATACAATTGAGGAGAACTTTCGCAGGAAAGTAAATAATCTTATTGCTTCTTATGTTTCTAGAAATACGTGAACCTGTCGCCTTAATCTTGGCTACAACGACATTTTACATTGGGTATAAATACACAGAATTCTTAATAATAAATACTAAAGCTCATTTTCACCACACATCACTAAACGCGTTTAACGCTAAACGAGTTTAAAACATCGCTCTGTTTCTTTCAATCATTTGAATATAACTGAGACAGAATGATGTTTTAAACTCGTTTAGCGTTAAGCGCGTTTAGTGATGTGTGGTGAAAATGAGCCTAAGGGTCAGATCAGATAGAACGGAAAAAGTAAATTATGCGAGGAGCGTAATTTACTGGCTCCTTTGTAAATAGGACGGTATTACTATGGTAATACGGTTACTTTAGGTTATAGCCCAAAGTATAAAATTGACACGGTCGGCTCCAAGATCGACAATGCTAAGATAACAACTGAGAGAAACTAGAAGTAGTAAGAAGTAGCTATAAAACTGTTTTGAAAAATATAAACAACAATAAAATCATTTAAGAATGGTGACTCAAGCGGTGGCCCATTAACAGAGAGGTCACTTCATTGGCACTGAAGATGCCCACACAATTACAACTATCATTCGCTTTATTAACAACAACATAACTAACGAACATTTAGACGAAGATTAAAACAAAAACATATCTAGTCAGGCACGAAATAATATGAACTCTCATCTACGTGTGCATCTACAAAACCTTTACGTAAATATCTCAGCCGTGCGTGGCACATATTAATACAGATGGGACACTCCGCAAAATCATTTAAATAAAAAGCCACTCTTGCTGCGACACAATAAAGTGCAATTCAGATCGCACTATGCTTATTACCTACAGTTATATTCACCTACAAGTTGCCTCTCTTTTAAACGCGTAACTCGTATACCTTCTGATCGTGGCAGTCCTACGAATTGGCCCCGTGACATGGGCCCGCCGCGTACTTGTTGCTTCATACCTAAACTGCGGAGTGTCCCATCTGTATTAATCTGTGGCCGTGGTGAAAATATTACACATATCAGTCAGGTAACAGGTTGGTGGCGAAGCTATCTGTCTAAGACGGACGTGCTTATTGTTTAGGGCATCCCCTTCTTCTACTTGTACTGGCATGAATTCTACAAGCCGTAGTACAAAGCCGGTCAGCAAGGTGGTATCAGGGCTGACTGCCAAGGGTCTACTGGACGTACATTTCTACGTATAGCCACTAGTTGAGGCGATTATAATGCCACAAGACAGTCAATGCATTCCTAACTCCATGCACTACAATGTCTAGAATTTATTAGTTCCTCTTTGCAACCAAAACATCTAAACTTACTCGATGGACTTTATATAGGAACTGAGCTAATAAACAGTGTAATAGCCACATGAACGAGGAAAACCGATCAAACAGTTAATAGCGATACATTAAACTGTATCTGGCGTGTGGTCCTGGCTATGAATATAACGCCCATCTCGTAGGAACTTGGATGGTTAAGATATTCGAAGTACCATAACTTGACGACTTACGAAAATTACTCTTAGGACGATGCTAATGTGTGTCTTTTAGTGTATTCTAGATGAAAGTCCTCAATAATGCATAGCAAAATAATGGAAAACGTAGATCCTAGATTTTCAGCTGGTGATTTTGATAACATCACACTGCGAAAATTCCTGACCATCCTCTCTCCAGTCCCTTATTGTATAGTTACAGTATAGTTTTCGATTTTTTTTTTTTTTGGTATATTGGCGTGTGCTAGCTTACTTATAGCAAATAATTTAATTTAATGTTTTGTATTGCGTAATGTAGGTACCTAAATTATTATGCGCAGTGTTATATAGAATCATTTTTTTTTTTTAACTGAACAGACAGCTGTGCTGCTGGGGAGTTTGTTGCGCCACTTCTTCTCCCCAGCTAAAGCACTAGGAAGTGGTGAAGGGCGGGCGTTTTGGGGGACTGTCTTATGTAATTTTGACTTTCAAAAAGTGCTGATTCTCAGCCTAGTTTGAATAAATGACTTTTGATTTTGATTTTGATTGTATCGTTCCTGATAATATTCTTGCAGGATTGTCCAACTTTATTATTTATCTTAAGACCTATACGATGACTAACGCACCTGGGTATCATCTTCGACCTTACTATAATCACACACCTAGATTGCACAAGACAGCCCGTACGATACAATGGCACGGACCGACTGTGCACTACGTGGGAACCCATTGTTGACGAACTTTATATTAGAATCTGTTTGGAATTGTGCAGGATAGATTCATTTACCTCAATTATGTAACCAGGCAAATATTCTAACCAAGATCCGATAGACACACGGGGCCTAGTCTTCTACACTTCATAGTCGCCTTATGACCTAAACGTCCCAAGTTTAGACTTCGTCGACTTAACAGTTGCGGCTATCAGACGTGAATGTTTCGAACTTGCTAAGACCCACTATTCTCCGATGATTAAACTCTAATAGAGATGAAACTATCGCCATTAATAGAGCAAAAAGCCAATCTCATGCGATAACCAAATTATCTAACCCTGTGCTAGCCTAACATAAAATAATTACGGCCATCCCTCTACTACTAACTACATATCTTTTGATGGCGTATTGTAGACACAAACAGCTAGAGATGGGATTCAGTTTACGTTGAAATTACGAATGGCGAAAATTGACTATCACTTTCTCAGAATCGAATGAAGGGGGTCTGTGATAATTGATAAGCAGTCGACGTTTACAAGCTAATAATGATTGCGTCTCAATCACACATTATAAAGTGAAATTATAATACCTACGGACAACAAGAGCTCTACAGTTTTATCAGTTGCAACAGTCTGGATGCAGAAAGCAGGAGACAATGAGCGTTCTAGATTTAGTTGCCTTATGTTTTTATAACATTATAATTAAAATTAGCTAGTTAAATATTTATTTACCGTTTTTCTACATCCTTCCTTTTATTTACACCGCATTTTCCAGTACAACGTTCGTTACGATTCTAGCGTGGTAGTTATTATACAATTAAAGACGGTCCGTCTGAACGACGATTATCTACTTACAGAGCCGTTTGATTGCTGTCTTTTATTGCTATGCTGTCGCGACGAATACAACTATTATCAGTGTTGTAGTTAAATTTTATGCGATAAAATTGCTGGTCAGTCTCCTGCCAAGACGTCTGTTCAATTTACGGATGTTCTTCATCATATTAATGGTACGACGAATTTTCAAACAGCATTTTGTAAGAGGTAGAATGACATTGACGAATTCTGTTATTTGCATAATCGAAGTCGTATGATGTCATCTTATGAAATTATACGCGAAACATGAAAATAAACATGTTTGTCATTGTAATTTTCCTTTTCAGGGTGAATATCAAAGTAATGAATAGAAATGAGATGGTCTCGAAATAACGCTTGCAAAAATACTGCCATCCTTTTAGTCCAACCTTGTGAATCTGTATAACTTTTCGCGTGACTTTTCCTACGAGAGAAGAACAACTTCTATACGTCGAAACTAAGCAACACCTACCAGTATTACAAAACACATTCTTCTCTGCTTTATCCTAGTATGTACTGTTTCACAGTATAGTGTTTTCCCGGCCGCCTGCTGACATAACTGAGCGTCTGTGCCCCCAATTCTTACAATTGAATTTAGACGCCCGCGCCAGTGTTGTAGACGAGGTATGGCAATCGGATATGAAAGAAATAGGAATTATATGGACGTTAGTCAAGGAAATTGCGCTAGTTGTTATTCACAGTATTCCTTAGTTTTGTTTTCTAATAAAAACGAATACTACAAGGGATTGAAATTGAGATCAAGTCATTAAAACAGCTCCGTTTCAAAGAGATCAGTTCGAAGAATACACATATCTCTCGCTCCATTTAGCACGTCAATACAATACATCACAACATTACCGCTTCCTATATTCCCGAACTCTTACGACTTACTAATAACAGAAGTCCCACATTTACGACCATCATACCATGGTGCCGTTCATAAAACGCTCGAACTGGCTTCAGTCTTCACGTCTAAATCTCTCTATTCGCAGAACTTTGGCATCTTAACAGCCAGAACCCTGTAAATTGTTTAATGTTTCGGATACACGCTTCATAGACATTTTGTCGGAATATGGCATACGCTGGCAGACGGCCAAACGTGACTCAGTAAGGCTGGGAGCATACGGACTACTTCGGGTTTGCGGGAAGTCACATTTGGGGTATCAAAGCCAGACGCTTATCGCCTGGTACGGGTTAGCTTCGAAAATTCTTACCTTAACGATTTCCGACCAGAATTTGAAAACTTCTTTCCATTCCTATACAGGTTGTCCAAGATGTGGTACAGACCATCAAACTGAACAACATTCTCCGTGGGATCAACATCGTAATCGCGAAAAAATTATCAACCATCCCGTACAAGACTTCAATACCTATTCGACCCAAATGTATGGGACGGCTGATTATTTTTTCGTGATTACGATGTTGGTCCCATTGAGAAAGTTGTTTAGTTTGATAGTTTCTACCAAACCTTTCTGGTACACCCTAAATTATATTAAGAAAAATTAAATTTATTTTAAGTTCGCTTGATAGTGTATTTAAGGGCTAATAACATAATACTATGTATTCTCGAGTTGTTTAGGTACCGGCAAGTTTATTGGACAGTATTGATTTACTGAGTAAACAGCGATGTTCATACTAGTATTTACGAGGTATTTGTTTCACGCCTTGCATTACTTTCGTAGTATTTCTGTTTTAGTATCGAAGAGAGTCAACTTTTTTTGGGTGTAAAAGTTATCAACGATTGAGGAAAAGGGATCGACTCAGTTTGACTTATACCGAGTGCTGAGCACAAACATTCTTATCAGCTACCTGCAATAAACTGACGTGAAAAAACCATGTTCATAAAACTTTCGCCACGACAGCACGCAGTATGATATTTTTGGCACTATTTGAGCCTTGATAGTTGAGACCTATTCTTGGCCGAGAACCACATAAACTTCCTAATTGTCAAGTCAAACAGGTTTCCACGTGGCCCGGGGTTCAGAACTGACAAAGACTGTACAGTTCGCTTGCTAATTGAGCGACAACGAGCCACTGTGCTCTTCGGCTTCTCGAAACTCTTTATTTGATTTGGGGATTTTTTAATTTTACGAAGGTAGTGCAAGTGTATCGGTTATATTTTCAGCTGCATCCGGTTAGACAGGAAGCCGACCCCAACATAGTTGGGAAAAGGCAAGGCAGATTAATTGAGTGCAAGTATATCGGGAATATACAGGGTGATTTTTAAAACATGCGACAAAATTTAAGGGGGTGTTCTACCAATCAATATGAACAACTTTTACTATGGGACCAACTAAGAATTCGCAAAAAAAAATTACCTTCCCATGTAAAAGCACATACCCGATTGGACCATTTTGTATAAAAAGGTCGAATTTTTTTTGCGAATTCCGAGTTGGTCCCATAGTAAAAGTTGTTCATATTTATGGGTAGAACACCCCCTTAAATTTTTATTTAGAGCAACACCTACTCTTTTCTCGACAGATGAACAGCCATAACGTATTACAAGATTCCAACTTCCTCATGTAGTAACACAAATGTACTTAGTTAAGTACCAAAACCAGACGCCGAGGCCGATGACCTCAAGAGCAACTGCGTAGGCCTACTTTGTAAGTAAAACGCGCGAATATTCATTGTAACTTGCTATGACAAGCTATTTCCCTGACAATTTAGTTGTAAATATTATGTCGTATTAATTTGTGAGTTTATTCAATAGATATGTGTGTGAGAAAATCCACATGACAATGGATCATACGATTTACGAGCTACAGGCTTCTAATGCCAAACATGGCTCATGCTCGGGCCACTTCCTAAAGATGGAGAATGTCTTCGAACTTTTAGTATTATTGATCACCATGTTTGGCATGCCGCCGGTGAGTAAGAGCGTAAAAGTAGTCTTTGTGATGACTAGCCCTCTGACCTTGCATAGTGACGGCAGAAAAATCTCCAGACCCTATCTTAATCATTACATTTACTGTGTACGAAGAAAATGGAGCAAAAAAAAAAACATAAAACAACGGAACTGCGCACTCAACCAATACAGGATTGAGACAAATAAGAACATAACCTATCTGCTTTATTCACTAGAGCTATAATCATAGGTGATGATTACGATCTTAAAGCAGAGAAGGGAGCGAAACAAGAGAGTGAAGATAAGCGGCAGAAAGTTGAATTAAGCTCATGAATGATAATGATAACAAAGGAATATATCAACCTAAATCGAAAAGTGAAAACCTTCTACTGAGATTATAATGATAAACGACCCTATAACATCTATTTATTGTTCCAAAAATAGAAATAATGTCCGTCAAAAAATACAATTTTCGGTTAAACATTAGATTCCCCTCGAGCAGCAGCATTTCTTCAACAATACGACAAAAGATGCCGATGATCGTCCAGCATTTGTTTTCCCCGGAGCGGCTAACGAATTCGACGAAGGCGATTCGAAGGACCAAATATGTACCCAAGCACTCCATTCATATAAAAATTTCAGAGCTCCAGGGCAGTCCTGAGGCGCCGGGCCGGCCGCATGGCGTCATCCACTTAGCTATTTTATTAGTTAATTTACTAAGCCCGTCGCCTACAACTACATAATATACTGAGATTGGCAACTTACAGGTTGTAAATGGAATGATAACCCCTCTGTTTGTGGACTAACACAATTTATTGTAGTCTGCCCTTTGGATACTATTCTTAGATTGTGAGTTAGCTGGAAAGGGATTCAATGGTTTATGTTGGACGAAACTATTAGAGATGAACGAAACATTATATTGAAAAAGCTTAAGTTTTCATCTTCCTATGCAAATAGGGAGGTGCTATAACAGTTTGCAGACTTGGACCATCCGTGGCAACGTTTCTCCCAAATGAATAAACCGAATGCAGTCTCATGCGCCGCCTAGATTGGATAAAACTTATTTAGTAAAAGTTCAACGCTTAGAAAGTATGACTCAACATTTACACAACTTAGGGCGGATTTCACCAATGAAACTGAACGCGATCAGCGCATAAACTACGTTTAAAGGCTGTCAGTGTCAATATTTTCTATGGAATATTGACACTGACAGCTCTTGAACGCGGTTTAAATGTGCTGATCGCGTTCAGTTTCATTGGTGAAATCAGCACTTACCTACTTGAACTTTTTGCCCGTATCACGCTAATGGCAAAAAGGAAACCCTATGCTATACCATCACATTGTCAGGGACACAAATAGCTCACCATGAAGTTCTATACATAACCATACCTTCATAGTGATCTGATTATTTATAAACGCTATAAATATACCTATGTGTTTATATTACAAGTAACGTATTGAATCACCCGACACGTGCGCTTGCGCTAACATCCTCGTAACTCAGTAGCACAAAAATATTATTGGACCAACATTTTATTGTATGATTCAGCTATGATTTATCGTTGAGTAATGTGGGTATTAGATAAAACAAACGGTATTTTAGGTCTGGAAATATTTCAAGTTCACATCCGATATCACCAAATGTTTTCCGTCCTAATTCCTCTAGGAAGACGAAGATTTTCTTGTATACTTACTGTGGATTCCGTATCATCATCATCCAATCTTTTTTGCTGTACTACAGTGCATAACCCCGCCCTTTTTCGCCGTTCTTGTCTGTCTTGTGCTATATGGTACGGGTCCTGCTAATGCAGCAATAAAATTGTCTAAACTCGAACGCACCTGACTACGCCACGCCCTTGACTAAAGTTTATGACATAGCTAGTCAACCAGTCCGACACCTTCTTTTTAAGCTATTAAAGCTTCTATAACTACAACAATCTCAAGATGCGTAACTTCGCAGTTAAACCCAAAAAAAAAAAAATACACGACAACACATCAACACTTCAGCTGGGTTCCACCAGATATCTATCGGTTACGGGCCGTATATCGTTCGAGCAGTAAATTATAAGCGATGGTTACGCGCGGTTACGACTCGTTGTGATTTACGATTGCTTTGAACGTGTTTGTTCAGAAGTCACTGTGTGGAATGCTAGAGGAAGAAGTGGTAACAAACAAATCATGCTGATCCCTAGGTTTTAACAAATTTATGAGCACGACAAATGTTCCAGATCGTAGAGCTTTTCATGTGTGATTTGTAGCATAACCACACACGGAAACACAATTCATTCTTATTTCCGCGTTGCTTCCCAAAAGTAGCCAGAGAAGAAATGATAGCTACTACATCCGGAACTTGGGATAACGCAACTAACACTAGGCAGCACTCAAAATTTCCCGGGAAAAATTCGTACCTAGCGTATTTTGTAGATAATCAAACCTAATACTTACAAAAAAAAAAACCGGCCAATTGCGTGTCGGACTACGCACAATGAAGGGTTCCGTAGTTGGGATGAATTTATCCCAAGAACAAACTAAACATTGTAGTTGAAAAACATGTTCTCACATACATTCCAACTGCAAATGTTAGTTAGTTTGTACGCACAATATTGAGAGATTTACCATGTTATTTTATGACCATAGACTTCTTATAAGTTTTCCTGTAATCTATAGCTATAGAACTATTTTCTGTTTCGGAGAAAGTAGGAGGAATGGTCAATTTTCGTCTATTTTCTTAAATAATAAATAACTTTAAAACACTATGTTTTATAATTATAAAAATATATATTGAAACCCTCACAGTTAGCCCTTTCATTTGACATGTCAAGTTTGTAAATATTTTTTTTTTTCTTTTTTGTTCATATTCAAAATTAATTTATTAACGTTACACCTTAACGTAGTTTGGGTCACAGAAATTCATATGTGTACCGAATTTCCACTTAATCGGTCCATTAGATTCGGAGCAAGTTGTCTGTGACAGACGGACCGACAGACAGACACACGAATGATCCTATAAGGGTTCCTTTTCGAGGTACGGAACCCTAAAAATTTTTCCTAATACCAGAAAAATAATCATTTATTTCAATCACGTATAGATAAAGAGATCTTTTTTATCAATTTAGGAGGATAGCTTTAAATTTTGTTACAATGCTTTCTACAAAAACATGTCGGACAGTCCAAGTAGGACTCAATATCATTCGCATTGCATGTTAGCATATCTTAGCTTCGATCTCAATTCTATTTCTAGAGAAAGAGCTAATATTTCCGTTCCGGCCAATTTGAGCTTAAAAGGAAGATAACTGGAAATTGAAACCCGTATAAATAGGTTTTTTAATTTACGTTAAGGGAAGATTTTAGTCGAGGATTCCCTTTGAAGTAACAATATTTTATTTTAATGGATTTCTATTAAGAAGTACGCAAAGATGTAGAGCCAAATACGCAAAGCTTTCTAATGATACTACAGCTAAAAGAGTCCGTAGTCTGGATTTGTCCCCAGTTGATGGCAATAAGGCTCGCCCTGTATTACATACACGGGACTTGGGTGTACTTATTGCTGCACCTCTGCCTAACCCTTCGGGGAGTCCAGGCGTGGTGTTATGTAATGTTGTACTTATAAAGATAACTTAGTGACAGTCCTCAGTTATTTTCTTGGTCTTTAGATATGGAAGTGGCCAGACGACGACACTAAATTCGAATATATTCCTAACGGGAAGTTCCAAGTAGCCCGCGAAATTCAAATTTTCTTACGTTTTTTGCAATTTGCAAGTCAGTATTAGGTTGTATGCAGCAGGTTCGCGGTGAGTGCTAACGCGTGCTCGTGTTCCCGCCACAAGCAGGAGAGGAGGACATCGTGGAGTTTTAGTGGGTCGGAGTCCCACATAACTGCACTATCTCCCCCTGGTAGTGCAATATGCATGAGTATTTCTCCACGGAAAAAAAGTATTAGGTTGTATGTTGATTAAACTATGATTTGCGACCGTAACATATATGTGTTTACAGAATTATAATCATTAGAATCAGTAATATATATAATCCTAAATGTCAAGACTTCATGTAATTGTCATGAGGAAATTACTTGGTCTTAAAGAATTGTATTGATGATTTTACACCTTACTTGCTTACTTATTTATTACGTGCTTACTTATTTTGCCTTAATACAAAGTCGGAATTACATAAATCCAGAAAGGATTTATGTAATTCTGACTTTGTATTAAGTTCCAAAAATATCTCATTCCTAATCCTTCAGTCTCCACGTTCGGTCTGGATCGATGAACACCAACAGTCAGACGGTCGCGAATACATTATTCACACGTCCGACACTATGAGGTAGGCAGACGTGTTTACAGACGCCTGACGCCTGTCGGCAAACAGAGGGGAGTGTGGACTGAGATATTATGAGGAGAGACAGACAGGCACGGGGCGACTCCGGTAGAGCCTTAAATCGATCTGTTTGTTTATATTCATAAAAAATTATCGCCTTACGCGAATTATTTATCTTCAAAAAAAGAATGACGGAATGATCAGACCAATGTTTGGGGTTGCCCAATCATGGCCTGTTGCATGTTTACTTTACAAGTCCTTAATAATTTGCTAATCAAGCTTCATAGCTTGGCTCATCGCCGCAAGGTTGCCTGCTTGTCGGTCTTCTACAGATTGTACTTCGGAGAGTGTGCCCGAGAACTCCACGACCTCATTCCACCGGCCTCCTTCTACCATCGAACATCTAGACGCACTGCCAGTTACCATCCCTACCTGGTTGCTATTCCACCAATTCGCACTAAGCGCTTCCAAATGTCTTTTATATTGCGCACAGCAAAGGAGTGGAACTTACTACCTGCGTCTGTTTCCAAACGCATACAACCCTAATCTCTTCAAAGTGAGAGTGAACAGGCTTCTTCTGGGTAAGCTCAGTCCATCGTTGACTTTGTCTCTGTCACCTCAGACCTAGACTAGAGTCAAAACCAAACCCATCACAAATAAAAAATTTAAAAAATCTGTCGCGTCTTTCTTCACTTTGAATTAGGCAATGTTCATACATCTTGCCCATTTACAATGTAATGCGGATGTTACCCATATCCAAACCAGTCAGCGACTTAAACAGAATAATTACTACAAATAAACATGCGAGACGAGGACCCACTAACAAAGTTGGAGACAAGCTTGATGCTTTCAAGAAACTGTAATAGTCACAAGCGAAAATAGGCCACTAATAGAGGAGGGAGCAAGATTGGTTAACAAAGGGACAATCAGGGCTTAATAGATGAGGGGCGGTCCCTAATGACCTGACAATCAGTGCTTTCAAGTGAAGCCGATTAGGGCAACATTCCAAGAAAAATGATGTTTGTATTTTGCTCTTTCTACCAGAATACATAACATAACATCACACCGGTAATCTCCGAAGGCTTAGGCAGAGGTGTACCTATAGTAGAATGTACACCTACATTTTACCAGATATGTTTAAGTCCCTCTCTATTCCCATCAACCAGCTATAAATCCTGTCTCCGGGCTGTTACTGAGAAATTCATGATGGAAAAACCCAATAACACTTAGCCCGACCTGGGAATCGAATCCAGGACCTCATGCTCAGCAATAGCGACCACTAGACCACCGAGGCAGTCCACCAGAATAAGATTCCCAAACACTCAATTCTCTCGAATTTTAAAGTTCTCTTTAGCACGAAACCCACATAATAAATTCAAACACGATCGCTGCTCACAATTCCGTGGAACACATAAAACGCATCAAAGCATTGATTCCCCTCATCGGGAACAAAGTTGGAATTTAAAACGAAACTTTTTACGTTCGTTTTTGTGGAGGCACCCTAAAACTAGGGAGTTTACACCATTATTATGGAATAGACGTTGTGACTGCACGCAAAGATTGATCACGGAATCGAGGAGCGTGGAATGTTGGCAAATGGTGCTGTTATTCAGAACAGTTTTCTTTGGGATAACTGTTTGTTCTTTATTACTTTGATTCGTTTACATTGTCTGAATTTTGAAATACGAATTGAGAAATATGTGGAACGAAAAATATGGTCGCCCCCAAATAAAATGTAACCCTTCACATTACTAACTTTGTTTTTGTGAAAATGTTTACCTCGTGCAATTAGGAGCAATTTAGCTTGTAAATCTGCTTATTTTCTTGTTCGAAGCCAATTACTTGTATTAGTAATTAAACTGCCGACAAAAACTGTTGAATATAACAACATCAGTCTCGCCAAGCAATAACCACCACAAGTAAAACTTGAGACCACCGCGGGAACCATCGATATGTCCTCAAATGCACAAAGGCATAATACCTAATTCGTTCTTACACCGCATCGGAATTGCTTTTAAGCAGTTGTAAACAACATAGACTTTTTGTACTTAAGCATGTTTTGATAATAAAACTCTGTGTACAGGAGTAAATTGAATTTCCTTTGAAATTATAAGTATGTGGGGCCGTTACATTTAAAGTTTACAAGCAAGTGGGTTAAAGTTTAAGCACTTCCAAGATATGGATATTGAATTTATGTATGTATGTATTTATGACGGATTAAAGGTTTCTTGTAAACATTAGGTGGTAAACGTTGCCAACGCACGTACTGCTGAGGAGCCTAGGTCATAATATTTACTGGCCAGCCACAGGCTGCCTATATGCGCCTTCTCGTATTCGCGTAAGAAACTATCATTTAAAAAACAATCATCCTGATCCACTTTGTATGAGAATCGTCCCTCTAATGTAATTGAAAACGCTATGCTCAATTACTGTGAATAAAATGGTTTGACAGACAGATACAACAACCGAAACATGTATATATGACATAATACAATTAACGCATAAGTTTAATATCGCGAGTGCGTCGCGTTTGTCCGGCCAGCCTTGGCCACGTCACCCAAATAATTCACTTAATATGACATAAGCGACCTACATGTGATTATTAATTAACACTACGGACAGGGCTGGCAAAATCAACAGGAATATTCACCATTTCACCATTTATTTCTTTAAACTTTTTTCCATTTCTAATAATTCTTATGCCTTCGTATGGGATAATAATGATTCCACTAAGCTTCTCTTAACAAACGTATTACTCTGTTCGAGTTGTTTCCAGATTACATAACCCACTAATCATCACCTTCTGTAAGCGTCTCAAAAGACCACATACTCAAATGTCAGCACGTATGGTCAAAACATCTAAAAAAAGGGCAAATAGCAAGAGCTTATAAGTCGCCTGTTCATCATAGATATAATCTCATGGTTGCCTCAGCTACAACGTACATTATTTTCATCAACAGGCAAATGGTCCTTCGAACCGGATCCCGAAGGACCACAAGCCATTATCCTCATTATCCTTGTTTTTCTAAAAATAGGGTAGGAAAACCGAGAACAAAACCAACTACAGTTAAATAACCCATTTGTCCTCGGTAGCAACCATGCTTATGTTATGACCACACCGCGAGGGCGCAGCTCGCAATCGTGACATTTATGTATGGGATCGCCTGTTTACCCTCAGGAGTTCGCTTTAGCACTATTTGTATGGCACGCCTCAAGTTCATATAAAATATCAACAGTAAAGGAATATTCGAAGGATTCCACGAACTGACCCAGTTTTGTTTATTTTGCTGGAAAATTGGAAAAGTTTAATAAATTCGGATGCATGTCTGAAGCGTTGTTTAAAGGGCGCTCGAACGAAACTCCGAAATTAAATGCGGTAAAATAAAAGCGATGGGATATATTGGGCTATCAAATGTTTTGGACCAGATATATTAGGTTGGGGAAAAACTCTTTTCGCATTATAGTATGTATGAACTTGTAACAAAATCTCTTTGGCTATACTATTTGTATCTGGCTGGTTTTGGTATCATTGAAAGTTTAAATTTTAAAGAACATAATTCCAAATTCAAATTATGAAAATGTGTGATTTTTATTTGTTTTTCGTACCGTCAAGATGAGTGAATCTAATGAAGAAATTCGATACATTTTAAAATTTTACTACAAAAAAGGTACAAATGCAACGCAAGCCGCGAAAAAAATTTGCGATGTTTATGGACCTAGTGTAGTGTCTGTGAGAGTAGCACAAATTTGGTTTAAGCATTTTTCAATCCGGAAATTTTGATGTCAAAGATGCACGTCGCTCTGGTCGCCCTATTACGGATAAAATGGACGCCATTTTTGAAAAAGTGGAGCAAGATCGGCCTATCAGTAGTTACGACGTAGCTGAAGAACTGGAAATTGACCACAAAACAGTTTTGGCGCATTTGAAAAAAAACTGGGTACACAAAAAAGCTCGACATTTGGGTACCTCACGAGCTCACTGAAAGAAACCTAATGAACCGTGTACTCATTTGTGATTCTTTATTACGACGTAATGAAACCGAACCATTTTTGAAGAAGCTGATAACTGGTGATGAAAAGTGGATCACGTATGACAAGAACGTGCGAAAAAGGTCGTGGTCAAAGGCCGGTCAGGCTTCACAGACTGTGGCGAAACCCGGGTTAACTCGCAACAAGGTGATGCTGGGTGTGTGGTGGGATTGGAAGGGCATTATTCATTATGAACTGTTACCACCAGGCAGGACCATCGATTCTGAACTCTACTGCGAACAACTGATGAGATTAAAGCAAGAAGTTGAGAGAAAGCGGCCGGAATTAATCAACAGAAGGGGTGTGGTTTTTCATCATGATAACGCTAGACCTCACACATCTTTAGCCACTCAGCAAAAATTAAGAGAGTTTGGCTGGGAGGTGTTAATGCATCCGCCGTATAGTCCTGACCTTGCACCTTCAGATTTCCACCTGTTTCGGTCTCTTCAGAATTAGGCAGTGTCAGGTTAACATCACGAGAGGACTGCCAAAACCACTTGTCGCGGTATTTTGACCAGAAGTCCCAAAATTTCTATAGCAATGGGATCATGTCCCTACCTACAAGATGGCAAAAAGTTATCGAACAAAATGGTACCTACATACTTTAGTTAAATGTAAATAAACTATATTAAAAAATGTTTTGAATTTTCTTAAAAAATGCGAAGAAACTTTTTCCCCAACCTATTATGTGGCACTTCATAACCTGAACTGCATTCTGCTGCGGCTGAACGTAATTTTAGTGATTTTCCATAATTACTAATGTTACTGGTTTCGACCATCCATCCACCTGCGACATATGCATTATATGCATAGGAACATATGAAAATAAGGAAGAATGACCTTATCCCCTGCAGTATTATTAAACGATACATCGTTTTCAATAAAACTAGGCGGCACCAAAAGGAAGGCCTAAATAACACCGTGTTGTTGGATTTTCAACTTTCGGCAGTGAAGGTTTAGGTGACGGCTAGTGTTAGTAAAAACGGGCATTAGTATTTCTGCTATGCAATGGAGTCCAGACAGTTTATTACCGAGAACAACATCACTTCAGAGAATCTTAATGAGAAACCACGAGGTTTTAATTAAGAGTCTACAGTCAACACAGCTTTTGTTGACACTTCTATGTCGCTAGTATTCATTATAATAATAATGTTCTACACCTCACAGAATACAGATTGCATATTTAAGTATAATTAGGGTCCGCAGTCAATGTATGTACAGCGTCTATTACTATCTTGTGTCATTCCTACAGACTTGCATAACACAACATCACGGCTCTATACCCCAATCTCCCGAAAGAGTACGCAGGGACGTATAGTACAACACGTTTCTCTAGCGTTTAGGTCACATGTTTAAGATGGCGAGCTAAATGCTATCAACCGACTCAATACTCTGAAAATTTTTGATTAATTGGGTTTTCGCAGTTACCTGATTTTCCTAAGTTCTTAAATGTATTGTACATACATCTAGGCCTTTATTCATAAATATGGGATGACAAGAAGGTGACTAGACTGTTAGTCAAAAGCCCAAAACTCCGAAAATTAATCTTACCAAGAGGTATCGTGTTACCCAGTAACTGGGTTGTGGAGGTCGCTCCATGTAAAATACTGATATTCAGCTGCATCCTATTAGATTGCAAGTAGACCTCAAAATAGTCGGGTAAAGACTAGGCAAATTGGGAACCCTTTTCAACCGACCTCTGTTATGTGGAAAACAATATGAACAAAAAAAGCAATATGAAGCAATAAGGCCGCCCATTGTATGTTTTGTTGCGTTAAATTTAATTTTTCTGTTGTGTATTTTCTGGTGTACAATCAAGTACTTAAATACAAATAAATAAATACACCATTTCAAGGAATTAGACACCACAGAAAAACAAGACATGGTCAAGGTGACTTGATTAACATCGATAGCAGACTACAGCGGGCTAATAACGTCCAACATGAAAATAATGATGTCATTGCCGCAGTTCCCGGGACAATAGATGCTGATGATCTTGTTATGAGCGTGAGAAACTCACAGAACGAAGTATTTGGTCGTTTAGACATTGTGGTCTGTGACAAATTGCAGACATGTGTTGCACACTAGGTGCGGAAACAAATGTGCTACTTGTGAAATGTCTAGAAATAAATTCGATGTCATGTTAGGGCTTATGTTCAGAAGTGGATGTAAGGCTAGATGATGACAATTGTACTAATATTGGCAGACCAAGAAAACTTTACCCAGATGACCGTGGAAAAGGATGCTGATTCAGAAACTTTACAGGAGGACATTAACGCTGTCTTTCAATGGAGCAAAGATAACAAGTTACTTTTCAACATTAATAAATGCAGTGTTATGCTTTTTAGTTGTGCACATAATCCGAGGCATGTCAATACTTCTTGGGCGAGGAACAAATATTCCTTTCTGTGAAATACCTCGGAGTAGGTACTATTCGCCCGATCACATGAGGACGTTCGCTGCAGAATCATACCGGAGATTAGGATTTGTTATTCGAAATATGCGCGAGTTTAACAATCCACTGGTTTACATGGCCTTAGTCAGGAGTAAGCTAGAATCAGCTGCAGTGATTTGGAACCCTTATCAATGCACTTATGCCTTACTTCTTTACATCTTGAAAAAGTCCAGAAGGCCTTTCTTAAGATTACTATTTAAAAAAAAAACTCTTCGGATACTATCCTTTCCTTTATCTTACAAAATTTTTACTCTGTATACTAAATTTTAATTCGCTCGGAGTAAGGCGGAAATACTTCCTGCTTACCACTGTTTGCCGTATTATGCGTGGTGAGTCCGATTGCCAGGAACTATTGGCGCAGTTGGTAAGGCTTTTTGTCAATGTTGTGTCCACAACTCAGGCCGCGAAGTGACCGGCTACTAGCCGTACCATCAGCACGCACAGTATCACGAGCTATTTTGCCCCCGTTCGAGCCATCCGGTGTGTGGCTTATTGGCCGGGAGATGGATAGATGTGTGTCGTGAATGTTTAAGATTTTGTGAGAAAATGGATTTGTGTCCACAACTCAGGCCGCGAAGTGACCGGCTACTAGCCGTACCATCAGCACGCACAGTATCACGAGCTATTTTGCCCCCGTTCGAGCCATCCGGTGTGTGGCTTATTGGCCGGGAGATGGATAGATGTGTGTCGTGAATGTTTAAGATTTTGTGAGAAAATGGATGAATAATTAGATATGTGTTATAATAATTGCATTTTGTTTATTTTTACAAAGTTTTATTTTGTTATTTTCTCGTGTTTACATACTCGTATATATACATATTGTTGTAGTTATGTGTGTCACATTTTAGATTGTAAATTGCTCTGTACAACGCTTTGGGTTTCTATTCTGTAATATCGTGCATGTAATGTTAAATAAATAGTTGAGAGCAGCAGGCCTTTATTGCTTTTACCTAGAACTTCGCTCTGGACGCTGTTATTAAGCAATCAGTATTCGCGTTTACTATGAAGCAGCTAAAAAGTATATTTTCAATTTTCCACAAGTTTATCAACAACACCGACTAGCTTTACATTAAGCCATATTCAGAATATTCACACGACGCGCTCAGCCAGCAATTGACAAAGAATATTAGCGCACAATCGCGCAGGATCGCGCACACGTTTGCATGACAATGTGCGCTGATTAAATGTGCTCGCGTGTTTATGAGAATGGACGTAGTTCCACGAAATGAGAGATTTTTTCTACTAGGTCTGCATTATGTAGGAATTGTAATGGAGGACTAATGGAGGACGTGTAAATTACTTTTAAATTATTAGTTTTATGGCTTTACACTTTTAACCTAGTTTTCGCGGACGGAAAAACGTAGACTGGAAGTCGTCAAAGAGTAAGACGACCTAGTTGTGATTTGACTAAGGACTTGGTGGAGTTTTATTTCCTCGGCTTAAATTAAAATATGTATGTTGCTCTTGGAGATTGTTTTCTATTATAATGAGACATGTGATTTTGAACGCCAAGATCCTTTGAACTATTGTCGTTCAAGACACCAGCGACCAGATTCACTATTCTCTCCAATCTATGACTGAGGCAAGTAGGATGATGTCCCTGTGCCCTGTACGAATCTTATCTAAACCGCGGGGTAAATAAAACTTGACCTAATTCTATTGACGCCCGTGAAATAAATAGAATTTGGCGAAACTGTGCTAACGAAGATAAAATAAGAACAAAAGACGCTTGTTTAAAATTGAGTCACTTGAAAGCTGACGTTGAGTTGCACAAAACCAAAATTAGTTTAACGGAGACTTTAAATTGATGCCATCCCTTACATTTTCTATCAAAAAGAAAGTGACAGCATCAATTTAGTCTCGTTAAACTAATGTTGGTTACGTGCAACTCACAGTGAGACACGTAGTTTATATGACCTTTATATTGTGACTTTTTAAGCAATTGAATGGATTGGTTTACATGACCTTTATATTGTGACTTTTTAAACAATTGAATGGATTGGTTTACTAAGCCAGAGGCAGCTAAGATACGATACTTATTTGACTTAGTTACGAATTGCAGCTTATTGTAATAACAAAACGAGATCAAAGGAGCTCGTGGCTAAGTAAAGGAGCTCGTGCCTAAATAATAACAGCCGCACGGGTCGATCCATCAGGTTAAGCTACGCTTGCCGGGGTTGGTTCTTCGTGGATAAGTGGCCATCTTTTCATACCGAGACTCCTCCGTGCCCGTCCCGGTTGTCATTCGTGGATCCTTCACAGTCGTTACGGGTCGTCAGAAGCCTGAAAGTCTGACAACCAGTCTTACAAAGGGGTATCGTATTACCCAGTAACTGGGTTGTGGAGGTCAGATAGGCCGTCGCTCTATGTAAAATACTGGTATTCAGCTGCATTCAGTTAGACTGGAAGCCGACCCCAACATAGTTGGGATAAGGCTATGCAGATTGATTTTTGTAACATAACATGAGACGTGTCAGTGCCTGACAATCTTGTAGCCATTTCATTCTTCAAAATAAGTCTCGCATATTAGGGCACGACAGCGGCACCTACTGACAAGGTACCCTTACATGGAACTATGGATGGATGTCAAGCCACATAACATTACCCTTTTAGTTTCGCTATTCTACGAACAAATCACATACAAACTAGGTACTATGTACTACTAGCTATTATCGAAGTACACGCCAGGGCTCGCACAGTTAGGCGTGACGTCACGGGGTCAGTGACCGCTCGCACAGCAATCACGTTGCAGGAACGGGTTATATGGTAGAAAAACTATGAGTTGTAGTGTTATAAAGCGCCAGAAGGTGGCTATTATATGAGAAGTGTTTGGGTACTTGGAAAACTGAGATGTTCTACACAAAGCGAGTCGAAACGGAATTTATCCATGTTTGACTGCAAGTTAGTCCAACACTTCATTCTTCACCATAAGAGCTGTGTGTTGCTTTGTACAAATTACTGTAGATTTTGTTTGCATATATATCATTCAGGACACAATGTAACCCAAACTTGCGTTCAATAATTTTAATTCATATGTTGCATTAATAAGTTGGCAAGGCCCAAATTGGACGTAGTTATGCTATAACGTTCCAATCCACAAGGTGGTTAAAATTGAGTTTTTGAGCCCAAGCTAGGTATTTTGACAAGTATATAAGTAATAAAATAATGTTTATTTATTTAGTTGAAGTGATACATACTACTTAGTTGTACTCGCTACCAAAAAAAAAGCGTACCACAAAATTAAAAAAAACGCGATTTACTCAGTTCGACCTGCGTGTGGATTGGAACGTTATAGCATAACTACGACCAATTATGCCCCACCGAAAAAAAAAACTCAAAAGCAACATTACGACTGCCAAAATTTATCGCTTACTTTATATTTATAATTCAAAATGAACAGAATACCAAACTAAGAATAACCCCATCAAAAAGCACCCGTACCCTTACTTGACTCAGAAAATGGCGCAGAGGCCAATCTTTCATACAAATTACGACAACGAGCAGAAAATAAATACAGCAATACTAATAAAACACCCCATATCTAAACAAAACTAGCCATGTCCTATAAAAATGTAAATGTACGAACGCATACAGAAATACCTTTACAAATTAAACACATAAAGAACGGGCCTTTAGAATTATACTAAATATACTGAAAGTTGCGAGTCTCAGACAGCGGTTAAAATATGAGCTTGTCCCGAAACTTACTAAACTGGTTTTGATTTTAAGGATAGCCCCACATCTAACTGGAGATACGCGAACATCCGCGGACCGGTAGTAGAAAGTGTAATATATTACGACTTAGTACCTGGTAGCTTTTACTGTCACTATTCATTGTCCTATTGGGCTTGAAACCCACGCAGGGGATGTCTTTTGGCTGAAAGGATGAGTATGTAAAAGATGACGTAGCAAGCAAGCAAGGGATGACTACTAAGATGACGGCCAGTAGTGGGGCGAGGAATACCAAGAAATTCTACTCCGACCGCAAATTAATTGGGAGGATGGAAGAGGATGGAGGAGGATGGAACAATGCAAAATACTACAGAACGTACTGAACATTCTTCAAAAATTGTTGGTAGACCAAGCGACTTATAAAACGCGACGTCTCTTCGGTCGGGTATGGCCTGACCCTAAGACCAAAACAATTACCAAAATAAAAGGGGAGTAAAAAAGATGTAAGATTACAGACCAGCCAGACACAGACAGAAAGCCAGACGATAGGGTGGGCACACACAAACGACTTCTTTGTGTTTCCTTTTGATGGTTACTCGAATGCACCACTGACCCAACTCTACAGGGTTATTTGTTGGAGATAAACAGATGTGACAGTAATCCCAGGGGTACGAAGGGTCACGACTCCAATTGTAAGATTAAGGACACACGTGACAATCCTTTTTTGGAAGGAGGACACAACAAAAATCATTCGACTAAATTCTTCGTTACTCAAATTAAAATATTTGTAGAAAATAAGTAAACAAAAGTACAGATGATGAGAGGACTACTATGAAAATGAGATACATTCGCAAGAAGATAAAACTGATGATAAGAATTCGAGTTCTGAAACCTTATTCTGCATAAATGTCAACCATCAATAATACCGAAATCAACATACAACATGAACAACGAAAACTCACGTAGTTCATCAATGGCTGTATAATCCATGTTGATTGGTGCCCAAGCGCCAGGTTTCCCCACATTACCACACAATGGTCGACAATGGGTCCCTTCCACGTCACTCGCTCATTGTTCATCTGTCAAACACGCTTTAACTTTCATCGATGTGTCTGTCGTAGGTCGTAGGCATTTTTTATTTGGCCGGTGGTAAAAGATAAATCGTGCGTTTGTGGTGGAGACCTTGGGCAGCTAAAATTTCTCTTCTTTTTGCTAATTGTAACATATTTTGGTAGTCTGTACGTAAAAATGCCAATACTTTAAATAAAGATCCAATACTCATTTTACTTCAATCGAGTTGATTAGAAACAACGCGGTGAAAGCGAGTGACATACCGAAGTAATTGGTCCTTTGAGACGGCCTTTATTTTGCGTAACGGAAAATCTCTTAATTAATCATTATAATATATTATGTATTAAATAATATCTAACTCGTGGCTAAGAACAGCCGCATGGGTCGATCGATCAGGTTAAGCTACGCTAGCCGCGGTTGGGTGACCATCTTTACATACCGAGACCCCTACATGCCTCGGAAAGTAAGTTGGTCCCGGCTGTCATTCGTGGATCTTTGTCAGACTTTACCGATCTTCAAAAACCCAAAAGTCTGATAACCGGTCTTACTAAGGAGTATCGTATTACCCAGTAACTGGGTTGCCGAGGTTAGGTAAGCAGTCGCTCCATGTAAAATACTGGTATTCAGATGCATCCGGTTCGATTGGAAGCCGACCCCACGATAGTTGGGTAAAGGCTAGAGATGATGATCCTTGAATACTTAACTGTAAGTAACTAGTTAACTTCTAAGTTACAATACATGATACATGCATTGTTATCGCAGCACCCGTATCCATTCACACACACACAAACTAATCATTGGTAAGTAGGTACCTAAGTAGTAAATGAGCATCAGCCACGCAGACACACACAAACGCGTACTCCACGACAAATCGATCAAACATTCAAACAAATGTCCGCAACATTTCCAAGAGTCGTGTGCTCAATGTTTAAAGAAACGAATTAGTTACATTGACACAAGTGTTGGAAGTGGAAGGTTCAATATAAATATTGAAAAAACTTGTCCTATTTTAGGAAAGAAAGTATCTAGGCATGCTATTAGTATCTTTGGAAGCGAAGAAACGGCACCTCGACGAATAGGTTTCTTATTATTCCAGAAAATTAAAACCTACACATGGACAGAGTTGCTGGCTTACATGTACTTACAGGATTTTTCTATGTAGGTACTACTTTTGAGAAGGATATTTAAGCACTAAACGCTATGCGTTCTTTCATTAAACGATACTCACTATTGCGTACCCAATGGTCGTGCCTTCACGGTTAAGTAGCTCAGAGCTCCAGCATATCCGATACGATAACCGATTCAAACTGTACAATAGGCGTCTTTTAAAAAACAAAAAAAATCCCTATAGTGTTTTCCCTAGAGCGTCCCCTGTAACATAAGCGTCTGTCTAACCAAACTGACGTCCAGATCATGGGCCTGGAATGCAGGCCCGCATGTGTAAATATTTTTTGTCAGTGGTCCAAAAAATATTGATACACCCGGCAATCGAAAAACGGTGCCACGCAAACATGACGATAAAGACACTTCCAAAGCACATGTTCCAACTACCCACATAGTTGTCTTACCCTGTGAACGATGACAATCTGGCATTACGAGAAACCAACATATCGATCAAATGAGACCTACTACATGAACTCACATAATTACCATTTAACATGAGTTTATTATTTATGACAGGAAGGAAGAAGCTATGGGTAACGGTTTCCCCTGTATAATTAAAACTCGTCCACTTGTTGGGGAAAAGCTTTGTGCCCCGTCCCAGTAACTGAAGTCAACAGAGCGTAACGTTTTTCTGTAGGACAACGAATTTGTAAACTACAAACAACATTCAAACAAACCAGCCCATCGTCGTATGATATAATGACCCCTGCGCCTCTTTGCCATCATTCGTCAATAATTTTTGGCGGCATCATTTCATTCCTGAGAAGAAATTCTTATCTAGACTTCTTGAGTTCTCGCAAGAGACAAATCTTTAATGTAATATGTAATCTTGAAGGAATTAAGTTATCCGGAAAAGACCCGGAGTAACCGACATAGCTTGCAAAGTAAACAAACTGAAGTGGCAGTGGGCTCTGTTGAAGGACCGATGGAGGGTGGAGCAGACAAGTCATGGAATGGAAACCGCGTATCGGCAAGCGCAGTGTAGGACTGGGACGCCGCCCAGCTAGATGGACCGACCGACGACTTTAAGAGGTGGCTGTGACAGACTAGTTGCGGAAGGCAAAGGACAAAGTGTTGTGGCGCAGCCTGGGAGAAGCCTATGTCCAGCAGTGGAATGCGATTTGATTGACTGATGTAATACTTCGCAAAGGGATCTTGATCTGACTTCAACCGGGAGTCCGACTGATCCGGTCAGTCCCACTCACACTTATTTAACCCGCGTAAAGGCAGATTACGATTCCATTAACTTAGTTTGAGCTCCCAAGAAAACCTTTTTTAATCCATTCCCAGTATTCATACTACCAGTACTGTAAAATCCTATAGCAACCGGAACAATTAACAGAACACTTCCCATAACAGTAAACCAAGCCTATTCTAAAGCACGCACTTTAAACCCGAGTTTAATAAACTGGATTAACTTTTCACATAACTATGATAGATTACTTACTGGTGCCCCAGTTTCTAGGAGTGAGGTCGTTTTTTAGGGAAATTTTTCCTTGTGGGAAGAAATTGTTTCAGATTTTTTCTACTCGATTTTATATGTTGGAATGCTTGGATTGAATTTGAGGTTTCTTTCTCCATCACGTCATCGCAGGTGAAGATAAGAGGTCAGTAGTAAACAGAACATTGGAAACAAAAAATCCAGAATTAATTCCCAGAAATTAATAAGCGAAACACCAAAACCAGATGATAGATACCCACTTGTTTTTGTTTTTAGGCTTCTGTTAAACAACAATTTTATGTATGTGCGTCATTTTCACGTGAATAAACAGTTTTTCGTTCTTTCTATGAAAAATATAGCATGTTATTGATAAGGTAAAACCCGACGGTTAAAAGCCCAATGATGATTAATTGATAATATTTAACTAAAACTTGTGTAAGTTAATTCTAACTTACACAAGTTCAAAAAGCCACAACAGCGCTAAAAAAACCACTCAAAACTTCGAAAAACCCAAAACTACAAATAATAAACCACAAAACAGAATATTCCCATTTGAGCACCTATTTTTAGAGCACCTATGCATTTTCCACCAAAAGTATTCTCAAATGGGAATACGTTTGGTGCAAAATGCTTAGGTGCTCAAATGGGAATACTCCCACAAAACTCATGCAACTCGTTTTAAAAAGTACCATAGTAGGGGCGGCATTGGCAGCACGCCAACACATTGTGAATCAATTACCACGGGTTCAGTGCCACTTTATCATAATATACCTACCTGTTGTACTCCAACGAATTTTACATATTGCACTATTTGCAGGTGATAACTCAGCCGTCTTTGGCTTACAGTCAAAAGAGTTTTGAATGGTTAGGAAAGTAGGTGAATGCTGCAAGTGATATGTTGTGTTCCTTAATGTGGTTACATCTGCCTGCTGTAGGATAAGCTGTTTATGTAACACATTATTACGGTAACAAAGAAACGATGGCTATGGTGAATGCTGAGATGAAAGCAGAGAGGTAGAAAAAGACCGAGCCCAATTGGAAACGTCACGTGTCACAATTACACAATCACCACCATTACAATTAATGTTCAGAAGAAAGGGAAAATTGTCAGAGTTTATATTTGGTATTAAGGATAAAAACAAAGTTCCGAAAAATGGACAAAAAAGGTAAGAGACAGTGATATCGCACCGTCACGCAATGACTATCACTTTACCGCCATTCCGCTAACCACACACTTCATAAATGAACAGTCAGTCAATTTACTTACCATGCTTTTAAGCTTATTAACTTTCTCCCAAAATACAATGTAATTGCTGACAATTTTATAATATGCCAAAAAACCTTCATGGAGATATTATTACACTTGGGACCAATCAATGGCGTTTAAACATAATCTTCAGCTCAATTCTCACTGATATTATAGGTTATAGTTACCTTAGCTTTAATAAGATATTCCCAACACACGGATGATAAGAAACGGCAGTCATCCTCCCACAATCTCAAGAAACTTTTCTAATCTCCTACCTCCTGGACACATTCAAACTTTTGCGCCGCGCGCCTGCTTTTGTCACCGCACACAAAAGAAAGTGTTCGGGATGGAAATTATCGTCGTATCCTCAGTGGAAGGCATTCAATAGAAGGATGCTAATCCCCTTACTTTCCAGACAGTATTTAAGGGACTGTTACTTTCTTCAAGTAAACTCAAGTCATATTCAGTGAGACGGTATTATTTGCACGCTTCACAACACAACTTCTGAACTGCACTTCAAATTGTTCGCGCAAACACAACACACAATCTTCTTGAATCAATATCAGTATTCACCAAGAGTTTTATGAATTACTATGAATTTGATAATTTTAATACCCGGATATCGAAACAAGAGTCGTTTCGTGATGAAATTTAGCAGCGAGTCGCAACCACACAAAATTATTTTCCTAAGAAGAAACTTTAGCACTCGATTCTGGAGATCTGGCATTATAACAAAGCAATTGATAGATGGATCATGGAATCATGACATCGATGCAACCGCGTCCGGAAATAGTTTTTCGATAAATGAACACAAGCGTACACCTTAGTGCATGCAAACTGCCGTCACCGGTCTAGATTTAACGCAATATTGATCGTACCTGCGTCCGGGGCTCGGCGGCGAGATACGGGTTACGTCCGGACGACAGCCTCCGGGTCACGAGCTGTTCCGAAGCGGGCAGCCGGGTAGATACGTCATTAAATCACTGCGTTGGAACACGCTAATTGAAACTGATACTGTTACAGATTTTCATGTTACTCTCTCGATTGGTTTCGACGTTAATTTGGGGCGAAATGTTTTGGGTTTTCATTGACGATTCATTGGTAAGAGTCGGTTTCAGATAAGGGTTGTATAATTGCATTTCAATGGTTGCCAAGTCAATTAAAAATCCAATCAGGATTTCTCTACTGAATTGACAGCCAAATTAAGTACTAATTGGGATGGTCAACCCGGTAAATGAAGTCCATTTAGCACTTGGTCTATTTTATGATGTAGCAAAAACGGAAAAGGGAAATTACAATTAAATTTCGGCAACATAATTTAAAAACTGTCTAAATATCACTTAATGTCACTAAATAAATATTTATGAGGGAGGAGTACCGATAGTACCGAGGGAATTGCAAATAAAATTCCATGGCGCTGCGCGACAAGGGGTGGCAAAGGTCGCCATTTTAGTAAAACAGGGAGGCACAGAGTAAACACCAGTGAGCGATGGCCATGGTAAGGATCTACATAATTTAGGTAGACGGCGAACAATTGAAAATCTGGGCATACTTTAAAATGATGTAATTCATTTACGAGGAAGGAAGGAACAGCGATACGCTGGATGATAATCTTGATGGTGTGTTGGCAAGATCTCCAATTTGCAATTTGCAACATTAGTAAAACTGCTGTAAACAAGGATTCTTTACATTTATTCATTGGCTCAAAATTAGTTCTTGCAAAATTGTACGTTTGCAGTTGAAAAACTTGGGAAATATGAATGGAAACAAGATCAAAAGAATGTTATTTACACCCACAACCGTCCTCATATTTCAGGCGACATTCCGCACATTACCGGAACTCCTAAATTTCTTGAAGAGCAGAATTACCTCTCACATTTCCTGTTGCCCTGGTAAATTTATTACGGTACACGACGATTTCAGCTTACTCGCGGGACCGGTTACATATTTTGTGGGCAAAATATGGGTTGTATCTCGATATTTTTGGGGAGCTTGTCCAAATTATCTGTTTATTTTTAGGATTGGCTTTGCAGAATTTCCTCGTTTGTAAGGCACTACACTTTTCCATTCGTAGAGAAGTATAAAACTTATCTACGTAGGTTTTACTTAATGACGTGACTGTGGTTCCAGCTTGAAAAGCACTCTCGAGCGCAAACGTGGGTGAATACTGATGACATGTAAGTAAGGAATAACGTGTCGGAGATGTAACGCCTCATTATTCTTCGTGGAGGCTGCGGGTCCATTGTATTGTTGGAAGTTTTTAATTTCTAGCACTGGCTTTGTTTGAAAACTTTACATTGCAGTTTGTTTATTCACGTGTGACTGAAGGTTTAATTTCCAAACTCGGTTACGTATCTTTCACGACACAATTACTCTACGTTCCCTTTCAGAGGTTCAACCATTATTTGCCTCTCTTTTGTGGCATATCTATCCTACATTAATCTACCCTATAATATCATAACAACAAATAAGCGGTCCCCCAAAGACGACAAACACGCAATTCCTGACAAAATAGCCTAATTCAAAACTGCGTCACTTAGCGTGACATCGCATAGTATTATGGTAAAAATTAAAGGCGCATTCCACCCCTTTCGAGGGGTGAAGACAACAGCCTTCCTCAAACCCTCCCTGTCTGATATAGGGTTGAGATGGACGTGGTTTAAAAGAGATGATTTTTTTTATTCTGGCGTGATTTTATTATGAAGTTTCTAAGCTTTTAGCTTCAAAAGTGAGATTGAACCTTCGGTAAAATCCTAGGTTAAGCTAGGGTTCTCTAAGAATGCGGTGGCCACCGCATAACGCAATTTACCGTCAAATGACGTGACACGTTATTTATGAAAATAAGTTAGTGTGTTGCCATAGAGAGCGTTTTTTGACACTGTACGTAAAGTCAAAACCTTGTGTCATCATTTCCATGACAGCCGTCACTGCAGCCACTGCTCTTATAGGAAACCGTAGCTTTACAGACCATCTTGAGCAAAACCAAAGTCGCAGTAGAAAGTGCGAGCTTTCGATTTGCATCAACCTGCCTTAAATCGTGCACGCTGGCAGGATTGTAATACTCAGTACTTTAATGCATTCAATTATGTGTACATATATAAAACAGTTGGTATGTTAAAACATCGAATTAATTATGGACCCCGTCGAGCACAGCAAAGTTAATTTTCAATAGGAGAGAGGATGAAGGCGCTTTTAGTTAAGAAAAAAAAATTAAGATTAAAAAAAATATCGTATCATTTGCTTTTATGGTATTTATATTTTAGGTTTTAAGTCATTTATATATTGCACGATTTACATTATTAACACTATAAATTATAATAAACTAAATATCTACAATTTTGTCTGATCCTCTGAATATACAGGTTGTACCTAAGTGTAAACAGTGCCAACCATTTAAGGGGTCATCATTATTAACAGCTTTTACTATGGGACCAAACCTAAAATCGCGAAAAAAAAAAATCTGCTGTTCCCTACATTTTGACGAATTATGCGAACATAAATGTACTGAACAGCTGATTTTTTTTCGCGATTTCAGGTTTTGTCCCATAGTAAAACTTGTTCATAATGATGAGTACAATGACCCCTTAAAAGGGTTGCCATTGCCACTGTTTACACTTACACCCTGTATATCTAAGGAGGACTCGAGTGTGAGTTTTCGAATTCGGGGTCGACAACCCTACTACGTACGTTAACATAAAAGTCGTGATTGTTTATCTAATGGGGCGACGTTACGCACGATCGATCTAACTTCGCCTGGTGACTGATCAACTGATCAGTCTCTGTGGATCAAATTCTTAACTGTTTGTTTGTGGAACGCGGTCTTTGCTTATGCTGACTTTTTGGTCAACAGTAATGAGAATACATATATGTCACATTAATTAACACCTTACTTGAACCTTGGACTAAAAACTGTAAAAATATATCTGTATTCACCTATTAGTATCGCAGGATGTTTATAAAAAAGTTTGTCCTTCGGTACCTACAAGTCACAATAAACAAAATAAGGGTGAGGCGGCGCAAAAAGAAACTTTCTACGTATCTCTTCAGGGGACCCAATAAAAACGCACCGCGAGTCACGCATTCACAACCTCTTTTTCACGGAAATAGAACTTAATTCGCACCACGTAAGGTTAAAATTAAAACAGCCATGTATGTGACACCATGTATAAATTACATACACCACAATGTGGTACGTCGCATGCAATTTCCATGGCGGGAGTATTTCCTATTAGGAAGGGGACCAGCGCAGTTTATGATGGTTTTACGTCATCTAGCTTTATGTCCTTGTTATAGTTATAAATGACGTCATAAATATTACTTCGTAAAATTATTGTAATTTGAATCGTTTTTATGGTAAGCTAATAGGCAGTTTCCGATTGGATTTATGTTTTGATTTTATTTATATGGCAATGATCAAATTATTTGATAGCGTTATTTCATAAGTAACTAATATTGCTGGGAGGACATTTATATCTAGTGACATATTGTTTGAGGTCGCCGCAAGAATACCTTTGTCCTTATTGAATAGCTGAGGATATCTCCATTTCAGTTAATGTAACATATTAAAGAGCTTGTGGCTAATAACAACCGCACAGGTCGATCCATCAGGTTAAGCTACGCTTGCCGGGGTTGGTCCGTAGATGGGTGACCATATTTACATACCGAGACTCCTCCGTGCCTCGGAAAGCCGTTGGTCCCGGCTGTTATTCGTGGATCTTTGACAGTCTGACAATGAGTCTTACCAAGGGGTATCGTATTAACCAATAACTGTTTTATTGTTTTCTTTTTTTAAACCACGTCCATCTCAACCCTATATCAGACAGGGAGGGTTTGAGGAAGGCTGTTGTCTTCACCCCTCGAAAGAGGTGGATTGGGCCTTTAATTTTTACCATTCTTGTTGGTGTCAGATAGGCAGTCGCTCCATGTAAAATACTAGTATTCAGCTGCATCCGGTTAGACTGGAAGCCGGCCCCAACATACTTGGGAAAAGGCTAGGCAGATTGTAACATATTAAAGAACCTGATGAAGGAAAATAATATGACTGCATGTGGGGAACAGAGGACCAAATTCAAGTAGTTTCGTAACTCTGAACAACTGTGTGGACCATATTAGTGCACTGACGTATGGATCAAAGGAAGTTACTCCAGTATACCAAGAAACTAAATTATGTCTACAGTGAACATCTTAGAATCTAAAGTAATACATTATATCTTAGTTAACTCAAAGAGGATGCGACTACTAGCTAACACAATATCTGAACTGCAATGACAAAGGAGCGTAGGTTCCAGAGATAAGGAACTTAATTAAACTGAAGAAAGGGTACAAGAATATAGAATAAACTCCTAGAACAACAGACACAACAAATTGACTTAATTCCCCGAAAGGTTAGGCAGAGGTGCTAAGGTCTTAGATAGAATTCAGGTTTCATATCTAATAATAAGTCATCTTTTGCCTAGCTTTTTCCAAATATATTGGAGTCGGTTTCCAGTCAAACCGGGTGCAGCTGAATACCAGTATTACCAGTATTTTGCATGGAGCGACTGCGTATCTGACCTCCACAACCCATTTTTACTAGGTATTTAGATATCCCTTGGTAAAACTGGTTGTCAGACCTTCGGGTTTCTGACGACCCGTATTACTGTCAAACACTGAGCCGGGACCAACGGCTTAAGAGTTGAGCCCAGATCTGTCAGCACGGAATACTTCTATACTTACATATACATAGGTACTTACGTAATAAGTAACTCATCTAATTCTAAAAAAAAATCGACTTTAAAAAGAAATTACCTCAAAATTATGAAATAACTTTAATTTCGGAAGTCGGTGTCTTGGGATATTTATTTTAGTTTGCCACCGTCATCCGAAATTAAAGTTATTTCATAACTTTGAGTTAATTTCTTTTTAAAGTCGATTTTTTTTTAATTAATTGTTTATTTCGTAATTTTTAGTTTTAAGTAAAAACTGGAATATATGTTTGTAATAAGTAGTTAATAGTTTGTTATAAATATTGCACTAGAATTTGACCAAGGTTTTGAGATGTTTTCTCTTTGACACCCGTAGCTCGTATAATAAGCCAGGCCGAACACGTCCATATCTTGAAACTACTGAACTGATTTTGATGAAACGCACTGATCCCGAACAAAAAAAATGGTTACAATCCGATAAATAGTTTCGGAGAAATTCGTGGACAAACAAACATATAACCTACCTATATAACACCTATAAAAATTATGTATATTTTTGTTTGGAAGCCCTAATAGATTATCTATGTGAATATATTGCAGTTCCAATAATATTACATACATACGTGTCGAATTGATAACCTCCTTTTTTTGAAGTCGGTTAAAAACTAGTAGGTTTAATGGGCAATAATGGGCATACTTAAGTATGTTAGTTACACGTGAAAGGTCTTTTGCTAACAATTTGTTTATAAAAGCAAATCACCATATATGTACCTACCTACGTTGGCAGTGCTTTAATTAAAATAAAATTCTTAGGAATGAAGAGTACGGCACGACATTTCACCCTAACCTTTATACACTACAATTAATTTTGTCAGTCTCCATTAAAACAATAAAAGTTTTACATCATTTCCCACAGTTCTACAGCTAGGTCACCATTTTATGACCACTGCGGACTCGTCAAAAACAAATATACTGGCACAAGATCATTTAAAATTAAGCGAATAGGTATAACATATTTCTTGTTATTCTAAGGTTTTAGAAGGAAAAGTTTGTAACATTGTTAAACGTGTGAGCAAAAATTGCAATCGTGCCATCACTGTATGAACTCAGTTCAAAATAAGGGACTAACTTCACTTATCCAGCTCAATTCAGCTTGTGTCCATAGAAACAGATCAGTTTTGTATGGTCAGCTTTCCGCGTCGTTCCATACAAAACCGTTTTTTTCTATGGGCAAACGCTGATTGAGTGTAGTTAGTCCGTAAGACTTAAAACCCTCAAAAGCAGTTGTATATCGCCATGAAACTGTGTACTTCTGACAAAAATAACACAAATATTGCTTCCTACCACGATTTCATCCAAGATTACCACCAATCTACATGTGTCACCACATTACCTAGTTACCGTCATCATGATGAGCTCACCACCTGGTCTACATGACCAAGCCAATCTAAAAGTAAGTACAGCATCTCATTACCTGAAACAAACAATAAAGTCATTAGTTAGATGATCGTGATTGTAAATGACTAATGTGCACGCGACGGTCAGCGAGACTGTTCAATATTTGATTGGTTAATTATTTGTTAAGTCAATTATAATGTTATAGGAGTCTGTAACTGAAGGCTAATTTAAGGCGAAAGCGTCAGGGTAGCCCGCGAAATTCAAATTTTCAAGTCAGTATTAGGTTGTATGTTGATCAAAATGTAATTCGCAGCCGTAACAAGTATGTATTTACATAATTATAATCGTTAAAGTTATCAATACAACTGTTTAAGACCAGCACGAGCACCGTAGAGAAGCGTCTTGTCGACGGAAGAGTAGACAAAAATGACGTTACCGTGTAGACAGTACGACGGCAATAAAGTAGAGAGTTAACTGCACTTTTACGAAATTCACTTTTTTACATAATTCGACTCAGAATTCTTTGTTTTTTCATAGTAATTCTTTTTTCTCTTTAATTCTCAATTTTTACAAATATTAAGTCACGCATATAAATACAACTGCGGAGACGAGACCGTAGCGCCCGAGAAGATGCGATTCTCAATGTATTTTATATGGAATTTTTCCATTTTGTATGGAAAATATGAAAAATTATTACCTACATGTAGTTTTAATAAAAAGGGGAGTCGAAATTATCATTATTTTTGCGACAGGACATACCGTTTTCGAGATATAAGCAAAAGAAGAGGGAAAAAGAAAACGATTTTGTAGATAACCGTAAATACCTACTTTGCGGCCGTCTAGTAGACAGTTTTCTAGTGTGCGATTACAAAATCAAATTGTCTTCACTACCCTAGACGACTTTCTTCCGAAATAGTGTACATAAAAATGGTCCTAGACAAGACTAGCTAGAAACGAAAGACAAAATGACATATTGTAAGGTTTTATACTTCACTTTGTATCGAAAAGGTTGTCTACTCTTCGTAGAGATAGACAAGTGGTCATGCTAAGCCTACAAGTAATACTAATGAATGACTATTTCGTGAAATCTTGACATTTGAGGATTATACTAACTTAAGGAGTTGTTTATAATTCTGTAAATACATATTTGTTACGGCCACGAATCATACTTTATTTAACATACAACTTAATACTGACTTGCAAATTGTAAAAAACGTAAGAAAATTTGAATTTCGTGGGCCACCCTGACGCATCCCCCTTAACTGTTTTACACTGTAAAGAAAGGTGTTATCTAACAAAAAGGAAAAAAAAATTAAAATGATTTTTACTAAAATTATCTGATACATAACTAGACCTTAAAACGATGAACAAAACCTGGGATAAGGGCAGGAAGATGATGTTGAACATTAGACCTTATCAGGTGGTGAAACAGCAAGCGGCTGTCTAGTAGATATACATGCTACTGAAAAATGTTAGCAACTAACGCGGGCTTATTTATGATTTGATAATTCGAATTTTCTCGAAAATCCTAGAGATATTGCGAAAACACATAATTAGACAATGGTTATAATATTTCTCAATCTGATCTATATAGATTAACACGGTAAGAAAAAGAAGGGGGGTAAATGTGGGACACATCCTATCCCTTCAAGAAATAAAACCGAAATGGAACAAATTTTTAAAAGTGCACTAGGCTGTGACTTTCATTATTAAAGAACTTACCAGATTGGACTCAAACCTCAATGTTCTTTTCAGGGTTAAAATATCGAGTTCTCAGACTAGGTACGTAATTTATATTATATGATCGTGATAGGTCAAATAAGAGACGAATGGTGAATTACATCAATAAATTACACGTTACAGACTATTTTTCATTAGACGTATTGCTAGTTTACTTAGGAGGAAGACTCTTCCTCCATAATCATTCGCCTTTACGCGCGGGATGGCGACCGTTGTCATCCGCTTTTAGTAATAATTTAGACACACGCAGGAAGTAGGAATCTGTACCATAATTGTCACTTATCGTTATTAAAGATAAGTGAATTAGATTCAGAATTACAAATGTAAAAATTTATAGACCTCGCCTCAAAGGACCAAATCGAATTTATATTTATGAGATGCGGTTTTAGTCTTGCTATAAATCGAACCCTTTCCTTTGACCCCTAGACCGCTGACGGTGGAAAAATTAGGTTTAGGCAGTTTTGAATTAGGCAGAAGGATGCCTGAACAAACGAAATACTACGAAAGATAGCAGAAACTGTTCCGACTTCTATAATAGCCACAAAATTCTTCTCTAAAATATGAATCGGGAAGTTTCCCGGATCAGAACTTTATAGGGCACTCAACATAGCTACGGTAAACGCAATCTACTCGACACAGCTATATGGAACAGAGGCAATGTTTACTCCTCGTGTTTCCGCCTAAGACGTGCAGCTTTCTCGGAAAAATTTCACCAGACTATATACTCGTGAAGGGTAAACACTGGAAGGGGTGTTGATACGAATGGAGGGAAAAGGGCGTGGGCAAACAGTCTCGATCAACTAACAAGCCTTGACTTCAGCTAATTGCATTCTATCACGGCTGCTTTCAAGGAGATAACGATAGCTGATTAGCGGGATCTAAGTTGGCAGTAAAAATGTTGCCTCCCATGAATTGGAGAGTCTTTCTTTCTCCAATGGATATTTTTTTATTTATATATATTGGATCTCCAACAGAGGCTACACTACATCCCTACACAGCGACTCTAACATTAACGCTAGGGACAGAAAACTTTCCTGAGGTTTCTGTATAATAAAAACATATATAAAAAAAAAAACATAAAACCCATAACTGAAAAGTGAAAAACAAGCATTATCTATAAATATTGAATTTCGGTATCATTTCGGTATCGCAGGCGGGGGGGACAAACAAAAGTTAGGTACCTACACCATATTTCATGTTATTGGTTTGTCGCCGCCTGCTATAATCAAATTCAATATATAGATTATAAGGTAATGCTTGTTTTTCACTTTTCACTTATGTGTTTGTGTAGTCGGGTTTTTTGTTTTTTTAATATTTGTTTCGTTTTAAATATATTACCTACGGATATTTATCAATTATTCAATTAACCAATATTGACCAATTTATTATTCCTAACTAAATTTAAACATATAAATATAACATATATATTTTTGTAATCCCCTTTTAATTTCCTTTATTTTGATACCCTACTCGATAGATTTGGTTTTTTTTATTATCGTATTACTATTTCGCGTCAAAAATTCCGCTATTTTTTTTTTTTTTCAAACACCCATCTAAGGACACTTGGGTTTTTAATACGAATATAACGATACCTTAACTGTCGAAATCCATTCAGCCGTTTGGTAGATACGAGGTAATAAAGAAATTTACAAATATATTAACCTTTCCTTGGCAGTCGGGTAAAAAGACGTTTCACTTCATTCCTTTCATGTACCCTACTAATTACCTCCTAGGAGTTTTGGGCTTCAACTCGCTGGAGGTTAGACGAGGCTTTCTACAGCTCACAATAAGACTCTCAGAGGACGCATCGACAGTCCCAAACTCCATGATCTTTTCTGTCGGCTATTTGTTCCCGACAAATACATCGGACATAGCCAGTCGTCGACACAATCTGTTTGCGCCGCCGTCATCTAAAACCGTCGCCAGAGCTGAGTGCCCAGTGTGTCGTACTTTAAGGATGCTTAACGCCCCCCTAACCACCAATCCTGAATGTGATCTGTTTGCCGAAGAATGGAGTAGAATTATGCGGCTAGGTATGTCTGATGTTTTGTGGGAGAAAGTATGCTAGGGTGTCCTCTTATTAAATGATAGAATTTGAAATATTTAGTTTACTATACCTGTTTCAATCTCTATGTTAATGAATGTAATTGGTACTACCATTTTAATTAACAATAAATAAATAATATTCATGTTCACAAGAACAGGGACAAATACTTGTGCGCTTCCAATTATAGGAGACCACATCGCTGAGCTTTTCCCTTGCACCTAACATAAACTTCATATCTTCATCGCTGCATGTTCACTCCTAATATAATATTAAATAACGTCCGGAACGTGCGGCTTTCTCGGACATTTCACCAGGCTGTCTCGAAAATGGCGTAAACACAGACGGCCAACAAAACAGCAAAGATTTACTTGACTCATATCGACGTCTGTTTGTTTCTGTAAGTTTATAGAACTGCTGTGAAGACGTGTCGGTGTGGTTGTAAATTTAGGTTGATGGCTTGAACATAGATATTTTTTGAGATATATCGTAAACATATTGTTTTGCCAGAAGGCTCAAGGTATTTCTGCAGTCTGACTCTATTCACTTTCCAAATCCATGTTTACTGCTATTCGTGTGTGAAAATTGTGTCTGCGAGAAAGCGTCCTGCATACGTCGATTGCATACCTTGCTCGAGCCAAAACAATCACAATCGATCAATTTACGTCCCCTCTAAAAGCATGTCTTTAATGTCTAGCTCAAACATCGCCCACCCTGATTAGTTATAACTTTACCCTTCAGAACGTCAAAATCTCAGTACAAACAAACTGAAACGTCACTGACATCGGTACATTAATCAAGTCGAGATAATATCATTAGCGCGATCACGCAGACTCTAATTGGGGTCAACAGTCCGGTATCGACGCTGTGACTCATCGCTTCGATAGACGCTGAGGGTTAGAGGGTTCAAGCATCCATCGAATATGTTTAAAGCCTAAGAAAGGTTGACAGAGTTAGACGAACAAGATTTCTTTTTCTCACGAGCAGACGAACCTAGATCAAAAGGCAGTTTATTACTTCTTTTTCGCTTAGATGTGGTAAAAGGAAACTGGGTTATGCGATGAGAACATTCAAGTATGTCAATTCAGACAATTGAATGTTGAGAGGGCTATTAATATAAATAAATGAATAAATTAAATTAAATGAAGGCAATTACTGAGTCACTATTCGCTTACAGGCACGAGGTTAATAGTAATATCTGTTTATTAGAAGGACTAAATATAGCAGTGGTCCTCGTATTCCTTAAATAATATGGAGATATAAAAGTAATAGCAGTTCCACGCATCACTCCTTGAGATGGATTCACTGCAGTGGGTATAGTATTCGCAGGAGATACATTCCCATTCATTATTCATACTGGGTTGCAAATTGAATTGCATTATTGATACTGTAGCCTTTAGGTCAATCAATGGTAGAGGCAGCATCTAAGTAAGTGATACTGCATTATGTTACGATTGTACGGTTTTGTTAGAATAAAAACATACAAAACTATGTATTTTTAATTTGTGATATTACCCTAATTTTCCCAAGAAATTTTTTTGTGAAAAATGATATGCCTTTGAAGGCAGTGACCGCTGAAAAGATGTAAAGATATACTGCGCCGACCCCAAATAATTTCGAATTTGGAGGATGATAATTTTCCGAAGAAATCCGGCCCCATTTATTCTCAGCCTAGTTTGAATAAATGACTTTTTTTATTGAAGCATTTGATAACATAGTGTTCGCTTTATCACATGCGGTAAGCTGTCGATAGAGAATGCAACGTCGGTCGAGACTTTTATGTGTCTAACGTAAATAAATATGATAGTGATAGTTTGATTTGTTTATATTCGAAATATTTACAACTATTACTGATAAGCAGTGATCGGGTAATCGGGCGCTTCTATACTACTTCTTCTCACGAAAGAATAATATGGACATTCCTTTCTGAATAAATAAGTACCTAATCCCGGGTCACCGGGATTGAACAATTTTGTTAAAACAACTATAACAAACTAATTAAATTATAGCAGGGGTTATTTTGATTTAGTATCTTTATTTTCAACCGACTTCAAAAAGGAGGAGGTTCTCAATTCGTCTGTACGTTTTTTTTTTTTGTATGTTTGTTTTGTTACGCGATTACTCAAGATTTTGATTTGATTTGGAAAATTCTCTTTTTGTTTGAAAGGGTATACTTCCGAGGTGGTCCCATATAAATTTTATTAACTTTGCTTGGGGAGTTTTTGAGTTAACTTCAGTAATGAGTATATTTCCCACTTATTTTATGTGGATGATGTGATGGTGTTTTATAACTTCCTTTCACTGTTATTTACGGTTGTACGGTTTTGTTAGAATAAAAACATACAAAACTATGTATTTATATATATCTACAATTATTGTGGTCAATTAAGTATTCGAATTTGTGTGGGGTAGGTTCCACAACTAAAAAGTGAAAAATAAAAACTTTTTAGCAAAAAATAAAACCGACTTCCAAAACAAAACACTACAAAGTTAAAAATAACTTTAATTTCGGAAGTCGGTGGCAAAAAACGAAAATACAAAACCAAGGACACCGACTTCCGAAATTAAAGTTATTTTTCACTTTGTAGTGTTTTGTTTTGGAAGTCGGTTTTATTTTTTGCAAAAAGTTTTTTATTAAAAAAAATGGAATATCAATAAAAAGGAAAAAATATTATATTGCACAATGTAGTCAAGTAGTGGAAATTGATTTATCTATCTAACAGATTAGTGATCGAATCGACTAATTTATTGTACTTAATACGAACAGAAGGGATTCTGAAAGGCATATCGGTATTCTTTCGTGAGAATAGCAGTGAAGTTTAGGTATATCAGCGCCCTATTATCCGATCACTGCTGATAAGTCAGTGCTCAATTTCCGCAGCTTTTTCAATCCTAACTAATATTATAAATGCGAAAGTGAATTTGTTTTGTTTATTTGTTTGTGTATGTTTGTTACGCTAAAACGGCTGAACGGATTTGAATGAAATTTGGCACATGTGTAGACGACCTGGATTAGGGCATATTATAATTTTACCCGGTAGTAGTACGTTCCCGTGGGATGATTTCCGACATACACGCGGGCGAAGCCGCAAGCAAAAGCTAGTAATATTATAAATGCAAAAGTGAGTTTGTTTGTTACGCTTTCACGCTACAACTGCTGAACCATAGATGGGCTGAACAGATTTGAATGAAATTTGGCTCATGGGTAGACCATGCCTAGAAAAGGACATAACGTCGTTGTCAAACCAAAATCTGCTATGTGCACTTTTTTGAGATTTCTACTTTATGAACTTTGCGTATACTTCACTGCCTTATATACCGTATAAAAAAAAACTGCTATGTGCCTATGATAGACAATAGTGTCTATGGCTTTCATTTGATATAGTTATTTAAAAAACACCATCATATAAAAGTTTATAGGAGAACTTTTTTTTTTCAATATTTCAAAAGTATAATTTTTGCACATAGCAGATTTTGGTTTGACAACGACGATAAGCTACTTTCATCTTGGATCGCAGACGAAGTCGCCGGCAACAATAGTAGTTTTATAAAGTCAATTTATTAGAAAAAAAAAACAGACGTTTAGAAGCTTATTTCTCAAAGAACAAATTCCTTTACCAACTTCAATGTTCATTAGGTTAATTAATTGTGTAAATTATTACGAGTATCAAAGACTTTTACTCTTCCTTCCTTCGATCCTTCTAAATATTAGCTACCTATTGGTTGTGTTGTGGTTATGTGTGTGACTAAGGACCACAAATAATCTACAATAATACACACATTTTCCTCCAAACGCTATCAGTAATATTTACCATTACAATGCTGCGACCTTCGGTGCATGATGGCGGTGACGAATGCACGTGAAGTCATCGCGCAGTATTGTGTAGCAATTGGTCCTTTGTGGCGGTAGTTTAGTACTATTGTCGCGCCCGCATGGATGGGCTATAGTTGGCTTAGAGCTCACACTTGCCAATTGAATTTGGATTAGATATGATGCCCTTTAAATGTAAAATACCGGTATTCAGCTGCATCCGGATAGACTGGAAACCGACCCCAACATAGGCTAAGCAGATGATGATGATGCTTCTAAATGTGGAGCAGATTTAAAAGCAACTAGGTGTCATCTGTCTAGCCGTTTTCCAACTATGACTCCGACCGAAAACCGGAAACCGACCATGGGGTCGGTTTCCGGTCGGAGGAGCTCGTGGCTAAGTAACAACAACCGCACGGGTCGATCCATCAGGTTAAGCTACGCTTACCGGGGTTGGTCCGTAGATGGGTGACCATCTTTACATACCGAGACTCCTCCGTGTCTCGGAAATCACTTTAAGCCGTTTCGTTACGGGTCGTCAGAAGCCCGAAAGTCTGACAACCAGTCTTACAAAGGGGTATCGTATTACCTAATAACTAGGTTGTGGAGATCAGATAGGCAGTGGCTCCATGTAAAATACTGGTATTCAGCTGCATCCGGTTAGACTGGAAGCCGACCCCAATATACTTGGGAAAAGGCTACGCAGATTGATTGATGAGATCGATTTCCAGTCTAACCGGTTGCAGCTGAAAACGAGTATTTACATGGAGCGACTGCCTATCTGTCCTCCTCTTCCCCCCGACCCTTTCACCTGCCCGCCCGTGCGGAGCAAGTAGCCTTAAGAGGATTGTGAAGTGCCGATACGCGGCGCGAGTCTTGCGAGGCAATTACCTACATTTCATACAATTATTTACGTAAATAATGTTTCGGGTGATAACGTTTTCACCACCCTAAACCTTTACGAAATGAGACGTTTTTGGTCTCATTACATTCAATACATCTTAATCTAGGTCTGTACGTTTTTCTTTTTTAGTAATTCTATTCAATATAATTTAAAAAAATAAAAATGCTCGAGGAAGTTTTTATGTCAAAAATATAGATATTTAGATGCTAATAACTTATACCGTATGCAATATTTCTTTATAATAAAAACGTACGGACCTAGATTTTCATTATATCTACAAAATTTCCAAAAAATATGAAAATTAGACTATGTTTACGGGTAGAAAAACGTTATCGCTTTTTGTATGAACATTTATAGCTTCACAATCCTCTTAAACGCCCCTAACAATAATAACATACCGATCGAACAACTTGCTCAATAGTCAGTAGCGCCCTAAGCCTAGGTTCGAGTCCCACTATGGGACGCCCTTAGCTCTGCTACTTAGTTTTTAATTTCTAACCCGGCGAGAGGCCCTTCTGGCCCCGCCAACGCTCGGTTAAGCAGTCAATGCTCCCGGAGCAAACTGCGATGGGTCCGTATTAAAAAAAAAAATATCTGTCCTCCACAACCCAGTTACCGACTAATACGATACCCCTTGGTAAAACTGGTTGTCAGACTCTCTGGCTTCTGACGACCCGTAACGACTGTCAAAGATCTATGAATGGGAATGGGACCAACGGCTTAACGTTTTCACGGTTGGCCGTGACCGGCTTGAGGCTTTCGCCTCCGAGACTCGTTATGTAATGGATGGTCACATTGCTCACCCATACACGGACCGACCGCGGCAAGCGTAGCTTAACCTTCGATCGACACGTGCGGCTATTATTAATTAGCCACGAGCCCCTCGTAAGTATATCGTGGTAAAACATAACTTAGGTAAGCAAATTAATATTATTTTATCCGAAACACATTTTCGTTTATCAAGTCTCTGACGGGCAACATTCCCACCGCAATAATATAAGAAAAAGAAAACAAAACAACCACGAATTCACGGCTACAAAGAATCTATTGGACAGTCGCTCGACTGGCAGTGATCTAAACACGCAAACAAAGCTGAAATAACCGACATTGATGCCAAAACTCACGCGCACAGCGGAACGATAAGCATTTTTCCTTTTTCTTGCGTCAGCTGAGAGATTTTTAAGCAAATTGAAAGACGAAATCGTGAACATTGTTTACTTTAGTAACAAAGGAATTAGCTTAAAAAATGTCAGCAGTCGATTTTCTTTTGCGAGTAGTAATAGCGACAGTACAGCTAAGATTTTGTGATGTTTGGGATTCACTTATTTCATTTTATGCTCGGTTCCTATAAACAAAAACGAATCGATTTGCTTACCAATGGTCGCATTGCATGGGTCGATCCATCAGGTTAAGCTACGCTTGCCGGGGTTGGTCCGTGGATGGGTGAGCATATTTTCATACCGAGACTCCTCCGTGCCTCGGAAAGCACGTTACGCCGTTGGTCCCGGCTGTCATTCGAGGATCTTTGACAGTCGTTACGGGTCGTCAGAAGCCCGAAAGTCTGACAACCAGTCTTACCAAGGGGTATCGTATTACCCAGTAACTGGGTTGTGGAGATCAGATAGGCAGTCGCTCCATGTAAAATACTGGTATTCAGCTGCATCCGGTTAGACTGGAAGCCGACCCCAATATAGTTGGGAAAAGGCTAGGCAGAATGAAAAAAAATGGTCGCTTTTTTTATTGCAAAACTTGGCATATATAGGAATAAATAGATTCATAAGCTAATATTACCTGTGATAGCTACTTCCATATGGTAGGGTCTACTATGGTCTATGCAAAGGTCTTTGCTTCATTATTAGTAAAGATACAAAGAGTAATTTTAACCAATAACAGTCCATAAATTATAGGAATCGGCCAATAGACGTGAACCCAATCCTACCGCGAGTTTTTCAAGTTTTCTACTTCAAGCTTTGTTGAAAAATTTGAGCATGATAATTATGATCCATCATCATCAGTCAATTGACAAATTGATCCCGACGTAGATGTCAAAGTATTCATAATTTTCTCGCTACTATACACCATTTACTACACGAATAGTAAATAGGGGAGAAGGAGGTAAGACGGGGTAGCGGGTAAGACGGGGTACCCAGCGAAATTCACAGTTCAAATTGACCAATCACGCTCGTTCTTTCATCGTTCGACGCGCCGCCATGATACTTGTCAGTCGCCCGGTGGTTAGTGGTTCACAAGTGCACAGCGTCGAAAAAAATTCAAAAAAAGTGTTTTACTGCAAATTGTTTATCATATTTTCTTCTGGTTTGACACGTGACTGTGGTTTGTTAAATAACGTTAGCTGGTGAGGTGTTGCTGTGATTGACGCTTAAACTAACCTATAATAAGGTAGGCATTGTGTTTCCTTAAGATTCTTGGCTGTTTTTTCTTTTCGTTTTTATTTTTATAAAATGGCTCTGCAGGCAAGATGGGGTAACAGGGTACCCCATCTTGCCCCCAATAAGAATAATTTTGTTCTTGTTTGTTTTCCGTAAAAATGAGTTTGTTTTTTGTGACCTTATTATAGTTTGCCTTTTTAGAATGGTTCCTGCAATGGTTTAAGTGGTTTGTGATTTTCAGTGGAGCATCTAAAGAGAGACCCGTGCTTCTTTTACTGGATGGGCACAGCACCCACACTCAGAATATTGACCTGATCAATGAAGCCAGAGCTCAATCCGACCAGCAGACACACTCATTAGAACCAGCTGAAAATCAGGAATCGGAGACATCACAACCAGCTAATGTGCCCACATGCGATAAAAGCGACAGTAACTTTGTTTTGACTTCTCCAAAACAACTCTTTCCACTTCCGCTTACTAAAAAATCCTCTCGTGTTGCTAAAAAGCGTGGAAAAACAGCAATTATCACGTCGTCTCCCTACAAACAAGAATTAGAAGTCATCGCCCAGAAAAAAAAGATGCTGAACTGAACAGAAAAAACTAGAGAAAATAGAAACAAAAAAGAGAAAAGATGAATTAAAAAAACAGAAGAAAACTACTACAAAAGCTCAAAATAAAAAATCTAAGAAGAATAGCCGATCAGCGAAAACAGCAAAACGACGAAGAGTCTCATCATCTGGAGATGTTAGTGAAGAAGAAGAGGACACACCATGTATGTATTGTGAAGATGTACGAGTATATTCCGTTTCCATTGAAGAGTGGATATCATGCTCATTATGTGGAAGATGGGCTCATATTAGCTGCGCAGGAATAGATGATGATGATGACGAAGCCACCCATGTCTGCTACTTCTGCCAGCTCAAATAATCATCTTTCTCTGTGATCATTCTCATCACCCCATCTTACCTCAGGGGGGTACCCCATCTTACCAGCACCATGGGGCAAGACGGGGCAAAACACCTTTTTTTTATTTTTATTTTTTTCTCTTAAATGTGTTACCAAAAGTTCCTAATGACACCAAATATTAGAATAATAATAATTAGTTGTTAATTAAATAATAAATTATTGTTTCACTATGTAATTTTTTTAATATTATTAACCTTTAAAGCTTAAGTACCCCATCTTGCCACCCTATCCCCTAGTTTTACTAAGAATACATTCCTTGTTCATAGTGTAAATGATAAATGATTATATTTCTGTAAGTAATAGGTTGGGGAAAAAGTTTCTTCGCATTTTTTAAGAAAATTCAAAACATTTTTTAATATAGTTTATTTACATTTAACTAAAGTATGTAGGTACCATTTTGTTCGATAACTTTTTGCCATCTTGTAGGTAGGGACATGATCCCATTGCTATAGAAATTTTGGGACTTCTGGTCAAAATACCGCGACAAGTGGTTTTGGCAGTCCTCTCGTGATGTTAACCTGACACTGCCTAAAGAATTCTGAAGAGACCGAAACAGGTGGAAATCTGAAGGTGCAAGGTCAGGACTACACGGCGGATGCATTAACACCTCCCAGCCAAACTCTTAATTTTTGCTGAGTGGCTAAAGATGTGTGAGGTCTAGCGTTATCATGATGAAAAACCACACCCCTTCTGTTGATTAATTCCGGCCGCTTTCTCTCAACTTCTTGCTTTAATCTCATCAGTTGTTCGCAGTAGAGTTCAGAATCGATGGTCCTGCCTGGTGGTAACAGCTCGTAATGAATAATGCCCTTCCAATCCCACCACACACACAGCATCACCTTGTTGCGAGTTAACCCGGGTTTCGCCACAGTCTGTGAAGCCTGACCGGCCTTTGACCGCGACCTTTTTCGCACGTTCTTGTCATACGTGATCCACTTTTCATCACCCGTTATCAGCTTCTTCAAAAATGGTTCGGTTTCATTACGTCGTAATAAAGAATCACAAATGAGTACACAGTTCATTAGGTTTCTTTCAGTGAGCTCGTGAGGTACCCAAATGTCGAGCTTTTTTGTGTACCCAGTTTTTTCAAATGCGCCAAAACTGTTTTGTGGTCTATTTCCAGTTCTTCAGCTACGTCGTAACTACTGATATGCAGATCTTGCTCCACTTTTTCAAAAATGGCATCCATTTTATCCGTAATAGGGCGACCAGAGCGACGTGCATCTTTGACATCAAAATTTCCGGATTGAAAACGCTTAAACCAAATTTGTGCTACTCTCAAGACACTACACTAGGTCCATAAACATCGCAAATTTTTTTCGCGGCTTGCGTTGCATTTTTACCTTTTTTGTAGTAAAGTTTTAAAATGTATCGAATTTCTTCATTAGATTCACTCATCTTGACGGTACGAAAAACAAATGAAAATCACACATTTTCCTAATTTGAATTTGGAATTATGTTCTTCAAAATTTAAACTTTCAATGATACCAAAACCAGCCAGATACAAATAGTATAGCCAAAGAGATTTTATTACAAGTTCATACATACTATAATGCGAAAAGACTTTTTCCCCAACCTAATAGGTTTGTACAAACACTTTTATGTTTTTTTTTAAACTAGATGAGGTCGGCGTTTCCTATCTGACTACTCTGAGAAGGGTAAGCTCACTCCATCGTCGACTTTGTCTCTGTCACCTCCGACGTAGACTAGACTCAACAGCAAACACATCTCAATTAAAAAAAAAAGGAGACAAGCAAGACAAGCAACACACTCTTTTAAATCGAAATACCTATTGTTAAAAAATATTGGTAACATCAATTATGTTGAAATTACACATATGAGAACGATGTGCACGTTAAAAGCGTCCACAGTAAACAATTCAAAAATTAAAATACGCCGTGGCAGCTAAGAGATGACCAGGCCCTACTGACGGCGTCCGTTCACTATTTTAGTAAACAGTTTTTAACCTTCTTAAAAAAAGGAAGTTCTATTCGACCCGTATGTATGTATGTTTGTATGTCCACGATTTTCTTAAAAACTAATGAACCAATTTTGAAGATTATTTCACTAACGTGATCTACATACTTTCAGAAAGGTTTTAGTTTACAATACATTAGGTAATTTTTCTTATATACGAAGTTATATGTAAAAATGTACTGTATTTCTGTATTTCTAAGCGGATTTTGATGATTCTTCTTTTCGTTCGGCTTGAGCATATGGTATTATCAACTAAAAACGAAAAAATAAATTTACTTTAAAAAAAATAAAAACCCGACTTCAAAAACCTAAAACGAATAACATAACTTTCATAAAAAACTTAACAGCTTCTGAAGTCGGTGTCTTCAGTTCTTCAATGCACTAATAGCTTGGCACCGACTTCAGAAGCTGTTAAGTTTTTTTTATGAAAGTTATCCCTGCAAAGCTCACTATCCAACTATTTGGTTAAGTAAACCTTCAACTTGAAGCATTAGGTCATTGCTAAAACTGGTTACTGGCAGAACCTAGAGAGCTCTGGGTGGTATCTTTAAAATTCATCTACGGTTGATCATCCATTGAAACTAATTACTCGTAGAAAGCACAGGCTCTGCAGTGAATCTTTAGTCTAATAATGCATGCAAGAGGCGATCAACTGATGAATTAACTTTGAATCGACGCAAGTTATTTAAATAGAAACTTTCAATGAAATCGAAATCACTGGAAAAACGTGTGGAGATGCTAAATCACTTTCATTGAATGATATCTTCGCACATCGATTCGTATGCAGCTGAATTCCAGTATTTTACATAGAGCGACTGCCTATCGGAGCCCTACAACCCAGTTACTGGGTAACACGATACCCCTTAGTTAGACTAGTTATCAGACTTTCGGGCTTCTTACTACCCATAGCGACTGTCACAGATCTTCGAATGACTGCCGGGACAAACGGCTTTACGTGCTTTTCGAGGCACTGATGAGTCTCGATAATATATGTAATGGATGGTCACCCATCCACGGAACGACCTTGGTAGCGTAGCTTAACCTTCTATCGACCCGTGAGCGGCAGTTATTCCTTAGCCAAGAACCTCTCTCTTGTACCACAACACTCTTTACTATTTACATAATACAACACATTTTTTTACTGACTTAAATAAGGCTAAGAATAATATTATGGATAACATGCATTAATGTATTGATAGCTCGCGCCTGACAGGTGGCGATAATTACCGCTATTCTTAGCACAAATTATACGCGATTGTATCTATATTATCATGACATTTCCTCTCAATGATTGGCTTTACCACTTGTACACCATAAAGATTAATAATTATAGGTACGTGTATTTACTACAAACAAAAGTTATGTGAATTCTAGGTCTGTTCCAACGTCTATATCTATAATATAAAGGTGAAATTTGTGAGGGGTAAAAATCATCGGAACTACTGATCCGATTCCAAAAACCTTTCACTAATGGGAAGCTACAGTATCATAGGAAAGCATTAAAACAAGAAATTTCACGCGGACGAAGTAGCGAGCAGAAGTTATAACGGTTTATGACTGGAAAGCAAACCAGCTGGTCTATAGCTCGAAGGAACAAAATGTAATGCATTACAAAATACCATTTTAAGCTTATAATGGGTGTATTTTTTATAGGCGGAGAACTTTAAATTGAAATAAAACACAGAAAAATATTTTTAATATCTATGATTTTTTTTTTACAGATATTTGAATATGATTTTGATCATTTTGTTATAGAACAATTTTCTGTATTTTTTTTTGTCAAAATTTTAAGCTCAGCAGTTTCGGAGATAAGGGGGGAATGGTAAATTTTCGACTGTTTTCTTAAACTTTAAACCAATTTATTTTAAAATGATTAAAAAAATATATATTTGAGACCCTCAGAGTAAATCCTTTTATTTGATATGTCACACAGTACAGTTTGCAAAACTTCCTTTTTAATTTTCTTATTTGCCCCCCAAAATTCACCCCCACATTAAAAATTCATTTATTTACGTTACACGTCCGTGTTTAGGTCACAGAAATACATACGTGTACCAAATTTTCAACTTAATCGGTCCAGTAGTGACGGAGCAAATCGGCTGTGACAGATGGACAGACAGACACGCGAGTGATCCTGCAAGGGTTCCGTTTTTCCCTTTTGAGGTACGGAACCCTAAAAACACATTTTGAAACCATTACGCCACTTTTTTGACAGCTCTTACAATAACAACTATCACCTCAATACTTCATAAACTGCGGAACGAATCGTGCAAAAAAAAACATGAAAGTTACAACACAGATTGTACAGACAGACATGCTGTCTAATTGTATACTTAGAGAAAGGGTATCCAAATAATTGGCCTAGTATGTGAGCTAAAAATAAGAGGTCGGAGTACAATCGTTTACGTAGCGCCAGTGACTTGGCTGACGGTGATTGAGGACAAAGCAATGTATAATGCATTCCGACATACTTTTGTCTTTCTGCATGAACTGTCTACACACAGTGTAGCTGTTGTAGCTTTATTGTTGTCTCGATGAATGAATATATCGGTATTTTCATTCATCAGCTATCATTGATTTAACTCGAGTGGACGAGTAACAAACGTTTATTATGTGATAAGGACCGCAATGCCCTTATTACTTACCTAAAATGTAGTTTCAAACACATAGACGACAGAGTCGGGTGTCTTTCACCACAACAAAAATCACATTGTCTCACCCAGTGCATGAGCATCATGCTGAAATAGACAGAGTGCCTTGACCATTAGCAGGCCTTAAACTGATTATCACTGTTGGGTCCGTATCTCTGTCACATTCTACGTGACAAGTCAGGTCCTACTTTTGCATCATCTATGAAACCGTAGATCCAAACACTCCACAGAAAATGATCCCTACGCATGTTCCCTCCCTAGCAACTCCACACCTCTTCTAATCTCCTGGTATTTCGGTACGTAATCGCTTATAGAAAAAGTTTCACAATCAACTGACGTCATTACCCTGCTGGTCACTGTATTTATATCTGCCCTGCGGCCATTACTGTGGAATGCGTGCCATCTGGTGTTTTGTTTGTAGGGCAACAAGCCACTTTACATTGAATGGAGGTATTTCAATGGTGCCTGCCTAGCACAGCATGAAATTAAAGAAAATTTGGATTTGCATGACCTGGAACCAGGTTGAGATGCGAATATTCGCTTGGGTCAGGGTCAACAACACTCAGTACATATTCAGTTGTACACTCGTACAACCGCCCGCTTACCAATAACATAAGGTTCTGAAGATGTGATATAACTGTTCAACTTGACAGCACAAATAAGAACTCTATGAAGCATGCGCGGGCTAAATAGGTAACTTGCCAAGAAGGAATCTAGGATAGTAAACAGTTCCCATTTTATGCTTCTCCCCCTTCAATTTTCTTTTAATTATGTAATAATCAGTCCCTATCTCAACAATTCCAATAATAGATTTACCTTATCAAACTTTATCATTAAATTCTTCACTACCAAATCCATTTTAAAACGAAAGTCAGCGATAAGATATGTAATGGCACTCCCAATATTATTGGGTCACCGTGTTCTTAAGTAAACATTGCTACCATCGAACTCCTTACAACGGATAGACTACATATCGACTGTCCCTATTAACTATGTCGGATATACATTTTTACCAATATTCACTTTTGTACATAAATCGAATTACAATTTTAAAAAGATTCTTCACTGTCAAAACAAACTTTGAACTGAGGGCAGTTCAAAGTTTCAAAAAAAGAATCTTTATGATATTAACAACGTCAGTTCTGCGAAAAAGACCACTGTTCAGTAGGGACTAAACAGAAGTCTCCCTGCAGAACCGACATTGTTAATAGGGACGGTCGATATGTATTCCTGTAAAAGTCTAGATTCTAAAACGATCTACTGGCCTAGAGTGACTCACACATATTTTGCGGTAGAAAAAGAAGAGAAAAACTTTAGGAACTGAGAAGTTGAGGACCTATTATTTGGGATGTGTGCTGGTGGCATATAGCGATAAACCAACGACCATATAGTCCATGGGCTGTATAGTCATTGGGATAAACATAATTTTTATTGTTAAGTAGACCTTTAGAGCCGTAGAGTTATGTCAAAAGGCTCAATATATCAAGTTGGATAGACCGATTGATAATTATTGTTTTATTCCAATACTGACCGATGATATTAAATCGGGAGTCACAACTTTAAAATCATTTGCAATATTTCGTGACAGTCGGACATAAACGCCGAATTACATTTAAAAATTTATCCTTAATTGACCTCCGTAGTGCCAACTGCACGTAAGATTACTATGCAGGAATGCCAACAATCGCGTGTGTACAGGAAATGACGTTATGCTTCTGATGTGAGGACGTGGCGTGAGGATATTTCGTAATGTGTGTTGCACGATATCAAGTTATTATTTTATTCATTTGAATACTACACAAATTTTATACATCGTTATGATTTTTAACGGTTGCGCAAAGTTAGAGGAGTGGAGAATGCATTTAATGAGACTGAAATTACGCCTAGCACCAATTCTTTTCGGCAGCAGGCCTCATCCATCAACCGGTGGATTGATGAAATTGTATGTAGGAATTTGTTACTGAGATATTGTTTTGGCATCACCAAGGATCGTTCATTGTTTTGTTTAAGGTGGAGACCCATGTTCGGCAGTGGAATGTATGTTTAAAGAACCACGTGTATGGACGAAGACCATGGGCAACACCAAAATTACATTTAAAGAATTGGTCTTACTGAGACTGCCTCGTTGGTTTAGTGGTCGCAAGCGATACTGCTGAGCATGAGGTCCTGGGTTCGATTCCCGATTCAGGCAGTGTTATTGGGTTTTATGCGATTGCGAAATGTGGGTGTATTATAGGTACCTCTGCCTAAACCTTTGGGGAATACCGGCGAGATGATATGTTTTATGTTATTATGAACTGGTCCTACACCATTTCCCGTTTACAAGGCTGTATTTTCTGATAACATGTACCCTTCTATATTCGGATAAACCTGTCCTAGCCAGATGATCAACGCTTTTAAAATATTTCCATTTCGTGTCCTCGCTGACAGTCACTTCTTCACATCGATAATGCGGGTCAGCCTATAACTTTATAAAACAGATTAACTATAAATACATGTGTTGCATCACTCGTTATATTTAAAGTTTGCGGTTGTAGTTACTCATTAATTATGTATATTTGTTTTGTTATTTCGGTGCGGTAACAACGAAGGTTGGCATGTTTAGTTTAACGATTACACTGCGTTACACGATTTTGGTACCCTCTTAACTGATAGCTGGAATGAATAGGTAATGAGTCACAGATGAAATGTTCCAAACATATATGTGGTATCCATCACGTCTAGTTTTCGAGGTACAGTCAATTATATCGTAGGAATACCTTTACTTTGGAAAAGTTGTTTGTTTTTATCTCCTTTATTAAAATATGATGTAAAAAAAAATTATAACTACCCTGTTACCGCTTTCGATGTATTGTACTTTTTAAATATTTTGTTTTGTTTAGTAATCGTTTCCATTCGATAACGTCGACATCTTTGTGCATATTTTACTTGAAAATACAAAATGAATACTGGACTAAGTGGTCGTCGCAACTGCTCAAATGCACCAAATAAGTTTTGTTACGTTTGCGGACAGTATATTGTGAAATCACAAACGAAAAATGTTTCCGAAAAAGTGAGAAGTGCATATTTACTATATTTTGGACGTGCTATTAATCAAGATAAACCATGGATACCAAAGTTTTTTTGTGTTTCGTGCTATGCTACTCTCATATCTTGGTTCAATGGGAACAAGACATCAATGCCATTTGCCATACCAGCTTTATGGCGGGAACCTAGTAATCATTTTAATGATTGCTACTTTTGCATGACTGACATACGTGGTTTTACAAAGAAAATCAAGCACAACATCAAGTATCCTGACGTTCCTTCAATGTCGAAACCAGTACCTCACAGTGAAGAAATGCCTCCTCCTTTACCTCCCTCCAAAAATGAAATTGAGGTTCCAGAAGAACCAGATTTGCCAAATGTTGTAGAATACAGTGAAGAAAGCAGCGAAGACCCCGAGTTTTTACCTTCAACAAGTTCTCTTGGCCGTCCACATCTGATAAATCAAAATGAATTGAATGATTTGATACGAGACTTAGATTTATCAATTAGGCAAGCTGAATTACTAGGATCTAGATTAAAAGAGTGGAATTTGTTGGCTCCTAACACAAATGTATCTGTGCAACGAAAACGTAATAAGAAACTGGCTTCATTTTATTCAAATTTTGAAAACATATGTTACTGTAACGATATCGAAACTTTGATGAGTGAGTTGAACATTCCTTACCAAACACAAGACTGGCGTTTATTTATTGATGGTTCAAAAACAAGTCTGAAAGCGGTATTGCTTCACAATGGCAACAAGTATGCATCAGTACCAATAGCATATTCAACTGTTTTAAAAGAAACATATGAAAATATGAAATCAATATTAAATTTAATAAAATACAAAGATTACGGCTGGAAAATATGCGCTGATCTCAAAGTTATAGCTATTTTGCTCGGATTACAGGGTGGATTTACTAAATACTGTTGTTTTCTTTGTATGTGGGACAGCAGAGCCACAGAAAAGCACTATACTACAAAAGTATGGCCAGAAAGGTCAGAGTTTGTTTGCGGAAAATCTAATGTGAAACATATACCATTGATAGATCCTAAAAATGTCATTTTACCTCCCCTCCACATAAAACTTGGTTTGATGAAAAATTTTGTGAAGGCTATGAATAAAGAGGGAGATGGATTTTTATATTTAAAGACAGTATTTTCAAAATTAAGTGATGCAAAACTCAAGGAAGGGATATTTGTGGGACCGCAAATACGCACATTGATGAAAGACCCAAATTTCGACAAAAAGCTTACTAATAAGGAACTTGACGCCTGGTTATCACTTAAAGCAGTTATAAAAGGGTTTTTAGGGAACCACAGAGCCGAAATTGCGGAACAGCTGGTTAACGACATGTTAAAGGCATACGAAAAGTTGGGTTGCAGAATGTCATTAAAAATTCACTTTCTTCATTCTCATTTTTCTTTCTTTCCATCTAATCTTGGTGCGGTCAGTGATGAGCAGGGTGAGAGGTTCCACCAGGATGTAAAGAAGCTTGAGGAACGATTTCAAGGTCGTTGGGACACAACCATGCTAGGTGATTACTGTTGGCATTTAAAACGAGAAGATCATTCAGAGCACAAAAGAAAAAGTTAAATTTTCATGATATTTTGTATTAAAATTTTATAAAATGGCTTTTTTTGAGTTTTTTTTACCTAAATGATAAAATTAAACTTGATGAATGTAAAAAATTCTGGTTGATTTTATTAGATTTCTTTAAAATATGTTTTTGCCTTTTAATTTTTAATATAAATTGGCACATTCTTACAGAAGAAAAATGAGACGTGATGAAAAGAAAATTTGTATGTATGTTTAATAAGCGATAGGTATAAATAAGAAAACATGACATTTCAAAGCGGGTACTCAAAATTTTTTTTAATTTGTAACGCAGTGTTATTTTCCTAAATGTTTCATTACTACCTAATATTAACTTATGGCAGCAAAAAGCTGGCGATATTCTTTAGTTTTAATGGAATAGTCGCGACCGGCGTCCGTGTAGGCGGTCCACGTAAACGAAGCAAAAGCAGTATGTAAGGATTGTAGCAGGTGGCGTTCTGTAATTTCTGCGTACCCGTGTTCAATGGAATAGTTGAGGTTGTAGTGTGAACAACTCCCACGCATTCATCGAGAATGTCATTACATCGAAACTTGAATGCAATATTGAGAAAGGTGTTCCATTTAAGAACGCCAACCACGTATAAAAGGACCGCAAACTCTATATAGTTTGGTCCTTCCATACTTACATGTTCGGCGTTTGCATTTTTAAACGAATTTAATTTTTTTTTGTGTTACATGGATCATAATAACAGGCACTTCTGAATTCTTCCTAATCTAATGTATAGTTCGCGTCAAATAACTTTGCATTTGTATAGATATTGACTACTGCGCAGTCATTTTCGCGAACTTCAGAGCGGCAAAGTTATTTGACGCGAACTTTAACTAGCCTGATACTGTCCCAACGGCAGGGGAAAGGCCTGCCTCTCCCTTTTCTACACAATTCTGACTTTTGTTAGTGTCGGCCAGTCCTTTCGGTAGGAGTCATGCTCGTCCTGCCATTTTCATTTGTCATCTGACATGCGGCAGACATGTCCGGCCCAGTTCCGGTTTTCTGGGTAACGTCCGTGATCTTGGTTTTGGCACGCAGTGTTGTGTCATTATACGGTCCAAAATTCGAACCCCCAGGCTACTGCGCTTCATGGCTCGCTGGAAAACCTCTAGCTTGGACCTCTGCTGAAGTGTCAAAGATCAGGTTTGAGCAGCATAATGTGAGAATGGGGACAATTTACATGTCCATAGTTTTCCTTTTGAGATATAGTGGTAGGTAGATCTCCTTTTAGAAGATCTTTCATTGACCAATAGCTCCACCAGGCGCTCTCGGTGCGTCGACCAACTTCTTATAAATGATGATGGACCAAAATAAGATATGTACAGACGCTACTACAATCTCTCTAATTTCTATAATAGTTTTTCAACTTATCGCTAAAGCATTAGGTTCAAGGTGGATTGGGAAATTTTGACAGTTTCGAGTAGCTTGATATGCTGGCGTCTGTACATCGTGGCTAAGTAATAAAAGCCGCACGGGTCGATCCATCAGGTTAAGCTACACTTGCCGGGGTTGGTCCGTGCATGGTTGCATCTTTACATACCGAGACTCCTCCGTGCCTCAGAAAGCCATTGGTCCCGGCTGTCATTCGTGAGTCTTTGACAGTCGTTAGGGTCATCCGAAGCCCGAAAGTCTGACAACCAGTCTTACCAAGGGGTATCGTATTACCCAGTAACTGGGTTGTGGAGGTCAGGCAGTCGCTCCATTTAAAATACTGGCATTCAGCTGCATCCGGTTAGACTGGAAACCGACCCCAACATAGTTGGGAATCGTCGTTATTGATTGAATCGCTACTTTATCGCCTGGTCTACGATAAAACAATAGAGTTAGAAAACTCGTGAGATTAATCAACGTAGTCTCCAATCGAGTGTAGTAACGCCCTAGCTTGAGTGATGTCGCTGATTCATTCAAGAGGAAGATTGGTCAAAAGAAGCCGCTTTACGTGTAATTAATGTTTTGTGAACGAGGCATTTTTGCTTAAGACTTCTTAAAACACACCGAACAATCAGGAATACACAAAACACGGCAGTAGCTTGCACACTGTCCTGCAAATACGCAAGTGAGTTTCTCAAAGGTTGTCTTAAAAGGTTTTATTTCTTTTAACCCACAACGAACCAAGGAGTGCGTGTATGACCAGATGTATGAATGAACGTAAACGAAACAAAAGGAGTATGTAAGAATCGTAGCAGGTGGCGTTCTGTAGTTTATTCCTACGCCCGTGGGCAAAAGGCGTGAGTTTATGTATGTATGTTACTTTTTAATATTATGGCTGACAAACATACCGGCCATGGCGGCCATCACAGTCAAAGCTCTCACCACACTGACAAGCAGAGATATTCAAATTGATTACCACCACAACAATGGGTAATTCATAAACACTGCTTATCTGAGCATGCAGCGTGGAATATGAACCACGTTAATACATATAATGTGATTTTATTTTATTATGACTGTCTGTCCGTCAAATGTGAGTGAATAGCTACTGTTTGGTACGAGCGTTTCATGACCGCTAAATGATTTTAATGTTAACTTTTTTCTTTCAACAACTGATTTTTTGTATCAGAGAAAAAGCACACGTCAGCTCTTTCATTCCCATTATAAAAAGTTCGCAAATATAATTTTCTCATTTAAACAAACACCCAAATGTTTTAGGCGGTGTGAAGTCTTAAACTCGCAATATTAAAAAAAAAACCGGCCAAGTGCGTGTCGTACTACGCACAATGAAGGGTTCCGTAGTTAGGATGAATTTATCCCAAGAACAAACTCAACATTGTAGTTGAAAAACATATTCTACCATACATTCCAACTGCAAATGTAAGTTTGTACGCACAATATTCAGAGATTTACACACGCACAATATTGAGAGACAGGCCAGCTGGCGTGGTTGGTTAAGATACCGCCTATCATGTCGCAGGTCATGGGTTCGATTCCCATCCAGGGCAAACATTTGTGTGCATGAACATGTGTTTGTCCTGAGTCTGGGTGTAATTATCTATATAAGTATGTATTCACAAAAAAGTAGTGTATGTAGTATATCAGATATCTGGTTTCCATAGTACAAGTTTTGCTTAGTTTGGGATCAGATGACCGTGTGTGAAATGTCCCAGGATATTATTATATTATTGTTATTATTATTTATTTACCATGTTATTTTAAGACCATAGACTTCTTGTAGGTTTTTTCTCTAATCTACTGGTATAGAACTATTTTCTGTATTTTTTTCAAAAGGAGATGTTCCAGGAATGTATGTTCCTAGGCTAGCACTATGTACAATAAATGTAAATATCGCTATACAATATAGCAACCTTTTTGTAATATTCATTTTCTATAATTTAACTTCGTTTTAATGTACATTAAAATTATTTCGGCCAAGGAGAGCAACACAAAAAAAATATGGTGGATCAGCAATATGCGAAATGTCAAATGACATTTGATTGATGGGTCTTGTCTATGTAATCTGCGGAAAAAATAAAAATACGAATTCCGAAAATACTTGGGTTTCGTTATCGTTATAATAATAAAACAGGACTACAGGTTATTCTGCTCGGTTACGGCAGGGCATCTTATATTACCTATTTAAACGATTGGTTATAGGTACCGGTGTCAAGACGAGCAAGAAACGAAGGCTTCAACATAATTTTGTTTATCAAACTGTCTTGGTGTTTCATTCATTAATGCCTATCAATATACCCTGGACTTCGATAATTCACAGGAGAGTAGTGAGCTGTAGCTGACAACTGCAAGTTATTGTTAAGAGTAGTTAACTATTCCTATTCATACACGACGGAATCGAAATCACAGGCGAATCAGAAACCATATAACAAAGCCGAGGTCAACAGAGAAGCAATCAATCAATGTGCGTGGTAGTAAACTGTTGTCGCAAAACAAAAAAATCACTAAAAATTCCGAAAAACATCTTATTCAACACGCGTGAACACAACGATTCAAAGACAAAGTCAAGGAAAGACGTCACGACACGAAACTTAAAACTATTAAAATCGTCAAACGTCATGTCAAACACAACTGTCATGGCTACCATATAAATAAGGTTATCATATTAAAAAACTTCCCATAGAATCCTTTGTGTACGCCTTTATTTTTCTTCAATTTAATTTGTTTGAATTTATACGAAAATCCCCTATTTTTTTTTCTTATTTATCTATGTAGTGTACATGTCGGTAGCCCAAAATCAAACATCTCCTTTTAGGCTTAGTAGTTTCGGAGATAAGGGAGAGAATGGTCAATTTTCATCTATTCTCTTAATTTTCATCTATTCTCTTAAATAACTTAAAAATAATTTATTTTAAAATTATAAAAAAAAAATCTATTTGAGACCCTCAGTGTAAGCCCTTTCATTTTTTATTTTATTATTTGCCTCCCAAAACTAATCCCCTTATTCAAAATTCATTTATTTACGAAAATATATAAAGATTCTAACTGAAAGGACACTATAAACATTTATGGACTGTAAAAGAACCAGAGCTGCAGAGCAAAGGCATATTAATTGTAACTCCGCTCGATGACCTCGCCAAACCTACTTCCGTTTACCACCCCCAAAAGCATTATAGGCTAAGGGCACTTTATTTTTAGCCGAAAAAGAGTTCAGTGGACTGCGAAAATCATTTTCATAATGTGCCACAGCACACCAAACACAACCATGCAAAAATACACGTATTTCGTTACACCAAAAAGCAAAAAAAAAATCTCTTTTTAATCTTCCATACCAACATTATCATCGATTTGTATTACTGTGACATGTTCCTGTAGTTTGGAGGCCTGGAGACCTGTAACACAGGTATTAGGAGAAAAGAAACGTTTTATTTATTATTCCATATTTCTCGGGACCCTGGGGTCCCGGACCTTTGGAAGGCGTACGAGGAGCTGAAGCCAACTCGCAGAGGCCCCTTACAAAATTTTAAATGATGAGGAGGCACCGACGATTATCCCTATATGCGCTATGCAAATGCACCCAAGGACAACCCCCGGTTGGTGCAGGACTATTGCTGTACGTGAAAACTAAACATATTGGGCTATGGGTTTGAGTTGCTAAAGTGCATTGGGTTACTTAAACTATGGAATAACTATGTCCCCTGCCTGACCAATGTTATACAATTATACACGGATAAAATGGCAGGAGGTGACTTGCACACTCAATAATGGGCCCCCGGAAACGGCCGCTAGCACATAGTGACGTAGCGACAAGGGGGCAACACTTCCTGAGGTGCGTGAGGAGTGGAGAGGTATTCCACGGCTATCAGGACAATCCCGGAAGTACGGTCAAGATCCCTACCAGCACCTTACTTCTTTCCTCCGAGCACGTTTGCTCTTGCGAATCTCCACTCAAGCCGGCCAATAAAGGCAAGAATGAGGTGGGAGCTCTGTTCCTCGTCAGTGTTCACTCCAGCCGGCCAATTAAGGCAAGCCAGAAATGAGGACAAGATTTCTCCCGGGAAATAGGGTCCGTGGGGTCGCTACTGCCCAACAGCTCGCCACATGCTGCCCTGCGGGTTTCTGTAACTCTCTTGGTCTGGCTCCTCATCCTAGACCCGTTCCGGCAAAGTAAATTCTACCGGCACAGACCTAAAGTTCGGAGCGCGCAAGCCCCACCACGACGTCAATTATTATTTATTATTATTATTATTTACCAAAAGAAGAGGGTTTTTGCTTATGACCACACGATGAAGTGACAACTGGAGCCGAATATACGCGATTCAGCGCCGAGTACACCCGATTCCAGATTCAACGTCACCGACCGACTGGAGCCGAGTATACCCGATTCAGTGTCACCAACCTGAGCGAGATGGTTCAGTTTCGTTCATTGTTCAGAAAGAGCGCAAAGTGTACCTAAAGAAGAACCTGCAATCTTCAACACATTTCTACAGATTATCGATAAAATACCAACACATAGCTGCCATTCTAGAATGCGTCTAGAACCTGCTACTCATTACAGATCCGTCAACTTATACGTTATATGAAACCGGCGTGTATGGACATACATCCATATTATACTGTCCACACGCAAAAAAATAAGCTAAATTCCTTTTAAAAGTTGCCATTCAAAATGTTAATACGGGACCAAATTAAAAACGTGCTTGGCGGCTTTAGGAGTTTCTTGCTGTTGTTTCGTCTAAAGAATATGGCACCTTTTCTCTTGCTGTCCGTGTCTATAAGCCAATTTAAATATTATAGCTAGATAGAGGGCAGAGACATTGTGTTGTTGGCTTAATTAAAACATTGTACACCAATACGATATAAGCAAGCCTGCTGATGACTATTATTACAATAATTACGGGTATTCATCTAGGTCTTCGTCGGACCAATTATTGGATATTGACAATCAATCCGGTGACGTAAGCCAAGACCCAAAGCATGTCTTAAATCAGCCGGGTTATAGGATTGTGACCAAAACGGTGACATCACGCCATTAAATATACGGGGCACGGGCTGAGACCGGTTTATTTTTTTATGGTTACGTACCAAGAGCGTTTGCAGGCAATGGATCGAAAAGGCAAAGATTCTGATGTCGAGAGATAAACACATAGTTTTATTGTAAAAGGTTTGCAATGTAGCAATTCTGCGTGTAAAGAAATTGTGCAAGTAATTAATCAAGACTCCTTCAATAGTGTCAAGTTAAGGGTCATCCAATTATAATGATGATAGATCAGAAATATGATTCTTTCAATCACTGATTGGAAGCTATTTGTCATCGCATCGCATTAATTAACCTATACTGTGCTCGTTAACTAGACGATTAATAATGCATTCTATTGTATGACTAACGCTGATAAGCCTTATTTACGCGTCCCGCGTTAGCAAAGGCTGGACCCAACGTAACGTTTCTAGAGCTATTATCGATTCTGATTCTTTTTTGAAAAGAGATGCGTTTGCTCTTGACTATAGTCTAGGTCAGAGGTGACAGAGATAAAGTCTACAATGAAGTGAGCTTACCCAGAAGAAGCCTGTTCACTCTAACTTTGAGGAGATTCGGGTTGTAAGCGTTCGGGAACACAGACGCAGGTAGTGAGTTCCATTCTTTTGCCGTGCGCATTATGAAGGATGTTTGGAAGTGCTTAGTGCGAATTGGTGTAACTGCAACTAGGTATGGATGGTAACTTGAAGTGCGTCTAGATGTTTGATGATAGAAGGGGCCGGTGGAATGAGGTTGTGGAGTTCCTGAGCACACTCACCGAAGTACAGTCTGACCGACAAGCAGGTAACCTTGCGGCGATGAGCCAAGCTGTGAAGCTTGGCATCCACCAGTTTTACGTCGGCAATGAGCCTCTTAGCTCTGCGTTCCACCGAGTCAAGCGCAGCAAGTTGGTATTTAGCTGAGCCATCCCAAAGGTGGCTGCAATACTCCATGCAGAAACTGACTTTTGTTTTATAAAGAGTCAAAAGCTGTCCAGGCGTAAAGTATCGCTTCACTCTGTTTAGGATGCCCAGTATAATTTCCTCCATATGCAACCATCGTTCCTAAGAATGGGAAAATCTTTACCATAAAATAAACCTACACAGCCGTCAAAATTATGAGATCGCGGGCTAAAAATAATTGAATTCGTAAGTAGAGACACATTTACAGAAAGGCTGTCCACGACATATCCACAAGAACGTGCAGGAACCGGTTCTGCAGATCGGGTTGTTTGCACTGACGAGGTTAGATCATCTACATATTGGAGATGTAACTCTGCGAGAAAGAGAAAGAAAGTGTTCATATCCTGTTGGATCTGGACACATACTTACTTCCTTATTTCACTTTGAGAAAAAAAAAACGAAAGAAATATGTGCTCTGAAATGCAAGCGTACAAGAACTGTTTTATCTGGCCAAGTAGAATGAAAAGTGAAGATCAAGCCATATTTAGTTACAGAGGCTAGGCAGCACAAGAAGAAGAGAGTACGTGAACGAATCAAATATTCTTTTTCTCGACTACTTTGCATTTCAACTGCTGTAATCATCTATACTATCGGTACCGGGCTGAATCTTTTCCTAGTGTTCAAAAGATTAGAATTTTCTCTTGTCACCCCTTCACAAGCCTACAAAACGCATAACAGGCCAAGTCTGAAAGCTTCCTAACTTGAAGCTATCTAGTTATATCTGCGAAGCCAATCTCTAACGGTGCCAGCTCTTAACGCGGACGCTAAATTGCCGAGATTAGAAAGTCTAGAACTGATGAAAAAAATGATTTACGATTTATTTCATAGATTATTTTACCGATAATATCAATATTCTGATACAAGTTCCTATCTTTTTGTTTAATTAAAGTGGCTGATGAGATTTAGGAGATAGTTACTTTAAGTTCTTCTACTTTGAAAAGGATCTTAATTCAGTATGCGACTGCGCAAGATCAGTTTACCAGATAAATTTACAGGTCCGGAATGTTTCTGCATTCGTGATCTGAATTTTAAACTCAGGTATTTTTGGCTACAGCATTACGATAGTAAATCATTGCAAAAATAAAAGAAGCTAAAATCATTGTTGATTCCTTTGTACAAGTCTGCTAAAGTGAGACTTTATCAGACTATGACAGTTGGATAAACAGTGCCGATGCCAGAATTTCTTCCACAAATCAAGCAAAATTGTTCACCACAACAAACACGTCGAGATTATTATGACATAATTAACTTCTATCGGGCGGTTCGTCGAACTTGGCGCGGCGATATCACGCCCGCATCCGGCAAGAACCGGTAGGGTCCTTACTTGGCGATAGAGCATGCGTTGTAGGAAGTACATGCCTCTAATAACGCTGATGGGTCATTACCATCCTACAAGATAGTTTGTGACTCATCAAACTAGAAAGCTGAGATTTTAAGATCATTATTCTTAGGACTGTGAAAGATCAAAGTCGTTTAACATAGCGAATTGAGCAGTGTATGCAAAATTAATGCGAATCCTAGCCACAAACAAACGAGACACATCTAAAGCATAGACCACATACGCCTAAAGAGGTTAATATAAAACAAACATCAATTCTTGCTTTACATTTTATCAAGCAGACAGACAGGTTAGTAATTTACTATACGCTAAACAATGTCAAGGGGACACTGAGTACTTTTATCGACATGCACTAAGTGCACTAAGCCTTGGTCGTGACCAGTCAGAAAACTGTTAGGAGACCGTAAAACTGGCCGCATACGTACTCCTACATACATGCTCTAAAGTCCTGGTACTCATAAATAACATTTTACGAACGTGGTCTTTGCATGTTAAATAACTTATTAGTGAAGACTGTAAACATAATTTATTAGCAAGCCAGCGAGTGGAATTATTAGACAAAAGATTGTTAGGGAAAATAGAAACAAAACCACAGCAAATATAATTATTTCTAGACTGAAAAAACAGTGTTATACCTACTACAGTAACAGCACGTTGCAAAGTGACCTCACTGCATGGATATGAAGTAAACCACATCAAAACATGGAGTCGATTACTTTTCAAAGTTATACAATGAATATTCTCGCGACTCCGCGTGAAATTTCTTGTTTTAACATTAAACCGGCAATACTGTAGCTTCCCATTAGTGAAAGATTTTCGGAATCGGATCAGTAGTTCCGAAGGTAGCTTCCCATTAGTGAAAGATTTTCGGAATCGGATCAGTAGTTCCGCAGGTAGCTTCCCATTAGTGAAAGATTTTCGGAATCGGATCAGTAGTTCCGAAGGTAGCTTCCCATTAGTGAAAGATTTTCGGAATCGGATCAGTAGTTCCGCAGGTAGCTCCCCATTAGTGAAAGAATTTCGGAATCGGATCAGTAGTTCCGAAGGTAGCTTCCCATTAGTGAAAGATTTTCGGAATCGGATCAGTAGTTCCGAAGGTAGCTTCCCATTAGTGAAAGATTTTCGGAATCGGATCAGTAGTTCCGAAGGTAGCTTCCCATTAGTGAAAGATTTTCGGAATCGGATCAGTAGTTCCGAAGGTAGCTTCCCATTAGTGAAAGAATTTTCGGAATCGGCTCAGTAGTTCCGAAGGTAGCTTCCCATTAGTGAAAGATTTCGGAATCGGATCAGTAGTTTCGAAGGTAGCTTCCCATTAGTGAAAGAATTTTCGGAATCGGATCAGTAGTTCCGAAGGTAGCTTCCCATTAGTGAAAGATTTTCGGAATCGGATCAGTAGTTCCGAAGGTAGCTTCCCATTAGTGAAAGAATTTTCGGAATCGGATCAGTCGTTCCGAAGGTAGCTTCCCATTAGTGAAAGAATGATCGGAATCGGATCAGTAGTTCCGAAGGTAGCTTCCCATTAGTGAAAGAATTTTCGGAATTGGATCAGTAGTTCCGAAGGTAGCTTCCCATTAGTGAAAGAATTTTTGGAATCGGATCAGTAGTTCCGAAGGTAGCTTCCCATTAGTGAAAAATTTTTCGGAATCTGATCACTAGTTCCGCAGGTAGCTTCCCATTAGTGAAAGATTTCGGAATCGGATCAGTAGTTTCGAAGGTAGCTTCCCATTAGTGAAAGAATTTTCGGAATCGGATCAGTAGTTCCGAAGGTAGCTTCCCATTAGTGAAAGATTTTCGGAATCGGATCAGTAGTTCCGAAGGTAGCTTCCCATTAGTGAAAGAATTTTCGGAATCGGATCAGTCGTTCCGAAGGTAGCTTCCCATTAGTGAAAGAATGATCGGAATCGGATCAGTAGTTCCGAAGGTAGCTTCCCATTAGTGAAAGAATTTTCGGAATTGGATCAGTAGTTCCGAAGGTAGCTTCCCATTAGTGAAAGAATTTTTGGAATCGGATCAGTAGTTCCGAAGGTAGCTTCCCATTAGTGAAAAATTTTTCGGAATCTGATCACTAGTTCCGCAGGTAGCTTCCCATTAGTGAAAGATTTCGGAATCGGATCAGTAGTTCCGAAGGTAGCTTCCCATTAGTGAAAGAATTTTCGGAATCGGATCAGTCGTTCCGAAGGTAGCTTCCCATTAGTGAAAGAATGATCGGAATCGGATCAGTAGTTCCGAAGGTAGCTTCCCATTAGTGAAAGAATTTTCGGAATTGGATCAGTAGTTCCGAAGGTAGCTTCCCATTAGTGAAAGAATTTTTGGAATCGGATCAGTAGTTCCGAAGGTAGCTTCCCATTAGTGAAAAATTTTTCGGAATCTGATCACTAGTTCCGCAGGTAGCTTCCCATTAGTGAAAGATTTCGGAATCGGATCAGTAGTTCCGAAGGTAGCTTCCCATTAGTGAAAGAATTTTCGGAATCGGATCAGTCGTTCCGAAGGTAGCTTCCCATTAGTGAAAGAATGATCGGAATCGGATCAGTAGTTCCGAAGGTAGCTTCCCATTAGTGAAAGAATTTTCGGAATTGGATCAGTAGTTCCGAAGGTAGCTTCCCATTAGTGAAAGAATTTTTGGAATCGGATCAGTAGTTCCGAAGGTAGCTTCCCATTAGTGAAAAATTTTTCGGAATCTGATCACTAGTTCCGCAGGTAGCTTCCCATTAGTGAAAGAATTTTCGGAATCGAGAAAAAATTATCAGCTGTCCCGTACAAAACTTCAATACCTACTCGGCCCAAACGTATGGGACAGTTGATATTTTTTTTTCAATTACGATGTTTTTTCGATTACGATGTTGGTGCCATGGAGAGAGTTGTTCAGTTTGATGGTCTGTACCACACCCTTAACTTTGCCCACACCTTTCTGATACACGCTGTGTAAACTCACAAATTTTACTCTATAATATTAATTACAATAGACAACATAAGGGAAAGGCAGCTATGAAACATTGGAGAACTTGACAATAAGCCAGGCCTGTAACCGCATTACGTGGCATCTAATGATGGCCGTTGCAAGCTGCAGTGACCTCATGATGAGGTAACCGCTTCAAAGCGTGAGGTCGTTACGGCTACTCAATACCGGACACTGCTACTACTTTCTTGGAAGTACTCGTAAACACCGGATTACAGAAGCTGTTCTCTCAAGTTGAACACAACAGGGGCTCCTACAATAATCATTGATACAGACAGACAGTTAGCAGTTGGCGCACACATGGTATAAAATTGCATAACACTAGGTAGTTCACTTGCTTCACGTTTCGCCTAATATTGACCTGCTATTTCGAGTATATGGTTGTCCTCTTATTCCTTTATGTTCCATGTGATCCTTGAATATATGAATAAGTAATAATGATGGCAGGGTAAAGTACATTTATTATTTGTAAGTCTACGGCGTCGATGACCTTAGTTATTATTCGAGCAATAATATTCTCAAAGGAACCTGTCAAAACACTAGATATGGCAGACTGGCAGACACAGACAACCTTATTTTTAGCATTTACAATACATTATAGAAAGATGACGTAACCAAAGGCTTCGAACATTGCAAGTGTGATAATGTTTTAAATATAGAAGATTATTAAAATTTGTTACATGGCAAACAAGTTTTTAAAACTGCTTAATAGGGTTGACTATGGACAATATTCCCGTCTTAAAGAGGCCCACGAAGCATGCGTAGTGCATACAAACGAAATACCAAAATAATTTGTAAATCAAATATATTCTTAAGGTAGTGTGTATTTAATCCGATTGGATTACAGAATATCTAGGTTCCCAAACATATATTTTGAAAGAATCAGGATTTGAGGACGAGATATGAGCAATTTAAAATTTCTATAGAAAACTTATTTTTCTCATAATTCATGTTTAAATCAATGTTCTTATTTAATATATATTTGGGAACCTAGATATTCTGTAATCCAATCGGAATAAATACACACTACCTTTAGAATATGTTTGATTTACAAATTATTTTGGTATTTCGTTTATACGAACTACGCATGCTCCGGGGGCGTCTTAATGAAGGAAGTTTTGAGTATTAATGTGGATGGCTATAAGAGTAGGGGAAGACTAAAGAAACGATGGGTGGACTGTGTGAAAGATGATTATGGATAGAAAGGAGGTGACTACCGAGATGACGATTAATGGAGAAGTATGGACTACAAATAAATTGGCATAAAGACGGGAGAATGATGATGATGATGATTCCCGTCTTACTGAAGGTATAGTAGGTAAGGACTATTCAACATCACTAAACTGTCAGGATAAAGGAAGGACCACTTTGAATACACCATAGATATCCGCCATTAGCTAATGTAAAAGGAAATGAAATATTGGGGAATTTTAGCTACTTAAAACGCCGGATGATGAATGCTAAAATATCAGTGCAGGTACAAAAGCAGCAGCTTTATCGAAATATAAAGCTCTTAATTATGAAGAGCTGTTAACCATTAACGCGAGTATACAACAGGAAATTAAACATATTATTTTGTTTGTTCCAAAATTGCATAAAGGAAGTTAATGCTAAATTATTGAGTTGTTTCAAATATGGTAGAGGAAAAGATAAAATCGCTGTGTGAAATGTTTTCAACGGAAAGGATATGTATAAGTACCTACGTATATTTCGAAGTATGTATTTGTAATTTGGTAAGACACGAACAGTCATTAGTAAGTATATCCGTTTTTTAATTAATAAACTATCGTCATCACGGCATTTCTAGTTTTTACCGGAACAATATCTAATGAAATTGTGAAACATTAATATATCCGAAACAGTAAATTCGTCAATGATTCCTTAATGCTGCACGCATTGCAATGCGGTACAAAATCTGCCAACTTTTTGATGTCAGACGCCAGCAGGTCAACCTAACCGAAACTGTCAGATTTTCCCAATCAACCTTGAACCTAATGCCTTAGCAATAAAGACGAAAATCTATTAAAGAAATCTGACAGATTGTAGTAGCTTGATGTGCTGGCGTCTGTACAATGTTTACTCGAGTGAAAAACAAAACATGATTCCCACACGAAATTGCACAGATTGTGTAAACAACTTGCCATAGAAACTGTACCATGGATTATACAACGATGAGATGGCAACGTAAGCTGTAATCTAGCTGGGCTAGACCGGCGCCCACGCAGCTAAACGAGCCGACAGTGTAGGCGAGTAATTGTTAGGGACGATATATTCGACAATCGGATGGATGTCAGTCATGATCAAACACTACATTTGCGTACTGTGAAGGTCAAAGTTGAAGTGGTTGTATCCGTTTAACTTGAACTGATGACAGAAGATAATTCATGTCGATGGCGGAGAAATTTCAAAAGCGCTATGAATTCTGGCAATTGAATATATTCAAAATTATAAAGTCAAGGGCAAGGTCATCGGCATATATCTCATATAACCAACAAGCTTAGTTATTCACGTAAGTGTCACCAAAAGATAACAAGAATAGAAATACTATAGGAACCTAAATACGCGAAATTAAAAAACACCGGCCAAGTGCGTGTCAAACCACGCACAATGAAGGGTTCCGTAGTTGGGATGAATTAATCCCGAGAACCAACTTAACATCGTAGTTGAAAAACATGTTCTCCCATACATCGATATATTATGTACGTTACGGTCAATTCTCCAAATGAAACTACAAATTAACAATTTTCGGACTTTTCCTTTACTTGGGCTGTGAGACCTTGCTTCTTGCCAAAGTTCGTGATTATAGGTCAACGGGAACTACCCTATAGGATTTGATTCCCTTGTGAAATTGCAAAATATGCGACATAAACGGTCATATCTTTTGATCGCATTGACTTACAAGTTTGATTTTTTCAAGAGACCATAGATCCGAGTATTTGATATAAATTTCAACTTGATACCTCTACGCGTTCCTGAGAAAAAGGGTCTTGACAGATAGATAGACGGACAACAAAAGGATCCTATAAGGGTTCCTTTTTCCTTTCTAGGTAGGAACCCTAAAAACAGACTCCACATATCCCGAATCTGTCAACCCTACGTACAGGTAGACGTACTACACAACATAACTAGTCTCATTGGTTGGGCACGGAACACCTTAGTTTGTTTCAATTCGCCTGACAGCTCAGGATGCCCAATTTAACAAATCTGACAGCTGAAACAAAGCTACCACGAAATTCCTGTCTTCCTGATAGGATTCGTATAAACGAAGCAGATATATACGCAAAACTTCATTAGAATGTTATTTACGATAATAATGGAAAGGGTACACAATGCATATTATACGCAAAGTTTTGAACGGAATCAGGATGCTTTGTGCAGCAACTTTCATTCAGAAGCCTAGAAAACTTTTGCTGCAGCAGAATGAGCCCCAACTTTGCAAATTTACGATACAAACCTTCACAGAAACATGTATCATGCAACCATACAAGCAAGCAAGCTCCCAATTACGCCACATTCCCAAATATAGCCATCCAGTAAATACCGAGCCCGTCTAAGATCACATTACACTTGCCAAGTCTCGCTAAACACACAAGCCAAACCTTTCTCGGCTCGTCAATAGGCAGTTAATCAAGTTCCATTTACAACAGCACTCGCAGGGTTAACCATATTCAATTAACTGGATCCGACGGACTAACAGTGCCTAAGGAGGAAACGTCTTTCCGACTTATGACAGACATGTGGCGACTTAATAGGTGAGCATCGAGAATTCGTTATGAGGGCTCAATTTGTAGATTGTAGCGTCATGTCGGGACTGACAGACTAACGGTAGTCAATTAAAGGGCATTACTTCGAAAGTCACTTGATATAATTGGTGGAAGCTCAATAGACTTTTTGCTGCGGGAGTGCTTGATTTCTTTTTCCCTGCGAACAACCATGAGTTTGTGTTAAGATATCTTTTGAAGGTGTCTAAAGTGTTCATCAAATCAAGCAATACCTTTCACATATGATTTTCTTACACCTTCAAATTAAATAAAAGGAAGGTTGGCACAACAACGTTGCCTCAGTTGCCTGATTAAATAAAAAATCACACAGTCAAGTCTGGTAATTCTGAACATCACAAAAACTGACGCATCCTTTTTGGGTCAAGCAAATACTCTTCAACTGATTTACGACACTTTATTTATTATTCCCACAATTTTATGTTTATACTGAGTGCATTAATAACTGTAATTTCAGTTTTTGCTGTCACAGGATTCACATTTCTGGCTGAAATCCAAATGCATTCGGCGAACACAATTAATTCGAAGCCACTTAAAAACCTAATGTTATCCATGAGTCAAGAGTGACGTCATGTTATGGTGTAATCATTGGTGAAGAAGCCGAGCTGTGAATGTGGGATTATATTAATAGGATTGTGTCAGGGACTCGGGGGTACACGACGACGTGGTCATAAAAAGCGCAACTGTTCCGAAATATGTTCCAATTACTTTATTTTGTGATACAGTTCAGCGGAACTATAAAATATTAAACACACATGAATTATAACTATAAGTAACATGTAAAATGAGAATAAAATAATATTGACAATATCGGCATGTGTGACTGTGCTGTGAAAGTACGGGGCGCCCGACATCCGCTATTTTCAGTCTCGCGTTGTTTATCATAACAAATCGTTTGAGAATTTGTGTTTGTTTATAATCACAGTAGAACTCAATTTCACAAGTACTACTAGGTTATATAACTGACCGACTTAAATGTATGCCAAATACGTGAATCATTAGATTCACGTATTTGTCTTTAGTAGCAACAGTCTCCCTAATCCGTAAAACACAAACAAAAACAAAGCATGTTATCTACAGCATCAATTAAGCTCAATCTGAGTACACACGTAACCTTATCTGGAATCAAATAGATGAGAAAAACTGTGGCACAGATAAGACACAACAGCTGATGGGGCAATCTGATACTGTTCCAACTAGATAATAGATATCGTGACCTAGTAAACCGATTTGTCGTATGTTTTAGATAGTAATAGACAAGGCAAAAAATTCGAGAACTCATTTTCTAGATCTTCATACATAATTTATTTATTTAGAATCTAAAACTCTGTCAACCGACGTCTGTGTTGACTTTCTTCTTGCCATAGGTAAGTCATACATATTTTACACAACCCATTAAACTTTTCTTAGTCCGCCTCTGGTTTCATTCATCCACATTCACACTAGAAATAACCTTATTCTGGTAACATGCTCTTCTAATCAATCCGTGATTTGTCGAAAATTATTACTCACTTACTATTATGACTTACTTACTCATAGAAACTGACCTGCTATTCAGAAATCAGAACATGCCATGGAAATAGATTTCATTAATGTAAAACCGGATGCTACACTCCATCATCCACATTCACTATTTCAAAGCAAACAACTTAACAGTTATAAGTGTTATTTTTCATCAACAGTTGGAGAGACGAGCATGTGAAGTGCCGAGTAATGTCGTATTACATACACACGATTACTACCATCGATAAGATTAACCATTTGAGATAGCACGAAGCACATCACTGTTACGAAATCATTCGTATGAACCAGACAGAGTAACGGTATCTACTGCGCGGATTGAATTATTTATCCGAAGAAGATGCATTATCTGCGTAAAGTTTATTTCGAGTACCCTTGACATGTCAAGAGATGCTCCGCATTGAATAAATACTACAATACTTCATATCGAGATGCTTGGAACAAAATAATATTGAAAATGATAAAATTAAAGCTAATACAGATGCAGTAAATGATCAGGCTCCAGCGTCGATGTTTTGACAAACACATGTTTCATGTGTCATTATAAAGCTGATCAATTCTGTTTGTTAGAATCTTAACCGTGTTTTACTTTCAGATCTTGGATTGTCTGTCTAGAATCCTAAATTACAAAATGGCACGGGTTATTTTTTAGCTAAACCCAGTTTGATTTATCTGTATCAGTTTAAACTAACATTTGATCGCAGAATAGTTTCTTGTGTATGAAGAGTTAATATTTATAAAAACAAAGTATCCCTAACATAATTAGCGGCGATAATAATATCTACACTGTAAACAATGTCAAATGAGTCACGGCATGAAATAGCTGAGTCTGTGTGGCTGAGATAACACATACCTACATGGGCGAAGATATGAGAGGACTATTGGTAAAATGTGTAGCTTCTGTGATCGCGATTGACAAATTGTTTGATAGTTTTTTTACCATTTAACTCTCACATAGTTGAATATTTTCCGTCCTCTTGGAATTACGTTTGATTTCTGAGCGCTAACGATCTCAAAAACCCAAGTCCCTTAGACATATTTACAATTCCTTTTGATTGATTACTTACTACTTTGACGACACGCTTGGAGAAATGTGAATTGAAATCGAGCCAAACGGGCCAATGTTACGATTATTGTGTAACAATAATAAACTTACTTTCCAAGAAATAGGCCAAGAAACAAATTAACTGATAAATTATCGACACCGATATTCTATCACGGTCGTTTCTAAACCTAAACATAACGTCTATTGGGGCAGAATGAGCAGGTATGTACACATTGTGTTCAAGTCCTCAGCGAATTTTTATCACCTAATTTGGAGACATTTGAATATTGTCATATCCCGCCCGAGTATATCGTCATGGTCTCATGACGATATTCTCGGGTCAAATGTCCCCAAATTCCGTTCACGTCTTGCGGTTTTACATGCACCCTGTTCCGACATGTCCTCGTTAGGGGCACAAAAAAGAGTCACAGACCTTATGGTAGGCCGTAATGTCACCACAAAAGAAACATTAGATGGTATTACATGTGAGCTTTTCTTATGGGAACCAGAATTTAGAAGGTTGAAGATAAATGAAGACGAATTGTCGTTTTAAATTGTAATAATATGATGTTGGCGCCAAGATCTTGGCGTTTATCCAGGTAAAAGCACGTGTGTTCTTGTTGATAAACGCGAGGAGACTAGCTAAGCACGCACACGCAGTGTGGCGGTAAGACTGATTCCGCAGATTCTAGCGAGTTCATTTGCCTGACACCTTTCTTGGCAGCTGGCGCTAAGTGCGGCCTAAACTTAAGATTCGTTGTTTTGAGCCGAAACTAACGGGGCAAGTGCAGAATCAAATATTCTCACCCCTTTACTCAAATCTATGAAATACGAAGGAGGAATATAGTTTTAATTTTTTATATTTATCTATAGGTATACCTATATAGGTATATCTCTTTACTACCAAGATGTAGATACAAAGCCCCGTAGGTAACAGGACTATTGTTTAGCACAATGATCTCAGTTAAGAGCCTGCGGTTAGCGATTGTCGTTATAAACATCTTTGTGGTCAGCTTGGTTTTACAGAAATGGTACGAGAGCCCATGACCAAAATTTTTGTGTTATCGTTCCACGACCAATTCCGTATAAAATCGATAGATTTGGTTATTCTGAATCTGATATCCTAATCTCAAAAATTTTTCGCGTCGCGTCTAACCAGACCGCATTTTCAAATGTTTCATAGCAATCTGTCTGATTTTCATAATGTAGCTGAACGATAGATTTTAGATACCGAAAACACAATTTTCAGACATAAGTAGCGTCACACTCACACGTACCCAGGAGAAAATTAAAAATGATGCAGAAATGCATAGCAAACTGTCTGAAAATCTCGTTTTCAGGTGAACATTGGTAAGCTGATGCGAATAAATCAGTTTTCAGATAAAAGTTGAAAAATTTTACTGATCGATAACATAGCATTCTGTCTGAAAAGTGTTGGGCATGATGAAAAAGGATCGCCAAGTGTAGGAAAAAAATATATTGACAGACCAGTTGGCGTGGTAGGTTAAGATACCACCTATCATGCCGCAGGTCGTGGGTTCGATTCCCATCCAGCACAAACATTTGTGTGCATGAACATGTCTGTTTGTTCTGAGTCTGGGTGTAAATATCTATATAAGTATGTATTTACAAAAAAAAAAGTAGTATATGTAGTATATCAGTTATCTGGTTTCCATAGTACAAGCTCTGCTTAGTTTGGGATCAGATGACCGTGTGTGAAATGTCCCAGGATATTATTATTATATCAGACAAATTAAGTGTAGCATCTTAGCAATCAGACATTTTTTCGATTGTCAAAATTATTTAATAAATCGTATTGCCGCGTATTTACTTCTATAAAGAAATCAATAAGTTGCAACTCTCAAGTTCTTAGATAAACATTAAAAGAGCTTACTCGAAACCATCGAACTGAAATTGAAGGACTTTTTAATAATTTTTTTAACAAAAGGAAACTGGGATAACTGCGTAAATTTCATCGTTTTTAATCACTGTCGGACTCATCATCGTTGTCGTCATCATCAAAAACACTCACTAGTACAATATCTGTAATGTCTTTTTTCTTTTTAGATTTAGGTGACATTTAAAATTTCTGATAACAGGTTTTTTTACGAAACCTATGAACATTTTTAATATCAGACATATTGTGATAAAACAATCTGCCTATATTTTTCTTTACATAGCAGAAATTGACTACCCTAAAACTGTGACGTTTTTGACTGTGACGGTTCAGAATCATCTTAACTAACGTTTGTATAAGGTTTTGGCCGTAAAACGATGCGACATGGATTTGGTCGTGGGCTCTCGTACTAAAAAGCGAAAGCAAGGGAGAAGGAAACACTTGGAGATAAATATCTCGACTTGGCAGACTTGCTTTATTTTTCGCAATAATATAATGAAAGAAAGGAGGGTTCCGGAATAAAATGAATGGGTTTTTATTATAGACAAATTATGGACCATCTTTACTAAAGTAAACGTTACTAAAACCACTAAGCTTAGAACGTAGCAAGCTTTCTGGTTCTGACAGTTCCAAAATTGCTGTCCAAAATCAAGACTCATATATTCAAAGTGGGTTGAAAATCAGAGTATTTCCTTGAGATATTTGTTTGTTTATTCAACTACAATCGCATTCACAATTATGTGTGTAAAATGTATGTGTATAAACTGTAGTTATGCACCCAATGCAATGGCGTCACTGTAATCAACACAATCATACCCGAGTATAATTCAGTAATTGGTAAGATTTTTATCAGAACAAAAATAAGTATGAGCTACATAGTTAATTGGAGCAATTGTTGCAGCCAGTAATTATGTCAATGTTTTAGATGTTACGTGAATTATTTGAGGACAAATTGCTGTGCGTTTGCGAGGAAATACTGGAGCTAATTGACTTGGTTCTGTGTCAAAGACATTGTGGCGAATACAGATTGATGAGGTTTTCATTGCGGAGCGTTTAAAGGACCAAGGTTTGACAGCCAGATTTACGTTCTAGAGACAAACTATGTAAATATAATTTTCTGATTCTAGTTATTCTCAAAGAACAAGTATCTACGGGATGAAGTCATAGGTCTCGTTAATGAGTTGCTTTCTTTGACCATGTAGCCCATTCCAAGCTGTCTGGCCTCTTGCAAAGAAACATTGATTAACGATAATTAAGTAGTATCGAGAGCTTCTAACTTGTTGATCATTCATCAGCACCTAAGCCAAACATGGCAATCAATAAACTACAGTTAATTGTCTATTAACACATCAAATCTCAACACACATACCCGGACCTAAAGTCCATAGGCAGCCACCGATAACTTCCCGTAATTGCCTACTTAAAGCCCAAGACGGGCTCAAGCGGGACTCGCGTCCATCGGAGAACCGCCGGCGCATCTAAATGACTTGTTTAAACGAGAAGTACTTGGCATAATCACTGCGAAGGAACGCCTTGGTCAAGAATTAGGTATATATACACACGTTTGAGTATCATTGTGGTTACAGCCTCGTTGGGAATAATCTGGGATTTAACAAGGTTCACCTTTTGTTAAATGAGCATGTTCGTTGGATAGAATACATTGAAGGAGTGCAAATCGAGACGAGACAGGCTAGGATAACCGGGACCATACATAGGCAGCAAGTTCTCATACATTCGCATGCTAGAACCATGAATAAAGCTTCAACACTGCAATGGGAATTACATTAGTCTCCGGAAAGATGCGAGCGACACTATCATTGGCAGCCATTAATGATTACAAAGACAAATTAGCTATCTTATCCGATTCAAATACAAAGACATCTAGGATATCACTTCCCATTCCCACCTATTTCTGTCTCTTCCTACTACGCACACCGCATTAGCCACCATTAACAAAATAAACAGCAAGCACGCACAAGCGGCGTTGTATAAACAAACTGTTAATTAATATAGTATTCTAAGCGCTGGCCGTAACGGAAGTTTTTTTTAGAAACGAATGGAATTACTGATGGATTATTACGAAACAATGGCGGCTAAATAGGAAATTGGGAGTTAAACAGTAAAAAAATTACGAGATTGTATTATTTAAGAGATATGCTTGGATCCTGCAATCTTAACCATTAATAACAACAATCGAAAATGCTTTGAGCCTTTGAGCGTAAGATATTTTTCGCTATGAACATAATTTTGTCCAGAAACTTTAATCGGGTCAGAAATCGCAAAGCAATACAGTATCTCAGTAGACTGGTTTCGCGGTACCATTTAGTTTAGTCAAAAGCTCGTATACTCAGAAATACACATACGAAGCGTTTCCGATTGTGAAAGTGTTACACATTAATGATGCAGGTGTTCTTGGCTATATCCAGCAAACATTATTTCCGTTCTTAAACGGCTCACTATTGCAACAGGACATTCATAATATGTTTTCTCATAATATTAATGGGACATGAGAAACGTTTCATATGACTAACGCAGTGAAAAGAACTTCGTGGAAAAGAAGTATAAGTTGTATCGATCTTGCCGAATATCTCTAAGATTTTGACAGGCAAAATGAGCGCATACCTTATTGCTGTTAATTTACGCTACAAGATGTTTTGTCAATTTAACAGACAAAAAATACTAGTGGTCGTAATTACAATCCGCCATTGTCATTGAACTGACTTACACAGTCATTTAGACAATTACATCTTATATCAAATACCTAGGACCAGTTTTTCTTACAAAAGACTATCTCATTGAAATTTTGTAAACACCAGTGTTCGTAAATTTAAATCAAGTGATTTTTATTTCAAAATTCAATATTTGAAATTAATATTTTATTTTAATATTTTAAGAGTAAAAATACAAGAACGACATCAGTTTTTTAATTTATTTATTTATCCTAAACAATAAAAAATCGTTACATACCGTTATCGTTACATATCAAGCTTTTTGTTTGTATGTTTGAACGCGCTAATCTCTGGAACTACAAGTCGGATTTGAAAAATTCTTTTTGCATTTGATAGCCAAATTCTTGAGGAAGGATATAGGCTATTTAACATCACACTAGGACCCTTAGGAGTCCAGCAAAAAGAAAAAGAAAAGAACATGAAGCAATAGGGCGGGCGGGCGATGTGTTGCGACGGGGTGAGTCGGAGGAACAAGAAATTTCACGCGGATGACGTCACGGGCAGAAGCTAGTAAATATTATAGTCAATCACAGACATATTCCACATTACGTAGACAATTCTTCCAATAAATAAAACTTCTTAAAATCTTTACATACGAGTACTAGTATCACAAAAAATATGATTCCTCTCTATAATTTAAAATAAACAGACTTTAGTTTTACGTTAGTCTTAGTATTTAAAATTATTTATTGTAGTACTTATTTAAGAGGGGTTTTCATGCACAATAACGCCGCCATTGGAAAAGAAAATCACAGCTCTATTATAAATAATGAAAATGTAAATTATCTCTTTAAGCACTCAAAAAAGTTTTGTGGTACTTTTTACCGCCAAGTCAATATTTTCTATCTTGTCAAGACAACAAAATATCAAAAAAATAGAAAAAAAAATCAAGAAAAATAAAAAGAAAACATGATTTTTTTCGTACCCCGAAATACACGGTTGCGTCATTCGCTAACCTGCATGTCAAGTGGTTTTATATTAGATTCTAGATGATGAGGTGTCTGTCATGCGGCGAATCATAACAACATAACATCACGCTTGTAATCCCCGAACGGTAAGACAGAGGTGCATCTATAAGTACACCCACATTTCGCCAGTTATGTGTAAGTCCCATGTAATTAGAGGGCGAGCCTATTACCATCAACCAGGCACAAATCCAGAATGCGAGCTGCTATTGAGAAATTCCAGATGGAATCGAGCCATTGGACCAACGAGGCAGTCGATTATAAATACAAATTTATTGCAGCGTTTCAGTTTGAAACGTCGTATCTTGAGGTTTTGAAGTCGGTCTAAGGAAGTTTATACTTAGGTAGAAGTAGGAGACATATTTGCATCCGGATAAGATATTGAGATGACTCACATTAATAAACACATTTTCTGCACACTGCAGTGACAAATTACATTAATCTTGAACATATTTCTGCGTCTTTTCTGACGGGATTGAGGAGTCGAGCGAAACTAGGCTTAGCGACTTAGCGATATTATTTTCTTTTCATAAGTTAGGTAAACAGTTTAATTACTTTTCGCGTTAAATAGATATTATGTAGTTTTGTGTCATGTAGTCTAGAATGTCGTGATGGCCCAGTGGTTTAGACCTCGCCTCTCATGCACGAGGCTGTGGGTTCAAATCCGGACATGTAAATACTCAATTCATACTAAGCAGGTAGGTAATTTCTGAAATTATCTTGTACATTACTGACATCGGTGCAAGAAAACATCGCGAGGAAACCTCGACTTATAGTTAATAAACGTCTGAACCGCCAACCCGTCTTCAGCAAGCATGGTGATCAATGCTCGTGCCTTCTCTGTATGAGAAGAGACCGTTGCGGTGGTGGGACAATAATAAAAATAAAATTGTTTCTCAAACAATTGTTCTAGAGCACAAAATTGAGGCAGCCCCGGTAACTTATGAGGATACTTGTGATGGGGTTAGAATAGGCTGGTATTATTGTCTTTGACATATCTCAGGACCTTGTAGTCCCGGACCTTTGAACCCCTCGTATACGGGGCCGAAGCCAATTCGCAGAGGCCTCTTAGACAACTTTAAGTGTTAAGGCACCAACCGACGATTATTCCTATTTGCTCTATACAAGTGCACCCAAGGACCACCCCTGGTTGGTGCAGGACTATTGCTGAATAGAATGAATTGTTATATACATTAATATACAGTGTTTTGTGAATAAAATAGTGTGCTAAGAACGAGATACAGAAGAACGTTGTTAATGTCTTTTAATAGTAATCAACAGATGTCCAATTTATTAAATTAAATCATGGTCTCATAGATGACGCGATTACTCCGGAACCGGTGATCTAATAGCCTCGGAAGACCGCGGAGGTCAAACAAATCATAATCTCTATGTAATACTTAGAATTGATATATCATGACTTTATTTCTATTTATGTAAATGACATGTCGTGTTGATAATGTCCGATATCTGTATATTTCCCAGACAGCTAGATACCCAGTGAAACTCTACATAGGTTCGCCGATTAACTGGTTGCTTTATATATAAGATGTAAATCTGATGGACGGATTTTAATGGGACTTTTCCTCAAACATTTTTTCTGGTACAGTCGTGCCTAAAGTAGACATATCTCTGTAAATAAAGCAAAATATATTTATTGACTAGCTTCTGCCCGCGACTTCGTTCGTGTGGAAGTCGTAACATACACAATATAACTAAAATAGCAGCCTCAGCAGTGTTATAAAACTCCCTCAGCCCGTGACCCACCGCGTCGCATTGCCCGTGCTATCACTTCGTTTTCACTTAGCGTTCTTTTTTTTATTATTTTTGCTCGGCTCCTAAGGCTGCCAATAGACGGACTGCAAAGACGCGCGAAGTTGAAGTCACGACTGTACGAAGTCAAACGTACAACTGCATGCATTTGAATATATCGACTGCGTGCGATTGCTGCCGTGCAGTCCGTCTGTTGGCAGTCTTAGGAACGCAGCGTGATGTTAAATAGCCTATAACCTTCCTCAAGAATTGGGCTATCAAAAGCAAAAACAATTTTCCAAATCCGACTGCTAGTTTCAGAGATTAGCGCGTTCAAACAATAAACCAAACAAACTCTTCAACTTTATTATATTAGTACCTAAGTATAAATTTAGCGTAGAATGGTAGGTAGTATTTCGATCGACACCATGTTTTCGTTCTATGGAGAAATGATGCTGCTTATTGACCAGGACCAAGGGACATAGGACTGGAGACGTAAAATCAGTACTAACGAGAACAAGGCACTAAAACCATTCGACTTCCGACAGACAAAAGCTATATCAATAATCATAAAACACAAAAAAACCGCAGACTTGATTCGCACCAGCCATCATGCATTTACAAATGGAGCATTTTATACTGGACTATATTGGGCAATCACAAAAACTGTTGATGTGATGTCATCAGGAGACCGCGGCCATTGTGAGCCATTGCTTATCTCGATGATGTCACCGCGTAAAGGTCGAGGTTGGAATGAACTTGATATTTTTAAATATTTTTTTTAATAGGCACTGACTGTTACATTACGGTTATTGACTGGAGAAGTTAACTGATAAGGTATTTTTAGTCTTCTTTGCTTTAGATGATAAGAGTACAACAATCTGTGGTAACAAGTACCTACTTACAATCAAAAATAAAACTTCAAGATTTTTTCTGATGATGATAGATTATATTAAGCTGTGTTCTTTGAAAACTTATGATTGTCTTTAAGTTTATCATCTCTATAGGACCAGCAGCACTATAGGTCTTATTTTATTACTTAAGTAAATCAAAAATAAGTTAAAAATCTCAATAGTAAACATAACAAACAAAGTATTTAGCAGCATTGGCAGTTAAAAGTATAATGGCATGGTGACATAAGCACCATGAAGGCTATACTTACTGCACATGATTACAGCATCATTGTGAACAGTTCCCTACTATACTATGTAACAAATAACAACCATTTATGTGATATGATAGAGTAGTAAGTTCTTTTAGGCACTTTGTAGCTTGATACAATGTAGCAAAATAATCAACTTGTACAGACGCCAGCACATCAAGCTACTACAATCTGTCAGATTTCTTTAATAGATTTTCGACTTTATTGCTAAGGCATTAGATTCAAGGTTGATTGGGAAAATCTGACAGTTTCGGGTAGGTTGACCTGCTGGCGTCTGTACCTTTCTACACTTATTTACCCTACCTTTTTACTTTTGACATAAGCACGCTTATAAGTTCCTTATTTATTGACAGGCAACCATAGATGAAAACATTACTAAACAGGGTTTATTCCCGGGAATTCCCGGCAAATCCGTAGTTATCGTTTCCGAGAAATTTAGATCGAGAAAAGTCGAGACCTCGAGAAATCGTTTGTCTGAATAAAGTGCCTAGTTTGCAGCATTTTGAAAACGAACTAGTGTTTTCCATGTCGGGAAATGTTGTCAGCAAAATAAGGAGTCGGCTGTCTGATAATGTTTTATATTATATGCTTTGGTTTATCCTAAGGCATATTTTATCAGAATTAATTCGAAATTTCAAGTGATCACTAGTCCAAGCACAGGTTAAATTTACACACAATTGGCCAAAATACTGCTGTGATTATTCGTTCTTAATAATTGAGTCGAGTTCCTTTTAGTTCATAAAAAAGTTTTTTTTTTTTTATTTGATTATTTTTGTATTAAATCAGAGAGTTCATCAGAGAAGAAAGTAGTTTAAGTTTATAATAAAAGTTGATTTTGATTATATTCTAATGAAAAGAAGAAAAATACTGTAATTTGTTGCATGAGACAAGAGATTTTGTTGATTGTTGTCCAATTTAAATAAACATTATGTGTATCAACGACGTTTTTCTTCATTTAAACAACAAAATTATACATACGTATAAATTTCTCGGTTTCCCGGGCAGTCCCGAGATATCGAGTTCGAGAATTCTCGAGACCCGAGAAATGAAAAACCTCGACAAACAATAAACCCTAAAGCTAAAGTAATATAGATGGTTGGAAAGATTGTATTATTATAAAAAAAAGGTAGTTTGGATGAAACATACAATCTAAGAGTTAATCTACGAGACTGCTCATCCAATTTAAAAATAAAATCATTCAGTGATAGTAAACTACACTATTGCCGATAGACGTAGGATATATTTTATGGAAAAAATGATGCACCATGCTTTTTCCTCAAAGATCCTGCTGATAAGAATTTATGATATACTAGCGGACCCGGCAAGCTTCAAACCGCCTTAGAAGCGCCACCTACCGGATCCAATTTGTTTTCAAACCACCCAGGAACCCATTGAAATATACACACCAAATTTCATCTAAATCGGTCCAGCCGTTTAGGAGTTAGGTGACAAACGCACGTACAGAAGAATTATATAAATATATATATAAGGATAACACAGCTAATAATAATTATATTATCTTCATAGTAACAAAAATAATATTATTATTCAAATTCAAGGAAGGATGTAATGGCAAATAACTATGACAGCAATTGGTGTTAAAACTTTAATATTATTGGAATGATTTCCTTCTGATTTTGTTTGATTGGCCATGATTAGGCATTGTGTAATGGTTAAAATATTTGTTGACCTTTTTCCTCTATGATTCTAGAGTCCCAGATTACAATTGTTTTTTTATTTGTTTATTTGAGATGGGTTTGCTCTTGACTCTAGTCTAGGTCAGAGGTGGCAGAGACAAAGTCGAAGATGGAGTGTGCTTACCCAGTAGAAGCCTGTTCACTCTCACTTTGAAGAGATTAGGGTTGTATGCGCTCGGAAACACAGATGCAGGTAGTAAGTTCCACTCTTTTGCTATGCGCATTATAAAAGAAAAACGCTTAGTGCAAATTGGTATAATATCAACCAGGTAGGGATGGTAACTGGCAGTGCGTCTAGATGTCCGATGGTAGAAGGGAGCCGGTGGAATCAGATTGTGGAGGTCTTGGGAACAATTCCATAAATGGAGTCATGGTAAGGAGACGGCTCTCCAACCAACACATATTACTTAGGAAAAGAGTCTATACTGATCATTAGGGATCAGATAATCGGATGCATATTTACCTAAACTAATTTTTTGGCTAATAAATTACGGAAGCGGCTTCTTAATTTTTTTTTTTCTAAATATAAATCTCGGGATTCCGGCCCAACCGGCCAAGTGCGTGAAGCAGTGCGGACTACGCACAATGAAGAGTTCCGCAGTTGGGATGAATCTCAAGAACAAAGTTAACATTGTAGTGGAAAAACATGTTCTCCCATACATTCCAACAGCAAATGTAAATTTTAGGTTCAGTACTTTCGAAGATAAAGGGGAGGGATGGGGATTATAAAAATAATATATTTGACACCCTCACAGTAAGCCCTTTCATTTGATATGTCACATGGTACACAGTTTGCAAAACTTTTTTTTTTCAATTTTCTTATTTACCCCCCAAAATTTACCCCCATAATCAAAATTAATTTATTTACGATACACGTCCGTGTTTGGGTCACAGAAATACATACATGTACAAAATTAAATTCAATCGGTCCATTAGATTCGGAGCAAATTGGCTGTGAGAGACGAACGGACAGACAGACCCAGACAGACGCACAAGTGATAGGATCACTTGTGCATCTGTCTGGGTCTAGGGATAAGGGTTCCGTTTTTTCCTTTTGAGGTATGTTACCCTAAAAACTGGGAAACCGAAATCGCATAACTATTTGTATGCTCTTTTACTTAAAATTTATTTATAACATTACTCATGCTGACGTTTGCTATGCCAGTTTGGCTAGGTTGCCAAACTAACTAGCATAGCAAACAACAACAACATTAGATAGCATTTGATTCTATCATCAAAAAGTACTAAATTTATCAATTCCCGAATCGCAAGATTTTTACGATTGATACAAAAGTGCATTCCATATTACCCAAAACCTGAATGTAAGTAAATATACATTTGATTATATAATCAGAACTTTTAAATTGGTAGATTCCGGAATTGGGGACTTTTTTCGATACAGAAGCCCATTCCATATTAGCAATTCCTCAATATTAGATAAATATGCATGTGATTATCCAATCTCTACTGATAATAGACATACATAAGAGAAATTACAATAATCACAGAAAGGTCAGATGCAAAGTACTTGCAACTGGTGAGCATTTATGACCAAATGTATGAACGTAAACAAAGCAAAAGGAGTATGTAAGGATTGTAGCAGGTTTTGTTCTCTAGTTTGTAGACTCCCATGGGAAGGTGTGAGTTTACGGTGTGTATGAAAATGAGAAAGATAGAGAAAGTTACTTGATCTTAACTTGTAAAACTGACTGATAGCTGCACACAATAGTATGTTGATGTATCCTTAGTAATTAGTCTAATTAGCAAATGTTCTGCTAATGAACTTATTACAAAACTAGCTTTTGCCAGTGACTTCACCGACATGGATGTTAGAAATTATCCCACGGGAACCATACATTTTTTCAGGATAAAAAGTATCCAGACTATAATCAATCTCTGTGCCAAATTTCATCTAGATCCGTTCAGCCGTTCTGGCGTGATTGAGTAACAAACATACAAACTTTCGCATTTATAATATTAGTAGGATAGGATACTAAGATTAGTTAGAACAATATTAGATTATGGTACCTAAGTAGTGAGTAAAAAAATAAGTTTTCATAGTTCAAAATTTAAATTTCGAATGTTTTAAATTCTTGGCTTTAAATAATGAATATTTAATCACCGTAGTTATACGAGACTCAAACCATTTAATGGTATTTTAACGGCGTTTACGACTGAGTAAGTGCTTTTAAAACATTAGTACCCTCCCAAAACATTTCCCAGCAGTCTAAAACTACATTTAACTGTCCATTAAAGTGCAGCGACGTAGAAACGTGCCAAAGTTGTAAACAGTTTGCGTCTCACGACCTGCCTACTGGCCAAAAGTGGGACAACCGGCACCGCGCCCAGGCAGGACCCCGCCCGCTTACCGCGAACGCAATCCAATATGAAAAAAAACTTTTTTACTAGGCAAACACTTTACAAAAACAACAATAAGTTACTCAACACCTTTTTTACTCCCCTCTAAACAAAATACCAACTTCGCAACATCGACAAAGCGACAGGAAACGCAAAAACAAGCCGTTGCTATCTTCGTATGTTCGTAACTTTGTATGCCGATAGAAAACGGTAATACGGTAAACTAGTTATCAATGAGAACTGCATATAAATTACCTGTTGATCAACAAGATCCCATTAAACACTGCACCGGCGACTCCAGAGACCTGTAGATTTTGCACTCGATGATTTTCAGCACGTAAACACAACGGTCTCACAAAAGGGAGAACTGGTAAATACACAACCACGAATCCACCTTTAGACGCACTGTATCACAATACACCTTTTGTGTCCGGTGATGAGTTTATTATGTGAATAATTCGCACTCGGACTGTCTACAACAATTTTCATTCATCGCAAGGTGAAATCATTCGAGAAGAGTGGCAGTTGGTGAAGAAACTACGAGCGCGGGCGGCAGGGAGGGCGCGCGTCATCCGCCATATTGGAGGATTACGTCATTTTGTCGTTACTTTTTTTTAAGCATGAGTAAGCTTCGAAAACTAGTTTTTCTACCAAATAACGGCTTATTATACACTAGTGTTCTGTGTTGAACACTGTTCGCTACTCTTGCAAGTGTATCCGAACAGACCGTTCGGTCATTTAGTTCATTCATTGCTGGTGATGCCAATTTAAGAAAAGTTTCCCAATTATAAGGGACGAATTTTGACTGAATCTCAATCTTAACAGAATCTCATGCTCAGCAGTAAGTAACAATTCACTCTAGTGCTACTCCTGAGCATGAGGTTCTGGATTCGCCAAAGTGTTATTGTGTATTTCCATAAGGTATTTTACAGTAGCAAAAAAGTAAAAGTAGTAAAGAGTGGAATTCACTACCTGCGTCTGTGTTTCTGAGCGCGTACAACCCTAATCTCTTCCAAGTGAGAGTGAACAAGCTTCTTCTGGGTAAGCTCACTCCATCGTTAACTCTGTTTCTGTCGCCTCCGACCTAGACTAGAGTCAAGAGCAAACCCATATTTAATAAAAAAGCAGCCCGGACTCTCGATTTGTGCCTGGTTTGGTTGATGGCAATACGCTCGCCCCCTATTTCTTAACATGAGACTTAAACATAACTAGCGAAACTTTCTAGGTACCCGTATTGTCACCTCTGCTCTGCCTAAGACTTAGCTTTTAAATTATGTAAATAGGTATAATATTGTTTAAAAACTGGCAACTCAATCTGTTAGAGTCAAAACCCGTGAGTAAATGTCAAAACTGTGAAAATTGATAGGATTGTGGAGTATTTGTCATCGTTTTGTTGTTTTATTAAATTTGATTAATGTAAAATTAAGAAATAACGACAATAATCCATTATTTTGCTCAGATTTATTAGTACCTGAATTTGAGTGCATTTATTGCTTCAAAGTTTTTCTTTCATAATGCAAGGTAATGGTATAATCCTTTGATTATTTCAATCGATTTCTTTGTTTTCGTTTTCATAAAAATATTACTCATTTCCAGACACAAGACCCGAATTATATGAGGAAGTAAAGCTTTACAGAAATGCTAGGGAACGTGAAAAGTAAGTTATGTATACCTAATTGTGTACTTGATGTTGATATTATGTTTCTCTGTCAAAAATATTAAGGATAAAATTTCACAAGTTAAGTATATTAGACTAAAACGTAGTAGGCTCTGTTTTATATAACTTTATCATCACCACAATATCGGCCAGATGTTCTGCTGGTCAATTGATTCTCCCATGAGTTTTCAAGTAACATAGACATTCGAAATATATAACCATACCTTTTCCTTCTTCCAGGCATGACAACATGGCAGAGTTATACGCTGTGGTCAGCACTCTGCAGCATCTAGAGAAAGCGTACATGCGTGACTGTGTGCGTGCACAAGAGTACACTGCGGCTTGCAGCCGGTTGCTTGTGCAGTACAAAGTGGCCTTCAAGCAAGTCCAGGCTGATGAGTTTCCTAACATTGAAGCATTTGTTGCTAAGTATAGGGTGAGTTACGTTCATCACGCTAAGACTAATAGAAGCGTCAATGACAAATGTTGCAAAAACAGGGAAAATGTATTCTTTTTGAGAGCTTCCGTTGCATGCGCTGCGTAAACGGTTAAAGTCATGCAACAATCATATATGACGGAATTGTTCCTCTTAAAAAGTTCTAAACAAAAGTCCACAATAGCATGTGTCTATCTTTTAAGTTTGGCTCACTATAACTTTTTTTGGTAATTAAATTATTACTAAATCTCTGGGACTACCATTCGGAAAAATTATTTTTGCATTTGATAGCTCAATTCATGAGGAAGGCTATAGATTGTTTAACATCACAATATGACAATTAGGAGCCGAACAAACAGAAAAAAAGTCAGAAACAACGCTAAGCGAAAACAAAGTAATTGCGTGGGCAGGCTGCGCTATGCTATTCAACGAGGTGAATCAGGGGAACAAGAAATTTCATGCGGGCAGAAGCTAGTTATAAATAAACATACAATCATAATATATATGAGAACAGTGATGGCCCAGTAGTAACGGCCCCGACTTACAAGTTATATCTTGTTTGTTTGAACCCAGGCAAGCGCTTTACTTTGTGTAAATAATTTCATGACCACTGCTCTCAAAACCTTGAAGGAAAACATGTGTGCCCACTCCCTCTCTCCGAGAGGAGAACTGTGTCCCAGCCGTGGGAACATTGTAGGCTGAAATTGCATAATATATGAGTCATCAGATGATAATATTGAATGATGATATGGCTTAAAAGCGAGTGAATACCGAAATGACGACTAATAGCGAAGTATGGAAGAAATTGGGATAAGGAATGAATTATATTAGTCATCAGATAGATAAGTTGTTAAAGTTGTGTTTTGTGTCCCAACATGCAGGTGTCTGATTCAGAATGTAAGATCTGTGAATCCGTTATAATATTTTAAAATATGTGAAAGTAACCTGTAACCTGTTTTTGCTAGTCTATGGAATTTCTCTTTTTTTTTTACATATCTCAAAAAATTGTGCTTTGATGCCTGGTACATTTAGGATTGTACAGCCCCTTGTCCGGTGCGCACGCGTTCCTACGCCGCACGTCGTTTTAACACGCCGTGTGACATGATGCTCAGATTTACGAGTATATGCCATTGTAACAGTGTTTTCTGCAAAAATAAATGATTTGATTTGATTTGATTTGATTTGAACTACGGAGCGTCACCACTAAGACGTCGCTGCGCCAACGCAACTCATTGGCAACGCAACGCCCGTGTAGCATCGACCTTCAAATCATCAATACTACTCTCTAAGTTAGAATTGGATTCAAATATATATATATGCTGTGTGATAGAAGTTTATGTAAAGATTACAGGAAAAATAAAACGATGTCTATAAATAGCACACTTTTTTATATATGACTAGCAGCGCCCCGCGGTTTCACCCGCGTAAGTCCCGAACCCGTACGAATATCGGGATAAATGTGTTAAAAACTATCTGTGTGCCAAGTTTCATGAATATCCGTTCAGTAGTTTTTGCGTGAAAGAGTAACAAACATCCATCCATCCTCACAAATTTTCGCATTTATAATATTATAGTAGGAAGTAGGATGGTACGGAACCCTCGGAACCGGTCAAGAGCGAGTCGGACTCGCGCACCGAGGCGCGAGTCCGACTCGCTCTTGACCGGTTTTTTTTTTAACTTGAGAGTTGTATTGATGATTTTAATGATTAGTAACGCGAATGATATTTCAATCAACATTAAACCTGATGACTGACTGACCTGCAAATTGGTCGTAAGGAAATATGAATTTCACGGGCTACCGTGGCGTTTTCGCCTTAAACTAGACCTCTTGAATGTTTCCAGCTGGACTGTCCCGCAGCTCTGGAGAGGATAAGAGAGAACAAACCCAACCTAATCAAGGATGACAAGGGAAACACCAACAAATATATTGCTGAGATTGTGTCGGTAAGTTTTCCGTTAATGGCCACATAGAAATCTCCTCATCAAACACTAGAAATGAAAATAGAACTATAAAAAGAAAGAAAACAACGAAAGATGACTGCTCTTTCTACAGACAACCACAAATTGTGATCATCAAAATTAGTCTGTGCGTAACACTCAATCTGAATCGGTTTCATTTTGACAGTTCAACAATATTCATTCCGTTATTTACGTTGTCGAGCAGACAAATTTTCGAACATATGAAGCAATGTATTAGCAATTTGCTTCAAAATGATTCCGATCGATAGTGTGTTACGCAATTAGGGTGCAGGTCTGTCTTAATTTTTGTAATTTGCTTTTGACTAAACATATACCATCAAAAACTGATTTGCTACTTTCAGAACCGAGATAAAGTTGTCAATTTTTGTATTAAGAACTTTACGGTACTCGGAATAAAATTCAAAACGTTCGAAGGTTTAAGCTTCAACTAATATACGAACTAATTTTGTGATTAGATGTATAGTGCTGTGCCTCTTCACAACTATGCTCTGATCAAAAGTATCTGATGAACATGTAAACAAATGGATCAGAAAATGTACAGACGCGCCAGCACATCAAGCTACTACAATCTGTTAAATTTCTTTAATAGATTTTCAACTTTATCACTAAAGCATTAGGTTCAAGGTTGATTGGGAAAATTTGACAGTTTCGGGTAGCTTGATGTGCTGGCGTCTGTACATGGATGCCAATTTGTGGCACTTACAAAATTGAGTGCTTTGATTTGATTATCTGAATACATAAACCTGGAAATTAATTTTTAATCACCTTCTTTTGACAATTGAAGTTAGTTTTATAATCACAATTTTCGTCTATGTATTTTCAATTCCAGTTTAATATATTATTCAAATAATAATATTGTTCGAAAAAGTTATGAAATAAAAAGTTGAACCTTCTAAATACATGAATGTGTTACAAGTTCCGGGGTAGTTAGGTTTGGGGATATAACGTTTGTTAGTCACCTTTCATTCATCCTCTCAACATGACCAAACATCTCCCTTTTCAATTTTGGTCACTACATCTTCATTAAGATAAGACATTTATTTGTAGGAACATGTGTATGTGTATGGCCTTTGTGGTATATAGGTAAGAAAAGCTAAAAACATATTTAAATTTTCACACAAACTAAAAATGTAATTTAAACAATAAATTGTAGAATTTGAATTAAATTATAAATAGACAAATTTATAAAATGCCAGTAAATATTTGTTAAATTCGTAATATTACACTTTGTCATTTAAAAATTATTATATTTGTCAAATAAAAGAAATATATTTAATTTTCATATTTTGTCTTCTTGACAGCTATTCATAACACTGATGGACAAGCTGCGCCTCGAGTTTCGCGCCATGGATATGATCCAGCCCGAGCTGCGGGACCTGCGCGACACCATGGACCGACTCATCATGCTGCCTGAAGACTTTGAGGGCAAGATCAAGGTAAAATCTCTTGCACTTGATGATTGTTTTAGCTCATTATTCAAAAGTGAGGTCTTGGTTTGTGTTGCGTCAAGCAGCGCCATCTATGAGCTTTCGATATATCGACATCTGTTGCTCGCTCGCGACATGTTGAGAAAGATCGGCACGCCCGCGCGCCCGCGCCGCCGCGACTCCTCCAGTGTTATTTATAATACAGCAGGATTGGGCTTACGTAAATTAAAATTATAAAAGGAATAATAAATTTTGTCCTAAAATATACAAGGAGAGCCTTATTGAAGTAGCCCCTGCCAGCCCTCTGACTTTACAGCCAAAACAGTTTGTTTTCTGAGAAGATATTCTGTAGATTCCGAAAACAAAATAATTTATCCACATAAAAATAGTACTAATAATAATATTGACCGTACTTCCGGTATTGTCCTGATAGCCGTGGAATACTTCACCACTCCTCAAGCATCACAGGAAGTGTTGCCCCCTTGTCGCTACGTCACTATGTGCTAGCGATCGTTTCCGGGGGCCCATTATTTAGTGTGCAAGTCACCCCCTGCCATTTTACGAGGGCGGGTCAATAAGTCCGTGACTTTTTGAATTTCTGACCTCTTTACTGAAAAAGCAACACTACTCCTGTCAACAGGCATCTGTCAGTTGACTCCTGTCAAAATTTGAACTTGCTGCGTCAGTTAGTTTGTGTTTGACAGCTATCTTTATCAGACTACCCAGTAATTTGAGGAAAAAATGGAAAAAAGTGAATTTCGTTTGCTTATTAAGCATTATTTTTTGCGAAAAAAAACCATTACCGAGACCAAGGCTAAGCTTGATAAATACTATGGGGACTCTGCACCATCGATTTCAATGGTAAAAAAGTGGTTTACTGAATTTCGTTGTGGCCGTACAAGCACTGAAGATGCCGAACGTCCTGGACGCCCAGTTGAGGTCTCTTCACCCGAAACAATCGAAAAAATTCACGATATGGTGTTGGCCGACCGAAGATTGAAAGTGCAAGAGATTGTGGAAGCCGTAGGGATCTCGCATGGCTCAGTGGTTTCAATTTTGAATGATCACTTGGGCATGAGAAAGCTTTCCGCAAGATGGGTGCCGCGTTTGCTCACAGTCGACCACAAACGCAATCGTGTAACAACTTCACAGGAAGGTTTGGCGTTGTTTAATCGCAATATGGAGGAGTTTTTGCGCCGTTTTGTAACCGTGGACGAAACATGGATCCATCACAATACACCAGAGACCAAACAACAGTCAAAACAGTGGGTTTCTAAGGGTGAATCGGCGCCAAAGAAGGCCAAGGTGGGTTTGTCAGCCAATAAAGTTATGGCGACTGTTTTTTGGGATGCACGCGGGATAATCCACATTGACTACCTTCAAAAGGGAAGAACAATCAATGGGGAATATTATGCCAACTTATTGGACCGATTCAATGACGATTTGAAAAAAAACCGACTTTGGCCAAGAAAAAAGTTCTTTTCCACCAAGACAATGCAAGGGTGCACACATGTGCAGTTGCCATGGCAAAAATCCATGAATTGGGCTATGAATTGCTCCCTCATCCGCCCTATTCTCCAGATTTGGCTCCGAGTGACTACTTCTTGTTCCCAAACCTGAAGAAATGGCTTGGTGGAAAAAGATTTGACTCCAATGATGAAGTCATCTCTCAAACAAAGGCCTATTTTGAGGACCTCGACAAATCATATTTTTTGGAAGGGATAAAAAAATTGGAGAAGCGTTGGACAAAGTGTATAGAGCTCAAGGGAGACTACGTTGAAAAATAAAATGATTTATTTATCAAAAAATCTGTGTTTTATTCCAAAAGTCACGGACTTATTGACCCGCCCTCGTATCCGTGTATAATATATAACATTAGTCAGGCAGGGGACATAGTTCTTCCATAGTTTAAGTTACCCAATCCACTTTAGCCACCCAGACCCATAGCCCAATATGTTTTGTTTCCACGTACAACAATAGTCCTGCACCAACCGGGGGTTGTCCTTGGGTGCACTTGCATAGTGCATACAGGGATAATCGTCGGTTGGTGCCTCCTCATCATTTAAAATTATCTAATGGGTTGGCTTCGGCTCCTCGTATGCCTTCCAAAGGACCGGGACCCCAGGGTCCCGAGATTTATAGAAGAATAGTAATAGTACCTTTATATTCCCTGATTTCTGATCTAGCCAAACTTTAGACTCTTAATAAAATAAAAAGTTTCTAGTCAAACTAAAATTATGATGACACACCACATTCTTGTGGTGTGTGTACTAATTGGACGCAAGAATTATACGCCCCGAAACGCTAGGACAATAGCGCCATTTTGAATGCGTTGGGAGCGGGAGTTTCGCTTCTTCTGAGCAAAATATTCCAATCACACCGATTATCTAATTCGTCTAATCTTATAGATAAATACTTTATATGTGTAGGTACCTAAAGTTCATTTATGTTATAGATATTCTCTATATCTGAAAATAAACGATTTTATTTCATTTTTCTTTTTCTATGCTCCTAAAAATGAACCCTTCCCTCGTTATTCCAGGTACAAGAATGGGTAGACAAGCTATCCGAGATGTCAGCTTCAGACGAGTTGTCCGAGGGGCAGGTGCGCCAGCTGCTGTTCGACCTGGAGACCGCCTACGGAGCATTCAACAAGTTCCTGCACAAGGACTGAGTACATTGCTGTGAGGTAAGCTACATTAAATAATGACCCAAAGCTGCAAAAGGCCCTTCCAGGCATTTCCCTGCATTGTTACTCTTATAAAATCTTAATAATACATGTTGGCAGGGAGTTCGACGCACAATCTGTTACCATGGATTCAATACATGATTCAGGACTCCCCTGCATACAAATTTTTCGTCGGTTATTAAAAAAACCGGCCAAGTGCGTGTCGGACCACACACAATGAAGGGTTCCGTAGTTGGGATGAATTTATCCAAAGAACAAACATTGTAGTTGAAAAACATGTTCTCCCATACATTCCAACTGCAAATGTAAGTTTGTACGCACAATATTGAGGGATTTAAATAAATTAATTTACCATGTTATTTTAAGACCACAGACTTCTTATAGGTTTTCGTGTAATCTATATGTTTAGAACTATTTTCAGTACTTTTTTTTTTAAATTTTAGGCTTAGTATTTTCGGAGATAAGGAATGCTCAATTTTCATCAATTTTCTTAAATATCTTTAAAACAATTTATTGAAAAATTATACATACACACAGGCTGTGACAGACGGACAGACAGACACGAGTGATCCTTTAAGGAGGAAGCGTCAAGGTAGCCCGCGAAATTCAAATTTTCTTACGTTTTTCGCTATTTGCAAGTCAGTATTAAGTTGTATGTATGTAAGTTAAATAAAGTATGATTTGCGGCCGTAACAAATATGTATTTACAGAATTATAATCATTAGAATCAGTACTCCTTAAGTTAGTATAATCCTCAAATGTCAAGATTTCATGAAATAGTCATTCATTAGGATTACCTGGTCTTAAAGAGTTGCATGCACTTTAATAATTCTAATTATGTAAATAGATACTTGTTACGACCGCAAATTATATTTTCATCAACGTACAATCTAATACCGACTTGTAAATTGCAAAAAACGTAAGAAAATTTGAATATCGCGGGCGACCCTGACGCTTCCCCCTTAAAGGTACCGGTTTTTCCTTTTGATGTACGAAACCGTAAAAAGATCAGCCGTTTCCTACAAAAGTGCAATACCTACGCGGTCAAAATGTATGGAACAGCTGTTTTTTTTTTTTTATTACCGACGAAAAATTTCAATGCAGGGGCTCCAGAATCATGTACTGAGTCCATGGTAACAGGTTGCACGTCGATGTCCATCTTGTAATAATTTTTAAACTTCAAAAGATCTCATTAGGTGAAGCAAAATTGAATACCTACTATTTTTACATTATTACCTACCTATCATACAAAAAAAATGTTTTCTGTGGGAATCACAAATATTTTTATTTTCTCGTTTCAGATGTTACCCGGCTCAAAAGCGTTGTGTATATTCATTCACCTATAGCTTATGTGATTATATAGAAACTTTTCAAATATACCCTTGGAAATTATTGTCTCAAATGTACTATTTTAATATTATATTCATGCATATCGAATTCGTCGAAATAATTTAAAGATACTCTATAATTCAGTATAAAGATGGTGTCTGCTAAACTGTGTTCATTTTATAATTATTGGAATGACACGATACCAATTACTACATCTCTGTAAGTTAGATTAAAGTTTGATTTCGGAGATCATGACATTTTGGAACCAATCTTAAGTAATTCTTCGAATAATACTTAGAGAGATGTATTGATGATTGTAATGTTTATAATTATGTAAATACATATTTGTTGTTGTCGCGAATCATATTTTGATCAAGATACAACATGACACTGACCTGCAAATTACAAAAAAAGCAAAAAAAAAACAATCTTCATGAAACGAACAGAGTATAAAATCCTTTTCATACTTATATTGTCTCTGATTTTGCTTCACTGTCAAAATCACAATGATCTTTATTCTCGTTACAATACGGTTGCTGTTGGGTACAAACCATGTCCTATCAAATACTAATACAACAAAAAAAAAATTGGTTGTCTGTAAAGTCGGTTAACGGACGATAATTTAACGTGATAACGCTATCTCTATCGCTCGCTTGTTCCGCGCTCTCGCTTGCACGCTCGGCTCAGGCGGAACGTGACAACTTTTCGTGCGTGCAGCCGGCGTTCATCGATTTATAAGACGTAAACCGTTCTGAAGTGATGCGCTTACATTTATAGTGTCGCACTAATATGGTTGTAGCCAGGGTATAGTCAAGTTAGGTTAAAGTGCCCTAATACTTATATTACTAGATCATGCTATATTCCTAGTAAGATATTGAACCACTTTCATATAACTATATTACGGTAGATAGCTAAATCCCGTATATTACGGAATATCACGGCTAAAACCATCTTCTTACTGCGACATATAGATGACACAATGTAAGTACAATCCGCCATCAACCTGTTAAAAAAAACTAGTCGGTAAAACAGATTTAGATATACATATAAATTGTTTCTGATATAATATCAAATGTATGTTTTTATGATAAGCAACTTGTGTATCAAATGTTTGTTTGAAACTCACTCTGTTATATACTAATAATGTCGTTACATTTAAGCGAATTTATTACAAATAAATTTTATATTCCACACCATTTGTTGTTTGTCTGTAAGATCTGATGGACGGATTTTAATGGGACTTTTCCTCAAACATTTTTTCTGGTACAGGCGTACCTAAAGTAGACATATCTCTGTAAGTAAAGCAAAATAAATTTATTGTCTAGCTTCTGCCCGCGACTTCGTTCACGTGGAAGTCGTAACATACACAATATAACTAAAATAGCAGCCACTTTTTTATATAACTCCTTCAGCTCCCGTCCCTATTAATTCGTTTTCGCTTAGCGTTCTTTCTGACTTTTTTCTTTTTGCTCTGCTCCTAAGGGTCCTAGCGTGATGTTAAGTAGCCTATAGCGCTAACCTTTGGAACTAGCAGTCTGATTCTAAAAAATCTTTTTGCATGTGATAGCCCAATTATTGAGTCATCACGATACAACTCTTAGCAGTCGAACAAAACAAAAGAAAGAACGCTAATCGAAAACGCAGTGTTGTACATTTTAGCACGGCCATGAACGCATACACTATAACTTTCGATGGTAATAAAATCCTTTTAATTTGTACTATTTTATACCACTAATTAGAAATTTTATACCTCTCAATTATCGTAGATATACAGGTCGTGCTGGCAAGATTTCTTCCCAGCACGGCCACGTTAAAATTCCAGCTAATACAGAAGTTAATGAAACAAGAGCATGCCTAAAAAGTACTCATTATGTACTCCTTATTATATTACTGGTAAATTATCATAAATTGTTAGAAAAGCAAAAAAAAACATTTTTTGCCTATAGGCCTGTATATGATACACGGTACAAATCTTATAAATTATTTACAAAGGTACAGTAGTATGACCGAATGCAAACCTATGCGTAAAATCTGTTTTCACTTATCAAAAAGTAATTGGTCAAAGATGGCTGCATATCTCGAATCATTCCACAAAAATTAATTATCAAAAACACTTAACTTTAGCTAATCAAAATAATTTTAATGTTGCCACAACTTGCGCAAAGTTAACCATTATGTTTAGAAATAAAAACTATTTTCTGTTGTGACAATTTTGTTAGGCTAAAAAGAAGAAGGATTATTCTGTGGCTGTTTTAAGTTACCAGTAAAGATCAAGTGCGGTCCAACTTCTGTTTAAAATAATTGATTGAATACAATTTTGAGACATAAACGCCTTGAACAAAATCTAAATACAAATAATATCTATTATTTGAACAGAAGTGTTAAATATTACACCTTATTGGGCTTGTCTTTATTCTTCTAGTTTTGTGATGAGTTTTAAATTCAGATTGTGTATGACACTGGCCTTTCTCATTGCTCAATTACACTATCAAGAGGTAAGATAACGAACTTCACATACACCATTATATCAACGGCTGCGGAGTTTCGCCGTGTTTGTGTGTGTGACCTACTTCTTCTCTTCTTCAAAGTAGAACATCATCATTCTCCTGCCCTTACCCCATTTTTTTTTGGGGTCGGCGCTACATATCTAGACTAGTCGACATCTCGGTAGTCAGTTCCCTTTCTAGCCATATCATCAGTCACACAGTATCGTCTATCTTCTAAGTAGATCCACTGATGAACTATGTTTTTCACCCAGTGCATAAACAATGACTTTAAAAAAATGGACAAAAAGTACTACCTGGTTTCCGAAGCATACAACATGGCGAAAAACCTCTTCAACCAAGGTCGCGCCAACTACATCAGTTTGAAGAGCAAGTCCTTACGAACCATAGACACGTTCCTAGACCTCGTCTTCATTATGAACGATGAAATGTCCAAGGAGTTGAGGAGCGCGGTCCTGAAGTTCTATAAAGTGAAATATTTGCATGATTTCACGAATTATGTTATTAGTATGGAAGAGGTATGTATATATTTGTAGATTGTCTCACAACTCACAAGTTTAGGTCTAGGCACGAAGTAAATATAGGTCCAGGGTCTAGGTTTCCTTGCATGCAGGACTTTATTTAGGTGACAGAAAAAGAGCAAAACCTGATTACACCTTTCTTCCACATAAGCCATGTTTTTTTTGGTGGGAAATCATCAAATAACTTCTCCCGCTCTGGGGGGAGCGGGAGGGGGTGTAAGACTTCTACCGACTAAAACCCACCCGTGTTCCTTTAGTTGCCTGTGCCAGGGCCACGGTAACTTTTTCGAACAACCCGCAACCCTGGCGGGCATCGGCCCTAGCGGACCCCTTCAGCTAGTCCTGACATCTCTTTGAAGCGCGCGTGGATCACAACGCGCCGTCGATCGGGGCCTTGTCCTTACCGGATGGCAAGTTACCCGTTGCTCGCCATCCGCAAGCCCGCGCCTACGGTGGCCGGGAATCGGCTATCGATTCCCGACGCCCGGGGCGTCTCCTGCGGCAACTAGGGGTGTGAGGGCGCAAAGATTGCCTCTCCCTCACGCGTTCAGCCTCCTCCTTCACAGAAGGAGGTGACGGCTTCCCATGCACTCTCGCTCCGTACCAGGGTCAGACGCGAGAGATTGCCTCCGCGAGGACGCGGTGGTGCTCTGCCCAAGCCGGGCAGATATCCACCGTGTCCTCCGGGCGATCTACACAATGGTAACACCCGGGCGTTTCCTCCCGCCTTATCCGGAACAGGAACCTCCCGAACATAAGCCATGCTAACGCTGCGTGTTGTAAAATATTTCTAGAAAAATTCATTCTACTGACATCCATCAACGCGGGACTTCAGGGTTACGAGGCCTGCGTTGTCGAAATGGGAATCAAATCATGATTATGGTCATGAGTGTGGTTAAACTACAGATGTTAGAGTTAACATGGATATCTGAAGACCTGCAGTATAACCACAGATCGTTAATCCCAAAACCTGCCTGACACTTATCCCTTCAGATGATAGACATAGTGGAGCACTGCCTAATGGATCCCGTGGAGAAGCTGGAACAGATCCGCTCACAGTTCCACGACGTCATCAAGAACTTCCAGGACGTGAGGAACTTCGACTCGGTCAATAAGTGCCATAAGGAGCTGCCTGATGAAGTCGCTGCGGCACACTGCTTGTTACACCAAGCGGTTCTGTAAGTAAAAGTACGATGATAAAACAGTGAGGGAAATGACATTGACTACAAGTTAAATTAGGTACTATTATATTAGGAATGGAAAGAGGGGCAACAATAACAGTTATTTTTGGGGATAAACCTGGATAAGTTTTAATTAGGTGGTCATTATGAAAAAAATCCAACGGAAAATCTGACTTTCATTCGAATTATTAATTTGCCCCGTGTTTGTGCCTATCTTGGACTATATATTTGTTTCCGCTTGCCATTAGAGGCACAAAATTAATTAAATTATTTTACTTTTTCTACAGTTTCAATGAAACGATGCAAGAAAGTTTAGTTACAATAGTTGAAATAAAAACTCGGCAGCATGCTCAAGACATGAATTCCTCGCTATACAACGTTCAGATATGCATCAATAACTTCGTTCCCAAGTTCTTTGAGCAGCTAATGCTTGACGCGTACACTGAAAAGTGCGGATACCTGCGAGTAGTCAATGCCTCTATTGCAGATCTTTTCAGAGACAAGTGGATAGGGAACGAAACTGTGTTCCCAGAGAAATGGAGCCCTCTAGTGCGACTGTTGCAGGAGAAGTAAGTTTTCGCCTCGTTTTTACGACGTTATTTTGATCAGCTATATTTTCTTTCAATCTCGAACCTAAAGTTATTGGGAATAACCTGTCTCGTCCATTAGAAAACTAGGTAGTAAAGTAATAAAATTGATTTCATTTGTTACAGAACGAAACAGCCTATCAGTGCCCTAGAAGAGCCGTTACATTTAACCCTTTTTGCGGCAAATCTATCATCGCAGGACATTGTTAGAACTTTATATAAGAAATAGATCTTGTGAAATAGAATAGTAATTACACTTGTTATATTATTATAAAAATCAATCTGGCTAGCCTTTTGGCTCTATGCATAAACTGGGACGCTCCTCTCTAAAACTTATTACAAAACCCATTCATTATACCAACATCATCTCCCTAGCCTTTTTTCATGTTATGTTGGGGTCGGCTTCCAGTCTAACCAGATGCAGCTGAATACCAGTATTTTTTTTACATGGAGCGACTGCCTATCTGAACTCCACAACCCAGTTACTGGGTAACACTGGTTGTCAGACTTTCGGGCTTGGGCTTTTGATGACCCGTAATTACTGTCAAAGATCCACAAATGACAGCTGGGACTAAATAACTACATAATGGCTGGGACCAACGGCTTGAGTCTCTATAATAGGTATTAATCTTAGTCACCAAATGGAAGTAGTGTTTATTACTTGTACAGCTCATCATGCTTATCGCAAAGAAATAAAGCACGTTATGCCCGTGTGACTTTTGTTTCAATTACATGTGCCGCCTTTGTCCGCATAATAAGATGATAACCAGGAAAAATTACGAATATTTACGATACGATACATAATATTTATAAACCAATAATAATGAACATGCTCTGTGCTAATGTCGAATCTTGGCGGTGATAGGCTGTATGATACAATTGCGTTTGTGTCGATGACAAGTGAACAAGAAAAATAAATTGTAGCATCTCAAATCTCAATAAAACGTCAATAAAAGCTCTGTGCACGCATCTGTCAAAAAAAAAAAACGCGCGTTTCTTTTTGTTGTTTGTTGACTTTGTTGTTGTCACTTGTTGTTTCATCATGTTTCGGTGATTTAAAATCAACAAAAAGCTTTAAAAATTCTCAAAATGACTAAATCAGTCCGTGAACTGCTCCAAAATGGGCGTTCTTATGATGAAACTGATCGGATGCCTGACAAAATAACCATAAAACTCTTAGATATTTTCATGTACATGGTAGCTATTGTTGGTCATTTAGTGGACTTGGGACTGGATATTAACATTGCTGTCAGGTATTCTATAGCCCTGAAAATGACGGAGTTCGGGTGGACGCTGGCTTTCATACTTGTACCTGCTTTTGTGAACACTGCAGTCTCAATTAGAATGTGAGTATCTTTGTTTACCCTTTGAAATCTATGGCCTGAATATTCCTCAGTCAGAGATTCTTCGAGAGATAAACTTGCAAAAATATTGTCATTATTATCTGGTATTTTTAGTAAACAGTTCATTGTATCAGTTTCCCTTAGTAAAATCCCTTTGTGTTATTTTTGTTTACCTATGTTGTAATGTTTCGTTTGAGGATAATAAGAGTACAATTATTATTGTAGTTACAGTAAGTTATGGTTAATGTTGATGATAAATTTTTGTTACTGAAAAACACAATTTCAAGTTCATTATTATCGCCCAAAAGTCTTGGCAGAGTGAAAGTGTACAGGATCAATTAGCAATCTTATTCACAACAAAATATTTTAGAAAAGAATATAATTTATTACAGTTTACAAAATAAAGCTAAGTAAGTAAGTAATCATTTATTTGCCAAAAAACTTATCCTAGGTCAATTTATCTGGATAGCGTATCATAAAAAATAACTTGTATTATTACTATTAAATATTAAATTATTATCATACATATCCAATAGCAAGAGTTGATATTTTTAAAGATCAGCAGTCTGGTAAAGTAGTTGTGCTTCCTACAATCATAACTTTTACCTAACTCAAACTAAGTTAGTACAACCTTTAGAAAACATCACAAAAGTAGAACTAATTAATATTTTTTGCAACACCAGGTACTCTCTAGATAAGCAGCAGGACTCGTTATCAAACGAGTTCACAAAACGCAAGTGGCTCCGAATCTTCATCCTCGTGCTACAGATGGCACCAATTCTGCGGTTCGCTGATGCTCTAATGTAAGGATATTTTCCAACTTATTTGAATATTATTTCATTCATTGCATACCAATATTTGCCAAAAACACAGAGTACTCAATTATTATTATCCTAAATGAGTAATTTTACTTTTTGTAAACTTATTTGTGTCAAAAACACAGACTAGGATGTAAATGGAGTGTTAAGTCTGAGTGTTATTATAAGAAAAGTAAAAAGTAATTAGTTACATTAATCAGAAACCATCTCATTAGTAGATTATTGTATAATAAATCTGTGCTTATCTGTTGGATGTAAATATGGCACATTAGAGTTTTGGATGGTTTGAAGTGCATTGTCCTTGTTACTCATATCCATGTAAGAATAATTTAGTGAGTCTCCTTCATAGGTGTCATGTTAACTCGGATAATTTTTACTTGTAAGCCATATGATCATTTAATCGTTCATCAGTTACGCAATAAAGTCCCGTCGCGCGGCCCGCAACCAGGACCAGGCATCCCAGCGGAAGTACTACAAGCTGATGTTGAAGGAGGACTCTGATGCTGCTCTGTTGAGAATCTTCGAATGCTTTCTAGAGGCGGCACCACAGCAGGTTTTGCAGACCAGCCTGTTGTTAAGAGCTAATCCGGAGTTTACTGGTGAGGATGAGAAATTATGGTTTGATATGGTTCAATCTACTTCATAATGTTTCCGTTAGTTGGAATCTCTATGAAAAATCTAATCCTGTACTATTAAACTTGAAACATAAGAAACCTTTTATAGACAGATCTTAGCGAGCCTAAGAGATTAAGATTACGCGACACCCATCAAAGTGAAACGCAAAAATCGACGCCGTGTGTTTACGAAAGCCCGAAGTTAGTGTGTTGGCCCGTGTATCGCTAACATAGTGTTCGTCAAACCATCATGTGGCGCTTTTACTCGGCGGTAGATATTTTGAACTGGGACTGAACCCTACTAACTTATATTCTCAACTGAAGTCTATGGCGTCATGTATATACTGTTGGCTGTTTACATAAAAACATGGTATAAAGCAAAATCGCTTTTTGTGTCTGCCTGTGTGACTGCTTATATCTTCTAAACTCCTCAGAGGATTTTGATAACGTTTTCACCCTTATTTAGTTACGCATTTATTCCGGAAGGTCACTAACTAAATGTATCCATACTATGTAATATTATAAATTCGAAAATTGAGTTTGTTTGTTTGTTACGCTTTAACGCTAAAACGACTGTACTGATTTGGATGAAATTTGGCACATGGGTAGACCATGACCTGGACTAAGACATAGGATACTTTTCACCCGGTAGTACGTTCACGTGGGATAATTTCCGACACCAACACGGGTGAAACCGAGCGCAAAAGCTAGTTTTAAATAAATAAATGACCAATATGACTAGCGATTTTGTGATCTTTTATATAGTTAATGTAATGAAAGTGTCTCTTTCATCCCCAGTCCACCAGATCCTGTCCATCGCGTCATCCATCATAGGCATGGGATGGTGCCTGGCCGCGTATCAGCGTGCCGTGCGATTCTACCAACAAGACAAGGACAATATGAGCTGGATTGGCACCGCTTTGCAAACAATCTGGCATTTCCTTGTTACACGTAAGCATTTTTAATTACCCAATTAAATTATTTTTTGGACTTGCGGGACTCTACACTGTGGGTTTAGGTACTCGCTAGCTGATCTAATCGTGAGTTTGGCAATGCTTGCCGTGATCTTGTTGGTTCATAAATAAGTGTTGATTCTTAAAGATGTCATTATGGAATTTTTTATATATTTTTTTATTTCATCAATACATCTTGTTTGTTTAACATAACATCTGCCAAACTACAAAGCAGAATGAAATCTTGTTCCTGTGTTTGAGGGACAGGGTAATGTAAGAGTATAATGTTCATATCTTCTGAGCCCATATTATTATATTCAGCAGATGTCTACAAGAAGATGCAAGAGCTAGTATTAATAAACACATCATATTTGTTATGAGTAGACTAACTTAGTTGTTCTTTCCGACATCGACCCACAGGACTTGCCATGAAAATTGCCGGCAATATTGCCAATACTGCCGGGAATGTTTCCAAACTCCCCGGCAACATTGGGCAAGAAACGTATAAATAGAAAACAACTTTGACTAATATAATTGCTTAGTAGGATAAAATTGTACCACCCTGCAGACCGCACAGAATTTTTATCGCAAAAACTACCAAGTTTTTTATGCTTATCTACAATATCCACCCGAAAATTTTAGTTTTTACATTTATTTTTTTACTTATAAACTAAAGAAAAGAAACAAGCTATCTATGACAGTTCATTGGTGATGAAACCCATAACTATTTTAGAGATATCGTATTTCTTTTTTCTACGTTCCTATTATTTAACTTCACTTGTATGTAAGAAAGTATATACATCTATATGTATAGATATCTGTATATATAAAAGGGTCAAACCTTGTATGACGATCAGCAACAACAAGTTGACGTTTTTAACCGACTTCAAACAGGAGGTTCTTTATTCTATCCGAATGTATGTATTCGCGATTTTCTCAAAAACTACTGACCCGATTTTGAAAATTCTTTTGACGGCACGATTTGTGCTATATAAATCATATACTACACAGTTGTATGATTTATATTTATTTCATTTGGTATCAATACCCTCTTTCTTTTTTAAAAAAATTTATAAGTGAAATTCTTAAAAAAAAACTATGGGGTCAGCTATCATGAAGTTACCAGTGTCATAGTTATATATGCATGGATAATTATAAATTAATTATAATGAACAATCAATTAAAAGGGCTTACTAGTAATACGTATAATTACACCATTACATAAAACCCCATGAAAATGGGGTATAATAAACATAAACATTGGAAATGGCATTTGAAAAACCCTATGTAATATTTGCCAGATTACATAGGGTTGCCAATTTTCCGGCAATATTGCCCAATTTTGTCGGGAATATTGGAAAATTTCCTGGTAAGTTTCGGAAACATTCGGCAATTTTCATCCCTACACAGGACCCCCACTACAGTGCGAATTAAATACCCAACATATTGTAACCATTGTATTTCTTCTGTTTCCAGTGAGCCGCATAATCTCAATATCAGTGATCGCGTACCTCTTCCCACATTGGACGGTCCTAGCGTGCCTAATACACGTCTTTATCACAGCCACTCTCATACAACTCTTCGACCGTTCTCCATTCTGCTCCCACAGCCGCGTCGCCGATGTCGCCTTCTCTTTTGCACTTGGGGCCGTATACCTCTTCACATATATCCTCCCCGTTGAAGGAAAAACTAGGTATAGATATACTATTTACTATAGTATATGTTTCATACAGAATATTACCTGTGGCGCCATCTGGTATGTGTATGCGAGTGACGATATGAGGAGTTCGTTTTATTTCTTCCCGGTTTTAGCGTTTACTGTTGTCCCCTATGTGGTGGGGTTAGTTATAATGGTGATATATTATAGGTTCTTCCATCCTGAGATTAGTAAACGAGGGTTGAGTGTGACGTTCGTTGCCGACCGGGTGAACGAAGTTAGTTAGTGTTCAAGTTGGTAGGAGATTTATGAAGAAAGCCTTGAGATTATTTTTAATGTTTCTGTGGTACATATCGGCCTGTTGATGTCTTATAATGGACATGGTTTTTTATGACTGTGTAGTACTGTAGTTTTCGAGATGAGTTACATATGGTAGTAGACAAATGGATAGCAAATCGAATAACATGCCATCACCAAACATATAATAAAAAGTCCTAACTCATTTACTGACTAACCCATCAACGCCTGGCCCCAAACTCTTTGACCTAGCCTAGTCCTTGGACAAAGTTGAAATATTGCACAGAGGTTCCCTATGAATATACCGGATTTTTCGAAATTCTCTTCAAATAGGGAACGGACGGTACAAAATCGCTGGCAAAGTGCTTATTTGAAATAATGCTGAATTATAGCGTTTGGGGCTGCAGCTGTAGGTACGCTTATTCCGTTACAAATTTTTTACCCCGCGCACCTCAAAAATTAATCATCTGCGCGTTAGCTCTCCATTTGCTTATTACTCCATGAACAAAACATGATCTGAAAAATAATAAACAATCTTATGATAAGTAGTTAAGGTTTAGGTAGCAATAACTAATATTTATTTTATTATAGTTAATGCAGAGTACTCGCTATTGAGAATCTTTGTAGTCTATAAAAGCATGATATTGTTTTTATAACTTCTTTAAATGTCGAACTAGGTATAAAATAAGTGCCAATAATGTATACTTCTGTTCGGAGATTACTATGTAGATACATATCTAAAAGGGGGTAGAATTTAAAGTGATCTGGCAGTTTAAATAGGCTTACCATTTCCGAAAAGTCCTGGTAAAAAGCCTGATTTTTGCAAAAATAATAATTATATTTTTAAAGAAATATTTAAAAATGTATTTTATAGGAAAAGAAAATATGAATAAACGAAATAATAATATCCTGGGACATTGTTCACACACGGTCATCTGGTCCCGAACTAAGCAGAGCTTGTACTATGGAAACCAGATAACTTTAAAAAAGTAGTGTATGTAGTATACAAACACTATATATATATTTTTTTGTAAATACTTATATCGCTGCTTTGCATGAATACCCGCACAACCCAAAATTTTGAAATTAGTGGTTTATAACACAGCCCAATGCAAAATAGTCCTTATTTCATGGTCAATAAGACTCACATTCATAACGGCATAATCGGCGGTTTTGCCGTTATGAATGTGAGTCTTACCTACCATGAAATAAGGACTATTTTGCATTTGGCTGTGTTATAAACCACTAATTTCAAAATTTTGGTTTGTGCGGGTATTCATGCAAAGCAGCGATATAGATAATTACACCCGACAAACAGACATGTTCATGCACACAAATGTTTGTTCTGGATGGGAATCGAACCCACGACCTGCGGCATGATAAGTGGTATCTTAACCAACCACGCCATCTGGTCTGTCAATTAAAAAAGTGACCAGACATATTACATTACTTTTTAATCCTTCTTTTTCAGTATTATCTTTATTTATTAGAAAAAAATAATCCCTTGAGTTGAAAAGTCCGGACAGATGGTAACCGTAATTGCAGAAGATTAGTGTTAATTGCTAAGTAGTAGGTAGGTACTAATGCTCAAAAAGTAGACAAATAATTAATTTATAACTCAGCAGGTGCTCTTTCAACACAAAAGACTGTGTAGCAAGAAATATTTTACATTAGTTTTTCTGTATTGTCTTATGAATAAAAGAATTTTCTTGTGAAAGTTTAAAACTAAGGTTAAAAGTTATATTTTGATACCAAGTAATTATGTTTGTAAGGTCTGAATTCTTATGAAAATTATTAGTGAATCTCAAACAATACTCGCCAAATGAATGTAGAAAAAAAATGTGTACCTAGTTTTACATAAAACAATATTTTTAATAAATTATTTTACATGAATTTGATGTTTTCTTTTGTGACTAAAAAAGTATTGGGAAAATAATTAAAACTTCAAAAATAACAATAAACTTATTTATTACAATCACCAAATGAATGGCGCGCGTTCCCTCAGTATCCTTAATCCAAATCTATTCCATTCACTCTGGTTTATCCATAACTCTATAGCTGACTCCAGACATGACATCACCGCAGCCCCCTTCCAAACCGTACTGGCAGGATCAATGTCTTTCGGTGACGTCACTATTTCTAGCTGCTCAGTCTTATACGTATATGGGATTTGTAATGCTAGACGGTTTTGTAACCATAAGTTTAAGCCGTGGACTTTGACTCCTCCACCGACTATTAGAATGTTGCTGTACATTTTTCTTTTCAACTCTTCATTGGGACAGCGGTCTATGCTTTGCAATATTGCAGCGTCTAAGGCTAAAACTTGTCCAGGTGCTAACGCAACAACATCCCCCGGACCACCTTCTAATGTATCAACAACTATGTCTTCATCAGGATTTGTTGCAGGTTGAGCTTCATTCGCTGCCTCAAACTGCTGGCTTTCATTTGCTGTTGGATCTGCTGTCTCACGTTTTCTACCAGTTTCTCTCAAAAACTCTGCATCGAAAGGATCTTCTGGATCACTTGGTTGTCTGTTCTGGATCTTGGTAGATTTTGAACCAGTGATTTTGAGTAAATCTGTGTAGAACATTGATAATGGTGATATGATGCATTCATCACCAACTTGCAGTGTGTATTTGTTGACTACATCACCAGGATGATCAACTAAAAATGACTTTTCCTGTGGACCGCAAACATCTAGGTTTACATGACAGAAATTCTCATATAAATTCCTCATTAGTATTACATCTCTAGGTATGTTTTCATTCCAATTCTTATAAGGAAATGCACTTTTGTGGAACATCCAAGACAAAGCTTGGCAGACATCTCCTGCACCGTAATCCATTCGTAACCTTGTAGTTTTATGTGAAATACCATCTTCAACACAAGATATTGCAGTTTTCTGGTCACCAATATCCACTACACATGCTGAACCAATACCAGCTCCAAATGTGGCTCCGACACTCTCCTGAACAAAGAAACAGTGTCCAAAACCCAAGTCCTTCAATAATAATGACATTAAATATTTCAAGTGACTTCTGGAGTACAGATCAGGTATTAGTAACACACACCGGTATTTTACTAGCTCTATCAAAGGTATTCCTAGCTTATATTCTATGATAGAGCTCCATATAGTGTACAAGTCATTCAGAACCGATGAAATAGACCCACCAACTTCAGTATGGATGTTGAAGTCACCTCTGCGGTATGGGAAGTGTATGTTGTATGGTAGTTCTGGGTCTATATCGAGTACTAGGTCACCGATTACGATGTCACATTGCACTTGGGGCCACGGATCGCCGTCGCTTTCGCATTCTGGCAAAGAGCGACGGTTGAAAGCAGCGATCTGCTGCGGTGGCGTCGCGTACCTCCGTGCCCCGTTCGACTGCACACACGACTGTAACGTGTGAGATATTTGCAGGCGACATTCTTCCAATTCTTCGATCAGCTCCTTAGTTTTTGGCACACTCGGTGGAATGAAGGAGTCACGGTATATTTTCCCTCCGGGGCGACGTTTCCTTGCTATGCAGTGGAGTTGCTTCACTGGTACGAGGTCTGAAGCTCGTCCTATTCGTACGTAGAGTGATCCAGGGTGAATAACAATAATCCTATTGGACGGGAATTGCTGGAAATGCTCCGGACCCGGTTCGAATGATGGCATACTCATTTATAGTTTTAGTTACCTTAAGCAGTTATAAATAACATTGGTTATACTTTTGCAGTATATTGCGTGCCGAGGTATATAAAAGATTCCGAGTGTTTTTATATTTTACGAAGAAAAATAACTGTAAACATAACCTCTTTCGTTTTAGCAATTTTGACATTCAATCAAAGAGCTACTCTCTTTATATAATTATTATTAAATTGCACTCAATTCGGTTTTTGAACGAATCTCCGCGATTTGTTCAGAAACTTACTATAAAGTTTTCTGGGTGTGAAAATGATAATGGCTAGATTAGTAGATGAGGTTAGTTTTTAGATGAGTTAATTGATAAGTTAATCGTTAGATAAATAGGTAATATATCCAATTATTAAATGAAAATATTTATTTTATCCATCCTGGCAAATGTATCCGAAAGAAAAGAACGAATGAAAAAACAAACTGACTGATATCCATCTCCTCAATGGTGTCAAGGTGTCAAGTAATAAAAGCAGACTTTGACAATTTAGTTAGTTTGACTGACTGTCAAACTAAATTGTCCCAAATGTAGGGATGTTCCGATACCATCAAAGTATCGATACCTACTCATTTCGATAGTACTCAAATCTTTTTTCGATACTACTCAAACAAATTCTCCTAAAGTATCGATACTTACTCATATCGATACTTTCAGGTCTTTTTTATTTTATTTTTATTTTGAGGAAACTAACAATGAACATTGAAGGACGATAAATAAAACAAAATTGAGAAGGAAAAACAATCTTTTATTACAAACGTTTTGCGTCACGTTAAATACATACCTACTTTAAACAAAAAACTCTTTAACATCAAGATTGCCCAAAAACAGTAACTGTTCGAGGTATTTTGGAGACAATCTGTTCCTTGTTTGGGACATTGTTGCACCGGCTTTGGAAAAAAGGCACTCGCTAGGAACTGATGTTGCAACAACAATTAAATATTGCTGTGCATACTTGTACAGACAAACTTCATGTCATCCCATTCTGCAAATGGGTTGTTTTTAAGAGAAACTACTGGATTTGATAAATAAAGAGAAACTTCATCTCCCTGATGAGATTTCTTTTTCTTCTTATGTCCATGTGCTAACTCCTTATGATGTTTCCAAAAATCGTATTCAGGTGGTGCAGTAGATGAGACATCATCTTCTGACTCACTTGGGCTACTTAGTTGTCCGACAACCATAGTTCTAAGTTTTTGAATAGCCCTTCCGCATGCAGAGGGGTCTTGGAAATGCAGGTTTTTAAACCTTGGGTCTAAAAGTGTAGCAATGGCTGCATGATCGTTTAATTCAATCATCCCATACCTCTTTTTCAGCTCTCGCAATAAAATATCCTTACATTCTTTAACTATAGCAGAGTTTGGAGTGATACTATTCAGTTCTGTAGTTAAGCAATTAAGCATTGGTATAATTTTGGAGATTGTTACATACTTTTGGCCCGATGATTCTCTTGTTACGTATTCAAAAGGCTTCAATACAGCTGTAAGCTCATTCAAGGTTTCCATTTCCACAGCACTTGACAAATTTGGAGCCACTACACTCTCAATTACAATTTCTGATATTACTATTCTTAACTTTAGGAATCGCTCTAACATAAAAAAAAGTTGAGTTCCATCTAGTTCTTACATCTGCAATAAGTTTTAAAACTGATTCTTCCGAAACATTATTACGCATTTGGATTTTTCGTAGCTTATCCGACTGCACAACACTATTTTTTATCCAATTAACAATTTCTCGTACTTTTATAACAGCTGATTTAACACTGGGTAACTTTAGTGCCTCTTCAACCACAAGATTTATAATGTGCGCAAAACACGGTAAATGTTTTTTTTCGCCTAAAGACATTCGTATGGCAGCCAACATTGAACTGGCATTATCTGTTACGGCTGCACGAATTTTGGTGAGTGGAATATCCCATTTTTTCAAAATATCAAGCAGGTTTTCCGATATGTAATCAGCTGTATGTCGCTCACTTAATGCACGAGGTGCAAGATAATACATACACATATTACCATTTTCTACAAAATGTATGGTGACACCCATGAATCCTACTTCATTCATTGTCTCTGTCCATATGTCTAACGTTAAACAGAAATTGTCTATCTTGGATAATTTGATCTTACAAATAGTAACACAAGCTTCATACTTTTCGGTAGTCCTTTTCTTTAAATACTTTGCCCTAGGAACTTTAAAAGTAGGTTCCAGTTCTTTTACAAGTCGCAAAAAGCCTTGACCTTCAACTATGTTAAATGGACGCATATCTTGACACATAAAAAATATCAATGCTTGAATAATTCTATTATACCTCATACCACCAGCTGAAAAAAAAACTTAATTTTAATACATGTAATATTAAATTAAATATTTATATTTTTGTCAATAATACTAATACTATCTGTATTAATATTCTTTTGTTAATATTTAATTAAATATCTATTTTTTACCTTTATTAGATGAAATTCGATCAAACGCATCCTTTATTGAACTGCTCAGAAAAAGCTCATTTCCAGTCTCCGTGTCCATACTAGTTAATGTGGTTACACTAGAACCATCATCGTGATCTTCTGAAATTTTTGATGTTGATGGTTGGGATTGATCATCTTCCATTAAATGCTTTGAGCTGGCTGTATTTTTTGAACTGAAACATAAGAACAAAAATTAACACTCGATATATCGATAATCTGCAAAGTATCGATAATCCCAACTCCAACACTACACTACAGCCACTTAACAATAACAAACACATAACATAACCTTTGTTTAAATCGTATGCATACAAGCGAATTATCTTATAGTCCATCATCTAATCATGTCATATATTATCAGTATAAAGACTGTCACAGTGCCACTGCTGGATACAAAACTAAATTTTTGTACAAAGAGGATCTAATCTACTTTTTTACTTAACATTTTAGAAAAGCAGTCGCAAAATATAAAAATTAGGATCCTACCTTTCGTTGGTCCCTTTATTTGTTTGTTTCTGTAATTTGCCTTCCACAGTAATTCCATGAGTTTTAGAATGCTTGAATAAATTGGACGTATTGCCACAATACTTCACAGACTTAAAACAATGTTTACATTTCGCAATTGTTTCGTTTACTTTGGTATAATGTGTCCATATTATTGATTTTGGTGGTGCCATGATAACATTACAATAATAAGCCGATGATTACAATAAATAAAATTACTCGTAAACAATCACTTGCATTATTCACAATTAATTATGTTGACAATGAAAACTTAAATGGCGGGCGGTTATGGCGTATGCCGGGCGGGGCGTCTCTCTCGCTTTCGGTTCGGGCGGTCGGGCGAAGTCGGACGTGTTCGGCTTGCCTGGCGCGAGAAAAGGACAACGCGTCACCCACGCCACCACTTGATAACCAGTAACCGAGCGAGAGGGCTTTTGCTCTCTCATTCTGTCTGATGCGTTCAGAAATTTTATTTTTTTGAAATGGGGATGCTGATTCGATTTGATACCAAGTACTTTTGTTTCGATACCGAGTATGTATCGCAAGATTGATTCGATGCTATAAATACTTGGTATCGAATCAAAAGTATCGAGTACCTACTCATATTTACTAGAATCGGAATATCCCTACCCAAATGTCATCCGCTATCTATCGTCGTGTCACGAAGTCGGAGAAAATAAACACGAATTTTTAATAATAATTGGAAAACAATAAAACTCGACCGCGAAAATGGTGTCTCGGAGTTTAACCGAAGTGTTTGTGTTGATGCGCAACAATGCTATACACAGCCGGCACATATTCGCTGACCAGGCAAGTACTTGTTATTGATTATGTTTTGTGCATTTCACTTGAATATTAAATGATGCAATTACGAGCGTTTAGAAATTATTTAAGCTGCCATATTAGCGTTTGGTTTCTGTTTATCATATGTTTGTTCATTATTAAATAATAACGTTTATCGTAGCTTTACCCGTAATAATGTTGACAAAATCATGAAATGTCTCATTCGCCCTTCCAAGGTTTTCAAGTGGCTTCTTTATTAGTAAAAATAAATAACTTTGCAAATGAAACAATCTGTATGTATTAAACTTTATAGTGATAATTACAATAACAATGAACCCTAGTATAATACATTTACTGAAAATATCCCTATAATTGTATGCAGTTTCTAGGGTTCACACACTGGACAGGTACAAAAGCTTGTCAATCTTGATATTAAGATAAATTTATGATACTATTTTACCACTTCCTGTTGTCACACTAAATCTGTCTAGGAGAAAGAAGTGTATTCCTCAAAATTTTAAGATAACACTAAGAAGGCATGTGCTTGGTCATGTTTTCAACTAAGCAGTATCAGTGTATTAGTCATGGGTAATGCTAGATGATTGAGTAAACCTAGGTTTATCTGGGATTGTTTAGAATCACTTAAGGGTAATGTCTGAATAATAATTAACACCCTCAGCGCCATGTGTATCATTATTGCACACACTCTGTCTCAACACTTGTGTATCATTTTAGATATACAGCCTTTTAGTTAGTTTCGACTTTGTGTATTGCTCATGCACACGCTTTCTATACATTAGACCATTAAAAGTCATTTGGAACTTTTTTTTTTCTAAAATTGGTGAGACACCAGAGGCTTGGCTTTGAGGGTGTTAAAATAAATATTTGGGATTTACCCATACTCACCTAGGTCTGCCCATTGCTGCTGGGTAATGTTAGAATGATAAATTATTTTATTTCTGTAAGTAGGTTTGTACAAACACTTTTACACATCAATCATGTTTTTAAAAACTAGATGAGGTCAGCATTTCCTATCTGACTACTCTGAGAAGAAAGGCCGAAAGAAACTCAGAGGTCACAGTCTCTTTTATAGTCCAGACATAATCTTGGTCACTTCATGTGAAGACCATGTAGATTGGTGTCTGAAATGGTTGTTTGAGGAAAGAACCACACAGATTGAGAGGACCTGTCCAGTCAGTGCACGCATTTGTCAGTAATCACGCAGCTCAACTCAGAACTTAAGGAGCTCAACGATTCGACGAACAATACCAAAGAAAGGACATTGGGGTAGGCCGCATAAATTACTCAAACTGCCAGACCATGATTAAAAATAACTGAGAGAAAAAATAAAACAAAAAAGCAACCCACATACAGTCATCATAAGGGAAAACGACGTAGGTATCTGACATTTTTTTTACATATTCGGAATCAGCAAAAAAATACGCATCTACCAGTATTTTTAAATTGGCGTAAACTTAATGACAACCTAATAATTCTTACTATTAAAAGACGCATCTGCCTTTGTATCAGTTTAAACAGGACAAAATATTTTTTTTTCTCCATTTTAATATTTCTGTAGATATGTAATTTTTCCTTAGGGCAGCATAGTCTTCAGCTTCACATTCACAATAATTAAAATAATATAATAAACTTAGGTGTAGGCTGAAAGGTAGGTTAGGTTCGAACTTTTACCACACAACGAGCGTGAGGGTCCGTTTAGGCACAAGAGGATGTAATTACCCAGCCAGTTTGGGTGTGTACAAGTAAATCCCAAATTAAAATTTATTTTAATTATTATTCGGACTTTACCCAAAAAGCTTGGGTGATACTAATTAAACCTGGATAAACCTAGGTTAACTCAATATTCTAGCATTATTTATTTAATACTTTAAGCACACAAAATGTACAGAGGCGGACTTAATGCCATAGGCATTTTCTACCAGTCGACCTTTGGGTGGTGCAGAGACAAACAGTGGTAGGTGCAACAGCAAGAGATGAGGAATAAATATTTATTTAAATATAAAGATATAGATACATATAAATATAATATATACACTTAACTATATATAAATGGTGGCAAGGTTATACCCACCACTTTGCTAATACCACGAGGACTGCCATGGACATTATCTATAGCATATCCTTCAGAAAAGCCTATTCTATTCTCTAAGTGACATTAAACGGTGATATTTTGTTGTCTTACTTGTTGGTTTCACTTCTGATTCTATTCTCCTTAAAATCCTCATTTGATCAATGTTTTTGTCTCAGTTTTATAATAGAATAGAATGGATTTTATTTACTTATCACAAATTACAGCTTAAAGTATATAATAGTCTACAGATACAATTGTTTACTTAATTTGTGGAAGACTGGTGCCTAAACTAAGTTTATACAAAACCTGTATGTTAGGTCACCAGGCCCCCTAACAATTCATATATTACAAGTATCGTATTGAAGACATTTTGCTTGAAATCACAATTTTTTATTATGATTTCAAGCATAACATATTGTTATTTATATTTTATCTAGGAAACATTCAAAAGGATGTATGAGAGTGTATGTGTTAGTGGCAGAGTTGGGCAAATTGTAATCAGATTAATGATTAAGGATTACGATTACATTTTGTAATCATCAATCAAGATTACAGATTACGGAAATTAATCAAGAAAGTAATCATATCGGTGATTAATGATTATTAGTTTGTAATCGTTATTTTGATTACTTTTTTGATTACTTTTTTGATTGATGCATACTAACTACATTTAGGAATTCGAAAAATAAAATCATTAACATTGTAAATCATCTTTATTTTTTGATCAGTCTCATGAATTAAATTTTTTTAATAATTATTATACTTAAGAAAACAATCAAGAATTATTTTTATGTGTGCCATGTGTGGCTTAACACGTTCAGTGCGGCCGACACGTATGTGCGATTTTCGAACGTTCACCAAGTGCTACCGTCGCATATGCGTGTCCATACAATTTATGTACTTCCTTCGAATGCGGCGCGCCGCACCTGTGGGGTTTTTGTGCATCTCTATTGTTTGGAAAACATCGTAAAATAAGGGTTGGTAAAGGTGTCAACACACAAGGCATTTCGAGCAATTGATTGTAACACGTAACATCTGACAACCGAACAACGTATTGTTCGGTTGTCAGATGTTACGAGTGACAGTGGAACACGGGTGGGTTTTAGTCAGTAAAATTCTAAACTAACCAACAGCTAAATTTTATTGCAAACGACAACATACTATCTTTTTTGTTTATGGCCATTTAATATCAGGCTATAGTCACCAGACCTTACTGCCTAGTATTACGTGTTTTTTTTAATAATATCTTTAATTGTACTTAAATTATCTCAACGTATGATGGATCAAATAATAATATAAGTACGAAATTCTGAAAAAAAAAAAATATATGGTAACTATGGCCTTATTCTACGACTTACCTACATAATACCAAAAAAATCAGCTGTTCAGTACATTTTGACGAATTATGCGAACGTACTGAATAGCTGATTTTTTTTTCGCGATTTCAAGTTTGGTCACATAGTAAAAGTTGTTCATAATGATGAGTACAATGATCCCCTAAGAGGTTGCTGGTGTTTTACAAATAACCCTGTATATTATTGCTCTACTAGATAATTCACAAAATCGTATACTACTAAACGGCAACACTTTCATTCATTCGCTCTCTAACTAAGTATGTAAGTACGAACAACAAAATTATGAGCAAAAGCTAATTCCGAAACGCTTGATCCTTGAGGTTACAACAGTCGTGTGAGGCAACCTTTACTTGCGGCGTAATTGTTTTATGACTCATAAAAAATGGGAAAATTTTCAAACACACCTACGCGTCTGCCGCACTCGGGATTAGTTTGTAACGGCGCACATATGTGCCCAGCCGCACTGGGTAGAGTTTCTTCAATCGCGCCTGCGCGCTCGTAGCACCACACGAAGTATTTTTTGGGCGCGTATGGTTGTTTGCCGCACAGGGTTTAGTGTATCATAAAGCAGCACTTGGAGTAAGTTCGCCAAATAATTCAGCAGTGAATGTGTTAAATTAGATTTTAAAAGCACCCTCTTTTCAAACATCTCATCCGAAAGTCTGTGTGATTTAGGTAAATTGGTCATGGTCGCATATGAGAAAAGTCTTTCGACAGGACCATAGAATGACCATAGAATCATAGAATGAATAAAAAACTTTAACATATTTTCATTAAATTGGTCCTGTGAAATCGTTCGATCAGTAGGTACATCACTAGTACTACCATCTCTAATATCTGGTTGCAGTTGGTTGGATGTTCTAGTAGACCGTTTATTTTTTTTCATAGTTTTCAAGTAACTCTGATACTCGTTGTGTGTTTCTTCCCTGTGTCTTCGTTTGAGATGAGTTACAAAATTTGATGTAGAATTATTAAAACCACTAATTTTAACTAGTTTTGGCCGACATAATGTACAAATTGCCACTTTCTTTTTGCTCGTAGACTCCGATTCTGAATACGTAAAAAATTTTCCATCAAGAATGCATGGTAATGTCTCAAGTTGTTCATGGTGCACGGTTTCAGATTCTGAATTAGTAGATAAAGACGAAAAAGAACTTGACGCCATTTTACAATTATAATGTTTAAACACCAAAACACATAGGCCAATACGTCACGGTTTAGACTCGTGAATCAATTTACGTTTATATCCTTGCGCACTATTATACAGACTGACTGCTTGCGCTATGGCAAGAAGCGGGGCGCAGGCGGCGGACGATTGGCTTACCGGCCGTACCCCGTACCCCACCCAACTCCCGCACCCCGCGTGCCGTATCTTCGAAATGCAATTGATCACGCAGAAATTCTTTTTCGAATTTACTTAAGGATTTAAATAACGAAAGAGTACAAAACGTCCATGACATCCAAATTGGATCAGAAGTTTTTAGAAAAACGCAGACATACAAGATACATACTGATGGAATATAGAACCGCATTTATTAAAAATATGCTTAAAAAATTAATCAAATCTACCCATGTAATTAAGATTACTGACTATTGTAATCAAAACTAATGATTACAAATGTAGTCATGATTGAAAGTAATCAAGATTAAAAGTAATCATGATTGATGTATTCATGATTACTTTCAATCAGATTATTAATCCGATTACAAAAGTAGTTGATTACGCCCAACTCTGGTTAGTGGGAGTGTGTATGAGTATGTGGAAGTGTGTGTATGAGGTTCCATCCCATTTTTATAATAACAGTTATTAAAATGTAACTTTTCCTTTATCCATCAGCGCAATGACTCTGAGCGAGTTCGCCTCATGCGGAGTAACTCCCATGACCTGGAGTCAGGACTGGAGATGAGGAATGAGTCTCATGCGCCTCCACCTTGGACTGATGCGCTTGAGGAAGCACACTATGTTATCACTAGGTTGGTATTGCATGCTTCACATCAGTAGCTGAGGGTCTTTTTTTGTGACAGGTTATTGACTGATTACCTTATGGATAGTAGTTACTGTTACCTGCAGACAAAAAATCAATCTGCCTAGCCTTTTCCCATGTTGGGGTCAGCTTCCAGTCTAACCAGATGCAGCTTAATACATTAGGCGTGGCAGACGCACATGCGCGTTTTCGGACGTTCACCAGGTGCTTGGCGGCGCGTATGCGCGTCCATACAATTTACATAACTTTCTTCGAGTGCGGCGCGCCGCACCTGTGCGTTCGTTGTGCATCTCTATTGTTTCGAAAACATCGTAAAATAAGGGTCGGTAAGGGTGTAGCATAAAGAAGCGTTTGCATAAAGAATTAAGCAGATAATGTGTTAATACCAGGATTTTACATGGTGCGACTGCCTATCTTACCTCCACAACCCAGTAACTGGGTAAAACGATACCTCTGGGTAAGACTGGTTGTCAGATTTTTAGGTTTCTGGTGACCTGTAACGACTGTCAAAGATCCACGAATGACAGCCGGGACCAATGGCTTACATTCTTTTCGAGGCACGAAGGAATCTCGGTATGTAAAGATGGTCACTCAACCCCGGCAAGCGTCGCATCGACCCGTGCGACTGTTATTTATTACTTAGCCACGAGATTCTCTTACTGTTAGATGAATTACAACACCCCAAAGTTAATAATTATAAGGCATAAAATAATATTAAGGCAAAGCCAAAATTTGGCAAAATATTTCAAATGCCTGTTATTGTACCAGAACATATGATATGTTTCTGTAACTGTAACAGCAATGCTGCGAGGTTGTGGAAAGAGATTGGAGGTAGTCTCTCATAGGGCGTTTGTGCATTACAAGGAATTTTACAGTCCAATTTTTTACGGTCCTATGTGACATGAAAAAGACGGATGATTGGCTTGTGCACTTGTCCATCTTTACTCGGATCGGTGCGGTAAGAGGCCCACGAAGCATGCATAGTTCATACAAACGAAATACCAAAATAATTTCTAAATCAAATATATTCTTAAGGTAGTGTGTATTTAATCCGATTGGATTACAGAATATCTGGGTTTCCAAACATATATTTTGAAAGGACACTGATTTGAAGACGAGATATGAGGAATTTCTATAGAAAACTTAGTTTTCCGATATTTCCTGTTTAAATCAGTGTTTTTATTTAATATACAGGGTGTTTTTTAAAACATGCGACAAAATTTAAGGGGGTGTTCTACCCATCAATATGAACAACTTTTACTATGGGACCAAACCTGAAATCGCAAAAAAGAAATCAGCTGTTCAGTACATTTTGACCAAATAAGCGAACATAAATGTACTGAACAGCTGATTTTTTTTTTGCGATTTCAGGTTTGGTCCCATAGTAAAAGTTGTTCATATTGATGGGTAGAACACCCCCTTAAATTTTGTCGCATGTTTTAAAAAAAAACAGCCTGTATATTTGGGAACCTAGATATTCTGTACCTAATCCAATCGGAATAAATACACAATACCTTTAGAATATGTTTGATTTACAAATTATTTTGGTATTTCGTTTGTATGAACTGCGCATGCTCCGGGGGCGTCTTAAGTTAGGTAGTAGCTCACTTTGAAACTACACTACACGCCACGCACGCGTAATTACGCTAGGAAAGATGAGTACGGCCCGGAATGGTAAGTAAAATGTCGGACGGTAAAATTACGTACAGTGCACAAACTAATATACTTATACATTTATGGCGTGCCATATCGGACCATAAAAAATGGGAGTGCCGGACAGTAAAATTCCTTGTAAGGCACAAACGCCCTTACACTGGTTGTCCCCAGCACCGGGAACGGGACGTCACCGAGGAAACAGCTGACGGCGCCGAAGTAGCGACAGTAGATTTACTGAGACCGAATAATCTCGTTTCTCGTTGACGTCCCGTTCCCAAACCACGTACTAAAAAAGTCGTAAAAAATAACTTTTCAATATTTCACCATTCATTTCTTATCAAATTCTTGAATGTTACTTTAGCCATATTGGTTGATAATAATCTATTGTTTTTACTTTAATAGGTTAGATAATTATCTACGATCTTTAATCAATATAATGCCGCGGTCCCATGGCCCGCTTTCTCGCAGGCCAGACCGCGCCAGGCCAGGCCGACAGGTCTTGGGAACAGTCGGCCTGCGGTGGCCTGTCGTCGACTGTTCGATCGAATGTATGGGATGATCCGTGGAATGCTAGGCACGGGCCGCGACAGGCCGAGACAGCCCTCGTCAGGCACGGGTCGAGACAGGCCTCGACAGGTACGGGTCGAGACAGGCCTCGACGGGCCGTGGGAACGCAGCATAACAATTTATAATATCGTGAAGCCAATCTCTACTCTAATATCTAAAACCAATTCGCACTAAGCGTTTCCAAAAAAAAAAATCCTAACTAATATTATAAATGCGAAAGTAAGTTTGTTTGTTTGTTATCTTTTCACGCCTAAACCACTGAACCGATCATCCTGAAATTTTGTATAAACATTGTCAGGTGTACAGACATGGACATAGGGTACCTTTCATCCCAAAGAAAAGTACTGTTCTCGAGGAAAACAACAATAACGTTCTTATGATAATAGATGGCGCCACGTGTCTTTCGAACCATGATTGAATATATTATTATAGAAACTTTAGTAGTGTGTTAAGAATTTTTTATTTAAGTACCTAATATATTTTGTGAGTCTAGGGAGTGTCGATAGACCGCTCCTAACTAATATTATAAATGCGAAAATGTGTTTGTTGGTTGATTACGCTTTCACGCTAAAACGGCTGAACGGATTTGGATGAAATTTGGCACTTGAGCAGACCATGAACTGGAGAAGGACGTAGGCTACTATTCATTCTGGATCGCAGGCGAAGTCGCGGGCAACAGCTAGTTCGATATAAAATTTTGAATTTCGATATTATTATTATTTAAAAAGAAAAAAATATACAAATAGGTATGCCATAGGCTTCTACTCTGTTCGCCTATTATACCCTATTTTTTTCAAGACGGTAAAAAAAGTCACCCAGTATAGTTTTTTTAATTTTTTATTTTGTGATGGGTTTGCTCTTGACTCTAGTCTAGGTCAGAGGTGACAGAGACAAAGTCGACGATGGAGTGAGCTTACCCAGAAGAAGCCTGTTCACTCTCACTTTGAAGAGATTAGGGTTGTATACGTTCGGAAACACAGACGCAGGTAGTGAGTTCCACTCTTTTGCTGTGCCCATTATAAAAGACATTTGGAAGCGCTTAGTGCAAATTGGTGGAGTAGCAACCAGGTAGGGATGGTAACTGGCAGTGCGTCTAGATGTCCGGTGGTAGAAGGGGGCCGGTGGAATGAGGTCGTGGAGTTCTCGGGCACACTCTCCGAAGTACAATCTGTAGAAGACCGACAAGCAGGCAACCTTGCGGCGATGAGCCAAGCTATGAAGCTTGGCATCCACCAGTTTTACGTCGCCAATGAGCCTCTTAGCCGCAGTTTGAGCCTTGTACTCGATGGTGGCGCCGAAGTTGAGACCAGATGTCAACTCCATGCCTAGGAGCTCAAGTCGATCAGTTACAGGACAGTTTTAAAAAAATGCAGGAAATTGCCAAGAGATCCTAAAATTATACAGTAAAATATCATGCGTTTATCACCATGTAAACGTGACCATATTGTGGCGATAGTATTGCATTTACACCTTAAAATAGTCGCTACGGGCCTTGTCTAGTACAAGGCTGGTAGCGACTATTTGTCTTCACCATTCGTAAAAGCCTCACAGAGCTAATATTTGCGTCGTCTCGCTTTCTGTGTAACCGAGGCACTAGTATACCTGCGCCCTTGGTTTCGGCTGCGGTTTTGTGGAATAGGATAATTTACAATGTTGAGAGCGAGAATCGTACTAAGTAAATACAAGGTATTTATTGTAGACCCTAAGCTACCTTCTTCGTTTCACGATAAAAACTAAAGTCTTGCCTATTTGTCCAACTTAGAAACGTCTAGTGGTCACATCAGGTCCTGGGTTCGATTCCCAGGTTGAGCAAGGTGGTATTGGGTTTATCCATCAGGAATTTCTTAGTAGTAGCCTTTTTTTTTTTTGTGGATGGGAAATCATCAAATAACTTCTCCCGCTCTGTGTGGAGCGGGAGGGCGTGTCAGACTTTTACTGACTAAAACCCACCCGTGTTCCTTCAGTTGCCTATGCCAGGGCCACGGTATCTTTTTCAAACAACCCGCGACCCAAGTCTTAGTAGTAGCCTGGAGTCTGGATTTGTCTGGTTGTTGGCAATAGGCTCGCCCCCTTATTTATTACTATGGGGCTAGGATAACTGGCGATATGTGGATGTACAGTTGTACACTGTACTAGAGGTGCACTTCTGCCTAACCTCTTGGGGATTACAGCCGTGATGTCATGTTACATATGTTTCTTTTATAATAAAAACACGTCTTGATCACTATGTTTTTAATTCACGGATAAAGTCTACGCTGGCATCGTAAGGAAAAAGGACGTTTCGACAGAAATACTTAAATGGAGAATAAAAATATTTTGTCCTTTTTAAAATACTAAATACCTACATATAGTGTATACAGAGTGTTAGGTTAAACGAGGGATTTATTTTAGGGGGTCATTGTACTCATCATTATGAACAACTTTTACTACGGGAACAAACCTGAAATCGCGAAAAAAAAATCAGCTGCTCCCCTACATTTTGACGAATTATGCGAACATAAATGTACTGAACAGCTGGTTTTTTCGCGATTTCAGGTTTGGTCCCATAGTAGAAGTTGGTCATAATGATGAGTACAATGACCCCTTAAAGTAAGTTCCTCGTTTAACCTAACACTGTATATATATAATTATATACGCGTCTACCTCCTCCTTTTTTCGTCGGTTGAAATTACATTCTCACCGTGAAAATTTAGATGAAGTGAGTTTGAAATGAACTGATGCCAGGGATACTAGGGGCTGACAGCTCACTTCAAACTCACCACCTATGTTTGAGATTATTACAGAATAGCACTACTGTTTACCCTTTCTTTGCAGGCTGTCAGATTATTACTTAAGCCATCATGAATTCTTCCTTCTGCTAATTTATACCCCAACTTTTGTGTCACAGGCTAAGAACAAAACTGTCAGAGCTACAATCTCGCCACGAGAAGCAGATACGCCGCCCGTCGCTGGACGACACGTCCGAACAGCAGCACATACAGCGGCTGACTGCGGAGATCGGCCGATACTTCACGCAGGCGCACTCGCATCTCACGACTATCAAAGCGCAAATACGACATGGTATGATCTACTTAATAGAATGCTAAATTCTTTTTACTTACAGACAATGCACATAGTTCCTTTTATAACGCAGATGAGCCCTTAGGAAGGAATTCATCTAATACGAGATTCAAGTTGCTTCAGTCTTAGTTTTACAGATGGTAAATCCTATTGGGCACGTGGCTTGTCAATTAATACGTTAAAAAGAAAAGTCCTGACGCCAAACCCAATCCCTTGGACCTAGAAAGCTGACATTTTGCATAGAGGTTCTCTTTATGATGTCGAAAATGTTCCAAATTCTGACGGGATAAGAACTATAGGGCGGATGAAGTTACTGGCAATGTGCCAGTAATATCATAATTTAGGTTTTACCCACTTAATATGACCCACATGTTGGAGTGACCCAATAGACATACACCTGCACTTTAAGGCCTTAACACACCACCGCCGCGAAACCGGTTTCGTGGAGGAAGTGTGCTAAGGCCCTTAAAGATCTAATGAAAGCCACTACACACACACATAAGCTCACGCCTTCTTCCCATGAGGGTAGGCGGAAACTACAGAACGCCTCCTGCTACTATCCTTACATACTCCTTTTGCCTCGCTTACGTTCATACATCTGGTCATACACGTACGCCGGTTGCTAGTATTACACAGTACGCGCCTGACCTTTCTGAAGAACGTCACCAATAAGATGAACGCCACTAATACTACGAACCTAGACCTACCTTACTGAGATGGACACAAGTCATCAAGAATGTACCTTAAAAAAAAATGGTAGGCGCTTGAATTGCACCTACAATTTTTTCGTGAAAACAGCGGTTTCCGATACTGCCGTAGTCATTGTATTTGCTCGACACTACACTTAGTAGGCTCAAGGCATTACTTATAAAGTAAGCTTTTACCGATTATGATATTTTTCAGTTCTGAGCTGATTTTTGCTATTAGCAACAGATTTCCTTACAGTTTCTGACACTGCCGTAGCTATTGTATTTGCTCGGCACTAGACTTTTTAGGCTCATTGCATTCCTTTTGATGCAAGCTTTCTTAGATTGCGGTTTTTTTTTTTAATTTCTGAGCAGATTTGCGGCCGATAGACATCTTACATTATTTTGCTATTGTCAACTTCATATTAAGTAATTTTTAACCCAATTTTTTCCTATATTTCTGTTGTTTTTCTTTATTAGGTCCTGGCAGTGTGAGAATAACTGATCTAGTTAAACACGTTTTTGAGCTATAGGTACGATTTGATATTTCGACACACAGTGAAAACTAGAGGGTCGCGCGCATGCGCGTGCACTTGCAGTGTGACGTCACACGCAAATTGTATCCGGCCTTAAAATTGAATCTTTTGATTGCTCAAGCACTACTCTAGCAGCAAAAGTCTCGTAGTTATTAGCGGTTGTAAATGTTGAAATCTTACATGTTTTTGAGAGCTTTTTACTTGAGCATGTATTATTGGGAATTTGCATGAGTGTGTTTTAATTTAACCATACTGGCTCTTCCCAGAACTAGGCATGATAATAAACACCTACATGGATAGGAACTGGGCCACTATATCATGGTGGATCTCTTATCAGGATGTTTTGGGATCATTTGATAACTGGGGCAGCATTGTGTGTATTATTATTATATACTGAATATTGACTCCTGAAATGAAACACGATATACAGTAATATTTTTCACGATTGCATTGTTGTGTTGTCAACTCCCGGATCGCTACTGAGAATTTTCTAACAGACAAACGAAATGACTTCCCGCCATGTAACCTCAACCTTATCAATCCTACAATATGTTATCTTATAAACCATCATCTGCCTAGCCTTTTCCCAATTATGTTGGGATCGGCTTCCAGTCTAACCGGATGCAGTTGAATACCAGTATTGAATACTACATTGAGCGACTGCCTATCTGACCTCCACAACCCAGTTACTGGGTAATACTGCTTGTCAGACTTTCGGGCTTTTGAAAACCCGTAACGACTGTCAAAGATCTACGAGTGACAGCCGTGACCAACGACTTAACGTGCTTTTCGAGGCTCGGAAGGGTCTTGGTATATACAGGGTTATTGGTAAAACACCAACAACCTCTTAAGGGGTCATTGTACTCACTCATCATTATAAACAACTTTTACTATGGGACAAAACCTGAAATCGCGAAAAAAAATCAGAAATCAGCTGTTCAGTACTACATTTATGTTAGCATAATTCGTCAAAATGCTGCTGATTTTTTTTTCGCGATTTCAGGTTTGGTCCCATAGTAAAAGTTGTTCATAATGCTGAGTAGAATGACCCCTTAAGAGGTTGTTGGTGTTTTATCAATAACCCTGTATAGACGGGCATCCATCCACGGACCCACCGTGTTAAGCGTAGCTTAACCTGTTCGATTGATCCGTGTGTCTGTTGTTACTTAGCCACAATCTAAAATTATGTATATTTTATTACCTACCACCTAAGTTGACATTGTGGAATGCAAATAAATGTATTGAGTATTGAGTATTGAGCCTCACTTTTCTTCTAAACTAATGATATAATTAAAACTATCAATTTGCAGGTAACCCGACTGAACAGAAACTAGCGTCGAACGTGGTCCTCGCGCTCGTCACCATCCTCCAAGACCTGAGCGTCACATTCCGCACCGCACAGTCCAACTACCTAAAATCTCTAACATCCCGCGAAGAACGATCCAACGCGTACTTCGAACTACCCAACTTCGAGGAACTCAGCCTAGATGACAATGAATTACTACCAGGTTTGTCTAGCAACCAAACAGACTTACTATTCTCCCTACCAAGTACGTCGGGAACTCAGCAATTTGATGAAAATGATGATTTTACACGACCAGCCTTAAGTCAAAAACAATTAATGTTGATACAAGAAGAAAACACAAGAGATGTAGCCGAAAGAGAAGAGGAAGTTAACAAAATAGTTCGGTCAATAGTCGATATGAACGACATATTCAAAGATTTAGCTCACATGGTGAACGAACAAGGCACAGTGCTCGATAGAATAGACTATAACATAGAACAGACGCAAGTACAGGTGCACGAAGGGTACAAACAACTCCAGAAGGCTGACAGGTATCAGAGATCGAATAGAAAGATGCACTGTGTCCTCATACTAGGTGTGACAATCATAGTATTAGTAATCCTACTCATTATTATAAAGAGTTAGTTCAGGTAAAATAAGCAGAAACTGCCTTATTTTTCGTAGTCGGACGCTCGGACGGCTGGTCCGTGAATGTAACATAATTGCTAGTTAGTTTTGATGTTCAAATTTCCAAATTCTTGAAATTGTTTCTAAAGAAGTGTTGATGTGGGAACTTTATTGATATCTAGAAGGTGGAACTGGTCGTTTACATAAAGTATTTATTACATTAAATAATAATGTGTGAACGTGTATTTATCTACTGACTTAGTTGCTACGAATGTTCTGTTGTAGTAACAAATTATATTATTAAGTAACAAGAATATCACCGGGCTTCCCATGTCAAAGTCAAAAATTTAGAAAGTAAATATAATCTGTTGAAATTAAGCGTCCGAACAACCGCCCAGTTTTGGAAAGCCTGATCAAGTCTGTGATCTCTATTAAGAGTATCCCCTCGATACCGCCGTCGATCTCAAAAAGCGAGCATATGTCGCGGCCATTTTGGGTGACCTCGCGAATTATCGGCACGTGTGATTAAAATGACGATATCTCTAAAGTCGATGGATCGATTGACAACTGAGGGGAGCAATAGACAAGTCAATAATAATGAGACAAGGACAAACTTAACAAAGACAATAGTAATAGTAAACGAGACAGAAATACGTTACTTTTTCTCCATCTCTTTCGCGTACGCACACGTTTTGTGACATGGAAAGTATTACCCGACTACATTAGACATCTAGTTTACAAGTGACTGTCAAAGACTATTGACTTGTAAAAGTGTTTGTACAAACCTACTTACAGAAATAAAAATCATTTATCATTTATTGCTATCTCAGAAAAAAAGAGGCATCCACTGACAGCTAATCTATTCCATACTCTATGTACGCTCTGATCTTGAGTGAGTCTCCTGTTCGCTATTGGAATTGGATGACCAAAATACTAACAAGCAGCCATACAAATTGATATGAGATTAAATTTAATTGAAAGGGCTTTTAGACCACAGGGTTAGTGCATCACAATACAGGGTGTATTAGAAAAGTGTGGTCAAATTTAAGGGTGTGGCATAGACCATCGATCTGAACAACTTTCTCCATGGGACCAACATCGTAATCGAGAAAAAAATATTACCTGTCCCGTACAAAGCTTCAATACTTACTCGAGCCAAATGTGTGGGACGGATGATATTTTTTTTTTTCTCGATTACGATGTTGATCCCATGGAGAGAGTTGTTCAGTTCGATGGTCTGTGCCATTCCCTTAAATTTGACCACACCATTCTGATACACCCGGTATACAAAACCTGCCAATTTTAAATTAAAATCGGCGATTAACCATTCTCCTAAAAAATATGAATACAATACGCTCCTTTATGTTGTTAAAACTGAATGATTCCCATTGATAAATGATTAATATCTTAATTATTCAATATAAAAAGTTAGCCAGGTATCATTTGGTGTAGTAATCTTCTGGGTCCTAAAATTAAACCAATTACAGGCATTTTGAATTGTCAAGGAGTTGCAGGCGCGGATACGGGGGGGGGGGGACTGCAGTTACCCCCTCCCCGGCTGGGCTTCGGACCAACCTTTATTTTTTCCACCACACAACTCTAAATCCTACTAATATTATAAATGTGAAAGTTTGGATGTTTGTTACTCAATCACGCCTGAAAGGCTGAACGGATCTGGATGAACTTTGGCACAGAGATAGATTATAGTCTGGAATAGCACATAGGATACTTTTTATCCCGGAAAAATGTACGGTTCCCGTGGGATAATTCCCAACATCCACGCGGGCGAAGCCGTACGTTTTATGACCTGTATTTGTACTTTGTGCACGGTATATTAAGGATGTACCTAGATAAATAGTAATCATTTTTGAAAAGGGGGCACATTGTTGAGTTTACGGAAAATAGGTGCCGCATTTTTTTTTTAAAGAGCTTTCACGGCTTGGGAAATCAAAAGTCTCCCAGAGTGAAACATTTGCCCCCCCTTGAACGAAAACCTAGATCCGCGAGGTGTCGATCAGTCAGAAAGATGAAGCTAGCTGCCCATTTCAAAGCGTAGTAGATTCCTATGGAGAAGAACGGACAAGGAACTCCACGGACACTCTTTAAAATCAAAATATTGGTTACATCAATATCATTCATGTTCAAATTGAGAACATGATCGTTTTCTGGGCCCAGAAGATTACTTACCTATGCAAATATTTGTTGTATAAACTAATGCACATATTCTAGTCTCTATGTCTATATTTTAAGATTTGTAAGTATTAATTAAGGCGTATTTATTGCAATTACAAGTTAAATGTGTGACTGTGAGTGGAACATTGTCCTTGAGCAGAAAAATTAATGGGTACATTAAATAGACACATTATTATTTCTCAATTTGTGCCTATAGTCGTTACAGCCAATGTTTTTAAAGCCAATAGGTGCTACCAAGATCTAAGACGGATCTTCTTAGGCATTTAGATCAAGGGTTTCAAGTCATTTATTTAAACTAAGCTGAGAGTCAGCACTTTTGTCGAACGTCAAAATTACATATGACAGTCCCCCAAAACGCCCGCCCTTCACCACTTCCTAGTGCTTTAGCTGGGTAGAAGAAGTGGCGCAACAAACTCCCCAGTAGCACAGCTGTCTGGTCAGTTAGAAAGGTTGATTCTGTAGTATAGTACGCAAAATAATTTACATTACCTAAAACATTTAATTTAATTTAATTATTTGCCGTAAATCAGCTAGCACACGTCAGTATACCAACAAAAAACATGAAAACTGTACTCAAGCGGAAATAAAAACTAAAAAGTTAAACAGAACTTTATACCTACTTACCTAAATAAAAAGGGCGTGCCCGCTTACACGTGTAATGCGATCATGTTTATAAAGCTGTAACTCGAAGTCACAAATTATAAACTAGGATCATCGAAGTAAAATAAATAAACAGTTAATTACTAATAACTAACAACACCAAGGTCAGCAACACGACCAGTCATTACAAGCAGCATCCGTTCACGAGTATAATCATCAGCCATTACCCCCTCGCCATATTTGAGGGAAGGAGGCAACCCAACTCCTGACGCTACCGCAAGCAGTAAAATCTAAGGGAGTATGCCTGAACTTGCTGCCGGTTTGCTCAGGCAAGAATAATATGATCAATGGTCGAGGTCGTTAGCTAACCACATATTGCAAGACAACTCATAAAAAACATTGTAATGGGTATGTAAATATAAATAAAATGAATTGACATAGGCCTAATTTTTCAATTTGACAGCATTTATATAGAAAATATGTATGTCCAACTGTCATATTTATTCTTAAGATAAAAGTTATCTGACTATTGAAAAATCAGCCCTTATAGAGTCAAATAAAATAACCACTTATATAAACTCGTATAACCTGTCAGTAGGTAAGCTAATTCTGAAGAAAGAACATAAACAATTGTTAGGAGGTTCCTCTCTCTGGAGCTGTAATAGCCTTGGTCCAGCTGTCACTGATGCCTGTGTGTTACTATGTTAAATCCTTTTAATGGCAAATGTTAATGAAATCTATACGGAAACTAAGTAATAAATAATGTTAAAAGCCCGTATTTTTTTTTTCTGCTCAGGCAATATTGTTATTGTATGATAGCGAGTGTGTGTGCCAATTATGTTGCCAAGTAAAGAGCAAAGAGTTGTCATTACATATATGTACGAGTAAATGCGAATTTTAATGTACTGATGTCTTAAAAGTTCAAGCGAAGTCAAGAAAATAAATATTTTTTGTAAAACATTATCAACTTGAAAGTTATATTTAAAATTTAATAATGGTTGCCTAAAATTAATTAAATGTTATAGTGAAAAATTAAATACGAGGGGTGATCAAAAAGTTATGATAATAGGGTAGTTCCAGTGCACATAAAAATAAAAATAAAAATTTTTTTGCTTGTTCATATACCCACTAGGTTAGCATAAAAAAAAAAACATATAAATAGGCCACGATTCCCGGGAGGTACATTCATTTGAATACGAACAGTCGAAGAGATAACATCAAAATGGAGAAAAACGAAATTAGAGCTGTCATCAAGTACCTCTGTTTGAAAAGAATGTTTACCAAAGACATACACACCGACTTAGTGGAAACATTGGGGGACTCTGCTCCTCCATATTCCACATTTGCACGTTGCAAAGGAGTTTAAACTGGGCAGAACATCCACGGAAGATGAACATCGCGAAGGACGCCCATCCACGTCATGAAGATAATGTGAAAAAGTCGAAGATGTCGTGTTGGCAGATCGGAGAGTAACCCTCGGACAGTGTTGGGCAAAATGTATTTAACTACAAATTAACAATTACAATTACAAATTGTAATTGGCGACTTCAATTACAAATTACTTGAAATTATTGAAAAGTAATTCAACTAACAATTACAATTAGTAATTGTAATTGTTATTTGCAATTACTCAATTACTTATGTATATAATTTATTTTAAAGTTGAGGTAGTAAGTTAAATAAAACGACGAATGATTCATCAAATGTGTTTATTTAATTAAAAAAAGTGATTTACTTTAAATTAGACTTTAACACTACTCTTTGTTCAAACATTTGATCAGAAAGTTTGTGAGATTTTGGTAAATTAATCATTGTAGCATATGAGAATAATCTCTCAACAGGGCCTGATGACGGCATTAATGTATTATACTTAAGAAACACCTGCTTAATCTCAGGATGTCTATTTAGCATTGAAGTGTCTTTATCCGGATCAGCTAGGTACTTTGACATAAGAATTTCAGGTCTTGTCGAACGGAGTGATTCAGTCAATTCGCCTTCAGAAGAATCTGTTTCGAAAACAAAATACGAATCATCATCATTCTTTGAGCTTGTGCTCGCAGATTCTCTGGCAGTTTCCTCTTGGATTTCAGTTTCTAAGGCTATTTGTTGTTTAAACATATTTTTTATTCTGCGATGGTACTGCTGCTCAATAACAGTAAGCCACTTATCCTTAAATCGAGGATAAGAAATAGTTGCAATTACTGCCTTACTGCCCCCAGACGTAAACAAATCAAAAAACTCTTGAAATCTCTCATTGACACTTTGTAGGTATTGGGCTGCCAAATCGTTGCAGTATTTAAAGTTTTCCTCTGATAATTTTGCCAATTTTTTTCGTAGTGAGAGTAATGTAGGCAGTACAATTCCGTAAAATAATTTTTTATCACCCTGTAGAATGTCAAGTGCTTCAGCTATAGGCTTTGAGCACTTTAAATATTCATCAATATATAGAAAGTCAACTTCCAATAATGGATTTTTTATGTTTAGAGCTAAGTGTAATTGTGCACTCTTAGTACGGATTGACGCTATTTGTTTTAAACTGTCATAAACACTGTTCCACCTTGTAGTCCCAGGTCTTGAAAGTGTATGTCCTATGACGCTCTGAATAATTTCAGCAGATTTTGGTCGGTTAGCAGCATTCCATAATGTGGTACATTTTTGCAACATTTGGTTATGTATTATGGAAAGTCGTGTATTAGGTACGTTTAAAATTTTTTTGCTGTCCGAAGTACAACACAAACTAAGTTTGTGAGCACAACATCTTAAGTGAGATGGTAACTGTCGAATTGATGGTGGCAGCGCTGCTGATTCTTCGGTAGTCACATCTTCCATGGATAAGGACAATGGATCTATGTCGTTCATAAGCACTTGGTTTGTGCTGCTACTAGTGCTGCTTTCTTGTCTAACTACAGAAATCGATTCATCTACTTCATATTCAGATTCTTCGTCAGAAAAATTGCAAGATTCTTCTTCCAAACCAAATTCTTTGAAGGCTTTGACAAAGTTACTTCCGCTATCCGTGACAGTTGCCAAAACTTTTTGACAGTCTAAATTAAACTCAGTATGGATACTTTCTAACAACAAAGCAATCCTGTCATAACTATGAGTACCAGCAAATCGACGACATGCTAAAGTAGCGGAAACTCTTTGTAAATCGGAGTTTATCCAGTGGCACGTCACACCCAAGAAGCTTCGTTTTTTGCCAGACCAAATATCTGCTGTAGTACAAACAGTTTTGATGTTCTGTAGCTGTTTTTTCAAATCAGTTAGTGTCTTCCCATAATTGTCATTAATACAGCGCCCAAGTGTTCTGCGACTCATAACAGTGAGTCCTGATTTAGATATTTCCAAATAATCAAAAATTTTTTTGAAATAGGCATTATCGACGTTTTGCAGCGGACTCAAAGAATGAATGAAGTAATTAGCAATATGGCGGTTAAAGTCGTCTTGACTTAATAACGACTGGGTAGTGCCGGAACTCGAGGAATGCCTTTTCGGTCTCTTATGCGTTTTTGAGTAGTTTATATATTCATTTAGGGTCACTTCGCCATGTTTTCTCTTTAAATGTGTAACAAAATTAGAAGTCGCATTACGAGATCCACAAATTTTAACTTCGTTTGGTGTGCATAACGTACACCGTGCTACTCTTTTTTTGTCTGTTGATTCACCGGGCAAAATAGTAAAAAACTTGCCATCAAAGATACAGGGCAATACTTCCTCACTTCTTGTGTCATCTTCATTTGGTTCAGCGTCGGATGCCATTTAATTGGGCGCTTAGTCGCACAAACTACTAATCACACAACAATATAACACGAAGTAACAGCAAATAATTACAGAGATGCGCGAGCGATATGCGTGTGAGCGAAGGACGCACTGACGCCGGCGTCGTTGCCGTTTCGTTTACCGTCTCGTTCTATCCAATGTTATTTGTACGCGTGTTGTGCTGCATGCGCGCAACAAGCAAGCAACCGCACAGTTTAGGTGTTTTTTTTAGGTTACCCGCAATGTTACCCCGTAAACAGTAATTGGGTAATTTGAATTACAAATTAATGTAATTAAAATTACTTGTGACTTATGTAATTGAATAACAGTAATTTCAATTACATGTAATTTTAATTAAAGTAATTCAATTACTTTTCATTAATTTAGTAATTAAATTACAAAAGTAAATTAATTACGCCCAACACTGCCCTCGGACATATTATAGTTGAGGTCACAGGGATCTCATATGGTAGTGTTCAAAGAATTTTCACGAACGAATTGCATATGACAAATATATGAAAGGTCTCCGCGCGTTGGGTGCCGAGAATATTAAGCGACGAGCAAAAGAAAAAACGAGTCGACATTTCGAGAGTGAATTTCGGAAAAGTTCCAAGCAGATCAGGAAAAATTTTTGCCACGTTTCGTGACCATGGACACGACCTGGGTTCACCATTTTGATCCTGAAACCAAACAACAATCAATGACCTGGAAGCGAGCTCTCTCACCGCCGCCGAAGAAATTCAAAGTGTCAAGTTCAGTGGGAAAGATTATGGCGTCCGTTTTTTGGGATGCTGAAGGAATAATTATGGAGGAATATTTAGAAAAGGGAGCCACTATTTCGGGCTCTTACTACGCAGACCAAATAAGAAGATTGCGGGAATCCATTAAGGAAAAAAGACGCGGCAAACTGCGAGCTGGAGTGCTGTTTCACCAAGACAACGCACCAGCTCACAAAGCCGCAGTTGCGATGGCTGCTATTCAAGAATCGGGATTCAAACTGCTCGTACACCCGCCCTATTCGCCAGATCTAGCTCCTAGTGACTTCTATCTCTTTCCTCGGCTCAAGGAACACCTCCGGGGCAAGAAATTTGAAGACGATAGCGAAGTGATGACCGCTGTTGTTGTTTTTGGAGGGTCAAGACAAAGATTTTTTTTTTCTAATGGAATTCTGGGTTTAAAAAAAAGATGGACTAAATGTATTGACTTGTTAGGAGAATCATTACTTTTTGATCACCCCTCGTACTTACAGTAAGACTATTTTCTGAATGGCCCTCGGCAATCATCGTGTTTCCGAATACAAACGAATGCTAATTTCCATGTCAATCAATTATTAGATTTATCGTGTATAATAATTTGAATTTGGAAATAAGTACTTCATAGTTGTTTTGTTTTGATTTGAACAAAAATAAAGTACGTCGTATCGTGTATATTAATCTGAATTCATAACTAATTAGTTATGAATTCAAATTAATATACACGATACATATAATAATAGATGGACATGGAAATTAGCATTCGTTTGTATTCGGAAATGCGATGATTGCCGCGGGACATTAAGAAAATACTTGTACTGTATATAGGTTTTGAAATTAATAATCTGTGAACCGAACTAAATAAACAAATGCTGTAAAATTCTACAAAATGGTAACTGTGAAGTTCCATCGCTTTAGAAAAGACGTTTATATAATTTCCTAAGATGTAAACTTTTGTATATATATTACCTAATGTATTTACTTACAACGTTGTGTAAATATTGTTTACTTATAAATGACATCAAAGTGATAATATAACAAATTATTCAAACCATGATTTAGTTTTATTTATACAGATCTTGAGTCTCCACGCAACGCCTGAAGACGGACGGCGTTGCTTAGAAAGAAAAGTGCCAAATTTGAGTGCGTTTCTTCCCAGGTGGAGAAGAGACTTGTAGAGAGGGACTAGGAATCAACCAATCACATTGGTTGAAATCCAAATCACGTGTCTCATCTCGTTTCTGATTGGTTGATTCCTGCACACTCGGGGAAAATGGACGCACACTGTGAAGAGTCGTTTGAAGTGGTTCAGGATTAATCTCGAAAGAATTTGGGAAAGGTGTTTTGCTAGCATTGTGACATAATGGGGTTAAAAACTGAAAGCTCGCCATAGGTGGTATAGTTAGACCATAACCGCTGTACCGCGCCATAGGTATGTGTGCGGCGAGACGGGGGACAGTGCAGGCCGCTCATTCGTCAACGCTCACGGCGTCCCACCGCTCATTCGCCAGCGCTGCACCCCGCCACGCTGCGCATTCCTAAGGCGCGGTACAGCGGTCTTGGTCAAACTATAGCACTTTTGTCTGTCTTCAAACCGCCATTGTTGTTTATGTGTTCACTGTTGTGTCTATCACTAATTAAACGAAAACTGGACAAAAATGTATGCGACTTGGAGTGTAGTACAACTAAAAGCGGAGCTAAGGAAAAGGAAAGCGTCTACCACTGGTAAAAAAGCGGATTTAGTGGAAAGCTAAATAAATGATGACCGTTTTATAATTGATGGGATGTTTGGTTTGTTTTACATTAAAGTCCTTTATTTGTTGAAGACTAGTGGCATACGACATAAATAACTTGATCAGAGTTAAAGACGAGCTTGGGGATGATCACCCCAACATTCCTGCTCTACCACTGATCTTCCAGCGCTAACTAAAACCCACATTTAAAAGTTCAAGTTTCAAACAAAAAATGTCTGTAATATAATATCCTAAACTGTCACAATAAAAATCAATCTGCCTAGCCTTTTCCCAACTATGTTGGGGGTCGGCTTCCAGTCTAACCGGATGCAGCTGAATACCAGTAGTTTACATGGAGCGGCTGCCTATCTGACCTCCACAACCCAGTTTACTGGGTAATACGATACCCCTTGGTAAGACTGGTTGTCAGACTTTCGGGCTTCTGACGACCCGTAACGACTGTCAAAGATCCTCGAATAACGGTCGGGACCAACGGCTTAACGTGCTTTCCGAGGCACGGAGGAGTCTCGGTATGAAAAGATGGTCAACCATCCACATACCACCATCGGCAAGCGTAGCTTAACCTGATGGATCGACCCGTGCGGCTGTTACTACTTAGCCACGAGCTCCTCTAAACTGTCACATTACCTAGATAATTAAAGTTAATAATGGCCATGATGAGTGCAAATATTTTCGTTTCATTCATATCAGAAGCGGGCAATTTAAGATAGTAACACAGTGATAGTTTAGGACATTATATCACTGAAAAATTATTTTTTTGTTTGTCTATATGCCCCCTATACTTATAGGTATTATCGTGCGACGCCATTTTGAAAAATAATCAAGAGTGCGAACCGGGACGAGGCCCAAAAGGTTCAAACCCCTTTCAGCTCAATCAGAAACCGGGGGCAGTGGGTCAAATTTAACTTGCAAGATTACAGACAGATATGACACCGGCACCCTAATTGCGTAACATAGATACTATTAATCGGAATCTGAATAATTGCTAATCCATTGGTTCATATATGTTCGAATTTGTCTACTCAAAAACGTAAATAACGCATTGAATGTTGTTGAATTGTCAAAATGAAACAGATTCCGATTTATACTGTGTTACGTAATTGCCCCGCAGGACAGGTGAAATTAAATAAAAGCTTGTAAAAAGGACTCTTTACCTTGAGTAGATAATACTGATAACCACTGAGACATTGGGTCTCAGTGGTTATCATCATTATCTACTCATGGCTTCGGGTTCGATACCCGACTGAAGTCAATGACCTATTGTGGTCGCATGCAGGAGAGTAGCCAATTTTGATATGTACCAACGACAAACTTTGCATGCAAGCTGCAATTGCACTTATGACCAGTGATCGGATAATCGGGTCCTAATATACCTAAACTTCACTTTTATTCCCACGAAAGAATAATACGGACATGCCTTTCAGAATCCCTTCTGTTCGCATAAAATACAATAAATCGATTCGATCACTAATCTGTTAGATAGATACATCAATTTCCACTACTTGACCACATTGTGCACATTATCATTTTTTTATTGATATACCATTTGTTTTGAATAAAATAAAGATATTAAAACCACTGCTATAATTTAATTAAGTTTGTTATAGTTGTTTTTACAAAACTTCAATCCGGGGAACCCGGGATTACTTATTTATTCAGAAAGGAATGTCCATATCGAGGCTATTTGTATTAAGCGACATCCTGGCCGATATTAAGTTATTATCATATCTACCTGCATTAAAAAGTGAAAAACGTAAACAATGGAGATAGATACTATTGATTATTAACCCTCGATAGGCCACTTTTTCGTAAAAAATATTGATACTTTTTTACTAGCCCGTGAACCCTCGATATTATTCTTTCGTGCAAAGAAGTTTAGGTAGGTATATAAGCGCCCGATTATCCGATCACTGCTTATGACAAAGTAAAACAAAGGACCATAGGGCCAGGGTTTTTTAAATGAATCAGTGTACCTATACAAAAAGCAACTTGTAAGGTGTAAATTCGTCTGTTTTGTCGATAGTACCTACAAGTCGCATGCTTAATAATAAACTGACCTATTATGGTTCAGGTCCAAAATGAGTAAAGCGTACAAAGAAATTCGTTTTAACTAAATATCTTCAAAATATAATTTCTGTATCCATAATCAGTTCATCAATCATTCCTACAATACATTGTTTCATTATTATTATGCTTTTTGTCTAAGTTATATGCCATTTTGTAAGACAAGTCAGTGATTGCGATTTTTTTAGTTACGTCAGTCTATTATTAAGCATGCGAAGTGTCTGCATCGGTAGTGGTGTTTGGCCTTTTCCTCAAAAAAAAGTGTCACTGACTCTGGCAGGGCCACCATCAGGGATTTTAATTTTGAAAACGCAAAAAATTAAGCCGCTAATTAGTCGAAATTAGTCGCCAAATATCAGAATTAGTCGGTCACTGGTTCAAAAGATATAAGGGTTGGGAAGGGGTGGCCCTGCTGGAGAGACTCCCCAGCAGGGCCAAATTTATATCTCAAAAAGTAGGGCACCTAGCGAAGATCTGTTTTCTCCCATATTTAGTCGCCAATTCGTCGGAATTAGTCGCCAAATATCAGAATTAGTCGGTCACTGGTTCAAAAGATATAAGGGTTTATAGGTGGCCCTGCTGGAGAGGTCTGGTTAGTGGTCTGCTTAGAACGAGTTGCCCGTCACGTAAGTTAATTCATTAGGTGCGGCAGACGCGCATGCGCGTTTTCGGACGTTCACCAGGTGCTTGACGGCGCGTATGCGCGTCCATACAATTTACATAACTTTCTTGGAGTGCGGCGCGCCGCACCTTTGCGTTCGTTGTGCATCTCTATTGTTTCGAAAACATCGGTGTCTACACCCAAGATATTTTTTGCACGCACCCGAACTTTTGCCACACAGGATTAGTGTAGCATAAAGAAGCGTTTGCATAAATTTCGCGCAGTTAATGTGTTAATACATTAGGCGCGGCAGACGCACATGCGCGTTTTTGGATGTTCACCAGGTGCTTGACGGCGCGTATGCGCGTCCATACAATTTACATAACTTTCTTCGAGTGCGGCGCGCCGCACCTGTGCGTTCGTTGTGCATCTCTATTGTTTCGAAAACATCGTAAAATAAGGGTCGGTAAGGGTGTAGCATAAAGAAGCGTTTGCATAAAGAATTAAGCAGATAATGTGTTAAAGGGTCAGCGCAGACAGAGAGGAATAGTATTTTAGTATTTTAAACATTTTACTAAAGGTACGATATTTTTTTATTATTCTAACGTTAATTAGAGGTTAACATTGTAAACTGGTAAAACAGTTGCATGCGACTGTACATCTTGACACCAAATAGACCAAGAGCAAGGTTTAATGTTTTCAAAGAAGTTTAAGCCACTCTAAACTAGTAATTAAAAACATAAAAACATGAATTTAATTGAGAATTTATCTCTCTCGGACATTTCTAAAGACTTAAGACGGATAAAACTAAAAGTATAATACACATATTAATAGAAATATTTTTTCTTGGTAATTTTTCGTGAACTCTTCGATCTAGCTCTTGGACTATACCTTACTAATTGAATTCATTATATCTCCTAAACTAAGACCCGACTAAATCTGTAACTTGGCGACTAATTCCGACTAATTGGCGACTAAATATGGGAGAAAACAGATCTTCGCTAGGTGTCCTAGTTTTTGAGATATGAATGTGGCCCTGCTGGGGAGACTCTCTCCAGCAGGGCCACCTATAAACCCTTATATCTTTTGAACCAGTGACCGACTAATTCTTATATTTGGCGACTAATTCCGACTAATTGGCGACTAAATATGGGAGAAAACAGATCTTCGCTAGGTGCCCTAGTTTTTGAGATATAAATTTGGCCCTGCTGGGGAGAGTCTCTCCAGCAGGGCCACCTATAAACCCTTATATCTTTTGAACCAGTGACCGACTAATTCTGATATTTGGCGACTAATTTCGACTAATTAGCGACTAATTTTTTGCGTTTTCAAAATTAAAATCCCTGATGGTGGCCCTGCCAGAGTCAGTGCCACCAAAAAAAAAAAGATCGTGATGCTACCGACTTCTGTCCAGTAGCAAGTAAATTATCAATTATTATACATGTATTAAGTTAACCGCATCCTACTACATAGTGTAGGAGTTTGCAAAAAATTATCGCACACAGCGATGCAATATCCGGATCGCAGGCTTATTACGTGTCACTGACTCTGGCAGGGCCACCATCAGGGATTTTAATTTTGAAAACGCAAAAAATTAGTCGCTAATTAGTCGCCAAATATCAGAATTAGTCGGTCACTGGTTCAAAAGATATAAGGGTTTATAGGTGGCCCTGCTGGAGAGACTCTCCCCAGCAGGGCCAAATTTATATCTCAAAAACTAGGGCACCTAGCGAAGATCTGTTTTCTCCCATATTTAGTCGCCAATTAGTCGGAATTAGTCGCCAAATATCAGAATTAGTCGGACACTGGTTCAAAAGATATAAGGGTTTATAGGTGGCCCTGCTGGAGAGTCTCCCCAGCAGGGCCACATTTATATCTCAAAGACTAGGACACCTAGCGAAGATCTGTTTTCTCCCATATTTAGTCGCCAATTAGTCGGAATCAGTCGCCAAGTTACAGATTTAGTCGGTGTGTAATTAAAAAGATATTAAAGAATTCAATTTTCCCATGCAGTGGTACAAGCGAGTACAAAATACTTTATGTATTTTCTAGATAGTATCTATGACGTCTTATGGAGGAATGTTTGTTTCGAATTAAATAAATATAAACTTAGTCTATAATTTCAACCCACCATAGGAAAGCTGTATTCATTACTTATAAACAAATCTACAATAATGTACGATGTAATGCGTATGTGTGTGTGTGTAATGTGTGTATGTGTAATTATTTATCCAACACAATGTGCACTTACCACTTAGTCGCTGGCAGATAGATCGCTGCGCTCCGTTTCATTTACTTACCGTAAGAAAGAGATAGATGCGAGTGTACAGACGAGCTGCTTAGAATGAGTTGCCCGTCACGTAAGTTAAAGGGTCAGCGCAGACAGAGAGGAATAATCCCCGCACGGTCTCGGGTATTTTACCTTTACGGATCGCGTATGTTCGAGCTTGCGCGCGACCTTGCGAGCCTGCGCGAGTAAACCGTTCTATGATACAGCTACAGTAAACATGCCAGTTTGTCGCGAAAGTTCGTCAACGATGGTGGACTGGGATATGATTATAATTGTGCTTTTGGCGGAAGAAGAAAAAATGGAAGAACATGTTAATAAAACCCCTAACATCCAAACTCACAAACTGTATCTGTTCATAATATTGAATAAATAGGTATTTGTAACATTTTCTGAAAGTGTACAATAATTTTAAGGTAATAAATCATTTTATATTTCGACAACAGAAGTTTTATTATTCTAACCTAAATTAAGATAAAATAAAAACTCAACCCGTCCATACCCACAACAAAACACTCACAATCACCTCAAAATACACACAAACACAACACACATCAAACGAACTTTTTGAAAATTCATTTTTATAAAATAAAATTTGATTACAATTGACAATACGTTTTCAACGTTTTAGTATTTTAAACATTTTACTAAAGGTACGATATTTTTTTATTATTCTAACGTTAATTAGAGGTTAACATTGTAAACTGGTAAAACAGTTGCATGCGACTGTACATCTTGACACCAAATAGACCAAGAGCAAGGTTTAATGTTTTCAAAGAAGTTTAAGCCACTCTAAACTAGTAATTAAAAACATAAAATCATGAATTTAATTGAGAATTTATCTCTCTCGGACATTTCTAAAGACTTTAGACCGATAAAACTAAAAGTATACACATATTAATAGAAATATTTTTTCTTGGTAATTTTTCGTGAACTCTTCGATCTAGCTCTTGGAGTATACCTTACTAATTGAACTCATTATATCTCCTAAACTAAGACCCGACTAAATCTGTAACTTGGCGACTGATTCCGACTAATTGGCGACTAAATATGGGAGAAAACAGATCTTCGCTAGGTGCCCTAGTTTTTGAGATATAAATTTGGCCCTGCTGGGGAGAGTCTCTCCAGCAGGGCCACCTATAAACCCTTATATCTTGTGAACCAGTGACCGACTAATTCTGATATTTGGCGACTAATTTCGACTAATTAGCGACAAATTTTTTGCGTTTTCAAAATTAAAATCCCTGATGGTGGCCCTGCCAGAGTCAGTGACACGCTTATTAAGTATCTTGCAGAAGCCTAGCGATAGCAAAATTTGCTTTTCAATCGCAAATCAGTACGACGTATCGCTGATACATAATACCGATTGAAAAGCAGTTATTGTGCAAATTTTGCTATCGCTAGGCTTCTGCAAGATACGTAATACGGGTACTTACCGCTTTATCCCAGCTCACCGTCTTACCAATCCATCGGCATCGGACAGTTCCAGATATAGCAAGGACGTGAGTTACATAATGTGTGTGGGCAGTTTCCTTTGGTCACAGCTTCGCATACTAACCCATATTCTCATCTGACCTACCTACTCGATGTTTGTCCATTATGACGATTTATGTCTGCATTGAACTCACAAAAGGCTAGCGGCTATAACCGTTAGTCGGGAAACAAATAATACGTGGCGATTAGGTTATCACATTAATTAAAACTACATATTCAGGACATGACTGTGGTCCCCTGCGTTGAAATTTTTTGCCGGTTATTATAAAAAAAAATGCTATTCCATACATTTTGATCACGTAGGTATTGCACTTTTGTAGGAAACAAGTTTTTTTTTTTATAATAACCAATGAAAAATTTCAACGAAGTGGGTTCCAGAACCATGTACTTACTAAATACGTGGTTTCAATGAATGTGATAACCTAATCGCCACTTTGTATATGAGTACCTACTGAGTATTTACTTTGCAAATACCTAGTTTATTTTAGTAAACCTCAGCAGAGTATAATAGAACACTACACATAGCTGTTGGCCGCGACTTCGACTGCGCGAAATTTATCATTTTATATAGGTATAAAAAAAAAAACAGGATGAAAAGTAGCCTAGGTACCTTCTTCAGGTTCCAGGCTACCTTCCTGTCAAACATAACAATTGGTTCAGTGGTTTAGACGTGAAAAATAACTGTTACTTTTGTATTTATAAATATTTAGGTGCTACCACAAAATAATAATTACAATGGCAGCACCTTCACATTAGTGTTCTGTGACCCGCACACTACTAGGGCTTGCAAGATTAAACAGAATCAGGACATTGACCTCCGAGGCTCTGACAGAGTTACCCAGGATCTTGTGGCTCTACCCACTATTATACTACTTGCTCTTCTATTATTTGGATGAACTAAAAAGTTGCCTTTGCAAGACGAGTCAGTTGTTTAAATATTTATTTATTTAAGGATTACCAATGACAGATACTATTAAAATATTAAAACTTGTAGGTACAGTACAATATTGGTATGAAGGAAAAGTAAACAAAATACTCAATTGCACTAAAGAATTATAATTGTCCGTGATCTTTACAGACATAAACTTCATTAGTTGAGATATTGAGCTGACGAGCTCAACCCACTGGAATGAACTAAATCTCACCTTTGGAAATAAACTGGCTAACATTCACAATAAAAATAGTATTTAGTATGAGTAAGTTTAGTAATTCTATACAAAACAATGATTGGAAGGTAAGAAGCAAAATCTACTTGTGATACATAAAGTACAGCCATCAAATTGTTTCTTATATAATTATATAGTTTATAATATAAATTTTGATATTACGCTCTCAGATAATCTATCACAGTCATAATACACCTACAATTTACTATCTACACATAGCCGAGTTTAGTAAAAAAAATTAATTTATAAAAACATTACCCTCCTACTGGGGCAGTCAGGTAAAAAGCTAGAACCAAGTAGAATCCGCGTTAGAGAGAGAGAGAGAGAAACTCGTCAGCACAAACCTCATTACAATCATGCATTAAACATTCAATTCACAACACAAAATACAACGCAAAATCAAAAATATGTTTTTCTTTTAATGACAAACAACACAAGTCCACTATGAGTCTCTGTGCTTATTGTAAAATTCATCTACGTATTTCTTATAGGCCGGCTGATTCGGCCACAGGTACGATGCTTGTTGATTTAGAGGACTGTGCGTGTTTGGCTCTGCTAATAGGCTCTGGATGGACAGTAGCACAGTGCGGACATCGTACAATGCTGTCCATTTATCCTTCAAAATATCTAAACATATTAAACCGCAAGTATCTACATTAGGGTGAAAGCACGGGGTGACGAACTTCACCATAGGTGGGGCATATGGGTACGAGTTTGGAAACTCTAATGACAGTTTGTACTTGTGGCCTGCGTACACAGTTTCTTGGGGGCCATTAATGGTACCAATCCATTTAAATAAGTTCTCACTCTCAGGAAAAGCAGATATGCCTTTGTCAGCGCAACGCATCAACTCCATTAATTCTTTTTGCAGCCTGCCAACAAAGAGAAACATGAATTACTTGTTAGTACAGATAGATGTAGAACCCAAACATTGTCGTTTTCTTGTGAACCAGTTTGGATATCAACCGTTATAAGTGTCGTCATTGATGATGCTATGGACAAAGGGCACCAAATCATGTTCTAATGATGGATGATGGATGATCTATGTGGAGGTAAAAACGAAGACAGAAAGTTCTTTTTAGTGAAGATACGCGTCACTAACCACAGCAGACAATACTGCAAAGTCAACGTCCATGTCATATTTATAGCAAAACCGTTAAGTAGGCCTCCAATGACTAATGGCGATTTGAATTCTAGTTCTACATTTTAAAACGTATTTATTAATCTAAACCACCTGCAACTCGGAATCAGATATGAAATAGGAGGTGCAAGAATTTACAAAGCAATAATTACAATGCCGTTTTACTTACCGTTTGCTAACAGCATGATTATCTTTTAGTTTAATCGTGTCTTCATTTTGTTTAGCTGGATTTGACGACGAAGCGTAATGTGGATTAATATTTTGAGCCATAATATGCGGAGAGAACAATATCAGATGCCTCCCAAGCTACTAAATTTCTGTTAGTCGAAGACAACTTCCTGTTTAATTTGAAAAAGCTCAATTTTTATTGGATATTTTACACACATTTGACAGCTATTCGTAATGGCGGCAATCAACCGAATCAAGTTGAATCAACCTTAAAATCAGCGCCATCTACAATATTATTCATTCATTCGAATATCTATGGTTTGAATTTGCGAGACTTTTTTATAAACAAAATACAAAAAGTGTTTTAGACAAAAAATAAACATCGGTTTTGTACAGGAATCTCCTAACAAACGCCAACACTAGGAATACACAGCACTAGATGGGTATTTCATTATTTTCTGCACAAACTGCTTCTTACTGAATACGTGCCGCCATAATGGCGACACTAATTCAACACACGGCCCTAGCTAGTGGCCAGTAATCATAAAAAGTTATAACTACGAGTACATATTATAAAACAAAGTCCTCCGCCACGTCTGTCTGTCTGTCTCTTTGTTCGCGATGATCTAACAAACTGCTCAATGGATTTTAATGCGGTTTTCATCAATAGATAAAGTAATTAAATAGGAATGTTTTTACGTATAGTTTTCCGACATCCACGCGGGCTAAGCCACGGGCAAAAGCTCGTAAAAAGATAAAATAATTCGTAAATTAAAAAAAAAATATGTTAAAAAAACCAATTAATAACCAAAATTAGGCTTTATGCATAGAATAAAAGAAATAGAATCACTCTATGCAAAATACTCATTCATGATGCTATTGTTATATGCCGGAAGCACTGTAATTTAGAACTTAACTTTATAACCACAGAAATGTAAAAAAAAACAGGAGAAGTGGCAAGGAGGCATGGAAGAATGGAAGAGAAAAGCAAAAAAGGCAGCAGCCTCTTTGTATGATCAATGGTCGATCTATGGTTTACTATCATTGTTTTGCGTAGACAGAGAATACTTACTATAGACACCTAGAAAGCGTGTCGCAGAAAGAGACAAAAAAAAAATACGTCACTGTATTTAGGGTTAGCGTGTGAAGAAAAAATTACCCCACCGAGAATGGCTAGAATTAGAAATTAGTAAGAGAAAGCTTGAAAGGATGATGATGATGATGTGATTCTAAACCATACCTACCATTTCTTGTTATGAATGAGAATATAGATTTTAACACTTAAATCCAGGAGTCGGTGTTTTAGTCAATATAAACAGAGAACCGTGTTAAAATGGACATTTTTATGGGTATAATGAAATTAAGATTAATTATTATATTAGGTTGGGGAAAAAGTCTTTTCGCATTATAGTATGTATGAACTTGTAATAAAATCTCTTTGGCTATACTATTTGTATCTGGCTGGTTTTGGTATTATTGAAAGTTTAAATTTTAAAGAACATAATTCCAAATTAAAATTAGGAAAATGTGTGATTTTCATTTGTTTTTCGTACCGTCAAGATGAGTGAATCGAATGAAGAAATTCGATACATTTTAAAATTTTACTACAAAAAAGGTAAAAATGCAACGCAAGCCGCGAAAAAAATTAGCGATGTTTATGGACCTAGTGTAGTGTCTGTGAGAGTAGCACAAATTTGGTTTAAGCCGTAGATAGAGGTTTAAGCGTTTTCAATTCGGAAATTTTGATGTCAAAGATGCACGTCGCTCTGGTCGCCCTATTACGGATAAAATGGATGCCATTTTTGAAAAAGTGGAGCAAGATCGGCATATCAGTAGTTACGACGTATCGAAGAACTGGAAATTGACCACAAAACAGTTTTGGCGCATTTGAAAAAAACTGGGTACACAACAAAGCTCGACATTTGGGTACCTCACGAGCTCACTGAAAGAAACCTAATGAACCGTGTACTCATTTGTGATTCTTTATTACGACGTAATGAAACCGAACCATTTTTGAAGAAGCTGATAACTGGTGATGAAAAGTGGATCACGTATGACAAGAACGTGCGAAAAAGGTCGTGGTGATTCATTATGAGCTGTTACCACCAGGCAGGACCATCGATCCTGAACTCTACTGCGAACAACTGATGAGATTAAAGCAAGAAGTTGAGAGAAAGCGGCCGGAATTAATCAACAGAAGGGGTGTGGTTTTTCATCATGATAACGCTAGACCTCACACATCTTTAGCCACTCAGCAAAAATTAAGAGAGTTTGGCTGGGAGGTGTTAATGCATCCGCCGTATAGTCCTGACCTTGCACCTTCAGATTTCCACCTGTTTCGGTCTCTTCAGAATTCTTTAGGCAGTGTCAGGTTAACATCACGAGAGGACTGCTAAAACCACTTGTCGCGGTATTTTGACCAGAAGTCCCAAAATTTCTATAGCAATGGGATCATGTCCCTACCTACAAGATGGCAAAAAGTTATCGAACAAAATGGTACCTACATACTTTAGTTAAATGTAAATAAACTATATTAAAAAATGTTTTGAATTTTCTTAAAAAATGCGAAGAAACTTTTTCCCCAACCTATTATATAATTTTTACGGTATTTAAAAAAAAAAAGAACACAAGAAATTTATAACGAGTATGACCTCCCCTTGTAGCGGTTACAGCATGTAATCGTCTTGGCATGCTTTCCACCAGGCTTTTGATGGTGTACTGTGGAATGTGTTCCCACTCAGCCGAGATCACACATTAAAGCTCCCTGATGTTTTGTGGAAGTGGTTGGATAGATTGTACTCGCTTTTTTAGGAGGTCCCAGACGTCTAATAATGGGGTTAAGGTCGGGGCTCCGTGCTGGCCAATCCAAACGACGAATGCCGACCTCTTGCATATAAGCATCTACGTCACCAGAACGGTGGGCCCGAGCATTATCGTCCACGTAAATGGCTTCTTCACCAATTACAGTCAGTGCGGGTTGTGCACAAAGAATTTCTGTTATGTACCTTAGCGCATTTAGTGAGCCATTTTCAATGAATACTATCTTTAAAAGTTACGCCCGCCCAAAACATAACGGACCCTCCACCATAAGGGATGATTTCTTCAAAACACACGTCGGCATAGCGTTCCTCTGCTCTTCATAACACTCGCCGACGTCGGTTCTCACCATTCAGATAAATTCGAGCCTCATCGGAGAAGAGTACGCTACTCCAGTTACCTAGTGTCATATTTGGGAACCTAGATATTCTGTAATCCAATCGGAATAAATACACACTACCTTTAGAATACGTTTGATTTACAAATTATTTTGGTATTTCGTTTGTATGAACTACACATGCTCCGGAGGCGTCTGAAATAAATTAGGCAGATTGAAGTAGCTTGATGTGCTGGCGTCTGTACAATAATTATTATAATATACTTTATATACTGTACTTAAAAGAATGCTTAAATTATTTTCAATTTCCATAATTGGTTCTTCATGTAAACTTATGGAGGAAGATGATGGAATACAGGCCTTTGTTTCCTAAAAAAAGTTAATTATCTTTAACAAGACCTTAATGCAAAATAGGTGTAGGAAGATTTTGATTACAGAAAAAGGTATTTTATGCTCTAGATCAACATTAAAACTTGAATCACGTTCAGAGTTTAAGAAAAGCCTGTCTCAGTTATTTATTGCTCATAAAATGCAAAAAAATAATAGTTTCACAACAGGTAATTAATTGGACATAGTTTTAAAAACACTAAACATAAATAAAAATCTTATAAAGCCTGGATCTAAACTTAATATGTTACTAACTGAAATACCAGAATTGAATGCTGTACAGCATTAGGTAATAGCAGTGTAAGTTTCTTCTTTTTGATTAATTTTTTTTTTCAAAATGTCTGCTGCAGATTTTTGATGACGGTTTAAGTGTTTCAATCTGAACGCCCTGTAGCTATAGTCCAGTAATGACGTAAATGACCGTGTTCAGGAAAACTGCAACAAGCCATTATGTCTTTCAGATATACAGAGTTGTTTTGACAGAAAGGCATTCAATTAGTCTACGAATACTATACGTGTTTAGTATTAATTCGATACGGTACAAAAATAAAAAGCACCAAAAATGAGAATTTTTTTTTTTCAAACTAACTAAATAGCTTACAAATCAGAGTAAAACGCAACCACCTTTTATAAATAAATTTAACTACCTAGGTAACAAAGCGGCAACGTCGCCAGGCATACAATGACTGCTTGAGCTGTCGAATGCTCTCGCGCAGTTATCTCCGCCCGCACTCTTCATTCCACATCGCGCGCGCTTCCCGTCCGCACGCTTGTCTCTTGAGCAAAATGAACGCCGTAGATTGTGACGCGTTAATCAGTGAACCAAGAACTTAATTGGAATTCTCCATGTTGCTACTGATTTGAATGACGAGCAGTTGGTATCAACTGCGCCAGCAGTTATCAATGGCAGCTTCAAGCTGTTACCTATGACTGCAAGAGCGGTCCGTGTATGTTGATCAATGGCTAACTGCTCGAGCAGTCCGTATATGGCGGCCTTTAGGCCTCCACTCGCGCTGGCTTTTATGTTAGGTAAGTAGGTAAGGGTGCGCGTACTTCACGCGCACAACATCATTCACAATAAAAACACAAATTTTTTACATTCTCGATGTGTCCTCCAATCCCATTAATGCACAAATTATACCGACGGAGAATGTATTAAGTGTATTCTGATGACGTGTAAGTTAGACGAGGCATTGTTGAACACTTTAATTACACACACACACACAACCAAAGTTTAATCACGTGTCATATCACAATAAAAAACAGTCAATCACAAAAAATCACGAACACTAAATAATAATAGTCCCAAGTTACGTGTCCTGTCACAATAAAGCGCGCGAGTTAAACAAAACATACGTTCCAAAAGGATAGCATCGGCGCACTGAACAAAATATTTTTTTAGAGCCCCACCGATGGCAGGGATGTAATAGGATGTAATAGCAATACACTGACCTGTTTCCATTTCTTTTACGCGCGAGATGTCTTGCTATGATTATCACTCTCGTCATGAAAGTGCGTTTCGCTTTTTAGCGAAAATTGGTTGTACTTGTGACTTGCGTCAGAGCGGCAACAACGCATCGATTTATCGTTTTAAGGTGCTTGACCTATGCTTAAAGACATAATCAGCTGTTAGGAAAGATACATCGTGTTCAAACGGGACAAAAACTTTAAAAATTATTTGCGACTAAACTACTGCTCCTATTTAATTGATTTTTGGTACAGAGCTTGAAAATTGTATCTACTATAGGCAGGCCACAGGAAAGCCTACATGTTGTATCAAGACTGTATAATTAATACACACTGCAGAATACATATTTCTCATAATTGTGGGTAAAAATATAAATAAAAGTTGGAAACACCAAAGTTCTTAGGTTAGAATTAATAATAATTATTTTTGTGCTTTATTATAGATGAATTTACGTCTAGGGAACATTATACACAATGCATGAACACAATAAAATGTTATTGAAAGCCTAGTAACTGATAAAGAGTGGTATACTTACGAATGAAAAGACAAGTCTGGCATTTTCGTTCCACTATCACTTTTACACCCTTTAACGCTACAATGCACCATGGCTTTTTTTAAATGTTGAAATATTCCTGTGTAAATTGTTCATAGCAAAATATAACATTAATTATTTAATTTATAACACTTAAAAACTGTAATAAAATAAGACAATAGCTAGCTGCACGTTTAACTGTCAAACTTTGTTTATATAAGTACTATGCTAAACCGCGACACGCGCCGTGAAACAAAAAATCTCATCGCACCGTTTCGTTTCTTCACACTACATCGGCGTAAGTTGCTCTTTTTCTTGTGTGAATGCGACAAAAGATATCAATTTGTCTATAGCATTCATTCTCTGTCTACGTTGTTTTGTATGCATAGAGTAACTAAATCGGTAAGACGTAGACGCCATGTTGAAAGTCGATAAAAGAATTAATAAATATGAATTCCCTACCACAACAGTATATAGGTATATATATCGCACCTTGAAAACAAAAGTGGCGTTATACAAAAATTAAAGTTTTTCTCTATGTCCATTTAAAGCTTTTTTGACGCAGCATTTTGGTCAATATCTTAGCAAATAACTGAAATAAAAGACTGCAATTTGACTTTCTTACTCTAACTTTTATATATACTGAAAATATGCCAGTAAATTATGGAGTTATTTAGAAAACATAGTTTTGATAATGCCACTTTTGTTATCAAGGTGCGATATGTATATTTTTTACATAAGATGGGTTTGCTCTTGACTCTAGTCTAGGTCGGAGGCGACAGAGACAGAGTCGAAGATCGAGTGAGCTTACTCGAAAGAAGCCTGTTGACTCGCACTTTGAAGAGGTTCGGGTTGTATGCGCTCGGAAACACAGACGCGAGACGCAGGCAGTGAGTTCCATTCTTTTGCTGTGCGCATTATAAAAGACATTTGGAAACGCTTGTTGCGAATTGATGGAATAGCAACCAGGTAGGGATGGTAACTGGCAGTGCGTCTAGATGTCCGATATTAGAAACGGGCCGGCGCACACTCACTGAATTACAATCTGTAGAAGACCGATAAGCAGGCAACCTTGCGGCGATGAGCCAAGCTATGAAGCTTGGCATCCATCAGTTTTACGTCGCCAATGAGCCTCTTAGCTCTGCGTTCCACCGAGTCAAGTCAATCAATCGTGTCGAGTGTTCAATTATCTGTAATCTTCCCGAATTCTACGGATTTTTCTCTTTTTTTTTTGAAGTAGTGTACACAGACCTGGCCCATTTTGAAACATTTAAGCAATTAAGAATTTTAATAATTAAGACCTATTGTCTAAGACTGCATGATATTGTTTGGTCATCTTGTTTGTTTCCAAAAAGTTAATTTTTTACGCAGTCAGGTTTTTTGATTTTTATTTTTTTTATTTTATTTTACACTTTTTAGTTAACGCTTTAGGTAACGGTCGTTAAAATTATCTTTCAAAGCAGTAAAATTCCGGGTTTGTCACTCGATTTTAAGAATGATATTTAATTGCAGTTTATTATAATAATTATTTTTCACGTTAATAACACCTATTATACGATTATATAAGAATTTTACCACAACTTTATTATAAGTTTATAAATTTAAGTGAGCAAATGATAAAAAAGTGATTAATTGGCTGTTAACCAACTTTAATAATAAATAATAATTAATTTTAATATATATAAGTACATTATATTTCATTTTAAGTGAACTATTATGTATGTTCATATGAGAAATAAAATTCTTTAAACTTAAATTGTTACAGATCCTAAATGGTCATTAAAAATGAAAAATGATTAAAGAAACCTAAGCATGATTTTCTAAGACCTATTCAATGATATACTTGACATAGTTCGTTGACTTTATTTTTTTTCTTTTTCACAATATGGCGTCCGGTTGTCGTTAACTCCTAATCTTAATCGATTAGCGTAAGAATAATCAAAATCGGCTCACGCATTTGGCCTCTAGAGTGCCACAAAGGAACAAACATACATACATACTGTGACGTTTAAAAATAAGTTATGTGTGCTATGGTGAGGGTTGCGTGGTAGAGGGAGCTAGTGCGAGACAAGACAATGCACCGCGCTCAGCTCAGTCTGGTACCCGTTTAGGGTATACCTATATGTTCTGTGGTCTGGTACGAGCAGCTAACCTCCATAATTTGATCCAGCCTGTCCCATTCTGCTGTCCTCTCCCCAGCGACCCCCTAAGTCGAGGTTCCTTCCCCACAGAGGGAGACCTTAGCATGAGTCACTTAGTCTTGTAAGTTTTCTGCCCTGGCTGGAGACTTTGAGTTAGCTTAAGGCAGCCACATGACTGACCGGTTAAGTAGGCACGGCCTCTCTAGGCCAACTACGAGATGCCATTTATAAAAAAAATAAATAAAAAAGTACGAGCAGCCGTAGCGATAACACGCCTAACGTAACAGTGTTTGATCTACATATCTCACCTAATCTAAACCAAGACTCCATACATATAGGTATAAGCTTATAAAACATTAACATCCTATGCATCGCGCAGTCACGTAAACAATATGAAGCTTCTCACGAGTGAGTTATAAAGTACAGTGGAACCTTCTATGCTAGTTGGTAAAAGGCCTTTGCCAACAACTTTTTTTTTGTTCATCGTTTGTCTATTGTTCTAACTCAACTGGTAAGTAGCTTAATGAATGAATTTTTTACACAGAGTGATCCCAATTTTAATGAACCCCCCCAAAAAAGAAAAAAAGAAACAGTGGCGTGGCCTTTTTCTCTCGTTCGTTTTAATTTCATCTCTGCGCTACAGGTTGTGATGCTATTTTACAAAATTGTAAATGAATAATAACATTTAAAGAAATTAAAATAAGTTTATAAAACGAAAACGCGAAACCGTATACGTGAGTCAAATTAATGTCGCCATTGCAGGGGCACATTGTATATTTTAAATTTGGGATTTGATTCAAAAATATTTCTAAAGATTTCCCGCCCTCCCCCAAGGACCAAGAGGATTGGGGCGGACCGCCCCTGCTACCCACCATGAGGTGGGTAGCAGGGGCGGTCCAGACTTCGTTGACTGGCAGACTATGAAGTCTGCCAGTCAACGAAGTCTGTGCTGCCAGTGCTGCACAGTTGCACTGTAGACTCCCGAGTTCTTCATCAGTTGATCCAGTGTAACTACTACTTTGTGGATCCTAAGGTGGATCCATTCGACTAACGAGATCCTCATTGTGTTCGAGGCTTTTGTCCATAATCCACAGGTCCACCTGTTCTGCATAAATGGTCCAAGAATAAGAGCCTGCAGGACTAGACTTTTATTATGGCATGGTTTTATTGTGGCTTGGAACAGACAAAAATGTGGACTAAGTATAATTTGTTGATTTATCAATTTAGTTTAAAATGACTTCATAGCTTTCTCAGTCAAATGCTCCAAATACCTAATGAGATTGCCTGCTTTGTTAGATTTACTTTCACTTTCTTTATTCATTTGAGCGTGAAATTGAAAATCAGTGCCGGGATTATTTAATAGAAAAGGAAAAGTTTACTTTAGTAGTCTATTTAAGATGTTGATATCAATAATTATGCTTAGTTTAGATTAAGGTTTTGTGAGGAAATATTAGCGCAACGTTGTTTACTGACGAAAATGGCTTATAAAGTAAGTAAATCAGTATAATAATTTGTCATTTTTATGTAGCAGTGCAATATCTTTATTGCGTTCTCATTATTCGGTACGAGATTTTTTTTAAAATAATAATTGCGTGACGTGTCGGTCGTAATAAGCAAACTTTTTTATTTATTTGCACCAATCTTCTTCAGTGTGCAAACCACAAGCAAACAGCAAACCGTATAAAAACCTACTTGGACATTCATTCGTTCGAAATACCTACCTACTTACCATTCCAATATCGGAGAGTTGTCATAGTTGTCATTGTCACATTTCTCACTCATTGTCACTGTCACATTGTTGTCGTCGTCATAATTTCGTACATAAATATTTGCATTTGTGGTGATTTGTGGTGTTTTTCTTTCAAAAAACGTGGTTTATTTGTTAATCCTTTTGTTCTTGAAAACATTACGCTTGACAATTCAAAATGCCTTGTTTAATAATCTTTGAAAACAACTACATAACGGAGCTGGAGTGCACAGATGTGTCATCCTTAAAGCGTGATATTTCATATAAACATGGTGTCCCAATAGAAGACTTATTTGCAACACTCAACGGGAGGCCCGTCTCTGATAGTTACGACTTAACATCAGCTAATAATGTCGTTAGATTGGCCACTAAACTCGTCGGAGGGAAAGGTGGATTCGGATCTATGTTACGTGCTATTGGAGCGCAAATAGAGAAAACTACCAACCGCGAAGCGTGCAGAGACCTCTCTGGGCGTCGATTACGTGACATTAATGAAGAAAAAAGGCTTAGGAAGTGGTTGGAAGGGCAGGAAGATAGGGAAAAAGAGGCAGTTGAGAGAAAACAGAAGAAACTCGAAAGACTTTTAGCAGAACCAAAGATCGAAGTGAACTTGACCCCTGCGTATGAGAAAGAGCGTAAGGATCTACCTGAACGTGTGAACTCGGCTGTAGAGGCTGGCTGGCAGGCTGCTGGTTCATCAAACACTTTGAAACGAAAGTCGGACAATGAGAAAGCCAAACCAAAGAAAGCCAAGCTTTGGATTGATGCTGACCTGTCAGATTGCTCATCACTGAGTGAGGATGAAGAGGAGGAAGTAAAGAAGACAAGTCCTGGTCAGCAAGTGTCTGCAGACAGTGGAAATGAGTCAGACAGGGCGTCGGCAAGCAGTAAATAAGATTCATTGTTAAGACTATATTCATCAATAGACTTGAATTTAAGGTTTTTCTATTGTAATCATAAAATATTGTAGTGTATATATTTCAGCAGATTGAATTTATTTCAATCTGATATAAAGGACATACTTATATCATGTGATTTATGATTAATTGTAAAGTTTTGCAGCTTAATAATGAATAGTAAAAAAACAAAATATTTTGTAATATGTTTTGCATTTTTAGGCTCAGAAAAAATATAGCTTTACTATAAACATAAATATAATTTACACAAACGTTCTCTATCTTTTGACTAATTCAATTAATAGCTTTATTTGATTAAATAAAATACCATGACTACATAAATAATGTGAACTTTTAATTTTATTTATGATTTGTTAACATGTGTAGGTATTTGCTAATTGATTTGTGTTAAATTAATGTATTCTATAATTTATAGCATGTAAATATATTTTAGCTAACTTAAATCTTGTTTTTTTTTTAATCTTATCATGCATCTCTCAGGGAGTGTTAACTTGCAAGACGGTTGTTTGTGACGCCATTAGAGCTCAGTAGTGTAGTTGTAAGCTTGCTGGTTCATACTCATAGATGGCGCTGCTAGTAAGTGTAACTATTGTAAGTGCAACGAAACCTCGAAATCTACAGTGTGTTATTTTTATGCGTTTGAAGACGCTAGAAAGAAAAAAAAGTTGGCAGTCGTGGCCGACAGAAGTGAAAACTTAAACGTAGAACTATGCATAGCATGTTGCGGTGTCACGGTGACGCGAACCCGTAAGATTAGATTTCCCTCTACCGAAAATCGCTCAACGCGCCTCAAGAAGTTTTCACTTCAAAAATGTTTATTTACAGAAATAAGATAAACATAAAAAAAATTTCGTCACGCTAGGACTGAAAATCTTTAAAATTATGAAAATAGTTGTTGAAATACTAAAAAATTAATGGATTGAGTAAAATTTTCTATCACGAAGTCAACGTCTTCTCCTTACTGTAAATCGGAGATCACCAATTAGTTTAATTGGGGGTCCGTTTAAAAAAATGATATGACTGTCGCGATACTATTGGTAGACGACTACTAGCAACCAAGATTAAAAATAGAAATAAATCGAAAATATTTTTAAATTAAGTAATTAAAATGTTATGAAAAATAACGGTTCAACAATATTCATTGCGTTATTTACTTTTTTAATTTGTTTATTTAACCATTTATGTATGTCATCATCTGCCTAGACTTATCCCAACTATGTTGGGGTCGGCTTCCAGTCTAACCGGATGCAGCTGAATACCAGTATTTTACATGGAGCGACTGCCTATCTGACCTCCACAACCCAGTTACTGGGTAATACGATACCCCTTGGTAAGACTGGTTGTCAGACTTTCGGGCTTCTGACGACCCGTAACGACTGTCAAAAATCCTCGAATGACAGCCGGGACCAACGGCTTAACATGCTTTACGAGGCACGGAGGAATCTCGGTACGGTAAACTGGGGTTACTTTGATACTACGGGGTTACTTTGATATCGACTTTCGACTTATGAAAAACATATTTTTGTAATATCTACAACGCCTTAATATCAGTAGTTGGCACTTCTGATAGTTTCTTTTTTAATAAGGCGTTGTAGATATTACAAAAATATGTTTTTCATAAGTCGAAAGTCGATATCAAAGTAACCCCGTAGTATCAAAGTAACCCCAGTTTTCGGTATGAAAAGATGGTCACCCATCCACAGACCAACCCCGGCAAGCGTAGCTTAACCTGATGGATCGACCCGTGCGGCTGTTATTACTTAGCCATTTATGTATGTACACACAAGTAAATAGACAAGAATAAAGGAACAGAAAAATACGTACAAAGGTGACGCTTATTTCTAAAGAAATCTTTTCCAGGATACCTGCGATGGAACAGAGGACAAAAAGAGATGTAGACACCGTATAAAAGTAGAAGAGAAAATAAAATACATAAAATCTAAAAAAAAAAAAAATCACAATAAAACATATACCTACTTCTAGAATAAATATCACTAAAATAACTAACATCTAAGCCAAATTGGAAAGATAGTGTTCTTTCACTCTTCTATTAAAGACTGCAAAGTTTGGCAGTCCCTAATGTCAGGTGGAAGTGAATCCACAACCGAACCGCGTGCACAGTGAAGGAGTAGGAGAAGAAGTCGGTGTAATTGGAAGGAAGTTTAAGGAGGTTTCTAAGATGCGACCTGCAAAGGATATCAAAAGGACAGGCATAGGAAAAGCGTTACTGCGAAGTCGAATAGGGAGCCACTTGAGTGTCTTGCGAAAGTTAAGAAACGTGATCATACTTTTTAAGGTTAAAAACAAAACAAATACAGATATTTTGCAAACGCTCAAGTCTATTCAAAAGCTCCTCGGTGGCATGCAAATAACAGGCATTAGCGTAGTCAATAATGGGCTGAATGAGAGTTTGAGCAAGGGAGATTTTGGTGTTCAGGGGCATGAAGCACTGGAGGCTTTTCAAGGAATGGAACGTGTAGTGCACTTTACGACTGACTTGAGCAACATGGGCAGTCCACGACAAGTAGGAGTCCAAGGTCACCCCCAGGTTTTTAACCGTATATGCGTATTCAATCTGAAGTCCATTCAAATAGAGTGGAGACAGCGATGCAACATCGAGCCTATTCCGCATATACCTGCTGCCGATAATCATAACCTAGGATTTCCTGGGGTTGAGTTGCAGTCCGAAGGACCGCGACGACTCGCTAATCAAATCCAGGTCTCTGTTCATGGCACACACAGTGGCTTCCGCATCTTCCCTTAAGAAATGGCTGTACAGCTGCAGATCGTCGGCATAGAGATGGAAGTAGGAAGAGATGACACTGGTGACAGAGTTGATAAAAACGGAAATAGAAGAGGAGAGAGAACGACATTCTGAGGCACCCCTGCAGTAAGAGAGGACCAATCAGAAGAAGACTCGTCGAGACGAACCCGCTGCGACTGGCCTTTGAGATAGGAGTCAAACTAACCAATAGTACCTACTAGAAGTGAAATTAAGGATCCCTAGAAGGATGTCGAAATCAACAGTGTTAAAGTCACTGCTAAAGTTCAGAAGTACAAGTAAGGTAAGATATTTGTGGTCCATAGCCCAGCGGATGTCATCAGTAACCTTCAAAAGAGCGGTGCTCGTGCACCAGGCCGGAAACCAGGTTGAAAAGTACTAAGAAGGTCATTCATAGCTACAAAGGCAGAAACTTGCTGATGGACAATGTGCTCAAGAACTTTAGAGAGATAAAGGAGGATAGAAATGGGTTGGAAATCGGACGGTGAGACCGGGCTAGGAATTTTGGGTAGGTAAGGGGATGACATGGGCTTGATTCCAGGCTTCAGGAACAGTACAAGAAAACAAGGAGCATTTGAAAATATAATATAATAATATTAATATGGGTCAAAATGGGAAGTAAAGTGAGGAGGATAGGAGAAATCATTCTTGAGCAAAGATTATCATTACCAACTATAGAGGAGGAAATAGTAGAAATAGATTTTTCGACCTCATTTTTACTCACAGGACTTAATTCGAAAGAAGAAAACTGTGGCACTGGCAAATAGGAAAGTTTATTTAAAGAAGCTAATTTGACGTGCGGAGCTAGAGTAACAGGAGGATGTGAGAAATGTTTACTAAGAGCACACACGTCAATGTCATTATTGGAAATATCTTGAAATGGACTTACCAATACCGACAGTTTTCAGAAACTTCCAGACTTCTGAAGAGTTACGGTTGTCGAGAGAATTATGGAAGTAGCGTCTCTATACGTTGTCGGACAGACAAATTTTTCGAACATATGAAGCAATGGATTAGCAATCTGCTTCAAAATGATTCAGATTCCGATTGATAGTGTGTTACGCAATTAGGGTGCTGTTGTAAGTACTTGATAATTTGTGGTACCACGGTACCTACCACATATGGTACAGTCACGAACCGGGATTGTTGAGCTACTAGCTTGTCATCTTAACTTGGTTGTGTTACACGAATGCCGCCCGTTTTTCGTTATCGAAATGTCACATGTCAAATTTCACGGGCGGCATTCGTGTAACACAACCAAGTTAAGATGACAAGCTAGTGGCTCAACAATCCCGGTTCGTGCCTGTACCTACAGTCAGCAAAAAAAGTCGTTTCACATATGAAACTTTCACATAATAATATGAAATGCTAAAAAACAATGAATCTAATAACCATGCCTATATGTTCCTTGTTCATCTCGAACTTGTCGACTTTCCTTAATTAATGATATTAAAAACTTGTAGAGTCACGTGTGGACCGTGGTACTGCTGCTGTCGCTACTGGCGCTGGCTGCTGCAAGACCCCAGGAGTTCGATGACGACGAGGATGGCCACGATGGAGCCGACGATAGGAGAGGTATTTGTAACAATATAATATGTAGTGTAGTTAACAATTTTAAATAGTAACAAATAAATTTGTTATAATTTGTTCGCCTCGGAACGTAAATCCAAACTCCGAGCCGATGTCATGTTTTCAAATGTTAAACATTTTCCATCACTGTAGGAGCACTCAAAACATCTAACAATTCCTAACTTTTGTTAGTAAGTATTAGTATTAGAAAATGTTTGTAAACATTTTTAACAGAAACCGGTAAAATAATGGAAGGCAACGTTTGTGTGTGTTGTATGGAAGTAGATAATGATAACAAAGTTCTCACACCTGTTTATAAAGTAGTTAAGGCAATAATATCCATCGCAGAGATTTTGGTTGCTAAATATCGAGATTAGTCGAGATAAGATAACGTATTACAAATGCTACTGGACCTTACCTACTTATTTTTTTTTAGTGCGTTCTTCACAATAAGCCGCCATGGCAAAGCAATTTGACATCACGCCTTTATTTCCAGAAGGGTTCGGCAGGGCTGTATACCTACGAATAATACCCATAGCCGTATACTAATAGGTTCCACCAACTTATGTTTAAGTTCCATGTACAACGCCAGCAGGTCAACCTACCCGAAACTGTCAGATTTTCCCAATCAACCTTGAACCTAATGCTTCAGCAATAAAGTTGAAAATCTATTAAAGAAATCTGACAGATTGTAGTAGCTTGATGTGCTGGCGTCTGTACTTATACGTAGATGGCGAGCCGATTACCATCGACCGGGCATAAATGCAGACACCGGACTACTATCGAGAATTTCCACCAGGGTAGCCCGCGAAATTCATATGTTGATTAAAGTATGATTCGTGATCGTAATATGTATTTACAAAATTATAATCATTAGAATTAGTAAGACGACTTCTTAAGGTACCTAGTATAATCCTAAATATTAAGATTTCATGAAATAGTCATTCATTAGGATTAAGTACCTATATATATGAACTTAGAGAGTTGTATTGATGGTTTTAATGATTATAATTATATAAAAACAAATTTGTTACGGTCGCGAATCATATTCAGATAAGCTCAAGTAAAGCTTCAATTGCAGGAATATTACAATCATTGTTGTACTCGTAATTCAAAGATACTCCTGCGACTAATATTTTTTTTTTCAATTTTCAAAAGAAACTATGTCAAATGCGGGTTATTCGTCGACAACAGTAAACATTTTTAGCTGCAAGTCCAGACCTGCAAATTGTAAAAAACGTAAGAAAGAATTTCGCGGGCTATTTGGAGCTTTCGCCTTAATGGAAAAACTCGAAAGAGTTTATATAAGCAAATAAACTCTTTGGAAAAACTCAGCACTTTGCCCGACCTGGGACCTGGGATATCTTAGGTATTCCCCATCATTTGTTTGTTTTTTAAAGATCAGCGACAAGTCTTTCCGTGTACTTACACTTCCTGACTATAGAATGTAGGTCTGTAAACAAAGTGCCAGGATACCGGAACTTTTTAAAATATTTTTTTTTATTTGTTTCACAGACGACCCGGCCCGTGTGCAAATAAAGGTGTACAGAGGGCCCACGAAACATGATGGATACGCCCCTTGGGGCTTCTGGGTCAAACAGCCGTCGGACGAAGAGTAATTCGTAGTTTCATAACTACTAAAAAAATAATGGTTTGACATAGTAGAAGATTATAATAATAGACAATTTTTTTTTTTAAATGAAGAACTTTATATTTAGTTTAGTTAATTATTATATAGATGGCGCCATTGTTTTCGTTTGTAAAACCAAAGATTAAAATAATTTGTTCCATTTTCCTTAGCTAACTGTTGTCCTTGATTAATTATTAACGGTTGTCCTTATTTTATTGTGGTATCGGTAAATATATGTTAAGGAAAATTACGTTTTTTTTTTGTTGTTAACCCTTGTTCATAAAAAGCAGGCATAGCTGGAAGCAAAACAAAAAAAAGAACAGCCCACCTATTATTGTCACACTGCAGTTCAAAGATCTCTTCTCATACAGAGAAGATATTATGATCATAGATGACCACGCTTGCTCAAGGCGGATTAGCAGTTTCAGACTTATATTATTGTAAGTTCACGTTTCCTCACGATGTTTTCCTACACCGATGTAAGTTATGTCTAAGATAAATTACTAAGAAAGTCATCATCTGCCTAGCTTTTTCCTACTATGTTGGGGTTGGCTTCCAGTCTAACCTGATGCAGCTGAATACCAGTATTTTACATGGAACGACTGCCTATCTGAGCTACACAACCCAGTTACTGGGTAATACGATACCCCTTGGTAAGACTGGTTGTCAGACTTTCGTGCTTCTCACGACCCGTAACGACTGTCAAAAATCCACTAATGACAGCCGGGACCAACGGCGTTACATGCTTTCCGAGGCACGGAGCAGTCTTGGTATGTAAAGACGGTCACCCATCCACGGACCAACCGCGGCAAGTGTAGCTTAACCTGATTGACCCGACCCGACCCGAGCGGCTGTGATTACTTGGCCACAAGCCCCTTCTAAATACTAAGAAAGTACCTACATAATTAATATAATTATAATCCTGGGAATCGGTGCATAAGGAAGCTCAAAACAGTATGACCAGTATCAAACGATGGCTCGACTACAAGCTTCTCTCATTAAATATCGACAAAACTAACTACCTGTGTTTCCACAAAACCCAGACCTCAGCGTCCAAACTACCACTTGACATCACTATCCACAGTGCAACCTGTAACCATCTACTGTGCACCTGCCAGAAAATTAAAAATGTTGAATGGATAAAATACTTGGGGGTTTTAATAGATCAGAGGCTCTCTTTCAAGCCCCATATTGACCTGGTAGCCAAGCGTACCAGAAAGTTGATTCACATAATGAAACTCTTGCGTAACTCTGCCAACAAGAAAACTCTAAACATGGTATAGTTATGTGGCATTATGTGAGTCGATTCTGTGCTACTGTATAACAGTATGGGGTGGAGTTGGAATCACCACCATGATCCAATGCGAACGAGCCCAACGATCGGTTTTGAAAGTTATGCTCAAAAAACCTTTCAGGTACCCGACAGCCATTCTGTACAAAGAAGCCTCACTACTCAATGTCCGACAGTTGTATGTCTTGAAAATTGTACTGAAACAGCATAAAATCATAACTCAGACCCCGGAATACTAGCAACTTCTCAAACGTCGCGTTTTTATGTGTGCTTCGGTTAGGACGCGTTCAACTTTCGCACAACACATGCAAGAATTTTTGCTCAGTCACATATATAACAAAGCCGTGGGAATATGTGGCATCAGTAACTCAAGAACAAGCCAAGTCAAAAATATTGTTCGCAAATGGCTGCTAGCTCAATCATACTGTCAAACCGAATCTCTTTTAAAGGTAATTTCATAACACACCAACACCTGCGTTCCTACTCAATACTCACACACACACTCGCACCCTCACACCCTAACACATAATCACACACCCGCTCTCTCTCACACATACTCACTTACCTACAGACAATGCACATTGTGCTCTAAATATTCCTGTAACTTTATTCTTTTATTTCACTGTTTTAATTTTTGTCAATATTTCATTGTGTTGATTACCTTCTTTAATTTAATAACACTTTTTCATGTGCTTCTACGGTAACAATCCGCCAGTATTAATGTAATGCGCATTTTCGCTATTTGGTAATATCACCCATGGACTCCACGAGACAGGCTCGACCTAGTGTGGAGTCCATAAGCAAAATGCTTCCTTTGCATCTGTTCTGTTTTTGAATGTAAATCTAGCTATTAAGGTAGGCTACAGGGAAATGTAAAGCACTGCTTTTGGGAAATAAATTAATGAATAAATAATTATAAACCAGTCACATTTAAGTACTGGTACCGCCATCAGACGAATTATGTGAGGTGGGCTGGTTCTTTTTCAGATGCCTATCAGTTGGAGTGTAGTGTGAGGCAGGGGGGAGTAAGCTCCCCTACGCTTTTTAACATTTACGTGAGGAGCTGGTACGTGAGCTCAATGGCACCAGGGTAGGATGTTCTATAGATGGTCAGATTGTGAATAACATTAGTTACGCTGACGACATGGTGCTGTTGAGCCCATCGATCAGCGCCCTGCGGAGACTGCTGGGCATCTGTGAGGAATATGCTAAGACGCACGGATTGACATATAATGTCAAGAAGAGCGAGCTGCTGGTGTTTCGGGCGGGGCGCATGACGCCTTCGTGTGTACCGCCCGTGACGCTGGGAGGGGTGGCGTTAAATAGGGTCAGCCAGTTTGTGTACCTTGGCCATGTGGTAAATGCGGACCTGGTGGACGATCCGGATGTAGAACGGGAACGCAGGGGGCTGGCGGTTAGGTGTAATATGCTGGCCCGCAGGTTTTATAGGTGTAGTAGGGAGGTAAAAAAGACGTTATTTAGGGCCTACTGCCAATCCTACTATACCTGTAGCCTGTGGGTCAGTTACACACAGCGGGCCGTCAGCGCCCTGCGGGTCCAGTACAACAATGCTTTCAGGTTGCTGATGGGACTGCCTAGATATTGCAGCGCATCAGCGATGTTTGCTGACGCACAAGTGGATGGCTTCCATGCCATAATCCGTAAGCGAGCGGCATCGCTGATGCGCAGGGTGAGGGACAGTTCCAACGGCTACCTGAGGGTCATTGCTGAGAGGGTCCTCTATGGAGGCAGTGGATACACATCCACGTTAGATAATTTCCTCTTGTATATGTACTAACATTTATTTTTAAGTTCTTTTACATGTATTTACTAACACTATATGGACACATTTAGTCTGAATTAAAGAAATTGAATTGAATTGAATTGAATTGAATTGGTCCACCAATGTGGTCACACGCGGTGAGTCCCTACAAAATGTATGAAAAAGCGTGTTAACTGTTTGTCGTTGGCCCTCGGTGGCTGTGGCCCGAGCCTTACATAAAACAGATTCTAGCATTGTGAGTTTGTGACAGTGTAACAGAGTTCAGAAAGTGTAAACGAACAGTTGTAGCTAAAAAACATGTTCTCCGATACATTCCAATTGCAAAAATGTAAGTAGGTCGACTTTAACTTGTAAAGCCTACTTAGCTGTGATAGTTTTCCTTTTAACTTCGTTATAATGGGTGATTTTTTACCGTCTTGAAAAAAATAGGGCATAATAGGTGGACGGAGTAGAAGCCTATGGCATACTTAGTTTTTTTTTTATTTGTAATCCCTGCGTAGTGCGTATGATTTGAATTTCGATATTTTATAACGATCTATAAAGTTTTTTCGAAATTTCTGGTTTTATTGTTCTAGTTTACTTCAAATGTAGTGTTTATTGATAGAGCATTTTGGGTCTAAGCTATTGAAAAAACAAAAAAAAAACTAGGTATGCCATAGGCATACTCCATTCTCTTATTGTACCCATTTTTTTTCAAGACGGTAAAAAAAATCATCCAGTATAGATAATAAATCATCGTGACGTAAATTATTAGACTTTCTATTTAGAATTCCAAATTCAAATTCATTTGATAATAAAGCATGACATTTAAAAAAAGAAATCAGTTGTTCTTTAGTTTTCCGCGTTTCGATTTTTATTTGAAAATGTCGCTATATTCGAATACGAGTTCCGTCGTGGCACCGACGCCGCAGCACAGACAGGCAGACGGCACGCCATGTATGACGTGTATGGACAAGGTACCGAAAGTGAACGCACGGTGCGTTTTTGGTTTGATCGCTTCCGTTCTGGTTATTTTGATCTCAACAATGAGCCCCGGGGAAAAATTTCGAACCAACGACGCGGTGAAGAACGCCTTTAAAAAAGAATTAATTGATTCCCGTTCCCAGGATTTCTATAGCACAGGCATCAACGAACTTTCATTAAAACGGCAAGAGTGCCTCGACAAAAAAAAAGAAGTTTTTTTATATGTAAAACGGAAATTTCATAGGCAAGGACCTAATACAAGCAGGAACAAATTCTATGATTACATTTTCCTTAAATCCACTAACAAACTCGTTAGTGGACTAATTAATAAATAATAACTCCAAGCTAGGAATGCGTCTCAACTCTTAATTAATTTACTATAAGTAATATTGTTTCCTTGTCCGATAAGATTACACGTTGGGAGCTGGTGCCTTTGGTAGTTGTAGGTCCTAAGAATAAACATTTTTATTATTTATCAGTTGTTTGAAATTGAGTAGAACTTCCACCAAATCTACGTACTGTTAACGCTGGGCCTGCTAACATTGACGTGAAATGAAAACGTCTTTTCGCTCGGTGTACTGGTACTGGTGGTCAATTCAGTATTTCTGACCGACAAAAGTATATATGTAAGATTTCAACCGCTAATAATAATATCGAGGGTTCACGGGCTATTTGTATTAAGCGACATCCTGGCTGATATTGAGTTATAATCATATCTACCTGCATTAAAAAGTGAAAAACGTAAAAAACGGAGATAGACACTATTGATGCTTAACCGTCGATAGGTCAATTTTTCGTAAAAAATATTGATACTTTTTTACAATGTTATATTTTCCGAATAATGAAACTTAGAAATGCTCTCCTGTAAAGTTCCAACCATGTCGCTTAATACAAATAAAAAAATAATAAAAAATAAAAATAAAAATCCCGTGAACCCTCGATATAATAATATCCTGGGACATTGTTCACACACGGTCATCTGATTCTAAACTAAGCAGAGCTTGTACTATGGAAACCAGATAACTGATAAACTACATACACTACTTTTTAATAACTACGAGACTTTTAATGTTACAGTAATTGTTGAGCATTCAAAAGATATGTAATATTTTTAACAATTTTAAGGCCAGATTACACTGCGAGTGCACGCGCATGCGCGCGACCCTCTACTTTTCACTGTGTGTCGAAATATCAAATCGTTTAGCGCAATAACGTATTTAGCTCTGTTATTATATCATAATATTCAGTTATTCTGGTGTCTTATTCAAGAGTTGACAAAGCACTACCAGGACCTAAACAGAAACAACAGAAATATTGGCCAAAATAGGGTTAAAAATTAATATGTAAATCAAAATAAAAAGTCATTTATTCAAACTAGGCTGAGAATCAGCACTTTTCGAACGTCAAATTTACATAAGATAGTCCCCCAAAACGCCCGCCCTTCACCACTTTCTAGTGCGGTACAGTGCAGTAGTCAGGTGTACAGAAACGGACATACGGGACGGGAACAGTACTTTTTTTCGGGATGAAAGGTACCCCATCCCGAAAAAAAGTACTTTTGCCGAGGAAAACAACAATAACGTTCTTGTGATAATAGATGGCGGCACGAGTCTTTTGAATCCTGATTGAATTATATTATTATAGAAACTTTAGCAGTGTGTTAAGAGTTTTTTTTAAATTTATTTAAGTAAGTACCTAAAACATTTTGTGAGTCTAGTAGAGTGACGATAGACCGGTTTTCATCCTCCTAACTATCCTAACTAATAAATGCGAAAGTACGTTTGTTTGTTTCGCTTTCACGCTAAAACGGCTAAACGGATTTGGATGAAATTTGGCACATGGGTAGACCATGATATGTAGAAAGAGAAAGGCACTATTCATCCTGGATCCTGGATAAATATGTGTACATATTTGTTACATTCGCGATCAAGATACAAGCCTGACACTGACCTGCAACTTGCAAAAAAGGCAAGAAAATTTGAATTTCGCGCGCTAATTTAGACGATGATGCGCACTGTTAGCTATTCAATTACGTGTACGGAGTGAACACTACAAACAAACGCACAACTCGTTATTGGTTAGAACGCTTCCGACATGGAAATTTTGATATAAAAAATGAACCCCGTGGTCACCCGAAAACTAAAGTCAGCAACGACGAATTCAAGGCGTTAGTGGAAGCTGACGATACTCAATCTACGGCTGAGTTAGCAGCAGCTTTCAACGTGAGCATCAAAACAATATTGGTCCATTTGCCAAGGTAAAAAAACTTGTAAAGTGGGTGCCGCACGAACTGAACGATCTCCAACGCGACGAACGTGTTGAGGTTTGCCTTGCGTTGCTTAACAGACACAGAAACGAAGAGATTTTGAACCGCATTGTCACTTGCGATGAAAATGAATTCTTTTTGATAATTGTAAGCGGTCATCATGTTGGTTAGACCCTGGTTCAGCGCCTAGGCAATGCCCTAGACGAAAACTTACCCCTAAAAAGTCATGGTCACTGTTTGGTGGTCTAGTGCTGGTATAATTCATCACAGCTTCTTACCAAATGGCACCAGCATTACTGCGGTGTGTACTGTGAGGAACTGGACACAATGATGGAGAAGCTCGCAAATCTCCGGCCAGCCTTGGCTGCTCCTACACGACGACGCTCGACCTCGTATGGCGTAATAGACGGTCTCTAAGCTACAAGAGCTAGGGTTGGAAGTTTTGCATCATCCAACGTACTCAGCAGACCTTGCGCCGAAAGATTACTACTTTTTCCAAAATATGGTCAACTCCTCGGCAGGAAAGAAATTCAATACCCGAGAGGCAGTACAAAATACCTTTGAAGAGTTTGTTGGCTCCCGTACACCTGACTTCTTCAAGAAGGGCATTGAAAAATTACCACTGCGCTGGCAGTGATGCATCGATAGCATGGGTGCATATTTTGATTGATAGAACTAAAAAATATTTATATATAAATGACTTTAACATTCTGCATACTAAACGGCAATTTCATAGGTAAAGAACTTATATGTCGCATAAATGGCCATTTTTTATTGTGTTGTCTTAGAAGCTTGATTTTTTAGAGCTCCAACTCTCCAAGGGAACTACGTACGTATTTGATATTTAATTTAAACTTGATAACTCCACGTGTTCCTGAGAATAAGGGTCTTAACAAACAGACAGACGGATAAAATCAAAATCAACATCAAAAGTCATTTATTCAAACTAGGCTGAGAATCAGTACTTTTCGAACGTCAAAATTACATAAGACAGACCCCTAAAACGCCCGCCCTTCACCACTTCCTAGTGCTTTAGCTGGGGAGAAGTGGCGCAACAAACTCCCCAGCAGCACAGCTGTCTGTTCAGTTAAAAAAATTATTGTATACAGCACTGCGCAAAATAATTTAGGTATTACGCAACAAAAGATGTAATTAAATTAAATTCATTGCCATAAGTCAGCTAGTACACGCCAATATACCAAAAAAAGAAAAAAGAAACGAAACTATACTCAAGCTGAAATAAAAATACAAAACTAAAAACGTAAACAGAACTTATAACTAAATAAAAGCCTCCAGGCATAAAAGGCACGCCCACTTACATATAGTCGTATATGTAGCAGTAACTCGAAGTTATAAATGATAAACTGGGACCTCCGAATGATCAATTGTTGAGGTTGCTAGCTAACCACATATTGCAATACCACTCATAAAATACATTGTAATGAGTAAATTACGTCAATGATAAATAAATATAAAATAAATTGACTTACATACATACAAATAAATAATTATATGAACTCATATAACCTGTCAGAAAGTAAACTAATTCTGGAGAAAGAACATAAACATTGTCTTGAGTTAATCACAGCGACCAACTTTCAGTCGTTGATAGAATAGTCTGCCTTTGAAAAAAGGTTAGATTTTACTTTAGCTTTAAATGCATTGTAGGGCAAATCTAGTAAAGAAGAGGGTAGCTTGTTATAAAAGGATATACCAAGCAAGGTAAAAAAGTGAAAGTGTTCAGTTTTTTCCGTTTGAGATACAGAGCCCTAATGAGTGAATGATGGAGTGAAGGCTGACTGGGGAAGGTGGATGAAAAAACGTATTACGCTGACCTCAAGTAACATGGGACATGGGCACGATGATAATGAGGTTGATGTGTCTTACTGATTATACGATATCAACATGTAGTGCAAGTGTGCTCACTTCTAATGAGGTACCCGGTACCGCTAAGGTACTTCAGTGATCCGTCTTCACGAAGTAACTTTTGGATGTACCGCTCTTTGTGCTCGTTCCTCAGCGAATGTGTGTCATTGTGGCTGTACCCTGAAATACGTAGATCTATAATAGAAGACATGAATCTTGCTGCTTTTTGACTGAAGAAACCGTGAACAGGAGGATGTCAGACTGTCAGTATGCTCAACAAAACTGTCAGACTATCAGTACGATCGACATAGATGTCAGACTGTCAGTACGCTCGACATATATGTCAGATAAAGATAAAGATAAAGATATTTTATTTGCTTAAAACATGGTATAAAAGGTGTTATTGAAAATAGATTGATCAAACATGTTTTGCTTAAAACTAAAGCGTGCAAACTTATACACTAAAATATTATGTCAAAATTGAAATTAATTACATTAAAAATTCATTTTATAAGTCATTAATACTATAATAATTATTATTATTGAGCCATTTATACAGTTGCATTTTGAATAGCTTACAATTTAATGTTTTAAAAATACTTGGTAATTTATTATACAGTCGTATACACATAGCCAAACAGTTTTTATTATATTTTGCTGATCTAGGTAGGTCTTCCAGCACAAGCCTATATTGGTCACGACGACTTCGAGAGCCTTTAAATAGTTCTTCTGCTGTTCTAAATAATTCTAAGTGCTTTCGAACAAACATACATGCTTCATATATATATAATGAAGGTAACGGTAGCAAACCAAGTTCCTTAAATATTGGTTGACATGATTCGTCCGATGGAATCTCGTATACAGCTCTTAGACATTTCTTTTGGGCAACAGATGCTCTATTGCGGTCAGTACTATTTCCCCACATAATTAGTCCATATTGTAGTGAGGACTCCACATATGCGCGGTATGTCATCACAGCCGTTTTTATATTAGTCACTTTTTTTATTTGTCTCAAAGCATACACAAACTTATTTATTTTATTGCATACAGTTTCTACCTGTGCTTTCCAGTCTAAATGTTCGTCAATTACTACTCCTAGAAATTTAGTTTTTGTCACTTGTGTAATTTTCGGAATATCCATTTTAAAATTAAATGGATTATTATAAGATTGATTAAACTGTATATATACTGATTTATTTAGATTAATTGATAAATTATTATTATTTAGCCAGTTAATTAGATTATCTATTGTATTATTTATGTCCGCTTCATGATCTGTAAGTGATTTATGTTTTTTATCGGTAGTAGCGATTATGGAAATGTCATCGGCAAAAAGGAAGATTACATTAACTATGTCATTTATATAGAGTAGAAATAAGATAGGGCCCAATATGCTACCCTGGGGGACGCCCCTTTTTATACTTCTATATTCAGACGAATATTCTGTCATGTTCCTACTTTCATTTAGTATAGTAACAGTTACTTTCTGTTGTCTGCTAGTTAAATACGACGATATCCATTGTAGTGGCAGTCCTCTAATACCAATAGCCTCAAGTTTTTTTAATAGTCCTTCATGTGAAACGAGGTCAAATGCCTTAGACAAATCAAAGAATAGCCCTGTTGTTAGCTGTTTGTTGTTGATATTAGTCAATACCGCTTTCAGAAGTGAAAAGATGGCAAGAGATGTGGACTTGTGTTTCTGAAACCCAAATTGTTCTTTTTTTATAATATTGTACTTTCCGCAGTAGTCAACTATTCTTTGATACATGCACTTTTCATAGATTTTTGACATGATGGGTATCAATGTTATGGGGCGATAATTATTCATGTCACATTTTTCTCCCTTTTTAAATATCGGTTTGACAACAGATATCTTCAAAGCGTCAGGAAAGACTCCTTGTGAAAAGGAGAGGTTAATGAGATGGGTCAATACTCCGCTTATTTCACTAACACATGCCTTAATAATTCGGGTACTGAGTCCATCATAACCTACAGAATTGGTATTTTTCAATGATAAAATTTGTTTTCGTACCTCATTTTCGCTTATAGGTGTAAGGAACATAGAGTTAGCAGTTAAGGTATCACTGCGATGACTATTTGTACAATTTTGAGTAGGAATAGAATTTGTAAAATAATCATTGAAGGCAGAAGCTATTTCTACTGGTTTGGTAAGTACAGAATTATCAATTTTAATACATTCAATGTGGTCTTTGGGGTCCGTATTATGTATTTCATTTTTTACGACTGTCCATGCGGCTCTACATTTATTGTCATTATTATCCATAAACTTTATGTTAGCATTTCGTTTAGCCTTGTAGATACACTTTTGTAATAATTTTGAATATGTGATATATCTACTTTTGTTCATTATATTTTTATTTTTGTAATATTGGTATCGTAAGAAACGCTTTGTTTTAGAACTTTGTTTGAGCCCCTTACTTATCCACGTTCGTTTTTGTCAGACTGTCAGTACGCTCGACATATATGTCAGACTGTCAGTACGCTCGACATAGATGTCAGACTGTCAGTACACTCGACATAGGTGTCAGACTGTCAGCACGATCGACATAGACGTCAGACTGTCAGTGCGTTCGACATAAATGTTAGACTGTCAGTACGTTCGACTGGCCCAGTCGATTACAGTATTAAGCTCTACAAAAAGAAAGACAGAAAAATACTCACCAATAAGTTGAGCATTGCTATACTGCGTCAACACCTTGTTGAGTGTCCAGGGGTTCACCATCACGTCTTCCTCAGTCTTGAACAAGAACTGCGTCTCAGGACACTGTTCCATGGCCCACTTCATCATGAGTGCAGACTTCACGGTCTGGTTGAGGTGGTAGTCGAGAAAGTCGAAGACTAATAAGTCATCGAATTTTGCGGCTTCTAAGCGATTGGTGACCTGGGATGGTTATTGATTTTATGAAAGAAACTGGCTTTTGCGGCTTCACCCGCGTGGAGGTGGAAACTATCCCTCGGGAATGTGCTACCGAGATAAATAGTACCCTATGTCCAAATCCACGTCTACGCATGTGCCAAATTTCATCCAAATCCGTTCAGCCGTTTTAGCGAGTAAGCGTAAAAAACAAACAAACTCACTTTCGCATTTATAGTTAGTTAGTTTTTCGCATTTATAGACTAGTTAGGATGCGAAAGTACTTGTTTTATCCCTCGGAACTTTTTTCTGGATGAAAGGTAGGTATTTTTTCTGTATCCCTGACAACGTATATGCAAAATGTCATGATGATCGGTTTAGCGGTTTAGGGCGTGAAAAGGTATCAAGCAAACAAACTTACTTTCGCATCTATAATATTATAGTTAGGAGGATGAAAAACCGGCCTATCGACACTCTAGACTCACAAAATGTATTAGGTAGTTAAATAAAAAAAAACTTAACTACAGAAGTTTCTATAATAATATATTTCAATCATGATTCGAAAGACACGTAGCGCCATCTATTATCATAAGACCGTTATTGTTGTTTTCCTTGGGAACAGTACTTTTTTTCTGGATGAAACACACATAGTGTGTCCCCTTCTGTCCATTTTGTACACCTGACAACGTATATGCAAATTTTAGGATGATCAGTTCAGTGGTTTAGGCGTGAAAAGGTAACAAACAAACAAACTTACTTTCGCATTTATAATATTACTAGCTGTTGCCCGCAGCTTCGCCCGCGTGAATGTTGGAGATTATCCCACGGGAACGTACTACCGGGATCAAAACTATCCTATGTCTTAATCCAGGTCATTGTCTACCCATAAAGAAAGCGTAATAATTTCAATCATGATTCGAAAGACACGTGGCGCAATCTAGTATCATAAGAATTGATGTTTTTCTCGGGAACAGTACTTTTTTCGGGATGAAAGGTACCCTATGTCCGTTTCTGTACACCTGCCAACGTATCTGCAAATTTTCAGGATGATCGGTTCAGTGGTTGAGGCGTGAAAAGGTAACAAACAAACAAACAAACTTACTTTCGCATTTATAATATTAAAAAGTTAGGATATGTAGTTAGGATAGTTAGGATTGCAAAGTATTGTGTGTAGCTGGAAAAGGAGTTGGAGGGTAAAACTAAACCGTCGGACGTGTTGTGAGTATTATTCCTGATGGTTCTATTCTCCCTTGCGTTGCCTACCCTCATGGAAGGCGTGAGTTTATGTAGGTATGTATGCGTTTCAGTCAGTATCATTCTAGAATATAGGTCAAAGGGCATGCCGGAATTAGCCACGAGTATCTAAGTTTTTTTTAATTTTAAAGTTATACTGAGCTGCAAATTGCAAAAACGTAAGTAAATTTATTTATTTAGGTATTTTAACCTAACTAAAACTATTAAAAAACTAAAATATGGCGTCGAAATATTTCTCCGCATCGATGTCGACAGGCAATGTACCCAAGAGGCTGGCGGCATTGCCCCGTTGTATGGCAATGCTTAGCCTCTGGCCAAGGTAAAAACCAGCCCTTGGGTCACGGGAAGTGTCAACCAGCCGTTTGGAGATTTCCTTGAACAAACCAAATGATAGTCTGTAATTGGACATGGTCGTTTACACTAGTCGTCGATTCTGTGTGCATATTAGTCGACATTACCTATTCCGATTTCTAATATATGAACGTAAACGAAGCAAAGGGAGTAAGTATATAAGGTGTATCTATTCATACACGAAATCTCTTAAGGGGTCATTGTACTGATCATTACGAACAACTTTTACTATTGGATCAAACCTGAAATCGCAAAAAAATCAGCTGTTCAGTACATTTATGTTCGCATAATTCGTCAAAATGTACTGAACGGCTGATTTTTTTTTGCGATTTCAGGTTTGGTCCCATAGTAAAAGTGGTTCATAATGATGAGTACAATGACCCCTTTAGAGATTTCGCGTATGAATAGATACACCTTATATAAGGATCGTAGCAGGAGGAGTTCTGTAGTTTGTGGTGCCTACTCCAATAGGTTAAAGGTGTGATTGTATTTATGTATGCATGCACCTTGTAATTATGTACTACGAGATGGGCGGACGACATTATTGCCATCGCGGGCAAAACCTGGATGAGGCTGGCACAGGAGCGATGGGCTTGGTGCAAGAAAAGAGAGGCCTGTGCCTCAGCAGTGGGTGAAGTTGGGATACGGATGATGATGTTGATGATAAGCTTTTGACAGCGTCTTCGCCCGCGCGGGAACCGAACATTTTTCGGGGTTAAAAGTAGCCTATGCGCTATTCCAGACTATTATCTATCTCTGTGCCAAACATTCAGATCCGTTCAGCCGTTCAGACGGGATTGAGTAACAAACATCCATCCATCTAAACTTTAGCATTTATAATATTTTTAGAATGTATTTATGTACCTGTTATGTTGCCAGAGACAGATTTGGCTTATCCGTTCAGGACTCTTTACTTGGAGCCTTACACTTTCGGAATACCTTGTGTATTCCGAAAATGTCCCAGTAAGAACAAAGTACCATTACCAGTCTTACTAAGGGGTATCGTGTTACCTAGTAACTGGGTTGTGGAGTTCAGATAGGCTGTCGCTCCATGTAAAAAAAAATCTGGCTAGACTGGCAGCCGACCCCAACAGAGTTGGGGAAAGGCAAGGCAGATAATTAGACTGATGTACCAATTAAGTATCTAAAAAAAGTGCACTATGTGTGCATCGAGCAGCTAAGTAACATCCACATGTTACATGAGCAAGACATAGTGGTACAAAATCTAGTGTTTTCTTCCCAAACGTTATTAATTCGGCTAAGCGTATGTTTGCATAACATTAGGGACGTCGAAAACAAACGATGGGCGGTAAGATGGCGCTTCGAACGACCTCGGCCAATTAAGTTCGAGCATTATTTGAGAGTTGGATGAGAGTAGATGAAGATACAGTTAAATGACGTGCGTTTGGATTGACTTATGCCCAGCACAGGTACTGTTCACCTGCATCGTCCCACTGCTGGGGAAAAGTGCATTTTAACTTACAAAATGTATTTATTTTCTAACTCCTTATCAACATTGTATTATATAAACAGTTGTCTTACTATTGACAGAAACATTCGTTTATTGGTTTTTAATCAACATTAGTCGAAGTACTCTACTGATTATATCATATTTCGATAAGCGGATGTCTGACAATACGAGTATTAGTCAAACAAGCCCCGCATCGGACGTTAATCGCGTGGAATTATATGTAATTATGTATGTTTTATTGGGGGATATAAACATTAAACTCAAGCAAATAACACATGTACGGTCAGCATATTTAAATTTTATGAGTGAAAATGGTCTGGAATGTGGAACAACCTAGCACACGCTTGTCGAAACAAAAGGTAATTCACTAACTAAGTGCTGTATTGATCATATTTCTGTAAATACAAAACAGCTGACCATTATATAACGGGTCTTACACTTGTTCATAATTTACGGCCTACGTACAGGCAATTATTCTAAGATTATAACTAAGATAGATAGGGATAAGTTGCGAAATATGTTTTGTAATATCTATAAATTGGAAAACTGCACTGGATTTAAAAACTCCCACCGAAGTGTTAAGATTGATTACAACAAACTTTAGCGAAATATATGACAAATGTAAAATAAAAACCAAAATTAATTTAAGCAAAAGGCATACTAGTCAATCTGGGTCGGCTTCCAGTCTAACCGGATGCAGCTGAATACCAGTATTTTACATGGAGCAACTGACCTCCACAACCCAGTTACTGGGTAATATGATACCCCTTGTCTGGTTGTCAAACTTTCGGGCTTCTGACGACCCGTAACGACCGTCAAAGATCCACGAATGACAGCCGGGACCAATGGCTTAACGTGCTTTCCGAGGCACGGAGGAGTCTCGGTATGAAAAGATAGTCACCCTCCACAGATTAACCCCGATACACTACGAGCGATTTCATCGTTATTGTTACTAGTACTTTCATTTACTTCTTGATTCACTAAGTAAGCCAGCTCAAGTCTATATATCGAAATATTAGTCTGTCTATTTGGCAACTGTACCGTGTATACTTTCTCTTTTTTTGAATAACTCGAAACGGGCCGTCATAATTAGGTTGCAGTGGTTTCCTCACTGTATCGTTTCTAATAAACACAAACTCCGCTGTTACTAAATCTGGGTGCACAAACAAGCTTTTCGTATTCTTATACCCTATCAGAATGGGCTTTAAATCGCCAATCGCTTGACGTATCCTATTGACGCATTCGTAATCGGACGTATAACTCCCTTTTTTATTATCTACATAAAATTCCGCTGCCTAAAATACTAGTATTCAGCTGCATCCGGTTAGACTGGAAGCCGACCGCAACATAGTTGGGAAAAGGCTAGGCAGCTTGATAAAATTCCGCTGGCATTCGTATAGTTTGACCATTTTTGCCACGCCACACCGTTATCCGAGCGTATTGCTGGCCTGAGACCTAACATGACTGTTGGTAATTCGGTCACCCATGATGACGACATCGCAATTAATCTTGCTGTTAAGGCTACTTTTAGCGATCTAGGCCATCTTTATACTGCCCCATTGGACTGTGGGTGATACGGGGTTGTTCTGCACTTATGTATACCTAACATCTTGAATAGTGACGTGAATAAGGCGCTTTCAAACTGTCTACCTTGGTCGCAAGTTATTTTCCCTGGACATCCAAAACGAGCAATCCACCCTTCGTAAACCGTCTTAGCTACTGTTTCTGCCGTGATGTCCTTGGTAGGAAATGCCTCTGGCCACCGTGTGCGCCTATCAATTATCGTTACTAAATACCTAAACCCGTCCTCTGTAGTCTGTAGTGTGTGTAGTGGTCCTACAAAATCTACATGAATGTGCTCGAACCGATCACAGTTAGAAAAACTCTCTAATTCTGAATTAGTATGCCGAATGACTTTACTGCGTTGGCAAAGTAAACCCGTCTTGCAGATTGTCCTACATCTCGATTCATTTTCGGCCAAACGAATTTGTCCTGCATTAACTTACGAGTAGCGCGAATGCCAGGATGACTTATATTGTGTATCGTATCAAACGCCTGTCGTCTTAAACTTTCTGGTAGGTACGGCCTCGCGTTCTTGGTGAATATTTAACAGAAAATCGTTTTCCCGCCGTTTGCTGTACCTCAATTTCCTTAATTAATAATTATATGATATTACTAATATTCGATGGCCTTAACAAATAACTATCCTTCGCTTGGGTTTCAGATAATTCTGTGTAATCAATTGCCTTCGGGCAATATACCGTTTCTACTCACGATAAGGCATCTGCCATTGGGATCTCGGAACCATTATACCTAATATCCGTTGTGCTAGCTGCCGTGTTTGCCTGGGTATTTCTATGCCGGTGTTACTTTTGTAAACGTGAAAGTTATTGGCTTGTGATCAGTATAAACTATAAGTTGTCTGCCTTCCACTAGATTCTGGAAATATTGGATTGCTAAGTATATCACTAGTAATTCCCTATCATACGCCGAATATTTTGGTTCTGTCTGACTCATTGCCTTTGAATAATAACCTGTAGGTATCCTTTTATCGTTGCTACGTTGTTATAAAACAGCACCTACACAGGGATTCGACGCGTCCGTCATTAGTGCGTAGTAGTAGTATATGATAACGATTGCGATAGTGTGTCCGCATTATATAGGCATGTTTTACATTGCAAGAATGCCTCGTCAGCTTCCGTTGACGTTCCATTATATGAGTTATTTGTCCCTTTTCCTTGCACCTTTTAAATACTGATTTAAAATATATGTGATTCAACGGCCCCTGGAATATGTGTCCTATAAAAACTCACCATTTCTAGAAAACGTCTCAATTGTTCTACCGTTTTTTGGCTTGGGATATTTCGAAATTACTTCTGCTTTCTCTTGTAACGGCTTGATGCCATGTGTGGATATCTCAAAACCCAAAAATTCAACGCTCTCTTGTCCAAAACTAGATTTTGCTAGGTTAATAGTCACACCATAGTCATTGAAGCGCTTGAATACTTCCTCCAAGTCAGCTTCATGTTCACCCTCGTGGCTCGCTGGCTATATTATGACATCATCAATGTACCCAAAAGCATTATCTAGACTTTTTGAAACTGCCTGATCCATAAACCTTTGAAATGGAAGCAGCGTTACACAGGCCACAGATCATGCGAGGAAATTCAAATAGCCCAAATGGCGTTATTATCGCGGCTTATGAAGTCTAGGTATCGGATACCGATTTGGCTTAGTAACCGCATTTAACTTCCTATAATCCCCGCAAGGTCGTAATTTGCCATTTTTCTTTGGAACCACATGAAGTGGGCTAGCCCACGGACTTTTGAAGGGCCTACATATCCCTATTTCTTGCATTATCCGAAATTCCTCTTAAATTTTCTTATATTTATCAGGTGGCAACGGGCGCGCGTTGGCATGTACCGGAGGGCCCGTTTTTTCTATGTGGTGTAACACAGAGTGGCGGGAGTTTCTTTTAAAGCCAATGGTTTCGCAATTTCCGGATATTTTGCTAATAACTCTGCAAAAACGTGACTGCCTTGCACAGTCGTAATTGAGTGATCTTACAACAAACAACAGAGGCTATTACTTTGAAATTAGTTTCTTTATCTATTAATCTTGTTGCTTATACATCTACCAAAAGCCCAACATGACTTACACAATTTGCCCCTAATATTACTTGCCTTACATTCGCAACCACAAAAGTCCACATGAATGCCCGCCTTAATCCTAAACTTAAGGTCAAGGTCTTAGTGCCGTTTCTATAGCGGTACCGTTTGCTGCATACAGCTTCTAATCACTACATTTTGAATACGTGCTTAGCCTAATATTAATTGGAATCACTGAAACATTCGCTCCCGTATCTATTAGGTACCTGAAACCACTGGCATCATCTGCAATACATAGGCGGTGACAGGGTGAAACAGGGCAGGTGTCCGCCGTCTTCGTCACTTCACGCCTTCTTCTACGCGCACGGCTCCAGACAGCTTCTAGCCCGTTGTCCGTATCTAAAATCATAATTACTCATCACTCATCACTCGATCTCGCTCATGTGGCTTCGTTTTTTGAGATACTACTTCCGCGACTTCTATGGGTCGAGTCGTATCCATGATCTTGTCCGCTAACTCTGCCAGTTTACCTAGTTCCTGAATTTCACTCGCTGCTAATACTGCTCTGACGGACGTCGGTAAATGTTCCGTCCACATCATTCGAAATGTCCCGTCTGGTAATTTCTCTCGTGTCAAATCCTTCATTTTCCTGAGTAGTTTCGATAGTTTCTGATCACCTAGTTTCATTTCTGATAGTAGTCTTTGAAATCGCTTGTTCTCTGATTCTTCATACACTGTCATGGGGCGTTCCTTCAATAACTCATACCTTTTTGGTTCCAGAGGTGCCAATAATACATCACTTGCTTGCTCCACATTGTCCTTGACGAGTTACGTATATAGCAGGTTATATTTATTCTCGTCTGACATCTTCTGATTTCTGCTATAACAGTCTCAAACTGCACAAACCACAACCTGGGTTGATCACTCCAGAAGGTAGGGATCTTCGACGTTAGAGAGATCGCCGCCACCTCCGTGCTATCGTTATTTCCTTTCACTTGGGCCGAACTCGCCGCGTGAGCCATTTTTGTTGAATAACTGGACTGTCCGTCACTAATTACTCTTCCACCACCACCAAATCTTTACACAGGGGTCAGCAGTGTGAGTTAGACCTACGCCCCAACAGGTGGTCCACCACCTAAATGTCCTAATAAATCTCCAGATAAATAACAACTCTGATTAGTCTGAGAACATGTTAGAACACTTATTTAATTAACTCGCTACAGCGACCTAGTTAGTCCGAGGCGTGAGGCTAAGCTAACTGCCTATATCGACAAGCCCCGCGTCGTACTACGAGTATTACAATTATCTGCGGCGTCAGCCCCTTACAACTTCTTGAAAATGAAGGACTGTTACAAAAAAAAAAACCGTCCAAGTGCGTGTCGGACTACGCATAATGAAGGGTTCCATAGTTGGGTTGAATTTATCCCAAGAACAAATTTAACATTGTAGTTGAAAAACATGTTCTCCTATACATTCCAACTGCAGATGTAAGTTTGTACGCACAATATTGAGAGATTTACCATGTTATTTTAAGAGTGCTATAGACTTCTTATAAGTTTTCCTGTAATCTATAGGTATAGAACTATTTTCCGTATTTTTTTTAGGCTAATGACATGGTTTTGGAAATAAGGGGGTATGGTCAATTTTTGTCTATTTTCTTAAGTAACTTTAAAGTAGATTATTTTAAAATTATAAAAAAAATATATTTGGGACCTACAAAGTAAGCCCTTTCATTAGATATGTCACGCAGTACAGTTTGCAACACTTTTTTTAAATTTTCTCATATGCCCCCTTTGATGATTGAAATAAAAGAATTTTGAATATGGGGGCATATTCAAAATTCTTTTATTTCTGTTACACGTCTGTGTTTGGGTCACAGATACGTACACCAAATTTTATCTTAATCAGTCCGTTAAATTCGGAGCAAATTGGCTGTGCCAAACGGAAACGGACAGACAGACATACGACGATACGAGTGATCCTATAAGGGTTCCGTTTTTTCCATAAGTGGTACGGAACCCTAAAAATTTACTGTAGAATGATAATTCTGCATTATGTATGTAACAACTCTCGCTTATTCTTATCTCAAAGCTTGATGGCACGATCAAAAGCAGAACAAAGGATTAGCTCACAGGTAATATTTGTTTTACTGGTTTATCCGTAGAAAATAATATTTTTGCATGAATATCCGAAAAAGACGCATGTCTTTATCATAATCATAGTCATAAATCTTTATTTATCTTAACATCAAATCAAATTTCACAGGCACTAGGGTTTATAAGATAAATCTTAAATAGAGAAAGGTGTCTGAAGTAGGGAGATCCTGAGTTACAAATCACCTTTACGTTAAAGTCAAGATCAATAAAATAAGTAAAACAAAATAAGTAGCTAAACGCAGTACCTAACTACAAAATTAAAAGAAATAAAAGAATACGCAGGTCTTATTCAACATAAAATTGGGAAAAGAATTATATTTAAAATCTGGGTGTTCATTTCAGAAATCAGTTTAGGGGCCTTTTTTCTAACGGTCATAATCTTTTAACAGTAAGGGCTGATTTTACCAAATTCAGGTCATATAAAGTTTAGGACAAGAATCCATTTTTTTACTAAGTCACTTTTAACTGCCTTGTGCAAAAGAAAGGATTATTAATTTACAGAAATCGCTCTGAGTTGTTACAGGTGGCGAAGCAAAGTATTGAATACCAGCTTCTGTTCTGATAAAAAGTGTCCTATGTGTTAATCCAGGTTATAAAATATCAGTGTGCCAAATTTCATCAAAATCCGTTCAGGCGTTTTTGCTTGATTGAATAACAAACATACTAACGATATTATATTAGTAGGATTTTTTTTCACGATAATTCCTTTCATCACATTATGACTATCGGATGAGTATTCATAAAACAACAATATTTGCTATCAACAGATAATAAAACCGACTTATCGACGTTATCTGTAACTCGTCCCTACGCAGCATTTTAGCGACCCGCCCCAGTGTGTATTAGATACCGCGTCGCGACAGTCGCTATGTTCCTAGTGCACTACGAACTCATGTGCTAGTTATACCCAACTGTTATGCTCATGCTGATGCTCAAGATTATCATTCGGAAGGTGTTAGTCACCATCAAATACTTTGGTGAGGAGTTTTTTTAGTTTGAAGTTGTTGTTTGCGAGTGAAGTGTTGTGAAAATTATCTGTAAGGTCCGTTGTCCACCAGTTGCGAGAATGCCTATAATATCGCTTCGTTTTGTAATTATTATTTTTGTGTTGTAAACAAGTCGACAGTCCACATAAAGGTTAGTGGTGACCAACCCCTAAGGACATCTGCAATACCAGACTAGGGTTGATGAGGATTCCTCTTCCTCATCCTCATAATGCGGTAGTTCCTCATTTTTTGCGATTCCTCACCCTCTTTCACATCCCCAAAATTAGGCATAAATATTCCTCTTCCTCTTCCGATTCCTCATTAATTAAAAGGAATTTATGAGGCGCCTTTTCAATAGCGCTGGATTAGTTTACGACGAATTACGAAACGGTATATCTGGAGAAACCGAGAAACATCTTCAGAGTTAATTTTCATTAAATTCAACCTCCTTATTATGAATTTTGACTAAATTTATTTTTCTAAAAATTAAAGGGCCTATTCGTAATCTTCTTTTTTAATTAAAATTTTTAATCTGAATTCACAGGTTCTATGGTTATATCTTCCTCATCCGCATACTCTTCCTCCTCCTCGTATCCTCATCCACTTCCTCAAAACGTATTTCGAATACTTCCTCATACGCATCCTCTTCCTCATCAACCAGATCCATCGCAGATGAGTTGCCATCCCAAATTCCCAAAAATGATTTAAGTAACTAATATTTTCGTAACAAGAGTGCCCATTGAGCTTCTGGCCCGTTCGTCTTCATAGGTACCTAATACGCTTGGGAATAGGCAACTAGCTTTATATTTCTCACCGACCGACCTCTTGACAATATTTAGAAGTGCCAGTAAATTTATTTATTTAGGTATTTTAACCTAACTAAAACTATTACAACAAACTAAAACAGATGGCGTGGTTGGTTAAGATACCACCTGCCATGCCGCTGGTCGTGGGTTCGATTCCCATCCAGGGCAAACATTTGTGTGCATGAACATGTCTGTTTGTCCTGAGTCTGGGTGTAATTATCTATATAAGTATGTATTTACAAAAAAAAAGTAGTATATGTAGTATATCAGTTATCTGGTTTCCATAGTACAAGCTCTGCTTAGTTTGGGATCAGATGACCGTGTGTGAACAATGTCTTAGGATATACTCGTATGTCTTAGGATATATTAAAAAACTAAAATATGGCGTCGAAATATTTCTCCGCATCGATGTCGACAGGCAATGTACCCAAGAGGCTGGCGGCATTGCTACGTTGTATGGCAATGCTTAGCCTCTGGCCAAGGTAAAAGCCTGCCCTTGGGTCACGGGAAGTGTCAACCAGCCGTTTGGAGATTTCGTTGAACAAACCATGAGCACTCGGACCCCACGGCCCGCGGGTTTCAACCCCAAACGTCGAAAATATAATTACCGATAAGGTGGCGAAGTATTATACTTCCGCCGCTTGAGATTTTTCGCAGCCGCAGCAGCAGCGCCAGCAAAGCACGCTGTGCCAGGAAGATGGGAAGGCGCAAGTGTATCGACACACGTTGCAACCCACACTAAGGGCCTACCCACCTTCCATGGAAATAAAGACATGCCGTCCGGTCTCTTGCCATCGTCGCGTGCCAAGCCATTGGTTTCTAATACAGCTGGAACGCCGACGGTGACAAGAGTTCATCGGATGATGTTCGCGTGCCACGCTAAGCGACCCGCACTCCGGCTGCAAGACAGGCCGTGGTGTCCGAGGCTGTTCACAACTTCGCCACATTGACAGCGATGAGGAGAACAACAGGGAGCTCCTAGTAGGAGCTGCTTCTAGTCGCATGGAAGCGTCGAGGCGGAAAGTAGTGTCGTTGAACAAAGGGCCAATGTTCGATGATGGTAGTGCATGGAGCCACAGACCCTATTCCCACTTACCCACAGCAGAAGGCGCGCACGCCTGTAAATCGATTAATTGAAATTGTAAAGTGGGATTGAAAGTGAAAGCTCTCAAAATCTCCACAGAATGAGCCTGTCTTCGCACAGCTTAGCTTTACTGCACCGCAATATCTATTAGTTTTTACTATCTTTATCGATACTCTTATCGTATCATCCTGATTGTGGAGCAAAAGACTAAGCTTCCATTATGACACAGTTCATTAACGTACACGTTTAATATTTAAAACACTCGTGTGTTTTAAATATTAAACGTGTGGTGTGTTTGGTGTGGTTTGTGTGGTGTGTCGTGTGGTTTTTGTGTAGTGGCAGCTCGTGAAATTGAAATTTTCTTACGTTTTTTTGCAATTTGCAGATCAGTGTGAGGTTGAAAGTTGATCAAAATATCGAGGGTTTACAGGCTATTTGTATTAAGCGACATCCTGGCCGATATTGAGTTATAATAATATCTACCTGCATTAAAAAGTGAAAAACGTAAATAACGAAGATACACTGTTGATTATTAACCGTCGATAGGCCACTTTTTCGTAAAAAATATTGTTACTTTTATACAATGTTCTTTTTTTCGAATAATGAAACTTTGAAATGCTCTCCTGTAAAGTTCCAAACATGTCGCTTCATACAAATAGCCCGTGAACCCTCCATATGATACGCGACTATAAAAATATGTGTTTACATAATTATAACCATAGGAATAATCAATACATCTCTCTAAGTTAGATTTCTACCTAAATGTCATGATTTCCGAAATCTAACTTAGATCTAAATCTAATTTATGATTCTTAAGGTTATAATTATCTAAATACATATTTGTAGATCTTTGACCATAGAAATATAAAATTACAGTCGTTATGGGTAGGCAGAAGGGGTATCGTATTACCCAGTAACTCAGACACCCAGTAAGTCAGACAGGCAGTCGATCCATGTGAAATACTGGTACTCAGCTGCATCCGGTTTGACTGGAAGCCGACCCCAATATAGTTGGGGACAGGCTAGGCAGATTTATTTTGGGTGTTTCTAATATAGATTCATATATTCATTATATAATATAAACTTTCAGTGTCATATTATGTTAAATGAAAACTCGTTCCCTTTATTTCGCGCTGACGCACAGTATAGGTAGGTCTCAGTAGATACCTACTGAGACCTCCTGTCCTGTCCTCAGTAGATACCTACTGAGACCTCCTGTCCTGTCCTCAGTAGATACCTACTGTCTCAGTAGGTATTTCATCAGAACAAGCTAGCTGGAGAAGTTAGCCTAAGTTCACACGACATTGTTCCGCACATTTTTTTTGCGGTATTCGATTTTAACGGATAAACAGGAGAATGTTCACACGATGCTTTTCCATTCGTGTAAATAAACGTATAGTCGCAGTATTCATACACCTGTCACTGGAAAAGAGATCGTGGTACTAGCAAACCGAATACGTTAAAAGTGCATTCGGTTTGCTTGACAAGTCATCAATGATGTAAAGCCATTTCATTTATCCCGATTGTTGATAAATCTTACCGAATACATAGTGGCACATACATTGAGTATAGAACCGTACACACGTTGTTTGTACTGCAAAAAACGTACAGAGTTTTATACGTTTATTGAATACTCGACGGACTTGTCAAGCAAACCGAATGAACTTTTAACGTATTCGGTTTGCTAGTAGGTACCACACAAACGGCGCGGACACGACCTGCGCCTACAATTTTTTTAACATATTTTTATTGTGGCATTCATTTAACTCATCTCAAAAACCTCATAATCTCATCATAATCTCTTTTGGAGCTAAATTCATTAGAAAACACGATAGAAATGTGTTTTTAATAATTACCTATTAAATTAATATTATTTATTAGTTCGCTAATTGATTACATTTTTCAAAAAAGCTTCATTTCATTTAAGGCGAAAGCGTCTGGGTAGCCCGCGAAATTCAAATTTTCTTACGTTTTTTGCAATTTACAAGGCAGTATTACCTAGGTTGTACGTTGATCAAAATATAATTCGCGGCCGTAACAAGTATGTATTTACATAATTATAATCATTAAAGTGATCAATACAACTCTGTAAGACCAGGTAATCCTAATGAATGACTATTTTATGAAATTTTGACATTTGAGGATTATACTAACTTAAGCAATTGTATTACTAATTGTTTATAATTCTGTAAATACGTATTTGTTACGGCCGCGAATCATACTATTATCTAACATACAACTTAATACTGACTTGCAAATTGCAAATAAAAACCGGCCAAGTGCGAGTCGGACTCGCGCACGAAGCACGTACTTATAGATAATGTACATTATCTATAAATACGAGCAAAAAAATCACGTTTGTTGTATGGGAGTCCCCTTAAATATTTATTTTATTCTGTTTTTTAGTATTTGTTGTTATAGCGGCAACAGAAATAAATAATAATAATAATAATAAACTCGACCAACATCTCAAGAGGCTCTCGTTGAATGGCTGGGTGAAGGCCTTGATTCAGAAGGCAGTCCTCCTTGATACGGCGCGTATTGTGAGGAGGTTCCTGTCTCTGGGGCCCTAACCACCGGTAGCTTGGACCCTGTTCCCCATGCCGGTGGATTTCTATTTTTTATATTTTTAAATGTTTTTTTTTTTTTTTAATTCTAATATTTATAAATATAACTTATATGTAAAAAAAATGAATAAAGGAGATAATAATAATAAATTTATTTGCCACAAAAAAAATATAGATAGGAACTTAGGTACATCTGGTTCTATGTTGAATTCTGTACTCAAGTATTGTAACCCTGCCTCTTAAACTATGTAACCCTGTATCTTAAGAGACAGAAATACATCATCTGTGAAAATTTCAACTGTCTAAATGTCACAGTTCAGGAGATACAGCCTGGTGGCAGACGGACAGACAGACGGACAGCGGAGTCTTAGTAATAGGGTCCCGTTTTACCCTTTGGGTACGGAACCCTAAAAACGTAAGAAAATTTGAATTTCGCGGGCTACTCAACCAACAATCTTAAAAATTTGGTCCCGTGTGGACGAGAGAGGTGACAACATGTGACAGCCATCTTAAAACCAATTCACTATGGTAATAAAGGAAACTGCTGCAGTTGCGGTAGATTTCCATCAATCCTAGAAACCATTGTTCTCCGTCTATTTAAATTAAATTCCTGAACAAATCGAGCTAAATGGTAATGGTATTGGTTAAGTTACTATTGTTATTCAACAATGACCATTCGTTGCCATATAAATGTGTGTCACATACACCGGAGTGAATTAGCACACATGTATGTATGATATTGCTTAAGAATGCAACCTTAATAAGCAAAGGAAGTAAGTGCCCAGATTGATTAGCACAGCCTTGAAAAATACTATGCCTAGAAGTATTTGCTGCACATTTATAAAGTGGGTAAATAATATAGATTTTCTGCAGATTCCATTGGAACCTGTCGTTCTTGAGGTGGGGGTGGGGGTGGTGGCACTGTAGTTCCTTGATGAGGCACCGGTAATTGCTCTGGATCTACTGGTTGTTCAGCATGTTCATCCATGCCTGGTTGTTCTCTTAAAACATCTTGTGATTATTTGCCGATTAGCACGCATCCTAAATTTAAGTACAGCTAAGTGAGAAAGTGCAATCACCGAAATATTAGGTCCGTACCTATGAAATTCCCGTTTTACATAGAAAAATGAAACATTTTTTTTTAAAGATATATTGTCGATTTAATTTTGCCATTTTAATGAAAGTTCGTCGATACCTCTGCTATAGAAATCCTGGGGACAGAAATCGATAAACTCTAAGCGTTTTTCACCGCCTAGTTGGATTTAAATTTTTTCCCCGGGGCTCATAGTTCAGACCAAAATTTCCAGAACGGAAGCGAACAAACCAAAAACGCACCGTGCGTTCACTTGCGGTACCTTGTCCATATACGTAGCTGTCTGTGCGGCGTTGGTGCCACGATGGAACTCGTACTCGAAATTAGCTCGAAATTTCGTTCTTTCCATGGTTACAGAAATATCGATATCAAAGAAAAATCGAACGGCGGGAAAACAAACGGACAACAGATTTTGAAAAATACAATATCATGCTATATTATAAAATTAATTTGAATTTTGAATTCTAAATAAAATGATAGATATTGATCTTCACACTAGGCCATATAAAAAATCGGTAATTTCATAGGTAAGTACCTAATATTATTTCAACATTTACACATGTTCATTGTTGATTTATATAATTTGGAATTATTCTTTAACGTGGTTTGTATTTTTAAAGGTAAAATTTTTGTAGGTAAGTAAATAAAATAGTTACATTTTATAAGACATATTTTTTTATATTAATATTCAAGAAATCTGTAATTGCGAAGAAACTAATAAAATTGTAAAATTGACAAAAGCTGTGATTTGATTTGTGATGTATTAATAATCGCTTAGTACTTTTTTCTTTGACTGTACCATCTCGAGTTCGTATGATAAAACGGGATTAAAAAGTATAAAACTTTTCGGGGGAAACAGAAACGAGGGATCTAACTAATTAGCTGGACAAAATTATTTTCTGTTGGGTTTAGTTTCCGATACGAGTAAGCCTGACGAATTCTAATATGAAAGTTTTACACATTCAAAGCACGGATCCTTACGAACTGGGTACTTGATCAAATAAAATACTTAACATTAGACAAAATAAACAAAAATATTAAATAAATGTATTATTTTATTTATAGTAATAAATAATAAATAAATAAACAAACATTTATTCTCAGGTAAATAACACCAATAAGATAAAGATAATTTTATTTTGCAAATATAAATGAGAACAAAAGATACACAAAAATACAAAAATTTAACTATAATTTTTTTTTCCGATTGCGACATACGCTCCTGTAATACAAATTTAACTGTTTATTAAATACTAGCTACTAACTAACACTTACCATCCATCATCACTTATTCACCAAAACGTTTCAAAACCACCTATAAGAAGTTAGAAAAAATAAGAAAGAGATGGACGTAAATTAGAGCTGTTTTTTTGTGTGGTTCGTACAAAAGATAATAAAATATATTTTTTATCTTTTGTTTCGCTTTTCATGTATATTTTGTGTGCGTCACTTTCACGTGAATAAACTGTTTTTCTTTCTTTCTTCTCTTTCTGTCAAATTTAGTTGAACTAATAAACGGCACGTAATAACATGCCGACTAAAAACACAAGGCGAGGCAAGGCGTGAACTAGTTTGATATCTCTAACTTAGTGCATAGCTATAGCCGTCCCTTTCTCGCGCTGCCTGTTAGTAAAAGATACTCTAATTTTAGTTTAGTTTTGAACAACAGAATCGGCACCATTATCTATATAAATAAAAGGAAAAGTCCTGAAGTATACTGACTGACTGACTCATCAACGCCCAACACAAAGCCTTGAACCTCAAAAGCTGAAGTTTTGCACGGAACGTCCGTGCAAAACTTCTATCCCTCCCTTTATAATGTAGACAGACTAAGGGAGTAAAATAGGGGACGAAAATTTGTATGGGAAATCGTCATTTTTGTAGTTTAAGCCATGAACATTGGTATTTAGTAATATTTTGCATTCTGGTTCAAAATTAAAAACCACATGTTTCAGCGTTTTTGAAAAATCATCCCCTAAGGGGAGAAAATAGGGGATGAAAGTTTATAAAGAAATCATTGGTATTAAAACCTTTTGTTTAGAAATTACGAAATGCGTGTTTTGGCGTTTTTGAAAAATCATCCCCTAGGAGGTTGAAAATCCTTAGTAAGGCTGTCAACAGACGGACTGCTCAGCAACAACCGCACGCAGTCGATATATTCAACTGCATGCAGTCGATATATTCAACTGCATGCAGTCGATATATTAAACTGCATGCAGTCGATATATTAAACTGCATGCAGTCGATATATTCAACTGCATGCAGTCGATATATTAAACTGCATGCAGTCGATATATTAAACTGCATGCAGTCGATATATTCAACTGCATGCAGTCGATATATTAAACTGCATGCAGTCGATATATTCAACTGCATGCAGTCGATATATTCAACTGCATGCAGTCGATATATTCAACTGCATGCAGTCGATATATTAAACTGCATGCAGTCGATATATTCAACTGCATGCAGTCGATATATTAAACTGCATGCAGTCGATATATTCAACTGCATGCAGTCGATATATTCAACTACATGCAGTCGATATATTCAACTGCATGCAGTCGATATATTCAACTGCATGCAGTCGATATATTCAACTGCATGCAGTCGATATATTCAACTGCATGCAGTCGATATATTCAACTGCATGCAGTCGATATATTCAACTGCATGCAGTCGATATATTCAACTGCATGCAGTCGATATATTCAACTGCATGCAGTCGATATATTCAACTGCATGCAGTCGATATATTCAACTGCATGCAGTCGATATATTCAACTGCATGCAGTCGATATATTCAACTGCATGCAGTCGATATATTAAACTGCATGCAGTCGATATATTCAACTGCATGCAGTCGATATATTCAACTGCATGCAGTCGATATATTCAACTGCATGCAGTCGATATATTAAACTGCATGCAGTCGATATATTCAACTGCATGCAGTCGATGTATTAAACTGCATGCAGTCGATGTATTCAACTGCATGCAGTCGATGTATTAAACTGTCGATCGGCAGCCGACCGCGTGAAGTTGAAGTCACGACTGTATGCAGTTAATATCGATTTCACATAAGTGCAGCCGACCTCGTGAACTGCACACTAACTGCATGCAGTTGATATATTGACTGCGTGCGGTTGTTGCTGTGCAGTCCGTCTGTTGACAGCCTGACGCATCATTGGTCAGCCCGACTTTTGTCATCGCCAAAGACATTTTAGTAATTCAGAGAACAATAACTTTACTAAGTTCCGTAGTACCTGTAATTATTTAGGTACTTAACAATTATTTTCGAAACTCCCAGGAGATAGGGAATATAGAGGATTTATATTTTCGCTTTAAAGTTGCCTTCAAAGGCATGCAAGTAGGTAATTTACCGTTTCAATAAATATTCCGTTACTATTTATAGGTTTTAGCATTTATTATCCTACAGCAATCTAAATATCAATCCGTGCGCTGCTCCTCTGATTCTATATAAGCAGTGCGAGAAGACAATGGCGCCAATTTCCTTGTTCACAATCTAAACTAAATTTAAGTTCTGTACATCTTTATCATTCAATTTCATTAAGAAAAGGACAGAAGATAATTATTAGTTTAGTCTTCGTGTCAAGTTAGTCAGCGCCTGACGTAAATTGACGTATTTTTAGTAGTCAATTTTTTAATCACGTCTAAACTTGTCTATGGATTATTTTAATTGGACAGGACAAAACTATTATTTATCTTCTGTCCCTTTCCTAATGAAATAGAAAGAAAAAGATGCACTGATCTTAAATTTAGTTTAGTTTGTGAACAAGAGAATCGGCGCCATTGTTTACCTGGATTAATACATATGGTACTTTTAATCCCGGTGATACTTACGTTCCCGTGGGATATTTTCCGACATTACGTGGACGAAGCCGCGGGTAAAAGCTAGTCTGACATAATTCTTGCTTTCTACAGTAACGTTGTTGTTAATCTCTATTGTATGATGCAACATAGTAGCTACGTCTTTGTTTACTCATTATAAATAGCCACGAAATTTTGTGACATACTCGTAATTGTAATAGTTTTATTTTAAGAAACAGTTCAAGAATGTTTGGACATAACAACAAAACTTCTCCAGACTCTATAAAAAACAAAATTTAAAGTAATACTCATAAAACTACAATTTTTACGGTAGCACATTTTCTAGCTTGCCCTTTGTGCATAATTCAGTCCACTTCAAAGTCACCGAATTCTCGCGTGAAAAGTGAACTGTGATTCGGCCACTATCCATTTCGATTCAATGCAGACGTCTTGTACAACATAATGGAACAACGAATAAACAATTTGTTGTAAAAAGACCGTTGGCGATGGTCAGATGACGGTATGATTTTGTTTTTTTTTTAGCCTTTGAATGTCTTGAAGGGGTGAGGTAAAGATGTTAAGGTGTTATAGATATATGATACGAGTACATTTTACAACCCCAAACGGCGCAAATATAGCAACCTTATCGGGAGCTACATGTTTCAGCCGTTTGGGGTTGAAACACTAGAACTGAGAACTTCCTGTTGGAAAAAACCCAATAACATTTTGCTCGGCCCGGGAATCGAACCCAGTACCTCATGCTAGAGCAATAAGGCAGCCAAACAATGTTTTGAATAGCAAAGAAAATGAATAGCGAAGAAAAATATAGTGAGTAAAGCGGCATGTTCTAGAACTAAAAATATAGTGAGTAAAGCGGCATGTTCTAGAACCAAAAAAATATAGTGAGTAAAGCGGCATGTTCTAGAACCAAAAAAATATAGTGAGTAAAGCGGCATGTTCTAGAACCAAAAAAATATAGTGAGTAAAGCGGCATGTTCTAGAACCAAAAAAATATAGTGAGTAAAGCGGCATGTTCTAGAACCAAAAAAATATAGTGAGTAAAGCGGCATGTTCTAGAACCAAAAAAATATAGTGAGTAAAGCGGCATGTTCTAGAACCAAAAAAATATAGTGAGTAAAGCGGCATGTTCTAGAACCAAAAAAATATAGTGAGTAAAGCGGCATGTTCTAGAACCAAAAAAATATAGTGAGTAAAGCGGCATGTTCTAGAACCAAAAAAATATAGTGAGTAAAGCGGCATGTTCTAGAACCAAAAAAATCAGCAGTCACACAGCAACAGAACAACGAGATTTTTTGCTCACAGATGAGCCGGAGTGGCATAGATTATTACTTTTCATCCCGAAACATGCGCGGGGTCTGTGTGATATGTAGATCTATTCTTAAATGTATGAACATCCTATGTGCAAGAAAATACTTTGACTTTGATAGACCACTAGAGCGCACTCCAAAATTGTCTTTAAATATTTTCCAGCTCGTCCAAAGAGCCTTTGTTTGTTGCTGCCCGTGGTTCTGGCGGTGTTGGTGCTGTGGCTCACAGTCTGGTGGTGCGCGCAGAAGTTCAGCAGGGCCTTGTTGGCCCCACCTCCACCAGACCAGCTACTGGACCACTACAGAAGGAACAGGAGCCTGCATCACTATTTGACGCATATGTAAGTCAAACCTCGACTGACTGTCTCGTTGGTCTTGTGGTAGCAAGTGCTGCTACAGTACTTGAGGTTCTAGGTTAGATTCCCACAGTCCAACCAAGTTTTATCGGGTGTTTTCCATCAGGAATTTCCCAGTAGCAGCCCAGAATTTGGATCTGCGCCTGGTTGATGACAATATGCTCGCCCCCAATTTCATGGGACTTAAACATTACTGGTGAAGTGCGGATGTACTAAGGTACACCTCTGCCTGACCCTTCGGGGAGCGCAGGTGTGATGTTATGTTATTTTGCTGCGGGTAAAATTATAAAAAGTATCTTTACAACATATCTCCAGGGTGTACAGTATGGAGGTCTGCCCGGCTTGGGCAGAGCACCGCCGCGTCCTCGCGGAGGCGATCGGCGGCGGCGATCTCGCGTCCGGCCCTGGTACAGGCCATGGTACGGAGCGAGAGTGCATGGGAAGCCGTCACCTCCTTCTGCGAAACAGTTATGCTCGCGAAGGAGGAGGCAATCTTTGCGCCCTCACGCCCCTAGTCGCCGCAGGAGACGCCCTGGGCGTCGGGAATCGATAGCCGATTCCCGGCCACCGTAGGCGCGGGCTTGCGGATGGCGAGCAATGGGTAGCTCGCCGTCCGGTGAGGACCAGGCCCGGGTCGACGGCGCGTTGTGTTCCACGCGCGCCTCAAAGAGATGTCAGCACTAGCTGAAGGGGTCCGCTAAGGCCGATGCCCGCCAGGGTTGCGGGTTGTTCGAAAGAGTTACCGTGGCCCTGGCACAGGCAACTGAAGGAACACGGGTGGGTTTTAGTCAGTAGAAGTCTGACACGCCCTCCCGCTCCACCCAGAGCGGGAGAAGTTATTTGATGATTTCCCACCCAAAAAAAAAAGGGTGTACAGTATGAAGAAAATAAATAAAAAGAATTTTCTAACATGGACCAATAAAACATTGTAACAGTCAGACTATTCTATCTTAATACCTTATCCTTTATGGTACAAATGTTTCTTTGCTGATATTATAAAGCTTAGAGTATCAGCAAAAAAACATGTGTGCCTGTATCCCCGAAGGGGTGGGCACAGGGGTAATGTACATACACTCACATTTCGCCAGTTTTGTTATAATCCCATGTAATAGGGGGTGAGCCTAATTCACAAATTGAGACGCCTGTTACTGAGAATTTCTCCATTGAAGAATCTCAATAAAATAACACTGCTCGACCTGGGGATGGAGCCCAGCACCGCACGCGTGACACTAGCGCTGAGGCTCTATGACACTGCCTGACCTGGGAACGAAGCCCAGCACCGCACCACGAGACGTCAGCACTGTGGCTCTATATCGTATAGTGTCACAGCATTATGCAGAGGGATGGCCGTTTTGCGTGGATGTGATGCATATTTCCCCCCAACTAGTTTTATGCGTCATGTTTTATCATGCAAATAAATGTATTTTTTTTCCTTTTAACCCAGAACTCTATTTAATTCGGCAGTCCTAATACATTTGAACACATGCGAACTACACATCAAAGACATAACGTCGCAGAAATCCTGCATCGCGCAAGCAGAGTTTACCGCGCGACTGGCTTATGTACAACGTCCCGACATAATAGTCCACCAGACACAACACCCGTCTGGTCGGAGGATCCTCCCGTCTCTACGGAGGATGAGTGAACTTTAGACCCTGTTCCTCATGCCACTATACATTGCGGACAGGAGGACTACCATGATGAAGAGCAACTAAAATAAAAGCTTATAAAAAATATGTGTTTAATTCCAGTCAGGTGCTAATAGAGCCTTCATCAGCACCATGCGGGAGCCTGGATGAGGTGCTGGTCATCATCCTGGTGTCCAGCGCGCCACCCAGGTTCAAGCACCGCCAGGCGGTTCGTCAGACCTGGGCGAAGCAACAGCCCACGTACTTCGTGCTGGGGCTGTATGGAGATAATGTGGATGAGGAATTGGTGAGGCCATGTTTATTTACACAGTGGTACCCTTTCCATCATTTCTCTTGCCGCTCGCTCTACCCTGTTGTATGTTTGATATCGAGAGTTGTTGAAGCTGATATTCTCTTCTACTCAATTAGTTTTTAGTCAATTAGTTAGTCACAAGGAAGTTATATTTAAAGATATTTTGGGGGCCAGCCCAGCTTGATTATCTTGGCGTTTCGCCAATGTGTGTACTGTGTAACGATCTTAATGAATTAGTTTGATAAAGTTATTTATTTAACTTATTTGAATAAAGCAATTTGTGTATTTTTTTTTGAACTGACAATTTAATTTGATATTTAGTAGTTCATAGTAGAACAAAGCTTACTTCTGATGATCTACAAACTAATATATTATGTTATGATCATTCATTTTTAACTTTAATACAAATTACTTTTATACTAATGGAATATCGCCTTAACTCCAGGTAGACAGCTACATAGAAGCAAAGCAGTACAGCGATATGATTGTCTTCGACTTCCACGACCACTACCAGAACCTGACCCTGAAGACAGCGCTGATGATGAAGTGGAGCCTAAGCCGCTGCCCACAGGCGCAGTTCCTGTTTAAGACTGATGATGACGTGCTGGTCAACCCCGGGACGCTTCGGAAGGTTCTCAAGGAGAATGAAGATGCTCAATTACTTGGTAAGTGGAGGATTTTTTATTTTGAGTACGATAAGCTGTTGATCCCGGCTGTCATTTGTTATCATCATTTTGGCTGTCATCTTTGATAGTCGTCACGGGTAGTCAGAAGCCCGTAAGTCTACAACTACTTATCGTATTACCCTGTAACTGGGTTGTGGAGGTCAGATAGGCAGTCGCTCCCTGTGAAATACTGAATGGTATTCAGCTGCAACCGGTTAGTTTAGAAGCCGACCACAACATAGTTGGGAATGGCTACGCAGATCGTGATGAAACTGAAGGCTAAGTTTTTAGGGTTCCGTACCTCAAAAGGAAAAACGGAACCCTAATAGGATCACTCGTGTGTCTATCTGTCTGTCTGTCTGTCCGTCTGTCACAGCCATCTTGCTCCGAATCTAATGGACTGATTAAGTTGAAATTTGGTACATGTATGTACGAGTATTTCTGTGACCCAAACACGGACGTGTAACGTAAATAAATAAATTTTAAATACGAGCAAACTACGATACGAGCAACTTTGGCGGGCAAATAAGAAAATTAAAAAAAAAGTTTTGCAAACTGTACCGTTTGACATATCAAATAAAAGGGCTTACTGTAAGAGTCTCAAATGTATTTTTTTTATAATTTTAAAATAAAATATTTTAAAGTTATTTAAGAAAATAGACGATTGACCATTCTCCCCCCTTTATCTCCGAAAGTACTGAGCCTAAAATTTTGAAAAAAATATAGAAAATAGTTCAATACCTATAGATTACAGGAAAACCTATAAGAAGTCGATGGTCTTAAAACAACATGGTAAATCTCTCAATATTGTGCGTACAAACTTACATTTGTCCATAGTTAAACAAAAAGCATCCAACCCACATTAGGTGTAATGTGGGTTGGATCCTTTTCGTTTAACTATGGATATTTGTAGTTGGAATGTATGGGAGAACATGTTTTTCAAATACAGTGTTAAATTTTTCTTGGGATAAATTCATCCCAACTACGGAACCCTTCATTGTGCGTAGTCCACACGCTTTTGACCTGTTTTTTCAAAGTAGATTTGGTTTGATTTAGATTTTTTCATAACATATTATTTACTTACACGTGGTTTCCACTCGGTCAAAAAACAAGATCTCGAGTACGATTATGTTATGTCATACGAGGCTCCATGTTTACACAGACGCTGAGAATTTTGAAAGGCGAGGCGATACTTACTTTTGGAGATGCGTGTATCGTACTAATGTTTAACAAGTCTACCCAATAATATTCGCCTCTCATTGTATCAACTATGGGGAGTTTGTTGCACCATTTCTTCTATAGACATAATACGTATGTGGAGTATTGTGGAGCTAAAACGGTGAAGGGCAGGCGTTTTGGAGGACTTTGCACAGAACAATAATACTCTCAAGGGGACTGTCTTCGGATGTAATTTTTGACGATTAACACTTTCACTGACACTGAGTGCTGATTCTCAGCCGCATTCAAATTAATGGTATTTTATTGGAAAAAATATGAAATATGCATGTTTGTATGGAAATATAAGGAATATTTTGTAAAAGTGTCTGACTTAAGCTCTAGAAATCGTAGAAACCAAAATAATATAGATTAGTTTTTTATGACATTCCCAGAATTTATAATAAGATACCTAGAGAACTTAAAAACTTAAATAATAGACCGTTTAAGAATAAATTGTTGAATGGCTGAAAGCCCACAACTTGTACTCCGTCAAAACATTCTTTAAAAAAAATTATGACTCGATTTAAGCTATGACTCCATTTATTTACATTACTTTATCCTTTTGAAATCATTGTATGACTCGATTTTGCATGCTATAGTTCCAATAGCTAAACATGTTCGTACCCTTGACCTATAAACACCATGTTTTAAGCAAAAAAAAAAAAAGTTTTGAGTGACAAAAACCCTGCAACGATATATTTCAACATGAGCAGCTTTTCTCCGATGAACTCATTTGTCCCGGAACTAATGTACCACCTTGCGGGACACCCCAGACAAACCTAATAACAATAAAACTTGTATTGTGTCTCTTCAGTGTCCGTCAACCGATGAACCTGTACTTAATTCCAGGGTACAGTAAGAACAACACGCAACTACATCGGGATGAGTACACCAAGTGGTTCATACCGCGGTGGCTGCTCTCCCAAGATCTGATCCCCAAGTACCTCAGCGGTACCGGGTACCTTATAAGTGGTGAGTCATTTATCATCATAAGTTTAAAGATGCAAGATTAAATTGATAAATCCAGGGGTTAGTCGAAAGCTTTGAAAGTTATTGCAACTTACATATTGCTAAAATTGAGTCAAAACAGATTACTTACGTACAGTTTGACAACGTTCAAAGGATCCATCGTTTATCTTCGAAAAAACCGTCAAGTGCGTGTCGGACCACGCACAATGAAGGGTTCCGTAGTTGGGATGAATTTATCCCAAGAACAAACATAACATTGTAGTTGGAAATCATGTTCTCCCGAATAAGAAGGCACTTTTTATCCGATGTGAAGATCTCGTCAATACTATTCGACTGTAGACTTATCCTAGAGATGTAAGTAGTTTAAGAATAACATTCTGCATATGAGTGGGCCAGAGACTAACTCTGTGATAAGTTTCACGTGTTGAACTATTTTTCAACACGTGAAACTCATCACATTTACTTTATCACCAAAACAATGTTTATGTACCTACAAGGTGTAACTTAAATAACGCACAACCTCTTAATGGGTCATTGTACTCATCATTATGAACAACTTTTACTATGGGACCAAACATGAAATCGCGAAAAAAATCAGCTGTTCAGCTGTAAAATCTGATATATGATTTTTTTTCGCAATTTCAGGTTTGGTCCCATAGTAAAAGTTGTTCAGATGAATCTACCTACATTGGTTCACTAGTACATACCTAACCTTAAAAATAAAACTGTTCATAACTTTTACGTCCCAAGTTCTAAAAATCTAAGAATTTAAAAAGGGTTTGTCTATCATATTAACTACCAATTAAAACAAAACATATTCCAAAACACGAAACTTTATTAGGTGTACGAAATTCCCATACAAGCCTGCCGTTCGCCTTTTCGTCTATTTTTTTAAATAACTTTAAAACAATTTATTTTAAAATTATTAATAAATATATTTGAGACCCTCACAGTCACACCTTTCATTTGATACGTCACATTTTTTAATTTATCTTATTTGCCCCACAAAAGTGACTTCCCATTTACGTTACACGTCCATGTATTGGTCACAGAAATTCATAAGTGTATCAAATTTCAACTTAATCGGTCCATTAGATTCGGAGAAAATTGGCTGTGACAGACCGACAGACAGACAGACAGACACACGAGTGATCCTATAAGGGTTCCGTTTTCCTTTTGAGGTACGGAACCCTAAAAACCGAAATATAACGAATAAAATGATTTCGACTAATAGAAATTGATTTATGTTCCCACCTTATCGTACCGCTATACAGAGCGTTCTACACCGCACTGCTGCCTCACCGACAAATCAGAAAGGGGCCTAAATTATTATAGATTGGTGCCGATACTTTTGTGCACAAACTAAACTTGATTTAGGCTGTTGCTAACTTTTTCTCTCTAGTAAAACAAGAAAGAGACGGACGTAAATTAGAGCTGTCAAATTTAGTTGAACTAATATTTCCATACATATTTAGACGACACGTAAAAACATGTCGACTAAAAACACGGTGAACCGCAAGGCGTAAACTAGTTTGACATCTCATGCTTAGTTCATCGCTATAGCCGTCCTTTTCTCGCGCTGCCTGTTAGTAAAAGATAGCGATTCTCTAATTTTAGTTTAGTTATTGAACAAGAGAATCGGCTCCATTGACGCACTAATCCCGACACTCCACAATTGCGTAAAGGTTGGTGTTTTTGAAAATGAACCTTCGAACGTTGTCATAGTGTAATAATGATATTTCTTCAGGGTTAACATAATGACAGTAGCTATCTAAATACACTTTTATAATCAGAAAAATCAATCAATTTTATAATTTTAGAATCACAAATATTTTCAGTCTTGAACCTAGATGTTATAATATAATGTAGATTCAACAGCCCGTACGCAGTGATATACCTTCAGCTGGCCTGTCGTAGTACAGAGTTTCAACAGAATAAGAAGCCAGCTCTTACCTACGGTGTTGTTACTGACGTGCGGCCTACTGTACATAAGCTAAAATATTTATTTATTTAGGGACAACGAACAGCAGTTTATTACTAAGTAATCATAGGTTATAACTTAATAATAGAGGTAACAAATACACTACTCACAACGTTATCCACATTTAGGTTGGGGACAAAGTCTTTTCGCATTATAGTATGTATGAACTTGTAATAAAATCTATTTGTATCTGGCTGGTTTTGGTATCATTGAAAGTTTAAATTTTAAAGAACATAATTCCAAATTCAAATTAGGAAAATGTGTGATTTTCATTTGTTTTTCGTACCGTCAAGATGAGTGAATCTAGTGATGAGATTAAAGCAAGAAGTTGAGAGAAAGCGGCTGGAGTTAATCAACAGAAGGGGTGTGGTTTTTCATCATGATAACGCTAGACCTCACACATGTTTAGCCACTCAGCAAAAATTAAGAGAGTTTGGCTGGGAGGTGTTAATGCATCCGCCGTATAGTCCTGACCTTGCACCTTCAGATTTCCACCTGTTTCGGTCTCTTCAGAATTCTTTAGGCAGTGTCAAGTTAACATCACGAGAGGACTGCCAAAAGCACTTGTCGCGGTATTTTGACCAGAAGTCCCAAAATTTCTATAGCAATGTGATCATGTCCCTACCTACAAGATGGCAAAAAGTTATCGAACAAAATGGTACCTACATACTTTAGTTAAATGTAAATAAACTATATTAAAAAATGTTTTGAATTTTCTTAAAAAATGCGAAGAAACTTTTTCCCCAACCTATTATTACTAAACAGATCTACTAGTTGTTAGAATGAACGATATAAAAATAAACAGAATAAAAGTAAACATTACTTAATTAATAGGTTCTGATCACTTAATATAGTAACAATTTCTTTTCTAAATATAGCCTTGCTGAGAAACATAATATCAGATGAGCCAAACTGCCTATTATAGGTGTCAACCAGTCGACGCAGCGATGAGCGTACGCCTGAGTTGGTTCTACAAAAAGTAGTTGCAAACAAGTGTCGCGAGCGAACTTCTCGACCATGTACGGTACGAGGGATCAGGTAGCACAAACTGTTCACTAGATCAGTACAGTCGACTTTATTACGACATATTTACTAAATAGGGTCATCATCTCAAGTAGGATGCGTCTGGATTTTAGACTAATAAGGTCATATTTTGCAGTAATAATTGATAAGAAACTTTCTTTTTAAAGCATCTATATTAACAATATTATCTAACAATACAATATTATCCAGCAATAATCCTCTGATTTCAGGAGACTACCTAGGCAAAATCTTTAAGACAGCAGAACAAGTGCCAATGGTGAACCTAGAAGACGTGTACTTCACGTACCTAGTGGCTCACAAGGAGTTGGGGCTGACCCTCACGCACGACAGTCGGCTGAGCCCCTACAAGCCCTGGCTGAAGATACCCTGCATCTACCGGGACCTGGCATCCATCCACAGCTTCTCTCCAGATGAAATGGTCACAGCATGGTCCAAGATAGAGGGTTTAGAAAAGAATAATGATAGCTGTTGGTTTTTTGACTCGTATTTGAAGGAGTATAGTGAAATGGCTTTGTTCTGATGGTGGAGGGAATCCTTGATGGGTTCGGGGTTGAAGAATACAGTGACTCTTTATAAATAGATGACAGATAGGACATTGAAGATAGCTGGTACGACTGAGTAAAACGTATCGCATATTATATTTCATTACTTTCCAAATAGTCATAAAGTGGCCAAAATGTTATTGGTTTTTTTTTATCTATCAGGAATTTCTCAGTAGCAGTCCAGAGTATAGATGGGCATTCGCGGATTACGGGTTTGATATTATATTAGTCATAAAGTCACATTCGGAATGAATGTTAGTCATCTGTCTATATGTTAGAGAGATTTTAATTTTGCTCAGTGGCTTATATTTAATTTGAGAGTCCTAGGTGAGGCAGTAAAGTGATGATGAAAAATCGTGAAAAGTAAAACTCAGGACTAAGCAAGACCTAATATTATAATGTAAATATGTAATAGAAATATAATTTATTTATTGAAGCAATAGTAAAGTATTATACAACTAACTATTTACATTAACTACTAACTATACATAGTTATATGTATACAAAAACAAAAGGACACATAACATTCCTAATGATTAGGTCTGTACCTACTCAAGTAATTAATCAAAATATCTGATACTGCATTTACTGATGAATTGATGATCTATGTTATTTTTATGGATTAATGCGTATATATCTTTGAGTGTGGCCATGAATATTGTAGTATTGAACTGGTTCGTGTACCTAATAATTTGTAATATAGTGAATTAAGTGACAGTGATATTGTCAAGATCCGAATTATATTGTGAAGCATTTTCTACCTAGTATAAGTAGTAAAATAAATATTTTTGTCTTAAATCTATTATTATGTTCAACCAAAGGAATACTCAAAATACAAAAAAAAAGCATTTAATGAAATTAATCTAAGATTCAGCACTTTTTAAACGTCAAAATTACATAAGACAGTCCCCCAAAACACCCGCTTTCACCACTTCCTAGTGCTTCAGCTGGGGAGAAGAAGTGGCACTTCAATCTGCCACAGTAATACATCTATTCGATAACCACGGCAAATAAATATCGGTATGATAACTTGCAAACAAAGTGCTATGACAGGTTAATTGACCCCCCAGTGGGTTCCTGCATTGTCGAGCTAGGGGGCCTCAATAGCCGTGACTTGGTCACCCACGGTGAAGCGAAGAGGAACCCGAGGAGTGGCCGCTCGTCTGCGCTTTACACAGGAAGCCAACGACGACGTAGCGACCAACAAGTAGCTTGCAGTCGCAAGCCGCGATGTCTTATGAGAGGCATCGCGGCTGAGAGTTGGAGGCCGCGGCAGGAGAGGAGGGCCGGAATTGCGGTGCACCGCTGTCCCTACCTTCCGCAGCCTTGACGGGGTTGCCACCATCTGATAGCGGACGCGGTGGGGCCACAGGGGAGGAGGAGTGTCGGTATTTCGTTGGCCGCTCTCCCTATCCTCTGCGGCCGAAAAGTGGTCGGGCCACTAACCTGACCGGTCGCAGGGGGACCAAGATTGCCTAGACACAGGATCGTCTAAGGCCCATGTGTTGGTTTGGTCCCTGGGGTGGTCGCGGCGTGCAATGTGTTCTGGGGTACCTGTGGTGGGGGGTACTCCTCAGAGGAGGGTCCTGTGACGGACAGCCGCGGCGGGTTCGCGGATGAGTGCTAACGCGTGCCCGTGTTCCCACCACAAGCGGCAGTGGAGGACACCGTGGATTTTTAGTGGGTTGGAGTTCCACATAACTGCACTATCTCCCTGTGGTAGTGCAGTATGTATGAGCATTTCTCATCGCAAAAAAAAGGTGACTGATTGAGTACCGCAGTCACCCTACCGGTCACACCGAGTTTTCCCAAATGTTTAGCTTTGTAGATCGTTGTTTCAGTCACTCTAAAGCCGAGTCTCCTGCGCATGTTTTTTCGAAAATACACAAAAAACCTTACACATAAACATTTGTTTTCATACACAAGCTGTCTCCTGCGTATTAAAATAATTTTGAGGTTAATTAACACATTTTGCGTAGGTACAGTCCGCGCGCGAGCTCCGAGGAATCGGGGGCTGGCGAAGCGGGCGGTTTTCAAGCGCATACTATCCTCATATAATTATTTCATGATTAATTAGATGCGTGGCGCGCGGAGGCGAAGGATGTGTTGATTATTAAATAATTACGTTAATTACTATGTTTAATTAGAATTCGATGCCCTAACGTCCCAGTACAGTACGTACTATATTTAGATTAAACATTAGCCGCAGGTCGTGGGTTCGATTCCCATCCAGGACAAACATGTCTGTTTGTCCTGAGCCTGGATGTAATTATTTATATATGTATGTATTTACAACAAAAAAAGTAGTATAATTGGTATATCAGTTATCTGGTTTTCATAGTACCTACAAGCTCTGCTTAGTTTGGGATCAGATGACCGTGTGTGAAATGTCCCAAGATATTATTATTATTATATTATTATACAATGTGGAAAGGACATCTTAACGATTACTTTTACCTTGGAATCAGTGTATTGATTCCAGACAACCCCAGAGTTGCCATTTTCGGTCAATAAACAGCTGTTTCATATAAAAGTGGGACCTAAAGAAGCTGGTTCATTAAAAACACCATATCGCCAAAGGCCGGATTAAGAAGCTCCAACCTGCTACAGATTCTCAAACCTGCGCTCCACTAGCAACGCAAAAAAGATAGAGTTTATCAGCGGCAGCCAGATGCACGAGTCCTTGTCACCGCTGCAGGTGCGGTGTGATAAGGATTGATTGTGCTCGCCGCTTGTTAGCGACGTTGTTTTTTACGGCATTCATGCGATACAGAGATGGATTTGAGTGTCGAATTTATTTTAACTTTGTTAAAAAGATATGTTATTAAGTAGATTGATAGAATAACTTTTTTGCCCACAAATTACAGGGGAAAAATAAACGGATTCGACGAAAAGGTGAGCACTGGAAGGGCTTTTTATCGCAATTAGAGTTTTCTCCCAGAAAACAAGTATTTGAGAAAGAGCCAGCTCAAGAAAACCTTTTTCAACATTTTTGCTCATTCCTACCCAAATTCGCCCTCGACTGCCTAGTTGGTCTAGTCGCAAGAACGACTCGCGCGTTTAGTCTTGGGTTCGATTTCCAGGTCGAGCAGTGATTAGAGCTGCTCGCAGTCTTGGATTTGTGCTCGGTAAACTTATATTACATGAAACTTAGCATAACGGTTGAAATGTGGGACTACCTTTTTTATTTAAAATGGTAGTTCCATCTATGCTTGAACGATAGAATGTCAGCCAGAATATAAGGTTAGAATGGAATACAAAAAAGGATAGAATGTCAGACAAAATATAAGGTTGCCCAATGTTTCATACATTGGGCAACCTTATATTTTGCTACCTTTACAGTATTCTCTGAGCCTATGGGGAACACAAGCATGACATTCTTCATTCTTAACTAAAATGGAAGCTACAGAATACATTAATTACAAAATGGTTAACCCAATCCGTTCCTGTGCACCAAAACAAAGAATCAGTGCCTCCATTGATGTGTAACGTCGTATAAAACCCCATCGATTGTGGTACCATCAGTTTGTGCACCATGGAAGTTAAGCTCGCGATAGTTGTGTTCATCGCTATGACTCTGATGGCCAACGTGGTCGTTGCTGGTGAGTAACCCTAGTTTAAGAAGGCAGAGGTGGTGACACCACTAGATAGTTTGACAAAAGTGGTGATTGTGATAATCTCATGATAGGGTTAAGAGGCCTATGATTAGCAGTGGAGTTTGATGATGATGACTGATGGTGATGGCATCATGTGATGAGAATGAAACAAGATGGCAGATCTAAAAGCATAAAATCTAAGCGCACTGTCTAATTTTAAGTTTTTGGAAATTAATTTTGTCTCTACCCAAACAGAAACTTATAAGATATAACAGTTGTTTTGACTTTACAATATGTGATTAAAATTGGATAGTGTGCTAGATGTAGATCAGAATGTTGGGACATAAAAATAATGAATAAAAGGCAATTGCATGCAGCCCAGATGAGAATCCCAGAAAGGAATGCTAAGAGGGATGTGTGGTGTTATGCGAATGGATAGAATAAGATATGAATCTGTAAGAGGAAGTCTGAAAGTGACACCGGTGACTGAAACGTTGTGTGGAAATCGGTTGTCATGGTATGGGCATGTGATGCGGAGGAATGCGGAAAATGTCGTCAGGAGTGTGAATGTGGAGGGCTATATGAGTAAGGGATGATATGGCCAGAAAGGGAGTGACTACCGATATGACGAGTAATAGAGAAGTATGGAAGAAAAAGATATGTTGCGCCGACCCCAAATAAATTGGGACAAGGGCAGGAGAATGATGATGAGTGCGCTAGAAGTATTAAATTAAAAAAAAGTATTCGAGGCGTTTAAATATTAATCGTAATAAACTTGCCTAATTGACAAAATAATGAAAACACCCGGAAGTTCAGCACAAACAAGCCAACACTGAAGTCTGCGATTGTAGTTCATAATCATCAAGAGATACTGACAGAAATTAATGTTTTGGTGAAGGCTAGGATGTTAACCATAACAAATACAAATCTCATAGAAACAATTTTTAGATTTCTTTTACAACCACCCGTCACCGAAAACAAAAGACATTGCTGGCACTCAATACATATGTGTTCCTGGTCGCACAATCATTAAAGTCACCGAGAAGCATGGCAAAATAATTACCCTAGAATCCTCCAACTCCGAGGAATATCGACTAGGAAATGGACAAACTAGAAAGAAACATATGACCGTACCGTCGGAAGATGAATCCTGTAGCATATGCGTGTGCTCAGCAGATGGGAAAAACGAATACTGCAGCAATAGACCCGCAGAAAATATCAATGAATGTTTGGTGTTGCAACAAATTACCCACAAATTCAAAATGGGTCTGCCTTATGAGCATACGAGTAACCTGGCCAATAGGATCCGACGAGGTTTGTGGTGTGGTGACAGTGCAGGTGGCAATAAAACAAAACATACATACTTTTGGTTCACTTTAAAGCAATTAAAACAGACTACCGTGAACATTTTTCTCAGTAAATAAACAGTTGGATATTGATATAATAGGATACGTAGTTTGAATATATTCATAAAAGTACCATCACTCAAGTTATGATATACTAGCTGCGCCCCGTGGTTTCAATCGCGTAAGTCTTGATCCTGTGGGAATATTGGGATAAAATGACGTATGTCCTAACCCAGGTAATCTATAATATGCCAAATTTGATTCAAATTCGATCAGCCGTTTTAGCGTGAGAGCGTAACAAAAAAACACAAAAAATCAAATCTTTTCTATTTATATGGGTATACAATAGGGTGACTGGTAATTAGTGGCCGATACTTAAACACATGATTGTACTCATGATAACAAACACTTTTACTACGGGAACAAACCTGAAATCGCAAAAAAAAATCAGCTGCTCCCTACATTTTGACGAGTTATGCGAACATAAATGTATAGGACAGCTGATTTTTTTTCACCCTATATAACAAGCTTTTGTCCGCGGCTTCGCCCGCGTGGAGATCGGAAAATATCCCACGGGAACGCACTACCGGGATTAAAAGTATCCTATGTCTTAATCAAGGTCATGTTCCACCCATGTGCCAAATTTCATCCAAATCCGTTCAACCGTTTTAGTGTGAAAGCGTATCAAACAAACAAACTCACTTTCGCATTTATAATATTATAGTTAGGAACATATTGTATATTAATTTAGTTTATTAAGTTGTACTTAAATTTAAATTCACCATAACGAATTTAGAAATTTGTTTAAGCCTTATTAGCATCAAGGCACATCAGAATGAGTACAACTAAGGGCTAATTTTTCAATCGTCAGATAACTTCTATTTCTGGAATAAATATGCTGTCATATTTATTCTTCAGATAAAAGTTATCTTAGTTAGTCTATTGAAAAATCAGCCCTAAAAGTAATAAATTATATATGTACTAAAATTCACAAAATTAACGTTGTACGTTAGCCCAATTAGCATTATTTTTAACGTAACTTTATTATTATGTAAATATGAATTGCAAGCAGGATTAAACCAGGTTATACAACATTGAGCAAAGGTCAACAAATAACATAAGTATAACCTTCATCACAGATTACATATGGCACAACGACGAGATACCCTACAGTGCCAAAGCGAAGTGCTTCCGCGGCCATTCCTACTACACCAACAGTATTACTGCCAACGACACCGACGTGGACGTCGGGACTGATGTGGACTCTCTTCTCGACTACGACAATGAGTCAACTTGTTACTACTGTATCTGTTCTGTGTCTGGCGACTCCGTCGGATGCATCAACAGGGATGTTGGGTTCTGCAACTTCTACAGAGTCATCAGATCAGACAAGCGTGTGAGAGACAGATATACGTCGTTTATGGAACAGGACAGACCGGGCTACTTCAGACAGCTGTCCTATCGTTTGAGAAGGACAATGGATAACGGCGTGTTTGACATGTTGGAAGCTGGTATACTTCACAGTTATTATTGGCACTTCTTTGGGTTTTGGTTCTTATTGGTTCTTGTCATAAATTGTGATGTATTTTTATAGGTTCTTGTGATTGTGGTATATTTGATTAAGTGTATTTATCTTGATTGTTTTGTTCTGTGAGTGTTTCGTTAAAAGTGAATTGTGTCAAGTGTTTTATGATTACTGTTGTTGACTATTTGAGATTAGTTTGACAAGCAATGAAAGAGACAACGGTAATGTTGTATTGAGTTGGAATTTAACCTAACAGAAATGAGAATGTTGAGCGGTTGGATGTAATAGTTCGTACATCTAAGCGTCGCCTTTTGCAAGCCAATTTTGCTAAATTGATTCTTATTTTACCCGATTTCTTAACAAATAACGATTTTTCTGTTTAATTCCGAATAATGAAATAAATATTGGTGCTTGCAGGAGGCGACACATTGTGCTGCAACCACCCTGATGGGCACCGGAGGCAGATTCATAACAAAGTACGAAATAAGCTGAGAATTATGATGAGGCGGATCCCGAAGGAAAATCTGTTTGGACAGAAGGAGATGTCGATGAAGGGAGATTACGAGGATTTTATTGTGAACAATGATTAATAAGAATCACTAAGAATTATAAAATTATCGTCTGCTGCGAGAAATGTTGTAATTTAACCGTTATGAATGTGGGTCTTAGAAAAGAGAGAATCTAGAAGACACCAGAATGCAGTGTTTAACAATAGTTTGAATGAAAACGTCTAATAACAACGCTGGGATGAAAATAAACATTTTGACAAAATGAAAGATCGTAATGAATCTTTAAACACAGTAAATGTGAAAAAAAACAATAATTAAGAGAGATTCAGTTAAAAAAAGAGAATGAGTTTGTCTTCAGATATCTCAATTATTGAGTTACCTAAAGATGATTTTAAAACGAAAGATTGAACAAAAAGAAACAAGAATTCATAATTTGTGTCTGTGTGATTTGTGTTCTGTGTAGAGTGATGTGTACATTTTTACTTTTATAATTTTGTGCTCCATTTTATTAAATGTTTTATAACAATTCTTAGGATTTATAAATAATTTTAATTAAGTTTTCCCTATTTTTACACATTGTAATATCGTTTTCAACTGCAAATTATTCAAATCTTTATCAATTAGTTTTAGTCTGAGTTATTTGAAAACCACACGCTGTTTCACGGACTTTTTGCACAACGTTTTATTTGCACCTGCACCGAGAGCACCTTGTTTTGTTGTTTTTTTTGGAAACTGCGCTATTTTTTTGGCTTAGACACAACTATAAAAATTAAACGAAAAAATAATCTCCGACATTAACAAAAACCTCTATAAAGCAAAAAAAAAAAAAAAATAACAATATGAACTGGCCCTTTAGTTTAATATACTTAAGTTGTAGATAATATTTAGACCCAAGCGTCCACGTCGTCGCGTCGGCGGTCGGCTAATGAGAATAGGAAGTTAACAGGTGTCATCTTTCTACAATAGAGTTGGTACGTTCATTATTGCTGAGTATAATAAGCCTCGTCTGTTTGGCGTCTTCATTAGCCGTCCCCCGACGCGACGACGCTTAGATCAAAATCTTACCTACAACTAATATTAAATTTAAACGTTACTTTTTTGGGGTTTTTGTTTGTAACGGGGGTTTTTTAAGTAATTTTTTTTTGCTCTTTAAACTTATATTACTAGTAGGCACGCTACGATTGACACGTACCTCTCGCTTAAATCTACGCAGCTGTTTCACATCATTATTTCTCTTTACTACTCCATTATCAGACCCTGATCACCATTGATCTATAACCTAAGAAGACCACCCCAATGAGCCCAGACACGTTAACTGTGCTGAAAGTTAGTGAGGGAACTCCCTCACTAACTGATCTGAACTCACTGACTAAACCTGGCCACTACAGCATCAAGGTTACTTTATTCTTCTAATACAATAGAAGTAAAAAAACCTGATCAGACCTGTAGAAGATGCTCACATCCATTCATCAACAAGAAAAGAGCTATAATCTTCAAACGGTGGAACAGATTTTCTTGAATCATAGTTATAAATACTCTCGATTAAACCACTTTTCAAACAAAACGAAAAATCAAAATCGGTTTTGCCGTTTGGGAGCTACGATGGCGCACACAGATACACAAAGACACAAGTCAAACTTTCCTAGTATCGATATATATCGTGTTAAAAAGGACAAGGGATGTTGAGACGATCTTCTGGGATCTAAGAAATCTAATAGCACAATAATATTGGGTACCTACCTAATCTCTTTGGTAAAGATATTGAGAATTACGAAGCTACCATACTAATGCCTTTTAGTTTTAATAGGTATCTAATAGAAATTCTATTGACGCAACGGTTCCACATGCTTCCTAGTCTCTAGTAGTACCCTACAATCTTTAAGCTTAAAAACAAGCCATAAATCGTGATAATTATAGCAATTGCCTATAAACGTTAAATTTGGCTCATAGGGAGTCCTATTTTCAGCAGTGGAAAAATACAGAATACTGTAGTTAATAATGACAACGATGAACGTGGAGCTAGTGTAGAGAAATATAACAACAAAAACAAGAATTGGATTATTGTTCTTACTGGGGAGTATACAGGATTTCCGACTTAATCAAAAATTAAATAAAGTAGTTAATATTTCGTATTGGCCAAAATGTAGAACATTTATGTATATCTCCAGTATAAAAAGAAATTGAATTTTCAGTAAATCACTTTGGTAATGTGCAAACTAAGACGAGATGCGTGCCATTCATCTCGGAATACAATAACTGCAATGAAGGTAAGATAAATTTACATTTATTTTTAGCCCATTTTGTGTACACTGAAATGGTTATTGATTGCAAGTCTGTGAAGGATAGTAATTAAAACTTTGGGGTCGGTACTGAAATCTACTAATGTGGATATGGGTATATCAAAACATTTCTGTGGTATTTTTAAGTTCAATATTAATATATTATACTTCGTATCTCTCCCGAAGATGATTACAGTTTACATGCAGCAGCACGCGAGATGATGCTGTCCTAATCACACTTTTAAAGCTATTTAAATGCTTATAGAATTTATTTTAAGTAAATAAATATCAGAAAGAAGGTAGTGTATTGACTATTTTCCCCCACTGGAGTGCAACCCAACGTCTCGGTCGCCGTCGCAATCCTTGACTCATTACGTGATTTAGTGTTGTCCGACTCACACGTATATTTGCTCGTCTGGAAATAACCTTCATTGCGTTATACTATGGGAAAAAGAAAGCGATCTGATAAGGACGACAGTGACGGTGTCAAAAAACTACTCAAAAAAGTGAAAAAGTTAGTTAAAAAACGAAGAAGAATCTCTTCATCGTCATCGGAGGGTGAACCAGCGTTATCTCCTTCGCACTCACTACCGCACGATTTAACCAGTGATCTAGAAACACAAGGTAAGTGAATAGACAAAATACCTAAACCTTATTGTTCATCTACCGCCTTGAGACTGCACATAAATTAAATAGGTACCTACAATACATTTACAGTGATACTAATATCCCGACGTGTATCGTGTGTGGATGCCTAATGCCTAGCCATTTAAGTGGCATAAAATGAATACTATTCATTGTGATATATCCCGACTTTTATCATGTGCGGGTATGACCATTATACGTTTACCTACAACACCAAACTTTAAAATCCCGACGTACAGCGTGTGTGGATAAAGTACCTACTTATGGTAGGTACTTACAAATATTTTACTTCTTTGCAGATGAGATCCTAACTAGTGCTGTACCGTTAGAAGGAGAAGGAGCAGCACATCCTGATGAACTAGACCCGGATATTTTGCAATTGTTAGGATCAGACCCTACACTAAACAAATCGTTTGGAGAAAATTTACACAAGGATTTGGCCTCGCGATGGAAACACGTCTTAATTAACGGTCTCACTAAAGAGGAAAAAGTTGATCTCCAAAAACAGTACCTACCTGCAGAAAATTGTATATACATGAAGGCGCCTACGCTAAATCCCGAGTTAAAATCCGCACTGTCTGATTCCAACATTAAAAAAGATTCATACAGTGAGCAGAAACAAAATCAAATGGCCAGTTGTATCTCAGCAATCGGCAAAGCATTGAATGTAGCCTTGTCACAAACCGAAACCATTCCACAAGAGGTTATAAAAATACTCAGTGATGCAGGTCGGCTGATGTGCGATACGCACTACAGAGAATCTCTGTCTAGAAGATTCACTATCATAAATTCCATAAGTAAACAAAAAAGAGAAATAATAAAAAACTGGTACTTTAAACGCACGGGGGGCACCGCGGGCACCAGCCGCCGAGCCGCGAGTGTACCCCAACCAGACTCGGCGCCAGCCACCACCGCCGCCACGGGATCATCGCCGCGCGCAGACGGCCACACGCGCACGGACGGCCAACTACTCAGCCCGACGCCGCTAATCATTTCGTCACAGGTAGATAACAATAATGTACCTATAGCTGGCAGATTACAACATTACTTTTCTGAATGGCATCATATTACTAATGACAAAACTATCCTGTCTTGGATTACAGGATATCAAATACCATTCCTTTGTGAACCACACCAGACAAACATACCTAAAAGGTCATACACGCGCACAGAAACTAACATAATTGATAATTGTGTTTCTGAGCTATTAGAATCAGATTTTATTTCTCCATGTATCCCTTGTAAAAAACAATTCGTTTCACCTATATTTACAGTACCTAAGCCTAATGGAAAACATCGTTTCATTCTTAATTTAAAAAAATTGAATAAATTCATTCATGTTGACCACTTTAAAATGGAAGACTATCGCACAGCTATAAAATTAATTGATCGAAATTGTTATATGGCAAGCATAGACTTAAAAGACGCGTATTTCTTGGTCGCAATTGCCAAAAGCGACAGGGTCTACCTTCGTTTTAGTTGGAACTCAGAAAAGTTTAAGAATCAATTATTCGAATTTAACGTTTTGCCGTTTGGACTCTGTACGGCACCTTACGTGTTCACTAAACTACTGAAACCTGCATTACATTATTTACGTTCATTAGGTCACCTATCAGTAAACTATATAGATGATTTTTTATGCATCGGTAATTCTTATGAAAGCTGTCTTATTAACGTAGAAGCTACAAAAGGATTACTATTAAAATTAGGATTTTTAATTAATGATGTTAAAAGTAAAATTTACCCAAGTAAAAAATGCCTTTTCCTGGGTTTCTTATTTGATTCAAGGGACATGTCCCTAACATTACCTATTGAAAAGAAAAACCGCATAAAATTAATGTCAAACAAGTTGCTACATACAAACAAATGCACAATTAGAGAACTAGCTAGATTTATAGGTCTGTTAACATCTGCATGTCCCGCCGTTAAATACGGCTGGTTGTACACAAAGCTCCTAGAAAGAGAAAAATTTTTAGCACTAAATTGTTCTAACAATTACAATAAACACATGATATTACGAGATTACCTAAAAAATGATTTACTTTGGTGGAAAGAACACATTGACTCCTCATTTTGTTCCTTTCAAACAAGTGATTATACCCTTGTAATATTCAGCGACGCCTCGACCACTGGTTGGGGCGTAGTTTCCAATAACCAAACCGCCCATGGACATTGGAATCATTCCCAATTATTATTACACATAAATACTCTTGAATTACTTGCTGCCTTTTATGGTTTAAAAATCTTTGCATCACACCTTAAATGTTGCAATATCTTACTCAGAATAGACAATACTACAGCAATTGCGTATATCAACAAAATGGGAGGTATACAATTCACACATCTAAATAACATTGCACGCGATATATGGCAATGGTGTGAAAAACGCAGTATACATGTTTTTGCTTCTTATATCCAATCCAAGGATAATTTAATAGCAGATTTTGAATCTCGTCAGGCAATTAATATAGATACGGAATGGGAACTAGCAGATTACGCATTTAATAAAATAACACTTTCACTCGGTATTCCACAATTCGATTTATTTGCAAGTAGTCAGAATCATAAATGTAACAGATATTCTTCGTGGAAATTAGATCCAAATTCCGAAATTATCGATGCATTCACATTCAACTGGAAAAATATACAATTTTATGCTTTTCCTCCCTTTAGTCTTATCTCAAAAGTCTTACATAAGATTAAAAATGACAAAGCAGAAGGAATTGTAGTGGTGCCATATTGGCCAACTCAGCCCTGGTACCCAGTCTGGTTACAATTACTTACCTCGAAAGTATTGTATTTTAAGCCTGACAAAAATTTATTATTTTCCCCTTTCAGGGAGGATCATCCTCTCCACACGGATCTCACCCTGATGGCAGGGAAATTATCCGGCAGTCGCTGCTAAGGCGCGGAATACCCAACGCATCTCTCGACATAATGATGGCTTCTTTCTCCCAAAAACACGCTGAACCAATATAATTCTTCACTAAAGTCATGGTGGCTATATTGTAATGGTAAAGGATTAGATTATGGTGATTCCAATACTACTCAATTAATAGAATTTCTGACTTTTAAATTTAATTCAGGTGCTAGTTACAGCACACTTAATAGTTATCGTTCAGCGTTATCAATACTGTTAGGTCAGGAAGTGACTTGTAATAACTATATAAAAAGGTTCTTTAAAGGGGTCTATCGCATAAAACCACCCGCACCAAAATACCACACCACCTGGAATCCCAATCTCGTGTTAAATTACTTAACAAATTATTTCCCAAATGATTTACTTACACTAAAAGATTTGTCTTTAAAAACTGTAACTCTTTTAGCACTAGCATCTGCACAGAGAATGCAGACTTTAAGTGTAATAAAAATAAAAAATATTACCTTTGATTCAGAAAAAATTCTAATTAAAATTGAAGACTTAATAAAAACCTCAAGGCCAGGCGCTTACCAACCTTTGATTATATTACCATACATTATAGAAAATCCTAAGGTTTGCCCAGCTTTAACACTCAAACACTATATAGATAAAACTGCTTGCTTACGTTGTCAAGAAGATTATCTATTTATAAGTTATCAAAAACCACATAAAAAAGTGGGTTCTCAAACTTTGTCTCACTGGGTAAAACACATTTTAGAAAAGAGTGGCATAGATGTAAAATTGTATGGTGCGCACAGTACAAGGCACGCGTCCACATCTGCTGCTCGTAGAGCAGGTGTCAATCTGGAAGCTATTCGAAAGGCCGCAGGCTGGACTGAATCTTCCCACGTTTTCCAAAAATATTATAATAAGAATGTATCTACCTCTAATGAAACTGAATTTATAGATGCACTCTTTAGATGATCATTTACTATTCTTATAAGTTCTATGATAAGATAAGTTTGTTATGTTACAGTGATTAAAACATAATAAATAGTATTTATTGATCGCTTTAATGTTTAATTTTTTCGATGCTCTAAACATCTGCATGTAAACTGTAATCATCTTCGGGAGAGATACGAAGTATAATTAAGAATCAAACGAACTTACCTTGTGAAGTTTGATATCTAATTATACGAGTGTCTTGACCGAAGATGATTACACTCCCTCCCCCCCTGATAGTCCCATGACCTATCGAAAAAATGTAGCTCTAAAAAATGAGTCAAGGATTGCGACGGCGACCGAGACGTTGGGTTGCACTCCAGTGGGGGAAAATAGTCAATACACTACCTTCTTTCTGATATTTATTTACTTAAAATAAATTCTATAAGCATTTAAATAGCTTTAAAAGTGTGATTAGGACAGCATCATCTCGCGTGCTGCTGCATGTAAACTGTAATCATCTTCGGTCAAGACACTCGTATAATTAGATATCAAACTTCACAAGGTAAGTTCGTTTGATTCTTAATTATACACATAAACCTTCCGGAATAAATTTTCTAAATGATGGTGAAAAAAGCATTCCGTTGTTTGGTTTAAAAGACCTAAGTGGACAAGCAGACAGACACGAAAAGCGAAATTTTGACATAGATTTACTTATATTTTTAGATAACATATGTACGGGCTGTAGTCGGTGCAAATGCGACAGTGACGGAGAGTGGGATTGCCAGGATGTGAAGATATGCCCCGAGGATGATAATGATAATCCACCGAATAACAATATCCAAGACGATGATGATATCTTTGACGATGCTCTACAAATGTTGGAGTCTGGTAAGTGTAACTTTGGAGTTTACCAATAAGGTCGAGATAAATAAACATTATTTAGCTTGTGCTTTATTTAGCTCATGCTTTAGCTTAGGCATGTTCCCGTTTCTCTCCTGTACTTGTATTTTCACAGTTGTGCGATAGTTACAGGTATTCTGCTTAGCTTAGTATGTGCTAATTAACGTCTATTTATCTCTATCTAAGATCGGATACGAAAATAGTATATAACGCAATCCTAGAGAGGATGGCAATCTTCTTCTTCTTCTTTCAATCTTCTTCGATCCAAGAGATGATAGCATCCTTCCTCAACTTCTTTCAATCTTTTTCGATCCTAGAGAAGATGGCAGTCTTCCTCTTCTTCTATCGGATTGACACAGACTATTTAAGAATAGCTCATGTCATGGTGTGAATATAGTGAAATAAGTCAGTCAGCAAGGTGTTAGCGTTAGCCGCGTGCTAAAGGACGTTGGGGTAAGGAATTTGACTCCCTATGTGTTCCCGATTGCCATAGTATAGTTGGAGGTTAAACTGCACCCCAATTGCGTAACACACTTTGAAGGAAATTCTTAATTCATTGCTTCATATGTTTGAGTAATTCGCCTGCCCGACAATGTAAATAACGCAATGAATGTTCTCAAATTGTCAAATTGAAAGGCATAGCAATTGTTAGTGTGTTACGCAATGATTCCTCCACTGATCCATTCTAAAAAGTTTCTGGTTTCACCCAAAAGGAGTGTATCTATGAGTACATTCAGATGAAATTGTTTTTGTAATATTTCCTTCTTACCACTATGCGATTGAGTCCTTTCAAATGTCTCGATTTTGTTCAATAGATGTAAATAAGAAGCGTGTCAATATCAAGGTGTCGCAAAGCCCGTACGTGCCCGCTCCTCAAGTTATAACAAAGCAAGAGGATTTACTAGGTACAGCTTGTTTATTAGTTTCTTTACATAAACTCTTCTTTGCACTTTACATGTTACTGCTTCCCTACAAAAAAATGTTATTTGCAATGCTTTTCGTATTTTCATTTGCAATGTATTAAAATATTCAAATGTAATTTAATCTTGGGTGTAAAAATGCAATTGTTTCGTCTCTTTGCACGTCTATCCGGACTAAAGTGTTAACTTCTGAAATCTGTTGTGTTTCAGGTTATTTGGTAGCAATACCTCGACAAGAGCACTGATTCGCACGTTTTTTTTTTTAATATAGCACTATTGCACTACATATTTAGCTTTATTTTTTATTACAAACCATGACGCAGTCATTGAGGTAAGTATTATATTTAGTATACTGCAAAACAGTAATACATTGTAATCTCTGTTTAATTATTACAGCTCCGTTTCATCATAATCAGAAGCTTGACGAATTTCTGGCAGGCTTATCCTTATCTCGGCCGAGAAGATCTACTTATAGCAAAAATAATAAACATAGTAAAAGATCAATTATCAAGACAAGTAATACAATCAAACATTCTAATCACAATAATACAGTTAAATACTATGATGCAATTGATGAAATAAACGAAGGTATGTTGAATATTTTTCTACAGATAATAAATAACTGACAAATGAACACTGAGCAATGAAAAAAATCTACGCTCACTAACATAACGTAAATTGTTTGTAAATATCAAATCGTTTAAACCATTATCTTTTCGTATTTTAATTAATATATTTTATTTTTGCCTGTAGATACTTTAAAAGACTCTAACCTAACGGGAACGTTGGTTGCTAAGAAAATCGACATGACAGTCACTGATTCGAGAAGATCGGGCTTCGCAGATACTACTAGCAAAACATTTCAGATTGAATACAACCAACCCAAGGCATACAATCAAATAACTGACAATAAAATAGAAACTATAGAACATGAAAACAAATTTGATTCTAGCCATGAAAATTTTAAAATCGTGCTTGGTAATTACACACAAAATACGAAGAACAACGATCTTTCAAAGATTGTAGTCAATGAATTGAAAAAAGGCAATGAAACTATTGGAGATGCCAGTGCTTTTCCAGTATCAAACATCACTTTTACTCTTGAAAATGACACTTTGACTGCAATGGCCTTCATTGCTGGCAATCTATTAAATAAATTATGGAACATGGAAAAAGATGCAGCAGCATCTTCCACAGAAACAGATAGATTAAAACACGAAAGGATTGCTGACTTACTAGAACTTTTCAAAGAGCCCCTAAATATGAGGCAAGAAACGTTCCTGAAAAATGCTTTGGAACAGCTATCAAGTGCAATAGATAAGAATAAAGATGCTAAAAACATTTCTATCTGTGAAACTATTACTGAATCAGAGAAGTTATTATACAATGCGAGTAGTACTAGCAATGAGGAAACTCCAGCTAAATTGCTTTGTAGAAAGAATGAGGACGATAAACCACAAAAGAGAAAAGAAGAGATGATTATTAAACAAAACAAGGCTAAAGTAGAGATGGACATTAAACAAAAAGAGGCTACCATGCAAGCAATAGCCAAAATAAACAATGTGCTAGATTTAATTAAAAAGTTTGAAAATATTCAAGGCAATCTAAGTGAATCGCAACATGGACCCAAATTAGTTTTTAATCACACTTTTTCAAATAATAAAAAGCATAATATTGGTACTGAATTAACTAAAGATGATGAAAACTCTTTTAATATGTTTGGCAATCTTTTAGATAAAATAACAAAGTTAATTTTGCCAAAAAGAAATAATAAAAAAATTGCAAACGGAATCAAGAGTCAAAACTTCCTAAAAGGTAATGACAACCTAAAGATAAAGTTTAAGAAAATGTACAATGTTGATATAACTAATATGACTGTAACAGATAAAGATAAAATGATTCTGGACTACTTAACTCATGTCGATAGAAATCCAGATTGCTTACTGAATAATAAAAACTACGAAGTAGAAGCGATGCCAAGCGTTGAAGGGAATATTTTACTCAACTTATCAGAATTTTTCAAATTAAAATCATTTAGTGATTTGATAAAATTGCTAGAACCCGTAAAGGCTAGTACCCGAGAATCATCAGATAAAACAGAAAAACCAACGGTTGAAACCACCACGAAAGAAATTGAAGAAAAGAATATGCCATCTAGTATCAAGGGCATTGATTCTTATAAGTTTAATTCAACAAAGGAGAAACTTAAAGCGCATTTGAAAACAATTATGGAAGATTTAATAGAGATACAGAGTGCTAAAGGAGGAAGCTTTGAAGGTAATATTAAAGTAGCAGATGCGTTACCTTGTATTTATAACCTTTTAAAAGCTGACCGAACGGAAATTGTTAAAAAAGAAGAAAATATTAACCCAGTAAAAAAAATAGTAAACATATTTCAAGGATTAAAAAAGGAAATGAAAGTGGCTATGTCACGAAGAAATTCCGGTAATATAATGACAGAGAGACCCAAATCCGCTGTTGTATGGGAACGGTTAGTTAAAAACTTAAATGATAAATCACATTCAAACACTCGTAGATCGTCACAAAGTAAAAGTCCTAAATCATATGACGCAATAAAGAAAATGATGGAAAGAATTGAAAATGGTAGTTCTACGTATAAGCACCATGCGTTACTAGTGGATGTTCCAGCTGCAGGAAAACTTATATTACTTAAAGCACTAGAGCAAGATGTTCAGGCCACAATAAATATTATAGGTGAAATAACACTATCCTTCGATAATCTAACTAAACTACCTATAGAAAATTTTGCGGAACTAGAAGAATTTGTGGGAAATATGGAGACAGGACTAAAGTTGAGTGAAAAAGTAAATGAAAAAGTTAAACCGGACCTTAGAAAATTATTCGTCACTAAAATAAATTCAGGTGACAAAATGTCGCAAACAAAACTGAAGAAGAAATCTATTCTTAGAGCTAGTGACCCTCGTCAAGAAACTGATGAGATGAAAATAACTAGGATACAGATCGTGAACCAGCTGATCAGAAATCGAATGGTGATGTTTCTAAAGCTGAAAGAGGATAGTGAAACGAATGTCAAGCAAGATGTAACTTATAATATAGCTCAAAGGATTCTATATTATTTGGATACTGGCAATTATAAACTTGCTAATGAATTGTTCAGGATTTTTTTATTGCAGAAACAAAATGAACCTACACACGATAAATATGTTGGTAAGTTATTCCATTTTTAATATTTGGATTTGGATAACTAGGTATTGTAGCCATATAAATGTCTGTCAATCGGAACTGATTTTGGATTAACAGTCTACTAGGCACCGGATTCTTTCTGCATATAGTGCATGTGCTTTTTGTGAGGCAAGTAAAATGCAATTTTATGAAAGAACGTGTCAAATTTTTCTAGTTCTGAAGAAAAGAGTTATTAACCTCAGTAGACTGTTCAGACTGTTGATCATAAACATGATTTGTATTTCTTGAGGACGTGGGGATATCCTCTAAACACTACACCGTCTATGCATCCTTGAATAAAAATGCAAATTAACACATAGTAACAAATTAAAGTGATCATATTTTTTTTCTTTGTTTTCTAGTATCGCCTACACCAAAACTTATTGAAAAACCAATGCGTCGGATGGCACAACAACAAAAAGAAGCACCAGTGCTGCTGGAGGATCCAAACAAATTCAAAGAAAAGCAAATGAACTGGGTCACACAAGACCATCTGATCAAACAGCTGCTGAACGTTAAGAACATGGGATTGTAGAACATTCATTTTTAGATACTTTTGTAATTTTCAATAAATGTTTTGTTTACCATAATGCTGGACTTATTGAATGCAATATAGCTATTGCTATTGCTGAGCCCAAGGGTCTATAAGTATATCACCTATTACATTGAGGAATTGATTTTGCGTAGGCCCATTTTGTGATAAATATCCGGGTACTTTACAAATATCTGTCGAAAACTGATTTGGCCTTTTTCTTCCAGACAATTTCATAGTGGACATTCCATACAGTATTTACTTTGCATAAATAAAGAAAGCTCTCCACTAAAATTTTATTCGCAGAAGATACAAGGATTTTTGTATCTTGGGCTAATTATGAAAGAAGTTTAAAGAAAAGCTACGCTTTAACAGATGTACTTTATTATTTGTACTTCATGGATTAAACCTGTTATTGGACCAAAGTAGAGACGTACTACTTTCTAATTTGGGTCAATGTGTTTTAGTTTTCCTAATTGTTGATTTCCTGGTAGTCGAAGCATGTGTCCTGGGGTGTTTTGTGACTCTTCTGGTCTTCGGCATCGCTGGTTTCTTCGACCTTGGTTTTGTGGTTTTCCTGGCATTCCGTTCTGAGAACAATAAAATGTGATACAAGTATGTATCAATTTTTTCGTTATTCCTAAGATTGTCATGAAAGTTCAGGTCATCTACAGATATTAGACGCGAATAAATAGTATCTAAAAGTAGTATAATGTAACCAGCAAACTAAATGCTATTGCAAACAAATATCCAAACAAATATCTATAGACCACACAAATATTTGTTCGTACAGGAATTGAACCTGCGACGTGTAGCGCATAAGCTGTTCTCTCAGATATGGCAGCAACCGTGCCGTCATATATTAAAGAAGTTTCAAAATATATAACATTATCATACCTCGTCTTGAACCTTTCCTTTCCTTCCTTTTCTTATTCTGGTCGTCAGCTTTACGTGGTGCGTCATCTGTAGCGTTCTTCTGGTTCTTTATTATTCTTGGGTTTACCTTATGTCTTAGATATCGCGGTATTATATTCTTGATGCGAGTTTGGAACTGGTCTACAACGGACCTCTTTGTTCTAGCTCCAAGTTCCAAGTTGTTTTGCCATTTCCTCATGATCTCCTCATATTCGCCGTATCTTTTCTCTGATATTAATAATAATAATAATAAACATTTATTATCAGGCTACAATGGCCCATAGATACATACCTTACAAACTAACATATATAAAGTATAAAACAAAACGTGTGTTAATAAATATAGCTTAAAACTATGTTAGTAGCTTCACTTCACTCGCTTGTCCTTGAGCTGTCCTGTGGCACTTGTCCGCGGAAGCGACGGAACACCACGTCCTGCGGCCAGAAGTCCTCTTCCATGACAACGGGCAGGTAACAGTTCGGTACTCGCACCACGAACGCCTTGAAATTGACGTTGCGGCGCGACTCCAGTAACTGCACCCTGGGCATGTACCTTGTCTTCTGGCGCACGTACTCCACGATGTCCTCCGCCTTAGTGCTGTAGTGCAGGCGGGAGATGTACACCGGTGTGTTCGGCTTAGCGGCACGCAGGCTCACTTCTGGCTTCGAAGGAGCTTTGCCGCAGCGGTTCTTGTTGGTTCGCGACCGGCGCTTCCTCCTTTGAACTGTCACGAAACCTTCCTCATCAGCCCTATTCGGCGCCTTTTCTGGTATAGGCTTCATACTTGGAGCGCCTGGGGCACTCGCGGGGACGCTAGCGAAGTCCTTTCGTAAGGGTTTCGCCAGCGCTGCAGATACTGGCAGCGGGACGGGGTGATGAACTCGGACGGCGCTGTGCGGAGGAGCTGCGGTGACGAGCGCAGGGCTGCGGGGCACGGGGGCGGTGCGCTCTGCAACCTCAGCAAACGACGGATGCACTGGCGACGAAACTGCTGACGCGGAATTTGACGACGAAATATCGAGGCCGGCTCCGCGACACATGTTTACATTAGATGCATCGGCTGATGACCTAGTTACGGCCACACTGTTACGCAACTCGCTTACTTCTTTGCGCAATTCGGTGACAGAGTTTTGGGATGCATCTAATTTCGCCAGAACATCCGCGAGGCGGGCCTTCAGGAAGACAATGTCCTTCAGAAGGCTCGTTACGTCGACGTGGTCGAAGGTGACGGGTGGAAGCTTGTGCAACTCTTTCGCCACAAACGTCGGCACGTCATCCGGGTCGGTCTCCTTGAACAGCGTGATTATATCCTGCAGGCTCTTCTTAGTCCCGTCACGCCGGCGGGACACCATCTGGTCGCGCTTGTTAAGCGCACTGAACAACAACAGCTTGGCAGCAGCTATGTCTTCCTCGCTGAAGTTCGTTGCGCAGATCTGGACAGCAGACACCTCGTCCATCACATCCAGCTTCTGTTGCAGGAACGCCAGCAGCTCATTCGCCACAAGTTCATTACTCATGGCGAGTAAATTACGAGCGACAGCTTGCGCCGCGCTAATTAAAACAGAATATTATGCAAACACGTCCGCATCGGAACGCGACACAAGCGATATTGCATCCAACCTCTTTTTAGCAAGTTGCCTCACTATTTCTGATTTTGGAACCTTTCTATGTAGAAGTTCTGTAATATCGTTCTTAGAAGTCCTTAGTAGGGTGCGTATATGGTTTATAAATGAATGCTTTTTCCTTTTTTGTATCTCTGCTCGTTCTTTGGTGGTCGTAGATAGTTGAGGTTTGGTCGTAGATGGTCGAGGTCTGGTCGTAGTTTTATTTATCTCTGCTGCTGGGGGCTTTGGTATGATTTGCTTGTAGTATTTAATTAACATTAATATTTTGTTATGAATCGTAGACAGCCCAGCGTGTATTCTATCTAATGTGTCATCACTCACTTTATCTAATGAAGAAACCATCCTTCTGCTGTGAGCGAACTCTATTATGCCAATAGCATCGTTCAGTTTACTTATATCCAAAGTTAAAATACAATGCAATAGTTTTATCCTGTGAAGGCTTGCAAAAGGAGTGCTACTTATGAGATTAGCCGTCACTTCCTGCCACTTACTACCGATACTATTTAAATAATTTGTCAAATTGTAATATGGGTCGTATGCTCTTAACCCTGGTATAACAAGCTGATCTACGTAGTAAGATTTAATGACATGTTTCATGATATTCCTTGAGGCTGGTGATAACGGAGATAAAGCGTTAGACTTTGGCATGTCTTTGTCAATTACTTCGATGACTTGCACCATACAATCCTTATATGACAGACGGTCACACCGATTAGTCTGCTCCATGTTTCGTCTAATATTTTTTTGTCTTCTTAACTTCTTTTTTTTTGGTTTATTGATAAGTTGATTTTTGTAAACATACCGCTTCATTGCATGCATGAGACGTTTTAAATCATCAGGCAACTCCGAGTCTTTATATTTTTCAATTCCAGATATGTCTCTTATGACTTCGAAAATATCACGTTTTAGTTTTAACATGTATTTTTCATACCTATTTGGGTTAGCTCTCCTTAGATCTACATCTAAACCAGTCGCCATTGCAACGTTGTAAATAGAAAAGTATGTGTTACTGGTAGCATTATCTTCTAATGGCATATCGTCAGGGTGACTATTACTTTTGACATATTTTAGCAGGTCTTCTTTGATTTTTTTCAAATTTTCTAATTCTGTCACCTTGTCAGTAATGACTTTATTTAAGGGGGTGAGGACATGTTTCTGTAAATCTGTACGTTCTTCAGTTTTTTTGGTACTGGTAGTATTCGTGGTGTTGACTATGATTGCAAGAGTTGGGACCACATCAGGCATTGTGTCTTGCTTTTGACCTGTTACGTCTCTTTTCATGATGTGAAGAGCGTTGTATTGTATTATGTCGTTAAAATTTTCGAAGATGTTTGCATCTTCATCTTTGTTGTAATTTGTATAATCTGAAAAATGCATATCTAGATTAATACGGGAGCAAACTTATTTTCTAAGTTAATGCAATGAAGTCGTTCTTTAATTTGCAAATGTTGTTACTATTGTCGTTAATTAAAATCGTAACAGAAACTTAAATTTCAATTTAACACATGTTTTTCTTTTCTTCTTGCATTCTAGTACCTTTTTCTAAGAAGGATTAACCACACGGTTAACGCGTTGTTTGTTCATTCAACCATTCACGGAACTGTTTATTGTCATCATCATCTGCCTAGCCTTTTCCCAACTATGTTAGGGTTGGCTTTCAGTCTAACGGAACTGTTTATATGTGAAGAAGATTATATGTATTTTAGACATATACATATTCACAACGTTTAGAGTTGATTTACCTATGAAGCAGATTTATCTATTTCTGAATTAATATTCTATGAATTCATACCTTCACTAACATTCACATTGGCAAGTTTTCCATCGGTTTCAAGTAAATCAATCACTACTTCAGTAGCACCTGCGAACGTAGATTCAGTGACAGTCACTACATTATCGTATTCTAGCGTGAAGTTAATCACGTCCCCTAAGTGAGCGTTAGTTGCATTTTCTTCATCCATAATCATGTAATCTACGCTGAAAGTTTGATTATTGATTATATTGTCCAATGGTTCATCGTCCAATAGCTTTCTTCTGTTATATGTTGTGGGATCCACGGCAATGCTGCGCAGTACTTCGTCAAATGCTACATAGTCAGTGTCTTCACTGGTAGTTTTCTCTGTCTCTTCCGTGGTCGTTAGCCCTGACACTGTTGAATCTGAAAAAAGAGAACACGGTACGCGGTCAGATTGTTTCCCCCTCTGTAGCCCCATAGTATGAGCGCATGACGTTCTCATTAATGAATCGTGTCCATTTCATGTGCTGCACACTCCCGCCGGGAGCTAGGACCCTATCAGAGGCCGGTGGGCCCCGAGGTCCTAAGCCGTCCGACGGCCGGCGTCCTTCCCGTCGACAAGCAGGTGGAATATTCGTCGCTTGAGCTCGACACAACTGCCATGGCCGGTGTTACAGCACTCTCAATGGGGCTGGGTACTGGCGGCAGCGGGGCGTAACTGAGCAACGAATCCGGCGGTGTGGGGGCGCGGAGGTGCAGGAGAAGGCGTGCGCGGCGAGCTGCTGATCTAGTCAAGATTCCGTTTTATATCATTAATTGTTGCATTGTAGTACAGTGGTAGCACAGCATTGTAGGCCGAGTTTGACAGCCGTCATTCTTGTTTTTTTTTTATATTTATGGTGTATGGTGGTTTTCTCAATTTGTTCTAGTTTATTGTCTTGTTAATTTATTCCTAAAGGTTTCATTATGTGTTTTTCGTACTTTCTGAGACTCAATTTAATGTAGTTGAGGAATTTAACGGTATATCATTATGTCTGAAATCTCCAAAACCGTAGGCAAAGATTGTATGTACACCAAAATTTTAGCCTGCTATGCTCAAATGGAGGGCGAGCTTATTGCAATTAATTGGGCACAAAGGTCGCCCGACCCGGGTATTTAAAATTAGGAAGCTCAGCAGCATCGCTTATGACAACTTGACTAATGAAGTAGTCAAACGACAGACTTAATACAGTTATATATAACACCATAATAATATGATCATCACCAGTTACTGTGGTCGCAATCTCGGATGCTGGTTCATCGTTTGCTACAATTACGGCGAAATCTGTTGTTGATGTGTCCCTTCGATTGATCCTCTTCATGTTCAAAGGTTTGGCACCATATAACCATTCAGAGAGCTGCTCTAAGTTTATAGTAGAGGCAGCATGTTTAGGATTATCGGTTACTGAACGCTTTCTGTTCCTTAGACGCGTATCTGCAATTATTATAAGAATAAAATAAAATATGGACTGTTGTGAGCTGCATCTGATTGGGAAGACGATTCCAAGATAGTTAGGAAAAAGCTAAGAGGATGGTGATCTACAGAATGGGAGTTATAGAAAATAACAGTAGAGATATGCATCATAGGTTGCAAGAATCCACTGGATATGAGAAGCATAGAGGGCCTAGCTAAAATAACAGTTGAGATATGTGTCATAGTTTGCAAGAATCTACTGGATGTGAGAAGCACGGAGTGCCTAGACAAAATAACAGTTGAGATATGTGTCATAGTTTGCAAGAATCCACTGGATGTGAGAAGCACAGAGGGCCTAGACAAAATAACAGTTGAGATATGTGTCATAGTTTGCAAGAATCCACTGGATGTGAGAAGCACAGAGGGCCTAGACCAAATAACAGTTGAGATATGTGTCATAGTTTGCAAGAATTCACTGGATGTGAGAAGCACAGAGGGCCTAGCCAAAATAACAGTTGAGATATGTGTCATAGTTTGCAAGAATTCACTGGATGTGAGAAGCACAGAGGGCCTAGCCAAAATAACAGTTGAGATATGTGTCATAGTTTGCAAGAATCCACTGGATGTGAGAAGCACAGAGGGCCTAGACAAAATAACAGTTGAGATATGTGTCATAGTTTGCAAGAATCCACTGGATGTGAGAAGCACAGAGGGCCTAGACAAAATAACAGTTGAGATATGTGTCATAGTTTGCAAGAATTCACTGGATGTGAGAAGCACAGAGGGCCTAGCCAAAATAACAGTTGAGATATGTGTCCTAGTTTGCAAGAATTCACTGGATGTGAGAAGCACAGAGGGCCTAGACAAAATAACAGTTGAGATGTGTGTCATAGTTTGCAAGAATCCACTGGATGTGAGAAGCACAGAGGGCCTAGACAAAATAACAGTTGAGATATGTGTCATAGTTTGCAAGAATTCACTGGATGTGAGAAGCACAGAGGGCCTAGCCAAAATAACAGTTGAGATATGTGTCATAGTTTGCAAGAATCCACTTGATGTGAGAAGCACAGAGGGCCTAGCCAAAATAACAGTTGAGATATGTGTCATAGTTTGCAAGAATCCACTTGATGTGAGAAGCACAGAGGGCCTAGACAAAATAACAGTTGAGATATGTGTCATAGTTTGCAAGAATCCACTTGATGTGAGAAGCACAGAGGGCCTAGACAAAATAACAGTTGAGATATGTGTCATAGTTTGCAAGAATTCACTGGATGTGAGAAGCACAGAGGGCCTAGCCAAAATAACAGTTGAGGTATGTGTCATAGTTTGCAAGAACCCACTTGATGTGAGAAGCACAGAGGGCCTAGCCAAAATAACAGTTGAGATATGTGTCATAGTTTGCAAGAATCCACTTGATGTGAGAAGCACAGAGGGCCTAGCCAAAATAACAGTTGAGATATGTGTCATAGTTTGCAAGAATTCACTGGATGTGATAAGCACAGAAGGCCTTGACAAAGTAACAGTTGAGATATGTGCCATAGTTTGCAAGAATCCACTGGGTGTGAGAAGCACGGAGGGCCTAGACAAGTGACAGACGCTTTTAAAGCATTTCGTGTTACTACAACGACTTGCATCAAGATTAACATAAGCTTTTCAGTTGCTTAAGTCACTCCATAACATTTTTGACTTTCCGTCATCGTTATGGACGTCAATAGGGATTAAGCATATGTGTTTCAAATAAGGTTAATTTTTTTTTAAATAAACTTATATTATAACTTCAGAATTATGCCTTCATCAATATTTTTGATTATACTTTCTTTTTGAGGAAGATATAAATTTATAAAAAAGGGCAAAAAAAAAAATGTGGGACAGTCGTACATTTGAAAAGCGACGCCATTGATCAGAGCGAATGTGACGTAAAAGTCTTTGACAACAAGGAGTGTTTGTCACATCAAGCGTGCCAAAATGGATGACATTATAAGGTGCCCGTGTCGGTTGGCTATTTTTAACTATTTTTTAAGGTAAGGGCACTTACTTTGACTCTAGGGTATAATTTTGGCTATGATCTAGACAGATGTTTAATGTAATTAAATCCACACAAAGTTACGCAAGTACGAGTCTATATCGCCATCTATTAGTTACCATAGTTACCGAAGGACATATGAGGTTCGGTTGTGTGGTCGCGACACTTCGGTCAGTATAAAAAGTTGTCTCGATTTGGTACTTTCACTTGCTTTTTTGGCGCTGAATTTTTTTTTATGGCGACGTAAACTATCGATTAAAAATATAAAAAAAATACATGCATATTCCCTATTGGTATCGGCCCTCAGGACCGGTGTGTCCATGCTTGGCGGAGGATATAGAACCAACAGTGGACATCAATCAGATAAATTATGATGATGATGAAAACACTTACTGTCTGTTAAAGCCTCCATGATCATAACGAGGACCCGGTGATCAACGTGGAGGGGAGGATTGTAACTGTGGCACGGTTGCATGGTGGTGCAGTTCCACTTGCCTTCAGGGTTGCAGGCACAGATCTTGCAGTCGAGGCACACGTTGTCTGAGAAGGTAAACACGGACTAGTTACAGATTAGAAATTGACATTTAAGTTTGTAATAATAAGTTTGTAAACACAGTTCCTTTTTCAAACATAACATAACAACACGCCTCTATTTAAAAAAAGAAATTCGTAAATGAATTCTATAAATTCCTTCATTCATTTTTTTCTTCATTAATTCCTTTTTTAAATGGTTTAATTAGTCACCCTGCTTTGTTGGTTGCAAGCCCCACTGCTGAGCATGAGGTCCTGGGCTCGATTCCCAGGTCGGACAAAGTGTCATAAGTTTTTCTGTCAGTGATTTTTCAGTTGAATTTCGGAGTCTGGATTAGTAGCAACAGGCTCGCTCCATGTTACATGGGTTTTAAACATAACTGGCAAAATGTGTGTGTATTATAGATACAGCTCTGCCCAACACTTCGGGGATAGCAGGCGTGGTGTGATGTTATGTAATTAGACAGATTTTACAAAAAAAAATTTTATCAAATATTTATTAACTTATTGGTTATTAGGAAATGCATCGGTTCTAAATAGGTGTTGTGTGGACATCTTTGTTATGTCACTGATCATTTTGTTGCAAATTCCACAATTTGTTAACAATCGCGTGGTATGTGAAAACAGCCGATGTGTGTTCACAGCCGCAGCGTTGGTAACATCCGTGCGAACGTCCTCGACGCTTGTTTTAAAAAAACAAAATGTGACTAGGCCAAGTAAAACATAACATCCACTGGAAATAGTGCACGGAACATAAACTTGCAACTATGTAATTATAATATGTGACATTCATGTCTCCCAGACATGGCCCTGCATTTTTAGACTCACATAAAATCTTAATAATATAATGATAGGACTTTAAAAGAGACCATCATCTCGGAGTTTATTTCAGAATTTCTTCTCAGTGATCAGTCAGCTAGGAATTGCTGGCACCATCCCTATCACTACTTATATATTATAAAACAAAGTCCCCCGCCTCGTCTGTCTGTCTGTCTGTGTGTTCACGATGATCTCAAAAACGACTGATTTTAATGCAATTTTCATCGCACGATTTTCGCCAGGCGTCTGTATAATACTCAATCAACTTATATTTATAATAAATTGAACCTTAAATTGAATATATACCCTATGTTGCGGTACGAATGTAAAAAGACTAACAGAATGGTTAAAATTACAAACGTACGATGAAATTGAACTTATATTAACCAGAATATGCTAATGAAGAACCTATACCCAATCATAGCATACTTCAGTTAATCAATCATTAACACACACACACACACACCTTTTCACACCCACACACCCCGCACATCCACCCCCCACAAACACTCACACACACACAAACACTACAGATACCTGATCTTGCTACAACAATGTTTGTAACATCCTAGAACCTATACTTTTTCTTGTCTTTTTTTAATTATGTCTTAACATTGTAGATGGGAACCCATGGGAAGTTGCGAGGTAACCCCATCACAAGTTACCATAACTTACCGGGGCTGCCTCAATTTTGTGCCGTAGAGCAATTGTTTAAGGGGACTACATGACCTAAAGCGCGGTCACTGTCGGACTGCATAGAAAAGAAAGAGAAGCGCGATGACACAACGTTGGTAATTTATTGCAAAATATGAAGCCATTATCGATTTACAAAAAATCTAGTGATTAGACTAAAAAATTAAAATACTATCACGTTCATATGTTGCTTGTAGAATAATCTGACAAAAAAATCAGGATGATTGCATGTATTACATGTATGGTTTTTAATCATCATCATCATCATCTGCTTAGCCTTTTCCCAACTATGTTGGGGTCGGCTTCCAGTCTAACCGGATGCAGCTGAATACCAGTATTTTACATGGAGCGACTGCCTATCTGACCTCCACAACCCAGTTACTGGGTAATACGATACCTTTTGGTAAGACTGGTTGTCAGACTTTCGGGCTTCTGACGACCCGTAACGACTGTCAAAGATCCTCGGATGACAGCCGGGACCAACGGCTTAACGTGCTTTCCGAGGCACGGAGGAATCTCGGTATGAAAAGATGGTCACCCATCCACAGACCAACCCCGGCAAGCGTAGCTTAACCTGATGGATCGACCCGTGCGGCTGTTATTACTTAGCCACGAGCTTCTCCTTAGCCACGAGCTCCTCATGTATGGTTTTTAATCGTTAAAAGAAATTTTTAGAGGTATATTCGTGATTTTTTTCTATCAAATTAGTTGTTTTATGTTTTCAACACACTATCTAACTAGCATATATCCTGAAAAATATCATACATTTTTCTGATTTTGCTTACTGCAGTAGATCATATACTTTTAGACATTATAAAACTTGCGTTATTTGCGTTAAGGTCCTGTAATCCTCTTAAGAAACAATAAAAACTTTTTATTTTGTGCTGTAGAACAATTGTTTGAGAAACAATAAAAACTTTTTATATTTTAATATATAAAGTGATTCAATATAAAGTGAGGAAGGTTTATACGTATAGTATTTCGACCTCCACGCGGGCAAAGCCGCAGGCAAAAGCTAGTTTCAATATTGACCAAAAAATTGACGTGACTGTGAAGAAGATCTTCTTACAGACATAAACATAATTTCATTTCATCATATGTATACTTTCAGGGAACATTATAATGCGTGGGAAAGGCTTTCCTCCTAATACTAGAATGTATGTCGATACAAAAGTTCGCGATTTCAAGAATCTCTTAAATAATATATAAAATAAAAACTTAAAAGTTTAAAAGCTTACCTTTATTGCAGTTCGTATACCGGGAGACGTAAGGTATGCACTCCATGTTGTGAGATAACCCTGAAATACACACAAATGAAAGTAGCATTGCTAACGCTATGAGTCCTTGCTATAATAAAAATGAAATCTGCCTGGCCTATTACCCACTATGTCGGGGTCGGCTTCTAGTCTAAACGCATGCAGCTAAATACCAGTATATTACATGGAGCAGCTGCCTATCTGACCTCCATAACCCGGTTACTGGGTAATTCAATACCCCTTGGTAAGACTGGTTGTCAGACTTTCTGACTTCTGACTACCCGTAACGACTGTCAAAGATCTACGAATGGCAGCCTTGACCAATGGGTTAAACGTGCTTCTCGAGGGACGGAGGGGTCTAGATGTGGATGGTCACCCATCCACGAACGGACCACGGCAAGCGGATCTTAATCTTCGATCAACCCGTGCGGCTGTTACTACAACCAGGAGTCCCTCTAAGCTTAAGTTAACGCTATGAGTCCATGTTATAATAATACTACGTTATAAATTTATATTATATAATGTTTCAATGAGTCCATGTTATAATAACAATGTTTTATTTTACTTATTGAAAATATTTATTTATTGCATGGAAGATTAACAGACAAATAAAATTATTTAAATAGTCCTGTGCCAATTAGAAATATTCACAAGCAAGCATCATTATTACATAAAGTATCAGACTGCAGTGTTAGCCATCAAAATAAAACCAAAACAAAATAACCGGCCAAGTGCGTGTCGGACCACGCACAATGAAGGGTTCCATAGTTGGGATGAATTTATCCCAAAAACAAACTTAACATTGTAGTTGAATAAGTAATTTTTGAATGGAATCTGTAGAAAATTTTTACTTTTCCAAGTACATTTTATAAGTATGTAGGTCGACTAATACTCGTAAACTTGGAAAGCCTACGTATCTGTGATAGTTTTCCTTTTAATTTCGTTTTTCACATATCCAAAAGCAACCTTTAGCTAGCCGGGGGACTTGACTCTAACAAAAATTAGCAGTTTAAAGCTTAATTTTACGCAAACGGGTCTCTAATTCCAAAAATGGTTTATACAGGCCGGCCCGTAATATTTTTGAATAGCCTATCCAACGATACTCCACATCATGGGATAGAAAAAAAAAACATCCCCACTTTACGTGTACAGGAAAAAAACCCTAAAAAATTACAAAAACGCTAAGCTACGGACAGACGGAAATGGCAAAACTATAAAGGTTCCTCGTTGACTACGGAACCCTAAAAAGGATACTATGCTGATGGCGATGGTGATTATCAAAGATGTTATTGAGTAAGTTTTTTGAGTACTTGAAGGAAACAGTTCAACCTCAAATGGTTGAATTCAGTCACATTTTACATAACTTGGTCAACTCCTACAGAAACTTCAATTTCTTTCTTCAACCGCTGCTGAACTTTCTTGGACTGCAACACTCACACTCCTGAGCCATATAAATAAAAATTCAATATCTAACCTTTGTCAACCAAGTTGAATATCAATTCATCAACTTCTTTCCTCTTGGCATCATCCTCAATTCCGTCCGGATCCTTTTCATCCTTGGGGAGAATAGAATCAGCCTCTACATAGTAGTCACACCTTGCCTTGTCGAGGGTCAAGCAGTCTTTCTCAAAGCAGAGATTACATCCGTCAGATCTTCGGAATACGTTTTGAGAGTAGAAGAATTCTGAGTTGCATGATATTTGTGCTGGAAGAGAAAACGAGATTCAAGTTAATGATACTGATGGAGAGACAGCATCTTGAGAACTGTAGCGAAGAGCTTCTACTCTCCGATTGTTAAGCAGTCTGAGCAGAGGGTGCTTGGTACTAACACTAGATAATAAGTTGTTTTAATATTATGTTACTAACACTCTGTGGATCTTATTCCGAAATAAAAATATTATTTATTTTAATGATGAATGAACACGACAGTGCAGCAAGTGGCGCCGTCTCGTTTTGCTATGAAGTTACTGAAATCATCGAAAAGGTCGATAAAAGTGACACTGGCTGGTGATAATCACTCTAGCAGAGCGTTGTATCGTTCTGATGACAGAGATGATGTCAGGGGAGCCGCTGTCTACCATGCCCACGACGAACTGCATATTCCTGATGATATTGAAGCTGCTATACCACTAATATGATGACCACTTCTGATAAAGGCTACCCTGTGCCGTTAAATAAATTAGGATAAGGGCAAAAAAATTATGTCTAAAAAGTACACACACAATAAGTTTAAATATGACGACTCTCAAAACGATGAATAAAAACATCGTGAGAAAACTGGCATGTCCTAGAACCAAAAATTTGAAGATATGTTACATCTACCAACTCGCACTGCGCCCACTGTTTCTCTCAGAGAAGCCTGAGTCCCAGCAGTGGGAGTGTTATAGGCTGATTATGGCGGCAAACGCAGAGAAAAAGTAATTAGAAACATACAATATGACCTCACGCCTTGTTTCTACGAAGGGTTACGCACCTATAGACCACCTATACTGCAGCCGTAAGGAAAAAACATATATTTACAGAAATATTGAACTGGCGGAAAAAAAAAATATGTCCTGTTTAAACTATAAGATACAAAGGCAGATACTCTTTTAATAGAATTATTCGATTTTCGTTAAGTTTGCGCCAATTTAAAAATACTGGTAGATGCGTCTCTTTTTGCTGATTCCGAATATGTAAATAACTCTATTTCGAAAAAAAATCTCAGATACGTCGTTTTGCTTATGACGGCAGTATTACTACTACATTACGCCAGCTAAGAATATGGGGCGAGCCATGCCATCAACAGGACCCAAAAGGCTCCGGGCTACTAGTAAGAAATTGCAGATGGAAAAACCCGACCACACTGCCCGACCTGGGAACCGAACCCAGGACCACTAGACCAACGAGGCGTCTCTAGTAATGATACAGTTGAACATAATCATGAAGAACTTGGTTTCTGCAAAAAAATGTAGGTAGTGGTAATTACGCATGCAGTGCAACGATAATAAGTGCCAAGTTACCTTGATAATAGAATCAACAATAACATAAGACTCAAGTTGTGAAAGGTTTTACTGCTATACGATTATGGTATTTACATATAACCTTGTTTTTGGATGGGAAATCATCAAATAACTTCTCCAGCTCTGGGCGGAGTGAGAGGGCGTGTCAGACTTTTACGGACTAAAAGCCACCCGTGTTCTTTCAGTCGCCTGTGCCAGGGTCACGGTAACTCTTTCAAACAACCCGCAACCCTGGCAGGCATCAGCCCTAGCGGACCCCTTCAGCTAGTGCTGACATCTCTTTGAGGCGCGCGTGGAACTCAACGCACCGTCGACCCGAGCCTGGTCCTTACCGGACGGCGAGCTACCCATTGCTCGCCATCCGCAAGCCCCCGCCTACTACGGTGGCTGGGAATCGGCTATCAATTCTCGACGCCCAGGACGTCTCCTGCGGCGACTAGGGGCGTGAGAGTGCAAAAATTGCCACTCCCTCACGCGTTCCACCTCCTCCTTCGCGAGCAATACAGCTTCGCAGGTGACGGCTTCCCATGCACTCTCGCTCCGTACCAGGACCGGACGCGAGATATCGCCGCCGTCGATCACCTCCGCGAGGACGCGACGGTGCTCCGCCCAAGCCGGGCAGACCTCCACCGTATGCTCCACCGTGTCGTCCAGGCGATCCACACAATGGTAACACCCGGGCGTTTCCACCCGCCTTATCCGGAACAGGAACCTCCCGAAGCAACCGTGTCCGGCGAGGACCTGCGTCAGACGTAAGGTGAGGACGCCGTGGCGCCTCTCCAACCACTCCTCAAAGTGGAGACTTTTTGCCGCAATCGTGCAAATCACCTAGTGTAATGAGAAGCATTAGGCCGCACACGGATAAAATTCAATGGTGAGGCAGTGAAACAAGGTGAAAATAATCAACATTGTATTATAGGCGATAAAAATGGTAACGTTCTAACACATTACGTATACATGTTTAAAAATGGAGGTTTCCATAAATACATGGTACAAACACGTAGGGTAGAACACAAATCGATGCTGTCACTTATAAATACTAAAACCTGGTTCTTAAAATTAAAATAAATAAATCTGAAAAAGACAAAAAAGTCAATTAAGGATGAATCGATTCATCTAAAAGAAAGAACATTGTACACATTGAATCTTTTGGCGCTGAATGACGTTAAGGCGAGGTTGTAGTAGTTTTTAAGTTTTTTTTTTTAAGCTATATACGTATAATTATAATAATAATAACTATAACCTGGGACATTACTCACACACGGTCATCTGGTCCCAAACTAAGCAGAGCTTGTACTATGGAAACCAGATAACTGATATACTACTCGTACATATACTACTTTTTTTTTGTAAATACATGCTTATATAGATAATTATAGGGGGCATGTGGATCTCCCGTCTCCGGCAGGGCCACTGGAATTTTGCTATAATATCACATTATATAATCGAGTAGCATTTCTACTACATATAGATTATTCCTCGACCGGTGGCATCTCACCGAGACTTGTTTAGTTCGGTATTTTGTATTTTAATTTTTCAATAAAATAGTGCTGTATAAATTGTGTAGGATGTTTATTTGACACGGAGCGTAAGCCCCACTCATCTAAGTGCCTGTCAGCTAGACGCGTCTCTGAGACGTCCAATCTGATTCTGTAGGGCAGTGGTATTGTAATCTATTGTTTGTGTGAAATCATAACTTCCTAATATAATTTATTAGTAATAAAGGAACCCCATGTCAACAATTCTTAACTAGACTCTTTTTGACTTTTTATAAAATTTTAATGCAGCATTTATAAAGCAAAGGTGTTTAGAATGGGGGATATTTAAGTTAAATATAATCATTTATGTTATGTTTCATTAGTCTTGTAAGTACAAAATTATCGTCAAATATAATTAACAAAATAATTATTAGATTTCCTTTTATATAATTTAAGATTTTTTATTTTGGATTTACTCCAATTACAAATTTATTAACCAATAATTACACCCAGACTCAGGACAAACAGACATGTTCATGCACACAAATGTTGGTCCTGGATGGGAATCGAACCCACGACCTGCGGCATGATAGGTTAAGTAATGATTGAATTTTTTGTTTTTGCCAAAAGGCTATTAGTTACTATTTTTTAACATGATGATTTTTTAGCCTTTCACATTTAGCCGAAATTCAATCATTAGTTACTATGTTTAACTATTGGTTTAGTTAACTACGGATCAAAAACTGGCCCTAAGCGAAACCGTAAGACCATTTTTAGCCCATTCTACGTAATAAAAATCTTAAATTCAGGATTTTTGGAAATTCAGCCACTAAAGTGTTTAAACAGGGGTTGAAAGTTTGTATGGAAATTCGCAGTTTTTGTCAATGGGAAATACCATCGGGCACACGGCTTGCCTACTTTATAAAATTCTTAAATTCACTGAGAGAGAGACAACGCACAGCCTAAACCGCTGGGTCTAGAAGTATGAAAGGAGATTGGCAGAAACCCATGTATTTTCAGTATCACATACAGGCTTACCGTTTCATAGGATGAATATATGGATTTGAATGCTACAATAGAGTATAACAAAATATGTAGTGGTAAGACATACATTAGACTTGGGGATATTAAATAGATTTATACATAACCTCAAAATTGACTACCAAACTACTTATGTAACAGGCAGAACCTTATAAATCATACAATACGTTTCACTCAGATAAAGTGGATAGATTGTACTTTAATAACTATAGAAGGATTTTTGTGTTACTAGTAAGATTTTAAAGTAGGGTGTTCTAAGTTGAGATAAGAAAACGGCAATTATAGACGAACGAACGTTGTGCGTTACAAAAACAAAAATAAGTATGACGATTTATATAAATTTTTTGTATTTGACATAAGTGACAGCTGTGTTGCCAAATATTGATTAACAAATCAAATCGGTTAAAAACATCGAATCATATCATGAATATTATACGTTGTTTAACGTGAGCATCTATTCTTGAATCAAATAGATCCACTTTCTTTCTCACATGTCTGTTTGTCCTGAGTTTGGGTGTAATTATCTATATACCTACCTATGTATTTACAAAAAAAGTAGTATATGTAGTTTATCAGTTATCTGGTTACCATAGTACAAGCTGTGCTTAGTTTGGGATCAGATGACCGTGTGTGAAATGTCCCAGGATAATATTATTATTTTATTTCATATTACCCGTGTACCTAATATTTGTACGAAAAATACTTTCCAAAACATACATAATACGTGTAGAATTGCTTTCGCCGTCTATTCTTGAAAATTAATTGGCCTTTTCTTATTTTTTATGTGATTATTGATTACCTTTCAATTCCCGTGAAATACTTATCATTCAAGACACTACGTCAAATCTGATTTACGTAGTTTTATTTTTTTATCTAGTGTATTTAAGTTTGCACATATTTTTATAATATTGCACTTATTTTATTGAATAAACGATTTTTTTCTTCTTCACTAAAGTGATTAACTCATTGTCGTCTTATATCGATTTGGGTTTATTGTATGGCAACACTGACGTAATACGTTTTTTATTTGGCTCTATTTTATGCGTTTTGTTTTGCATTAGTGCGTTTTGTTTCCGTAACGGGGCTGCACCCTAAAATCATGGTTTTTTAATTACACCCAACAAATATTAAAACATTTTAACTTGGCTAATAACTACGGATATAAGACTTATAATTTGCATATAACTAGGTTTGGAAACGTTTGGAATTTGATGAGGTTCCCAACTCGCCAATATTCTTCTTTACATAACGAACGAAATCGCACCTTTGGTATTTTCTATCAATATTACATTTTGCGTGACTGTTGGGGTACCCAGTAGAACAATTGCAATTTTGAACTTTCACCTTACTGCAAAATAATGTTTATCTGAAACTGGCTTCTGCCCGCGACTTCGTTCGCGTGGAAGTAGTAAGACACCACATTATACTAAAATAACAACTACATTTTATAAACTATCCCCATACACTATATTTGTAGTTTTGGTCTCAGCAGCCAAAATATACGGAGAATTAGGGCAGGAGACGCAGCTCGTTCTGAGGTCGAAATCCGCAGCCTGCAGAAGCAATTTCCCATTGCTTGCGAAGTTTTTCGTTTTTTGTGAATTAATAATATATTTACTGTGGTTCTTTGGTACGTCGCAATATTCACCACTATCATCGGGCCAACCATTATTATATCGGTCGATGTCGGTATAGCTGGCGACATATCGGTATCGGGTTGGTATCCTTATTGATATGTGAAAACGCCCATTAGGTAGACGGGACATTTTAAGTTATAATTTTAGTTCAGGAAAAAGGTAAGGAATAAAAATCGAACCTAAGAAAAAGTAATTCAGTTGATCAATTGTAAATCTTTTATAAATCTTTTTTTTTATGTATTTTCCGTCAAATGGTCGGCAGCACATCGTAAATAAATACGTCGATCTGCATTTCTGGGAGGCGGACGTAGCGTTTCAAAGGTCTACAGGCTCGGAAATCCTCGCCTTAACAGAGGGGCACATTTGGGCAATATTGTTTTGTGAAAGGTATTGATAAACAAAATTGGCGTTACTGCTGGCTTTGGTTTTCGCGCCAAAAGATCCTCGGACAGCTAAACATTGGGTGACGCAACTGTCAACTTTTTAAAAGGTCTGCACTAACGGTTAACAGTTGCAGCAACGTCAGCGTCTGCGCAGTTTCTTAAAATTATATAATAAACGTCATAAACAGGTAGTTGCCGAAACTCGAGTATCAAAATTGCTCTGTCTGCGTCAGCGCATCCTACACCCGCGTCGGGTCGCATCGCATTGCAAAACAACAAAAAAAACCACGGCGCTGCCCGACAAAATGAAATTAATTCATAAAATGAAAGTAATGTAGGAGAATATTGAAATGCGTTGCTACGAGGCGCGGTTCGCCAAAACGTATGCCTTTCGGATCCTAGCGAGACGGAACATACACAAAGATTCCGAATAACGTGACGTATGAATAATGACGTAAAAAAACAAGTGACGTTAGTAAGCGGAAGTCTTACCGGACAGGCCGAGGAGTCCTAGCGCGCACGCCCAGACCAGCATCGCCGTCAACAATGATTGCTGGCCGTGGCGTAACATTGCTGTTGTTTACTGCTCCTATTGTGTTCACGTCGGGGGACGAACTTGGGACGGAGAGGTTTTTACAAGATTTCACTGCTGTCCAAAAATCAAAATTTTGAAGTCGATTACCTAGCCTAGTTACGAGAGATCAGATCATGCTGATTAGTTTTATTCTTTTAACAAAATTCGGGTGGTTGAATAAGCGCCGATTTTTCAATAGGTAGATAACTTTTGTCTGAAGAATAAATGTGTCAGTTTGATATATTTTCTATACAAACCGCCATATTTATTCCATAAATAAAAGTTATCTGACTATTGAAAAATCAGCCCTAGGTCAAATAAAACTGAGCATCTGGTCTAACAAACAGTTTTACCCTGTAATCTAGAAACATCACTAAGAATTTCGTAAGATTTCGGAGGGTGATCTCTTGATTTACTTTAGAAACAAATGAGTTCGCTGTCGAATTGTACGAGTATGCTGTCACTCGAGCGATGAATGAAATTAACTTAACTGAATATGATATGAATGAAAACAACACGAGAATCGCAATTGTACTTAGAGAAAAATCCGGCCTAGTGCGTGTCGAAACACGCACAATGAAGGGTTACGTAGTTGAAAAAAAATATCCCAAAAACAAACTTATCACTATCATAAATCCCGTACATTCCAACTGCAAATGTAAGTTTGTACGTTTGTATAAACGACTTATAGGTTTTGTTTGTAACCGCAAAAACAATTTTTTTTATGCGATAAAATTACAAATGAACGATTTTCGGACTTTTCGTTTACTTGTGCTGTGAGACCTTCCTTCTTGCCAAACATGATACCTTGGTACACGGTACCTTGGCCTATAGGTTTTGATTTACTTGCGAGTATCAAAATAATGTTGCGTAAATGGCCATACTTTTTTATTGCGTTGACTTAAAAACTTAATTTTTTTTTAGAGCTCACAGGGACCGTAGACCTACATAATTATATGCACTAGCTAGCTAGTTGTCGGAAATTATCCCATGGGAACATACTACCGGAATCAAAAGTATCCTATATCCTAATCCAGATCATAGTCTACCCATGTGCTTAATTTCATCCAAATCCGTTCAACAGTTTTAGCGTGAAAGCGTAATAATTCAATCATGATTGAAAGACACGTGGCGCTATCTATCATCATAAGAACTTTATTGTAGTTTTCCTCGGCAACAGAACTTTTTTTTAGATGAAAGGTACCGTTTGTCTATTTCTGTACACGTGCCAACGTATATGCAAAATTTCAGGATGATCGGTTCAGCGGTTTAGGCGTGAAAAGGTAACAAACAAACTTACTTTCGCATTTATAAGTAATATTAGTTAGGAAGTTAGGATTAATTTCAACTTTATAGACAGACGGACAACGAAGCAATCCTATAAGGATTCCGTTTTTCATTTTGAGGTACGTGACCCTATAAATATAGAAAGTCTATTATCGTCTGTCTATGAACAGACGCCAGCAGGTCAACCTACCCGAAACTGTCAGATTTTCCCAATCAACCTTGAACCTAATGCTTTAGCAGTAAAGTCGAAAATCTATTAAAGAAATCTGACAGATTGTAGTAGCTTGATGTGCTGGCGTCTGAAACTTGAACAATTTATTGCCATTTGTGAAATTTGAAATAAACAGTATCGAATAAAAACAAGCCAACAAAAAAAAGCTTCCCCAAATTCGTCACTGCATGAACAACGTGAACTGTTTACAAATAATATGTTTCATGCACGTACGTTGCCGCTGTATCGACTCCTGCGCGTATTCGGGCTTGCGGCGGCTACGATGCTGCTGGCGGTTCTTTTGCACCTCCTCATCTTCCACCTGCTGACTGCCAGTGGTGAGCATTTGAACCAGATAGATATAGAACCGATACAAGAAAAAATTTTTTTGGGAATCCCATTTTAGGGATCCAATTTAGAGTCCAATTTAAAAAACAGTGGTAACGGTGAATATGTGCTTTCTTTGTACAGTATGTTTTAAGCAGTTCAGCTTACAATTTTGCATTTGCTAATGTTTTTTTTTTAATTCTGAGAATATTTTTTAAATTATCTTTTTGCCGTTTATGTTTTGTAAAGTGGTTTACCTAACAAAAACTTCCGAATTCGAGACTCACCTCTTGACTGTCATGGAGAAAAAAAGGGAATGTTTCAATGAGAAGGACGTACTTATTTGTTTCCTGTTTTTGTCATTATAGCTTTAGCAGCAACTTAAATTTTAGTTAGGTACTTATTAAAATCGCAATGAGTTTGATATGTCCAATTTATTTTGGTATAGTTCGCCTCGCGTAAGTTTGCCGCTCTGAAACCAGGCTTTCCGATGCGCATGGCATGGCGCGCTGCTGTTTTAGTATAGATATCGACTACTGCGCAGCCATTTGTAGCTTACTTTAGAGCGGCAAACTTACGTATGTATTTAGTTTTAATATTGTTTACCGCCCGTCAGTGCCTTCGTGGCTATCCGACTGATGTCCTATTATTCATAGCCCACCCAACATTCGCTCCATACGCGAACCATAGTTTATTTTTCACGCACAATGGTCCACTTGAAGGACTAAGTGCGGAAACTAAACCCAACCACATATAACATAGACCCATAGTTTGGGAAATGCTGTTTTAAAATAAACAAATATGTACATATTTTGCTAAAAAAACGTGAAATTATATTTACGGGAATGGTCTAAGGGATCGTACGCGTATAGTGCGTATACGTCGAAAAAACTTTTTTACAAAAAAAAAAAAAACAGTACAAAGTGAAAAATAACTTTATTTTTTCGGAAGTCCGTGTCTTTGGTTTTTACTGTCGTTTCTTGCCACCGACTTCAGAAAGATTAAAGTTATTTTTACTTTGTAGTGTTTTTTTTGGAAGTCGGTTGTTTTTTTTTTTGGAGAAAAGTTTTTATTTTTCACTTTTTAGTTGTGGTACCTATCCCACACAAATTCGAATAACACTCTGCAGAATAAATTAGAACATCATTCACATATACTAAGTTGGAAAAATACACGATTCAAGTAGCGCAATTTGAAGCGCATAGCGTGCAGCAGAACGTAAATGCTCAAAATCAAAAGTCATTTATTCAAACTAGGCTGAGAATCAGCACTTTTCGAACGTCAAAATTACATAAGACAGTCCCCCAAAACGTCCGCCCTTTACCACTTTCTAGTGCTTTAGCTGGGAAGGTGGAGGTGTTGTATCGATAGCCGCTGGATATCGAAGATAAGCCGCTGGTTTGCTCGCTTTGCATCGGGAAAAACTCTTGAAGATCACAAGCGATCTGGATTACTCCGCTGTTTAAAGGCTAATCCTAAGGCTAATAAATACGCGTGATTTGGCAGAGACTCTTGGCTGTCACGCAAGCTCTCCGTTTGGTGGAATGCGAAGGGCCCACTCTATTACGAGCTTCTCCCTGCGAGAAGGACAATTACGACTTCCATTTATACTGAACAGCTTCAGAAACTGGCTGACGCAATAAGAGAAAAACGACCGAGACGTGTAAATGTTCACTTACTCCATGATAATGCGCGACCTCATGTCGCTTCGGAGACTTGAAAAAAAATCGTAGAGCTTGGATGGCACCCGGTTGCCCACCCACCGTACTCACCGGATCTCGCGCCATCCGACTATCACTTGTTCCGACCACTAAAGCTTTATTTGCGTGAGAAAAAAATTCGAAACTACGAAGACCTCAAAATGGCAGTGGACAATTTCTTTTCTGCACAGCCTCCGGAATTCCGGGCGCAGGGCATCAACAATCTACCAATTAGATGGACCAGAGTAATAGAGTTATTTGGGGATTCCATTACTCATTAATTATTGTAAATAACAAAGTTATTAATAAATTCATCAAGTCTTATATCTTGGTGCAAGACTTTTCCGCCAACATGATAATTATATAACATTGGTCAGGCAGGGGACATAGTTCTTCCATAGTTCAAGTTACCCAATCCACGTTAATCACCCAAACCCATAGCCCAATATGTTTTGTTTTCATATTCTGCAATATTATAGTCCTGCACCAACTGGGAGTTGTCCTTCGGTGCACTTGCATAGTGCATATAGGGATAATCGTCGGTTGATGCCTCCTTATCATTTAAAATTATCTAAGGGGCTGTTGCGAGTTGGCTTCGGCCCCTCGTATGCCTGCCGAAGGTCCGGGACCCCAGGGTCCCGAGATATATCAACAAATAATAATAATAATATCCTGGGACATTATTCACACAAATGTTTAAATGCTTCGTAAGTGAAGGCCCTACAGCGAACTGAAATAGAAAACAGAAATAACTCACGGCTGAGAAAAGAAGATAACCAATCTATCTGCCGAGCCTATTCCCAACTATGTTGGACTGTCTTCCAGTCTAACTGGTTGCATCTGAATACCAGTATTTCACATATAGCGACTGCCTGTCTGACCTCCACAACCTAGTTATTGGGTAGCACGATACCCCAAGGGGTAAGAATGGTTGACAGACTTTCGAGCTTCTGACGACCCGCAACGACTACACGATCTACGAATGACAGTCGGGACCAATGGCTTACAATCTGAATCTCTTCAAAGTTAGAGTGAACAGGCTTCTTCTGGGTAAGCTCACTCCATCGTAGACTTTGTCTCTGTCACCTCTGACCTAGTCAAAAGCAAATCCATAAAAAAAAACTAGGCTGAATAATCTCGTTTCTCGTTGACATTTCGTTCCCGTTGCGGTGGACAAACAGTCTTGGGGTGCTAATCAACTAACTTCACGATTCATACACGAATTTCATTCATATTACAAGTGTTATGTTTGCAACAGTCAGAGTTGTTGAATATTTTGCTAGAAGCGACAATCGAGCTCGCAAAATGACACAGTCATAGCGGATACAATACTTAAACTGAGTAATCATGCACATGTTTGTAATGAATTGATTATTCTGTTGAATAATTCGCACTTCAATTTAATAACGTAATTAGAAGTTAACTGGTAATGTTTCAAGTTATCATAACAGCACACATGTGTGTCCCGCAAGGGTTAGCAGAGGTGTGCCTATAAACACTCTCATTTCGTCATTTATGTTTGGATCCCGTGTAATAGGGGGCGAGCCTATTGCCATCAGGCGGGGACATCTCCAGACTCCAGTCTGTAACTGAGAAATTCCTAATGGATAAACCCAATGACACTGCCCGACCTGAGAATCGAACCCAGACCCATGTACATGTGAAGGTAATTAGTACAATAGGAGAACCACAGAACAGATAAAGGAGATCATCTGTTCTGTGAGGAGAACAGAGTAGAAGCCTATGGCATACTTATATTTTTTAATTTTTTTAATGGCTTAGACCCAAATAGCTCTATCAATAAACGTTTGATGTAAACTAGAACAATAAAACCAGAAATTTTGAAAAAACTTTATAGATCGCTATAAAATATCGAAATTCAAATCATACGCACTACGCACCCTGCGTAGTGCGTATAATCATACGCTCTACGTACAAATAAAAAAAATAAATGAAAAACTAGGTATGCCATAGGCTTCTACTCCGTTCACCTATTATGCCCTATTTTTTTCAAGACGGTAAAAAAAAACATCACCCAGTATAAATCTATTTAATATCCCCAAGTCTAATGTATATCTTACCATTACATATTTTGTTATACTCTGTTGTAGCATTCAAATCCATATATTCATTCTATGAAAAGGTAAGCCTGTATGTGATACTGAAAATACATGGGTTTCTGCTAATCTCCTTTAGGGAACCTACGTGACACAGTACCTTACTATAGACTAAGAAGGAACATCGACCTGGAAAACCTAACGCCTTACACTTTCAAAAGTTCAGAGAATAGTCCTAATAAATAATTTTAGCCAAGTTATTCATTTAGAGATTCAGATAAGAAGAAGACATGCTACGCCGACTCCAAATAAATTGGGATAAGGGCAGTAGAATGATGGTGATTCATTTCGAGATCTACTCGTGCTATTTAGTTAGCTTTGTTTATTTTGTTGCGTTCTGACCTGAAATATTGTAATGCTTGACGTATCCCCTTGGTAAAGCCAGTCCATATATTGCCTTTTAATCCAAACTAGATAAAACTGTTACAGATGCCCCTCAACGCGACCGTAAGGCAACACAGAACAAGACCAGGACCACCAAGGACACAGAGTACAGGATCACGCACATAGACACGTGCCCCAATGTCGGCCATTTCTTCCAGAGGGAGGCGACTGCGAACTCCTTGGAGCCTGATGTCTGCTTCCTCTGCTTCTGTCAAGGTGACTACACGGCTTTGTGCTGGAAAAGGGACAACAGACGATGTAATACAGAGAGTTTCCATTACCATCGGATTGGGAAGAGGTTTGTATTTAATAGATACTAAATTAGCTTTGTTGTATTCCCGTTGATATTGCACAACATAAGTTCTTTTTTTAACAATTAATAAACTTTTTCAAAATAATGCCCTTCGTGTCATATTAGTAACGAAAAAGCAAGATTGCAGTAATTTTTTTAATGAAAATATAATTGTCTATGGTTACAGTGTTGCCATGAAAATGTACACGAGTTCAGTAACTTTTGTTTTTAAAGCAGGAACAAGCGCAGTCCCGGGTTTACAGACATCTTCTTCCGTGACGCATCAAGAGATTGTAAGTACAAAGATATTCGTCCAATATACAAGGTGTATCGGAAAGGTGTAGTCAGATTTAAGGGTGTCGTACACCTCATCGAACTGAACAACATTCTCCATGGGAACAATATCGTAATTACGAAAAAATTATCAACTGTCCCATAAAAAACTTTAATACTTATTGAATGTCAGGTTGGCTGGTGTATTTCTCAGAAATGGTCAAAATATATCTCAAAAATTTGTACTTCGTGAGATCGCAAGTTTGCAATATTTTCATAACCCGACATTCTGACGTCAGCTTGGCGGGTGTAGCAAGGAATATTGAGAAGTTAGATACCAAACATACATGCATTTTAGTACCTAATTTGTACCTCTCTAAACATACCTAAGTCAGTTAAATTTCACTGGAATTCGACAGAAATTTAATACTCGCCCCAAATGAATGGGACGGTTGATATTTTTATCGCGATTACGATGTTGGTCCCATGGAGAAAGAACTTCAGTTTGATGGTAATTACCACACCCTTGACTATGACCACATCTTTCTTATACATGCTGTATTGTATTTAAATTCTTATTTGCAATATCAATTATTTAAAGATTTTTTGGAACGAAGTTCTTTTTATCGCGACTTGCAGAGGAGTTGACAGGTAGAAATTGTCACGCGAAAAAATGTTCATACTTCATACACGTTACCCCGCTCCATGCGACTTTCTTCTATCGTACTCACACTTTTTCTCTCTGTCTCGATATATCGATACGTGAGTGTCACTTCACTTGAGTGTGAATTTTGTCAAAATGTAAAACCAAATTGGCGGTTTCAAAAAGTTTCAATTTTTTTCGTCATAGATATCGTTTCCATGGTTTTAGAGCAGGGATGCACAGACCGCGGCCCGCGGGCCGCATGCGGCCTCCGGCAATATGCCAGTTGCCCGCCAGCAAAAATATTCCCTCGTACTTTATGAAACTGCACCAAAGTTAATGCAGTTAGAATTAATCGATATTCAAAACGATCAAGATTTTCGCAACAAATTCAATAAAGGGGACTTGCTGAACTTTTACCGCTGCATTGATAAAACTACAAAGAGTTGCGCATAAATGCGCTAAAATGCGCCAGCTTATTTGGTTCTACTTATATATGTGAACAAACTTTTCCGTATTGAATAATAATAAAACAAAAAAATCGAAACCGCCTTGAAAATGAAAGTTTGGAAACAATTTTATGTGAGCTACAAGTAAAGGAGATTGCTAAATAGAAGTGTGGACGACTGCCCCAGCAATGTATAAACATAGGTACTTAGCAATATGTAATGTTGAAGAGCTAAATATTATTATTTCGTAAAAAGAAAGTTTCAGGAACTTTTCATATCTTTACAATCCTGAAAATAAAATCGTGTAACTCCTACGTCAATAGGTATAAAAAACTTCAAACAAATGACATTGCTATGAACTTTTAGCTAGGCGTATAGATGTATCTGCGATGATATTGATAGATAATTGTATTTTTTTATTAAACCCATCTACCTACTAATGACAACCCCATTATAATCTGTTTGTTGATCACATCTGTACAGACAGACTGACATACAAACGCGCCAGGGGAACTTAGTTTAGTTAGTATTGATAAATTTTGCCTAAACTAGATAACGAATGCACTGAGTAACCAAGGACATAAAACATATTGAAATAAAACAACAAAAATGCGATTTAATTTTAACATTATCTAAAAATGAAGAAGGAGCTGATAATGTTTTCTGGTGTCTCGCCCACCCCAGGTACCAGCTCACTGTCATGACGTGACAGCAACAGCCCAGAGTTCTGTTCCCCACAATACAGCTGCAGTAATATGATAGTATGTCGTCCAAAGGATCATTTGTAGATTGGCTTTCATATAAAATATAAGTACACGTAGTATATTCTTTGGCTGATATGCCTTGATCACTTGAAAACTTGAGGCCTTGATCTCCCTAAATGAATTACTCTTTCAAGATCCGGACACACTTCGATATTATAAACACCATTTGCTCTAATATGCTCTCCGTAGTATGACTGGGCTTGTTTAACCTGATACCTCAATTGTTAAGCATCGTGCTAGGATAGTGAGTAGAACAGCAGGCGATAAAGATGTGATATGCCGTCGCAGTCTTTGAGTGGCTACACCACAGTTTATGCATCGCATGATGAATTGATTGCAAGTAAAGTCCGTGTCGAGTAGCGAGAGGTCAGTAGGTAGGTAAGCACGCACAATAAGTCCAATAAACGAGCGAGGGTCAATGAAAATCCAAAATAAAAAAGCACAACGAAAAACCAAACGGCAGAGTGATCAAACGACGTCTGACTGACGTTTGTTTTTAGGGTTCCGTACCCAAAGGGTAAAACGGGACCCTATAACTAAGATTCCGCTGTCCGTCTATCACCAGGTTGTATCTCATGAACCGTGATAGTTAGACTGTTGAAGTGAAATTTTTACAGATGATGTATTTCTGTTGCCACTATAACAACAAATACTAAAAAACAAAATAAAATATATATTTAAGGGGGCTCCCATACAACAAACGTGACTTTTTTGCCGTTTTTATAGATAATGGTTCGGAACTCTTCGTGCGCGAGTCCGACTCGCACTTGGCCGGATTTTTTTTCATAGAGATGGTATTGAACTTTAAATGTAACGGAATCGATAAAATAATCGAAAGGGTTGAAAGAAAAAAATAGAATTAGTTTTTGTCGAGCACTATTCAGTTAATATGATATTTTTGAACACAAAATAGGTAGTAAGATTAAACGGAGAAGCACATTCCGAAGCTTTCTGTTATTTTTATTTGATTTTGATTAAAATAAAGTGGAATTGAGTAGAGTCGATTGTCACTTTAAAAACAACCATATTTTCCGAATCAAAACCCTGTGAAAACACAATATCAAGCAAATAAACAGGACACCGAATTGAACGCCATTGATTCCCGCCAAAACTCTGATTGATTTGATTGATTGGAAAAACGATATGACCCCCCGACCCCCCATAGCTTGCAGTACTGTATTATTTCCCCTTGACCTTGTCATGTCAAACAAACAAAGCTTAAAAAGCAATTAAGATACTTTTTCATGTTATACTGTTCATAAAAGTTCTACGAAATTATTCAATACTAAATAATTCATAAATGAATACTTAAATATTAGGAGTTAATGTCAGATTCCTATGCATGCTTGGGGCAGCCATTTAGCCATCTCCTTTGAGCCAAATGTTAAAAAATTGGTTGTCTGTAAAGTCGGTTTACGGACGATAATTTTACGTGATAACGCTATCTCTATCGCTCGCTTGTTCCGCGCTCTCGCTTGCACGCTCGGCTCAGGCGGAACGTGACAACTTTTCGTGCGTGCAGCCGGCGTTCATCGATTTATAAGACCGTTATCACGTCAAACAAATGTAAGCACAATGCCACGCTTCAAACTATAGTATATTATTTTTTAAATTAAATTTTTGGCTATTATTATGTTTTTAATTTGTGCTGGTAGCCCTCCATTAGTTCATCATTTGCCCAAGTGGCCCATGGTTTCAGTAAGTCTGTGCATTCCTGTTTTAGAGGGCACTAAAGCCGACAGTGAAGTCAAAATGTAAAACTAAGATGGCGGTTGCAAAAAATTAAAACATTTCGTCATGGGTGTCGTTTTCATGGTTTTCTAGGGTGTTAAAGCCGATAGTGACGTTAAAATGTAAATCCAAGATGGCGGCTGCGAAAATTTTGTTTTTTTTTTTTTTTTAACATTGAGAAGAAGCTTCGTTCCTGACGGGGGCCCCGACCACACAGATTTTTCTTGTAATATTAGGTTGGGGAAAAAGTCTTTTCGCATTATAGTATGTATGAACTTGTAATAAAATCTCTTTGGCTATACTATTTGTATCTGGCTGGTTTTGGTATCATTGAAAGTTTAAATTTTAAAGAACATAATTCCAAATTCAAATTAGGAAAATGTGTGATTTTCATTTGTTTTTCGTACCGTCAAGATGAGTGAATCTAATGAAGAAATTCGATACATTTTAAAATTTTACTACAAAAAAGGCAAAAATGCAACGCAAGCCGCGAAAAAAATTTGCGATGTTTATGGACCTAGTGTAGTGTCTGTAAGAGTAGCACAAATTTGGTTTAAGCGTTTTCAATCCGGAAATTTTGATGTCAAAGATGCACGTCGCTCTGGTCGCCCTATTACGGATAAAATGGATGCCATTTTTGAAAAAGTGGAGCAAGATCGGCATATCAGTAGTTACGACGTAGCTGAAGAACTGGAAATTGACCACAAAACAGTTTTGGCGCATTTGAAAAAAACTGGGTACACAAAAAAGCTCGACATTTGGGTACCTCACGAGCTCACTGAAAGAAACCTAATGAACCGTGTACTCATTTGTGATTCTTTATTACGACGTAATGAAACCGAACCATTTTTGAAGAAGCTGATAACTGGTGATGAAAAGTGGATCACGTATGACAAGAACGTGCGAAAAAGGTCGTGGTCAAAGGCCGGTCAGGCTTCACAGACTGTGGCGAAACCCGGGTTAACTCGCAACAAGGTGATGCTGTGTGTGTGGTGGGACTGGAAGGGCATTATTCATTATGAGCTGTTACCACCATGCAGGACCATCGATTCTGAGCTCTACTGCGAACAACTGATGAGATTAAAGCAAGAAGTTGAGAGAAAGCGGCCGGAATTAATCAACAGAAGGGGTGTGGTTTTTCATCATGATAACGCTAGACCTCACACATCTTTAGCCACTCAGCAAAAATTAAGAGAGTTTGGCTGGGAGGTGTTAATGCATCCGCCGTATAGTCCTGACCTTGCACCTTCAGATTTCCACCTGTTTCGGTCTCTTCAGAATTCTTTAGGCAGTGTCAGGTTAACATCACGAGAGGACTGCCAAAACCACTTGTCGCGGTATTTTTACCAGAAGTCCCAAAATTTCTATAGCAATGGGATCATGTCCCTACCTACAAGATGGCAAAAAGTTATCGAACAAAATGGTACCTACATACTTTAGTTAAATGTAAATAAACTATATTAAAAAATGTTTTGAATTTTCTTAAAAAATGCGAAGAAACTTTTTCCCCAAGCTATTATAATGCGAAAAGACTTTTTCCCCAACCTATTAGATAACTATTAATTTGCTTCCAGTTTTCAACAAGAACACGAAGACACAGTGCAAGCCATACGAGTCGAGCTTCAGTGATGACTGTCCACCAGGTTTGTTCTCTACCTGTGTTGTATATCCGGATATATATCGGACTTGTGTGTATTAAAAGTGTAAACAAACCCTGTTCAGGTTACATTCATATACAATCACGTACTAAAAGACCTTAGTAACACATTCATCGTTATTTAGAAGGGTTCCACTTCATATCCTAGCACTTTTTCCAACTATTATTGCTTGAATATCATTTTTAAATTGTAATGAAAAATCGTCGACGAAAATTGAGGTTATAAAATTAACCTCATTCGATCATTCACAACATCTGTAAGGAGATTCAAAATAAAAATTTCGAGTTGATTAATCAAATCGGTGCACTCGATTTGTAAGTGGTACTACAAAATGACACAGACACAGGCATATTTCCAAATCTTTTTGTTTACATTTTTATCAGATACTTTTGGATCAGACTATAATAATAAATAATGCATATTACAAAGAGCCTTGTTTATTTTCCTCAAAACCTATAACGGTTGTAAACAGACGCTTAACGATGCTCGTTGTTATGATAATTTTTTGTACTGTACTGTACCTGGGAACCTTCTGGTTATGAAGGTCAAAGTTCCAACTTTCTTTGACTTTTTTACGAAAGCAAGTTTTAAATGTTAACACTCCCACGTGCCCTATACCATTACATGTTACATGCGACCATGTTACAGCACAATATTTTTCACAAATAAAAAAAAAGTTGTTTCCCAGCTTAATATTTTTCCAGAATGCGTAGTTCGCGGCTATGTAATGTGTGTTGTGACAGCCTGTATTGTGACTGAAGCAAAATGGATGGGTCACAGTCTGTAGCACTGAGTCGTTCCTTGGTTGGCTACGCCATCGTAGCACATTGCTACGCCGTAGCTCGGCGCGGGTATTGTGTATTGTTCGCCTACGTAAAGAGACTAGTAATATGTTAGAAAAAGTAAATTATAACCCTACCTGTAATTATAAACTGACCTGGCCAAAAAGAGTACTAAAATATTGACATATAGTTGCCAATTGAACCACATAACATAATGTATGAAAATTTACTTTAGCAAAAGTAAAAATCGACTTCAAAAACCTAAAACGAATAAAATAACTTTCATAAAAACTTAACAGCTTCTGAAGTCAGTATTAAGCTAAAACACCGACTTCAGAAGCTGTTAAGTTTTTTATGAAAGTTATTTTATTTGTTTTAGGTTTTTAAAGTAGGTTTTTGCTTTTTTTAAAGTAAATTTATTTTTACATTTTTAGTTGAATATACAAAATATCATTATGCTCAAGACGAACGAAAAGAAAAATCATCAAAATCCGCTTAGAAATGCTTATTTATGCATATAACTTCGTACATAATAATAATTACCTAATGTATTATATACTAAAACCTCCCTAAAAGTATGTAGATCACGTTAGTGAAATAATCATCTAAATTGGTTCATTAGTTTTTGAAAAAATCGTGGACATACAAACAAACAAACATACATACATACATACGGGTCGAATAGAGAACCTTATTTTTTGAAGTTAGTTAAAATATATTAAAAACGATTTCTCCTGAATTTTTTTGACAGTTGTAAATATATTCTGTATTCTAATATACATTTCTAATGGCGTAGGCTAGGTTCAGTGGAAAGACGATATTTTTATGGCAAGAAAACAGTTTATTGTCTTAATAATTATGCAGAGAACATCTTTGAAACAAAGGTCCTTAGCGTAAACACAACAAGTACTTTACAATTAAGTACGCAAGACTCAAAAAAGATTTTCTCCAAAGTATTCATAGAAATTTTATAGTTTTACGAAAGTAGTCTTTTCGAAGCCAAACTATTATGAAATAGGTATATTATATAATAGGTAGGGCTCATGGATAAGTAATAAAAATAATAATGATAATAATAATAACCCCACCGCTGTATCTCTACGTTGACGTCGTGGTGGGGCTTGCGTGCTCCGAACTTTAGATCTGTGCCGGTAGAATTTACTTTGCCGGAACGGGTCTAGGTTGAGGAGCCAGACCAAGAGAGTTACAGAAACCCGCAGGGCAGCATGTGGCGAGCTGTTGGGCAGTAGCGACCCCACGGACCCTATTTCCCGGGAGAAATCTTGTCCTCATCTCTGGGTTGCCTTAATTGGCCGGCTGGAGTGAACACTGACGAGAAACAGAGCTCCCACCTCATTCTTGCCTTTATTGGCCGGCTTGAGTGGAGATTCGCAAGAGCAAACGTGCTCGGAGGAAGGAAGTATTCCAGTAAGGTGCTGGTAGGGATCTTGACCGTACCTACTTCCGGGATTGTCCTGATAGCCGTGGAATACCTCTTCACTCCTCACGCACCTCAGGAAGTGTTGCCCCCTTGTCGCTACGTCACTATGTGCTAGCGGCCGTTTCCGGGGGCCCATTATTGAGTGTGCAAGTCACCTCCTGCCATTTTATTCGTGTATAATATATAAAATTGGTTAGGCAGGGGACATAGTTATTCCATAGTTTAAGTAACTCAATGCACTTTAGCAACCCAAACCCATAGCCCAAAATGTTTTGTTTTCACGTACAGCAATAGTCCTGCACCAACCGGGGGTTGTCCTTGGGTGCATTTGCATAGCGCATATAGGGATAATCGTCGGTTGGTGCCTCCTCATCATTTAAAATTTTGTAAGGGGCCTCTGCGGGTTGGCTTCAGCTCCTCATACGCCTTCCAAAGGTCCGGGACCCCAGGGTCCCGAGAAATATCAAAAAATAATAATAATATCCTGGGACATTTCACACACGGTCTTCTGATCCCAAACTAAGCAGAGCTTGTACTATGGAAACCAGATAACTGATATCGTATACTACATACACTATTTTTTTTTTTGTAAATACATACTTATATAGATAATTACACCCAGACTCAGAACAAACAGACATGTTCATGCACACAAATGTTTGTCCTGGATGGGAATCGAACCCACGACCTGCGGGATGTAGGTGGTATCTTAACCAACCACGCCAGCTGGCCTGTCGTAACAGTAATAACAGCCGCACGGGTCGATCGAAGGTTAAGGTACGTATGCCGCGGTCGATTCGTGGATGGGTGACCATCCATTACATATCAATACCCCTCCGTGTCTCGGAAAGCCGTTGGAACCAGCTGTCATTGATCCTTGACAGTCGTTACGGGTAGTCAGCAGTCCAAAAGACTGACAAGCAGTCTTGGGGTGTAATGTTATCCAGTACCTGGTTTGTGGAGGCAGTCGCTCCATGTAAAACACTGGTATTCAGCTGCATGCGGTTAGACTGGAAGCTGACCCCAACATAATTGGAAAAAGGCTAGCCAGATTGCCTATTATGAAATAGGTCTTCTTTCAAAATCACAGTCTTAATTTCACGAGAAATTCACTTTTGAATTTGGAGTAAAAACATAGGTTAACGATGGATGGACTGGCGGGATCATAGGGAGTGACTACCGAGATGACGACTAATAGAGAAGTATGGAAGAAAAAGACATGTTGCGCCGACCCCAAATAAATTGGGACAAGGGCAGGAGAATGATGGTGATGACGATGAGATACCTATTTATGCTCATGAAGTGATACATTGCTGTCTTCCAGCGGACTGGTGCACCGGTTGTACGGTGTGTGACTGCGACGCCAACGGTCGCTGGGACTGCCATCTCCTGAGCTTCTGCCCTGAAGGTAAGACGATCTAACGACCTTTGGTATGATTTGAACCCATTTCCGATTATTCTAACTATTTAAATATTTCTAAACTAGCTGTTGCCAGCGACTTCGTCCTCAGTCCAGGATGAATAGTAGCCTATGTCCTTCTCCAGGTCATGGTCTACCCATGTGCCAAATTTCATCTAAATCCGTTGAGCCGTTTTAGCGTGAAAGCATAATCAACTAACAAACAAACATACTTTCGCGTTTATACTAGATAGGATAATTAGAAGGATAAAAACCCGGTCTATCGACACTCTAGACTCACAAAATATATCAGGTACTTAAATTAAAAAAAAAAGCTCTTAACGCACTACTAAAGTTTCTATAGGTATATAATTCAATCATGATTCGAAAGACACGTGGCGCCATCTATTATCATAAGAACGTTATTGTTGTTTTCCTCGGGAACAGTACTTTTTTTCGGTGAAAGGTACCCTATGTCCGTTTCTGTACATGTGACAACGTATATGCAAAATTTCAGAACGATCGGTTAATTGGTTTAGGCGTGAAAAGGTAACAAACAAACAAACTTACTTCCACGTCACGGCACCACGATAACATAGGGAAGTAAAATATATGGAAATAAATGAAGACGCTTTTAAATTTAATTCAACGATAATGTTCTAATAAAAATAATAATCATTTAATTCAAGTACAGTACAGTAATAAACAATGTTAGTAAAACTTTAACACAGAAACCATTTGTGACGTCACTGCTGCAAGGTGTGAACCACTGCTGGTAGGTACCGGCCAACGCGAGCTTCAGCAAACATCCCTGATGCGCTGCAGTTTCGGGGCAACCCCATCAGCACCTTGAATGCGTTATTGTATTGAATGCGAAGGGCGCTGTATGATTTCTGAGTATAATGAATCCACAGACTGGAAGTAAAAAGACCTACAGTAAGCACGAAGTACGATATTATAATAGGTTGGGGAAAAAGTTTCTTCGCATTTTTTAAGAAAATTCAAAACATTTTTTAATATAGTTTATTTACATTTAACTAAAGTATGTAGGTACCATTTTGTTCGATAACTTTTTGCCATCTTGTAGGTAGGGACATGATCCCATTGCTATAGAAATTTTGGAACTTCTGGTCAAAATACCGCGACGAGTGGTTTTGGCAGTCCTCTCGTGATGTTAACCTGACACTGCCTAAAGAATTCTGAAGAGACCGAAACAGGTGGAAATCTGAAGGAAAACAGGACTATACGGCGGATGCATTAACACCTCCCAGCCAAACTCTCTTAATTTTTGCTGAGTGGCTAAAGTTGTGTGAGGTCTAGCGTTATCATGATGAAAAACCACACCCCTTCTGTTGATTAATTCTGGCCGCTTTCTCTCAACTTCTTGCTTTAATCTCATCAGTTGTTCGCAGTAGAGTTCAGAATCGATGGTCCTGCCTGGTGGTAACAGCTCATAATGAATAATGCCCTTCCAATCCCACCACACACACAGCATCACCTTGTTGCGAGTTAACCCGGGTTTCGCCACAGTCTGTGAAGCCTGACCGGCCTTTGACCACGACCTTTTTCGCACGTTCTTGTCATACGTGATCCACTTTTCATCACCAGTTATCAGCTTCTTCAAAAATGGTTCGGTTTCATTACGTCGCATAAAGAATCACAAATGAGTACACGGTTCATTAGGTTTCTATCAGTGAGCTCGTGAGGTACACAAATGTCGAGCTTTTTTGTGTACCCAGTTTTTTTCAAATGCGCCAAAACTGTTTTGTGGTCAATTTCCAGTTCTTCAGCTACGTCGTAACTACTGATATATCTTGCTCCACTTTTTCAAAAATGGCATCAATTTTATCCGTAATAGGGCGACCAGAGCGACGTGCATCTTTGACATCAAAATTTCCGGATTGAAAACGCTTAAACCAAATTTGTGCTACTCTCACAGACACTACACTAGGTCCATAAACATCGCAATATTTTTTCGCGGCTTGCGTTGCATTTTTACCTTTTTTGTAGTAACATTTTAAAATGTATCGAATTTCTTCATTAGATTCACTCATCTTAACTGAAATAAATAACTGACACAATGAGTTACGCACTACAACCATTTATACATCAAATGAAAGGGTATAAAATACAGATTTACACCACATTAAAATTATACGAAATCCTCTTGCTTCGATACAAGCCTGCAAGGCCAATCATCAATCGAAACACGCACGACGTTCATGTCAATATCGGCGACTGCTTTAATCAAGGATGCTTTAAGTGACTCCAAGTTGCGATGGGGTTTAGCGCGCAGACCTTCTCCTCTAAGTACTGCCATATTTTGTAATCCAAGGGATTCGAGTCTGGACTGGATGAGGGCCAATCCTCATGCCTGATAAAGTCGAGTCTACGGGTCGTGAGCCAGTTTTGGGTACTTTTCGCCTTATGAGCCGGCGCAGAATCTTGCTGGAATACCCAGTTCTTGTTTTCGAACATTGTTTGTGAAAGAGGTTCCACAATGTTTGTTAGGACTGTGTTTTGATATACAAGGGCACTGGTTTTCATTCCTTTTTCACAAAAAAACACGTCCGTTGGACCCAAATAGGACATCCCAATCCAAACCAGGAACGCCGAAGGTTGATAACCACGCTGTACAGTGTACACGTGGCACACGTCTGCTCGCTTCTTCACTAGAGTGTGCATACACTTTATCATTTTGTTTGTTGAAACTCTCCTCAACATTAAAAATTATTTTGTCTGAAAAAAGTATTTCGCGGTATTTTTTTCCCGCGTACCGCCTTAACAAAACCCGGCTTCATTCGAGTCTGATTTTCTTCAGCCGTGCTTTAAGAAGATGTGCTGTTTTTTTTTTCTATAAGCACGCAGTCCTAGGTCTTCATTTAACACCCTTTTAAAAGTAGTTCTGCTTAGTCCCATCTGCAGAGCCAACATTTTTTGTTTGCGGACAGGATTTCGTTGGATTCGCGCCTTCTCTGCTTTGATGACCGCTGGAGTCCGAACAGTACGAGGTCGACCGCTCCTTTGTTTATCTTCTAATCTTGAAACTTCCCTGAATCGTTTGATAGTACGATAAGCAAATCTCAGTGGAATTTTCAAATTTTTCAGCAGTTTGAAAATCTCAGTTGGCGCGTGGCCGCAACGATGCAATGCAATTACTGCGACTCTGTCTTCTTTGCGCGTCCACTCCATTTTAGAAAATGAACAAAATTCCGGAAACCCTTTTTTTATTTTCTTTAAGTATTCAAATTTCGAGTGACCATAATATGTTCCTCGGCTTGCATTCTAAATTCGAAATTTTACCTATGTGACAGAACTTATGGCCCGACTACATATATATATATACCTCTTCAGAAGCACGCCTGAATTTGGGGGCAATCACGTTAGCTCTCACACACAGCGCCCTCCGCTCCCTGTCAATATCTTCATCATCTTTGTGGCCAGTGGTCAATAAGTGACCCAAATAATTAAATTGATCCACCCTCACAAGGGGCATACCGCTTAACTTCACTGAAGGTACAGCTTCTGGGTATTTACCCCTGGACCCAAAGACCATGACCACACTCTTCTTAACATTATGTGCCAGATCATGTAGTCTGGCATATTGTTCGCAAGTGGCCACGAGTGTCCTAAGCCCGCAGATTGACGCGCTCAGCAGCACCATGTCGTCTGCGTAGCTAATGTTATTAACACACACGCCATCAATATGGCTCCCGACACGCATGCTGCTAAGCGCGCCAATCAGCTCATTCCCGTATAAGTTGAATAACGTAGGCGAGCATAACCACCCCTGCCTCACCCCGCACTCCAACCCATACGGCCTAGACAGGGCACCAGCCCAATTACGTGCACGTATTTCCATCCATTTCATGGACATGGATGTCCACGATAATATTGTGACTTTAGAAACGATAAACGTGCACAATGGTGAAGAAAAGCTCTAAAATGCTGGAGTTAAATAAACTATCTGATATTTATAATGGAGTTGATAGGTAGGTAGTTCATAAGACACTTTATTACATTTCGTATTTTAAATTACACGCACTACAAAACAAACATATTTTCAGACAAAAAGAAATCATCCAAAAGCAAAGAGCCACCCAATATCCCACAGACCTGGAAACCATTAATGGAAAAAAGAAAAGAAAAATTAAACAATTCCCCTTCTATCAGCGTGCCTACGACACCACTCCCTAAAAAGTCTGATAATAAAGCAAACCTTCAAACGCAACGTACAAAACTTCAAATACAACGTGCAAAATCTCTAATACAACGTGGAAACAAGAAGAAGCCGCCGCCACCGCAGCGCATCGTCCAGAAAAAAATACCACCCAAGCCGGGCATGAAATCCGACCCTGGGAAAATGAAAACTCCGGTAATATATAGAAAAGTAGTGCCCAAAAAAAAGAAGTCAACGAAAGAAAAGATCATTAAAAAGAACATAGCAACACATAACCCAGTTAAAGTTAACAAAATTAATAAAGTCAGTTTCGAAATGGAGCTTACACGTAAATTGATGAAGAAAATTATGGAGTCCGTGCAAAAGTCAATCGCAGCTAGTATGAAAAACATATCTGAAATAGCTATGCAAAATGCTTATAATGTAAGAAATATGAAAGCCCAATCAAAACTCAGACAAGCGAAAAAAGTGAGTAAAAGACAGATTAAAAAACCTAATATAATTTCACCTTGCAATAAAAAGACGGTACCCATGAAGAAGCCTACATACAGAGCAAGAAGTAAGCCGCTAAAGAAAACTGGCGCACAGACATATATCAGACACAAACGTGACGTCACAATGCCTGAAAATATTGGAATCCCTGCAAGTGTCACCCACGGTACGTTAAACTCACATGTAAAATAGGTTCTTATATCAGTGAGGTACAGCTTTTGAGACCCTTCTTAAAAACTTTTTCATATTGTAGGGGTAGAAGATCAAACGATTTAGCAATAACAATTAATAACCCTTGTGTTAATTGCCATTTATCTATCCACCCATATTAATTTTAGACACTTTTCTGGTAATAGCAATGTACAATGTTATTATTGTACATATGTTTTATGTTGGTCATTTATTTTTCAGGAAGTTCTGCAGAGTCAGCAAATACTACAGAGGCATTGACCGTTATACGAGTGACCAGTATACCAGTGATCGGCATACCAGTGACCAGCAGCCCGCCTGTACCTGATAATGGCAACTTCTCACACGCTCTTATCGGAAGCACCACATTTCAAGACAATAAATATTACAAATATACTGTCGGCAGTGAAGAACCTAGAACTAAGCTAGATGTATCAATTGGGGATACAACAACCACACAATTCAATATAACAGAAACCGTATTTAACCTTCTTGGAACACAGCTCAATTCCATTGTATCGACAGAAAAAACGCAGGTTAAAAACAATGAAACAAATAAAAGTATTAACTCTAAAGAAATGAATCGCGAAGAAAACGGATTAAAATTTTCAAAATGGCTTAATCTTAAAATATTGAAGGAGAAAAAACATACTTCGGAGTCTGCTATAAAAGATAAAAGGCTCACGAAATTGATGCCACATACAAACAAAACTAGGAGCCATAGGAAGAAGGTTGAAAGAAAACTCAATTACCGAAAAAAAAACATGGTGAAGCGACTTAATCATTTGAAATTTAAGTTTGGTAACTGTAAGATGAATAATAGTATCAATATTCACATGCCAAATAAAAACAATGGAGATGTGCTTGGTTATATACCAGTGATATTAAACAATCACCAAAAAAATAGCACCACTAACCTTCCTAAGAGAAAAAGGAAACCCGGGGTCTTAAAATATTTGAAGAGGATTTTTAACAAAATATTTAAAGGCAGGAGAACGCCCGACAAAATGAGCAAATACCAACTAATAAAGTCTTTATGTAAAAACTTCGGGCCGTGTTTAAAAGTAAACAGAAAAGACAGAGTTCTCTTGAACTCGAAACTTTCTGATTTAGATAGAGAAACTACAATAATTCTGAAAACTGTCAAAATTATCAAGGGTTTATTGAAATTGTTGGTACTACCCGACAGTGGTAATAGTAACTTCTCAAAACAAGAACATTTACGAAATTATGTACAAAAATTAAACAACATTCTGAAAGGTATTTATTCTGAAAATGGTCAGGTGAAACTGACAGTGACCCAGCTTACTCAAATAGAATATATAAAAAGAAGCACACAGGATTTCATACAGTCAATTACTAAATTCGCATCACTGCTCAATCAAATAATTACTCTACTTATAAAAAATGATACGAATCGCTTTAGAAACAAGGCTAAAAACGATTTCATGAACAAAAATCTATTAAATGAAGATCCTTTTCAAAGCTTGAAAAATCTACTTTTAAGATACAATTTAGTTCAAAATACATTTATGAAACAAATGTATGAGCAATTGCACCATTTTGAGTATGAGATTAATGAGAAACCGAAGGTGAGTGAAAGTAAGGATTTCAATAATAGTATAATAATAGAGAATATCTCAAGGAATATCATTCACAACCTCAGGAAGCTGAAGCACCTGGCTCAAACCGGGAGCTATAGTGGGAGGGAGAGGGTGAGGACCAAGAGGGATACCGGCAGAGATGATGATGCCATAGAGTATCTGCTGTTGATGATGGAGTATTTAATCAAACAGAATCATCCTCTGGACGCTGAACCAGGTAAAGTCTTTGATTTTAGAAGTTGAAATATGCTTTAGTAAAACAGCAATTTGGTGAGAAATAAACTTTAAGTAAAATATACATGTCACATCTATTGTGATAACAATACTGCGAGCACCATTCAGTAGTCTAACTAATTATTAATGATATGATATGCTATCGATACTTTTGTATCTACTAGTAACCAAAAGCGTGCATTTACGGTTATTAATTAATTGTTTATCATTTTTTCAATTTTGATTAAAAAAAAAAGAAAATAAGAACTGTATTATTTTCAGTCAACGATGGAATAGATTTACTAATAGAAGCTATCAAAAATGCACCAGATATTAAACCTATCAAGAAAAAAGTACTAGAATACACACCGGCTATTTATTCGGATACTACCACTACCACCACTTCTCCTAGGACTTCTAGCACTGCTACTTCTGAAGATACTAAAAGTGAAGACAACAGTCCTTCTGAAAGTGACAAGACGTCTTCCAGTGAAGATAGTAGCAAAACCAGGCCAGAAGAAGATGAAAGTAAATTAAAGGGAAATAAAAAGTTTGTAGAAATAGTTGCGGACGATGAGAAAGAATTCGAAGATAAATTCCAATTCGATCGGAGAGCTGAACCTGAAAAGATGGATGAAATCACTGAATTGACTTTCTTTAGTAAACTGGGAGGAGAGGCTAACATAATGTTGGAACCTGAAAATGTATTTGAAACTACGACTGCTAGAAATACTATGATATCTTTAGAAACGGAAACAAGTGATAAATTAGATAGTCGCGATGATCTTAATCTGGAAATAATAAGTAATAATTTAGATAAGCCAGACTATAGTGAAGCTGATGGCAAAAAGATTGAAGTATTCACAGGAGACATGGACGAAGAAACTATTTTACAAAGTAGAGTCACAACAGAATCAGATATACCTACACAGCCACCTACCTATATGACTACAAAATTTCTAACTCAGGCTGTTCAAGCTGAGATGTCCAAAGCAAGAATAAAATACCAAAATCTCGAATCGCATGACAATGCCAGCGATGACACACAATCTAGACTAAAATGGATAGAAGAAAACTTTGGGAAGGAAACTGAAAAAGGGTTCACGGACTTTAAGGAAAATAACTCTACGCTAGGTATAACACCTGTAACAGCTAAAACTATAACAGCGAAAACATTAGATAAAATAGATGTTAGTGGCTTAACTAGAGAAACAAGTGAAATAGCTGGTGAGAAAGAAAAAGATGAAACAGAAAAGAAAAGTACGGCTAAGTTAAGTGCTGAAGAAGTAATGTTTCGGAAGCAAATGGAACTTTTAAATTCACTCGATTATGGTACTGAGCGAGCAGAAGTATTTGAGACAGATTCTAAGGATAGTAACGCTGAGGAAAGATTCACAGGGGACAGCTTTCCGTCATATTTCGTTTAATTAATAATTATGAACTGAAGCTGTTTCGATTTGCTGTTTAACTGTAAAAATATATTTGAATCGGCTATATTTTCGTCATTTTGTAAAAGCATGTTAGTTTGTGCATAGTAACAAACATGGTTTTATTTCTGCTTGTTTACTTTTAAATTGTTGTTCTACAAAAGTAAATAAATAGTGTAGGAATTAGGTTCTTCAGCTTAAAGATATATTGAAACAATGATTTAAAGCGGCGTTATCATTAGAACTTAAAACGGGATATTTACCATGTATATTAATTGATTTGAGTTTCCGATATTTCGGCACAAAACTCACTGTGTCCGCTCGCGAACTTTTTTCGGTACTCTTGCGGTCTTTACACAATTGGACCACTGGATTCTTCTACTGGAACTTCAACCGAAGGTTGAAGTTTCAACCGTGAGGATGGGTTTCAACTGTCGAGAGCCTGGAATCCAGTGGTCCAATTGTGTAAAGACCGCAAGAGTACCGAAAAAAGTTCGCGAGCGGACACAGTGAGTTTTGTGTGTCGAGAACAGAATCGAGTTGTGAGTGTAACAAGTGACAATGGTAGCGGTGTCAATCGCACTAAACGAACAAGAAAGAGGATAGACCGTTTTGTCTGCTCGTAAACATCCACCCGCAATAACTTCAGTTTATCCGTGATCATGGCACTTGCAACAGTGCCGAAATATCTGAAACTCAAATCAATTAATATATATGGTAAATATCCCGTTTTAAGTTCTAATGATAATGTCAGTGACCATGTCGGTTTAAAAACTTATAAAGCGGCGTTGTTTATTGTGGTTTTGGTAAGTTAAAAATTACAAATTGCATGTTTCCTTACAAGTTCAGCAGTAAAAACTGAGCAGTAAACTAAATAAAAATTTTACAGTCATAAATAAATAAACAATTAAGCAGTAATATTACTGAACGGGCAGTTACGTGTGGGCAGTTAACAAATCGGAATCAGTCGCTAACAAATCTAACTTGGAAGTAGCGCTCGCCGGTTGCTGCCGCGGCACCGCTCGCTTCGCGCGCTCGTCTCGCGCGCGGTTGGTCACAGTTCTAACCTAACCTAACCCATTTGGTCGGGGTGTCCTGGCTTAGTTACTGCGACTAATTCGGCTCGCGCGTGGTTGGTCACAGTTCCAACGTAACCTATGAACTGCCAAACTACCTAACTGCTCATTCCAACATTTAGTATTACTTGAGTATTTTTTGTACTGAAATTGTAGGATGAAATAACCGACCGATATTATTATTATTTATTTTGTTTTGACATTTCTTGGGACCCTGGGGTCCCGGACCTTTGGAAGGCGTACGAGGAGCCGAAGCCAACTCGCAGAGGCCCTTAGATAATTTTAAATGATGAGGAGGCACCTATCGACGATTATCCCTGTATGCACTATGCAAGTGCACCCAAGGACAACCCCCGGTTGGTGCAGGGCTATTGCTGTACGTGGAAACAAAACATATTGGGCTATGGGTTTGGGTGGCTAAAGTAGATTGGGTAACTTATACTATGGAAGAACTATGTCCCCTGCCTGACCAATGTTATATAATTATACACGGATTACATGGCAGGGGGTGACTTGCACACTCAATAATGGGTCCCCGGAAACGGCCGCTAGCACATCATGACGTAGCGACAAGGGGGTAACACTTCCTGAGGTGCGTGAGGAGTGGAGAGGTATTCCTCATCTATCAGGACAATCCCGGAAGTACGGTCAAGATGCCTACCAGCACCTTACTGGAATACTTCCTTCCTCCGAGCACGTTTGCTCTTGCGAATCTCCACTCAAGCCGGGCAATAAAGGCAAGAAGGAGGTGGGAGTTCTGTTCCTCGTCAGTGTTTACTCCAGCCGGTCAAGCCAGATATGAGGACCAGATTTCTCCTGGGAGATAGGGTCTGTGGGGTCGCTACTGCCCAACAGCTCGCCACATGCTACCCTGCGGGTTATTATTATTATTATTATCAGTTGTAAAGATACCCATATTGAAACATCTTCTATTCAAAATCTTTGTGAAGTCTTGGTCTGTGCTGTGCTTGCTATGCTTAGTCGTTACAAGTTTGCCATGCATTCATGCATGGCAAACTTGTAACGACTATGTTCTGGCAAAGAGCTTGTTATTTTTTTTATAATGCACCCATCTTTGTACATACCTACTATAATATTAAAATTGGTTAGCTGGCTATATGGTGAAAGTTTTGGGAACTATAGAACTCTATTAGAAACTGTAAAACGCTTTTAAAACTCCACCTTTTCAAGCATTTAGTACTGCGTTACCCAGCATGAGCTGTAAAGATTTACTTTTTAGCCTTTTCCAAATAAGACATGTTCAATTACTTTTTTATATATTTTGCTATGCTTATTGCTAAACTTCGAGCAGTCCTAATATTAGTAAGTTTAAGAACATAATATAATGCATCAAATTGCTTCTTCCGGCCTTAAGAAGTTAAGAAAAATAAGGATTTTTTTTTTCAGTTCAGATTATGTTTTGTAATATAAATGGGCCTGGGCCACTGAGCTCTGCTCGGGTGAAGATAGAGAAAACCAATTTTCCCAGACATGAGATCGAATTTTCGCCCCCGTGAACCCCTATAATGCAACTTTCATCGAAATCGTTTGAGCCGTTTTCGAGAATGTGATTACAAATACTATATAAATATTGCTCATTTAATGTATAGGATGTATTTCAGTAGCCGTTCACGTTCTACAGCTAAACAGCGGCAGCGGTCACATCCTCGTTTTACACCTAAACAGCGGCAGTGGTCACGTTCACTTTCTACAGTTAAACAGCGGCAGTGATCACGTTGAACTGATAAACACATTTATATTTACGCAACGGCAGCGGTTACGTTCAAGTTCTACAATTAAACAGCGGCAGCGGTCACGTTCACGTTCTACTGTTGAACAGCAGCAGCGGTTACTTTCACGTTCTACAACTAGACAGCGGTCAAGTTCACGTTTTACAGCTAAACAGCGGTCAAGTTCACGTTTTACAGCTAAACAGCGGTCAAGTTCACGTTTTACAGCTAAACAGCGGTCACGTTCACGTTCTACAACTAAACAGCGGTTACGTTCACGTTCTACAACGAAACAGCGGTCACGTTCACGTTCTACAACTAAACAGCGGTCACGTTCACCTTCTACAACTAAACAGCGGTTACGTTCACGTTCTACAACTAAACAGCGGTTACGTTCACGTTCTACAACTAAACAGCGGTCACGTTCACGTTCTACAACTAAACAGCGGTCACGTTCACGTTCTACAACTAAACAGCGGTCACGTTCACGTTCTACTGTTGAACAGCGGCAGCGGTTACGTTCACTTTCTACAACTAAACAGCGGTCCCGTTCCCGTTCACGTTCTACAACTAAACAGCGGTCACGTTCACGTTTTACAGCTAAACAGCGGCAACGGTTACGTTCACGTTCTACAACTAAACAGCGGTCACGTTCACGTTTTACAGCTAAACAGCGGCAACGGTTACGTTCACGTTCTACAACTAAACAGCGGTCAGGTTCACGTTCTACAACTAAACAGCGGTCACGGAGCGGTTACGTTCACGTTCTGTAGTGTGTTTATCACGTGTTTATCAGTTCAACGTAACCGCTGCCGCTGCTTAACAGTAGAACGTGACCGCTGCCGCTGTTTAATTGTAATTAAACAGCGGCAGCGGTCACGTTGAACTGATAAACACATGTATATTTACGCAATATAAATAGCTATTAGTTTTAATTGTACATACACTCGATTACACGAATTTACTCTAGTTAAATAAATTATTAACATCGTTTTGGAATCTTTTTTTAATTTTAACCCTTAGACATGGCACACTAAGTGACATGCGAATGCATTGCAATGACAGGCTGCGGCCGACTATTTACATATATTTTTTTCATAGCTCCGCACACTTGGCGCCGAGTTCCAGAATTGCAACGACAGGCTAGGCAGCCACCTGCGAGGGTTGCGGGTTGTTTGAAAGAGCAACTGAAGGAACACGGGTGGGTTTTAGTCAGTAGAAGTCTGACACGCCCTCCCGCTCCACCCAGAGCCGGAGAAGTTATTTGATGATTTCCCATACAAAAAAAAAGGCTAGGTAGCTGCACGTTCTCCCTAAATATCGAAGCGACTACACGCACGGGCCACACGCGCACTCAACGACAGTTGAAAATGATATATAGCTTCCTGCACGACGTCTGTCGTAACGACTAGTCGCAGATGCAAACGACAGCTCTGCGTCTAGTCGCCGCGACAAGATACAGATGCAAACGCGTCTTGCGTCTTGTTGCAGCGACAGGCTCACAGTTTGCACTGATAAGCGCCGACAGACACTAGTTTCTTCATTGGAGTATTATTCTGCCTCTGGATACTTGTTGGTATGGGTATGTGTGTACGTTCTGAGGTTCAGACCCATATTTATAATATACAGGGTTACTGGAAACTCGACCACTTCCTTGCAGGAGGTGATAGAGGGGCTAAAATGTGACAAATTTAATCCCCCATATGTATGGCCGAAAATTAATACTTTTAGAGATATTCGAATTTGAGAGAGAAACTTGATTTTTTAAAATAATCTGTTGTAATTTGAAATTATTTGATATTTTTAGACATTTTACTGCTGTATTAGCTTTGTTAGAATGTTAGCTATAAACAAAAATAAAAATGAACCCAACCAACATGATTTGTTTTTTTAAATTAAAAGTTTAGTGTGAAAAGTCGGAGTAATTTATAAAATACCTAAAATTCAAATATCTCTAAAAGTATTAATTTTCGGCCATACATATGGGGGGTTAAATTTGTCACATTGTAGCCCCTCTATCACCTCCTGCAAGGAAGTGGTCGAGTTTCCAGTAACCCTGTATACTCCTGGACTCCTAAATCGAGTCACCGTGAAATTCCATTTATGGTATAAAGGACTAAAACATCAAAATGATGTCAAAGCAAATGATTTCATGCAGTTTTGATGCCCACATAACGGCCATCATTTTGGTGTCCTCATTGTTTCGAAATTGAACTTACGACCAATTAAAAAGCTACAGACTTCTATACAAAAATGCAGGGTGACTCGATTTAGGAGTCCGGGAGTGTATTAACACTGAAAACATCTACTAAAAGCCGTTTCCTCTATAAGGGCGAATACACATGCCTGTAGCTTGCGCATGAAAGCTTTTTTGAAAATTGAACTTACGACCAATTAAAAAGCTACAGACTTCTATACAAAAATGCAGGGTGACTCGATTTAAGAGTCCAGGAGTGTATTAACACTGAAAACATCTACTAAAAGCCGTTTCCTCTATAAGGGCGAATACACATGCCTGTAGCTTGCGCATGAAAGCTACAGGCATGTGTATTTTCGCCCATTGTGACATTGACTAATCAGAAGCTTTGTTGTACAAGCTACTTGCATACTGTTATACGATCTACAGGCATGTTATTGTGTATTTTCGCCCTCAAACTGAAACTGTTGTCAGACTTTGGCGAATACCAGTTTGAGACAGGAACATGTAACTCACATTAGGTATGAGAAAGGACATCAATCTAATGTCACCGTCCTAAGTCACACATACTTACACCCATATTTATAACAAGCAGTAACTTGCTGCTCAGTAATTTCTTAGTGAAGTCATTACTTGAGGATAGAATTCTTCATCATAAAATCTTATTCTATAGTCGAGTAATGTACGTTACTTAATTGAGTAAATGCTTGAGTAAGAATCAACGTTCCATTGCAAAATATTCTCAATTGTTAAGTAAAGAAAATGGTGACTATTACTTGGCTAAGAATTCTAACTTTTGACAGTTCTAACTTCAAGCAATTACTAAACTATAGAATAAAAATCGTTACTTGAGCAATTACTTTTACTGGAGTAATCACTTTTACTCTATAAATACGGGTGTTACCGCCGCACTCAGGAACAGTACTTAAAAATAATCATGCAGTTATTGTTACTTTACATGCAGTAATAAAAAGAAACCCGTATTAACACGGTGCGATTTAATTTGGGTGACTATTGGGGACTATGTCACCTGAACAGACACGGTCTCGAGACGGCGGCGTAGTGTTTAGATGATGCGTCGTTTGTTGTTTCAACTTTACTGTATGCCGCAGGCAAGACTGCATCGTTTATGATTTAGCGGAGTCTCTGCGTATTAAGGTCCAATATCTGAAGTTAAGAACCTTCACTTTAGTTAAGAAGAGCATTAACACAATTAAATACCTGTAATCCGGCGGCGGGTGCACGGGGCCGACTCCTCGTGTCGCAACCGTTCCGGTCTGCTGCCGGCGCGCCGACTGCACGACCTTCCGTTTTCGCCGCGTCTAATTGTCCGACGGCTTATCTCCAGTTCTGAAACATCCGCTAGTACTGATAGTGATACTGTTTTGCGGTGTTTCGCAAAGGTAGAAGGCAAATTGGAGCAGTAACATAATCCTGGTTTCCTCGCCGTGACAAGAAGGGGGCCGCAATCCACCACGCTTGCCCAGACTGGCTTGGTAGATATCATTTCTTCGAATTTTTCGTTACAGGACATATTGCTTTCCTCACAATGTTTTTCTTCACCGTTTTGAGAGCAGTGATGAAGAAATAAATTACACAAAGTTATGTAATTAAGACCAAAGAAACGATGAATAGACAGACTGTGTGAAAGATGATATGGCCAAAAAAGGAGTCACTACCGAGATGACGACTAATAGAGAAGTATGTAAGAAAAAGATATGTTGCGCCGACCCCAAATAAATTGGGACAAGGGCAGGAGAATGATGATGAAAGTAATGTGTCTGCCTGGGCTCGAGCCACGACCTACACTCATAAGACAGAGCCGTTACTCTCTCTTCTTTAATTCGAGCAATAAGGACCAATAATGAAATTAAATTTTTATTATCGATACCGAATCAGAGGTTCTAGTCTCGATTATTAATCTTCAAGTCAACCAGCAGTCTATATTGTGTTTGCCAATGACTGCTGAAAATTAAAACAGAAGATAAAAGTGTTGTTTTTTACAAGCCTTCATTTGACTTGCGGTTTTTTATTGTATAAACCAGAGCTAGATTATATCGATGTTTTAACAATCTGAAGAGATTTCTAATCGATCAACTTCAGTTTCGACTACGATTGCATCCAGTCTTTTTGTCGAACACGATTCATCAAAAAAAGAAGCCAGTAAAATGAAGCTAAAAATCCAGTAAAATGCTTAATTAAAACCTACTTTCATAAGGGGCTCCACAAGGCAACATATTGGGTCCTTTACTCACCGACTAAAAATGGCAGTTGTGAAACCAGATGGGTTAAAGATATTTCTCAGACCACGTATACCGACGTGTAAAGACCCAGTGGTCTGAAGGTCTATAAGATATTACACAAATAATTGTCTCACTGGCGGTCTGTGGTCATCATTATATCTTCAATGCGGTCAGATATTCGGTTACCGCGGAACGTGACACGATGAATAATTTTGTGAGAAGCTGTGAATTTTGTAAATTATCTGTGCATGGTAATTATTTATTTGAGCTAGTATTTATGTGGTTACATTATAAATATTAAAACGAATCTTAAATAAAAGTCATCTCATAGGTGAAGATGATACTGCAAATCTGTTTGCGGTAGGGTATTGAAATATTCCTCATGGGAAGGTCCACGATATACTCTGGGAAGTTAATCGCTCATATGAATAATGACGAGTCGTTATTTTAACCAATAACGAGTGGCTATTGGTAACCATTGAAGAATCATTACAAGTTACCAACGAGTCATAATTTATAGGTTCTCAAGCAAAAATTATAGGTAGAATAATAGGTATGATATGATAACATATTATATCTTTACCTATGAAATTGCCAATTAACATAGAAAAAACCAAACAATTATTTAAAAGAAATATTGCCGATACACTATTGCCATTTTAATGAAAGTTCGTTGATGCCCCTGCTATAGATATCCTGGGGACGGGAATCGATAAATTCTTTAAAGGTGCTTTTCACCGCCTCATTGTATTTGAAATTTTTCCCCGGGGCTCATTGTTGAGATCCAAATTTCTAGAACGGAAGCGATCAAACCAAAAACGCACCGTGCGTTCACTTGCGGTACCTTGTCCATACACGTCGTTAATATTGCGTCATGTCCGTGTTGCGTTGGTGCCACGACGGATTTCGTATTCGGAAATAGCGCGCAATTTCGATTTTTCCATGAATACAGAATCATCGGTATCAAAGAAAAATCGAACGGCGGGAAAACAAATAAACAACAGATTTTTTTAAATGTCATTTATTATAAAATTAATTTGAATTTGGAATGCTAAATATAATGAAAGATCAATATCTTCATACTAGTCGTTATCAAAAATCGGCAATTTCATAGGTACCTATTATTAGATATGATAGATATAATATAGATCAATCTGCCTAGCCTTTTCCCAACTATGTTGGGGTCGGCTTGCAGTCTAACCGGATGCAGCTGAATACCAGTATTTTACATGGAGCGACTGTCTATCTGACCTCCACAACCCAGTTTCTGGGTAATACGATACCCCTTGGTAAGACTGGTTGTCGGACTTTCGGGCTTCTGACGACCCGTAACGACTGTCAAAGATCTACGAATGACAGTCGGGACCAACGGCTTAACGTGCTTTCCGAGGCACGGAGGAGTCTCGGTATGAAAAGATGGTCACCAATCCACATACCAACCCCGGCAAGCGTAGCTTAACCTGATGGATCGACCCGTGCAGCTGTTTTTACTTAGCCACGAGCTCCTCCTCCTGGATATAATATAGATATATATCAGCTATGACATGATGGATAGATATAATATTCTTTATTATGCAGACCATAAAAATTACAGATATAAATGTAGAAATGGTCAGTTATCACTTCCTTACCCAACCAAGTAAGTAAGGTGAAGTAGTCTGTCTCTCTTGACGTGGTCAGACCATGTAGGTCACAGACCATTTACTAAAGCACAAAAATTAACATAAATAAATGTTGTTTAACGCAACTTGTTATCAGTCCGTGCACCTGAGGCGGCCTTGTAGTAAGTTTATGTAATGACTGCTTCACTCAGCTGGTACTCGTGACATTTATGGTGCGGACGTTTAGTTGAGATACTGGTTTAAATGAATGAATATTGGTAAGAGGACAGGTTTCAATGTTTTTGTTGGATTTTTGAATGGGCCGACCTACATACCTTCGGCCTGTGATTTATTTAAGAATCTACAGATGGAGATAAAGTGCTCGTTTATACGAACATGCTCAATGAAGATGTAGTTCTTCACCATCATCGTTTCAGCCGAAAGACGTCTACTGATGGACTTGGCCTCCCACCAGCGACGCTAAGTAGCCGGCCGATGGTCCGATCCTGTTCTTCCCGCGACCGGTCCTGTATTCCCGCGATCTTCATTATTTTTATTTATTTATTGTTTATTGTTAATTAAAACGCATCATAGCACCAATTACATTAATTAACATAAGATTACAGGTAGAGTAAATTAAAACATTTCAAATATTAACATGTAGGAACACCCTACTTACTCTCACAAAACATCAGACATACACGCATAATTCTACTCCATTAATCGGCAAACAGATCACATTCAGGATTGGTGGTTAGGAGGGCGTTAAGCATCCTTAAGGTACGACATACTGGGGACTCCGCTCTGACGACAGTTTTAGATGACGGCGGCGCAAACAGATTGTGTCGACGACTTTGGCGATGTGCGATGTATTTGTCGGGAACAAATAGCCGACAGAAAAGATCGTGGAGTTTGGGACTGTCGATGCGTCCTCTGAGAGTCTTGCAGTCTACTGTGAGCTGTAGAAAGCCTCGTCTAACCTCCAGCGAGTTGAAGCCCAAAACTCCTAGGAGGTAATTAGTAGGGTACATGAAAGGAAAGACGTGAAAAGTCTTTTTATACAGAAACCTCAGAAAAAAATTCTGTACGTTTTCTAGCGTTAATCTTTGATTCGCTGTGTAGGGATGCCAAATACAGGCACCAGCTTCAAGCTTACTACGAACCAAAGTGTTGTACAGAAAATTATGTTACGCTTTTTACCATCCAACCTCAGGAAAGTCAAGATATTAGAATCTATTCAAAAACATATTTGTAAGTGAAAGGTATGACTCGATTAATGTCACAATATCTTATTAGTAGAAGTCCTTCTTTAACAATATCGTCAGTATCAGTATCAGTATCAGATTATCTATGAATTCGCAACGCACCTTACAGTTGCCGATAGTATCATCACTGCAAAGGATCCATACATATTGCCACACATTTCTTTCACACTAGATAGTAAATTTAATTGCACACTTCCCCTGCCTTGTCTAATATACATTGTTGTAACTTACTTATATGTAACATACTTCTCTTTAGGAATCCATAGTGCCTAAAATGACTGAAAAATACGGGACTTGATTTCACTTGTGGCTTCCTGGAAACCTTATTCTGCCTCTCCGATGCTGTTACAGTGCTGTAAGATATTAGAACCACGAAGATAGGCCAAAGACCCATTGTGCGGTAAAGAAAATGAGTTCTAAATCATAACTCCTAAAGGTTTCAATTTGGTTTAGTCCAGGCACTGTTTTCATCTGTCTGAAATTTGAAATCGGACGTTCCCGCCAGACTGTTATGGTTGCAATAAATGAAATAAAAGCTTTCTGAGACAAAACAAGATTGAGCTTGCATCCAAAACCTCTGTTTTAAATGCGGTACGCGAATGTTCTTCCTGTGCACAATGGGCGGCACAGTCCAGTGACTAGCCTTCGACAGTATGGCGAGTAATGTTAGAACATACTTAGTTTGTGTCACCCCATGTGGAATCATAGAGAAGTGCAGTGCGCAATGTTTAGGAAAAGCTATCATCATGTTCCTGCCCTTGTACCGTATTATTCGGTGCAACACGGTTTTTGTTCTTCCATTCTCACCTGTCAGCCGTCACTCTATCTTTCACTACATTTTCTTTCATATCATTCCTCACTCAATCCATCCATCTTTTCTCTAGGTATTCCTCTCCCTCCCCATATACATATTAACAACACCTGTTTTTACACCCACAAATAAAAAACTTTGAGTTTGACTTTGATTTATTTATTCATTATTAATTACAACGGTATTACACCAGTAACAGTAATTAATTAATTATTTCTTATGCATCATATAAATTACAATTTAAATACAGCGTTAATAAAACAAATAATAAAAATAAAATTAAAATTACATTACATTAATTACATACATTAATTGATATATTAGGTTGGGGAAAAAGTCTTTTCGCATTATAGTATGTATGAACTTGTAATATTTTTTTTAATTTTTTTTTATTTGTGATGGGTTTGCTCTTGACTCTAGTCTAGGTCAGAGGTGACAGAGACAAAGTCGACGATGGAGTGAGCTTACCCAGAAGAAGCCTGTTCACTCTCACTTTGAAGAGATTAGGGTTGTATACGTTCGGAAACACAGACGCAGGTAGTGAGTTCCACTCTTTTGCTGTGCGCATTATAAAAGACATTTGGAAGCGCTTAGTGCGAATTGGTGGAATAGCAACCAGGTAGGGATGGTAACTGGCAGTGCGTCTAGATGTCCGGTGGTAGAAGGGGGCCGGTGGAATGAGGTCGTGGAGTTCTCGGGCACACTCTCCGAAGTACAATCTGTAGAAGACCGACAAGCAGGCAACCTTGCGGCGATGAGCCAAGCAATGAAGCTTGGCATCCACCAGTTTTACGTCGCCAATGAGCCTCTTAGCTCTGCGTTCCACCGAGTCAAGCGCGGCTAGTTGGTACTTAGCTGATCCATCCCAAAGGTGACTGCAATACTCCATGCAGGATCGGACTTGCGCTTTGTAAAGGGTTAAAAGCTGTCCAGGCGTAAAGTATCGCTTCACCCTATTTAGGATGCCCAGTTTCTTGGCCGCAGTTTGGGCCTTGTACTCGATGGTGGCGCCGAAGTTGAGACCAGATGTCAACTCCATGCCTAGGAGCTCAAGTCGATCAGTTACAGGAACAGATGTACCCCGAAAAGTAGGAGTTTGGGCGAAACGACTCTTTTTAGCGGTAAAAAGACACGCCTGCGTTTTGGTGGCGTTAAAAGAGACCAGATTATCATCACCCCACTGGGAGACAAAGCTTAAGGTCAAATCTGTCCGCTCTACCATGGCCTCTCTCAAGGAACGAACTTCAGCCCCGCTGGTTTTTGCGCTGGACAAGTATCTCTCTGAAACTGTACTGTCATCTGCGTACCCAACAATACCAGGCCAAAGCAGGTCATTGATGTGCAGCAGGAAAAGAGTTGCAGAGAGAACAGACCCCTGAGGAACTCCGGCATCAATAGCCATAAGGTCAGAAGAGCAGCCATCAACAACTACTCTAATCGACCGTTCACTAAGGAAATCTGATATCCAGCTACAAAAATCAGCTGGGATTCCATAAGCAGGAAGCTTGCTGAGCAGAGCAGCGTGCCAGACCCTGTCAAAGGCCTTCGAGATGTCAAGCGATACAGCCAGTGCTTCGCCGTGTTTCTCGATGGCTTCGCCAAAGCAGTGCGTGACATACACAAGAAGATCGCCAGTTGACCGTCCCCGGCGAAAGCCATATTGACGGTCACTGAGGAGATCATTGTCTTCAAGGTAGTTCAGCAACTTATTGTTCAGTACCCTTTCCAAAACTTTGCACAGAATGGAGGTAATGGCGATCGGACGGTAATGGGCAGGGTCTGCACGGTCGCCTTTTTTGGGCACTGGTTGTACATTTGCAAGCTTCCAGGATTTCGGCACCGTTCTTTTTTCAAGAGAGAGGCGGAACAAACGTGTCAATACAGGAGACAGTTCAGGCGCACACTGCCTCAACACTCTCGCTGGAATGCCGTCAGGCCCGCTGGCCTTGTTCACGTCTAGACTGCACAATACTCTTCGGACCTCTTTAATGTGTACTGCGATCTCCGGCATCGAGGAGTCACAATGAGGTACAGTAGGTGGTTGCTTTGAGCCAGCGTCCAGACGTGAATTGCTTGCGAAGAGAGATGCAAATAAATTTGCCTTCTCAGTTGCAGAGTGAGCCAGCGACCCATCAGGTTTCATCATAGGAGGTAAAGTGGGACGACAGAAATTCGTTTCAACCGCTTTAGACAGGGACCAGAACTGTTTACTACCCGGAGGGTGCGAAGCCAGCCTGGCCCCGATATGTCCGACATGGTCAAAACGTGCCCTACGCAAAACCCGCTTGCAGAACTTGGCGGCAGAATTAAAGGCTCTCTTCTTCGCGCGAACCCCGCGCGCTCTAACTTTGCGGTCGCGGGCCTTGACCCAGGCTTGGTAGGCAGTCTCTTTTCGGGCCTCAGCGTGGGCACATTCTGCATTATACCAAGGCCGGGATTTGTGACCGAGCGGGATGTCGGAGAATGGAATAAAATATTCCATCCCCTGCCGAATCACGTCCGTAACCGCGTCAGCACAGCGCGAGGGGTCACCCGAGGAAAAGCACACTTGCCGCCATGGATAAGACGCAAAAAAGTGCCGCATCTCATCCCAGTCTGCTGACCCGTATCGCCATACTCGCCTCGTGCCTCTAGGGCTCTCATCTGGAGGAGAGCAGGTTGATATGGATTTCACCAGACAGTGGTCAGTATGGTCAGTGGTCAGTGGTGGTAATAAAATCTCTTTGGCTATACTATTTGTATCTGGCTGGTTTTGGTATCATTGAAAGTTTACATTTTAAAGAACATAATTCCAAATTCAAATTACGAAAATGTGTGATTTTCATTTGTTTTTCGTACCGTCATGATGAGTGAATCTAATGAAGAAATTCGATACATTTTAAAATTTTACTACAAAAAAGGTAAAAATGCAACGCAAGCCGCGAAAAAAATTTGCGATGTTTATGGACCTAGTGTAGTGTCTGTGAGAGTAGCATAAATTTGGTTTAAGCGTTTCCAATCCGGAAATTTTGATGTCAAAGATGCACGTCGCTCTGGTCGCCCTATTACGGATAAAATGGATGCCATTTTTGAAAAAGTGGAGCAAGATCGACATATCAGTAGTTACGACGTAGCTGAAGAACTGGAAATTGACCACAAAACAGATTTGGCGCATTTGAAAAAAACTGGGTACACAAAAAGCTCGACATTTGGGTACCTCACGAGCTCACTGAAAGAAACCTAATGAACCGTGTACTCATTTGTGATTCTTTATTACGATGTAATGAAACCGAACCATTTTTGAAGAAGCTGATAACTGGTGATGAAAAGTGGATCACGTATGACAAGAACGTGCGAAAAAGGTCGTGGTTAAAGGCCGGTCAGGCTTCACAGACTGTGGCGAAACCCGGGTTAACTCGCAACAAGGTGATGCTGTGTGTGTGGTAGGATTGGAAGAGCACTATTCATTATGAGCTGTTACCACCAGGCAGGACCATTGATTCTGAACTCTACTGCGAACAACTGATGAGATTAAAGCAAGAAGTTGAGAGAAAGCGGCCGGAAATAATCAACAGAAGGGGTGTGGTTTTTCATCATGATAACGCTAGACCTCACACATCTTTAGCCACTCAGCAAAAATTAAGAGAGTTTGACTGGGAGGTGTTAATGCATCCGCCGTATAGTCCTGACCTTGCACCTTCAGATTTCCACCTGTTTCGGTCTCTTCAGAATTCTTTAGGCAGTGTCAGGTTAACATCACGAGAGGACTGCCAAAACCACTTGTCGCGGTATTTTGACCAGAAGTCCCAAAATTTCTATAGCAATGGGATCATGTCCCTACCTATGGCAAAAAGTCATCGAACAAAATGGTACCTACATACTTTAGGTAAATGTAAATAAAATATATTAAAAAATGTTTTGAATTTTCTTAAAAAATGCGAAGAAACTGTTTCCCCAACCTATTATATATATATATATTGTTCAAATAAATTCCGTTAGGTATCTTAAGAAGTTCTCACATCAGTAACATAATAGTCCTTAAAATTACATAAATTAGGCCACGTCACATAACACGACGTAACCTCATAATATTTTCCGGTTTAACAAATTACATGAACAATATTCCGCTCCCCGCCATATTATTGCGAGCGACCTTTCGCGCGCTGCAACTGACATTTCACCGCGTTTTGGCGCCAACCGCGCGCGGCTTTACGGTCAGCCTACTTCGTTTTTTAAAACTTTATTTTTATTTATTGATGACTGTGAATCGATTGTGACAATTTTTAAAATAAATCGATTTGGTTTACCGTTTTGTGATTGTATCAGATGAGTCATAATAAACTTAAGTGAGAGTTTTTAACAGTGTCGTGACTTTTTAAATTATTTTCACCGGTTGCACTCAGGTGGGTTCAATTGAAAGTTTTTTTTTTTTTGTTTCGATTGTATGTATTAATTGACCTTATGTCATTAAGTTTCTCTGAGAATTTCGAAACAGAATATCTGTAACGCTTAACGTAATATGCTGGTGTTTCACAAAATCTTATGATGTTCTGAGTTAAGTCATCGTTATGAAAAACTGAAATAAACTGCATGTTTGTAGTCTTAAAAAAAATGTCCCTCGATTTTTATTTTATACTAGCTTTTGCCCGTTATTGTTGTTTTGTAATAGTGTTTTTTTTTTCACACTGTTGTGGAACAGTAATTTTTTTCGGGATGGTAGATACACTGTCCGTTTCTGTACACGTGACAACGTATATGCAAAATTTCGGGATGATCGGTTCAGTGGCTGAGGCGTGAAAAGGTAACAAACAAACGAACAAACTTACTTTCGTTCGCATTTACAATATTAAAGTTAGGTTTTCTGCGATGAATAGGTCGGCTATCTACCTACATAATAACAAAAGTGATGTCGTTCTGTCGGTAGTAACAGTTCCATTAGTTTGGCTCTGAAAGTGAATCAATAAAAAGACAAAAGTCTGAAATTAGTGAGTAAGCATTACAGCATACATTATATTTAATTTTCTATAGAACTACGAGGACTTTTCACTTCCTATCTCGAATCCAGCCTCCATCATCCCGATACTGCCGTGATGATATATAAGCTCTATTTATTCATACACGAAATCTCTTAAAGAGTCATTGTACTCATAATTATGAACAACTTTTACTATCGGACCAAACCTGAAATTCTCCGAAGTCTTGAAAACTTGATTATTTTCATGTAGTAAATGCTGAATAGCATAAAAAGCTGTTCATAATGATGACTACAATGACCCCTTCAGAGATTTCGTGCATGAATAATCTTATATATAGGAGAGGAGCTCGTGGCTAAGTAATAACAGCCGCACGGGTCAATCCATCAGGTTAAGCTATGCTTGCCGGGGTTGGTCTGTGGATGGGTGACCATCTTTTCATACCGAGACTCCTCCGTGCCTCGGAAAGCACTTTAAGCCGTTGGTCCCGACTGTCTTTCGTGGATCTTTGACAGTCGTTACGGGTCGTCAGAAGTCCGAAAGTCTGACAACCGGTTGTGGAGGTCAGATAGGCAGTCGCTCCATGTAAAATACTGGTATTCAGCTGCATCCGGTTAGACTGGAAGCCGACCCCAACATAGTTGGGAAAAGGCTAGGCAGATTGATTTTTTAGTCTTATATATAGGACTCCTTTTGTTCCTTCTCTGATTCTGTGATACGGCCAGCACAGAATCAGGATACGACCATCCCAATGTTAGTGTCGACTTATCTGATGTCTAAAGCCGACCCCACATTGTTGGTAAAAGTCTAGGAAGATTGATTTTACTGCGCATCTTGCTGCAGGACTTGCGCGCCATTCCATCAATATTCGAACCTAGCTGCCAGCCTGTCTTCCACCAGAAAAAAAACTTATGATAAGTACTGTAAGAATCCCCGAATGGGAGACCTTTTATTTCTATACTAATAAATAATAAACTGTTTGCATTTAAGACTTTGTTATATTAAAAGAACAACGCCCGTATATTAGCCGAGGAGGAACGTCTCGCTGACGTCCACAGAGTACATTTATATATAGACGTCTCCCTAGAACAAACTTTAAACGCAATCTATATAAGTGACCGTTCCAATGTCATAGATACTGCCAGTAAGATATAAGGTTGCCCATTGATTAAAACCACTACAATACTTTGTCAACAACTGTCAAGTCCCAAGACTCAAGTATTTCGTACGTTCTAACAAGCTGTGTAATGTTTCACAGCACAAGTACATGTAGCAATGCCATATTGCCTTCAAATATTGCGACAGTATCAACAAGTGGTCGTTCAAATTGTTTAGGTACTACTGAACTTATTGCATTTTGGTGTTTGCCTCGTAGCGGCCAGTCATCATTCTCCTGCCTTTATCCCAATTTTTCGAGGTCGCAACATGTCTCTTTTTCTATACTTCTCTATTAGTCGTCATCTCGGTAGTCACCCTCTTCTAGCCATATCATGTTTCACACATACCATCCATCGTTTCTTTGGTCTTTCCCTACTCTTGTAGCTATCGACATTCATACTCAAAACTTTCCTGACGACATTTTCCTCATTCCCCCGCATCACATGCCCATACTATGACAACCGATTTCCGCACAACTTTTCAATCACCGGTGCCTTTCCGACTTCCTCTTACTCATTTCTTATTCTATCCATACGTGTAACACCACATATCCCTCTTAGCATTCTCATCTCTTATAACCTCATTTATCAAACTGGGATACAGCAGTACCGCCTGGTTGATTGTCTTGACTAAGTTTTTCACAAAATAAATATTAACCGGCCAAGAGCGAGTCGGACTCGCTCTTGGCCGGTTTTTTATTTTTCCATATACAGAATAATTTCAGATTTTTGTCTATGCAAACTTCGGAGATAAGGGGGGACGATATTTTTTTTTACATTTTTTATCAAAAGTCGAAAACTGTTCGGCCTAAAAAAAAATGTTTGAAAATTTGCAAACAGCGCTCTTTCATGCCCCCCACATACCCTAGTAGCCCCACTTCGAATTTTTATGGCCCCCTTTCAGTCCCTATTGTAAAAAACATATATATTTTTTCATTTCTTCATCTAAAATGATTCCAAAATTCAAGTTGTTAGCATTAGTAGTTCTCGAGATATCCTGCTGTGACAGACAGACAGACAGACTGACTCGCACCATAAGGGTTCCTTTTTACCATTTTGGTACGGAACCCTAAAAAGGAAAGATGCTCAAATAAAACGCAATTTTAAAATAACACACAAGAATCTAACAGAATAACAGCTTTTTTTACCCGACTGCCCCAGATGGAGGGTAATGTGATTTTTTACAAGCTTCTTCCTCTCTATAACCCCTTTAAGGTGGAACTCTTGCGCAACATTTGGGTCTAGAAGCATGAAATGTTGTTTTAGGCTGTGCGTTGTCAGTGGATGAATATAATATTTTTGTTAAGTAAATAGATTATGGACTTATGTTTTATTAAGATTACATTACTTCATAAAAAAAAAAAAAATAATATCCTAACCAACTAAAACTATAAAAAGAAACTAAAATATGGCGTCGAAAAATTCATCCGCATCGCTGTCGTCTGCCACGTTGTATGGCAATGCTTAGCCTCTGGCCAAGGTAAAAGCCTGCTCTTGGGTCACGGGAAGTGTCAACCAGTCGTTTGGATATTTCCTTGAAATAGTAGTATATATATAGATATATTAAACATAAAAACTTTTTCCAAAAAACACAACCGACTTGCAAAATAACTCTTCAAAGTGAATAATAACTTTTAATTTCGGAAGTCGGCAGTTTCTTTGGATCTGTATTTTAGTTTTTTGCCACCGACTTCCGAAATTAAAAGTTATTATTTACTTTGAAGTGTTATTTTGAAAGTCGGTTGTGGTTTTTGGAAAAAGTTTTTTATTTTTCACTTTTTAGTTGGTCAGTTTGTAATTTATCTAAGTTACAATATCCTAAAGTCAACTGCTCATCACCTTTTACAAAATATTGCTTTTCCCGATACAGGGACGTTAATTGTTGAGGAGTTCTCCTGGTAAGTAGGTACCAGTAGAACTCCACGTCACTATAAGCATTGTGACGAGCATAAATTACTTAGCAACTATTATTAAAGTACCTAATCGAATCGCAACCCGTGAAACACTTATTATTGAGTAGTTCCGGTGGCCATCTGTGATCTTCATTATCAGTTCCACTTCACGAAATGTTGCTTTCCAAGAACAAATGCACGAGTTACTATAAAAATACCCAAATCGCTATAGGTGTGCCTATAATATTTGAAGAGTTCCGTCGATTTCTCCAGGATCCCATCATCAGATCCTGACCTGATGGCAATGGGACCAACTAGAAAGTATACCCTTTCAAACAAAAAAAAAGAATTTGGCAAATCGGTCCAGCCGTCTTCGAGTAATCTGGGAACATACATTAAAAAAAAAAGATTCCGATGAACTGAGAACCTCCTTCTTTTTTTTCGAAGTGGGTTAAAAAATTATATAAATACCTACTCTGTTGTAGTAAAACTGTAATGTTAATTATTTTGATCAAGATTACATTAACTCCGCTGATTCTGGGTCAATTGCCTCTGTGTTCGTTTCATTGCTGTCACTTGAATGTGGAAAATAAAAGTGGTTTCACAAGAATAACCTGCTCAGAGGTCTGTTGTTGATACTTTACTTGAGGACAAGATGTCTCACGGCTTCATATGTGCAAACCTGTACTAACAAGGTATAACATCACAACATTATTCAAAGCGGTGTGACTATGTAGGGTAGGCTGAGGAATGATGCGATAAGGCAACGGTGCGATTTAAAAAAAGATGTAGTGACAAAAATTTAAAAGTGGAAGCTGGGATGGTTTGGTCATGATGAGAGGATGAATGAAAGGTGACTAACAAAAGGTATTTACTGGGCAGATGTGAGTGCAAACGTGGGGACGCCCTAGGAAGACACGTAGTGACCTTATTGGTGATGTTCTTCAGAACATGTGTGCGTGTATGAACGTAAACGAAGCAGTAGGAGTATGTAAGGATCGTAGCAGGTGGCGTTCTGTAGATTCTGCCTACGCCCATGGGAAGAAGGCGTGAGTTTTATGTATGTTAGGTGTATTATTCAGAAGGGTTTGGTGACTGGTTATTGAAAGTTTTGGGCAAACGAAAAGAGCTTAATCAGCCTATGTTGAGTAAATATGACGGCGCAGTACTGGAATCACCAAAAAAGGTCGGATAAGTGACACTGGCTGGTGACAATCACTCTAGCAGAGAGTCGCATCGATGGTTGCATGGTGGCTGTCTTCTGATGAGAGTGAGGGTGGGAGGGGGCTGTCGTACCACATCCACGACGAACTGCTATATTCCAGCACAATCCTGATGATATTAAATCTGCTGAACCACTAATAGAATGATCACTTCTGGTAAAGGCTATCCTGTGCCTTTAAATATTATTAATTTATTTGATTTCTTTTTTCGTTATGGTATGGATATAGCTTTTGCTAACATAAGTTTATAAGTTAGTTTTTACTAAGTTCGGTATTGTTAAAAAGTGGATATAGAAGTCAGTTTCTCTGGATAGATCGGTGACGCTTTTGCATTTGTCACACCTATTAGGGTAGATCAATCAAATACCTTTGACCAAAATATGTTTATATCGTTAGATGTGCCCTCATCGTACCAAGCCACGCGAAACTTTGTCCGTACTGAGAAGAGTGAGCTCACGCAATAATAATTGCGTGTCCATGACAATCAAGTCAACTTTCTAAGGCAATAGTATATACCAGCAGTCGAATCTTATGATTTAAATCTTTGCCTTTGACCACTAAATTGTTTTCCATACTTCACGAAGGGCAAAAATCTGATTTCATTTACCTTTGCACGACTACGCACTTGACCGCCTTACATTATTCCTACAATCAATCCACTAAAGATTTCTATGTCGCAAGCGGTGCAGTTTCCAACGATTTCTATCTCATTGTGGAGTTTCTTGTGCCTGTTTGTAGGCACAGTGAAATATTTGCATTTTATTGCCAATTCGCACGGTACACGACTGTTTCTAAATGTCTGCTGCTAAATGGCTGCTGTTTTGTCGCTGTTTATCATGTCGTAGAGAATGTGCTAATGTCAGATTCAATCATAAACTGTTATTTCATAATTCACTAAGTGCTAGCGCACTGCCTGCTTTGTTGGAGTAGTGGCCGATAGCACTGCTGTGTAGCATGAGGTCCTGGGCTTGATTCCTGGGCAAAGTGTTATTGGATTTTGCCATCAGGACTTTCTCAATAGCAGGCCGGAACCTGGATGTGTGCCCGGTTGCAGCCCCCTATTACATGAGACATCATAACTGGCGAAATGTGGGTGTACTGTAGGTACAGCTCTGTCTTACCCTTCAGGGGTACAAGTGTGATGGTAAGTTATGTTATATAATACATTATTGGCATTTGTCGTTTGGAAACGGTTGATATACTTGCTTACGTATTAACATATTAATTAATTCTACTCCATAATAAAAACGGCATCTTTCAAATATTATCTAAACCGGACTGTTTAACGGCGCTTTGAATAGTGTGTTAGAAATAATTACAAAATTATTGAAATCTTAAAAAAAAAACTGTTTTTTTTTTGTTTTTATTTGAGACGGGTTTGTTCGTGACTTTAGTCTAGGTCAGAGGTGACAGAGACAAAGTCGACGATGGAGTGAGCTTACCCAGAAGAAGCCTGTTCACTCTGTAATTTCTAAATAATAGCGATAACCTTAATTTTATTTTGGGATTTTACTTTTTCGTGTTTGATTGATTACTGTTAATTTAGTACCTAGTAATTAGTAATTAGTTAGTTGTGTTATATAAGATCGATCTATTCAATACGAAATCTCTCTAAGGCGTTATTGTACTCACTTTTGCTATGGGACCAAACCTGAAATCGCGAAAAAAACAATCAGCTGTTCCCTGCATTTTGACGAGATATGCGAAAATAAATTAGCTGCTTTTTTTCGTGATTTCAGGTTTGGTCCCGTAGTAAAAGTTGTTCATAATGATGAGTACCCTGACCCCTTAAAAGAATTTGTGTATGGATAGATAGGCCTTATATACCTATTGTATATAATCATTTTAATGAAAGTATATGAAATAAATAAAAAAAAAAATTGATTTACGAAAAGCTTTCTTACAGAAGATTTTTCTGACAGAAGGTTTTATGTCACAAAAAGCTACATTTGAAGCTAATTTTTAAAGTTTGAAATAAAACATACTTTCATCGGAGAAAAACAATGAAACTGACATGACTAACTTCGATACTGGAACACGTACTTTTGAGATACAAGCTAATTCTGGCGTCTATTCATGACTCGAGATGTCGCACGATTTTACAGCCAAAACCAATCGCTCGGTATTTGTGCCCAAGTGCAGACGAGGTCTAAAGGCGACTAACAAAGGGTACTTACAGTTTACGTCGAGGTTCTGAACATAGGTTATCCGAACTTTCGCGCATTATCCCTCACTCACACTCGTCTCATGTCACCATTTGGTTCATAAAAAATGTTACTGCGCAGCCTTCTGCGCGAAGTTCGGACTCGCCAACATACGTCAGCTGTACTATACAAGGCAAATGTGAGTGGAAACCTTACTGGAGATGTTCTTCAGAAAGGACCGGCTGCGTGTTTGACCAGATGTATGAACGTAACCAAACGTAAATACCAACTTGCTGCGCTTGACTCGATGGAACGCAGAGCTAAGAGGCTCATTGGCGACGTCAAACTGGTGGATGCCAAGCTCCAGAGCTTGGCTCATCGCCGCAATGTTGCCTGCTTGTCGGTCTTCTACAGATTGTACTTCGGGGAGTGTGCTCAAGAACTCCACCAATTCGCACTAAGCGCTTCCAAACACCCTTCATAATGCGCACGGCAAAGGAGAGGAACTCTCTACCTGCGTCTATGTTCCTGAGCGCATACAACCCAAATCTCTTCAAAGTTAGAATGAACAGGCTTCTTCTGGGTAAGCTCACTCCATCGTAGACTTTGTCTCTGTCACCTCTGACCTAGACTATAGTCAAGAGCAAACCCATCTCAAAAAAAAAAAAGAAGCGAAGAGAGTATGTAATGATCGTAGCAGGTCGCGTTCTGTACTTTCTGCCTACCCCCGTGGGAAGAAGGCGTAAGTTTATGTATGTGACCTATCCTCACATAAACATCTAGATTCAGAACAAATATTATATCATCATCATTATCTACGTTCAATTTACGATCTCTGCATAAAACTAATAACGATATAATGCGATCAGCAGTGCGTTCACTAAACCGTAATTATTGGTTAATATTGGGATCATGGTCGTTCAGATACTAAACACCATACAAGTACATGAGCTATGGTTGTACGGCAAAGGCTACTGCCCCCACCGAGTTGCATTCATTATTCAAGCCCGGTTTTAATCCTTGAATTGAATTTATGTTCCGTTCTTGCACAGATGCGACGCAAAACTTAATTTGTTCTTGTTCTCTATTTGCTTTAAAAGTAGTTATTTCTGGACTCTGCAATTCTACTTTTTGTTTTTGTTGACATTTGCCAGGGGCGCAACACAGAGACAATGTAAATTGTCTTTGGTCCCTGGCCCTGACATCAAGCAATGGACAAACATTGTCAACTTATAGGAACTGCGACCAACTTGGATGTAAGGCTCCCCGGCTGCTGCCGCAGCACCACTCGCTTCGCTCGCTCGGCTCGCGCGCGTTTTGTTACAGTTCTTACTTCAAATATCCCATTTGGTCGGGGTGCCTCTAGCGGCGTGAAATGCAACTACTTTGCGCTATAAGTGGGCAGGTGGGAATGTCGATAAATAGATTACTTTCGCCACGATATGGCCTTTTCGACGATCGGACCACGACATATACCCTACATTATGATATGGCCAATCGTACTGACACATGTCATCATTAAACATTGACGTTTAAATAATATGGTCAATTTTAGCTGGGTATTTCATGAAGTGTTCAGTAATTGATCATTTCTAAGATCTGGCTACGATATACAGACTGTAAGTGTAAACAGTGTCAACCTTTTAAGGGGTCTTTATAGTCATCATTATTAACAACTTATATTAAGGGACCAAACCTGAAATCGCGAAAAAAATGAAACCCAATCAAACCCCTTAAAATCAAAATCAAAAGTCATTTATTCAAACTAGGCTGAGAATCAGCACTTTTTGAACGTCAAAATTACATAAGACAGTCCCCCAAAACGCCCGCCCTTCACCACTTCCTAGTGTTTTCTGCTGAGGAGAAGAAGTGGCGCAACAAACTCCCCAGCAACACAGCTGTCTCAGTTCACAGTTCAGTTAAAAAAATTGATTATATACAGCACTGCGCAAAATAATTGAAGTAATACGCAACAAAACATGAAATTAAATTCAGTGTCATAAGTCAGCTAGCATACGCCAACATACCAAAAAAAGAAAAAAAAAAAAAACAGCTTAAAAGGTTGACACCATGAGCCCTGTTTTCAACAATTAATACTCAGTACTTCAATTCATAATTATTTCAGTACTTAATACTCTTACCACATCAGTTTATCGGCCGGTACGGGAGAAAATAAGAAAAGTAGAAAAAAGAACTTACCAAATTCCGTCAGATATCAACATTTCAAAAATAAACCACCCCGATGCCCACCAAACCAATCAATCATCACTTTAACCAACAAATATTGTGGTCAGTAGTCTCCACAATAATATCATGGTCCCATGAGCATGTGGTCGCGATCCGAGAGTCTGTAGCAAAGGTCAAGACAGCGTGTCGAAATGTTTGTCTTTGTAAACAACAGCGGTCGAGGATGCAGGTGATAATGTTTATTAAATCTTCAGTACATTTTTTTTAAAAAAGGAGGAGGAGATTTCGTAAATATTTTTGTTTGTTTAAAAGGGTATGCTCTCGAGGTGGCCCCATTGTCACCAAGTCAGAATCTGATATGGGGATCCCATGGAAATCGAGGGCAACCCTCAAATTTTATAGGCACACCTATAGCAATTTGGATATTTTTTATAGTAACTCGTGCATTTACTCTCGCAAAGCACCATTTGGTGAAGTGAAACTAATAATGAAGACCACAGATGGCCATCGGAACTACTCAATAATAAGTATTTCACGGGTTGCAATTCGATTAAGTACTTTAATATGGTTGCTAAGCAATGTATGCTCGTCACAATGCTTATGGTGAAGTGGAGCTTATGGTGACTTCTTCACCATCACCTCCAGTTCTCGTGGTTCTTACAAGGAGAACTAATCAACAATTAACGTCCCTACATCGAGAAAAGTAATATTTTGTAAAAGCATGATGAGCAGTTGACATTAGGCTATAATTATAGATAGATTACAAAAATTGACTGACTAAAAATTGAAATATTAAAAAAAACTTTTTTTTTGAGTTGTATTGATGACTTTAATGATTATAGTTCTATAAATACATATATGTTACGATCGCGAATCATACTTTAATCAACACACAACCTAATACTGACTTGCAAATTGTAAAAAGCGTTAGAAATTTTGAATTTCGCGGGCTACTCTGACGCTTTCACCTTAAGTCATCAAATAATTTGCATCTTCCAATAGGTAAGAGAGAGCAGCATTAGAAATAAACTTCCAATTTGATTATTTGGTATCAATCAAAACGAATTTTGAAAGTAAAAATAAACAAAAACATCTACTGCTGTACGTACTAATGTTAATTGAAGCAAAGATTTCTTTCAGGTCAAGATCTCCAAACTGGTTTCGATAACAACAACAATTAATTTAACAAATTGCTCGTCAATCAACAAACAAATTCAAGGTCTTCTTTAATATTGACATTCCAATATGCAAATATGCATTTGTGTATTTATTTTGATAGCAATTATTTGGGATATTCAATCAAAGTGACCATGAATTGGAAACGAATGAAGAAATATGTTTACATTACTATTTATCAGTGCCTCGTTGGTCGCAAGCACTACTGCTGAGCATGAGGTCCTGGCTTCGATTTCCAGGTCGGGCAGTTTTTTTCGGTTTTCCATCCGGAATTTCTCAGGAAGGGGCTCGTGGCTAAATAATAACAGCCGCACGGGTCGATCCATCAGGTTAATCTACGCTTGCCGGGGTTTGTCCGTGGAAGTGTGACCTTCTTTACATAGCGAGACTCATCCGTATCTTGGAAAGCACGTTAAGCCGTTGGTCCCGGCTGTCATTCGTGGATCTTTGACAGTTGTTACGGGTCGCCAGAAGCCCGAAAGTGACAATCAGTCTTACCAAGGGGTATCGAATTAACCAGTAAATGGGTTGTGGAGGTCAGATAGGCAGTCGCTCCATGTAAAATACAGGTATACAGCTGCATGCGGTTACACTGGAAGCCGATCCCAACATTGTTCGGAAAAGGCTAGGCAGATTGAAAAGAAGAAGAAGTCTAGATTTATGCCCGGTTGATGACAATAGACTCGCCCCCTATTACATGGGACTTAAAAATAACTAGCGAAATGTGGGTGTACTATAGCTACACCTGTGCCTAACCCTTCGAGGATTACATGCATGGTGTTATGTATTATTTATTTTTGCGTAGAAATTGCTTATGATTACTGAACTGACTTATGGAAAAAAAAGTGTGTTAGCTTGATAAATAGGGCTATTATTCAAATAGAAATGTATAATGAGGCGTATTACCTACACAATGAGATTCTACGAGTAAATGGGTTTAAGTAAACAGAGAGGTTTTTGGCTTTTATAACGTTCCCAGGTGAACATGGGCCTCCAAACGACCGCTGAATAAATAAATGGTCTCTCTCCCGGTCTGCTCCGACTTCCGGTATCTTGGTTCACTCGTGCAAAGCGGTGGCGAAGTAGATCGGTCTGTTAAGCACATAATTAACACTGGATGAATGAAATGGCGACAGGTCACGGGAACAATCTGCGACTCCCGCATTCCCCTTAAACGTAAGGGGAAGATTTATAAAATGGTTAGACCCAATCTTGTATGGATCAGAATATTGGGCTACAAAAAAAATAAATAATGAAAGTCAATTTGCATGGAGCTGAGATGAGAATGCTAAGAGGGATGTGTGGTATTACGCGAATGGATATAATAAGAAATGAGTATGTAAGAGGAAGTCTGGAAGTGACACCGGTGATTGAAAAGTTGTGTGGAAATCAGTTGTCATGGCACGGACATGTGATGCAGAGGAATGAGGAAAATGTCGTCAGGAAAATTTTGAGTATGAATGTGGATTAGGGAAAGACCAAAGAAACGATGGATGGACTGTGTGAAAGATAATGAGTACCGAGATTACGACTAATAGAGAAGTATGGAAGAAAAACACATGTTGCGCCGACCCCAACTTAATTGCGACAAGGGCAGGAGAATGATGATGACTTTACGGCCAAAACCAGCAGTAAGATTTGCGATAAACTTTGGATTATAATAGATATTAAAACTAAATATAGTATATGAGTTTGCTTCCTCTTGGCTAGGTAAATCCTTTAGTTTTAACGGTGAGAGAAGCATGGCGGTTCATGAACCATCAAAATAAAATAAAAAAACCATTACAGTTATTTGAGTTTGCATGAGTTAATTTGGGGATAATTTGCTTTCGTCTGTCAGTTTGTTAGTACTCATCTAGAGGTCGTATTTTACAACCGATCTCGATGAAACTATCTGTTCAACAACATTCATTGCGATATTTACGTTGTTGAGCAAACGAAATTTTCTAACATATGAAGCAATGGATTAGCAATTAATTTTGCTAGAAAATGATTCAGATTCCGATTGATAGTTAGGTTACGCAATTAGAGTGCGGGTTTTACGGTTTTACAGATTTTTATGTCGTCGGGGATTTTTAAAAGTGCTTAGATATAGTGTCATAAACTAAGTGACGTCACGCGTCACACGTCACATGCTTACTTGTCTACCTTGTTCTAGAATTTGTTTTACAAAATGCTCAACTTAGCTTGCTTAACATATTATATCATATAAATTAGGTAGTCTAGATAATATAATTATATTTTTGGTATTGCACATCCAAAAGTATTTCCAGTCCAGTTCACGTGTTAAACCATATTGTAATATTTTAAATTAGGTATTGTGAAATACACTGAATTGTTTTATAATGATTATATTATCATTTTATTGCTTGTGCTCAGTAACCTTGTGTCACAGCACAGATTATCCATATCAGAAGTAAGATCTCTGTAGGTACCACAAACGTTGGCACTTACAATTTGACTGTCTAAGGAAAGTTCATTGCTGATGAGCTTGAGCTAGCTTTAAAAACGTGTCAGAGAAACAGCCATTGCAGGTTATTCTCGACGAATTCCTGTTTGTATTAGGTAAATCTGATAAAAATCAGTTTCATTATGAAACTATTTTTTATATAGTCGTTACTCATCATCTGCCTAGACTTTTCCCATCTATGTTGGGGTCGGCGTCCAGTCTAACCGGATGCAGCTGAATACCAGTATTTTACATGGAGCGACCGCCTATCTGACCTCCACAACCCAGTTATTGGGTAACACAATGTGTGCATGAACATGTCTGTTTGTCCTGAGTCTGGGTGTAATTATCTATATAAGTACGTATTTCCAAAAAAAAAGTAGTGTATGTCATCTGTAGTGTGTATCAGTTATCTGGTTTCCATAGTACAAGCTCTGCTTAGGTGCCAGATGGCCTTATGTGAATAATGTCCCAGGTTATTATATTATATTAAAGATGACAATAACAAGAAACAAGCCCTTCTAAAAATACGCTCTTTTGCATTCAATGCAAGATGGTGTAATTATGCATTTAAAGCACCGTTTGCTTGTAATTGCTTTGCCCTTTACACAAGAAGTCCCTGCATATGCACGTTATGGCATTAACCTATATATGCAAATATTTCAATTAAGTTCTGCAAATATATGCAAGAATCAGTTCCTGTACGATATAGAGCGGGTTTCCTCGGAAGTGAGCGGAGTTCAAAGAATGCGTGTTTCACAGCCGATGTCCTTACAGATCGCGTGGAACTGGTTCATTTAAATTATTTACTTTATATATATATAGGTAGGTATTGGCTATAGGTTATTGTACATCTAGAAATAAGGGAGCTAACAGATTGCCTTACTTGTAGGCAATTTTGGATTCCTACATTAGTGTCTCCTTTAAATCGAAGTGTATTATTTTTACCGACGCTCTATCACGCATTTGACCTATTCCTCAAGGCTTCAAAATTAATAACAAAAGAATTCCATTCTTTATAATATTATTGTATGTAGATCTATTCTGTTTGTTACTCTTAGGCTGCAGCTGCGAACGGAAAGTGAAGGGTGTTGGTATTGATATCATGGGTGTCCGTGTAAATATCATAATATTAATTTTAGTAGGTATAACTATTTGTGATTGGTTTGTGTAATATAAACCGTGCGAACGTACCTATATAAGGTCGTTCTACAGTGCCACTCACGCACTGTTCTGATAAATTCCATCTATCGGTTATTGCAAAGGAGTAGAATATTAATTGTCTATAGCTAGTTTAAAAATAAAGATGAACAAAATTTAAGTGTCTCTTTAAAATACCACTAGACTAGACTATAAGATTAATAATAAATTGATTAAAAAAAATGGCGAATTGTGTGTGTAGGTACTGTAGGACCTGCGTTCCTCCTGCGCTGATATCAGTCGCGTACGGTCGGTCGCGTACGGTTGGTCGCGTACTTCAGCGAGAAATAAATAATAAAATACCGTACTTGCGATACCATCCGATCTACGGTACGATATTCATAGCGACTGTGACGCACGCGTAGCATTCAGCTTATCATCGATAACAGACAGAGGGCGCTTTCACAGTTCCATGCTCGCTAGTCGGCCGACGTACGCGGCGCTGACGAGCGAGACCGACGTGCGCGATACGCGGCGCGTAGCAAACTAACCACGTATGCGCCGCTGACGTTAGGCCTGCATTCCTCCTGCGCTGATGTCGGTTGCGCGTACTACACTGCGACGCTAACCAATTAATATGAATAATATGAACTTATAAACATATTAATAAAAAATACTGGCTCCTAGTCTTTCTTCGGAAATCGAACCGCACGCAAAATACTTCAAGTAGTTTTTAAAAATATAAATAAGTTAGGGACCAAGTGATAAATTGGGCATTATACATAATGCCCGGTCATTATGAAAAAAGCCCAATATGAGAGTGCAATTTGATAAGAATTATTCAAATAATGAAATTGACCGGGCATTAAACATATTGTCCATCACCTTTTGGGCAGAGTAATAAAAACATATTTAATTACAATTTTTTTTTATTGTTATTGTCAAGTAACCTAACCATTCGCTTACAATGCAAAACTAAACAAAAACAATAGCGCTTGAAGTCCGCCGCACGAGCCGCACTCTGAAGGGCGGTCTCTGATTGGTCAAAGCGTGCCACGCCATGCGTGCCTCCCTCCCCGCCCTCACACCGCGTCAAATTTAGCTTTATTATGAAATTGCCCAATTATCATAATGACCGTGCAATGTGATAAATAATGAAGTTAAGATAGTATTAATCACTTAGCCCGATAAAGGTAGACATTATTCATAATAACCGGGCATTATGTATAACGCCCGCATTAATCACCTGGTCCATAACAAATACTTAATAAAAATACGTATAATTCCAAAAGCTACATATTTAATTTTAGCGAAATAGAGTTAATTCGACCAACTGACACCAATTCCAAACATCACAATAAAAGTCATTATCATAAAACATTTTGCAATTATTTTAATTTTATTATGACCATCGCGTCCTCGTCGGTTGTTTTTGCCAACAACGAATTGCGAGCAATAATTTCCATATTAGGTAAACGTCTTATAACGTAAAATGGAAAACCCAATAACAATTGGCCGACTCGGGAATCGAACCTAGGACCTCATGTTCAGCAATAGCGGTTGCGACCACTAGACCAACGAGACATCTTATACAGGGTGTAAATGAAATAACTGAAAACCTCTTATTGTACCATCATTATGAACAACTTTTATCAAACCAGATCAAACCAGAAATAATTTTGTTGAGCTAAGTGAACATAAATGTATGGAGCAACAGATTTCTTTCGCGATTTCTGGTTTGGTCTGGTTTGGTAAAAGTGTTTCCTAATGATGAGTGCAGGTTTTCAGTTAAGTACCTATTTCACAAGGTGTAAGAAGAAGTTCCATTCAGTTCCTAAGTTACTTTTCCATTTTCTTGCAAGTATGTTTTCAGATCCAGTTAGATAGGTAGGTAGTACACAAAATAAAGTGGTACTTATAGAACACCGGCTTCTGTCCGCGGCTGCGCCCGCGCGGATGTCGGAACAGGAATGTACCGCCGGGATTAAAAAGGATAATAAACGCTGCATCAAGCGAGTCCCATCGCCACATCGCGTTGGTACGAGACCGCTTCAATTTATTTTCTCGCGAATTTTAAATTATAAGATTACTCCTAAGATATTCATTTAAATTGTATGGTGTATGAAATGCTTAAGGTAGCTAACGTATTCAATTTGACAATGATTAATACTATATCCGTCTAAATAGCTTTTGTAAATACCATTATATGTGATCTTTTTTTTAGCAGTTAGAATGGGTATAGTACTCGTAAGTTTTGTAGACCATTAAAAGAGAAACAATCCCACCATTGTTTTAATAATAATATTTTTATTTCGGAATAAGATCCACTTAACCCTTAAATGCATGATGACAGATTTATTCCTAAAAAAATATTTTTATTATAGGATGAGGATTTTAATTAGTATTTTTAGTTAGTATTTTTTTAGTTAGTAATGGGACACAGATAGCATATTAACAATCAACTCAAGTTACAGAACCTATAAAAACTTATTTTATCAAGTTTTTATCGATACAAATACGTAGTATCGTTTTCGATACAAGATGCATTTAAGGGTAATAAAACAACTTATTATCTAGTGTTAGTACCAAGCACCCTCTGCACAAACTGCTTAACAATTGGAGAGTAGAAGCTCTCCGCTACAGTTCTCAAGATGCTGTTGCGACTGTCTCTCACTCTCCTCAGTAGTGAAGCTGTTTTTTTTTACGAATAATCGCGTGAAACCCTTCGGTACGAGCTTGCGCGAACATTTCCGACGCACTGCAGTAGCGAGGAAGTCCCAACAGAATCCTGAAACCATTATTATACTGGACGCGCAGGACATCCAGCAATTTTTTGGTGTAACTGAATAATAGATTTCTAGTGTATATGTATAGTCTCTGGCAGTAAGCCATGAAAATAGTGATTTTAACTAGGTCTGTACACCGAGCAAATCTGCGGGCACCATGTTGCACCGAACGGCGAGTGCCCTGCGCTCCCTCTCTATATCTACATGGTCCTTAAGGTCGTCGGAAAGAAAGTGACCTAGGTATTTAAACGTGGATACCCTTTTAATTACTGACCCGTTTATAAGTAGGTCGGGTCCTACGGCATTTGTCGCCGACCTTAAAGACCATATATTCACATTTATTTACATGATAAATTAATCCATATGCGGCAGCATAGCCTTCACAAGTCTGCGCCATGTCAAAATCAAAATCAAAAGTCATTTATTCAAACTAGGCTGAGAATCAGCACTTTTTGAACGTCAAAATTACATAAGACAGTCCCCCAAAACGCCCGCCCTTCACCACTTTCTTCGTCACTTCATGTCGTCAGCATAGCTGATGTTGTTAACGCTAACCCCATCAACACTGCATTCAACACGCATGCTGCTGAGTCCCTCTATGAGGTCACCTACGTAGAGGTTGAAGAGCCTGGGAGACGTCAGACCTCCCTGTCTCACCCCACACTCCAACCCATACGGTTCAGAAAGCTTACTGTCGTTTTGTTATATCTCAAACGGATTAGGCAGCGTTTTCGATTAAAGCTCCCAGACGGCTTGATTTTTTGCGACATCTTCAACAATCATCGTCATATTTCAACTAATTTACACAAAATCGTAATGAATTATACACACAGACCTTCTTCAGGAATCACTCTATTGATATATGAAAATCGCATGAAAATCCGTTTAGTAGTTTTTTTTAAACATCGCGAACATACTCCAGACGGGCAAACGTGGCGGGGGACTTTGTTTTATAATATGTAGGTAGTGATTTACAATGAAATGATACAATTGTTTTAAATTTGTATAAATACACAGCTGACCCTACAAACGTTGTCCTGTCAAAATTTAAATAATTCATACAAAATTCCCATAGAAAATGCACTTTCAGTTTTCCCAAATTTTCCAATTTTACCGGCAACTTTTCAAACACGTTCTTTCATACAAACCTTGTCCTGACAATTACAAACACAACAAAAAAAGAATTATCCAATTTGGTGCAGTCGTTCGGAAGTTATGCGCGTACATACATTTCGGCGATTCATTTTTATATATATAGATTTTATTGACAGTCATTCGGCGGGAACCGACATGCGCGGAACAAAATAAAATTCTTTAATAATTATAATACCTACTTAGTTATTACCAGATACAGTTATATTAAATTTATGACTTCCTACTTCCTCTACGCAAGGACATTTCTGAAATAAGTATCAATGATTTTATGAATGCAGTTCAGCCTTTTCCCAACTAGAAAAGGCTGAACTGAGAAATATCCGTCCATCTGCATCAGGTTAAAATCAAAATCAAAATCAAAAGTCATTTATTCAAACTAGGCTGAGAATCAGCACTTTTTGAACGTCAAAATTACATAAGACAGTCCCCTAAAACGCCCGCCCTTCAGCACTTCCTAGTGCTTTAGCTGGGGAGAAGAAGTGGTGCAACAAACTCCCCAAAACTAGTAGTTAGACTGAACTCACCTGATGCAGATGGACGGATATTTTACATGGAGCGAGTGCCTATCTGACCTCCACAACCCAATTACTGGGTAAAACTGGTTGTCAGACTTTCGGGCTTCTGACGACCCGTAACGACTGTCAAAGATCGTACCGAGGCACGGAGGGGTCTCGGTATAAAGACCACGGACCAAACGCGGCAAGCGTACCTCAACCTGATTGGTCGACCCGTGTGGCTGTTCTTACTTAGCCACGAGCCCTCCAGTGAAGGCAGTTCACTATTGGACAAAAACCTTTCCCAATTGGCTTCAGCACTACCGGTTCTACGCTATCCAAGCCTTTTTTTTGTTGAAAATAATCTGAATATCTAAGAAAGCACTTTCACAAGAAAATTACCTTATATTCTAAAAGTTTTCTAATAATTTGCCCTATAACGTCGCTCTATATCTTAATCATGAACACTCTGAAACCTGAATAAGACTGAAAAATGAAAATGGACAAATGCATAATATACAACTGAGATAACTGGTGTCAAACTTCATGGTATAGTTCGCGTCATAAAAGTTTGCCGCTCTGAAGTAAGCTACAAATAACTGCGCAGTAGTCCATCTATACTTAAACAGCACGCCATGCCATGCGCATAGGAAAGCCTGGTTTCAGAGCGGCAATTTGATGCGATCTTTACATAGATGATTTTGAAAATAGTTTGTAAACTTCTTCCTTTAACTTTTAACTATTTGATGTTTTAGAAAATTTGATTACATCGAAAGGTTTGTTAAAGTATTAGGTACCTAATGGAATAGCAATGAAGGCACATTACATTTGAGAGTTTATAGAAAAATTATGTTTAATAACGAAAACACCTATCTGAAAATTGGCGTTTCTCGAATCCCATGAATTTTCGCCTAGACTTTATGGGTCTCTTAACTGTTGCAAATGGCTGACACTATCACGTCCTGGAAGGAATACGTCAAATTACATGTCATCCTGTATTTGAAATTATGTTTAATATGTCCCAGAATTAACGAACAACCTCTTAAGGGGTCATTGTACTCATCATTATGAACAACTTTTACTTTAGCACCAAACCCGAAATCGCAAATAAAAATCAGCTGTTCCCGACATTTATATTCGCATAACTCGTCAAAATGTACGGAACAGCAGATTTTTTTTTCGCGTTTTCAGGTTTGGTCCCATAGTAAAAGTCGTTCAAAACGATAAGTCTAATGACCCCTTCAAAGATTGTGCGTTAATTCTGGGACATATTGTATAAGGTGTTAAAAAATTAACTTTACAAACTTTAAAGAGTGCTTTACACCATCAACTGAATAACTTTTACTATGGGTGGTCCCACTTTGAAATCGCGAAACAAAAAACTTTTTAGCAAAAAATAAAACCGACTTCCAAAACAAAACACTACAAAGTGAAAAATTACTTTAATTTCTGTAGTCGGTGTCGTTGGTATTGTATTTTTGTTTTCTGCCACCGACTTCCGAATTAAAGTTATTTTTCACTTTGTAGTGTTTTGTTTTGGAAGTCGGTTTTATTTTTGCCAAAAAGTTTTTCTTTTTCACTTTTTAGTTGTGGTACCTACCCCACACAAACTCGAGTACCACTACCTGCTATGTAAATAACAGTGATAGGAAGTTATTAAAACATCATCCACATTAACTAAGTGGGAAAAATACGCACTAACTCAAAAACTACCCACGCAAAGTTAATACAATTTCAAAAAAAGAATTTTCCAAATCAGTCCATAAAAAAAACCAGACGAATTGAGAACCCTTTGTTAAAATCAGTTGTCCCATACAGTTTAGAAAAGGAGGTATTTAACTTTAGTATGGAACAGCGGACTTTAACCGCGGATTTCAAAGTTGGTCCCATAGTAAAATTTAGTCAGTTCGATGCTGTAAAGCACTCCTTAAAGTTTGTAAAATTCTTTTTTTAACACCTCATATTAGTGAAAGCGGCGGTGCTTGGGGGAGGCTGTGGACGTGTTTCGCCTGAAATGGAGATGATAATATGATTAGTCAACGAATATGCAGACTGTGTTCCATATATTTCTGTCCAATCAATCTGCCTAGCCTTTTCCCATCTATCGGGGTCTATGTTGGAAACGGCTTCCAGTCTAACCGCATGCAGCTGAATACCAATATTTTACATGGAGCGACTGCCTATCTGACCTCCACAACCCAGTTATTGGGTAATACGATACCCCTTGGTAAGACTGATTGTCAGACATTCGGGCTTCTGACGACCCGTAACGACTGTCAAAGATCCACGAATGACAGCCGGGACTAACGGCTTAACGTGCTTTCCGAGGCACGGAGGAGTCTCGGTATGTAAAGATGGTCACCCATCCATGGACCAACCCTAGCAAGCGTAGCTTAACCTGATGGATCGACCCGTGCGGCTGTTATTACTTAGCCACGAGTTTCTTTATATTTAGATACTCCTCATATATTTCTGTCCAAAACCACTAAGTAGCGTGTATGAACATAAATCAGACGCGTGCGCATCTGCTGTGAACATTATGTAACGTCGCACAATAGACGTCTTATGTTATGCATTCTTACAATATACTTATTGTTCGGTATATTGCAACATTGTAACGAGGTGTGAGGGGGTCTACTACAGTAAACTTGGTATTTGTCCTAAACAAAAGACTGACGATTTGGACGCGAACAAAACTCATGGAAGATTTTTAAAAATGCAAAAAAAAAATTGTGACATTGAAATACTCGAGCGCGTCGGATTAATATACAGACGGTTCAGCTTGAAGTCCTTGTCGTGCTGACCCATAATCTGATAATTACGTTGGGTGACCATAGGTCTTAATTCTCTAATTCAGACGTATGAAGGGACATTTATGATTGAATGCCTTTTCATTCAATCATATGTAAAAAAGAAAAGAAAGAAAAATTGTTTATTCACGTGAAAGTGGCGCACATACATAAAATCCCCCCTCCCCCCTGTCTCTTACTTTATATGTTTTGTTTTAAATTCATCAATCAATCAGAAATTAAGAAGCCTATCACTATATTATTATATTTTTTTAATATTTTTTTTTTTTGTTGATAATATGAAATTTTAATGTCTTATGAACTAATGTTTATTCTGGTATACATTTTACGTAATAATTTTAATGTAGTAAGGAGAAATTTACAGTTAATTCCGAGCGTTTTTAGTAGTTCTATGTGGGACTAATGGGACTTTTTTAAAAATATTCCTTAAATTTCGAAATTTTGAGGCCATATTAGACTAAACCACTATTTCAGAGATATTGTCATATATTTTTCATTTCATTTTCTTATGTAGGTAATTCAATCGACGAGCTCAAAAAATGCAGTCGCGCGTTTTATGAAAAACTGTCTTGCTTCGGAATTTGAAATTGAAAAAAAGAAATTGTAAAAATCAAGTCCACCATGTACTATACTAATAACTATTCTCCATCACTCAGTACGTAAAAGTTGTCGAATTACTTCAGTTTCTCAGAATAAGAATGCCAAAGTTGGCCATTTACGCAAAAATCACGCTCGAAATGTAATAGGTCCCTTAACTAATGCTGTAGAAACAGAATATGACAGACCTTATATTCAAAACTCTTTTCTTTCTTTGTTACAGATGGCTAAACAAGAATGTATCACCATGGGAGGAAAAAAATGAGGCACTTTATTATAAGTGCTGTGCTCCTACTGAGTTGTCCAGCACACTCCTACTCAAAGTCTATCGTCTCTACGCAGAAACCTGACAAATATGGAGAAGACAACCTTGATAATAGCATCATTGACTTCGATGAGGAGTACACACTCAAATACAACAAGAAGTACGGGATGATCCCATGGAACTCAAATGAATACTTCAACAAAGAATCACATAGATATACCATAATTAAGGATTTTGATAAGAAACTAGATAACGATAGAAATACAACCGAAGCCAAATTAGAAGCCACTTCAACCATAGATTATAGTGTTATACCTTTAGAACTGATAAGTACAACTGAAAATACTTTTATAAGTATATTAGAAAGTACTGAGGAACCTGATTTGACGGTGATACCTCTCTCAACTACCAGGAAAACACCGAAAGTAGAAATTAAGCAAACGGTAACTTTACCAACCTCGACGCAAGAAATTGATACTACAACATTTTACAGTGATGATCAAAGTACAACAGATGCTCCAATTACAGAAAAATATACAAGTAAGTTTATTGAAACCACCGAAGCGGACACGTCTACAACATACGATACCACAACTGAGATTTCATTCGAGAACCAAAGCACTTTATTGCCTTTAACAAACGCAACTGAAGTAAACTTTGAGATATCTACTATAGTACCATCAAATACCACAAGTCGGGAGAATATAAGCAGAGTAGATTTAGGTACAGTTGGAGAAGATTCTGAGTCAGATGTGCCAATCTTCACAGAATTAGATACAGAACAACAAGAAGAGGTTCCAGAAGATTATTATGATTCTAAAGATGTTGTGCCAACGACTGCTCCTAAGACAGATGCTCTGTCAGTTATCTTCGGACTGGCAGGCAGTGTGGTGGGGAGTGTGGTGGAAACTGTAGCTGAACGAGTGGTGCCCAAGGGAATCGTGGACTTGTTCAGAAGGATGCAGAGACAGAGTGAGATGCTGGAGGCTGAGAGACTTCGGAGTCGAGAGGAGAATGGCGGGATTGGTAAGCTGAATTATATATTCAATGGAAATAGTTAAACATGATATACTAACACCAATAAACAACTTTCAAAAGAATGCGCTTCGGTAATCTTCGTGTTTCCGAATTAGCGCGAATGTTGCGCCAAAAGGGCAATAATTCTAAGTTTTGTACTAACGCATTTTGTGGTAGCACACCTGTCATTGCGCGTTTATATGCTTATCTCTCTCCCGGGATATCTCCTCCAGTCGCAGATCGTCATTTGTCACTCAAAAGTTCTAAAAAGTTTTTACAATTGCATATACAGGGGTGTCCAGTAAAGAATGGATAACCTTGAAATAGCATATAATAGACCTTATGGCCGTACTAAAAAAAATACAAAAAATATACCTATATATATCCCAAGTAGAACGTAAGATACGATTAAAAAAAAATACCGTGCAAATTCTAGTCCCACTATTTACTGCCTCCTGTGCATAGTCAACGTGCAATATTATAACAACAAATAACCGATGGATTTCTTTCAAGTGTCAAAACAGCCCTACTTTCTAAAAGTTTCTTCGGAATGTCTTCACGAATTTATAATAAGCTTCCTAAACAAATAAGAGAAATTGATTTTTTTTTTTAAGGAAAACTTAAATGACTTTTTAACCGACTTCCAAACGGAGGAGGTTCTCAATTCGTCTGTATTTTTTTTTTGTATGTTTGTTACGCGATTACTCAAAGACGGATGGACCGATTTGGAAAATTCTTTTTTTGTTTGAAAGGGTATACTTCCGAGGTGGTCCCATATAAATTTTATTAACTTTGCTTGGGGAGTTTTTGAGTTAGCTTCAATAATGCGTATATTTCCCACTTATTTTATATGGATGATGTGATGATGTTTTAATAACTTCCTATCACTGTTATTTACATGGCTATATCTACAATTTTTGTGCTCAATTATGTATTCGAATTTGTGTGGGATAGGTTCCACAACTAAAAAGTGAAAAATAAAAACTTTTTAGCAAAAAATAAAACCGACTTCTAAAACAAAACACTACAAAGTGAAAAATAACTTTAATTTCGGAAGTCGGGGGCAAAAAACGAAAATACAAAACCAAAGACACCGACTTCCGAAATTAAAGTTATTTTTCACTTTGTAGTGTTTTGTTTTAGAAGTCGGTTTTATTTTTTGCTAAAAAGTTTTTTGGTAAAGAGATCATATTATACAGTACATGATTTTTTGTGCGACGACAGATTCGTGATGGGTTAGTGCTAGAATGTTTTTATGTTTTGATGCAAAAATAGTTCTATTGAAATTAAAATGACTCTTTTGAATTAATCACATGAACTTATGTTTGAAGTGGTGAAGAAGAATGTAAGAAAGTTTTTTTTTTTTCTAAAAAATTTTATAGACTTCCTGGGATATAAGTATATATATATATATATTGTATTTCTTTTAGAACGGCCATAAGGCTAACCATTGTATGCTATTTCAAGGTTATCCTTTGTTTACCGGACACCGTGTATATTAAGACGTTATTCATAGCTAGAGAAATTCACAGACGAAGTCAATAACAGTCTTGATGACAAAAGATAGTTATGGTTATAGACTTCAAAAAAGCATTTGATACATTATACCACGACGGCTCGTTGCAGGCTATGAATGAATTTGGCATAAGGGACATAATATGAACAAGCAAGTACCTAGAGAACAGAATCACTCAGAGTCTGTGTCGGTGGAACAAAAAGTGTACGGGATGAGTGATGTGATTCGGAGCGCCGCCGCGCCGACCTGCCGGTCTATTCTGTAAAAATCTCACCGTGAAAACTTAAGTGAAGTGAGCTTTAAGAAAGCTGTCATTCCATCTATTGACAGCTCACTCCACGCTCACTCCACCTAAGTTTTTACGGTGAGATTTTTACAGAATAGCACTGCTGCACTCTAATTGCGTAACACACAATCAATCGGAATCTGAATAATTTTGAAGCAAATTGCAAATCCATTGTTTCCTAAGTACGAAAAATTTGTCTGCTCGATAACGTAAATAACGCAATGAATGGTGTTGAACTGGCAAAATGAAACCGATTCCGATTGATAGTGTGTTACGCAATTGCCCCGCGGTTCAGTATATGGCCTATTAGGATACATAATGCATGTTTAGGTAATGTATTGAAGAAATGTAAGGCATATATTATGTACGCTGATGATACTTGCGTGGTTTATAGCCATGGTTTATAGCCATAATAATATCGATCTCATACAGCAAGCTATGCAAAACGATTTCGACAATGTGATTCAGAGGTATTCTTTTAAATATAAGTATAAAAACTAAGTGCATGATTATTCACTCGCCGTTTCCTAAAAATAAAAATAAAATTACTTTAAAAAACGTAAAAACCGACTTTAAAAACCTAAACCGAATAAAATAACACTTTCACAAAAAACTTGACAGCTTCTGAAGTCGGTGCCAAGCTAAGGTGCATTAAAGAATTGAAGACACCGATTTCAGAAGCTGTTAAGTTTTTTATGAAAGTTATTTTATTCGTTTTAGGTTTTTGAAGTCGGTTTTACTTTTTTTAAAGGAAATTTGTTTTTCCATTTTTAGTTGAATATATATTTAAATTACATAACGCCCAAGACGTATGAAAAGAAGAATCATCACAAAATCCGCTTAGAAATGCAGGAAATACAGTACATTTATGCATTAATAACTTCGTAAGAATAATTACTTCTAATGTATTATATAGGTGTACTAAAACCGTCTTAGTAGAGGACCCGTAGAGGAACGACCTTCACTCATCTGTTTAATGGATAAAAAGTATTTTAAATCAAAGTAGGTATGTTAAAAAAAATATCGCGTGTGGGTTGGCGAAAAATTCCTGGCCAGACAGAGAAGACCTGATATTAATTAAAATTCAAAATGGACGTTTCTTTCTTTAATTTACTATGCACTCTTTCGTTTACTGAATATATTTAATACCAATCGAAAGTATGAAGCCTTTAAAATATACTAACGTTGGGTTGTCTATTTGGTATAACTATTGGGTTGGCAGCATTCCAGGTACAAACAGGTAACTCGATACTAGTAATTGACACCCACCTGTTAAATAAATAAATCTTATATCAAAATAAGGGCTATTTCATTGCGAACACGATGATATGGGGCTGTCTGCGAAAAAACCGGTCAAGAGCGTGTCGGACCACGCTCAATGAAGGGTTCTATAGTTGGGATGAATTTATCCCAAGAGAAACTTAACATTGTAGTTGAAAAACATGTTCTCCCATAACTTCCGTTTCAAAAATTGTTGAGAGACTTATAAACTCACGGCCAATTAAGATCCTCTCTAAATATAACATACTGTCGCCTTCTCAGTTTGGGTTTAGGCACCGAGGATACAGTTCTGTCACTGACTTCTGCTCTGGTGGACGGTGTGGATAGTGGAGCCAAGTGTCTGGCTGTTTTTCTTGACCTCAAAAAGGCCTTTGACACAGTGTCTGTGCCCTTACTTTTACAAAGGCATCGGCATAAGGGGACCCGCTCTTAAACTTCTTAAATCCTACCTCAGCAACCGCAAGCAAACGGTTAAAATTGCGAAGTACACCAGTTCTGAGTTAACCGTCACTTTCGGAGTCAGTCAGGGCACTGTCCTTGGACCGACATTGTTCCTTGTCTACATTAATAGCCTCTGCAACATGAAGATTGATGGCGGGCTCAACTTTTCGTATGCCGACGATACTGCCATTGTCTTTACTGCGAAGACTTGGGCTGATGTTGCAAGGTTAGCCGAACGCGGCCTTTCCAAGATAGCAGCCTGGCTAAACCATAGTCTCCTCACGCTAAATACTTCCAAATCCAATTACATCTGCTTCACTAAGTATAATAACTCCCAACCGTCCTAGGGTTTCCAAATAAAAATCCACAACTGTCCCAACCCCCTCACCCCCGACTACCCATGCTCAAAAATTGACAGGGTTCAACATATTAAATATCTGGGTGTTATGATTGACCAACGGCTATCCTGGCACACGCACACCGAACTTCTAATGAAGAGAGTTAGGAAGTTGATATGGACCTTCAAAACTCTGCGACATGTGGCTTCGCAGCAGCTTCTGAAGCAAGTATACATATCGTTGGCCCAGTCTATCCTCATTTACTGTCTGCCTTGCTGGGGAGGGACTACAAAAATAAAGTTCTTGGAACTTGAGAGGGCGCAGCGTACCTTACTTAAAGTCATGTTCTTTAAACCCTACAAATACCCCACCCTAGGCCTCTACCAATTAGCAGATCTTCTGTCTGTAAGAAAGCTTTGTTTGCTTCAACTTGTTCTAAGAAAGCACACAACCCTTCCGTATGATCCCTCTAAGCCTAAAAACAGAAGGAGCTACTTAGTCGCTCAAACTGTCAGGGTTAGATCTGCTTTCGCTAAAAGACAATACCCCAGGCAATCATCTTACCTATACAATTGGCTAAATAAAGAAATACGGATGCATTCCATGAACTACCGGGACTGTAAAAAAGTTGTAACCGAGTGGCTTAAAACTAAATCCTATGACGATATTGAGTCTATTGTATCTAATTTACATTAGCCAACGTGGTTACACTCAGGTCGTTTTCCGCATGGTTAGTGAAAGAAGACTTATTTTGCTTCTCTCGGTCCCAAGACATCGTTCGTAGGGCTAGCCAACAATTAACGACCTACAATTTAGCGTACGCTTGTAACTACCTATACTAGCATCCCGGTCTCACCCGCATAACGCGAAATGGGCGCACTTTTGTATTTAGTGCTTCTCTCTCTAAATATAAAAAAATAATAATAATAATAACTTTATTTTCCAATTTACTTATAGGCGATATGTAAGACTACTACAATATTGTTTTTAAATTGCATAAATCGCTGACTATCTCCACTGGCACCCAAGCTAAGATTAAGGTGTAATGTGGGTTGGATCTTTTTTGTTTAACTATGGACAAATGTAAGTTTGTACGCTCAATATTGGGAGATTTACCATGTTGTTTTAAGACTATCAACTTCTTATAGGTTTTCCTGTAATCTATAGGTATTGAACTATTTTCTGTATTTTTTTCAATATTTTAGGCTCAGTACTTTCGGAGATAAAGTGGGGAATTGTCAATTTTCGTCTATTTCCTTAAATAACTTTAAAATTGCATATTTTAAAATTATAAAAAAAAAATATTTGAGACTCTTCCAGTAAGTTCTTTCATTTGATAGTCACACGGTACAGTTTGCAAAACTTTTTTTTAATTTTCTTATTTGCCCCCAAAGTTGGACCCCATATTCAAAATTTATTTATTTTTTTGTTAGTTACACGTCCGTGTTTCGGTCACAGAAATACATAGGTGTACCAAATTTCAACTTAATCGGTCCAGTAGATTCGGAGCAAATTGGCTGTGACAACCCACACGCAATATATTTTTTAACATAAATAATATAATTTGTTTTAAAATATTTTTCATCCATTTAACAGATGGGTGAAGGTCAATCCTCTGCGGGTCTTAGGCTATTTTGAAAGTACGTAGATCATGTTAGCGGAAGAATCATCAAAATTGGTTCATTAGTTTATGAGAAAATCGCGGATATACAAACATAACAAAACACAGAACCTCCTTTTTTGAAGTCGTTTAAAAATAGTTTGTTAGTGCAGTAAAGGTCATTCGTACGACGTTCTGCATAGCAACAAGCAATTTTGTCAATGTCTATGTTTAGAAACAGTTATCTCTTATAAGTACCTAGGACTAGTAATAGATAACACATTCACATGGAATCAGCATGTTAAGAACGTCTGTAATAAGCTACGCTCCATTTTGGCTCAGTTGTAAAATCTTAAGTGTGTCGTCAGCAGGAAAGTACTGTATACCTTCTATTACTCTCATTATTGGTTATGACTTGGGGGATTATGGTCTAACGTTCCCTACATACCTACTTAAATTGTGAGATAGGTATTCGCTCCATGTTAAATACTGGTGTTCAGCTGCATTCAGTTAGCTGACCCTAACACAGCTGAGAAAAGGTTAAGAGCATAGGTAGTATTCATATGATGTACTTACATAAGCTAAAAAAAAAAACATAGGCAGCCATGGAGATTGCCGACAGAAGTGAAAACATACATGATAGCATGGCGCGTGTCGGTCACGTGAACCTATAACATTTCCCCCACCAAAAATCGAATCAACGCGCCTAAAGAAGTTTTCACTTCAATAAAGGTGCAACCTACAAGGTGTAACTTAAATAACGCACAATCTCTTAAGGGGTCATTAAGAATAACTTTTCCTATATGACCAAACTTGAAATCGTGAAAAAAAAAATCAGCTGTTCAGTACATTTTAACGAATTATGCGAACTTAAATCTACTGAATAGCTGACTTTTTTTGGCGATTTCAGGTTTGGTCCCATAGTAAAAGTTGTTCATAATGATGAGTACAATGACAGGGGTCATTGTACTCATCATTATGAACAACTTAGAGGTTGAGCTTTATTTTTACACCTTGTATATTTGTATTATATTATTATTGAGATATATTCTATTCTATAGTAGATTGTATAGTATAACGGTCTGCTGTCTTCAACTCCAAGCGTGTATTTTGCGTACGGTTAAAACACTACGTAATTTGAACTATCCACTAATACAACAATGGAAGGGATTGATACTCGTGATTCTGTGTGCCGTTTGGTAAATAGTTGGATTATTCCGATCGATCGATTCGGTCACCCTGTTTTGTCCCGTTAGAGAAACAGATCGGGAAAAAAATATATATCTCCCTATTAGCAACGAGAGGACAGTTCGAACTTTATTCACTCCTATCTAGGACAGATAGGAGTGAATAAAGTTGTTATCAGTAGGACAGATTAAACTTTTTTCCGATCTGTTCCTCTAAGGGGACAAAGCAGGGTGACAGATCGGAATAATCCAAATAGTTTATGGCTTTTCGGCCATCAGCAATGTGATTTTCACTTAACGTTTGCATGAAACATTTACGTATGGCGTTTATGCAACATTTTTATGTTTTCCCATACGGATACGGGGTCATTTGATCACGGAGCGAGATATGAGACAGTTGCTTCACCATGCACAACGTAATAGCATCTGTTATCTCTGATCTTGAAGCAAACGAAAAACAGACAGCACTTGATGGGGTCATAATATCCGTCTCGAGTAATTTGTAAAATATGTACTTGTTCTCTTTGTGTTTTTGGTCTAGTAACAACAAGTGCGGCTGCTGAGTGTGGATCATGAGTTGGAACCCTAGTGTATCGGGCAGGGACTAGGTTTTCCTATTTGCGTAGAGCTCGGCTAAGCTGAAATGACGCGCCCCACTACGGCATTTACTGTAGTGTTCGTATACTAATTATCAGTCATTTCAGCTTACACGAGATCTAACACAGTTTTGAAGGATTCTAATGCATTCCTTCATAGATTTAATAATTCGTTTGCTCAATAACTTTAACAACAAAATTACAGAAATTGCGATCAATATTGTTATTATATGCGTGTTACGCAAATATGCTTCCGATTCACGAAGTGACTTGAAAATGGGTCATTTTTACGGAATAAGTATTTGTCAACTCCGTCGATAATACACAACAATTCAATTTTATTCATAAGTATACAATGTATGTACTTATTAGAATGATTTCAAAATTTTCAAACACAAGTTTCTACAAATAACACATCAAATTGGTAATTTTTTACAAAATACTCGCACGCACCCAATGCTAACAGCTGATAAGATTGTTAATTTATTTTAACACAACACAATCAAAACAACGTAGCGTTTATTTATCACTAGTAAGACGTAAGTATAGAGAATTATAAGGTTTAAAAATAGCCACTCAGACAGCGACAGCACCCCACGCTCCCCGGTGAGGGGGAGTGAACGATCATCGAGGGCTGGTGGTAGGTCTACCACCGCCCGCCTCACGCTCAGGGCACCGCGCCACATCTCATCAACGTGACTTGTGAGGACTCACATAGTGTGAAAGTCTCGAGAAGAGCTTACTATAGAAATGATCCTATGAAGTAAGGTCTTAATTCGTATTGGAAAAATCGAGGAGGGTCATTCAGCCGCGGAGAATCTTAACACCGCGATGTAGAATAACGCGTCATCGGCACAGCGCCATCTAGTGGCACATTTTAGAAGTAATGCTACAGTGGCCATGACGCACAGATAACCCGTTTGAGGCCATGATAACTGTGTGTGTGGTATTAATAAAATATAATAATAGGTCTTTACCTATGAAGTTGCCATTTTACAATACTGGCCATTTGAAACGTAATTTATGTATGGCTGGCAATAAATTCTAAATTCAAATGAATTTTATTTTAAAAATATGGAATTCTAATTTCAAATTCAGTCATTTGTTTATTGATTAGTGTTTTGTTTTCACTACATTTGTATCTTTTTCATCGATATGGACCACATTAAAAATACGAGTAATTATGGAATACGAGTTCCGTCGCGGACAAACGGCTTACAACATTAATTACGTGTAAGGATTGAACACTACAAACGAAAGCACGACTCATTGGTTTGAACGCTTCCGACATGGAAATTTTGATATAAAAAATGAACCCCGTGGTCACCTGAAAATTAAAGTCGGCGATGACGAATTAAAAGCGATAGTGGAAGCTGACGATAGTCAATCTACGGCTAAGTTAGCAGCAGCTTTCAACGTTAGCATCAAAACAATATTGGTACATTTGCGTCTAATTGGCAAGGTAAAAAAACTTGATAATTAAGTGGGTGCCGCACGAACTGAACGATCTCCAACGCGGCGAACGCGTTGAGGTATGCCTTGCGTTGCTTAACACACACAGAAACGAAGGGATTTTGAACCGCATTGTCACTTGCGATGAAAAATGGATTCTTTTTGATAATCGTAAGTGGTCATCATGTTGGTTAGACCCTGGTTCAGCGCCTAGTCAATGCCCCAAACGAAAACATCCCTGAAAAGTCATGGTAACTGTTTGGTGGTCTATTGCTGGTATAATTCATGACAGCTTCTTACCAAATGGCACCAGCATTACTGCGAATGTGTACTGTGAGGAACTGGACACAATGATGGAGAAGCTCGCAAATCTCCGGCCAGCCTTGGTTAATCGCTCGTCACCGCTGCTCCTACACGACAACGTTCGACCTCATATGGCACAACAGACGGTCTCTAAGCTAGAAGAGCTAGGGTTGGAAGTTTGCGTCATCCACCGTACTATTGTAATCAGAGTACCTAAACCTTGCGCCAACAGACTTCTACTTTTTTACAAAATTTGGACAACTCCTTAGCAGGGAAAAAATTCAATACCCGAGAGGCAGTGCAAAATATCTTTGAAGAGTTTTTTGGCTCCCGTACACTTGACTTCTTCAAGAAGGGCATTGAAAAATTACCACTGCGCTGGCAGAGAAGCATCGATAGCATGGGTGCATATTTTGATTGATAGAAATAAAAAATATTTATATAAAAACGACTAACTTTCTGCATACTAAACGGCAATTTCATAGGTAAATATTTTGTAGAAAAGTGCGATTAGCTCTTTATGTTAGTTTGTCATGTATTTAATTTATTCAAACATTTACTCAAATTATTATTAATTATATTATCCACGAGTTGTATATCCATGAATTTAATTTTTGTATTGTATGTTATTTGAATGCTTATTTTATTTTTAATTTTTATAATTCTATGTTAATTAATGTAATTGGACCTATGCCGTTTTAATTAACTATAAATAAATAAATAAATGTTTATTATTAGATAGTATAATTTTGTATCAATGCTGGGTCACAAAAGGAATTAATGAAAGGCAATTGCATGCAGCCGAGATGAGAAAGAATGCTAAGAGGGATGTGTTGTGTTACACGAATGGATAGAATAAGAAATGAGTATGTAAGAGGAAGTCTGAAAGTAGCACCGGTGACTAAAAAGTTGTCTGGAAAACGGTTGTCATAGTATAGGCATGTGATGCGGAGGAATGAGGAAAATGTCGTCAGGAAAGTTTTGAGTATGAATGTGGATGGCTATACGAGTAGGACCAAAGAAACGATGGATGTACTGTGTGAATGATGATACGGCTAGAAAGGGAGTGACTACCGAAATGACGACTAATAGACTTGTCGCGCCGACCACAAATAAATTGGGATAAGGGCATGAGAATTATGACACTAACCTAAATAAACAATATAACAATATTCGTAATCAGAGTTTCAAAACCACAACCCAGCCTGACTTACCTAAGTACACAGTTCTAGTAATCGCAGCTCTCTCCCATGTTACCTATACATACAATTGTACATTTTAGTACTGTACTAGATCCAAACAGAACGACCGTCTGTTCCGCATAGCAACGAACATCTTCTCAATCTGGACGAAGATTTCTACAATGTGGAGACGACAATAAATGAAAACACTGGCAATACTGACTATGACCACCTTCCGGCTCCATCATCAGACCCTGAACACCACCACGTAAAAGGACTTGTCAATACATATCCAATGAGTCCAAACACGATGGTGCTATCTTGTTTGATTGAGGAGTTCCTAAGAGTATTTTGGTACAATCAAATAAATCCTAGCATCGACATTAATTAAGTGATTGTTTCAAATTAAATAGTAGTGATACTGCTGGTTATATTATATTTGATTGAATTTTAGTATGCAGACTGGGAACGTCAATAGATATACGCAATTCGTATTATCGTCCCCAACTTGTATAATTCGATAGGAGATTCAATTGCCAACTGGTCCCATATTTATTTTTAAACTCGGTCAACCAAGACAAGGGCATCCTGGCATTTTAAAATAAACAGTCGATGTGGTTACAAAAAACTTGCTTTTATAATAAAATTGAGCGTGAAACAGCTGTTGCATCAGTTTCGTATTTTGTAAAAGTTTTGAACCAAAATGTCGAAAATCTCGCTCCTTGAAAAGAACAAGCTGCTATAGTCATGTTTGCGAAACGTTTTGATCGAGGTAAGGGAAATATATTGTAATATTATTCGTGTTTTATGAGTTTTGGTTCCGATCATGCTACTAAGATCAAGGACTCAACAGATTTAGTTTGTAAAGTAAACCTTTTTTAAACATCGATGGTATACTGTGACCTCGTGAGTTTGTTTCGGTATTTTCAGAGTAATCAGATAAAGAACACCGATCTCATCGAGGTTTTAAAATATTAAGTACTAGCTTTTGCCTGCCGCTTTGCGTGCGTTAATTTAGAATAGCAGTGTAGAGCGTGAAAGGTGTCAAGCAAACAAACTTACTTTTGCATCCATAATATTACTTATATAGTTAGGAGGATGAAAAACTGGTCTATCAACACTCTACGACTCACAAAATGTATTTACTAAAAAAATTAAAAAACTTAACACACTAATAAAGTTTCATAATAATATAATCCAATCATGATTCGAAAGTCACGTGGCGCCATCTATTATCATAAGAAAGTTATTGTTGCTTTCCTCGGGAACGAGTACTTTTTTTCGGCATAAAAGTAACCCTATGTCCGTGTCTGTACACCTGACAACGTATATGCAAAATTTCAGGATGATCGGTTCAGTGGTTTAGGCGTGAAAAGGTAACAAACAAACACACAAACTTACTTTCGCATTTATAATATTAGTTAGGATTGATTTGTAAAAGTGTTTGTATAACATAGATCAGTATCCTACTAATATTATAAATGTGAAAGTTTGTGAAGATATTTGATACCGAACTGCTGAACGTATCTGGATGCAATTTAGCACAGAGATACTCGTAGATTATAGTCTGGGATAGCGCATATAATACTTTTTACCCCGGAAAAATGTACGGTTCCCGTGGGATAATTTCCAACATCTACGCAGGCGAAGCCGCTGGCAAAAGCTAGTAATTACATACATCTAAATCAAATCAAATCGTTTATTTGTGATGCATGGGTTACATAAAGGTGTTCATTACATAATTACGTATAATAGTAATATATATTATGTAGTATATAACTATATACTATGTATTAACTAATAATGTTCGTTCCATGATCAGCCACTTGGGCATACAAATTATTAAATAATGTAAAGAAAATATGATTATAAAATACAATACAAACAAATACAATTAAAACAAGATGGCGACGTCGTCGTTCGTCATTTCTCTAAGCTGTAAACAACACGTGCACCGATCTAAAAGAGGCTCAATCTCATTAGCTTTGTGGAATTCTTGTCAAAGCAAACACTCACCTGCTTTTCGATCATAGGTACTTACTGTTAAAACGTAGTTCCCTAGGGCCTTGTGCAACTTTGAGGGACCACACACAGAGTGAGACAGCCATACATAACAATAAGATAGACACAATGGTGTTTCTACACCATAGGATTTCTTTAGTTATGAAAAATCCGCGGTAAATGTTTTTATTGCAAATATAACTTAGACATAGAATGAACATTGTTAAGTTAGCGATAAGGCTTCGTTCTGGCCACTTTCCATCGGCAAAGGCTACATCGCCTAATTGTGAGACATGTCATACAATTGAAGATGTGCAACATTTGCTGATGGCATGTGATAAGAACAATGACGAAAGGGAATCTTTGGCTAGGGAGTTTATACTAAACATGTGGGATGTTGGACTTATCGAAAATATTTTGGCATAGCCTAAATCACAAAGGACTAAACGCATAATTTGTGGTTTAATGCAGAAGTCTAGGCAATGATTCTCTTTTCTATTTTCATAATATTATGTATAGTTGTGGTGGATAGTGGTATAGTAAAAATGGTATGGTAGGTAATGTATAGTATAAATACAGGTGTATGTAAAATTGCAAATAGAGTATAAAGTACAATGGGGTTGACGTATCCGTGTTGATAAAAACCCCGTATTACCAAAGAAAAAAAAAAAAAAAAAATGAACATTACTTTTATACTACTACCTACTTATATTTTCTACAACTTACGATACCTTCTTTGAAAACTTTTCAAAATAACGTAGGTATTAAAACAGACGATCTGTTCGGCATTTGCCCCTTTTCTGATTTTGTCTACAATCTAACATATCCGTACAAATTGTAGATATTTGCCCCCTTTTCGGAAACCTGTATTTTTTAATAAATCCTCGCCCATTATTTTCGAGTTTTTAATAACTACCTATTCTCGGTATGTCCCCTTTATATATTATTCTTGAACATGATAGAAGTCCAGACAAAGGACAACCATATGAAGAGATGACTTTAAAATTAATTTCTCCATTCGCCTCTTTCTCAGGTCAATTCGGCCGCGGCATCCTGAAATCTATCTCCTCTGGCATCAGCATACCTTTCAGCCAGCTGATGGCCGGCGCCCGCGACATCGGCTCGCTGGACAACGACCGGGGCTTCGTGGCCAGTCTCGCTTCCGGGGTCACCAGCGTGGCTAACGTGGCTAACTCTGTCGTGGACTCGTTTAAGGACAGGGTGCAGGCTATTTATCCAGGTAAGTTCATTCTTTTTTAAGAGACTTGTTGCTGGTCAGAGACCATACCATAATCGAAAGACAAGTTCACCTTGTTCCTATTCAATAAAGCTTCCATCATCTATCTACACCCAAAATTTTTATGAATGGCCAACGTGTGATATCGCTCATTTTCTGATAACATTGTTTCTGTGCATTTATGCTTGGCGAGGTCGACTCGTGACTGGGTGGGACCATCTATAACTTACCAAGACCCCCTCCCCGCTTCGGAAATCGTTGGGAAACCATTGGTCCCCGTGGTCATTTGTAGACCTTTGACAGTCGTTGCGGGTAGTCAGAAGCCCAAAGTCTGACAACCAGTGTTGCTAAGAGATAGTGTTACCCAGTAACTGGGTTGTGGAGGTCAGATATTGGTATCATCTGCATCAAGTTAGACTGAAGGCCGACCAGTTAGAACAAGGCTAGGCAGGTAACAAGAGACTTGAATTATGATGTTTAGACACGTTATGTTTACTCCTCGTCCCAAGGTACGGTGTGGTGCGGTGACGGGCGCTCAGCCACGGCGCGCTCCAGCGACTTGGGCCTGTTCTTCTTCACGGACACCTGCTGCAGGCAGCACGACGCCTGCAAGCTGTACATCAAGGCCGGCGAGACCAAGTACGGGCTCACTAACACGGGACTGTTTACCAGGTGAGATTGGAAACCTTTTTGTTTTGCTTTTTGTTTCGGCACCAACTACATATATGAGACATGTATAGGTATCATGATGTGGGGCCTAGATAAGAGGCCATCGCTTTTAAAGCGTTTCGTCTTCTACAACGACTTTCACAGGATTGACATAAGCTTTTAGGTAGCTTATGTCAATCAAATACATTATTAACTTCTGCGTCATACTTATCTGTGACAGATTGTCACTTTGTGTAAGCCCTCTGATAAAATCTGTTTGTTCACAAGGTGCATAACTAAATTATGCATGCATTTAATATTTAAGTGTCGTCTTATTCACAAATGAAAGCAAGATGCCATTTGAATGTACTTTTTGATGGGAACAAGTAATTAGGAACAGTAATTATTTTGGAAGATGTGGTTACAATTGTAGCAGTCCGAGTGTGTTCTTTATTCTCACATAATTCCAATTTGTTACCCTAATAGAAACAATCATTCGCAAAAAACATTTTACTAATTTGTATATTGTCCTCTCCACCCATTGTGTCAACAGTCCCATTGATTGTGTAACCATCATTACAGCCACAAAATATCACAGAGTTACGAAACCCATGGCATTAGGCCCCATAATGATCTTATGACCATAATGCTGGTAAATAATCTTTTTGGAAAAGTGCAAAGGGTAATGAGCAGTATTAGCAATCTGCTATTGTTTTATTTATCTACCACTCGTTCTACTGTCGCAAAACGAACCGTTTAGTTTACAAATCGTAAAATTAGGTAATACTTACCTAACTAGTTATTTGAAAATAGGGGTCACGGAACTGCAGTGGCCTATTTGGAAAGCACTGAATCGGTTGCGTACCCAAGTACAGGTTGAACGTGGTGTTGATGTGCTGAACGCGTTCAGTTTCATTGGTGAAATCTGACCTTAACAGTTAAAAAGTCAACCATCAAAGCGTTTATTTCAGCGTCACACGTCAATAAATTGGCAATAAAAAAATAAATAAATATCAATTTACTGTTATAAGAAATTAAACATTATGTAAATAACTACCGATAACTTGACTGCTATACATTAATGAAAACCGGCCAAGTGCACGTCAGACACAATTAAGGGTTCCGTAGCTGGGATGAATTTATTCCAAGAACAAACATTTTAGTTGCAAAACATGTTCATACATTCCAACTGCAAATGTAAGTTTTTTTGGTCAATTTTCGTCTATTTTTTTAAATAACTTTAAAACAATTTATTTTAAAATTATAATTATAAATTATATTATTATCATGTCCCTACGGACATGATCCCATTGCTATAGAAATTTTGGGACTTCTGGTCAAAATACCGCGACAAGTGGTTTTGGCAGTCCTCTCGTGATGTTAACCTGACACTGCCTAAAGAATTCTGAAGAGACCGAAACAGGTGGAAATCTGAAGGTGCAAGGTCAGGACTATACGGCGGATGCATTAACACCTCCCAGTCAAACTCTCTTAATTCTTGCTGAGTGGCTAAAGATGTGTGAGGTCTAGCGTTATCATGATGAAAAACCACACCCCTTCTGTTGATTAATTCCGGCCGCTTTCTCTCAACTTCTTGCTTTAATCTCATCAGTTGTTCGCAGTAGAGTTCAGAATCGATGGTCCTGCCTGGTGGTAACAGCGCATAATGAATAATGCCCTTCCAATCCCACCACACACACAGCATCACCTTGTTGCGAGTTAACCCGGGTTTCGCCACAGTCTGTGAAGCCTGACCGGCCTTTGACCACGACCTTTTTCGCACGTTCTTGTCATACGTGATCCACTTTTCATCACCAGTTATCAGCTTCTTCAAAAATGGTTCGGTTTCATTACGTCGTAATAAAGAATCACAAATGAGTACACGGTTCATTAGGTTTCTTTCAGTGAGCTCGTGAGGTACCCAAATGTCGAGCTTTTTTGTGTACCCAGTTTTTTTCAAATGCGCCAAAACTGTTTTGTGGTCAATTTCCAGTTCTCCAGCTACGTCGTAACTACTGACATGCCGATCTTGCTCCACTTTTTCAAAAATGGCATCCATTTTATCCGTAATAGGGCGACCAGAGCGACGTGCATCTTTGACATCAAAATTTCCGGATTGAAAACGCTTAAACCAAATTCATGCTACTCTCACAGACACTACACTAGGTCCATAAACATCGCAAATTTTTTTCGCGGCTTGCGTTGCATTTTGACCTTTTTTGTAGTAAATTTTTAAAATGTATCGAATTTCTTCATTAGATTCACTCATCTTGACGGTACGAAAAACAAATGAAAATCACACATTTTCCTAAATTGAATTTGGAATTATGTTCTTTAAAATTTAAACTTTCAATGATACCAAAACCAGCCAGATACAAATAGTATAGCCAAAGAGATTTTATTACAAGTTCATACATACTATAATGCGAAAAGACTTTTTCCCCAACCTAATATGTGTATCAGTATTCAACAAAATCGGTCCTTTAGATTCGGAGCAAATTGGCTGTTACAGACAGACAGACAGACACATGAGTGATCCTAAGACCTGATTGATCCTAAGGGTTCCGTTTTATCATTTTGAGGTACAGAACCTTAAAAAGCATAAAAATCACCATTACACCACTCAGGCGCATTCGAGTTAGAGCAATCGGGTAATTGCCGCGAAGCTAAAGATTTCACTATAGTTTTCTTTTTATTGAATAGTCGATCGAAAACTTACTTAAAAAACCGTAGGAAATTCACAATGATAGAAAGTTAGTGTATACCCACCGTGAAGTTCCTGGTACTCGTATGACCGCCTTTTTACCAGTGATCTTAAAACTTGTGATAGTTCCTCCTGTCTGCCATTCGCAAATGAGCACCCAACACTCAAAGCATTGCAAACGACAGGCAACTGAAGGAAGACGGGTGGGTTTTAGTCAGTAAAAGTCAGACACGCCCTCTCACTCCGCCCAGAGCGGTAGAAGTTATTTGATGATTTCCCACCAAAAAGAATGTATAAAAATTGTAATCCCTCACTTTCTTAAAATTAGGTATGTACAGACGCCAGCACATCAAGCTACTACAGTCTGTCAAATAACTTTAATAGATTTTCAACTTTATCGCTAAAGCATTAGGTTCAAGGTTGATTGGGAAAATTTGACAGTTGCTGGCGTCTGTACATGTTTCTGAAAGACTGATTAAAAAATCCCTAAAAACTACAGACTTTATGAAATAAAATGATGTTTATTTCTGTAATTAGATATTTTATGGTACATTTACACGTCTATTTTTTGGTCAATATTTTAAAAGTAAATGGCGCTGGCATGTCCTAGCTGAGCCAAGCTCTACTGAATTCAAGACGTTTGATTTGCTGCATGAGATGGAAGGCCTCCGCGACAAGTGTCACTTAGCACTGCAGAATATATATTAATAGAAAATATTGAGAAATGTTAACATTCAGTAAACACAGCTTTGGAAATATGTGACCTTATCGGGATTGCCAAATGTTTGCTAAACTGAACATATCAACTGGCCATCCAAAACTAATATTTTATTCAAATCCACGACACACGACTTGATAAACCTTGTTCCTACTAGAACTCTTGTGTTTGCTAACCTTCTGTCTTTTTAAATGATTAATTACTTCACTATCAAGCGCAGGCCACACTAAGTACGAAGCGAAACGAAGCTAAGTTCGTTTCACTTCGCTCATATAGCTACCCCGTCTTTTGATACGAGTACTTCGGTCCAAACTGCGAATTATGAATAGACGGGTAGCTACATGAGCGAAGTGACATGAACTTAGTTTTGTTTCGCTTCGTTCTCAGTGTGGCCTGAGGTTTAGTCGGCACCCAAAAGCTCACTGCTGGGGATGAGCCAGATAATAAGTACAGTGGACCCCCGGTAGTCCGACCCCTGTCTAATCCGGCACCCCCTGTAATCCGACATGTCTATTATATTATTGAATATTTTTTTGACAATCTTCGCTAATGTAGATAATGCATGACCTCCTATAGTCCGGAGTTTTTTTTACAAAAGAGTACCTTTTAATTCGACAAATCACAGATCCAATGATAAGATTCTATATGTTATACTTTGAAGTACAAATCATACTTCATTATGTATGTCAAATTTAGTAAATTAAACAATACAATAGAGAACTTACGTTTTATTATAAAATTAACGTCATTAATGCTATAGAACTTACAAAAAATAATTACTTTACATTAAGAGATAATGGATCGACGCGTGCGACTGTTATTATTTGGCCACGAGCTTTTCCTCTCTAAACTCTAAAGTAACAGTTCTAAAATTCGCCGTCCGTGCATTCTTCTTATCGAGGAAGCCACACACAATTGGTTAGTGGGTCATATTGAACGCGTCCATGCTCCGCCGGCGCTTGCGCATGTTCAAGGGCACTACTGAAGAGAACTCGTATGTTATAGTATAGTTAGACGATAGTTGCGCGTGTTGCGTGCTCGCGTGTTGGCTACCAGGAAGGTGCGCAGGAGTGGCGGTCAATGAACTGTGTGTGGTGATTACATTTTCTCGGCGAGTTCGTTTGTGAAGTTAGAAATGTGATTAGAAGTTGGAATATATTGGTATAGGTTTGAAAACTGGCCAAAATGGGCCCGCCATTTGATGGTATGTGACTTTCGTCTAAACAGTAGGTATGCGGATGCGTTCCTAACCTGAGACAAGTAGTTGTGAAGTCTGTACGTAATGTTACCTACATTGGCACCTTCGCTGCCATGTGACATGGTGATCAAAATATAACTGTCTAGTTCATAGGCGGCTATGTCATTATAGTCCCTATGAGGGTAAATTTCTTTTTGTACCATTGACAAAATTAATAATCTATTTTATTAATAATTTATTCCCATATTATTTTTTTAAATGCCGGTTGTCCCACCAGTGGGACGACTGTAGTGTGACCAACTGGAACACCACGCTTTTTTTTTTGCGTGGATAAATGTTCATGCATACTGCACTACCACGGGGAGATAGTGCTGTTGTGTGGGACTCCCAACACACTAAAACTCCACGATGTCCTCCTCTGCCGCTTGTGGCGGGAGCACGGGCACGCGCCAGCACTCACCGCGCACCCGCCGCGTTTCTGCGTCACCGGATCCTCCTAAGGGCACCCATCACCGGCGCACCAGAACACATTGCACGCCGTGACCACCCCAGGGACCAAACCAGCACATGGGCGCTAGACGACCCGGTGTCTAGGCACCCTTGGTCCTCCTGCGACCGGTCAGGTCAGTGGCCCGGCCGCCTACCACTTTTCGGCCGCAGAGGATAGGGAGAGCGGCCAACGAAATGTCGGTATTTCGTTGGCCGCTCTCCCTATCCTCCTCCTCCCGCCACGGCCTCTAACCCTCAGCCGCGTTGCCATACGAAATCGCGGCCCGCCTCTGGGGTGAAAAATCCTCATGGATGTCCTCCGCCCTGGGGCGGGCGGAGGGGTCTGTCAGACTCTTACTGACTAAAAACCACCCCGGTGTTCCCTTCTCACACTTGGACCGGGGATCATGGGAACTGGTGCGCCTTCCACGATAGCCTAACAGGCGACCTAGCACAACCTAGACACAGGTGCAGTCTCTCTTCCACCATTCTCATAGCACAATGGGACGGCAATCCAACACTCGCGGAGAGAGATCAGGCGCAAGAACTATGGTTTCACATCGGCAACTTCCAAACTCCGGGCAGTTAATAACTAAGAAATTCCTAATAGAAAAATTCAATAACACTTTTCCCGAGCTGGGAATCGAACCCAGTACCCAGGTGTCTGTGTAGATAGCAGCCGAGATTTATTTAAAGTAGTAGACATGATTGTTAAACAACAAGAACGTCAATCAATCTGCCTGCCTTCTCCCAACTATGTTGGGGTCGGGTGCCAGTCTAACCGGATGCAGCTGAATACCAGTATTTTACATGGAGCGACTGCCTATCTGACCTCCACAACCCAGTTACTGGGTAATATGGTATGTATGACCCACGAATGATAGCCGGGACCAACGGATTAACGTGCTTTCCGAGGCACGGAGGAGTCTCGGTATGTAAAGATGGTCAACCACCAACCCCGGCAAGCATAGCTTAACCTGATGGATCGACCCGTGCGGCTGTTATAACATAGCCACGAGCTACTCTTTAAACAAAAAGAATGTGTACAATTTAAAAGGGAAACATCTACTTTGTTGCTGGTCCTTCGTTGATTGGAAACAATGGTCGACACCTCAGCCTTTTCCCGGATTCGCCGATGTAACTGGCGTCATGTCGGCTAACGGCTTCTATCCTGTAATTGGTATTGACCTGGGAACTGCTCTATCTAGCTAATTACAAAACAAATTATAACAACACTAGAAACTTCCTAACGTCTATCAAATATGAACAAATGTGGCGGACACTATTAATATGAGCTTCCTACGTTAACTACTTACCAAGTTATACAGACATCTGTCTAACACCTTATTTAGTGAGACATAGGAGTTATATTAGCACGTGTTATGGTGTGCTTAAGTTTGTGTGCAACGTTATGATTGAGTGAGCAATATTGCCAACTGTAGTGTCGACAAAGTGATTATATTGAATTCATCGATTGATTGGAGGATAGAATGAGCTAGACGTATATTGGCAATAGCGAGCGACTTGGTGAATACCAGGTGAATACTTACCTTTAACTTATGCTGTTAGAGAAGATGAAGAAGAAGATCTAATTGGCATAACAGATCATCACGCATGTAATCCCCGAAGGGTCAGGCAGAGGTTTACCTATAGTATACCCACATTTCGCCAGAGGGAACGACCGGGAAAGGAAAACCGAATAAGAGTATGTCTTACGCGGGAATTGAACCCAGGAACTCATGCTCAGTAGTAGCGCTTGCGACCACTAGACCAACGAGGCAGACAATCTAAGTAGAGGTTATATTAATAATAAAAAAAAAAACATTTAAAGGCTTTACAAAAATAAAATTTGATGTTCAAAAGTTGAAATCGAGACGTTTTTATGTTAGCTAAGTAGCAAACATACTTATATTTTCCGAAATTCCGAAAAAAAATTCACGAATTGGAAGTTACAGTGTTGCCGAACAAGAAATTTTACGCAGACGAAGACGCGGGCAGAAGCTAGTAGTCCATAAATAGGTATGGTAGGTAAGAGGCTTAGTTAATTTCAGTATTGTGATAATCCTGGGCCAGTCAATAATGTAGGAAGATTTTGACGTACTTACAGCCTACACTACAGCATTGCGCTATGTAGAAACGTGGAACGAGACACGACAGGGCCTCAAGTCTGCTATTACAATAGTGTCAGAATGGTCTGTCATTGATTTCATAATTGTTGATTTTGACAAGTTTTGTAATCTACTAATATAATGACGTCATTATGACTTTCCAATGGTCAACCACTGACACTCCATTGAAAGAAATGGCTTAAAATGGTAATCTCGTACATAATGACAAATGAAAGACTGACTCAATAATAATTCATAATTCATTTATTTATTGTTTGCTACAGGTGAAAATACAGATCTTATAATTAGCGTTATGACGTATGCAGTAATCTGCTAAAATTTTGACAGTTTCTTTGATCAGTACCACGATTATATTACGAGACCACTGACCTACCAATGATCTACCATTATGAATTTTTTATTTTTATTTTTATTTGTGATGGGTTTGCTCTTGACTCTAGTCTAGGTCAGAGGTGACAGAGACAAAGTCGACGATGGAGTGAGCTTACCCAGAAGAAGCCTGTTCACTCTCACTTTGAAGAGATTAGGGTTGTATACGTTCGGAAACACAGACGCAGGTAGTGAGTTCTTTTGCTGTGCGCATTATAAAAGACATTTGGAAGCGTTTAGTGCGAATTGGTGGAATAGCAACCAGGTAGGGATGGTAACTGGCAGTGCGTCTAGATGTCCGGTGGTAGAAGGGGGCCGGTGGAATGAGGTCGTGGAGTTCTCGGGCACACTCTCCGAAGTACAATCTGTAGAAGACCGACAAGCAGGCAACCTTGCGGCGATGAGCCAATTTGCATGAATTTAGCAGATTACGAACTTTTAGCAAAATGACAATGGGATCGTGTTGGAATGACGAATTTATAACAAATAGCAGACTTGGCCCTGGTTGCTCGGCGGTTGCTACCCGGCTACTTGCTGTTAACTGATTACAACTGTGCGTTTTCATTATCAGTTGTTGCTCAACTGTAGATGCAGAAATGTATTTGATGATAATGTGTAATATTACACAGACAAAGTTGAACTAGGGGTACTTGTTTTATATTTTAGGATAATATTGTGCTTTACCCAGAAGTAACACAGCGCAGGCTAACAAAAAAAAAGTGTGTGTGTGTGTGTGTCAGCTCCGACACACGAGTTTACTCCTGATTTTTGCGCCGTTTCGACTTTTTATTGTTTATTTATTTAAGGACAACCAACAAAGCATACACTAAAAATACATGTTAAAATACCCATATTATTTTTATATTTTTAGAGGAGCTCGTGGCTAAGTAATAGCAGCCGCACAGGTCGATCCATCAGGTTAAGCTACGCTTGCCGGGGTTGGTCTGTGGATGGGTGACCATCTTTACATACCGAGATTTCTCCGTGCCTCGGAAAGCACGTTAAGCTGTTGGTCCCGGCTGTCATTTGTGGATCTTTGACAGGCCAGATGGCGTGGTTGGTTAAGATACCACCTGCCATGCCGCAGGTCGTGGGTTCGATTCCCATCCAGGACAAACATTTGTGTGCATGAACATGTCTGTTTGTCCTGAGTCTGGGTGTAATTATCTATATAAGTATGTATTTACAAAAAAAAAGTAGTGTATGTAGTTTATCAGTTATCTGGTTTCCATAGTACAAGCTCTGCTTAGTTTGGGATCAGATGACCGTGTGTGAACAATGTCCTAAGATATTATATATTATATTATCTTTGACAGTCGTTACGGGTCGTCAGAAGCCCGAAAGTCTGACAACCAGTCTTACTAAGGGGTATCGTATTACCCAGTAACTGGGTTGTGGAGGTCAGATAGGCAGTCGCTCCATGTAAAATACTGGTATTCAGCTGCATCCGGTTAGACTGGAAGCCGACCCCAACATAGTTGGGAAAAGGCTAGGCAGATTGGATTATTTTTATATTTTATAGTGTAGCCTTAAACACAGGAGTAGGAAATGCAGTAACAAAATATATTTTACTTATTTAGATGATGTAAGTACTTATTCAAGTGAAAAGACAATAGAAACTACAATATTAGTTATTACACCTTTATGATAATGCCCTATGCAAGAATAAAGTCAATTGACTTTATGTAAAGAGTAAGACATATCAATATCTGGGTGAGCGAGACAGGCGACAAAATCGAATCTGCATTCTGTTAATGGTGGAAAAATGTCTCAGATTGGTTTTAAAGCCCTTAGCGCGAAGACGAAACCGAAGGACCATAGGGGCAGGGTTTCTTTAATGAATCAGTGCTATACAAAAAGCAACTTTAAGGTGTAAAGGCTTTCGTTTTGTTTTACGTTGCGCAGAAAAACGTAACGCTTTAAGTTAACGCTTGTACTATATTACTCCTCACAAAATTTCCATACCGGGGGCCTTATATGAAAATCTATTCTTAAGGAGTAAAGTCCAAAAAAAAAAAGATTATGCTTAAATATCCAAAATAAAGGTTCCCACAAACGTCCAGCTCGGTTCCTAAGTTAAATTTTTCTAGCTCATCAATCAAATAGTGTGTGAGAGAGATAGAGATCATTTATTTGTCCGTAACATGAGTAAGCACACAGAAAGCAGTACATCGCAGAAAGGATCACAGTCATGTTTTACCTTAACGGCGTACAAATATGTATTATAATAACATTTGATCACTTATTTAATTAATTGTAACTTAAATTAATTTGTTAACGTTTACAATAAATTAAATTTGAATATAATGTAGATACAGCATGCAATTCAAACATCGATTCAATTACACAATTAGAAGAACAAAATTCAAATTCAAGTTTATTGCTAATCACAATCAAACATATTATCTAGATGTCAAGTGAATGCGCAGTCCACTGTGTTACACCAATTGAGGCATGCAAAATTATCATAATAAATCAATAAGTAATGTCATAAATTCAAATTAATGTCAAAGCATATAATGTCATAATAATTAATTTAACAATACAAACAAAATAATTTTAGTAAAATTAATTATTGAAGCATTTCCTTAGGAGGTATGGGCTGCGCGGAAATAAATTGGTTATCGGAAGCGGAATAATCGACTAGATATGGCCGGTTTAAAGTTATTAGTTATGGTGGTTTTAAAGATATCTGGGCTCCATGGTCGTAGAACCACACGTGGCGTAGTCGGCAGAAGAAAAGCGTGAAGGTTGGTGGAATCTGGCCCGCTGCAGAAACCCCCGCGGCCGGGCCCAAGTAAGATGGTACGACGCTGACCTCCCAAGCCGGAAAGCCAGAATTCCGGCTTTGATATTTTCCTACGCGAAAAAAATCTATTATAGGTAGGAAGTAATCGTCAGGAACATTTATATAAAATAGTTCAAAGAGTCGACTTCCTTGCAGGAGCTGCCTGAACAGTACGTACAGATTCAGATCAAAAATAACACGAAATCACACCAAACACTTTTCGTTATTAGTGACACTACACTTCAACTCGGTTAGTGGATGTACTGGGTAAATAACATTTAAATTTTGGGTTTTATTTAACCTATGAAATGACAGTGAAAATTATCCGTCAGAAAGCACGAACAGATTTACAATTCCGATTTCAAAATTTGAGAAAAAAAAGTTGAGAAAAAATCCAAGTAAGTTCGAATCTGTGCTCCAGTTATATATACTATTTAATGTAAAAAAATCTTTGAACGGATTTTGTACATACATACATACGGGACGAATACAAAACCTCCTTTTTAAAGTCGGTTAAATATCATATAAAACAACGAAGTCGCAGGGAACAGCTAAGTAGTTTTCAATCATTCTTCACATAAGCATTTATGTAAACTATTATTCATTCACGCGCTTAAACAATGACACTTCCTGAGGCGTCGCATCGCATCGTATCATTAAGTCAGTTCGTAACGAGCTTGCGCTTGCGCAATCTTGTGTAACGTCTGACGGAAGTTAAATAACAGTTAATTGTTAAATGTCACCGCTATTGTGGCTTTTGAACTGCAGAAGAAAGTTCGTAATGGTGTTTAAAATTGGTTACCTTTGTTAAATGTTCAATTGAAAAGGTTTTTATTGTTTTCGGATTGTCTAATAATATCTAATGAGATACCGTGACGATACCTATTTTTTAATGTTCTTACCTTTTGAAAACCGTAGTGCTACAATTTTGATTCGTTCGATGTCATTGGCAAAGTCGGCAAGGATCATACAGAGAAAACATTGCTTGTGCAGACTAGATCATTGTTAGGATAGATTAATTAATAACGGACTGTTTCTTGTTTATAATTAGGAATAGTCAGCTAGGTACTGTGAGGGTGTCCTGCGAAGGGCAGCCTCACCTTTTACTCGCTGAAAATACCTAGAGTTACATTCGAACGTTCAGTCAAGTATCGAACTATTTTTGAATTTGAAGGTTTAGCATTTTGTTCTGAAGAAAAGATGAGTCGAAAAATAGTAGCGATATATATGTTGAGATATTTTTAGATGACGACTAATAAAGAAAACCGGCCAAGAGCGTGTCGGACTGTCTATTTGGTATTGAACCCTAAATGTGCGAATTTAGGGTTCAATACCAAATAGAGAATTTATTAGTATTTGTTAGTAAAAGATACGTTATAATAATAAACATTATCACCAAATTTCAAGTTCATAGGTCAATAATAATAATAATATCCTGGGACATTTTCTCACACGGTCATCTGATCCCAAACTAAGCAGAGCTTGTACTATGGAAACCAGATAACTGATATACTACATACACTACTTTTTTTTTTGTAAATACATACTTATATAGATAATTACACCCAGACTTCTGCAGAACAAAACGGACATGTTCATGCACACAAATGTTTGTCCTGGATGGGAACCGAACCCACGACCTGCGGCGTGATAGGTGGTATCTTAACCAACCACGCCAACTGGCCCGTCAAATCAATGGGAAGTTAAAAAGTTCTTCGGAGCCAAATTTTTGTAAAAAAGCTGATTTTGGTGGCTTTTCATTCCTTTGTTTTCCAATATTTTTCAAAAGCAGGAGCTCGTGGCTAAGTAATGACAGCTGCATGGGTTGATGCATCAGGTTAAGCTACGCTTGCCGGGATTGGTCTGTGGATGGGTGACCATCTTTTCATTCCGAGATTCCTTCGTGCCTCGGAAAGCACGTTAAGCCCTTGGTCCCGGCTGTCATTCGTGGATCTTTGACAGTCGTTACGGGTCGTGAGAAGCCCGAAAGTCTGACAAGCAGTCTTACCAAGGGGTATCGTATTACCCAGTAACTGGGTTGTGGAGGTCAGATAGGCAGTCGCTCCATGTGAAATACTGGTATTCAGCTGCTCCGGTTAGACTGGAAGCGGACCCCAACATAGTTGGGAAAAGGCTAGGCAGATTGATTTTTCAAAACATAAAATACAGGATTTATTTAGTCAACGACTTCTAAACAACAATACCCCACTCGATGGGGTAGGTCAACAATTTTTCCACGCCCCCTTTAGCTGTATGGAAGCCCCTCTTAAAAACATTTAAACATATATTTTGACAATTTGTATGGCTTTGGGTCAACAAGATGGTTATACTGTGGAAAATTTTAAGACTGTAGCTCTAACCGTTTGGCTGTAAAACCTGTGTCACAGACGACGGACGGACACGTGAGTGCCAGCAATAGGGCTCCGTTTGGACCCTTCGGGCACGGAGCCCTAAAAAGGACATGTTGCGCCGATCATGCATGGCAGGAGAATGATGATGAGGTTGAGATATTTCCTTGAGATACAGTGATGAAAGTTTCATATTATACACGTGCACAATTTCTGAGCAGTAACCTAACAAAAAGTACTAGGCTTGCATGAAATAGTATTATCCCTCAAATAGGATTCTGATGGATTTATAACCTGGATTTAACACATAGGATACTTTTTATCCCAATACTAGTACGTTGGCATGCATACTCTAAGGCCGATTTGTGGTGGCAGGTCCGAACATAGGCACTAAGAAGTTAAGCGCATGTTCTCTCACTCACACTCGTCTCATGTCACCATTTGGTTCCTAAAAAATCTTACTGCGCAGCCTTCTGCGCGAAGTTCGGACCTGTCAAGATAAGTCGGCGGTATTCTGTTCACAATATGACACGTTGCACTATGTCTGAGCAGTAAACCTGACAAAAAGTACTAGGATTGTATGAATTCACGATAGTATTTCAATCATTAGTATTATACTTCTAATAGGATTTGGATGAAAGGCACACATATAGTTTAAAATCTGGATTAAAACATAGGATACTTTTTATCCCTCTACGTTTCCCTGGGTGGGACCTACACGCGGGCGAAGCCGCTGGCAAAAGCTAGTTTGAAATAAATGCTTTGAGGTTGCCCTAAACTAGGACATGTCCTGGATGTCAGCGTTCCTCCCATCAGTCACATTGTGAAGCCTAACTTATAGTTGCAGGTTTCAATGTTGATGAGCTTAAAAAACAAATTATTATAATTAGTTCTGCGGTATTACCTTTTTAATCTCAATCATGTAATATTATCTGTATAACTAATAATTAGTAATTACATCACAGCTAAGCCCGTGAAGAAGTAAATGCTGCTAAACATCTGCATCATTAGATAAGCGATTGTGCAAGTGATCGGCGCGCGGAGAAAGTTACCAAGTACCTATTGCACGCTTGTTAGTTCTAGCAAGAGGTATCTGCGAGCTGCTTAGTGTTTTGGGGTAGGCAGAGATACAGATCATAGTCTGTATTATCTAAATATCGAGGTGACACAGGGTCAAATTATATAAGCTAACGAAACTCCGCAGACGTGATGGATATCGATCGGTATCTAAACTAGACAAAATAAAAATAAAATAGATTTGATTTTTTTTTTGGCAATGACCGCTGGTAGAGTTGTTACTTGAAGTGCGAGTTGATAAAATCTGTTTTATCGTGTTGAGATATCGATATCTCGTCTGTGAAGTGTATAAAAAAAAAATAGACTGATATTTTTAGTGACAACACTACTGACGATGACCAAAAAAAAATCAAATTAATTTCTTTTTTGTTTTATCATGTGACACATTGATACCATCACGTCTGCGCAGTTTCGCTAGCTTATTTAATTTGACCCTGTAATAACGAGGTGTCAATCAAGGAGCGATCGTTTGAGTTAGGTTCAAAGTGAGGTATACAGAAAACAATCTAAGTACTGCTGATAACTAGCAAAGTTAAATTCTTGATGGTCGTCCAGAACGATTTCCTCGAACCCTCACTTAAACTACACTCAAAAAATCAATCTGTCTAGCCTTTTTCCAACTTTAATGGGGTCGGCTTCCAGTCTAACCTGATGCAGCTGAATACTAGTATGTTACATGGAGCGACTGCCTATCTGACCTCCAAAACCCAGTAACTGGGTAACACGATACCCCTTGGTAAGACTGGTTGTCAGACTTGAGCTTCTGACTACCCGTAACGACTGTCAAAGATCCACGAATGACAGCCGGGACCAACAGCTTAACGTGCTTTCCGAGGCACGGAGGAGTCTCGCTATGTAAAGATGGTCACCCATCCACGGACCAACCCCGGCAAGCGTAGCTTAACTTGATGGATTGACCCGTGCGGCTGTTATTACTTAGCCACGAGCTCCTCAACGACTCAGTTCTGCTATATTTAATTAATTACCTCTCATTGCGTGTTGACTAATTTCCGCCATTCGAGTGAGGCATTCATTTTCCTATACTTACCGTACATATCGTAAATCAGAGATGGCAAAGTAGACAGGATATGACATTGATATATTTACTTAGTAAACTAATATAGGGCGTTGTTTATAGGGTGTTTGAAAGCTTTAAGGGGGTGATAGTTGGCCCCATTTAAAGCATTTTGAGTCATACTAGACTTACGATTTTAACGACTATTTTTATTTATTTTAAACAATCCAAATGTTATGTACACCAATAATATGTGTATTGTCCTAAACACTCTTGTAAACCTATGTTGAATTATATGCTGTTGGTGTTCTTTAATAAATAAATAACTAAACCCAATTTCTGAGAGTTAGTTGCCAACAGAGTCCCAGTTAAAGTTGACACTTTTGAGGTCGCAGAAAACTTTTAAATATCGAACAAAACAGAAACTAGGTTTAAAAAAAAAACAAATCTAAAAGTTTGCAATAACCTACTTCGTCCAAGACATGTATGACTCAAAATGCTATAAATTGTGGCAACTATCACCCCTTTAAGACTTTGCACCCAGCTTCCAAACGAAATGTATAATTAGGACTCGGATATGATAGGTAAGTAGGTATAAGTACTCGCACGCTAGTCACGCCACTTCCGTTACTTCGCGATATTATGAAGGTTCATAATTAATTCCATCCACAAACACAGATGCACACCCTCACACCATACCACACCCCATTCACACTACACTACACCACATCTCACCACCCCACATCACTCAACTCCACACACCCCTTTCCCTTACACATACACATACACACAATACTTGCACATGACATGACTCCCCACAGAAATACACTTCACACATACACTCATTCCAAACATTATTACTAATTAAATTAAGTATATAGGTATATTATCAGTCTTCTCGTAGGACCTGTTGCCTACGGTTGCGTTCAACTTGGCCTGCTGTCGATTTTTAATAGCCAACCAGTGTTCCTCAAAGTTACTGAATCTAAAATCTTAAAAACTTAAAACTAAATAATGGATGCCTCGAAGAAGTGTGGTATCTGTGATGAGCAGCTGACTGATGGAGTGCATTGCTCAGTATGCAGAAACGAGTTGCATTTCCAATGTGCAGGCATTACCGAGGCTGGCCACCGTAAGTTGGGAGACAGGAAGCTCTCATGGCGATGCATGAAATGCAAACAGACGGGTGCAACTAGTTCACCGTTGTCGCCGAGGTTGGAACCGCAATCTGCAATGTTACTGGAGATTCGAGCATTGGCTGCAAAGTTGGCACCATTGGAAGGTCTGAAGGATGAAATTCTTGCACTTAGGAGTGAATTCGCCGACTTTAAATCCTCTCTAAACCAGCAATTCAATGAAGTTGTTAAGGAGCTTCATGGAAGGATAAATGACATGGAGCAGCGTGTTGTTCAGCTAGAAAAAGTTCAGGGTCAGATAGATCAGCTTCAGGCGCGTCTGGATAAACTGGAAGAAGACTCAGACAACAAGGATCAATGGTCGCGAATGAACAATGTGGAAGTGAAAGGTGTATCGCCATCGAATAATGAAAACCTGTTTCAAATTATCTCCAGTATTGGTGCCAAAATTTATTATCCCGTTGCCAAAGGTCAGATCAACTTTATTACTAGAGTGCCTACGCGTGAAAAAGATCACATAAAACCAATAATTGTTTCGTTCTGCAATCGCTATGTAAAAGAGGACTTTGTTGCTGCAGCCAGATATGTTTCCAAGACATTGCCACTAACAACCAACCAAATTGGATTAGCAGGAAACCACAGGATATATATAAATGATCACCTAACGCCTAAAAATAAAATACTGCTATCTAAAACTAAGAAACTGGCATCCGAAACGGATTTTCAATATGTGTGGGTCAAACACGCAAAAATCCATGTGAGAAAAATGGACACCACCCCTGTTATGATGGTGAAATCCGAAAAGGACCTATCAAAAATTATCAAATAATAACTATTAACTTTGGCGCAACAGTTGGTAAATATATTATCAGTTGTGCCCATAAACAGTTTGGGAACCGCAAGCCGTTGTGTGCTACTTGCGTTTTCCTAATTGTTCTGTGTTATTTCACGATGCTAATGAGTAATAGTTCATTAAAAAAAACACTTATATGAAACTATTATGTCCATGTAATAACGACCTGATTGCATTTGGATTATGGTCTAATTTCCAATACTCTGTTATGTGTGTTATTTCCAATTTATGCTACCGACAATTCTTATCTTGTTACCGTTCGTCACCTTTTGTTTGTATTCTCAAAGCTCATTTGGCTTTTGCGTTTTGAAGTTATTTATTTTTGGACACTGTGCTCTGCCCTGCTTATTAGATTATTGTACATCATTGCCTTCTACCTCCGTAATATTATTTTATCGAGAAAATGAATAGTACTTACAGTTTATAGATTATAACTTAATTTTGTTCACCCTTGTTAGATGTTTATTTTATCTTGCTATAGTTTGTATTTGTACTAGTGATGGCTAATCTTAATGTGTACTATCAGAATGTGCGTGGTCTGCGTACGAAGACGAAGGATGTATATCATAAAATATCTCTTAGTGCATATGATGTCATTGTGTTCACTGAGACGTGGCTTGTGGATGATATCTTTAGTGGTGAGATGTTTGATGGTCGCTATTTGGTGTATAGACGCGATCGAGATTACTCTAGAACCTCTCAAAAGCGGGGCGGTGGCGTTTTGATAGCGGTAAGAAGTGAGCTTACTGTTTTAGAACGACATGATTGGCGAAGTTCTGCCATTTGGGTATCACTTATCTTGAAAAGATCTAGGCCTGAGGTAAATTATAATTTACACATTTGTGCCGTATATCTTTGTAAAGAAAACCAGGGCAATTCATATTATAATCAAGTACATAATTTTAGTACTAATGTTAATCATTTGATCTTGACCCACCCACTCGATAAATTCATTATTATGGGTGATTTTAATTTTGGTAATAATGTAGAATGGATAAATTCTGACAGTAATGAACTGATCCCACAAAATGTGTCATGTCATCACATGAGACAGTTCTTTGATGGAGTTCTCACTTCTAATCTGTCCCAATATTGTGGCGAAAGAAACGGGAATGGTAGATTATTAGACTTGGTTTTTTCCAACGACTATGTGAATGTTTCTGAATGTCACGATCCTTTAGCATTACCTGTAGACCTGCATCATAAACCGTTAACGATTACTGCCCAATTTGTTGAGATTCACAAGCTGGCCGATAAGCTAACTACGAAGTATTTATTTTCTAGGGGGGTGACTACACGGCTATTAAATCTGAACTCGACCAAATCAATTGGAATGAGTTTTTACTTGCCGATTCGTTGGATAGTGCTGTTGCACTCTTTTATAATAAATTGTATGAGCTTAGAGGTATGTATATCCCAATTAAATCGGTTAGAAAATCATCGTATCCGCCTTGGTATGATTCGGCTTTGGTCAAAGTATTGAAAGAGAAATATAAATATCATCGCAGGTTCAGAACGTACGGTAATATATCAGACTATCACTCTTTTTCTATTTTACGTAATAGAGCAGTTGAATTGGAGAAAACTTGTTTCAATACATACATGGATAAAATTGAATCGTCGATCATTGAGAATCCGAAATCTTTTTGGTCATATGTTAAAAGCAAAAAAAATTCCGGTACTTTTCCAAAGGTAATGCATTACGGTGATAGGACCGTGAGTACGGGTGAGGAGATTAGTAATTTGTTCGCAACCTATTTCCGTTCAACTTACCAGGAGCCCGATCCTATGCCAGCCACTTCCGGTTGCACTAGCGTTGAACATAATGTTTCAAGCATCGGCTCGATTGGTGTATCTCACTCTCAAGTTTTAAAGTTATTAAAGTCCTTGGACCTTTCCAAATCTGGCGGTCCTGATCTTATACCTCCAGTATTTATTGTAAATTGTGCTGACAGCCTAGTTGTGCCATTGTGTATTTTGTTCAGGCGGTCACTATCGGAAGGCATAGTTCCGAAAATTTGGAAATCGGCATTCGTTACCCCAGTTTTCAAAAAGGGTAATAAGTCTGATATCTTTAATTATCGGCCAATCTCTAAGATATGTCTGTTCTCAAAAATCCTCGAACGCATTGTGTTTACTGAAGTGTACGATGCTATGAAGTGCAACATTGGTGATGAGCAGCATGGCTTTCTCAGGAAGCGTTCCACTACATCTAACTTAATTTTGTCCCATGAATTTATATCTGAGGGTATGGAACAGCGTGCACAGGTGGACGTTATTTATACTGATTACAGTAAATGCTTTGATCGTATTGACCATGGACTGCTTATTGAGAAGCTATTAAAGGCCGGAATACATGGAGATTTGTATCGTTGGTTCTGCTCTTATATTGACAACAGAACGCAGGCTGTGGTGCTTCAGGGGTACACATCTGGGTGGTATTCTGTCCCCTCTGGAGTTCCTCAGGGTTCTATTTTAGGATCCCTATTATTTACTCTCTTTATTGCTGACGTGACGCATTGCTTTAAAAATTGTTACATTTTACTTTATGCTGACGATATGAAGGTTCATAAAACTATACGAAACATATCTGATACACACCTGTTACAAGCTGATTTAAATAGATTTGAAGAATACTGTAGACGTAACAGGCTTGAATTGAATGTTTCTAAATGTTTTCATATTATTTTTACACGCCAGAAGTCTATAATTGATTCCACATATAAACTGTACAATACCAATATAGGCAAAGTCAATAGTATTAGGGATCTTGGGGTTATACAAGACAGCAAGCTACTCTTTGATCAGCACATTGATGGTATAGTAAATAAGGCGTCGAGAGCACTTGGTTTTATAATGAGAACCTCAGCATGTTTCCGATCATTAAAACCGATCAAAGTTTTGTATTGTTCGTTCGTACGCAGCCACCTTGAGTATGCATCACAAGTCTGGAACCCTCAATACGGGATCTACAAGTCTCGTATTGAGAACATTCAAAGAAAATTTCTTAAATACCTAGATTATAAGACGAAACAATTATCTGTTGATTACATTCACCGATGCAGAAGGTACCATTTTCTACCGCTGGACCGTACACGTAATATTAATGATATATGCTACTTGTTTAATATAGCAAATGGTTCAATTGAGTGTCCTGAACTTGTTTCAAAATTGGGGATACGCACTAATCAGTTGGGGCTGCGACAGCGACCGCATCTACATGTGCCTTATGCAAATACTAATTATAGGCGTAATGCATACTTTCTGAGAGCCAGTCGCAGTTTCAACGAAATTAGTTGCGAACAAGACGTTGACCTTTTCTGCACCAATACAAGCACACTAAGGAAGCTCTTAGCAAAGTCATTTTTTGTGCAAGAAGCACCTGCATGCAATTGAACCTTGTCCAAACTGGCCTAAAATTTGAACGGACTAACATTGAGGGAACACCTAAATGGCATAGAATTGATAAGATGTAGATAACTTGGGCTATGACGGAGTAATAATGTGTGTATTTAACTGTGGAGGCTTGTAATTAGCAATTTAGTTATATATTATTGTTATTATAATGTTATTAGTCTGTAAGCCTTTCGAAAATAAAGAAAATAAAAAATAAAAATAAAAAATATTATTTCCTACCTTATAGTCTATATTTTGTAATTGACTATTCGAGTCTGCATAGTACGCTCATAATTTGCTCGTCCACTATTGATGCGAAGACTGCCTCCTAAGATACAGGGTCTTCCTAGTTCAGGGCTCAAATTTTGTATTGACTGTACTATACCCATCTCTTGTACACTATTACTGGTTCTTTCTCCTGGTAATTTATGTCTCCTAGTTGACTACTATGTATACTCTAATTGTGTCAAACTTGTTTTTTGCTAATAAAACTATTATTATTATAACTATGTAATCATCTAGATTTAGAGCTAACTTCTGTAGGTTATAGAAAGCTACATCATCGCGATGACATACCGTGATGAAACATTCAGTAACTGATTAGACACGCTGACTTAAAGTTGAAAGTGTAATTAATTTGAAGTGGTAAGCGGCGATAATTGTTGAGTATTGCCAAGCATTGCATTTATTTATTTATTTATTAAATACTTCAGGCACACAAATGAACAGTTTGTTTGGGAAATGGCATCTCGCAGATCAACCTAGGAGGCTTAAGCGATTGCGCAGTGGTGACCCTTGAAATTCAAATTTTCTTGCGTTTTTTGCAATTTTCAGGTTGTATCATAATAAAAATATGATTCGTGACAATAACTAATATCTATCTACATAATTATAACCTAAGTATTCTTCATCCACATCAAATCATCAATACATCTCTCTAAGATAAGTTTGTCCCGGATTAGTCTAGTCCCACCACTACGTGGGATAACTCTCCTTGAGGACGGTAATAGCGTCATCCAAGCTGGTGAGGCCTTGGTCGGTGAATCTTACATATACGAGAGTGTATCAGGCGGCCGCTGCAATCAAGGGATTCTGGTGCTTTATAGCAGAGTCGAAGAAACACTGAGAGGCGTTTCATGAACTGTAGGATGATGGGCATTCTGAGAACTAGATGAAGAGTCTCATTGCGAACATAATAGGGGGCTGCCATGACCTTTATTTGGAAACAGTTCTGGAAGATCTGCATCCTATGGAGATAGCGTGGCTTAGCGTGTGCGAATACGACGCTAGCATAGGCCATGATGGGACGGATGACCGCGGTGAAGATGCGCAATTTGCACTTCAGTGACAATTTGTTGCGTGGGGTCAAGATGAAGTGGAGCCTACCGAGAGCGAAAGAGGCGCGCGGACGAGCCCTGAATGTAAGGTGGTGGTCAAGGATCTCGCTTGCCCCAAGGGATCAGCTTGCCGTACTTAATGATCAGAATGAACAAATGAAGGCAGAAACAGGTTTGCTTTATTATACAGATGCGCCTCCTTGTTTTTTTTTAAATATTTATGTACAATGATATCTGTATTTCTGGCGCTATAGATACCTATCTAGGTATACGATACGAAAGTTACTGCATTACACGTGCTAACGAACAATGCCGAATATGTTGATGTAAATTGATTAATCACAGCCAGTAAGATTCTCTCAATAAATAAGCCATGAAGGGCATGGAGTTATTTGAAGTCAGAACACCGTCCACTTTCAAGTAACAGCGTCCCTTGTGAAGAAATATTGCGGTCACCCATCATTTAATCCAACCAACAAATTATTAAAAAAAAAAAAAAAAACCCGACTGCAATATCAACTGCTATAGAATTTTGGTATCGCAGGCGGGGAATTTTGGAATTATTTTTTTGTAATGCTAGTTTTTCTCTTTTCAGTTGTGTTGACTCATTACTAGCTTTTATTTGATATTGTTGTAATTTAATTCACCTAAAACCTTCCCCTCTCTTTCGTATTTCCAAATGCACTATATGTAAATATTATATAGCCTATGTCACTTCCACAATTAACACAAATCTAACGACACCTCACATGTTAAAATCCATCAAGCCGTTTAGGCTACAGACAGAACGTGCCAAAGAAATAGACATACATACATACATACTCTCGTAAAACATTACCCTCCTTTTGGGGCAGTCGGTTAATAAGTCTGGTAGTTTTTAATCGAATTAGTCTTTCTCTATCAATGGATTTCGTCCACCAGGTCTCACTGCAGCTGCGACACCAAGTTCCGCGAGTGTCTCCGCAAGACCAACTCCTTGGTATCTGCGCAGATCGGCGTCACCTACTTCAACATCCTCGGGCCGCAATGCTTCCGGAACACGCATCCCATCGTCAAGTGTGTCAGGAAGACCAGGTATGTGATCACCTTTATTAATAGCTTATTGTAAACCTCTTAGTGTTGGGTAAACTGCTTTATCTTATACTTAAAGTATGTGGAACTTATTTAGTCAAGTGTTCTTTTCCTACATAATTATTAATTTATTAAAACAAACCAACCAAGTACGTGTCGAACACGCACAATGAAGGATTCCTTATTAGGGATGAATTTATCCCAAAAAAAGGTTTTGATTTATTTGTGAGTATCAAAATGTGTCGCATAAATGGCCATATTTTTTATTGCGTTGCCTTAGAAGCTTGATTTTTTTAGAGCTCTAAGTGACCGTAGATCTACGTAATTGATATTAATTTCAACTTGATACCTCATACGCGTTCATGGGAAAAAGGGTCTTGACCGACTGACAGACAGACAGACAGACAGACGGACAACGAAGTGATACTATAAGGGTGCAGGTTTTTCCTTATGAATAAAAATCATTCGCAGTCGCTGTTTTTCCGTGCATTTAATGTTGTGACTTCGTGATGCATGCTAAATTCTTATTTTAGAGCTGTGTTATACGAGTAATATTGAACTAATTTGACAATTGGTTACTTGATTTATTATTATTTTTTTTAAGTACCTACCGATTCCGGTTGATGCGCAACTTTGACGCCGTGTGACGTGATTCTGCTAGAAAAAAATACAGCGTGATGTTACAGATTAGGTAACTAATACATGACTTTTGTTCCCGCAGGATAACAGGCCAGAAATGCGAGGAGTACGAGCTGGACTACACAAAACCTCGGATGTGGCAGTGGTTTGACAACGAGACCTTCTGATGTCTCTTAATAAAATAAGCTGTCATATCATGCTGGAGAGACTGTCATGATAAGAGGAACATTTGACGGGCCAGTTGGCTTGGTTGGTTAAGATACCACCTATCATGCCGCAGGTCGTGGGTTCGATTCCCATCCAGGACAAACATTTGTGTGCATGAACATGTCTGTTTGTCCTGAGTTTGGGTGTAATTATCTATATAAGTATGTATTCACAAAAAAAAAAGTAGTGTATGTAGTATATCAGTTATCTGGTTTCCATAGTACAAGCTCTGCTTAGTTTGGGATCAGATGACCGTGTGTGAAAAATGTCCCAGGACATTATTATTATTAAGTATGTGATCTGGGACAGCCGCTGGCCTAAACAGTCATGCAGAGGTTGGAATTGTTTGGTACAAAGTCCAAATAGGCACATAAAAGCAACTTATGAACGTCAAAATTTACAAGAAAATAAAATTGATTCTAGTTGCCTCAGTTGATACTTATTGTACAAGTTTTATCATCTTCATTCCAGTCGAAAGCTTCCAGAGAAGAGACCGGTTCTGTGCTTGTACAAGTTTGGTTAACGTAAAATTGTGACCGCAGTCAAAATATTGAAGACAGCGTAAGATTTGCAGACCGTACTTTGCTCAGTAACGTAAGCTTTACATACGAATATGAACTTTGTTTGCATGGTGTTCATGTTCATATTCGTATATTCGTGTTGCTCACATTCGCCTATACGAATATAAACATTATGTGCATAATAATAACATTCATATTTGTATAAATTACTCACTTGGCAAAGCAAAGTGCGGTGTGTAAGTCTTGCTCATAGAAACAGCACGACGCGCGACGTTTTGTCAACGGAAGAATAGACAAAATGACACATTGCCATGCGCGTAGAAATATTTCTACAATCTGTCGTTTTGTCTATTCTTCCGTCGATAAAACCCGTTTCTATGGTTGTGATGCTACGCGTGCTGGACCAAAGCATTTCAGAGATTTCCAGACTATATGGCAACTATTGCCCGCCCTTTGCCGACTTTAACTAAATACAATTATGAAGAGTGCAAATTCACCTATTTTTTTTTTTGGGATTTCCATTTCTGTCGTCATATATATAGCATACATCAGAAAGGTCAAATTTAAGGGTATGGTACAGACCATCAAAATTTCCAATACCTACTCAACCCAAATGTATTGATCCCATGGAGAAAGTTGTTAAGTTTGATGGTCTGTCTGTACCACACCCTTAAATATGACCATACCTTTCTGATGCAGGAGCTCGTGGCTAAGTAATAACAGCCACACGGGTCGATCCATAAGGTTAAGCTATGCTTGCCAGGGTTGGTCCGTGGATGGGTGACCATCTTTTCATACCGAGACTCCTCCGTGCCTCGGAAAGCACGTTAAGCCGTTGATCCCGGCTGTCATTCGTGGATCTTTGACAGTCGTTACGGGTCGTCAGAAGCCCGAAAGACTGACAACCAGTCTTACCAAGGGGTATCGTATTACCCAGTAACTGGGTTGTGCATGCAGCTGCATCCGGTTAGACTGGAAGCCGACCGCAACATAGTTGGGAAAAGGCTAGGCAGATCGATCTTTCTGATGCAGTATAATGCAAAATGTTGGTTTTGCCAGAATAATATTTAAAAAAAATGATTTATTTAAGTAGGTAACGTATGCAGTTACTGTAAATAAATATAATTAAGTCTTAATACCTATTTATTGCCTAAGAGACAATATCCCATCCGTGATGTGAAAGATTTATACTCAATAAGATAGGTTTAATGATTTTTATAACGAAAAAGATAATAATAAATTTGGAAATATATTTGGTTTTTTTATTTCCGAAAGTCTGACAACGAGTCTTACCAAGGGGTATCGTGTTACCCAGTAATTGGGTTGTGGAGGTCAGATAGGCAAGCCATACATGTAAAATACTGGTATTCAGCTGCATCCGGTTAAACTGGAAGCCGAACCTAACATAGCTAGGAAAAGGCTAGGTAGATGATGATTTGTTTTTTATTTTTACAGAAAATTCTTAGGATTGAAATAAAACTACAAATTATTATATAATAAAACATCAGAATATATTTCGAAATTACATTTAACAACGGATAAATAATCAATTACTGCACAATAATTCTAAAATAATGTAAAAAAAAGCCAAGAAAAAATTTGCTCATTTTTTGAGCCAATCTAAGCTGTTAAATTGATATTGTTTTGTGCGTAAAACGTTTTCAGAAAATTGTGTATATCGGATATGTAATAATTAATAATATTATTTACTTCAAAATGATATTCCGATGAGACAGTCAATTGGCGATTTATATGATTATTACAATAATGTATATTATTTTAAAGTTCTATAGAATGCGCGGTACACGGATTTTTAAGCATTTTTTTTTTTGTATATTTGCAAATAATTAATTGAAAATGAGTTATGTATGCACATACAATATTATGTTGGTTTCAATGCTCGTGCCTTCTCTGTATGAGAAGAGACCATTGTCCTGCCGCGGGTCATCAATAAGGTGGTTTTATTATTGTTTTTTTTTATGTAGGTGTTTATTTACGTGAATTCGATGAACCTCTTCCATGTCATCCAAGCGGGCATGCGTGAACTTTTGAGAACATTGATCTCCTAAAGTTTAAAAGTTAAAAGTGATAGTTATATCGTTGTGAATATCCATCTGGCGATAACACAAAAATATATATTTGATCATCCCTCTACCCCCTCGATGACGTCATAGACCGCGGGAGTGAGCGCTAAAAATGAGATGTCGATCGGGCGACGCTCAGTGTAATTCGCAATTGCATTTGTTGGATTTGAACGAAATAAACTGTATTTGACAGACTGAAGTTTAATCTGTATTTTGTCGCAAAAAATATGGATTGACAAAGTTATTATAACATAATTGTCACGCCAAAATGCCGAGACCGAAAGTAAAAAAGTCAAAGTTAGTCAACATTAAAAGGATTAATCCCGTTTGCGATCGACCAAAACCACATGCAAAAAACCACGAGCAGAAAAACAACGTATACGACACGAGACCGGACGATCACGCCGTCAGGTCATATATAATATTGTGTAGCGCCGTTTACACTTGTCGGCGCGATGCGGCGAAACCATCCGCTCTAGCGCATCCCCGCTCTCGCCACTTGTTTGTAGATTACTTCGGTGGCTTGTACGCAGGACTCGTTTGAACTTGAAGGGCGAAATATATACTGAAATTTTGATTGCTCTTGTGGAAGACAGGAGTATGCTTGTGGGATAAGACATGGCTGTGGTACGTTAACTACGGTTGCGTTCACATTAGGTCGGAGCTGTCGAAGCTGCCGAGCTTGACATGCCGTCCAAAGAGATCCCCTTGGAAATCATCGAATTCACGAAACGCACGACCACAGCACGACTTCTACCCACCCCATGTTTTTTTAATAATTGTTGTATGAGCAATATTTTAAGTGTTTTTCATAATAATTTACTTGCAAATAGACAAAAATCCGCAAGATTTTTACATTGTATACATTTTTTTCCAAAAGGTAATATTATCTTACAAAATGACAGATTTTTTCTACTATCTGTAAAAGTTTTAAATTGCTGTATTGATACATGTTGTTATCTAAAATGTTGTTTAATAATAAATTGATAATTATTATTAATATCTGATAATGTAAGAAAAAACAACTTATAATTTTTACAAAAATGTTTTGGTGTACCGTTAAAAAGTCGTTACATACTCGTAAACGTTCTTATTATTTTAACTTTTTTGCCATTGAAGATTTTTATCATTTTTTTTTTACATTATCAGACCAAGACATCTAATATTAAAGATAATAACATATATAAAATCGAGAATAATATTTAAACACACATAAAATGACGTTTTCACATGGTGACATCGATACTATAATAATATATTTTACTATTTAAATATAAAATTCTAAAGTAAGCTACGCCTACTAAAAATCTATGAAATATCTATGGGCCTATCAAATATATAGATATATTGCTTAACGTGGTCCGATGGGATTATTATAATTAGGCGTGAACCTATTTAATGTTAATAAGATCTACTACGAATTATAAAGATCATGGAATTTCGACCAAACCGATAGATATTGCAAAACTTTTCTGCTTTCTTTTACTTCGGACTTTTCTGTACATATTACCCATACTTAAACTTGCTTGTAAACTTATAACTGGGCAATTATGCTTAGGTAATATGTTTAAGCCCTAAAATAAATAATGAGCAGGTAAACTTGACATTTGGTAAAAGGAGACGGAAACCATTACATATAATCTTGGGCCTTTTTTTTTTTTTGTGGATGGGAAATCATAAAATAACTTCTCCCGCTCTGGGTGGAGCGGAAGGGCGTGTCAGACTTTTACTGACTAAAACCCACCCGTGTTCCTTCAGTTGCCTATGCCAGGGCCACGGTATCTTTTTCAAACAACCCGCGACCCCAGCGGCATCGGCCCTATTGGACCCCATCTTTTGCTGACATCTCTTTGAGGCGCGCGTGGAACACAACGCGCCGTCGACCCGGGCCTGGTCCTCACCGGACGGCGAGCTACCCACTACTCACCGTCCGCAAGCCCGCGCCTACGGTGGCCGGGAATCGGCTATCGATTCCCGCCGCCCAGGGCGTCTCCTGCGGCGACTAAGGGCGTGAGGCTGCCTCTCCCTCACGCGTTCCGCCTCCTCCTTCGCAAGCATTACCGCTTCGCAGAAGGAGGTGACGGCCTCCCATGCACTCTCGCTCCGCACCATGGCCTGGACCAGGCTCGGACGCGAGAGATCGCCGCCGCCGATCGCCTCCGTGAGAACACGGCGGTGCTCTGCCCAAGCCGGGCAGACCTCCACTGTATGCTCCACCGTGTCCTCTGGGCGATCCACACAATGGTGACACCCGGGCGTTTCCTCCCGCCTTATGCGAAACAGGAACCTCCCGAAACAACCGTGTCCGGTAAGGACCTGCGTCAGGCGGAAGGTGAGGATAATCTTGGGCCTGAATGTAACAAGATGAAAATAGTGTGAATTCATAGATTAAAATTTATCAGTCCCTCGCTGAAAATTCTGTAAGTTTTGCCTATCCCAGAGCTGAGATATTACAGGTTTAGTAAAAGTAAGGTTATGTTACAATCTTTAAGTAACAACTGATTCCTGAAGTGCTAAATATGTTCTTTAAACTAATGTGTATTATATTCCATAATTAAATCTCACTTTCTTGAGAACGGAAGATAGGGAAAAGCAATGGAGGTCAAATTAACATAACCTATTCATCAAAATCATTCGTTCTTTCTGAAAATAGAAGTAATAATTTTCAAAATGCATGAATGTATTGTTGTGATCGAAATTCCATGTTCCACATTCATTCGAGCCACGACTTGGGCCAAGAACGTCACTAAAGTGTCATTCCCGCGCAAGAGTGAACAATTTTGCAAAGTAAGCGAGGGAGAGAGAAAGGAAACAGCAGTAGAATTAGCTACAAGCTCCATTAATAGTCAAACTGATGTTTCATTTACATCGCTCTTCAATCAAGTGCTTGAAAGTGATTAAGTGCCGATTTTATACGCTGTCGTTTAGCTGTAAAGTTAAGCCGTTTGTCCCGGCTATCATTCGTAGATGTTTGACAGTCATTACGGGTAGTCGGACCCCAACATGTTTGGGTAAAGGCTAGGCAGTTTGATTGTTTAGCTCTTTATAAGGTCGTATCTTGACATAACACTTTTTAGTCAAACTGCTGATGAAATTATATATCTTCCCAGACGTTGAAGCTAAGCTAAATAAAGAAGCATATTTTCTAATAAATGCTTTAATTATTATTTTTATAGAAACGTCAAATGGTACGATTCTTCTAATTCGCGATACCTTATTGTCGTTTCCCTGGATACAACTTTGTCTCTTCTACGTCAGTTACTCGTTTGTAGCTCGGATTCTAATCCCATGATAGCTTATTACTTTTATTTTATATAATAAGAATTAAATACTTGTACTTATGTGAAATTGAAAAATAATACATTGCTCATTACAAATTGATTCGCGTTTTGATTTTGGTTTAATGGCCACGTTTTAAGAGCATTCACAGCACTTTTTTTGCCCCGCAATGGATGAAAAGTAGGGATTTTTTATGTAACTTTTTAGATAACGGGTGTAAAAATACCCTGAACGAAGCCTAGAGTCACTTGTTTTTCCCGTTATTATGATTTTATGTTTTGTACGGGACCATACCAAGAACCCTCTGTCTGTACACAGGACCGATCTTACAAGTACAAGAACTCCCACGATCCCTGTACTGATGCATATGTGCCAAACTCGATTTTAGGCCAAACTAGTATGTCCTAGGCTTAATTAGTCGTTTAGTTAAGAGGATTGTGAAGCTGTAAATTTTCATACAAAAAGCGATAACGTTTTCTCCCCGTAAACATAGTCTAGGTTTCATCATTTTTGGAAATGTTGTAGGTATAATGAGAAACTAGGTCCGTACGTTTTTATAATAAATATACGATATAAATTATTAGCATCTAAATATCTATGTTTTTGACATAAAAACTTCCTCGAGCGTTTTGTCTTTTTAAATTAAATTATATGAATTACTAACATAGAAAAACGTACAGACCTAGAATAAGGTGCATTTAATGTAATGAGATCAAAATTGTCAAATTATATTATTTTAATTTATTGTGAATGTGAAGACTATGTTGCTTTTTTTGTTTGTTTTATTTTTTCTCTCAGTTATTTTTAATCATCGTCTGGCAGTTTGAGTAATTTATGCGGCCTACCCCAATGTCCTTTCTTTGGTATTGTTCGTCGAATCGTTAAGCTCCTTAAGTTCTGAGTTGAGCTGCGCGATTACTGACAAATGCGTGCACTGACTGGACCGGTCCTCTCAATCTGTGTGGTTCTTTCCTCAAAAGACCATTTCAGACACCAATCTACATGGTCTTCACATGAAGTGACCAAGATTATGTCTGGACTTTATAAGAGACTGTGACCTCTGAGTTTGTTTCGGCCTTTCTTCTCAGAGTAGTCAGATAGGAAACGCCGACCTCATCTAGTTAAAAAAAAAAACATGATTGACTTGTAAAAGTGTTTGTACAAACCTACTTACAGAAATAAAAATCATTTATCATTTGTCTCATTTCGTAAAGGTTTTGGGGGGTGAAAACGTTATCGCCCGAAACAATATTTATGTAAATAATTGTATGAAATGTAGGTGATTGCCTCCAAAACTCGCGCCGCGTATCGGCACTTCACAATCCTCTTAAGAGCCTAGCCTTTGGAAGTAGGTACAGCTCGCCGGCCGCTGCCGCGGCATCGCCCGCTTCGTTTGCACGACTCGCGCGCTGTTGTTCACAGTTCTAACCTAACTTAACCCATATCATCGGTGTGCCAAGGATTAATAAACCGGTTTGGCCTCAAACTAGCTCGGTCGATTTTTGCACAAGTTAATTAGTGTGATGTACATACTCGTACAGAATGCGTAGATGACGGATTCGGTAAGGGTCTTTTCACATTCTGTATTTCTACAAAACCGGAAAAAAAATGTATAAAAACTAATAAGATATGCGAGAAAAATTATTAGGAAATTCTACTGGTTCAGTTAATTGTCGTAGAAAATCTATTTTTAGCATATCGATGGGTTAATTTACAGCTGATGAAGTATTTAAAAATGTAGATACGTTAGTTATAGTCCGGATACTTTAACCTAGCTCCTAAGAACGAGTAAACTCTACTGCTGAAGGGATGGGCCAGGATAGTCCAAGAGTGAGGTGAAATTGGTGTTTTTTTTGGACCCTGGGGTTATAAATATGTCTTAAGGTAAACGATTAGAAGCGTTAAAAACTTCCACGTATTTTTTTTTCGTTAGTTATGGTTAGCTGATCGACTGAAGTTTTTAAGATTATATTTTTATAATCTGAATTGTATGTAGCACGAGCAAAACAATACTTATAAGTTTATTGGGGTAATTACGATAATGGGGTAACTCCGATCAATGGTAATTTCTACCAAACGCAGCGGTATTTTAAATTTTTATCAGCCGCCATCTTTCGCTGTCGCTATATAAAATGTAATATATCCCGCTGCGTTTGGTAGTAATTATCTTCAATCGGATTTACCCCATTATAGTAATAATAAACTCCCCAATAAACTCTTAATATGTTTTATGATCTTGCGGGTTTATGGTAAAACGTAGGTAAATATTATTTTATAAAACTGTTACAAAGCTACATATAGACAAAGATAGACCACCAGTCGATCAGAGTACCAGAACCCAAAAATACTACTAACTACAATACTGAATTACAATTTAACATCAAGTAGAGAAGTTAAACATCCACTAAATTACTTTAACGACTAATAATTCAATAATACTAATATAATATCATATATAATACTATGTATACCTAGCACGCGCCACCTATGAAATTAATACGACACTAATAAAATAAGGCAGACAGGTTTTACGGAGGGATCAAATAATTATGTTATTTCGAACACCAGGCACTCAAATTGAAATCATTTCTTTTAACATAACATCGCTAATTCTAATACATTTGGACTGGAGATGACATTGTTTCGAAAATGGTGACTATGAATGTCATTTGTTTGTGTAGACTGCGCATTTGTGTATGTGTTCTTTATTTGTGCATGTCAACCTACTTCGCATATGAGTCCTTTATTTGTGCATGAGTGCTTACATTGTAGATTTGTCCTATATTTGTGTACATTGGGCATGTATTCTTTATTGTACATGTGTGCTACCTTTGTGCTTGTATGTGTAATTTGCGTATCTATTCAACTTGATTGTGTGCGCAAAATATATCATTATGTGTGTTTGATTCGTTTGATGTTATGTGGGCATGTTCTTCTATTCCAATTATTTTGACAGTTGTTCGTAAACGAAGCAAAAGGAGTATGTAAGGATCTTACCAGGTGGCGTTCTGTAGTTTTATGTCTACCACCATGGGAAGAAGGCGAGAGTATGACTGTGTGTGTGTGTGTGACTTACGTTATGTGATCTCCAGTCTACTTGCTCTAAGTTCTAAGGCGTCGATTCTAAGGGAAAACAAAAAGACTAAGCGGGTTTGCTAGTAATTGGTAAACTACCGCCCTAATAATTTTGAGGAACTTACGTTTTGTTTATTTATTTTGTTCTTATTACTCTTTTGGCAATCTATTTTTTGGATGGACTCGTGTTTTTTGTTCTTTCTCTGTTTCTTGTTTCATGTTTCTGAGTTCGCATTCTTTCCAAATGTTAAATTTATTTAATTTCTTTTTTTTTTTGGTGTTATTTTCAGCCATCCTTTTCAAAATTTTCTTTTTCTGCGGTCAGATGTTTACAAGGTTATATGCCATTTCATGGGCTGTTTCGGGAATATTACGAGTACTAAGCACTAATATGGACTTAAACCCTATTTGAATAATCGAATAACATATACATGACATCACGCCAGTAATCCCCGAAAGGTTGGGCAGACGTGTACCTATAGTACCTACATTTCGCCCAGTTATGTTTAAGTTCCATGTAAAAGGGGGCGAGAATATTTTAATCAACCGGGCGTGAATCCAGGCTCCGGGTTGCTACTGAGAAATTCCCGATAGAGTTTTTCTATCGGGAATTTCTCAGTAACATTTTGCCCGACCTGGGAATCGAACCCAGGACCTCATGATCAGCAGTAGCGCTTGCGACCACTAGACCTTGGGTGTTTAAATCTGAATAATCTACACATCTGACCGCAGCTCAAGAATCCCTTCTTAATCTAACTTCTAAAGACCATTTCAATCCCCGAGATGTGCGAGGAGCAAAATAACCATCTTCCTCCGTCCCAGCTTCCCAGTATCTATGTATAAGCTACGCTAAGCGATACGTACTAGCCCTGTTTGTCAGCTGATGACTAAATCAATGACGTCACACTACTTCTACCAAGCTATGTACTCTCCACATTATAAACAAACGATAGCCTTAATTAATTCGTTACGCCAAATTTTGCAGCGGTGGACCCAAATATTTCTTGATATATTTTAGTTCAGTTTAAGTGAATCATGAAGGTGAATACGATTTCTGAATTTTAGTTGTACGATTAAGGTAGAAAAGTTAAGAAACTTATGAAAATACGAAGCGGTAAAAAGAGTCGTAAGTGTAATTACGTTTTTTTTTGCTCGTACTTATTTTGACATTAGAAGAAAATATTACAAAAATTATAATAAAATAGATAAAAAATCGTTCATTTTCTAATAATTGGATAATAGACATAGATTATTTTACCTGAGAATAGTATAAAATGTTAAATAGTTTGGCTAATAATAATAAATTACTGTTTTATGGTTACATAGTAAGTTAAGTTACATATTTTCATAATGGAATGGGATACATTTAGTGGAAGATTACACAATGAGTTTCGGGATTTACATATTTTTTACATTTAATTACGATCACTATAATGTCTGATTCATTGAATAAATGTACAGCGAATATTCATTCTTATATTAATGACTAGATATACAATATCACATAAAACATAAATTATTATAAATTCAAACTATATCGTAAGTAATTAATTACATATAAATTATAATTTAATTATTTATAGTTTTGCTACTTAGGGTTTGCATTAAAAATAAATTAAAAAATTTCCGACACAAACATAACATAACATAGTTATAATTATTTTATTTGCCAAAATCACACATATTTATTTAGATATAAAATGACATACATTTATACGAAGTACAAACATTAATTTTAGGAGACACACTGGGATCACAATTATATATTTTATCTCTAATCATTCGTTAGCTAATACTCAATAAGCCTCTCTAACCTACTTTGAATAATACCATCGTTTCCAAATATCTATACGATATTTTTTAAATTCTTTCCCAGTTTTATTTATGAAACATCTAAAACCGTTCTACAGAATGACGGGCGTTTAGTTGAGATGGCGAGACGTAAAAAAGAACTAGTCACATGATTTAATACTCGTTTCTATAAGTTTTTAATTAACTGTACCATTCCAGTTTATTAACATTTAAAATTCTGGCGCATTACTTGACAATGATATTAGGAAATTGAAGTCAACGCCATCTGGCTTCGCATGCCGAAAACGCCCGCCGCACGCTCAAAAACATTTAACGTTTATTTTTACTACCATATTTAAATTCAGTCCTCCAACATTATATTTTGTTTACAAATTCATTACTTAATCCATTTAATATTTATTTGTTTACCGCCGATCCGTCAACTTCCCGAAAGTTTATCTATTTTTACCCGTTTTTCTGTATAGCATAGCAAGTTTTGTTAAATTTAGTAAAGTCACAAGCTCTAGAAGTATTAGGAGACTGATGCAAATACCCTTTTATTTATAGAACAATTAAACCAATTAATATTATTTCCACTAAACGTCAACAGATGGCGCTGTAATATAACGCCATCTATCGACGAAAAGATTAAATACAAATATTCTAAAGGACTCACAGAATATTATGGTGTTGGGATTCTCGCTACAAGGGGTGCTATGGGGGTAGAAAATAGTTTTACATACATAGATAAGTAGTGAACTAGACTGCTTAAGATGTAAGAGTGAACTCATATTTTAATCAATTGCTTCGTAAAAAGTGAATCAAAGGGATATTCATGAATTTTTCGTCAACTATTTTTTTTTCTTCTCAATAATATAAACAGAGAGACGAAAATAGAGAAGTATGGAAGAAAAGGACATGTTGCGCCGTCCCCAAATAAATTGGGATAAGGGCAGAGAATAGTAACAGAGAGAAAGAAAAAAAATAAAAACTCTACCTTTATTGAGGTATACCGGTAGGATTAAAATTAATAATTTAAATCCAATCAACATAATAACAACTAAAGCCAATAGTTCACACTATTATCCCACAGTCTACTTCACTTCCACAAACTGCCACAAATTCATGTGTATGTGGCAGCACAGTCGAAGAACGGGAAGCAGGCGACGGACTCGGCGGCCGAGTGCTAGAGGACGTGCAAGTTCTCGCAGGACTTGGACTTGGAGTCCCGCGCCCATACGCGGCCTAAGAGGCCTCGTACCTGCGGAAGAGAAAAAGTATTAGTATAATATTAAAATTATCTATGATATATTTTTAGTTACACAGGCCGTTGGTGCTCGTGGCTAAATAATAACAGCCGCAAGGATCAATCTTCAAGGTTAAGCAACGCTTGCCGTACTAGGTCTGTGGATGGGTGACCATAAATTCCATACCAAGACCCCTCCCATCCCGTTGGTCGCAGCTATTGACAGTCGATATGGGTAGTCAGAAGCCCGAAAGTCTGAGATTGTCAGACTTTCAGGTTTCTGACTCGATACCTCGTAGCAGTTGGGTTGTGGACGTCAGATGGTTAATCGCTCCATGTGAAATACTGGCTGGCAGCCGACCCCAGCATATTTGGGAAAAGGCTGGGCTGATTGAAGCTGTTGGTGCTCCTAAATAAAGATAAGTATTAACCGCAGCCTGGAGGCAACGCAGTTGAGACCCTGATGCTATACCGCATTGTTCCAGGGTCAATCGTCGCACGCGCCGGTACTCACATTAGCACCCTATTTGTCTCTACTCTTCAGACCGGATTAGAGTAACGCTGTTTGGCAACAGAAACAAGCATGTCAGTAGTGGTGTGTCTAGCACTTTCACAAAGAAATCTGCTACTAAACTGTCGAAAGGGAACCTTACATCTTGCAGGCTGGCAGTAAAGTATAATTCTTGTTGGATTCGGTCACTATTAGAATCTGTTTAAAAGTTGTAGAAGAGGCGAATGTATTTTTTGGCAGGTTTATTTGGCCCGGTTCACATTAGGTCGGATCGACAGTTTTACCGGAACGACAAAAGTGTCGAATGCATATTGGCATAACTATGTTTTTCAATAGCGCTGCTCACGTTATGGCGACCAGATAAAACTATCGGTGCAATGACGACTCATTTACTGGACGTTCAGCCACGATTTTGGTCAAGTCAGATATATACCCAGCCCAAAAAGTCTGTCAATGAGATTAATCAATTCTTCGTAAATATTTGCCGATATTTACGAAGAATTGATTAATCTATAGCGGGATCTATCACAGGGTTAGACCCTGCCTCATACGAGACCTCTTCTCTGCCACCTTGTCTCTTCTCTTTTGTCCTTCTGCCCACTGATGTGGATGAGATCAAAATTATCATAGCATCTCTTAAAACCACGAGTGCCGTAAAGTGTTATGACATTCCCAGTGAGTTAATTAAAAGATACTCTAACTTACTATCTGATCCTATCGCATTTATTTGCAACATCTGTCTTTCCACTGGTGAATTTCCATCGGATCTCAAGAAATCCTTAGTTCACCCAGTCCATAAGTCTGGTAGTAGGGGCTGTGTCAATAACTATCGTCCAATATCCATTTTGCCTACACTATCCAAAATTCTTGAGAAAGTTATTAACAAGCAATTAACCAATTATCTAGAAACAAACAAACTTTTATCAGATAATCAATATGGTTTTCGCAAAGGCAGATCAACAAGCGATGCCATACATCAACTTACTGATACCGTAGTTTCTAGGTTGATGAGAAAAAAAAGGTCCTTACGATTTTCCTCGACTTGGCTAAGGCTTTTGACACCGTCTCTGCGCCACTCTTACTGAAGAAGCTTGAGCACCTTGGAATTCGTGGCAAACAGCTAAAATTGTTCGAAAGCTACCTGAGTGGCAGAGCTCAGCGTGTTGTTGTCGATGAGTGTTTGAGTGATGAATGTGAAGTAAATATCGGTATATATAATAATTTTCATCAATGACCTATGCCAGTTAAACCTTACTAATGGCAACATTATTACATTTGCGGACGACACGGCTCTTCTTTTCTATGGAGACACTTGGGAGGAAGTATACCACTTTGCTCAGATGGGTTTCTCGCTAGTTATGACCTGGCTAAACAACAACCTACTCTCACTTAATACAGAAAAGACTAAATACATAACATTTACACTAACAAACACTCGCTACACTCAAAACCCCTTATTAAATATCACAGCCCACTCATGCAACAACAGGTCTTCCTACTCGTGCTCATGCCCAAAACTCGAAAAAGTGGACTATTTAAAATACCGCGGTGTCACGATTGATAAAAACCTAAACTTTAATTCCCACATCGATCTGTTGTCCAAGAGAGTTAGGAAGCTAATCTTCATTTTTAAAAACCTACGACGGGTTGCAGATGCGAAAGTTCTTAAATCAGTGTACTTTGCACTTTGTATATCTGTATCTGTTTGGGGTGGTGCCTCTAAATCGTATATGATTAAAATCGAGAGAGCACAAAGAGCAGTGCTCAAGGTGGCCCATTCTTTACCGTTTTTCCACCCTACCTCTGAACTCTACGATAAGTGCAAGGTCCTTACTGTTCGACAACTGTTTATCGTTCAAACAATCTTGCGTAAACATTCTTCTTTGATCTACAACCCATCCTTGTACGCTCATAAACGCATTAAAACAAATGTATGTTCCACTCAACTTTGTAAAAGTAGTCTTTCGCACCGCAATTTTGTTTTCTCAGCAGTTATTTATACAATAAAATAAATTTTATTTTAAAATTTTACCCTTTCACTAAAGCAAAGTGCAAGCTAGTTCTCACCACGTATTTACTGAATCTTGATTACGATAGCACCGAAAGCCTCTTAATTGTTGTAGGTTAAATGTGTTTTCAGCCTGCCCTTCACACCACACGACACGACACCGTACAATACCATACCACACCATACCACTACAGAATACAACACCACACCACACTACAGCACAACACACCAGACCACATCACATCACACCTCATCACACCACACTATACAACACTACACTATACCACACCACATCACACCACACCATTCCACAACACACTACACTGGTACCGCAATCTTCAATCATGTCTTTTAAATGTTGTATCTTTTTATTCTTTTATTTTTTGTTTACTTTGTTCTTATACCGAAGGTTAAAATAATTTGTTAATATTATCTAAGATCACATACTTAAACACTGTTTTCGGAGGGGGCCTGGTAATCTGTGTGACAGGGTTTCCTAGTGCAGATACCAGTCTCCCACAAAGGATTAAGCGGATCTTATATTCTGCATATTTTATTTTTTTTAAGATACCTTTGTGGAAGAGAAATAAAATGTTTTATTATTTATTATAGTATATTATTATATACGTAATATTGGCATACTCCTTTGTATTGCGCTGTTCACACTAATGTTGGCTCGCAGCGGCAAAACCACCCACGCGTTCCCTGCTCTCGCCATCAGTTTGTACATTACTTCGGTGGTGGGTCACCGGGAGGGCGAAATAAATAGCAGAAGTTTTGATTTCTCTACACAGAGGCCAACTCACAACTGCTTTATGACGAGTCGGGTCGCGGTAAATCGATGGTAACGACGGTGGTGTTCCCACTAGGTCTGCAACTGCAAGACCCGACAGTCGGCCAACGGTAAAACTGTCGGTCAGACCTAATTTGAACCGGGCCTTAGTGGTCTGTACCGGTACTACAATACTGTCCTGGCTCACTATATTGGCTTCTTCTTACACAGAGAAGGTACGATCTTATAAAGGCTTGCTCACATGTGTTGGTGATTTTCAGACCAAGATTCAAGCCTTTAATAAAGTTCTATAATTTCGTATTAATAGGGAATATTTAATCGATCCAATTTAAAACATTTTTTCAAACATTGTTTTATGAGATAACTTGACTAGATAAAAATGAATTGCTTACGTTATCAAACATACTTAATACCTAAGAATATATTATAAGAAGCAAAAATAACACCAAACCCTAATATCAAAACAAAAAATAAATTAGGAAAAATTAACTCTTAGTAAAAACATTTTACTTTTATGAACAATCTGTATCATTTCAAAAACAGTCTTCCACCACTTTTGTTTTAAAGACGGACGGTCAGATTGGTCACCCGTGTCTGCTTGTTATTAGATAACTGTTACTATTTAGCTTACACCCTCATTGCAATTTATTTGTTGACCAAGTAGCTTCTTAATTTGTTTAAATTATGTAGTCGATGATTTTGGTGCACGGTAAAACTTTAATGAGTTTATGTACCAACCTAAGTGGCACCAACTTAAATCTATACTGTATGATTTCTTTTACCGTCATGAAAAAAATAGGGTACAATTAGGTGGACGAAGTAGAAGCCTATGGCATACCTAGTTTTTTTTTGTTTTTTCAATAGCTCTATCAATAAACTCTAGAAGTAAACTAGAACAATAAAAAACAGAAATTTTGAAAAAACTTTACGATCTAAAACTTTACGATTTTTAAGATCGTTAAAAAATATCGAAATTCAAATCCTACGCAGGGTGCGTACTGCGTTTGATTTGAATTTCAATATTATTATTAAAAATAAAATAAAAAAACTAGGTATGCCATAGCCATAGGCTTTTACTCCGTTCACCTATTATACCCTACTTTTTTCAAGACGGTAAGAAAGTCACCCAGTATAATGTGTGTGAACTATGGAACGAATAAATAAGATTAATAATAATAAAAAAAAAACATAAGTTTAACAGGTAATTAATTATTTTGTTACTGAATTATTTGGCAAACTTGTTGTTGAATAATGATGAAATAACAAATGATGTTTTTGCCAAACGTTGCTTGTCAAGTGAAAATTTGTAAAATAATTTTCGGTAAATGACAGGATAACCATTAGTTGACTTCACAACTATACACTTCCATAATTTAACATTTAGGAAGTGAATGGTTACCGGTTAGCGGCTCAATATTGCTCAATATCCTATAACTAATTAAATAATTTCCGACGTTCTCTTCAGTAATGTGGCAATGTATTATATTATGTATGTCTGGGTGTAATTATCTATATAAGTATGTACATATTTACAAAAAACAAGTAGTATAGGTAGTAGGGATCAGATGATGATCCGTGTGTGAATATTGTCTTAGGAATGACAATCAAATACTCGTAATACTTATATTATTACTTAAAAAAAGCTTTTTGCAAAAAAAAAAAAACACTGCAAAGTGCAAAATTAACTTAATTTCGGAAGTTGGTGTCCGGTCCAACTTCGAAATATACCCTCCCGAATAAAAGAATTTTTCAAATCAGACTACTCTGTAAAAAGTCATGCGTGGTCGGATGCTATATTGAATCCCGAGCTCAACGAAGGATTCATGCTCGTCCAAGATAAAAACCAAACACCTTTAACCCCGCAGATAATACTTTACTTTCTCTCTCTTTCACATCTGTGAGATAATAAAATAAATTCGATTTTTGAATAAGTTTTTTTTTTGTATAAATTTTCATACGAGTTTTTAGTTGCGGTTCCAAATTCAAGTAACATTCTAATGAAATATAATTGCCCTAGGAATATAATGACTTACTTAAGGTTCGATTTGCATGACATATAATTTGACATTATGGAGCAGGTAGTGTGCAAAACATTTTATGTAGGCATACCTTGACGCTAGCGGAGAGTCTGGTGCGCTTGCGCGGCGTGCTGTTGGCGGACACGGAGGGTGGCGGCGCCGGCGGTGCGGGCGGGGCGCTCTCCAGCGGGGAGCGCGCGCGCGCACGGTTCTTGCGAGAAGTGCTGCGCTTTCTGGAAAACACATCATTTGAAATCAAATGAAATGTATCTCGTTTCTGCAGCACAAATATAGCCTGAATATCGCCTGCATCGCCCCAGATCTGAGTGAGCAGTCCACGTTGTGGTTGATGTGTGTGTGTGCTCACTAGTCTAATATGTCTCACCACACTCTCTCCGTGTGCTGTTTTTTGCTCGAGTCAGATCTGAGTGAACTGCTCACTCAGATGAGACTCGAGCTTGATGTGTGTGTGTGCTCACTAGTCTAATATGTCTCACCACACTCTCTCCGTGTGCTGTTTTTTGCTCGAGTCAGATCTGAGTGAACTGCTCACTCAGATGAGACTCGAGCTTGATGTGTGTGTGTGCTCACTAGTCTAATATGTCTCACCACACTCTCTCCGTGTGCTGTTTTTTGCTCGAGTCAGATCTGAGTGAACTGCTCACTCAGATGAGACTCGAGCACACTAGTAGCTCGTCCACGTTGTGGAGGGTATGTGTCTTCATGTATGTGTGAGTGTACGTTGCTTCAGTCTGATCTGAGTGAGCAGTACCACTAGCAGCTTGTCCACGCGGTTGTGGTTGATGTGTGTGCGTGTGCGTGTGTATGTGTGTGTGTGTGTGCTCACCAGTCTAACATGTCTCACCTCACTCTCTCCGCGTGCTGTTGCTTCAGTCTGATCTGAGTGAGCAGTCCCACTAGCAGCTTGTCCACGCGGTTTGCGTGTGCTTGTGCGTGTGCGTGTATGTGTGTGTGTGTGTGTGTGTGTGTGCTCACTAGTCTAACATGTCTCACCTCACTCTCTCCGCGTGCTGTTGCTTCAGTCTGATCTGAGTGAGCAGTCCCACTAGCAGCTTGTCCACGCGGTTTGCGTGTGCTTGTGCGTGTGCGTGTGCGTGTGTGTGTGTGTGTGTGTGTGTGTGCTCACTAGTCTAACATGTCTCACCTCACTCTCTCCGCGTGCTGTTGCTTCAGTCTGATCTGAGTGAGCAGTCCCACTAGCAGCTCGTCCACGCGGTTTGCGTGTGCTTGTGCGTGTGCGTGTATGTGTGTGTGTGTGTGTGTGTGTGTGCTCACTAGTCTAACATGTCTCACCTCACTCTCTCCGCGTGCTGTTGCTTCAGTCTGATCTGAGTGAGCAGTCCCACTAGCAGCTTGTCCACGCGGTTTGCGTGTGCTTGTGCGTGTGCGTGTGCGTGTGTGTGTGTGTGTGTGCTCACCAGTCTAACATGTCTCACCTCACTCTCTCCGCGTGCTGTTGCTTCAGTCTGATCTGAGTGAGCAGTCCCACTAGCAGCTCGTCCACGTTGTGGTTGATGCCCACTGATGTCTCTATGAACTTGCACTCGTAGGAGGTTGCTAGATTCTTGCCCTCTGGAAGATTAAATAATAAATAAATAATAAAACGTTTAATTCAGATTCAATCCATAAAGCATAATAGTTATAAAATAGTCAGCACCACATATAAAAAAGAAAACATAAAGATTAAATATTTATTAAAAATAAAATGACACATCATGTGATTACAGCGATGTTTGCACTAAGCTCAGCTTGAGACCGCACATATTATTCATTTCAAGAGCAGTGTATTCTGTATTCAAATAAACACAATTATAGTACAACTATTATTTATTCTGTTTGTAATTACGAGCTAAGAAACGTTCAAAGTACTTCAAAGCTTTAGTTCCACGAAATTCACGTATTCTTTTCGTCGTAATTCCGGGTATTGGCGCCGCCGTAATTTCGTGTATTCCTGTGATACACAGAATAATGCGGGTCCCAATAATTAGAACTTCAATCTGATTTATATCGACGTTTGCATCCAGTCAAGCGGCTAATAAAGACGAGTTCAAAGGGAAATTAAACATTGCGCGTCAGTGAACAAAGTAGCTGAAATGTTGCTGAGGGAAGGAAGTGAGGTTGAACCTTTTTGAATGCGTAATGAGATATTTAGAAAGTGTTACAATTGCTTCATAAAGATTAATTTTTAGATTTTTACTGTTTTCTTGAGCCAGCCACCGTACCCAATAGCAAAAATACCCAATAGCGACCAATAGCATTGGCGGAATTAATAACAATTATTGACGCTCGCGAGCGAAGCGTCTCTGCTTCAAGTCTGGCAGAATTTGCTTTCGTGTGTCAGTTTGTCGATACTCCTATAAAGGTCGTATTTTACAACCGATCTGGATGAAACTTGGAAACAGGTTTTACGACTTTTGATAATGTGTTACGGTACTACTTATCCTATATTCTACCGCCATAAGGAAAAAGGACATTATGTACAGAAATATTGAAATGGAGAAAACAATATGTTGTCCTTTTTAAAATACAAGATACAAAAGTAGATGCGTCTTTTAATACTAAGAATTATTAGGTTTTCGTTAAGTTTACGCCAATATAAAAATACTGATAAATGCTCTTTTTTTGCTGATTCCGAATATGTAAATACTGGTATACAGCTGCATCCGGTTAGACTGGAAGCCGACCCCAACATAGTTGGGAAAAGGCTAGGCAGATTGATCCGAATATGTAAATAACTCTATTTCGAAAAAAATGTCAGATACGTCTTTTTTCCTCATGACAGCAGTATTAGACATTTGAGGTGCCTATTACTACACAAATAGGTAATTCATATAAATAAACCGTGTTTCTAAGAACAAATCAAGATTAGGGAAGTCACGAAAATTGGTTGGTATCTAATAAAGATTGCTGTCAAAGATTACAAAATCAAATTAACGATTTGATTAAAGAACTTCATAAAACTGAGTCCTATCTACCCAATCTATAACTTTTGTGTTCGGAAACAACTTCCCCATTAAACAGTCCACTAAAGAAGAAGGGAATTGACAAATGAATTTACTTTGAACGCCTGTCAAAATCCTAATAGCAATTAAACTGTAAACCTTTTTGTTACGATTTTATTTTGCAGGCGCTCAAATAAAATTAAACAGGTTATTTTACGAGGACGTATTTATCTTTTGGGGTACACGAGCGTTAAAAGGCAGTAATAATTATTTACGAAACACGAAATTTTATTTCTGCACATCACACATGTACAGTATCGAGCTATTCAATAACATCACAAGTGCCTGGTAAATTATTGTTGGCAAAATGTGGCGAATCGTTGTTAACGCCGTCTGTTGCTGCTAATTGGAATGTACACAAATCGTCGAGAATTTAATTAAATTCGTAAAATTTGTGCTAACGAACATAATTGGCGAGATCTGGCTTTAATCATGAGTTTGTTTCGGTCATTTCGCAAAAATTTAATGGTTTGAACTGTTTGAGCAGCGATGAAACAGCTTCGTTAATTATAATTATTATTAAGCACCTAATGTTTGGGTAGAGAGTTATATAAAATGCAGAATATATCATATTTAATTTTAAACGTTTGTAGCCCCTAATAATTACAAGCAAATATAAAGGCAGTCTGTTTTAACCATAGATTTTTTTATATAATAAACTTCTTTCCTATATCTATGGTTTTAACCGTTTGTTTTTACCCTAGTAAGGTAACCCAAAAACGAAGAATTAATTCAACTATACTCTTTCCGACCGTTTATTTTACTTTTGATATAAACCACGCCTATGAAGTTCCTTATTTATTGACAGCAACCGTAGATGAAAAAATGCAATATTTCATGGACGCTAAAGTAATATAAATCCCTTACGATTACGAATATATTTCCCTTACGATTGTTTACTTGCAGCAAACAATAAAAAGACCAACATTCAGCAGAAGACCTTTGACTTACCGTCAGTAGGAACAGCTCTAGATCTGGCCAGGTCAGCCTTATTCCCCACCAGAATGACAGCTCTCCGCGAGGTGTGTCCAGCAGCCCATAGGATCTGCAGTCTCCTCTCAGCTTCCATGAAGCTGCCACGGTCTGCTGTCGAGTAGACCACGCAGTAGCCGTGAGCACAGCCTTCGGTCTGGAAGGTGGAAATGATGTATGTATGGATGGGGCACCAATCTTTAGATGATGATTAGGTATCACATAACTTTAAGAGGCTATTCACGAAATTTTGCCGATTTCACTGATTTACGTGATTTTACTGTTAAAATAGGTAAGTACTGTATATGTATATATGTGTAAGTTTTAATGCACCACATGAAATATCATTTCAATTATTCTATTGAATGAGCTACTTTTTTTATTTTGCGTCAAGTTTATAATGCAAGATTTAGGTTGTTTTGAAAGACTTTTTTTTATTGCCAAATCTTTTTAATATTTTGCTTTTTTTTTTTTTCAGGAAATTGATTGATTTTGAACTGAAGTTTATTTCTGTTGTTTTAATTTTATCAACGAGAGTTTTTAAATAGTTGCTGAAATCAAACGTAATTCTTTGCCCATTTTCTCTAAAATTTGAGTAACGATAAGTTAAATATTTGTTTACTCAAAAATATTATATGAACGTGGTAGATAGTAATACATACCTACATTATATAGACAACTTTCACAAGAATACATTGTAATTTTTTCATACCCTTTAGACGTCTAAACGATTCGTAAATATGTGATATTCTAAACCTCTTACAGCAAAACAGTTGCCGTTTTAGGTCGATTATTCAAAAATAAATAATAAAAATTAAAAAGTAGCTCATACCTATATTAGATCATAATTGAAATGATCTTTAGAGAGTTATCTTCAGAGAGTTATTATCACAGAAACGAACGTGTAGTTTGCCGTAGTAACTCCTATGAAGTGATAAAGTGCATTCGTTTTGTCATTCTTTTAGGGCGAGAGAGAGAGTTGTCGTTATAAAGGATGAATCGCACCATTAGGAAGAATGATTAATTGGAGCAATGAATGTATTGTCACTTTGAACTATGGCCCCATGTACTCCAGTGGGTGACGTAATTGGCGAGTTTAGGAAAACCTTCAAGAGAATGGAGCCTTGTCCACCGTTACACTAAGTAAGTACTATTTTAAATCTGTCTGGAAAACAACGTGCACTCAGTAGAAAGCATTAGTATAAACTGAAGATTATTCATCATAATGCAATTAAACTGTAAAAGTTAACCGTCAATTTCTTCTCCCCAGCTAAAGCACTAGGAAGTGGTGAAGGGCGGGCGTTTTGGGGGACTGTCTTATGTAATGTTGATGTTCGAAAAGTGCTGATTCTCAGCCTAGTTTGAATAAATGACTTTTGATTTTAATTCCATTAAAGAAAAAAAAAAAAAGAAAGTCGCTTTTCAAGTCTGTGTCATCGCTTAGATCTTTTAAACTACACGATGGATTTAGATGCGGTTCTCACCATCATTTAGAGCATTTGTTTCGGAAGCTTTATGTATGTTCAACCAGATTGCGAAAGGGAAATAGCAGCCTTGAAAAGCTGGTTATTGTTGGCAATACCGAAGGAAAGCGGGCACGAGGCCGGTCGCCTAATAAGAAACTACGTGTTCAAGCAAATTTCAGCAGGTGGCAACATTGGACCGGAGTCGATGGAGACAGATTGCCCGCTTAAAGGGCCCAGCGACCACGATCCTCAGTAATGAGGAGCCGATTGAAGAAATGTGTACTTATATTATTTTTTATCTAAGACATATTACAAATCTCGATCGTTTTGACATGTTGCCACATTAATAGATTGCACCCGAGCGAAGTATGGGCGATTCGCTAGTATTCCAATAAAAAGCGAATTCCTAACTTGAATCAATTCCGAAGATATTCTCGTAAAAGCTAAAGTACTCACAATGATACTGTCGGGCGGTGCATCCAGGAAGGTGATCTCGGACTCCTCGCCAGCTAGCAGCACGCACACGGAGCGCTCGCCCGATTCGTCATCTGTAATGTCATGCTCTACGTTTGGGTGAGGCGGTCTGTCTCACGCACTCAGTGTACTATCACACAGTGTTGGAAGACGATCACACGATGCAAATAAGCATCAGATCAACTTCAAAGTCCACTTGAGCTGTGTCAAAAGCATACTGCGATCACCAGTAGCAACATCCCTGATAGCAGTCTATTATAAAGAGGATATATTTATAGTACTTTTAGGGTCACTCAGTTTTTTCTGCTTGGTGGAGCAGAAAAGTCCTCGCTGATACTCGAGTACTTTTTAAATTTCACTTAATAAGTAACTGTATTAAATTTATAATTAAAGTCAATATTTAAATGCTATAATTACTTATTCTGTGAAATTTAAAAAGTGCTCGATCTTCCGCGAGGCTTTTGCCGTTTGGAGGAAATTGACACTTTCAGGTATTTTACTTCTGACAGCAGCAATCCACCAGCAACCTTATTGTAACGAGAAATAAAGATCATTGTGATTTTGGCAGATTTGTGGCTAAGTAATAACAGCCGCACGGGTCGATCCATCAGGTTAAGCTACGCTTAAGCTACCATTTTTACATACCGAGACCCCTCCGTGACTCGGAAAGCACGTTAAGCCGTTGGTCCCGACTGTCATTCGTGGATCTTTGACAGTTCGTTATGGGTCGTCAGAAGCCCGAAAGCAGACAACCAGTCTTACCAAGGGGTATCGTATTACCCAGTATCTGGGTTGTGGAAGTCAGATAGGCATTCGCTCCGTGTAAACTACTGGTATTCAGTTGCACCCGGTTAGACTGGAAGCCGACCCCAACATAGTTGGCAAAAGGCTAGGTAGATTCATTTGTTAGTGATAGCGACCCTATTACAAAGCAACGTATAACTGTGAATTTACTGCAGTCCATGGATGACGCAGCTTGCTACATGAATCAGCCTGGTGTTTAACTATAACCTAACTGCCACGTTTCCAGCTTGCCGTAAGGGTTTTTGAGGAGTAACAATATGTAGTATATCTGCAGCTACTAAAAACATCTATCCACAAAACAATATGTAGAGTAAGTGCGCCAATTATGGACCACCATAAGGATTTTGTCAAATAAAACTCAGAATTTTAAAAAGTGTACAAAATATGGGCCATATGGTTTCAAATATGGTTACACATGGTTTCAAATATTCAGAAAATTATAAAAACTATTGAATATTGCAACTTAATAGGATTATTGTAAAATAACTTATCTTTCCCCTGGTTTAATCCACTTTCACAAAGTAATATTTGTTGAAATTATATCGCGCGTTGATAATAACGAAAAATTGCTCCCGTGAATACGTGCGCGCTCTCTGCCGGCCTGCAAGCGACTAGCGGGCAGCGGGAGGGGTGAAGTTTAGCGTGCGCTGACCAACGGCTCTATACTAATAACGTTCATTGAGAAACGCGGGTAGTCCATATTACAGAACCAGTCCATAACTGGCGCATTTACCTCTAGTATATGTCTAGCTACGAAAAGCATCGGTCTACAAAACAAGCATTTTAAAAACGACCAGTATTTCCATAACAGTCATGTCCAACTTACCGATACTAGTATCATAAGCGTGTAGATACTCTGACGTCATGAACTGCCCCACCAGACTGGACTTGCCAACACCCGGCGCGCCCAGCACCAGCACTCGGTAGGAACTGAGGCCGGCTGACGAGTCCCTGGACAAGAGGAGAAGGTTTGAGGACGTTATGTTTTAGGTGGCTAGATGGAGGATCTTCAAGACAATACAGAATTCTCAAATGATAAAATAGGAGTTATTCTTCTACAGCTTACAGGAGTTCAGCAATCTGCGAATCTATACATAGCACAAAACAATGTAGATTTTCGTGTTTTGTGTATTTTGATGCATTTTCCTCCACCATATTGAACATTTATTCCGGTAGGTATATTTTGTTTAATACATTAATAAATAACTTAGAAATCTCGATGTTTTGACATGTCGCCATAGCACCCGTGTGAAGCAGGAGCGGGACGCTAGTATTTATTAATAGAAACTTTGTTTGCAACTTGATTAAATGTTTATCTTGCTAACTGCAAGACGAACAGTGCCGTGATTGGCTGACGGTCCGTGACCACAACCTTTCGCTATTTCTGTAAGGATCTGTCTATATCAGGCAAAGGAATATCTACCTTATAACTTGACATAGACAAAGCCTTCACTTCGTAACATTATAAGCGTTTACACATGGCGCCGCAGCTGCAACCGCGGTATCAAGACTCGACGTGGCCGCGGCGACGCCATGTGTGTAAGGGTGGCAAATCCAAGGGTGGCGGTGCCTCTACCGCTCTGGTTTACTATAGGTACAGCTCCGCCCAACCGTTCGGGGTAACAAGGCGTGATGATATCACAGACATCGGTGAAGGAAGAGATCGTGAGGAAACCGAAAATACAATTCTGAAATCGTCAATCCACCTTGAGCAGGCGTGGTGATCAATGCCTTCTCTGTATGAGAACGAGGCCTTGGGTCTGCAGTGGGAACGTAATGATCTCGTAGCTGATATTATTATTATATAAGAGCGATTTTTCTAGTTCAATTTGTTACTATTGACGGGCGGTTGAGCGTAATGCCTATTGCTATTTTCACAGATGATTTCTTACCTGGAAGACGCCAGGGAGCAAGGAGCTGAGGCTCTAGTAACAGCTTCCGTGCTAGATGCGCTGGAGGCCACCGAGGTGTTGGAGCGAGAGCGCCGAGATCGCAGCGAGTCGCCGCGATTGACCACGCCTTTACCTGAGAGGGAAGAAAAGTGGTTAGATATGGTAAGACTCAACTTTTGACATTAGTTAGTCAGGTTGCTTGAAGGTGGAATGATACCAATACGCGTGATATAGACCACATTTATCTTCCTGATAAAAGATCCATTTACACAGGGCCAGTTTATTGCATACCATACCATACCATAAAATTGAAGGGCAGTTAACTAACACCGTCTCAACAACACGTACAATTACGGCAAGTTAGTTGCCGTTCGAAACTGGTATAGGTGTAAACAGCACGTACAGCAAAACTGCGCGTATTATATAGTCGCACGTCCATTAAAATCGCATTCAATTCTGACATGAAAATTTTCTATCATTCAAACGTGAGAGAACGAAAAAAGACGTTCAATAAAATTAAATGAAATATTTGGCAGCACAAAAATGGTACTAATAATAAATAATAATAATACCTAGGTACTTGAGTCAATTGTACAAGTGATAAATGATAAATGATTTTTATTTCTGTAAGTAGGTTTGTACAAACACTTTTACAAGTCAATATTTTTTTTTAAACTAGATGAGGTCGGCGTTTCCTATCTGACTACTCTGAGAAGAAAGGCCGAAACAAACTCAGAGGTCACAGTCTCTTATAAAGTCCAGACATAATCTTGGTCACTTCATGTGAAGACCATGTAGATTGGTGTCTGAAGTGGTATTTTGAGGAAAGAACCACACAGATTGAGAGGACCTGTCCAGTCAGTGCACGCATTTGTCAGTAATCGCGCAGCTCAACTAGCTCAACGATTCGACGAACAATACCAAAGAAAGGACATGGGGTAGGCCGCATAGATTACTCAAACTGCCAGACCATGATTAAAAATAACTGAGAGAAAAAATAAAAAAATAAAAAAAAGCAATGACCTACATAGTCTTCACATTCACAATAAAGTAAAATAATATAATACTTACAAAGTAAATATTAATGTCAACATTCAGTATGCAAAAATAAAAATAATATAAAATAAACAAGGGCGTGCAACTCTGTGTTTAGACGAGTCAAAACTTGGGTGCAACAATCGCCTTGCAATTCTATTGCCTTGATGTAGTCGCATACAACTTTATTGAATGGCAGAACTTGAATTATATTATTGTATGCCATTTTATTGAAATCGCACGCGTGTAAACGCGTGCGTGCAATTCTTGATTGGCAATAAAATTGAACGTGCTCGGTGGCAAGCGATTATTGTTATTATTACATTTTCCTTTTTTACTCTCTGATTTGACTGTCTCTGCCGACCGAGAGATTGCCGACCTAAATCAAATGGGATAACCATTTGATTTGGGATCGGCAATCTCTCGTTATTAGTAGTTATTACTTGGACTTTCTTCAGGTCGTTGTTTTTTAATAAGACTATAAATTGACAGTTTGGTACTCGTAGATCAGCAAAGACATACCTAGTGATTTAGGAATCTGCCCGCTCCTTTTAAAATCTGACCAGCGAACGCTTCTGTATGAAAAATCCAGGGAGAAGATTAGGGGATGAGGGGATGCAATGCATGCTTTAAATCGCTTTATATCAATAAAAAACCTTTAACGAAAACATTTACACACATTTCTCCTTGAAAGGTTCTAATCGTGTTTCAATCATCGCCCTGATTACTTGGCACTCGGTTCTCGATATATTCAATTTACATCGGTAATTCGTGTCAAAGGTTGCCTCTTAATGGCACATATGTATTACGTATGTGTACCTTGTATACATAGTACATGTTATAAGCCTTTCAGACAGACGCTTCATTTTTGTCGGTGGGGATTGACTCACAAAAACACGAATTTGCTAGCTTTCAAAAAATGTTACTAGTGTCAAATACTTAGTTATCAAACGGTTTATATTTTACTTCTTTGCTCAGGTTGCTAATTAAATTTTATAATTTATTATTCTTATGACATTTATTTTACATTCTGTGATTACTTATACTCACGGACTGACTTGTTACTTGTTAAAATTTTAGGAAAATTGTATACTTTTACAATGTTTGTAAATATGTGAGCACCATGTATCTATCACATATTATTTATCTGGCATTGCTTCATTTTTAATTCTTTTATTTTAGGTGCACATAAAATCAAAAATCAAAAATGAATGTATACAAAATATTGTACACATATTAAAAGAGTAACGGTGGATTTCTGGCCCATTCTTCTCCATACGAAACTACCTTTAGGAAGGGGTGACTAGAACCAATTTTTTTTTTTGTAAATTTTGACGTTCAAAAGTGGCTTTTATGTGCCTGTTAGGAATCCATGATTTGACTTTGACACCTTTTTTATTATATCGATTTAACTCTCTGTGTTCATTCAACTTTTTAGGCCAAGAGTGCAGAATTCATTCGTGTATTTACAGGTTTTCCTACTAGCTTATCATTTTATCTTTAAAATTGTTTCATTTAAGACTTTTCGTTATACTGGTCCACAGATTACTCGGACCGAAGCACAGACCACAGATATAGCTCACCCAGTCATCACACTGACCACAGACATAGTTCACCCAGTCGTCACGCAGACCACATACATAGCTCACCCAGACGTCACGAAGACCACAGACATAGCTCACCCAGTCATCACGCAGATCACATATATAGCTCAACCAGTCGTCACGCAGACCACATACATAGCTCACACAGTCGTCACGCAGACCACATAAAGAAAGCAAGAAAGAAAGAAAAACAGTTTATTCACGTGAAAGTGACGCACACAAACTACACAAGAAAAGCGAAACACAAAATAATAAAATATAACAAACCACACAAAACAAAAAACATAAGTACAAATAATAAAGTTGTTGGAAATGTGCGTCACTACCCCGCGAAACGGCTATACGCTCAGCATAATGCCGCGGCCCGTGCACGAAGGCACGAATCCAGGGCGCTGGTTTTCAGCGTAAACCGGCGTTGTATCGCTATGTGAGACCATTAAAAACTAATAACATACGCTGAGATAACCACAATCAACCAAATAAACCTAAATAAACAATAAAAATATATATTATGTACAGACATAAATAATAAAATATGTGGCTACATTTCGACGCGTCTCGAACCAAAGACAATAAAGTTTGTCATTCCAGAGAGGTTTTATTTTCTGTGCTTGCATTGCACAACAGTTTGACAAGTGAGCTATGTGTCCGACCAACCACATCGCACGAGAATTGGTCACACATACCACAGACACATATCACAGGCACATACATTGCTCACCCAGTCGTCACACATACCACAGACATAGCTCACCCAGTCGTCACACATACCACAGACATAGGTCACCCAGTCGTCACGCAGACCACATACATTGTTTACCCAGTCGTCACACATACCACAGGCATGGCTCACCCAGTCGTCACACAGACCACATACATAACTCACCCAGTCGTCACGCAGACCACAGACATAGCTCACCCAGTCGCTACACAGACCACATACATAACTCACCCGGTCGTCACGCAGACCACAGACATAGCTCACCCAGTCGTCACGCAGACCACAGACATAACTCACCCAGTCGTCACGCAGACCACAGACATAGCTCACCCAGTCGTCACACATACCACAGACATAGCTCACCCAGTCGTCACGCAGACCACATACATAACTCACCCAGTCGTCACGCAGACCACAGACATAGCTCACCCAGTCGTCACGCAGACCACAGACATAGCTCACCCAGTCGTCACGCAGACCACAGACATAGCTCACCCAGTCGTCACGCAGACCACATACATAGCTCACCCAGTCGTCACGCAGACCACAGACATAGCTCATCCAGTCATCACACAGACCACATACATAACTCACCCAGTCATCACGCAGACCACACACATAGCTCACCCAGTCGTCACACAGACCACAGACATAGCTCACCCAGTCGTCACACAGACCACAGGTATGTTAACTGCTGTAGATAAAACTTTCCCGAATATTGTTCGTGTTCCTTTGTAAACAAATCGTATACATTATCAAGATGCGGTATCCTTGCACAGACGATTAACTCTGCTACGAATTAAAAGAGGGAGTAAATGATAGCCATTACTTCCGTGGTAAAGCTGGGGAAAGTAATGAGGCTCTTGCTATGAGAAGGGAAAGTAATTTCAGCAGGGTAATTGCGTAAACCGGTGTAATGGCGTCAGCGGGGTTATGGCGTCGGTGGGGTAATGGCGTCAGCTGGGTAATGGCGTCAGCGGGTAATCTTTACGTCATACGTTGTCGAGGAGACGAATTTTTCAAATATATGAAGCATCTAACACATCCCGTACGATGAAAACCCTGATACACGTAATTTTTATTTTCGGTATTTTTTTATTTGTTATTTAAGATGGGTTTGCTCTTGACTCTAGTCTAAGTAGGAGGCGACAGAGACAGTCGACGATGGATTGCGCTTACCCAGAAGAAGCCTGTTCACTCTCACTTTGAAGGGATTAGGGTTGTATGCACTCGGAAACACCGACGCAGGTAGTGAGTTCCACTCTTTTGCTGAGCGTATTATAAAAGACATTTGGAAACTGGGGCACTGGGTCACCGATAGGCTGTCCGATGACGACGATTTAGAGAGGGAACGTGGAGCGTTGGTTGTTGGTGTAACATGCTGGCCCGCAGGTTCGCACGGTGTACGCGAGAGGTTAAAATAACATTGTTCAGGACCTACTGCCAGTCGCTGTATGCGTCGCCCTGTGGGTTATACACAGGGCACGTACAGTGCTCTACGAGTCCAGTATAATAACGCGTTCCGGGTAATGCTGGGGTTGCCGCGCTTCTGTAGCGCGTCGGGGATGTTCGCGGACGCACGCGTTCCGGATTTCGGCTCGCTACTGCGTCCGCGAATTGCATCACTGATGATGAATTGCAACAGCCTCGTGGCTACTGTAGCCGGCGGGGTGGATGACCAACTGTCACTGGACGGCGGCTCATAAACCGTCATTCAGATAATGTGAGATATTTTAGTAGTAAGTGCCAACTTGTTTACTCGTATTTTATGGATCTCTGGTCTGAAAATAAAGATTTATTTATTTAATTTAGCTTCTTCTTCTTTTCGTGTCAATGCTACTCTTCAGTCAGTAATCCCCCATTTCGACAGATTGTGTCTGCAGCGGCCTACCTGGGTTCGCAATGGATTTAGCGCTTTCCATATAAACCACTGCAGATCACGCTCAGGAGGCAAATCTTCCCGGGGTTTAACGAATACGGATGCTTCTCTTCCCACAATTTAACGCAGGAACAGCATGAAATTGTTACAAAAAGAAACATATTTTTAATAAGACTATGAAACTATTTAGTTTTGTGGCTGTCATCTAAAGATCGGCATCAGGCTGACCTACTCAAGCAACAAGTGTAAAAATTGCTAGTAATTCTCTGAGAAAACATCTTCAACATGATTTTGCCTAGGTTGTTGTCAAATCTCTCGAGATCTTCCCCAAAAACCTCATTTCTTTACTTCAATTCGTCGTATTCTCGAATTTATCTTAGCTAAAACGGCGTTCTTTAGTCATATTATAGGTAAGCCTTTCTAATCGACCACCAGAAATTCAAGAAAGTGTCTACATTTCAAGTTAGGACTTAATTTAGTCTCCAGATTAATCAGGATTAGTGTAAACTAAATATATTTTAGAATTTCTAGTGTTGGCTTAGGTCTGAGCTGGATCTAAGAGTGTTTTGATAGCCGTTGGCTCAGGCAGGGGTTTGTCTATCAATGGGAATAATTTTATGGATCCTTTGGGGTATTGCTTGTAGGCAAAGTGATGGAGTCTGCTTTGGCCCGATGTGTTTGAAGAGGGCCTAGACAAGTGACAAACGCTTTCAAAGCATTTCTTTTTTCTACAACGATATTCAACAAGGTTGACATAAGATTTTCGATGGTTTATGTCAGTCTATATGTCGTAGTCTGATCGTAGTTGGCCATATTACGATACGCCGCCATTTCATGATTTGACCATCTAACGTCCGCCATATATACACATATAAGTTCCAGTTCGTTCTTTGGGATGGCTCAGCTAAATACCAACATGCTGCGCTTAACTCGGTGGAACGCAGAGCTAAGAGGCTCATTGGCGACGTAAAACTGGTGGATGCCCAGCTTCACAGCTTGGCTCATCGCCGCAAGGTTGCCTGCTTATCGGTCTTCTATAGACTTCGGTGAGTGTGCTCAGGAGCTCCACAACCTCATTCCACCGGCCCCCTTCTGCCATCGAGCATCTAGACGCACTGCAAGTTACCATCCATACCTAGTTGCCATTCCACCAGTTCGCACTAAGCGCTTCCAAACATCCGTCATAATGCGCACGGTAAAAGAGTTGAACTCACTACCTGAGTCTGTGTCGCCGAACGCATACAACCCGAATCTCTTCAAAGTTAGAGTGAATAGGCTTCTTCTGGGTAAGCTCACTCCATCGTCGACTTTGTCTTTGTCGCCTCTGTTCTAGACTGAAGTCAAGAGCAAACCCATCTCAAATAAAAATATCGTTCAACGTTCAGCGTTCGACGATTTGGGAATATCGACCCAGATACGAGTACGCGTGATAAATATAACCTGTCTTTGGTGCCGTGTAGTCGAATAATTCCTATTTTAGAGTTCTAAAATACTAAATAGCCAAGTAACTGCGACCAATTTGGATGTAGCTACAGCGCTGTTGGTCACAGTGCTAACCCAACCCATTTGGTCGGGGTCCACAAGCAGCGGCTATGTTGCGATATGCCCAGTGGTTAGCTGGGAATATCGATTGTACGAGAAAACCCGTACATACAAATAGTATCAATTTTATGCTGATATCGACGCGCAGTGAATGGACAAAATATACATTATTTGAGTTAGCAATCAATAGTCGCATAGCATCGATTGGGTAAAGCAAAGAGCTCAGTCGCCGCAGGTCGATCGTTTATCAGTTTTGTTTGTGCTTTCTTTACAAACTTTAAAATAACACAAGTTGGACTCTTATATCGGTTTATTATTTAAATGTATCCTACCCGTACATTTGTGGTCCTTCGAGCCGGATATGAATCAGCGACTATCATCGAGTCGATCCGCCCGACTTTCGATTAAACGCAACGTGATATAACTGGCTAAATCATGAAATGGCGGGGTATCGTGAATGGGCCAGGCAGATCACGATATGCCCAGTTCTACGATAGGACCACGGCATATACATTTTTAACTTATTCTTTTCTATATCGTTATCGCTGAGGAATGTCACTCACCCTAGCCTCTCAGTACTTTAGTCGATTGCTAGGTTATCTGTTATTATGTTATTTTAAACTGTGATCCATATCTTAATATTATTTTCTATATCCCCGATAATATATAGGGTCCTGTAAAAATATAAAAGTTCAAAACAAATAAAATGCTTTGTGATTTTAATGTCTATCTTGTTTGTTGTAGTTTCGTCTTGAAGTATTATTTTCTATTGTTAACAACGATCATAACTATCACCTTCGTTAGTATCCTGCCAGGGTTGCGGGTTGTTTGAAAGAGCTACCGTGGCCCTGGCACAGGCAACTGAAAGAACACGGGTGGGTTTTAGTCAGTAGAAGTCTGACACGCCCTTCCGCTCCGCCCAGAGCGGGAGAAGTTAAAAAAGACAATATAGTATTCCAATGGCGGTCCTTACACGACGCGACTTACTAGCGCGTTATTACGGCATAAGCGCAAGAGTTGCCCGCGATATTCAAATTTTATTACGTTTTTTGCAATTTTCTGGTGAGTATTAGGTTGTATATTGATTTGAATACGATTTGCGAACGTAACAAATATGTATTTATAAAATTATAACCATTAAAATCATGAATATATGTTCTATGTTCTATGTTTGAGGCCAATTCTAACTGAAGGAGTTATATTGCTGATTCGCATGGTTAAAATTCTGTAAATACATTGTTACGGTCGCGAATCATAATTTAATCAACATACACCAGACACACAGCTTCAAAGTAAAAATCGTAAGAAAATTTCAATTTCGTGGGCTCACTAGTTAGTGTTTGGTTAGGTGAGCGTCGTGTCAGATTGGCCTGAGAATTCCGATGATGTCAACAAACACGTCAAGTTCTGAAAACGGTTCTGCATTGTAATTCCAACTACTTAGGATTAAATCAGAAATCAAGAAACCTTACCAGTAATACTAAAATGCCTCAGTCTGTAGTACTCTTCCTCGACCCCGGTGTTCGGCATGGAGGCCACGCGGGCCCTCTGCTGTGGTAGACCAAGGAGTTGTCTCTCTCCAGTCCTGGAGCGGCCTGCCTTGACGGACTGCGATCTTGAGTGGTGTGGGCTGCCGTACCTGAGGATGAAGAGTATTCTTATTAACCGACTTCAAAAAAAAGAGGAGGTTCTATGTTCCCCGATTACTCGAAGACGGCTGGACCAAATAATAATAATAATATCCTGGGACTCAGATGGCCACCAGAACTACTGAATAATAAGTATTTTGCGGGTTGCGATCCGATTACGTACTTTAATAATGGTCGCTTGGTTTAATAATGCTTACGGAGATGTGGAGTTCTTCTGGTACTTACCAGGAGAACTCTTCAACAATTATCGCCCTTGCATCGGGAAAAGTAATATTTTGTAAAAGGTGATGAGCAGTTGGCCTTAGGATATTGTAACTTAGATAAATTACAAACTGATCCACTAAAAGTGAAAAAAAAAATAAAGCACTAAAGGGAAAAATAACTTTAGTTTTGGAAGTCGGTGTCTTTGGATCTATATTTTAGGTTTTTGCGAGAAGCTAAGTCGGTTTTTTTTTGTTATTATGCTGCTTGCCTGTTAGTGTGTTACAAAAGATATTGCAAATCTTTTTAAAAATCATTTTGTTTTAAAATCACCGCTAGGGAGCTCTTGTATCGCGCTGGATGCTGAGCCCCGGTATAGCGAGGTGGGTACACGCTTCAGTGCCAAAGATGTGGCCAAGGTCATCAGGTCTACGACTAGACGCATGTCCCCTGGTCATGACGAGGTCAGTATCGAGCATTTATTTATTGGCCAATCATACTTGCCTTCTGACCTACTGAGGACGATCGTAGTTCCTATTGTTAAAAGTAAAACTGGTGATGTATTGGATAAGGGTAACTATAAACCTATTTCTCTAGCGACCACTGTCGCTAAGGTGCTTAATGGACTACTTGAGATGCAGCTAAAGGAACGTTTTGTGCTGCACGAGAATCAGTTCGAGTTTCAGCCAGGACTTTCTACAGAAAGGCCAGTGCTGTGTTGAGAACTGACAGAACATGCCAGGCAGAGCAGTCCATCAGGTACTATACAAAAAGAAGAACACCTGTTTTCATTTGCTTCCTCGATTTGTCCAGGGCTTTTGATCTGGTTTTCTACGATATATTATGGAAGAAACTTGAAGCAATAAACTTGCCTATAGAGCTTATAAGTATCTTCAAGAATTGGTATGGAAACCAGGTCAACAATGTTCGGTGGGCAGGTGTGCTGTCCGAGCTATATTAATTGGAGTGTGGAGTGAGACAGGGGGTTGACCTCCCCTGTCCTCTTCAATTTGTATATGAATGCCTCGATTGAGGCACTTAGCAATCATCATGTCGGTTCACATATTGACAGTGTCTGTGAAAATCATTTAAGTTACGCGGACGACATTATACTATTGAGCGCGTCAGTCAGCGGTATTAGGACACTATTGGTCATATGTGAACATTATAAAATTGAACATGGGTATTGTACAACGTTCAGAAAAGTCAGTACATTGTTGTAGAAAAGTCAGTACATGCGGGGACTAAGTACCCCCATACGGCTAAGCGGTGTTCCTCTTTAGCGAGTGGAACAATTTAAATACTTAGGTCATTTGGTCACCACTGACCTTAAAGACAATGCTGACATTGAAAGGGAACGGAGAGCTCTTTCCTTCGTGCGAATATGATAGCCCGCAGGTTTGCACGGTGTACTACAGACGTAAAGGTGACGTTCTTTTGAGCGTTCTGTACTACCTTCTACACGTGCAGCTTGTGGTAGAATTATCCGCGGGCGTCGTATGGAGCCTTTTGTGTCCAATTTAATAATACGTTCAGAAAACTGATGGGGCTGCCACGGCGTTGCAGTGCGTCAGGGATGTTTGCGGCGGCGCGTGTAGGTTGATTTTGTACAGTAATGTGCAAGCACGTAGCATTGATTGTGGCTCAATCATAGCCAGCCCTAACAGGATTCTGAAAATGATTGCTGCTAGAGTGGACTGTCCGTATGTGAGTCACTGCTGACAGTTACATGTGTCATCGTATTGTGTTGTATACTAAGTTTTAAGATGAGTTTTGGCTCGAATATTTTTTTTTTTAAATTATATCATATCAGATTTTCACGCAGTTTCTGAATTGACTACTTTACTATTACGTATGTAAGGTAATTCCTTCCATGTCTCTCACGAAATTTAAAATCTCCTACGTTTATTGCAAATAAATTTTGAATGTCGCATTGATGGAATCGCCTTAAGAAATCCTAAAGTAGCTAGAGTTTGACAATTAAGCAAAGTCGCCTAGTTACATTGGTCCTATCAAAGACAAATAAAATTTACAACCTCGCCGCGTGACCAGGTTACACGACCAAGCACTATGAGCTAAGACCAAGTCCTATATAGCTCTGCCCCTTAATCGCACTGCAGCAATGACAATGATGTCTTTGACACCATCGTATACGGCTCCATGTCACGTTTAGCATGATCGACCAAACGCGAGGGCTTTTGAACGTTATATGTCGTGAGTTAAGCCTATAATATGCAATCGTCCTCGCCTTCCCACCATCACAGTTATAACATCAGATTAACTGTACAATTTAGGCACTTATTGAAATGAAAATAAAAATGGCAACCACCAGGAATATGAATGCATGTATGTCACACGCTTCAACAATCCCCAATCTCATGCGTGTGCTAGCTGACATATGGCAAATAATATAATTTTATGTTTTGTGTAGCGTAATGTAAATTATTTTGCGTACTATTGTATAGAATCAAATATTTTAACTGAACAGACAGCTGTGCTGCTGGGGAGTTTGTTGCGCCACTTCTTCTCCCCAGCGAAAACACTAGAAAGTGGTGAAGGGCGGGCGTTTTGGGGGACTGTCTTATGTAATTTTGACGTTCGAAATGTGCTGATTCTCAGCCTAGTTTGAATAATAATAATAATATCCTGGGACATTATTTACACACGGTCATCTGATCCCAAACTAAGCAGAGCCTGTACTATGGGAACCAGATAACTGATATACTACATATACTACTTTTTTTTTTGTAAATACATACTTATATAGATAATTACACCCCGACTCAGGACAAACAGACATGTTCATGCACACAAATGTTTGTCCTGGATGGGAATCGAACCCACGACCTGCGGCATGATAGGCGGTATTTTAACCAACCACGCTAGCTGGCCTGTCAAAATAAATGACTTTGGATTTTGATTTTGAATCCCTTTAGTACAAGCAAACTACAACAACAATAATACACAACAACAATACTTATCACAAATTTTCCCGAGTTCTCTCACTAACAATGAATGGCGTGCGATTACACCTGCCCATTTGTAAGCTGAGTAGCTAATTTAGCTAATTGATGACGGCAGTGAGTGGTGATACGGAAGGAAAGAAAGTTCGAGGGGAAATGGATTCGACCATTTGCCTCTTTCCATTAACTAGGTACAGCCAATCTATTCTTTACAAATCTCACCGTGAAAACTTAGGTGAAGTGAACTTGAAGTGAGCTATCATTCCACCTGATGCTAGGGATTGACACTATTGACAGCTCACTCCACGCTCACTTCACCTAAGTTTTCACGGTGAGATTTGTACAGAATAGCACTGCTGTTGACTAACTTCGGCACACTGTTATTTATAAATATTCCTTAATTGACTAGTGTAGCTGTAATAGCGATTCCGTTTGTAATAAACTGGCTTCTGGCGATGGCTTCGCCCGCGTGTATGTCAAAAATTATTCCACGGGAACGTACTCCTCAAACCGGGATAATAAATATCCCATGTATTACATAAATATCCCATGTATTACATAAATATCCCATGTATTACATAAATACCGTTGTCATCGTGTAATACATAGGAATAATAAGCAGAAGGAGTTATTGCCATTACCAGTCGTACTCGGCGCTTTTTCTTTGTTTATTATGCGCACAGCTAAAGTGTGGAACTCTTTGCCAGGTCTTTGTTCCCTTCCACATATAACCCGAGTATATGTAATGATTTAACACAGTCAGTTAAATAGGTTTAATTAACATGAACCACGTATAGAGCCATACAATGAAAGGCGCGCGTCTGTAGCTGAGTGGCGTGGAGGGCGAGCAGCGGCCGTCGCGTACCGGGTTCCGTACCCCAACACCCCGCGACATTCTCGCGGTCAATCACGCGGTTTCACGCACGTATGTGGTGCGTCGACAGGTCGGTTGGCCATTCAAGCACTAGGATGACGAGTTGTAGTGAAAATCATGTAATTTGGTTTTTATTTTTTTCATTTAATATTATTTTCTTTTTTTTTCATATACATTATTTTCTATTTCGCGAATGTGAGAAAACTGTAGGCCTTGCTTCAATTTGTTGACCGTTTTATATTTTGTTACGCACCTAGTATTTGTTGACGGTCCTGCCATTAATTTGAAAACATTGTAAAATACAATTATTTTTTAAGAGAGTAACCGTTGACTTTCTCGCCGGCTCTTTTCCATAGAAAACGCCCAATCGGAACCGTGCACCTGCTTCTGGAGGTTTCACAAGTGGCCTTGTAGGCTCATGTGAAGTACTCGTAAATTGAATTTGAATTTATGTTTTGACCCACGTCAGCCTCAGGTAAGGTAATCCTTGTGCCAAATTTCATCCAAATCCGCGTGAAAAGGTTACAGAAAGACAGACAGAGTTATTTTCGTATTCTTATTCATATTAGCGAGTATGGATATTCTTCAAATGATTAGCCTACAAAAAAAGTTGCAGAAAAGTATGTTCTCACACAAAGCCGATAAATAAATTGTCACATCCCACACATTCCAATCGATCACTGTACAATTTCGGATACAATGTTTAATCCTCTGCCAAAGATTAACTAGTTCATTTGTCCGTCATCAGGCACATCAATAATATCCGGCCGTCGTAAGCACCTTTTGTGATGACACATGACAGAAAAGGTAACGAAGGTCTAATCATAATCATCATTCATGTAGTTTACAAGTTGTGATAAGTATACATATAGGTTTCATACATAAACCCTGCTAGGGCACAGCAATTTAAATACAATAGTTTAAAGTGTACACTGTCACAATAATAAACAAACCACTGTGCTTAAACAAAAATACCAATTTTAAAATGTTTATAGGTGTCCATCAGTTGTTCAATTAATAAGTAACTGTCATGATATAGGATAGGGTGAGAACAATTTATAATTTTATTTATGTTTATTTTATGGTCATAATTTTCATTCATAAATTATAATAAGATAAAAAATTAAATTATAAAAAAATAGTTTTAATTGACTTCAAAGAAGGAGGAGGTTGTTAATATTCGTTTGTATCAATTTTTTTTTTAAGTATGTTCATCGATATTTTTGTAAATTGTGGACCGATTTTGAAAATATTTATTTTTCATTTGCTAGAGGAAGCTTGCGCGGTAGTGCCATATAAATTGTATTAACTTTGCTTGGGGGTAGTTTTTCAGTTGTTTCGATATTACGTATTTAAACCACTTTGTGTATCTTGATGACGTTATAATACTTCCTGTCATTGTTTTTACATTGCAAGTAGTGGTATACGAATTTGCGTCTTTACAAAAAAACTTTTTACAAAAAAAGCAACCGTCTTCGAAAAAAACGTGACAAAGTGAAAAATAGCTTTAATTTCGGAAGTCGGTGGCAAAAAACTAAAATACAGATCCAAAGACAGACTTTCGTAATGAAAGTTATTTTGCACTTTGTAGTGTTTTTTGATCGAATGTTTTTTTTTTTTGTAAAAAAGTTTTTATTTGTAAAACATTAGTTTAGCAATAGAAGATGTGAGAGCATTCTTCCATGAAAGGACTCGAACATGCATGGGGCTCTTCATGACCCCCCATAGCACAATCATAACATAATTCACATAACATCACGCCTTTTTGGGGAATCAAAGAGTTAGGCAGAGATGTAACTATAGTACACCCACATTTTGCCGGTTATATTTAAGTCCCATGTAATAGGGGGTGATCATATTGCCATCAACAGGGTAAAAATCTAGACTCCAGGCTGCTACTGAATAATTCCAGATGGAAAAATCCAATAACACTTTGCCCAGGCATCAAAATCAAAAAATCAAAATCAAAAGTCATTTATTCAAACTAGGCTGAGAATCAGCACTTTTTGAACGTCAAAATTACATAAGACAGTCGAAACCAGGACCTCATGCTCAGCAGTAGCGTTTGCGGCCACTAGACCAACGAAACAGTCTGTGTGTACTTAATCCCCAGGGGATCGATAAATCATCGCTTGGCAAGGGAGATGGGGGTGAAATCTTTGTTGGCGAATGAATTGGTGATGGCATGACAGTTTGTTAATATTGGTAAATTCAAGGACGCTGCTACCAATCCTTTATGAGAAGGAGAGAAAAATTGTTTTTATATGTTACGGAACGTAAGAGCATCATCGGAAGTAGGCCTTTTGTTTAAATCTACTTAGTGGCTTTATTTTTCATAAGGGGATTATGAAATGTGTTCCACTTAGCTCTGTATCGTGTACACGTTTAATCCTTTATTGTTTCAGGAAAGGGTACCCTTTATAAATTGTGGGTTTATTTATATTAGTTTTAGCACAACACTTTCATTGAATACAACAGAAGATTAAAATTTCAAAAGGGAGATAATTATTTTGTACATTACGTATTTGGGAACTTATGTTTGTTTTTGGTAAGTGTACAGAGTGTAAAACTCAAAGCTTTTAGAAATGTTGCATGGTTTCTGCTTGGGTTTATGTATGACCTAGAAATAAATATTCTGTATTTCGAAGTAAACGTTTATCGCATGTGTCTTCAAGATAAATAAATAAAAAAATAAAAAAAATAAACAGCCTTTATAATAATAAAGGCTGTTTATTTTTTTTAAATTTATTTATAAAGTGTATTATTTTTTGTAACTAAGTAATAACTTAGTTACAAAAAAATAATATTCTTTATCAAGTAAGTACATAATAATTAATACATTAAGGACCCCTCGACGGATAAAACGGTTTACTGAGTCTGGATGTAATTATCTATATAAGTATATATTTACAAAAAAAAAAAGTAGTATATGTAGTATATCAGTTATCTGGTTTCGATAGTACAAGCTTTGCTTAGTTTGGGATCAGATGACCGTGTGTGAAATGTCCCAGGATATTATTATTATTATTATTCAAACTAGGCTGAGAATCAGCACATGTCCCAGGATATTATTATATTATTATTATTATATAGGCCTCCTACTGTAATTTCCAGTTTTTTTTCTATTTATTGCTTCAAAAATTTCAATTTCAAAAATTCTAATTGAAATATTTCTTCAGGATATTAATCGGTTAATTACTAGATACCAATCTCTGTATGATATAAGCATTTATTATATAATAAAAGCAGCTAAAAATAACAATCCTATGGATACTTCTTAAATTACACTTAAATTTTTTGCAACCGATCTCTGTAATACCAGAATCACAATTTATAGTTCTCTGCCTCACCAACAAGAGACAGTTTCTCGAAACAATCTCCATTTCCCTTGAGCCTCCTTCCTAATAAGTTACTAATAACCAGAGGTAACCGCGGCAATTACCGATGGATTGCTTCGCTGAACAACGCAAGTTTTAATTGTTGTCAGTCGATGGAAGTGACGTGTTATCGAGGGGGAATTGATTAGGGAGGACTGTCTAGTTGATAACCAGGGGAAAGTTATAATGGGGGTTATTAAAGTTTTGAAGGAAAAGAAAGAAATGTTGTGACCGAATTAGACTGAATTATTTGTACCTATGCCACTTGTCCCACCGTCTGAGCTAGAAACTAGAAACGATTTGGCGAGCAACGAGCAGCGAGTGAACGACGGCGACAAGCGATTACTCGCTGGTATGCGTATGTACCAAGCGTGAGTCTCTCAGCAAGTGCTCTGCCCGCCAATCGAGCATCGCTGAGTGAGTACTCTCTTTGAAAGCCCTTGTCGCAACAAACGAGTAGGTACTCGCGCGCGGTGTGTACAGTCAGCGATCAACTATAAATAAATGCATCTCTTTTGTTTACACGGAATGTATATCTATTGTACGTTTCTTGAGCGAGAAAATAGCCGATAGTTAGTCGCTTCCTCGCCGGCAGCGGTGGGACAACGCTGGTCACCGCCTGAGGTATGTGAGTGGTGAGACGGGGGAGGTAGAAAATGATCAAGCTAATTCAGTCTGCCAATCTTGACAATCGCGCCCTTCCCCGTCTCACCACACTTGCGCGCACACTATAGTAAAAATCTTAAATCCACTCACTGATAGACAACGCAGTCTTTTTCCGCTAGTTCTAGAAGCATGAAAAGTTTCACAAGATTTCCTCATGTAACGAAAGTGAGCATTCAAATTTCATCCCCAAAAGGAGTTAAATGGAGGATGAAACTTTGTATCCCAGCAGGCTCGTACTACAATGTAGAAAAAAAACTTCGATAAACGACGACTACCCACAGCTTTGTATAGATTGTTCTGTGCTTGAAACACTTTAATTCCTGTTAGTAGTAGTGTTTAGTGTTCCTGTTACACAATGATGATTTTGCTAAAAGAGAGGCTCCAAACACGTTTAAATATAATGTAATTTTCTATTTGTCACAGTAAACTATTTTGTATTTGTATTTTGTAATTGACTGAGCGAGCGACGCGAGCGAAACGTAGGCTTCAAGTCTGGCAAAGTTTGCTTTCTTGTGTCAGTTTTTTGCTACTCCTCTACAGGGACCGTATTATGAACTATTAACGCCATCATTTTTCCAGTGTTAGAGAGGACACGGTCTCCGGTGAGGCGGCGAGTCTCCTTGCCGGATTGCCGCCGTGGGATCTGGAAGCAAAAGTCCTCGCATACACATGGGAGTGGCGCGAGGAGGCAAAACTCCGCTGCCGCGAGAAATCATGGCACAGCGGACAGAGCTCCGGCGGGATCTCATGGCGACATGGAGAGTGCGACTGTCGCAACCCAGTGCTGGGCACGCCACAATTGCGGCGATAAGTCCCCTCTTTGAGGAGTGGTTGGAGAGGCCTCACGGCATCCTCACCTTCCGCCTGACGCAGGTCCTCACCGGACACGGTTGCTTCGGGAGGTTCCTGTTCCGGATAAGGCGGGCGGAAACGCCCGGATGTTACCATTGTGTGGATCGCCCGGAGGTCACGGTGGAGCATAAGGTGGAGCATACGGTGGAGGTCTGCCCGGCCTGGGCAGAGCACCGCCGCGACCTCGCGGAGGCAATCGGCAGTGGCGATCTCTCGCGTCCGGCCCTGGTACAGGCCATGGTACGGAGCGAGAGTGCATGGGAAGCCGTCACCTCCTTCTGCGAAGCAGTAATGCTCGCGAAGGAGGAGGCTGAACGCGTGAGGGAGAGGCTATCTTTGCGCCCTCACGCCCCTAGTCGCCGCAGGAGACGCCCTGGGCGTCGGGAATCGATAGCCGATTCCCGACCACCGTAGGCGCGGGCTTGCGGATGGCGAGCAATGGGTAGCTCGCCGTCCGGTAAGGACCAGGCCCGGGTCGACGGCGCGTTGTGTTCCACGCGCGCCTCAAAGAGATGTCAGCACTAGCTGAAGGGGTCCGCTAGGGCCGATGCCCGCCAGGGTTGCGGATTGTTCGAAAGAGTTACCGTGGCCCTGGCACAGGCAACTGCAGGAACATGGGTGGGTTTTAGTCAGTAGAAGTATGACACGCCCACCCAGAGCGGGAGAAGTTATTTGATGATTTCCCATCCAAAAAAAAAAAAAGTGTTAGAGAGGAGTGAGAGAGACGGAGCTATACATGACGTATAGTACCATCCCTTTTTCGCAACGGAATCATGATGGCGTTAATAGTTCATAATATGGCCCCAGGTACTATTTTACAACTGATCTGGACGAAACTTTGTATACAGGGTTTACGACTTTGTATAATAATATATTTATCGTCAGGAATTTTTGATTGAAGGGGTACTTCCTCCAAAAAGAAGCAAAAAGGGGCTACTGACCTTTTGATATTCGATTTCAATGGTTCTTTTTTAGGGTTCCGTACCCAAAGGGTAAACGGGACCCTATTACTAAGACTCCGCTGTCCGTCTGTCTGTCTGTTCGTCTGTCACCAGGCTGTATCTCATGAACCGTGATAGTTAGACAGTTGAAATTTTCACAGATGATGTATTTCTGTTGCCGCTATAACAACAAATACTAAAAAAAACATAATAAAATAAATATTTAAGGGGGCTCCCATACAACAAACGTGATTTTTTTGCCGTTTTTATAGATAATGACACGGAACCCTTCGTGCGCGAGTCCGACTCGCACTTGGCCGGTTTTTTGTTTGAAAGGTAGTAACTTTAAGTTGGTCTCATAATAATTTGGTGGAGATATAATGAGGGTATTCGGCGTGATGAGCAGAATAATACCTCAAAATTCAGTTAATTGCTCACTTTTAGATTTCTACCAGGGGAATCGACCCTTTAACTACTATGTAGGGATTGATGGAGCAATTGGGCCCACCTTCTCATAGAAAACTAGAGAATTCTGAAAATAATAATCAGAATTCTCTAAAAGGAGTCTTTGTAACCAATATTAGTTTTACAGTAAGGTCACTAGATGGCGCTATTGTGCACCTAAACGGTACGGTGCAACCGGTGGTATTTACTAACCTACGGCCGCAGTCGGGGTTTTTTTTTTTAAGTTGGATAGGTATATTAATAATTAATACTATAATTATTATAGTATTTGAAAGTGACATGATTATTTTCACCACTAAAGTTATTTAAAACAGGATATTTACCATGTTTTTAAAACAAAGAACATGGTAAATATGCCGTTTTGAATAACTTTAGTGTTTATATTAATTGCAGAACTTCTAGAACTATCAGAACTACATAGAATTCACAGAAGTAAGCTAACATAAGCGTCAACAAATACGTCGTAACTAATTAACGTGTCATTCGTAACTGAACGTTTTCTAACGTTAATTTAAAGGTGACATCTAAATTAAGATCAGAATAAGCACCCAACTAGTTACTTATAACCTAGTTCTCACTAACAAGGGCATCAAACATCATAACTAACTCGAAGGGCACTGATCAACTGCCGGTTCCGGATTGTACCCAAAAGTTTAGGGTACAAACTACTGTACCTACTTGATACATATTAAACAGACACCTAAAGGCTGGAACTGACTGGTAACACCCGACGTCACGTCTACTGAAGATCGCGGGCAAGACCTGGATGAGACTCGCACAGACCAGGGAAGCATGGCACAAAAGGGATGAGGCCTGTACTCAGCAGGGGGTGAGGCAGGGCTGCCGATGATGATGTTGATATCAATATGAACATAACGGGCTCCGGACAGGAGGCCATTTAGTGAGTCCTTGGGTTTCGACATCTAAAGCCCGTCAGTACTGAACGAAGGGCCTGTGACTGGACTGTCAACAGTACTGAATCGCAACCTGGCTTTATGTCCGCAGTCCATAATACAAACATAATATAATGACGCGCCTGTAATCCTCGAAGCCTTAGGCAGATATACCCCTGTACCTGTGTGTGTGTGTGTGTGGACCTGTAGTACACCCACATTTCACCAGTTCACCAGTCGCCACAGACGTCTTTGGATGTCACCTCAAAACGTGCTCACGACGCCGCCGGCGCGACGGCATGGCACGTCGAAAATACCACTTTTTTACAGTTCAAAATAAACATAAAAAATATGTTTGTAGTGTTTCGTTATTCTTATTATTATTCCTTAGACATATTTATTATATTATTATTAGACAAAGATACGAGTAATAACAATTAGCCACTCTGTAATGGGAAAAGATCACATTATGCAATATATATATATCAATTGGCGTCTAAATTCACGCCACGGACGTGAAGAGTCGTCAGCTAGTGATGGGTAAGCTTTATGAAATACTAGTTGTGCCCGTGACTTCGTTCGCATGGCTGTCGGAAAACAGTAATGTGCCACTTAGAGAAGATCCATAACGTTGCTGAGAGTCCATTTAAAAAGGGAGAATCTTTCGCCCAGGCCTGGTGATTTTTCTTAATAATAAGCTGCCAAAAAACTTGTGGTATTTAGGAAAATGCTTCTCTATATACAATGTTAGCGGTAGAACCACCAGGAGCGTACACAAAAAGGTTACTAGGGTTTGCGGTCGCGGGCCTTGACTCAGGCTTGGTAGGCTGACTCTTTTCGGGCCTCAGCGTGGGCGCATTCCGCATTATACCAAAGCCGGGATTTGTGACCGAGCGGGATGTCGGAAAATAGAATAAAATACTCCATCCCCTGCCGAATCACGTCCGCAACCACGTCAGCACAGCACGAGGGGTCACCCGAGGAAAAGCACACTTGCCGTCATGGATAAGACGCAAAAAAGTGCCGCATCTCATCCAAGTCTGCTGACTCGTATCGCCATACTCGCCTCGTGCCTCTAGGACTCTCATCTTGAGGAGAGCAGGTCGATATAGATTTCACCAAACAGTGGTCAGACGTTCCCAACGGGGCTGAGACCGAAAGACTGTCTGGGTCAGATGCCAGCAGGCAATTGGGTGTATGGCCGTCAACATCTGGTACCCGCGTTGCCACATTCACCATCTGGGTTAGATCTAGCGTTATAGCAAACTTGCGCGCCTCCAACCCAGCATGGTCAGTTTTCTGGTATGGGAACAACCACTCTTTATGATGGGCGTTGAAGTCCCTCAGAAAAATGAGCTTCACTGTTGGGTACCGTAGCTGGGCTACATCAGTCGACTTCATTTATTTATTAATCACAGAATCCACAGCTCTTAAAAATACCTTAACACACTTATTGTACTAGTATTACAGCCAATTACGGATTCACAATTTAATAACTATACAAAGAAGAAATTGCAACAGAAACTTAGAAAACTAAACAATTTTTTAGGACTCGTGTGAGGTGTTAAGAAGTGTGCAAGAGGAGTAGCGTGTGAGTGTGTGTGTGTGTATTGTATTATGCGTTTCAAATGAGAAGACAGTCGACTACCCTCCCAGTATGCTACAATCAGACAAAACCGCACAGCTAGCAACAAAGCAATCCAGATCAAAAACCAAGGGTCAGGTATTTATGTTAACCCTTAATTCCGAAAACAGAGCATTCTGCCGCCAACAGCACAGTCCCGAGCCACCGCGTCACAGTGACCGTCCTCGCGCTCGAACCGCACAGTAGTGTATAGTGTGTACGGCTGTAATTATACCTACGACTCAACTCTAATCTTAATAGATTCATTCAGCTTTAGCTTTATTAGTCAGTTCGCCGCATACAGAGGTTAGTAGCAGTTTCCTGAATATACCTTTCCTGGAGTTAAAAATATCAGGGTGAGAGAATTGTTCGTTAAAATTCCTTAGTATCCTACCAATAACTGAGTTTTGAGCGTAGTTTGTACTAATGTGTGGTATATTGAAAAGCTGCGTGTGCCTAGTCCGTCGAGACGGAGTACTCAATCTTAGAACTAAATTATTGAGAGCGATACTGTCAATGTTCCCATTACAAATATTATAAAGAAAAAACATATCCAAAATCGTACGTCTGATCTCCAATGGAAGTATATGATGATGTTTGCATGATAGAAGATAATCTTTTTGTCTGAAACCACTGCGATAATTAATATATTTAATGAACTTAGACTGTATGGATTCTATCGGCTGAATATAAACCAAGTAGTGTGGATTCCACACGTTCTAAAATATTGCGTATGTACGCAAAATAAAGTATTTTGATGCAATCTATATCGGTAAATACTTTGCACATACGCATAATAAATCCCAGATTTTTGTATGCCTTACCGACGATATAGGTCACATGCTCCGAAAACAGAAGTTTTGCATCCAGAACGACACCAAGATCCTTAATAACATTACCACGCATAATAGTGCCACCACTGAGATTGTAACAGTAACGGGTGAAATTTCGCTTCCTAGTAAATGTTATAGCCTGACATTTGTTTACATTCACATTGATTCTATTGGCACTATAGTAGTTAGATAATCTATCCAAGTCATTTTGTAGCTTCTCATAATCATCCTTATTCCAAACATTCATATCAATCTTGGTGTCGTCCATGAGGAAATTAAAGAGTGCTGTTGTCTCCTGGTCACCGCTGTGCGATTGGTAGATGCCATGTATAGAGATTTCTCCACGCCAGTATCCAAAAGTAGCCATATGGCAAAAAACCCGATTTTCCAAAGCAACGGAGACGACGACAACAAATGTCATTGTGAACGTACACACAGACCCCAGCTTGCTTCTTGAACTTGTGTTCAAGAGAGTAACCCGGGTAGTTGAGGTACGCCACGTCAGACGGGGTTGTTATCTTCGTCTCCGTTAAGAAAAACAGGGCTGCTGTATAGGAGCCCCCCTTAAAAATATTTAAAAATATTTTTTTAATAATTTGTATGGCTTTGGTCTTGATGGTTGTCCTGTGAATGAAGACTGTAGCTTTAACCGTTTGGCTGTAAAACCTGTGTGACAGACGACGGACGGACGCCTTTTTAGAAGTCTGTAGAAACACCTACAAAATTTTGCCAATGTGTTGATATTTTTTTTTTTTGGCATAATAACGAAAGTGATATCGATATATTTTATAAATACGAGTATCTATACGTTTTTACACTTTTAAACTGGCGAAATGTGGGGGTACTAAAGGTACAATTCTGCCTAACCCTTCGCGGATTACAGGCGTTACGTTTTGTTGTTAACTTTTACACTTCTGACATCTCTATGTTGTTTGTTGTCACAACATTATTGCGGGTAGTTTTGAAGTACTATGTGTTGGTATGTGTGTGTGTGTGTTTCTGGTCACCAATTTCGGGTAACAGGAAAGTCGGTTTACATTAGAGTCCGACAGAAAACGTAATCGAAATTCGGCCTGATTTATATTTTCGACCGAAAACGAAATACGGTTGGACTCTAGTTTTCAACCGACTTCAAAAAGGAGGAGGTTCTCAATTCGTCTGTATGTTTATTTTTGTATGTTTGTTACGCGATTACTCAAAGACGGATGGACCGATTTGGATTTTTTTTTTGTTTGAAACGGTATACTTCCGAGGTGGTCCCATATAAATTGTATTAACTTTGCTGGGGGAGTTTTAGAGTTAGCTTCAATAATGCGTATATTTCCCACTTATTTTATATGGATGATGTGATGATGTTTTAATAACTTCCTATCACTGTTATTTACATGGCTATATCTACAATTATTGTGGTCAATTATGTATTCGAATTAGTGTGGGGTAGGTTCCACAACTAAAAAGTGAAAAATTAAAACTTTTTAGCAAAAAATAAAACCGACTTCCAAAACAAAACACTACAAAGTGAAAAATAACTTTGATTTCGGAAGTCGGTGGCAAAAAACGAAAATACAAAACCAGACACTAATACCAAAGATATTTTTTGCTAAAAAGTTTTTATCATTGGTTTGGATTTAATAATCTAGTTTCAGTCTAGCTCATAAAATAGGTATTCAATTGCGTTAGTTTGTGTTAATCGATGAATTGAGGTCGAAATAATTATTCTAATAGCATAGAATACCAAGCTGACCTAGATAGTTTTAATGTCAAACCATTATATTAATTATACATTCACCGGAACTTTTAAATTGTCAAGAACTTTCTTTATTAAAAGAAAGGAAAGAAATAAAAAAAAAGTGTGTCAGCTCCGAACGCACGACGACTGGAGTTAACTCCTGTTTTTTGTGCCGTTCCATGTTTCTATTGTCGGATAAAGACAAAGAACCATAGGGGTAGGGTTTCTTCAATGAATCAGTGCTATACAAAAAGCACCTTTAAAACGTAACGCTTTTGAGTATATGCTTGTATTAATTTCACTCCTCATGTTTCCACATCGCGGACTTTATATGAAAATCTATTCGTAAGGTTACGTTAGTCGAATGGTGATTACTCGTCTGTTTGACGGTGTACTTTCAAAACTAAGAATTATATCAATTTGTCTCGTCATTACCTAGTCATATATAGAAGCAGAATCGGCAAAGATATTAGTTTGGAAGTTATGAGCGTCGAAGCTTCCATATTTCAACACAAATTTTAACGCACGTTTGGGTGTAAATACATAGCTCCCGGAGTACGAAAATGGCAAAATTGTTAACATACAAGCATAGACAATTTATTCAAGGAATCACATAACTTTATTTTGAATAAATACACCCAGTAGATTTTTCATAATATCTATACGACCAAAAGTCTGATCATAAAATTTTACGCACTCGTTTTCGTTATAAATCATCGTCTATTTCACAAAATAAATACAAACTATTTATATAAATAATATTAGCCACCTCACCAACAAGTTCGAGCCGCCGAGTAGTGCAACCTTATAGAATAAACTCTAAACTCTAAAAATGTAAAACACACACAAAGGATCGTAGCAGGTGGCGTACTGCAGTTTCTGCCTACCCCTTGGGGCAGCGGCGTGAGTTTATATGTATGTAACATACATACACTAATACAAAGTAGCTAAAAGCAACGTATTCAACCAAAAGAGAAATTAAAAAGTTAAAAGTTTAACAATATTATCTATTGCTTGATGCCAGGTGGTCGGGCAATGGTCACACCAACACCATTATTTCAGGCAAGCGACCAAGTTTATATAGTTCTTAAATCAATCACCGAGTAATTCAACCCTATGGGAGAAAAGGTCAAAATAACAACGAACCAAACATATCGTAAGGTCCGCAACGATCCGGAACAAACCGGAAAGGACCGGAACGTCGGAGACGGGAAGTTAATAGCTGATATCAAGACTTGAGCCCTATCGCGAGGTTTTTAATAACGTGGTTCGATTCTCGGTCGGGTCATTATTCTTGATGATTGGTAAATGTGATAAGGTTTTTCATGAAAAAAACAGGCCAAGTGCGTGTTGGACTAGGCACAATGAAGGGTTCCGTAGTTGGGATGAATCCCAATAACAAACTTAACATTGTAGTTGAAAAACCTGTTCTCTCATACATTCCCACTGCAAATGTAAGTTTGTACGCACAATATTGAGAGATTTACCATGTTGTTTTAAGACCATAGACTTCTTATAAGTTTTCCTGTAATCTATAGGTATTGATCTATTTTCTGTATTTTTTTCAAAATTTTAGGCTCAGTACTTTCGGAGATAAAGGGGGGAATGGTCAATTTTCGTCTATGGGTATAATTATCTATATAGTATGTATTTACAAAAAAACAGTAGTATATGTAGTTTATTAGTTATCTGGTTTCCATAGTACAAGCTCTGCTTAGTTTGGGATCAGATGACCGTGTGTGAAATGTCCCAGGATATTATATTATTATTTTCTTAAATAACTTTAAAATGATTTATTTTAAAATTCTAAAAAAATAAATATATTTTAGACCATCACAGTAAGTCCTTTCATTTGATTATGTCATACGGTACAGTTTGCAAAACATTTTTTTTTTCTTATTTGCTTGCTAAAATTTTCCCCCATATTCAAAATTCATATATTTACCTTACACGTGCGTGTTTAGGTCTCAGAAATACATATGTTTATCAAATTTCAACTAAATCGGTCCATTAGATTCGGAGCAAATTGTCTGTGACAGACGGACAGATGGACAGAAAGACAGACAGGTTTAAGGACAGGTATAAGGGTTCCGTTTTTTTCCTTTTGAGGTACGGAACCCTAAAAATTTAGTCGATTTTTTTTTTTATCTAGGAAAATTCTGATACCCGTTTCTTTGAAAGAGAAGTTAGTACAGTTTAAGTAGCGTTTAATACCGTCTAATTACTTTGTAAATTGTAAATGGGTGAAGCACATAAGAGGTATTTATTTCGAAAGGAGATATTTCAAAACGGGCCAGGTCTGTGTACACTACCTCAAAAAAAAAAAGAGAAAAATCCGTAGAATTCGTTAAAAATACAGAATATAATTCATTGAAATGTTGCTGTTGTGGTAGGGAATTGATATTTATCCATTATTTTTATCGACTTTCAACATGGTGTCGCACCGATTTAGTATAAAAACAATGACAGTAAACCATAGATCGACCATTGATCATAGAAAGAGGACTGTCAGCTGTCATAACAGTGTCACTTCAGTCCTCTTCTTGAGTATTAAACATGTCAAACGTCATTAATCATTCATAATGATATCTAACTGCCATGACGGGTTTTTGTTGTGTGTTGCAATTTCAAGTGTAATTAATTGTGGTTTACCAGCAAACAAAGCCATTTTAAAGTAATTGGACAGTTGAGAACTGTTTTAAATGTATTTTCCCATTTTATGTATAGTGTACACGTACCTGGCCCAAGGTCCATACGCTTACAACTTATATAAAAATTTATCTTGAGCTCTGATCCGTAATTACTTTAAGAGATTTTGGACTTTACTCCTGACACAATACGACGCGTAGACAAACCTCCATCACTCCGCCGTGAGTTCCTAACCGTATATTCTAGGATATTTCATGTTCAAAAATGGATTCAGGCAATAAGTACCTACAACGAGTAAGTTTCAAAAGATTCGATCTTAGATACACTACGGCCGATTTATCTTGGCAGGTCTGAACATAGGCAATAAGAAGTTTCACGCATGTTCTCTCACACACACTCGTCTCATGTCACCATTTGGTTCCTAAAACAATGTTACTGCGTATTTATAGCCTTTTGCGCGAAATTCGGACTTACCAAGATAAATCAGCCGCACTGTACGACTGTGAAGACCAAAAGATGTTTATAATAAAGTGTCGAGTACTGTAGCCCGAATAAAGTTTGTCGCTAGTCACCGCCTTTTATTGATATCTCAATGCCCATTCTACTTCCTACTTATATATATTATAAATGCGAAAGTTTGTGAGGATAGATGGATGTTTGTTACTCTTTCACGCAAAAACTACTGCACGGATTTTGATGAAATTTTACATACAGATAGTTTATAACCTAGATTTGCACATATGATACTTTTTATTCCCATATTCTTACGGGTTCGAGACTTATGAAATTGACTACAGTCCGGCCGTCGAGAGAATGTGTTCTTGTTACGTGTCAGTTTCATATTAACGAATTCGTTGTTTTGCGAATTTGGTCCTTATTACTACTAGAAACTGTCCTACTGACCGATGTCAGGAACGCAGTCTCTCGACGGCTGGGCTGTACCAACTTAAATAGGGATGATGCCCGAGTAAAAAAAAAGGAATTCTATTTAGTCTGTCAGTCAGATACTCAATGTATAGCCGTAATCTTTTGATTACGTAAAAAAAATATTATAATCAATATTTTTTACAATTTTAAATGACATGAGTCCGTATATATTCTGATGGCAACTGTTATTCTTTGAAAGTTGTCTCAACAATTAATTTCCCTATCTGTGTCAATAAGTAGGATAATAATAATAATAACCCCACCGCTGTATCTGTACGTTGACGTCGTGGTGGGGCTTGCGCGCTCCGAACTTTAGGGCTGTGCTGGTAGAGTTTACTTTGCCGGAACGAGTCTAGGATGAGGAGCCAGACCAAGAGAGATACAGAAACCCGCAGGGCAGCATGTGGCGAGCTGTTGGGCAGTAGCGACCCCACGGACCCTATCTCCCGGGAGAAGTGCTGTTCTTCACTCCTAGCTTGCCTTTATTGGCCGGCTGGAGTAAACACTGACGAGGAACAGAGCTCCCACCTCTTTCTTGCCTTTATTGGACGGCTTGAGTGGAGATTCGCAAGAGCAAACGTGCTCGGAGGAAGGAAGTATTCCAGTAAGGTGCTGGTAGGGATCTTGACCGTACTTCCGGGATTGTCCTGATAGCCGTGGGATACCTCTCCACTCCTCAAGCACCTCAGGAAGTGTTGCCCCCTTGTCGCTATGTGCTAGCGGCCGTTTCCGGGGGCCCATTATTGAGTGTGCAAGTCACCCCCTGCCATTTTATCCATGTATTACATATAACATTGATCAGGCAGGGGACATGGTCCTTTCATAGTTCTGGGTAACCAATCCACTAAGTTACCCAAACCCATAGCCCAATATGTTTTGTTTCTATGTCCTGTAATAGTCCTGTACCAACCGGGGGTTGTCCTTGGGTGCACTTGCATAGTGCATACAGGGATAATCGTCGGTTGGTGCCTCCTCAATATTGAAAATGGTCTAAAGGGCCTCTGCGAGTTGGCTTCGGCCCCATGTCTGTCTTCGGTCCGGGACCCCAGGGTCCCGAGACATGTAAGAAAAAAAAAAAATATCTTGGGACATTTCACACAGGGTCACTTGATCCCAAACTAAGCAGAGCTTGTACTATGGAAACCAGATAACTGATATACTACTTTTTTTTTGTAAATACATACTTATATAGATAATTACACCCAGACTCAGGAAATAAATAAAGAAATAAACTAAACTCACTCATTTTGCAGGCCTGGAGCCGAAGACACAGTTGACAGGTCATCTACTATCACACTAAAGCGAATCGAAGACATTTTGCACTACGCATAAATTTTTAACAGGTCTTGAAAAAACTGTCGTCAATTTAAACCTAGAAAAGAATCAAGCAATATACCTAGCAAGAAATAACCCAAACTTTTTACTTATTTTAAATGTTTTTTAATTATTTCTTTATGTTTCATCACTAAATTAAAGCAGGTAAGGTAATGCCAAGCATTACAGTTTGAAATAACCAACAAATTTTCACTTCACATCCCACTTTTGCCTCCAAAAGCCACCAAAATAAACGGGGTCGTATATTGAACCAAGAAATGCAGCACATTTATATCTTTTCACTACACTTCTCTCTGAATGCCTCTTAAAGTCGTTAAAGTATTAATCTCTCGACTGCTTGAAACGCAGATCTACGCGAGACATAATGCCTTTTTAACCGGTTGAATGCTGTAATTACAGAAACAATTATGTGGCTTAGTACTTCAATGCGGTTTAGATACAGCACAAACCACACGCTCACTCATCTTGACTGCAGTATCTTCTATAAGCGCCAGCGGAAGCAAACCTCGACTCAACACAATTCATATAACATAAGGCGCAGTGCTGGTTATCGCGGAGGATACAATTTCCCAGCAACGGTTTCCCGGATTCCGAGTTCCGGTTGAGAAGGATGCGCTGGTGTGCCCTCGGGATTATTCAACTGGGTTTATAGTCTACTAGCTTTTGCCCGTGGCTTCGCTCGCCTTAATTTAGAATAGCAGTTTAGAGCGTGAACATCTATAATATTATAGTTAGGAGGATGAAAAACCGGTCTATCACACTATACGACTCACAAAATGTATTAGGTATTTAAATTTAAAAAAAAACTCTTAACACACTACTAAAGTTTCGATAATAATATAATTCAATCATGATTCGAAAGACACGTGGCGCCATCTATTATCATAAGAACGTTATTGTTCTTTTCCTCAGGAACAGTACTTTTTTTCGGTATGAAAGTACCCTATGTCCGTTTCTGTACACGTGACAACGTATATGCAAAATTTCAGGATGATCGGTTCAGTGGTTTAGGTGTGAAAAGGTAACAAACAAACAAACAAACTTACTTTCGCATTTACAATATTAGTTAGGATAAGTGCGGTATGAAAGGATATTGTGCCCTACTTTGTATTTGTATTCGTAGGATGTTACAGAATTACTGCGTTGTTTTGAAGTTTACACAGGCTACCAGTTGGAGTGGCGTGGATTGCTTAGAAATATCGGATGGAATACCCCATCGGCAAAAATTACGAACTTCCATACAAACTTTCATCCCCTATTTCACCGCATAGAATATGAATGTTAAAAATTCGTTTGCTCACTTTCGTTATTTATACGGGTTATTTTAAATTGGCTAGCTAAACTCCGCAGACTCGAAGGGTATCGTATCAATATGTCTAAACATGGTAAATAAAACGATAAACAACAATGGCAGGTGCCCAATGCATTTTATTTGAAGTAAAAAAGCTTGTTACATTTACGAAAACTATCGTAAAATATTCGTAATAGGTTCCTAGACTTATATTACAAAACACTTTCAACAATTGGTTATTATTAATTATTGAGACTTAAGTCTTTTTGGCAGGACTTTTGAATTTGAAACAGCTTTTATTAAGTATTTATGTATCAAAATCAAAATCAAAATCAAAAGTCATTTATTCAAACTAGGCTGAGAATCAGCACTTTTTGAACGTCAAAATTACATAAGACAGTCCCCCAAAAACGCCCGCCCTTCACCACTTCCTAGTGCTTTAGCTGGGGAGAAGAAGTGGCGCAACAAACTCCCCAGCAGCACAGCTGTCTGTTCAGTTAAAAAAATGATTCTATATAATACTGCGCATAATAATTTAGGTACATTACGCAACACAAAACATTAAATTAAATTATTTGCTATAAGTAAGCTAGCACACGCCAATATACCAAAAAAAAAAAAAAAACGAAAACAATACTCAAGCAGAAACAAAATACAAAACTAAAAACGTAAGCAGAACTTCATACCTAAATAAAAGCCTCCAGTAATAAAGGGCGTGCCCACTTACATATAGCCGTACATGTAGTCGTAACTCACAAGTCACAGATAGGGATAAACTAGGACCATCGAAGTAAAATCAACAACGAGTTAAATTACTAATAACAAAACAAAACCAAGGTCAGCAAGACGACCTGTCACCAAAAGCAGCACCCGTTCACGAGTATAACGCAAAGATCAGCCATTACCCCCTTGCCATATTTGAGGGAAGGAGACAACCCGACCCCCGACGCTACCGCAAGCAGTGACATCTAAGGGAGCATGACGAACTTGCTGCCGGTTGCTCGGGCAAGAAAAACTATGATCAATTGTCGAGGTCACTAGCTAACCACATATTGCAATACCACTCATAAAAAATAAATAAACATTGAAATGAGTAGATTATGTCAATAATAAATAAAAATAAAATTAAAATAAATTGACCTTGAGAGTCAAAGAAAATAAATAATTATATGAACTCATATAACCTGTCAGTAGCTATGCTAATTCTGGAGAAAGAACATAAACATTGTCTTAAGCTAAACACAGCGACGTATGTATTAAGTTTTTGAATGTCGTGTGAATTTTAGTTTGTAAATGAAAAAAAAAAAATGAATTATCGAATAAAGAAAGGAATAAAACAAGTACTTTTTATTACAAACATTTATTTTTCATCATCTTCTCTAACAATAACGTCATCTAAAAACTGCGCCGGGGCTAAAATACGTTCTTCATGCCTATACCATAAGAGCGTCATGACATGAGCGCAACACCTGACTGTTCGCCGACCCACCAGACAATTAAAGCAGTATTCAGTTATACCATATACCAGTACGACTAGGAATATTGTTTTCAATAACAGGGTTATTGGTAAAACACCAGCAACCTCATAAAGGGTCATTGTACTCATCTTTATGAACAACTTTTACTATGGGACCAAATCTGAAATCGCAAAAAAAAATCAGCTGTTCAGCACATTTTGACGAATTCTTCTTTCTTCAATCGGTCCCTCATTACTGAGGATCGTGGTCACTGGACGCTTTTAAGCGGACAATCTGCCTCCATCTACTCCGGTCAAAAGTTGCCATCACCACCGGCTGAAAATTGCTTGAGGACGTAGCTTCCTTTACTTGGTCGGACCATCGTGTTGGCGACCTGCCTCGTGCTCTCTTTCCTTCGGTATTGCCAACAATAACCAGCTTTTCAAGGCTGCTATCTCCCCTTCGCATTATGTGGCCGAAATAGGTCAGAATACGCTGTAGTCATATTGTAAACAATCGGGTCTTGACATCTTGGGAAAGGATAGACACATTTGTGCGTTTGGCTGTCCATTTGACGAATTTTGCGAACATAAATGTATGAACAGCTGATTTTGTTTCGCGATTTTAGGTTTGGTCCCATAGTAAAAGTTGTTCATAATGATGAGTATAATGACCCCTTAAGTGGTTGCTGGTGTTTTACCAATAACAATGTATAAACAAAGTAAGTTCGCCTGGTTATATGTCACGACTTAATTTTACCACTTATCGTATTAGCACTGCCTCTAACATTATAATGCTCTGTGTTGATGGATTCACTACATACCTGAATGGTATATCCGCTATGGGAACGTACTTACGTATACCTGCTCTCCATAATACGAGCGACCTTTACGTATTTGGCATGTTCCCAGGGCGAATAAAATGAGATCTCTGTTTTCCAGGGTAGGGAAATATAATAAATTCTCTGCATCTCAAATTCGAAAAACATAAAATAATCTAAAACACACGAAACTCAAACTATGACAACAACCACAGATTATATATACTTACACAACAGCGGCTCGAGAGCATCTGTCACTGTCAGTGTTGCTAAGAACGCAACGTAGATAGAGAATGAACTATAGATTCGCTATCAGCGTGCACCGACATGAGATGGCTATAGTCTTATGACATTAAATGGAGGTTGCCAAATAAATAATTTTACCCATATTTATGGGTAGTCGACCTTTTACCCATGATCATATAAAACAAGATCTGTATGTAAAAAAAATTGCCTTTTATGCTTTGGCGCAATTGGGTAAAAATAAAATAAGAATATAAAGAAAGAAAAAACGTTTGTTCAAAATACATATTTACTGACCCTTAAATAAAAATAATTTGGTACAAAAATTTCGGACCATTAAAATTAACCATTTAAAATTTAAAAAAGCCAATCCCAGTTTAGGCCCTTTTTGTGATGAGATGAAGGCGGGCAAGCACCATGTACATATTATTATAATTATGTATATGTTACTTACAGGAATAAAAAGTGTTGGAATTGAATCCGGGTTCAAGTAAGTCAAATTGTTTTTTGTCTTGCGAAAGCAAGAAGATTCAAAATGTTTGGAACATATCCGAGCACTTTGGTTTGGCTGCCAATTTTTTCGTCCAATAAGAAGAATCCACAGATTTCATATTCTTGGTTTTTTTGGGAAACTGGTAAAAAAGAAACAGCGTTATTATAATAAAAATATGATAGGAATTTGGATTTATGGGTAAACTTGCCGAGCACTGGTATCCCTTAAACTGGTATCCCTCAAACAGTACAAGAATATTACTACAAAACCAATGAAATAAAACAGTTTAAAACACGTTTAATTTTTCATTACTTCTGATAATTACGTGTTAATATAATGAATGACAAATTCTATAAACATTTCAACTCGTAAATACTACTATTTTATTAGAAAAACTAACTCACTTACCGATGAAAGATTATGTCTGCATTTTTTTGTTCTTGTCGATTTGTACAACATAATACACTACAGCGCCCCATATTAAAAGTAATTTATATTATGTTCTGCAATTACACATTCACACAAATAAAAAGAAAGCGTCGAAAACACAGTTTTCCAAAGAATTTTTATCACGATGGCACTGACAGTTGACAGCTGTTATTTGTTGGGACTCAAACTAAACTGGCTCCAAACAAAAAAGGTGAGTCGCAAAAAGGGATAGAAAAACCCTATATCTGTCTTGCTTACTCTTACTACTGGTTTAATAAATGTGTCCCGCTCTGACTTATTATTGTTATTTTAGTGACCAATCTATAGTTCATTCTCTATCTACGGAACGCAAAGTCTGAGTCGCCATTTTTATCATTCTTTCGGACAAATAAAACAAAAAAGGTGTTACATCTTTCAAACGACAAAGCGTTAAAAATAAATAGGTATGTTGTTTATGTCAGTTTATTTATTAACACCCCGTGTAAAATCTTTCTTTACAAAACGACAAACTCACAGCAAAGGATAGTCATAACTTAAACAACCACGATTTCAGAAAAAGTATTCTCGATTGGATAACCAACCTAGATTATGAGCAAGTGGAAAGCCTACTCTTAACCAATATCTAAACTGATTGTATAATCGCAAACCTACGCACATTTTAAATACATACCAAACACATACATACATATATACACATACACAAGTACATACATACATACATTACAACATCACTAATCCGAACACACATATTAACCGTATCAATAAACAAGCACCCTTTCACACTCCCTCACACATACCTATATCATCTATCACAATGAATACCACAATACGTGCGCACTCAGGTAAATTAACCTTATAATGTATAATTTACTTTTATTTAACTTTACCTTTAGTGTTAAGTTTAGTTATTTGTTTAATTTAATTTAATTTAGTTTCAACTAATTGAGAACGCTGTAAGAATCTAGTAATTATGTAAACTGGAAGGGAACTGTCTCCTGAGATACAGGCTAACAACCTAGTTCATGAGGCAGTGTGCTTATGTAACTGTCTAATTACTTTGTTTTCAATAAAGCATTATTTTTTTCCATATTTCTCGGGACCCTGGGGTCCCGGACCTTTGGAAGGCGTACGAGGAGCTGAAGCCAACTCGCAGAGGCCCGTTACAAAATTTTAAATGATGAGGAGGCACCAACCGACGATTATCCCTATATGCGCTATGCAAATGCACCCAAGGACAACCCCCGGTTGGTGCAGGACTATTGTTGTACGTGAAAACAAAACATATTGGCCTATGGGTTTGGGTTGCTAAAGTGGATTGGTTAACTTGAACTATGTCCCCTGCCTGACCAATGTTATAAATATATACACGGATAAAATGGACTGGAGAGGTATTCCACGGCTATCAGTACAATCCCGGAAGTACGGTCAAGATCCCTACCAGCACCTTACTGGAATACTTCCTTCCTCCGAGCACTTTTGCTCTTGCAGTGGAGATCCTCCACTCAAGCGGGCCAATAAAGTCAAGAAAGAGGTAGGAGCTCTGTTCCTCGTCAGTGTTCACTCCAGCCGGCCAATTAAGGCAAGCCAGAGATGAGGACAAGATTTCTCCCGGGAGATAGGGTCCGTGGGGTCGCTACTGCCCATCAGCTCGCCTCAAAAAAAGCATTATTATTATTATTATTATTATTTAGCTCACCACCAACACATAGTAGGTATTTCTCAGATATAACTGCGCTGTACAGCAAAAAATGTGCTAGATCTGGCGCGAAAAGCATTCAGTTGGCAACATTGTTGATAACCTTAATAGTTCTTTTATAATTCATATTTACCGCTGAAAATCCAAAGAATGTAACTCAATATTTATTAACCACGGAGTTTTTTTTTTAATATCATCACAATAATATATTTGAGAATTAGTAATGAACTTTTTACAATATTTCCTATTTCAGTAACAAGCTTATTTTGTTCAAAAATTAGCCGCCATTGTTCTTTTGATGATGTTTTTGTAGTCACTTGAAATATTAATTTAAAACAAAAAAACTTTTTATTTGTGTATACTTGATAGGCGTATATACATCTAAACACGACAAAACATAAGAAAAGGGTTTTTATCAACACAAATTTAATTAAAAGCGGTCGTTGACCTCAAAAAAAAAATCTTCAAATGAAACGATGGTGCAGCTAACTTAAGACATTGGATCGGCAAACATAATTTAGCCCCGGCTAGATGGACTGACGACCTGTTGAAAAACCAGACCAGGTACTTAATGTGTCGCAAATTGGAAGCTCCCGAAATCCGGCAATGGGCAGTAACAAAAAGTTAATAAAAGAAACTAACAGTTTTGTACAAACAATAAAAGACACTGTTACCCTTCACTATTTTGTGTATATTCTGCATGTATCTGTATCGTGGCACTGTATCCCCAGAGACGAGTTAGCGCGGTATTTGAGATTTAATAGCTTTTCAAATGTGGTGAATATTCACATTTCTTTTCATTTTATATTTATGAGGGCCGAGGAGGGCAGAAGTTCAACATTATTTTATTCATTACTTAATTTGAAAGGATTGAATAAATCAATTTTATATACACACACGAACAGGAACCCACCCACAACACACCCACCCACACGTACACGTACACAAGCACACCACGATTATTATAATAATTTAAGAATAAATTATATTTTTTGATATTTTTTTCATACTTAAATTTTTTGTATTTTAGTTTGTTTTTACTTATTTTAAAATTGTATTTTGTAGAACACATATCTGTTTATTCTTATGTTGACATTAGTATCTAAGCCAAATAAAATGGGAGAGGGCGCTGACTCCTGACATACAGGTACACCTAGTTCAGGAGTCATAGACTTCAAACAAGTTTCTGTAGCCTATTTATTATGTCAATAATAATAATAAATATTATTATTATTATTGACATAATAATAATATTTATTATTATGTCAATAATCCCCTGCCATTTTATCCGTGTATAATATACAACATTGGTCAGGCAGGGGACATAGTTCTTCCATAGTTCAAGTTACCCAATCCACTTTAGCCACCCAAACCCATAGCCCAATATGTTTTGTTTTCACCTACAACAATAGTCCTGTACCAACCGGGGGTTGTCCTTGGGTGCACTTGCATAGTGCATACAGGGATAATCGTCGGTTGGTGCCTCCTCATCATTTAAAATTATCTAAGGGGCCTCTGTGAGTTGGCTTCGGCTCCTCGTACGCCTTCCAAAGGTCCGGGACCCCAGGGTCCCGAGAAATATCAAAAAGTAATAATAAATAAATAAATAAATAAATAAATAGCTGGCAACACCAATGTCAACAAGCCTCAAAATTTATTTTCTTCTTCTTTTCCGTTTTTATTAATTTTAGTCGCAGTTTTTTAAGTTTTTGATAAACCATACAACAAAACTTAAAGAAAAATAACCCAAATATAATTTTAAAATACCGTAATGAACCATACTACAGAATTTATTCAAAAACTGCCAGATAGGAGGTGACATGACAGATGTCACCTCCTATCAAACAACAATCAACAACAAGAAGAAAATAGCAAAGAGATGAGAAGATGTTAACAAGGTCAGCAGCTCGTCGCGCACACCTTCCACCTCCGGACTCGTCGCTCAGCTCCACCCCGCCGCCGCTGGTACCTAGCCCCATCGAGAGTGCTGTGACACCGGCCATGGCAGTTGCGTCGAGCTCGAGCGACGAGTACTTCTCTCCACCGACGTCGCCACCACCTGCACGTCGGCCAGGAAGAGGCCGGCCACCGAACGGCATGGGACCTAGGGGCCAACCGGCCCCGAGCCGGGTCCCCGCTGCCGGTGGTTGTGTGCAGCGCATGAAATGGACTCAACAAATGAATGAGAACGTCATGCGCGCATATTACGGGGCAACAGAGGGGGGAACTAACCTCACTGCGTACCGCGATAGGATGCTGTCTCTGTTCCAGGCGCTTCAACCAGCCATCAACGTCTCGGCCCAACGGCTGTCGGATCAGGCGCGGGTTATCCAACGGAATCACAGATTGGACGACGCTGCGCTTGATAGGCTGCGCTTAGAGGTACTGAGCAACCGTATCGTCCCTGTCCCGTCACAGACCGCGGTGCAACCTCCAGTAAGTGGTATAATCCAACTGCGGTCTTATATTAATGATGTGGAGGGGGGCGATGAGGTTGTTACGGTAAGTAACCAGTGTAACGACCGATTGAGGAGCGCGCTGGAGGATGCGATTCGGGAGTTTAGAACTGCCCCCGTCCAACTTAGACCTCGTTTACCTCGCTTGCCTATGCACAAAACGAATAGGTCGTTGGTGTGTGCCTTGGATTCGCTGCTTGGTTCTTATTTTGAAAGCAGCGAAGACCTCTTAGATACGCACTCGATCTTGTATTGCGCGGCTATTGCGGCGTGTCGTGTAGCCAATGTTACATTTCCAAATTGTGACATAGCTACACGACCAAAACCCGCCGTTCCAGCCTGGCAGTGCAGGATCGAGCAGCGTATCGAGGGGACCAGGGTGCTCATCGGCAAACTATACTGCTTCAGGGAGGGCAATACTCGTCCTAGAGTGATGCGCTTTGTGAGGCGGGCGTTTTCCGGGACTGGAATCAGGCCTCAAGAATATATGTCCCGTGTCACAGAGCGCATTGACTTCCTGAAGCAGAAGGTCTGTGCATGGGCAAGCCGTATCCGTAGGTATAAGCGACGGGTTGAACGGTATACCCAGAATAGCATATTCCAGCGTGATCAAAGGTGGGTGTATAGAGCATGGGAGCGACCTGAGCAAAATGTGGCAGACGTATGCCGCCCGGATGATGATGCCACTAGCACATTCTGGCGCAACATCTGGTCGGTGCCCGTCTGCCATAATGAGGCTGAATGGATGCGCGATGTTGAGCGCGTGTGTGACGCCATACCGCAGATGGAGGAAGTAATAATTACTTCCTCCGATGTAGCCAGTGCAGCCCGTCCGATACCGAACTGAAAATCGCCGGGACCGGACGGACTGCACAATTTTTGGCTTAAATGGCTGCAAAGTTCACACGCGTGCTTAGCATCGCAATTCCAGTCGGCCTTAGAGTCTGGGTCGCTGCCACAGCTCTTTACAACGGGAGTTACCCACTTGCTCCATAAGTCAGGTGATGCCACGGAACCCAAAAATTATAGGCCGATCACTTGTTTGCCGACGGTCTATAAACTTCTTACATCCATTTTGAGAGTGAAAATTAATTCTCATTTAGAAAAGAATTCTATCATGTCTGCCTCTCAAAATGGATGTAGGAATGGGTCCCGCGGCACCAAGGAGCTACTCCTCATTGACATGGCCATAAGCCAACAGGTCCGTCGATCCCGAAAGGATTTGTCGACATGTTGGATAGACTATAAGAAGGCCTTTGATTCGGTGCCCCATACATGGCTCTTGAGGGTGTTAGAGTTGTACAAAATTGATACAACTCTGAGCACCTTCCTAACGACATGTATGGGGCAGTGGAGGACGGTCTTTCGCTATCCAGGATGTCGACAAATTCGGGGGAGCGACGAACCTATTAGGATTAAGCGGGGAATATTCCAGGGCGACAGTCTGAGTCCACTGTGGTTTTGTTTAGCCTTGAACCCTCTTAGCACTCTGCTGGAGGGTACAGGGCTGGGCTGTTCTTTGCGGAGAGGGGGTCAGGTAATATCCCACCTGCTTTATATGGATGATTTGAAACTGTTTGCCACCAACAAATTGCAACTGCTGGAGTCACTAAAAGTAACTAAAACTTTTAGTGATTCCATCAGGATGGAATTTGGTGTTGATAAATGTGCAGTCATGCATGTAAGGCGGGGCGGGGTTGTGGAATCTGAGGAACTACAACTCTCAGATTCTATAAACCTGAGATCACTCTCCGCAACTGATACCTACAAATACCTGGGTATGTCAGAGGGGTTAGGCATTAACGGGGCTGACATGAAACAATCGTTGCAGGAGCGCTTCTTCGGTCGCCTGAAAAAGGTACTTAATAGTTCTTTGTCAGGCGGCAACAAGGTGCGCGCCTTTAACGGTTGGGTCATGCCGGTCCTGATGTACTCCTTTGGCATACTAAAGTGGACCCAGACGGAACTAGATGCCCTGGATAGGAGAGCCCGGTCACTGCTGACTGCAAACCGGATGCATCACCCACGTTCGTCTGTCATGAGGCTGTACATCCCGCGGAAGTGTGGGGGTCGAGGCTTTTTAAATGCTAAGACCCTCCACAACCGCGAGGTGTGCAGTCTCAGAGAATACTTTCTCAAGGCTAACGTGGGTATGCACCGAGATGTGGTTGCAGTGGACAAGGGACTCACCCCGTTATCCTTGGCTAAAGAGAACTGGCGCAAACCTGTGGTGCTTAGTACCAACGACCGCAAGGAAGTATGGCAAAGCAAGGAGCTTCACGGACGCTTTTTCCGGGCCCTTCATGGGCCCGACGTAGATTTCTTAGCGTCCGTGGCCTGGCTACGCTTCGGTGACCTCTTTGGGGAAACCGAAGGTTCAGTCTGTGCGATTATGGATGAAGTTATGCTAACGAATAACTACCGGAAGTATATAATGAAAGACGGGACGATCGACATATGTCGGGCATGCCATTGTCCCGGTGAGTCTATCAGACATATTACTTCTGGGTGTTCTCGTTTAGCTAACGGCGAGTATTTGCACAGGCATAACCAAGTGGCCAGGATTATCCATCAGCAACTTGCTCTGAAATACGGCCTTGTGGACTCTGAGGTACCGTATTACAGGTATGTGCCCGACCCAGTTCTCGAGAATGACCATGTCACGTTATACTGGGATCGATCTATTATCACTGACAGGACTATTGTAGCCAATAAGCCTGATATAGTGGTAATAGATCGATCAGTGCGCCGCACAATGATAATCGATGTCACTATCCCACATGACGAGAACCTCGTGAAGGCTGAGAAGGAGAAACAATTGAAGTATCTCGACTTAGCCCACGAGGTTGTCGCTATGTGGAATGTGGACTCGGCAATCATTGTGCCGATAGTCGTTACGGTCAATGGCCTTATCGCTAAGAGCCTCGACCAACATCTCAAGAGGCTCTCGTTGGGTGGCTGGGTGAAGGGCCTGATTCAGAAGGCAGTCCTCCTTGATACGGCGCGTATTGTAAGGAGGTTCCTGTCTCTGGGGCCCTAACCACCGGTAGCTTGGACCCTGCACCCGCTACCGGCGGATCACTATTTTTTATATTTTTAAATGTTTTTTTTAATGTTTTTATAAAAATATTTAAAAATGTAATAAAATAAGTTTAAAAAATAAATAAAGGAGATAATAATAATAATTTTATTTCAAGCAGCAAGACTCATAGTGTTAGTAACAATATACTTACAAACTATGTTAGTAATACACTCACAAAAACAAAACCAAAAACAGAAAACAGATTGTGACATCACTGCTGCACAGTGACAGGCCCAGCCGAAACCCTGCAGCAGTGGTTCACAAACGCACAATCAAGCCTGCTCGCTATTATAGACAGGATGCTGTTGGCGCTGCCCCGCACCCCACGGACCAAGGATGCGCACCGCTTCCGCATCACGGTGTAAAAACAGTCCACGTGAGCTTCAGCGAACATCCCTGATGCACTGCAGTACCGGGGCAACCCCATCAACACCCTGAATGCATTATTGTACTGTAGGTATGCGAAGGGCGCCGTATGATTTTTGAGTATAATGAACCCACAGACTGCAAGTATAAAAGGACGTACAGTAAGCACTAAATATAGTGCACTTGACCTCTTTAGAGGCACGCCTGAATCTGCGGGCAATCATGTTAGCTCTCACACACAGCGCCCTCCGCTCCCTGTCAATATCCTCATCGTCCTTGAGGCCAGTGGTCAATAAGTGACCCAGATATTTAAATCGGTCTACCCTCACAAGGGGTATACCGTTTATCGTAACTGAAGGTACTGCTTCCGGGTATTTACCCCTGGCCCCAAAGACCATGACCACACTCTTCTTAACATTATATGCCAAACCATGTAGTCTGGCATATTGCTCGCAAGTGGCTACGAATGTCCTAAGCCCGCAGATTGACGCGCTCAGCAGCACCATGTCGTCTGCGTAGCTAATGTTATTACAACACACGCCATCAATATGACACCCGACACGCATGCTGCTAAGCGCGCCAACCAGATCATTCACATATAGGTTGAATAGCGTAGGCGAGCATAACCCCCCCTGCCTCACCCCGCACTCCAACCCATACGGCTTAGATAGGGCACCAGCCCACCTCACACTATTGACTTGGTTTCCATACCAGTATTTTAGAGTATTTGTCACCTCTGGTGGCAAATTAACCTCTTCCATTTTTCTCCATAAAATTATTATGTCAATAAAGAACTATTATTATTATCATCGGGAGTGTTTTTTTTTTCTCAGCTCTTAGGCTGGTTTTAGCTATATTTGAAGCCACGTAAAAGCACCTTATTACTATTTTTGTTTTTTTCTTACATATCTCGGGACCCTGGGCCCCGGACCTTCGGAAGGCTTTCGAGGGGCCGGCCGAAGCCAACTCGCAGAGGCCACTTAGATAATTTTATATGATGAGGAGGCACCAACCGACGATTATCCCTGTATGCACTATGCAAGTGCACCCAAGGACAACCCCCGGTTGGTGCAGGACTATTGCTGTCCGTGGAAACAACATATTGGGCTATAGTTTTGGGTGGCTAAAGTGGATTGGGTAACTTGAACTATGGAAGAACTATGTCCCCTGTCTGACCAATGTTATATATTATACACGGATAAAATGGCAGGGGGTAACTTGCACACTCAATAATGGGCCCCCCGGAAACGGCCGCTAGCACATAGTGACGTAGCGACAAGGGGGCAACACTTCCTGAGGTGCTTCAGGACTGGAGAGGTATTCCACGGCTATCAGGACAATCCCGGAAGTACGGTCAAGATCCTTACCAGCACCTTACTGGAATACTTCCTTCGTTCGAGCACTTTTGCTGTTGTGAATTTCAACTCAAGCCGGCCAATAAAGGCAAGAAAGAGGTGGGAGCTCTGTTCCTCGTCAGTGTTCACTCCAGCCGGCCAATAAGGCAAGCCAGAGATGAGGACAAGATTTCTCTCGGGAGATAGGGTCCGTGGGGTCGCTACTGCCCAACAGCTCGCCACATGCTGCCCTGCGGGTTTTTGTAACTCTCTTGGTCTGGCTCCTCATCCTAGACCCGTTCCGGCGAAGTAAACTCTACCGGCACAGACCTAATGTTCGGAGCGCGCAAGCCCCACCACGACATCAACGTAGAGATACAGCGGTGGGGTTATTATTATTACAAACATCTCACCGTGAAAACTTAGGTGAAGTCAGCTCGAAGTAAACTGCCAATAGTGTCACTCCCTAGCATCAGGTGGAATAACATCTCACTTCACCTGAGTTATCACGGTGTGATTTTTACAACAGTTATTCCAGGCAAACAAATGGCAACTTGATAACTATAAGGAACCGAATAAGGCGATGAAGGTGCTTATGTGTCAATGGGATGAACAGTATCAATCTTTTGTCGTATAAGAACTGCAGAGTGCTATCACCAATTCGTTTTCAACCGTAGTACTAATCTGTCGTCCGTCGTGATAAACTGAAAACTGCTTGCGCTCATTGAACACAAAAAACAAAGGAAAACAAGAACGTACCAATAAAGCATCCCATTCACACCGTCACCCAATTAAGACCCCCACTCACCGACAATTGAATATAACAGCCGCGACGCGTTCGCAAAGAGATGGCAACATTTAAAAAAGTTGCGCCGCCGGCCTGAGGCACGGGCAAAGCGAATTACCTCCACAAAAGGAAAAAAAAACGCCTTTTATCTTATAAAAAGAGAATGTCACAAAGGAGGCTTTTACGCGGGAAAGTCGGGCTTCTTGAAGTTACGAGTAACGCGGAAGATTGAAAGTCTAGTTGTGATTATTTTTGGTTTTCTTTTGTTTTGTTTAGTTGTTGATTTTGTTGTTCAGTGATTGGTGTTAATTTGATGTGACTAGCTGTGTTAAACGTTATTGGGTGGTCGCACGCGAAGTGTTTTGTTTATTTAGTCAAAACGTTTTGTATCCAATTAGTTGGAGGCGTATAAATGGTAAAATTATCATAAACAAGCACTGTTTATAGAGTTAAATGTTGCTTTATTAACATTTAAGACTGTAAAAAAGTAGTGTATGTAGTTTATCAGTTATCTGGTGTCCATAGTACAAGCTCTGCTTAGTTTGGGATCAGATGACCGTGTGTGATGTCCTAGGATATTATTATTATTATTATTTGTTGACACTTACAACTTTTATTTATTGTTTCAGACTTAGAACCTTTATTGCCGCACCTTCGCCAGCGTGGCTGTCGGAAAATATCCCACGGGAACGTACTACCGGGATTAAAAGTACTCTATATTTAATCCAGGCCCTATATTTAAACTGTCTGTGTGCCTAATAATTTCATTCAAATCCGTTCAGCCGATTTTGCACCAATCCGAAACATACATCCAGACAACAGACAGACTTACAAACATTCTTCGTGACTATTTTAAGCTTGTTGTAACATAACCTGTCAATGATTAGAAAATTAGAGTTAATTTTCAGTTAGGTATTATTTATTATAGCAAACAGTATTTTACCGTCAGCTAAATATCTGTTCAGTCCTCGTTGCAAAATGTGAGTCCTTAATGTAAGAACTAAACTAAGTAGGTAATTTAATTCGGTTTATAAGGCCAAAATAGAAGGCATCTTAAGAGGATTGTGAAGTGCCGATACGCGGCGCGATTTTTGGAGGCAATCACCTACATTTCATACAATTATCTACATAAATATTGTTTCGGGCGATAACGTTTTCACTCCCCTAAACCTTTACAAAATGAGACAATTTTGGTCTCATTACATTTAGTACACTTCAATCTAGGTCTGTACGTTTTTCGTTTTTAGTAATTCAATTTAATTTAACTTAAAAAAATAAAAATGCTCGAGGATTTTATGTCAAAAATATAGATATTTAGATGCTAATAACTTATATCGTATGCAATATTTCTTTATAATAAAAACGTACGGACCTAGTTTTTTATTATACCTACACCATTGCCAAAAATTATGAAAATTAGACTATGTTTACGGGGAGAAAAACGTTATCTCTTTTTGTATGAAAATTTACAGCTTCACAATCCTCTTAAAGCGAAAATATAAATCCTCTTTATTTCCTATCCCGTGAGAATTTCGAATAAAATAGTCACCTAAATAATTTATTTACAGGTACGGAAATAAGTAAAATATAAATATACTCATTTTATCCCTGAATATGAATATGATAATGAATATGAATGATGAATAGAGGAGCTCGTGGCTAAGTAATAACAGCTGCATGGGACGAACCATCAGGTTAAGCTACGCTTGCCGGGGTTGGTCCGTAGATGGGTGACCATCTTTACATACCGAGACTCCTCCGTGCCTCGGACAGCACGTTAAGCCGTTGGTCCCGGCTGTCATTCGTGGATCTTTGACAGTCGTTACTGGTCGTCAGAAGCCCGAAAGTCTGACAACCAGTCTTACCAAGGGGTATATAACTGGGTTGTGGAGGTCAGATAGGCAGTCGCTCCATGTAAAATACTGGTATTCAGCTGCATCCGGTTAGACTGGAAGCCGACCCCAACATAGTTGGGAAAAGGCTAGGCAGATTGATTTATCCCTGAATAGTAATATTGTTCTCTTTGGCGATTGTGAGTCGGGCTGAGCGATGATGCATTTTTATGGATTTTTAACCCCCTAGGCATTCTCATGACATACATCAGTACGCCATTTCTTACACCATCCTAGGAGTCGTTATTCTTGTCTTAGTGGGATGGTTGGTTAAACGATATGGACCATGGTGTCGCTCGAAACCAACCAAAGCCAATCAACTGGAAGAGATTGAACTGCAACCCATACGACGCAGAAGACAAGAAGAGATTACGTCAACGAGTCAAGCGGAGATGTCGGACCGTCCGCAACGCAAGCTTCCAACGGTAGACCACATCGCGTTTATCTTCAAATAATTTAATTTCTTTTCTTTGACTGTGTACAGGGGTTCCTTCTTTTGATAAGTTTTAATCCCATTCTTTTGGGTTGTCCGTTCATACGTGCATCGATCTGACAACCTATAAGTAGCTGTTAATAAACAATTAATTTTGAGTACAAACTAAGTTTAAGAACGACATACTTATCAAGGGAAAGAATCACCTAACTTTAACTTGTATACGATTACTGGTTAATATAACGTTTTACGGTATTAGTGGTTTTTTCTCTGTGCTCCACTAACGACAACTGCAAGTGTAAGCTGCCTCTACGATTGGCGCTTACATATTCGGCGCCAAAAAAGCCAAAACACGTAATTGTAATTTCTAAACAATGTTTCCTTACAAACAGTCATCCCCTACTATACTCCCTCAGAGGATGATTTTTTTTTAAACACGTGGTTTTTCATTTTTAATCAGAATGATTAATAACAATTTTCATGGTTTAAACTACAAAAATCTTTCCTATCCTATTCCTTGTCTACATTATAAAGGGTACCTCTATGCAAAAATTTCAGCTTTCTAGGTCCAAGGGTTTGGACCGGGCGTTGATGAGTCAGTCAGCCAAGACTTTTCTTTTTAATCTACCCTAATATTATAAAGCTGCAAAGTTTGTTCGTTTGGTTGAACGGGCTGATCTCAGAAACTACTGGTTCGAATTGAAAAATTATATTAGTGTTGGATAGCCCATTTATTGAGGAAGGCTACAGGGAGCGGAGCATCAATGAAAAATGTCAACACATTAATATGAATACATGTTCATGTTAACTCTTAAAAATACGAAGTTGGGCTCCTAGGGCATGTGGGATATCATATGAAAGAGCGCTGTTTGCATATTTTCAAACATTTTTTATTTTTTTAAGGCCGAACAGTTTTCAACTTTGATGAAAAAAAAAATACCGCCCACCCCCCCCCCCCCCCCCCCTCCTTATCTCCGAAGTCTGCATAGAGAAAAATCTGAAATTATTCTGTGTTATAGAAGTTTATGTAAGTATTACAGGAAAAATAAAACGATGTCTCTAAATAGAACACCTTTTTTATAGTACGCAACCGTCGATGCGCGAGTCCGACTCGCTCTTGGCCGGTTTTTTAATTTTTGTATAGAATATTTGTACGGCAGGGTATGCTGGAAACACTATTATAACATCTATTGTATCATATCCTAACAAATAAATGTTTGACTTTAGATTTGATTTAAACAGTCAATGATTCTATGAATGTTGATACAATCATTTAGATCTGAAAAATATTTTTAAACATACATCTTTTACTACAGGTGAAGCCACGGACATAGCCAGTTTCTCTTAAAGTTAATAGTGTCTCTGGGAAATTCTCTTTCATAGAATTATTTTTCCGCAGTTACCCAAACAAAGTCAAAGGCTACAACATTTATTCATTGTTTTCTTTATTTTTCCGAGTAATAATTATTGCAGCGTCAATGAAAGGCGAGGGTTAGCTACACACTGGTTTATTGAACAAGTTATCCATCTACCCACCACCGTACAAATATCATACCCTCAACATCCGTACATTTCTCCCCTTTAAGCTAAAGCATAATCTAAAATATAAAATAAACAATAAATTAACAAAGCATGTTACGAGTATTTGGTAACTCCTGGTCGAGCCCGATTATAAGCCCGCAGAGCACGAGCAGACGCACCTGACGGTGGTGGTGGTGTCTCCGGCGCGGATGCCGCTTCAGAACCAGTGCTCTGCGACTTCTCACCAGTACCGTCAGTCGCGTCCTCGAATGTGTCCTCCGCCTCCTCACGGACCGAAGGAAACTCTCGTTCTGGGGATAAATCTTTACTTTCGGAAACTATGCTAGTCCGAGATAACGAGTGGCGATTCTTGTTATGTACGGGCATAATTTGATCGACATGTCTACGCCAACCGACTCCACGTCCAACGTCTACTTTGTACGAGACCGGTCCAGTCTGGTCGGTTATTGTTCCCGATAACCACTTGTCCCCCCTCGCGGTGTAGTCACGGGCCAGCACCGCGTCGCCCGGCGCCAGCGCGCGCGTCGTGCCACCCGCAGCGGCCACTTGCCGCTCCTGCGCGGCGCGCACTACCGCAGATACTTCGGGCCGAAGCGCATCTAGACGCCCGCGGAGTCTACGCCCTTGCAACGCCACCGCAGGGGAGACCCAAGTGGTGGCGTGTTGACAGTTACGGTACTGGAATAAAAACTTACAAAGTGCCGTGGCGACGCCCTCGCCCTCGTACAAAGCACGTTTGATCGCTTTCTTTACGGTTTTTACCGCATTTTCTGCTGCACCGTTTCCTTGTGGTCTGTAAGGAGCTGTGGTCACGTGTTTTATGCAAATATACGTGTTATATTTGCAAAACGATTTAAATTCCTGTGAGAAAAATGGTGGGCCGTTATCAGTGACGAGTAATGAGGGTAAGCCGAACCGGGCAAAAATTGTTCTCATTGCTGTGATAGTCGCCTGCGTGTCCGTCCTACTCATAGCAATAGCCTCTATCCATTTCGAGTGTGCGTCCACCATAATTAAATACCGTTTTCCCCCACAATCCCCGAAGTCTGCATGTACTCGCTGCCACGGATGCAGCGGGAACTCCCAAGGGTGCAGTGGCGCGTGCGGCGGCGCGTCGCGTACGGCGCGGCACGCCGTGCACGCGCGACATACCTCCTCTATGTCCTTATCTAGACTGGGCCAATACACATAATTCCGAGACAAATTTTTCATTTTGTTCATTCCTACGTGCCCATCGTGAATTTCGTCTAAAATTTGTTTTTGCAATGCGTTCGGTATCACGATCCTGTATTTATAGATAAGGCAACCCAATTCCACAGCTAAATCCTGTTTTCTTGCAAAAAACGGTTTCTCAGTATCGGACACTGTCAACGGCCAACCAAATGTGACATAACCTTTAACCTTGCATAACAATGTATCTTTCTCCGTCTCCTTAGCAATATCCTTAAAGCTAATTGGAATTGATTCCTCTATTAAATTTATGTAAGTGACTGCGTCCACTAAGCGACCCTCCTGAGGTAGCGGTAGCCTCGATAAAGCATCAGCCGGCCCATTGTCAGCCGAGCGGACAAATTCGACAGTGAAATCGTATTCGGCCAAGCGCGCCGCCCACCGCTGTAGCCGGCTGGCAGCGGTCTGTGGAATGCCACCCTTAGCACCAAAAATGTGCGTCAACGGTTGATGGTCCGTGCGTAATATAAAACTCCTACCGAACAAGTACTGATGGTGTTTTGTTATACCAAACAATATCGCGAGTGCCTCCTTGTCGAGTTGACTGTAATTCCGCTCGGCCGCGTTTAGTGTGCGGGACACACAGCTAACCGGGCGCTCGCTGCCATCGGGATAGCGGTGAGCCAACACTGCGCCTAGCCCATACGCACTACTGTCCACCGCGAGCACGAGTGGCCGGCCCTCCTCGTAATGTGCTAACACTCGCTCGCCCAGAAGAACTCGCTTAGCTTCTTTAAACGCCTGCTCACAACTAGCATCCCATTTCCAGCGAACATCTTTTTTAAGTAAATTATGTAAAGGATACAACAATGTGCTCAAATTACTAATGAATTTTCCGTAATAATTTAACATTCCCAAGAAACTTTTCAGTTGAGTTATATTTTTTGGTCTGGGTGCGCTGGAAATAGCATCCAATTTAGCAGTGTCTGGCCGTAATCCCATTTTGTCAATAACAAAACCCAAGTATTTTACACTGTCTTGTAGGAAACTACACTTACTTAATTTAACTGTTAAACCCGTCTCGCGCAACCTTTCGAGTACAGCTCGTAAATTACTAATGTGTTCTTTATCATTAGCCCCCGTTGTGCAAATGTCATCTAGAAAAACAACACAACCCGGAATACCACGTAGGGTTTCCTCCATTAACTTCTGGAACTTCTCGGGTATGCACGCCAGTCCGTACGGCGTACGACGGTAGGCATACGTCCCGAGGTGAGTTGTTATTGCTGTGTAGGGTTGTGACTCCTCTGTTAATAAACATTGCTCGTAAGCGTGAGTGAGATCTATTTTCGTGAATTTTTCTCCTCCGCTTAAATTAGCAAACAACTCATCAATGCGGGGCAAAGGATAATAATCACGCTTGAGTTTTGGGTTAATTGTAATTTTGTAATCCCCACAAATGCGTATTTCTCCATTTTTTTTTACAACCGGCACAATGGGCGTTCCGTAGTCGGAATAGTCGACGCGGTATATGGAGCCATCGGCCTCCAGTCGCGTCAGCTCGCGCTCCACGCGCGCGCGCAACGCCAGCGGCACAGGGCGCGCACGCACGTACACAGGTTCATCGTTAGTCAGCTGTAGTCGAATGGCTCGCTTACAAGTACCTAACTTATCCGTAAACACTTGCGGAAATTCAGCACATAAGCGGTTCACGAATCCATCGTCGGTTATCTTATGCAGATTTATTTGTGTTACTTTTAGGGCACGCAACCAGTCTCGTCCCAGTAATGGACACGCTCCGTGTTTAATTACGTAAAGTGGCAAGGATTTTACTTCTACATCTCGTAACCTAACTCGGACTTCTATGAAACCAAGCGATTCGATGCATGAACCCGCATAACTACGTAACATCAAATTATCAGTCTTAATTACCTTATGTGAAAATTTGCGGTTATACATGTCTTCATTGATTGCCGAAATGCGACTACCGGTGTCGATTTCACACTTGGTCTCAAAGTTATCTATGATGACGTTTATAAAGTACGGTTTATTATCCTTACCTCCAACGACAATCTTAAACATATCGTCTGAATCGTCCTCACCACTCATAATTTTGCCGATTCTCTGCCCGGTTTCCACTATTTTTCACTGATTTGCACATCACTCGTAAATGTCCTCTTTGTTTACACTCGTCACAATTATAATGCATGTAACGGCACCTATCCGCGCGATGCGCCTTACCGCAACGCCAGCATGCTGGCGCAGCCGCCGCGTCGCTTCGCGATGTGCCCGCCGTGCGCTCCGTGCCCACCGCGCCTGCCGCGCCGGCTGAGCCAGCCGCACCACCCGCGCCAGCCATAGTGCGCGAGCCGCGGACGCGTCCTCGCCCCCCGCGTGTGTAGTGCAGGTCTTCACCTGCCTCGCCGCCGGCACCTGAGGTCGTCGTTGGCATCGTGCTGCCGCTCACCTCCGCGTGCTTCTCTGCAGCCTCCAGTGCTAGTGCTAACTCCACCGCCTCCTTGTATTCTATTTTCCTTTCGGCAAATATTCTAGAACGCATTGCATCATTTGTCAAACCCGAAACAAACTGATCTCTTAGATTTTCCTCGAGCGTAGAACACTTCTTACATTTGCCAAAATTACAAGTTGTTGCCAGATGTTTTAGTGCCTGTAAATATTCCATCAGGGGTTCGCCAGTACGTTGTCGCCGCAGCCGGAACACGTGGCGTTCAGCGATCTCAGATCGCTGCGGTTCCAAATGGTCGGTAACTAGCTTCACCAATGTCTCGTAAGATTTGCTCTCGGGAAAATCAGGCGAACACAGATCACACATCAACGAATAGGTGGCTTCCCCTACGATTGTTATTAACATGGGAACTTTTAGGTTATCTTTTACGTCATTTAGTAACATGTACTGATTTACCCGGCGTATATAAGCAGGCCATTGTTTAGAACTGATGTTAAACGGTTCTAACTTTCCGATTGGCATCTTAAAAACAGTAATTTCGGTACTGCACGCGTAATGAAGATACAAAAAAAAAATTCAATAATCCCGTACTCGTCGCCAATGCAGCGTCAATGAAAGGCGAGGGTTAGCTACACACTGGTTTATTGAACAAGTTATCCATCTACCCACCACCGTACAAATATCATACCCTCAACATCCGTACAATTATCTTTAGAGCTTCTAATCGAATTCCGGAAAGAACAAGTCCTTAATTGGTTTCGATCGTAGGGAGATATGTTTTATTTGTTCCTTCATCGTATACCTACAAATCAAATCAAATCAAATAAGATATATTCAAGATATATTTTAAATTTAAAATGTCAATGTTCCCTATTATTTAATTTAATTTTGACTTAACATTTGCACAACCGAAAGGTTGAATATAGTGTAACAAACAAACTGTATAACATCTTATGTACATCCTATATTCTAGCAAATAAAGGTATCATTCATTCATTCATTAAAATATATTTATTTCGGATTCAAAAACTACATCCATAGGTGTTAGTAAAAATAAACTTAGCTTAGTGTTAGTTTTGTTTATTTATTTAATTTAATTTAAGTATGTATACGTATGTGTCTTTTTCTATTGAAATAATTTTAACTTTTACGGAATAAACTTGGTACGTTTTCAATTCAGTCCTATTTCATTGTTTGTCTACATCATCCTCATTATTGCGAAAACATATAACATACGTTTGTAACCCAATCTCCGCTACCATTAAGGACCATTAGGCAGTACAAACGATGCATTACGTACTTACATCAAACAAATCACACACATGTGAAGTATACCCGTATATTATTTTTTTTTAAATTAAAAAAAACAACAGACTTAAAAAAAAAAACACTACAAAGTGAAAAATAACTTTAGTTTCGGAAGTGTGTGCCTTTGGATCTGTATTTTAGTTTTTGCCACCGACTTTCGAAATAAAAGTTATTTTTCACTATGTAAAATCCAAATCCAGATAAAGAAAAAGAATTTTCAAATTTGGTCTACAATTGATGAAAATATCGATGAACATACATAAAAAAAAATCTTAAAAAAGGAGGACGTTCTATGTTCGTCTGTATGTATTTTTTTTATGTTCATCGATATTTTGGTCTGGACTGATTTTGAAAATTCTTCTTTCATTTGGCAGAGGAACCTAGCACGGCACGGCGGCCCATACTCCCATATTAACTTTGCTTGGGTAGTTTTTGAGTTAGCTTCAATAATATTACGTATTTTTCCCACATAAGCAGGTAGTGGTATTCGAATTTGTACAACAACTAAAAAACAACAACTCAATGAAGAGGTCCGTAGTTGGGATGAATTTATCCCAAGAACAAACTTAACATTGTAGTTGAACATTCAACATTGTAGTTCCATACATCTCAACTACAAACGTAAGTTTGTACCCACAATATTGAGAGATTTACCATGTTATTTTTATATCATAGACTTCTTATAAGTTTTCCTGTAAGCTATAGGTATAGAACTGTTTTCAGTACAAAATTTTAGGCTCGGTAGTTTCGGAGATAAGGGGGGAATGGTCAATTTTCGTCTATTTTCTTAACTAACTTGAATACGATGTACTTTAAAATAATAAGAAAGGATATTTGAGACCCTCACAGTAAGTCCTTTCAATTGATGTGTCACACATTACAGTTTGCAAAACATTGTTTTTAATTTTCTTATTTGCCCCCAAAGTTGACCCCCATATTCATTATTCATTTATTGATTATACATGTATTGATGACATATATTGATTATACGTCCGTGTTTGCCATCTCTACCTTGCACTATCGCGCCCCGTCCGGCCAGCCGTGTCTCGCGATGGTCGGAGCGAGTTGGCGCGTGCCAGCGCATGCCAGCCTGAGCCATCGCGAGACATCGCGAGTCAGCGCTTGATGGAGGGAGACCGTGCCTCGATGGCCGGTGCAAGATCTGTATATCCATTTTACAAAGTAAATAAATACTCTGTTCTTAGAGCAATAAATTTCAATTTTATACTAACAGATATTTCAATTCTCGCCTCGCACATCGTGGATAGAAATTTTGCCATACAAATTTTAATTCTCGCCCATCCCATCCACGCCCCGCCTCGCCGATATAAAACCATTGATCATTCTGTTCATTGTTTCGTCCCGATACTTTTGTCACTGACTGTACAACACTATAGTTTAAGTAAAATCCGTCTCTTGCGCAGCCTCTTATTGCCGGGAATAGGCTCATTTCCTTATTGTTTCCATGTTTCAGGCTGTTGTAGCGGTCTTTCAATTACCTATTAATAGTCATCGTTTTACTTCCCCACAATGGGCAAGGGAGATGTAAAAATATGGTCAGATAAACAATCGTAATAACAATATTGAATACGTTATCAGAAACTGAGAGTTTAATAAATTTACTTAAAAAAAAAAAAGTAAAAACCGATTTCAAAAACCTATAATGAATAAAATAACTTTCCTATTAAAACTTAACAGCTTCTGAAGTCTGTACCAAGATATTGTGCATTGAAGACACCGACTTCAGAAGCTGTTATGTTTTATTACGAAAGTTATTTTATTCATTTTAGGTTTTTGAAGTTGGATTTTACTTTTTTTAAAGTAAATTTATTTTTCCATTTTTATTTGAATGCCTATACAATTACATTAGCCCAAGACGAACGAAACGAAGTATCGTCAAAATCCGCTTAGAAATGCCAGTAATACAGTATATTTAATGCATATAACTTCGAACATAAGAATATGTACCTAATGTATTATGTACTTATATATTTTATGCAAAAAAAAAAAAAATAGAATTCCAAATTAAAATTAATTTTAACTACTTAAACCTTCCTGAGAGTATGTAAATCACGTTAATGAAAGATAGACACATATGTGATAGGGTGGAAATAGTTTCACAACACGCGACCTATGTGGCTAATACATTCTGTTTTCATGTGACACATACATAATTATATAGGTACAAAAACAACCTTTTCGATTTTTCCACGTTGTTTACAACGTTAAAGTGACAAAACTTGACCACAATTATCAGGTGTTAATGATTTTTCGATTAATGGTTAAACATTAAGGCTCCCACAAACAGGGGTGAACTTTAAAATAACCAACATTAAACTAATGAAGATCGGTAAAAAGTGGTATGAAGTGTCAGAAATCACTTCACTTCTTAATACATATCTTAATATCTATATAAATAAAAATCAATTGTCGAATGTATGGACGCGAATCTTTTCAGAACGGTTGCACCTATTTGGATAATTCTTTTTTGTTGTATTTGTAATTGTCAAGACAAGGTTTGTATGAAAGAGAATGTTTGAAAAGTTGCCGGGAATATTGGGAAATTCGGGAAAACTGAAAGTGCATTTTCTATTGGAATTTGTATGAATTATTGAAATGATGACAGGACAACGTTTGTCGGGTCAGCTAGTTACTACACTATGAAACACAAGAGCGTGACCGGCATAATCTATAAAAAAAATTAAGTCTTAGCGTTTAGTCTTAGCGTTTTGACTCGGTGGAACGCAGAGCTAAGGGGCTCGTTGGCGACGTAAAACTGGTGGATGCCAAGCTTCACAGCTTGGCTGATCGCCGCAAGGTTGCCTGCTTGTCGGCCTTCTACAGATTGTACTTCGGAGAGTGTGCTTAAGAACTCCACGACCTCATTCCGCCGGCCCCCTTCTACCATCGGACATCTGGACGCACTGCCAGTTACCATCCCTACCTGGTTGCTATTCTACCAATTCGCACTAAGCGCTTCCAAATGTCTTTTATAATGCGCACAGCAAAAGAGTGGAATTCACTACCTGCGTCTGTGTTTCCGAGCGCATACAACCCTTATCTCTTCAAAGTGAGAGTCAACAGGCTTCTTCTGGGTAAGCTCAATCCATCGCCGACTCTGTCTCTGTCGCCTCCGACCTAGACTAGAGTCAATAGCAAACTCATCTTAAATAAATAAAAATAAAAAAATAGAATTATAACGCGTAGTTATTTATCTGTATATACTTGGATGCTTTATTTTTCATAATGTGTCCAGTCTCCTCCGTTGTCCATAATAACCTGGCATCATTGAGGAATACTTTCGGCTAATTTTACAGCGTAGTCACGGGATAATGACCCATATGGCCTTTAAATTGTGAATAAGCTCGGCGGCAGTTAGTATTTTTTTCCCCTCGAAGTTTAAACTTCATTAACGACCAAACGTTTTCAATTGGGTTTGCATCAGGAGATTTTGAGGGCCTGTTCAAGAATGCTTTCTGTTATATTTAGTTCATCCTAACAGCATTCAGAGAGCCGGTAAACAAGTACAAATTACCAATTCCCCTTTTTGATACCTTTACCGGGTGGTTAACAGGTCGTTCGACCAGTCAGATATCGGCAGTTGACTAAGCATGAGATCCGATATTATTTGCCCAAAACGAAGCTTTGTTAGTAAAGATTATCTTGTTCCAGTCACGGTTTATGCTTTCTCTAGCTCAAGTCCAAGCCATTCTTTTTTCTATGTGTTTTTCTGAAAGAAGAGGTTTCTACAATGTGCTTCGATATTTTAGCTAATTCTCCGCTAAACGTCTTCTAATTGTAGCTAGAGATACATATATTTAGTCCTTTTTTCTTCAATTCTGCTTGTGCGGATCGCGAAGATATGCGTGGATTTTTCAAGAATTGAGTGATCCGTTTATCCTTGGCGGATGACGTCCTTCTCGTTATACCACGTTCAGGTAGGTTATCGACATGTTTTACGTCTAAATATCGGTTCACCCACTTCATCACGAACGCCTTATACTTTTTCATGTACTTTTCAACCTGACCGTGGAGGCGAACAAAGAAACACTGCCTCATAGCGGGAAGCATACGTAATACTCACTTCGGGAATCGTGCGCTCTGTGCAACGCAAACGCGAGAACTGGTTATGATTGTTGATGCATCGTGGGCAAAATGTTGGGCTACCTGCTCGTATTTTTTGTTTCACAATAAACCCTCGAATACTATTTTTTATCCCGGGCTAAAGTGCTTATGAAACACACTGTATATTATAAAATAGTTCCCCGCCGCGTCTGTCTGTTCGCGATGATCTCAAAAACGATATATTATATTAGATATAATTAGGTGTATATATTATATTTATATGTAAGTATATCTTTATATTTAAATAAATATTTATTCCTCATCTCTCGCTGTTGCACCTACCACTGTTTGTCTCTGCATCACCCAAAGGTCGACTGGTAGTAAATGCCTATGGCATTAAGTCCGCCTCTGTACATTTTGTGTGCTTAATCTATTAAATAAATAAATAAACTACTGAACGGATTTTCATGTGGTTTTCATATATCAACAGAGTGATTCCTGAAGAAGGTATATGTGTGTAATTCATTAAGGGTTTGTGTAGATTGGTTAAAATAAGACGATGATTGTTGAAGATATCGGAAAAATTATGCCATTTGTGAGCTTTCATCAAACACGTTGCCTAATCCATTTGAGATAACGAAACAATAAATGGTACAATTGTTTCTCTTTTTTTATTAATTGGCCCAGTCTAACTTCAAAAAAAAATGATCACATATCATGTGGTATTTGCAAAAGCTATTTAGACGGATACAGTATAAATAGGAATAAGAATAATTTATTGCTTCAGAAATTACATACAAAGACATTGATTACTGGAACTCACACTTCTTCGTTCCGTTTACATTTTTTACGCATACATTTATTATACGTTACAGTAAATTCCGTAATTTTATCTAATCCACTCGCAATCTACTAGAAAAGGAATAAAAATCATTATAAAATTAAATACGTTAGCTACCTTCAGCATTTCACACACATTATAATAGCCTTACACCATATAATTTACGTAAATATCTTAGGAGTTATCGCAAATTAAAAACTACGCGCGAGAAAATAAATTCAAGCGGTCTCGCACCAACGAAAAAAATGCGATTCCCTTTTCAGCGAGAGGCCCTTTAGGCCCAGCCAATGCCCGTTGATGCAAGTTTTCTTTGATTGTTTTTTTTTCATTTCTGAGCATATTTATGGCTGATATGAGATGACATCTGATATTATTTAGCTATTGTCAACTTCATAGTCATTTTTGACACTATTTTGGCCAATTTTACTATAAATGATAAATGATTTTTATTTTGTAAGTAGGTTTGTTTTAGAAGTCTTTTACAAGTCAATCATGTTATTTTTTTTTTATTCTAGATGAGGTCGGCGTTTCCTATCTGACTACTCTGAGAAGAAAGGCCGAAACAAACTCAGAGGTCACTATTGTTTCTCTTTAGGTTCTGATAGTGCTTTGTTAACTCTTCACATAGACACCAGAATAACTAATCTAGCTAAACAAGTTTTTGCGCTATACGAATTAATATTTCGACATACTGTGGAAAGTAGAGGGTCGTGCGCATGCGCGTGCCCTCGCAGTGTGACGTTACAGGCAAATTATGTCCTGTCTTAAAATTGTTATAAATATAACCTATCTTTTGAATGTTCAATCATTACTCTAGCATTAAAATTCTCGTAGTTATTTGACGTTGAAATCTTAGATGTTTTGTCAATCAGAAATATTGAACTTGCCACCATCACCGAGCGAAAAGACGTTTTCACATCAAAAATGGAGGCATATATGCTCCTACCCGAGCGAAGCCGGGGCGGGGCGATAGTAAGCTTATAAAAGTATGTGCTGTTATGTTAAATCAATGATCACAGGTCTATGGACAAAGTAGTTTTAGTAAAGCCAAAACGACAAAACCACCAAATCAAAAATATTTCTTACCTTTTATCAAACTCATGCAGATCCTCCGAGGTGAACTGACTGGTGACGTCCAAGAGCTGCTGTATGTGGTCACTGCACACCCGGCTCTTGCGCCGGTCTTCGCCATCCCTCACGAGGATGGTGGCGCAGCCCCCGTAGTCTAGGGAGAGAGAAGGTTGCTGCACCACTATTGTGGTTCTTCCAGCCGGGATGGTGCTGGCTGCTGAGTCCAGGGGGTTGGCCGTCACGTGGACTTGGGCAGCTGAGGAGAAAGGTTAGTGTGAGTTTGTGTTAAAAATATTTTAACTACTTATCATTTTTTTTGGGGCAAACCTTTTACCTACAATCTCTTTCAGAGTAAGAACGTTTACCTAACGGACAATAAGTATATCCGACTTCGACTCCCAGTGAATTCACATCACTAAAGTCGAAACTATCTAACTTTCACATTGGTCTAAAAACGAGCGAGTCGGACTCGCGCACCGAGGGTTCCGTACCATGCTACTTCCTATCCTACTATAATATTATAAATGCGAAAGTTTGTGAGGATGGATGGATGTTTGTTACTCATTCACGCAAAAACTACTGAACGGATATTCATGAAATTTGGCATACAGATAGTTTCTAGCATGGACTAACACATAGAATAGTTTTTATCCTGATATTTCTACGGGTTCGAGACTTATGCGGGTGATACCGCGGGGCGCTGCTAGTCATATATAAAAAAAGTGTGCTATTTACAGACATCGTTTTATTTTTCCTGTAATCTTTACATAAACTTCTATCACACAGAATAGTTTCAGATTTTTTTCTATGCAAACTTCGGAGATAAGCGGGGAAAGTTTACATTATTCATTTACATCATTCATCGGTATTTACATTTTCCATCAGAAGTCAAAAAAATTGCGGCTTAAAAAATAAAAAAAATGTTTAAGAATGTCAAAACAGCGCTCTCATATGATACCCCACATGCCCTAGTAGCCACACTTCGAATTATTAAGACCCCCTTTCAGTCCCTGTTGCAAAAAAATATATACATTTTTATTACTTTCTTATTTGCAAAATAGTTGGGCAAACGTTATCTAAAACTGTTCAAGTGTTCCAAAATTCAAGTTTACAGCATTAGTAGTTCTTGAGATATCTAGCTGTGACAGATAGACAGACTGAGTCGCACCATTAGGGTTCCTTTTTGCCATTTTGGTACGGAACCCTAATAGACCTTGATATTTCATGACGTCCAAGTGACATTCAACCTTAGGCTTAATAAAACAATAACAAGTTTGTCTATACAGGGTGTACCAGAAAGGTGTGGTCAAAAGTAAGGTTTTGGTACAGTCCATCAAACTGAACAACTTACTCCATGGGACCCACATCATAATCGAAAAAAAAAATCAGCTGTCCCGTAAAAAACGTCCAACACCTCGACCCAAATGTATGGGGCAGCGGTTTTTTCCCGATTACGGTGTTGGTCTCATGGAAAAAGTTGTTCAGTTTGATGGTCTGTACCACACCCTTAAAGACCACACCTTTCTGATACAACCTGTACAATGTTCAATATCTCTGGGCTGATCTACCATCACGCCTGTAATCCCCGAAGGGGCAGGCAGAGGTGTAACTATAGTACACCCACATTTCGCTAGTTATGTTGGTCTCATGTAATAGAAGACGAGCATTTATCATTTATCATCATTTATCATTTATTCCCGCAGCTAGCAACTCAGAATTGACATTAAGTTCTATGCTTTACACAATTTCGTGACAAAAACTCTCTTGCATTCCATTCCGCGGCAATGTAAATTGAGCCTTAAACACCAAACATAAATTAGCGAACATAATGAGATGTAGAATTTGATATAGCATCCATCTAATATAACGTTTCAGGTAATCGCCTGCGTTTACGAGCTTGAAACACGCCACGGTTATCTGGCTCAACGAATGTCTAACTATTTAGAATACGAATGTATCTGTAGGTATAGTTAGAAGCCATGTTGGATTGAAGCGAGGGTTTTATTAATAAACGGCCTACAGTTTTTGTTAGAGTTTTAGGTCACGTAAAGTTTTGTTTTATGGCTGGACACATGCGAACATTATGTAAAGAACAAGACACGTGCAACTAAGTGGATAGGCCCACTGAAATCTGTGTGGTTCTTTTTTCACAAGACCATCTCAGACATTTTGCGTGGTTCTCTTATTATGATTATGATCTGAGCGAGATAATGACTGGAGTTTAAAAAAGACTGTGACCTCTGAGTTTGCTTCGGTGTTTCTTCTTAGAGTAGTCAGATAGGAAACACCGAACTCATGTCGTCTTAAAATATTGTCGTTGTCAAACCAAAATCTGCTATGTGCACTTTTTTGAGATTTCTACTTTTTGACCTGTATTTATTTATTTATCCTTTAAGAAAAACACAATAGGTACATATACAGGGTTATGGGAAATTCGATACATTCCCTTGGAGGGGTTAAAGTAGAGCCCATTTGCAGCAGATTTGATCATATGCTACCCTATCCGATAACGGCTAGTTTTTGAACAAATTATTTTTTTTTGTTTTTACTTCAAAATGCCGATTTTCGGCAAAAAACGCTATGTACCCAAAATATCGTACTTTTTTAATTTATTTTTTGTACATTTTCAGACGGCTAACATTTTGACACTTCCTGGAGATAGCATAAAATTGAAGAAATACCAATAAATTTCATGTTGTGGTATCGAAAATGCAAAAAATAATGTCCATAAATTATTTGTTTGTAAAGTTAGCGTGAATTTGTAAAAAAAATAATTATGGAATGTAGCGCACAAATCACTGAAAAAACTTCCTTATTACACTAGCTATCGAAAATGGTATAAAATGTTAGCAGTAAGCTTAAATTTAAAAAGTTGAAGTTCTAAAGAAACATTCAGGGTAACAGTACATTTTGTTAATTTTATCAGTTATTATTGTTTTTTAATTGGAAGAAAAACTGAAAAACTGGCTTTATGTACAATACATTTATTAAAAACATAAAATCACAAGTCCTGTTCAAAATGAGAGCCGCGGTTCCTAATGCAGGCACGTAGTCTCTTCCGCACTTCAGTTTTTGTTATACGAGAGGTTAAACCTTCTCTTATTTGCTGCGCTGCATTTAATATTCCCTCCCTGAGCTCTTCCACGTTGTTTATTGTGCTGTTTGCTGTGTAAACAAGTTCCTTCATATGGCCCCAAATGTAAAAATCGCAAGGTGTCAAATCCGGACACCTTGCCGGCCAAGGGATCGGCCCTCCTCGATCAATCCAACGTCGAGGATAATTTTGGTCGAGCCACTCTCGCACTTCCCGGCGGTAGTGGGCTGGGCAGCCGTCGTGCTGGTAAATCATCCCCCTTCTTAACGCAAGAGGCACGTCTGCCAGCAATAATGCCACTTCGTTTCGTAAAAAATTCTTGTACGTTTCGCCATTCAAATTTTGGGGTAAAAAATGGGGTCCGATGAGGCAGTCATTAATGACTCCCATCCACACATTCAAAGAAAATCGATGTTGATGAGGTTTTTCTTTTTTCTTTTTTGGGTTTGAACGTTTAGATGCCCAATAGTGGCTGTTGTGGAAATTCGTAACACCATCGCGATCAAACTTGGACTCATCTGTCCACAAGATCTAATATGAAGATACAAAAGTCAATTCTCCTTGCCGGATCTCCCTCCTCTAAAGCGTGCACAGGCGTATAATGGTAAGGGTAAAACCCAGCTGTATGCACAGTAAACTATACCCGCGTGACGCCTGGCCACGGCTGTTGTTGAGGCAGTGGGATCTCGTTGAAATTGTTCTAAAATTTCCTCTTCATCTTCAGGAGCATAGGTGCGTGGTCTACCAGCATCACTTTGTCTTCTGTAAACACTACCAGTTTCTCTGATGCGGCGGTATGTTCCAGAAAAAACTCGTTCGTTGGGTATACGGCGATCAGGGAAACGACGGTTGTATTCCCTTTGCGCAGCTGCGGCATCTCCATCACAGAACCCGTAGCAAAAGAGGATGTCAGCTTACTCTTCGCTTTCGAAAGAAGCCATTAGGCAAAACCGAAAAATGAGATCACTAAATGCGGGGATTTGTGCGCACGCGAAGATAATTTTATTCAACTAAACAGTAAACTAGCAGAAGTCAAAATAAGGTCTGGTGGGGGACTAAGCGGGGCGGGCCTGTGTAGTGTGTCATACGAAGGCGCTGATTGGCTCCCTAGTCACTACCCATGCGCAGCTATTGTTTCGCAGGTAAAAAAGCGAACAAAAAGCATTACTCGCAACTGTAGACGAGATAACCCTATTTCTAGGAAAAATGCCACATGACTTAGTTAGTACTTTATTTTTGCTAAAATTAATTCTGATAACAACTTTTACACCTTTTTCGATAGCTAGTGTAATAAGGAAGTTTTTTCAGTGATTTGTGCGCTACATTCCATAATTATTTTTTTTACAAATTCACGCTAACTTTACAAACAAATAATTTATGGACATTATTTTTTGCATTTTCGATACCACAACATGAAATTTATTGGTATTTCTTCAATTTTATGCTATCTCCAGGAAGTGTCAAAATGTTAGCCGTCTGAAAATGTACAAAAAATAAATTAAAAAAGTACGATATTTTGGGTACATAGCGTTTTTTGCCGAAAATCGGCATTTTGAAGTAAAAACAAAAAAAAAAAAATTATTTGCTCAAAAACTAGCCGTTATCGGATAGGGTAGCATATGATCAAATCTGCTGCAAATGGGCTCTACTTTAACCCCTCCAAGGGAATGTATCGAATTTCCCATAACCCTGTATAAAGTATAAAAACAATAACTATAAACTAATACACTTCTTACATAACAAACTTAAAAAATACTGCACTCGCAGTGACGGCGGCGTCTCGTGTTACGCTGCGAGATATCGCGTAGCCAGCCGCGCAAACGCCGATACAGCACACCTTTCGGCCGAAACTTTTCCTTAAGGAAAGTCACCAAATGGTGATCGGAACGCGCACCACGAACGACTTGAAATTGGTGTTATGGTGCACCTCCAACTTTTTCACCCTCAAGATCGAGTTGGGCCTTTGCGTATAGTTCACTGCCCTATCTACCGTAAAAAAAAAAACTGCTAAATGCCTATATGAGCACTGTACGATGATCTACGATGTTTTTATAAAACATGCTAAACGCAACAGCTAGATTTTATGCACATAGCAATATATTGCTTTTTACATCTATTTAAACATAAATAAATATCATTTACCAACACATAATCACGTCACCAGAGGGCTGGCCTATTTTTTGGCCAACGAGGCCATTATGCATTGTAAGCCATTTGGGCATGTTTCCTGTTGACAGCGGGGTGGACGATTTTCTTGATGCCCTATGATTATGTCCCCTCCTTTTTTATATACTTGTACATGTTATTATTTTAATTCTGTTAGTTTTTAGGGTTCCGTACCAAAATAGTAAAAAGGAACCCTTATGGTGTACCAGTCTGTATATCTGTCTGTCCGTCTGTCACAGCTAGAGATCTCAAGAACTACTAAAGCTATCAACTTGAATTTTGGAATAGTTTTAGATGACGTTTGCTCAACTATTTTGCAAATAAGAAAGAAATAAAAATATTTTTTTTTGCAACAGGGATTGAAAGGGGGTCTTAAAAATTCGAAATGGGGCTACTAAGGCATGTAGGGTATCATATGAAAGAACACTGTTTGCACATTCTCAAAAAAAAAAAAATAGGCCTCATACTCCGGCCTCACGACCTTTGATAAAAAAAAAAATAGCGTTTCCCCTTATCTCCGAAGTTTGCATAGAGAAAATGCAAAAATTATTCTATGTGATAGAAGTTTATGTAAAGATTACAGGAAAAATAAAACGATGTCTCTAAATACACACTTTTTTATATATATGATACTACGGAACCCTCAGAGCGGGAGTCCGAATTATGTAAATATTATAAAATATTAATAAATAAACACTTAAAAGAAAGTAACTTGGAAAGAGAGACGATGTTTCAAAGGAAGCAGGACAACTATCAATAGGTAGGGTCATGTATTGTACCTATGGACATTTCAGACTATCTCCAAAATGGCCTCACACTGCACACAACACCGATAGCGTCACGCCACTCACTGGTGTTGCTAGAAAATAAAAATGCCACCACAGTGTTGCAATATTATATATTTAGTACTGCCAGTTTTTTTATTATAATCAATGTCCAAAGGTAAAAGCGTCCATAGGTACAATACATGACTATACAGGTTGGGACAGTCACAGGAGTAGAGAGGCTTGCACCGCCGCGGGAGGCTGTAATAAAGATGTCAGGTGAAACAAATGGTCTTACTGTCAACCTGCGTCAACTGGAACAAAACATGTATTGTGTAGTCAACAAAAGATGTAAAGAGCCAGCAGCTGTTAAAGTAGTTAAAATCAATCTATACAAATAAATAAAATTGAAGTGTCTGTGTGTAATGTCAAAATAACAGCTTTTTACTAAATTCTTATGAAATTATATACGGTACTTATATCAAAAAATCTACTTTTTTTTAATTTTTGTCTGTCTGTCTGTTTGTTCCAGCTAATCACCGAAACGGCTTGACCGATTTTGACGAGACTTTCATTAGCAGATAGCTTATGTTTTACGGAGTAACTTAGGCTACTTGTATTTTTGAAAAATGATTAGGGTTCCGCGAAAAAAAATTAAAACCCATGCAATTGGGAACAAATAGCGCGGGCGAGCATTGCAACGCCGCGAGTCGCGGGACGAAGGAGTTTTATTAAAATGTAGCTGTTATTTTAGTATATTGTATATCTTACGACTTACACGCGAACAAAGTCGCGGGGCACAGCTAGTTGCAAATAAAGAAGAAACTCGGACACATACATAGGTACGTATATACAGTCACGAGCATAAATACCTGAAAATCATGCAAAATTCAGAAGCGTTTTCCCCGTGAAACAAAAATTGCAACTTTGAGAAAATATCTATTTCATAATAAGATCAATCGATAATAAGTACTTCGTAGTACCTAAAAACTTTTTGGCAAAAAAAAAAAAAACAACCAACTTCCAAAAAAACATTAATCAATATGCCTAGCCTTTTCCCAATTATGTTGGGGTCGGCTTCCAGTCTAACCGGATACAGCTGAATACCAGTATTTTAACGGGAAACGACTGCCTATCTGACCTCCACAACCCAGTTACTGGGTAATACGACCCCTTGGTAAGACTGGTTGTCAGACTTTCGGGCTTCTGACGACCCGTAACGACTGTCAAAGATCCACGAATGACAGCCGGGACCCACGGCTTAACGTGCTTTCCGAGGCACGGAGGAGTCTCGGTATGTAAAGATGGTCACCCATCCACGGACCAACCCCGTCAAGCGTAGCTTAACCTGATGGATCGACCCGTGCGGCTTTTATTACTTAGCCACGAGCTCCAAAAAAGCATTACAAAGTGAAAAATAACTTTAATTTCGGAAGTCGATAAAGATAAAGATAAGATAAAGATTCATTTATTTGCAAAAACATGTGTAGATAATATACATGGTATAATGTTTATTATAGGTGTTACAGGATATTCTTTGGCACAACATGTTTGACCATGGCTGGTGTACAAATTAGGTCGGATGACCATAAGATTTCAAAAAATAAAATAAAATGAAATATACAAAGTTAAAAAAAAAAAAAGAAAACAAAAAGAAGTCACATTTAACATTAATATTAAATTATAAATAAAAACAATTGCTAAACATTCATGCGATTCAAAATAATAATAATAATAGATTCAGTCAGTATATCAGAGCGATTTGTCATTTAAAAATTCACTGATATTATAGTAGGCTTTTCCTGTCAGTATTTTTTTTAATGTTTTCTTAAACTGGTCAATATTTAGTTTTTTGACACCGATAGGGATTTTGTTATAAATGATCGGTGCTCTGCATACAACGCTTTTATACAGTAGTGCTGTCTTAGCTGGCTGAACACGAAGTTTACTATTATCCCGGCGATTTCGTATAACAAGGTCCGATATTCGAGGAAACAAATGGGGGTTATTTTTTACAAATAAGGCGATTTCTAAAATATAAAGTGACGGCAGTGTGAGGATTTTATGCTTTATAAAAAGTGGCTTACAGCTCACAGTACTTTGAATACCGAACATAGCACGTATGCATCGCTTTTGCATTTTAAATGCCATATCTTTATTTACTGAGTTGCCCCAGAAGATAATGCCATATCTTAGGACAGATTCCACAAGTCCATAATAAGCCGATAGTAACACATTAGTGTTGATAGATGGAGCAAGTTGGTACAAAGCATATGCTTGACTACTGATTTTTTTACATAGTGCGTCAATGTGTTCTTTCCAGTTTAGTTTGCTGTCTATAATTAAGCCGAGAAAACGGACATTACATACTTCATTTATAGTGTAGTTATCGTGAATCAAATTTACATTTAATGGATTATGCAATCTTTGTCCAAAGTGCATTATATTTGTTTTAGATAAATTTATTTTTAAATTATTATTATCAAGCCAAGAAATTATAGATGTCAGTGAATTATTTATGTCAGATTGATAATTATTAATGTCCTTACATGCAATTGAAACTGTACTGTCATCAGCAAATAATGTCATTGGTTGCTGCGTTACCTTTGGCAAGTCGTTGATATAGATAATAAACAACGGCGGCCCTAGGACACTGCCTTGAGGAACACCGTATGTAACATTTCTCCTCACGGAGCTGAATGTTTCCTCTTTTTTTTTTTTAGGATTCACTTTAGTTATTACAGTTATCTGTTGTCGGTTCGTTAAATAGGATCTAATTAAATCTAAAATATTGCCCCTTATGCCGTATGCTTCAAGTTTACTGATTAGTATATTATGATCTACATAATCAAACGCCTGTGACATATCGCAATAAATTGCACAAGCTGGAATTGTTTTGTCAACGTGGCCTATAACATTTTGGATGAATTCATAAATGGCCATATTTGTGGTTTTATTTTGTCGAAAGCCCTTTTGTTCATTGCACAAAATTTTATTTTTTTCTAGATATGAATTAAGATCGCCATAAAGATACTTTTCGAAAATTTTTGAAAATATTGATAATAGTGCAACAGGCCTATAATTCACCATTAACTGTTTGCATTCTTTTTTGTGTAAAGGTTTTATAACGGACAGTTTAAGATCTTGTGGAAATATTCCAGTTGATATCGACAAGTTCAGAATGTGACCCAAGTGATGGCATATATCCTCATTTACTGCTTTAATAATTTTAGTAGAGATACCATCATATCCTACACTGTTGGTATTTTTAAGGTTGTTTATAATTTTATTAATTAGGTAGGGTGAGCTTGGTGCAAGAAACATTGAATTTAATCGGTGATTAATTAAAGACGTTACTTTTTTCCCGGCACCCGGAAGGGGCTTGACTTTTTCAATAAAATAATTATTAAATGCGTTCGCTATTTCTGTTGGATTATCAAGGACCTTGTTTTCATCAATTTTTATTTTATCTATGGATTCTTTTGGGGTGTTAAGTCTCGATTTGTTTATAATCCGCCACGCTGTTCTAGTTTTATTTTGAGACGTTAATATTTTATAGTTATTTTGCGCCCGTTTTGTTAGTTTTATAATTTTTTTGAATAACTGACTATAATTTAAGTACTTTAATTTGTTGTCTTTTGTTGAGTTTAATCTGAATTTCCATAGCAAATCCTTTTTCTTTTGACTGCAAATTTTTACACCACGTGATACCCACTTTGGTTTATGATTGACTTTTATTATACATTGGGTTTGTGGAAAACAAAGGTCGTAAAAAAGTTTAAAATCAGTTATAAAGTGTTGATAAGCTGTGTTTGGGTCATCAGTGAGGTAAATATCCGAGAAAGCGAAGTTCTTAACACACATTTTAAATTTATCAATATTTGCCTTGCAATAATCACGTTTCATTGAACGCCAATAATGCAGTGTCAGATTTTTTTTTAACCGGAACTTTGATTAATTGGGCTGTATGGTCCGACAGGCCCAATTCCAAAATTTCAGATTTACATCCCTTTTTAAAGTTATGTGCAAAGTTATCAATACAAGTTCCACTGGCTAATCTGGTTGGTTCATGTAAAGCCAGTTTTAAATTATAGTTTAACAGTAAACATTCAAAATCTAATGTTACATTATTGCGTTTTAATACATCTATATTAAAATCACCCGCAATTATAATATTTTTACAGTTCAATTTGGCTATATAAGTCAGAAGTTTCTCCAGTTTATGAAAGAACGTATACATGTTATTTTGTTTAGGTACCCTATATATACAAACAATGATAATTTTATAGTCAGGTAGTTCAACTGCACAACCTTCTAATATACAGTCAAGACAAAATTTGCGGATTTCTGGAATTTCCCTGAATTTATGCTCTTTTTTAAGTAAGATGCATGTTCCTCCTCTTTTACTATTTGTTCTACTGTAAAATGAAGCCAAATTGTAATTTGGTAGGTATAAGTTTGACTCGAATCCTGCCATTATAAAGTGCTCAGTAATACATATGACGTCCACACTTTTGTTGCTGTCTACGAGTTCTTCTAAGTTTACACATAATGCATCAGATTTGTTAATTATACCTGCAATATTCTGATGTAGGATATACATATATTTCTCAGAGAAAAAACTGGTTGTCGGTTTCTTTTACATTGAATTGAGGTGAGTTTATAACAACGTAAGATTCAGTTTGTATGCTATTAGTATTCGGTGTCATGTCAAACTGACCAAATGAGCACAAATCAATTACAATATTATTCATAATGCCGTCGTATATACGTTTCATTCCATTTTTTTTAATTTTTCCTGTTGTGTTGGAGAACATGTCTAGGGATAGCTCACTGTTGCTGTCAAATAGGTAGGCGTAGTCATTATTTTGTAGGTCAAGATTAAGCAGATTATTGAACATATCCACTTTAAAATTGTAAATCGGAGCTCCCGTTATAAACGTCGGTAAACAGATAATATTATTGGTGTGGGCCACCTTCTGTAGCGATTTTTTTATAAAATTTATCATGTTTATATAATTACTCTCAGATTTTATGTCATTTTCCCCCATGAAAATGATACAGTAATCGTTATCAGTAAAGTCTTTCAATTTATTTTCTATGTTGTCTAAGAGTTCCTTTATAGTTCCATTTGGTATAAAATAATGACAGAAATCGAAGTAGTCGGAGAAGACGTCTTCAATCAAGGATAAATGCCCTGCAGGTTTGGAGCCACTGCTTAGAATGCATAATTTATTCTTTTGTTTAGTTCTTGCAATGATATCTGCCACCTCTTTTTTACTAAGTTTAGGATTATTTCTATTGACGGTTACCGATGAGTGTACCTCTTTTAAATTGTTTACTGGCTGCTTATGGGCGTGGCTAGAAGTTTGAGTCTCTTTATCAATCATGATCATCGGGACTTGAGGGTTGTAATCACTAGAAGATGGTTTAGCTAGATCATTGTTTGGATAACTCATCTCAGTTTTGTTATGAACCGATATTTTGGTTTTTCGAACTGATTTCGGTGTCCTGCTTTTTCTCTCCGGTGATAGGCACATTTGTTTATATGTATTTATGGTTTTTACCGATTTTTGAAGATCTGATTTGAGACGACAGTTTTCGCTATTTAAGTTCTCTATTTCTAGGTGAGCGCTTTGTAGTTGTGTCGTAAGAATTTTAACTTGTTCACTCAAATCATGTAATTCCCCACTATTATCATGCAGGCTATCTGGTATACTCATCATTGTCGTGTCGAAAATGTTTTTGTTATTGCTACTGTTGATGTTGGTAAGATCATTTAACGAGCTTGTTCGACAGATTTTACGATAGGTAATGTTGTTGCATTCTTGATCCATTTTAAGTAAATGAAACGCCCTCTGTTGAATTCCTCTAGTAACTCTGCACGGATAATAGTTCCTGCGAGTGCGGTAGTCTTTCTTAAGATTTTTCTGATTAAGAAATCTTACAAAAAGACAAACTTTAGCTGAGGATCGAACCCGCGACAGCTTGTGCCGAAACGTTATGTCGGCTCGTGTGCCCACTCAGCCACGGCGCCCGTTTACTTAGATAACGAAATAATGGTATCGTTTCTAGTAAGTCTTGGTTTCAAATATAGTGAATCCGTTACTGTGACTCATAACTTAGGAATTTTTTTCCATGTTAGGTACACTGTTTGATGAACAATAGACACTTTTTTTGTAATTATTCACTTTTGCCGATGCGGAACGTGCACTTCGAACGATTTTAGACAGCACAAATTACATTGTTTTGATGATTAGATCACTTAAATTAGGGTTTATAGTTTTGAATTGTTATTTTATTTCGCGAAGGTTTTTTAAACACTATATTGACTATTTATGTTTGATAACACTTCCACACATGTATTGATACTTTAGTCACAGAATAACATAAGATTTAGAATATATAATTGCGTTTTACTATTTTTAAAATACAAAAAATACGGAGCTGCTCAAATATTAGTGCTAGCAAGTCAGCGCCCTCTGTCTTTGGATCTGCATTTTAATTTTTTGCCACCGACACCAATAAAAGTTAAATAAAATTAAAGTTATTTTTCACGTTGTAGTGATTTTTTGGAAGTCGGTTGTTATTTTTTTGTAAAAAAGTTTTTATTTTTCACTTTTAAGTAGGTGTGTTTGTATTTTATCTAAGTTAGCCTTATGTCAACTGCTCATCACGTTTTACAGAATATTGCTTTTCTTGATGCAGGGACGTTCATTGTTGAGGAGTTCTCCTAGTAAGAACCAGGAGAAGTGGAGATGATGGTGAAGTCATCATCACCATATGCATTGTGACGAGAATACATTGCTTAGCAACTACCTTAAAGTAATCGAATCGCAACCCGTGAAATACTTAGGTATTGACTGGTTTCGATGGCCAACTGTGGTCTTCATCGTCAGTTCCACTTCACCAAATGAGGCTTTCCGCGAACAAATGCACGAGGTAATATAAAAAATATCCAAATCACTATAGGTGTGCCTATAAAGATTGAGGGTTTCTATTGAGGGTTTCGATTTCAATGAGATCCCCTCATCAGATTCTGACTTGGTGGCAATGGAATTACCTCGAGAGCATACTCTTTCAAACAAAAAAGAATTTTGCAAATCCGTTTACATATGACGGAGTTATGCCCGAACATACATAAAAAAATCCCTCCTCTTTTTGGAAGCCGGTTAAAAATATCTAAAAACAATTTTGGACAAAGTCACTTTTGAATCTTGCTTAAGTGCGCTTACTCCGCGCGGGCTGGCAACGTCGTATTTCTACAGGTTTTTCGTGTAACGAAGTTTACACTCCTTGTTTTGGGCACTCGTATAAAAATGAGAAATAATAAAAAGGTAAACATTTTCGGGATAGCAATTTTCGGAGTTAAAATGTTTTGAAAGTATGATATGTAGCCTTGTTATGATGCGCTTGAGTTCATGTTTCTGAAGTACTTAGTGCTTTGTGGGTACATATCTCTTTTATTGACTGTTTAAGGATGAACAATTTTTTTTTTCATACCTGTAGATTGTCGTCTCGAAGAGGGCGGTGGCACAGAATGCTGGTGCGCAGAAGACCGTCTTCTCGACGTCGTGAACACCTCCGTGCCTTCCAACTGCCTCCTCAGTTTCGCCACCTCATCCTTGTAATATTCCTTCTCTATCTTCTGTTTATTCTTCACCCTTGGCTCACTCTGTCTTCTCTTCACAGGATCGGGTTCAAACTTGAAATGCGTTTCATACTTCGCCTGATTCGCCTTTGGACTTTTTGGAGTATCCATTTTTGGGTCGTAGGGAATTTGGATTGATGTGGACGCTACACTTGTCTGACTGACTTGCGTTTGTGTTCTGTTTCTTGGTTTCTCGTGTCTTTTTGGATCAGGCATCGGCACGTCAAAGACGAATCGACCTGGTCCTGGTCTGGGGGAGTCTAAAACATCGGTTGCTGATTGAGGTTTGGTGTACGCTGGGGAATCAATATCACAGCTGTTTGAAGGCCTGTGGTAGTGCGGGGGGGCTGTGCTGGGGGGGTGGGTAGGCACGTTGGGGTCGTCGATGAGAGAGGGCTCGGACAGGTCCGGGGCGTCGGGCTCCGCGTCCATGGAGTCGTCGGTGCCGGTGACTGAGGTGAGCGCGGTGGCCGCTGAGTCAGTGCTCGTATTGATCGTCTTATCTGATGTGGTGCTACTGCCCATGACGACCACCTGGAACAATTAACAGGATTTTAGAAAAATATCGCGTGGTATAGATAGTTCAGGAGAGAAAGAGCATTTAGAGAGCGTAATTGAATTTTGAAGCGGCCATAATTAGACCAAGTTCGAAGTTAAATGTGACTTGATTTACAAACTTTGAACGTAAATGATGTCTTTAAGAGAGAATATGGCGTATAGTTTCAATACAATCACTATTTTTCAGCAGGCAAAGAGGAACACAGAAAAATGGTTTCCATTACTGTATAGTTCGTGTCGACACAAAAGGAGGCACGGACATAGAGACTATGTACGGAGGTATTTGCTACCCAATAGGTCATACATAATTACTATAGTAACTGACCACTAACGTTAAATATACAGGTGCACCTAGGTGCTATCTCACAATCGATAACATTCTCATAGCTGATATAAGTAGGGGACCGTTATTGCTATTAATGAAAGAGGTTGCATAGAATAGTTCAAAAAGTATCGTTCTTCAAGATAATAATTTCTAAACCTGATCTGAACTTGAAAGTTCTCAGATAAAAGGTGTGTTACTCCTTTCCATGTTTATAGTGACTTCGATTATGAAGGGATTGTGATAGTTTAGAAATTATCATCTTTCACAAATCCGCCACAATGTAAAAACTTACTTAAAGATTATCTCCAAACATTAACTTATGATGGTACCTACTGAGATTCTTCTTCCGGGTAATTTTATTGCAGGATATTTAATTATAAATCTATACATAAACACCCACACCCAAACCCACACACTTGTTTATACAGACACCCTTACGAGGACCTTGTTAGTTCTTGACCGAACCGAAGACCCTCCAAAAAACGGGTTTATATACCTCGTTGGCCTTTTTGAATAAGATAGAAAGAGACAGATGAGTAAATCTATAGTTATAGCTTATTGGGATAATGCTATCACAACATTTTTCTGTATGAATTGCAGCTATCATACTGAGGACATGAAATACACAAATAAATGTGACCAGCGATGCACTTACGAGGACTTTGTGTAGGCTAACCAAGGACTCCTTATATATGCCCTGCGACGCCCTTCCGAGGACGTATTTTTACATAATATTTCTTTAATCTTGTACAAAGTGCGGATGTTGTGTTAGACTTTATGTCACCAAAGTGAGGACATGAAAAATCTACCTACCTACACCATTTTACGTGTAAGATAATATAATATATTAATGTAAGTAGAATGTTCCGATTTAATTCTTACACATATTTTATAAAATGAAGTACCAAGCGAGGACGAGTCGATGTCTTTACATTTGTCGGCGCTTCTCAAAGGATTATGAAAGAGAGCCGAAAGTAATGGCTATATTTTGTTAAACATACGTGATTGTATCTTTCTGTTGCTTTTAACGTAATTTATTTACGTTAAAAGCAAGAGATTTAACTTAAATAAAGTAGTGAGAAAAACATTGTTCAATATACCGGTATTTAGCCGAAGTACTCATAAAACAATAAAAGTGAAGCATTGTGTGGTTCTTTAGTTCTAAAAAAAAACTATCAGTCAGAGCACACGTTATTATTTTCGTGATATTGTGACTCCGTGCGGACCGCGAATAAAAAAGGTGTACCAGATCACTGTGGAGGAAAGGTAAGTTTTGAATTTTATTTGAGTATTTTTTAATTTATTATTTGAGATGGGTTTGCTTTTGACTCTAGTCTAGGTCAGAGGTGACAGAGACAAAGTCGACGAAGCTCTCTCCGAGCTTACCCAGAAGAAGCCTGTTCACTCTCACTTTGAAGAGATTAGGGTTGTATGCGCTCGGAAACTCAGACGCAGGTAGTGAGTTCCACTCTTTTGCAGTGCGCATTATAAAAGACATTTGGAAGCGCTTAGTGCGAATTGGTGGAATATCAACCAGGTAGGGATGGTAACTGGCAGTGCGTCTAGATGTCCGATGGTAGAAGGGGGCCGGTGGAATGAGGTCGTGGAGTTCTCGGGCACACTCTCCGAAGTACAACCTGTAGAAGACCGACAAGCAGGCAACCTTGCGGCGATGAGCCAAGCTATGAAGCTAGTATATATAGTAACATATGCTGCAGCCAGGGCCGTCTTTTTATGAGAGTACTTCTCAGCACTTGATAGCATAATCTTCAAATTTGGCATAAGTACCTACACGCTATATCCAGTATGCGCGGAAGCTGCAGCCGGAGTCGTCTCTTTATAAGAGAACTCGTTAACACTTAATAGCATCGCCTTCAAATTTGGCATACGCGTTAGCTCAAAACAGCAGCTCATTTCAGACTACGCTATACTATTCTGTTATATAGAGCTAGACTATATAGCATTGCGTTCACATTATGCGATATAATCGCAATCAAATATACTATATGGCAAGCTCGGTTAAACAGTCGTGTCGTTTCGTTCGTCCCGCGCGCCGCGCGATTATAGCATAGTGTATCGCTCAATTTCATAGCATATAGCAATAACATATGGCATAACATATTAGCATATGGCATAGAGCGAGAACCAAGGGCGTTGTCTATAAGGGCGAATATGATAGCCCGCAGGTTTGCTCATTGTACCACTACAGTGAAAGCAACATTGTTCAGAGCATACTGTACCGTCTTTGTACACGAGTAGCCTGTGGGTCTCATACACGCGCAGTCAGTACAATGCCCTGCGTGTGCAATATAATAATGCATTCAGGGTGCTGATGGGGCTGCCCCGATTCTGCAGTGCTTCAGGGATGTTCGCAAGTAGACTGTTTTATTCTACTATGCGAAAGCGATGCACATCCCTGGTGCGCAGGGTGCGGGCTAGCTGCAGCGGCATCCTGAGGCTGTTCGCGCAGAGGTTCGATTCTCAGTACCTGAACCATTGCTGTATGGTTCACATACTGAGCAATCGAAGTCTGTAATCTTTGTGTGTTTATGAGGTCTTTTTAATTGTATGTGCTTTTGTTTTATAATATTTTTTTTTGTGTATATCCTCCTTTCTTGGTCGAAATAAATGTTTTATTATTATAGCAAGTCTATATAGTATAGCTAAGTGTGAACGTGTTCTAAATAAATGTATGGCGAGCGATATTGTGGTGCTATGAACTATATGCTATTATATTGATAGTTGTAAACCATTGTTTAAGGAACTTAGTTTGCTCACTCTACCGTCTATGTACATATTTGAAATGGGAGTGTTTGTTCGCTGTAACCTGCATTTATTTGAAAAACTGCGCTCTCGCCGTTATCAGAATACCATTCATGTTACCTCTCATAAAACTGCATTTTTCGGCAAAAGTGTGCTAGGTATGGCTCCAAAAATATATAACAGTATACCAGCAGCTATTAGAAATATAGAGTGTCTGGGATCTTTTAAGAAGTCTTTGTTGAAATTCCTTGTAGATAGATGTTACTACTCCATCACTGAGTTTACTGCTGATAAACAGAGGTATGACGATTCCGACTTGCTAATTAAACGCTTATGATTTTATTTATTGATTAAGTATGAATGTGTTTATTTAACTAAAATTGTAATGACCTGTATACCTAATTGACCTATTACTAATTGACATACTTAAAATTATATATATATATATATATATATATATATTTTGTAATCTATTGACATGCCACCTTAAATTGCAATTGCTTGTCTATGATCAGATCAGATAACCGTGTGTGAACAATGTCCCAGGTTATTATTATTATTATGATTATTTTGTACGCCATATATTGGCAAAATATAGTGCACATGTTTTAGACATATACAACCATTAACCATACCTATGTTTTACAAAACAAACGATTGATTGATTGATTGATATTATAGCGTAGTCTGAAATGAGCTTTAAATAATTACCAGTTTGAGCTGATGCTGCAGCCAGGGACGTTCCTTCATGAGGGAACTCCCAAACAGTTGACAGCATTGGCATACGCGTAAGGTTTATATAGTATACTAAAATAATTACCTGGCTGGTATTTTCTAACCTAAAACCGTGTTTTTCCGGAAAAATAATTTAGCTATAAAAATGCAGGAACAAAATGAAATCTGCTCAGTTTTACGGCCGTAGATAGTACCTGAGCACTATCTCTCTCGTAAAGTTGAGTACAGCTGAGTTATGGGCCGTCAGGTTTTGAGGGTTAGGGATGCAATGTTAGTGATGACGGATGCCGAAGCAAAGTGCTGGGTTCGTTATCAATGTATGTTCAACTGCACGTCAGAGGTGAGTTACTCTTGAACAACGAAACTCGTTCTTACTGCTACGACATAAAGACGCTGTCAATGTCAAATTGTTTTCACTGATGAGCGGTTCACTGTACACAGATATAGATGGTCGAAGGTAATACAGACCGTACAGTTATTTCACATCTGACAGCAGCAATTAAACTGTAACCTTATTGCAACGACAATAAAGATTACTTTGATTTTGACTGACTTGTTTGACTTTTTTATTTTGACTTGGCAGCAACCCAACAGCGACCTTATAGTAATGAGAATAAAGATCATTGTGATTTTGACAGTGATGCAAGATCGGACGTAAAATTCAACGGCGTGTATCATTTTAAAAGTGTTGTGTTACATGTTGGTTACATTGGTACGTCTAAATGGCGTATCCAACTTAATATTATAAATGTGAAAGTAAGTTTGTTTGTTTGTTTGTTACCTTTTCACGCCTAAACCACTGAACCGATCATCCTGAAATTTTGCATATACGTTGTCAGGTGTACAGACACGGACATAGGGTAACTTTCGTCTTGAAAAAAAGTAATATTCCCGAGGAAAACAATAATAACGTTCTTTTGATAAAAAAAAATGGCGCCACGTGTTCCTCGAATCATGATTAAATTATATTGTTATAGAAACTTTAGTAGTGTGTAAAGTTTTTTTTAAAATTTAAGTACCTATTAACACATTTTGCTAAAACGGCTGAACGGATTTGGTGGAAATTTGGCACTTGGGTGGACCATGACCTGGAGAAGGATATAGGCTACTATTCATCCTGGATCGCAGACGAAGTCACGGGCAACAGCTAGTGGGGTATAAAAGTCGTCAAAACACGCCTGCACACCCTTTTCCGTTCCGTAGTAATTTAATATCTACAGAATATTTCATCATAAGATAATTATAGCTGCTGGAATCCTGACGACGGTGGAAAAGTATCGCATGTTGCGAACGATTCTAACTCCCAAACTATTTGTTGAGCTGACGTCCTAAATATATGTAGGGCTGCCTCATCGAGGAAATGATGTTATAGTGAAAAAATTTTAAATGCCGATGTTAGGCGATGCCATAGTAATATTCGAATGAAATATTAATTTTCACTAGATAAATAAATTGAATTGATGTCCCTTGTGTCTGGAAACCTGCATGAGAAACGATTTCAACGTGTCCAGGAACCCCTAACACGCTATAAGTATGTACCATTTTCGATTAAAAAAAAAAAAAATACTGCTAGTTACTTTTCGGTTAGAGTTTATGATTGCGGGAAAGTTATGGCCTATCTCCGGGGTTAAACGGCTGTAGGTATATTATACTGTATATTTGATAGAAAGATAAAACATAACATTTTCATGCCGGTTTTTCTCAAAGGGTTAGGCAGAAGTGTACGTTCCAACACAGTATGCTCACATGTAATAGGGGGCGAGCCTATTGCCATCAGGGATGCCATGGGACTCCGGGTTGCTACTGAGTAAATCCTGATGGGAAAACCCAAAAAGACTTTGCTCGACCTGGGAATCAAACCCAGGATCTCATGCTCAGCAGTAGCGCTTCCGACCACTAGGCCAACGTAGCTGTCAGATAGAAAGACATCATCTGCCTAGTTTATAATTTAACGTCGCCTGCCATGTAGGTATAACACGTACCTACCTAAATCAATCTGCCTAGCCTTTTCCCAACTATGTTGGGGTCGGCTTCCAGTCTAACCGGATGCAGCTAAATACCAGTGTTTTACACGGAGTGACTGCCTATCTGACCTCCACAACCCGGTTACTGTATAATACGATACCCCTTGGTAAGACTGGTTGTCAGACTTTCAGGTTTCCGACGACCCGTAACGACTGTCAAAGATCCACGAATGACAGCCGGGACCAACGGCTTAACGTGCTTTCTGAGGCACGGAGGGGTCTTGGTATGTAAAGATGTCACCCACCCACTGACTAACCGCGGCAAGCAGCAACAACCTGATTGATCGACTTAGCCACAAACCCCTCTGATAGAAAGACGTCTGCTGAAAAAGCTACGGTTGAAAATAGTTCAGATTTTATAATAAACGAGTTGATTCGCGCCGCTCGGCAGCCCTTGGAGAACATCGGGCGCTCAGTAAACGTGTGTACATGCAAACTTTGGAAGTGGCAGTTGTAGTGCTAACTAATTGGCAAACCTTAACGAATGTGGTTTCAGCCTTCTAACTACTGAATTTCAGCGAGTTCCCGTTGTTATGGCTCGTGTCATGATTTACTAGTTGAAACGTTTGAAACTGTGGTTTTGCATAATTTTATATTAAAGTTATGTCAGTTGGGGATTATAATCTTTCCAATCATTTATTGTAATTTTGACACAAGCACGCCTACGAAATTACTAATTTATTGACAGAAACCTTGGATGAAAAAAATGCAATACTTCATGGACGCTAAATTAAAATAAACGGTTGGAAGATTATAGTTGGACCATTAGTTGCCCCGTGGTTTTGCGGCTATCAGATAAAATATACCCCTTACTTAAAAAACCGGCCAAGTGCGTGTCGGGCCACGCGCTATGAAGGGTTTCGTAGTTGGGATGAATTTATCCCAAGAACAAATTTAACATTGTAGTTGAAAAAGATGTTCTACTGGACATTACAACTGCAAATGTAAGTTTGTACGTACAATATTGAGAGATTTACCATGTTATTTTAATACCTCAGACTTCTTATAGGTTTTCCTGTAATCTATAGGTATAGAACTATTTTTTGCATTTTTTCAAAATTTTAAGCTCAGTAGTATCGGAGATGGGCGGGGGGGGGGGGGGATTGTCAATTTTCGTCTATTTTCTTTAACAACTTTAAAACAATTTATTTTAAAATTATACAAAAAATATATTTGGGACTCTCACAGTAAGTCCCTTCATTTGATATGTCACACAGTACAGTTTGCAAAACATTTTTTATTTTATTTTCTTATTTGCCCCCAAAAGTGACCCCCATGTTCAAAATTTGTAACACGTCCGTGTTTGGGTCACAGAAATTCATAGGCGTACCAAATTTCAACTTAATCGGTCTTTTAGATTCGGAGCTAATTGGCTGTAACAAAGAGACAGATAGACAGACAGACACACGAGTGATCCTATAAGTGTTCCGTTTTTTCTTTCGAGGTACGGAAACCTAAAAATAGATTATCATTATCGTGCGTCCTGTAGTTGTTACGTATAGGTATATAATGTCCCAGGATATTAGTATTATATTAATGCCTCTACCTACTCTGATACAATGCATTTGGTATTTTGACAGCTAGGTAGGTAGTATCGCCACTTATAATATTCCCACGGCTGGGACACACCTCGTCTCGGTGAGAGGGAGCGAGCTGTAATTCACCACGCGGGCCCAGTGCGGGTTGGTAGATGTCACATGTCTTCGAATTTTTGGTTCTAGGACATGCCGGTTTCCTCACGATGTTTTACCTTTACTATTTTGAAACAGTGATGATGAAATAACTTACACACAGTAAAGCACCTGTCTAGGTTCGAACCTACGACCTACGACTCGTAAGTCGTTGCCGCTACCACTGGGCCACCACTGCTCTTTATCGTCACTCGTGGAGGCTCAATACTCAAAATATAAAGTAATACAAGATCATTGTGGAACCTGTTAGGTAGCTATGGTAATCCACCCTAAATCGTAACATAAAAAATATAAGGTAAGTAAATATTTTAACAGCGTTTTGTTCTCGATAAGCTGTAGATGATTCCGTGGCCACTGATCTGGTATAAAGAGCAGGCGCCATTTGTGAGCGCCGATTAAGTCCGTGATCACTCGAGCAGCCATAGATTGGGGCATTTTATTGGTAACGACGCGGGGACGACAGGATTTGAATTTTATTGTATAGAATTCCGGGTTTTTTTAACGAAACAGACAGCTATGCTGCTGGGGAGATTGTTGCGCCACTTCTTCCCAGCTAAAGCACTAGGAAGTGGTAAAAGGCGGGCGTTTTAGAAGACTGTCTTATGTAATTTTGACGTTCAAAAAGTGCAGGTTCTCAACCTAATTCAAAAGCTCAAACACACGAGCGGCACGCGTCGACGGCAGAAGCAACTGCAGCCGGCGCTGACACACGTCGACTGCAGTTTTGATTGGATGTGATTACTTTATTGTTTCCAGAATCCTGGGTGTTGCGTCGCTTTGTTAATTAGAAGGTTACAAAGCCTCTCTCATTTGTTTTTCTGTAGTTTATGTCGATAGGCTTTGATTTATAAGGCTTTTATAAAACCTGTGTGTTGTAATAACACCCCTCTGTTTCCGAAGGGGGTTAAAACCATAAAGGACTTCATTAATAATGATCCTCTCTTCTCTTTATTCTTGATAATATATGTTGTTTCTTTTTTTTGTGTATTGAATATGGGTCTTTACCTGAAATAAACGAATTTTATTTTATATATATTTTTTATTATTATCAGCAATGATTGAAGCCATATTCAGAATTGAACAATAAGAGCTGATTATCACAGTTGTAAGAGAAATACATAAAGACTTTCTAATAATCTAACTGCATAGTCTGCCATTCTTCTGATTAAAATTCCGAGTACTGCTTAATAAATGAAAATAAATATGAATATTTGAAATCAATGAAAGTGTATAGCCAGCTACATTGCTTTCATATATTTAATCTATTAAAATAAATTTGAAGAGTTCGTTTGTTTTTTTTAGTTTGAACGCGTTAATTTTGGAACTGCCAGTTGGAATTGAAGATAATATCTAGATAGCCTAATTCTTTTTTTTTTTTTTTTTTTTTTTCTCTTTATTTATTAGGGACTTGCAACCATTAACAGGTCATGTCAGCCCCATCATAACCTTAAGCAAGTTACTTACAAAATTTTCTTAAGACTATTATATATAAATTTATAAATAAGCTTAGCTTTATTGCTTGCAGGGTAAGCCAGAATACATTGAAACTTACCTAAATCTAATGCATTTAATTTTAATCTTTTACATAAATTTTGCCTTTCAAAATTATTTCGAATACAATATATAAGAAGGTGTTGGACATCTTCTGGTTTATCACAAACAATACAGTTGGGTGAAAGCGATTTATTCATTAAAAAGGCAAATTTTTTTAACGGTACATGTCCCGATCGTATTCTAAAAGCCATTTTAAGTAATTGCCTACCTAGTTTAACATCGGCAAACCACGGAATCCGAGGAGGCTCACATTGCATAGTTTTGTACCATATTCCTTTTTCTCGAGATCTGCTGTCAAAATGTTCGTTCCACTTTTGTTGCCATATTGTCTTGTACCGTGAAAAATATTCTGAGTAATCAGGAATTATGAATACCTCGCTTCCGTCTGTACAAGATCTTTTAGCCAAAATATCAGCCTCCTCGTTACCTCTCAAGCCAACATGTGAAGGGATCCACTGCAATCTCAGAGATACATCATTAGGCATTGTATAAATTTTATCAAGAATAACATAAGCTAACGCTGTCCCTCTGCAACCAGAGGCGGAGCGAGCTATGTGTTCTAAAGCGCTTTTGCTATCCGAAAAAATTACAACATTTTTAGATTTTAAACACCTATTTTTTAAACAAGATATGGCCTCTGAGATGGCAAATAGCTCGGCGCACATAATGTTTACTTCAGAAGAAATTTTAAAACCCTCACTTACTCCTTAGCCTAATTCTTGAGCAAAGTTATTTAATTTACAATAGTTATTTTAGTAAGTATATTGTGTTTCTTACGTCTTCCACGCGAATGAAGTCGCGGGCAGAAGCTAGTTCTCTATAAAACGGCTATAATGTTATTCTGCGAATCATTCAGTATAAAGGCACCTCCACAAATCCCATTGTCTCTCGCCGAATAATAAACTGCCAGGCATTCCACGATGGTACGACGGTTGTATTTACGCTGAGTTTATAGTCAAATGATGTCAAAGATAGGATGTATCAGCGTTTATTTTGGCAGTTTATTGAATAATTTAAATAAAGGGAAAGGCTTTTTAAAGCTGAGGAGCTGGTGAACAAATCCGGACTTGTCCTGTTTTTTAGAGTAGAAGTCAAAAACCAAAATAAGTTAACTAGGTAGAATTAAGCTTTAGTAAATGAATAATGTATCAAAATCCTGGATCTGACTTTAGTTCATAGAAACCCTAACAACTCTTTTTTTGACAATTTCAATTCACCCAACTAGACAAGGACGAGTTCGTTTCTGACAGAAAACACCTTTTTTTTATTTTTTTGAAGCATTTAGAGCCAGTTTTGATTGAAAATATTTTGTTAGTAAGTTATAAGAGTGCACAAAGAGCGCAAAAAAAAAATCGAGCGTGTGGACAAGTCCGGATTTGTTCGCCAGTTCCTCAGAAGCCGGTGTGTTTCAAATAAATTGATCAGAACATAACATAGGTGTAGCTATAGTACACCCACATTTCACCCTATTGTGTTTAAGTCCCATGTAAAGCCAATTGCCATTAACAGAGCACCAATTCAGACCTAGGACTAAGAAATTCCTGATGGAAAACCCTATAATACTTTGCCCAACGCAAGAGACAAACCCAGGACCTCATGCTCAGCAGAAGCGCTTGCGACCACTACACAACAAGGCAGGTAATAAGGTATGGACACTTCCCGGATAAACTGTTTACCTGCAAACAATTTCTTCTCCATTTCAGGTCTTCAAAGTGGCCGCTCACTCTAAAGGTAATTTACCTTTCTATTAAATGTAACTTAACTTGCGCCAACCTTTTTACGTCAACTTCAGAGAAAAATAACGTCAAAAAATTTTAAACATTTCAATGAATATTTTTTCACAAATTGGAAAGACGGTGTCTATCGGAGCGGCGAATGTAACTCGCTAACTTACATTTATGTATAAACTTCAAATTTATTTTGAAAATTGAAGTTGATTTTTTGAGAGATTTATAAAAATGCAAATTCTGAAGATTGGTTAGTTTGCCGACAGAGATAATGGTAATTATGATTAATTATTTTCTTGACCTTTTTTCTTTAAACGTGAGACTGAATATTTTATATCATTATTTTTGTCATATTCTGTTCCTTTAAAAAAAACCTAAGGTAAACACCATGACAAACCTACTGGCTTTTTGCAATGGCACATAAAATAACATCACGACTTGTTTCCCCGAAGGATTAGGCAGAGTTGTATCTACGTACAGTACACCCACATTTCGCCCGTTATGTTGAAGTCCCATGTAATAGAGGGCGAGCCTATCGTCATCAACCAGGCTCAAATCTAGACTCCGAGCTGCAACTTAAAAATTCCAGATGGAAAACTCTAAAAACACTTTGCCTGACCTGGGAATCAAACCCAGGACCTCATGCTCAGCAGCAGCGCTGGCCACCGCTAGACAACGAGGCAGTCTTATTTGCAATGGAGTACTTCTATATAGCAGAAGGCATGCAACAGACTAGTTCCAGACTTACGGAAATCGTAATCGTAGTATCTGTGCATGTCTATCCCGTCCTTATTACATAGGCTTTTAATCATAGAAGGAGGGTGTCAATGGGCGAAGAATATTAGCATACTTATCTATAAAACCTAAAGTTATGGTCGTATGGTAGTAGTAATAATCAGTGTTATGGTCTATTATTATATTCTAACCTATCTGTATGGTGTATAAGGTAGAGCGGGGTCTTAGGAGCCGCGGGGTCTCCAGCGCCTCCCACACTAGTACACAGACTTGTAACTAACCACACAGATACAAGTGAGGGAAGCTACAAGAAGCGGGAGGGGTAATGTGTGCGTGTACGTTTTTTTTTTTTTTTCTTTTTTTTTTCTGTAAGTAGGTTTACACAAACACTTTTACAAGTCAATAAACGTCAAAAACGTTTCCTATATTTTCTAAAGTCAATAAACGTTTCCTATATTTTCGCGTCAAAAGTAAAAGCAGTTCGTCGTACCTTTTGCTATCCAACCCGTTTGTTGCGTTACGGCAATCTAGTAGTGTATTTTAATTATTTTCATAATAGTTTTTTTATACGATGACAGAATCAAAAATAGTGTTATATTGTCTTAAAGTGGCTCGGTCCATTTGGTAATACAATGGGGAAGGGGTCTTTTGAGCCAGAAATATTCTTCTTTGGTGTCAGATGATGGCATCTAAAGAAGAATATTTCTGCTCCGTTTGCGTCGAAGCCTATTCTGATAGCCTTCCAGAGGAACAGTGGCTGCAGTGCACCGATTGCTGCAAACGCGCACATGTAAAAGGCACCTCTGCTACTGGAGCTATTTATTTATTTTTATTTATTTATTTACTTACATACGCTACCATTACAGTGTCCTAAATGAAGTAATTTACAACATAATATTAATATTGGATTCATGCAATGATTTACTTATTAAAAACATAACACGTGCAACGTTACTCTTGCGAACTCGCTCGATCGCTGCGATCAATTTTGTCGGCAACCAAATTTAGTGCGCGCATTGATCATTTTGCGTCAACTGTGACAGTGATTAGGCTAAGCTAGTTTTTACATTTCTATTGTTTCCTAATATGTTCCTATTGTTACCTAAGAATGTATATTAAAGATTTATGAAATTTGAAGATATTTTTGTTTGGGAATTTTTGATGGTGCTACATAGCTAAATAAACAACGTATTTATTTTATACGGTATCAGTATTTATTCACTTATTCACTTCATTAATTCGAAGCTATACTGCTTTGAACTAAATCATGATCAAGTGACCCCGCGGTGGCCTACACCTATTATCCTCACACTCGCTCGAAAGCTCGAAAGGTTGGAAATGAACACTAAACCTGAATGAACCTTTTCTAAATGTCACGTTATTTTAGGAAGGGAAGCGACGTGTTTTAGTTAAATTTAACTGATTCCAAACGGTGAATTGTATTCATCGCTGAAGCTAGTGGCACAAGCCAGAATAATGTAGGAAACCGAATTATCCGACTTATTTTGTGCGATGCATAACGTGAGGATTGATCGTTCGAGAATTTCGTAAAAACTGTACCTATTTCAATGGGTTCTCCCGCTCGCCCCCTATTCATTTGCCTAACCATTTTCCGCCTATGTTGGGGTCGGCTTACAATCTAACAGGATGCAGCTGAATACCAGTATTTTAAATGAAGCGACTGCTTATCTGACCTTCACTACCCAGTTACTGGGTATTACGATACCAATTGGTAAGATAACCCGCTCGCCCCCTTTTACATGGGACTTAAACATAACTGGTGAAATGTGGGTGTACTATAGGCACAGCTCTGCCTAACCCTTCGGGGATACAAGGCTATCGCGTTATCACACAATGTCGCAATGGACATTTCACACAATATTTCTATTGCTAGAATTTAAAAAAATCCGGTGAGAAATTTTCACCGAATTTTAGTCCTGCGAAAAAATAATCAATGGAAGATACGCAGTACACAATACACATACATAAACTCACGCCTTTTTCTCATGGTGGTAGACAGAAACTGCAGAACGCCACTTGCCACGATCTTTACATACTATTCTTTATTATATCTAACTCTGTCTGTCTGTTATCTTTTCACGCACCACTGAATGGATTCCAATAAAACCTGGCCAAGCTATAGATGGCGTCCTGGGGAAGGATATAGGCTACTTTTGTCTCAAAAATAATCCTACAGAGGTGGTACAGGGGATGAAAGTTTGTATGAGAAACCCAGCATTTAGGGTTATCCATTTTAGGGACATGAAAATTCATGCTTTTGGTAGGAAATAAAGAATTATCTGGTTCAGCGTTTTTAAAAAAATATTCCCTAAGGGGGTAAAATATGGGTTGATTTTAAAATTAATTTAAGGGATTGGAAATGTAGTCATTGAAGTCATAGTTCGTATCTCGAGGTAACGTTTAGTTTTTATTTCATTAACATCGGTCTACTTGGACAAAGTTATTTGTTATAAGAGCATGACCGCCACAATTTTAAAACTGAAAAAAAAAAACTTCTAACGCAAAAAAGAAAAAGTAAAAAATAATACCTATCGTTGAGCCATCAAATTCGATCGAGTAATACCTATATATGTATATTTTTATTTTAGAAATTGATGGATGACACGATAAGCTTTGCTCATTGAAATGGCGCTATAATGTCTGAGGTCCATTAGATTCGCAGCAAATTGGCTGTGACAGACGGACAGACAGACACACGAGTGATCCTATAAGGGTTCCGTTTTTTTTCAAGAGTGTGCTAGTGTGCTGGATATCCTGGCTGCAGCATCAGCTCATCGTGTTGCTAGCATTGTATGTAGAGTCAAATACTGACTGAACCGATTTTGATAAAACAAGTCTAAAGAACCACCGCTAGAAAACCTGCTTTCAAATAAAAAAAAACACACACACACACACACATAGCTACTTATAACACCCCTCTTTTTCCTCTTTTTCGTCGGGGTTAAAAACTAAACAAAGTCCCCCCGCCGCGTCTATCTGTCTTTCTGAACGCGATAAACTCAAAAACTACCGAACGGATTTTCGTAGGGTTTTCATCAATGGATGGAGAGATTTATGAGGCCGGTTTGGGTGTATAGTTCATTAGTTTTGTGTAAATTGGCTGAAGTATGCTGATGATTCTTGAAGAATGTCGGAAAAAAATCATGCCGACTGGGAGCGCCGCGTAAACCAATAGAGTTATATGAAAACAATGTATTACGAAATTAATACATTTTTCACCTGGATTAAAATACTTATAGGGTACTTTTAATCTCGGTAGTACGGTCCGGATGTGCGATATTTTCCGACATCCACGCGGTCAAAGCCGCGGGAAAAAGCTAGTACTCCATATTTAATAAAGAAAAAAACAATTATTTACCAAATAAATAAAAAATCAAGTTAACGTCAGACATAAACCACACATCACATCCCAGATACCGCATGGCTCGTCAGTATTCATTACAAAATATATTTATATTAAATTCTTTTCCACAATCTTTGTTCAAACGTGTCAGACATTTTCTAGAGGCATTGAACTTGAGACCTCGTCTCAATGACCTTAAGTACCCTTGAACGCCATTTTGAAGTCATTCAGAAGTTACACAGGAATTTATTGTTTTGGAATTAATGGGATCATCATGTGAAGTGTTCAGTTACAACTCAGTAACTTTATCTTAAAGTGGTGGATTTATTTGAAAGTTGCTAATGCCTGAGACAAGTGCAACCTATTCATAATATAGGTCTCACCTATACAGTGAGAGTGATTGGATATTCCACATAAGAAATCTGTGAAAAACACAGTACTGCCAATCATAACAAAAACCGACAAAGCAAAATTATACCTACATTCATATTACATACATACAATACTGCAATATAGCTGGTAAAACAAGCTACTCAGGCTAACATAATTTGGACAATATCATGAGATGAAAAAGTGAAGACTCAATCACTTGCTGGCCGCGGACACACCTGTTGTAAAAGGATCGAAGTCATGCTGCTCACACACCTTATTCTAGTTTCTGCTTGCACGCACAAGGAATGAGTTCTGCCTGTAGTTAGTCGAAGCAAATGGCACACGAAGCGGGGGATTGGACCGCTTTGACCTTCCGGGGACGTTGAAGTGAAAATTGGTTAGAATTTCGGAGCTATTAATATTATTATTAAAGCTCTATGTACATATTTCACGACTGTTTCTAAATATTTGTACGGCTGCTGTTTTGTCGCAGTTTATCATGTCGTAGAGAATGTGTTTAAGTCAGATTCAATCATAAATTGTTGTTTTATAATTCACTAAGTGCTAGTGGACTGCCTGCTTTGTTGGAGTAGTGGCCGATAGCGCTGCTGTTTAACATGATGTCCTGGGTTTGGTTCTCGAGTGGGGCAAAGTGTTATTATTGAGGTTTTCCATCAGGAGTTTCTCAGTAGCAGGCAGGTTGAATGCAACAGCCTCGCCCCCTATTAGGCTGACCCCACATTTGGCGTGCGCGATCCTCGGGCGTGCGAGCTGCACGGACGCAGCGCGCGCGTAGCGCGCGCGCTGCGCGAGCGTCGGGTGTTACCGCCGTGTGACGTGCATGCAGCGTGCGCGCAAAGCGCGCGCGGCGCGCTCGCGACGCTCGAGTCGCGATCTTACCCCCTCGCCCGCTATCCCCGCCGCCCGCTACTGTTTCGGTTCTTCTTACTTACTCGAGCGTCGCGAGCGCGCCGCGCGCGCGTTGCGCGCACGCTGCATGCACGTCACACGGCGGCAACACCCGACGCTCACGCAGCGCGCGCAACGCGCACGCGGCGCTCGCGCTACTCGCACGCCCGAGGATCGCGCACGCCAAATGTGGGGTCAGCCTTACATGGGACCAACATAACTAGCGAAATGTGGGTGTGCTATAGCTACAGCTCTGCCTGACCCTTCGGGGATTATATTTTAGATTTATTTCCAGGTGGGTTGCAAGTTAAAACAACTCCTACAAGCTACTCGTAGTTCGTGAGTTCAACTCTTTCAATTTAGGTACATATTTAGTAGACTACCTGAATTTCAATTATAACTTTTAAATGCTTGAATAAAATAACTTTAAACAATACTACAATCGCACAACTTATTGCGAACTATTGATCAACTTAACATCACGCCTGTATACCTCGAAGGGTCAGGCAGAGTTGTACCTACCCTTGTGTTTTAGTCCCATAAAACATGAGGCGAGCCTATTGCCATCACCCGACCACAAATCCAGACTCCGGGGAGCTACTGAGTAATCTCAGGTGGAAGACTCAAATACACCTTGCCCGACCCGGGCATCGAACCTAGGACCTAGAAGTGCTTGTGACCACTAGACCAACGACGTCATTAAGACAAATTTGCACACCATATGACATGTAATGGTAGAATGTAATTGAGCCATGATAGTCTTAATTTCTTAATTTGTACCTACATTCTAGCAAATAAATTATTTTAAATTTGAATTTTTGAATTTGATTTTTTTTTTCTTTATTGAATTCGCAGCCATTTATCAAATCTGTATAAAAAATATTCTAGGTACAAAAAATCAATCTGTCTAGCCTTTTCCCAACTAGGTTGGGGTCAGCTCCCAGTCTAACCGGATGCAGCTGAATACCAGTATTTTACATAGAGCGACTGCCTATCTGACCTCCACAACCCAGTAACTCGGTAATACGATACCCCTTGGTAAGACTGGTTGTCAGATTTTCGGACGACCCGTAATGACTGTCAAAGATTCACTTCAAGACAGCTGGTGCCAACGGCTTAACGTGCTTTTCGAGGCACGGAGGAGTCTCGCTATGTAAAGATGGTCACCCATCACCCATCCACGGACCAACCCCGGCAAGCCAGCTAAACCTGATGGGACCCACAAGCCCCTTTTAAATATATTCTAGGTACATAGTAATAGAATTTCAGTAATATTATATGTCTATAGTGATTTACAGTATGTCTGACTTTCAGCAACTTTCAGCGTAATACCTAGGTATAGTAAACTGAGCCTCCACTTGAATCGAGCGCTGGTTCCAGCGAAATCCTCTCCAAATTGAGTATCGGAGTACGGTCATTAATCTAGAGTGTGTGTGTGTGTGTGTTGTGAGCATAAAATATACCGGATTATTTTTTAGCGGACTACTGCAAAATAAAAGGGTTAAGAAATCACAGCTTTTGTGTATGTATATGTAGGTACGAGTATATAATAATAATATCCTAGGACATTGTTCACACACGGTCATCTGATCCCAAACTAAGCAGAGCTTGTACTATGGAAACCAGATAACTGATATACTACATATACTACTTTTTTTTTGTAAATACATACTTAAATAGATAATTACACCCAGACTCAGAACAAACAGACATGTTCATGCACACAAATGTCTGTCCTGGATGGGAATCGAACCCACGACCTGCGGCATGATAGGTGGTATCTTAACCAACCACGCCAACTGGCTTGTCAATATGTTGTATGCTCGTGGCTAAATGATAAAAGACGCACGGGGCGATCAAAGGTTATGCTACACTTGCTGTGGTCAGTTTGTGGATGGGTGCCCATCCATTACATATAGAGACCACTCCATCCTTCAGCAAGCACGTTAAGCCATTGGCCCCGGCTGTCATTCGTAGATCTTTGTCAGTTGTTACTGGTTATCAGAATCTTAAAAGTCTGACAACCAGTCTTACCAAGGAGTATTGTGTTACGCAATAACTAGAGTGTGGAGCTCAGATTGGTTTAGCTCTATTTAAATACTGGTATTCAGTTGCATCCGGTTAGACTGGAAGCCGTCCCCAACATAGTTGGGAAAAGGCTAAGCAGGTTCAAATGCAAATTCAAATGTTTATTGCTCAACACAGTACATAATCAAACATTTCTAGATGTTAAGTGAATGCGCAGTCCACTGTGTTGCACCAATGGTTATAGTTAAAGTTATTATAATAAATCTATAAGTAATGACATAAAAAAATAATTAGTAAATCATGTCAGAGGTTGGCAGGCGACTTTAAATTATAAACTTTGAAGGAAAGATGCAGAAAGTCAAGAGAATTTAAAATATTATTATAATGATCAAATAATTTTCAGGAAATTCAAAATTTCAAATAACCTTGTAATTAAACAGCGAAACTTTCCTTTCATCTTAACAAGCGTTTAAGGGTAAATTTACCTTCAAAGTTAGTTTAAAAGACGAGGTGCGCTTAACACGCAGATATATGCCAACGGCCTTGGTGGTTAGCTTGCGTGCTCTGTGCTGAGCATAAGCAACGAGTCGTAAGTCCAGCCAGTAATAGGACTCGCCCATCAAGGAGTGCTATCCCAAATTAGACGCATTATTAATTTATTATACATAAAACAAATATTAAAACACGTATACGAAAAGATAAATAATTAAATTATCTTTAAATTGGTGAAGATTTCACAAAAATACGCTTGATAGTTTTTGCGTGATTGTCAGTTATTTATCCGCGTTGGACATAACTTTACAAATTAATTACACTATATAATATAAACATAATCTAAAATATTCACATTACACTATTATGAAATTGCTTTTATTTAATATAGTTATATCTTTCCAAGGGGTATCGTATTACCAGTTACTTGGTTGTGGAGGTCAGACAGGCAGTCGCTCTATGTAAAATACTGGTACTCAGCTGCATCCAGTTAGACTGGAAGCCTGCTGATTGGATTTTTTCGAAATCATTATCACTACTCGTTTAGACGTGATCTTCAGTATAAAATTATTAAAAGTCGGTTATCGGCGCCTTAACAAGAAACGGACGGAAAGTGACGATCGGTTATTAGTTATTTATAAGAACCTTAAGCACTCTCTCAGAACTCTAAGCCCCATTTACACGATGTAAGTTTCTGTGGTATACAATAAAACTTAAGCAACAAATGATACAATGAATTTTTGTTATTGTTGCTTCAACATAATTATGGTATTAGGCCACAGAAAATTACATCGCGCTGTGTAAATTGTAAATAGGGTAGTTACACACGGTGACGTTTTGCAGCGAATCAGTCGCTTCCCGTCTTTATCGCTACTGTCCCAACGCAGCCGCGAGTTTATATCACTGCGAAAAATCTTCGTGTGTCATGATTTCTTATTTTTAAACACTATGTTCTGGAATTTTATTTATTTCGATTGGCAACACAGTCAACCGCTATGCCGTATTAATGGACTGAAGTCCATTAATACGGCATGGCGAACGAGCGACTGGCATCACCATGAATGGTGATGCCAGTCGCTCGTTCAGTTTCGCCACAGAGTACATACATTGAGTTTCGCAGAGAGTGGACGACCTAGTAAGACGTTCTGAATACCAGGTTAAAATAGTTAAATTATATTAAACTTGTACTAATTGCCATAATGAATTTATATGTAATGTGTTCATTTCAGTATCAATAATTGACCGAGCGAAGCATCTCTGCTTGAAGTCTTCAAGTCAAAATTTGCTTTCCTCTGTCAGTTTGTTGCTTCTCCTCTACAGGTCGTATTTGACAACCGGTCTTGACGAAACTATAGGTAAAGATAGGTATAGCTAGTAAGTATACAGGTTTCACAATTTATTGATTATTTTATTCGTCGGGGATATTTCATTGGAAGGGTACTTCCTCCAAAAATAGGAAAAAAGGGGGAACCGCCTTATGAAATCCGATTTCAATGGTTTTTTTTATTTGAAAGGTAGTAACTTAAAGTTAGTCTTATTAAAAAAAAACAGACAGACACATGAGTGAGCCTATAAGGGCTCCGTTTCCTTTTGAGTTACGGAACCCTAAAAACATGGTAAATATCCTGTATTAAATAACTTAACTTGTTTTAATATTATCTTACTAACACTCTACGGATTATTAGTTGCAAAAAAATTGTGCTCGCGAGGTCTTCTGTTCGCAGAACTACTAGTAATAGATACATTGTATTAGTTTAAAATATGGTTTTATTATAGGTAACGACTTTTATCATACAGTCATAAGAAAAAGGACAGATATCAGTAAGTTAGCAACTTATATAAATTTTATAAACCATTAATCAAGAAATGTAAATCTCAAGGGTTAGAAGTTAAGACAGCGGCTCCCTTCCGTCAACTGAGAATTATAACTTAATTCTGCGTAGATTTATACCTTGTAAGTCTACAAATAGAATTTAGGGCAGATTATAAAGTTCGTTAAACTTGACATACACAATTAGAAACATTTTTAAGAATTCTTACACGCACACAGATACACACATAACCTTGCCTAGCCTTGTTTCCCCGAAGGGTTAGGGAGAGCTGTACCTATAATAGTGCACACTCATTTCGCAAGTTATGCTTAAGTCCCATGTAACAAGAGGCGAGCCTATTGCCATTAACCTGGCACAAACCCAGACTGGACCCAGACCGGTTTTCCATCTGGAATTTCTCACTAGCAACTCGTTGCTAGTGAGAAATTCCAGATGGAAAACCCAATAACCCTTTGCCCGACTCAGGAATCGAACCCAGGAGCTCATCCTCAGTAGTAGCGCTTGCGACCACTAGACCAACGAGGAGTGTGTGTTATGGTGTGGAAATAACCACTTGAATATGCACCCTGACCGGTCAGCCCTATCACCCTATGCCCTATGTTACCTTGCTAACAGGCTAGATATTTTCACCACCACATGTTCGCTTTTACAATATCTAACGTGATGATATTATCGTGGACGACCACGTCCACGTCACGGCATCACGATAATACAGGGAAGTAAAATGTATGGAAATATAAATGAAGACCTTTTTTAAACCGTCCACGATTTTATAACGTGCACGTACCTATGTGTATTGTGTATTCTATACATTTTATAGGTGTGGACGTCCACGATAATATCGTGATGCTAGGGATTATAAAAATTAAATGATGTTTAAAATAGTAGATCTAAGTATGTACCTTTTAAAAAACTTTCACACGTAAATTGGTCAATATTTTAAAACTTCATGGCGCACAATCTTGTTTGTTTTGTCAATTGGCTAGTAACCTGTTACCATGGATTCACACGCAAGGGTCGTTGAAAGTTTCGTCGGTTAAAAAAAAAATCAGCTGTTCCATACATTTTCACCGCGTAGGTATTGCATTTTTATAGGAAACAAGCTGATTTTTATTTAAATAACCGTGGAAAAATTTCAACGCAGGGGAGTCCACAGTCATGTACATACGTACTGAATCCATGGTAACAGGATGTGCGTCGATGTCCCTGCCACCGTGGCTATTCAAGCTATATTCTTGTACATATTTCGTACCAATATGACAACCTGACTGTTTCAATTCCACTTTAATTTTTTGTCTAAGCTTTATTAACGCAAAAAAACTGTAGGCGTAGTTCGAGTTCGCGCCGTTTATTTTCGTGAAATCTTATTTAAATACTACGGTTTCCGATACTGCCGTAGCCATTGTATTTGCTCGACACTAGACTTAGTAGGTTCATTGCATTCCTTATAAAGTAACCTTCCACCAGCTATGATATTTTTCAGTTCTGAGCAGATTTACAGCCGATATGAGACGACATCTTAAACACTTTTGCTATTAGCAACAGATTTCCTTACAGTTTCTGGCACTGCCGTAGCTATTGTATAAATTGCTCGGCACTACAGTTTTTAGGCTCATTGCATTCCTTTTGATGCAAGCTTTATTCGATTGCAGTTTCTTTGATTTCTGACCAGATTTACGGCCGATATGAGACGACATCTGACATTATTTTGTTATTGCCAACTTCATATTCATTTTTAACCCTATTTTTCCAATATTTGCTTTGTTTCTCTTTAGGTCTTGGTAGTGCTTTATCAACTCTTGACAAAGATACCCAGAATAACTGATCTACATAAACACTTTTTGCGCTGTACGAATTGATATTTCGACACATAGTGAAAACTAGAGTGTCGCAAGCTTGCGCCTGCACTCGTGATGTGACGTCATAGGCACATTCATCATGCTTCAATTTTTTTACAAATATTATCTATCTTTTGAATGCTTAACTGTTACTCTAGCGTAAAAACTTATATGTGTTACTTTATGTGTGCCTCATGTACTACAATTTTCCTTTTTATGAAATAAATTTATTATTATTTTTTATTTTTTTTTATATTTCTCGGGACCCTGGGGTCTCGGACCTTTGGAAGGCGTACGAGGAGCCGCAACTCGCAGAGGCCCCTTTAATAATTTTAAATTATTAGGAGGCACCAACCGACGATTATCCCTGTATGCACTATGCAAGTACACCCAAGGACAACCCCCGGTTGGTGCAGGACTATTGTTGTACATGGAAACAAAACATATTGGGCTATGGGTCTGGGTGGTTAAAGTGGATTAGGTAACTTGAACTATGGAAGAACTATGTCCTCTGTCTGACTAATGTTATATATTATACACGGATAAAATGGCAGGGGATGACTTGCACACTCAATAATGGGCCCCCGGAAACGGCCGCTAGCACATAGTGACGTAGCGACAAGGGGGCAACACTTCCTGATGTACTTGAGGAGTGGAGAGGTATTCCACGGCTATCAGGACATTCCCGGAAGTACGGTCAAGATCCCTACCAACACCTTACTGGAACACTTCCTTCCTCCGAGCACGTTTGCTCTTGCGAATCTCCACTCAAGCCGGCCAATAAAGGCAAGAAAGAGGTGAGAGCTCTGTTTCTCGTCAGTGTTCACTCCAGCCGGCCAATAAGGCAAGCTAGAGATGAGGACAAGATTTCTCCCGGGAGATAGGGTCCGTGGGGTCGCTACTGCCCAACAGCTCGCCACATGCTGCCCTGCACATGGTTTCTGTATCTCTCTTGGTCTGGTTCCTCATCCTAGACCCGTTCCAGCAAACTCTACCGGCACAGACCTAAAGTTCGGAGCGATCAAGCCCCACCACGACGTCAACGTAGAGATACAGCGGTGGGATTATTATTATTATTATTAAAAGTCTCGTAGTAATTAGCGGTTGAAGTCTTACATGTTTTTGTCAATCAGAAATATTGAACTTACTAACACCGAGCGAAAGGACGTTTTCACGTCAAAAATCATCGCTCAATAGATCTTGACAAGCGGATATATGAGACTAAACATTATGTCACATTTTGTCGCTATCTGCCTTTCGCAATGAAACTGTCAACACACATAATATGGCTTTCAAAACACACATAAACGTTATGTGTGCCAAGTAATTTGGAATTACACACGAATGAACAAAACGTGTCGGTTGAATCGTTCAATCCATTTGCCATTCATTCTGTCGTCCACGTGAATGACGTTCTGTTTCGAGTTCAACTGTTTCATATACAGCGTGTAGTGGAAATCATGTATCGTGTTTTTTTTTTTGGTGGAAGTTGTAATCAGAAGAAATTGTAAGAATTTAGGTAATATTTTCGTAATTATGACTGAAGAAATAAGGTTTTTTCTAGGAAGGCTATAACAGTATATTAAAAAAAAAACATTACTAAAAAATATTAGGCAGGATACTTACCTATCTTTTTTAATAATGATTTTATTACTATAGTGAAAATATACAAAATATAGAAGACTGTGTCTGTAACACAGGCTTCTATATTTTGCCCTGCCTATTATTTTTTTAAATAATTAATCATCTCTGCCTGAAGGAAATAAAGTGAGGCTATTTTATCCATTTTCTCAAGTGTTACGGCCAAAAATTTCCTTACGTGTAAGGGACACGTAAGGAATTTTTTACATTAACAGTTTATAATTTCGAAACATAGCTTGTTACTTAATGAATATGAAAGTATTACTACGGTACTTATAACAAATAAACTATTTTTAATTTTTTGTCTGTCTGTCAGTTTCGGCTAATCTCCGTCTACGAAAACGGAAACGGCTGGACCGATTTTAACGGGACTTTCACTGGCAGATAGCTGATGTTATAAGGAGTAACTTAGGTTACTTTTATTTTGGAAAAAACTATACCTAACCCGTAATTGTGAACAAAATCCGATTTAAATAGGTATAGGTATTTACAACAACACGGGCGGAGCCGCGGGTAACAGCTAGTCAAATAATAAATTATACAAAGTCTCCTACGAATGAAGGACTCCTCAAACTCCTAACATTTTATTACCTTAACTCATAAATTTTAGTATAATAAAGAAAGATAAAAATTATCTCCGCGCGTACTTAATTACCTAGTTTGGAGAAATGAGGACTAACTTTTTATTATTAGACTTTTATTTTGCAAGTTATCTCTGTCACTTCCTTTTCATCTGTGAGTGAGTTATATCTAGTTAAAAGTGTCGGCTGCCTATCGCTGGAGTAATAAAACTTTCATGTCGATACAGGGTGTACCAGAAAGGTGTGTGTGGTACAGTCAACCCATACATTTGGGTCGAGTAAGGTATTTAAATTTTGTACGGGACAGCTGATAATTTTTTCGTGATTACGATGTTGGTCCCATAAAGTTGTTCAGTTTGATGGTCTGTAACACACCCTTAAATTTAACCACACCTTTCTGGTACATCCTGTATACAATACAGTGTTTTTATCTCACGAAGTGACGCACGCTTTACTTGTAGTAACCAAGTGTACAATCAGTCTGAGAATGTCTGTGTGAAGACGAGTAGCGTCAGCACATACCACACACACTTCCGCTACCGAGAGCTCCTGGGCTTACACACAAATTTACAGTGTCTTTGTAGACTTGGTGTTTCGCAAGTAAAACGCGTCTCGCTTTGAGATAAAAATACTAGACGCGTACAGTCTTCGCCCCGCAAGTTGGCACGCAAGTCGCAGTACGGAATCCTGTTGCGCATCCCCACTTTTTTGGATGCTCGGGTATATGTGCGGGGTGCGGGCACCGAAACCGAATTCCTGTCATGCGCCTTATTGTTTTGGTCAAGTAGTACACGATACTTTTTACATATGATAGGTACACGATCAACTGAAACACAACTGTAAGGCTCACGGGCGGCCGCGTGCTCGCGATCACGTTATGTAACTGAACGGGAGCGTGACAACCTGTAGCATACGGGCGACTCTTAATGAAAGTTAAATTAGTTGGTGTTCAAGGTGATTGGCGAAGAGAACTATGGCATGGCAAAATCCAGCTGAGGCCAGAATTTGTATGCATACATTAATGCGGAGCTCGCTATTATTGGAACTAGGCGAAAGAGTGACCTTGCAGATGCTGTTGTAAGTGTCTTGGATATTGAACGTATGGAATGAAATCCTTAGAAACAATAATAATTTTATGATTATAATAAGAGATAAGATGACGACTGTTCATCAAATCAACATCAAGATAATATGATTGTTTCATACAGACGTCCCGAACAATTGCGAGCACGCATAGTGAACCACACACATGGGCATATAATGGTTATTCACCCGTGCAGAACCACTTATGTCCAACACGTTTTTAGTTTTGTATTTTGTTTCTGCTTGAGTATAGTTTTCGATTATTTTTTTTTTTTGGTATATTGGCGTGTGCTAGCTTACTTATAGCAAATAATTTAATTTAATGTTTTGTGTTGCGTAATGTACCTAAATTATCATGCGCAGTGTTATATAGATTCCTTTTTTTTAACTGAACAGACAGCTGTGCTGCTGGGGAGTTTGTTGCGCCACTTCTTCCCAGCTAAAGCACTAGGAAGTGGTGAAGAGCGGGCATTTTGGGCGACTGTCTTATGTAATTTTGACTTTCAAAAAGTGCTGATTCTCAGCCTAGTTTGAATAAATGACTTTTGATTATTGATTTTGACGTCATATTATTAAAGTTATTCAGTTACGTGATAACTTGATAACGGGTGATCGTAGATGTATGATTATCGAGTAAGATATATGACTTTATTCATTCAGAAAATTCATCATCATCATTCTCCTGCCCATATCTAATTTATTTGGGGTCTTGTGTTGTTGTAACAACATGTCTTTTGTTGTTTTATCCCCGCCCCGCTGTGTGTGCGCCTATTGCCGCGCTGCACCCGTGTTGTGCGCGTGATTGCGCATAGGTACTTAGTATCACTCGGTGTCCAACTTGTAAACTTTTTTAAATATTTTTGGGACACAATATAATATGGTGTAAAAATTATTGGTATCGATACAAGATGAACAAACTATATTCAGGTTTCGCATATACTAAAAATAATGCAGTATAAACACGGTAATACCCTATTGTAATCTGTTGTCACAATCACTGGCTTCTTGCCGTTATTTCGCCGTAATATTTTAACTTTACGGCGAAAGTAAACACATTAAATTACCATAAAACTCCGTAGGTACAGCTCCTTAAATATTTTCAATTTAATTCTTGAAATTTTCCTTTTAAAGCGTTGGTGAGTGTCTAAAGATTGTTACAGCTTCATAACGTAGAAGTGTGTTTTTTAGTTCTATAGACGAAGATCAGTATTTTGTGGAGTAGGTAAAATAGAAATGTAGAATTTACATATTTTAAGTTAAATTTATGAAGAAGGTACTCGTATTTTATAATAAAATTCTGAAACTTTAAAATGATTTTAGCTTTTAGAGACGTATTTAATAGTCACTGTGAGTAGGTATACTACGGTTCGTATTTGCTTCTAGTTAGAAAACTACATAGCATCACGCCTGCAATCCCCAAAGGGTCAGGCAGAGGTGTAGCTATAGTACACCCACATTTCGCCAGACATGCATATGTCCCATGTAACAGAGGGCGAGCCTATTGCCATCAACCGGGGACAAATCCAGACTCCAGGCTATTATTGATAAGTTCCTGATGGAAACCCAACACTTTGCCCAACCTTGGAATCGCACCCAGGACCTCATGCGCAGCAGTAGCGTTTGCGACCACTACACCAATGAGGCAGTCATAAAATACTAAGTTGCTTAAATAAGCCCCCCACTACAAAATAATGAAGAGCTTGTGGTTAAGTAATAACAGCCGCACGGGTCAATCCATCAGGTTAAGCTACGCTTGCCAGGTCTGGTCCATGGATGGGTGACCATCTTTTCATACCGAGACTCATGCGTGCCTCGGACAGTACGTTCAGCCCTTGGTCCCGGCTGTCATTCGAAGATCTTTGACAGTCGTTACGGGTCGTCAGAAGCCATAAAGCCCCCAGTATCTGGGTTGTGGAGGTCAGATAGGCCGTCGCTCCATGTAAAATACTGGTATTCAGCTGCATTTGGTTAGACTGGAAGCCAAACCCAACAAAGTTAGGAAAAGGCTAGGCAGATTGATTGATCCTACGACAAAATAATTGAATTTTCACACCCAAATCCACACAGCAAAATAATCCGCATCAAAAACTTGTTAAAACCAAATTACCAATATAGCTGTGATGCGGCTAACTTCAGATGTCTTATGAAGCCATACTCCGAACTTTCTTATGTAATACTTTAACTAACTTATCCACACCCCCCCCCCCCCCCTTGTTCCCCTATGAGACCCAATCAGGAGACGTCTCCAAGAGGCTTACTGTTCACCAACTCATTTGTGTCAACGTTTTTACCTGACACTAATGTGCTTTTATTTAAGTTTTGAGAGGAAGCGGTTTCCTCAATTTTCTCGAAAAATTACTCAGTTACAGTAGTTATTTCATTAAAGTTACATGAAGTTGTTACATAGAGTTTGGAAAATGGATCATTCCTCAGTCAAGAACGTATTTTCGACTAGTAACGTGAGAACTCGGTGATCTTCTCCCCTGCTAGGTAAAACCATGGTAATTTGTCCAATAAACTATCATTATCTGCCTAGCCATTTTCCAAATATGTTGGGATCGGCTTCTAGTCTAACCGGATGCCGCTGAATACTAGTATTTTACATAAAGTGATTGCCTATCTTACACCCAGTTACCTACAGGTTAAAACGATACCCCTTGGTAAGACTGGTTGTCAGACTTTCGGGCTTCTGACGACCAGTAACGACTGTCAAAGATCCACGAATGACAGCCGGGACCAACGGCTTAACGTGTTTTCCGAGGCACGAAGGGAGCTCGGTATGGAAAGATGGTCACCCATCCACGGACCAACTGCAGAAAAAGTAATTTAATCGACCCGTGCGTCCAATAAACTATGTACAACCTAAAATAACCGCACACGCAATTAGTTCGCTGTCGCTTTGATTGATGTTTAAATCAACTCCGTGTACATTTTGAAAGCTTAAAAAATAGATGATATAAAATCGCTACCGCTAACGCACCCTTACAAGACAAGTAACCCTTGAGTCAAGTAAATCGTACGCAATTTGCCGCATGATCCTAAGTACAGAAGAACGATATTCAGCGGGAGATCCCACGTGATACATTCTTGACTTTCATATAGAAGTGCTAAATGAATCATTGAGTTCGTTAAGTTCTGAGTTGACTACACGATTACTGATAATTGCATACTCTGACTGAGCAGGTCCACTAAATCTGTATGGGTCTTTCCTCAAAAGACCATTGCAGATATTCATCTGCATGGTCATCATATTATGGTCTGACCGAGATCATGTCTGAATTTAAAAAAATACTTTGTTTTGTTTGTAGTGTTTGTGTGAGCTTATTCACAGAAATAATTAATTTAAAAAATCAAAAACCCGACTGCGTAAAAAGTGAACTTTGAAAAAAGATGACATATTTCTGTCTCCAATCCCACTTAATACTATAAAACAATCTCATGCGAGGCATCTTCTTTTTAGCAATAATACCTACCTATTGCCTCCGACTGCATGAGATTGTTTTATAGTATTAAGAATTTTTCATGACTACATTGACATATTGTAACACCTACAGGAAGTTTATACAATACTTGAGGCCTTCTTTTATACTCATAAGCGATGAAGTTTTACCCTCCAAATTTTAGGAGAAATCCAGGGAAAAATCCACGGTAAAACATGGTAATGACGTTATATTATGTTATTCCCTATTAACTATGAAACGAAACACCTTTCTGGAACATTATTTTATTCAAGGACTGTTCGAACCGTTGGTAACTTATTATAAATCAAATACGCTATGATTACGTCTATATACAGTGAGTACGGAGTTCCACGTTGATGACGCGTCCACCGTGAAAAACACAACACAAAACAATTATTTATTCAATTTTTGGCGTATTGGGTGCGGGGAGCACAAACCAATATAAACAAAGTCTCTATTGAGTCGTACACGTCACGACAGCTCATGACACGGTGATGATTGTTTTTTCTTGGGATACATTTTAAAGTTATTGTGTGTATTATATATTTCGTTAAAATATTAAATGTGTGTATTATATATATTAGATTTGGGTAGATTAAGTATTGTAGTTTGGGCACAAAATATACGAATTATTTTGAATCCTATTATGTTCCGTTTCGGGTTTTGGGACAACCACGGTAATTATCTATTGACACATTGAAATTTAAATATAAATAGAAGTATTTAAAATAACAACAGATTGTTGTTGCACCATAAAGAAAAGTCCATGTTAGTATAATAAATCCCCCCAATTGCCCAAAAATTCTGTCGGTCCATGCGCCGAACACCCTGTATATCATATTATTCATCAAAATCTGTTTAGCCATTTAGTAGTTACGAGGGAACATAGGGACGTAAATACATACATGTTAAACATATACCCCTCCTTTTTTGGCTTCGCCGCAGACGGGTAAACATATAATTTATCATGAAACAAACCGAGTCCGTTAAAAAGGTCTACTCTTAAGTAGTCACAGATAGCCAATTTGCGGTGTCAGTCTTAATAAAGTGAGCTTTTAGTTTTTTGTAAGAGAAGTGACGAGACAGCGCCTAGTCCTAACAGGACTTCAGTGTAAGTAACTGTCGTGGTCTGCAAATAATAGCTGGCTGAGAAAATCTGCGGTAAAAATGAAAAGAGCCGTCACACTGTTTGCTTGACTGTCTACTTACTTAATTTTATTAATTTATTGACTTAAAATTGCTCATGGCTAAGTAATAACAGCCGCACCAGTCGATCCATCAGGTTAGCTACGCTTGCCGAGGTTGGTCCGTGGATGGGTGACCATCTTTACATACCGAGACTCTATTGTGCCTCGAAAAGCACGTTAAGCCATTGGTCCCGGCTGCCATCCGTGCATCTTTGACAGTCGTTACAGGTCGTCAGAAGCCCGAAAGTCTGACAACCAGTCTTACCAAGGCATATCGTATTACCCAGTAACTGGGTTGTGGAGGTCAGATACGCAGTCGCTCCATGTAAAATACTGGTATTCAGCTGCATCCGGTTAGACTGGAAGCCGAGCCCGACATAGAACAACCTGGAGGACGGAATCACTTTTCTAGCGAGTACTAGGTTCGAGCTAGGTGACTGCCTCGTTGGTCTAGTGGTCGAAAGCATTACTGCTGAGCATGAGCTCCTGGGTTCGATTCCCAGGTTGGGCAAAGTGTTATTTGGTTTTCCATCTGGAATATCTCAGCAGCAGCTCGGAGTTTGGATTAGAGCCCGGTTGATGGCAACAGGCTCGCCCTCTATTACATGGGACTTAAACTTAACTATATAGCTGGCGAAATGTTATTTTAAAATTGTCTTTGACATATCTCGGGACCCTGGGGTCCAGGACGTTTGGAAGGAGTACGAGGTGCGAAGCCAACTCGCAGGGCCCCTTTAGACAATTTTTAACCGACGAATAAAAAAGGAGGAGGGAGGTTTGGCGCCGCCTCAGAACTTAAATTAATTTAGGAGTTTAGTTAGACTAAAAGGTTTTTTATTTTTCACTTTTTTTCGTCGGTTTAATTTTTTGTAAAAAAGTTTTTTATAAATGATGAGGAGGCACCGACCGACGGTTATCCCTGTCTGCACTATGCTAGTGCACCCAAGGACAACCCCCGGTTGGTGCAGGACTATTGGAGAACATGGAAACAAAACATGGCTATGGGATTGGGTGGCTTTAGTGGATTGTCGAAACCTTATTAGGTATTATTATGAAATCCGTATTTTGTCAAAGTCGTATTTTTTTTTTAAAGTTTTTAATGTTTTTGAAAGTTGCGTAAAAGTAAGATATATTATACATGCTCGTGACTGTACATAACAACGAAAGGATATTCCTACTCACTAGATTTAGATTAAAGTGTTCTAAGATATAAGTAAATGCAGCTCCTCTGATTTTCTCAGAAAATACAAGCTTTATACCTTTTACATAAATCCCTAACAAACCCTTTTACGTAATATTTTATCGCGTACCGTATACTCAGTAAATACAGCTCACATACCTAATCCTACTAGCAGAGGTTGGACTCCCTTCCGCTCGTTCAGGACCTGTAGCCTGTAGGCTTGCTGTATTATACTTACTTATATTATAAATGCGAAAGTAACTCTGTCTGTCTGTTACCTTTCACGGCTGAACGAGTTCCGATGGAAGGCACATAGATAGACCATGACTTGGGTTCGGAATTAGGATACTTTTATCCCGGTAGTAAGTTCTCGTGGATAACTCTTGGATAACTGTAGGGATATCTCCACGCGGATAAAGCCGCAGGCAAAAGCTAGCATTAAAGCATAATCAGCCTATAATGTATAATGAGGGAGTGGGCAGTAATACGTCTCGCGGGCCCGGTGCGGGTTGGTAGATGTCACATTTCTTCCAATTGTTGGTTCTAGGACATGTCGGTTTCCTCCCGTTGTTTTCCTTCACCGTTTTGAGAGCAGTGCTGATGAAATAATTTGCACAAAGTCTGCCTGTCTTGTGTCTTGTCTTGGTTCGAACCCACGACTTACTACTCGGTAAATCGGGGTCGTTACCACTGGGCCACCACTGCTCTCAAAAAAGCTAGTATTTATATAAATAGCATAACGCGAAGTCGCTATTAATGTATTATTACTTGCCTAAAAGGAGGCTCCAATCACCAACGAATATAATACTTTTTTGGTTCAGTAATAAAGATTTTGTATTTGTATGTCGTTTGTCCCCTTGTGACTTTCAGAGTGAGGCTAGTCTCCGCTGGAGGACTATTATTACCTGCTGATGGACTGTGACAGTGAGGCTAGTCTCTGCTGGAGGACTACTATTACTTAATGGACTGTGAGAGTGAGGCTAGTCTCCGCTGGAGGACTATTATTACCTACAATAAGCGAGATCTATAATTATGACAAAAAATGTTGGCTACTGAGTGTGGCTGTGCATGTATTTACATAGTTGGTAAGCTATTGTATACCTCAAACCTAAATAAATAAATAAACATATATACAGCAAAGAAGTCTCGATGTTTTGGCATGTCGACACATCAGTAGATCGCACCTGTGTGAATCAGGGGCGGGTCGCTAGTTAAGTAAATACATTACCCTAAAATATTACCTTTTATTTTGATCGAAAACTGTTTGTGAAAACATTAGAGGCTTTTTCTTAAATTGAAGAATATTGCGTGGGTGGGTTTCGGTAATGGTTTTGTTAAGCGATTAGAGGGCTTTTCCTTAAGCTTGTTTGCTTAAAAGATATTTAATGATATTTAGGCAAAAAGAATTGGGACGCTATTTTTGGGAGGAAGTTGAACTAGAATGAAAATAATTGATATGACGATCAGTTTAAAAAACAACCGAGGAATTTTATCTAAAGATAATTCATGTCATTTAGCAAATCAACTGATTGATTAGGACATGTTTCCGCTTAAACCACATAATACTTAACATAATATCTCACAAATCACTTAATATATAATATCTCACAAATCATATAATACATAATGCTCATAAATCACATAATATATAATATCTATATCTATTTCCTACCTATCATGCCGCAGGTCGTGGGTTCGATTCCCATCCAGGACAAACATTTGTGTGCATGAACATGTCTGTTTGTTCTGAGTCTGGGTGTAATTATCTATATAAGTATGTATTTACAAAAAAAAAGTAGTATAATGTAGTATATCAGTTATCTAGTTTCCATAGTACAAGCTCTGCTTAGTTTGGGATCAGATGACCGTGTGTGAAAAATGTCCTAGGTTATTAATATTATTATTATTATCTCATAAATCATATGATACACAATATCTCACAAATACTGTGTTATTTTAAATTGGTCTGGTGAATACTGGATATCTGTGTGTAGCACAAACTCCCGAAATAAACGTAAAGTAAATTCGAATGATTTTAGAATTGAAAATAATAAACGTCAAGTAAATTCGAATGATTTTAGAATTGAAAATATTCGTTTCGCACATATTGACTGAGTTATTACAGACTAACTACATAGTTTGACTTTGGGTTTAGTTTTCTTTTTATGGTGAAGTACTTATTGTGCTTGTTTTAAAAATATAAACCAAAATGCTCTAGGATAGTTGTATTTTTAACCGACTTCAAAAAAGGAGGTCCTCTATTCGACCCGTATGTTTGTATGTCAGTCCGCGATTTTCCCAAAAAAGTATGAACCAATTTTGATGATTCTTTCACTAACGTAATCTACATACTTTCGGGACAGTTTTATTATATAATATATTAGGTAATTATTCTTATGTACGAAGTTACATTTATAAATGTACTGTATCTCTGGCATTTCTAAGCGGATTTTGATGATTCTTCTTTTCATTTCAATAAATTTAGTTTAAAAAGTAAAAGCCAACTTTAGAAGCCTAAAACGAATAAAATAACTTTCATAAAAAACGTAACAGCTTCTGAAGTCGGTGTCTTCAATTCTTCAATGTCAATGCACCTTAACTTGGCACCGACTTCAGAAGCTGTTAAGTTTCTTATGAAAGTTATTTTATTCGTTTGAGGTTTTCGAAGTCGGTTTTTTGCTTTTTTAAAGTTCAGGAAACATTCCAGTTTAGGTTAAGTTGACTTCAGGGTTTCGTACTTAATTTTCAAATAAAACTTTCAACCTATATTAGCTAATAGGTAACAAAACATTCATCCTTGGACACACAAAACAATTCAGTACAGTCGTGGGGACAACATAATAAACCGGACATTGAACCGATTACTCGCCGTGAATGAACCGGAGTTATACCGGATGTGTAGTAGAACGGCTCGCCGGACCGGACGTGACGTATGTACAACTGGGCCAGGGATGCGTTGTGTGAAGTGACAGATGATGAAACTTTAATTTTATGTGGTTTATTAGGTAGTGATGTTATACAAAGATATGTCTATGTTTTGATTTGTTAAACCAAAGACACGCCCCAGGATTTAGTTTGGTTGATTAAATATCTATGTATTATAGTTTAAAACCTAACATGTTAAAGGTAGTTCAAATCCATGTAATTTTTTGGGAGTATGTGTTAAGTAGAAAACAATATTTTTAGGGTTCCGTACCACAGAAGGAAAAAATGGAAGCCTTGTAGGATCACTTCGTAGTCCGCTTGTCTGTCACTCTGTCAAGACCCATTTTCTCAGGAACGCGTGGAGGTTTCAAGTTGAAATTAATATCAAATCTCAGTACATTTTTGAAAATCTTTTATATGCCCATAAAAACATTAATTTTTTAAAAAAATACAGTGATATCCACAATATAAATACTAAGAACAAACACAAATTGGTTGTACCTCCAACAAGGCTCAAGAAAATAAGTGGGTCATTCAGGTGTCAATGTATACGCTTTTATAATAAACTTCCAAGCCACGTTCAAGATCTGATCTGATCTTAATAAATTCAAATCATTCATTAAACGCAAGTTGCGTCAGAAAGCTTTTTATATCGTTAAAGATTATATTGAGGACAAAAAAGGCTTGGGATTGAACTGCTCCAAATTTTTTATTTTTTTTTTATTTTTGCATACTGAATGTTGACATGAATATTTACTTTGTAAAGTATTATATTATTTTAATTTATTGTGAATAATAATAATAATAATAATAATATCCTAGGACATTGTTCACACACGGCCATCTGATCCCAAACTAAGCAGAGCTTGTACTATGGAAACCAGATAACTGATATACTACATACACTACTTTTTTTTTGTAAATACATACTTATATAGATAATTACACTAAGACTATGTAGGTCATTGCTTTTTTTGTTTGTTTTATTTTTTCTCTCAGTTATTTTTAATCATGGTCTGGAAGTTTGAGTAATTTATGCGGCCTACCCCAATGTCCTTTCTTTGGTATTGTTCGTCGAATCGTTGAGCTCCTTAAGGTCTGAGTTGAGCTGCGCGATTACTGACAAATGCGTGTACTGACTGGACAGGTCCTCTCAATCTGTGTGGTTCTTTCCTCAAAAGACCATTTCAGACACCAATCTACATGGTCTTCACATGAAGTGACCAAGATTATGTCTGGACTTTATAAGAGACTGTGACCTCTGAGTTTGTTTCGGCCTTTCTTCTCAGAGTAGTCAGATAGGAAACGCCGACCTCATCTAGTTTAAAAAAAAAAAACATGATTGACTTGTAAAAGTGTTTGTACAAACCTACTTACATAAATAAAAATCATTTATCATTTATAAATAAAAAGTCTATGATTTCTTGGAGCTCTATAAAAATTAAGCTTCTAAGTCAACGCAATTAAAAATACGGCCATTTATGAGACAGATTTTGATACTCGCAAATAAATCAAAACCCTTTGTGGCAATTTACGGCAAGAAGCAAGCTCTCACAGCACAAGTAAAGGAAAAAGTCCGAAAATTGTTAATTTGTGATCACATATTATAATTTTTTTTTTTGCGATTAATAACTTACATTTGTAGTTGGAGAATTGATCGTGACGTATATTGATATATGGGACAACATGAAGATTGAAGAGATATAAAATGTTTTTCAACTATTTTGTGATAAATTCATCACAACTACGTAACTCTTCATTGTGCGTAGTTCGATACGCACTTGGCCGGTTTTTTTATACTAAAAATAAGGGCATCAAAGACGTTTTAGTAGTCAAACTGACTTTTGCCTCTATTGGTTGCAGGAACTGGGTTTAAATCTCAGTTAGGTCAAAATGTAAGTGTAACAGTTTACACGTTCAAATTGAAAGGACATGTGAACAACTTTTCATACCAAAACATCATTAAGTTTGACCTATGGTTTAACCCAATACCATTATTAGTAAATAGAATATCTATTAATAAACCACTGACTTGTAGTCATAACATTATTGATTGACGTAACGCTTTGATTCTTGTACGTATCAAATAGAGCGTGAACTGAATTTTATTAATGTATTGAATTTGTGGGAAAACATGTTTTTATTATACATAATAGATTCAAGTTGGAAAATATTTCATGTACAGCTGCATTTTGTTAGTTAGAAAGCTGAAGCCAAAATATTAAATTTGAATTTAGATAGGAAAAGTTTAGAAATAGATTCGTAGACCCAACTACGTAGTATTGTAATATCTGTGACCCAGCGTAGCACTTTCGTAACGGCGTAGCGCTCGTAGTAAATTCATAGCACGAGCGTAGGCAACACGTTTTTTCTTAGGTTATTTTAATAAAAATATTTTTTTATGGAGTTATTGATTATTAGAATTGTATAAATAGCATGTATGTAGTTATTGATAGCGTGATTATCCATATTTATCTATATACTAATAATAAAGCTGAAAAGTTTTTTTTTTTTATTTGTTTGTCTGAACGCGCTAATCTCTGGAAATAGCAGTCGGATTTGCAAAAATCCTTTTGTATTTGCTAGCGCAAATACTAAGTAATAACAGCCGAATGGGTCGATCCATGAGGTTAAGCTACGCTTGCCGGGGTTGGTCCGTGGATGTGTGACCATCTTTTCATACCGAGACTCCTCCGTGCCTAGGAAAGCACGTTAAGCCGTTGTTCCCGGCTGTTATTCGAGGATCTTTGACAGTCATTACGGGTCGTCAGAAGCCCGACAGTCTGTCAACCAGTCTTATTAAGGGGTATCCAATAACTGGGTTGTGGAGGTCAGATAGGCAGTCGCTCCATGTAAAATACTGGTATTCAGCTGCATCCGGTTAGACTGGACCCCAACATAGTTGGGAAAAGGCTAGGCAGAATGAAATGATAGCGCAATTCTTAAGACAGGCTATAGGCTATTTAACATTACGACATAAAGAAAAAAAAAAAAGATAAACAGTCAGAAAGAACGGTAAGCGGAAACGAAGTAATATCATGCGCAGGCGATGCGATGGAACAAGAAATTTCACGCGGACGAAGTCACGGGCAAAAGCTAGTACTAATAATAAAGCTGAAGAGTTTATTTTTAGTTTGCTTCTTTGTATGTTTGAACGCGCTAATCTCTGGAACTGTCAGACGGATTTAATTTTTTTTTTAATTTGATAGTCCAATTCTTGAGGAAGGCTATATGCTATTGAAACATCAGCTAGGACCCTTAGGAGCCGAGTAAAAAAAAGTCAGAAATAACGCTAAGCAAAAATGAAGTTAGTAACGCGCGAGCAGGCGATGCGATGCGATGCGATGGAGTGGGTCGAGGGAACAAGAAATGTCACCGGGATGAAGTCGCGAGCACAAGCTAGTATAAAACACTCCCGCGACCAGCAGAGTTCAGTCCATAGCTACGAGTATTACTATAGAAAATTAATAACCAAAAATCAAACTGTTTTTTTTTAATTATGCACGAAATTAGTGTCTGTAACTCACCACCACGCAGAACAGCGTATCCACAGAAATTAGTATGGCTACAAAATTTACCAAGCAAAGGTAAAGCCCTCTCAAGAAACCAAAAAAAAAAAAATACAATGGTCGTCTAAAAGGACATTCCCTAAATACCTTCCAGTACCTACGTTACAAATAACAATGTATTTACCTTCCCCACATCCTTAGCTCCACAATCCACAATATATTATGATTGCTAGCTCACCTCTCAAGGAATAATAATTGTTTGTAAATTGGAAAAAACTTTGTGAGCAGGCTACAATGTGCGACCGAGGTGTTGACCTGACGGACGTGTATAAATATACTGGGATCGATAACGCGTAGTTTAAGGTAAGATACAAAATTACGGTACATGGGAAACGTGATTTGATTTAAAGTGGAATGTGGGTAGTAATAATTAATGTTGATTATTGGGAGAAACTAACTTGGTCCAGTGTGAGCGAGAGAGATGACATATGCGACAGCCCTCTTAAATACTTTTTTGGCGGTGAATGCCCCGATAGTTTACCTAACATTACCCTTAACGGCTTGAACGTCAAAAGAGTGACTAAATTCAAATATCTAGGGCATTTCCTCACTGACGACCTTAAGAACAATGTTGATATTGAAAGGGAGCGTAGGGCATTGGCGGTCCGCGGTAACATGTTGGCCCGAAGATTCGCTCGGTGTAGCAATCTAGTGAAAATAACACTTTTTAAGGCATATTGCCAGTGCTTTTACACGGGGAACCTTTGGGTCAACTATACCAAAAGAGTGCTGGATGACATGTACAATATAATAATATTTTTAGGATGCTGTTGGGACTGCCACTATTGTGCAGCGCTTCTTCTATGTTTGCGGAAAGCAGAACTGACGGCTTCCAAGCCGTCATTCGTAAGAAAACCGCGTCGCTGTTGTCAAGGTTGCGGGCGAGTGGCAACAGCATTCTGAAAACTGTGGCGGAGAGTATCGACTCTCCAATTATTATAAGTTTTGTGAGAAGGACAATCACTAACCGTTAATTGGTGATGTCCTTTTCACAACACTATTTATTTATTCTGTCTTTTGTATTGTATTTGAGCTACTAACACTAGTAATAAGTTATAATATTGTTTACTAACACGCTGGATCATTGTTGTCTGAAGAAAAAAGAATATTATTATATTATTATTTTGTTATTGTTTATGTTTACCATACAAATGATTAAAAGAAAGTAGGTAACTATTCTCTGTTACAGCTATGTAATTATATCATAAATCCTTTTCCTGTTTGTCTCGTCTTCTCTCGTATGACCCTCTTTTAGCAGACAGGCATATTACATTTAGGTAGAGGATTCAACTGGACTAAGTCAGAATGGCATGCACCATGCCTCGTCTATACTCTACACTAATATATTATAACGAGGTACAATATGTGAGCTTGTATGTAGGAGGTAATCTTTGGAACTACTAACCCGAATCCGAAAATTCTTTAACTAGTGGGGATGCGAGTGTCACCGGATATATGTTACGTTAAATAAAACCAGAAACACGCAGACGAAGTCGCGAGCAGAAGATAGTCGTTTATATGGTTGGTCATGGCGTCAAAAGTTAGAGGTAGTGACCAAAAAGACTTAGGACTAGTTAACAAATACTAGTTTGTTACATAAAACAGATCTAAATTAGGTATTACATTCTTGAACATTCTGCCTAGCCTTTTCCCAACTATGTTGGGGTCGGCTTCCAGTCTAACCGGATGCAGCTGAATACCAGTATGTTACATGGAGTGACTGCCTATCTGACCTCCACAACCCAGTTACTGGGTAATACGATACCCCTTGGTAAGACTGGTTGTCAGACTTTCGGGCTTCTGACGACCCGTAACGACTGTCAAAGATCCTCGAATGACAGCCGGGACCAACGGCTTAACGTGCTTTCCGAGGCACGGAGGAGTCTCGATATGTAAAGATGGTCACCCATCCACAGACCAACCCCGGCAAGGGTAGCTTAACCTGATGGATCGACCCGTGCGGCTGTTATTACTTAGCCACGAGCTCCTCTTTTTGATTACATTCTTGAACACAGTAAAAAAATTAACACGTTAAAATATTCCACCGCTAGCGTGCGTTACAAAGTATATCCGACAATACGCCAACATTGGCGGCCCACTCTTGTTACCGTCTTACAAAGCTTCCTTTGTAGGCTTACTGCACCAACTTACTAAGTTGTAAACTTGGGATTTGCTACATTGTATCTTGATTTATAGGGTTCTTTACCTCAAATGGAAAAAATGGAACCGTTATAGGATCACTCCTGTGTCTGTCTGTCTGTCCGTCTGTCATAGCCAATTTGCCTCCGAATCTTCCACCGATTAATTTGAAATTTGGTACACATGAATTTCTGTGGTCCAGACGCGGAAGTGTAACGTAAATAAATGAATTTTTAACATGGGGGTCAATTTTCGAGGGCAAAAAAGAAAATTTAAAAAAAAAACGTTTTGCAAACTGTACCATGTGACATATCAAATGAAAGGGCTTACTGTGAGCGTCTCAAATGGATTTTTTTAAATAATTTAAAAATAAATTGTTTTTAAGTTATTTACGAAAATAGACGAAAATTAGCCATTCCCCCTTATGTCCGAAACTACTGAGCCTAAAATTTGAAAAAAAAAAATACAGAAAATAGTTCTATAGCTATAGATTACAAGAAAACCTATAAAAAGTCTATGGTCTTAAAATAGCAAGGTAAATCTCTCAATATTGTGCGTACACATTTGCAGTTGGAATGTATGTGAGAACATATTTTTCAACTACAATGTTAAGTTTATTTTTGGGATAAATTTATCCCAACTACGGAACCCTTCATTGTGTTTTTTATGTTATATTATCTGACAACTATGTATGTTGAGGTCAGTTTGCAATAGGTACTAGCTTTAACATGAAAGCATTTGCATCCAACTTTTATGTCATGATAACTTTGATGCTGCCGAAATTAAATGAGGGTGTAATATAGAATAGGTACATTTCTGTCTGTCCCGTAAAGTAAACTGGCGTGATATTAGGTTACGTTGTTAAATGTTAAATAAATAATTTTACTTACGAGTATGTACGTAGGTTTGTACAAACACTTTTACACGTTAATCGTATTTTAAAAACTAGATGAGGTCGGCGTTTCCTATCTGACTACTCTCAGAAGAAAGGCCGAAACTAATTCGAGCGCCTCTTTTAAAGCCCAGACATAATCTTGGTGAGATCTTCTGAAGACCATGTAGGTTGGTGTCTGATGTGGTCTTTTGAGGAAAAAATCACACTTAATGATGAGCTCCTTAAGTGTGATTTTTTACGATTCGACGAACATTAGCAAAGAAAGGACATTTGGGAAGGCCGCATGAAACTGATCTACTCAAACTGCCAGATCATGATTAAAACTAACTGAGAAAAAAGAACAATAATCCACATAGTCATAATAATTAAAATAACATTATACTTTACAAAGTGAAGTTGCTTACCCAGAAGAAGCCTGCTCACTCTCACTCTGAAGCGATTCGGGTAAATATGCGCTCGGAAACACAGACGCAGGTAGTGAGTTCCACTCTTTTGCTGTGCGCATTATTATAACATTTGGAAATGCTTAGTGCGAATTGGTGGAATAGCAACTAGGTAGGGATGGTAACTGGCAGTGCGTCTAGATGTCCGATGGTAGAAGGGGGCTGGTGGAATGAGGTCGTAGAATTCTTATGCTCAGTTTATGGTACATAGAATAGCTCGAGACACGATAGAAGTTTTTTTTATTGTCCTTAAAAGTGTTACTCATACATAACATAACGCCTGTGTTCCCAAGAAGAATAGGCAGAGGTGTACTGTGAACGCTCTGCGGAGCGACTACCAAAATGTGGACGCTCTGCGGAGCACCTCCACCAAAATGTGGACGCTCTGCGGAGCACCTCCACCAAAATGTGGACGCTCTGCGGAGCGGTTCCACCAAAATGTGGACGCTCTGCGGAGCGCCTCCACCAAAATGTGGACGCTCTGCGGAGCGCCTCCACCAAAATGTGGACGCTCTGCGGAGCGCCTCCACCAAAATGTGGACGCTCTGCGGAGCGCCTCCACCAAAATGTGGACGCTCTGCGGAGCGCCTCCACCAAAATGTGGACGCTCTGCGGAGCGCCTCCACCAAAATGTGGACGCTCTGCGGAGCGCCTCCACCAAAATGTGGACGCTCTGCGGAGCGCCTCCACCAAAATGTGGACGCTCTGCGGAGCGCCTCCACCAAAATGTGGACGCTCTGCGGAGCGCCTCCACCAAAAGAGCGCCTCCATCAAAATGCTCTGCGGAGCGCCTCCACCAAAATGTGGACGCTCTGCGGAGCGCCTCCACCAAAATGTGGACGCTCTGCGGAGTGCCTCCACCAAACTATGGACGCTCTGCGGAGCGCCTCCACCAAAGTGTGGACGCTCTGCGGAGCGCCTCCACCAAAGTGTGGACGCTCTGCGGAGCGGCTCCACCAAAATGTGGACGCTCTGCGGAGCGCCTCCACCAAAATATGGACGCTCTGCGGAGCGCCTCCACCAAAGTGTGGACGCTCTGCGGAGCGCCTCCACCAAAGTGTGGACGCTCTGCGGAGCGGCTCCACCAAAATGTGGACGCTCTGCGGAGCGCCTCCACCAAAATATGGACGCTCTGCGGAGCGCCTCCACCAATGTGTGGACGCTCTGCGGAGCGCCTCCACCAAAGTGTGGACGCTCTGCGGAGCGGCTCCACCAAAATGTGGACGCTCTACGGAGCGTCTCCATCAAAATGCTCTGCGGAGCGCTGACGAACTCGGGATGAATTAAACTAGTTTATAGAATAACTTTAATGGTTTGGTTGATTCCTAGATTTGGTTCTACGTTTTTACATTCATGTTATTTCTTCTTCTCGATGGAAGTTTTATTTTGAAAAGCTAATGAACGAAGAGAATAAATGGAATGGTGTGCTCAAAGAGGTACAAACAAATATGGGTATGGTGAGGGAAATTAGCATGGATGAAGTAAGGAAGGCAGTTCAAAGTATGAAAAATGGAAAGGCCATGGGCCCAGATGACATACCAGTAGAAGTATGGAAGTGTTTAAAAGAAGATGGATGTATGTGGCTGACTTTATTCTTCAATAAGATGTTGCATGAAGAAGCGATCCCACAAGAATGGTGCAATAGTTCGCTAGTGCCCATCTTCAAGAATAAAGGTGACGTGCAGGACTGCACCAACTATCGAGGGATAAAGCTTATGTCCCATAGTATGAAGGTATGGGAGAAAATAATAGAGAAAAGATTGCGAGAGGAGAGTGAGATTACCCCAAACCAGTTTGGGTTTATGCCAGGTCGAGGAACAGTGGACGCCACTTTTGCACTCCGCCAATTGTGCGAGAAGTACAGACGTGCACACAATAACTTGCACATGGTGTTCATTGATCTGGAAAAAGCGTATGATAGGGTACCTCGGGATGTCTTGTGGTGGGCCTTGAAAGAGAAAGGTTTGCCCGGGAAGTATGTAGAGTTAATTCGTGCTATGTACATCCAATCTTGTACCTACGTCCGGTCAGCTGCTGGCAACACCGACGAGTTCAGTGTGGCGGTAGGCTTGCACCAGGGGTCGGCTTTAAGTCCTTACATCTTCCTGTTGATTATGGACGCTCTGACAGCGGACATACAGGAAGAGGCACCCTGGTGCATGCTATTTGCCGACGACATCGTTCTTGTCGGTGAAGATGGACCTGAGATCCAGAGCAGATTGGAGAAATGACAACGGAATCTGGAGAATGTCGGCTTGAAAATCAGCAGAACCAAGACCGAGTATATGTTCTGCGATTTCGGCGGTCTCTCCAGTGCTGGAGCCATAGCGCTTGATGGCGCGCTTCTCCGACTTCCGGTATCTTGGTTCACTTGTGCAAAGCGATGGCGAAGTATACCGGACTGTTAAGCACAGAATTAACACTGGATGGATGAAATGGCGGCAGGTCACGGGAACAATCTGCGACTCCCGCATTCCCCTTAAACTCAAGGGGAAGATTTATAAAACAATGGTTAGACCTGCTGTCTTGTATGTATCAGAATGTTGGGCCATAAAAAGAATGAATGAAAGGCAATTGCATGCAGCCGAGATGAGAATGCTAAGAGGGATGTGTGGTATTACGCGAATAGATAGAATAAGAAATGAGTATGTAAGAGGAAGTCTGAAAGTGACACCGGTGACTGAAAAGTTGTGTGGAAATCGGTTGTCATAGTATGGGCATGTGATGCGGAGGAATGAGGAAAATGTCGTCAGGAAAGTGTTGAGTATGAACGTGGAAGGCTATACGAGTAAGGGAAGACCAAAGAAACGATGGATGGACTGTGTGAAAGATGATATGGCCAGAAAGGGAGTGACTACCGAGATGACGACTAATAGAGAAGTATGGAAGAAAAAGACATGTTGCGCCGACTCCAAATAAATTGGGACAAGGGCAGGAGAATGATGATGTTATTTCTTCTTCTAGCTTGTCGGCTGTCTGCCGCCAATCTGACATCTTACTTTTTTTTTCATTTTAGTGTTTTTAACATTCGAATCTTTGTTTCATAATCTTTAAACCCACGAAGATTGTATGCAAAAGCCCTTGTGGCCAGAGTCTCTACAGTACCTCCCTTTAGTACACACAAATTTCGACAGTTATGTCCCATGTAATAAATGGTACGCGATACTATTGCCAACTTAATCATACAGCCGACAAGGGTCTACCCTTTATAGCAGAACTTTTATGTCATATTAATATTATTTTGCATAACAGCGGATTTGCAGCGATTCGTTTCTGTCACTAACTTTTGTAGCACAACATATTGAGTTTTACCTTGGCCAGAGGCTAAGCATTGCCATACAACGTGGCAATGCCGCCAGTCTCTTGGGTACATTACCAGACGACAGCGATGCGGATGAATTTTTCGACGCCATATTTTAGTTTTTTTTTTATAGTTTTTAAGACAATATTTTAATTTTAAATAATCGTCGCTCTAATTAAACATTACGCTATACGCGATTATGCGGAATTTTATGCCAAAAGTAATTAATTATGCCAAATAAAATGCTGCCATCTTAAAAGTATGCCATTGTAAATTCGGACAGTCGCTCTAATTAAACATTACGCTATACGCGATTATGCGGAATTTTATGCCAAAAGTAATTAATTATGCCAAATAAAATGCTGCCATCTTAAAAGTATGCCATTGTAAATTCGGACATACAAACATTCGGCCAAACATAAATAATGTTTTGCCTTAAAAATATTCGTTTAAAGAAGATGTTGTTATGCCAAATAAATGTCAGAGCATCAAGAGTCTGCCAGATAGAGGGAACCCAGCTGAGAATAGTGTTATTGAATTAAAACCTAAATAATAGATTAAACGAACAAATAAAGGAGCATGCTCAGTATTCTGCGTGGTGTCACTGAAGCTACTTGTGAACAAATGTTAATGTTGAGCATAATATTTATTTAAGGTCCGTTGTTCCAAGCAATAGCTACTGTAAAACTAAGATAAGGTAAACCTAACTCGTCTAGATTCATTACGCCTCATATTTTCCATGTAGTTTTAACTCGACTCGACAAAAATCACAAGACATTCTCTTACTCATTCATACGGTTACATTGTATTTTTCTCTCTAAAGTAATCTTGACATTTTGACTGAGAACACAGAGTATCATATTATTAAAAATATAAAAACGCAGTTAAGCATTAGGTATTGGCGAACGAGATGGCTTCTTACAATACAAATTATTGCAAATCCTAGTCGTTCAAATCACAACAGTTGGACAGTTTTTTTTTTATAATAATATGTTGGATGCCAAACGTGTCGAGGGCCTATCGAATGGTAGCAGCATCGCCATCTGTGTAGTTCTGCAGTACCAGAGACATCGCAAATGCGGCACAAGCCCGTCAGAAGCCACGCTGGCGCGACGCGTCTCGCGTCTGCGATGAGAGGGAAACATACGAATACATACAAGACGTTTCGTAAGGCGCCCTGTTGGTGCGTCCGCCGTCCCCGTCAAGCGACCGCGACCAGCGGAGAAGATAGTACCTCCGTGTCCGTGTATATTGCGTAGATATATTTATCAAATTGTGTTAATTTTACCGCGCGATACTAAACATGTACACGGAGACTTTTATTAGTGACACAATGTCTCCACCTGCAATCAGCATCCTAATTGCGTAACACACTACCAATAAGAAGCAGTTTCATTTTGACAGTTCGACAACATTCATTGCGTTATTTACGGTGTTGAGATGACAAATTTTTCGAACATATGAAGCAATGGATAAAATATGTAGGTAGGTACCTACAAAAAAAAAATGCAAAAATCTACTTCTAAACACGAAACCGCCAATTTAAAAAAAAATCATTGTTGCCCCCGCGCAAATATTATTGGCAAATAACACCATTTATTTATTTAATTATTTAACCATTTATGTACACACATACTTCAGATAAGAATAAAGGAACAGAAAATTACGTACAAAGGTGATGCTTATTTCTAAAGAAATCTCTTCCAGCATACCTGCGATAGGACAGAGGATAAAGAGAGATGTAGTCACCGTGTGTAAAAAACATTTAAGAAAAAATAAAACACATAAAATCTAAAAAAAAACAATTAACTTAGCAAATAAAACATATAATAAATACTTAAATACGTACATATTACTACAATAAATATCACTAAAATAACTAATAACTATGACGAAATGGAAAGATAGTGTTACGAGGCCGCTTCAATGTGCGAGAGGCAGCTTGCGAAGCGTCTTCACTCCTCCCGTCTCCGCAAATCGCCAGCGCCAACGTAGCTTCCGACTTAGACAAAGTTGAAATATCTCTTGCATCTGCACCTCATTACATCGGCATTCCTTTCAAACTGATAGGGCACCGTATGGTTACTCGGTTAGTACTTCCTAAGTGATCCGACAACTATTTTCAATGGAAAAACTTCAAAGTAAATTCTATTTTCGGTAAACCAATTCATTGTCAGCCACTAACTAACTCGAACCTCTTCAATCGCTAGGCTCTACGAGTACATTTGATTAGTCAAGTTATCTAGGTTATATAAGATACCTATGTTAGGTCTGTAATCTAGATTAATAGATGTATCCTACATCGGCTTATCGTTAAGACACATGTTCTGTTCCGTCCTAGATCAATCAATCAACTCAGTCTATAGCTGTCTGCTGCAAGACTTAGGCCTTAAAGGATGTTCTAATCTCCTCAAAAATCTTAGGCCTAAAATGTTCTCAAAATTACCTCATAGATTGGTGATCGTTGTGATGCGACTACTCTTCTTCCAAATGTACAATAAGTGAGGTAATTTTAGGATATCAACGAAAAGTTAACAGGTCTTACTAAAGGGTATCGGGTTACCCAGTAACTTGGTGGTGGAGGTCAGATAGGCAGTCACTTTACGTAAAATACTGGTATTCAGTTACATCCGGATAGACTGGAAGCTGACCTCAACACAGTTGGGAAATTTTAATGAACGATGTTACTGAACGAAAGGTTAATACTCGTAGATGCTGGTAAATTATGCAAGTTATGAATGAAGCACACTTTTACATTGTCAAGCTCAAAAGCTATTCGCGCGGAATCACACTTGTACGAGTCAGCGAGACTTGGCACAGCCGGGTGACTAGCACTAATAAATATTTTCTTTTTTTAATGTATGGCATCTCGTAGTTGACCGAGAGAGGTCGTGACTACTTAACCGGACTATCCTGTGGCTGCCTTAAGATGACTCAAAGCCATTATTGCCAGGGGCATAAAACTTATAGACTAAGCGACTAAACGCTAAGGGCTCCCCCTGTGGGGAACGGGCCTCGGCTTAGGGCGTCGCTGGGGGGAGGACAGCAAGATGGGACAGGCTGGATCAGATTGAAATATTTTGCTAACCGAGTGCCTTATTTATACTGGACACGATTCAAGCACCGAGAAGATTCAGTACCTACGCTACTTTTCACACGACTGCTCCAAATAAGGAGTGTAATGTTTTCAGGGTGAAAAAATGTAGGTATGTGTATGTATCTGTGCATGTATGTATGTATGTACATGTCTGTTGGCCTGAGTCTGGGTGTAATTATCTATATAAGTATGTATTTACAAAAAAAAGTAGTGTATGTAGTATATCAGTTATCTGGTTTCCATAGTACAAGCTCTGCTTAGTTCGGGATCAGATGACCGTGTGTGAATAATCTCCTAGGATATTATTATATTGTTACCTATGTGAGTTTCTTTATTCCACCTTAACCTGTTGTTAGCATCCTTACATCATCCCGAGTGACACAAAAACAACAAAAATATGGCGGCAGTATGGTAACGTTTTCAAATGTGCAAACAAAAATTCTTCTGTTATTACAATATGGGTATCTTTAAGGCTTTCTGAGCACATTCCAAAAGAAATCTTGTCACTAAAATGTATAAAATAAAACTAAGCCCTGCCAAAAAAACGAACTAAAAAGTAAATAAAAACTTTTTTCCAAAAAAAAAAAAAAAACACACAAAGTGCAAAATAACTTTAATTTCGGAAGTCGGTGTCATTGGTTTTTCATTTAATTTTTTTTGCTACCGACTTCCGAAATTAAAGTTATTTTTCACTTTGTGGGGTTTTTTTGAAGTCGGTTGTTTTTTTTTTTTTTTTGTAAAAAACGTTTTTATTACTTTTTAGTGGGTCACTTTGTAATTTATCTAAGTTACAATATCCTAATGTCAACTGCTCATCACCTTTTACAAAATATTTCTTTTTCCGATGCAGGGACATTAATTGTTGAGGAGTTCTCCTGGTAAGTACCAGGAGAACTCCACATCACCATAAGCATTATGAAGAGCATAAATCACTTAGCAACCATTATTAAAGTAGGTACCTAATCGAATCGCAACACTTGAAATACATATTATTGAGTAGTTCCGGTGGCCATCTGTGATCTTCATCATCAGTTCCACTTCACGAAATGGTGCTTTCCAAGCACAAATGCACGAGTTACTATAAAAATACCCAAATCGCTATAGGTGTGCCTATAATACTACTACCTGCGTCTGTGTTTCCGAGCGCATATAACCATAATTTCATCAAAGTGAGAGTGAACAGGCTTCTTCTGGGTAAGCTCACTCCATCGTCGACTTTGTCTCTGTCACCTCTGACCTAGACTAAACCATCTCAAATAAAAAAAATATATTTGAAGAGTTCTGTCGATTTCTCCAGGATTCCATCATCAGATCCTGGCCTGATGACAATGGAACCTACTAGAAAGTATACCCTTTCAAACAAAAAAGAATTTTCCAAATCGGGGAGCCGTCTTCGAGTAATCGGGGAACATACATAAAAACGAAATAAAAGATTCCAACGAACTGAGAACCTCCTCCATTTTTTAAAGTCGGTTAAAAACAAGTTCTTGTTTAACAAAATATAAATCAATGTAACTTGTAAATATGTCAAAGCAATGTTGAAAAACGTCGATTCCTCACAATTCGAAAAGGCAGCGAGTGCTACATTTTGCTGTGTCAGATATTTCCTTACAAGTTTGCTGACAATACATTGGATGGTGTATTGCCGGGTTTATATCCCATAAAGGAACGGATCTAAACTGCCGATTCAATGCAATGCATTTCTCTTGCATCTACACTTGCGGACAAAAAATACGGGTCAGTAGGAAAAACTAAAATTACTCTTAAAATAATAAAGCTAGCGGCATGAATGAAACTGTTTTTGCTGGCAGTGTTAATTTGACAGCTATCGTGTGAAGTTAGCAGCAAGCGCGATCCTATTCTTAGATGAAACGCATAATACAGTTGTATCAAAAATCAAATTTAAAAAAAATCAATCTGCCTAGTCTTTTCCCAACTATGTTGGGGTCGGTTTCCAGTCTAACCGGATGCAACTGAAAACCAGTATTTTACATGGAGTGCCTGCTTATCTGAGCTCTACAACCCAATAACTGGATAATATGATACTCCTTGGTAAGACTGGTTGTCAGACTTCCGGGGTGCTGAAGACCCGTAACGATTGTCAAAATCCACGTGCTTTCCGAGGTATGGTAGAGCCTCGGTATGTAAAGATGGTCACCCATCCACGGACTAACCCCAGCAAGCGTTGCTTAATCTTTTGGATCGACCCGTGCGGCTCTTATTACTTAGTCACGAGCTCCTCAAATATACATTCGTATATTACGTCCAAAATTGTCAGAATGCGGTCTGATTATATCCCGGCATTAACATTCTGGAAATAAAAGACATTGTAAGATGTAAGATACCTTTTGTGTAAAAGAGCTGATCCAATCAACTGCAACGTCCACACATCAACAATAAATCCTACATTATTTGCAACTAATTCCTAAACGAGTACCTACATATCCAATAAGCCGTATATTATCCTACATATTACCCCTCAATATTATTCCTTTTGAATCCCGAATCACATTATAGTGGACCTAAGTACACACGAAAACATATCAAACTATATATCCCAATATAAGCTGACCTTTAATTGCATGGAAAGCATATACTATGTATAAAAAAACCCGTGTCCGATCTGAAAGGGGCACATCTGCAATAGCATTTCAAATAATCAATCCTCCGTTAACAATTTCATAAAAAATAGCTTTCTAGAGAGGTCATTTAAGAAAGAAAAATACTACATGAATAGACAGACTCTTAGCACGATACCTCCTCACGGATCGGACCTTTTTTTTCTACTTAAATTGTATAATGCGAGATCCGCTTATACGCTTGATATATCATGGTGTGTACTTACTTATAAAAGATTTCTTCCGGGTATTGAGTAAATCTTTGACATAATCCGGTTCAGAAGTCTGGTAGTAGAGGGGATCTTAGTTGTAAGCTTTGTATCTAGATGGTCAATGAGTTTAGCTAGGATCTGAAAAGGTCGTGTTTTCATACATACATAAAGTCATCCCTTCTTCCCACGGGGGTAGGCAGAAACTACACGCCACCTGCTACGAACTTTCCATACTCCTCTTGCTTCGTTTACGTTCATACATCTGGGCATACACGCACGCCGGTTGCGAGAACTACGCACCTGACCTTTCTGAAGAACATCACTAATTTTTTGAAAATTTTTTGGATTGTTCTCTTGTTGCATTCGTTATTGCGTCTACTGTTTTGAATATCAAATATGAATTTTACTGTTTTTTCTTTTTTTTTTTTTACTTTAATCTTAATGCTTTAATTTTAATTCTAATGATAACGTTGATTTTAATTATTGATTCTAATATCGATTATGATTTTGTTTTGTTTTTTGTGTCTAATTAATTTTTCTATTCTCACTACGAGTAAAAAATCTTGTTAAAACATATTTAAGAGGCTATTTTTCATGTAAGTGCTGTGTACGCCTGTAAGTGACTAATTCACCATAACTTAATACATATGTTATTTTTTATTATGTCAATATTCCTAGTGAATAGGTCGTTGGTGTACCTTTCAAATAAAATAAAAATAAATAAATAATAAGGTTAATATATGCCCGTCTTAGATTAAATAGCTTTTGTTAGTTTTTTTTTCGTATATGTTCAGTTTAAACCCTGATTTAGAATTTAAATTGTTATTTAATCGTTTGAAAATATTTTATTGTTATGCTATGCTATTTTATTTTTTTATTTTATTGCTATTAATAATCGACATTTCTATTTCTATTACATTATAATGGACATTCGTATTATAATTTGTCACTTCTATGACATTATATTGGACAGTCCTATTAGATTATGTTGGACATTTAAATTGTATTCATTGTTAAAATTTTAATTTAATTTACTGTATTTCTTTTCTCTTTTTTTAATATTTGTGTTTATCATCGAGCCGAAGAATTGTGAATGCGCGTGGTACGCCATTATTGTCGCGTGCATCAGACCGCTATGAAGTAATTTTTATAATATATTTAATGATATATGTGTTTTTTTTTATTAATTCCAAAATCGGTGTAAACATAAAAACAAACATAATGTCTGCCAAACTGCAGCAGCTTGTCGGCAGTAGTCTCTTCTAACAATGTATTACATTTTAAAAATAAAATAATGTGCTAAAACTTAATGAAATACTTAATTATGCTAAGTAAACTACAAAGCAATACAGGCACCTATATTATTTTATAGTTCACTCAGCATTTCCTACAATCGAGATCAGAAATTCATGCATTGCTCTCCATAAATAAATAAATAAATGAAACACGATAGCTTTCAAACTTAAATGAAATAAAAAATAATGAACTGTCAGAAGGCTTGCTGTGATGTGACATGTGCGCGATAAGTTGAGACCTGAGCGCGGTTTAAATATAGGGTGACTGGCAATTTGAGACCGATACTTAAACACATGATTGTACTCATGATAACAAACAACTTTTACTATGGGACCAAACCTGAATTCACGAAAAAAAATCAGCTGTCCCATATATTCATGTACGCATAACTCGTCAAAATGTAGGGAGCAGCTGATTTTTTTTCGTGAATTCAGGTTTGACCCCGTAGTAAAAGTTGTTTGTTATCATGAGTACAATCATGTGTGCGTGTATCGGTCAATAATTACCAGTCACTTTTTGTAAAATTTTAAGTACCTATTATAATGCTGCGCTGTTCCCGAGTAACATAGGCTATGTTAAAAAAACGCGGATTTTTTAAATAGGTCTGTCTATCAAAAAAGGGAACTTTGTAAGTGTGGAACTTTAGTATTGTTGCCAGTTAATTTCGAAGTTACAGACTGATGTTTTAGTAGTATGAAATAGTTAGACCGTTTCCAAAACGCTTGCTTCACGTAACATTGAACTAAATTCGATCATCTTCAAAGTTGTCTATGAAACCCTTTTGCTTACTTTATTCGGGCAGTAGGCACATGTAGTGTGTATGGAGAGTCAATTTAAATTAGCTAGCGAAACTCAAACATCAAGCACCAAACTACCTGCGGCCGTTGACCCCAATAAATATATATTCATAATGTTGTCCGTTTTATTATGTTTACATTTCGATACTCGTCTGTAGAGTTTCGCTAGCTATTTTAATTTGACTACGCATTCCAGGAACTTTTCAATTCACTAAACCGGCGTTAAAATATCAACGTATAAAATAAAGATTTCTTACAATCAAAATTCGTCGCCATTCGTCCGAACTCGTCTGAATTCGTCCGGTTCGAATCGTAAAACTTTTTACGAGCACCGCGACAGCTGCAATTACTTTGTGGTATTTGATTCAGAGTATTTTCGCAAAATGTACAGGCGTAGAAGGTGAGAAGAGAGATTGGAGATTTAACTGCGTGGTTGGGGAATGTTCCCGTGTTTATATGTTGGATGGTCAGCAGTAAAAATACATGAATGAAGCTAATCATTGTCTTCAGGAACAGTTGTTCTTCGTGTAAAACAATCTTACATCCCTGTACTATACCATTACTATAGCATTTTGTAACAAACAGTAAGCTTTCTGTATATACTCGTATTCTTACATTATGGTATTACAAATACCACGTCACTAGTGATTGTGTTTTTTCGTACTTTACTACTAATAGAAACACTACAAAGTGAAAAATATCTTTTATTGCGGAAGTCGGTGTCTTTGGTTTTTATTTTAATTTTATTTATTTATTGTTCATCTCAGATTACATTGATCCTTAATGTGTTAGGAAACTCGCTTATCCTAACTTTAATATTATATACCTATTATATAATATTATAAATGTGAAAGTAAGTTTGTTTGGTTACCTTTTCACGCCTAAACCACTGAACCGATCATCCTGAAATTTTGCATATTTTGCGTTGTCAGGGTACCCTTCATCCCGAAAAATAATACTGTTCCCGAGGACAACTAAAATAACGTTCTTATGATAATAGATGGCGCCACGTGTCTTTCGAATCATGATTCAATTATATTATTATAGAAACTTTAGTAGTATATTATGAGTTTATTTATTTTTTATACGTAATACATTTCGTCAGTCTAGACTTCTAGAGTGTCGACAGACCGGTTTTTCATCCTCCTAACTATCCTAACGAATATTATAAATGCGAAATTGTGTTTTTTTTGTTTGTTGATTTCGCTTACACGCTAAAACGGCTAAACGGATTTGGATGAAATTTGGCACATGGGTAGACCATGACCTGGAGTAGGACATAGACTACTATTCATCCTGGATCGCAGACGAAGTCGCAGGCAGCAGCTAGTACAACTATATTAGTAAAAAAATGTATTATAGACCAAAATAAAACACAACATAAATAAAATTATAAATCAACATAATTCACAATAAATTACAGATAAACCAATTCACAAATAAATTTTAGATTAAATTAATTAATATACCTCTGTGCATTACCCGTGGCACCCAACACGCAGCTGTGCATGCGAGACCAGTACCCCAGGAATGGACAGCCTGGCTTGTCCGTGTTTTGTATTTTCACTTCGAAGTGTTTTTTTGACAGTCGGTTGTTTTTTTTTTTTTTTTGTAAAAAAATCATTTATTTTTCACTTTTTAGTTATGGTACCTCTACCTACCCCACACCAATACGTATACCATTATACCAACACGCAATGTAAACAACAGTGACAGGAAATATTAGAACATCATCAAGATACACTGTATAGTGGATTAAGTACGTACCTATTATCGAAGCTAACTCAAAAACTACCCAACCAAAGTTAATACAATTTATGTGAGACCACCTCTGCAGTATAATAATAATAATATCCTGGGGCACACACGGTCATCTGATCCCAAACTAAGCAGAGCTTGTACTATGGAAACCAGATAACATATACTACATACACTACTTTTTTTTTTGTAAATACATACTTATATAGATAATTACACCCAGACTCAGGACAAACAGACATGTTCATGCACACAAATGTTTGTCCTGGATGGGAATCGAACCCACGACCTGCGACATGATAGGTACGCGGTATCTTAACCAACCACGCTAGCTGGCCTGTCAAGTATGAGCTGCTAAACGAAAAAAGAACCATCAAAATCAATTTATAACTGGCGGAGTAATCGCATAACAAACATACAAAAAAAAAAACATACAGTCGAATTGTGTACCTCCTCGTTTTTTTGAAGTGAGTTAAAATAGTAAACACTCACTTATCACTTTGGATTTTCCAAAACTAATGAAATTATTTGATGACTAATTTTTATGAGAACTTGGTATCCAATCCTACCTGATTTTGATTGCCTCATGGTCTCCGGATTTCACGGTAAAATCGGAAAAATATCAGTTCAATACGGACGGTATATTTCGAATATATTTCTATGGGGAAATACTTATTACAGAAAATCTTTTGTTATCCTGAGGTTTATAGAGAAATCAAAGGATTTTTATGACTATTGGTAAAACAATGATTCTGGTCGGCTTTGTAAGACTAATATTTTATACTATCTTTTGCCCAGCTTCTGATTTGATAATTTGAAGTTGAGACCTCAACAAACTCAACTTTAGCATAACTTAAGGTAAATACCTACAACATTCAAAATGATTTGCCAAAAATGTAAGACATTTTGATACACCTTAATTCTCAAATCAAAACACGGTCTATAGGCTGGGCGCTCTGGTTTTGGCTTTCGAATTGGAACCTAAGAGAAAACAAAAAAATATTGACAGAGATTTATTGATATACTCGTAAAAGGGATGATGTTGTGATTGGGGCGTCATGCTGATCCCAGGTGACTGATTGCTTATTGACTGCCAGCAGGCAATAACCCAAAGTGAAGGATTTTATTGTCAACGTTGAGGTTTATTTTTATGGTTACCAAAAGGAAATCGGTTGACATGGTAAGTGAAGTAAGTTATTTTTACAAAATGTTTGCATTTTATTACAAGCTTTTTTATTTAGTTTCACGTGTCCCGGTGTCTGTCTGTCTGTAACCGAATCTTGCAAGTTTAATTTGACCCAGTTTCTGGTTTCCGATTGAGCTGAAATTTTGAGCTGACTATAAAATATTATTATGACATGGAGCTGATCTGATGATGAAACCGAAAGGTGGCCAAGGAAACTCAGTAATAAAATGACGCAAACCTATCGAGTTTGGGCTCATATGATTCTTCTTGACAAGGACTCTGGTCCTAGATGATATCCACACTAATAAAAGCTTGTTTAAAAAAAAAAGTACACTTGTTTATTTTGATTTTATTTTAATCAATTTTTTAAATAAAAGAGAGACTCGATTCTACTCTTTTATAATAATTAAGGCTCATTTTCATTGGTCGATAGGGCTCGTATGCGGGATGCGGGAGATTTCTATAACGCATTCCATAGGGCCCGTATTCAGGGAACCGTTTTCTTTAGTCGATAGGAAACGAATGCAGTATACGGAGATCATGCACCGCACGTTTGGCTGGTCACTTTCATTGGGTGTGAGGCTTCGCATGCTTTTTACTGACCGATGAATTGTATTGGTCGCTACGCCCGCTATGGGGATTCCCCGCAGACGGTGTACCTAGGAATTATATTAGCCACTAGCTTTTGCTCGCGACTTCGTCCGCGTTTCCGTCGTTTTTCGTAAAAAAAGTGCCATATGTCCTTCCTCACGGTTCAGTGGTTTTGATGTAACAGACAGATTAACTTTCGTATTTTAGTAGGGAAATATAATATGTCAATCCACAATACTGTTGAAAAATATCGCAATAAGAAACCGCAGAATATTATTATTCATAGCTGTGCTCGCGACTCCGTCAGCGTGTAACTCCTTGTATGTTATTAAGTTAATGTATTGGTAATATTGTTTAGATCACTTTCACATGAGGCTTAAGTACCTATAGAACGAAAATACTTCAGCGCAAAGCTTCCGGGTAAACTATGTTGAAAATTGACCCGTCCGGCACGTGAACATAAAGATTTGCTGTATATCGACCGAGTTATCGATGAATGAAAATGAGCCATAGTTAAATCTGCTGATATAATGAAGGCTTCGTATTAAAAAGAAAAAAAAAAACGGTTAAGTCATATAAGAACCTGTAACCTACCTTTAAGAAAACTAAAGCAATCCGTGACAATTGCTGGATTCAATAACGATACGCAAAACAAGAAAGTAAATCCACTTTAAAGCCGAAAACCTATTAATATTTAAATGAAATGTAAATTTAACTTCAACGAATTTAGCAATAAATTAATCTAAGACGTCGTCAAACTCACCGCGAATCAATTCGAATTACAATCAGCCGAGTATTTATCGATCGTAATTAAATACACAATGAGTCGTTGCGATTAGTCGCAAGTGTGGAACTAATCGATAAAGTTGGAAACGTTCTGTCCGGGCGTATGAAGGAGTTTGAACAGCAAGTATCCACTGTTAAGCGGCATGACGTAGATACTTATTATTTTTATATTATTCGTATATTTAGTATTGCAGTATCTGATGAAAGGAGTTTGAACAGCAAGTATCCACTGTTAAGCGGCATGACGTAGATACTTATTATTTTTATATTATTCGTATATTTAGTATTGCAGTATCTGATGAAAGGAGTTTGAACAGCAAGTATCCACTGTTAAGCGGCATGACGTAGATACTTATTATTTTTATATTATTCGTATATTTAGTATTGCAGTATCTGATGAAAGGAGTTTGAACAGCAAGTATCCACTGTTAAGCGGCATGACGTAGATACTTATTATTTTTATATTATTCGTATATTTAGTATTGCAGTATCTGATGAAAGGAGTTTGAACAGCAAGTATCCACTGTTAAGCGGCATGACGTAGATACTTATTATTTTTATATTATTCGTATATTTAGTATTGCAGTATCTGATGAAAGGAGTTTGAACAGCAAGTATCCACTGTTAAGCGGCATGACGTAGATACTTATTATTTTTATATTATTCGTATATTTAGTATTGCAGTATCTGATGAAAGGAGTTTGAACAGCAAGTATCCACTGTTAAGCGGCATGACGTAGATACTTATTATTTTTATATTATTCGTATATTTAGTATTGCAGTATCTGATGAAAGGAGTTTGAACAGCAAGTATCCACTGTTAAGCGGCATGACGTAGATACTTATTATTTTTATATTATTCGTATATTTAGTATTGCAGTATCTGATGAAAGGAGTTTGAACAGCAAGTATCCACTGTTAAGCGGCATGACGTAGATACTTATTATTTTTATATTATTCGTATATTTAGTATTGCAGTATCTGATGAAAGGAGTTTGAACAGCAAGTATCCACTGTTAAGCGGCATGACGTAGATACTTATTATTTTTATATTATTCGTATATTTAGTATTGCAGTATCTGATGAAAGGAGTTTGAACAGCAAGTATCCACTGTTAAGCGGCATGACGTAGATACTTATTATTTTTATATTATTCGTATATTTAGTATTGCAGTATCTGATGAAAGGAGTTTGAACAGCAAGTATCCACTGTTAAGCGGCATGACGTAGATACTTATTATTTTTATATTATTCGTATATTTAGTATTGCAGTATCTGATGAAAGGAGTTTGAACAGCAAGTATCCACTGTTAAGCGGCATGACGTAGATACTTATTATTTTTATATTATTCGTATATTTAGTATTGCAGTATCTGATGAAAGGAGTTTGAACAGCAAGTATCCACTGTTAAGCGGCATGACGTAGATACTTATTATTTTTATATTATTCGTATATTTAGTATTGCAGTATCTGATGAAAGGAGTTTGAACAGCAAGTATCCACTGTTAAGCGGCATGACGTAGATACTTATTATTTTTATATTATTCGTATATTTAGTATTGCAGTATCTGATGAAAGGAGTTTGAACAGCAAGTATCCACTGTTAAGCGGCATGACGTAGATACTTATTATTTTTATATTATTCGTATATTTAGTATTGCAGTATCTGATGAAAGGAGTTTGAACAGCAAGTATCCACTGTTAAGCGGCATGACGTAGATACTTATTATTTTTATATTATTCGTATATTTAGTATTGCAGTATCTGATGAAAGGAGTTTGAACAGCAAGTATCCACTGTTAAGCGGCATGACGTAGATACTTATTATTTTTATATTATTCGTATATTTAGTATTGCAGTATCTGATGAAAGGAGTTTGAACAGCAAGTATCCACTGTTAAGCGGCATGACGTAGATACTTATTATTTTTATATTATTCGTATATTTAGTATTGCAGTATCTGATGAAAGGAGTTTGAACAGCAAGTATCCACTGTTAAGCGGCATGACGTAGATACTTATTATTTTTATATTATTCGTATATTTAGTATTGCAGTATCTGATGAAAGGAGTTTGAACAGCAAGTATCCACTGTTAAGCGGCATGACGTAGATACTTATTATTTTTATATTATTCGTATATTTAGTATTGCAGTATCTGATGAAAGGAGTTTGAACAGCAAGTATCCACTGTTAAGCGGCATGACGTAGATACTTATTATTTTTATATTATTCGTATATTTAGTATTGCAGTATCTGATGAAAGGAGTTTGAACAGCAAGTATCCACTGTTAAGCGGCATGACGTAGATACTTATTATTTTTATATTATTCGTATATTTAGTATTGCAGTATCTGATGAAAGGAGTTTGAACAGCAAGTATCCACTGTTAAGCGGCATGACGTAGATACTTATTATTTTTATATTATTCGTATATTTAGTATTGCAGTATCTGATGAAAGGAGTTTGAACAGCAAGTATCCACTGTTAAGCGGCATGACGTAGATACTTATTATTTTTATATTATTCGTATATTTAGTATTGCAGTATCTGATGAAAGGAGTTTGAACAGCAAGTATCCACTGTTAAGCGGCATGACGTAGATACTTATTATTTTTATATTATTCGTATATTTAGTATTGCAGTATCTGATGAAAGGAGTTTGAACAGCAAGTATCCACTGTTAAGCGGCATGACGTAGATACTTATTATTTTTATATTATTCGTATATTTAGTATTGCAGTATCTGATGAAAGGAGTTTGAACAGCAAGTATCCACTGTTAAGCGGCATGACGTAGATACTTATTATTTTTATATTATTCGTATATTTAGTATTGCAGTATCTGATGAAAGGAGTTTGAACAGCAAGTATCCACTGTTAAGCGGCATGACGTAGATACTTATTATTTTTATATTATTCGTATATTTAGTATTGCAGTATCTGATGAAAGGAGTTTGAACAGCAAGTATCCACTGTTAAGCGGCATGACGTAGATACTTATTATTTTTATATTATTCGTATATTTAGTATTGCAGTATCTGATGAAAGGAGTTTGAACAGCAAGTATCCACTGTTAAGCGGCATGACGTAGATACTTATTATTTTTATATTATTCGTATATTTAGTATTGCAGTATCTGATGAAAGGAGTTTGAACAGCAAGTATCCACTGTTAAGCGGCATGACGTAGATACTTATTATTTTTATATTATTCGTATATTTAGTATTGCAGTATCTGATGAAAGGAGTTTGAACAGCAAGTATCCACTGTTAAGCGGCATGACGTAGATACTTATTATTTTTATATTATTCGTATATTTAGTATTGCAGTATCTGATGAAAGGAGTTTGAACAGCAAGTATCCACTGTTAAGCGGCATGACGTAGATACTTATTATTTTTATATTATTCGTATATTTAGTATTGCAGTATCTGATGAAAGGAGTTTGAACAGCAAGTATCCACTGTTAAGCGGCATGACGTAGATACTTATTATTTTTATATTATTCGTATATTTAGTATTGCAGTATCTGATGAAAGGAGTTTGAACAGCAAGTATCCACTGTTAAGCGGCATGACGTAGATACTTATTATTTTTATATTATTCGTATATTTAGTATTGCAGTATCTGATGAAAGGAGTTTGAACAGCAAGTATCCACTGTTAAGCGGCATGACGTAGATACTTATTATTTTTATATTATTCGTATATTTAGTATTGCAGTATCTGATGAAAGGAGTTTGAACAGCAAGTATCCACTGTTAAGCGGCATGACGTAGATACTTATTATTTTTATATTATTCGTATATTTAGTATTGCAGTATCTGATGAAAGGAGTTTGAACAGCAAGTATCCACTGTTAAGCGGCATGACGTAGATACTTATTATTTTTATATTATTCGTATATTTAGTATTGCAGTATCTGATGAAAGGAGTTTGAACAGCAAGTATCCACTGTTAAGCGGCATGACGTAGATACTTATTATTTTTATATTATTCGTATATTTAGTATTGCAGTATCTGATGAAAGGAGTTTGAACAGCAAGTATCCACTGTTAAGCGGCATGACGTAGATACTTATTATTTTTATATTATTCGTATATTTAGTATTGCAGTATCTGATGAAAGGAGTTTGAACAGCAAGTATCCACTGTTAAGCGGCATGACGTAGATACTTATTATTTTTATATTATTCGTATATTTAGTATTGCAGTATCTGATGAAAGGAGTTTGAACAGCAAGTATCCACTGTTAAGCGGCATGACGTAGATACTTATTATTTTTATATTATTCGTATATTTAGTATTGCAGTATCTGATGAGAGGAGTTTGAACAGCGTTAGAGAAAAATAGGTCACGGAAAGAAGACGTGAAGTGAAGAAAAGCGTAGGTCTTTTTAACCACTACAAAAAAGGAGATTCTGTATTCGACCTGCATGTAGTAAGCATGTTTGAATGTCCGCAATTTTCTTAAAAACTAATGAACCAGTTTTGATGATTCTATCACTATCGTGATCTACGTAGTTTCAGGAAGGTTTTAGTATATAATACATTAGGTAATTATTCTTATATACTCGTATGAAGGTATATGCATAAATGTACTATATCTCCGGCATTTCTAAGCAGATTTTGATGATTCTTCTTTTCGTTCGTCTTGGGCTTATGTAAGTACATACATTAAACTAAAAATGGAAAAATAAATCTACTTTAAAAAAAAGTAAAAAGCGACTTCAAAAACCTAAAAGGAATAATATAACTTTTATAAATATAACTTAACAGCTTCTGAAGACGATGTCTTCAATTTTTCAATGCACCTTAGCATGGCACCGACTTCAGAAGCAGTTAAGTTTTATGAAAGTTTTTGAAGTCGGTTTTTCTTTTTACAAGCTTATATTTAACTTGCAATGTTTGTACGTATGTATGTTCGCCTGTAATCTTGCAACTAAATTTTAAAGCAGTTATCCTCAACAGATTGAGACGAAATTTTGCATACCCGTTTACTATGTAAGCTAAATGACGTCATTCTAAATCCAATATGGTGGAAGGCCCAAGACGGCGGACTTATTATTTTTTATGCACTCCTACAACATGGGTATCAAATAAAAGTGTTTGCTGAGAAGAATACGAAAGAAAAATAAAATATTAGTAAAACTCTTTTTAAAAACAAACTTTTATTGAACTAAATGTACTAAATAAAATACGTATAATATTCTCTTAATCCCTAGGCTTATCTTAAAGTGTAAGAAGGACGTTCACGCCTCAAGCTTTACGTAAGTTTTATTACTTTTAGTTCAACAGAAGCTTGTTTTTAAAAAGATTTTTCATTAAAGTAAAGGCGATGTTCCAAAATGTACGGACCTTGGGCCAGAAACACTATACATAAAAATAGGAAAATATATTCAAAAAAAGTTCTCAACTATCCAATTACTTTAAAATAACTTTGTTTTCTAGTAAACCACAATTAGTTACACTTGAAATTACAACACACAACAAAAACCCGTCATGGCGGTAAGCTGTCATTTTGACTGATTAATGACGTTTGACATGTTTAATACTCAAGAAGAGGACCGAAGTATTACTGTTGTGACAGCTAACAGTCCTTTTTCTATGATCAATGGTCGATCTATGGTTTACTGTCATTGTTGTTATGCACATAGTAACTAAATCGGTGAGACGCCATGTTGAAAGTCGATAAAAATAATGTTGAGGTAGAATATAAAAATTTTATTTTGAGGTAGCAGACCTGGCCCATTTTGAAACATCTCCTTTATGTAGAATAAGTTGAATAAGAGTGATAAGAGTGTTACGAGTATTACTCACGTGACCACAGGTGACATTCCCGTGACAACAGGTGACATTCCCGTTATCACAGGTGACATTCCCATGACTACAAGTGACACACATGCAAATACAGGTGTCACTTAGGTGGACACTCGCTCGAAACTTCGGAATTATGATAATTTTACATTCCAAATCGTGGAAAATTTTATAGTGCCAAGTACAAATATATGAATCGTTTTCACATTTTGTATCACCAGATTATCGAAAATAAAGTTTCTGTGCACCCAACCATGGAAACGCGCTCGTCAGCTTACCCGATAGTAACCCATGTGTCTTAATTTTAAGACAAAGTACACATCGGCCGGCCCTTTACAGCTTAATAGAGCATGTTGTATGTTAATAGGGCCTTAATGTGTCCTACTTTGTGAGGGGAACGGTTGTGGTCGAGAAGACTAAAGGAAGGTGAGAAAATGAGTTATATGTTGATTAGCATTATGTAGGTCTGTGGTTGAGAACAAATTAACAAGAGATAATTATGGTTAGGAGGAAAATTGGTACAGTACAGGAACGGTCGCATAAAGTAAAACTAGCGACCTGCCCCTGCTTCGCGTGGTTTTTACTACTTGATAAAACCTCGAGATTTTTTTATTATATGTTAGTTTAATATGAATGTGTAAGGGCCGGTTTTTTGAATTTTGGCTAAATGTGAAAGGCTAAACATGATTGTATTCATGTTAGCTCCTTCATATTAAAAAATAGTAACTAATGGCATATTTCATTCATGTTTAGCCTTTCAGATTTAGCCGAAATTCAACCATTGGTTGAGTTAACTACGGATTAAAAAACCGGCCCTAAGTAAATTAAGTCAATAAAAAAGTCAAGTTTTTAGTAAACTAGGCGTTGGTGTCAGTCGCGGCGGCCACATGCCCGGTATCGTGTTCAAATATTTATTTATGCCATAAAATTATCTATCAAATAAAGACAACTTTATGGATATTAAAAACATTTTTCTGTGTTTTTTTTATATTTTTTTATATTTGAGATGGGTTTGCTCTTGACTCTAGTCTAGGTCACAGGTGACAGAGACAAAGTCGACGATGGAGTGAGCTTACCCAGAAGAAGCCTGTTCACTCTCACTTTGAAGAGATTAGGGTTGTATGCGCTCGGAAACACAGACGCAGGTAGTGAGTTCCACTCTTTTGCAGTGCGCATTATAAAAGACATTTGGAAGCCCTTAGTGCGAATTGGTGGAATACCAACCAGGTAGGTATGGTAATTGGCAGTGCGTCTAGATGTCCGATGGTAGAAGGGGGCCGGTGGAATCAGGTCGTGGAGTTCTTGAGCACACTCACCGAAGTACAATCTGTAGAAGACCGACAAGCAGGAAACCTTGCGGCGATGAGCCAAGCTGTGAAGCTTGGCATCCACCAGTTTTACGTCGCCAATGAGCCTCTTAGCTCTGCGTTCCACCGAGTCAAGCGCGGCTAGTTGGTACTTAGCTGATCCATCCCAAAGGTGGCTGCAATACTCCATGCAGGATCGGACGTGCGCTTTGTAAAGAGTTAAAAGCTGTCCAGGCGTAAAGTATCGCTTCACCCTATTTAGGATGCCCAGCTTTTTGGCCACTGTTTGGGCTTTGTACTCAATGGTGGCGCCGAAGTTGAGATCAGATGACAACTCCATGCCTCAAGGCGATCAGTTACAGGAACAGATGTACCCTGAAAAGTAGGAGTTTGGGCGAAATGACTCCTTTTAGCGGTAAAAAGACACGCCTGTGTTTTGGTGTATTTTAATTTAAAGTTCTCCCCTCTAAAAAAAACATCCCATACAATAAATATAAACTTATCTATATAAATATATCAATCTACCTAGCCGTTTCCCAACTATGTTGGGGTTAGCTTCCAGTCTATATAAATATAATATACCGGCAATAATAATCATAAAATAGTGCAAAGAACATAAAATAGGTGAACTGCGGTATTTTTAGGGTTCTGATTCTCAAAAGGAAAACGGAACCCTTATAGGATCACTCGTGTGTCTGTCTGTCTGTTTATCCGCCTGTCACAGCCAATTGAATCTTATGGACCGATTAAGTTGAAATTTAGCACACGTATACATTTCTGTGACCCAAACACAGACGTGTAACGTAAATAAATGAATTTTGAATATAGGCGTCACTTTTGGGGGCCAAAATTAAGCAAATAAAAAAAAAGGTTTTGTAAACTGTACCGTGTGCCATATTAAACGAGGGTTCAAAATATATATTTTTTTATAATTTTAAAATAAATTGATTTTAGGTTATTTAAGAAAATAGAAGAAAATTTACCATTCCCCCTTTTCTCCGATACTGCTGAGCCTAAAATTTGAAAAAAATATTTATAGAAAATAGTTCTATAATTAGGTATAGATTACAAGAAAATTTATAAAAAGTCAATATTGTGCGTTACATTTGCAATTGGAATGTATGTTAGAACATGTTTTTCAACTACAACGTTATGTTTGTTCGTCGGATAAATTCATCCCAATTACAGAACCCTTCATTGTGCGTGGTCCGACACGCACTTGGCCGGTGTTTAACCTTCATATTGGTACGTATTCAATATCTATAAGGGGTTTTTTCTGGAACAAGGATATCAAAGGGAGAAGAGGTAGATAAGAAGAGGTAAATTATGTAAAAGGTTTGTCCAGCTCTTCTCTCTTTGATGAGTTCTAGAGTTTCTAGTTAGAAATAAAGAAAGAAAAACTGTTTATTCAGCGAGAAAATGACGCAAAAAAAAACACAAAAATGCGAACCTATTAACAGCTTTTTGGCAAACACATTTAGCCAAAATTAATCCATTAGTTAATTAATCCATGTTTAACCATTGGTTGAGTTAACTACCGATCAAAAAATCGGCCCTAAAAGAAACATTTGACGAACTACTAGTTTAACGAAATTTGAAGCCATTATTTTATTTTCTCTGGAGATATGTAAAGTCGCATGTCTACTCCGATCAACCAGTAAAAGTTGAGCACTTGGATGCCAACATTCGACGCAATATTGCCGAAATACAGCACGATTTACTGCGAAGAGTGTGTGAAAATTTGACCTCCAGATTACGCCATCGCGTCAGCCGCGGCGCGGCGGCCACATGCCCGAAATCATATTCAAACATTAATGCATAAAATTATCTATCAAACAAAGCCAATTTTACAGATATTAACAACATTTTACTGTGGTTTATTTCAATTTAAAGTTCTCCCCTCTAAAACACACACTTTATATGTAAATGGTACATCACAGACTACCTGCAGTATTGTCTCTCCTTTCTCCCTTAATCCATCCAAAGGTTGTCTTTGAACACATCGCTTTTAACGATAAGACCACCCATTGTGTCACCCTATGTAAAATTTCTACATTTGTATCTGTAATTTTTTTGGGCGCTTAATAATGAGTATTCTATCTTCTGTTCTATATTCCCTTATCTACGTGAGTGGCAACGTAATAACGCGTAGTGGCTTCAACAGTATTAACTTTGAACCTTCGTTTATCACACAAAGCTTCTTTAATATATTCCAATGTCATATATGTAAAGCTTCCATAATGTAGTGGCATATAAAATGAGGGATTTTAGTAAGTCAAGGGCGAGAGGATTTTTGATTATCCACGTGTTTTAATATAACCTAAGTCCTTAGTTCAGTTCTTTTAAAATATAGGAAAAGTTTAAATGCCGTTGATATTATTTTAACTTTTTGTTTCAGTTTGCAATGCAAGCATATGTAAAAATTAAATAATTTGTTTCTATCACGAGGTAATATCTCGTTTTTAGTGCATCAACTGTTTGTTGTGAAATATCAGCACAGCTAAGCCGAGTTAAGAGCTGTCAGTGTCAATATTCCAAAGAAAATAATGACAGTGACAGCCCTTAAATGTGGTTTACGTGCTAATCGCATTCAGTTTCAATTGGTGAAATCCGCACTTAGAATAATAAACAAGTTCACGTTTCTATTAAGGCGATACGTAAAAAGCTAACTGAGGGGTAATAAGAAAGTGACAGAGTTAATTACATCCACATGCGAAAGAAAGAGAGCGCCACAATGCGCTGGAACCAAAATAAACGCGCCAAACCAAATAAAAATTGTTTAAAAATAAAATAAGCTATCTATCAAAAATATGTTCAGCCAGAGTTTTCAATTACCTAATACGCACATTTTGAATGCAATTTTGCAATGAAATTACTTAAGATTTTAGAATTACAGAAAAAAATATAAAAAAGTAGAGGTATTTTCGGAATCAAATTCTATCGAGGAAATTTAACCCAATCGTGTTTTCCTTCAGTCAGAGTATTAATCAAATAGTCAATAAACATATATCTAAAAATTAAATCCATACGTTCTGTAATAGTGAAATAAATGGTTACGAAAAAGTCCCCAACTTATTTTGGTATCGCCTTAATATATCGATGCAGAAAAGCGATTTTGTCGTATCTCGATTTTTTCGTCGGACGAATTGAGCAACGTTTTTATATGTTTTTTTTTTTTTATGAGACGACTTTGACGTTTTCTAAACTTTTTCAACAAATCAAACTTCAAAATGCTGTAAATACCATAAAATCAACTATTTTACAACGGCATATAGATACAGCAAAATCGTTATAATCGTTACCTAAAACTGTTGTGCCATATTGTTACAACTACCAAGATACAGCAATATTGCTGCTTGAAATTGAAATACCAATTGTTGTAACTAATATAAAATTCATGTTAGAATACTACCATTACTGGCATTTTATTAATTTCATTATAAAAAACACGTGTTCCAAAAATGACCTCTCCGATTCAGCTAGTTTACGAATTATAAATTTTTTTGAAATAGTCTTTTGGCTCTAATGTAAAGTTCCACTTATCAATATACTACAAGATTTCTTTCTTGCTAAGTAATAGGAGGAGCTCGTGGCTAAGTAATAACAGCCGCACGGGTCAATCCATCCGGTTAAGCTACGCTTGCCGGGGTTGGTCCGTAGATGGGTGACTATCTTTACATTTACCGAGACTCCTCAGTGTCTCGGAAAGCATGTTAGGCCGTTGGTCCCGGCTTTCATTTTTGTATCTTTGACAGTCGTTACGGGTCGTCAGAAGCCCGAAAGTCCGATAACCAGTCTTACCAAGGGGTATCGTATTTACCCAGTAACTGGGTTGTGGAGGTCAGATAGGCAGTCGCTCCATGTGAAATACTGGTATTCAGCTGCATCTGGTTAGACTGGAAGCCGACCTCAACATAGTTGAATAATTGTTTTTTTACATTATTTATCTTTTAAGGAATGGACTTTAAAAAATGTCTGACGCACAGTTATTTTTTAACAAGGTTCGAGCTATTCTCGCTAAGTTTGAGTGAACTACCGAAACGAGAAAATACGAAGTAAACAATGGGACAATTAACTCTCGTTGGCAAGCATAAGGTGGATCCTAAATAAATATCTACTGCCAACAATTGAATCAACGACAAACTACAAAATGTTCTTTTAAATATAGCACTGAATCAATGAATGAATCCTGTAGGTCGCAGTGTTCGCCCGGCCTGTGGGAGCTGTTTGCTCTAAGTTAAACTTTGTGCCAACATAACATGACGTTAGAATAGTTGTTGGACGATCAATTAGTTGTTGGACGATCAATTGGTTGTTGGACGATCAATTAGTTAGTTGAGTTGGGACTTAAATGATTTTGCAGATTGAAAAGTTTGTTATAGATTGTAGGTTAAAAGGTGTTACTGAATAGAAATGAAGATTTATATTTTTCTTTTGAATTTTTCTCAGTTTTTAGGAAAATAAAAATGTTTTGACACAGAAGCGACCAAAATCTATATAATGTGGCAGGGCAACCAGTTAAATGATTCTGAGACCACCGAGTTGAAATTTTTCGTTGATTATTAAAAAAAAAAAAAATACTTTTCTGATGTAATACATTTTGACTGCGTAGTTATTCCACTTTTCTAAGAAACTGCAGATTTTTTTTTTGTTAAACCACGAAAAATGTCTACACTTAATTACTAGGATTTCTAGAATCATGTACTGAATTCATGGTTACTGTTTGCTTGTCGATGGTAGGGTGAAAGAAAGAAAACGTGCCATAAGTGTACACGACAACCAAATAGAACAAAAAATAAAAAAAAAAACAAAGAAAAAAAAGTGGTGTTATGTATACCAATCTGTATGAAGACTAGTTGATTCTGAACAAATTAGATACAGCACCCTAATTGCGTAACACACTATCGATCGGAATCGGTTTCCTTTTGGCAGTTTAACAATATTCATTGCTTTATTTACGTTGCTGAGCATACAAATTTTTCGAACATATGAAGCAATGGGCTTCACGTATAATTTGTAACGTGCAACTTGCACGCTTCATAAAAAGTCACTTGAGAAGTACAATATACAATATATCTAGCATTCCCTCACCAGCTTGCTCTTTTTTCTCCACTACCAAAAAAAACTCTTCAAGAAACAACCTGAAATACTTCTAACGATACCGATCAGTTTCTACAAGACATAATCGTCAATACATAAATTACTTCTGCAAGGATATCCTCCCCCCCCCCCCCCACTGCTGGAGGATGTTCCTTCAATTAGAGTCACTGACTTACAGCCCGTCGACCAGCATGGTTATGCTGAGGATTGTACAATGGAAAGATAAGATAGATTTATTTGTTACTAACATCGGATTTGTTAGGTAGTAAATGTTTAAAGAGGTTTGAATGTAGAATCAACCAGTTACAAAATTATTAGACCCAAACTGCGATACTGTGACACGATACTTTACGCTTGGACACCTTTTAACCCTATACAAAGCACAAGTCCGATCCTACATGGAATATTGCAGCCACCTTTGGGATGGATCAGCCAAGTACCAACTAGCCGCGCTTGACTCGGTGGAACGCAGAGCTAAGAGGCTCATTGACGACGTAAAACTGGTGGATGCCAAGTTTCATAGTCGTAGCTTGGCTCATCGCCGCAAGGTTGCCTGCTTGTCGGTCTTCTACAGAGTGTACTTCGGAGAGTGTGCCCGAGAACTCCACGACCTCATTCCACCGGCCCCCTTCTTCCTGGTTGCTATTCCACCAATTCGCACTAAGCGCTTCCAAATGTCTTTTATAATGCGTACAGCAAAGGAGTGGAACTCACTACCTGCGTTTGTGGTTCCGAGCGCATACAACCCTAATCTCTTCAAAGTGAGAGTGAACAGGCTTCTTCTGGGTAAGCTCACTCCATCGTCGACTTTGTCTCTGTCACCTCTGACCTAGACTAAAGTCAAGAGCACACCCATCACAAATAAAAAAAATTAAATTAAGAAAATGAAGTTGGAGTTCCTCTTAGAAGAGTAGTAGCTGAAAGATTTCCATATGGATGGATGTGCTGAGGGTCGCGATTTGTATGGTTTCATGTCTAGGTTTACGTAAACGCACCTACAAAGTAAAAAGAAAACATTGGCATCAGGGTAAACTTTATAATTAACCTTTGAAAGAAGGATCAAAATTCTTACAACAAACAGAAGTATCTCAAACAAAAGATAAAAATGAGTGTAAAAAGATGGCATACTTCCGAACGCCATCGCAGTCATGAAAATTCGTTCAGTAATATGTACAAGAATATAGCTACAGTATTGAGAAATACTTGGCTATCTTGACTTGATTTCAATTATGGAGTTCCATCATCGAACAACTGAGATTTTTTTCTCACTTGTTCGACCACCGAACATCGATTTAGTAAGAATTAAATCAATCAATCAATCAATTTTATTTCGGAAATCATCCATATTGTATATAACTTACAAGCTATGTTAGTGTTAAAATCAAAATCAACATTAGAATTACAAATAAAATTAAAATTTGAATCAGAACCACAGTAAAAATTCAATCAAATTTAAATTAAAAATTAAAATCTAATCAAAATTAAATCAAAACCAAATAAATTAAAACAAAATTAAAATCAATATCACAATCAAAATTAAATCAAATCAGAATTAAATCAAAATTAAATCAATGAAAACAAAATCAAAACTAAATCAGATCAAAATTAAATTAAAATTAAACTAAAAGCATGACCAAAAATCAATTTAAATATCTTTCCTCAGCACCGGGCCCACAGCTATGTCTACGGGACCAGTGCATCAGAAAAAGGCAGTCTGGCCTCTCCATAATAATCTTCATTAAAAGTTGATTGTTGGATCATTAGTATTGGCAAATAGAATAGAGTCGACTAAGATAGCGTAGGGTAGACTATGGTCCGCGGGCGCACTGGCGTGGCTGCTTCCCAACCTGGGGGGGCCCAGCGCACGATGCCGGCAACTTTACGCCGGCATCTTGAAGAGTATGGCCCTCTACGGGGCGCCCATCTGGGAGGACTCCCTCCAAAGGAGGGAGAACGCCGCCGCCCTGCGGGCGCCCCAAAGGGCCATAGCCCAGCGGGTGGCGCGGGCCTACCGCACGGTGGGCTTCGCGGCAGCATGCGCTCTGGCCGGCACCCCGCCTTGGGAACTCGAGGCGTGGGTGCTCGCCAGAGTGTATGACTGGACGGCGGGGCGGAGGGCGAGAGGAGAACGCCCCGCCCCGGAAGAGCGGGAAGCCGTCCGGCGGGAGGCGAGGGACGCCATCGTCGTCCATTGGACGACGGACCTCGCCACCGCAGCCTTCGGCCGCCGAACCCTCGACGCGATTGGGCCGGTCCTGCGAGACTGGCTCGAGCAGTCGCATGGGTTCCTCTCCTTCCGCCTGGTGCAGGTGCTGTCCGGACATGGTTGTTTCGGATCGTACCTTCACCGTATCGGGCGGGAGGAGACGCCGTCGTGTCACGACTGTGGCGCGGCGGAGGACACGGCGCAGCACACTCTCGAGGTGTGCCCGTCGTGGTCCGAGCCGCGCCGCAGTCTCACGGCGGCGATCGGAACGGACCTTTCGCTCCCCGGCTTGATCAACGCCATGCTGGGGGATGAGGGGTCCTGGGCGGCAGTCGCCTCCTTCTGCGAACACGTCATCTCCCAGAAGGAGGCGGCGGAGCGCGCGCGGGAGGAAGACCCTCTCGCGGCGCCGCTCCGAAGGCGAAGGAGGGGTCGAAGAAGACGTCAGTATGACAGTCATCTCCGACTCCTCCCAGGTGGAGGCCAGCAGGCAACGGGTGCGGGGGCACCCTTGCCTGTATTGCACAGGCCTCCACCAGTGTCGGACGGGAATGGCCAGGTGTTCCCGGCCATTCCCGTAGCCCCCCAGCCTGGGGGGCATGCGGGGCCCGCCAGCTAGGCGGGCATGCGCCGGGAGGGTTGTGGAAGCAAAGGCTGAGCCGGTTTCCCATGGCCCTCCCATCACGGCGATCTGGGAACACCGCTGAGTTTTAGTGGGTATACTGCCACTCTGGCAGGGAGTCCCACATACTCCGTGTCGTCCCCCGACGAGCGGAGATGCGTAATGTCATTTCTCAGCGACAAAAAAAAAAAAAAAACTGTAGACTATGGTAATTTCCAACTGTACATATTGTTGATGACTGACATACATTTTAAAAGTTGAATCTATCGAGAGTCCAGGAAACGAAAAAAATGTTTAGTAGGCGCAGTTCAAGTCGCGCCGTTCGTTTTCGTGAAAACATAATTATTATTGAAATTTTACTAAGGTTTCCGATACTGCCGTAGCAATTCTATTTACTGGGCACTAGACTTAGTAGGCTCATTGTATTCCTTATAAGTAAGCTTTCACCGACTATAATATTTTTCATTTCTGAGCAGAAATATGCGAGCGGCCGATTTGGGACGACATCTGACATTATTTTGCTATTGTCAACTTCATATATTATTAATTTTTAACCCTGTTTTGGCCAATATTTCTGTTGTTTATCTTAAGGGCCTGGTACTGCTTTTTTGCGCTATACGAATTAATATTTCGACACATTGTGTTCGCGCGCATGCGCAGCCGCAGTGTGACGTTACAGGTAAATTATATCCGGCCTTGAAATTGTTATAAATATGACCTATCTGTTGAATGTTCAACCACATTTAAAGTCTCGTAACTTACTACCAGCCATGCTATTCTGTAACCATCTCAGCGTGAAAACTTAAGTGAAGTGAGCGTGGAGTGAGCTGTCATTCCACCAGACGCCAGGGATTGACACCATTGATAGCTCACTTAACCTAAGTTTTCCCCGTGAGATTTTTACAGAATAGCACTACAGCTCACCGAGCGAAAAGACGTTTTCACGTCAAAAAGTACAATCAACACGAAAGAAGAACTACCGAAAAATTGTATACGTAGCTACTTTGAGAGCTATACCAACCACTACCTACCCGGGAATTGACACAACTTACAGCCACATATCACTACACCTCCATTAATAAAACTAGCTGAAATTAGGGCAGGGAGGCAATTAATAGTTAGGTCCCCCCCTTCCCCCTCAATGGATTTATAGTACAGGGGGGTCTCGTTAAGAGACGTACCTTTGTCCTTAAGCGGGTTGTTTATGATAGCCGGTAGGTGAAGGGTTGTCTGGTAGGTTAAGGGGTCAGTATTTCTGTAATAATAGAAGGAACGGATTTTGCTGTCCTGTGTTGGGTGCCGGTTGGGTCAGGGGTCAGTTGTGTCACCGTGGTCAGGTTCGGATTTTGGTGTCTAGAGTCTAGTATTAAAGGTCAAAGTCTAGGTGTGTCGTTTTTAAAGAGCTTTATCAGAGTTTTTAGGATGGCAACTAAGAATTGCATACCTTTTAGGAAAGTACAGGCAACTGCACATCAGTGGCAACAATTTGACATTGACAGCCACCGCCGCATCGATCACTAATAAACAACTAGATGCACAATGCCATACAAAAATTCCCTTAAAACGGTCGCCAATTGTCTTTACCTACTTCTAGTTGAAATAAATATACGTTAATGTAAATTCAACCATAAGTGCAATGTTTAAAGTTGTATTCACAAAGCCGTTACGACCGGTGCTTGCTAGTCAGCATACATCAAAACAAATTCAACCTTACTTACAATGTTTTAAAATCAGAGTTACAGTGCGAAAAAAAACAACAATAGATTTTACGACCGAGGCTCACCGCTAGGACAAAGGCATGAGTAGAGTCGAATTGTCCAATATTTTTTTGTTTATATTAGGTTGGGGAAAAAGTCTTTTCGCATTATAGTATGTATGAACTTGTAATAAAATCTCTTTGGCTATACTGTTTGTATCTGGCTGGTTTTGGTATCATTGAAAGTTTAAATTTTAAAGAACATAATTCCAAATTCAAATTAGGAAAATGTGTGATTTTCATTTGTTTTTCGTACCGTCAAGATGAGTGAATCTAATGAAGAAATTCGATACATTTTAAAATTTTACTACAAAAAAAGGTAAAAATGCAACGCAAGCCGCGAAAAAAATTTGCGATGTTTTGATGATGCGAGAGTAGCACAAATTTGGTTTAAGCGTTTTCAATCCGGAAATTTTGATGTCAAAGATGCACGTCGCTCTGGTCGCCCTATTACGGATAAAATGGATGCCATTTTTGAAAAAGTGGAGCAAGATCGGCATATCAGTAGTTACGACGTAGCTGAAGAACTGGAAATTGACCACAAAACAGTTTTGGCGCATTTGAAAAAAACTGGGTACACAAAAAAGCTCGACATTTGGGTACCTCACGAGCTCACTGAAAGAAACCTAATGAACCGTGTACTCATTTGTGATTCTTTATTACGACGTAATGGAACCGAACCATTTTTGAAGAAGCTGATAACTGGTGATGAAAAGTGGATCACGTATGACAAGAACGTGCGAAAAAGGTCGTGGTCAAAGGCCGGTCAGGCTTCACAGACTGTGGCGAAACCCGGGTTAACTCGCAACAAGGTGATGCTGTGTGTGTGGTGGGATTGGAAGGGCATTATTCATTATGAGCTGTTACCACCAGGCAGGACCATCGATTCTGAACTCTACTGCGAACAACTGATGAGATTAAAGCAAGAAGTTGAGAGAAAGCGGCCAGAATTAATCAACAGAAGGGGTGTGGTTTTTCATCATGATAACGCTAGACCTCACACATCTTTAGCCACTCAGCAAAAATTAAGAGAGTTTGGCTGGGAGGTGTTAATGCATCCGCCGTATAGTCCTGACCTTGCACCTTCAGATTTCCACCTGTTTCGGTCTCGAAACAGGTGGAAATCTGAACGAGAGGACGAGAGGACTGCCAAAACCACTTGTCGCGGTATTTTGACCAGAAGTCCCAAAATTTCTATAGCAATGGGATCATGTCCCTACCTACAAGATGGCAAAAAGTTATCGAACAAACTGGTACCTACATACTTTAGTTAAATGTAAATAAACTATATTAAAAAATGTTTTGAATTTTCTTAAAAAAATGCGAAGAAACTTTTTCCCCAACCTATTATATTATTATAAAGGTATTTTTTTAAAGCTTGTTAAGCTTGTTAATTTTATTCTCTTCTTTGGTGTATATGTGTAATCATTATATTATAATTTACCTGATTGGATCGATCACTAATAAAGAACTAGATACACAATGTACGACGGGTACGTTTGAATTACATTAGCGTATATTTATTTCAACTACAATTACGTAAACACAATTGGCGACGAGAACTTTTGCATGGGATTGTGTTACTATAATATTTATGGGTGTTTCGCATATTTCGTGCAAATTCTCAACGATTCCAAATTTCAAATTTATTGATGAATTATTTGGGTTTTTTGTGCAAATATCATTAGTATATAATTAATCTTTGAACATTTAGTAGTTTCTACTTTCTTTTAATTAGTATCGATGAAATTATAATCATTTCTAAAATAAAGAAACGAGGGTAAACGAACGGAATGAGGAAGAAGGTAATGAGGTTTGAATACTTTGTCCAGTTTTTCTTCAAAAATATCACAATTACAAATCTAATACATGTACTAAACTTCGAAGGTAATCATTAAAATTGATAAAAAGCTACGTAATAAATGAAATCATATATACTCATTTTCTAATACGGACGATAGGAAAGAGAACGAATCCAGAATAATCACCTCCCGCGACACTTAACACGAAAATATTTTTTTTTCCACGAGCAAGCATGCATCCGCTACGAAGTTTGCTGCCAGACTAAGACGTGCGCGGAGCTAAACATGGCAGCAGAGTAGCATTTAAGGTCTAGCGCAAACTACAATATAGATTTCTTCTCATAACGAAGGTAATGAGAAAAAAATTGGAAAAATTATTTACCAGATATAATTTCAGTATATTTAAAAGATACCATTATTTAATTTAGACGTAAACGTTGCGTTTATTAATATACTACATTTATATAGTTATAATTTTTCTATTTACTTCGTTTTATTCGGATAAAATACAAATGTATTAAGGATAGTAGTAAATGGACAACGACGGAAATGAGAATAAGTAAAGTTTTTAATTTATATTTAACTAATTACGTTAATTTATACAGTCATTCTTACATGCATGCAAGCATAACTCTATTACATTTAGTTTTCTATGGAAAAAATTTTGAAGTTTATTGAATAAACATTTTTTTTCTTACTGGACTTGTAATATGCACGAAAAAAGAGAAACACCCTTATAGAAACAGTAAACAAGTCTCATTAAACAAAAAAAAAAAAAACAAAAAATCATAAGTAACTTTAATAATAATAAAAAAAGAAACAATAGCGTCTCTACAAATGGAACAGAATCAACGCACATAACCCGAACAATTTAAGCGGGCATGCGATAGTATGATTACTACGTTTACTGAGAGTCTTTACAATTGAGATGCTTTATAACTCCTCCTGTTTATTACGACTTAATTAAAAAAATGTTTTTACAACGATTTCCTGAGAAAATATTAGTATTTACAATACAGTGATAACAATTATATATTGATAATATTAATAGTTACCGAAAATATGAAACTCCATCTTTTTTTTGCGTCCTGGAAGTGTGATTTTCGCACTTTTTAAACGAGCACTGTGTCATGCTTACTGTCGGATCGTTCAAATGCTACTAGAGTAAAAGTAAACCAAAATGTTAAATTTGGTGGACTTTCGGTGAGGACATTTTTTGCCGCTGATTGTGTATCTAGTTGTTTATTAGAGATCGATGCACCGCCGTTATGTCATATCTGTATGGGCGATTTTAGTAGTGCAAATGTTAGCACTGATGTGCAGTTGACTGTACAATGCTGATGTTAATTCAAAGACATTACGTCGATACACAGATAGGCAGTGGTGTAAGTATCGGGCGTTTTTTAAGAGAGGAGAAGATTAAATTGAAATAAAACAAAGAAAAATGCTTTAAATATCCATGCAATTGGCTTTATGTGACAGATAATTTTAGGATAGTAATGTTTGAATATGATTTTGGGCATGTGGCCGCCGCGGCTGACGTATGCATGGCGTATTCTGGAGGTCAAATTTTCACACACTCTTCGCAGTAACTCAGGCTGTATTTTGCTCAATTATTACTGGTTTATCGGAGTAGACATGCGACTTTACAAATCCCCAGAGAAAATAAAGTAATGGCTTCGAATCGCATGAACAAGGTGGCCAGATTCCGTTAAATTAAGCCAATAAAAAAATTAAGTTTTCAGTAAACTAGGCGTTGGTGTCAGCCGAGGCGACTACATCCCGGCATCGTGATCAAACATTAATGCCATAAAATAATCTATCAAATAAAGCCAATTTCATGGATATTAAAAACATTTTTCTGTGTTTTATTTCAGTTTAAAGTTCTCCCCTCTAAAAAAACACCCTTTACATCCACATTTCGCTACGGTGCATTTTTAATTTCAGAGACTAAATTGACAACTAAGAATGAAAAAACTGACTTACATTACATTATCATAAAGGTCATCTTAACATTTCCACTTGTCAATTTAGTCTCCGAGACTAAAAATCAGACCACAGTTATCTAAGTAAGTTATGTAAGTAAGTTTAAGTGGTACTTAAGCCTATAGTCATTAAGCACACATACCTAGGCACCGGGTGAAATTTCAAATCAAAGTTGGACAATTAAAATACTTCTTCCACTTACAGACTAAAGTGTATATATTTATTAATATCCATAAATATTAAAATAAAGCTACAGCTTCAGTTCAGTGTGAGGGAAGCTAAAGCTTCACTCACAGAATAATTGAAATGTTCAGCTTCAGAGCAACTCTAAGTGCATACCTAGTGTCAAAGGCTCGCGTTGCATTGACTGAAGTGCAGTGAGATTAAAATTGTGTTGAAAACTCCTTTATGCTGGAAAAACGTGACCTGGAAAAGTTATGAGCCTTGACTGGATTTGTTTTTATATTATTTTTTACGACCTCAAAAAAATAGTTTTTTCAATTTGCTATATTAATTTTTTTCAAGCTATCGAAATATAAAAAGTAAAATTGAAATAACTTACATGCATATAAATTTAAGGCCTTAAACTAAATCAACTTATGTTTGAGTTGTATAGTTATTATAATAATAGGATCCAACGTATTATTATAATAGCTATACCTAGCTAATACTTACCAATAGAGCTGTGGCCCACACTATCCATGCACATGGATAGTGTTGACTGGCGCTTGGTACAAAGAGTTGATTTGATTTTATTTGGTTTTGCTTCTCGAGTGGTATTACACAGGGTTGTGTGGCGTCACCATGGCTGTTTAATTGTATATGGATAGTTGTCTGATTTAAAAGAGGATGAGTGCGGAATGAGGATGAAAGAGTTGCCTGTCAAATGCCTTCTCCACGCAGATGATTAAGTTCTACTTGCTTGCTGACGATCAGCAGAACAGTAGCAAGAGACTGACGGATGACGCATATTAACTGAAAGCATCATCAGCCTATAATCAATGTTCTCACTGCTGGGACACAAGCCTAGAGGAGAAGGGTAAAATGAAAGGGATGAATATAAATGTGAATAAAAAGAAAGGTTTGAAAGAGAAGAGGATGTATCGGTGTGTGATGTGAAAATAAATGATAAGAGTATGGAGCAAGTAAGTTTGTATATAATATTTGGGGAGTCTGTTAACAAGGGATGGAAAGATTGATGAAGATGTAATAAAGTGAATTGCTGCTATATATATATTCGATTGTGACGAAACAGTCGATGTCCAAAAAGGCTCGACAGGCTATTCATAATTGTGTGCTGCTGCCTACGTATGTATGGAAGTGTATGTTGGGTGGGACAAAACAAGCATGGAAGTAGAATAAATGCTGTGGAAATGTGTTCCTTGCGAAGCATTTGTGGTGTGAGTATATAGGATAGGCTGAGGAATGATGCGATAAGGCAACAGTGCGGTTTAAAAGAAGATGTAGTGACAAAAATTGAAAAGAGTATGCTTATATAGTTTGGTCGTGTTGAGAGCATTATTGAAAGGCGACTAACAAGGCGGATGTGAGTGGAAACGCCGGGAGGGGACGCCCGTATGCTAGGAGGACATAGTCACCTTATTGGTGATGTTCTTCAGAAAGGTCAGGTGCGTAGTACTCGCAACCGGCGCGCGTGTATGACCAGATGTATGAACGTAAACAAATCAAAAGGAGTATGTAAGGATCGTAGCAGGACCGTGGCGTGTAGTTTCTCCCTACCGCCGTGGGGAGAAGGCGTGAGTTTGTGTATGTATGTAGGATCCAACCTGAGCTAATTATCTTAATATTACATAAATATTTCTTAAGAAAAAAGCGCCTGCCCTTCAACGCTTCCTTGTACTTGTCCTTGTCCTTGTCCTTGTACTTAGTCTCAGTAATTCTTATCTCCGAAAACTAAGTCGCTCAACAGACGCCCAAGCACGCCTCCTAAATAAAACATTTATTTTGGTTCCCATGTCCGACATTCATTTTATTACTCCTGCCTTAAAGCTGTACAATAAAACGATTAATAATAATAACAATCACCAAACGTTTACTACCATCAATAACAATAGTTTATGAGGCCACCACGCTTCACGACTCGTAAACTGGGGACCGACAGAGATATAAAGTTGATGGTTTACGGTTGACGACGGAAATATCTGTTTTAATTACTTTTATATAGAACTGAAGATATAGAAGAAAAGGGTGTTTTTGGTTTCAATTAAGTTACCTTTATTACTTCGTTGCAATGAATACGCTGTTACGAACGCATTGTTGACTTGTTCAATTATGTAATAAAATCCTTAATTAAAATTATAAATGTGAAAATAACTGTTTGTTTGTCTGTTACTTTTAAACCACAAAGCCGGTCGTTATCTTTAACAGATGGTAGAAATCATGACATTTAAGAACAAATCTAACTTAGAGAGATACATATATTGATTATTCTTATGTTTATAATTATGTAAATACATATTTGTTATCGTCGCGAATCATATTTTGATCAAGAAGACAACCTGACACTGACCTGCAAATTACGAAAAACCCAAGAGAGTTGGAATTTCGCGGGCTACCTCTGAGGAATAACTTGATGACATAGTTGGCTCAGTGGCTGAGTGTTTGATTTGTACGTTATAGGGAGTAAGTAAGATTACCGGATGAAATAATATAAGTAAGGGCTATACCTAGATATTTTTGATCTCATTTTACGTTTTTTTTTTGTTTTACAACACAAAAAACACTCACGACATTTGAAAAATATATACTAGTGTGAAAAACTGGGCTTCAAAAACATAAACAATAGAATTCCCTAAAGGGATAAGCGATGTCGGTTTCTGCTGTATCCCACATTAAAAGTAAAAATAACAAAAATCAAAGAATCGAAAATGACAATGGTTCACCGGACATAGTAACAGATCCAATCACTGGTATAGGCATAAAACAATGATTGCATTGGACTTGCAAACGAAGACCCAAAACACCGTAGCAAAATTGAAGCTACGAAACAGCTACGCTGATGCTACGAATCTCGTAGCTCGTAGCACTTTATAGTGATCAAAAACCGTAGCCAGTCGTAAAGCCCACTGGGCATTAGTCTTTTAACTTTTATACTTTCCTTAATACCTATATAATATACTGTTAGTATCCAACTGCTACACAAAAGCCAAGTCCTTACAGGTACTCTGGAAGACTTAAGTACACCTATAAAAATCAGAACAAATAATAAATGTTTAAAATACATTTACCATCTAAATAAGTCCTAGATATTAATATCCTATTTTAGTGACACTCCGCCAATCCTATTATTATTGTTAATCGTACTCAATTCCAAGTCAAACCATTTCCTAACACAAAAACTCAGGCGCACTATCTCACCTGGCATCCTAACTAAAGAGCTCAACATCAAAACATTAATCATTCCACACAAAGACCTTGGAACAACAACAAACGATAAACTGTAACAAAGCGCTCGCTACTACGCAACTACATTGTGAGCGGGAACGCACACCACAGACTTTTTGTGCGATTAATTCTGCGACGACAAAAAAATCGGTGACATTTAGAGCGCCATGTGACATGCAATTCGCTCCGCACTTTTTTGTCCATCAAAAGGGCCAACAGTATTCAATAAAAACAATCCAGCCCACACAGACTTCTTGCGCTTCCCCACAGACTCGATCGCACCAAAAATATGTTTATTTATTTATTTATAGTGGATCACATTAATTAACAGAAACATAAAAAGATGGGATATTATTAATTGCACAGCAAATTAACCAAAGCGTACATACATAATATTCACACTCATAGCAAAATGACATGGCGATTAATATAAACCCCGAGGTTAGGTTTTGTTAGGTTACTTTAAACCCTTTACACAGAAATAGAAGCCCCGCAAACCGGGGCTCCGTCGACATAGGATGCAAAAGCGAGCAAAGGACGCGAAGTTACAAATAATTTGTTCTACTCAAGAATTGTAGAAGGTAATAAATAGGTTTAATATGCACTAGTCATTATTAACTATACGTTAATAAAAAAGCCTTATTAACCGACTTCCAAAAGGAGGAGGTTATCAATTCGTCTGTATGTTTTTTTTTTTTTGTTACGCGATTACTCAAAGACGGATGGACCGATTTGGAAAATTCTTTTTTTTTTTGAAAGGGTATACTTCCGAGGTGGTCCCATATAAATTTTATTAACTTTGCTCGAGGAGTTTTTGAGTTAGCTTCAATAATGCGTATATTTCCCACTTATTTTATATGGATGTTGTGATGGTGTTTTAATAACTTCCTATCACTGTTATTTACATGGCTATATCTACAATTATTGTGCTCAATTATGTATTCGAATTTGTGTGGGGTAGGTTCCACAACTAAAAAGTGAAAAATAAAAACTTTTTAGCAAAAAATAAAACCGACTTCTAAAACAAAACACTACAAAGTGAAAAATAACTTTAATTTCGGAAGTCGGTGGCAAAAAACGAAAATACAAAACCAAAGACACCGACTTCCGAAATTAAAGTTATTTTTCACTTTGTAGTGTTTTGTTTTAGAAGTCGGTTTTATTTTTTGCTAAAAAGTTTTTTTTTATATACTTTAATAGCGGTGCGCCACGGATAAAAATTGTTGCTTATTTAGTTATATTTTGAGTTGAGTATTTTCAGTCACAAATACACAATCAGTCATTTTGATTGAAATTCGAATTATTTTTGGATACAAAAAAGTATTTTTATTTTTATTTTCGTTTAAATACTACCCAAAAAAGATTAATATAGACAATTTTTTTTTTGTATAAACATAATTGAATTAAAAATAACATGCAAGGGAGTCTACTGTTACTCCCTTGCATACTTTCTCTCACAGAACACCAGACATATATGCATAATTTTACTCCATTCATCCGCAAACACATCACATTCAGGATGTCCAGTCAGGAGGGCGTTGAGCATCTTCAAAGTAGTTGCATGCGTAGTCCTGCCCTAACTCTCTTCCACAGTAAACGTTGCTTTAAATGATTACATGTAACTTTAGGTTTACTTCATTACCGCCTGCGCGGTCAGAGCGACTACTTCACTCGAAGCAAATGAGACTAAACATTCTCACCGTTTTGTTTATAGGCACGCATGAGATCAGGCCAAATTGACCCAAAGTCGCCAGCTCAGTTTGGCCTCTCCAAGTATGGTAATGAAACTCTCTGTTACAGAGCGGAGGCCTGTGTCCCAGCAGAAGAAACATTATAGGCTGAGTTTGCATTGATACTACATCGGCCGACTTTACTTTTTAATACATTACATACACCGAGTAGGACACATGTCCCAACAACGCCAACGTGGAAACAACTAGCTATCATTGATTATCTCGCTCAAGAAACGTACAAAAGATTTTAACAAACGTACAAAAACTTTTTAACAAAAAACACTATTATTATTATTATTATTTTCATTTCGAAAGTCGGTGACTTTGGATCTGTATTTTAATTATTTGCCTCCGACTTCCGAATTTAAAGTTATTTTTCACTTTGTAGTGTTTATTTTGGAAGTCGGTTGTTTTTTCTGGAAATCGGTTGTTTATTTTTTTTGAAGACAGTTTTTTTTGGGAAAAGTTTTAGATTTTTCACTTTTTAGTAGGTCAGTTTGTAATTTATCTAATCGTAAGTTACAATAGCCTAATGTCAACTGCTCATCACCTTTTACAAAATATTTCTTTTTCCGATGCAGGGACATTCATTGTTGAAGAGTTCTCCTAGTAAGTACCAGGAGAACTGAAGCAGATGGTGAAGTCACCACCAGCTCCACTTCAGCACATGCATTGTGACGAGCATAAATTGCTTAACAAACATTAAAGTACCTAATCGATTCGAAACCCGAGTTACTATAAGAAACACCCAAATCGCTATAAGTGTGCCTATAAAATTTGAGGGTTTCCCTCGATTTCCGTGGGATCACCTCATCAGATTCTGACCCTTTTAAACAAAAAAAGATTTTTCCAAAACCGTCTTCGAGTAATCGGGGAACATACAGGTAAAACAAAAATGATTCCGATGAATCGAGAACGTCCTCCTTATTTGAAGTCGGATAAAAATTATACATGTATTAATAGTTTATCACTGACTGTTCAAACCGTAGTACTCGTTTGTCGCAGCGACAAGAGCTGAGAGCTCGCATAGCGGGCAGAACACTCGCTGAGAGACTCACGCTTGGTGCATACGCATACCAGCGAGTAATCGCTTGTCGCTATCGCGCATTACTGCTCGGCTTCCGCCAACTAGTCGGTGTGTACTAGTACAAGGCGGTGTAAACTAAAGCTCAATGTACACGGCACAAGTTTATTGCCAGTGGCATACCATGAAATTAAAGGGCAAATATCTGGCACCGTCTAAACAACGCGTGCAGTATAGTTGCACGGTTCGGGCTAATTAGTAGCCGTTCATAACTGCTATAGGTGTAATCAGCACATTTCCGAGGCACGGAGGAGTCTCGGTATGTAAACATGGTCACACATCCACGGACCAACCTCGGCAAGCGTAGCTTAACGTGAACTTTTGTTAGTTAGCCACGTAAAATACTGGTATTCAGCTGCATCCAGTTAGACTGAAAGCCGTCCCCAACATAGTTGGGAAAAGGCTAGGCAGATTGATTGACTTTCACAAACGTTCAGCAATAAGGTCGTAAGTACTTGTATAAAACTCCTGATAATTATGATTTCATACGAGTAAAGAGCTTTCGTAATTTCCCATAGAACATGCCTCAATAAACATATTTCTATACGAGCAGAATTTTCTATAGATTTGAATACCGGACTAAACGTATCGAGAATGAATAAAAATAATTGGCTCATTGACATACGGGTTTATTTAATTACGATCCGGATTCGGCTTTTAGTTTAAAAATAATATCTATACATATATAATCTATACAAATAAATAAATTAAAGTGCGTATTTGTGTAATTTCAAAATAACAGTATTTTTACTTAATGCATATGCATATGAGCGGTACTTCATCATCACCATACCTACCTAAAACAAAACAAAAAAAAAAAAAAAAAATTTTTGTTTGTCTGTCTGTTTGTTCCGGCTAATCTTCGAAACGGTTGATGTTATAAGGAGTAACTTTTAAAAAGTTGTTTTCCCACACTCACGCGCATGAAGTCGCGGGCACAGCTAGTTATCAATAAATCATAAATCATTTATTTCGCTAGAGATATGGTACGATGGGTGTTACAAGAAGTAGAGCTTTACACATCTCACTTAAAGGAGACATGCGGACATTTACTATTAGATACAGTTTAAATAGAATACAATAGATCCATACATAGTTTACAGGGATTAAGTCTTACAGTTAAAAAAATCACCTAAGGTAAAAAAACAATTCTCTATTAACCATGATTTCATTTGCTTTTGAAAATTATGTAAGGGAAGTTCTCTCAACAGACGTGGAATATGGTTGTATACTTTGATGGACCTCCTATAGCAATTCTTTTTATGCAATGCGCTTCTAAAAGTAGTATGAGTGTTAAATTTAGTGGGGTCTCTTGACTTATATTTACGGTTTTCATTACTGTCTACAAATAAATATAATTGGTTTCTTTTTTGCATTCATAAGTACCTTTTTAACATTCTTAAATCTTCTATCTTATTTTTGCAGCCCCTTCCCGTAATCCGACTGAATTGAAAAGCACAACGATTTAGATCTGATGACAATAACAATATGGATGTCATAAATTTGATCTGATAATGGCGATATGGAGTCTAGTCAACCCGAGGCAACTAACATTAAAGCTCCATTTACACGGAGCAAGTTTATTGCCTGTGGCATACCATCTAATTGAAGGGCAAATATCTGGCACCTTCTAAACAACACGTACAATATTTTTGCACAATACAAATTCAATCATCAATTGTACAAGGACGTGCAACTCTGTGTTTAGACGAGGCAAAACTTGCATATAATAATCACCTTGCAATTTTATTGCCTCGGTATAAGTCGCATGCGATTTTATTGAATGGCAAAACTTGCAATCAATTATTGTCTATGACATTTTACGGAATCCCACGCGTGTAAACACTTGCATACAATTCTTGAAAGGCAATAAAATTGAACGTGCTTTATGGCATGCGATTATTGCTCTTGAACGTTTCAGAAACTAGCGCCGTGTAAACAGAGCTCCATCGAATTGGCGCGGATAGTCTTGCGCATGCGACTTCTTAAAAAACAATTGGCGTACTTAGTCGTGCCCCGTCCCGCGTGGGATCACCACATGTTGAACAGTCTTATCATTAATCATTATTTTACATATACAATTACTTGTCAGTCTTAACCCGGCTAGGGACCTCTTTCCTTTTACTTTAAAAGCAAATATTTTTACAAATTTCAGAAGTTCCAAACACCGTACATGTGTGTCACCCAAGTTCATTGTGGTATGAACCAGCGCACATAATGCCGTGTTCAGCTGACGCGTCCATTCTCAGCGAGTAATCGCGAATAGAACAAAACGCGCGTTGAGTACGCATTCAAAATGTCGTGTCACTAAGCACGAGAGGACAGAAGTCTAACTACTCAAAAACACTTTATTAAATTATTATTTCTGGACTATTTTCGCAGGACTTCTTCGTAGACCATAAAGTACGGCTGACTAAGAAGTCCAAGCTTCCTCACATTTTATTTAAGTACCCTAAGTTCGTAGTATCCGAGAAACAGTAAGTAAGTAGGATAACAAAATTATTCTGAATTGAAAAAGCAGCCATTAAATTAAATCTCTTAACAGAAAGAAAAGAATGAAAATACATTTATTTGCGGTAAACATGACGCGAAGAAAAAAAAAACATAAAAACAAAAAAGAACAAGTCGAGCGGAAATATATTTAAAAAAAATCGGTAAATTCCGACAAAAACACCACGACATATATAACATAAAATGAAATTTCATAATACTGTAACAAAATAGATCAGATTAATATAAAATGTCAATGCAATTAAAATAAACGAATGGATACAAATTATATAAGGGTATACAAATTATAAAAGGTATAAATATATGTAAAATTGAAATTTCATATAAAAACAAACAAATATGTGCGTCACATCTACGCAAAACGACCATCACTCAGCATAATGCTGTGACCTTATACAAGACAGAGATACAGCGCTAGCTTTCAGCAACAACCATATCGTTGACGTATCAGTAAAACTGCTGTCGAATATTCCGGTAGCTGGGTGATGGATTCAATACACTAATAATAAAAGTTGTCAAAAGATTAAACGAATTTGGCTTTCAAAACAAAGTAAATATTTAACCATCTTCGTGGGTCCTACCCCTATTAGGCCGATAAGATTGTCGCAGACCTTCTGTCTTATATTCTACGCTGACAATGCTTTCATCCAGGCTGTAATTACGGAATTAATTGGCTTAGGTGCACGCTATGCGCCATTGTCAGGTCTTTCGCAGCGGATGACGTATTGTACTGCATTCACCAGCAGCCTAGTGGATATGTCAACCAAGGATTATTGTACAGACAATCTGTCAAATTTCTTTAATAGATTTTCAACTTTATTGCTAAAGCATTAGGTTCAATGTGGGAAAATTTGACAGTTTCGGGTAGCTTGACCTGCTAGCGTCTGTACTACGAGATGAGAGAATTGGCAACGATTTTAGTACAAACATCAGAGCATAGAGGAACGTTGACTAAAAGCTGTTTAGTTCAATCTGATTTAAAACCAAAAGGATTATTTTAGGGTTCCGTAACTCGTGTGTCTGTCTGTCTGTCCGTCTGTCACAGCCAATTTGCTCCGAATCTAATAGACCGATTAAGTTGAAATTTGTTACACGTATGAATTCCTGTGACGCAAATACGGACGTGTAACGTAAATAAACGAATTTTGAACGTGGGGGTCACTTTTGGGGGCAAATAAAAAAAAAGTTTTGCAAACTGTACCGTGTGACATATCAAATGAAAGGGCTTACAGTGAGAGTCTGAAATATATATATATTTTTTTTATAATTTTAAAATGAACTATTTTAAAGATATTTATGAAAATAAACGAAAATTTACCAATCGCCGCTTTATATCCGAAACTACTGAGCTTAAAATTTGAAAAAAAAAAACAGAAAATAGTACCATACCTATAGATTACAGAAAAACCTATAAGAAGTCTAAGGTCTTAAAATAACATGGTAAATCTCTCAATATTGTGCGTACCAACTTAAATTTGAGTTGGAATATATGGGAGAACATGTTTTTCAACTAAAATGATAAGTTTGTGTTTGGAATAAATTCATCATTGTGCGTGGTCCGACACGCACTGGCCTGGTTTTTTAATGATTATGATTACATGTACTTAATATTTAATATGTTGGTGTGTTAGCTTGTATAATGTATTTAACATTTGTCAAAATAAATAAAAACCGATCTAACTTAGCATAAATAGTTTACTCAATGGAATACATTTACATCGCCAGTGCTAATGAATGAGTACCCACCTTTATACAGGGTTATTTGTAAAACACCAACAACCTTTTAAGGGGTCATTGTACTCATCATTATGAACAACTTTTACTATGAAACCAATCCTGAAATCGCAAAAAATCAGCTGTTCAGTACATTTTGACGAATTACAACATAAATGTACTGAACAGCTGATTTTTTCCGCGATTTCAGGTTTGCAAACAGGCAAAGCAAAGCGATGCCCAATTAGGGTGTCCGTTATTGATTGTATATAAAATTGCTTAACTTACACATCATTCTCCTGCCCTTGTCCCAATTTATTTGGGGTCGGCGCAACATATGTTTTTCTTCCATACTTCTCTATTAGTCGTCATCTCGGTAGTAACTCCCTTTCTGGCCATATCATCTTTCACACAGTCCACCCATCGTTTCTTTGGTCTTCCCTTAAAAAATACATAACTTAGCCAAAATTCTATTCGTCCAATAATAACATGTTGCCTGATTTGATGGCTAAAGTACTAAAACAAGCACTACTTAAGTAATCACTTGAGAGCGATGACTAACCTTTGTTGGGAACTTTACTGTTAAACAATAAAAATAAACGATAAAATCTGTACTTAAAGTTAGTGTACTTAGGCGTTCTATACATACATGTATTTATGTATACATCCTTTTGTCTTAGGGTTTGCCCGTATAAAACTTTTATACTGGCTATCTTCTATTATTTAACTAGTACCTGGGCGACCGAGCTCTGCTGGGGTGAAAGTAGAGAAAACAAATTTATACTGGGTATCTTCTATTATTTAACTAGTACCTGGGCGACCGAGCTCTGCTGGGGTGAAAGTAGAGAAAACAAATTTATACTGGCTATCTTCTATTATTTAACTAGTACCTGGGCGACCGAGCTCTGCTGGGGTGAAAGTAGAGAAAACAAATTTATACTGGCTATCTTCTATTATTTAACTAGTACCTGGGCGACCGAGCTCTGCTGGGGTGAAAGTAGAGAAAACAAATTTATACTGGCTATCTTCTATTATTTAACTAGTACCTGGGCGACCGAGCTCTGCTGGGGTGAAAGTAGAGAAAACAAATTTATACTGGCTATCTTCTATTATTTAACTAGTACCTGGGCGACCGAGCTCTGCTGGGGTGAAAGTAGAGAAAACAAATTTATACTGGCTATCTTCTATTATTTAACTAGTACCTGGGCGACCGAGCTCTGCTGGGGTGAAAGTAGAGAAAACAAATTTATACTGGCTATCTTCTATTATTTAACTAGTACCTGGGCGACCGAGCTCTGCTGGGGTGAAAGTAGAGAAAACAAAGACCGAGCTCTGCTGGGGTGAAAGTAGAGAAAACAAATTTTCCCAGATATGAGACCTAGCTAGATAGATTTTTCGCCCCCGTAAATCCCTATAATAACACTGTAATCAAAATCATTAGAACAGTTTTCGAGGACGTGATTAGAAATAAAATATAGGGTGACTGGTAATTAGTGACCTATACTCAAACACATGATTGTACTCATGATAACAAACAACTTTTACTACGGGATCAAACCTGAAATCGCGAAAAAAAAAATCTTTGTGAACATGAATGTATGGGACAGCTGATTTATTTCGCAAATTCAGGTTTGGTTCCATTGTAAAAGTTGTTTGTAATCGTGAGTACAATCATGTGCTTAAGTATCGGTCACTAATTACCAGTTACCCTATATATTATATCATACAAATATTGCTCATTTAGACCATTAGCACACCTCCGCAGCGAAACCAAAGTAGCGAAACCGCAGTGGTTCAATTCAACTAACTCTCATGATGTTTGCTGGTTTCGCTGTTTAGCGGTTTCGCGGCGGCGATGTTCTAAGGCCCTTATAAACTCACACACTTTATCAACACAAAAATCCTTAAATGGAGGAAGTTTAAGGAAAAACCTAGTAGTACTAAATAACAATAACTTAATAAAGAAAAAAAAAAAAACTATATAAACTTCATACGAGGAAAACTCGTGTCACGACGCTAAATCTCCGCTTCAACATATAAACACTTTCAGACTATGAATCAGCACAATCAATAACAGTCAACTTAATTCACAGTTTCTGGTTCAAGAGTATATGAGACCTCAGCGACGAAAACATAATAAAATTTAGAGACTGCATGTCAAGACTATCTTTTTCTGAAGTGTACGGATCCCAAACAACTAATGACTGTTTTGATAGCTTCCATGACACAGTTATACACTCTTTTACAATTTATGCTTCCCTATAGTTATACTTATAAACATTTATAAGAGCATGAAAAACGGACCTTAAACTTAAAGTATAATCTGTGTAAAGAAAATATAAAACAAAACAAATAAATATATGATGACTATTCGCAAATATTAATAGCTTATGCTATACATATTGCTGGTAATTAGTGACCAATGCTTTAAACACATGATTGAACTCATGATAACAAACAACTTTTACTATGGGATCAAACCTGAAATCGCGAAAAAAAAATCAGCTGCTCCCTACATTTTGACGTTTTATGCGAACATGAATGTCCCATACATTCAAGTTCGCATTTTCGCATCAATTCTGGCATACCACAAGGAGGTATCGTATCCCCACTTCTTTTCCCAGTACATATCAACGACCTGCCGGAGGCAATAAGCAAAGATTGTATATTGTTTGCTGATGACACGACATTAATTATTAAAAGTGACAACAACAACGCAGGTCTGCTGGAAGAAATTTCTTAAGAAATAAGCAGTACCTTTGTACTCCTAATTATAATTATGTATTTTATTATATATTTTTCTGTGTGTACATAAATGGTAAAATAATAAATAAATAACAATAATTTGAAAACGAAACGAAAGGTTTAGAGGATGCAATCAATTGGCTAGATAAAAATAAACATGATGAAAACAAACATAATACAATTTCAGACGTTTAACGCACACATAGATAATCTAGATATTCAATATAAAGAGTCCCACTTAACTACTGTAAAGGAATGTGTATTGTTAGATATAAACGTCGACAAAAACTGCAGTTGGAAACCATAAACCATATATGGATAGATAAAATCCTGATAAAAATAGATCGTTTTGTATATGTTCTGAAAAGGATCAGGCAAACTGTAACCGCGATACTTCGATGGGTGCTTATCATGCTTACGTATCATCTGTACTTAAATACGATATCATAATTTAGGGTAACTCAGTAGACATTGACGGAGCTTTCAAAGCACAAAAAGCAATGTGTCCAAGCAATATGTGGAGCTAATTTTTAAATAGCTCTAGTGGCTTACAGCTATCTAAAAAGTGAGCTCCACATAATGCTCAGACACATTGTTTTTGCTTTGTTTCAAAAACTTAAAATATTACCATTACCATGTCTGTATATTTGGAAAGTTGTATTTTTGTAAAAATAAAATTATAACCAATTCGAAAATATTGGTGACAAGTTAAACAACAGGACACGACATAAAGACAAACTACGATTGCTACCAATAAAATTAAAAATATTTAAAAGAAATGTCTACTGCATGCCTATTATTATAATATATAACCATTTACCAAATTCCCTCCAAGATTTACCACTGATAGTGTTAAAAAATAATATTTAAACATTTACTGTATAAAAAATAACTACACTATTAAGGAATATATAATAATAATAATAATAATAAGCCCTGGATAGGAGGGTCCGTACGCTGCTGACTACATATCGAATGCACCACCCACGATCATCGGTAATGAGACTGTATATCCCGCGAAAGTGTGGAGGTCGAGGCTTTTTAAACGCTAAAACCCTCCACAATCGTGAGATATGCAGTCTCAGGGAATATTTCCTAGAAACCGACGTGGGCATGCATCGAGATGTGGTCGCGGTGGACAAGGGCCTCACCCCGCTCTCCTTGGCTAAAGAGAACTGGTGCAAGCCTGTAGTGCTTGACACTAACGATCGCAGGGAGGTATGGCAGAGTAAGGAGCTTCACGGACGCTTTTTCCGGGCCCTGCATGGACCCGATGTAGATCTACTAGCGTCCGTAGCCTGGTTGCGTTCCGGTGACCTCTTTGGGGAAACCGAAGGTTTTGTCTGTGCAATTATGGACGAAGTTATCATGACGAACAATTACCGGAGATTTATTGTGAAGGACGGAACGGTTGACATCTGTCGGGCATGCCACCGTCCAGGAGAATCAATCCGACACATTATCTCTGGGTGTTCTCGTCTAGCTAACGAAGAGTATTTGCATAGACACAACCTTGTAGCCAGGATTATCCATCAGCAACTTGCTCTGAAATACAGCCTTGTAGAATCGGAAGTGCAGTACTACAGGTATGTGCCCGACCCAGTTCTCGAAAATGGAAATATCACATTGTACTGGGATCGATCCATCATCACTGACAGGACTATTGTTGCCAATAAGCCTGACATAGTGGTGGTGGATCGAATAGAGCGGCGCGCAATGATTATTGACATAACGGTCCCGCATGACGGGAACCTCGTGAAAGCCGAGAAAGATAAACAAATCAAGTATCTTGACTTGGCTCGCGAGGTTGTCGACATGTGGGATGTAGACTCAGCGATCATTGTGCCGATAGTCGTATCAGCCAATGGCTTAATTGCCAAGAGCCTCGACCAACACCTGAGGAGGCTCTCGTTGGGCAGCTGGATCAAGGGTTTGATTCAGAGAGCGGTACTTCTGGACACGGCTCGCATTGTTAGAAGGTTCCTCTCTTTGGAGCCCTGACCGCCGGTAGCTTGGACCCTGTTCCCGATACCGGTGGGCGACTATATATTTTTATATTTTTAAATGTTTTTATATTTTTTTATTCTAATATTTAAAAATATAATTTATATATGTATTAACTATTGAATAAAGGAAATAATAATAATAATAATAATACATTGTTTATTGATCTTGAAAGTACAGATGATGAGAAAAACAAAACTTAAAAATAGTAACAATCAAGATATATAAAGTTATGTAACTACATTATTATGGTAGAACATGGTGATGTAATTACACGGTACATCTGTTGACAATTTCTGATACCCTGTCTCTTAAACTAGGGTATACCTGTTTCTTAAGAGACAGTGGACGGCCATAAAGTTATGTTCTAATATTAACTATTAATCAAGTGAAGACCCACAATTAAACAATTATCAAAAATCATAAGGAAGTAAAATTAAATAAGGTTAATAATGAATATTTAGAGGATAAGTCGATAGAACCTAATATAAATTAATAATCATATAATAATAATCACAATTTATATAATAATATTTGCACGAAGTCATGGCAGGATATGCTGAATCCAAAATTACTTTAACGTCTATTATACCATATTCGGGCAAATACATATTTTTGATTTGATTTCTTTTCGGAAGCCTAAAATCATCAATCGAACGTACCTGATATAATTATGGTCTCTTGAATGATTTTTCGACAATTTAACTTTTAATCTAGTTGGATACGAAAATCACATAATTCTCTGATAATGAAGTACTGTCGAAGATAAAGTTTGCGATCGACAACACATTAAAAATCTAGCCATATAGATTATTTCTAACCTAAACAACCCACGCTGAACTATATGCTAGGGGTAACAATGGTATATATATACTTTACCTACTACAAGCGTGCTCTCTCAAGAGCACTAGACGCGCAATTTATTCGTCCATCCGTGTGTACTGGGCTTTATTGTCTTAAAATACGATGCTTTTGCACTTAATCGGTGAGCTCTGATCTTAATTCTTATGTTTATAGCTGCTGGTTGTAATCAAATAAGCAGAGAAGCGAACATAAATGTAGGGAACAGCAGATTTTTTCTTTTCGCGATTTCAGGTTTGGTCCCATGGTAAAAGTGATTCATAATGATGAGTACAATGACCCCTTAAGAAATTTCGTGTTTGGTTAGATAGATATTATATACAGGGCGTGTCGCAAATAGTGGTCAAACGTTAAGGGGTCGATACACCGTATGTTCAGCTATCACGAACCACAATTTGAACCATTTTTTTTTTTCTAGGTCTCAGAATACAATTTTATTTTTCAATTGACAACTTGCTTTAGTAGGTACATTTTTTTTACGTTTGCATGTTCACATGCATTTCACAGTATAAAAAATATCGTCTTCAAAAAGAAATTAACTCAAAATTATGAAATCATTTTAGTTTCGGAACTGCCCTAGAATTTGACCAAATTTCGAGATGTTTTCCCTTTGACACCACACCCATAGCTCGTATCAATAAGCCAGGCCGTCACACTTTTTTTATTTTATTTAAGATGGGTTTGCTCTTGACTCTACACTTACACGAAGTAGTCCATTATCTTGAAAACTATTAACCGATTTTGATGAAACTTCCACTGTTCCCTAAATTGAAGTAAACGTAATCTAATAAAAATGAAATGGTCACGAACCGATTAATAGTTTCGGAGAAATGCGTAGACATACGTACATACAAACATCTATAAAAATTTGTATATTTGTTTGGAAGTCCTAACAGATTATCATATGTGAATATATTGCAATTCCAATAATATTACATACATATACGTGTCGATTTCATAATCTTCTTTTTTGAAGTTGATTAAAAATGACATTTATAGAAAATACGGCTTAGTAAAACAAGGTGTCAATTTTTCAAATTTTTTTTTCTGAGACCGTAAAGATGGTTCACATTATGGTATGTGATAGCTGAATATAAGGTGTATCTACCCCTTAGCGTTGGACCACTATTTACGACACACCCATTAAAAGTAGGATTTTAAGTTTACAAATCAAATGTAAACTTTACTAACAATATTAATTAATATTTTTTTTTTTATTAGTATTAGTTTTGTGTTATTTATATATTTTCCCTATATGGATTCCTTTTTTTATATGTATTCGTTAAAGCCTCTTGCCGTGCCATTTTATCCCTCTCTTTGGCAGTCTTCGCTTTTACCCAGCAACATCAATGTTATCGGTCCAAAATTTCCTTGGTCTACCAATGCATCTTTTCCATTGCGGTCCCAAAAATTTCGTTGTTTCTAGTGTCCATCTTATCTCTTTGTACTGTAGAACACCGTTCATCATCTCATCTTCTCATGAATATATCAAAGCGTAACTTAATAGCTTAGGAAACCCTTTCAGGAGCATTTACAGGATAATTGCATTGACAGTATTTCAAAGGACTTGTTAGGGTTGTCTGTGAATAGGCAGCTACGTTCAAATGGAACGTGAACGATTCGATTTGGACATAGAAACTAAGTGACACACACACACACACATGAAACAGCGAACTTACGCAACACATATGTGTCTTTGTCACATAGAACAACAGCGCTTTGAAAGTTTATTGCTGCCATATTGAACGTTAATTAGTAATCATTACACCACATCATATCCTGCCCTCTGCGCCCCAAAAACCGCGACCATAGCGACCTCTGCGGTACCAGCGACGATGCCGTGGAAGTCGCGAAGATACTGTAGTACCATCGACAAGACGAACAAGAACAATAATTATTTCAAGATTGATGAATGAAATATTCAATATTTTAATTTAATAAGAGAATCATATTGAACTAGCTTTTACCCCCGTCTTCGCTCGCGTGGAATTCGGAAATTAACTCACGGGATCGTACAACCGAGATTAAAAGATCATGGTCGCGATCTACCTAAGAAGTCCAAGGTCACAGACAGACATACAAGCAAACAGTAACTTTTGCGTTTAAAATATTAGTATGGAAGTAAATACACAGGTCCTTTTTTTTGCTGGTCATTCTAGCAGATTGTCGGCTGCTTAGTTGGACTTCTCTGGGGGTACTTTAATAAATTAAGGCCTCTAGGCGGTTCATAAAACTCAAAAACTAAGCGACCATCACTAGCTAAGGGCACCCCCTATGGGGTACGGACCTCGGCTTAGGGCGTCGCTCGGGGAGGACAGCCAGGGACAGGCTGGATCGGATTAAATACATAGGGTACTATGGTTTTGTAATAATTTATATCAATAGTACTCGTAGCAATGTTGCGCCGGCGCCGACCCCACTCGGTACTCGTAGCAATAAATAAGTTTGAAGTTTGTTAAGCATTTTAATGTTTGTGTAGGTACAATAAAGAAAACGTTATTTATCTGTTATATCTACTACATAATAGAATGTGTGCGATCAATAGCATCTATTTCAACAAAGATATTTTCCAAACTCACAAATGTTATAGCTAATGTGCGGGCTAGAGTATGACGTAGGCACTGATATTTTATCTCAAATTGGATTTGTTTACTAATGTCTCTTGTTGTTGTTAGTTTACTCAAATTATAGCACTTGTAGTCAAACGGTTATGATATTATGTGCCAGCGGAGGAGCTCGTGGCTAAGTAATAACAGCCGCACTGGTCGATCCATCAGGTTAAGATACGCTTGCCGGGGTTGGTCTGTGGATGGGTGACCATCTTTTCATACCGAGACTCCTCCATGCCTCGGAAAGCACGTTAAGCCGTTGGTCCCATTCCCATTCATAGATCTTTGACAGTCGTTACGGGTCGTCAGAAGCCCGAAAGTCTGACAACCAGTCTTACCAAGGGGTATCGTATTACCCAGTAACTGGGTTGTGGAGGTCAGATAGGCAGTCGCTCAATGTAAAATACTGGTATTCAGCTGCATCCGGTTAGACTGGAAGCCGACCCCAACATAGTTGGGAAAAGGCTAGGCAGATTGAGCTTATAATTTCGGATATTTTATGGGAAATAAATGTTCCAAGATTATGGAGTTTTCGACAAAAACTAGCAGAGTAATCGAAACTAGCAGGGTAATTAAAACCAACGGGGTAATCGAAACCAACGGAGTTATCGAAACTACCAGGGAAATCGAACTAGCAGGGTAGTCGAAACTAACAGGATAATCGAAACTAGCAGTATAATCGAAACTGGTAGCGTAATCGAAACCAACGAGATAGTCGAAACCAGCGGGGTTATTGAAACTACCAGGTTAATCTAACTAGCAGGTTAGTCGAAACTAACAGGGTAATCGAAACTAGCAGGATAGTCGAAACTGTAAGGGTAATCAAAGCCAGCGAAGTAATCGCGTAACACACATATAATGGCAATGCCTTTCATTTTGACAGTTCAACAAAATTCATTGCCTCGTTTACGTTGTTCAGACGAATTTTTTAAACTTATAATTTTTTCTAGGCAATGCATTAGCAATATGCTTCAAAATCAAAAAGTGTGTGCAGTTGGGTGCTGGACTCCTTGTATGAATTTGGTAACAGTGCTGACCAAGCATGATGTTCCTTCTTGTTGCATCTCTTTAGGTCCTAAGCAGACAGACAACAGGTAATGAACTCTTCTCCTACAGTTTAGTAGAAGAGGTCATTGCCAGTTTAAAGCGGGTTGCAGACCAAAAACTAAGCTATGCCGAATCTAAACTAAGACAACTAAGATAAGCCAGCTATAAAATAAACTAGAAATTTGTCGCGTGCACACCAACACCTATGCATAGTTTGCGGTCTGCACACAAGTATGAAAAATAACTCCAGATATGTGAGCTAAGCTAACTTAGCTTAGTTTTTGTTCTGAAACCCACTTTCAGGATCTTCAATTACCTATTTAATAATGGCCATTAACTCAAAATCTTTCATAAATTATCAATCTTAATCACAAACAAAACTAAATAAGCAGGATGTTCTGAAAGTCTTGAGATTTAACTTTATTTTTCACAGTTTTTCAAAATAATTGCCTTCACAATTGATACACTTCTGCATCCTTATAAACCAATCACTAAAAATGACTTTCCATTTCTGTTCAGAAAATTCCGCACATATATTGTCCCAGGCCGAAAGTAAAGCTTCTTCGTCCCGAAATCTTTGCCGTTTCAATTTACTTTTCACGAAAGGAAACAGTCCAAAGTCACATGGTGCCAAGTCTGGGCTGTAAGGCGGATGTTCAAGAAGTGCCAAGCCGGCATCTCGCAAAATTGGCATGTAACGTCAGCACGATGTGCCGGAGACTTATCAAGATACCAGGTGCAGAGTTGTGACTTTGGACGAAGCTTCTTGGATTCCTGAATAAGTTGAGGAAGGCAGACGGTGGTGTACCAAGCAGCGTTTACAGTCTTCTGCACACGGAGAACTACTTGTTCAATAATTCCCCGGATACCGAAAAAAAAACAACGATCATTTTCTTTTTTATCGACTTAGATTTTTTTACTTCAGTTAGAGTTTCTTCGCCTTCTATCACACATATTTTATTTTGCTGCTTTGTGGGCACGTCATAATAATAAAGCCACGTTTCATCGCATGTGATGATTGAAATGATGTCTTTAGAATTTTCGTTTTCAAACTTCCGTACCCCAAAAGGAAAAACGGAACCCTTATGGGATCACTCAAGTGTCTGTCTGTCTGTCCGTCTGTCACAGCCAATTTGCTCCGAATCTAATGGACCGTTGAAATTTGGTACACATATGTATTTCTCTGACCCAAACACGGACGTGTAACGTAAATAAATGAATTTTGAATATGGGCGTCAATTTTGGGGGTAAATAAGAAAATTAAAAAAAGTTTTGCAAACTGTACCGTGTTACATATCAAATGGAATGTATAGGAGAACATGTTTTTCTCTACAATGCTAAGTTTGTTCTTGGGATAGATCCCAATCACGGAACCCTTCATTGTGCGTGGTCCGACAAACACATGGCAGGTTTTTTTTTACACAACTAACTCGCTGTTCCTTTTGTTCATCGGTAAGTTTATGTGGAATCCAAAGAGTCCAAAGATTTTTTATATAACCTAAATGATAGTGAATAATTGAATGTACTGTTGAGCCAATCTGCAGTAAGGACTCTATTTGCCGGTAGGTTATTCGCTGGTCAGTTTCAATTAAATTTTTAACTGTTTCAAAAAAATATTTTCTGGAGTAACTGCTTCCGCCGGTCGTCCTGAACGCGGGTCGTCTTCTAGGTTAAAACAGCCACACTCAATCTGTTTGTACCATCTGTACACGGTTGCACGAGAGGGACAGTCGTCACCAAGTATAGGCTTCATTTCTTCTAAACAGTTTTCTGGACTTAATCCACGTAAAAAGTTATAACGCCAAATTGCGCGATATTCGATAGTCGTCCACGAAGCCATTATAGTGAACTTGTTCGAACACGAGCTGCGGCAATACTGAATGCAAGCAAATGGCAACTGACACTAACCTACGTATATATCATAACTTACAATCTTAACTACGTGCTCGCGTCGGCCATCCGCCTTATTATTATTAAGTATCTCAAGACTTTCAGAACACCCTACGTAGAAACACTTCATTTTTAAACAAATAACCATTGCCATGAATAAATTCAATTAAAATTTATATTGGTACTTCTCTCGGAGGCGCCGCGAACCGCACTCCAATCAATTTCAATGGAATAAAACAATAAGTTTTATTGAAATGTTATCCTTACTAAGTGAACTTTAGCTAAAATCAATTTGTTTGAGGTAGGTATTTACTCAAGTATTGCCATAAACCGAGCGCAGATCCAGACTCCGGGCGGCTAATTAACTGATATAATTCCTACTGGGAAAACCGAATACCCATTGCCAGCGGCTTCGTCCGCGTGGATGTCGGAAATTATCCCACGGGAACAGTACCACCGGGATAAAAAAGTAGCTAACGTGATATTACAGACTATAATCTATCTCTGTGCCTTTCATCCAGATCCGTCCAGCTCTTCTGACGTGATTGAGTAACAAACATCCATCCATCCAAACTAAAAGAAAGTAATGGAAAGGAAAGTAAAGTAGTTACCTAGAATTATAGTTAGGATATTCAATTATACAGGGTGTATTATACAGACCATCAAACTGAACAACTTTCTCCATGGGATCAACATCATAATCGAGAAAAAATTATCAGCCACACCTGTCTGATATACCCTGTATATAATTTATTGTATACCTCAAAAAATAAATTAAACATTACAAAACATACAACGGCTGGCCTTATCGTATTCTGCGATCGTTCCTTTTGAATGTACATTCATTTATTTTTCGAACAAAATCCATTATAATCAATTAAATTAAAACATGAAAAAATCCTATTCACTCAAAATGGTGAAGTCTGTGTCCGTTGGATTTACCGCAAGAAGCCACTCTTTCACTCAATCGTCATTTTGCAGACTTTCCAGACTACCGAGTCAAATACTGTAAGTTTGAAAAGTCTACAGAATGACGGTTAAGGGGATATTGCAGGAGGATCATCAAACGCAGCGTATTCTTTCTTTTCTATAGGTACTCCATTCTCCGATATGTCAGCGGTTAAGGCCCGCCCCTCATGCAAGAGGTTGTGGGTTCAAATCTGCGTGCCCGGGCAGTACCAATGTGACTTTTTCAATTCGTATGTACACTTTTGAGTTTATCTTGAACATTACTGACATCGGTATAGGAACATATCGTGAGGAAACTTGGACTTATAGTAATAATATAAGTCTGAAATCGTCAACCTGTCTTTAGCAAGCGTGGTGATCAATGCTCGTGACTTCTCTGTATGAGAAGAGGCCGTTGCCCTGCAGTGAGACAATAATAAGCTGGTATTATTATGGTATTTTTCCGATGCCAAGATGGCTGCTGGAGGATATTGACCGAATGGTTAGACCATTGGAACCAACGACATACAAAAGAGCAATGCCGACGATATCACCAGTCGCGGGAAACTCCAGGATGAGGGATTAATGGAACTGAGAAGTATGGCAGAAAGGAAATAATTCAAAGATGATGATATTGTGGTGTTTTGAAAATATTGCTCCAATAAACGACGGATGCCTTCAATTCCATGAATACCATTCAGCGGTATCCTTCAAGCCAGGAAACAGCAAAGTTGCTTGGGAGTCGAAACACCTCTATGATGGTAGAAGTAGACAGAGAAGTATAGTTAACACTGCGGATCGCTGGAGGCTGCTGATTAGTTCTTCAAAACTGCACAATGGATTTTGATGCGCTTGTTACCATAATTTTATGTTAGTAGCGTTTATTGCAGAAGGTTTTTGTATACTTGATACAGCACAGAAATCTTGTTGTTTTGATCAGTTACCAAATTAGTAAATTACATCCGGGCGAAGCAAGGGCGGGTACGGTACTAGTTTATGCGTAATACAATAAATTATTTTCAAGATTAACCAGAGCAGAGTGCGAGGGAGAGTGCGGGATAGTTGCAACTATATCCTGAGAGCTGTCGCGGAGAGCTATACTCCAAATACGAGTATTAGGACTTTTGCGGAGGTTGCTTAGGTAAGAAACAAGTTTTCTTGTCTGGTCGTGCTCTGCTTGGAGTATGCATTATTTTATTTAACTACATTTTTTATATCAATACTACTAACATTAGAATATGTGGTTTTTGTAATACATACTAACACAATATAGATCACTGTTGTCACAGATAAATGAATTTATTATTATTTTGATTTGCACATATCTCGGGACTCTGGGGTCTTGGATCTTTGGAAGGCGTACGAGGGGCCGAAGCTAACTCGCAAAGGCCCGTTAGACAATTTTAATGATTAAAAATAAAAATTTGACCAACTGCAGAACAACATAGGTGCTACACATTATTCACCGCTGTAGTTTGAAACAACACAGCTCCCGCAACCAATACACACCTAGTCACCTAGTTTAAAGTTTCCATTTCGTTAGAAAACTAATTTAAATTTAATAAAACTTTCTTCAATACCTTGTCTACAACTTGTTATTCAATGGAACACAAACAACTGAAGTATTGAAATGGGAAAATTGTGGCAATCGATTTCTAACCAGAAACTTTGATTTTCATAATTGAAAATTGAAGATTGATTTGCTTAGAAGTGAATTGGTTACTTCTAAATCAACAAGCAATATCTTTGTCCACAGTAGATAGTGGTCATACGCAGGCCTCCATAAAAAGCGACTGGATAACGGAATTGGCAAACGTAAGGTAGGACACCCTCAGGCTAGGTGGAGCAACGATCTTCAAGGGTGGCTGTTAGCAGCTGGATGAGACTTGTCGAGAATCGAGAAGAAAGGCGTGCGTGCCTGTGCTAAATAAATGTATTTTCTTTCTTTCTTTATTTTCTTTCTTTCTTTATTTTCTTTCTTTCTTTCGATTGAAGAGGCCTGTCTCCCGCAGTTGACTACTGTGGGCTGATAGCGATTAGGGTTTTTATAGTAACTCGTGCATGTGGAACTAATGATGAAGACCACCATCAGCTCTAGTTATGCTGGTTGTTACTTGGAGAACTCCTCAACAATTAATGTCCCAGCATCGGGAAAAGCAATATTTTGTAAAAGGTGATGAGCAGTTGACATTAAGCTATTGTAACTTAGATAAACTACAAACTGACCCACAAAAAAGTGAAAAATAAAAAAAAAATTGACGAAAAAAAAAATACTTACTAGAAATTAAAAAAATAACTTTAATTTCGAAACTCGGTGCCAAAAACTAAAATACTGCTCCAAAGACAGTGACTTCCGAATTGAAAGTTATATTTCACTTATATATATTTTTTTTGTAATAAAGATTTTATCAAAAATAAAAACAATAGTTTCAGTGCCCGATGTAACGATCAAATTAAAGTAACAATTTATACAACGACAGCTGCTCGATCGGATGGTCAGGCCACACTCAGGGCATTAACATAACTACTATCCGATCCTTGGAATATGGACGCAGACTACAAATAAATGAGTTATTATATACGTTTCTCGCTGTAGTGAGGGTATTAACATTAATATCTAGACTTTATTAATAATTCAAGTAAAGATGATTATACCGACATTAGTCGAATGTAGCCAGTTATTGTGAGTCCACGTAACGGCATTACGGTAGCACAGGGAAGTTAAATTTATGGAAATATAATATATGTAAGTATATGAAGACGCTTTTCCGTCCATGATAATGTTATATCGTGAACCATTTTATAGCATGTACGACATGTCCACGATAAAATCGTGACGTTACAAATTATAAAACCGCACTTTCTATCCATCTATTGATAGACAGTAGTCGCATACGATGTGTAACATCTGACATTTCGACCATTTGGAAGAAAACGGTTCTATCTGGCTTATAACAGGAGAGGAGGATTCATAAGGAAATTGTGGTTTTTTGAAACTTTTGAATATTTAATTTTACAGATAAAACTTTTTTATGAAGCTAATTCATAAAAGGACCGGTAGATGGCGTTCAAAGGTTTTGAGAACGAAGTTATGGTCTCATGAAACCTTTTTACGTTAAAACCTCAAAACTTTAAAAAATGTTAGTTGGAACCCTTTTATTCCAAACGGTCGATCTGTTTGGGTTGGTACCGCTCATTGGTCAAATCGAATAGCGCGCGCTTCCCCGGCTTCCTGTTATACACTTCCGTCCCTTTTCACGAAATCACTCCCACATATTGCTGGAAAGCGAAAGGATGTTACACATAAAAAAAAAAAGGTTTTATTGGCATAAAAAAGGTGTAACATTTTTAATTGAAGCCCTAACTCCTGAGCCAGGTGGACAATGACAACGCACAACTCAAACCACTGAAAATCGAAAACATCTGATGCATTTACGACAGTTTTTCGAAAACCAAATCGAATAGGGCGGCTTTTACGATAACGATTGAAGATTTGAGGTATGTACGTACTATGTGCTGCAAACCTCACGAACTGGCTAAAGTTTTGAACACGGTGTTATGTGTGCATACCTTCAATAGTTACAAGGTGTAATAGAGTAAACACTATGGTTCTCCTCTAGCGACGCTGGGATTATCTATGCCCTTTCGCAATTAATGTTGTACCGAGCGCACTTAACATAACCCAACTGTAGAAAAAGTCTTTTTCTACAGTTGGTACATTAAAAATGAATTTAACCAAAAAATGATCAGTTGGCTATTGAAGCACTATGGCGGCGAAATGGCATGACCATTTCTTTGAGTACTTTATGCGGCCTACCCACAGATATATAGCTGTGGGCCTACCCAAAAGTCCTTACTTTAGTATTATTATTGTTCGTTGAATCGTTGAGCTCCTTTTAAGTTCTAAGTTGAGCTGCACGATAATTGACAAATGTGTGCACTGACTGGACAGGTCCACTCAAATCTGTGTGACTTTTTCTTCAAAAGATAATTTCAAACACGAATCTACATGGTCCTCAAATGATCTAGCCAAGATTATTTCCGGATTTATATATAGGTTGATTGATGATTGTTGATTGATGTACTCGTACATTGATATTGATGAATTTTATATATTGACATGAATATTTGACAGGTCAGATGGCGTGGTTGGTTAAGATACTACCTGCCATGCCGCTGGTCGTGGGTTCGATTCCCATTCAGGACAAACATTTGTGAGCATGAACCTGTCTGTTTGTCCTGAGTCTGGGTGTAATTATCTATATAAGTATGTATTTACAAAAAAAAGTAGGGTATGTAGTATATCAGTTATCTGGTTTCCATAGTACAAGCTCTGCTTAGTTTGGGATCAGATGACCGTGTGTGAACAATGTCCTAGGATATTATATTACATATTTACTTTGTATAGTATTATATTATTCGAAGTATTGTGAATGTGAAGATTATGTGGGTCATTGTTTTCTTTCTCTCGGTTAGTTTTAATCGTGGTCTGGCAGTTTGAGTGATTTATCTAGCCTTGTCCTTCCTTTGGTATTGTTCGTCGAATCGTTGAGCTCCTTAAGTTCTGAGTTGAGCTGCACGATTACTGACATGCACTGCCTGAATAGGTCCACTCAATCTGTGTGGTTCCTTCCTGAAAACACCATTGCAGACAATATTCTACATGGTCTTCACATGATCTGACCAAGATTATGTCAGGATTTTAAAAGAGACTGTGACCTCTGAGTTTGCTTCGGCCTTTCTTCTCAGAGTAGTCAGATAGCAAACATCAACCTCATCTTGTTTTTAGAATATTGACGTGTAAAAGTGTCTACAAACCTCCTTAGCGAAATAAAATCAGTTATTTATCATTTAAGAAAGAAAGGGAGCGATTTCTTTCCACTTTTTCACTAGTCACTTCACACTCCTGTAAGCATTGAGCCATGGTGTCCATTCAATATATAGATAGATTACTAGCCCAAACTATAGTTAAGGATAACCACCTCTTGTGTGAATGGACCACAAGGAAAGACACCTGCCCTTTGGTGACCGCTGACCTAAATCGAAAACCATTCAATATTGCTTGAGCTATAAGTAAGAGGTTTGTGCAAGTACTTGGTAAACCATCAATATGTACTTGTGTTGGGTCTTCCGGATACAGCGTGAATAAGGAGTGAAGTTGGTGATTGACGTAAAATGTCTTTCAATAAATAAAACTTTTATTATCAGGCTAAAAAAAAAATAAAAAACTCCACTGACATGTAATCCTATTACCTACGAGATTTAAAATCAAAGAAATATAGGTAACGAATATTACGGTAGAATCTCAGTTTTCATTTCAATTCAATAGCAAGACCCTGCTATGGACGTTTCGCGCTAACCAACGGCCGAGCTCGATTTTATTTATCTTTTTGATGTAGGTTGCAGTAGGTACTTGTAGGGACTTATTAAATTGAACTTAGGCTTTTCCGACAAACCCAGAGTGTCACAAGATTCCGCATAGGCACCAAATTCGTATCTTTACCTAGGAATCAAAATCGATGTATAATATTTTTTATACAATCAGACAAACAACACCGTATTTATGTATTATTATTTATTAAATAAGGGTATAAAAAAGTTATGATATTGACAAGCAGCTCTATTATAAAAGGAAATGACTATCTTTGAACTTTGGCAATTTCAGTGACAGATTTCATAAACTCCTTAAAACTGTCCGCAACAAAAATGACCTCTAGAAAAACCTTTAGGTATGTATTTAAAAAGCCGATGAATCACAAATAGCCCACCTGTAAACTAAGGGGGATGGGGAATAGGCTTTCCATTCAGCTGGACACGACACGGGCGGCTGCACCCGACCTAGCCGATTGTCATCTAAACCTGTTGGGTTTTTGTATTATAGAGAAGTGATTGAATACGTGGTTGGCCATACAAGTGTTTTATGTTGGCGCAAACGTTCCGGCCAACGTAGAGCTGTGGTCAAATAAAACATACCAAGACTTAGGGCCAGTTTCTCAAACGAAAATGATAGCAAAATTTATGTGACAAATAGTCAAGCGCATCAAAACTGCTATGATCGGTTGTATGATGTATCAACAGCCAATAGCAATCACTGTCACATTAATTTTGCGTGGCCTTTACAGTTCTCTATTGTCTTCTACAATATGTAACAAACATCCTGTTGTTCCTTTTAACACATGATTGTACTCATGATAACAAGCAACTTTTACTATGGGACCAAACCTGAAATCGCGAAAAAAATCAGTTACTCCCTACATTTGACGAGTTATGGAGATATACGGCCGATAAGAGGCAACATCTGATATTGCTTTGCTGTTGCCAACTTCATATTAATTTTTAACTCTATTTTGGCCAATATTTCTGTTGTTTCTCTTTAGCTCCTGGTAGTGCTTTGTCAACTCTTGACAAAGACTAGCTAAACACGTTTTTGCGCTATACGAATTGATATTTCGACACATTGTGAAAAGTATAGGGTCGAGCGCATGCACGCGCACTCGCAGTGTGACGTTACAGGTAAATTTTATCCTACCTTATAATTGTTATAAATATGACCTATCTTTTGAATGCTCAACCATTACTCTAGCATTTATAGTCTCGTAGTTATTAGCGGTTGAAACCTTACATGTTTTTGTCGGTCAGAAATATTGAACTTACCAACAGAACACCGAGCGAAAAGACGTTTTCACGTCAAAAACCGGTCAAGTGCGTGTCGGACCACGCACAATGATGGGTTCCGTAGTTGGGATGAATTTGTCCCAAGAACTAACTTAACATTGTAGTTGAAAAACGTGTTCTCCCATACATTCCAACTGCAAATGTAAGTTTGTACGATTATATATTGAAAGATTTACCATGTTTTTTTATGACTATAGACTTTTCCTCTTTCAAAGTTATGGTTAATTTTCGTGAATTTTCTTAAATAACTTTAAAACAGTTTATTTTAAAATTATAAATATATATATAAATATATATACAGAAAGTGCTTTCATTTGATATATCGCACGGTACAGTTTGCAAAACATTTTATTTTATTTTCTTATTTGCCCTCTAAAAGTGACCCCTATATTCAAAATTGATTACTCGTCTGTGTTTGGGTCACAGAAATACATACGTGTACCCATAATTTAAACTTAATTTAAACCCGTAATTTAAACTTAATCGGTCTATTATATTCGGAACTAATTGGCTGTGACAGACGGACAGACAGACACGTGAGTGATCCTATATGGGTTCCGTTTTTTTCCATTTGAAGTACGGAACCCTAAAGAAAATTAAACAAATCAAACAAAAGTATGATTTAAAGCTGGCAAGGGCAATATCGATCTGCATACATTATTTTAATGCTGGCCGGCTGTTGCGTAGTTTCCAATACAAAAGTTATATTTTTCACGTACCTCTGAGAAATGATCTAATAATAATGTTTATTGTTTTGTAACACTGAATTATAAATCTATTGCATAAAGCTCAGTTTTCATTGGATTGTTCTATGACATTTTCAACAGTTTCCTTTATTTTGAAATTCCCAGGTTTTTGTAACGAAAATTATACATAGGATATATATAAGTATATATACGAGTACGACTACCTACTCAAAGTTCAAGGGAGTCCAATTTTTCGCAATCATTCTATGTTTTAATGAGTAATTTAAATCATATGATCTGACCAAGATTATGTCTGGACTTTAAAAGATACTGTGACCTCCGTGTTTGTTTCGGCATTTCTTTACAGAGTAGTCAGATAGAAAACGCCGACCTCATCCAGTTTTTAAAACATGATTGACTTGTAAAAGTGTTTGTACAAACCTACTACAGAAATAAAATCATATACTGGAAGTCTGAGAAATAGGGATTTGCAAAGGCCTGCGTTTATTTAGGGAAAAACTCACCACCTATTGGCGAGTTTTACAAACACCCTGTATAAATTTGCCGATTGATAATGTTAATTGCTGATATTCGCACTTCTATCAACATAACAATTCCCAGTAACTCACCGTTGTATTGTCCATGTTGCATCCATCATTATAATTATAAAACTTCACAATACACTCATAACCCACATTGTTTCACTCACTTACCAAACCACTTCTAATTCATTAAAAATTCCATTTAAACAAACTTTTATTCAATTTAAATCATCCCGCAAACACTGCCGAACTTTGCCGAGCTTAAAGTTCTATTTTCAAATTGGGCTTCTTAATTGGTCGGTCTGCTTGGTACTGTTCGAAACACACTGTTATGATTATGTTCGTTATAAATAAAGTAGAAACAGATTTCTTAAATCTCTTTGTAAACTTTTAATTTAAAAGTTTTGACAATTCTATTAAATTGGTAACGTAAACTTTTACAAATTTCTTTGGTAACAATCACAATCAATAAATGTCATTTAAATGTCACTAACTCACTATAACTTTTATCCACTCACGAACATTACTAAAAGAAAACAATACCTCCTTCGTAAGTTCATTATTAGAACCATTAAAAAGCCAAAAGAAAGCCGAAAACTTTTTGCTTGAAACAAAAAAAAAAAAGAAAGTTCAAAATCGTTCTATCGGACTCGTTTGAAAAGAGAGTATTTAGTGAGAATAGTTCAGAGGGGAGGTGCGGCCCGGCCGCGGCGGTCGCTCCGAGTGGCTGACCGGTGGCCACTTTTCACCCTTGCGTTTTGGGGCGCCGCTTGTGATGTAAGCGACAAGCGGTAGCGGGTATTAGATATGTTTTTGTACGAAATAAGTGTTTAAAAAACACAGTTTGATTTGTTAAAGCAACATCACCCGCTTTATCAAATTAAAGAATAATTTTATTGTCTTACGAAAAGGCAAGCTCAAAACGCGAGCGTTTTTTAAGGAGAAAAATATCATCAATTCACATAAATCAATTGATAAAATGTGTAGTTAAAGTCACACCCCTAATTGAAATTCAACTTTGAATGAGGTCGAAATTTAAAAAAAGGTTTGGTCTTTGCAGTGAGACACAAATTAGGCAAAAAAAATGTCTTTTCCTAATCAAGGTAAGAAACTAACAACAAAAAAATCTGCCTAGCCTTTTCCCAACTATGTTGGAGTCGGCTTCCAGTCTAACCGGATGCAGCTGAATACCAGTATTTTACATGGAGCGACTGCCTATCTGACCTCTACAACCCAGTTATTGGGTAATACGATACCCCTTGGTAAACTGGTTGTCAGACTATCGGGCTTCTGACGACTCATAACGACTGCCAAAGATCCACGAATGACAGCTGGGACCAACGGCTTAACATGCTTTCCAAGGCACGGAGGAGTCTCGGTATGTAAAAATGGTCACCCATCTACGGACCAACCCCGGCAAGCGTATCTTAACGAGCTCCTCTACTAACAACACTACTAAAATAACGGTTAAATGGATCATTTATTTCATACCCCGGTATGTCAATTGGCATGTCGCCGCCCTATGCGCCCTAAATTACTTTTTAATGTTTATCTGTACAAAAACACTTTTTCTACAGTTATTCATTAAAAAGTCTTTTTCCCAAAAAATGTTCTATTATAATGGGCTATTCAAGCACTAGGGCGGCGGCGATGTGTTAATTAATGTGAAGCACGTCCGCGACGACCAATTAGCGTAAAGTAAGATGTCTAAGATGGCTGCCATTTCCATGACTTGTCGGGAGTGAAGTCGGCAAGTTCAAAGTGATTTTTTTCAAACTCCGGTACTCGTAGGTACGATTCGTTAGTTTATATCAAACATCGGTATGTCCATACTTCAACCTGATGTTTTAGCTTAATCGGTTATGTAAGTATAAGTTATTTATATGTCTATTCTAATAAACACAATCTCCTACGCGAGTGACCTTTTAATTTAAAAAAAAAACCAGTCAAGTGCGGGTTCCGTAGTTGGAATGAATTTATCCCCAGAACAAATTTTAATATTGTAGTTGAAAAACATGTTCTTCCATACATTCCAACTGCAAATGTAAGATTGTACGCACAATATTGAGGGATTTACTATGTTATTTTAAGAAATTTTCATGTAATCTATAAGTACAGAACTAGTTTATGTATTTTATTAAAAAATGTATGCTCTAAAGTTTCGGAGATAAGTGGGAATGGTCCAATTTCATCTATTTTCTTATAACAATTTATTTTAAAATTATAAAAATATATATTTGAGACTTTTACAATAAGCCTTTTCATTTAATTTGTCACACGGGACTGTTTGTAATTTTATTATTTTTATTTTGTCATTTTTCCCCCAAAAGTGACCCCCATATTCAAAAGAGCCCCATATTCAAAGTTCATTTATTTACGTTACACGTCGCTGTATGGGTCACAGAAATACATACGTGTACCAAATTTCAACTAATAAGTTTACTCCGAATCTAATGGACGAAATATCGTCCATTAGGCTGTGACAGACGGACAGACAGACAAAAAGAAACCGAGTGATCCTATAAGAGTTCCGTTTTTCATTCTGACTTAGGCACGGAACCCTAAAAACTTCATAACTCAATAATCTATAGCCAAAAACATATTTCATTCATTTTCCACTTTTCACTTAGAGTGGACATACCGGGTTTTGATATTTAACTACACGTCATATGAAGCCTACTTTCCACTATGGGATATAATGTAACTAATATTACATCTCGAGTTATGGATTAATATCGCTCACCGTACTTTTAAACGGAACCGTTAACGTTATGATGTAATATATATTACATCTCAAACTATAAATATTTTGTCGACCGACCGAGCGATACTTTCACATTATATTTCTCCTCCTGTCCCCCCGCATACCATTCCGCGCCGCGCGCTGTCGCTACTTCAGTTCAGTTCACTCATTACCTGAGTGACCTTGTCCGTATGCTCATTCGCAAACCTATTGTATTTTGTTGGTACTGTCGAGGCTACCTAGCAAAACAATACGAGTACTTATCCATTTTGTTTGAAGATCGATTTTGTTTATGAACGACGCGTGCGGCGTGATCCAATGATGAACGCAAACTGGAGAAAGATATATATCTCACAGTGTGAAGGCCAATCGCGGGATATATTGGGTTGGTAAGAAAACAATGAAACACTTTCAGGTGCTCTTGAATTTATTAATTATTTATTTAATGTTACATGTTTAATCAACAATATAGTCACACTCCGTATCTACTACCTTTCCACCATCTTTGTGGTAGTGACTCAATAGCTTTTGCCCAGAAGTGTGGAGACTGAGATTGAAAGAATTTCTCTATGTCACTTTTGAGATTGTCATATGATTTGAATTTTTTTTCACGTAAATACTGTTTCAATGACCGAAATCAATGGTAGTCAGACGGAGCAAGGTCAGGTGAGTACGAAGGATGCGGCACTGTTTCCCAGCCAAGTTCCTTTAATTGATGACGAGCGACGTGCGATCGCGCATTATCATGGAGAAGGTGAACCTCGACTCGTCTTCGGTGTTTTTCCCGGATCGCAGCAGCGAGTTGGCGTAGCTGAGAGGCGTAAGCATCCCCGGTGATAGTGTCATTGTTATGCAACATGTCCCACCAAAGGATTCCACGAGAATCAAAAATCAACACAGTAGAGACTTCCGACAATAGGGATTGCGTTCTTGTCCACGGGGAAGCTAGAAGCCGCGTCGCGTATCGTTTTCATAAAGAACGTAGCTTTCATCTCCCGTCACTAAATTTGTTAAAAACTCTTAACGTTGTGAACGAAGTAGAAGAGATTGGCATATCGCAACTCGGACTTCTCTTGTAGCATTGGTCAATACGTGGGGGATCCACCGCGACAGAACTTTTCTGTAGTTGAGTGCGTGAAGACGGTTCTCAATCGTAACGTGAGAGCAGCCGATTTCTTCCGCCAATTCACGTGTGGTTGCATTTGGGTTTATCTGCAATTTCTCTAGTAGTACGTCGTCATTAAAAGCGGATGGCCGACCGGTGTGCTCCTTGTCCTCAAAACTTGTATATCCAGAGGCAAAGCGCTTAAACCAACGACTCACGGTTACATGACTAGTAGTCCCTGGGCCCAACGCATGGTTAATGTTATCCGCTGCTTCACGCGTCGAATGACCTTGTTTAAACTCGTAGAAGTAGAGTGCTCGAAGATACTTGTTGTCCATCTCGAATAATATTGCGCAACAATTTTGCGTGCCGCACTTATTTACTCTTCTGCGTATTCCTTCGAGAGTATTCAACAAAGTGCTAGAAGTACCTACTTACTATAGAAAACATATTTTAAACGGAATAGATAAATAATTGAAAAAAGTGTTTCATTATTTTCTTACCAACCCAATAATATATATCTCGGGATATAATAAATATTATATCCCATAGTGGAAAGTGGGCTTGAAATGTGTTTATCCCAACGCATAAAAATCATAGAAGGACTAACACAAAAACTGCCTTATAGGGTACCTAACTAAAAGAATTAACGAGTTTTAAGTAAGTAATCTAGAGTAGATTTAGATTTTATCTAAATGAACTGTCCTGACGACATTTTGATCCTACGTGCACACGTAGGATCAAAACGTCTTGAGGAAAGTTTGAGTATGAATATGGATAGCTATAAGAGTTGGGGTAGTCCAAAGAAACGATGGATGGACTGTGTGAAAGATGTGTGACTACCGAGATGACGACTAGTAGAGAGGTATGGGAAGAAAAGACAATGTTGTGTCAACCCAAAATAAATTGGTATATGGACACGAGAATGAGACATAGGATCAAAACGTCTTCGTGTCTTTCTTTCTATCATAATACTTTTCTAATCTTGAATCTATTTTTTCTTTTACATCTTTTCCAAAACCCGCTCCCTCTCCTCCCTCGCGCCCCCGTGCGTCACCAACAGGCACACTCGATGACGTGTGTTTCTGTTTGTCCTCAGAACAATAATGCTGATTGGTGGGTCAACGTCTCCGCGTGACGTCACCAGCGCCGGAGTGTACTTAATGCGCTCGTCTTGAAGATGATTGGTCTGCTGATTTGATGGTATAAGTAGATAGGGTTTCGGTACAAGACTTGATTGTTTATTTAGGGGCTCGTTAACTTGTGAGTGTTCGTGTAATATTTGGGGGTCAAGGTTTATACGGTCGCCACGTGGCTGTGTTTTTAACCGACACAAAATATAGGAGGTTATGCATTCCATTCGTATTTTAATTCTTGTTTGTCAGACAAACAATATGGGAATGTTATTATGATGTAAGTAATCGTACCTAGATCTGGGAACTCGGATTTCTGTCCGTCTTCAAGTTTAGTTTGGGCACACTTTGCGAATCTTATTTAAATAATATAATTAAGGTTTCTTTGTTTAACATTGCTTATAGACAAAACCATCCACACTAACTTATCGTTTATTGCAAAATCTCAAATTACTAAACGTTCGTCGACCAAGTCTACTTGTTTTGCCAAGAATGTGCACTAATTACGCTAGAAAGAGTATTACATATGAAGGAGCACAGCTATTTAAGAATCTACCCACAGATATAAAAGTGATAGCTCTCTCATCAGTTTTAAGTCTCGGCTATCCAAACACATCATTGAAAACTGCCTTGACTAACGTCCTCCAAATAGTTGAGAGTTGAACTGCTGAATGAGTATACAATCATTTGTTTACTGAATCTCATGTGTGTAACAAGTGGCTTTTTGCCTTTTATGTGAATAAATGATTTAAACCTTACATTTCTTTACTTGTAATCATATATGCGCATATATAAGGTGTACCTATTCATACACGAAATCTCTTAAGGGGTCATTGTACTCATCGTTACGAACATCTTTTACTATGAGACCAAACCTGAAATCGCGAAAAAAAATCAGCTGTTCAGTACATTTATATTCGCATAATTAGTCAAAATGTACTGAACAGCTGATTTTTTTTTGCGATTTCATGTTTGGTCCGATTTCGTATATGAATAGATACACCTTATATACAGGGTGTCCCTGGAAGTATGGATCAAATCGAATAGGAGTGTAGGCAAGGTCATTTCCAAACTTTTTAACCTTGAGAATGTTGGTGCAATTTTTTACGGTTCAAAAGTTATGACCAATTTTTGTTTTTTTCAATCACTTCGCATAGTGAAAAAAATCAGATTACGAAAAAACTAGCAAAGCTATCAATTACTTTTTTTTTCAAAACGTTGTAGAAAAGTGGGCCTTTCTTTTGGTAATACTTATACGCATCTAGAAAACATGTGTTCAATAATAAAAAAGAGTTACTGCAAAGTCTTCGGTCTGGCAGAAGTTTTACTCAATTTTCGAGCGATTTTTATGGGAAAAAGTTACACTAGCGAAAGTTTACCACGTATTACAAAAACTGGTCCAAGTCATAGAGATTCTTTGGAGGTATGAATCACTGGAATATTCTTAATAGCTTAAAAGTTAGAGATTTTTATTAACAAGGAAGTCGTATTTTTACAATTTTCTGTTTCAAATTTTCATTTTTTTCAGCTTAACTAACGATTTAATTTCAGTCCCTAGGCATTTGTTACCTATCTGAACACTACTGTTTGATGTGGTTTAGGTTTAAATAAAAAATAAAAATAATTTCGCTAAACTTTTTGTTATCTCATGAGTCATGTTATTTGCCCTAGCTACAACCCGGAAAAAACCTTGCACCTGCTGTCAATGACGTCATAACTTGCGGGATGTCGCTACGCCCCCGTAAGGGGGCGCGGCGTGCGGCGTCGGGGCATGGCCCCCCGACCGCGAAAGCAATACGGTGGCCCGTAACCACGGGCCCCTCATTTTGATCGCCGCTGGCGGAAGGATGTTTGGGCGTGCGGCATACACGCCCATGTAGAGAGGTGTCTGAAAATTTGTGTCTGTAGGCACGCCACGACGTTGATGCCCAACGCCGCTTGCTTCACCGTTAAATCGGCGGACAACCACTACCGGGTGAGACCCCCACCTACATGGGGGAAGCCCAGCAGATGGCATCCAGCGACAGATTTACGGACTCGACGTTCCTACAGAAGGGGTGTATGGCCCCCCTCACCTCCCCGTTTTCAGGTCTAGCCGAGCCCGGGTGATGAGAAGGGACCGTGTTCTGAGTGTGTGGGCGGTATTGTACTGTGTAACACCGCCCGGTGTATACGCGAGTCGCCCGCCCGCATAAAAAGAGCCGCGACATCGCGTGTGAGTTGGGTGCCTGTATAGAGGTGAATGTCTGTTGTTTGCTACGTGACACGCCTATATTAACTTAGCACGCGCCACGCAACAGATGCATGTATTTGTATGGAGTCAGTGTCACAAGTGAGCCGCGTGTAGACTGAGAGCGACTCACTCGGAAGTCCAGTCCGGTGATGGGGTCAGTCGTCCGCAACTAGGTCGCGGGGCAAGGGCCTCCTCGCGTCTGGGGGGTGCGTATGCCAGGGCGCTATCTGCTTGACATGAGGCCAAGCGGATGCGTCGGCACGCGCGAACATCCCCTTCGCGAGGCGCCGCACAAACTCATCCAGGCTCTCAATCCGGAGGTCCCTCTGGATGATGTCGTTCCTCACGAAGCGAGGAGCGTCCACTATGGTCCGCAACGCAAGGTGTTGTTGCGTGCGGAGGAGCTTGCGGTTCGTCTCGCTCGTGAGGGCGAACCATGCAGGGGCGGCGTACGTCAGTATTGGGCGCACGTACAACTTGTACACGCCCAACTTGACGCGCGCCGGGATGCGGGACGAGAGCACTGGTCGAAGGAGGTTGCGGGCGACCCTACCTTGTGCGACAACATTGCGGACGTGTGACCCCATAGTGAGCCGACGGTCGATGGTGACGCCCAGGTACTTGACCCGGGGCGACCACTCGACGTCAGCTCCCTGCAGCTTCAAGGGTGGTGGGAGAGGCGCGGACCCGGTCACCATCGCCTGCGTCTTACCCACGTTGACCGACAGCCGCCATTTGGACAGCCACTCGGGAAGCAAGTTGAGCGCGCGCTGCATCTTGACCGCCGCGTACTTCGCATTAATTTCGATACTTGGTAGTGTGGATGATAACTTTGGTTATTTTGGGAAATCTGCGGTGGATACATCAGCGGGGGTATTGAGGGGAAGGCCATATGGTGGGGTGGCTCTTTTATGGAGAAAGTCGGTATTTACATCCGTGTCAGTAATACCTTGTGTGAGTGACCGTATCGCGGCTGTCAAAGCGACATGCGCTGATCGCACGTTGTTATTGTTTAGTGTGTACATGCCGACTAACTGTATTGATAACTTAAATGAGTTCTGTGAGTGCCTCAGTGAAATTGCTGCTATCGTTGAGGGTATGAGTTTGGAGCATGTATATATATTGGGTGATTTTAATGCGCACCCTGGTGAACTATTTAGTCGGGAACTACTAAGTTTTTGCGGTGAACAGAGTTGGCGCTGTGTCGATTACATTAAGTTCGGTATAGACTCTGGCACTTATACCTTTGTAAGTGATGTCTGCGGGAGCAGACGTTGGCTAGACCATTGCTTGGTGTCTGAGGCAGCGTGGAAAACAATAGATAATTGTGAAGTTTACCATGATGTTTACTGGTCTGACCACTCTCCACTTGCCATTCAAGTTAACATTGGAATGGTTAGGCCAACGATTGCTTCAGCTAGACTAGGAAGTAAGATAGTTGATAGGGCTATATGGGGTGAAAGGGATGCGGCACAAATAGACTGTTACTATAGGTTATGTATGGAGAAACTCAAAAATGTTGATTTCCCATCTGAACTCAGGAACTGTTGTGATCATTTTTGCCATAACAAGGAACATAGTAAAATAATTGATGCATTGTACAGTGATATTGTGACGTCGCTTGGGGAAGCGGCTGAGGGCAGCTCTAGTGTGTCAAGAGATGGGAGGGGTCGGCGTACAGTGATTGGGTGGAACAGGTATGTCAGGGACGCTCACGGGAACGCGAGAAGGGCCTTTCTTAACTGGGTGTGGTATGGAAAACCTCACACGGGGCAGGTGTTTGTGGAAATGAGAGAGACGAGAAAAGTTTTTAAACAAAAGTTAAAGTTTTGTCAGGATAATGAGGAACAAATTAAGATGAACATTTTGGCAACAGAACATAGGAGCAAGCATTTTCAAAAATTTTGGAAATCCACACAAAGGTTGAGCCCTAAACCTGCGGTTCCGGTGAGCGTTAATGGCATGACTGAACCTGAGGAGATTGCGAACATGTTTAGAAGGCATTTTGGAGTAACCTCGCGGCTTCAGTTGGAGGAACGGGGTTGTGTCGCTGAGAGTAGATTGTCTGGTGATCCGATTAATATCTCATCAAAAGAGATACGGAATATCATACAATCGATGACCAGGGGCAAATCTCCGGGTCACGATGGCCTCAGCATAGAACATTTCCAGTATGCTGGTCCGCATCTCCCAAGAGTCCTATCTATGCTGTATAATCTTTGTGTGAGGCACTCGTATCTACCGGCTGATCTGATGAGGACGATAGTTGTGCCCATAGTCAAGAACAAGACCGGCGATGTCTCAGACAAAGATAATTACAGGCCGATATCGCTGGCCACGGTAACAGCAAAGGTTCTTGACGGTGTGCTTGAGCACAGAGTAACCAGGCAGCTCAATCTACATGATGCACAATTCGGTTTTAGAGCTGGGCTGTCCACGGAAACTGCTATACTGGCGCTCAAGCACACGGTCAGGTACTATACTGATAGAAACACACCTGTGTATGCTGCTTTCTTGGATCTCTCCAAGGCGTTTGACCTGGTTGACTATAATATCCTATGGTCGAAATTGCGTGAGCAAGGTCTTCCTAATGAGCTTATTAAGCTCTTAGACTACTGGTATGATCACCAAGTCAACCAGGTCAGATGGGCGGGTTCTTTTTCTGGGGCGTATGGATTGGAGTGTGGGGTGAGACAGGGTGGTTTGACTTCCCCGGCGCTCTTTAATCTATACGTCAATAACTTGATCGAGGAGCTCAGCAGCACTGGTATCGGATGCTCTATTGATGGTAAGGTTATTAATAGTATAAGTTATGCAGATGATATGGTGCTGCTGAGTCCCTCGATTGATGGACTCAGACGGATGCTGGAGATATGTGAGAAATACGCCACGTCTCATGGTTTGTTGTACAATGTACGGAAGAGTGAGCTTGTGGTGTTTAGGGTTGGTACTAAGAAGCCTAATACAGTTCCTCCGGTATTTCTGTATGGTGTACCGCTAAATAGAGTGTCGCATTTTAAGTACCTTGGCCACATAGTAAATGAGGACCTGAATGATGACAGTGATATTGAAAGGGAGCGAAGAGCGTTGTCGGTCCGATGTAATATGCTGGCCCGTAGGTTTGCACGATGTACGAGAGAAGTGAAACTTACTCTGTTCAAGGCGTTTTGCCAGTCTTTCTACACGTGCAGCCTGTGGGTTAGACATACGCTGAGGGCCTACAACGTTCTTCGCGTTCAGTACAATAACGCCTTTAGGGTGCTGTTGGGGCTCCCGCGGTTCTGTAGCGCATCGAGGATGTTTGCGGAAGCAGAGGCAGATGGCTTTCATGCTATTATGCGAAAAAGAACCGCATCCCTGATGCGCAGGATTCGAGCGAGCACCAACAGCATACTGAAGGTGATATCGAATAAGCCAGATTGCCCGCTCCTGGGGTACTGGACCCGTGTGCACAGCTGCGGGTCGGGTGCAGCGGGAAGGGGGCATGGTTATAGTTATAGGTATATGAATTAATGTTTTTATATTTCATTTTAGTTTTGTTTTGTTTAGAATGTTACTAACGTAGTTTTATAAGTGGTACTAACAACTATATGAATCATGTGTTCGAAGTAAATAAATAATAATAATAATAATTAAGCGAGGTGGTAATGTACGCGGCGTCGTCGGCGTACAGCGCGAGCATCGCGTCCGGAGTGGTGGGGATGTCGTCGGTGTAACGTGAGTAACACGCCGGCGATACGCAGCTGCCCTGCGGCACACCGGCGAGCACCGGGCGGGCGCTTGACAGCGCCCCGTCGACCACCACCCTGAAAGTTCTGTTGGAGAGAAAGTTAGAGACCACCATAACAACGCGACGGGGCGCGTCCGAGGTGGCCAGCTTGTACACGAGGCCGTCGTGCCACACACGGTCGAAGGCCTTCTCCATGTCGAGGAATACTGCAACCGCGTATTCCTTTTTATTCATCGCCGCCGAGAGGTGGTGCAGTACCCTCGACAGCTGAAGCGTCGTGCTGTGCTCCGCCCGAAACCCGAACTGTTCCGGCCTTGGCGATATATGTGGTTCAAGATGCCGCAGCAGGAGTGCTTCGAACACCTTGGAGACCGTCGGCAGCAGAGTGATTGGCCGATAGCTCTCCGGCTTCAGCGTATTTTTCCCCGCCTTAGGCAGCATAATGACGCGCCCCTCCTTCCACGAAGCGGGAAACGTCCCCGTGCGCAGTATCCCCGTAAACAGGCGCGCCAGCGCCGCTACCGTGCGGAACGGCAGGTGGCGCAGCATTGTGTTGGTGATACCGTCAGCACCGGGGGCCTTCCTGGGCTTCGGATGACGTCATATCAGCGCTCTGGTACAATATATATGGCGACGGGGCGAGCGCGGCGAGGTGAAAGAGGAAGTGCGAGGGGCATTGCATTCCAACGAGGTGCTAGGAATGTGCGGGGGAAGGGAAACAAAAGAACCAGCTAATCGGGATCGCTATCCGGATTACCGAGTATTCCAACGTGTACTTTCCGCTTACGCAGATGGTAGAAATCCAGGAGCTAGGGAAGGTCGACGTAGCGTTCCAGACCTTGGAGTCGAAGATGTGGTGCTTCAGATGCTACGTGAGAATCCAATGACAAGTATTCGTCGCATGTCAAGAATGTCAGGGATTCCGAGATCTGTGGTACATCGTACTGTGAGACGACACATAATTCATCCCTTTCACGTTCAACGTGTGCAAGCCCTTTTACCGAGTGATCATGGCCCGAGAAGGGCTTTTTGTAGGGAAATGTTACGTCGCCATCGTGAAGATTCTCAATTTTTAAAGAAAATTTTATGGAGCGATGAAACAAGTTTACGAAGGGTGGGGATATTTAACATGCATAATCTGCATTTTTATGCGCGCATTAACCCACACATTGTACGAAGTGACCATTTCCAGCTTCAGTTCGGAGTAAACATGTGGGCTGGAATAGTAGAAGGAGAGCTAATAGGTCCTCATGAGTTACCTGCTAGACTCGTTGGCCCCTCATACTTGAGACTTCTACAGAATGACCTAAATGGTTTACTTGGGGAAGTATCACTTGAAACCCGTCGAGACATGTGGTTGCAGCAAGACGGCACTCCCCCACATTACGCAAGAGTCGTAAGAGACCATCTAGACTTAACTTTCCCTAGTCGTTGGATCGGAAGAGGGGGGCACATTCGATGGCTAGCACGTTCCCCTGACCTGAACCCCATAGATTTCTTTCTATGGGGTTATTACAAAGAGATGGTGTACGAGACAGAGAGCGGAACCGAGGAACAACTCCGTCAGAAAATCACATCTGCAACCTTATACATAAAAAATAATTCCCGTGCATTTAGACGAATAATACCAAATTTCATTCGGCGATGCCAGTTGTGTTTGAGAGTAAGAGGAAGGAATTTTGAACATCTATTGTAATTTCAATTTATCCATACATTTACATATTAATTTCATTGTTTTATTTTATTTTGCCACGTAGTTAGAAAATTTTAAAAATACGACCTCCTTGTTAATAAAATTCTCTAACTTTTAAACTACTCGTATTAATAATATTCCAGTGATTCATACCTCCAAAGAATCTCTATGACTTACACCAGTTTTTGTAATACGTGGTCAACTTTCGCTAGTGTAACTTTTTCCCATGAAAATCGCTCGAAAATTGAGTAAAATTTTTGCCAAAACGAAGCCTTTGCTGTAAATGTTTTTTATTATTGAACGTATGTTTTCTAGCTGCGTAAAAGTATTACCACAGGAAAGGCCCACTTTTCTACAAAGATCTGAAAAAAAAAGGAATTGATGTTGAAGTAATGATGTTTTTTTTTATGCTTTTTTCATTGAACACTATGCGAAGTGATTGAAAAAAACAAAAATTGGTCATAACTTTTGAACCGTAAAAAATTGCACCAACATTCTCAGGATTAAAAAGTTTGGAAATGACCTTGCCCACGCCCCTATTCGATTGGATCCATACTTCCAGGGACACCCTGTATATGTTAAACTGTCATGTCGTTGACTGTATTCCCATTCAAACCAATATACCGTATAACTAGCGACCCTACGAGAAGCGAAATTTCAACAACAACTAGGTCATCGATTAGACCTAGATTTTACCCGCGATGATTGGTTATATTACATGCGAGGCTCGTAAAGTATCGTTGGCCGCAGAAAGAACCATGTTTTCAGCAATTTCATTTAGGTAATGTTTTGGTAACAAAATTACTTGTATTCCCTGAAGGGCACATTTCGCATGTGTAAGTCCCATGTAACAGGGGGCGAGCCTATTGCCTTCAACCGCGCGCAAATCAAAACTCCGGAAATCCAATTCCGAATAGAAAAATCCAATAACACCTTCCCACACCCGGGATTCGAACCATGCTCTGCAGTAGCGCTTGCCACCACTATACCAATGATGCAGTCAGATAATGAGTCTTTTAGTCACACACATGGCAAACGGATTGGTGATAATTTCAAGTTTTTAAAAGATAAGTAGTTAGGTACTTGTGCCGATTCTCTTGCACACCGAAATAAACTAACCCAAATTAACTAAACTATCACAATTTTTTTTTTTTTTTTTACTATGCCAGGGCTAGGCTATGACAATTATAAAAGCTATTCTACTAAAAACTTTCTCTAAATTTAGAAACAATGTTGATACAAACATTGACATTCGCGAGTACGTGGTGTTTTTTTTTGGGAAGGAGTGTCAGTATTTAGTTGGCCGCTCTCCCTATCCTCTGTGGCCGAAAAGAGTCCGGCTCGGGGCCGCGTGTTCATATAATTTTATTTGAAAGTCCGCTTAGTTCCGCTTCGCTCCACTTACACGGAGTGGAGATTTCGAGCACTGTGATTAGTCAATTCACGATCCGTTCCTCTTCACTCCGCCTAGCTCTGTGTCAATGGAAACGCACCTTTATAAGGCGCACGCACCATGCGAGCCCTAGAATCCCCTACCCCATTCGAGCAGGAGTCCCACAGGGCTCTGTGCTCTCTTCCCTCATATTTACGCTGTTCACCAACGATATCCTGAAAAGTAAAAAGGCGCAGTTAGCTCTGTTCGCAGACGACACGGCCATTTACTATACGGGCAGGGACCAGCACCCGATATCTCGCACTCTGCAAATCGCAGTTGATAATCTCGGTGCCTAGTTTAGGAAGTGGAGAATCGAGGTCAATCCCGACAAGAGTCAAGCGGTTTTCTTTCTGAGACCGCGTCGCACTCGACTCCCCCCCTCCCCTCCCCGACCGATCACCATGTTCGGCAAGCCGATCCTATGGGAGAAGCGAACCAAATACCTTGGTGTGGCTCTCGACCACCACTTCTCTTTTTCTGAGCACATAATCAGATGCGTTCGCGCGCTGCTTTCGCTCTCGGTACACTTCACTCCGTTCTGAATGCACGTAGCAAATTGTCACTTAGGTGCAAATTGTGCATTTATACAGCATACATTCGCCCCATCATGACCTCTGCGGGTTTCAATGTTTGCGCACGCAAAACTCCACCTCATTCATAGGATGCAGGCTCTCCAAAACCGTTTCCTCCAAAGGGCAACAGGAGCCCCTATGTTCGTTCGGAACAAAATCCTCCATTTAGATCTTGACATTCCCACCATCTGTCAGTTCTTGAAACGCAACTCCAAGCGTTTCTTCGGCTCAGCCACCAACCATCGCAACCCTCTGGTTGTCGAGATGGCTAGTTATGTCCCCTCCCGCATCAGTAAGGTCCGCTGCCCCAGGCTTGTCCTCTCAGATCTCGATGACCCCATAACTCTTCTCCAGGAGAGCAGTAGGGATCGTAGGAACAAAAACAAATCGACATTCCTGCCTCGCCGCCGAGTTCCGAAGTAATCGTCCTCCCCCCGTCCCTTGCTCGGTAATGAAGTGTCAGCTCGTGGCGTAGCTGAGCCAGTAGCTTTAAATTCCCCCGATAATAATAATGATCATAATTTGATCCAGCCTGTCCCATCTTGCTGTCCTCCCCCCAGCGACGCCCGAAGCCGAGGTTCGTTCCCCACAGGGGAAGCTCTTAGCGTGTAGTCGCTTAGTCTGTAAGTTTATGTCCTGCCTGGAGGCTTTGAGTTGGCTTAAGGCAGCCACAGGATTGATCGGTTATGTAGTCACGGCCTCTTTAGGCCAAATACGAGACGCCATTTCAAAAAAAAAAGCGAGCCGTCGCGGCTGAGGCTGCGGATCGAGCCCGTAGCGCCGGAGAAGATGCAATTCTCAACGTGTTTTGTATGGAATTTTTCACTTTTTGTATGGAAAATGTGTGTAGAGTTTTAGGGGGTTAAGGCTAATAAAGGGGGCAAAATTTTCATTATTTTTGCGATAGGACACACCGTTTTCGAGATAAAAGCATTAGAACAAAAAAAAAAAATACAGCACTTAGGTACTGTTTTACGAAATTTTTGTTCTTGACAACTAATTTTATTTCACACCTTTTACTCGCGATTAAAAATAGTCTGATTTGATTTGACAATAAAAACTTTAGGTGAAATACGTCAAATTCAGAATAGCAAAATTGCCATGTTCACTAAACTAATTATCATAACATAATGCAATTTAGTGCTGTCAAATTATAATATAGTTAGTTGTGTTACTATAGTCAATTTCAGAATGGGAAATCGCCGACCTCGTCTAGTTTCAAGTGTTTGTATGAACTTTTTATCATTTGTCGTTTGACAGGAATAAACTAAATTTTAGTGATTTTTAGTCTAGTTTAGAGACATTTGTGATAAGAGAATCGACACCACTGTCCATCCTTTTCACAATTATTCTCTAAGATGCCATCTATGACACCCACAGAGACTGAATACTATAATTATATTGATAAAATTTGCTAGATAATTAACTAAGTAGAGCCTTAAATATTCATGTAAAGGCAGCGACTGCTCAACACCTGCAGTGCCGACACCCCTATCTACATTATTATCATTCCAGTCTGTTTACTAAGTGCAGGATAAATACCACTTCACACAGGGATACACACGGGCTGCAGGAGAACAAAGACATTAATAGCCGGATTTCCATTACGTAACTAGTGGCGCAAAATTTGGTTATCCATTGATGGTTTCACGTGTAAATAATGATGTACTTATTTACACGTGAAACTGTTAATTAATACCAAAGTTTGTGCATATGTAAATCCGGCTTAACAAGTAACATAACTGTTTAATCCGCATGGACAAATAATACGTATTCATATTTATATCTTTAATCCATTATTTTGCCGTCCATAGGTACAATGTTCAGACATGACACAGTGCTATACACACAGAGTAGTGCTGTATATATATCTCTATCCCTTGCTCGTATAGTGACATGTCTGCTGCAGGGGTGTCAAACCTTTTAAAAAATTTTTTTGCATGTCTCTTACCTGTTAATTCATCTATGTCTATACATATTATAGGGTGTTTTTTTAGAGGAGAGAACTTTAAATTGAAATAAAACATAGAGAAATGTTTTTAATATCCATGAAATTGGGTTTATTTGGTAGATAATTTTATGACATTAATGTTTGAATATGATTGCGGGCTTGTGGCCGCCGCGGCTGACGCGTACATGGCGTAATCTGGGGGTCAAATTTTCACACACTCTCCGCAGTAAATCAGGCTGTATTTCGGCAATAGTGCATCGAATGTTGGCATCCAAGTGCTCAATTGTTACTGGTTTATCGGAGTTGACATGCGACTTTACATATCCCGAGATAAAATAAAGTAATGGCTTTAAATCGCACGAACGTGATGGCCATATTTCGTGAAATTAGTCGTTTGTCAAATGTTTCCTTCAGTGAATTAAGCCAATAAAAAGTTAAGTTTTCAGTAAACTAAGCGTCGTTGGTGTCAGCCGCGGCGGCCACACGCCTGGAATCATGTTCAAACATTAATGCCATAAAATTATCTATCAAATAAAGCCAATTTCATGGATATTAGAAAAACATTTTCTGTGTTTTATTTCAATTTAAAGTTCTCTCCTCTAAAAAAACACCTATATGAATTGAATTCGCTGTTCGTGTCTGTCTGTATAAGTACGTATATTGAAGAAATATTTTTGTTTTGTCAATTCATAAATAGTACGAAGCAGGGGCGGGTCGCTAGTAAAAACAAGCCTATACCCTAAATTAAGATATAACCTGTTAGCTATCAATCATTACAGTTATGTGATTGTTTGTTCAAGAAACGAAAATAGAATTATGATAAGTCTTTTATTAATTTTATCAAGATGACTTGATCAGCCAAAACTTCTCACAAATCTTATGTTGGCTGTTATGACTTGTTAACCAAAATAATAATAGCATGCAAAGCTTTGGCTTCGAAAGCGGTGATCACACAATAACGGCTTTCTAAATACAGAGTGCTTTTTGACACCATAATGTCAAATACTGGTGAAAATTACAGACTTTCAATTCAATTGATGGTCTTTATATTATGACGGAACGGCTTTCCTATTAACCCAAAACTTCACCGAAATAACATCTACTAATTCAGTTGACAGCGACAACAGATTATATTGATCAAGCTTTCAGAACCCGTGGCTTACCCACCGCTTCTGATGATAGTAAGTTTACAAGTGTCGCTATTTATACTCACTGACAGTTATATTTTAATCTGTGGTTATATATTTTTTACTGCCGTGTGACAGTTCTTATTTTTCTCGAGTTATACTTTTGCACTAAGATATGTAGAAAAACTTTATTAAAACATTTAGTTCAAGAAATCTTACTCTCTTATTTATTTAACACACATGCTTTAATAATAATTCCTGTGAAAACCACATTATTGTTGCACGTCACATGTTTGTGACCCCTGTCAAGGTGTTTATATTGAGAGCCGTCTGGCTGCTGTGAGCAGGTCTGTTGTTTGCGATATTAAACATCGTATACCTGCATATGTAAGGGATATTTGTCGCAGTCTTGTGTAACTATACGTATGTAGAATCTTACTAATATTTTATATGCGAAAGTTTGGATGGATGTTTGTTACTCAATCACGCCAAAACCGCTGAACGGTTCTGGATGAAATTTGGCACAGAGATAGATTTTAATCTGGAATAGTAATAGGTTACTTTTTATCCCGGAAAAATGTACGGTTCCTGTGGAATAATTTCCGACATCCACGCGGGCAAAGCCGCTGGCAAAAGCTAGTATTCGTGAAGGGATTACTGTCGCATTAAATTTAAAGATCTTGTTTAGTTTGACCTTTGTCTTGTCACACAAACACATATACACATAGCCTCACGCCTTCTTCCCACGGGGGTAGGCAGAAACTACAGAACGCCACCTGCAGCTACGATCCACTACTTTCGCTACGAACGTAAGTTCATATATCTGGTACGCACGCCGCGCTGGTAGCGAGTACTACGCACCTGACCTTTCTGAAGAACATCACCAATAAGCCACCGAGTTTAACCCAGAAGTGCCACCTGTCACACTCGGTGGGACTGCGTTACAGTGGGTCTTTTAAGTAGGTATCTGGGGCATTGGGTCACTGCAACGCAGACGGATAATGTAGACATGGAGAGGGAGCGTAGGGCGCTGTCAGTCAGGAGCATTATGTTGATCCGTAGGTTTGCAAAGTGCTATAAATGCTTTGCAAGGTATATAAAAACTACTCTGTTTAGGGCATACTGCCAATCTTTTTACACCTGCAGTCTATGGGTCGACTACACGCAGAGGGCTTACAGCGCCTTACGGGTCCAATACAACAACGCATACAGGGCGCTGTTGGGGGCCACGACACTGTAGCGCATCAGGGATGTTCGCAGAGGCACGGATAGATGACTTTTACGCAATCATGCGAAAGCGTGTAGCCTCCCTGATGCGGCGGGTGCGGGACAGCGCCAACAGCCTCTTAGTCACTGTGGCCGATAGGGCCGAAGGTCTCATGCTCAGGCACTGGACCAAGACACAAGTATTGCCTTCAAGCCGTGCCGTGAAATAATGTGTTTGATTATTATTATTTTTATTAATGAACCCTGACATTCGTATTAATTGCCAAATTTATGTACCTACTAACAGTAGGTTTTAAGTTTTTTTTAATGTAATTACTAACTATTGGAATGTATTTTCTGTCAAATAAATGATTATTGTTATTAATAATAAGGTCAACATAATTAAGTATTTCTGTCTTCGCCACTTACATCTGCATTGTAAATACTTTTTACACCTCACAACCTCGGAAAGATTCTATTCATCATTCGAAATCTGAGTGCAAAAGTGCATTTTGTCTGCTAGCGTGGAAAGTTTTTTAAAATTCGAAACGATCTATAATTTTCTATACCGCCAGTCCACTGAAAATGCATTAATACTTATTTCATGTCAGTGCGCCAACCTCATTTTTAGAACAATCGCACTGGCCAGCACGACGACTGCATTAAAGAAAAAAATAAACACTAAACTCGCCACAAAATAATAGGTCCGTTTTGACAGCCCATATCGTTTCATATGCCAAAGAGAGACAAACATAGGACAAAGAGGGACACCCTCATGTCAAAACGGATCTATTATTTTGTGGCGAGTTTAATTAAATATATTATTTAAGCAGTTTTTCTTGCACCTAGCATGTTCCTCGCTATATTGAGGTGTAAAGTTGTGTTTTGCTCGGCATCAAAGTTATTCTGCGTCTCGTACCTTTGATACCGTCCGGACCGTCAATACTAGTACTCGCACCAAAAAACAACATTGCAGCCTTGCATAACAAGTAACTATTGTTAGTCTTCAAATATCTAATACCCACCTAGATCGCCGTGATCATAAAAAAGTTTTCGACTCCCATACTAGTTGAGACAGCACAATGGCTAAAATAAATAAATAAAATCGAGTACGTAGATGCCCAAAATCAGAAATAAAACTTTTTATTAGTTTCGCAAAACAACATTATTATATTGAATTACCGAACATAGATAATGTTGACTATTTCGGTACAGAAATGAAAATTTTCGTGGCTTTAAATAGATTTACTTTTATATTTTTTATATGATGTGTGGCTAAATATAATATATGGTAGGTAATAGCCGCACAAGTCAATCGAAGATTAGCTACGCTTGCCGAGGCCGCTCCGTGGCTGGGTGGCCATCCCTTACATATCGAGACCTCTCCATGTGCCTCCGTGCCTCGGATAGCACGTTAAACCGTTGGTCCCGGCCGTCTTTTGTGGATCTTCGAAGACAGTCGTTACGGGTAGTAAGATGCCCCTAAGTCTGACAACCAGTCTTACCAAGATGTATTGTGCTACCCAGTAACAGGGTTGTGGAGGTCAGATAGGCAGTCGCTCCGTGTAAAATACTGGTATTCAGTGGCCTCCGGTTAGACTAGAAGCTGACCCCCACATCGTTAGGCAAATGCTAAGGATTATGTATCTCTTTGCCGACTTAGGTATTCTTCTGATCTTCATTGTAACTGTGATCCGATGCATCAAAATACAATTAATCTACCTAGCCGTATCCCAACTAGATAGGGGTCAGTTTCCAGTCTAACCAGATGCAGCTGAATAGGTACTAGTATTTCACATGGAGCGACTGCCTCCACAACCCATTTACTGGGTAACACGATACATCTTGGTAAGACTGCTTCTCAGACTTTTGGGCTTCTTACTACCCGTAACAGACTGTCAAAGATCTACGAATGACGGCCGGGACCAACGGTTTAACGTGTTTTCCGAGGCACGGAGGTATATGGGATATCGATACGTAAGGGATGACCACCCAGCCATGGACCGGCCTCGGCAAGCGCAGATAATCTTCGATTGACCCGTGCGGCTGTTATCATTTTACGTACTTAGCCACACGTCATAACGATGGTGGAAAGGAAAAAAAAATGTAGCGCCATTTGGTCAATTGTTCAGCAGAGCTGTTTAAAGTTAAATTAAAAAAATAATAATCATAACTTTTTTATTTATTAATGATTTTTTTATTTTTTATTTGTGAACTGATCAAGTTATTTATGCTCTTTATTTTGTATTTAATTTAAATGAATTAAGGTCAATAATTTAAGCAAAAAGCGGCGTTACATTTAAATGACATTAAGCGTAAGCAGGGAAAAACACTGCATAGGCCATCGAGAAAAACTTGGAAGGAAAAATTACTTAATCAATTCAACAAATCTCCATAAAAATTCGAGAGCAAAATTATTTTAAATACCAAATCAAATTAAAAATTAATGGGTAATACGATAACCCTTCGTAAGACTGGTTGTCAGACTTTCGTGCTTCTGACGACCCAAAAGAGATGGCGAGGAAGAAGAATAAGGTAATTTTGAGGAGGACAAGGTTGACAAGTGACAACGTATCAGATTCCTCTACTGGAATCTTCGAGTCCGGAACATTGCCAGTTTGGACTTATTTCAGTAATATTAAATAGAGGCAACAATTTTCAAGTTATATGTAGAAGGTAATCTTTGATTCGTTTCCAAAAACTCTTTCACTAATGAGAAGATACAGTATCGGCGACTGTTACAGGATATATACGTATATAAAAATTTTAAACAAGAAATTTCACGTGGGCGAAGTCGCGAGAAGAACGTAGGTGATAAATACATACGGTACGTACGAGTAACTACTAATATGCTAACACACAAAATATTCGATGCCTGATGCAATCGCAAGGAGGTCAAGGGAGGGACCTACCTGAACATTCGCGTGCTAGCCAACCTACTTGGGATATCTTCATTAACTTCATACCTGAAACAAAAATAAACATTGTTATTAAGTGAATTTTAAATCGATATCAGAACCATAAACCATAAACTATTTCCCGAAGGTGTCTCTATAGAGAGTACACCCACATCTCGCCAGTTATGTTTAAGGGGACTACATGACCTAAAGCGCGGTCACTGTCGGACTGCATAGAAAAGAAAGAGAAGCGCGATGACACAACGCTGGTAATTTATTGCAAAATATGAAGCCATTATCGATTTACAAAAAATCTAGTGATTAGACTAAAAAATAAAACACTATCACATTAATATGTTGCTTGCAATAAGTTAAAATCTAGTAATAAAAGTATAATTTTATGTGGAGATTTTAATATTAATATTTTAGATGTTACTCCACTAGGTATTAGACTTCTCAATCTTTTTAGGTCTTATAATTTATTTAACTTGTTTTTTGAACCTACTAGGATCACGGCATCTTCGTCAACATGTCTTGATAATATATTTAGTGATTGTGTTGTCAAAAATAAATTAGTGCTAAGTGACTTAAGGTCCGACCACTGTGGTTTATTAGCTAGCTTCCCTATGCAATTACATAAAAAGCCGCATAAAATAGAATGCAGGCCTTATACAGCTAGTCGTTGCAACAAATTTAAAAATAATGTAGCCCATAGAATTAGACCATCTATAGTAGAACACGATAATCCTAATGAAATCTATGGAGCCCTTTTTGATGTTGTGCAGAAAGAGTACCAATCTACCTTCAAGACCAAAACCATTAATATTAATGGCACCACCGTGGGCTTTAACCAATGGGCTACTCCAGGTATTTATAAAAGTAGAGCGAGACTATACGAATTATATGGTTTGAAAAAACACAGGTTTGATACTCCTTTCCTAGAGTATGTCAAAAATTATTCAAAATTATTTAAAAGTATTTGTGTTTTTGCTAAATCTAAATTTTTAAGCGATACAATTAAAAATTCCAATAATAAAGTAAAAACCATTTGGAAAATTATTAATAATGAAACGGGTAAGTCGGTTAAACAAGACAAACAACTTGAAGTTATGGTCGACAACAAATTAGTTAATAAAGCAGCAGACGTTGCTGAGGCATTTAATGAGTTTTTTGCCAACATACCTATAACTACGACTCGCTCCTTAAATTCATCCCCGTCTAAAGCTGAAAACCTTTTGCGTAGTGTGCCCAAATGTGGTCGCTTATTTAGCTTCGAACATATAACACCTCGTGATGTAGTTAATGTTTTTAACACACTTAAGTCTAAAAACACTGGTGATTACTGGGGCATCTCAATTAAACTGTTAAGTAATATAATAGACATAGTAGCCCCCTATCTAGCTGTTACTTTTAATAAATGTGTTGATGTAGGAACTTTTCCTGACCTCATGAAAAGTAGTAAAGTCTTACCTTTATTTAAATCAGGTAATAAAAATGACGTTGGCAATTTTAGGCCTATTTCTATATTACCTGCATTTAGCAAAATATTTGAAAAGTTAATACTCAAGCAGTTGCTAAGACATTTTAATTTAAATGGCCTCCTTCATGATGAACAATATGGCTTTACTAAAGGTCGTTCGACTACAGATGCGGGTGTTGCTCTGCTGAAACATATATTTAACGCATGGGAGAACTCGCAAAATGCTATTGGAATTTTCTGTGATCTCTCCAAAGCCTTTGATTGCGTGCACCATGACACGCTTTTGCGTAAACTACATCACTACGGTGTACAAAACGAAGCTCTTAAAGTAATTAATTCATATTTACATAATAGGTTTCAATGTGTAGATGTAAATGGTGTGAAATCTTCCGGGCTACCAGTTCTGTTAGGTGTACCTCAAGGCTCAATATTGGGTCCATTCTTGTTTTTAGTGTATATCAATGACTTACCATTCTATTTAAAGGGTATCTGTGACGTTGTACTGTTTGCAGATGACACCTCTCTTATTTTTAAAGTAGACAGGAATAGAGAAAATTTTGACGACGTAAACAGTGCACTCTCAATGGTTACAGATTGGTTTACGATAAATAACTTAGTTCTCAATGCTAAGAAAACGAAATGTATAAAGTTTGCCTTACCGAATGTTAGAAATCTAGGACCCAACATCGTTTTAGATAAAGAAGTGCTTAAAACTGTAGACTCGGCAGTTTTTCTGGGTATAACAGTAGATGCCAAACTTCAGTGGGGCCCACATATATCAAGCCTAGCGGGAAGGCTCAGTTCAGCCGCCTACGCCGTCAGGAAAGTAAGACAATACACTGACGTTGATACAGCTCGGTTAGTCTATTTTAGTTATTTTCATAGCGTTATGTCATACGGTATTCTGCTCTGGGGCAAAGCCGCTGATATTCAAAATATATTTGTTCTTCAGAAACGAGCTGTTCGTGCTATTTACCAGCTCGGTGCCAGAATTTCTCTGAGAGATTTTTTTAAACATATTGGTATTCTCACGGTGGCATCACAATTCATCTTCGCCAACATCTTATATATTAGACAAAATATACATTTATACACTAAAAACAGTGATATTCACAATGTTAACACCAGAAATAAGGACAAATTACGTGCTCCATTTCACCGGCTTCATAAGGTTCATAACTCATTTGTTGGGCTTGGTATATCCTTTTATAACAAGCTACCCTCTTCTTTGCTAGATTTGCCTTACAATGCGTTTAAAGCCAAAGTAAAATCTAACCTTTGTTCAAAGGCATACTATTCTATCAACGATTACTTAAACGATAAGAATAGTTGGTCGCTGTGTTTAACTTAAGACAATGTTTATGTTCTTTCTCCAGAATTAGCTTACCTACTGACAGGTTATATGGGTTCATATAATTATTTATTTTCTTTGACTGTAAAGGTCAATTTATTTTATTTTTATTTATCATTGACATAATCTACTCATTACAATGTTTTTTTTTTATGAGTGGTATTGCAAAATGTGGTTAGCTAGTGACCTCGACAATTGATCATAATTATTCTTGTCTGAGCAACCGGCAGCAGGTTCGTCATGCTCCCTTAGATGTCACTGCTTGCGGTAGCGTCGGGGGTCGGGTTGCCTCCTTCCCTCAAATATGGCGAGGGGGGTAATGGCTGATCTTTGCGTTATGCTCGTGAACGGGTGCTGCTTGTGGTGACTGGTCGTCTTGCTGACCTTGGTTTTGTTTTGTTATTAGTAATTTAACTCGTTTTTTTTTTACTTCGATGGTCCTAGTTTATCATCTGTGACTTCGAGTTACGGCTATATGTAAGTGGGCACGCCCTTTATTACTGGAGGCTTTTAATATAGGTATAAAGTTCTACTTACGTTTTTAGTTTTGTAGTTTGATTCTGCTTGAGTATAGTTTTCGATTTTTTTTTCTTCTTTTTTTAAGTATATTGGCGTGTGCTAGCTGACTTATAGCAAATAATTAAATTTAATTTAATGTTTGTGTTGCGTAATGTACTTGCATGTAATTTGCACAGTGTTGTATAGAATATATATTATTTTTTTTTATTTAACTGAACAGACAGCTGTGCTGCTGAGGAGTTTGTTGCGCCACTTCTTCTCCTCAGCTAAAGCACTAGGAAGTGGTGAAGGGCGGGCGTTTTGGGGGACTGTCTTATGTAATTTTGACGTTCGAAAAGTGCTGATTCTCAGCCTAGTTTGAATAAATGACTTTTGATTTTGATTTTGATTTTGATCTTGTAGAATAATCTGACAAAAAATCAGGATGATTGCATGTAACGTATATTAGTACGGTTTTTAATCGTTAAAAGAATTTTTTAGAGGTATCTTCGTGATTTTTTCCTATCGTGTCAAATTAGTTGTACCTATTATGTTTTCAACACACTATCTAACTAGCATATATTCTGAAGAATATCATATATTTTTCTAATTTTCTGAAGAAGATCATATACTTTTAGGTATTATAAAACATGCGTTATTTGCGTTTAGGTCCAGTAATCCTCTAAGTCTCATGTAATAGGGGGCGAGTCTATTGCCAACATCTTCTTCATCTGTCTAGACTTTTCCCAACTATGTTGAGGTTGGTTTTCAGTCTAACCGGATGCAGCTATATACCAGTATTTTACATGGAGCAACAGCTTATCTGACCGCCTCAACCCAGTTACTGGGTAATACAATACCCCTTTTGGTAAGACTAGTTGTCAGACTTTCGGGCTTCTGACGACCAGTAACAACTGTCAAAGACGGAGGAGTCTCGGTATATAAAGCCTATTGCTAACAACCAGGAGCAATTGACCCAGACTCCAGGCTGCTACTGAGAAATTCCTGACAGTAAAACCTAATAACACTTTCCCCGAACTGGTAATCGAACCCTCATGCTCAGCGATTGCAACCAGTAAACCAACGAAGAAGTTCAAGACATTCACCTCGAAAGTAAAATGGTAAGTATTTCTTTTAATGTATTTTGTAGGTAGAGTCCGACCGAACACAAAACTTCGGCCTGATTTGGATTTTCGGTCTTCTTCCTTTTTCGTGTAGTTAGTGACTAAATTGGAATAAAAGAGCTTGTGGCTAAGTAATAACAGCCGCACGGGTCGATCCATCAGGTTAAGCTAAGCTAGCCGGGGTTGCTCCGTAGATGGGTTACCATCTTTACATACCGAGACGTGATAAGCGTGACATTCGTGAACGTTACGTGATAAATGTTTCTTTGTTAATTAATGTAATTGGTGTTGTACCGTTTTAGTTAACTATAAATAAATACCGAGCCTCCTCCGTGCCTCGGAAAGCACGTTAAGCCGTTGGTCCCGGCTGTCATTCGTGGATCTTTGACAGTCGTTACAGGTCGTCAGAAGCTTGAAAGTCTGACAACCAGTCTTACCAAGGGGTATCGTATTACCCAGTAACTGGGTTGTGGAGGTCAGATAGGCAGTCGCTCCATGTAAAATACTGGTATTCAGCTGCATCCGGTTAGACTGGAAGTCGACCCTAACATAGTTGGGAAAAGGCTAGGCAGATTGATTGAGTGACTACCCTGGTATCAGAAGTTTTATGCCGCTTGTTTCACATGCCGTCGAGAAATATCTCTCAGGCACGATGCTCATCCTCACGATGTTTTCTTTTACCGTTTTTTATGCAAGTGATAATTTTTAAGCGACATTGTCACTCACACTATTATTAGAACTTAAAACAGGATATGTACCATGTATATTAAGTTTTTCGAGTTTCCGATACTTCGGCACTGTTGCAAGTGCCATGATCACGGATAAACTGAAGTTATTGCGGGTGGATGTTTACGAGCAGACAAAACGGTCTACCCTCTTTCTTGTTCGTTTAGTGCGATTGACACCGCTACCATTGTCACTTGTTACACTCACAACTCGATTCTGTTCTCGACACACAAAACTCACTGTGTCCGCTCGCGAACTTTTTTTTTAATACTTAATATATACGTATACATGGTAAATATCCCGTTCTAACTTCTAATAAAAGTGATAATTATAAAATACACACGTGAATCCGAAAAGTAATAGGTGTGTGTCTTGGGTTCGAACTCGAGACCTACGACTTGGCAGTCCGACAGTCACACCACTAGGCTATCACTGGTGTTACCAGTATTTTCGGCCGAAAACCGAAAATGAAAAAAGTATATTCAATACCTAGGTTTTTCTTTGTAAACTTAAAGAAATGCAGTATAATCTTTTGATAATTATATTTAACCGTTTAAAACTTTGTAGTTTTCACAAAGACTTAATTATCATATTAATAAATAATCAACCAGTCTGACATTATATGCGATAAAAAGCATTTTTCAGTATTTTCGCAAGTTAGTTGTTGTAACTATGGATATTCTCTGAATAAATTAATTGAAATAATTAATTTGCCGATATTTTTTTTTCATTTATGGCCGAAAACGACATTTCCCGAAAATGGATATTTTGGCCTAAAATTACCCAAACCCGAAAGCGAAAATCAGTCTGAACCTAGTTATCGGTTGGCAATAAAGCTGAACGCACCTGTTATACTAGAGACAACGCAGGTGCTCTGACATCCCGGAGACAACGCAGAAATGTACAATATTCAAGCGAATCGAACGACAAATTCTTAGAACTTCAAGAGGCATAAAGCTGGATATCGAATACTTAGGTATTCTATATTCAGCTAGCCTAGACCTGTCAATACAAAAGCATTCCACAATCTCCCACCCAATGTCACGAGCACCAATGAACGAACAAATACGTACAGAAAAATTGTACATACCACCCAGTGTGCAGACCCTATATTTTTCTACTGCGTATATTCTGGGCTAAAATGCCGTCTTACAATGCTCTGTAGTCATAAAGCGAAGGTTTCTATGCCGCTGGGTTTAATACGGGCGTCAACTTCAATAGCGTGTTATTGACAATATGAGTTTTGCGGCGAGCGTTTAATAAAAGATTGTCTTGATAATATGAGAGAAAGATTAAGGTTTTTTGTATGTGAGACCGTGATATTACTTTCAAAATACTTGCTTTTATGTAAGAAGAGGTCTATGTTCAGTATTAGGCCGTGTTCACACCAAACAGTATAGTCGGCCGCCGACTGTGAGCGTCTACTACAAAATGTATAAAACAAAAACTTCTGACGAAGACTGACTATTCTTTGTTTTTCATACATTTCAAATTCGGTAGCTGACTATATCTAAAGCTCTATTTAATGGTGCAAGTTTATTGCCTGTGACATTCCATAAAATTGAAGGGCAATTAACTGGCGCCGTCTAAACAACACGTACAATATTGTTGCACGATACGGGCAAGTACGTTCCGGTCAATATTGGTATAGGTGTAAACAGCACACGTACAATCAAATTGCATTAAATTCTGGCAATTCCGAAAGTTTTCTATCGTTCGAAACAAGAAGTTAAATAAAATTTATTGAAATTTTTGCCAGCGCAAATACGGGTGATACCTACCTACTTGAATTAATTGTACAGGGACAACTCTGTATTTGAGGAGCTCGTAGCTAAATAATAACAGCCGCACGGGTCGATCCATCAGGTTAAGCTATGCTTGCCGGGGTTGGTTTGAGGATGGGTGACCATCTTTTCATACTGAGACTCTTCCGTGCCTCGGAAAGCACGTTAAGGCGTTGGTCCTGTTTGTCTTTCGTGGATCTTTGACAGTCGTTACGGATCGTCCGAAGCCCGAAAGTCTGACAACCAGTCTTACCAAGGGGTATCGTATTACCCAGTAACTGGGTTGTGGAGGTCAGATAGGCAGTCGCTCCATGTAAAATACTGGTATTCAGCTGCATCCGGTTAGATGGGAAACCGACCCCAACATAGTTGGGAAAAGTCTAGGCAGATTGATTGACAACTCTGTATTTAGACGAGGCGAGAACGGCAAAACCACGACTCTTCCCCACTGCCGCATTGTATCAGGAAGCCGAGGTTTTAACAGTACGACAAATATACATCCTCTCCACTACTCTGAGACAACATTCGGATTCATCTTCTTTTGATCTCTCAAAATTAACAACGAGAAGGCAGTATGCAATATGTAATACCATTAAAATGAAATCACGTTTTGCCAAAAATTTTATATTTTCCGAGGCCCTGAGCTGTACAATAAGTTAAACAAAGAAACAGGTATTTTTAATTACAGTAAATCTAAATGTAAACGGATACTAACAAACTGGCTACTAAAATTGAACTACACTAAAACAGAAGAGTTACTAGTCATAAAAATTTAATAGGAATCAAAAAGAAATATCCTTCATATACCATACATCTAGTTAGATAATGATCCCACTCAAATTATACCCTCTCATCCTAACTATACTTTATTACACACACCAATACAGACAAACATACACGCACACAGACATACAGACAAATACACCAGGCACACACACACACACACACACACACAGACACAGACAAACCTATTAAACGCACCTACATCCCATACGCACCTTATTCTCCACATCTTGTCTTCACTACACTTCACACAAATTTAAGGTTCTATTGTTATTTTGCTATTAAATTATACTGTTTTGTTCTTTCCATCAAATATCCATATCTGTATACCTATAATTACAATAACTAGACACCAGTATACCTAGTTATTTTAATAACCAATGAAGAATGTAATTTTTGCCTGTAGGGGGGAGTCCCTGGTGTCCTGAAATACAAGTTTAGGCTTAGTTTAGGCACCAGTCTCCCACAAATAAACATAGTGACCATTTTCAATCAAATTGCATGTTTAGTTTATAAGTATTATTTGTGGAAGAAAAATAAACATTATTATTATCTCCTTTATTTATTTTTTAAACTTATTTTATTACATTTTTAAATATTTTTATAAAAACATTTAAAAAAAAAAAAACATTTAAAAATATAAAAAATAGTGATCCGCCGGTAGCGGGTGCAGGGTCCAAGCTACCGGTGGTTAGGGCCCCAGAGACAGGAACCTCCTCACAATACGCGCCGTATCAAGGAGGACTGCCTTCTGAATCAGGCCCTTCACCCAGCCACCCAACGAGAGCCTCTTGAGATGTTGGTCGAGGCTCTTAGCGATAAGGCCATTGACCGTAACGACTATCGGCACAATGATTGCCGAGTCCACATTCCACATAGCGACAACCTCGTGGGCTAAGTCGAGATACTTCAATTGTTTCTCCTTCTCAGCCTTCACGAGGTTCTCGTCATGCGGGATAGTGACATCGATTATCATTGTGCGGCGCACTGATCGATCTATTACCACTATATCAGGCTTATTGGCTACAATAGTCCTGTCAGTGATAATAGATCGATCCCAGTATAACGTGACATGGTCATTCTCGAGAACTGGGTCGGGCACATACCTGTAATACGGTACCTCAGAGTCCACAAGGCCGTATTTCAGAGCAAGTTGCTGATGGATAATCCTGGCTACTTGATTATGCCTGTGCAAATACTCGCCGTTAGCTAAACGAGAACACCCAGAAGTAATATGTCTGATAGACTCACCGGGACAATGGCATGCCCGACATATGTCGATCGTCCCGTCTTTCATTATATACTTCCGGTAGTTATTCGTTAGCATAACTTCATCCATAATTGCACAGACTGAACCTTCGGTTTCCCCAAAGAGGTTACCGAAGCGTAGCCAGGCCACGGACGCTAAGAAATCTACGTCGGGCCCATGAAGGGCCCGGAAAAAGCGTCCGTGAAGCTCCTTGCTTTGCCATACTTCCTTGCGGTCATTGGTACTAAGCACCACAGGTTTGCGCCAGTTCTCTTTAGCCAAGGAGAACGGGGTGAGTCCCTTGTCCACTGCAACCACATCTCGGTGCATACCCACGTCAGCCTTGAGAAAATATTCTCTGAGACTGCACACCTCGCGGTTGTGGAGGGTCTTAGCATTTAAAAAACCTCGACCCCCGCACTGCCGCGGAATGTACAGCCTCATGACAGACGAACGTGGGTGATGCATCCGGTTTGCGGTCAACAGTGACCGGACTCTCCTATCCAGGGCGTCTAGTTTCGTCTGGGTCCACTTTAGTATGCCAAAGGAGTACATTAGGACCGGCATGACCCAACCATTAAAGGCGCGCACCTTGTTATTATTATTATTAATTATGGCCATTTTATGGAATCGCACACGTGTAAACACTTGCATGCAATTCTGGAATGGCAATAAAATTGAACATGCTTTATAGCATGCCATTATACTCTTGAACGTTCCAGAAACTTGCGCCGTGTATACGGAGCTTTATTGCTTACCTATCTAAAAAATATTAACGTCAACCGTGTAAACAATTGATTCTCAATTAAACCAATAGTTCCGACTATTGGCTGACATTAAAGACAATTAAACCAACGGAACTATTATAGTTCCGACTATTGGCTGACATTAAAGACAATTAAACCAATAGTTCTGAATATTGGCTGACATTAAAGACAATTAAACCAATAGTTCCGACTATTGGCTGACATTAAAGACAATTAAACCAATAGTTCCGACTATTGGCTGACATTAAAGACAATTAAACCAATAGTTCCGACTATTGGCTGACATTAAAGACAATTTTTATAGTAGGTATTTAAGTTCATTAGCGAGAAAGTCGTGTTTGCATCACGGACATGCTAATGTTAGCATTATAATATACAGTGTGAGTCTAAATGTGCACATATTGAAATGATCAACTACGTCTGCTTAATTTTATCGCCGGGAAGAACATTAAAAAAATCTTAACGCCAGGTGTTCCCGTTTTAGCTTGTTTTAGAATTCATTTTTGATAGGAAAATCATTACATTTAGAGTCTGAAAAAAATATATGTTTTAGATAAATTATTTCTCCTTACAATCTACCCATTCAATATACGATACAATAAAGTTTTCTCGATAGAAAAAAATACTGAAATAAGTTCGATTTACAGTTTATTTTACCAGCCAAATTTAATTTTAAACAAGTACTAATACTCCTTTTTTTCTATAAATAGTATCAATTTGTAGGTAATTCATTTTGGAATCGATTCTACCCGATCTTTTTTTTCATTAGATTTATACCTATATAAAAAAATAGCGATCATTCAAGTGTTTTACGATCCACGTTAATAAAACAAGAATATAGTATACTCAAGGTAATGCAAGGAAGCTCATGAATGAAAAGCACAACAAATATATTGTTGCTACCTCTTTTTTATGAGTTCCCAGTGTTTATAGCGTGGCCAAATACTATACAAAGTGTTTTGTTTTTATATACCATAACCCTAGGGTATTAATGAGACCATCATTTTGAACAACTTTTACTATGAGACCATAACTAAAATCGCGAAAAAAAATCAGCAGTTCCCTACATTTTTACGAGTTTTGCGAACAAAAATGTATGGGACAGCTCATTTTTTGGTTATGGTACCTATATAGAAAAAAAACACGTTGTATATTATATTTAATAATTTATTTACTCGGACAACAAAGATCCTTAATACCTTCTAGCGAGTGTTAGTAAGTAATATTATTATTAGAGGTAATGTGATATGAGAAGCATTTCGCACAGAAGATGACCAAGTAAGGTACAGACGCCAGCACATCAAGCTACTACAATCTGTCAAATTTCTTTAATAGATTTTCAACTTTATCGCTTGAACATTAGGTTCAAGATTGATTGGGAAAATTTGACAGTTTCGGGTAGCTCGATGTGCTGGCGTCTTTACTCGGCCATCCTCTCTACATAATGCCTCAAAATTAGAGCTCTCTGCCACTGTTTTCAGAATTCCGTTAGGCCCGGGTTCTAGTTACTAATAATGTGATTTGCTTTTTGATGTTTATACTCGTAGCCGTAGAAAGCCGAGATACGAGCATATCACAGTTTGAGAGTGACTGTGTCAATTTCAAAATGACTGTACTCACCCCAACTGTAGTACTTATATTTTCCATATCAGTTTATTTTATTGTTATTATTTAATTAATGAACTAGCTTCTGCTCTTGTTTTAACATACAGCATCCTGCCACCAGCAATCGTGTAGCTTTCTACCAGCAAAATAATTTTTGCATTCGGCTCAGTACTTCCTCATAGTACTTCCAGAGATTACCTCTTACAAACATACAAACGATTGTACCTCTTTATAATATTGACATGCTTGGTCTATCTATTTACTAGTTTTTAGTTCGCTACAAGTTTCGTGCAGCAACTGGAAATATTATCATAATAACTAAAAGATCGTTTTATAAATCCTAGCCTATTATTATCTCACTGCAGAGGAAAAGCCTCTTCTCATACAGAGAAGGCCAGCATTGACCTTCACACTTGCATAAGATGGGTTAGCGATTATAGACTTATATTAGGGGGAAGTTCGGTAGAACGCGAAATTCAAATTTTCTTACGTTTTTTGCAATTTGCAAGTCAGTATCAGGTTGTATGTTGATTAAAGTATGATTCGCATCCGTAACATATAATGTTTTTATAAAATTATAATCATTAGAACCAGTAATACAACTGCATTTAAAGTTAGTGTAATCCTAAATGTCAAGATTTAATGAAATAATTATTCATTAGGATTTTAAGAATTTAGACAGTTGTATTGATTATTTTAATGATTATAATTCTATAAATACGTACTTGTTACGGTCGCGAATCATATTCAAATCAACATACAATCTGATGCTGACCTGCAAATTACGAAAAATCATGAAAATTTTCATTTCGCGGGCTACCTGGAGCTTTCGCCTTAACAGTTATAAGTCCAAGTTTCGTCACGATGTTTATCCTTCACTGATGTCAGTAATGATCAAGAAAAACTTCTGTCTAGTCTTTACTTTACTATGTTGGGGCGGCTACCAGTCAAACCGGAGGCAGCTGAATACCAGTTTTTCACATGGAGCGACTGCCTTTCTGACCTCAACAACCCAATTAGATACCTACCGATACCTCTTGGTTAGACTGGTTGTCAAACTTTCAGTCTTCTGACTACTCGTAACGATTACCAAATATTTACGAATGACAGCTGGGATTAACCGCTTAAGGGGCTTACCGAGGCACGGAGGAGAGAATGTAAAGATTCCAAAGAAGGTCACCCATCTACGGACCAACCCCGGCAAGCATAGCTTACTCTCCCATCGGCCCGTGCGGCTGTTATTTAGCCACAAGCCCCTCTCAGAACACAGAACGTATTGTATATACGAATTGAAAAAAAGTCACATGCGTGCTTGCCTGGGTTTGAACTCACGACCTCAAAGACAGTTCCAACATAGTTTTTGTTACAATTTTTTGGGATTAGTCTCGACTTGCAACGATATAGTATTGTGTTTCTACAATCGTACCTAAATACTAAAATGATTACCTAAACCGTTTGTGAGATCACCTAGCGCTATAAAACTGAATTAAGTTTTTTATAAACCACCAACAACCAAAGGTTCCATTACAACAATGGAACCTTTTTTTACCGATTTCAAAAAAGGATGAGGTTTCGTCGGGATTTTTTTTATTTATTTTTTTATTTCCATTATGTTTGTTTTTTATTATGATGATTTATAATATTGTATATGCTAACAAGTTTAATAACATTGCTTGTCTGAAATGTAAGAATATTATTTATGTTAATAATTTCGGCGCGATCAGTGTATAGATGCTGGCGGGAAAAATTCCGAATCATTCCCGTCGAATATTTCGGAAGTATTCCGAAATATTCCGAAACTTTGGGAATATTTCAACGTTTATTCCCATTGAATTATTCGGGCGAAATATTCGACGGAAACATTCGATTGCGGGGTACGAATGTTTCTCGCGGGGGGGAAAACTTCTCCGGGGAGCATCTCCCCTCTTACCGCACCCCAAACCGCCATCGCCTGCACGCACGACTCGTGGCAGTCGCCAGTCGGGCGTGCGCGGCCGGTGCGGCGGCAGCGGCCGGTGCACAGAGGGGCAGCGGCGGCGGCGATCGACGATCGATGCAAAAATGATTTTACAGCAAAAAAAATAAAAATCTTAATTAAATTCATTTTGAATAATTCTGATTTAAAGAAACTTTCCCAGAAGTATTCCGGAATTATTCAGAATTTTTCGGAAGTTTTGCAACTATAGATCAGTGGCCATAGCACGAACGCACAAAGTATTGTAATTTTAATGGAAATATATGGATTATGGATTTTTTTAAATCAGATATACTCGTTACACTCAAAAAAAAAAATTACTTACTTTTGAGACTATATTCATATCTATGTAAGTTATTACTGTGCTAGCTGAATTGAATACCAAAAAAACACAGCATATTTAGTCGTATTTCTGGTTCAAAAATCTTTCGAATGAACATTATCTATGTTTACTTCGCAAGTTCGTGCTTACATAAATGGCGAAATGTCTGTTCTTATCTTTCGAAAAAATCATTCGTGTTGTTTTGTCAAAAAAGTAAATAATCCACACGACTTTAACCTCACAATACATTATCCTTCATTTATCTATTAGTCTAATTTAATGCAAACAAAGCCTTAACCAATAGATCCTCCTCGTCATGAGACCCTGACATTCGCGCCACATCAGGTCATTGAGGACATTGCCGACCACTGCCGAAGGCGCCACAACCATCTGTGGTGTAGTGTTGAACTAGGAGCGATGTCCTTTGTCTAAATGTTCTACTAATAAAAATGGGCATTTATGGTGATTGCCTTGATATGCTTTAAATGTGCATACATATTATTCCTATTTACGTAGATATTATGACAGCCTCGTTGGTCTAGTGGTGCAAGCGCTACTGCTGAGCAAGAGGTCCTGGGTTCGATTCCCAGGTCGGGCAGTGTTGTTGGGTTTATCCATCTGGAGTTTCTCAGTAGCAGTCCGAAGTCTGGATTAGTGCCCGGTCGATGGCAATGAACTCGCCCTCTATTACTTGGGACGTAAACATACCTTCCTTCGGTGCATACCGGCGTGGTGTTGCGTTATATCCTACTAAAGTTATAGTTGGCAAAAGAGGAGCTTGTGGCTGAGTAATAACAGCCGCACGGGTCGATCCATCAGGTTAAGCAACGCTTGCCGGGTTGCTCCGTAGATAGGTGACCATCTTTACATACCGAGACTCCTCCGTGCCTCGGAAAGCGCGTTAAGCCGTTGGTCCCGGCTGTCAATCCTGGATCTTTGACAGTCGTTACGGTCGTCAGAAGCCCGAAAGTCTGACAACCAGTCTTACCAAGGGGTATCGTATTACCCAATAACTGGGTTGTGGATGTAAGATAGGCAGTCGCTCCATGTAAAATACTGGTATTTAGCTGCATCCGGTTAGACTGGAAGCCGACCCCAACATAATTGGGAAATGGCTAGGGAGACTGACTGACTGTTATAGTTGGCAAAATTTGGCACGGATATAGATTATAGTCTTGCAGAACATAGGCTACTTTTTATGCCGGTAGATGTTTCCGAACTCCACGCGGGCGAAGCTGCTGGCAAAAGCTAGTAGTAAATAATTGTCTGGTTCCACTAGGTTTCCTTGTATTTTACGGGCCTATCCTATTGTACTGCAATACTTTTATCTAAGGGAGAACACAGACTAAACTTAGATACTGTATCAAATCAAGTCAATTAATGTATATCTAAGCTTATTTAATGAATTTACTCCATGTACATATAACAAGAAACTAAAAATGATAACAACACCACGACAATTATGTGGTACCTACTATTTAGGAAAATAAATATAAAATGGCAATACTAAACCAGAAATTGTTGGTTGGATCCAACAATTTCTGATCTTTTAGAACGAAGTAGTCAAATAAATTTTCGACAACAACATATTTTTTTTTACTGGGCAAAAAAAAACGTAGATATTTAATTGAATTTGTTTCATATTTAAGTGTCAATTTTTGACGTTGAAATTTATTTTAAATAAGATTTCGCCATTTTTTTTTTAAGTATTTGATTGTGATTTGCGGCTAATTTTTGTCGCTCAAAATAACTCTCCAATATCACGCTGCATTCAGGATAAAAAATCTTAGACCATTAAAATATGGTCCAAGCAAAAAATAGTCCCTCAATCAGTTTTATCATAAAGACTATATGACCCGGTGAACTTCGTAACCCCTGCATATATTTGTGAAAAACCCAATTGTTACGGATTGGTCGGCACAATAATCTATTTTCGGGTCGTAGTGGAATGCTATTCGTTCCAGGTTTACAGGAACACTGCGTCTGCGGAATCGCTGTATTTCATTGTGTCGTGCTCGCTGTTGTTGGGCTTGGTGTGCCCAAACTCATTCCATTATAAGCCTATCTACTTCATTATGTGGCTTTTTCATCACTGTGGAACGCAATTCTGCCAAACCAATACGAATGTTATCAATGTGTGTTAGGAGGCTGAGAGCGATCTTGCTAAAATAACAGTATGGCTTGAAAATAGTCTTCTATCACTGAATACATCCCAAACTAAATTTATCTGTTTTAATAAGTCTTATTTAACAAATCCAGGGCCAGGATTCTCACTAAAAATTCACAAGTTTCCCTGCAATAGTAGTTATAATCGGTCTAACTGTGCTTGCAGTTTGCTATCTCGGACCCCCTCTATCAAATACCTGGGTATAACAATTGATGAAAAACTTGACTGGAGCACTCATACAATCACACTGGCCGGAAGAATTAGGAAAATGATTTACATCTTCAAGAATCTGCGCAGTGTCGCTAGTAATAAACTTCTATTCCAAACGTATCGTGCCTTGTGTGAGTGTCTCGTCAGGTACTGCATTTGCGCATGGGGAGGTGCATACAAAACCCACCTTATTGCACTAGAAAGGGCACAACGAGCTGTGCTGAAGGTCATCATGCGCTTGCCCTATAGACATCCAACAGAAAACGTCTATGAAAGGGCAGATGTATTGACAGTGAGAAAACTCTTTGTACTTGAGATGTTGAGAAGATACCACAAAAAGACCGTACCTACCTTACCTATCACAAAAAAACGTGTTGACCGCTGCCCAATACCACGTGTTAGGACTATTTTTGCTGAACGACATATCGATGTTCTAGCCCCCATAACTTACAACAAACTTGTAAAGACGCATAAAGACTGTAAAGGCTACACCTTGTACAAATTCAAAAATAAATTAACAACCTGGCTCAAGAGTCAAAGCTATGACGATATTGAAAATTTGATTTCTAATAGGTAATATTAATATGAAGACACACTCACACAACCAAATATTATTCACGCACACACAAAGATGACATAAGTTCCAAAACTCCTTACAAACCGCTTAAATAAATCAGACAACTACCAACGCAACTCCCATATACTTGTAACATCCACTATTCACTCAAAGACCCAGCACACACACACACACTACCCTACACAGCCACCTACATACAAAACAACACTCACACACAACACACTACACCCCCACCCTAACATAACACAAACACTCACACCTCACAAAATGTTTTTTGTTTTTCTTTTTTAAATTTAAATTTAGATTTTAGTCTAGTAAAACCGAAACTATGTATTTTTTTGTTCTGACATTTTTTTTGTAATATACTTAACAGGCGAAGACACTGGTCTCTATGATACAGTTAACACTAGTTTAGGGGCCAGGGGATTCATAATTGATTGTAAAATTTATGTCAATAAATATTTATTATTATTATTATTATCTCCTTTATTTATTTTTTAAACTTATTTTATTACATTTTTAAATATTTTTATAAAAACATTAAAAAAAAACATTTAAAAATATAAAAAATAGTGATCCGCCGGTAGCGGGTGCAGGGTCCAAGCTACCGGTGGTTAGGGCCCCAGAGACAGGAACCTCCTCACAATACGCGCCGTATCAAGGAGGACTGCCTTCTGAATCAGGCCCTTCACCCAGCCACCCAACGAGAGCCTCTTGAGATGTTGGTCGAGGCTCTTAGCGATAAGGCCATTGACCGTAACGACTATCGGCACAATGATTGCCGAGTCCACATTCCACATAGCGACAACCTCGTGGGCTAAGTCGAGATACTTCAATTGTTTCTCCTTCTCAGCCTTCACGAGGTTCTCGTCATGCGGGATAGTGACATCGATTATCATTGTGCGGCGCACTGATCGATCTATTACCACTATATCAGGCTTATTGGCTACAATAGTCCTGTCAGTGATAATAGATCGATCCCAGTATAACGTGACATGGTCATTCTCGAGAACTGGGTCGGGCACATACCTGTAATACGGTACCTCAGAGTCCACAAGGCCGTATTTCAGAGCAAGTTGCTGATGGATAATCCTGGCTACTTGATTATGCCTGTGCAAATACTCGCCGTTAGCTAAACGAGAACACCCAGAAGTAATATGTCTGATAGACTCACCGGGACAATGGCATGCCCGACATATGTCGATCGTCCCGTCTTTCATTATATACTTCCGGTAGTTATTCGTTAACATAACTTCATCCATAATCGCACAGACTGAACCTTCGGTTTCCCCAAAGAGGTCACCGAAGCGTAGCCAGGCCACGGACGCTAAGAAATCTACGTCGGGCCCATGAAGGGCCCGGAAAAAGCGTCCGTGAAGCTCCTTGCTTTGCCATACTTCCTTGCGGTCGTTGGTACTAAGCACCACAGGTTTGCGCCAGTTCTCTTTAGCCAAGGACAACGGGGTGAGTCCGTTGTCCACTGCAACTACATCTCGGTGCATACCCACGTCAGCCTTGAGAAAATATTCTCTGAGACTGCACACCTCGCGATTGTGGAGGGTCTTAGCATTTAAAAAACCTCGACCCCCGCACTTCCGCGGAATGTACAGCCTCATGACAGACGAACGTGGGTGATGCATCCGGTTTGCAGTCAGCAGTGACCGGACTCTCCTATCCAGGGCGTCTAGTTCCGTCTGGGTCCACTTTAGTATGCCAAAGGAGTACATCAGGACCGGCATGACCCAACCGTTAAAGGCGCGCACCTTGTTGCCGCCGGACAAAGAACTATTAAGTACCTTTTTCAGGCGACCGAAGAAGCGCTCCTGCAACGATTTTTTCATGTCAGGTCCGTTAATGCCTAACCCCTCTGACATACCGAGGTATTTGTAGGTATCAGTTGCGGAGAGTGATCTCAGGTTTATAGAATCTAAGAGTTGTAGTCCCTCAGATTCCACAATCCCGCCCCGCTTTACATGCATGACTGCACATTTATCTACACCAAATTCCATCCTGATGGAATCACTAAAAGTTTTAGTTACTTTTAGTGACTCCAGCCTGTTGCAATTTGTTGGTGGCAAACAGTTTCAAATCATCCATATAAAGCAGGTGGGATATTACCTGACCCCCTCTCCGTAAAGGACAGCCCAGCCCTGTACCCTCCAGCAGAGTGCTAAGAGGGTTCAAGGCTAAACAAAACCACAGTGGACTCAGACTATCGCCCTGGAATATTCCCCGCTTAATCCTAATAGGTTCGTTGCTCCCTTGAATTTGTCGGCATCCTGGATAGCGAAGAACCGTCCTCCATTGCCCCATACACGTCGTTAGGAAGGTGCTCAGAGTTGTATCAATTTTGTACAACTCTAACACCCTCAAGAGCCATGTATGCGGCACCGAATCAAAGGCCTTCTTATAGTCTATCCAACATGTCGACAAATCCTTTCGGGATCGACGGACCTGTTGGCTTATGGCCATGTCAATGAGGAGTAGATCCTTGGTGCCGCGGGACCCATTCCTACATCCATTTTGAGAGACAGACATAATAGAATTCTTTTCTAAATGAGAATTAATTATTATTATTATTATTTCCTTTATTTTTTATTATATACATATGATTTACATTTTTAAATATTTTTATAAAAACTTAAAATAAATAAAAACATTTAAAAATATAAAAAATAGTAGCCCACCGGTATCGGGAACAAGGTCCAAGCTACCGGTGGTCAGGGCTCCTGAGAGAGGAACCTCCTGACAATACGTGCCGTGTCCAGAAGTACCGCTTTCTGGATCAAGCCCTTGATCCAGCTGCCTAACGAGAGCCTCCTCAGGTGTTGGTCGAGACTCTTCGATATTATGCCATTGGCTGTCACAACTATCGGCACAATGATTGCTGTATCCACATCCCACATGTCGACAACCTCGTGAGCCAAATCAAGATACTTAATCTGTTTATCTTTTTCAGCTTTCACGAGGTTCTCGTCATGCGGAACCGCTATATCAACAATCATTGTGCGACGCTCTTTTCGATCTATCACCACTATATCTGGCTTATTGGCAACAATAGTCCTGTCAGTGATGATAGATCGATCCCAATACAACGTGATATTGCCATTTTCGAGAACTGGGTCGGGCACATACCTATAGTACGGTACTTCCGATTCCACAAGATTGTATTGCAGAGCAAGTTGCTGATGGATAATCCTGGCTACAAGGTTGTGTCTATGCAAGTAGTCTCCGTTAGCCAGACGAGAACAGCCAGAAATAATGTGACGGATAGATTCCCCCGGACGGTGGCATGCCCGACAGATGTCAACCGTGCCGTCCTGCACAATATATTTCCGGTAGTTGTTCGTCATTATAACTTCGTCCATAATCGCAAAGATAAAACCTTCGGTTTCACCAAAGAGATCACCGAATCGCAACCAGGATACGGACGCCAAGAGGTCTACATCAGGCCCATGTAGGACCCGGTAAAAGCGCCCATGAAGCTCTTTGCTCTGCCATACCTCCCTGCGGTCATTAGTATCTAATATTATAGGTTTGCGCCAGTTCTCGTTAGCCAAGGAGAGCGGGGTGAGGCCCTTGTCCACTGAGACCACATCTCGGTGCATCCCCACGTCGGCTTCTAGGAAGTATTCCCTGAGACTGCATACCTCACGGTTGTGCAGGGTCTTAGCATTTAAGAAGCCTCGACCACCACACTTCCGCGAAATATACAGTCTCATCACCGATGACCGTGGGTGATGCATCCGATTTGCAGTCAGCAGTGTGCGGACCCTTCTATCCAAGGCGTCAAGTTCTGTTTGAGTCCATTTGAGTATACCGAAAGAGTACATCAAAACCGGCATGACCCAACCGTTGAAGGCGCGCACCTTGTTTCCGCCTGATAGAAGACTATTAAATACTTTGTTCAGGCGGTTAAAGAAGCGCTCCTTCAGCGATTGCTTCATGTCAGCAGCGTTGATGCCTAACGTTTCCGACATACCCAAATACTTGTAAGTTTCGAGTGAGGAGAGGGGTCTTAGATGTATGGAATCCGAGAGTTGAGTTTCTACGGATTCCAAAATCCTCCCCCGCTTTACATGCATGACCGCACATTTGTCCACACCAAATTCCATCCTGATGGCACTACTGAAAGTTTTGGTTACCTTCAATAGCTCCATCAGTTGAAAATTGCTGGGGGCAAAAAGCTTCAAGTCATCCATGTAAAGAAGGTGAGATATAACCTGACCACCTCTTCTCAATCGATAGCCTAGACCTGAATCCTCCAACAGTGTGCTTAGAGGATTCAAGGCTAAGCAGAACCAAAGTGGACTCAAACTATCGCCTTGAAATATACCTCGCTCTATCCTTATCGGCTCGCTATTCCTCTGGATATGTAGACATCCTGGATAGCGAAGGACTGTCCTCCACTGCCCCATACACGACATCAGGAAGGTCCGCAGAGTTGCATCTACTTTATACAACTCCAGCACCTTCATGAGCCATGTATGTGGCACCGAGTCATAGGCCTTCTTGTAATCTATCCAGCATGTCGACAGATCCTTTCGGGAACGACGAACCTGTTGGTTAATGGCCATATCAATGAGGAGCAGCTCCTTAGTACCGCGGGATCCATTCCTACATCCATTTTGAGAGGCAGACATGATGGAGTTATTGTCTATATGTTTGTTAATTTTAGCTCTCAAAATGGATGTAAGAACTTTATAGACCGTCGGTAGACAAGTGATCGGTCTATAATTTTTGGGTTCCGCAGTACTACCTGATTTATGGAGCAGGTGGGTTATTCCTGTCGTTAGGAACTGGGGCAGCGACCCCGACTCTAAGGCTGACTGGAACTGGGATGCCAAGCGGGCGTGCGACTTATGGAAGCATTTTATCCAAAAGTTGTGCAGCCCGTCCGGCCCTGGGGATTTCCAGTTAGGTAACGGACGGACTGCACAAGTTACATCTTCGGGGCTGATGGTAAGTGCCTCCATTTCTGGTATTTGATCGCACGTTCGCTCGATCTCCCTAGTCCAATCACCTTCGGTGTGACTGACAGGCACCGACCAGATGCTTCGCCAGAACGAATACATGGCGTCATCATCCGGGAGGCGCGTGTCGGTCACACCATGGTCTGGTCGCTCCCAAGCCCTATAGACCCACTTTTCATCGCTCCGGAATGTGCGATTCTGAGTGTACCGGTCCACTCTCCGCCTGTACCGACGAATACGGTTTGCCCATGCACAGATCTTCTGCTTCAGGAAGTCGATACGCTCTGTGACGCGGGTCAAGTAATCTCGAGAACTAATATCCATCCCCGAGAACGCCCGCCTCACAAAGTGCATCACTCTAGGGCGAGTATTGCCCTGCCTGAAGCAGATTAACTTGCCGATGAGTGCTCTAGCCTCACCAATACGACGCTCAATCCTGCACTGCCAAGCTGGTACAGCTGGTTTTGGTCGTGGAGCTCTGTCATTGTTAGGAAATTTAACATGAGCTACACGACATGCCGCTACAGCAGCACAGTACAAGATCGAGTGGGTATCGGTGAGGTCTTTGCTGCCGTCAAAATAATTTGACAGCTGCGAATCTAGAGCACACACCAGCGCCTTATTTTTCTTGTGCATGGGCAAACGAGGTAAACGTGGTCTAAGCCCAGGCGGAGTGGAACGGTACTCCCGGAAAGCATCCTCCAGAGCGCTCCTCAATCGTACATTGCATTGGGAACTCACGGACATAGCCCCGTCATCATCCTCATCACTAACGCGGTCGGGTCGCGGTGAAGCACTGGGTTGTTGCACCGCGACCAGTGGCGAAGCAGGCGTAACATGGCTATTCCGTGATTCGAGACGTAGTCGATCAAGTACGACGTCATCATCATCATCTCCTTGGCGTTTTAAAACAATAACACTAAATAAAGTTCTCGCACACTGAAAATCTGATGATAGATTTTAATAATCGCCTTGAAAATTATTCATTATCATCATTCCTGTTTCGACAATCAACTGACACTTTACAATTTTTTTTTGTTATTTCTGAAACAGAACTGTTTTGTATTTCAACAAAACAGACCAAAGAGAACGGATTTCATACTACAGCTATGAGACAGACAAATTTCTGAACGCACCTATAAATATTTGACAACCAAGAGTTCTAAAAAGACAAAAGATGTTTCACAGCTAAGAACAGTATTGGAAAATTAAATTGTCGTTTTTAGTATTTTCCGTTACTTATTATTTATGTTTCTCACTGTTTAAACCATCCCTGAACTTCCACAAATATTGATGTTTGAACCAATACGATTGTTATATATATATATATAAATAAGTAATCATAAAATAACATTGTATTCTACTTTCAAAACTAATAAAGCTACTAAAAATGCAACGCACAAAATAAAACAATTCCAGCCAGTGATTCAATAATACTTTAATGAACAGTGAGTGAACACGTATTTTATTAAAACTTCTTTCACATCAAACAATTTCGCAAATAACGAATAGAAAACATTTTTTTTTAATTTTCCTCTACTTTATAGTCTGTTGTGCTTTTTTTATAAAATGGCGCGAATCGCGTAATCGTCCGCCATTTTAGACTCTATAAACAAGTGTTACAAATTACTGTTAGCCTCTCACATCCCACGGCTGTGCAAATGCCTCCCCCTTTTTATTTTTGCGTGGAAAAATGCTCACGCATACTGCACTACCACGGGGAGATAGAGCAATTATGTGGGACTCCAACCCACTAAAACTCCACGGTGTCCTCCTCTGCCGCTTGTGGCGGGAACACGGGCACGCGTTAGCACTCACCGCGAACCCGCCGCGGCTGTCCGTCACCGGACCTTCTTCTGGGGAACACTCCCCATCACCGGCGCACAAGAACACATTGCGCGCCGTGACCACCCCAGAGAACAAACCAGCACATGGACGCTAGACGACCCCATGTCTAGGCACCCTTGGTCCCCCTGCAACCGGTCAGGTCAGTGGCCCGGCCGCCTACCACTTTTTGGCCGCAGAGGATAAGAGAGAGAGGCCAACGCCGACCGTGCCAACACTCCTCCTCCCTTGCGGCCCGCACCGCAATACCGGCACTCCTCTCCCGCCGCGGCCTCCAAACCTCAGCCGCGATGTCTCCCATACGACATCGCGGTCTGCCTCAGTTGCATGGTCACTCAAGCGGCGCCGCAAACTACTTGTTGGCTGCTACGTGGTCGGCTTACCGGCAAAAGCCCTGACGAGCGGCCCCTGCTCGGGTTCCTCTTCGCTTCACCGTGGCCAAGCCATTGCTACTTAGCCCCAAGCCTCGACAATGCAGGAATCTGCCAGGGGGAAAGGCCTCCTCTTGGATTACATTTTTTATTTTTATAATTCATGCTCAATATGGCTCCCTCTGTTTCTTACACAAAGACGCATTATTTTTCTTATTTCTGTTTTTACTACTTTACTTGTTAAAGTTGTCATAATTTGATTTGCCGCACTGATAATTCACTAAATGATAAATGATAAATGATTTTTATTTCTGTAAGTAGGTTTGTACAAACACTTTTACAAGTCAATCATGTTTTTTTTTTTAAACTAGATGAGGTCGGCGTTTCCTATCTGACTACTCTGAGAAGAAAGGCCGAAACAAACTCAGAGGTCACAGTCTCTTATAAAGTCCAGACATAATCTTGGTCACTTCATGTGAAGACCCTGTAGATTGGTGTCTGAAATGGTCTTTTGAGGAAAGAACCACACAGATTGAGAGGACCTGTCCAGTCAGTGCACGCATTTGTCAGTAATCGCGCAGCTCAACTCAGAACTTAAGGAGCTCAACGATTCGACGAACAATACCAAAGAAAGGACATTGGGGTAGGCCGCATAAATTACTCAAACTGCCAGACGATGCTTAAAAATAACTGAGAGAAAAAATAAAACAAACAAAAAAAGCAATGACCTACATAGTCTTCACATTCACAATAAATTAAAATAATATAAATACTGTACAAAGTAAATAGTCATGTCAACATTAAGTATGCAAAAATAAAAGAATAAAATAAAATTTGGAGCAGTTCAATCCCAAGCCTTTTTGTCCTCAATATAATCTTTAACGGTATAATAAGCTTTCTGACACAACTTGCGTTTAATGAATGATTTGAATTTATTAAGGCTCAGATCTTGAACATGGCTTGGAAGTTTATTATAAAAGCGTATACATTGACACCTGAATGAGCGACCTATTTTCGTGAGCCTTGTTGGAGGTACAACAAATTTGTGTTTGTTCCTAGTATTTATATTGTGGATATCACTGTATTTTTTAAACAATTTAATGTTTTTATGGGCATATAAAAGATTTTCAAAAATGTACTGAGAAGGCAAAGTCATTATATTAATCTCCTTAAATTTCTCTCTGAGAGATTGTCTCGGACTTAATCTGCCTCATCACCTCAATCGATGGTACAGGACAGACATCTTAAACGAACGATTTCATATGACCCCAAACGTTACGTCCTTCGGCGTCAAGTCAGGACTTCTCGCAGTCCAAGCAATAGGTCCTCCTCTACCAATCCATCGAATTGGGAAATTATTGTCTAGCGACTGGCGCCCAGTAACTCTGGTGTGTAGGACAACTATCTTGTTGTGTTCTGGTTTCTAAGGACACGTGGCCGTCGTCAAACAGGTTATCCAAATACGTTCTTTAAAAAAAATCATAAGATATGTTATAATTTTTTTTAAGAAATTATTTGGATAACCTATTTGAATATGAACGTAAATTCGGACAGATTTTGCTAGATGTATCTATGTAAAGAAAAAATATGTATGTTTATGTGTGAGGTTGTGTGTGTGTTTGCGTATATACACCATGGCCTAAAATAACGTTGACAATATTAAATAGTTACAATTTCAAAATGGAATCTTTTGCGTTTTCTTTTGGTTTTGTTATTGTATACTCATTCTTCGGCGTCATTTTTAACATTCTTTGTTGGCTAAAAATATAATAATATTTATTTCTCTATGCCAGTTTCGTTGCATGAGCGTGAATAAGGCAGTGTTCTTCAATCAAATGTTATAGCGAGCTCGGCAACATCGGAGACCGTCCTGGAAGAGGACGCAAGAGGACTGTTAGAACTTCTAGAAACCGACACATTATCAAACAAAGATTAGTCCGTAATCCACAGACCAAGGTGAGGAAAATATCTAGAGACTTGGGGACTAGTCGCTCCACCATACAGCCTATCGTAAAACTTGATCTACAATTGGTACCAGACCAGTGCAATTTCTTACGGACAAAGACATAAAAGTTCTGCTTGAGAGTTGCCGTTTGCTTAAAAAACGCTCCACAGCGTCAAATTGGGAAAATATCGTATTCTCTGACGAAAAATATATTTTCGATAGAACCCGCCCATAATCACCAAAATGATAGGATCTGGTCTTCCACTTGTCCTGGAGCTGCTGCAATCGCTCCACATCGCCAAAAACGCTGAATAATTATGGTTTAGGGTGCGATTTTCTCCAGTGGCAAATCTCCCCTAGTTTTTGTAGAAAAAAGTATCGGTCAACCAAGAAAACTACCGACGAGACATTTTTAAAATTGTGCTTCTTCCTTGGAGAATAGCACTTTGGTAACCATCTATGGATATTTCAACAAGACTCTGCTCCAGCTCATAGGGCCCTACGTGTTCAACAGTGGTGCAAAGATAATTTTCCTGGTTTCATCAGCTCCAAAGAATGGCCACCCTACTCGCCTGATCTGAATTCGATGGATTACAGCTTATGGTCTATCTTACTACACATCTATACTAGTACACAGCTACACGTATTGGAACTGTTGACGAGCTAAAGACAACTCGTACACGGGATTGGTACATAATATCTGTGGACGAAATGCGGAAAATTGTAAGAAAGTTTTACCAATCGTTTGTCTCTATCTGTCTCTAAAGGAGGTAATTTTGAAGACAAATAGGGATTCTTGTATAAAAGAAAGTGATTTTTTATAATTATAAAATAATTCGTAAAACCTCTTGTCAAAGTTATTTTGGGCCACCCTGTATACATATGCCCCTTGGGCACCCTGTATGCACCTTTTTGAGTTTGCCCAAAAGAGAGGTTTTTTTTTTATACACTTGAATTATTTTTTAGTTACTAAACAAGTTTGGCAGCTCTTTGTTATTTTATGGTATGAGATTATTATGCGGATTTCTTGAGGACCAGTTCTTGTATTTACTCGTATTAACATAATTATTTCCTTTAAAATCGAACGAAATACGTTCGATTTTATTATAAAACCGGTTAGTAGATATAATATTGTCTGACAACAGGACATGTTGAATATTTATATAAAAACTAAAGTGTCATTGTCAACTTACGTAGCTTAATGTGAAATTATGTACCTACTTTGATTTATCGGAAAATCTATATCTATACATACCTAATATAAATTAAAGCCAATTTTCGTGTCTATCTATGTGACCGCGATGTTCTTCCAAACTACGCAACGGATTTTGATGCGGTTTTCACCATCCTTTAGAGACCTTATTCCGGATAGTTTAGATAAATGTATAATACATTTTTATTAAACTTACATAAAATAAAGATATTTTTAAGTCTTGACAAGTCGTAACAACGCGCAACGGTGCGAAGCAGGTTCTGGTCGCTAGTAAAAGAGTTTACAAAAAATCTAACGGTCAGTTGCGTAATTGAATTATACAACTGACCTTCAGATTTTTTGGATGACAGCAAAAAATCCTTAATCATTTTTCCTTATCGACTTTCTACTTAACTAGGTATAGGTAATATTTTCCTCATAGATCCAAGATTCTTCGTATACATAGGTACATAAACATAAATACAGCACATCGTTTCTGTATTTCCCGCACAATTCAGTACGTAATGGGTATAATATTATGCGTGAGGTAGTCCGGAGAAAACCTTGCAGCATCTCCTTTCAAGTACTTCAATGTTATTATCAACGTCCTAGACATAGAGGGTAATAATTATAATATCATAGAGTAGCTTCTGCCCGCGACTTCTTCTGCGTGAAATTCAGAATTGGGTCCGAAACAAATGAAAAATGCAGATGCTAATTTTAACATATATTGATAACAGTCGTTAAGGCATATCGTTGACCCGGATAAAAGTATCCTTTGTGTTAATACAGGTCATTATAAATTATGACAACCGCCCTCTGACTTCCTCTCTCAATAACTAGGAACATCCTATTTCAAGCAGTCTGTAGGAAATAATGTCCTAACAAGGAACAGTAGACTAACAATAAAAACTAATTGCTATTAGCTGTAGTATGAACTAATTGAAGGATATCAATTATTGCTGCATTACGGGAAGGATAGAAACTACTTCGTGATTGCACACACCGACCTTAGGAACAATGTATTCTTAGCTGATCAAGAACTATTACAGAGCCACTTACTTATTTTTATATTAGTAAAAAAAAAAAAAAAAACAGTTTGGCTTATGGTCCATTTTAATGAAAGTGGTTACTTAAGGAGGAAGCGTCAGGGTAGTCCGCGAAATTCAAATTTTCTTACGTTTTTTGCAATTTGCAAGTCAATATTAAGTTGTATGGAAATAGTCATTTTTTGGGTTTAACTGGTCTGAAAGAGTTGTATTGATCACTTTAATGATTCTAATTATGTAAATAGATACTTGTTACGATCGCAAATTATAATTTGATCAACGTACTATATAATACCGACTTGTAAATTGCAAAAAACGTAAGAAAATTTGAATTTCGCGAACTACACTGACGCTTCCCCTTAAGGTTGATCCACTGTGGTAGCCCGCGAAATTCAAATTTTCTTGCGTTTTTTGCAATTTGCAGATCCGTGTAAGGTTGTATCTTGATAATGATATGATTTCCGACAGTAAGAACTATGTATTTTACATAATTTTAACCATGGTAAAACTTGGTAATACACCCCACGTGACAAAACGCCTCACCTCTCTAGCACTCACACTAACAAATCCACGCCGCTCGTAACTAGACGCGCGGGGAGCCATCAGTAGTAAACTGACCAAACCTGAAATCGCAAAAAAAGTCAGCTGTGTCCTACATTCATGTTCGCATAACTCGTCAAAATGCACACAGCTGATTTTTTTTCGCGATTTCAGGTTTGGTCCCATAGTAATAGTTGTTTTTAGGGTTCCGTACCTCAAAAGGATAAATGATAAATGATAAATGATTTTTATTTCTGTAAGTAGGTTTGTACAAACACTTTTACAAGTCAATATATTTTTTTTAAACTAGATGAGGTCGGCGTTTCCTATCTGACTACTCTGAGAAGAAAGGCCGAAACAAACTCAGAGGTCACAGTCTCTTATAAAGTCCAGACATAATCTTGGTCACTTCATGTGAAGACCATGTAGATTGGTGTCTGAAATGGTCTTTTGAGGAAAGAACCACACAGATTGAGAGGACCTGTCCAGTCAGTGCACGCATTTGTCAGTAATCGCGCAGCTCAACTCAGAACTTAAGGAGCTCAACGATTCGACGAACAATACCAAAGAAAGGGCATTGGGGTAGGCCGCATAGATTACTCAAACTGCCAGACCATGATTAAAAATAACTGAGAGAAAAAATAAAACAAACAAAAAAAAAAGCAATGACCTACATAGTCTTCACATTCACAATAAAGTAAAATAATATAATACTTACAAAGTAAATATTAATGTCAACATTCAGTATGCAAAAATAAAAATAATATAAAATAAAATTGGAGCAGTTCAATCCCAAGCCTTTTTGTCCTCAATATAATCTTTAACGGTATAAAAAGCTTTCTGACACAACTTGCGTTTAATGAATGATTTGAATTTATTAAGACTCAGATCTTGAACGTGGCTTGGAAGTTTATTATAAAAGCGTATACATTGACACCTGAATGACCCACCTATTTTCTTGAGCCTTGTTGGAGGTAAAACAAATTTGTGTTTGTTCCTAGTATTTATATAGTCATCAGTCAGAAAAACGGAACCCTTATAGGATCACTCATGTGTCTACATGAGTGATCCTATAAGGTTCCCGTTTTTGTCTGTCTGTCTGTCTGTCTGTCTGTCTGTCCGTCTGTCACAGCCAATTTGCTCCGAATCTAATGGACCGATTAAGTTGAAATTTGGTACACGTATGTATTTCTGTGACCCAAACATGTAAATGAATTAACTTACAATATGGGTTTCAATTTTGGGGTGAAAATAAAAAATATATTTGAAAACTGTACCGTGCGATATATCAAATGAAAGGGCTTACTGTGAGGGTCTCAAATATATATTTTTTGATAATTTAAAATAAATTGTTTTAAGAAAATAGACGAAAATTGACCATTTCCCCCACTTATCTCCGAAGCTACTGAGCTTAAAATTTTGAAAAAAATACAGAAAATAATTCTATAGCTATAGATTACAAAAAAACTTATAAGAAGTCTATGGTCTTAAAATAACATGGTAAATCTCTCAATACTGTGCGTAAAAACTTACATTTGTCCACGAAAAGTATCCAACCCACATTAGGTGTAATGTGGGTTGGATCCTTTTCGACATTTTGTAGTTGGAATGTATGTACATGTTTTTCAACCACAATGTTTACAAACACTTTTACACGTCAATCATGTTTTTTTTAAACTAGATGAGGTCGGCGTTTCCTATCTGACTACTCTGAGAAGAAAGGCCGAAACAAACTCAGAGGTCACAGTCTCTTATAGAGTCCTGACATAATCTTGGTCACTTCATGTGAAGACCATGTAGATTGGTGTCTGAAATGGTCTTTTGAGGAAAGAACCTCACAGATTGAGAGAACCTGTCCAGTCAGTGCACGCATTTATCAGTAATCGCTCAGCGAACACATAAAATGTTAGTTATATAATAGCCTCACAACAAGACAACCTTGAACTTGACCTCGCTTCAACTTAGTAGGTATGCCAATAACGCGTGGCGCCTTCAGTTTTTATGCAGTTGATTATATTATGTTAATGATAAAAACTATTTACAAAAAAAAAAAAAACAACTGACTTCCAATAAACCACTACAAAGTGAAAAATTAATTTAATTTCGGAAGTCGATGTCTTTGGTTTCGTATTTTCGTTTTTATTTATTATATTTCGTTTTTGTTATTTTTCACTTTGTAGAGTTTTTTTTGGAAGTCGATTGTTTTTTTTTTCTTTTTGTAAAAGTTTTTTTATGATATTTTCTACTTTTTATTCGTGGTACCTACACACAAATTCGAATACCAGCAAAATAAATTAGAACATCATCCACATAAAAAGTGGGAAAAATACGTATTATTAGAATAGAAACAGAAGCTAACTCAAAAACTACCCAAGCAAAGTTAATTTTTACATGGGACCAACTTCGAGAAATACCCTTCCGAATCAAACAAAAATCACGAATTGAGAACCTCCTCCTTTTTTCGTCGGTTAAACATAGTGTTTATCTCTGCTTGTGTTGACAAGTCCACGTGACACGATGAAAGGAAATTTGGAAAATGTGGTTGTCAATAATACCAACTTACATTTAGGTGGATAGGTAAACAACAATATCTTCTCCAATTAGATTGTGTTTCCTCTCCTCACGTGTCCCTACTTTCTAAGTAAATCTAAGACCCGCTAACTTCGGTGAGGATAAACATCAGAAACTTCATACGTAACAATATGGTCCAAACTTCATTCCATACACTTTTGTATGGAATGATGTTTGAATTTTTGTTTTTCGTATTTCAGTAATTTTTTTTAAATTATTTATTTAAAGAGCTCTGTCGCTTAGCGACCACATCGCCCTATTTCAGAGTTGGTGCCTTAGTAGAAGTTGGCCATACATATTTATGAGAAATCTATAAAAGTTGCTGTTAGCTTGACAAACGCCTCTCCCCGTAACTTCCAGTGCTTGTGGCCTTTACCCTTCATTCGTTTAGTAGGGTAACTGCTCTAGTAATTGGCACGCCATAGTAACTGGCCACTCATAAAACAGAGGTAGAAGCAAGGTAATGGAAACAAGCTCATGAATGAAAAGCATAACAAATACAGGGTTATTGGTAAAACACCAGCAACCTTTTAAGGGGTCATTGTACTCATCATCTAGCCAAGGGTCACAGGGCAGTGCCACCTGTGTACCTATATGGTGTGGCTTTAAACAGAGTGCCTAGTTTTAGATACCTTGGACACATACTAGTCGAGGATCTAAATGATGACCAGGACATAGAACGGGAACGGAGGGCGTTGTCGGTCCGATGCAATATGTTGGCCCGTAGGTTTGCAAGATGTACGAGACCGGTCAAAATCACCCTTTTCAAGGCTTATTGTCAGTCATTTTACACATGCAGCCTGTGGGTCAAGCATACGCAGAGGGCCTACAACGCTCTTCGTGTCCAGTACAACAACGCCTTCCGGGTGCTGTTGGGGCTGCCGCGATTCTGTAGCGCGTCAACCATGTTTGCTGAATCTACCACTGATAGTTTTCCAGCAATCATGAGGAAAAGAACGGCATCATTGTTGCGCAGGATTCGTGGGAGTGCCAATGGCATCCTGAAGGTGATTGGGGATAGGCTGGATGGCGTTTTCCTGGAGTATTGGACCCGTATGCATAGCTATGGGTCTGATACTGCAGGAAAATACATGAATTGAAAAATTGTAGGTTGTATTTTGTTATTTGGTTTTTATTTTAAATGTAAGGTACTAACATAGTTACGTAAGTTGTATCACTAACAAACTATGGAGCAAGTTTCCGAAATAAACGTTTTATTATTATTATATTATTATTATCATTATGAACAACTTTTACTATGGGACCAAATCAGAAATCGCAAAAAATATCAGCTGTTCAGTACAGCAAATATTTTTTGACGACTTATGCGAACATAAATGTACTGAACAGCTGATTTTTTTTTCGCGATTTCAGTCCCATAGTTAATGAAATGAAAAGTTGTTCATAATGATGAGTACAATGACCCCTTAAGAGGTTGCTGGTGTTTTACTAATAACCCTGTATATTGTTTGTACTTATCATAGACGAGCTTGCTTAGTCTCCTTGTTGCTACCTCTTTCTTATGAGTGGCCAGTTACTATGATTGTCATTGAAGAGTTTAATTATGTCATTATAGTATAGATTACTACTTTCAGTTCACAGATAATGATAACAGTGGACAATACGAACTGGTATTGACTCTCACCTTGTAGCGAGCCGGCTGTATTATGTAAACATAATGATAATTATAATAACATACCGTATTTAATTACGTGCATTCATATCAATCTGGTTCACAACAAGTCACGTTGCTTATTTGTTACTTATCCTAGTAGAGTTTGAATTTTTTAAGGGTGTTTTTCACCCGTTTGTGCCCGGATAAGGGCATGTGGAGACATACAACACTCAATGAGAACACTGGCAATACTAATGCATCAGAGTATTTATTTATTTGGAACTATTAAACAAATCCACCAACAAATCAACGCCGCTAGCATATTATATAAATTAGTTAATTTAGGGATTAAGCGTAGAAGTTAAATTTTACATGCAACAATGGTCCTTTGCGGGTGGGATGTTCACCATGTGATCAACTCCTCCTTAATAAAAAAAGATTACAAAAAAAAAAACAAACAAATCAATGTATTTTAGAACTATTAAATGGGTCATTGGAGGGCCTTGCAGCTAAGTAATAACAGCCGCACGGGTCGATCGATCAGATTAAGCTACGCTTGCCGCGGTTGTTCTGTAGATGGGGGACCATCTTTACATACCAAGAACCCTCCGTGGCTCGGAAATCACGTTAATTAAGCCGTTGGTCCCGGCTGTCATTCGTAGATCTTTAACAGTCGTTGCGGGACGACAGAAGCCCGAAAGTCTGACAACCAGTCTTACCAAGTGGTATCGTATTAAGTAGTTCCATGTAAAATACCGGTTAGAAAGAAAGCTGACCCCAACATAGTTGAAGGCAGGTAGGCAGATAAATTAAATCCTAGCATCGAAAAGAAAAACGTGATTTTTTCAAACAAACTAAATAATAGTCATGGGCCGACTATGGGTTTTGCCGATCGTTGACTAACTATTCATAGTTACTAAACTATTGGATATTATATGTACTTGATTGAATTTCCGTGTGCAGACTGCGAACGTCATAGTACGTCAATGTCCACCTTGTAAAGGGCTCGCCTTCTATGAGCTACATGGAACTTAGTAAAATCAAAACTGACGAAATAAGAGTGTACACACCTCCGCTTTTAAATCTTGTCACCGATTTTTATGTTACTTCCCATAATCCGATAGAGTTTATATTTGCCACAACCGTATCGTTCTGGATACAACACAATATTATATAGTAGTGCCATATAGACGCTTATGTCAGGTGTATCTTCAGTGCAAAGACTTCCATGAGAAACAAAAACAAAAAAAAAAAAACAGATTTGCAAAAAGTATTCTGGTGTTTAGGAACAGTCATGAAACCTTTTGTTCCTTTGCAGTGCAACGACCTCTTTTTAGCGGGCGAAACAAAAAGGAGGTTCAAGTCAAGTCAAGGTGAATATATATTTACGTAGGTATCTACAAAGAAGATTGGAAAAGACATTTTTGTAAGAACTTTAATCATCACCCTTTTGATTTGTTTTTTTCCGAAATTCATAAAAAGAAACCAGTTGTTCTAAATAACACTCGTTCGACAGAATAAAAAAAGGTTTTTTTAATGTGGGTAAATAAGTAAAACAGAAAACTAAATACCTGGCCAAATCAGCAATATTCATTTCTCGTAAGTACCTTATGTAGGATTATAACTTATAATCCATTATAATTTATAAGGTAAGTACTATTTTTAGACTTAAGTGTTAAAACTGCAATACCTTTTTTTTCTTATAATCACTATAAAATTAACTACGACAATATAAAAACAAATACATCTATCCGGTTTCAAAGTCCTACTATATGGACAAAAAAAATGATGTTTATGTTTTGATAACTAATGATGTAAGTAGCAACATTACGTAGACAAACACAAATAAATTAAATAATACTCACAAAATGTATCGCCTCGTTACCATTAGAAGTGGACTGCGAAAACATTGACAATTGATTGAACGTATGCAACATTCTCAAAACCTAAGAATAATCTAAAAGTGAATTTGAGGAATGTCTCAAGTTCAAAATGACTTTAAAATGTCTAAGTATTTGTTCTGTAAATGTCAATAAAATTCAAAAAGCTGAAGGCATCATCCCACTGCTGGGAAAATGATCAAATGTTTGTGTGATCCTAGCAGTTAAACAAAGCGAATGATTTACAAACTTATGTTTTCAAATCTCACAAATATTCACAAATATTTTAAGTCGATCCGAAATGGAAACAAAAAGAACATTCCAAATACTCTAAAATCAATTTAAAACCAAGGTTAAAACATTAAAAATAAAATCAGGTTACTATCTACGTGACATAACGATATTTAATTACTTGGGAACGTTTCCAATCAAACACTGTTATCACAGCTACGCACTCGTATATTTTAATAAATACTCGTTTATCTTAGGGAAAATAGTATCACTGGTGTATTGACTATAGGTTACATCCATGTGGTTCCATAAGGGATCCTCTACCTTCACAGACTCCAGCACATTGGGAAGTTTCGACATCAACCACTCCACATCTTTCATGTCCACTAATCCGTCATTCTTCCCATAAATGCACACTATTGGCACTGTAGTCGCACTGAGGTTGTATTTTGGAGGCTGTTCACTTCCATATAACACGAAGTTCTGCTCCTTTCCATAGTTAAACTTCTCGAATCTCCTACTCTTCATGCTTTGGCCGTACCGCGCCATGTTGTGCACGGAGGTTCCCGCCGGGAAGTGCCCGAACAGTACCCTCGTAGTCTCATTAGTAATGGACCCCAAGTGGGACGAGTCCACGTGGTCGAACATGTCGATGAACGTCTTACACAGCCTCTCAGTAAAATCTGACAGCTGGCAGAAGAATGCGACGAACTCCTGACTGAACGCGCCCTTCGAAAACACTTCTTGGACGCCGTACATTGATAACGCACCTTCCATTCTCTCAAACGTCTGTGTCACTGTTCTAAACATTCTAGATTTTGTGTTTATTTGTCTGGCTGCTGGTGCCAAGCCGATTACAAGCTGGGCTTTGTCACAGTATCCTGGCTTTTCGGAGCACATCACTAGGAACGTCCCGGTTCCTTGAGAATACCCGATGTAGTTCAGTTTCTCAAATCCTGTATAATCCAGGACATAGTCGATCATCGCTGGCACATCGTAGATACCTATCTCTTCGATGTAGAACTTCCAGTAAGCAGCATCTTTGTCAGGGTTGAGGTGGACGTGTCCACGCGAGTAGTAGTTCCCTCTGACGTTGCCCAGCCATAGGTCGTAGCACGCATCAGAGATGAGGTAGGCAAGTCCAGCATTTGGGCCGGAATCTATCCAGGAATCGGAGCTCATCAGTAATCCGTGCATCAGTAACACTGGGGGTGATCTCTTCTTATGATGACAGTTCCTTGCTTTCACTATCCTGAACATAGTGAGGATATATCCATCGTCCGTGATAACTTTATGTTCTTCAGAAATATATCCATACTTTTCGGTCAGCTCCGTGAAATTCATGAGTGAATCTTTGGGATACCCCATGAAGGCCTTGGTCTCACTCCTTAGGGGCACCCATGGTGTCCGAATGACGTACCCAACCGCGACTACTGCCAAGGATACCAGCAGGACGTTAAACGTGTTGAATCGTTTCGAAGACATGATATCAACTGAGCGAGCACCTTCGCAAATCAACTAATCTACATATATACATAGTGCGGAAACTTGTACGTGGTGAGTGTCTGTGTGCTTGAACACTTTGTTTTCTAAATGTGGCGAATCACTGGGATTAATTTCGAATGAAGTATTATTTTATTTTGTTTGTGATTGTGGCAGGTATCTGTGGAGCGTTTTTTAGGTATTTTTATTTTCTTGGAAATAATGTTCTGATTGAAATTTGTATCGAATTAATGGAATGGCGTTGACTGTATTCGTTGGTTAAAAATACCAAGTCTGACATAAATATTGAACTGGCAAAAATGTGAAAAACAACGTCATCTTTATAAAAAAATAAATTTACAGAATAAGTCACAATACACACAACATCGGGAGGGATGATGATTTTTTATAGAAAGAAAGAAAAGCTTTTATATTTTTTACACACATTTTAAAAATATTAAATTAACTCTAATGATTTTGTTATGTAAGATTCACTAATGAATTTTAAATGTTGTTCGGCAGTTTTGAATTGTTATCATTTAACCTACCTGTCCTACCTGTTCTACCTGTCTTACCTGTCCTACCTTACCTTACTTACCTATTTGTACCTATTCTTAACGACATAAAGTACCAGTAACTAATCACAAATTGGCAAAAGGCTTAATAGAAACTTTTAATAGCTTTATATGCGTTTTATTTGTACAGAATAAACAATTCTTTTTTTCTTTCTTATTTACAATAATTATCATTTTAATAAATGATCTAAAAAAAGAAATCAAGATATACCATAATAAATAAGGAAACGCTTTATAATTCTCACAATTAATAGCAATTCACGTGGACTTAAATACTTTAAGTAACGTTTACTTTACTGATACAAATTATAAATGTCGCAAGCATCGTCGCGGTCTTATCTAGGTTAATATAAAGTAGTTACAACTACGTCAGTCTGTTGTTTGCTATTTATTTGTAAGGGAACTGACAATGCCCTGCGACTTCACTTGTTATTAATAAAAATAATTATTGGAGTTTACTCCATAAGAATCGATTTTCATATCCTATCCATACCTAATAGTAGGAACCCTGTTACTAAGCCTCCGCTGTCCGTCTGGCTGTCAGCGGGCTGTATGTCATGAACTGTAATAGGTAGACAGTTGAAATTTTCACAGATTGTGTATTTCTGTAGCCGCTATAAAAACAAATAATAAAATAAAGTTAAAAATTAAAGGGGCCCCACATACAATAAACTTAAGATTTTTTTTTTTTCCTGGCATGTGGGGTGTCATTATCTAGAACTCATCGAGTAGAGTACAAATATAGAATACTAATACTACTCGTCGAGTAATAGTCGATAAATATATTGTATCATCAAAATTGAAGAAAAAGGGGGCCGCAAATATTGTCAGTTTTACCCCATTTTTGTACGAGCTCTATCGCAACCACTAAATAGGTTAGGAATTTGAAACTTCTGTATATCATGTACCATATATTGTAATATATTTAATCAACAGAAACTAAAAAACTCCGATTCATTAGGTATTTTATTTAAATATGGGCGATTTTCTGCAATTGCAAAGAATAACTTTGTAATACACAGTATCATTATGAAATACAAAGCTATCTTTGGAATTGTTAAAATTAAATATGAACAATATTATTCGTTTATTATTGTCATAGAAATAAAATTAATTTAAAAACTAAAGGCGGTCCCCATACAAGAAACGTGTTTTTTTTAAACTTATTAAAACACCTTACGATTATTTTTTTTTTATATGTGTTAACATATTGTACGGTGGTGGGAACCCTTCATGTGTGAGTCCGACTCGCACTTGGCCGGTTTTTTTTTAGATTAGATGATGTCTACAAGAAATTATTTGCTTACACGTGTGCTTCATAATGAGTTTTTTTTTTATTTAGCATCACCCACTCATGACGCTGATAACAAACAATGGAAATAATAAAATAATAAAAATGTTATCATTCAAAAAAAAAAAAACATAAATGTGTTGCTTTTTAGGATTCCGTGGCAATAGGACCCTATTACTAAGGCTCTGCTGTACGTCCGTCTGTCACAGGGCAGTATCTTTTGAACCATAATACATAGTGTCATGTTATAATTTTTAGCTAATAAAAATAAAGTACCACGGATTATAATAAATTATAGATTAAAAAAAAAAACTAAAAACACGCTTTAATACCATTAAACTGAACTAAAAAGTAAAAAATTCAATATAACAATAAAGTGATTAACGAGAAAATTAAAGTCATTGTAAAAAAAGCGTGGGGTGCTCGATATTAATTGTCGTATTTTTATTTATATATTTATTACCAAAATATCTTACTATTTCTTATTCAAAATGCCTTTATTAGTTTTGTTTATTTATTTTTTACCAAGATATGTTACTATTTCTATTTCGAATTACAGGTTAGTGTAAGAATTTTTGTGGTACGTATTTTTGTATATTTTAAGTTGTAAAATCGTTTTTAATATTCGACACAGTGTAAAAATTGTTATGAATGAATAAATAAATAAATAAAAGAATGTCATATGAATGAATTAATGAATGATATATTTATTTGCACAAAGCACCCCACGCAATTTTTTATAATGACATTAATTTTCTCGTTTCATTTTTACTTTTTAGTTCAAGCGTGTTTTAGTTTTTTTTAAACTATAATTTATTTTTCAATTTCTTAGAGTCGAATTTCCCAAATAAAATTTATTTTATAATTAATGACAACACAGCGGATCTCCGCTTTCGTAATAAAATAGTTACTTAGTTAAACTAGCGACTTGCCTCGGCATCACCCGGTATTTATGACATGACAAAACATCGATACTTCATTATTATATGTAAGCTTAATATTGATGTATTATTTGCATAAACCTTTTTGTACGCGTTCTATAAATGATGGTAAAAACTGTATCAAAATCCATTGCGTAGTTCAGAAGAGCGTTGAAAATGCCGAAAAAAACAATTTGTTTTTTCACGAAAAAACAAATTGTTTTTTTTTCGCATGTTACATTGAAAAATTAACGAAAGAATCCTTTGGAAAAAAACAGGTTTCTTTCGAATTTTTCGCTTGATGTTTTGAAAAGTTGAAAAAAAAAAACTATTTTTTTTTTCACGAAAAATAAACAAATTTTGACCCCCTTTACAAAAACCCCTGCATTGAAAAAAACAACAGAATTGAAAAGAAACTGGAATTTTTCCTGATTTTTTTTCAACGCTAGTTCAGAACAACATCGTGGTCATACGAACAGACATGAAAAGAGACTTTCATATAAAATACCTATAGATGCAAACTTAGAGTAGGTATAAGTAGGTATAGAACACGCACAACGAAGTAGGCCCGGGTGAGAACAACACGACGTACCCGCGCCGCGAGCGCTGTCGAGTGCTAGCCGTGTGCGTTCCTCCAGATATTTTTTTCATATTTACGAATCAAAATGGTCAAATGTGCAGTTCGATCTTGCAAAAACAATACTAGGAAACACACAAAACTGAAATCCAGTATCATATTTCATAGGTAAATCGATTTTTGTACTTATTGTTATGAAAACAAATCATACATCGCGGGGGTGAAAGAGACGTGCGAGGCGGACACGCACACGCCCGCCCGCACACCGCGCTCCCCAGTCCCCACGTGAGACTGTAGTAATGTGACGTGACCAACGCTGTAATCGAAATTTTACAATATTTTTTTGAAATGTTTGCTAGGAAAACTACATATTATATTTATGTAACTTTATTACTAAAAAACTTATAGTCAGTTATTATAAATAATTTTGATGTGTGTTTTGTACGATATACTTTCTAATGTTTTTAATGTGAAAGTACGTATATTATATCGTAAACGTAAAGTATGAAATGTTACGATATCACGTCTATATCACTGCTAAATTGATGCTGAAGAATTTTGGTAGCTATAGAATGGAGTAAAATTTAAATTTAAAAATTTAAAAAAAAATGTTAAGTATGTAATATTTTTTTCAAATTTTTCAGCTTTCCAAAAGACCGAAAATAAAAGTTATTTTTCACTTTATAGTGTTTTTTGGAAGTCGGTTGTTTTTTTTGGAAAAAGTTTTTTATAAACCTTAATATTTAACATGTCCACACGATTTTCTGACATTTCTATTACACATAATTTTTGAAGTACAATTAAAACAAGAATAATAAAATTGATGATTCATTTAATTGAGTCTATTCATATGTCTATATTTTCTTAGTTTGTTTGTACTATGCAAATTTAGTAAAAAACAGAATAAACGACAAGAATACTCGTGTAAAACTAAAAAAAAAAAACTGATGACTAAACGCAACCAACAATAAAACGATCATACTAGTGAGGAGAATCTAGGGTCGTGGGTGCCATGGACACACCTAATATAAATGTCAGTACCTGGGTGACCGAGCTAGCTCGCCTGAAAATAAATAAAATGAACTTTCCTAGATATGAGACCTAGCTAGATCGATTTTTCACCCCCGTAACCCCTATATTGCAAATTTCATCGAAATCGCCAGAACCGTTATCGAGAACGTGAATACTGATTATTACAAACAAATATATAAATAAAATATACAAACAATTCTCGTTTAATAGCATAGGAAATAATATATTCAACATAAAAAGTACCTAACAAAGATATTTATTTACATAACTAATAGATAACTCGTTGCCCATCGGCACGTAATTGATACATCCCTATCTGTCATACACTCATATATCATATAAGTATCTATAGCTCATTTGCCTACGATGCGAACTACGCCATTCGTGCAATATGTATACTCCCTCTATACTACCGTATAATATATAGTATAAGGATGCAGACAAAGATATTATACACAAGATGGTTACGTTCATAGGAACCAGCGTTTAAAATCTGGTCGTGTTCAATGTCCCAAAAAAAGAGGGTCGTGTTTTTTTTTTATTATTACGCCTTGCTTGACGCGGACTAAAGACAATACCTAATGTGCCCCAATTGAGACGCTTTCGAGTCTTCTCAAAAACGCGCGGTAGTAACTTATCGGCCTCATTTTTTAAAATATAATATCATTGGATGCAAGCAATACAATTTATAACAATAGCGGCTGCGGCAGTTGGGGAAAGGCTACGTAGATTGATTGAACAACAATGAATAAAGATAAAATATAGTTAAAAATTAAAGGGGGCTCCATACAAGCAATGTCGTTTCTTTTAAATATGTAGTGTTAAATATTGTAAGTTGGTACGGAACTCTTCGTGTGCGTTTCCGACTCGGACTTGGCCAGTTTTTTGTTTGTCTACTGAGACTTTTGTTTCCTGATAGTTTACATTACTTTGCACATATCTAAGTGAGGCCAATGTCAATGTGACTAATTTATTCATTAAATCTAGACTGACTTAATTAACCCACAACACGCAGTGAGCAGGTGATCCTGCCATCGTTACCTTGTTTACCTTGTTGCAGCCGCATCTACAACGCCACGTGACGTCACGCATATCCTGCATCGCGCAAGCAGAGTAACCGCGCGATTAGCATTAAATTTGACCACACCTTTCTTTTTAGGGTTCCGTACCAAAATGGTAAAAAGGAACCCTTATGGTACGACTCAGTCTGTCTGTCTGTCTGTCACAGCGAGATATCTCAAGAACCACTAATGCTATCAACATGAAATTTGGAATACTTTTAGATGACGTTTGCCCAACCATTTTGCATTTTTTATATATATATATATATATATATTGCAACAGGGACTGAAAGGGGGTCTTAAAAATTTGAAATGGGGCTACTAGGGCATGTGGGGTATCATATGAAAGAGCGCTGTTTGCACATTCTCAAACATGTTTTTTAGGCTGTGGACTTCGACTTTTGACGAAAAATGTAAAAAAAAATACCGTTCCCCTTATCTCCAAAGTTTGCAAAGAAATTAAATCTGAAATAGTTCTGTGTGATAGAAGTTTATGTAAAGATTACAGGAAAAATAAAACGATGTCTGTAAATAGCACGGTTTTTTATATAGGTTGACCGGTTTTATTTTTACAGACCATCAAACTGAACAACTTTCTGCTCATGGGATCATCAAGCTCCATGGGACCAAATAATCAGCCGGCCCATACATTTGGGTCGAGTAGACTGTTGACAGTTTTAAGCCGTTAGGCAGTAACCCACCAGATGCAACACCGTTTTCTATGGAATATGAGGAGCGTTACACCCTGGTCCCTCAGACCAAATAAAAAAGGTAGACGGAGCGCGGCGTTCTCAGAGTGAAGCAGGGTAAAGGAAGCCAAATTTGAAATAGGAAGCCAACCGTGTTCCAGAGCGACGCGCGACGCCGAACGCGCTAGACATCATAACCTTGAAATTGTAAATTGTTGTAAAATGGCTTCCTGTGTCGTAAAAGCTTGTAAAAACAATTCCGTAATTTAAAAAAAGTCATCTGGGATTACATTTCACAAGTAAGTGTTTCATTTGATTTAATTTAATATATTAGGTTGGGGAAAAAGTCTTTTCGCATTATAGTATGTATGAACTTGTAATAAAATCTCTTTGGCTATACTATTTGTATCTGGCTGGTTTTGGTATCATTGAAAGTTTAAATTTTAAAGAACATAATTCCAAATTCAAATTAGGAAAATGTGTGATTTTTATTTGTTTTTCGTACCGTCAAGATGAGTGAATCTAATGAAGAAATTCGATACATTTTAAAACTTTACTACAAAAAAAGTAAAAATGCAACGCAAGCCGCGAAAAAAAATTGCGATGTTTATGGACCTAGTTTAGTGTCTGTGAGAGTAGCACAAATTTGGTTTAAGCGGTTTCAATCCGGAAATTTTGATGTCAAAGGTGCACGTCGCTCTGGTCGCCCTATTACGGATAAAATGGATGCCATTTTTGAAAAAGTGGAGCAAGATCAGCATATCAGTAGTTACGACGTAGCTGAAGAACTGGAAATTGAGCACAAAACAGTTTTGGCGCATTTGAAAAAAACTGGGTACACAAAAAAGCTCGACATTTGGGTACCTCACGAGCTCACTGAAAGAAACCTAATGAACCGTGTACTCATTTGTGATTCTTTATTACGACGTAATGAAACCGAACCATTTTTGAAGAAGCTGATAACTGGTGATGAAAAGTGGATCACGTATGACAAGAACGTGCGAAAAAGGTCGTGGTCAAAGGCCGGTCAGGCTTCACAGACTGTGGCGAAACCCGGGTTAACTCCCAACAAGGTGATGCTGTGTGTGTGGTGGGATTAGAAGGGCATTATTCATTATGAGCTGTTACCACCAGGCAGGACCATCGATTCTGAACTCTACTGCGAACAACTGATGAGATTAAAGCAAGAAGTTGAGAGAAAGCGGCCGGAATTAATCAACAGAAGGGGTGTGGTTTTTCATCATGATAACGCTAGACCTCACACATCTTTAGCCACTCAGCAAAAATAAAGAGAGTTTGGCTGGGAGGTGTTAATGCATCCGCCGTATAGTCCTGACCTGCACCTTCAGATTTCCACCTGTTTCGGTCTCTTCAGAATTCTTTAGGCAGTGTCAGGTTAACATCACGAGAGGACTGCCAAAACCACTTGTCGCGGTATTTTGACCAGAAGTCCCAAAATTTCTATAGCAATGAGATCATGTCCCTACCTACAAGATGGCAAAAAGTTATCGAACAAAATAGTACCTACATACTTTAGTTAAATGTAAATAAACTGTATTAAAGAATGGTTTGAATTTTCTTAAAAAAATGCGAAGAAACTTTTTCCCCAACCTATTATAAATACAAAAATATTTCATAAAGCGTTTTTGGAACACAACCAGTGACCAGTATATCCGCATACAAATTCCCCGAAACGCGGGCAATGTTGGGGAGTGTTTGGGATTATTAATTTTAATATTACTTTTCGTAATGGTTAAATGCTTTTAACTATTACGAAAATATATTGACAGGCCACTTACCACCTATCACGCCGCAGGTCGTGGGTTCGATTCCCATCCAGGACAAACATTTGTGTGCATGAACATGTCTGTTTGTCCTGAGTCTGGGTGTAATTATCTATATACTTAAGTACGATTTACAAAAAAAAAAAAGTAGTATATGTACTATGTCAGTTATCTGGTTTCCAGAGTACAAGCTCTGCTTAGTTTGGTATCAGATGACCGTGTGTGAAATGTCCCAAGATATTGAATACATTATGACAATGTGAGCATTGAATAGCGCGTGATTATTTATTATTTCTAAATACAAGTGCTTACAACAGATTTATGTAACAGAAATTTTTGGATTAGTTTATTTCTCAACTTCGACTGAAAACAAAACTCCTTATATTTTAGATTTCCAATAGACCTTAATTGGAAACAAAAGTGGATTGAGGTTATTAGGTTAAGCAGAAATCAAGAAAATTGGTTGCCATCGAAATTTAGTATTGTGTGTTCCACACATTTTGTATGTGTTATCAAATGTGGGCTGCGTCGTGTGATGAAAAATGCAATACCAACCAAAGTATGAATCCATGTTGCTACTTATTATATTAATGTGATGTAAAATTTGTACATTCATGTACCTACTAACATTCGAACAATATTCTTTTTAGGATATTTTTGACCTACCTGGCAATGATATTGATATTGGCGTTTCTGAAAACGTTGATTACTCTATTAAGCTCATTATATACTGAGTCACAAAACGTACGTTTATCTGTATTATTACCTATTTAAAATAATATTATATATAAAATACAAACATTAATGGCTTATTTTATTTACAGCTTAGGTACTTGTGACGGTTATTTTGATGTGAATGCAAGTACCAGTACATACACATCCCCGTCTGGCGAAAATGTAAATATAACAATACTTGAAGATGCAGAAATACAATCAATATTTGAAACGCCAAGGAAAATTAAACTAAGAAAGCAACTAAGGAAACAAATAGAAATGGTAGATATTCACAAGAATATTAAAACCTTTATAGGTACGGAAAATATATTTTTCGATTTGGAAAACGAACACAATTTCTTCGGCATGGATCACAAAATAAATTTAATACGTACTGTAGTTGAAAAGTATCTAAATATAAGATTCCATCATATTTCAAAACTATATCCAGAAGTCGGCATACAAAACTATGTCCAGAAGTCGGCATACAAAACTATATCCAGAAGTCGGCATACAAAACTATGTCCAGAAGTCGGCATACAAAACTATGTCCATAAGTCGGCATACAAAACTATGTCCAGAAGTCGGCATACAAAACTATGTCCAGAAGTCGGCATACAAAACTATGTCCAGAAGTCGGCATACAAAACTATGTCCAGAAGTCGGCATACAAAACTATGTCCAGAAGTCGTCATACAAAACTATGTCCAGAAGTCGGCATACAAAACTATGTCCAGAAGTCCAGCCATCTTCGAGTAATCGGGGAACATACATAAAAAAAGGTACCGACGAAACTTCGGTAATTGAGAACCTCCTCCTTTTTGAAGTCGGTTATAAATACAGGCCTAGGCTTAGTTTAGACTTCAGATCTCCCACAAATTGCAAAATTGTGTCCAATACCGGTCAATTTAATATGTCTAGTATTGTAATTTGTGGAATAAATAAACATAACTTTATTATTATGATTATTATTCATAGCTAAGCTGAAACCTGAATGTAATCATAACTATTTATAAAATACAACTCGTATGTTTCCATAGAATTTATATGCAAATGAAGTATTTATTACATTGTCTGAATATTGCAACATTAATTGCTAATTATTAAAATAATAGCACTTATTTGCTCAAGTAGACAGGTATATTTACGGAAGGTATTAATTGAGAATCTGGCAATAAATAACGTTTATTAAATAGTTCCAAAATCAATTTGTAGGTGGCCATTCTTCACTGATAATACTGTGGGAAGCCATTTTTTTGCAGTGTCATTTCACTCTCGACATACAAGTTTGACACGTTGTGGAAAAAAAGAACTATATTTCAGATAATATAGCAATTTAAAAAAAACAGATAAAGGAGATTGCGTAGTATTTTCCATTTCAAGACGTAGTGATTTAATTTCAAATAAAACAATGTATGGGAAGCTGCCATTGTTCTTTGCGATTAGTGCCACTGCGCGTTCTCTTTTCTATATTTTTTTACAATTTTAAATTAGCGATGCCATTCTTGCCTGGTCACTTCCAAAGCTAGTTAGTCTGATTATTTTACAATGGTTATGTTATGAGTGCGAGATTGCGAGCAAGTTTTAGACTGATTTTTCATAATCTGGACTAGATCATATAGTAAAAATGACTCATAAAACATTTAATTTTAGACATAGTTTTAAGTATTTCTGCTTTCTTTTGATTAAAGACATGGAACAGTTATCAACTTATTTTATTTAATCGTGTGTAGATTTATTTTTTATTGATAATGTTGATTACCACTAATGCAAAAAGTAAGGCGCACTTGCCCTATTATTAGTTTATCGCAAATATCTCTAAAACTATGCATAATTTGCTATATTTATTTGTATCATCATCTCTAGTTTGATACATTCATCATACATCTTAAAATAGTCTCTAAATCGTGAAACGAGGCCTTTATTAAGTTTTCATTCGCGTAGATGCACTTACCCCGTTTTTCTGGGAAAGTGCGTCTGTATGCCAAGTTTAAAAAAAAATGTAATGGAATTTAACGGTTTTTATGAACAACTAGTTGACCCGACAGACGTTGTCCTGTCCAAATTTGATGTATGAGGAAATTCATTTTCTTCAAAAAAACTTTTCGTGCATTTTTCCAATGTTTTTATAGTTATTCTACTATTCGGGACGGAGACAAATACAACAAATCAAAAACCATCAAAATCGGTCCAGCCGTTCTCGAGTTACAAGTGTTCGAACAAACCCGACTTTGTTTTATTGTTGGGGAAAAAGTCTTTTCGCATTATAGTATGTATGAACTTGTAATAAAATCTCTTTGGCTATACTATTTGTATCTGGCTGGTTTTGGTATCATTGAAAGTTTAAATTTTAAAGAACATAATTCTAAATTCAAATTAGGAAAATGTGTGATTTTCATTTGTTTTTCGTACAGTAAAGATGAGTGAATCTAATGAAGAAATTCGATACATTTTAAAATTTTACTACAAAAAAGGTAAAAATGCAACGCAAGCCGCGAAAAAAATTTGCGATGTTTATGGACCTAGTGTAGTGTCTGTGAGGGTAGCACAAATTTGGTTTAAGCGTTTTCAATCCGGAAATTTTGATGTCAAAAATGCACGTCGCTCTGGTCGCCCTATTACGGATAAAATGGATGCCATTTTTGAAAAAGTGGAGCAAGATCGGCATATCAGTAGTTACAACGTAGCTGAAGAACTGGAAATTGACCACAAAACAGTTTTGGCGCATTTGAAAAAAACTGGGTACACAAAAAAGCTCGACATTTGGGTACCTCACGAGATCACTGAAAGAAACCTAACGAACCGTGTACTCATTTGTGACTCTTTATTACGACGTAATGAAACCGAACCATTTTTGAAGAAGCTGATAACTGGTGATGAAAAGTGGATCACGTATGACAAGAACGTGCGAAAAAGGTCGTGGTCAAAGGCCGGTCAGGCTTCACAGACTGTGGCGAAACCCGGGTTAACTCGCAACAAGGTGATGCTGTGTGTGTGGTGGGATTGGAAGGGCATTATTCATTATGAGCTGTTACCACCAGGCAGGACCATCGATTCTAAACTCTACTGCGAACAACTGATGAGATTACAGCAAGAAGTTGAGAGAAAGCGGCCGGGATTAATCAACAGAAGGGGTGTGGTTTTTCATCATGATAACGCTAGACCTCACACATCTTTAGCCACTCAGCAAAAATTAAGAGAGTTTGGCTGGGAGGTGTTAATGCATCCGCCGTATAATCCTGACCTTGCACCTTCAGATTTCCACCTGTTTCGGTCTCTTCAGAATTCTTTAGGCAGTGTCAGGTTAACATCACGAGAGGACTGCCAAAACCACTTGTCGCGGTACTTTTACAACGTCACATGGTCATTTTCGAGAACTGGGTCGGGCACATACTTGTAATATGGTACCTCAGATTCCACAAGTTTATATTTCAAAGCAAGTTGCTGGTGAATAATCCTGGCGACTTGGTTATGCCTGTGCAAGTACTCGCCGTTAGCCAGACGAGAACAACCAGAAGTAATATGTCTAATGGACTCACCCGGACGGTGACATGCCCGACACACGTCCTCCGTCCCGTCCCTCATAATATGTTTCCGGTAGTTATTCGTTAAGATAACTTCGTCCATAATTGCACAGACGAAACCTTCAGTTTCCCCGAAAAGGTCACCAAAACGTAGCCAGGATATGGACGCTAAGAAATAATTAATTATTATTATTATTATTAACATACAATTCATATACCCAAATAAGTACATTATATTTGTTTATTTTTGTAGAACGCGTAAGTGGACAAGCTAAAGAAATATTGATATTTAAATATGCATTTGAAGAAATATATGACGCACTTGCCCCGCCTGACCTTATTAATATATGTTTTTACTAGTAGAATTGAATTTAGTACCTGGGCCTGCAGTTACCACATACACAGGGATAGCTTTGAGACTGAATTCGGTCGCAAAGCCCTAATGGTGTCCATAGACGGTCAAAATTGCTAGACAAGCACGAAAAATACACGCCCTTTTCTTGCAATTTTGACCATCTAGGGTCCCCTTTAAGACTGCTTCTGATTTCGGCCGTAAAGCGATCGCTATCTATGTTGAGATTGTAGCCGCTGCAGTTACCTACTGCCTGAGGCAATAGTAGGTATGAGTGTCCGTGGAGTTTCTTGGCTGTTATTCTCTAGAGGTACCTACCACGCTTTGAAATGGGCAAATAGCTTCATCTTCCTGACTGATTGACCCCTTGATAATTCAAGTTAAGGTACGCTTGTCGCGGTCAGTCCGTGGATGGGTGGTCATATCATTACATACCAAGACCTCTCCGTGCCTCGGAAAGCTCGTTAAGCCGTTGGTCCCGGCTGTTATTCGTAGATCTTTGACAGTCGTTACGGGTCGTCAGAAACCCGAAAGTCTGACAACCAGTCTTACCAAAGGGGTATCGTGTTACCCAGTAACTGGATTGGTCAGACCAGCAGTCGCTCCATTTAAAATACTGATACTCAGCTGCCTCCAGTTAGACTGAAAGCCGACCCAACGTAGTTGGAAAAAGACTAGATTACTAGCAGATTGATTTTTTTTTTAAATAAACGTTTATGTTTGAGTTATGTAACTAGCGTAAGAAGACACTGATACCTGGTCTCACGTTAGTGTCACTGCCCCGAAGGAGTACACAGAGGTACATACTAGGTACACCCAAATCTCACCAGTAACGTTATAAATTTAACCGAGATCGAACCCAGGACCCTTCGCTTATCAGTGTGGCTTGCGACCACTCGACCAAACAGCCGGTCTATTCTGTAAAAATTTCACCGTAAATACTTAGGTGAAGTGAGCTGTCATTCCACCTGGTGCTATGGGGTTGACGCTATTGACAGCTCACTCCACGCTCACTTCACCTAAGTTTTCACGGTGAGATTTGTACAGAATAGTACTACAGAACAGACAAGTTTGCGCGCTCTGTTAAGTTCTTGTAAAAAAAAAAAAGAAAAACAACTAGGTTTATTTATGTCCCTGACAATAAACAATGCCGGCAGACATCATTCACTTTCAATTTAACTGAAAAACTGATATTAATAAATTACCTTTTGTTGTGATCGCAAACCAGTTTTATGAATGCGTCATTTTTAGGCTGACGCAGTATGTTTATTTGAACCGAGTTTATTTTAAAACAAGGCTGTCCCTGGCAATGGTCTCGAACCTACCGATTTTTCGGTAGGTTCTACCAAAAGATTATCCCAAAAATAGACCATATCGGTAGAACGATATGGGATAATTTTTGGGATATTTTTTTACCTACCTGTTTTGGGTACATACAAATCTATATCTACAATATTTGTGGGCACCTCTACCGATTTGGCCTTGTGACGTTCGAGACCACTGGTCCCTGGCATTGAAATTGTGGCGGAAACGAGAGTTTTATACAAATACAACTAGATAAGTATGTATAAACCAGTTCAGTGCAAATCAAAGGCCACTTGTCTTATGCGGAAGATCAATGCTCAATAGGCTAGTGCCCTCAACTCAAAGCAAGACAGAGAGCAAGCATGGTAGTCCATGCTTGCTCTCTGTCTTGCTTTGAGTTGAGGGTATGGCGGCATCTACAACGCCACATGCGATCACAATGACGTCACGCAAAATCCTGCATCGCGCAAGCAAAATTCTAGAAGATTTGCAAACGTTATACAAAACGAGTTCTAAAAGTTATAACTACAAATCAAAACATTTCCTTACACAAATATTCTCCTAAAATATGTATGTATTAATGTACATCTGCATTATTATCATCATTAAAAAGTATTACCTATATCACTGCAGTAATTATTATTTTTTTGTAAAATTTAAATGAACGTCTCGCCAGCACACAGATAAATCCTGAGAGGTTTGCCTTGAGTGGCTAAAAAGAAAATGTAATAGGCTAATGCCCGGTTTTTGAATAATTCTTAAACGGAATTTAAACTCTGGATAGCTATTGATTCGAGAAAATTATCTTTTTATGCGAATTCCTTCCTTATGCTCGGTTTTTGAGGTTCACAGATAAACCCTCGATAGTAATTCACTCGACTTTTAGCTAAATTATTATTTCGAACCAATAACCACTTTCGAATGGATAAACTACGTTTAAAACCCTCAGAAAACGGGCATAAGTGTGTTAGAAATAAATAAATGAAAATGAATGAATTAACCGCGCCATTAGCATATAACATATAACCGTTGGGCAGTTGGGCCCACCAGTCACGACACCCGTCTGATTGGAGGATCCTCTCTTTTCAATGGAGGATGAAGAGTTTCACCCCCCCCCCCCCCCCCTCATAGCTCTGTACAGTTCTCAGTAGCAGCCTGGAGTCAGGATTTGTGATGGCAAATAATCATTAAACGCATGCACAAAAAACATTTAATTTCTTTACTATAATCCGCTTACTAGTATAATATTCCCACGGCTGGGAGACAGGCCTCCTCTCTCTGTGAGGAGAGGCTCATTGCCGGGTGGCGGAGGTCACATGTCTTCGAATTTTTAGTTCTAGGACATGGCGGTTTCCTCACGATGTTTCCTTCATCATTTTGAGAACAGTGGTGATAAAATAATTTACACAAAGTAAGTTGGCGCGGCTGTTACCTCAGGGCCACAACTGCACAATCAGTTCTGTCAATTTCTTTAGATTTAAAGAAGAAGAAGAAAGACAAAGAAGATCAGAACATCATAACAGTGACCAGAAACAAAGAAAATGTTTTAATAATACACATTTAATACGGCGAGCATTCAATTTAGCAGTTTAATTAAGGACTTAGTATCTAGACAATATCAACAAGTAATATCCCGCCATCCCGAGCCAACAGCGCCATATAAACGGCACAAAGTAAGAAACTACACAGTAGAACTATTAGAAGTTATTCGAAGAAACAAACAAAGATAACAAGATGCTATTGAAACACATCTTCCAAAACACTGTCGTAACTCAAAAAAAAAAAGAAAAATAAGAACACAAATAAAAAATCCTTTGTTGATAAAAATAGTAAAACGCTAAAAATCTGTAAACTGAAAGTCACATTAAAATGAGTTTATTGTAAAATAATTAAAATAGGCTTTTTCCCAAAACTTGTTTTCCGCGTGTTACGACATTTTTTAGAGGATGTGCCATATACTGAAATGATGAAATGTCAATTTAATGGGTCGATCATTTTCATTTAAAACAACGATTACCAGAGACGAGCTTGCTAGGATCGTCATTCAATTTTTTGCGTTTCTGCAATTGTTTATGATAAATTAAACAAAGATTTCATGATAGACAAGTAGGTTTACTAATTCCTTTACAATTTTTTTAATAATTTTAAATGGGGTTAAATATAATGACCACCAAAAAAAAATCTTTGATACCCTAAGCTTTTTGTACTTCAAATTGTATTCAAACACCAAATGTAGTAAATGATCACCAAATCTTAGTGAGCAAATTATTGCGTTAGGTTAGGTTTTTTTTTTTTTGTATTCGTTTGATTCGCTTTTAATGCTCTTTCTAGGTTTGGTTAGGTTAACAATGATTAGTTTGGAGTCATTTGCTTTAATAGGATAGCAAGATGTAACAATTTTGGTTATAATTTCAAATAAAATGGAGTTTTAATTTTGGTGATCATTTACTATTTTTGGCAGTAAAGTGTTTTTTTTATGTTATATTTTACTTTATCTGGTGATAAGTTAAACATAAGCCATTTTAAATAGGTATGGTCGGACAGAGAATTTTGCAAGATGAGTTTTATTGAACGAATTTAGGAATTAATATATGAATGAAAGTTAAATCGAATGAAGACTATTGAGCGAATGTGTCGTAGACGCTGGTCAATATCAGGTTGTATGTTGTTAAAAATACAAATATGTCTGTATTTATCCGACCTCATCTAGTTTAAAAAAAAAAAACGTGATTGACTTGTGAAAGTTTTTGTACAAACCTACTTACAGAAATAAAAATCATTTATCATTTATGGAATTACTTAAAATCATTTGAGGCCAATTCTCACTTATTGAGTTGTCTATAAGTGAGAATTGGCAGCACGGCAGTAACATAGGATCGTCCTTGATTACGTGGTAAAATGTAGGTGTAAAGAATTTTATACTAACTTTTATTTCGGGGAATACAGACATAATAATAAGTTTTATCATTCTCCTGCCCTTAACACAAGTTGTTCGCGGTCGGCGCAACATGTTTTTTCTTCAATACTTCTCTATTAGTCGTCATCTCGGTAGTCACTCCCTTTCTGGCCATTATCAATTTATCATCCTTCACACAGTCCATCCATCGTTACTGTGGTATTCCTCTACTCTTATACCCATCCACATTCATACTCAAAACTATCCTCACGACATTTTCTTCACTACTCCGCAGCACATGCCCGTACTATAATTTCCACACAATTTATGATTAAAAAGTTATGAATGCACAAAATAAAATAAATTCACTCTTTGTTTCAGACGAAGTTCAAACTGGTATTTCTGTTTCTACTGCCCAGTGACACCTAAAGAAGAGCTACGCTCAGCCGAGTGACCCAGTTAGCGCGATCGATGCAGGGTCAACGACCGCGCCTGATTGAACATCACTTTGGGAAACGCTGGAATGTTGCCAGTGATAGCGAGATAATTGCTGTGGATTAAAATTGAAATGGATTTATTTGGACCTAAAGTAGAGCTCATACTTGTAAAAATCATCATACATGACGCCTTTTTCCCCAAAGGAACCTACAGAAGCGTTGACTATTTGCAACTACGTAGGTATGTTAAAGTCTCATGACGTAATGAGGGGGTGAATGTGAACGGAATCCAGACTCCAAGCTACTGAGATATTTATTAAGGGCTCAACAACACTTTACCCGAGCTAAGGATGATTGAACCGAGGTTCCCATGGTCAGCAGTCATGCTTGCAACCACTAGAGTGACGAGGCAGACTATCATAGCCTCCTCAGGTAACACTATTACTACCTAATGGGTACTCCACTGTCAAATTAATCATGCTAATCACACGCACGAGCGGTTCCCATCCACGAACAGGTTTCACTGTCTCCTCAAGATGTCGATAAGAGGCACATTGTACTGCCCCCATGAACCCCATGAGCTTAAACACAGTGCGATCACTAGTTTGGTACTCGAAGACATGCGGCTCCTGTACAGATAAGGAATTGGTACTGTTCATCTTATTTAATATTGTAGACACAAAAGGATTCGTTTCCGTGTTGTCCGCATCTGCAATGCTGTAGAAGACTTTACATGAGGATATTACTAATGTATGAAAGTTTCTACTATCTTGTACTTTGTCAACTAAGCCTACATATTGTGCTAATGATTGCTAAATTATTGGAACCGAAGATTAGTTGATGAGGAAACTAATCACTTGATTTATTCTTCTCAATTCGTTTGTCTGCCTTCTGAAGAAGAAAATAGTCTATTTTTATTGCACGGAGTATTGCAGCCATCTTTCGGATGGCTCAGCTAAATACCAACTAGCTGCACTTGTTTCGGTGGAACGCAGAGCTAACAGGCTCATTGGTGACGTAAAACTTGTGGATGCCAAGCTGCACAGCAGGGCTCATCGCCGCAAGGTTGCCTGCTTGTCGGTCTTCTACTGATTGTACTTCGGAGAGTGTGCCCAAGAACTCCACGACCTGATTCCACCGGCCCCCTTCTACCATCGGATATCTAGACGCACTGCCAGTTACCATCCCTACCTAGTTGCTATTCCACCAATCCATCCTAAGCGTTTCTAAATGTCATTTATAATGCGCACAGCAAAAAAGAGTGGAACTGTCTACCTGCGTCTGTGTTTTCGAGCGCATACAACCCTAATCTCTCAAAATGAGAGTGAACAAGCTTCTTCTGGGTAATCTCACTCCATCGTCGACTTTGTTTCTGTTACCTCCGACCTAGACTAGAGTCAAGAGCAAACCCATCTAAAAAAAAAGGCTTAAATCATCCTATTATATCATTACGTAAAATGAAAATGTAAAATACTTTATTAGATGTTGGTTCACGCCAACATTCTTCTTAATATTTCTCAACCTCGCACTTCTACTACTACCGCTTCTTCACACAAACCAACACGGTGACCCCACTGCATACTGGTATTGATTCCCGCGACAGCTGAGCCGAGGTCCAGACGCAGACAGTCACTTGACCCAGTTACTGAACGAGACATGACCTCCCGTGACCTCTGACAAGGATCGTGGACTACACGTGGCGGTGGGACTCATCTGCCTAGCCTTTTCTCAACGAGGTTGGGGTCGGCTTCCGGTAATAGCGGTGGGACTATACGCGTATATGAAACAGTTCCAAAGAAGTTTCGGGTTGTTGTTTTGTTCGGGTAACATATCCGCTAATTACACATGGGATGAAATTCATCCCATTTTTTAATTTAAGTAGTGGTTCGTGGGAGTAAAGTCATCCCACGCAAATCTGCTTTTGGTTTGAACCTTGTTCCACCACTATTAAGGAGTCCTTTCTGATTCTACATTACTATAAAGCCTTACCCACTAGCATTCTAAGAAACATTCAACGGTCACAAAATTGCAAGAAGCTACGATGCAAATCGGTTTTGTTTACAAGATTACCGCGGGTGGGGCGCTCAACGGTATTACCCGCGCGCGGGTGAGCACAGCGGTTCAGCACAGCGGATATCTTGTGCAACTTTGTGGTGGGTTTTTATTTTACTTTGTTAATACAAGCGGTTAAAATCCGCTTGGACATCGCAACATCAGTGAAGCAAAACATCGTGAAGATAACAGGACTAAAGTAAAATGGGGTTATTTTGGTACTACGGGTTTACTACGATAACAACTTTCAACTTATGTAAAGCTTAGTTGTATTTGGTGTGAGAACGCATCCAAACCGATTTAATTTTTTGGTTGATACCACTGATAGTTCCTTTTTAATATGGCGTTGTAGATAATCGGTGTGTGCCCGTGTTTTCTATAATATAAAAAGGTTTTGTTGGTGTCCGGTACACAGGGCATTTTAAAGGTAAGAAAAACTTATGATGCCTTCAAAAATAGATAGTTTTAAAATACCGAATATCTACAACGCCATATTAAAAAAAAAACTAATCAAGAAATATAATCAGTTTGGATGCGTTCACACACCAAATAAAATTAAGTTGTTACCAAAGTATACCCGTAGTATCAAAGTACCCCATTTTTAACCGACTTCCAAAAGGAGGAGGTTCTCAATTCGTCTGTATGTTTTTTTTTTTTTTGTATGTTTGTTACGCGATTACTCAAAGACGGATGGACCGATTTGGAAAATTCTTTTTTTGTTTGAAAGGGTATACTTCCGAGGTGGTCCCATATAAATTTTATTAACTTTGCTCGAGGAGTTTTTGAGATAGTTTCAATAATGCGTATATTTCCCACTTATTTTATATGGATGTTGTGATGGTGTTTTAATAACTTCCTATCACTGTTATTTACATGGCTATATCTACAATTATTGTGCTCAATTATGTATTCGAATTTGTGTGGGGTAGGTTCTTTAACTAAAAAGTGAAAAATAAAAACTTTTTAGCAAAAAATAAAACCGACTTCTAAAACAAAACACTACAAAGTGAAAAATAACTTTAACCCGTGAGAAGGCGCGCTATGAGCAATTTGCTCACACAAAAATCTAATTCAAAAATTTTTTGTCTTTCCCATGCCACACCAATTCAAGCACTTAAGTACCTTCCTAAATATTCACCCCCTCTCCCCTGACGCAATTCTCGATCCGCTCAGTGGCGTTGCGACCGCGCAGCAAGGCGTTTGTGGAGGCCGTGTACCAACGTGCGGCAATTTGCTCATCACGCGCCCATCCAATTACTTTGCACCGAACATGTAAAATACATGTGTTCAGTGTGTTTCGAGAGGCACATTAGTGTAGATTTAATGGATGAATAACACTTTTTAGTTTTTGTTATGTAACAGTTTTTATTGTGATTTTTATGAAACGTGCCAAAAAAATTAATTAATACTAGGTTGTTTTGTTATTTGCGTTAGAAGTTGCTATTATGTTTAACAGTTTTGATTAAAATACTTGTTTTCTTACTTACTAAACCTTGTGTTATTTATTTAAATACATTATAAGCCAATAAATATAGAAACACTAAAAATATAAACATTTATGATAGTGTGAGCAATTTGCTCGCACGCGCCTACTCGTGTAAGAAAATTAGGCGCGCCTTCTCACGGGTTAATTTCGGAAGTCGGTGGCAAAAAACGAAAATACAAAACCAAAGACACCGACTTCCGAAATTAAAGTTATTTTTCACTTTGTAGTGTTTTGTTTTAGAAGTCGGTTTTATTTTTTGCTAAAAAGTTTTTATACTGTAATTAATATGGGTCTGAAACCACCAAAATACAAAAAAAGCAAGCATGGTGATCAATGCTTCACTGAATGAGTCGAGGCCTTGGCCATGTAGTGGGACAGTAACAGGCTAGTATATATAATCTATAGTCATAATAAAGCTAAGCACTGGATGTGTAGATGTGTAGCAATATCTTTAGGTACGCACGGTGATGCCTGCAGATTCATTTGTTATGTTATTTAATATATTTATTTATCTATAATTTGTTTTTATTTATATATGTTTGGTTGTAGCTTTGTAAGAATAATTGAGTTATAATATTCTAAGTACTGTTTGTTTTATTTTATTTACTTATTTACTAAATTCATGTACAGATCATTTAACCTGACTTGGTTTCCGTACCTACGTCTTTTTCGGGTGACCACTGAAAAACAGCGCTGTGCTGTGGGCACCCCATAGCACAGCATCATGCTGAGTGGAAGCCTTCTTGTCACAGTCATGGCGTGCCAGCAGCTGCCGACTTTTTGTGCTCGTGATTTGTGTTTTATTTTACTTTTTGTAAAACTAGAGTTAATTATATTTTTGTATGCACGTGTTTCTGTGACAAATAAGCATACTTTTCTTTCTTTCTTTCTAAAGTGTTTGTTTGTTTGAACGCGCTAATCTCTGAAACAATCAGTCAGATTTGCAAAATTGTTGTTTTGCATTTTTTTTACGATATTAATGTTCAAAATGTATATCGCAGAGTTAAAACATTGTATGTTAAAAAAAAACACAGAAGCCTTTGATGGCTTATATATGGCTAGTGAGTTCGGAAAATATATATCTAATATGCTACTAGAAACAATTCTATGTGTTTTTAAGTTTTACTTTGAAAAAATCAAAAAAGTTATATTACTTATTATATAATATAATAATAGCACAATTAAAAATGGTAGTAAGTATATCAAACTAAAGTATATACTCATAATTTGTAGCCCAATTCTTGAAGCAGGCTATAGGCAATTTAAAATCACGCTAGGACCCTCAGGAGCCGAGCAAAAATAAAAAATCAGAAAGAACGCTAAGCGAAAACGAAGTAATAACGCAGGCAGATGATGCGATGCGATGCGACGCGGTGGGTCATGGGGACAAGACATTTTACGCGGACGAAGTCGCGAGCAGAAGTTAGTTGGTAATACAAGTGAACACAAGCTACAGGGGAGTAGATAATCATTAGCAAGTCAGTGTGGACTGAAGAATGCACAGGTCATAAGTATACGCCTTAGTGGAGACTTTTTTTATGATTAGTACCTATAATAATATGGTACTAATACATGGCATAATTAAAAATAATCCCACCAAAAAAAATGTTCATGTAAAATGTTGCCAAGACGAGACCATATGGCTCGCACTGTCAAAGAGTTATCAAATATCATGTAGAGCCAAGCTTCTAACTCTACAAGCCCTAACTTGTAGAGTTAGGGCGTGCAGAGTTAGAAGCTTGGCAACATTTTACATGAAAATGTTTTTGGTGGGATTTCACTTCGTTTTGTAAGTTGCATATGACAATATCTTTTTAATTTGTTATTTTTTTTTAAAGATGGGGGTAATTTCTTTAAAATCCTGAAATATGTGTTTTATTATTTATAACAAAGAGTCCCTATATCAATTTTCAGACCTGTAGCATCAAAATTTTGCTGAAGAACAGGGGGACAGATCAGACTTTTTTCCGATCTGTCTCCCTAAGGGGACAAAGCAGGGTGACAGATCGGACTAATCCCACGAAATATCTTCAGTGATACACACAAGTGCTCTTACGTGGCAATTAAACCAGCTCTTTATGTCCCAGTGACAATTGCCGAATACAATAGGCAGAGCAATAATTACTCGTAAATACAAGTGAGAAATCCCGAGCAAGACCAGCAGTGCTATTCTGTGCAAATCTCACCGTGAAAACTTAGGTGAGGTGACCGTGGATTGAGCTGTCAGTAGTGTCCATCCCTTTTTTTTTTTTTTTTTGGATGGGAAATCATCAAATAACTTCTCCCGCTCGGGGTGGAGCGGGAGGGCGTGTCAGACTTCTACTGACTAAAACCCACCCGTGTTCCTTTAGTTGCCTGTGCCAGGGCCACGGTATCTTTTTCAAACAACCCGCAACCCCAGCGGCATCGGCCCTATTGGACCCCATCTTTGCTGACATCTCTTTGAGGCGCGCGTGGAACACAACGCGCCGTCGACCCGGGCCTGGTCCTTACCGGACGGCGAGCTACCCATTGCTCGCCATCCGCAAGCCCGCGCCTACGGTGGCCGGGAATCGGCTATCGCTTCCCGACGCCCAGGGCGTCTCCTGCGGCGACTAGGGGCGTGAGGGCGCAAAGATTGCCTCTCCCTCACGCGTTCAGCCTCCTCCTTCGCGAGCATTACTGCTTCGCAGAAGGAGGTGACGGCTTCCCATGCACTCTCGCTCCGTACCATGGCCTGTACCAGGGCCGGACGCGAGAGATCGCCGCCGCCGATCGCCTCCGCGAGGACGCGGCGGTGCTCTGCCCAAGCCGGGCAGACCTCCACCGTATGCTCCACCGTGTCCTCCGGGCGATCCACACAGTGGTAACACCCGGGCGTTTCCTCCCGCCTTATCCGGAACAGGAACCTCCCGAAACAACCGTGTCCGGTGAGGACCTGCGTCAGGCGGAAGGTGAGGATGCCGTGACGCCTCTCCAACCACTCCTCAAAGAGGGGACTTATCGCCGCAATTGTGGCGTGCCCAGCACTAGGTTGCGACAGTCGCACTCTCCATGTCGCCATGAGATCCCGCCGGAGCTCTGTCCGCTGTGCCATGATTTCTCGCGGCAGCGGAGTTACGCCCCGGCGTTTTGCCTCCTCGCGCCACTCCCATGTGTATGCGAGGCCTTTTGCCTCCAGATCCCATGGCGGCAATCCGGCAAGGAGGCTCGCCGCCTCACCAGAGACCGTGCGGTATCCCCGAACTAGCCGGATGGCCATGACCCTTTGGGACGCGTTCAACCGGCGGGTTGGTCGCCGCCCCAAAGAACGCGCCCACACTGGTGCCCCGTAAAGGGCCATGGACCGCACGACCCCCGCGTAGAGCCTCCGGCAGGAGGCGTTTGGACCCCCTAGATTGGGCAGGAGCCGCTTCAAGGCAGCCCCGGCCCGCTCCAGTCTGGGAGCCAAACGTCGAAAATGCTCCACGAAGTTCCACCGGCTGTCGAGGACGAGTCCCAGGTACTTCATCGTCGGCTCGACGCCGATGTGAACCCCTCCTACCGTTATTTGGGAACCCGACGGTGGCGCGTTCCGAGGACCATGAAAACACATTACCTCGGACTTGTGCAGGGCCACCTCGAGTCCCAATCGCCGGATCCTCTCGACGATTATCGCAATTCCGTGTGTCGCTAGCTCGGCCGCCGCTTGGTGTGACCTCCCCTGCGCCAGGACCAGCGTGTCGTCAGCGTAGCATACCACGCTGACGCCGCTAGGGAGGTCAGCGCGCAGCACCCAGTCGTACCCGATCCCTGTCACCGCACGACATCTCTCGCCGGTTCCACTCTCCCTGATGACCGGAGTAGTGTCCATCCCTAGCATCAGGTGGCATGACAGCTCACTTCAAGCTCACTTCACCTACGTCTTCACGGTGAAATTTTTACAGAACAGACCGGCTGAAATTACCTAAGTCACAGATTAATACAGATGGGACATTCCGCAGTTTAGGTTTGAAGCTACAAGTACGCAGCAGGCCTATCTCACTAGGCCAATTCAGTAGGACTGGCGTGGTCGAATGGTATAAGACCTACGCGTTAGAAAGAGAGGCAACTTGTAGGTGAATATGACAGGCCAGTTGGCGTGGTTGGTTAAGATACCACCTATCATGCCGCAGGTCGTGGGTTCGATTCCCATCCAGGACAAAAATTTGTGTGCATGAACATGTCTGTTTGTCCTGAGTCTGAATGTAATTATCTATATACGTAAGTATGTATTTACAAAAAAAAGTAGTATATGTAGTATATCAGTTATCTGGTTCAATCCATAGTACAAGCTCTGCTTAGTTTGGGATCAGATGACCGTGTGTGAATAATGTACCAGATTATTATTATGATTATATAACTGTAGGTAATAAGCGCTGTGCAAACTGAATTGCACTTTATTGTATTGCAGCAAGAGTCGCTTTTTATTGAAATTATTTTGCGGAGTGTCCCATCTGTATTAATCTGTGCCTAAGTGTTGTCAATTTGTATTTTCCATTACGATTGCCAAGATTTATATCCAAATGCATACCAGATCCCACTGCAGCGGAAAGCCCTCTTCTCATACAGAGAAGGCACATGCTTGAATTGCTCACGATGTTTTTCCTTCACCGATATCAGTAATGTCCCAGATAAACTCAGAAAGTACATATGAATTGAAAAGTTACATTGGTACTTTCCCGGATTTGAACCCACAACCTCGTGCACGAGAGGCGTGGCCTTAACCGCTGAGCCATCACGAAACGCATCTCATATCGAGCTTTATACCTAACGCTTATTCAAAAGTCGTAAAAGCATAGTCGATAGTAAAATAACCAAAAGAAAAGATTAGCATTATACAGGATTTTTTTTTTATCACTAGCTAAATGTTCACAGGGTGTTCTACCCATAAATATGAACAAGTTTCACTGTGAAACCGACTCTCAAATCACGAAAAAAAATCTGCTATTTCAATACCTACTCGACCAAAATGTATGAAACTGCAGATTTTTTTTTCGTGATTTCAGAGTTGGTTCCATAGTAAAAGTTGTTCATATTCATGGGTAGAACACCCTGTGAAAATTTAGCTAGTGAAAAAAAATTGCCCTGTATAAAAATGTTGTAACTAAAATGTATTAATCTCAGAGCCTACAATTGCCATGTTTTGTTAGGCTCCCCACACATCGATGGACGCCTCATTTGTTCGAAACGCTTCAGTACGATTTGGGTTAGAACCAGTTTTGCATCCACTCTAGACATAGAAGTACCTATATACGCTGTTAGGAAAATTCGTAATTTAACCAACATAGAGACAGCCCGTTTAGGGTACTTTAGCTATTTTCATAGTGTAATGTCGTACGGTATTCTGTTGTGGGGAAATGCAGCCGACATTCAGACATTTATAAATTAAGTCCGAGACAATCTCTCAGAGAGAAATTTAAGGAGATTAATATAATGACTTTGCCTTCTCAGTACATTTTTGAAAATCTTTTATATGCCCATTAAAACATTAAATTGTTTAAAAAATACAGTGATATTCACAATATAAATACTAGGAACAAACACAAATTTGTTGTACCTCCAACACGGCTCAAGAAAATAGGTGGGGCATTCAGGTGTAAATGTATACGCTTTTATAATAAACTTCCAAGCCACGTTCAAGATCTGAGCGTTAATAAATTCAAATAATTAATTAAACGCAAGTTGTGTCAGAAAGCTTTTTATACCGTTAAAGATTATATTGAGGAAAAAAAGGCTTGGGGTTGAACTGCTCCAAATTTTATATTATTTTTATTTTTGCATACTGAATGTTGACATGAATATTTACTTTGTAAGTATTATATTATTTTAATTTATTGTGAATGTGAAGACTATGCAGGTTATTGCTTTTTGTTTTTGTTTGTTTTATTTTTTCTCTCAGTTATTTTTAATCATGGTCTGGCAGTTTGAGTAATCTATGCGGCCTACCCCAATGTCCTTTCTTTGGTATTGTTCGTCGAATCGTTGAGCTCCTTAAGTTCTGAGTTGAGCTGCGCGATTACTGACAAATGCGTGCACTGACTGGACAGGTCCTCTCAATCTGTGTGGTTCTTTCCTCAAAAGACCATTTCAGACACCAATCTATATGGTCTTCACATGAAGTGACCAAGATTATGTCAGGACTTTATAAGAGACTGTGACCTCTGAGTTTGTTTCGGCCTTTCTTCTCAGAGTAGTCAGATAGGAAACGTCGACCTCATCTAGTTTAAAAAAAAATAATATTGACTTGTAAAAGTGTTTGTACAAACCTACTTACAGAAATAAAAATCATTTATCATTTATAATAGGTATATAGTTCCACACTACAAGGTGTAGTCAAGAAAGTGAATTAAATTTTAAAGAAAGTAAATTTTAAATAGGGAACCATTTTACAGCTGTCAAAGAATGACAGTTGTGATTTGTTGGTAGGTAATATACGAAGTCCCAGTATCAGTCAGGAAATTAATTGTTAAGCATTTTAATTAAAACTTTTTACAAAAAAAAAAAAAAAAACAACCGACTTCCAAAACAAGACTACAAAATGAAAAATAACTTTAATTTAATTAAAATGCTTAACAATTAATTTCCTGACTGGTACTGAGACTTGGTATAATAAGGTACTATACAATTTCCTCCAGAGAATTAGAAGTTATTATGTAATACATTGTGCTTAGCTTATTCTTAAATGTACGAGTATTCACGTTATCGCACTCTTTTATTTCCTCCGGCAATCCATTGTACAGCTGTGCTCCTTCAAATAATATGGTCTTTCTACCGTAATTAGTACGTACGTTGATGACTTCAAGTTTGTTGTGTCTTGGTCTCCATACAAGAAACGTATTTTATTCGGCGTTTTTCAACTTTATTTTTTACCCTTAATTTTTTTAATTTATTTTATTTTTATTATTTGTTGTTAACATTTATTGTGTAGCGGCCATAGTAGTACACACTCTGTGAAAATTTCAAGTGTCTACTATTACCTACGGTTTAAAAGATACAGACATGTGACAGACGGACGGACAGCGGAGCCTGCGGGTCCCACTGGCACCCTTTGGGTCATCATCATCTGCCTAGCCTTTCTTCTTTTCTTTCTTTCTTTTACGGGTCTGCTTCCAGTCTAACCAGATGCAACTGAATACTTTACATGCAGCGACTGTCTATATGACCCAGTTACTGGGTAATACGATATCCCTTCGTAAGACTGATGGTCAGAATTTCGGGCTTCTGACGACCCGTAACGACTGTCAAAGATCCACGAATGACAGCCGGGACCAACGTGCAACGGCTTAACGTGCTTTCCGAGGCACGGAGGGTTCTTGGTATGTAAAGATGGTCACCCATCGACGGGTCAACCGCGGCAAGCGTAGCTTAACCTGATCGATCGATCCGTGCGGCTCTTATTACTCAACCACAAGCCCCTTTGGTTACGGAACCCTAATAAATGCTAATGAGGTTACGGTATAAAGCCGCTGTATTACTACCTTCTAATGATGCTTTAATCATATTTATGGTTATTTTATTGGGTGCCGCCTTTCATTCGAGGATTCGTTAGGTTTTTATTGCTTTTTGATGTAATAAAGATTATTTCCAGTAAATGTCAGCCGTGAAATTTATTTTAGATGTCGGCTGATATCTTTTTAGGGTTGCGTACCTCAAAAGGAAAAAAGTAACACTTTTGGATCACTCATGTGTCTGTCTGTCTGTCTGTATGTCCGTCTGTCACAGCCAATTTGCTCCGAATCTCATGGACCGATTAAGTTGAAATTTGGTACACTTATGGATTTCTGTGACCCAAACACGGACGTGTAATGTAAATTAATGAATTTTGAATATGGGTGTTAATTTTGGGGGGCAAATAAGATATATATATATATATATATATATATATACTCTCACAGACACTACACTAGGTCCATAAACATCGCAAATTTTTTTCGCGGCTTGCGTTGCATTTTTACCTTTTTTGTAGTAAAATTTTAAAATGTAAAAATTTAAACTTTCAATGATACCAAAACCAGCCAGATACAAATAGTATAGCCAAAGAGATTTTATTACAAGTTCATACATACTATAATGCGAAAAGAATTAGGTGTAATGTGGGTTGGATCCTTTTCGTTTAACTATGGACATTTGTAGTTGTAATGTATGGGAGAACATGTTTTTATACTACAATGTTAAGTTTGTTCTTGGGATAAATTCATCCTAACTACGGAACCCTTCATTGTGCGTGGTCCGACACGCACTTTACCGGTTTTTTTTAGGTTCGGGTATTCAAAGGACGGGGTCCGTAACTCGGTATCTACCTGTAATTTTTAATGTTGGTCTACGTAAACTGAAATAGATTCGTTAATTGAATAGGTAGGGATTGTGAAAACAAAACCTGAAAGGGTCTTGCTCCCCGTTGGCAATTCACTTAGTATCCATTTATTTGCCATTATATGTATAAATATATTGCTTTAAATGTCTGATTCATTCGTCTGCGTCTCTGCTTCAAATCTGGCAATCATCTGTCAGTTTGTTGCTACTCCTCTACATGTCATTTTACAACCGATCTGGACGACGCTTGGTACGCAGGTTTTACGACTATAAATAATTTTTTGTCGTCAGGGATTTTTGATTGGAAGGGTACTTCCTCCAAAAAGAAGCAAAAAGAGGGCTACTGCATATTTCCGCCATATGAGATCCAATTTCGATGGTTCTTTTTTATTATGAAATATATTATAGAATTTTAAGTTAGTCTCATAAAAAATGGTGAAGACCAATTGAAAAAAAAAAACTTGGTGAATATCCCGTTTTAAATAAATTTGTGCTCGCGAGATCTACTGTCCGCAGAACTACGAGTAATAATCCTGTTGTCACACAAAATCCAATAACAAAACTTAACCACAGATAAAACATTGTGCTATCCGGAACAATCACACCAGCACCCCTATTCAACACAGAACAAATTCCCAACTCCCGTCCATTGTACAAAGTATTGATAAACATTCCTGCTAATCAGAGCATGACACGGGGTTCAAATTGCTGCAGACAGGTCACTTGACCTACTTCAAGTAATGGCGACAGTTCCGACCTACGATGACCTCTGCGTTATAAGGGGTATTACCTTTCGGCTGATTTTAGTTGTCTAAATGTCTCAGTTAATGAATTCAAAAAAAGTGTGAAAATTCAAGCATCAGCTTCCTAAAAAGTAACCTTATTATAAAGTGAAAAAAGTTGCGATTCGTCCGTCTCTGTCGCACTTACTACTTACTAATCTGCAGACGGATTCAGTAACTGATTTAGCAATTAGAGTATGAATTCAACCGTTTATTTATATCTGTAAGTTATATGGAGTACATATGAGTACATAATAAGCAGTATTCCCTTTATGTACCAGATATTTTGGCGCTTGAATGACATTTGACAGGGTGGCGCTATTAGGTAAGCAGTTATGAAATTGTTTTGTGAAATGTATTAAAAAAACAAGATGGCGACCTTTGTTCCGACTTTGGCCGCGCGCCACAAGATCCGCGTACGGTTGTCATTCAGTGTGGTACACAGGATGTCCGGTAATGAATGAATAACTTTGAAAGAGTATATAATAAACCTTATGGCCTTTGTAAAACTAAAATAAATACAAAAATATATATTACTCAAGTAGTTCGTAAGATACATAAAAAAAAAAATTGCAATTTCTGGTCACATCATTTACTGCCTCCTGTCGGCTAGACAACGTACATTATTATAAAAATGAATAACCGATGGTATTCATTCATTTGTAGTCGTGGTGAAGAAGAATGTAAAATAAGATAAAAAAAAGTTTGTATTTTTTTCGATAAAAATCTTAGGTAAGCAAGTACTACTTGGAGTATTCTTTTTTATTTTTTTTACAACGACCATAAGATCTTTATGCTATTTTAAAGGTTATCCATTCATTACAGTAAATACGCCCCTTTAATCCGACAAACATGACTAAATTCAGACGACTGAATTCAGCCAAGTGGAGTAAGCGTCTACCGCATATGAATGAGCGAGGTAACAAAGGCGGTGAATGCAAAAGGTTAGGTCCGCTTTGATTATGAGGTCATGTAGAAAGGTGACATGTGTTATGTACCAACTTAATAGACATTCTATAAGAACCTGCCCTTTTAAATTGGAGCAGTGCTTGATTGCAGAAATAACTGAGTAGTAATTTTGTAGATGTCCCATTCCAAAAGAAAGACATACTATTACCTAAAAATAAAATTGAGTGCTTATCTTGTAGGATAAAGTTTGACCTAAAGAAAGGCTGGCCTATGCTGTATGTAGATGGTGAGATTTTCGATCGCCAAAACTTTTTGTAGAACAACAAACTATTCAGAAGACAAGCATCGAGCTATACCTACCTATAGTGGCGCCGTAAGGAGAAAGGACGAACTACAGAAATAATAAAATGGAAAAAGAAATATATTTTGTCCTGTTTAAAATACAAGATACAAAGGCAGATACGAAATCAAAATCAAAAGTCATTTATTCAAACTAGGCTGAGAATCAGCACTTTTTGAACGTCATAATTACATAAGACAGTCCCCCAAAACGCCCGCCCTTCACCACTTCCTAGTGCTTTAGCTGAGGAGAAGAAGTGGCGCAACAAACTCCCCAGTAGCACAGCTGTCTGTTCAGTCACAAAAAAATGAATCTATATAACATTGCGCATTCGTCTACGTCTTTTAATAGTAAGAATTATTAGGTTTTCGTTAAGTTTACGCCTATATAAAAATACTGGTAGATGCGACTTTTTTCGCTGAATCCGAATATGTAAAAGCTCTATTTAAAAAAAAAAGTCAGATACGTCTTTTTAGGGTTTCGTACCCAAAGGGTAAAACGGGACCCTATTACTAACACTCCGCTGTCCATCTGTCTGTGCGTCTGTCACCAAGCTGTCTGTCACATGAACCGTGACAGTTAGACAGTTGAAATTTTCACAGATGATGTATTTCTGTTAAACAAAAAAAGAGAATAAAATAAATACAACAAACGTCATTTTTTGCGGTTTTTTATAGATAATGGTACGTCACCCTTCGAGCGCGAGTCAGACTCGCACTTGGCCGGTTTTTTTCCTATGACGGCAGTATAGATTGCCATATTCTGAGTGTCGATGCTGAGTACCAGCCTTCGTCTCATTGTTATTTGACCTTTCTCATCTCATTAAGATGTTATTTCAATACTTCATAACAACCTTCATAATTATCATCAGCAGCAGGCTTGTTCCAGCCACGCTCAGGATAGGTAGGCCTCCACCCTTTCATACATTGTGCCGTGTTTCAATTGTCTATACATATTTTAAAGTGAAGTCACTTTTCGTGTGTTTCTGTGGCCGCGTTGTTCTTCTAAGCTGTGCAAACGAATTTTGATGCAGTTTTCACAAAATTTATTTATGATGGTTTATGTGTTACAATAATATTAAGGCGAACGCTTCAGGTAGCCCGCCAAATTAAAACTTTCATACGTTTTTTTGCAAATTGCAGGTCAGTATTAGATTGTAAATTAATGACTATTTCATGAAATCTTGACATTTAGGATTATACTAAGTTATGGAGTTACGGTTACGAATTGTCTTACCAAGGGGTATCGTATTACTCAATAACTGGGTTGTGGAGGTCAAATAGGCAGTCGCTCCATGTAAAATACTGGTATTCAGCTGCATCCGGTTAAACCGGAAGCTGACCCAGGACCCTAAAGGCTAGGCAGATTGATGGAGTTACTAGATACTTTAATCAACATACAACCTAATACTGACTTGCAAATTGCAAAAAACTTAAGAAAATTTGAATTTCGCGGCCTACTTGGAGCTCATCCTTAAACCACATAAAATAAAGAAGTCTCGATGATTTGTTAAATCCTTAAAATCGTGCGAAGTAGAGGGCGGCTTGTCAGGTTAGAATAAACATTGAATCAAACTAGGCTGTCTGTTCTCACAACCATCTAAGCTGAAGTTTGATTAGTTTCCGTCGATGCTTCATCTATTTTGGTTCTCAACAAAGGCCTCAGGTCCCCGTTGCCTAGCAATGGATCAAACACTTGAGTGATCAGCTCTCAATTGTCAAAGTACAACCCAAGCGAGGCGTTCCGCTTCAAGATACACAGGATAGTGTTCTGTGTACATGGAATGCGAATATTCTCACGACACTGGGATATTATGTTGTGTTTAATTAAAGATGCGTTGTGACAACGGATTTATTCTGTATAAATTTCACAGTAAAAACTTATGTGGAAGGACATGGATAAAGTTTGCCCCAGCAGTGCTGGGCGGACCACAGACTAAATAAAAAAATGAAGACATAATGCTGTCAACAGTGACGTGAGGCCGCACGCTTCGGGTTTAGTGAACATGTGTGCACGAAATGAGGTGACGTGTAATTGTAGTGAGGTGTAAACCGACCAGTTTGTTGTATACAGGTTGTGATGCTATAGTTGCTTTGATAATTTCATCTTTCGGCCATATGAAAGAAAGTCCTAGCATTATACATTACGAATTTTTATAACTAGGTCGAGCTCGTGGCTAAATAATAACAGCCGCAAGGGTCGATCCATCAGGTTAAGCTACGCTTGCCGGGGTTGGTCGGTAGATGGGTGACATACCGAGACTCCTCCGTGCCTCGGAAAGCACGTTAAGCCGTTGGTCCCAGCTGTCATTCGTAGATCTTTGGCAGTCGTTACGGGTCGTCAGAAGCCCGAAAGTTTGACAATCAGTCTCACCAAGGGGTATCGTATTACCCAATAACTGGGTTGTGGAGGTCAGATAGGCAGTTGCTCCATGTAAAATACTGGTATTCGGAAGCCGACCCCAACATAGTTGGGAAAAGGCTAGGCAGATTGATTGTATTTTTATAACTAAGTTTTATTTTACCAAAAAGAATTTCGTGAGCTTTTTGTAAAAATAAAAAGGGTAAAATGTTTTGAAGGAGACTGCGTCACGTCCTTAGCGTGGGTGTGTGTTTCCTTATCACAATGTTGAGGAAAACGTTACCAGAGAAGGGTCCCCAACCGTTAAATACGAAGTTAGTAAATGGAGTGCACGTACGCATGATATTTTGATTATCAAATTCTACATCGAGGAGGGTTGGGACAAAGAAATGTGTCAGTGGATGACTGTCAATACTGTGGCGTAAGTTGCTTGCATTTACTTTAAAGAAATTATGGAGTTGGTTGTTATATAACTGATAAGGATTCCTTAATAACCGCTGTGCTGAACCGCTGTGCTCACCCGCGCGCGGGGAAACCCGTTGAGCGCCCCACCCGCGGTAATCTTGTAAACAAAACCGATTTGCATCGTAGCTTCTTGGAATTTTGTGACCGTTGAATGTTTATTAGAATGCTAGTGAGTAGGGCTTTATAGTAATGTACGTTTCGTTTGAAAGTATGACTTGTTTTTATTTTCAAAATTGGTTGTAAAAAATAACAAAACAATTTTTAGTTACACTTTCAAAGAAATGAATCTAGTAAAAAAAAAACAAGCGATGACCTATATTTTTTATGGTATAAATGCATGGTGTGTTTATTTTTAGCACGAAACATAAATAAAACTACTTACCTTACTACAATTTTCATTAATTATAAGCATTCCAATTTGAACAAAAACCTTTTGTTTACAAAAATATTTGCAACTACAGACTAGAAATAATCTTTCCATAGACGATTGACTAGTCGCATAGAGGGTTGGCGTACCTCAAATTCCTCGGAAATAGATAGTGCATCAAACTGAATGTATGGAATTAGAAAGGACTCCTTAATAGTGGTGGAACAAGGTTCTAACCAAAAGCAGATTTGCGTGGGATGACTTTACACCCACGAACCACTACTTAAATAAAAAATATTAAATATTTTATATTTTAAATATTTTAAAGCTACTGAAATACTGTTAATTTATAGAAACAGCAAATACTCTTGACTTGCGTTGAATAATTGACGACATTAGCGGCGCTACACAGTTCATGCAAAAACAGAAGTAGCCCTTAACACTTCATTTCTAACTCCTCCGTGGTCACAGCTGGCCTAAAAGGTTCCTCCGGTAGCAGTGGCAGGGTTAACGGGCGGCTTATTTGTAACAATCGTACTTGTGGATGTGTGGGGTTTTGTTATTTCTTTGAATTGAGCTTTGTGTTCAAAGGGAGCGGTATGCCCAAGACTTTTGTGGTACGTTGCGACTTACAGATTACTCAGCTCGGAAGACTTTAAAAATGTTATGCCTTGTCTTACCTACACAAACACGAATGAAACATAAAAGAAGTTTCTGGACTTTAAAAATATTTCTGACAAACTCTTTCCCGCAGTTTTAAGGGGATGGACGTTGTGACTGTTGTGAGAGATAAAATAAGGTTTTGCAAATCCTAACTTATATCGCCCCGATATCATTCTCTACTGAAATTGAAAACTATTGAAACTAACATAATATAGTATATTATGTTAGTTTATTCTGGAAACATTTCATATCTTATTGTAGACTAAATTTTTACTCTCGAGCATATACCTACTCAAAATTATTATTTATGTAGTGTTTTTTCTTCTCAGCTCTTTGGCTGGTTTGCAACATTTACGGAGCGAAGCCAAGTAAATGTAGCGTGTGGTGTGTTATGATGAGGACCTCTTTCGTTTTCACCTACTTGCATGAACTTTCTGACAATTCGACATGTATTTAAAATGGCAGCCTTTTGTAGGGTCATATAAAGGGTTTCTTTTAGGTTTATTTATTTATTTATTTGGGACAAACAAATAGTAACACATTATATCGGCGCAAGTAATATAAACAAAGATATTATATAAATGTGAAACTCACAACGTTATCCACAGCATATAATAGTAATATTACTATGTTATTATTAGTTATCATCACCCATCCTTACATACCGAGGCACGGAGGGGTCTTTGTCATTTATACAACTATCTCAAAAACAGATCATAATACTTTTAGGGCTGAGTTCATTAGACAACAATAACAATATAAATGTGTTTTTAATAAATATCGTCTATTGATTACATTTTTCAAAAAAGCTTCTTTTCATTTAACATTCTTAAAAATCTGGTCCCGTCTGAGCGAGAGAGGTGACAAAATGTGACAGTCCTTTTAACCTGTAATGTGCAAATGTGTAAGTCCAAGGCTAATTTATTGTTATAGTTTGACCAAGACCGCTGTACCGCGCCTTAGGAATGCGCAGCGAGGCGGGGTGCAGCGCTGGCGAATGAGCGGTGGGACGCCCCCCATCTCGCCGCGCACACACCTACGGCGCGGTACAGCGGTTATGGTCAACCTATACCTATAGTTATGATATGTTTGTAGAAGCTGTTGATAAACCTTTAGGTTAAATAAATAAACTTAAAATCAAAGTGAAGTTCCTACTTATATTCGACTGACTGATTCTGAGACAGATTCACTGGAATTTAAATTAACAATGTTACGCTAATGGTACTTAGTTATGCTTTTTCACAAGTATTCTTAAAATATACTTATTACTCTAACATAGTAAGGGTAAAGGTTATGTTACCCTTCAAACATAGCGAGACCTTTTAAAGGACTCCTATTTAAATGATAGCACTCGTGCACTCTAATGTATGCGTATACGCAGTACGAGTATAAATTATTGCTCTGGTTATTACACCCAATTATATTAATGTTATATTTTATTCGTATTATTTATTTATGATATTTAAAACATAAGTTAAAAGTGCTTACGAAAAAATCACTTATATTTTAGTAGCTTAAAACCATAAATAGGAAAAAACAAAATACTCATACTAACTTTCGATACCATTTTTATTTTGATTTTCAGATGGTGGATGAAATAAATATGTAGGCGCAGGTCGTGTCCACGCCTTTTTTTTTCATGAAAACAGATTGTTTTACTACGGTTTCCGATACTGCCGTAGCCATTGTATTTGCTCGACACTATACTTAGTAGGCACATTGCATTCCTTATATACGTATAGCTTTAACCAATTATGAAATTTTTCAGTTCTAAGCAGAATTACGGCAGATAAGAGACGACATCTTAAATTGTTTTGCTATTTGCAACAGATTTTCTTACGGTTTCTAACACTGCCGTATTGTATTTACTCGGCACTAGACCTTTTAAGTTTACTGCATTCTTTGTGCAAGCTTTCTTCGATTGGGGTTTTTTTTTTCATTTCTGAGCAGATTTACGGCCGGTATGAGAAGACATCCGAGATTATTTTGCTATTGTCAACTTCATATTAATTTTTGGGGTTCCGTACCGAAAAAGGAAAAATGGAACCCTTATAGGGTCACTCGTGTGTCTATCTGTATGCCCGTCTGTCACAGCCAATTTGCACCGAATCTAATTGACCAATTATGATCAAATTTGGTACACTTGTGAATTTCTGTGACCCAAACTTCGAACGGATGTTTAACGTAAATAAATGAATTTTGAATATGGGGGTCGATATGGGGGGAAAATTAGATAATTAAAAAAAAAAGTTTAGCAAACTACCGTGTGTGTAACATATCAAATGATAGAGCTTACTGTGAGGGTCTCATTTTTTTTAACATTTTAAAATAAATTGTTTTAAACTTATTTAAGAAAATAGACAAAAATTGACCACCTCCCCCCTATATCTCCGAAACTACTAAACCTAAAATTTTGAAAAAAAATCAGTAAATAGTTCTAGATATAGATTACAGGAATACTTATAAGAAGTCTATTGTCTTAAATTAACATGGTAAATCTCTCAATTTTGCGCGTAAAAACTTACATTTGCAGTTGGAATGTATGGGATAACATGTTTAACTACAATGTTAAGTTTAACTACGGAACCCTTCATTGTGCGTAGTCACTAATGCATCAAAAGATGCTTAGTTGTTATATATAAAAGAAATATAAATATATTACAATAGAAAAAATCGTTTTTAGACTTTTTTGATGTGTGTTAATGTTACCCTCTTCGCCCGTGAAACTACATTCCAATAGCTCCCATCTAATGTCCATAAACATATATAATAAAGTACCTGAGGCAACAAGCGATACGACATTTATAAATAAGCTTAAGCAAATATTCATTAGAAATGCATACATACTACACAATAAACGATTACATACATGACAAACAAATTGATTAAACACAAACAGATACCATACACAGTTAGTTGTATACATAGATAAATATTATAAAATGATTATGTTTAAGGGGGAAGCGTCAGGGTAGCCCGCAAAATTAAAATTTTCTTACGTTTTTTGCAAATTGCAGTTATACGAATTATTATACATAAGTAAACATGTTATTATCAGTTGCTGCAAGTGCTGCGACCGCTTTCGTGGTTTAACTAAAATATGCATTCGATACTATATTAATCGAAACGCGACATGACTTATTTATTTCTGTTGGCAACACTGTTTAGCTGTCAGTCGAAACATAGTTTACAAGTGGTGCGTTTGCTCTGTGAACAAAATAAAATATACTTTTGTTTAAATAAGTGATTGATTATAATTTATGTCATGTCATGTGTAATTTATGTAAGACCGTTACAACTTTTCTGTTACGTTGATTTTATATTTTGATTAAAAAACTATAACTGCCCATTATTTTTTAATATTTTTTCTTGATATTTCAAATTTTCTCAATTATTTTTCAATATATTAATGTCAGCAGAAGAGAAATCACTTCTCTGGACAATTTTATTTAATTTTTTATAGTTAATAAATGTTGCTTAACTTGTTTTGTTTTATTTTTTAAAGTTAATAAATGGTGTATAACTTGTTTTGTTTTTTAGGTACAGTAAAAGTATTTTGTATAAGTTTACAGAGTTTTGAAACCACCGTTATTGATTGAAAGCCTACCTTTATCTTTTCTGTTGATTTTTTTGATCTTTTCGGTGGATATTGAAAAATGAAAATGTGGCCAATTTTCTAGATAATAATTTGATCTCTGAATTTAATCATAGTATGATCCTTTTGTTACATTTGATAATAAACGTTGATTTTTTACATAAAAAGTTACTTTTTTTTATTTCCTGGTTTTGATTCTCACATTTGTGTATGACCCATTTACTGAATTATAATCATTCGAATCAACAATACTACTTAACTAACTTAAGTTAAGAATAATCGTCAAATGTCAAGATTTCATGAAATAGTCATTCATTAGATTACCTGGTCTCATTTTAATTATCATAATTCTATAAATACATACTAGTTACGGTCGCGAATCATATTTTGATCAACGTACAGCCTAATACTGAAGTGTAAATTGCAAAAAGTGTAAAATAAAATAATTTTGCGGGCTTCTCTGACGCTTCTGCCTTAATTGACAATTTGAAATAATTTTATTATTATTTTATTATTTATAACAGATCTTATTATTAAGTAATGTTAATAACATATCCAAAAATTGTTGATTGTTAATTTGTTCCCTAATTTTATTTTAATTTATTTTAGTTTAACTTTTAAGGATTAATTTTATATTTTTGCTTTGCTCTACAGGATCTGTAATTGTACCTTAGCCTTAAGACATTGTAACATCTTTTACATTATAGAATAAAGATTATAATATATCTTTATTTGTATTATTTATTATTATTTATGTTATTAATGTTTAAAAAGAAAAACCGGTTGTCATTTTCCTCATTCCTCCGCATCACATGCCCCTGCATGCGGATTAGTGAGGAAAATGTCGTCAGAAAAGTTTTGAGTATGAATATGGATGGCTATCCTACTAGTAGGGGAAAACCAAAGAAACGATTGCTGGACTGTGTGCAAGATGATATGGCTAGAAAGACTACAGAGATGACGACTAAGAATGGAAGAACAAATCATGTTGAGCCGAGTTCAAATAAATTGGGATAAGGGCAGGAGAATGATGATGATAATACACATCAACAAGACAAACTTCCTCGACTTCCATATTCAAATATATTTGGCCAACCTTTGCGACAAGGGCACTTGACAAATTTATTTGGCCAACCTTTGCTTGGAGAGTACTTGACAAAAGGGTACTTTCTAATATAATTGGATGCCTGTCTTATCTGTTTGTTACATCCATATTTGGCAGAAAGTATTTACATAGACATTTTTTTATGAATTCGCATTTTATTGACTCGTTGGTGGACTATTTAGCGGTGAGAGCCGTAATCTACCCGGATCGGGAAGGACAGAGCCGGTCAGAGACGTCGTGAGGTGTTCCACAAGGCCCGGTCCTGGGGCCACTGCTGTGGAACATTGGTTACGACTGATACTGCGCGGTGCACTTCCCCACGGTGTCGATGTAACCTGCTACGACGGTAACACGCTGGTGATGGCCCGGGGGCAAACGCTCTGGCAATCAGCTGTACTGGCCACGGCAGGGGTTGCGCAGGTCGTTGGAAGTATCTGGCGTTTGGATCTCGAGGTGGCTTTGCACGAGTCTAAAGCTCTCTGTTTCCATGGGTCTGGCAACAAGCTATCTCGGGATTTACAGATAGTGGTAGAAGGCGTCCACATCAGTGTCGAGTCAACGGTGAAGTACCTGGGACTCGTCCTCGACAGCCGGTGGAGCCACATTCAATCAATCAATCTTTATTCGTGATCACAGGTAATACAATAAAGGGCTTATGTATACATTTTAGTCGAGCTCTATGTCCTAGCAATGAAATTGGTGTACAGTTACGAACCGGGATTGTTGAGCCACTAGATTATCATCTTAACTTGGTTGTGTTACACGAATGCCGCCCGTTTTTCATTATCGAAATGTCACATGTCAATACTTCACGTGCAGCATTCGTGTAACACAACCAAGTTAAGATAAGCTAGTGGCTTAACAATCCCGGTTCGTGACTGTACAAATATATTAGTTTTTTAGTAATAAGTCTGAATCTATACAATACAAAGTCAAGTTCGACTAAATAATGTGAATTCAGCGGCTAGTCCCCAGATTGATGAGCGTTGATCTTGCTCCTGCGCAACTGCTACCCAATTTTGGCGTTGGGCACTCCCTGTGCCCATCCCCCGTCTCCCAGCCCAAGTTCTCCAACTGTTGGCGAACGGCAGATGCGACATGAGGTCGAGCGTTATCGTGTAGTAAAACTACATTGACTCGTCTTCGTCGTTTTTTTCTTGATAGCAGCAGATAGTTTGGTGAGCTGGGTTGAATATTTGTCAGCGTTTAGAGTTTCATTGTGTAATAGTTTATTAAACAGCATGCCTTGCGCGTCCCAGAAACAGCAAAACAGAACTTTTAAGCGGTTCTTTTGACTCGGCTTTGGTTAAGTTGGTGGCGTTTCTTCTGAAGTCAGCCAAAAAGCACGACGATACACGTCGTGCTTTCGTTCTCGTAATGAACCCGTAATTCTTCTCCAGTAACCAAATAAGACAAAAACTCTTTACGTCGAGGTCACAGCAAAAGTGTTTGACAGATAGCGACACGGACTGCACGACTGGCGTCTGTAAGGATATGCGGTACCCACCGAGCCAAAACTTTTCGTTACCCAAGCTCATGCAAATGGTTTTCCACAGCGTGGTGACTGCAGTTAAGTGCTTCCGCTAAATCACGAGTTCCGCTAAATCGCATCCAAATTCGACTGCAGTTCGCGCGTGGCAGTGTATGGCACTACCATACACTGCACCGTGCTGGTAGCCCAGCGACAAGCAGCTTACAGGCTGCATCATATGGTACGTTTTGTATGGATTACTCACACACATGTATGCGGTGGCGGCCTCCCGCTGTAGCAGTACACACCAACGCAGCAAGAGGCGACAGCCACCGGTGGCTGTGGTCGGTGGCTCGTTTGTGCCGAGCCTTATGGTTACTCTGAGGGCGAACTGCCCCCCCTCTCCCCCCCTCCCCCTTCAACACCAATGGAGGCTATTGAGCTGTGTTCTCCGTAGGCACGCCAGTTTTGACAAAACCGGTATAAGCTGGGCTCTTACTCTTTGAAGCTCCGTACTAAGCTAGGCCAGCTCACGGTCAACCTGTTCCACAGCAGATGTGTGGCCTGCTGTACAATAAAGCATTATATTTTACGATATCTTTTAGCCTAGCTATCTTTTCCCAACTATGTTGGGGTTGGCTTCCAGTCTAACCAGATGCAGTTGAATATCAGTTTTTACATGGAGCGACTGTCTATCCGATCTCTACAACCCAGGTCGTCGTAAAACGATACCCCTTGGTAACACTGGTTGTCAGACTTTTGAGCTTCTGACGAACCGTAACGACTGTCAAAGATCCACGAATGACAGCCGAGGCCAACGGTTTAACGTGCTTTTCTAGGCGATATGTAAAGGTGGTTACCCATCCACAGATCAACCGCGGCAAGCGTAGCTTAACTTGATCGGTCGACCCTTGCGGCTGTTATTACTTAGCCACGAGCCCCTAAAATATCTCTTTGAAAGCACTTCAAAAATTTAAAGGAAGAAGGCGGACCTGTGGATTAGGTAGGAAAAAAGTACAGCCACACACAATACTAAACCTACCATAACTGCACAAAGCCAACACTTTGTCAAGTGTGTGCTGTTGTTGGCTACCCTACCTATACTCCACTCTTCACAATAAAACACTATAAAAGCACTAAATCCGGCGGATCTGGCGGACATGACAGCGGACGCACTTCGGATCTGACGTCAGCTGAAGTGTCGCCGCGGGGGATAGCTGATTGAGAGAAAAACGAGTGGTTTGTTTTCAATGATTGTGGGGTATTTGAGAAGTTATGTTTTTTTTGTGTTAGCTTATGTTACAATAACTCACTGTTTGTTTGTTTGTTTGTTTGTTTGTTTGTATATTTGTATATGTGTATTTGATTTGAAACTTCACGTAGGTACCTAGGTATCAGTTGCAATTTACGACATTTCTTTTTGATTTATTATTATTTAAGCCTTTTATTTCCCAAAAAGAACATTAAAATAATATCTTGTCTATATTTTTATAGAATACTTTGTTTAAAAAAATTGTTCTGGGATAACCTATGAAGAGTGCTTCTTTTCATAACTTACAACATATTTCCTAGCACTCTTCAGTAAATACGTACCTACATTGATTTTAATGAAGTCAAAAGCGGAAATCAGAGTCTTTTAACAATTCTGCTTTCAAGTTACACAGTTCCTCTAAGCCTCTACTGAAATCTTAACGATATTCACGACATCATGCATAATTTACGTCGCAAAGATTATGGAACGGCCCAACTGAGGCCGGCCCGATTTGAGTCGCAGTAAACTTGTGACCGGCCCAGTTTAAGCCGTGAATGCTCCTAAACTTGCTTGTGCTAGCTGGATTTAGATTAGGTGTGGTATGATTTGTGATGATCTGTGGACTTGTCCTGAAATTAAATACTATTTTGGTTTCATGGTTATTTATTTTTGGAGTTTACTCCTTAAGAATCCAATTTCATATAAGGCCCTCGGTAAATTTTATGAGGAGTGAAATAATACAAGTGTTAACTCAAAAGTGTTACGTTTTTCTGCACAACGTAAAACAAAACGTATGCCTTTACACCTTAAAGTTGATTTTTGTATAGACTGATTCATTGAAGAAACCCTGCCCCTATGGTCCTTTCTTTTCGTCCGACAATAAAAAGTCGGTACGGCACAAAAAAAACAGGAGTAAATTCCAGTCGTGCATCGAAGCTGACACACACACTTTTTTAAAAGATTTTACTGGATCTAGAAGAGAAAATAGCCACAGTATTCCAGCAGCAGCGGCAACCTTTCATGGATCTTCCAAAGATGCCTCTTCCAAAGGTTCATTCCATTTCTTTCCCTATATGTACCCTTCCAACTATCTTTCAGGGATGTTGGGCTTTAACTCGTTGGAGGTGAGAAGATGCCTTAATCAGCTCATAAAAGCCGTATAGACTGTCTAGAACTCCATGGCCATTTCTGTCGACTATTTGTGCCCGACAAATACATCGGACACCGCCAGCACAATCTATTTGCGAAACCGTCATTCAAAACTGTCGCCAGAGCTGAATCCCCAGTGTGTCGTGCTTTGAAGACGCTCAACGCCTTTCTGATTGCCGACCCTGAAGGTGATGTGAGTCCACTATTCCACGCTAGTTTTAATTAAATTATGTTTAAACAACAAAATTGTTAATATATCTTTTTTATGTTTCTATGTCAATTAATGTAATTGGTGATGTACCGTTTTAATTAACTATCCTACTAATATTACAAATGCGAAAGTTTGTGAGGATGGATGGATGTTTGTTACTCTTTCACGGAAAAACTACTGAATGAATGTTGATGAAATTTCGCACACAGCTTGCATTATCCCGACATTCCAACGGGTTCGAGACTTACGCGGGTAAAACCGTGGGGCGCTGCTAGTAAATAAATAAATCAATCTGCCTAGCCTTTTCCCAACTATGTTGGGGTTGGCTTCCAGTCTAACCGGACGCAGCTGAATACCAGTATTTTACATGGAGTGACTGCCTATCTGACCTCCACAACCCAGTTACTGGGTAAGACTGGTTGTCAGACTTTCGGGCTTCTGACGACCCGTAACGACTGTCAAATATCCACGAATGATAGCCGGGACCAACGGCTTAACGTGCTTTCCGAGGCACGGAGGAGTCTCGGTATGTAAAGATAGTCACCCATCCACAGACCAACTCCGGCAAGCGTAGCTTAACCTGATGGATCGACCAGTGCGGCTGTTATTACTTAGCCACGAGCTCTTTTTTTTAAGCAAGTGATTAAATAAATAAATAAATAATAAAAAAACGCAGATAGTATTATATACTACAGACTTGTTTTTATTCCGGCGGTTTTTAGTTTTATAGGAGGAAGTTTCTGGTACTAAACTTGACTATTTTAGTATTAGGTGCAACATTTACTTCACTACATTAAGAGGAAGTAAATAAACAAGGTGTGTTAGTGCCACATAAACCGCACGTGCCAGGTTCATGCAGGCGACACGTTCACTATTACTTTGTAAGGAACAAAGAAATGTGCACGTGTCAAGCTCCGAACTACATATGATGTGCTTTTGTTTTGTTACGATTCACATAATGATAGTCAAAGCAATCACTTCGTAATTTACCGCACTGCACCAATCCGCATAAAACCACAACGTAACGCACCGCACTGTATCGGACCGCACCACAACGCACACCGCATCATTTCTCTCCGGACTGTAACCGCAGCGGACTGCATGAAATCGACCCATCGCTTGGTGACTGTTCCTGCTTGGAAGCTGGGCTTGCGTCCTGCCGGAAGATAGCCGCCTTTCCTGCTAGAAATACGCAGTTTGTACGAAACGTTGGTCTGGTTCTTCCAGCAGTACGGTGACCTCGATTTTGAACTTGCGCTCATTAGAAGTTTAAACATTTATAGTCAGTGCGTATTAAGAGGTCCCTTCCCGGCCTGTCTATCGTCAACGCGAGCATTGGTGAAAAGCTTGTTGTTTCATCCAGCGCAACGCCCGTTGACAAACAAGCAAGTGAGAACGCGATAACATTGAACGAAAAATAGTGTGCGGAAATTTTATGAAACTCGTTCCAGGAAATACGTGTTTTTAGCAAGCCTTACAAGTTTGTGACATTTTTGACATGTTTGACATTTAGAATCTTCATTTATTTTTTTTGAACAGAGAGCTGTGCTGCTGGGGAGTTTGTTGCGTCACTTCTTCGTCCCAGCTCTTTAGCTAGGAAGTGTTGAAGGGCTGGCGTTTTAAGGGGCTGTCTTATGAATTTTGACTTTCGAAAAGTGCTGATTCTCAGCCTAGTTTGAATAAATGGCTTTTGATTTTGATTACAAATCAGTCACTTTGGTTTTATAAACACTTATATATTATATTGTGCCTGCACAGTCAACAATTCATAAAAAAAGAGTGACGCGGTACTCACAAATAAAAAATGAAAATCAGGAAACTTATCAAAAATTTGATTACGCTGGAATACCGTAATGTTGACGACTCCGTGCGTTTTCAGTACCCGGGCGACGAAATAAGTCGCGCGAGCGCGCTGCCCCCGTGTATGCGCATGCGCCATCGCCTGCTGATTTAAAGTCATTTGTGTTTTGCAACCATTTTTTATACAGTGTGAAAGAGAACTTAAAACTCTTCTATTTTTTCGTGCAAATTAGATTTTGTACTGTATATTATTTCGGTACGGTAATCGTAAAAAGTTGCGTCCTTCCGGAAGTACTTTTGTCCTGCTGACAGGGCTCCAGGCGAGCGTATATCGCGCGCGGTACTGGCAGCGTCGCATTCCTAGAAGTTTTTCTTGATTATTTTAATAAATTTAAATCAAAATACTATTTTTTCGGCCTTGCACTACATTGTTGGTATTTACAAGTATGTATGCAAATTTTTTAAAGTTATTTTGGTCAGCCATAAAAATTGGCAGTCATGGGGGCTGCCGACAGAAATGAAGACTTAAACGTAAAACTATGCATATAAGGTCGCGGTGTCTCGTTGACGCGGTGACGCGAACCCGTAAGATTGCCCCCCACCAAAAATTGCTCAACGCTCCTAAAGAAGTTTTCACTTTAAAAATTGTACTTTGATTTATATTTTATAAAATAATCACGGAAAACCTGTAGAAATGCGTCGTTGCCCGCCCGCGAGGTTGAACGCTCTTAAACAGAGTGCTCGTACCACTGTATTGTAGCCTAATCTATCATAATTTACCGTACTGTGTGAGGAGGAAGGTAGCCTAATCCCGTAAGATGTGCCTCAACAGTGGGATACCCACGCGTCATTACCGTGCCATCAGTTACGGGGTGACCATGGTTTAGGGAAAATATGGGAAAAAAGCAAATTATTTGTTACTAAGAACGTTAAAAGTAAGAAATAAAATACATTTATTTGCACTAAACGTAACGCATAAACAAAAATAAAATACACAAACACAAAAGAACAAGTTGGGGGACAATATGCGTCATCCACGCAAAACGAACATCGCTCAGCAAAATGCGATGACACAATGGGAGACAGAGCCACAGCGCTGATGCTGATAGTCATGATCAGTCCCGTACCTCATAAACACTCATTATTATTGTAGCAACAATATAATTCTCAAAAAAAAAGCTCTATATTATAAGTAAGGATTAATAAAATTATGGAAAAATGTATTTGGATGGATTAACATAATAATTGTTGGTGTTATTGCTTGGTGGAAATTAATGAATATATACTGTGAGTAATCTGTGTAAGAGATTTATTTATTTTGTTCGAGGGATTATCAAATCTCAAATATCGGATTGGATACCTCCCGTACATACAAATCCTCTAAAACAAAATAATGTAAAAAATACTAAATTCTATCTTTTCATAAATATTTGGCAAGTTTCGGAAAACCAAAGCTAACTCTAGAATTTGGATAAAATAAAAGGGTCAATGGACTTACTACGCTGAGACAACGCTCATTAATTTGTTTTGACAAGATCTTCTTGTTTTCAAACCTCTTTACATAAACTGGATTAAGAAATGAGCTGGTTTTAAAAAGAAACGTGTTGTTGACGCTTCTTTGGCAGACTGGAACCTTAAGGGCCTTAGCACACCTGCGCCGCGAAACCGCGAAGCCACATGACGTTCCGCTACTCGAGATCATTTTGAATTTTCCTATATTTTCAGCAGCTCCTATATTTTCGCGGCAGAGGTGTGCTAAGGCCCTGAACACTTGTGGGGAACTTATTATGTTCCATTACAGAGGTGAAGTTTTCAAAATGCTTTCCTTAACACACTTCCAGGACGAACAGAGTGATCTCCAGTGATATAAATCTTTAGGCTGCGCTTTCTCTGTCAATCTACCCGCACTGAACGCAGCAGAAAATTCGCTTGTGTTCCAAAAGTAGGAACATTATAAGCTATTTTTGTTCAGTTCAAGATGCTTATAATTTATCAATCATTTCATCAGTCGTTATATCAGACATTGTTTGATAAGTAAGTTAGGATACCTACCGAGAAAATAAATCTGCTCATCTATATAAAAAAGAAAATGGTTGAGAAATCCAATCTTCTAAAAATCCTGCCAGTACTATTGGTAACCCTACGCATCAAATTACATTTTTCCCAAACACACAAACTCGGTTCGAAAGCGCAGCTCGTGTTTACTCGTATATTTTAACTTTGTACATTCACTCCGTTCCCGTTCATTCATTCGCTCACATTACGTTCGCTCTCCGAATTCCGTTCACAGTTCATCGCGAAAGTTTTACTAAAACTTGTCAAAGGGGTGTTTTCAACAAATTTTAATATAAATGACGAAGTAGGTTTTACATAGAAAATATTAATATAGAAAGATTTATTTATGCAATGGTCACATCGTTTTGCGAAGGTTTGATTAGTCTAGCGTATTTGTAATATTACAGATACCGGTTTTCCTGATTATCATTATATTCTCTGCATGTGCGTCATACCAACCTCGTTAGCTTGCTATCTATGGCAGCAAATCTCAACGTAACTAAACGAAGATAAAGTGGATGATGATACTCACTTAAAATAATACGATTTTATAAGAGTAAGTAAGTAAATCGTTGAGCTCCTTAATTTCTGAGTTGAGCTGCGCGATTACTGACAAATGCGTGCACTGACTGGACAGGTCCTCTCAATCTGTGTGGTTCTTTCCTCAAAAGACCATTTCAGACACGAATCTACATGGTCTTCACATGAACTGACCAAGATTATGTCTGGACTTCATAAGCGACCTCCGAGTTTGTTTCGGCCTTTCTTCTCAGAGCAGTCAGATAGGAAACGCCGACCTCATCTAGTTTAAAAAAAAAAAACATGATTGACGTGTAAAAGTGTTTGTACAAATCTACTTACAGAAATAAAATCATTTATCATTATCATTGAATTTCACTAATCAGCACATCTACACCCCCTGCAATAGCTGTCAGGTTCAATCTTCATCATCACCCACCCAGTGCTGATTATTGGCCTTCTCCCTTGTGTGCCATGCTTCCTCGGTCCGTGCGAGTCTCATTCAGGTTTTCCCCGCGATCTTCTGTATGTAGTTCACCCACCTGGCCATTGGTGTACCAACGCTCCTTCCACCATTTCTCGGCCACCATTCCGTTAGGGCGCTGCTCCACCTGTCATCACCAAAAGTGTCCTGCTCACCTCCATTGCCCCAGAGCCCCTACCCGGAGTTCTACGTCTGGAACCTTAGTCCTACGTCGGATCTCTGAGTTACGCTGGCTCGGTCTTTCAGTGATAGGCCTAACATGGCGCGCTCCATAGCCCTTTGTGCATCTTGAACTTTGTACAAAGTCTCTTTAGTGAGCGTCCATGTTTCTGCCACATATGTCATGATAGGCAATACTCATTGTTTACACAATTTGGTTTACTGGCATTGGTGGTATCTTCCGATCCCTATAAAAACATCATCCAGGTTGCCACGTTTCAATATTCCACAACAATGATAACGCTCTTTTACGCGGTTTAGATGTGCTCATCGCGTTCAGTTTAATTGATAAAATTCGCCCTAAGTACCCAGCAACACAATACAGGATAGAAATTGAAACTCGAGACTTTTTGCTAGGCATCGCATAGCCTACTATTTACTACAACACTAAAAAATAACGACTTCATTAAAGTAATAAAGACACTATACCTTGTTACACAATCCAATAACAAACTTCTCTCCTTACACCAACTTTGACGCCCTTTATAACCTACAACTTGCCTTACAAAATAATAACTTCCCAAAAGTAATTGTAATTGTATTCCCATCGCTGGGAGGATTCCCAGTCGATCGATGGCAATGGAGTTGCCGAGTTGGAACTAATCGGCTAGGTACCGATATGAATGGGGACGCATCGATCATAATCACTCACTCGTCGCTCGGTTATTAATTAGATAGAATTTGATACTATTGGTGCGAGATTTACCTGCATTTGTGGGATGATGGATCCTGAAAAAGATTGGGATTAACAATTATTTTATTTATAAAGAACTAGTGACCCACCTCTACTACGATGGTTTAGTGTTTGACCAAACATCGAGTTTTTTTATTATATATTTTTTATTTATTACCTTTCGAACTTGTGGTGAAATCGGCATCCAAATCCGTTGCGTAGTTACGAAGAACAACGTGGTCACACACGAAAAGCGACTTTAACCTATACTAACAATAAAGCTGAAGAGTTTGTTTGGTTTGTTTGTTTGAACGCGCCAATCTCTGGAACTAACAGTCGGATTTGAAAAAATATTTTTGTACTTGATAGCCCAATTCTTGAGAAAGGTTATAGGTTAGAGCCAAGAAAAAAGAAAATAAGACAGAAATAACGCTAAGCGAAAACTGTTGGAAGAATGGAAACACAATCTTAGCTATAGCCGACCATAAATTTAAAAAGTTAAATAGTTCTTTTTTCTTACGCTTGGTGCGCCACTGACTACTCCTCTCACAATTTCGCGTTAACTTCGTATGTTTGCTTTTTTACAATCTCTTAGCTACAATATACTGTTATAATTTCTATAAAAACGAAGTAAGTAAAGCGCGGACGGGCGATGTGATGCGATGCGGTGGGTCAGAGGCCGAAACACGCGGACGAAGTTGCGGGCAGAAGCCAGTTTATAATATGTATTAAGGAAGAGGAGTCTCTGCCGGTTTCAGTAACAATCTATCTAATTTCCACAACCTAGGTACTAAGTCAGGTCTAATTTCAGCCTATTAGCTCGCCAAAGACAGATTTTTTCTAACATTTTTATTTATAAATGAAAAATAATTGAACTGTCTTCGCTGATCAAAGAAAATTGCCCGTTCCAGTGAAAGAAGTAAATAGCTCTGACTTCAAACAGGCACAAAGAAAGTCTTTACTGGGAATACTCCTGATCTCATACACGTGCTCCCGACTATCGAGCGATCGATACACGTGCTCTCGACGTAATTGAGCCGATACTTCAAAGAAAAATATATTTATACTATTAGCATATTGATCTGAAGCCTGTAAGTCTGAAACTAAATATTAAGAAAATTGCGAGACCTTTTATACCGAGTCAAATTAAATTATCTAGCGAAACTCGGCAGACGTAATGGGTCTCTGACCAACATTGGAACACAATGGCACTTTATACCTCCAGCATCTCCTCACTTCGGAGGGATATGGGAAGCAGGCGTAAAATCTATGAAACACCATTTGCGTAGAGTGATAGGAGAGCAGACACTGACTTATGAAGAAATGAGCACGTTTTTACAACAAACTGAAGCATGTTTAAACTCAAGACCTTTATAATAATAATAATAATAATAATAATAATAATTGTTTATTTATAAAAAGGTCACATTTACAATAAAAAGGTTAGCTTAACAAATAAACTAGAACACAGTTGTTTATTTGCCTGAACTAGGTTGAACCTGTGTTTCAGGCTAGAAAGTGCAATGTATGCTATAATACGTATATAATAAATTAACAAAGAGTATAAAGTATAAAATTAAATTAAAAAACTTTGGTAAATAGAAGTAAAATAGTATGTTAGTGGTTCTATTTGCAGACAACAAGTAGATCTTCTGTCTGGGCATAATCTATGGTTAGTAAATATTTAAGTATAATTTTTTTACAGCTAAAGTAATTTAATTTATAGATACTTAGTTTCCTATTTAATCTATTGTACAGAAATGGGCCTAAGAATGTAAAAAATCTTTCTACAAAGACATGTTTTGAGGTCGCATTGGATAGGCATACTATATCATTCCGTCTTTTATTAGTATTGTCAGTATCGTAGGTAAGCAAGGTGTGCTGTTTTAATACTAAGTGCATAATGAAAAGCTGGCGAACCGTTAGTACGTTGCAGGATTTATAAAGCAGATCTGTAGGAAAGAAGAAGGGATGGAAGTTTGCTACCTTTAAAATTGCTCTCTGAGCTCTTTCAAGAGGAAGCAAATTAGTTTTTGGTGCGCCACCCCAAGAAGTGATACAGTATTGAATTACAGATTGACCTAGGGCCAAATAAACTTGTGTGATTAATTTTGAATCAGCTAATGTTCGCAATTTTTTAAAAACATATATTAGTTTGCGCACTCTTTTAACTAGGCTTTCAATGTGTTTTTTAAAAGAGAGGGTGTCGTCCATTATTACTCCGAGGTATTTTATGTTGCTCGTTTGGAGAATAAAAGGACAATTACACATATTGACTGTACGGTTTCCACATTGGTGGGCATATAGATGAGGGTTAGTAGTGTTAATTTGAGGTTTGCGCATGGAGAACTGAATGTATTTTGTCTTGTCAGCATTTAAAGTTAGTAAATGGCTTTGAAGCCAATTAGTCACAGTATTAAAGCCTAGTTGAGCGATTTCGAACAGTTCACTACTGGTTTTAGCGGTAAATAATAACGCTGTGTCGTCGGCATATGATATAATTTTGCCGTCTTTAATATTCAGATTACATAAGTCGTTAATATAAATCAGGAATAGCGTGGGGCCCAGAATACTTCCCTGAGGAACACCAAAATCAGTATTTTTCTGTTCATCGCTCGTAATATTATGTGCACTAAGTGAAGATATAAACGACAATATCGTGTTAACACCAAGTCATTTCTTAATAGGAAGAGAAGCAGTAGGGTCTTAGGTATTTCATAGGTACCAGACTCAATTGTTGCTAACGTAGCCGCACTGTACGCATTTGGAATAACGGCCGTACTAAGCTGTAAGTCCCGGTGCGTACAGTCTCGATATCTTAGGATGAAACAAAAAAGAATTTCATTTGATGATGTTTTTGTTTTGGGGGTCGTCTACCGCCGCCGCCAGCAGTGTAGTAGTAGTAGTAGTGTAGTCACTTCAAAATAAATATCAGTTTAAAAATCATTATTTTGTGTAAACTTCACAGATGGGATGGGTATCGATATTTCAACATGACAAAACAGATTTTATCAACTCACACTCCAAGGTACAACACTACCAGCGATTAACCCCAAAAAAAATCAACAAATCTGTTTTAATATTATTTAGTCGCGTTTAGGTATACATACTCATCACGTGTGCGGAGTTTCTCGCTAGCTAATTTAATTTTACCCTGTATAATTAATTATAATAAAAACACACTTACTTATGATATTTAACACGTTGTACTGTAAAGGTAGTATTGAAAAGGGAACCTTACATCAAGAAAAATAACTCTGGTCGCATTCGAATACTCAAGCGAATTTAGTTTCAAAATTGATTATGCGACGATGTTTTCAAAAAACCAGTAGTACTTGTTTTAGTAAAGGTACCAGAAAGATAATTGTTGGAACAATGTGTAAAGAATTTATATCTCAGATGATCAGAATCCTATTACAGCAACCTTTTTTTATTTGAGATGGGTTTGCTCTTGACTCTAGTCTAGGTCGGAGGTGACAGAGACAAAGTCGACGATGGAGTGAGCTTACCCAGAAGAAGCCTGTTCACTCTCACTTTGAAGAGTTTAGGGTTGTATGCGTTCGGAAACACTGACGCAGGTAGAACCTCCTGGGCAGTCAGTCATTTTAGCTTACTAGCTATTTTTTCCACGCTACCAGCAATTGTAAAGGTTCTTTAGACAAAAAGAAAAAGCAAACTTAGAGATCTTCAGTGTTCAAAGAGAGAGTTGGGGTCGGCTTCCAGTCTAACTGGATGCATCTGAATACCAGTATTTTACATGGAGCGACTGCCTGTCTGACCTCCACAACCTAGTAACGGGGTAATACGATACGCCTTGGTAAGACTGGTTGTCAGACTCGGTCTTCGGACGATTCGTGACGACAGTCAAAGATCCACGAATGACAGTGGGGAGCAACGGCTTAACGTGCTTTTCGGTATGTAAAGATGGTCACCCATCCACAGACCAACCGCGGCAAGCGTAGCTTAACCTGATCGATCGACCTACAAGCCTCCGGAATTATGTGAATAATACATTATTAATATTAAACTTACATATATAGAAATTTCGTGCTCGTATCAAGTTTTAAAAACCGTGTGAAGCAGGGCGGCGCGCTAGTCGTGACAAGCGAGTGTCGATGAAGCAGGCAACACGTAAATCCTTTGTCACACGTACCTCACAATCACTTCACTCTTCATTACAAAATCTCTTTGCATCTCAATTTCCTGTAAATCTCTCTCAGACGGATAACTTAGTTAGATACTCCGTTTATAACGCACTTTATTACTTAGTTCCATCAAAGAGCTCTTTGTGCATGCACCTCTTTGCAGTATTTGGGTGAGTAATGTAGATACACGGGATACTGAGTGTATCTTGTGTAATCTCTTTACCAAATAATACTCTGGAACCTAGCTGTAGGTCATATTTTAAGCAACTCATGTCGTCTCCTGGACAATTAACTATTTTCTATTTCTATTGTTCTAACCTGACTTCAAAAACAGGAGGTTCTCAATTAGGCGGAATAATTTTGAAGTGAAAACTTCTTTTGGCGCGTTGAGTGATTTTTGGTAGGGGGGAAGTTCGCGTCACGCGTCACGTCACGCGACATGCTAATGTGACGTGTTGCGCTGTCTAGCTTTCACTTCTGTCGGCAGTCCCAATGACTGACTATGTTTTTTTATTTATTAAAGCTCTTGCAGTCAAGCGCACCTCAGAATAAGGAAAACCGGACTTATTTGCTACGGAATAAAAACGCTTCCAATGAGACACAGTTATCACCGTCATACGTTTGACTGTACGAATGGATAGAGAAAAAAAAAATATAAATAAAGAAAGTGGTTCTTCTATTTATTGTTTTTATGTGTTGAGTCTACAAGGCACTTGTGTATACTTTTAATACACTACTAAAACCAATGAACAGTACGTTTACGATGAGAACGAACTATGATCGAGTTTCGCGAACACGTACTCGTAGTAACACTCCCATCCATCATGTCTGCTCATGCACTGCTCTCACGCCATTCGGTTACATTACACCGCTGAACTGTGAACATTCACGCACGATCATTGTACATAATATGTGTTGTTAGTTTTATGGCTCATTTACACGAGGAACGAAATACCACATCGTGGTATTTGTTTGTTGTGAGTTGAAGTTTATACTAAAATTTTACAGTATTCCAATGGAAACCACGCCGTTTCATTGATAATTCATGCCTTTTACATTTATTTTCTCATTTCTGTATTATAATTGTCAAAACTCAAATGTCAATTGTCAAAAGTCTCCATTCTAAGCTATGTGTTAAGGCCGAGTTCTCATGTTAGTGGTCACTGGCTGTGTCTGTTACTCATCTAATCTGACGTAGCTTTAAAATATTTAGTATTTGTATTTCTAGAACAGACACAGACAGACGGAGACAGAACAGACAGACACAGATAGACACAGTCAGACACAGACAGAGACGGGGGCCTATAATGGAACCGTCATTGCTTGTAAGCATCAGTATATTTTTACCTACGAAGCAGTCTATTTCTATCTACGAAGCAAAAAATAAATACCATGATGTAACAGCAAGCAGTATTTCTTTCCGGAGGACTCCGGTCATCAGTCCAAGTTCGCGAGTGACCCATATTGAGACAAAATCTACTCCCTCGTCTTCTGAAATCATGGACACTGAAGTACAGATCTTTCACGTTGAGGGGCCCTCTAACGGCGTGGCATAAAACGCCGCTGTCGTCTACTGGTCTATTCTTGGACAGACATGCCCCTCTCGTCCCTGTAGCAGCGTGACGTGGGGTACTGTAAAGTCCTCCACTAAATACTAACTCTCTCTCCTTTAATTCTACGTCCTTCGACATCAGGGATGCTGCCGTCGCTATACTCTTCCTTGGAGTAAGGCGCTGCAGACTCGTGCTCGTTCCTTCTCTGGTGCCTGTGGATTCTCCTACCCTGCTGCACGGTCGTGACTCCGAGCGTCCGGAACTGCAGATCCACCGTTCCTGCGCTGCTACTGATCCTGTTGGTGCGCGCGTCTCGCGCTGTAGACCTGGTTCCTGTCCTCGAAGACTGAAGCCACTACCTCCACCTTATTTCTACTGATCCTCTGTATTTCCTACTCGTTACGTGACTAACTACTAGCTCTAGCTCCGGCTATTTGTTACGTTACAGTAGGACTAAGTATTAATAGGTTTATCCGTCTGGTATTTCTGAACAGCAACCCGGATTCTAAATTGATGTCCGGTTGATGGCAACAGGCGCGCCCCCTACTCGTATTACTTGGGACTTGAACATAACTGGCGAAATGTGGGTGTACTTAAACTAAAACTCAAAGTCAAAGCATTTATTACAAATAAACCAACTACAGGCACTTTGGAATTATCAAGGGATCGGTCAGTCAGGAAGATGAAGCTAGTGGCCCATTCCAAAGGGTGGTAACTTCCTATGGAGAAGATCAGGCAAGAAACACTCTTTTAAATCAAAATATAGTTTCAAAATATTGGTTACATGTTGAAATTATACATTTGAGAACGATGCAGAACGTTAACAGCGTCCGGTATAAAAAAACCGGCCAAGTGCGTGTCGGACCACGCACAATGAAGGGTTCTGTAGTTAGGATGAATTTATTCCAAGAACAAATTTAACATTGTAGTTGAAAAATATGTTCTGGGAGAACATATTTTTCAACTACAATGTTAAATTTGTAATCCCAACTGCAAATGTAAGTTTGTACGCACAATATTGAGAGATTTACCATGTTTTTTTTTAAGACCATGACTTCTTATAAGTTTTTCTGTTATCTAGGTATAGAACTATTTTCTGTATTTTTTTTTTCAAATTTTAGCCTCAGTAGTTTCGGAGATAAGGATGGAATGATCCCATTCGTCTATTCGTCACGTCTTTAAAAAAAACTTAAAAATATAAAAAAAAACATACATACATATATTTGAGACCCTTTCATTTGATATGTCACAGGGTACAGTTTGGAAAACTATTTTTTTAGTTTTCTTATTTGCCCCAAAATTGACCACCATATTCATTTATTTACATTACACGTCCGTGTTTGGGTCACAGAAATAATTGTTTCATTAAATTCGGAGCAAATTGGCTGTGACAGACGGACAGACAGACAGACACACGAGTGATCCTAAAAGAGTTCCGTATTTCCTTTGAGGTACGGAACCCTAAAAAAAAAAAAAAACAAAAATATTATTTACACCATTCATGTCAAAATTATAATAATTATATGTGAGAACAATGTAGAACGTTAAATGCATACGTAGTAAAAAAAAATACAAAATAAAAACAATTTAAAAATATTAGTTACACCATTCATGTCGAAATTATATCTACTAATTATATTGTGTACTAGCTATAATATTGTGTATATATTACGAGGAGCTCGTGGCTAAGTAGTAACAGCCGAACGGATAGATCCATCAGGTTGGTCTGTAGATGGATGACCATCTTTACATACCGAGACTCCCCCGTGCCTCGGAAAGCACATTAAGCCGTTGGTCCCGGCTGTCATTCGAGGATCTTTGACAGTCGTTACGGGACGTAAGCCCGAAAGTCTGACAACCAGTCTTACCAAGGGGTATCGTATTACCCAGTAATTGGGTTGTGGAGGTCAGATAGGCAGTCGCTCCATGTAAAATACTGGTATTCAGCTGCATCCGGTTAGACTGGAAGCCGACCCCAACATAGTTGGGAAAAGGCTAGACAGATTGATTTAATATAAATTATAGCTAGGCATATTACGATATTGTTTCTATACTAATTTTCGAGCGACCGCTCACGCAGCTATAATATTTCGGTTTAAAGATTCTTTATTTATTCTAAAAGAACATACATTGTTCACTTAAGCGAATAAATACATAATTAAGGCAAAGTGTAGTTGTGAGACTAGTTTACGTTGTTTTTTCTCTTGTTTTTTTTTCGTTGTTATTTCTGTGACATATTAATTATTATTATATTATTGATTATTAATATATATTATAGCTAGGTGTGTGACGGGCTTGATGATCCAACACACGCGCCACCATCATCTAAAGTAATCCAAAGGTACACCCCTGCCTGACCCTTCGGGAATTCAAGCGTGATATTATGTTATGTTATGAAAAGCTGACCAGTTTTAATTTTACATGCGACGCTAGCATCGGTGCGCCTTTCTAAACTGGAATCGTCTTGTATTACGTACGTAATCATACACACGTTTTTGTTTCTTGAAGTACCTAAAGACAAGAGCGCAATAATCGCCTGGTTATCACCTACAAAAATGGTTATCTACAAGAGCGCAATAATCGCCTGGTTATCCTATAAAAATGACATGGACATTCTTACCGAAGAGTGAGAAATGTCTCGTGTAAATGATCCTTTATTATTGCATTGTATCCGACGTAGACAGATTATTGACGATTAGCTGTTGCCTGCGACTTCGTCTGCGATCCAGGAAAAATAGTAGCCTATGTCCTTCCCCAGGTCATGGTCTATTCATGTGTCAAATTTAATCCAAATCCGTCAAGCCGTTTTAGCGTGAAAGCGTAACAGACAAACACACTTTCGCATTTATATATATTTAGGTAGGATAGTTAAGAGGATGAAAAATCGGTCTATCGACACTCGAGTCGCGCAAAATGTACTACGGTACGGTGTATGTGGTACTTAAATAAAAAAATAAAAAACTCTTAACACACTACTAAAGTTTCTATAATAATATAAATTCATTCATGATTCGTAAGACACGTGGCGCCATCTATTATCATAAGAACGTACTTTTTTTGTGATAAAAGGTACTCTATGTCCGTCTGTACACCTGATAACGTATATGAAAAATTTCAGGATGATCGGTTCAGTGGTTTAGGCGTGAAAAGGTAACAAACAAACAAACTTATTTTCGCATTTATAATATTAGCTAGGATTTGCATTCAAACGAAGAAAGAAACACTGACTCTTGTATTTGGGCCCTTTCTTTTGTTAAGTCTCAAAAACGAACAACATTATATACAATTCTGACAAAAATACAAGGTGTAACTTAAATAACGTACCTACAAACTTTTAAGGGGTCACATTATTCATCATTATGAACAACTTTTACTATGAGAGCCAACCTGAAATCGCGAAAAAATACGGCTGTTCCCTACATTTATGTTCGCATAAGTCGTCAAAATGTAGGGAACATCTGGTTTTTATTTCGCGATTTCAGGTTTGGTCCCATAGTAAAATTTGTTCATAATGATGAGTAAAGTAACCCCTTAAAAGGTTGTGCGTTATATATGTAATTAGTTTTCAAATTGGTTTTAATGAGACGTTCTAAGTAAATTCATAATTAAGATTTCATTAGCATTATAATAAAGCAGTTTAAACCTGATATATTTGTGCTAATAAAGATTTAAGAACCACAGCTTCTCTAAAAATGTTAATTACATTATTTTCAAAACTTTTTATAAGAACATTATTAATTTCGAATATTTCCTTTGACCTCCTCTGAAGCTTTCACAAAACGTTACTTATATACACTCCAGTAAACAACAATAGATATTATTATTCACAATAAATTCAATCGACTGTGAGAACTCTTCAAAAACACAAAACATATTGGAAAGTTACCGTCGACGCCATTGTACCTAAAGGTTCTGTAAACTATCCGTGCTTGTAAAGGCTACAAAGTTTTGTCAAGTAAGTCTATCCATCTATAAATTGTTGAGTAAATCTCAATATTTTGTGAGTTTATTTATAGTTTACACGGGTAACGATGCTGAAGTAAGTAGGGCGTCGACAGTTTCTTAAGATATTCTCTCTTTTCAATAAGATGATTTTCGTATAACTCAGGGTGACACGTAAGAATCATACGGTTATCTTTAATGATAGTCTGCCCTTGCCTACGCGTAAGTAAAATGTAGACTTAGTGATTATGTCAAAAGGATGGGCAATTCTGCTAATAATAAACAACAAACTTCCATCACCAAATCTGCCATCAAACTCAATCTGACTGGCCTTTTCCCTGCAATTTTAATACAATGCTCCTTAGTTCGACTGGCGGTCAGACTGTTAGTCTTCTGACTACCCGTCAGTTGGGACCAACGACTTAAAGTGACCCCACCCACGGATCGCTATCGGCAAGCGTTGCTTGGCCTTGAAGATCGACGTGCGGCTGCTATTGTGTAACCACGAGCCTTTTTCCATCAAAATAGTAGTGTAGACTTGTAGAGGTAATTTAAATAATTGAATCTAAACGTATACGCGTAGAAAGCAAAGTACCTGTAATCTTATACTAATTAAGGCTTATATTAATTAAGTAAAATATCTTAGGTTTCCATAGCTTTGCACGTCGTTCATCGGTTCGTATTACCGGTGGCAGAAAGAGAGTTGTGCCTATCCGCTACAACTTGAGAACATTTCGCTAGATGTGCAAGGCTTACTTCATAGACAGGCAACGTAGAGAGGTTGACATACTAAATGAAATGGGCACTTATAAGTTAAATGCCCATCTGCTAATAACACCGTTAATTTCACATATTGAACTTTATCCCACAGAGTTAAAATTTTATATCGTATACTGGTATTTTCCCCTCGTACACCATTAAAACCTTCGATTAAATTGAGTCTACTTTCGGGTCTGCTCGATGTACACTTACCTTTGGCGGTGTGCTGTTGGAGTTGTGATGCCTTGCAGCGGCGGAGTGCGCGCGCCGCGTCGCCTTGTAGTGGAGGCGACGGAGCGCACCGCCCAGCCGCTCGGGGGAGCCGTCGCCGTGAGCTACTGTCATGCTGCCGTCTGCACCTGCAGCCGAACAACAGGCTAAGTTAATTAAAATACTGGTAATACTACTATAAGGAAAATGGTGTTGTCCCATCTGGGCGCCATTATACCAAAGTGGCGCCCACCGTGGGACACGGAACGCAAAGATGCTAGAATAATAATTAAACGATTTATTGTAAACTATAGTCAAGATGATGCAAACACGCTATCAGAAATAAGAATTAAAATAATTCAGAAATCTGAATTTAGAAATGTTTTCTTATATTAGTAACCGAGTCAAATTACTGTAGCATCGTGTTTTGGGCTTTAATTTATTCGATTTCTATTTTAGGAATGTATCAGTCTACCTTTGCACATAATGCCCTAGTGTACCTAATATGAAAATTCCAAATCAAATTGTACTATCATTACAAATATCCATATAGCTAATACTAATTGAGGTGCACAAACCGCAGCTTACCGACAGATCAAAGCAATTCAGTGATTTGACCATGTTTTGAACCAATAATGTTATTTCATTTATATCATTTTAGTAGGTAGTTTCACATAATGTAGTCATTTATGTGTGGACTATTTACCGTTCGTTTAAAGTTCTCCTGGTGTAATCATTTATCAAATAAAGCATCCCCTAGATACACAGCCAAAGAGTACGCTCAAGAATTTAAAAAGTGAAGCTTTCAGAATTTGAAAATCTCCACTTCCACTGTCATTTAATGCCAGTTGAATTTAAACAAAACGTCGATGTACCCGAGTCCTAAGTTTCTACTATAAAATTAGCTACAAATTGCTTTGACGGCAGTTCTCAAAAATTCAACTACATATAGAGGAAAATGCAATAACTAAAGCTTAGAGCTTACAGCTACAAGCTGTCAGTAACTACTGCCATCTATAGGTAATTGTTGTACACCTAGTTCTGTACTTGCACAACTCAAACCGCCAGAAATATAGATGTACGTGTAATTAACTCAGTTTTGTAACGTCATAGTAATGTACTACAAAGCAATTTGCTAGTGTTGCAAGTACTTAACACATTTAACATGAACAATAAAATGTGTTAAGTACTTGCAACACATATAATATTAATAATAATAATTGGTGCCTCCTTATCATTCAAAATTATTTAAGAGGCCTCTGCGAGTTGGCTTCGGCTCCTCGTACGCCTTCCAAGGGTTGGGACGCCAGGGTCCCGAGAAATGAAATAATAATAATAAAGTGCATTCAGGGATAATCGTGCCTCCTAGTTCGTGCCTCCTCATCATTTAAAATTATCTAAGGGACCTCTGCGAGTGGGCTTCGGCCCCTCGTACGCCTTCCAAAGGTCCGGAACCCCAGGGTCCCGAGAAATGTCAAATTTAATTTTAATAATAAGTTTATCGATTTATAAACAAGTGTTACATTATAGGTATGACACTGTATCCCGCACTAGGATGTCCTGTGTCGCAGATCCAGTCTCTTTCGACAGATAATGTGAATAATAAAAACAACAAACGCAACGGTTTCAGCATAATTAATTACCTTAGGACTAAAAGGTAACCAAATGTATATGTGTATGTGTGTATCTGATGAGTGTAAGTATGTATGTGATGAGTGTAAGTATGTATGTGATGAGTGTGAGTGTGTATGTGATGAATGTGAGTGTGTATGTGGTGAGAGTTAATGTGTAAGTGATGATGAATATTTTAACAGTTGAATGATAAAAGATTTTCCGTTTCAGCATAGTTAAGCCCAAGCAGCCAATCCTGAACCTGTTTTTTGCACCCAAATTTGTCAAGGGGAAGATATTAAGCTTTTTGCTAATTTTTTCATACAGGTAAGGTCCAGTACGAGAGAAAGCCTTATTACCAAATTTAAGTTTGCAGAAAACTCTGTTCCACTTAGGTTTCCTACGTGTGCGCTGACCCGTTACCTCTGTGGCAGCTGCTGTTTTATGAAATCTAAGTAGCACTGATAAAATGTACAGTTAGCGCACCGTAAGCACTCTTGTTTCGAGAAACAAGAGTGCCCCACTGATATCTTATATCAAGATATAAGATATCAGTGGGGTATCGGATTCCTAATCTATATGAGACCTTAAGGATAGCTCTTTGTGCACGTTCCGCAGTGATCAGATAACTTTTCCCAGCGGAACCTCAAGATATTATGCAGTAACCAAGTACAGACTGACATAAAGTCAGGTAAGTCAACTTGAGAGTATCTTTGTCAGCTATAGATCGAAGTTTTTAAATATGTACAAAAGCTTCCTTACGCGCGAAGTAACCGATTGGATTTGCTTTCCCCATGTCAGGTGTTAGTCTATACAAATACCAAGATACTTACTTACACTTAATACTATTAGCATGTTCAAAAGCGGGGCAACTGCAACTACCCCCTATACTGTAATTGCATTGGTGGGATTTGAGTGCAAGTTATTTAGGGACAGCTGTTTTTATGCTTACAGAAAAAATTACTACTTTAGTTTTTTTTTTACATTAAGGGTGAGCAGATTGTGTTATAGCCAACTGGTAACCTTCTGCATTCCAGCGTCTGCGGCACTGTATATTTCCTTCCAAGAGTCGCCGTGGAAAATAATAGCTGTGTCATCAGCGTACGCAGTTATTAGCGCATTGTCCAAATTGAGTGAGCATAAACCATTGACGTACAGGAGAAACAAAGTGGGACCAAGGACACTACCTTGGGGCACTCCATATTCCACTTTCGCAAAGGTACTCTGGAAATCACCCAGGAAAACCTTCTGTTTACGTTCGGAAAGATAGGAGGTAAACCATTCCAAAGCAATGCCCCTGATACCTAAGCGTTCCATATTCTTGATCAGTATGGGCCTTGACATGGTATCAAAGGCCTTAGCAAGATCAAAGAAGACGACAGCACACTTTTTGCCTTTGTAAAGTTTATCAATGACATGATTCACCAACTTAGAGACTGCATCCTCCGTGGATCTGCCATTTCGAAAGCCATACTGGCTCGCCGATAACAGTTGCTTCTTTTCTACGTACGCCAATAGTCTCTTGTTCACCAGCTTCTCCAAAATTTTGGACAGAGACGTAAGAAGAAATATAGGCCTGTAATTGAATGGGACTGATGCGTCTCCAGCTTTGTAGATCGGGCAGATATGCGCTGTTTTCAACTGGACTGGAACTACTCCCGACGACATGCTCAGATTGAGTATGTGTGAGATGGTACCGGCTAGACAATGTTGAGCCAGTTTATAAACACGATTCGGAATACCATTCCAGCCAGGAGCGGAATCGTTTCTAAGGTTGCCTATGATAGAAATGACTTCTGTTTCGTCGGTTGGAGTCATGAAGAAGGAGTGTGGCAGAGAAAGGTCAGTATTATCCAGCGTAAGTGCTAAATTTGCTAATTCTACCTCTGTTGTTTTGAGTTGAGTCAAGGACTGCTCGGCAAATTGTAATCCCACATCAGCAAAAAAAGTATTGGCCATATTCAGCGAGACTACCGGATCAGGATTAGACGTATTTAAGTGCGAAATTAATTAGGTGTGAATTATATTTACGTTTCAAACATGTGTGTGTGTTGGCATAGTTTGTTCGTAAACAGCTTGTGATATGGATTGGTATCGTGTCAGACAATGAGACAGCTTTCCAAAAATAAACAAGAAATGACACGGATCATGGTTATCTCTGTATAATAGCCATTAGTGTTTTAGTGCAGTACTTATTGTTGTAAAAACTATGCGTATTGAATTTACCTGCGGCGATTTCAGGGGAGGGTCGAGACGACTGGATTTTGGTTGCTTGGTGACGCCCATCCGCCTGCAACAAACGAGAAATATTTGCGTTATATTTTGTAAGTTCATCAACGGGTATCTCCTACTGAAATGTGTTTTACAAAATATGAGCGTGAGTGTTGAGGGAAGTATGTCAGAAGTGACAGACTCTTCAGGGTTCTAATGTAGCCGGAAGCGGTAAGAACAAAATATATTGTTCATCATAAGTTACTTGACTCACTCAATGAACCTCAATCAATGTTTATAAACTTTATAATTAGCCATTAAAACAGCTTTACTGCCAAGAGAAAACAACCATTCATTTTGAACATTTCAATTGAAGTTTTCCTCATTTGCCTGCTCATTTCAAATCCCTGTGGTCTCTAATTCCTGTAATCCGCTATTAAATCAGACATCAACACACAGCGTCAGGGTTGTCGCGATCTTATCGAACGCTCCCTACATAAACATTCCACGACGGATCGCAAGGCGAGCCCTAACGGAACGAGCCCTATCAAAAGATAACCTGATTATCGGGCAGTGGGACGTGCCAATGCGCGGGGAACGCAGAAGAACAACTGTAAGGGCTGTGTCAATGTTCAGTAGCTACACGATGGCAATGTTAATTTTAGGTACTCCGTGTTCCCTTAAAATCAGTGCCAACTTGTGTTCCATCATACACCGATAAACAGTGATTGTCTCGCTAGCTAACGCTAAAAAGCTAACGTCAAGAGGAAAACAAAATACTTATATGGAAACAAAAGGGATCTCTTTAATTAAGACATAAAAAAACTTCAACCTCTGTTTGGTTGTTCATCCAAAAGAAATCATATTTTTTTTCAACATCTGTGCGCATTGCTAAAAATGCATCTAAATATCTTTCCATAGAGACAATTTTTAAAAGAAACTAATTTCCCGTCATTGTGTTAAATAGGTAGGCAGCATCTACCCAAGGTAATAACATTACGCGCCGGTCATTAACCCCTGTCAAAAAGGGTGTTCACGGCAGTACACCCCCTAATGAAACTGCAGAAATTTACGGAAGAGTAAATCTTTCCACCGTATCTCAAGAGGGGTGCCTAACAAAATTTAATTGATAATAATTTGTATTGTCAGTAACTCATTCTGAAAAAGCCTATTTTCTTTAGTACTATGGGGTTTCGTGTCTTGAAATGAGTGAAAATTAGGTTAATGTAACAAATTCTCAATTAATGTTGCGTGGTTGAAATAGTAGCTCATTATCATTAAACATAATGTATATTGTTTTATGAATAGGTAGATAAATTAAATGAAAGGGGCAATAAAGGTCGTTACCTAATTCTCAGAGTAGGATTGTAGTCGAACCTACTTCTAGTAGACCGAGATTTATAAACATCACGCGTTTTGTTTTTGTCAAACTACAAGTGCAAGACAGAGACAGGAACATGTCTAAGTCAAAGTCAAAGCACAACCTAAGTAACGTTTATAAATCTCGGACTGAGACTGATTTTTCTTAGTTGTAAATCTTTTTTTTTTCATTTAAAATAAAATTTAATAAATTTTTACATTATTTATTAAAAAAAATTACTGCGAATTTCCAGGTTTCAACCAACGTGACGGTCATCTAACTACGTATTTTCGCTATAAAAGCTATAACTATTCCTTTTTTCGTTAATATGACTACCCCTACTTCACCTTCTGTCACAATTCTCCATGGTTAGTTGTCTATTGGGTCAGTGTGGCGTCGATTGACCCAAATGGGGTTAGTTCTGAGTGGGGTATTATGGCGAGGTGAGGGAAATCACATGCTCCGGCGGCTTGCACTATAAGCGGTCTGGAAAGTCAGACCTTGTGGGCTCAGTCGTTGGAAAGTTGATGTGTTTAGCAGCAAAGGTTTAAATCGTAGATTTGCCTGACTGCGTCAAAAGATGGTCACGTTTCTGTTTCGTTTTGACACCTCTAACACCACATAATACCGCTGAAACTTGACTTGATTGTCATGGAAACGTTTTTATTATTGTGTGAGCTCACTCTTCTCAATATGGGCAATTTTTCGCGAGAGTATGGTGAGGGAAAATCTAACGATTTAATTCTTTGGTGAACACATTAATGGGCCATGTGTACCAATGTCTAGTTTGGAAGTTTGTTTACTTTGAGAACTCAAAATTAAAAGTAGGTAGAAAGCAAAAGAGTTTGCTTAAGGAAGCATAACGATAAAACTATCCAACATTCCCTTTAAGGTCATCAGGAATCATCAGGATGCATATGTTAGATTACTCTAAGATAAGACAAATGTATGAATGGTGACAATAAAGAAATACTTTTTTATTTTATTATTATTTTATGATATCTTGATGCTGTTGGTATTTTTAGTTGGAGATAACCAGATTCTATCTATTTATTATTTACTTAAACACCATAAATCTATCATTACTTGTTGCCGTAAAGGCGCTCCCTCACCGGGAGCATTCGTCTGTAATGTAACAATCCAAGATTCCACTGCATCGGCTAGGGATTTGCAAGTAGACTGCTCAGACCGTCAGCTGCTGGTAGTATAGAGAGGTAATTGAAACGTGCCTCGCACGCAGCGCATCAGGGAGGCCACTCTTTTACGTAGTATAGCCCTAAAGCAGTTCGTGCTGGCCTTAGCGAACATACCTGATGCACTGCAAAAGCGTAGCAACCTCAGCATCCTAAAACCTATTCAATCAATCTGCCTAGACTTTTCCCAACTATGTTGGGGTCAGCTTCCAGTCTAACGGGATGCAGCTGAATACCAGTACTTTACATGGAGCGACTGCATACTTCAGTTATTGAGTAATACGATACCCCTTGGTAAGACTGGTTGTCAGACCATCGGGCTTCTGACGATCCGTAACGAGTGCCAAAGATTCACGAACGACAGCCAGGACCAACGACTTAATGTGCTTTCCGAGACACGGAGGAGTCTCGCTATGAAAGATGGTCACCCATCTACGGACCAACCCGGGCAAGCGTAGCTTAACCTGATAGATCGACCCGTGCGGCTATTATTACTTAGCCACGTACTCCTCGTCCTCCCGACCTCATCCTAAAACCTATTATTAGTATATATACGTACAAGAACTGGGCTATCAAATACAACAAAAAAAAAACCAAATCGGACTAGTTCCAGAGATGAGCGCGTTCAAACATACAAACAAAAAACAAACTTCACCTTTATTATTGGTGTAGATAAGTTGAACTAACACGGCTAGGTCACGGATGAAGGTTCCATTACAGGTGGACGCGGTGGAGGGAGGGCCTAAACGCGAACAAGGATGCGATCTGTCCGAAGACTATCAGCTTGCTTGGCACATAAATAGAAAAAAAAAAACTGAAACAATGGCTATATCTGTAACATCGGCTGTCAATTCAACCTTACCTTAGACATTTCTAAACTCAATAATGTGCCAAAGTATAGTAAGTAACGCTCCCATTATCTTCACAATATCGATGCTTTACCGTAATGTCTACCACTTTAGTGCAGGGTGACGTCGTAAAGCAAAGAAATAAACAATTTTATGACCTCTAACGCGAAGAACATCATAAGGAAACGTGCTTATCTATAAACTATCAATATTCCGTGACGCCTGTGTTCATGTGAACTTTAACTAAATGCTTGCGGCAGCCCAGCGTTGCTGCCGACCCTAGTACGTGCACTAAATCAAACATCTCTAGACTTATTTCTCATTTTGAAGGATTCCAAAATAAAACAAATGAATTTCTGGATGGAATAAAATTGCATACTGCGCTCAGACTTTTTAAAATATTTTAGGGTCCCCCCCATAGGCGCGATATTATCGATCTATAATATCGGATGCGTTATAGCAATATCTGTTTTCGTACATTTTTTATTAGGGCGGCCGTGAAGTTACACACAGCTGCGATAATAACGACGCAATACAAGTAGGACGCTTGCGTTCCTCCGTCCTGCGATATTCCGACAAGAGTTTTCCGACAAGAGTTCTAAGGACATTTTGTATCAGGACTTTATGCGTGAGGATTTTATGCGTCCTGATACAAAATGTCCTTAGAACTGTCTATACGCATTATCGCAATAACGCATCCGATGTTATTGACCAATAATATCGTGCCTGTGGGGGAGAGCCTTAATATTCGTACTCGTAGAGTACCTCTTGTATATATTAGCTATAAACATAGCTTTTGTAGGTCACTTGTAAACAGGTATACTAATATTATAAAGAGGTAAAATTTGTTTCTATGTAGGGGTACTCTCTGGAACTACCACGCAAATTTGAAAATATATTTTTTTCATTTGATAGCACAATTCTTGAGGAAGGCTATAGGCTATTTAACGTCACGCTAGGACCCTTAGGAGCCGAGCAAAATGAAAAAACTCAGAAAGAAGAAAAAGGCGTTTTCGCTTAGCGGTTTTTCTGACTTTTGTCGCAGGCGATGCGATGCGATGCGACGGGGTGGGTCGGGGGAACAAGAAATTTCACGCGGACGAAGTCGTGGGCAGAACTAGTGTCCAATAACATCATGAACGCCCAGTTGTGGTCGACTAGGATCAGACAAAAACACTGCGTTGAGATGGAGAAAATATATCTGTCTCGTTTACTCTTGCTAATCGATCTAATAAATGTGTCCTTATCTCATTATTTTATTATTTGGTGACTTATCTATTATTATACTCTGTGTATAATCTTGGACAACGGCCGACACATTGCACTACGCACCATAAATGCTGATATGTCTCGATGCTGACAGAATTACGAATGACTTAGGTACAGATTTTGATTAATTTGACAGACTGTAGTCTCGCTTTGTAAAACTATTCTACTCACAAATTGTCGTATTCACCAACTGTTCACATATAAGATGTGTGTGGCCCTTACACAATAGGGAATCATAAGCCACGTCATATCGCGAGTCATATAACAGCAGTGAACGTCGTGAGCAGTCCAGTCGTAAACGATCATATTATACGAACGATTTATGATATACTTTATAGACTTTTAGTTTTACTATATTTCTTTATGTTCTTGTTCCTGAAAAATAGGACGAGCTTGCCATCGTACACATATAACAAGCATGAGTGTTAAGAACTTAAGAGGATTGTGAAGCTGTAAATTTTCATACAAAAAGAGATAACGTTTTTCTCCCCGTAAACATAGTCTAATTTTCATAATTTTTGGAAATTTTGTAGGTATAATGAAAAACTAAGTCCGTACGTTTTTATTATAAAGAAATATTGCATACGATATAAGTTATTAGCATCTAAATATCTATATTTTTGACATAAAAAACATCCTCGAGCATTTTTATTTTTTTAAATTAAATTAAATTGAATTACTAAAAACGAAAAACGTACAGACCTAGATCGAAGTGTACTGAATGTAATGAGACCAAAATTGTCTCATTTTGTAAAGGTTTAGGGGAGTGAAAACGTTATCGCCCGAAACAATATTTATGTAGATAATTGTATGAAATGTAGGTAATTGCTTCCAAAAATCGTGCCGCGTATCGGCACTTCACAATCCTCTTAAGAGTTCGGTAATGACTGTTGCTACGATGTTACAGGGATACAAAATTAAAAGTCATTTAGTCAAACTAGGCTGAGATTCAGCACTTTTGAACTTCAAAATTACATAAGGCTCACATCACTTTCTAGTGGATTTTGCTTTAGCTGGGAAAAAGAAGTGGCGCAATAAACTCTCCCTACGGACGCGGATTCACAAACAAAAGAAATATTTATGTGGCGGGCAGATTGTTGGTCAGTCTATTTATTGTGAAAATTTGTAATTAAAATTAGTGGTCTAGAACTATAGTCAAGACAAAGAAAAACTAGGATAAAAGCTAAGGGTACAAGGGATTACGGGAATTTAACCTGTGTTAACCAAGTTGGAAAGATGGTTTGGTGTTTTTACCCGACTGAAAAAAGGAGTGTTATATTTTTGACCTGTATGTATGTCCGTTCCATTGTGACCTCCTGTAGCCTAAACGGCTTGATCAATTTTGATTTGTCGTTAGATTCATCTTTATTGCGCGAGTTTCACCGGGTATGTTAAAATTAAAAAAATCAAAATGGCGGATTTTTGGCGTCCAAAACGTATGTGTTCAAAAAAAAATCCGTTTTAAAAGGTAATTGTGAAAGGTGAGGTGTAATTTGGAATGAGAATTGATTAAAAAAAAACGTGTGTGATCACCGGGGACCCCCATCAGGAACGAAGTTCCTTTTCACGTATGATTAAGCAAAAATCGGCCAAGTGCGTGTCGGACCACGCGCAATGAAGGGTTCCGTAGGATGAATTTATCCCAAGAATAAACTTAATATTATAATTGCAAAGCATGTTCTCCCATACATTCCAACCGCAAATGTAACTTTGTACGCACAGTATTGAGAGATTTACCATGTTATTTTAAGACTATAGACTTCTTATGTGTTTACCTGTAATCTTTTGTGCATTTTTTTTTCAAAACTTATGGCTCAGCAGTTTCGGAGAAAAGGGAGCAATGGTCAATTTTCGTCTACTTTCTTATATAACTTTAAAACGATTTATTTTAAAATTATATTTGAGACCGACACAGTAAGCCATCTTTCGATATGACCAGCCTACATTTGATATGTCATACGGTACAGTTTACAAAACTTTTTATTTTTCTTATTTGTCTGTATTTGTTTGAAATTAATTTATTTATGTAACACGTCCGTATTTGGGTCACAGAAATTTATACGTGTACCAAATTTCAACATAAGCGGTTCCGTATATTCGGAGCAAATCGGCTGTAACAGACGGACAGACACACGAGTGATCCTATTAGGGTTCCGTACCTCAAAAGGAAAAAAACGGAACCCTTAGTTTATTTACATGAATATTGAATTTTCGACTGAATTTTTTATACCTTTTTTAGTTGGCGTTTTTGTCGTGGTTAGATTTTTTTTGTTTTTTTAAGCAAATTTTAGGATGTCCGTTATTTTTCCCTGGAAGTAACCCCTTAAATACTTTTTCCAAATCTCAGTTTACTATGAGACGTGGACAATTCTCTGGCACGACAAACCGACTGAATTTATTATATCTCTAGAATAATAAAGGGACGCCATAGTTTTTCTTCGACCGTATCATAGGAATGTGAGGTTTGTGCGTGACCAGGCATATTTTTTATTTATGGTTTCAGCAATTACTGGTGATGTTAGACCGAAGGCTATTAATCATTGAAGCGCGTCCATCTATGATATGCCATGTGTCGTGCCTTTTACTCATAAATATCTATTAAATAAACGAGACATACTTTTCCTTCATAGATTGAGCTGGAGCCAGTTGAGGCGTATAAAAACGCTGTTCTACAGCATACTTTTTAAGAGCCACATCTAGCGAATTTGAACTACCTTTACCCACAATATCTCGACATGCTAACAACTGCAATATTTCTCCAGTTCACGCAACATTTCCCTCAATCACACACACATAGGTATTACAGTATATATGTATACATAGAACTAACACGTGTATATAATATTGTGGTTACAAATCACTCCGCTACATACAGGAACAGATTAATTAAATGTGGTGACTATTACTTGTGTCAGTCTAGTTATTTATTTGATATATTTCATTTGATATTATACCGGGTGGAGGATATAATACGACATTAATTGAAACCACATACTGGGTATCGGGTTAGTAGTACGTATACCAAAAATTATCAAATTATAATCAAGGGTATAGCCGCAGGATTTTTTTTCCTTTGACAATTTTAACACGTGATGTGAATACCACGCAAATTTCATTTAGGTCATTCACATCAAAACAATTTCATTTACCTACTTGCTAAAACAAAACCAAATGCAATGGTGCGGCTCGCTACTCAGAAATAATACAATATTGTATTGTATTGCTGATTGAATTTAGACCTAATAACCATGATAAAATTCCTATTATCATAAGCAAACAAAGATTGCCGAGGCGCATTTCGTTTCGAAAACTGAGAAGACAGCAACGTTGCCAGTTCGACGTTTTTGTCTTAACAAAGTAAGTTTTTGTTTAAACAACAGTTCGTAAACACTACCGCATTCAAAAGATTTATTGTCTAAGAAAAGGAAAGAAATACCTGTAGGGTTTTCGCTAGAATTTGCTCCTGGTTCACTGTCTAGTGCGTGACATGCTACCCTTGTGAGAGCGTTTTTTTTTTGTTTAATTTCGATTCGTAAGAGTGGTTTTAGCGCATTAACAATCATTGATTTTGTGTAAAATTGAAAATTGTTTTGTTGCAATTTCATACAGTGCAGAGCTTTAATAGTTTTACTGTTGTGTTATTGACAGATAATTCGATTGTGTATAAGTTTTAAGTGTAGTAGAGTTTGGTAGGTTACGGTACCTACCTAATATGTAAACAATAGTGTGATAGTTACTTCCTGTTATTTCGTTGTAACTTTGGGGATTTATTAAAAATGAGGTTTATGCTTGTGATGTGAATACCGTAGAGGAACTGCGAGATGGCTATCAGTAGTGACTTGTTAAGGAAAGTAAGAAACAATATCACAAGATTTTGTCACATATGTGTTAGAGTAAATGGTGGACAATTTCAGCAATTAAAAATTTAATTTAGTGTACCATGATTGAAGTAACGTTTTGATTTAATGTTTAATTAAGTGTTTTTAAACGTGAACCTACTGATAGAAAAGTTGCGCCTGCTGGAGGGCGGCAAGCGGTAAGCGGAGCGGGGATAAATTCCGGGCGCCATTTTTTTTTTGTACATATGTACTTACATGAATGAAACTGCGCCTAAAACGGACGAAACGGGTGCGACATTGCCGCTCTCACGTGCAGTGCCTACAAGGTCAGATGAGGTTAGTAGACAATATTATAAAGGTGTTGTTTTAAATTCTGATTAGTTTCGCATTTAGTTTGTTTGAAAAATTAGATTTTTGAATTTTGATGTTATACCTAATTTCGTAATGGTAAACTGTTTTGGTTGACTAGTGGGGATCGTATTTTCATTTAATATCGTTATGTCGTCACCACCTGATATATTGTACAATTCACTTAGCTAAATCGTACAATCTCTTGGACATTAAATATTAATTTCACTTCTCCAAACCTTAGGCTCAAAAGAAAAGGAAAGATCAACTGTTTAAATCGCCAATGTATCTACCAAGACTGGTGATTAGAAGAATATTGTTTAAAAGTAGAAGATTACGGGGAACTGTAATTTCGTAGCCGCGCCCGTCTCGTTGGTCCCGCGTAGCAAGCAAGCGTCGCAGTAGCGTAGTATGGCGTAGCACCCACGTAGCAGTTTCGTAGTTCGGAGCAGTTGCGTAGCACCCGCATAGCAATTTGTAGTTCAAGCATCGCGTACCGTAATACGGTGTAGCACCCACGTAGCAGTTTCATAGTTCGGAGCAGTGACGTAGCACCCGCATAGCAGCTTTGTAGTTCAAGCGTCGCGTACCGTATTACGGTGTAGCACCCACGTAGCAGTTTCGTAGTTCGGAGCAGTGGCGAAGAACCCGCGTAGCCGCTTTGTAGTTCAAGCGTCGCATACCGTAGTACGGCGTAGTACACGCGTAGCAGTGTCGTAGTTCGGAGCAGTGGCGTAGCACCCGCGTAGCAGCTTTGTAGTGCAAGCGTCGCATACCGTAGTACGGCGTAGCAACCGCGTAGCAGTTTCGTAGTTCGGAACAATGGCGTAGCACCCGTGTAGCAGCTTTATAGTTCATGCACCCCGCACACGTAGCAGTTTCGTAGTTCGTTACGGTTGTGTAGTACAGTCGAGCTCTGGCGTAACAGTTTCGCAGTTCGTCGCAGCAGCGTAGTAAGGCATAGCATCCGTGTAGCTGTTTTGTAGTTTGTAACAGGAACGTATTACAGCGTAGTACCCGCGTAGCACTTTCGTAGTACAGCGTAGCATTAGCGTAGCCGGCCCAGTAAAAACTTTCAACTATTCTAAAATCATTTTTCGGGGAAAAAACGCAACCCGTCCGTCCATCTGTATGTCTGTTAAAACCCTTTTTCTCAGGAACGCGCGGAGACATCAAGTTGAAATTAATATCAAATACGTAGTCCCTACGATCCCTCGGAGCTCTAGACAAATCAAGTTTCAAGTGAACCCAACAACGGCTATTTGTGGGACATACGTATTTTGATACTCGCAAGTAAATCAAAACCTATAGGGTACTTCCCGTCGACCTAGAATCATGAATTTTTGCAAGAAGCAAGCTCTCACAGACACAGCACAAGTAAAGTAAATAGTCCGAAAATCTTTAATTTGTAGTTTTAATAATATCACATCCATATTATTTTGCGTTTGCTAGCTTACATTTTCCGCTGGAAAATTGACCGTGACATACGTCACGGTCAATCGATGTATGGGAGAGAGTGTTCGTTTATATACATTAAAAAACCGCATATGTTATGTCAATGTGTGCTCGAATATCAACCGAACCCCATATGTTCACAACTACTGTAAGCCCGCCGACACCATTGGATGATGTTTTTTTACTTTTATATACATTTGATATACGTTTATATACATATTATATAAAGATGTTTTCTTACGTACAGCGTATGTATGGCAAACACGCGGGGAAAGTCATATATCACGACATTCTCGAACTCATCTCCAGTACCAAATCGTTGAAAAACCAGATGAAAGATAAGAAATCCAACAAATATTCACCCTCAACTCGAAAACGATTACTTATGATGAATGAGGAAAGAGATTTAAAAGCTCACGTTATATTGGATGGGAGTTATACGGCTCTTGTATGGGCGCCATAAATTACGCGATCGTGACCGCCGTGTCTACCGCACGATACGCCAGCTATGTATGTGTGTGCTGTATTTTCACATACATAGAACATTTAACAGGACACGATAGGAAAGGCATGTAATAAATCGAACTGAATAATTTGTTAGTTAGATAATATTATGTTCCCGGGGGTCTACTCCCTAACGTCAACGAAGCAACGAGTCCGTCAGCTAGTAGTGACGGCCGCTTGCTTCGTTGACGGATCACGTCCGGTACGTCGGAGTGAACCACTCCCGAATGATTTCGTATTCATCGGAATGGAACGGAATCATAGATAATACTTATTCGTAAAGACGCACGACGATAGAGTTGCGCTATTTTACCGGTCTATTACCGGTTTACATATTTTATGATTTTCAAGCTTAGAATCGAATAGAATAGAATACACTTTATTTCGAGCTGAGACTCATATATGGTTAGTAACAATATTCTTAAACCTAGTGTTAGTTTACAATTATACACGCTGAGACATGTAACTGACAGCAGTGAATTATATACGGACAATCCACTCTGTCAGCTATCATGCTCAGAACCCTGTTAGGGCTGGCCATGACTCGTGCCACCATTGATGCTGTGCGCTTACGCATTGTAGTACAAAAACAATCTACATGCGTCGCCGCAAACATCCCTGACGCACTGCACCGCCATGGCAAGCCGATCAATTTGCGAAAAGCGTTATTGAATTGGACACGGAGGGCTCCATACGCCGCTTGCGAATAATTCTCCCACAAGCTGCACGTGTAAAACGTAGTACAGAACGCTCTAAAGAGCGTCTGTAGTATACGGTGAAAACCTGCGGGCTATCATATCCGCACTTACGGACAGAGCCCTCCGTTCCCTCATTCCGTTCGTTCGTTCGTTGCGTAATGAACAAAAATTAATATTGTAGTCGTTAGAAAATGACCAAATATTTAACAATATATTTTTTATTATGCCTTTAAATATAGAATTTAAATAATTCCCAGCGGCTGTCCGATCTAACATTAGTCCAATAAACATTATTACAATATGTGTACACATAATCACACATATTGTGTGAAACATTGCAGACAAAAGAGGTATTATATCCTTACACAAGTCCTGGAATAATTCCCGTGTGAGCCAATAGTTCCCTATGAACTCCACTTCAGCAATACACGCCAACTGAAGGGTTTGGCGTAAATATCGTCAGCATCGCCTCCGCTCTTCCTGTAAAGCTTCTTCGAGCATTAAAAAGCAGCCATAGTTTTAAATTCTACTAGAACTTTTTACTTTCAACTGACATAACGATCCGTCAAAACAAGTGTCAAGTTAAATTTTTCGGGCAAAAATACATCGGGAGTAGGATAAGTCTTCGTTCGGGCCCCGGATGAATCATCCGTCCGTATGTAATAGGGAGTAGAAAACGCCCGTAATGAAGGCCGAAACTACGGACTTCGTGCATAGGGCATAGACCCCTGGTTTGTTCTGATAGATACTAGTAGGTAGTAGTGTTCCTTGCGCAAGAGTTAGTTCAGTGGAGGACTGAGAAGAGGTGTGCCGATAAAATACATAACTTATTGTTGCACGTTGATCCTCCGGGGTCACGCAACAATAGATAACTAATTGTCTCATTAATTGAGGCTTGATAGGTTTACATATGTATTGGTAATTACAGTTAATGTCAAAGTTAAAGCATTTAGGCAGGCACTTGTCAAGAAGTCCAGCGCATTCCAAAACGTACCTAGATGACTATGGAGAAGAATGGACAAGAAACTCCATGGGCACTCTTTTAAAAATAAGGTATTACAAAATCCTGAGAGCCTGGACAAAGTAACATTCGATTAGCGATGACGCTAGGAGAAAAACCAAACAATGTATGCGGTAATATATTGCTAATAGAATATCACTTAGTAATGGCATTAGCTTCGGAGCGATTCAATTTCTACAATCGCTAGAGCTTCAAAGTGACATTAACATGATCACGTGATATTTCGATAGCGTGTGTCAACCAGCTGTCGAAATCATGTCAATGTCACGTGATCATGTTAATGTCACTTTGAAGCTATAGCGATTGTAGAAATAGAATCGCTACGAAGTGAATGCCATTTGTCTAGACCCTCTCGTTACATTTGTCTAGGCCCTCTGGTTACATTTGTCTGGGCCCTCTGGTTACATTTGTCTAGGCCCTCTGGTTACATTTGTCTAGGCCCTCTGGTTACATTTGTCTAGGCCCTCTGGTTACATTTGTCTAGGCCCTCTGGTTACATTTGTCTAGGCCCTCTGGTTACATTTGTCTAGGCCCTCTGGTTACATTATTCGTCTTGATACTATGTGTGAGAACCATGAAAACAATACAAAACTATTACATTATTGAAAAGCTTAAAGAATGATACGTCATAACCACGAGAGGTTCTATAAGTTTAAACGTGTGCATCCTAGCTCCCAAACGGCGGAACTGATTTAGGTTTTTGATTAGATAGGAGGACGCTGCCTAACCCATTGACATGATCCCTTCAATCCTAACTTTAGGATGCTTTCCTTAAAGTAAACATCTCGATAAAACATTATTAGGACATTGAATTAGAGTCCCGCCTCGCGATACGCAATCATTTGTAAGACCTACTCGGAGTAAAGTGGTTCAGACGATAGCTTGTATTTATTTTTGATTTTACTGGTTGATCCTTTTTTATTCCTTTCTGAATTGTACCTTTATGTTAGGCAATAAAAATAACAAAAAAAGTACTTCTGACTCATCGAGAAATCGTCGGAACCATGAAACCTACAAACTTATGTTTTCCTCGGCATATAGGTATGAATACGACCCATCGGGCTTTAGGAACAGAATGTCTGATTACAGGGACGATGCACAAAAAGCGGATTTTCTTCAACTTGATGCGCCGTAAATTATACAGGGTGTAACAAGACCCTTCACGAAGCCGTCAGCTACGTCGCATTCTGACGCAACTTTGTGCAAATTAATTGCTGGGGAACGACTTTTGTTTTTGTTGTGAAAATTCGCTGTGTACGGCAGCGTACAATATAAAGCACGCAAAATTGCGCGCAACAGTACAGGGCTCGTGGGGATATTTAACGTTAAGTAATTTAGCTATTAATGTTTTATTAAAGATGACATATTTAACACAAGTATTTACGCTAGATACTAAATTAAATGAGTGATTAACGAACTATACAAATATATACAAAAAAGACAGGACACGTAGGCGTTGAAGTACGCGTCCGCATCGCTGTCATCCAGAGACGTGTCTACTGACAGCATTGCCACGTTGAATGGCAATGCTATTTATTTGGCCAAAGAACGAGCCAGCCTTCTGGACATGTGAAGTGTCGACCAGTCGGCGAGAAATTTCCTTAACACTTTCGCGGACGGTTGAGAGACATCTTAAAAATCAAACATCTATTGTGTCTCGTTTACCGTCCGGCAACCGATTAAAAAGGAGACGTGCACTCGGGCCCCATGACCCAAACGTTACGACCCGCAAAGACTCAAAACTATAAAACCCATAAGGTTACTGCTAAGTTATAACATTTAAAACTACATATTTTTTTAAATTCTAAAAAATAGTTAAAACTTCGACTTTCAATATCTCTGTCGTGAACGGTATTTTTACATCAGTTATATATTCGGGTTAAATCTCGACATTCATGACCGGACGAAAAGTGATACTAAAAGTGTTAGAAGACTTAAATAAATCTTTTCATTACGATTTAATACGGCCACAAAAACATCTAAATATCATTTAATTTTGAAACGACGCCGGAAAAGAAAAAGCTCTCCGTCCCTTTTAAACGGTAACGCTAATTACATTACACTAGACTATGAAACAGGAAAAAGAAACCTTTTTTCGTAGCGGAAGTAAAAGGGTCTATCTGCAAAACGTAAAGGCACTTAAAAGTTGCACTGCCTCAATTAGGGGCCTTTGACAGTTAAGTGCAACTTTTACTCCCTCAAATTGATTTTATTTTGTTAGAGCAGTGAAATTGTTGGGCATTTTAACAGAGGAAAGTTTAATCGCAATTTCTTTGCGTTAGCGTCGACACCTTCAAAATGGAAAGGTGTATCTGATTTTTTGAGTGTGTGCTAATAATTTTAGCAGCTTTCTTACAAATGAACCACTGTTAATTTCTTCATTCATTTTAATGGTTTTTCCGCTTCCCGTGACCCAAGGGCTGGTTTTCATCTTGGCCGGAGGCTAAGCATTGCCATACAACGTGGCAAAGCCGCCAGTCTCTTTGGAACATTACGAGTAACAGCGATGCAGAGGAATTTTCGACGCTATGTTTTAGTTTTTTAATAGTTTTAGTTAGATTAGGATATTATATTTTTAACTTAATTATTAATAAACATAAATATATTTTTCCAATATTTAATTAAAGTTATCACAGTTTTCCCGAGCAACAGTTACTTTTTATACTTGCAAATCAAAATCGAACAATTATTATTTGTTACGCAAGGCTGCAAAGTTGTTTTTCCCAAGCATAGCAAGGGTTTCAAAGGTCTGAGAATCAAATTAACTTTGCTGCCGAGCAAAACACATAAGGTTTCACCTCAGTGCACTGCAGTGAGGAAAATTCTGGGTATAAGAAAAATAGCTTAAATAATATTTTACAAGTTTTTTTTTATACAGTCGTCGTGCTGGCCAGTGCGATTATTCTAAAAATGAGGTTGGCGCACTGACATGAAATAAGTATTAATGCATTTTCAGTGGAGTGGCGGTATAGAAAATTATTGATATATAGAAAGGTTCGAATTTTAAAAAATCTTCCCATGCTAGCGGATAAAATGCACTTTTGCATTCAGATTTCGAATGATAAACAGAATCTTTCCGAGGTTGTTAGGTGAAAAATTATTTTTTTCTGTGTGAATCTTGTGTTGGTCATCAAAGATAACAGATACTTTGACAATCGACTAGGTATTACAGTACACATTTTTGCACTCAGAAAAAAAATTACGTATACATACACATACATACACACGCCTTCTGCCCACAGGGGTAGGCAGAAACTACAGAACGCCATCCGCTACAGTCCTTATATACTCCTTTTGCTTCGTTTACGTTCACACACGCACGCCGGTAGCGAGTACTACGCACCTGACCTTCCTGAAGAACATCACCAACAAGGTTCTAGTATGTCTTTCTAGGGTAAAATAAACTTATAAGAATCAAAACACTGTCCCAGATACAGGTCCTCCCATTCGATGTTATAATACAAGAACCATCTAATTTTCCGCAACTGCAGACACACGCACAAGCGCTACTACGCACCCTCACCTAATATTTATGACGTCACAACTCTATGAGAGGCTAAAAGGGCCTCTTAAGTACGACTAATAATTAAGGGCCGCTCGGGAGCAGGGAATAATTGTAAGATCACACGTATAACCCCTTACTCACTTGATGATCTTATTAGACGGTACTTTGCTTATTACGCGTAGATTTTAGGAGGGAAGATGAAGAAGAATATTTGGAAACATGTTTGGAGCTTATTTTATGATTATTGGTATGACAAAGGGTGCTGATAGACCGCGTTCGGGTGATGTTGCGTCGCGTCGAAATATGTCACATAGAGGTCGATCGACCGTAGTCTCGTTGCATCCTTAGTGCGTTTTTTATTGAGCTGTGTTGCGAACATAAATCGAAAGCTGTATATTAGATTTATAGTCGGGGGACGGGTGTAAGACAAATGTAGGTGCTTAGGAATCACTCGGATCACACAAATTACAATTCAGCATACCTTTAAAGACATTCGCTCGCTGGTGGGTAGCTTACTTAACTAACTGACGATTACTATCCCAGAACTTACTCGAGCTTGGACGCCCTCAGACGGGCACTCTGGGTTGCCATGATAGCATTTACCTACTGCCACACGCTAGATTGTTATTTCTCCGATAATATAATAATCTGGAATAATAGGAAAGAATTGGCTTTATTTGTCACAGAAACTGTGCATACAAAAAGATAATTAAAAACTCGTACTCATTTTAAATACTCGTTTGCAAGTTAAAAACCGGGCTTAGAGGTATCAAAGCAGTATTTTCTGTCAATACATTATTTCTGCCGACTTACGACGATGCAAAATCTTGTGAAGAAACCCTACTCGTCCAAGTTTTCCCTGCAAGTAAATCGAACGCTTACCATATTACAATTAAGACCCAAGGTACTCATACCAAGTAATACCACCGACTCATCTCAGCTTCCTCACAACCTAAAATCTACCTTCAATCATCTTACGTCCATCCCCTGTCCACAAAGTTAGCCACAATATTGATATTAAGCACTTGTCTGACAGTGGCTATGTGCTGACAAGGGGCTAAGTTATGGTAAGTTATTATAAGGAGAGGTAATCAAAATTTTGATGAGTATGTTTGGTTTTGATCGTCAATTTGTTATGGGTTGAATGAAGGAACGGATTTATTTAGGTATTTATTGCATGCAAGGCATTGTTTGCCTGTAAATCTTGTAATCCTGTAATCAGTAACTTAAAACCTGTATAGTCACAGGACTAGGTCTCGCTTCTCTTTCTTTTCTATGCACTCCGACAGTGACCACGATTTTGCGTTTTAATGTAACATGGGTTTTAATGTATGTGAGGAGCTTGTGACTAAGTAATAACAGCCAAACGGGTCGATCCATCAGGTTAAGCTACGCTTGCCGGGGTTGGTCCTTAGATGGGTGACCATCTTTACATACGGAAAGCACGTTAAGCCGTTGGTCCCGGCTGTCATTCGTGGATCTTTGACAGTCGTTACAGGTCGTCAGAGGCCCGAAAGTCTGACAATCAGTCTTACCAAGGGGTATCGTGTTAGCCAATAACTGGGTTGTGGAGGTCAGATAGGCAGTCGCTCCATGTAAAATACTAGTATTCAGCTGCATCCGGTTAGACTGGAAGCCGAGCATAGTTGGGAAAAGGCTAGGCTGATTGATTGGGTTTTAATATATGTATAACGGATTGCTAGCTAAAACGTCTGCCATTCTAGGAGTTGGTTTTAGATCTGTAGTCTGAAAAAAATCATTAAAAAAAATTTAAAAAAACTCGACTGCCCCGCCAAAAGACGCACTAAAAAGTAAATAAAAAACAAGTTGTATTTGTTAATCTGTATATAAATACAAAGCGAAAGGTCGCTCATTTACTCCCTAAATAAACAGGTAAATAAAATAATTGTTATCGCAGGCGCAGGACCATTCTGTGGAACACTTTTTAATCTAAGAGGTCCCCTAACTGCAGTGACAATTTTATTTATGTGTTTAGTCAGGGGGGACTAGGTACATGAGTGACATTTCGCTTTGTACATACAGATTGACAAATACAACTTGTTTTTATTTTTTGGGATGTTTGTTTTAATTGTTTAATGATTTGTTTTTATTGTATACATTTTAGTGCAGTTTTTTTTTGGAATGTGCTCATCAATGCGTTCAATTTGATTCCCATATTGTAATACCTGCTTTAAAGTTTTAGTTTTTTTCACATTTGAAAATGGAACAATACTACCACCATATTAAGTCATTGTATAGGATGATGTAAGGATTCTAACGATACCCCATACATCCAAATCTGTTCAGACATTTAAAAGTTATGGTGGAATAAAGAAACTCACATACATACATGAACCCTGAAAACATTACACTCCTTTTTGGGGAAGTTGTGTAATAATAACATCGCTTTCGCCTGCTATGTGTAACAGGAGCCAACGCTAAAAATTAGCTTGGTGTAGGTCATCGCTATTAAGCACAAATAGAGATGAGCAGAGCCCAATGGGCCCAATGGGCGGAAACGGGTTCTAACCGGGTTTTTTGGGTTTAAACCCGGGTAAAAACCTACAATAAATGAGTTTTTATTGGGTTTAAACCCAGTTGATTGTCCATCTCTAAACACAAACATAGGTAATATAACAGGTATCCATTGTTACATCCACACAATATATACATTCGTTTGTACTTGTATTGTCTTACATGATCATCGCACAGTACTCAATGTCTTAGGGCACGTGACGTCACGGTGCGTATAGCTAGGTTTAGCCCGCAGAGCAGTGTGGAATAGGGATGATGGCTGGATAATAAAAAAGAAATTGTATTTAGTCCGTCAGTCAGATAACAAAATAATATTAGACACGTAGTTTTTGCTTTATCATATTAATAAAAAATGACTTAGATAACACGCATTAAAGTTGGGGAGCGGGGGCTCGCTACGTCACTTCTACGTATATATAGCAAGGCGTGACGTCATGCCACATTTTATCTCAATGTATCGCCGTAATCTTTTGATTACGTAGAAAAAGAAAAAATACGTGTTAAATATTTTTTAATAATCTACATGACGGTCAAGAAAAATGTTTAGTCATTGATAAATGATAAATGATTTTTATTTCTGTAAGTAGGTTTGTACAAACACTTTTACAAGTCAATATATTTTTTTTTAAACTAGATGAGGTCGGCGTTTCCTATCTGACTACTCTGAGAAGAAAGGCCGAAACAAACTCAGAGGTCACAGTCTCTTATAAAGTCCAGACATAATCTTGGTCACTTCATGTGAAGACCATGTTGAGAGGACCTGTCCAGTCAGTGCACGCATTTGTCAGTAATCGCGCAGCTCAACTCAGAACTTAAGGAGCTCAACGATTCGACGAACAATACCAAAGAAAGGACATTGGGGTAGGCCACATAGATTACTCAAACTGCCAGACCATGATTAAAAATAACTGAGAGAACAAATAAAACAAACAAAAAAAAAAATCCCCATTATGACGGCCATAGCCGTCATAACAATAAAACTTCTGTTGTCCATTCAGTGTCCTTTGAAGCGTTAAGTATCTGGAAAACTTAACGTGGAGCTAATATTTCACGGAAACTGGAAATACAATACTTGCGTGCAAGCAAAATTACACCATACGTCAATTTGCCGTGTTATAGCCGTTGTGATTTTAATATAAGGAAAATTTAATTTGGTAGCGTAACAATTACATACGTAATATAAGAACAACTGACGTAACATACTAACTTTACATACGTAAAATAAGAACAATTTTCTTTTTTTTTCTGTACCAAATTAAATAAACTTAACATTAAATTACCATTAAAGTTGAATGAAAATTGTATTCCAACAGAGGCTCGGATTTAAAAATGTTACTTCAAGCTTAGATAGTATGTAGGTACCAATCTTGTATTATGTGAAACGAATAAGTACACAATGTAGCTCGAATTTCATTCCGTGATCGGTCCGTAAGTCCCAAGTGAGTGCACCGGTAGGCACGCGGCACGAGTCGAGCAGGGGCTCTCGCTTCCTGAGCAATCTGTAACGTTATACACATCCTATTCACCGGCTCGTGGATATCTAAGTTAGATACTGCCTTTGTGTTTGTTTAAGTTCGAAAGTAACACTCGTCAATTTTAAAATGCAATTTGTATTAGCATTACACTCTCTGACTTCTTATATCGGGTATAAAAATACACTTTCCGAAGCCGATAGCCGCGTATTCTACCCGTTATTTGGATTTTTTTTTTCCACTAAACCATACCTGGGAATCCACTGGTTCTGGAGATATTGAAGGTCAAAGTCGCATTTTTCTTTTAACTTTTTTACGAAAACGAATTCCATGTGTTATTATTAAACTTTTTTTCCAAACAATGCTTGGTTGACGGCTTTGTGATGTGTCATGTTGCAGCCTGTATGTTGCAGCCTACATTTTAATTTCTTTTCCACATATATATGTTTACTTTTTCCAAATTATCTTTTCCAGATTAAAATATTAAGAATGAAGGAGAAAAAGAAATCATACAGTAACGATTTGAAGCTGAGGCATGATGTCCTGTCAGTAACATCTGCCTTTTCCTTTCTTTTATTGTGGTCGTGTTCCTGTCTATCCAGTTGCAGCTGAATACCAGTATTTCACTGGAGCTACCGTTTATCTGACTTCCACAACTCAGTTCCTGAGTAACACGATACCCATTAGTTAGACTGGTTGTTAGATTTTTGGGTTTCTGACTAGCCACCACCACCATAACGGCTGCCAAATATCTATGAATGCTTGCCGCCTTAACGTGCTTTCCGAGGCACGGAGGGGTCTTGATATCTAATGGATGGTCACCAATCCGCGGGCTTGCGTAGCTTGACCTTCGATCGACCCGTGCGGCTGTTATTATTATATTTAGCCACAAGCCCCTCCTGGTATCTCTGTAAAAGCTAATTCTAGCCGTGGATGGGGCCTGGTGACCTGTAACACCGGTTTTCCCAAAAACCTATATCAGGCACCAGTCTTTCACAAAGGTGGAATGCAGCTGAGACATTTTTGTACACACTAACTTTAAGTCTGCTTTGTGAAGAGAGAATAAAATAAAAAATGATGATGATGATAATGTGTTCTACTAAAGCGACGCCATACAAACACTTTAATTACCTATTATCATAGTTTACCTGTCTGAAACAACAGCACATCACGTGTTGATACAGTAGCAACAATCCGCTGGCTACACATATATACATATTAGGTTGGGGAAAAAGTCTTTTCGCATTATAGTATGTATGAACTTGTAATAAAATCTCTTTGGCTATACTATTTGTATCTGGCTGGTTTTGGTATCATTGAAAGTTTAAATTTTAAAGAACATAATTCCAAATCCAAATTAGGAAAATGTGTGATTTTCATTTGTTTTTCGTACCGTCAAGATGAGTGAATCTAATGAAGAAATTCGATACATTTTAAAATTTTACTACAAAAAAGGCAAAAATGCAACGCAAACCGCGAAAAAAATTTGCGATGTTTATGGACCTAGTGTAGTGTCTGTGAGAGTAGCACAAATTTGGTTTAAGCGTTTTCAATCCGGAAATTTTGATGTCAAAGATGCACGTCGCTCTGGTCGCCCTATTACGGATAAAATGGATGCCATTTTTGAAAAAGTGGAGCAAGATCGGCATATCAGTAGTTACGACGTAGCTGAAGAACTGGAAATTGACCACAAAATAGTTTTGGCGCATTTGAAAAAAACTAGGTACACAAAAAAGCTCGACATTTGGGTACCGCACGAGCTCACTGAAAGAAACCTAATGAACCGTGTACTCATTTGTGATTCTTTATTACGACGTAATGAAACCGAACCATTTTTGAAGAAGCTGATGAAAAGTGGATCACGTATGACAAGAACGTGCGAAAAAGGTCGTGGTCAAAGGCCGGTCAGGCTTCACAGACTGTGGCGAAACCCGGGTTAACTCGCAACAAGGTGATGCTGTGTGTGTGGTGGGATTGGAAGGGTATTATTCATTATGAGCTGTTACCACCAGGCAGGACCATCGATTCTGAACTCTACTGCGAACAACTGATGAGATTAAAGCAAGAAGTTGAGAGAAAGCGGCCGGAATTAATCAACAGAAGGGGTGTGGTTTTTCATCATGATAACGCTAGACCTCACACATCTTTAGCCACTCAGCAAAAATTAAGAGAGTTTGGCTGGGAGGTGTTAATACATCCGCCATATAGTCCTGACCTTGCACCTTCAGATTTCCACCTGTTTCGGTCTCTTCAGAATTCTTTAGGCAGTGTCAGGTTAACATCACGAGAGGACTGCCAAAACCACTTGTCGCGGTATTTTGACCAGAAGTCCCAAAATTTCTATAGCAATGGGATCATGTCTCTGCCTACAAGATGGCAAAAAGTTATCGAACAAAATGGTGCCTACATACTTTAGTTAAATGTAAATAAACTATATTAAAAAATGTTTTGAATTTTCTTACAAAATGCGAAGAAACTTTTTCCCCAACCTATTATATATTACGACACGTCGAGCGTTCTATAATGGAAACCAAATAATGTGACCACTAAATATGCGACGTGTGACCAATCAATATTGGTTAATCCCGGATGGGTCAGGCAGACGTGTACCTACAGTACACCCACATTCCGCCAGTTATGTTCAAGTCCCATGTATTAGCGGGCGAGCCTGTTGCCATCAACTTGGCATAAATCTAGACTCCGGACTGCTACTGAGAAAACCCTGTTGGGAAAAGCCCAATAATACTTTGTTTGACCTGGAAATCGTACCCAGGACCTCATTCTCCGTGCGCTTGTGACCACTAGACCGCCGAGCCATGGTTGTCAATACTACTCGTAAACAAATAGGAGACGACTTTACTGTTATAGATTAGTAGCAGCTGTTTTAAGGGACTTAGTAACGTAGTTGGTATTAACAAATACTAAACATGCAACGCTACTGCTGTGAATAACAGCAATAGATGATGTTAGGAACAAACCGTGAAAATTCGATATTTTCCCAAATATTTTTTTTTCTACTCTGCACCTTGGTTTCTATCCACCCTTGGTTTGTTTTCGTACCAAAACTTGTTAAAATGCTAGTATAAAATGATAAAATATCATGTTTGATTAAAAAAAAAAAAGATAATTTGTTGATATTTTGCTTTTAACTTTAAAAGTAATTCTCATTTTTCTCGAAAAAAAAAAACATGTATTTTATCTCTTTTTTTTTCCTAATCTCCTCGTCGTCTGAAAGGAGTATTCGTTTTTTTAATATTTAACTGATTTCAAGAAAGGTGGTTCGTTTTTTGATCCGTAATAAATGTATATTCACGATTTTCTCATGAACTACAAACGACTTTTTTTTTAATTGTGTGGTTTAATTGGACTTATTGTACTCCATCAAAGGGTACAATCTGAAAAATATGAGTTCATAATGGGTTTACTGACCGTAAGAATATTGCGGATGGTTTTAGGGACCACTTTTCTGTGCGGTCACTCTTGGGCTCGGCGTCTCGTGGAGTGAACGGAGCTGAGACCATTGAGACTGAGCGGAACGCGAAAATACCTGCCAAGAGTGTGGCTTCAATTATTTCGAGGATGCAGCGTGGGAAGTCGCCGGGTCACGATGGTCTCAGTGTCGAACATTTTAAACATGCGGGAGTCCATCTGCCTAGAGTTTTGTCACTGTTTTTCACTTTGTGCCTTGGTCATTCCTATTTACCGGAACCACTTATGCGGACGATCTGAACACACCCGATATGAACAACTATCGACCCATCTCACTAGCTACCACCATGGCTAAGGTGCTTGACGGTCTGATAAAGGGCTGCCTCTCAGAACATGTTAAAGTGCACGACGCCCAGTTCGGATTCAGGGCGGGCGTGTCCACCGAGAGTGCTAATCTCGGCCTGAAGCACACCGTCAAGTACTACACCATGAGGAGGACGCCGGTATATGCGTGTTTGCTTGACCCGTCGAAAGCTTTCGACCCTGTCTCCTATGATGTGCTATGGGACAAGTTGAGGGGCACGGGTGTGCCGGTGGAGTACACAACGCTTCTCCGATACTGGTATGCTCACCAGACAAATCGGGTGAGATGGGTCGGTACTCTGTCGGATGAGTATCAAATGGAATGCGGTGTAAGGCAGGGGGGGTTAAGCTCCCCCCTGTTATTTAATTTATATGTAAATGAGCTCATCGAGCGACTGAGCAGCACACATGTCGGCTGTCATATAGACGGTATATGTGTCAATAACATAAGTTACGCGGACGACATGGTGTTGCTCAGTCCCTCGATGAGTGGACTGAGGAAGCTTCTCACGATCTGCGAGACGTATGCGGAGGTGCACGGCCTTAAATACAATTCAACAAAAAGTGAGGTGTTAGTGTTTACGGCACCTAAACAACAGCCCCGTCGTGTACCTCCGGTATATCTCAACGGCGTTGAACTGAATGTGGTAACTCAATTTAAATACTTGGGTCATGTTGTCACCAGTGACCTACGTGATGATGGGGACATAGAACGCGAGCGCAGGGCGTTGGCGGTGAGGAGCAATATGCTCGCCCGTAGGTTTGCTCGCTGCACGGCAGACGTCAAAGTCAGTTTATTTAAAGCGTTCTGTCAGTCCTTCTACACGAGCGGCCTATGGGTGTCATATACGAGCCGAGCCTACAACGTCCTGTGCGTGCAATACAACAATGCCTTCAGGATGCTGTTGCGGTTGCCGCGACGTTGCAGTGCGTCGGGAATGTTTGCTGAAGCACGTACGGATGGCTTTCACGCCATCATGCGTAAGAAAGCAGCTTCCCTACTGCAACGTTTGCGTAGCACTCGGAACGGCATCCTGAAAATGATTGTTAGCAGAGTGGACTGCCCCATCCAAAGGCACTGGGTAGAATTAGGTATAGGTTTATGTTAAATAGAATTAAGTACTAACAACAATAACATAGCATGTAAGCACAGTTTGTTACTAACCACTAACTACGTATGGACTGCTTAGGTCTGAAATAAAGATATTTTTTTTTTTTTTTTTATAAATGTACTCGTGCACTATAAAATTAACTATCTTATATGGCTATAATATGTATGGCTTATTGTGGTATAATGAAACTGCTTAATATCACTACAAGTTGTTATAGGATCAGCACAGGCAAGAGATGAGAACCTGCGAACTATGTCATAGATGCACAAGTCGCTTCTAAGTGAAGACTTGCGAGCGCCTGCGGTACTTGATAACTTGAGCGATGTGTAACTTTGTGAGGCTTCGTCATATGGTACGTAAGCCATAGTTCGCTTTATGGTAATATGATATTCCTATGATCTATCCGGACTCCCGTATGTTTGTTTGATGGTCTCTTCTTGACAACTATACAGGCTGTAAAAAAACACTTTTTTCGCGCAATGTAACGCGAACCCATGCAAACGGCCCGCGTATGCGTACGCGTAGGTATTGTGGTAATCTACGTTTGATATTCATTGCCTTTTTGTATCTTCAAATGCGAAATTTGTTAAGAAAAACCGAAAATTTAGGTAATGTTTGTTTGGAAAAAAGGTTAGTAATAATACTTGGAATAGGTTTTCGTAAAAAAAAATGCGACTTTGACCTTCAATATCTCCAGAACCAGTGGATGCCCAGGTATGGTCTAGTGGAAAAAAAAAGATCCAAATAATGGGTAGAATATGTGGCTTTCGGCTTCGGAAAGAGTCTTTTTACACCCGATAGAAACCCTTATATTACCTACTAGCCTAATTATTTAAAATTCTACAAAAACACATATGTATATCCAAAGAGAAAAACAAGCATTATAATCTATAGAATTTCGGTATCGCAGGCCCCTGGACAAACCACTGACCTGAAAAATATGGTGTAACTTTTTGTCCCCGCTTGCGATGCCAAATTCTATAGATTATAATGCTTAGTATGACATAGTGTCAATTTTATTTATATTTAGAGATCCGTCGATTTCTCCAGGATCCCATCATCAGATCGTAACCTGATGATAAAAGGACCAACTGGAAAGTTTACCCTTTCAAACAAAGACAAGAATTTTTCAAATCGGTCCAGTCGTCTTCGAGTAATCGGCGAACGTATAAAAAAAAAAGATTGCGACGAACTGAGAACCTCCTCCTTTTTTTAAAGTCGGTTAATAATTAAAAGAAACAATCGCCTTTCTCGTGGCCTCACGTACACAGAGGGGTTTCTAACTAAAAACATGTTAGGTTATTATGTCGTGTATGATTCAATCCGCTGTAGGACGCGTCCCACTGCGGGCGGGCAACGTACGACGGACCCGTACACGATGTTCAACATAACATCCATACTTCCATACTATCCATAATTAATATTATAAATTCGAAAGGAACTCTGTCTGTCTGTATATTACCTTTTCACACCTAAACCACTGAACGGATTTCGATAAAATATAATTTTTTTCGAATATAAATTTTATCGAACATAGGCTACTTTTTGTCTCAAAAATAATCCTACAGGGGGTGATACAGGGGATTAAAGTTGGTATGGAAAACCCAGCATTTCTTAAGTTAGGTATTGAACATTCCAATTTATGCTTTTTGTAAAAAATAAAGAAATATGTGACTCAGAATTTTTGAAAAATTACCCCCTAAAGGGGTAAAATAGGGGTTGATTTTAAAATTCACAAAACTGCACGGATTTCGATAAAATTTGGCAAGGCATATCATCCTGGGGAAGGACGTTTTGTCTTAAAAAATAATCCTACAGCGTGATATAGGGGACGAAAGTTTGTATGGGAAACCCTTAATTCATAAGTTAGGGATATCAAAATTCAAATATATGCTTTTGGTATGAAATAAAGTAATTTGTGGTACAGCGTTTTTGAAATATCATCCCCTAAGGTCTTCAATTCTTCAATGTCAATGTACCTTAGCTTGGCACCGACTTCAGAATCTGTTAAGATTTTTATGAAAGTTATTTTATTCGTTTAGGTTTTTGAAGTCGGTTTTTACTTTTTTAAAGTATTTTTTTGAAGAAAATTTAAAACTTAAAAAGAAAACTTCTTTAGGCGCGTTGGCGATTTTTAGTAGACGGAAATGTTACGGGTAAACGTCACGCGACACGCCATGGATAGTTTTACGTTTCAGTTTTCACTTCTGTCGGCACTTCATTCCCGCAAGATAAAACTCTTTTGAATAACCTTACGAAAAGACTGAAGAGAAAAATACAAACCTTTCAAGATGAAGCTCTCAATACTAACCTACGTCAGTTAACCTGCGACCATACAACGCAATACTCTCTTTGGAAAGCGACAAAGTCACTCAAAAGGCCTATTACACCAATTCCCCCTATCAGAGATGATAACGGAAAGTGGGCCATAAGCAATGAGCAAAAAGCTCGAAGATTTGCGCATCACTTAGAAGAAACCTTTCAGCCAAATGACGGGACTGTAGACAACCTTCAGTTTGCCAATGTTCTTCAAGATAAAAGAATTAAGCTTGTGACTCCAAAAGAAGTAGCAAAGGAAATTCAAATCATTAGACTAAAGAAATCCCCAGGATATGACCTTATAACGGGAGAAATCCTAAAACATCTCCCGCGTAAAGCCATAGTTAAGCTTACTAGGCTCATCAATGCTGTATTCGTGCTAAAGCATGTTCCTGAGCCATGGAAAGTTGCTGAAGTGATTATGATTGCAAAGCCCGGTAAACCACCTCATGAGGCATCATCATACAGGCCCATTTCCCTGTTGCCTATACTAGCAAAACTGTTTGAAAAATTGTTTTTAAAACGCCTAAAACCAATAATTAACGAGAGAAACCTGATCCCTGACCATCAGTTTGGTTTCAGAAAGAAACACTCAACAATAGACCAAGTACATAGAATTTCATTAATTGAGAGAACGCTTTAAGATAAAAAAGTCTGCTCCACTGTATTTTTAGATGTGGCACAACCTTTTGATAGAGTTTGGCATGAGGGTTTGATATACAAGCTTAGACTAATGCTACCCAATGACTTTGCCGATATCTTGCAATCCCGATTCCGATATGTTAGCTTAGCAAACAATCTACAACCCAGTACATCGGTACCCATATATGACCTCCCCATATATTTACTTTATTGACATATTATCGATGTTTTAATAGCAGCGTGGCGTCGCGCCTCGTAGTAGGTAATAAAACTATATTATTATTGAATTCAATCCGAGGTAAGGCGCGGTCTCATTGTAAGCGGGGTGACCAAGTTTTAAGTAATATACTAATCAGCTTTCTAGTTTTCACGTATTTGACTACCATAAACAATTTACGAGAGCAGTCAATATACAACCCAATATACGTCCTTGACGTTCGTGGGCGAGAAACTCTCTTGTTCCATTGTTAGTAAAGTTCTCCTTAGGATCTAGGAGATCTCGGTTACCTCTCAATGGTTTCCTTCACCGTTTTGAGAGCAGTGGTGATGAAGGCGACGATATCCGACTTTTAATGATTTTAAACTGAAGATCACGTCTAGACCGGCAGTGAAAGCATTTGGAAAAAATATATGTTAAATTAGAGTATTTTCTTTATAACTTAATAAATGAAATGTAATACAAACATGATGTTATGTCTAACGCGGATAAAAAAAAAACAGAGAAACACGCAAAAACTATCAATGGTAGGTACTTTTATGAAACCTTCACCATTTTAAACATATTATTTTATTTATCTTTAATAGGTGTTTTATGTATGGCTGACCCATCGGACGTTGTCCGGGCAAAATTTCAATTTCGATTTGTCGACTGTTCCTTTGGGTTTTTCCTAATTTTCTTTTTTCTTAAACCACCCCAAAAAAGCGGCGAATCGAACAAAAAAAAATCAAATCGGTCGAGCCATTTTCCAGTTTTTGCGAGACTAATGCACGGCAATTTATTTTTATAATATACATACACAGGACAATTTTTTAAGCAGTGCGCAGATTTTTACAGGTTGTTCGTAACTCGTCAAAATGTTCCCTACATTTTGACGAGTTACGAGAACGTGAAGCTGGACAGCTGATTATTTTTTCGCAATTTCAGGTTTGGTCCCATAGTAAAAGTTGTTTGTTATCATGAGTACAACCATGTGTTTAAGTATCGATCACTAATTACCAGTCACCCTATATAGGTAGATATAAGATGCGTCTAATTTGGGACAGCGCTCCTTGATGGGCGAGTCCTATTACTGGCTGGACGTACGACGCGTCCCGTGAGCTCAGCGCAGAGCACGCAAGCTAACCACTCAAGGTCGCTGGCATATATCTGTAATGTAGGTAGGTAGGCGGCGGCGGCGTTGCGTATTATGGAACACTCTCACAGAGGATGCCTGTATACCAGCAACGAGTACGTTCGTTATAAGCTGATTATGCTATACGGTATCTACTACCAAACGCTCAATAAAAAAATCAAATACTACTACCTACTAGTGTACCTATAACTAGCTCACTCATTACTAGTAACTAGCTCACTCATTACTCATGCACACCGTACACCTTCCGGCGCCACAAGTGGCCTCAATGGAGCTCTACTCAAGCTGTGAGCGAAAGGGCGGGAAATTAGAACTTAATCACGATGCCTGTATACACCAATCGCGGTTCGCTTCGTGCAATCTGTAGGTGTTTTATAAATAACAACTTCGCATATAAAAGATAGCTCATATATATAAACCAATGTGAAACTTTTTTTTTTTTAATATCTACTGATTGCAAAGTTAGTGCAAACTCAAAAACGTCTAGTCCTTTCCCAACTACATATTTATGTTGAGGTCGGCTTCCAGTCTACCCGGATGCAGCTGAATAACAGTATTTTAAATGGACACTGCCTATCTGACCTCCACAAGACCATAACCCTTTACTAGGTAACATGATACGCCTTGGTAAGACTGGTTGTCAGCCTTTTGGCTTCTGACTACTCGTAACGACCGATCTACGAATGACAGCCGCAGCCAGGACCGAGGCACGGAGAGGTCTCGATATGTAATGAATGGTAACCCATCCTACACGGACCGACCGCGGCAAGCCTTTTAACCTTTTAACTTAACCTTCGACCGACCCGTGCGGCTGTTATTATTGAGCCCCGCACTAACTGACCACATGTATGCTTTGAATCACAGGTTATTTAACAGATCGCACCGACATCGAAAGCGGAGCAGCAACGTCTTAATATGTCGCAATACTCTTTTCAGCTTTGGAGTTAAACCTTTGCCTCATAATTGACAAGCAAATTAACAAGAATTCGCCACTAGACTTAGGGCCGGTTTTTTGATCCGTAGCCTTTCACATTTAGCCAAAATTCAACCATTAGTTACTATGTTTAACCATTGGTTGAGTTAACTACGGATCAAAAAACCGGCCCTTATACCGCTCCGCAGTCAGCGGGGCTATTGCGTAACACACTATCAATCGGAATCGGTTTCAACAACATTCATTGCGTTATATACGTTGTCGAGGAGACACATTTTTCGAATATTTATAGCAATGGATTAGCAATTTGTTTCAAAATTATTCAGATTCCGATTGATAACGTGTTACGCAATTAGGGTGCGGGTGCTCTTCTAAACACGTGGGTCAAAAATGCCGTATCTGTCGTGCCATCTTCTGGAGATTGTATTCATATTCATAAACTGTACGACGTATATTTAAACTGCTCTAACTCGCACGAAGTATAGAGGAAAGAACAAGGATGGCATACCGTCACATGTCAAGTCTCTAAAACGAGTTTAGAAAATTCTAAAGTCGCCTCTCAGTTGAATTTTAATTAGGCATGTTTTTGTAAAGCTTGTGGTGTGAAGAAAATGTATGGGGAGGTAGGTAGGTTCTATTTATTGATTAATGTGAAATAATGTAGGTATATTTATGTAAATAAAACAAAAACCTGTTAAAGTTTTTTTTTTAATTAAGATAAAGCGGAGCGGTTATGAGATCTTCGTTCAATGTTACTCCAAAAAAGATTCTGAAAGTAAAACTTAGATATAAAATTGTTCTTCCATTACTACAAAAGTTTGTGGGAGTATTACAAAGTTATGTTGAAGTAACTTTTCGAATTAATTTGACGAGGTTATGACTTGTTAGGGCCGAAGGATATTAATCCATATTATTAAATTAATTTCATCTAAATAACATCAGCAAAAAATCAGCATCGCGATACAACGTGGCAATGCTGCCAGCCTTTTGGGCACTTTGCCTGTTGACAGCGATACGAACGAATTTTGTTTACATCTTTTTCATACCATACATACCTACTGCACAGTCTACTAGATTATATAGGGTTACTAGTACCTTAGTGACCGATACTTAAACACATGATTTTACTCATGATAACAAACAACTTTTATTATGGGACCAAACCTGAATTGGCGAAAAAAAATCAACTGTCTCACAATGTTCACATAACTCGTCAAAATGTAGGGAGCGCTGATTTTTTTTTTTGCGGTTTCAGGTTTGTTCCCGTAGTAAAAGTTGTTTGTTATCATAAGCACAAACATGTGTTTAAGTATCGGTCACAAATTACCAGTCACCCTATATATTGTGTAAATATTAATAATAAAACTAATTAATAATTAATAATATAACGAAGGCTGAGAAGGAGAAACAATTGAAGTATCTCGACTTAGCCCACGAGGTTGTCGCTATGTGGAATATGGACTCGGCAATCATTGTGCCGATAGTCGTTACGGTCAGTGGCCTTATCGCTAAGAGCCTCGACCAACATCTCAAGAGGCTCTCGTTGGGTGGCTGGGTGAAGGGTCTGATTCAGAAGGCAGTCCTCCTTGATACGGCGCGTATTGTGAGGAGGTTCCTGTCTCTGGGGCCCTAACCACCGGTAGCTTGGACCCTGCACCCGCTACCGGCGGATCACTATTTTTTATATTTTTAAATGTTTTTTTTTTTTAATATTTTTATAAAAATATTTAAAAATGTAATAAAATAAGTTTAAAAAATAAATAAAGGAGATAAAACTAATAACTAATTTATCAAAAACATTTTTTTTTTTTGATAACTTGGTACATGGGTGCCTACTTGCCTAATACGTAAGTCAAGCTAAAAATGAGTGCTAAACTTTTAAATCAACATGACGTCTCGTTTTCCAAAGTTTCGTTCTTAAACGTGTGGAAAGTTGGAAACTGTTGGTGACTCACCACAGTTGAAGCAACCGCAACGTAATGTCAGGTTACCCGATTACCTAATTATAACAACTAGTATCGGTTAGCGGTATCAAAATAGACTAGCAACAATAAGCCCAGTACGCGGCAAACGTTCATAATATTCACAAATTCACTGAACAAAGATCAAAAGCGCCCCTGATACATTAATTACTTCCATTAATATTCAAATGAGCTCGTTCACAATACTGTATCGTCATACGAACAGAAACTAAATTAACAATCACGTAAGTACGTTATTTTAGTTTCGAAGCTTTGAGGCGCCTGATCAATTTCTCATAGCAATGTGTTGTTGACGACAGAACTTAATATTAAATTTCGAGCGGGCGCTGCGTGTTTTGTTACAGTTTGTTTAATTAAAATTGCAGGGCTATTAAGGCTACATTTAGAGATATTTGATTTCTCCGGAGTGACTTAGTTGCTTCTTAGAAAAGACGACAAGTAATCTATTTTACGTCATTTTACTGAATGTAAAATAGCCGAATACAAATTCTCATTATATTATTCTGAGAAATAAAATGATACCATTTAACGAGCTGTACGGAATAAAGACGCAATTTATTAATGTGAAGCGACGTTGTTTGCTGCGGGTGTGCCTTTAACATTCTACACTTGTGGTTACAAACATGGAAGTACGAGTACCTACACGCGAGCACGCAATTAATATGCATCCTTAGAAGACATATGAAGTCTATGTATCAGAAAGCTTTTTATACCGTTAAAGATTATATTGAGGACAAAAAGGCATGGGATTGAACTGCTCCAATTTTATTTTTATTTTTTATTTTTGGATACTGAACGTTGACATGAATATTTACTTTGTAAAGTATTATATTATTTTAATTTATTGTGAATGTGAAGACTATGTAGGTCATTGCTTTTTTCGATTGTTTTATTTTTTCTCTCAGTTATTTTTAATCATGGTCTGGCAGTTTGAGTAATTTATGCGGTCTACCCCAGATCCGGTCTTCTTTGGTATTGTTCGTCGAATCGTTGAGCTCCTTAAGTTCTGAGTTGAGCTGCGCGATTACTGACAAATGCGTGCACTACTGGACAGGTCCTCTCAATCTGTGTGGTTCTTTCCTCAAAAGACCATTTCAGACACCAATCTACATGGTCTTCACATGAAGTGACCAAGATTATGTCTGGACTTTATAAGAGACTGTGACCTCTGAGTTTGTTTCGGCCTTTCTTCTCGGAGTAGTCAGATAGGAAACGCCGACCTCATCTAGTTTAAAAAAAAAAGACATGATTGACTTGTAAAAGTGTTTGTACAAACCTACTTACAGAAATAAAAATCATTTATCATTTATCATAATTATCATAATGACCCTGTTTATATCTTCATCATCATCATCATCGCCAGACCGGTTCTACCCCCTGCTGAGTACAAGCCTCCTCCCTTTTGTGCCATGCTTCCCTGGTCTGTGCGAGTCTCATCCAGGTCTTCCCCGCGATCTTCTGTAGGTCGTCCACCCACCTGGCCATTGGTCTACTAACGCTCCTTCTACTGTTTCATCCAAACAAACCAATCCATACAAACTTTTGTAAAACATTTTCGAGGAGTAACGGAGTTTCTTGGAAATTTTGACGTTTAAAAGTGGTGCCTGTAAGCCAATGATTTCACTTTGACTTTAGCCACTAGCTTTTACCTCACAGATTACTAATATTATTATGTTGTTTTACCTATGACTTAGCTCCCGTTATCTATTTCACAGAACCCGTTTTTAATATCAGAAGGATTTTCGGAACCGGGATAAAAGTAGCACATTTCACACAAAATCACGTTGTGTATTTGTAGCTACGAATCATCAAAAACATTTTCTCATTAATCATATAATTCATTATAATTAAGTAGTAGTAGGTTATGTAATTTGCACTCATATTCCTGCTGAAATAAAGTTACTACGAATCCTGATACACAGTACACAGTCTGGCCATAAATACTGTTACAATTAAAAATAAGAAAGATATTAACATTTGAATTCGGAATCTGTCATTTTTATACGATTGTTCATTGAGATTTCTAATTATGGCGCCAATACATTGTACAATATTTTGCGATATTAAAATGGAGTGGGATGATAAAGAGAACCGAATCGCTGTGATTGCATTACACAAAGTTGGTATGGAGCCAAATGCAATTTTTAAAACACTCCATACGCTTGGTATTAGTCAAATGTTTCTGTACCGGGCTATTAATAGGTACAATGATGCTCCTTGATGAGAGATGCTCCTCTGTTTGTGACAGATAAAGATCTAGCCGTCCACGTAGTGTTCGTACGAAAAAGGTGGTCAAAGCAGTAACGGAAAGAATTCGAAGAAATCCTGTCCGAAAGCAAAAGATTTTATCTCGGGAGATGAAAATAGCACCCAGAACCATGTCGCGTATTTTAAAAGATGACTTAGGACTTGCAGCCTATAAGAGACGCACTGGTCATTTTTAACTGATAATTTTAAAAAGAATAGGGTGGTAAAATCGAAACAATTACTGAAGCGGTACGCAAAGGGAGGTCACAGAAAAATTTTGTTAACGGATGAGAAAATCTTTACAATTGAGCAACATTTTAACAAACAAAATGACCGTATTTATGCTCAAAGCTCAAAGGAAGGTTCCCAATTAGTCGACAGAATGCAACGTGGGCATTATCCGACTTCAGTGATGGTTTGGTGGGGAAGCTATGAAGAAGTGACTGAGCCATATTTTTGTGAAAAAGGTATCAAAACATCGGCACAAGTGTATCAAGATACCATTCTTGAGAAGGTAGTTAAGCCCCTTAACAACACCATGTTCAATAACCAAGTATGGTCCTTCCAACAAGACTCGGCGCCGGGTCATAAAGCTCGGTCCACGCAGTCTTGGTTGGAAGTGAACGTTTCGGACTTCATCAGAGCTGAAGACTGGCCGTCGTCTAGTCCCGACCTTAATCCGCTGGATTATGATTTATGGTCAGTTTTAGAGAGTACGGCTTGCTCTAAACGCCATGATAATTTGGAGTCCCTAAAACAATCCATACGATTGGCAGTGAAGAATTTTCCCATGGAAAGAGTGCGTGCTTCTATTGATAACTGGCCTCAACGTTTAAAGGACTGTATTGCAGCCAATGGAGACCACTTCGAATAAGCTTCTTTATATTTTAAATTCTTTTATATTTATGTATTAAACTAACACACTGTAAAAGTAATAAATATTATTTGCAATAAATTTTTTTTTTTTCTTTTCTTCGTGACAATATTTATGGCAAGACTAGAATATATTACAAACATGATTCCGCAAACAGAGCGGCGCTCGTATCGTAAACACTGATCAAACGTGATGTGCCTGATTGGATCATGTTAGCAATGTTGCGTGATGTATCATGGCTGCCATACCGTTTGTAGTAGGCTCACAGTCATGTGGGTAAAGTTGACACCTATAGTCCTGCATGCTGGGTAGCATAGTGTAAGACCCGAGTGAAAAAGCGTCCCGCGGGGCGTTCAGCGTTGCTTTCAAACGGCGAAGAGCGTTCACCGAGCGCCGCTCGGCCGTCACTCAGGACACTCGCAAGTGTTTGCACGAACGTCGCACGCCCCGCCCCGCCGGACGCTCGACTCGAGCTAGAGTCGAGGCGGCGTGTGGGCGATGCGCCTAACTGTCCAAAGTAAGTAGATAATGATTTGGCAGTTTGATGAAGTTATAATGGAGTGTTTGTTGATCGCAAGTTCTAAGGAACTTCTCTCGTCCATGCAATTACTTACAACAAATATTTTTATCAAGCGAAGTGTAGCTACATAATATTTCGTAATTTTCAGAGCAATTATTAATAAAAGTAAGATCATGTTTACCAAATTGTGACGTCGTAATAAGAAGAGACTTCCGCAATGAATTTCTTTATACACAAAAAGTAATATTTACCATTACAATTAAATTATGGAGGTAAGTGCCGTAACTTTTAATGAATTACTTAACTTGATTTAAATGAGGCTTCCTAACTTTTACTTTTACGGTAAAAGTAAAATGGGCGACTGCCATTAAAAGTTCTATAATTATTACTGAAATACGGGAAGTATAAATGACTTATTAAAGTCCAATGAATTATAAACAGGAAATCGTTTTCCAAAAAGACTTATAAAATTAAAAAGTACCTAAACTTCTAAGTGATTTTCTAAATGTAATTTGCATCTTATTGCCTTAACATAAGGTTTAATTCAGTATGGTTTAGAAACAAGTATTGTTTTTCCCGCGTAGTAATAAGTCGACTAGCTGACCCGTCAGACGTTGTCCTGTGATTTCAATTTCGATTTTTCGGATGTTCCTTTGTGTTTTTCCTAATTTTCTTTTTTCCTAAAACACGCCATTAATGAGGCGAACAAAACAAAAAGAATATTAATATTCAAATCAGTCGAGCCATTTTCCATTTTTAGCGAGACTAATGCACGGCAATTGATTTTTATACATAAGTCGGTGGTTCGATCCATCTTTAGGGAGAGATGAGGTACAATCACTGCATAGCAATTTTTGTGTTTTATTATTATAAACCTTTTTTAGCTTATTCATAAACTAGGGTTTATAAACCATAAACCCTAGTTTATGAATAAGCCGGTTGAGATAAGTGTATGATCTTAACCATTTGGAAGCACTACTTTATAATTATAACCCAGCGATTTTTTATAATACAGTCGAGTTGTTTAATATCGGAGCATGTTCATGAATCAAAAATATATAGGCAATGGTAGGTAAGTTACATACAACTCTAAACAGTTTTGCCTTACAATAAACTGTAAACAATAATATCAATAATATTGCTACAGACAAATACTCTAAAAATTGTGCGTAATCAATTGTTCATATTACTTAGCGTAAAGTTAGGTTCACAAATATCTATGCATTGTTCTTATGAAAAATATCTTGACAATTTGATGTCTCGAATTGTTGTCTTAAATTCTTTAAACAATCTCTTTACATAACTCTATCCTATAGTTTTTTTTTTTTTCTTTTAAATGTTAGGTTTTCAGAAGAACAAATTAAGAATTTAAGAATAATAAAATAAAAATGAAATGTTATTTTTATTTTTAAAACCGATTGAAAAGTTTTAAACAAATAGGTAGGTATAGTCTGCGTTGACCCTAAGGTTTCCTCAAACTCAATTAATCAAATAATAATACAGCTACTACGCAAAGTTGTCATAGGTATTGATACAGTCTTATTACGAACGGCAACATTGCATCGTACTTCTGCTCCGGCAAGCAAAAATAAATTTAATGATAAATGCCATTTAGTTGTATATAATATTTAAAGCACATAGATATTTACGAATCATAGGTTGCACCAAATATATTGAAATTAGAGTAGGTATATATTTATGTTGCGAAGAGTAGTCAGATATTTTTGGCTGCACTTCTGTGAACAGTTTATATGATAAAGTTTGTATTGAACTATATGATCATTTTAACGCTTACAATATTTTGAAACATTGTCACTGCCAATATATTAGTGAACTCGAGTATACCTAGCCACTTTTTTGGGTAGAATTTACCCTTTTTAGTGTAATTTAAAAATCCCCAAAATTAGCAAATCAATAGGCGCCGAGAAAAAAAAGACGTAGCGGATCTAAATTGGTTTCCAAGCAATTTAAGATCAATGAAAATTTCAAGGTCAAGGTAAACATTCCAAAAGTCCACATTCCAAGATTTTAGTTAGCAAACTTTTGTTTGACTTTCAAACAAAAGTTTGCTAACTAAAATCTTGGAATGTTACCTTGTGACAAGCTCCGAGGTCAAGTACGTAAGTAGTGTTTTATGTTGGTGTGGTGTATGTACCTTAGCAAAAAAAAGAAAATCAGGCCACCATAGACAAAAACACATCACATGGGCCCGCCCTATCAGAATACCAGCGCTGCCGTATTTATTTAATAATAATAATAATAATAAAATCTTTATTTCAGACCATGTCCATAAAAAGAGAAAGGTTATAAAATTTGTGCACGTATAAATGATTTCAGGATATTTGAGTCCTGTTTATCTGCAATGACCTGTAGGATGCTGTTAGTGCTACCCCGAACTCTACTTAACAGGGAAGCGAGCCGCTTACGCATGATGGCATGAAAGCCGTCTACCCCGGCCTCCGCAAACATACCAGACGCACTGAAAAACCGTGGCAACCCTAACAACATCCTAAATCCATTGTTATATTGGACACGTAGGGCACTGAGCGGCCTCTGCGTATACTTGAACCACAGGCTGCACGTGTAGAAAGTCTGACAGTAGGCTCTAAATAGTGTGACCTTAACTTGATCACTACAACGAGCAAACCTGCGGGCCAGCATATTGCTTCTGACCGCCAATGCCCTACGTTCCCTTTCTATGTCAACTCGGTCGTCAAGGCCCTCCGTAACGTAATGTCCAAGGTATTTAAACTGTTGGACCCGCTTCAGTTCGGTACCATTCAATTTAATCGCGGGTACATTTGACGGACACTTACCGGAGGCCTTGAAGACCATGTACTCACTCTTCTTACAATTATATACCAGTCCGTGCTTATTGATATATGTTTCACATATGGCTAGCAACTGTCTCATTGAGCCTACAGTTGGGGTCAGCAGCACCATATCATCAGCGTAACTAAAGTTGTTCATACATATATTATCGATCGAGCATCCTACTCTTGTGCTGCTGAGCTCAACTATAAGCTCATTTATGTACAAGTTGAAGAGCTTTGGAGAACTCAAACCACCTTGTCTCACTCCGCACTCCAACCTGTACGCGTCGGAGAAGCTACTCGCCCATCTTACATAATTTATCTGGTTCTGGTACCAGTAATGAAAAATACGTTGCACCTGTGTTGGCACGCCAGTTTTCTTAAGCTTCTCCCATAATACGTCATAAGACACGAGGTCAAATGCTTTGGAGAGGTCAAGAAAGCACGCAAACACAGGTGTACTTCTATCAGTATAGTATTGAACAGTGTGCTTGAGACTCAGAATTGCGCTTTCAGTAGAAAGTCCAGCGCGAAAACCGAACTGAGCGTCGTGAAGGTTAAGGTGTTTGTCAAGTTCTGAGTCAAGCACACTGTCCAAAACCTTAGCAACAATAGTTGCTAAGGAAATTGGCCGATAATTGTTCTTATCGGACAAATCGCCAGTTTTGTTTTTAACTATTGGTACAACAACTGTTTTCATAAGGTCTGAGGGCAGGTACGAGTGATTCAGACATAAAGTGTAGAACATCGCTAGCACACGTGGCAGATGGACGCCAGCGTATTTCAAATGCTCAACACTGAGCCCATCATGACCCGGCGACTTACCCCTAGACATACTACTCACAATTTTACGCACTTGCTTAGCCGACACATTATATAAGTCACCGGCCATGGTAGACCCAGGATCACCAGATGACGGACCAAGCAATGATTGCGTAGCAAAATGCACTCTGAACAGTTCAGCTATATCACCGCTATCACTCGCACCGCTAACGCTCACAGGGAGACCAGACTTATAGTTTAAGTTATTAGTCGCTTTCCAAAAAGCACTAAAATTCTTTGAGGCTTGACATTCTGAAATTACATCCATTTTCAGCTGTTCCTTATGATTTTGACACCACTTTAGTTTATTCTTGAATATTTTACGGCTTTCACACATTTCCACATAAGCTGTACCAGATTGAGGCCTATCCTGAGAAACCCAGTGTAAAAACTTATTTCTGGCCTCCCTGTGTGCTTCACATACATGCTTATTCCAACCTGTCACATGCCTTTTCTTCCTAAGCGCGTGAGACTGAGTAACACTCTTGCTGATAGCCGAGTCAGTTAGTGCCGTTATTATATCCTTATATATCTTATCTAAATAATATCTATGTTTTTTACAATTACAAGTATTATAACTACATTGCCTTAATTCTTTCGGAAAATCTATTAACCTAAGTTTATTATTGCACATTTTAGTATAGCTTTGTATCTGTTCCTTAGTTCTATATCCCCAAACAACTTTATTTGACGTATTACTACTACTGAAACTGTTTTTACATGTAATTGCATTTAGTTCACACTCAATGACTAGTGGCAAGTGGTCCGACCAAAACGTGTCATATTTTATAGATACATTACTAATAGTTTGACTAGCAGATTGACTAACAACACAGTGATCGAGCCATCTTACACACCCATGAGCTTCGCTAATAAATGTGTAGTTGTTTGATACATTTCCTAATATATCCATATCCACACAGGTCCATTGTTGATCCATACACAAACTAACTAGTTCATTACCAAACAATTCGCCCGGATGTGCGTTAAAGTCTCCTAACATGTAAATAGCTTGTAATAACATGTAAATTTAAATACTGCAGCTTTATGCTGAGATAGGAGCCTTTTTGGCCTCGCACAGGTATTATTTTTTAATTTTATATTTTGTATTTAATTTGTTTTTTTAAATGTTAATTTTGTTAGTATACGATGCTCTTTTTTACTGTTTGTATTTCCTGTGCGTGTCCCAAATAAAATATTTTTCTTTCTTTCTTTCAAAAAATGCAATACTTCATGGACGCTAAAGTAAAATAAACGGTAGGAAGATTTTAGTTGGACCATTCTAGGTGCCCCGTGGTTTCGCGATTATCAGATATCTTACTTAAACAATGGATTAACGTCCTCGTGCCCTATCGTGCCTCCTGTAGTTACAATGCATACCTACCCTGTATTGGGTAGTATTGCCACTTACGTGGGCTGTTCCAAAAATTGTTAGTGAAATTGAAAAGTTTATTTGAAGCCCAATGCACTTATGCATTCGGGTGAACCAGCTTTCGAAACATTTAAAAAAGTATCTTGCGGGAGGTCGAAAAATTCTTCGACGGCCTCGTCTGCAGTGTTAAATTTTCGCCCAGGAAGCATTTTCTATTTTACCGTGGGAAATAAAAAAAATCGCATGGAGCTAAACCTGGGTCGTACGGAGGAAGAGTTAATATTTGTACCACCAAAGTATTCAAATAGTCCATGGTTCTAGAAGCTGTGTGAGCGGGTGCGTTATCTTGGTGAAAAGAATGCCACGGACACCGCTCCTTGGTCGCTCGCTATTCAACTCCCCGAAAGCTTGAGGCACAAAAACTTCGCAATACCATTTACTAGTAACAGTTCTACGGTCTTCTAGTGGAATTACTTCTACTGGTCCTCTGCGTCGAAAAAAAACCGCTATCATTTTTTTATTAACCCTCCGATCGCAAACTCTTTGTGGGCAACTCGTCTTCTTCAAACACCCATTGCGTGGATTGTTACTTCGTAAGAGGATCGTAGTTATAGATCCAAGATTCATCAGTTGTAAGGATATAAAATACGTTTTGCCAAATTCCTCCTTCGAAATTTTCTAGCATAAATTTGCACCAATCAACACGACGGAATTTTTGCTCTTCGGTGAGAGAATGAGGCATCCGTCATAGCGAAGCAAGCTTCCTAACTTTAAGGTGTTCATGCAGGATGGTGGAAACTGCCTGTGATCCCAACTTCATTTCAGGCTGAATCTCTCGATGTGTAATGTGTCTATTCTCTCGCAATAGCCACTCTACTCTGATGACATTTTCATGAGTTCCTGCAGTTGTAGGCCGGGTCTGGGGTCATCGTTTAGGTTCTCTCGACCTCGTGTAAATTCACGAACCCAATAAGCAACTGTTGCTAACGCAGGAGCAGACTCCTAAAATGCAATTTGTAAATTTGGCACATGGGTAGACTATAACCTGGATTAGGACATAGGATACTTTTGATCCCGGTAGTACGTTCCCGCGGGAAGCCGCGGGCAAAAGATAGTTTAAAATAATTTCAAGAAAAGAGATTGTATTTATTCTGTGACTAACAATTTTCGGAACAACCTAAGTAGATGACGATATATGTACGCAAAAAAATATGAAGCTTCTCACGAATGGGTTATAAAGTACTGTGGAGCCAACCTTTTTACCAGCAAAGCTTTATAGCTTTGCTGGTAAATATACCAGTGTACTTTGTACCTAATGGTATACTTACTGCTGTTTTATCTTTTCAGTGAAATAATATGACTGCACCGGCCTTCACCCGCGGCCCCGCAAGGAGTACAAGAGTAATTTCTGTAAGATAGTGTGCCTTAGAACAGCTAATTAAAATGGATCTTAAAGTCGTTACCCCAATATTACAAAGTATAAACTGTCTATTATAACTATTTACGATATCTCAGGGAATAGATAAATAACATAATAGGTTGGGGAAAAAGTTTCTTCGCATTTTTTAAGAAAATTCAAAACATTTTTTAATATAGTTTAATTACATTTAACTAAAGTATGTAGGTACCATTTTGTTCGATAACTTTTTGCCATCTTGTAGGTAGGGACATGATCGCATTGCTATAGAAATTTTGGGACTTCTGGTCAAAATACCGCGACAAGTGGTTTTGGCAGTCCTCTCGTGATGTTAACCTGACACTGCCTAAAGAATTCTGAAGAGACCGAAACAGGTGGAAATCTGAAGGTGCAAGGTCAAGACTATACGGCGGATGCATTAACACCTCCCAGCCAAACTCTCTTAATTTTTGCTGAGTGGCTAAAGATGTGTGAGGTCTAGCGTTATCATGATGAAAAACCACACCCCTTCTGTTGATTAATTCCGGCCGCTTTCTCTCAACTTCTTGCTTTAATCTCATCAGTTGTTCGCAGTAGTTGTTGTAGCAGTAGTTGTTCAGAATCGATGGTCCTGCCTGGTGGTAACAGCTCATAATGAATAATGCCCTTCCAATCCCACCACACACACAGCATCACCTTGTTGCGAGTTAACCCGGCTTTCGCCACAGTCTGTGAAGCCTGACCGGCCTTTGACCACGACCTTTTTCGCACGTTCTTGTCATACGTGATCCACTTTTCATCACCAGTTATCAGCTTCTTCAAAAATGGTTCGGTTTCATTACGTCGTAATAAAGAATCACAAATGAGTACACGGTTCATTAGGTTTCTTTCAGTGAGCTCGTGAGGTACCCAAATGTCGAGCTTTTTTGTGTACCCAGTTTTTTTCAAATGCGCCAAAACTGTTTTGTGGTCAATTTCCAGTTCTTCAGCTACGTCGTAACTACTGATATGCCGATCTTGCTCCACTTTTTCAAAAATGGCATCCATTTTATCAGTAATAGGGCGACCAGAGCGACGTGCATCTTTGACATCAAAATTTCCGGATTGAAAACGCTTAAACCAAATTTGTGCTACTCTCACGTCTGTGAGAGTAGCACAAATTTGGTTTAAGCGTTTTTTTGTAAGCACTACACTAGGTCCATAAACATCGCAAATTTTTTTCGCGGCTTGCGTTGCATTTTTATCTTTTTTGTAGTAAAATTTTAAAATGTATCGAATTTCTTCATTAGATTCACTCATCTTGACGGTACGAAAAACAAATGAAAATCACACATTTTCCTAATTTGAATTTGGAATTATGTTCTTTAAAATTTAAACTTTCAATGATACCAAAACCAGCCAGATACAAATAGTATAGCCAAAGAGATTTTATTACAAGTTCATACATACTATAATGCGAAAAGACTTTTTCCCCAACCTAATAAAATACCAAAATATTCAGTCATTCATTTAATATCTTCGTCAACATAAAGTTCAATAACTACACCATACCATCACATCTCCTGTTCTCCACATAATATCACTATTAATTTAGTGTTCTAATATTTACAATAAAACGAATAGGTTACATTAATTTACCATCTGGATCTCCAACTATTCTATGCCGCTCTATATTTTAACTGACACAGCCACTAGGTACGGTCGCACCACGTCTGCTGGCCCCGATCAAATAGGCAGAGTGTTCTCAACCGTCATGTCAAAACGTCATTTTCAAAACTAGTGTGGCCAGTATAAGAAATATAATGTCTCAATAATCGACTAAGACAATTTAACAATTTTAAACAAAACATTGATGTCTACGCTTTTATTTTGCCTGGGTACCTATCTGGTATCTAACTACCGTCAAAACTGTTAGGCCGGTAGCTATAAACGTTGCATAACACGAGCTTTGCTAAGACATGTTCCCGTCTCTGTCTTGCAGTTGTAGTTTGCAAGTTGTGTGATAGAGACAGGAGTAATGCTCAACCAAAGTACGTGCTAAGAATGTTTATAGATCTCGGCGTAAGTTGCTGTCATTATAAACAATTTAACACAGTAAGTACGTACAGTCTGACCGTCCATCTCCCTGACATCCGGTAGCTGCAGAAAGTTCTTAACAATTCTAATTGTAAAGTTGATACCGGTGCGATCCAACTAATTAAAAATGTTACTCTTCTATGTTTATCTTCAGACTTACATTTTCTAGAGAAGGGAAGGGAGAGCTACCAAAGATTTAAAACGTTAGATTCGCCCGACAGCGTCAAAAGATGGTTCAGTTTCTATTTCGTTGACAATGACATTTGAACAGTATGGACTCGCTCACTCGTGTATATAGATAGAATAAGAAATGAGGACGTAAGAGGACGTCTGAAAGTGGCGCCGGTTACAGGTAAGTTGTGTGGAAATCGGTTGTCATGGTAATGCGGAGTAATAAGGAAAATGTCGTGAGGAAAGTTTTGAGTAAGAATGTGGATGGCTGTAAGAGTATCGGGAAGACCAAAGAAACGATGGATGGACTGTGTGAAAGATTAAGTATATTGCTAGAAAAGGGATGACTACTGAGATGACGATTAGAGAAAAATATATGTGTTGCCGACCCTAAATAAATAGGTGGGATAAGGCCAGGAGAATGATGATGTTTGTGTCTCGCTCACTCATATGAAAGTTGTATCTATCGTTCCATGCGGGAAGTGTCCTCACTCTTCTCAGTATGATCTCTCTTTGCACTGTACCCGCAGGTAAAGTTAACCAATATGAACCATAGCTACATCCTCTAGAATAAACCAGCCGTATTTAAACTGCCTCTACAAGTGACGATACCTCGATACCTACTCAAGTAGACAGGATCCCAAGTAACGTATCTTCTGTGCCTGCTTTTCTACAAACCTTACACATAAACGCTCACCACCACGTGAGATAGTGGTCGATCGTGAGCTTATCAATTAAAAAAAAAAACCTTACTGCCTGGCTAATCACATAAAACCCGGCCAAGTGTGAGTCAGGCTTCCGTTCTGTACCATCATCTGCCTAGCGTCTTCCCAACTATGTCGGGGTCAGCTTCCCGTCTAACCGGATGCAGCTGAATACAGTATTTTACATGGAGAGACTGCCTATCTGACCTCCACAACCCACTGGTTCTCAGACTTTCGGGCTTCTGACGACCCGTAACGGCTGTCAAACATCTACGAATGACAGCCGGGACCAACGGTTTAACGTAGTTTCCGAGGCACGGAGGGGTCTTGGTATGTAAAGATGGTCACCCATCCACGGACCAACCTGGTCAACGTAGCTTAACCTGATCGATCGACCCGTGCGGCTGTTATTACTTAGCCACGAGCCCCTCTCCCTTCCGTACCACCATACAATATTTAACTATACATTATTTTTATTATATGTTTTTAAAGCGGCCTGTGAGTTTTCAAGTTTGTTTTTTTTTTCTGTGAGAGTTTCAAGTGTCTACCTATTACAGTTCAAAAGATACAGCCCTGTGAGAGACGGACAGACAGCGGAGCCTTAGTTGTAGAATCCCGGTGACACTCTTTGGGTACCTAAGGAACCCTAAAATGGAAAAAAACCAGCTAAAAATCCACATTCTAATATCCCTTTATTATCCCACACATAGTCGTGATTGCCACAGCACAACATATGAAGTAGAAGTTAATTACCGACTGTATTTACCTACCAAATACTACGAAATTCCAATTATCAGACCCCTTTGCTGAAATATTCAGTTAATCTCAGAATCCTCTTGCAGATTATTTCGTTCACTGAGCGCTTCTCAAAGAGCATCACTGGCTGGATGTAATAATTTTACGCATGCAAACGCTCTGACGGGCCTGGAGGGGCTCAGTCCAGTGCATAATGAATGGAGAGCTCTGGGGCTTGATTAAATTGTGTTCAACAGCAACTTCGCGGCGGACATTATAAGTGCTATAACTGTACCACTAAGGTTGCCCACGTAGCGTAGTGGTGATTGAAAACACTCTGTACTTAAATCAATATTTCATTAATTGTTTATTACAATCGAAAATGCCTCGTTGGTCGCGACTGCTGAACGTGAGGTCGTCGATTCGATTCGGGTTTTTCCGCCAGGAAAATAGACGGCAGTATTTAATATAACTCTAATTCGTGGCGTTAAAAGCGTTTTGAGCGTACAATTTCTGTCAACTTCTGTCATCTTCGGCATTCTAAACCCTCTAATGTAGTTAGTTGCATTAAATCTGACATTGAACTAAAATAAGAATACCTAACTGCTTATAATTTCTGTTCATAAATATTCCGCTATTAAATCGATCGATATGATAGCTCGAGTCAAGTGAGTGAACATACTGCCCCGACTCCTTACTGTCATTAAAATAAAATAGCACAAATATCGACCCAGAGTGAAGTTGTGATGCTGATGACATTCGCCATAATATAATATAATGTTTGAATAACATTGGAGTTGCTGCCAGGACAGCTTAACACAAACTAATAAAAAGTCGCATAAAAGACCAACAACTCAGGTATTTCCCAGTATAACATAACGTCACGCCAATAATCCCGGAAGGGTCAGGCAGAGGTCTACCCACACACAGATCCACATTTCGCTCAATAGTACGTAATAGAGGGCGAGCCTATAGCCAGCACCCGGGCACAAATCTAGACTCCGGGCTGCTATTGTGAAATTCTATATGGAAAAATGCAACAACACTTTGCCCAACCACGATTCGAACCCAGGAGCTCATGCTCAGCAGGGGCGCTTTGCTCTTGACTCGAATCTAATCTAGGTCAGAGGTGACAGAGAAAAAATCAGCTGTTCAGTACATTTTGACAAATTATGCGAACATAAATGTACTGAACAGCTGGTTTTTTTCATGATTTCAGGTTTGGTCCCATAGTAAAAGTTGTTCATAATGATGAGTACAATGACCCCTTAAGAGGTAGTTGGTGTTTTACCAATAACCCTGTATAGTGTTAGCGCCGTGAGTTTTTTAGAAAACTGTAAACGCTAACATGAAGCGGGGAATTACCATAGAATGGATAAACGCTAACATGAAGCGGGGAATTACCATAGAATGGATAAACGCTAACATGAAGCGGGGAATTACCATAGTATGGATAAACGCTAACATGAAGCGGGCAATTACCATAGAATGGATAAACGCTAACATGAAGCGGGGAATTACCATAGAATGGATAAACGCTAACATGAAGCGGGGAATTACCATAGAATGGATAAACGCTAACATGAAGCGGGTATTTACCATAGAATGGATAAACGCTAACATGAAGCGGGTATATACCATAGAATGGATAAACGCTAACATGAAGCAGGTATTTACCATAGAATGGATAAACGCTAACATGAAGCGGGTATTTACCATAGAATGGATAAACGCTAACATGAAGCGGGTATTTACCATAGAATGGATAAACGCTAACATGAAGCAGGTATTTACCATAGAATGGATAAACGCTAACATGAAGCGGGTATTTACCATAGAATGGATAAACGCTAACATGAAGCAGGTATTTACCATAGAATGGATAAACGCTAACATGAAGCAGGTATTTACCATAGAATGGATAAACGCTAACATGAAGCGGGGAATTACCATAGAATGGATAAACGCTAACATGAAGCGGGTATTTACCATAGAATGGATAAACGCTAACATGAAGCGGGTATATACCATAGAATGGATAAACGCTAACATGAAGCAGGTATTTACCATAGAATGGATAAACGCTAACATGAAGCGGGTATTTACCATAGAATGGATAAACGCTAACATGAAGCGGGTATATACCATAGAATGGATAAACGCTAACATGAAGCAGGTATTTACCATAGAATGGATAAACGCTAACATGAAGCGGGTATTTACCATAGAATGGATAAACGCTAACATGAAGCGGGTATTTACCATAGAATGGATAAACGCTAACATGAAGCAGGTATTTACCATAGAATGGATAAACGCTAACATGAAGCGGGTATTTACCATAGAATGGATAAACGCTAACATGAAGCGGGTATATACCATAGAATGGATAAACGCTAACATGAAGCAGGTATTTACCATAGAATGGATAAACGCTAACATGAAGCGGGTATTTACCATAGAATGGATAAACGCTAACATGAAGCGGGTATTTACCATAGAATGGATAAACGCTAACATGAAGCGGGTATATACCATAGAATGGATAAACGCTAACATGAAGCAGGTATTTACCATAGAATGGATAAACGCTAACATGAAGCGGGTATTTACCATAGAATGGATAAACGCTAACATGAAGCGGGTATTTACCATAGAATGGATAAACGCTAACATGAAGCGGGTATATACCATAGAATGGATAAACGCTAACATGAAGCAGGTATTTACCATAGAATGGATAAACGCTAACATGAAGCGGGTATTTACCATAGAATGGATAAACGCTAACATGAAGCGGGTATTTACCATAGAATGGATAAACGCTAACATGAAGCAGGTATTTACCATAGAATGGATAAACGCTAACATGAAGCGGGTATTTACCATAGAATGGATAAACGCTAACATGAAGCGGGGAATTACCATAGAATGGATAAACGCTAACATGAAGCGGGTATTTACCATAGAATGGATAAACGCTAACATGAAGCGGGTATATACCATAGAATGGATAAACGCTAACATGAAGCAGGTATTTACCATAGAATGGATAAACGCTAACATGAAGCGGGTATTTACCATAGAATGGATAAACGCTAACATGAAGCGGGTATTTACCATAGAATGGATAAACGCTAACATGAAGCGGGTATTTACCATAGAATGGATAAACGCTAACATGAAGCGGGTATTTACCATAGAATGGATAAACGCTAACATGAAGCGGGTATTTACCATAGAATGGATAAACGCTAACATGAAGCGGGTATTTACCATAGAATGGATAAACGCTAACATGAAGCGGGTATTTACCATAGAATGGATAAAACTGTCTAAACAGCTCTGTCCAGGTTTCTAAAAACCTGGAGCAGTGATTCAAAGCCTTGCTATGAGAATCGGCGGGTTTGTGGACTGTAATAAACTTTATGTGGCAGCTTACATTGAATTTGAAGGAGGCTAGTTTTTATGGAGAAATAGGAATAAGAGGAGGACACATGATGCAGCGCCTTACTTTTCTTCTTCTTTCGCCTGGAGTCGCCTTCCTGCTGTCAGGTCCTGGCACGTCCTTGATGCGTAGGTTAAGCACGCGGCGGCCAGCGTGGTTTCACAGATAAACGATTCCTATTTCTTTCACAGGACTTCAAGTCAGTGTAACTTGATAAGTAGGTAGGTCTACCTTGACATATAGCTCCGAAAAACCAAATTTATCACGGTAAAATCTCTGGAGTATTCGCGGCGAGAGATTAGACGAACAAATTATTTTTTTTTTAATGGCAACGGTCAATCTTCTTCCAGCCTGGTACTGCTGCTTCACTCTGACCTATGGTAGACGCTACAGGAATGAATAGGAGAGGAAGATGGCTGATGGGAAATGTACCTACTACCACCATATTCTAATAAAACTACAAAAGTTGAAAAGAGTATGTAGGTAGGTTTGAATATTAGTGAAGTATATGGCGACAACATAAATATAGTGATTCTCTGCTGAAAATAAAAGCCAATAACTAACGAACACATACATGGTGAAACATAAAACCTCCGAAATAAAAATATTTCAATAAATATGCTTGAACAAGCTGGCTGCATGTTGATTTTCAATTACGAGTTTACTCGACGAGGCGAAGTGGCATAGTATAGTAGTACGCAGCGTATATACGGTACGCCATAGTTATTGGATTGATTTCAATTAATATTTCACATGTTTCGCTCACATGCCCGGTACTTGATTGCAAATATTTTATTTAGTTCAGGGGTGAATGTTAGTGTTATTTTATAGCAATTGGATACTTATTATCGTTTTTAGAGTCGAATAAATGATTACTTAACATAATATCACATAACAGCGGGCGAGCCTATTACTTATCAGCTAGTATAAACTATGTATTTTAGTTCATACCAAAAAATTGCTGATACCTAAGTACTCACCAAACTTGTAGGTACCTACTCGATTTCTTCAAGTAAAGTCTATTGTCATCTCTCATATACAGGGTTATTGTTAAAACACCAACAACCTCTTAAGAGGTCATTGTACTCATCATTATGAACAACTTTTACTATGGGACCAAACCTGAAATCGCAAAAAAAAATCAGCTGTTCAGTACATTTATGTTCGCATAATTCGTCAAAATGTACTGGACAGCTGATTTTTTTTTTTGCGATTTCAGGTTTGGTCCCATAGTAAAAGTTGTTCATAATGATGGGTATAATGACCCCTTACGAGTTTGTTGGTGTTTTACCAATAACCCTGTATATTTGACTAGCTTTCGCCCTCAGTATCCCACGGGAACGTACTACCTGGATCAAAAGTATCCTATGTCTTAATTCAGGTCATGGTCTACCATGTAGCAGAAAATCCGTCCAGCTGTTTTAGCGTGAAAGCGTAACAAACAAATAAATAAATAAAAAAACTCACTGTCGCATTCACAATATTAGTTAGGATAGTTAAGATTAGGATTACATGTCATCATGAAAATAATTGTATTTTTGGAAATATTATAACACATTTTTCATATTTTTAATTTAAATAAATCCCTGAAAACAAGGTCACTATCCCATCAAACTCAAAATATCTAGTGACACTCCATGGACTTGTGCCACGAGTTTTTACCAAGGGTTTCTTATTAAAAAGGAACAAATAAATCTCGGTTTGAGTACACCGGTAGGCGCCGCATTGCCGCCAACACATAAATCTTTACTTTGTACTGGAGTATTTTTTTACTTTTTTTTTTAAATTTAAGATGGGTTTGCACTTGACTCTAAGTCGGAGGTGACAGAGATAGAGTCGACGATGGAGTGAGCTTACCCAGAAGAAGCCTGTTCACTCTCACTTTGAAGAGATTAGGGTTGTATGAGTTCCTCACTACCTGCGTCTGTGTTTCCGAGCGCATCCAACTCTTTTGCTGTGCGCATTATAAAAGACATTTGGAAACGCTTAGTGCAAATTAGTGGAATAGCAACCAGGTAGGGATGGTAACTGGCAGTGCGTCTAGATGTGCGATGCTAGAAGAGCGCCGGCGGAATGAGGTCGTGGAGTTATTGAGCACACTCACCGAAGTACACTCTGTAGACGACCGACAAGCGGCAATCTTGCGGCGATGAGCCAAGCTATGAAGCTTGGCAACCGCCAGTTCTACGTCGCCAATGAGCCTCTTAGCCCTACGTTCCACCGAGTCAAGCGCGGCTAGTTGGTACTTAGCTGATTCATCCCAAAGGTGGCTGCAATACTCCATGCAGGATCGGACTTGCGCTTTGTAAAGAGTTAAAAGCTGTCCAGGCGTAAAGTTTCGCTTCACCCTATTTAGGATGCCCAGTTTCTTCGCCGCAGTTTGGGCTTTGTAGTCGATGGTGGCGCCAAAGTTGAGACCAGATGTTAACTCCATGCCTATGAGCTCAAGCCGATCAGTTACAGGAACAGATGTACCCCGGAAAGTAGGAGTTTGAGCGAAACGACGCCTTTTAGCGGTAAAAAGACACGCCTGTGTTTTTGTGGCGTTAAAAATGACCAGATTATCATCACCCCACTGGGAGACAAGGCTTAAGGTCAAATCTGTCCGCTCTACCATGGCCTCTCACAAAGAACGAACTTCGGCCCCGCTGGACAAGTATCTCTCTGAAACTGTACTGTCATCTGCGTACCCAACAATACCAGGCAGAAGCAGGTCATTGATGTGCAGCAGGAAAAGAGTTGAAGAGAAAACAGAACCCTGAGGAACTCCGGCATCAATAGCCATAAGGCCAAAGGAGCAGCCGTCAAAGACTACTCTGATCGACAGTTCACTAAGAAAATCTGATATTCAGCTATAAAAATCAACTGGGATGCCATAAGCAGGAAGCTTGCTGAGCAGAGCAGCGTGCCAGATCCAGTCAAAGGCCTTCGAGATGTCAAGCGACACAGCAAGTGCTTCGCCGTGTTTCTCGATGGCTTCGCCACAGCAGTGCGTGACATACACAAGAAGATCGCCAGTTGACCGTCCCCGGCGAAAGCCATATTGACGGTCACTGAGGAGATCATTACTGAACAGCTAATTTTCTTTTTCGCGATTTCAGGTTTGTTCCTATAGTAAAAGTTGTTCATAATGATGAGTACAATGACCCCCTTAAAGTAAATCTCTCCTTTAACCTAACACTCTGTCTATACTAATATTATAAAGAGGATAGCTTTGTATTTTTGTATGTTTGTAACAAATAAACTCAAAAACTACGGAACCGATTTTATAAATTCTTTCACCATTAGAATGCTACATTATTCCTAAATGACATAGGCTACTTTTTACCGCTGGGAAATACCTTTTCCTACGGGAAAATTAATTTATCGCGGCGAAGCTGCGGCCGGAAGGCTAGTATACTATAATTTTGGGGGAATTCAAAATTCCACTAAAAAGGATATATTCTACACACAAAATAGCTACTATAAAAAACCGCTGGGTTATAAAGTACAGTACTTCCAAAAGGTTAAGATCGTACACTTATCTCAACCGACTTATTCATAAACTATACACAACACAACAACACACACACATACAACACTACTGTAAGATATGGATTCTCTGTGGTCTGAAATGAAAGTTTATAATTATAAAACACAAAAATTCAGTCAGTACCCTATGCAGTGATTTTACCTTATTTCTCCATAAAGATGGATCTAACCAGCTGCATCCGGTTAGAATGGAAGCCGACCCCAACATAGTTGGGAAAAGGCTAGGCAGATTGATTTGAAAGATGGATCTAACCACTGACTATCGATTGCCGTGCATTAGTCTCGCATAAACTGGAAAATGGCGACCGATTTAATTTTTTGTTTTGTTTAAAAAAAAAATAAAATTCATTTATTTCAGGTAAATATCCATATTATTATCCACACACAAAAAAGGAAAGAACATACATTAATATTGTATATATGAAATTTATAACAATCAAATTAATGAATACTCAAAATTAAATGTCAGATTAAAAACTATTAAACGTCCACTAAGTAAATGTCAAAAAAAACTATTAAGTGTCAAATACAATCATTAGGTAATAAGATAATCATAATAATAATAACGCCAATACACGGTATTGATATAATCGAGGTAGAATGTAGGTTTTGTTCAACTCATTACTGGGGTGGTTTAGAAAAAAGAAAATTAGGAAAAACCTAAAGAAACAGCCGCAAAATAGAAAAAGAAATTGTTCACAGGACAACGTCTGACGGGTCGACGTAGTCGAACGATAAAACAAATGAACCTCATTACGAAATGGGTTCATTTAATTTTAGACATCCTAAATAGGGTGAAGCGATACTTTACGCCTGGACAGCTTTTAACCCTTTACAAAGCGCAAGTCCGATCCTGCGTGGAGTATTGCAGTCACCTTTGTGATGGATCAGCTAAGTACCAACTAGCCGCGCTTGACTCGGTGGAACTCAGAGCTAAGAGGCTCATTGGTGACGTAGAACTGGTGGATGCCAAGCTTCACAGCTTGGCTCATCGCCGCAAGGTTGCCTGCTTGTCGGTCTTCTACAGATTGTACTTCGTTGAGTGTGCCCAAGAACTCCACGACCTCATTCCGCCGGCCCCCTTCTACCATCCCTACCTAGTTGCTATTCCACCAATTCGCATTAAGCTTTTCCAAATGTCTTTTATAATGCGCACAGCAAAAGAGTGGAACTCACTACCTGCGTCTGTGTTTCCGAGCGCATACAACCCTAATCTCTTCAAAGTGAGAGTGAACAGGCTTCTTCTGGGTAAGCTCTCTTCATCGTCGACTTTGTCTCTACCACCTCAGACCTAGACTAGAGTCAAGAGGAAACCCATCTCAAATATAAAAACAAAAATATACACCTCTGGCTTATGGTTTTGTAAATTTTCGTTTGGAACCTGAACTTAACAGTCTGTGAACATAACATCACGCCTGTAATCCCCGAAGGGTCAGGCAGAGGTGCACCTATAGTACACCCACATTGCGCCGGTTATCTTTATGTCCCATGTAATAGAGGACGAGCCTGTTGCCATCATCTGGGCACAAATCCAACATGACAGTCTATGAAGTCGGTTAAAAATTAGCAACGCGTGAGCAAGTATAATTATGTTGCTTGCTAAATCTTTATTCCATCTCTGAACGAGAATCTTTTGGTCAAGAAATTAGTTTTTTAGATCACTTTTATTTTCCGTAGTTGGGTTACAGTTTTTTATACTTATTTTTTTAACTATTTAAACATGTATATATTTGTAACGTGCTAGAAGACCTTTCTTTTCATACCAAACATGTCATGATTATCTCAATTTAATTTTTGTTCTAGGTCAGAAATGTGTAAAGTGCACCATATTAGGAAGAATTTATATATTATGTAGCCTATGTCACCCGGACTATTATTACGAATCTATTGATACCTCATTAATAAAAATCGGTTCTGTAGTTTAGACGCTACGGTGGAACACACGAAAATACAAGCATACTTAAATACAGAAACTGCAAAAATCATAACCCTTTTTTTTGAGTTTGCCGTAGTCGGGTAAAAAAGAACCAGTTACAGGCTAATATTACACAAGAAATATTTCACGTCTATTTAAAATCATTTTATACCATTAACTTTTAAAAATCCGTCACTCTGAGGAGCCACCTTCTCGCACCGCCTTCTCTCAATTATGTATAACGAGGTACATCAGCATCTCCCGCTGGTGCCTATTTGTTTAGTTTACATTTACACTAACGAGCATAAATATCTTACAGTTACGCAACATTCAAAAGCATTTATCACCGCAAGCAATGGAAAATTACTACTGAAGCCTGCAGCTGTCGCCCTCAGGACGAGCTCCTTCTCACACGGCCAACTGTACGTCGCTTGCTCCCGCGTCACCAGTCCTGACTCTATATTTTGGCTGCTGAGCCCAAAACTAGTAACTTAGACACACACAGAAACACACACGCACAACGAACACACACACAGACACACTTCGCACAGGGAAGTTTTATAAAAAAGTGGCTGTTATTTTAGTATATGTCTTACGACTTCCACACGAATGAAATCGCGGGCATAAACTAGTACAAAAGAAATATTTCTTCTTTGAGAATGCTCCATGGGCTTGCCAAGAGTTCATGTGGTGGCTAGAAGCTACTGATAGACCACAGCTCATTTCCTCTACATTTTTGTTTTATTTTATTTTTTATTTGAGATGGGTTTTGCTCTTGACTAATAGTCTAGGTCGGAGGCGACAGAGACAGAGTCGACGATGGAGTGAGCTTACCCAGAAGAAGCCTGTTCACTCTCACTTTGAAGAGATTAGGGTTGTATGCGCTCGGAAACAGACGCAGGTAGTGAGTTCCACTCTTTTGCTGTGCGCATTATAAAATACATTTGGAAGCGCGTAGTGCGTATTGATGGAATATCAACCAGATAGGGATGGTAACTGGCAGTGCATCTAGATGTCCGATGGTAGAAGGGGCCACTGGAATGAGGTGGTGGAGTTCTCGGGTACACTCACCGAAGTACAATCTTGCGGCGATGAGCCAAGCTGTGAAGCTTGGCATCCACCAGTTTTACGTCGCCAATGAGCCTCTTAGCTCTGCGTTCCACCGAGTCAAGCGCGGCTAGTTGGTACTTAGCTGATCCATCCCAAAGGTGACTGCAATACTCCATGCAGGATCGGATTTGCGCTTTGTAAAGGGTTAAAAGCTGTCCAGACGTAAAGTATCGCTTCACCCTATTTAGGATGCACAGTTAAGAGGCCGCAGTTTGGGCTTCGTACTCGATGGTGGCGCCAAAGTTGAGACGCTCAAGCCGATCAGTTACATATGAGTAAGGTAACCGACTTCCTGCTCACGCCTGCCGTGGAGAACGAATAAGGAGCCCACATAAACGGGCTACTCAATCCATCCAAAGGATGTCTTTACAACATCACGTTTAGCGATAAGACCGCCCATTGTGTCACCTTGTGTAAAATTTCAACATATTAGGTTGGGGAAAAAGTCTTTTCGCATTATAGTATGTATGAACTTGTAATAAAATCTCTTTGGCTATACTATTTGTATCTGGCTGGTTTTGGTATCATTGAAAGTTTAAATTTTAAAGAACATAATTCCAAATTCAAATTAGGAAAATGTGTGATTTTCATTTGTTTTTCGTACCCTCAAGATGAGTGAATCTAATGAAGAAATTCGATACATTTTAAAATTTTACTACAAAAAAGGTAAAAATGCAACGCAAGCCGCGAAAAAAATTTGCGATGTTTATGGACCTAGTGTAGTGTCTGTGAGAGTAGCACAAATTTGGTTTAAGCGTTTTCAATCCGGAAATTTTGATGTCAAATTTTGACCAGAAGTCCCAAAATTTCTATAGCAATGGGATCATGTCCCTACCTACAAGATGGCAAAAAGTTATCGAACAAAATGGTACCTACATACTTTAGTGAAATGTAAATAAACTATATTTAAAAATGTTTTGAATTTTCTTAAAAAATGCGAAGAAACTTTTTCCCCAACCTATTATTTATATCTGTAATCGATATGTTGTAAGTACATTATAAAGTATGTTCTATTCTATCATACTCTAGTAGGGAACTTGACCATACCATGTTCGTAATCATCATCAGATATCTTTCATTATTTTAAAAGAAAATCGCCACTGGTTCATGCGTGTCTGTAAGGTATTTATGCTCGTGGCTGTACATGCCACCAATGTACTGAAACACAATTTGTTTCAGTATTTTCTTGCTACAGTTTGTGTGATGGTAGAGGGTATTAGTAAATCTTTTGTTTAAACGTGGGGGGAATTGTGCTAAGCGACGTGTGTAGAGTCTAAAGGTGAAGCCGTAACCTTAAAGTATGCAAACAGAGACAACGAAAAATTGACAGCATATAGTAGGAGCAAGTTGCAGCTGTTACGGCTGTTAGATTATTCATATTTAGAGGAGAATATCTAATTGGTTATTCATCAGAAATATTGGTGAACAACAATAAATCACAGTAAGAACGTCAGCTGTCAGAATGAAAGATGACATTGACGTACGGAAACGTGCCATTTCAATAATATTTTATTAAACATAAATTAATGTTTTGCGAATAGAAATGTTCTTTAATTGATATTTCATAGACAGATGTATTTTATATTAATTGTTTTTAATTGTAACTTAATAGGCTGTTTCAGAATCAACGATTTATCGAACAATAGTGATGATTGATGGCTACTGATAATCAAAACAATGCTTATTGCACATTACTAAGATACTAATCATGTTTCTCACGATATTACATTGTAATTCCTATGTACCAAGTTGTTCCTAAATAAGGAAGAAGAAATGAGAAAGAAAGTAGTTAGTAGTTGTTGTAGTTGTTGTGGTTGTTGTAGTTGTTGTGATAAATGATCAAGCCAACAGTATGTGACGACCTGTGATTGGTAGATACTAGATATCTGATCAGATCTTACATAGAGGTTATAAATAAACAATAAGCTATATTACTCAAAATTTGGATTGCTAAAGTCACGAGCATTTCGCAAAACAAATCCCAAGCGTCTGAAAGATTCCTTCGCAAGGGTAGAAACTATCTCATTAAGTTTTAAAATAATCCCTAAAGATAAGATTTGTTAGTACCTATGCTAGAAGTTATTTATCATATTATATGATTGGTCTAAAATGGCGGAATTATTTGAGATACTGGTAATATTAAAAAACTATAAAATCGCCAATTAGGCGGACTCTTGTTGCTAGCTGTCCAAGATAAAGACCCTCCGGTGTCTGCCGTAATATTAAGCTGTTAAGGAGGTCCACCGCCACAAGGAGATAGTACACTGTAAAGTGGAAATTGGCTGGTAATCAGGCCACAGAGAGCTGGTACGCTATAATGCGGAAGCTCTGGCCAAATGATCTAAGTACTTTTGGTTACAACTGTCGGATGGTACAGGTAGACCCTGAGTGATGTCCCATTGTCCGTAATATTAAGTTGGTAAATCCAATGTAAAGAAATCATGCTGCATAGCAGAAATTCTGCCTGTATTGTCAAATGGATTGATATATGATCATCAGATCACTTCTTGTGAAAGATCGACTGACTGCAATGTTCGTGTAAGTTAATTGATATTATATTATTAAAGCCAAATCTGCATGCCCATCTGTCTCTCACAAAACAGCTTTCGCTAGCCGTCAGCTTTATGTAATAAGCTAACTCATTTACAGAAGGGTCAACAAACATATACAAATAAGTAATTTAAATATACATGAAGTCAAAACCAAATTACAAATCTGGCTGTATAATCAGGACTATTCTCGTACAGAAGACCTTATTTGTAAAATAATTTAGGCACTTAATAATCACTATTGTTCTACAAAAATGGATACAAAAACACATGCATCATCACACGAACACACCTTACACGACTACACACACCCCCACAAAACACCCTCTCTCATACATCACACCACTCCACTCAGCCATCCCCCTTTACACACATACTGCTTCACACACATGCATCTTGCTTGATAAATTAGAAGCATATGGAATAAGAGGAATGTCCTGCAGTTAATCGAATCGTATCTAAAAAACCGAAAGCAATATGTAGAAATTTCATAGGTAGATCCGAAAACTAAATGCGAAAGGGTCTATAGGTCATGTAATAGAGCGATATCATTCGGTGTACCACAGGGAAGCGTGCTTGACCCCCCTCTATTTATACTATATATAAATGACTTGCCCAAAGTAACGAAACATCACATGACTCTGCTGATGACAGTACAGTTACCATTGACTGCATAAACAAACAAAATTATAATAATGAAGTAACTAATACTATTAATTCAATAATAAAATGGCTCAACAATAACAATCTCAAAATAAATATTGACAAAACCAAACTAATGGCTTTCAGTCAACGCAATAATATAACTATGAATATTCACTATGATAATAACAAAATAAATCAAGTAAGCACCTCTAAATTCTTAGGCTTAACCATAGACCAATGATTGGATTGGAAAGCACATACAGTAGAATTGGCAAAGCGACTCAGCAAATCGACGTAATGCCTTATATAAGCTCGCTCCAGTCATAGGAACGGACGCTATTGTTACAGCATACCATGGAATGGTGGGTTCAATATTAAGATACGGCGTTATGTTTTGGGGGAACTCAGCCAATAAGGAACTAGTATTTAAATCCCAAAAAAAGTGTATTAGAACAATGTTCGGTCTGAAATGCACAGACACTTGTAAACCATTTTTTATTCAGTGTAAAATACTGACACTGCCGTCTCTGTACATATTTGAGGTTGCGGTATTTGCGAAATCCAACCCAAAATTGTTTCCCAAGCTATCTGACTCAAATAACCGGAGTCGACGACACGTCAATATGTTATGTGCAAGACAGTCTAGGACAACTCTGATGCATAAAAGTGTTTTCTGCATGGCACCAATTATATATGATCACATACCAGATTCAATCAAAATCTTAAATGTTAATTTGTTTAAAAGGCACTTAAAGAACTTTCTCATAGGTAAATCGTATTATAATATCTCAGAGTTCCTATCGGATAAAATGAGGATTGTGAAGTGCCGATACGCGGCGCGATTTTTAGAGGCAAATGCCTACATTTCACACAATTATTTACATAAATATTGTTTCGGGCGATAACGTTTTTACTCCCCTAAACCTTTACGAAATGAGACAATTTTAATCTCATTACATTCAGTATACTTTAATCTAGGTCTGAACGTTTTTCATTTTTAGTAATTCAATTTAATTTAATTTAAAAAATTAAAAACGCTCGAGGATGTTTTTATGTCACAAATATAGATATTTAGATGCTAGTAACTTATATTGTATACAATATTTCTTTATAATAAAAACGTACGGACCTAGTTTTTCATTATACCAACAACATTTCCAAAAATTATGAAAATTAGACTATGTTTACGGGGAGAAAACGTTATCTCTTTTTGTATGACAATTTACAGCTTCACAATCCTCTTAATGCAACTTTAATTGGTACTCAGTTTTGTTTACAGTGTTAATATTCCCGAAATGTTCTTTTGCAATAATATCTTAAATGAAATGTAATTGGTTATCATTGACTTTTCTATAAAATATATTAGTTCTTTTTTTTAAAACATACTAATATAAAATATAATTTGACTAATGTATAAATATTTTTAAGGTATAATTTGAATAATGCAAATAGTGACTAAACTAAGAATGTTTATAATAATAATAATGTAATAGAATATTGTACACCTTACAGGTATGTTACAGTGCTACTATTATTATAACGATAAGATCTTTTTCTACATGTAACAAACAATAAACGAATTTGAATCAGGTCATTATGGGTTTATTAACACGTATACATAAAGGTTTCTTTTGTACACGAAGTTACAGTAGAACACTGACTCCTAGGTCACAGGGTTCCTCTAGTTTAAGAGACAGGGTTTTTCACTATTTGTGCAGCTTTTCCCAAAATTCCAATGTGTCTAAATGAAATGTATTGGTTTTGTATACAAAGGTATTTTGTGTCAATTAACTTATTTTTTTATATATTTTGATTGTGGCTGATAACTATGTTGTTCTGTATGTGTTATAATATAGCTAATATTGTCATGTGTAATAAAGTTGCTAACTTTGAGAAATGATCTAAGAGAACAATACTTACCTAACAATAACCTAATGTAAAGATGTGTTGATAAAATACTTTAAAAACAAGTTACCATGGAGTTTCCTTGTCCTTCCTTCTCCATGATTGCCCCTAGTTTTGGAACGGATGACTAGCTTTCTAATTAAAGATAAATTATTATTGACAAGTCTAATTGAAATAATAAATGCCTAGTCTTGTCTTTCTGTGCTTTTGTTAATGAAATCCTTTCTCTGCACACCATGTTCATAGCACTTTCATACACAGTAAACAACCAGTAAACATTCTGACCCACAAAACTTGCTAGTTAAGTGGATATAAATACCTATAAAGGTAGTTCTAAATCCACTTTCTAACAAAGGCATTATTTATTTGGTAGCTACCTAATAAATAAATAATAATTGCCTGCTGATCTAGTGGTCGCAAGAGCACGACGTCTTGAGTTCGATTCCCGTGTCGGGCTAAGTGTTTTTCCATATGGAATTTCTCAGTAGCAGCCCAGTCTGGATTTGTACCCGGCTGATGGCAGTAGGCCCGCCGGTACTTATAGGTACAGGTGAACTTCAGGGAACAGGTGCTATGTTATGTTATAAAATAAATAAATTGACAGGCCAGATGGCGTGGTTGGTTAAGATACCACCAACCATGCCGCTGGTCGTGGGTTCGATTCCCATCCAGGACAAACATTTGTGTGCATGAACATGTCTGTTTGTTCTGAGTCTGGGTGTAATTATCTATATAAGTATGTATTTACAAAAAAAAAGTAGTGTATGTAGTTTATCAGTTATCTGGTTCCCATAGTACAAGCTCTGCTTAGTTTGGGATCAGATGACCGTGTGTGAACAATGTCCTAGGATATTATTATTATTATTATTAATTCATTTATTTTCAGGTAAATAACACCCATTGCCACACATATATTAAAATGAAATAAAATTATAAATAGGTAAATTATTTATTTATAAAACAATTTTATTCTTCATTTTCAAAAACAACTACTTCTGTGTAATTCTCCAACTATTCTCACTTGGATATTGGATACTGCAAAATGAACATACTACCTCCATCATGATTTAGTTCGCAATACACACACGACTCACACAAATTCCCAGAAACTTGTACATAAGTGTGATAATTATGATTACTTCGTTATGATAAATTGGCTTTACAAGTTTTTGCTGTGTCAGTCAATTAGGTGAGCTTTGTATCGCGGACGATTACCTAATTGAGAGAGTTTTCATGAGTAATAAATAGTAATTGCCAGCGACTGCCTAATCTTATCAGCATGTCGTAAGTGATACGTAACATAACTTAACTTCACGCCTTGTTTCCTCGAAGGGTTGGGCAGAGGTGTACCTTTAGTACATCCACATAAATGATATTTATTTCAGTAACTTGGTTCAAACAACACATTTACATGTCAACATTAAGACGAATGCATCCGGGTAGCTCGCGAAATTCAAAGTTTCTTACGTTTTTTGCAATTTTAAGTCAGTATTAGGTTGTCGCGGTTCGCGGTCGTAACGAATATGTATTTACATAATTACAATAATTAAAGTCTTGTTTAAATTTTAAATACTACTTTTACTTTATAAGCAGCTTCTGTACAATGTCTTTTAACATTGAAAATGTTTTTCGATCACTTCAGTATAGCATCGCCTTGGTGTCGTGAGTTTTAGAGCTACATGAATGGTTGAGGTTTCAAAAGATGCATCAACAAGGGCTACAAAATGGTGAAAAAATAAATTGAAAAGTCAAAAAAAAATTTGAAAATCACAAAAATGTGAAAAATTCTATCTATTTTTTAGGGTCTTTTGTCACAAAATCAACTATAATTCAAAAACTAAATGCGATATCGAAAAAATGAAAAAAGCCCTCGGGGTATTGAGTTGGGCTACATTTTAACCTCTGTATCACTAACAGTCTAGGCAGGAGGGTGCCCTTTGTGTGGCGTAATTTCGAAGAGCGCGCTCCTTAGTTGCCCGTCACGTCAATGAGTTGTTATAAAAGTGTTTAAGTTTGATCGTGAAATCTATTTGTATTTATTTGTAAGTACGTATTTTAATTTAATTTATTTATAATGATGTTAAATTTTTTTTTATTAATTTTTGTTTGCGATACTTTGAAAATACTTCAAATGACTAATTAGAAATTTATATTTGAGACTAAAATTATTATTTCTATGTTCATAACTATTTTGTATCGCTTGCTTGTTGTTGTGTTACACAGAAAGTGTATTTCTTTCAAAAATAGTCTTAAGAATATTTCATTAGAGTTCAAATTTGCATGGCGTAATTTTTACCTTACGGATTTACTTTTACTTTTATTTTTTACTTCGTGCATTTGAGGTCTATTACTTCAAAGACGATACAAAATCTATTTGGTCTAAATCTATTAGATTAGGCATCGTACAAATGAAAAGCCTGCGTAAGTGCATTTTCAATGTACCCGAAGGTCGTGTAGAGCACGAGATCTGTGAATTTATTTTTCCTTTAAATGTTATGTACACCTATAATTTGTGTATACATTAGCAGTAATACTTTTTTAAATAGGTACTCATGTAAACCAATGATGAGTGTATATGCCGTTGGTGTTCTTTAATAAATAAAACTCTTTAAGACCAGGTCATCCTATTTAATTACTATTTCATGAAATCTTGACATTTGAGGTTTATAGACTTGTATTACTGATTCTAATAATTATAATTCGACGTTAAATACGGGTTGAATTTTTGTATGGAAGTGCGACATTGTACAGATGGGAAATTACATCGGGCGCACGGCTTGTAAAAAATAAAATAAAAGTAAGTAATGCTATTATATTACTTTTAACAAGCCGTACGCCCAAAAAAAAAAAAAAATTCGCAGCCGCCATCTTAGAATTTCATTCTGACCTCACTATCGAGTTTAGCACCCTCGAAAACCATGGAAACTGTTGTGGAGGAACGTTTAAAAACACAATACTACATTGGTCAAACCACACTCACCGACCCCACTCCCACAGCACCACTTACCATAGCCGCACCATGGTTTGCAAAAAATAATGAATAGTCGCGTCTGTTCTACATTCCTAGACACCACGACACAGACTATCGTGCCTTCCATCTTGTATACATTACGTTATTTCCCCCACAGTTTGACCGCCCAGCACGCGAGCTACTAGGAACGCATGACCGTAAACAAGTCATGATTTATTCAAAACATTTGAATACGACACTCTGAAATACGAATTTTTCATATTTAAGAGTATTGTGAATGTGGGTAGATGGATATTTTGCTTGCTATGCATGCTTTGGATGTAGGTATGTGTGCTTGCTCTCATTCTTTGTAGCATTGTCGTTGCTTTGTAGTTCCTTTTTGTGTTGTGAATGTGGGTAGTTGAACGTGGGATTAAAGGACCAATCATGTGCAGGAAAATTTTCTGCACAACTGAAAATGCGAAGCTAGAAAATGCTCGTTATTTTGTACGACTTCCAAGAGATGTGGACCGATGTATTGTAAAGTCAGTAGGGATACAAAAGGCTACCCCTATGCATTACTTACATATTTTGTTTCATTATTTTACTTTAATAAAAACGGCAATCTGCCAGTTACACAGTTAGGTTTAGCGTCCAAGAGAGCGTTGAGCGCGGAGAGAGTGCGAGGGACTGAGGACTGCGCTCGTGCGACGCGACGTTGTGCCTCGCAGGCAAGATAAACATAATATCATGTCTCCTATTTTACCAGAACACAAAGTTGGTACATCTCGCCAAGCAGCTCAGGAGCATCGGCATCATAAGTGTTTATAAACTATCGTCTGACTATTTTCAACTTTCACTAACGGAAACATATGTACACATCAACAAACGATGTTGATACAATAAATTCTTAATAAAAAGATCAAGAACCTGCTTCCCTACACGAATAAAAAAAAATTCCGCTCGCAAAAGAAAAACCGCTACAAATGTTTTCCTTTTCACCCAAAAACAGTAACTTTCCGGCGCCGATGTTTAAACGGAGTCTAATAGAATACTGATTTTAACCGAAATACACACGAGCCGGACAAAAGGTAGCATTTCCGTGTAAATAAATAGTAACAATACTTGTTGTGCTTGTGCGCAGCCGTGAGCAAATGTTTGTGGCTCGTGTTTGTTTAGGAGCCGCAGTTGCCGGTAGTGCTCTATGTGTTGTTTGTTTTATAAGGGATGGACAAGAAAACTGAATTATGTATGTCATTGTTGGTTTAAGTATGTAAGTTGTAGAATTCTTGGAAGGTACTGAAGTCGCCGTTAACTGTGGCTTCAGCCCTTTCCAATAATTGATCGGTAAACGTCTCAGGCCCACTTGCACGTTCATGGGTTATCGTAGATAACTCGGAGTTAATAGCTAATTCAGGGTTAATCAAACAATTCGTCTTGCGTCACCAAACGTTAGAGATAAACTTCTAAATATTTAACATCTAAATATTGAACCCACCGATGTGGGAGAGTTAAGTCGCTAAACTCTGGGTTAGTGTAAGTAATGTTAAAATAAATTGACGTTATGAGGTACCTGATAACATATTTTTAACAGATTTCAAAAAGGAGGAGGTTCTCAATTCTACTGTATGTTTTTTTTTTTTTTTTGTATGGTTGTTACGCGTTTACTCAAAGACGGATGGGCCGATTTAGAATTTTTTTTTTGTTTGCAAGGGTTTATACTTACAAGGTAGTTTTTGAGCTATCTTCAAAAATGCGTATTTTTCCCACTTACTTTATCTGGATGATGTTTTAATAACTTCCTATTACTGTTATTTACATAGCAGGTAGTGGTATTTGAATTTGTGTGGGGTAGGTACCACAACTTAAAAGTGAAAAATAAAAACTTTTTAGCAAAAAATAAAACCGACTTCCAAAACAAAACACTACAAAGTGAAAAATAACTTTAATTTCGGAAGTCGGTGGCATAACACGGAAATACAAAACCAAAGACAACGACTACCGAAATTATAGTTATTTTTCACTTTGTAGTGTTTTGTTTTGGAAGTCGGTTTTAATTTTTGCTAAAAAGTTTTTTGTATTTTATATTGTTCGACGACAATGAAAATTTGGTACAATATCAGCAGGTATTCATGAACTCATCTAGAAATAAAAACAAATTATAAAAAAAACTTCTATCTGACATTTTCGTCAATCAATAAACTAAAATAATCTCCATGGAAACCACATACGTATTGTTTGTGGTTTCCATGGAGATTTAGTACGATACGATTAAAATGAACTGTCATGTTATAAAATTCAAAGACAAGAAAGTATTACGTATCGTAATGTACAGTAAAAGAGATGGCTATACAATTTCCGTTCATTAACTTTTGATCGGATTACATATCAGGGCAAAGACATTGCAATTCTATGATTCGTCTATTGAGCAGCAATGTTCCCAACTCAAATACCCTAATGCCAGATTCTAAATATTATCTAACTACGCCGCTGTTACTTATTAGTGGTGCAACGTGTAATAACAGTTAAATGTTAATTACATAACTGCGAGTTTACAAACTGTACATTTATTCACTAAGCGTGCGAGAGGGCCTAGAATAATATTAACTGTTAAAGTTATTGTGAAGCAAGCGCAACCAGCGTGCGTGTAGATACGACCAGCAGGGTGCGTGTATGACCACCCTAGAAACGGGGTTTTTCGCGCTCGTGCCTTCTCTGTATGAGAAGCCGCCTGGTATTAGAGAAGAGGCCTGGTATTAGAGAAGAGGCCTAGTACTAGATAAGAGGCCTGATATTAGAGAAGAGGCCTGGTATTAGAGAAGAGGCCTGGTATTAGAGAAGAAGCCTGGTATTAGAGAAGAGGCCTGGTATTATTAAGTACCAACATTAGATAGATCTAACTGGCAATGCTATTCTTCACCAATATATAATATAATTATAAATATAATATATATAGTCTTTATTTTGCCACACTACGAACAGTATACTTCACTCTGGCACATTCCATCCTAAAATATTGTATTGCAGCTTGGGGTGGGGCTGGGAAGTGCTTAATGCTCCGTCTGGAAAGGGCGCAGAGGGCGGTGTTAAAAGTCATGACTCACAAACCTGTTCGATTTCCAACTACTGAACTGTACGATCTTTGCGAGATACCAACAGTGAGACACGCATTTCTTCTTGCTGTAGTGCTGCGTAAACACTCAGACGTACCATTTGATCCTGTTGTCATTACCCAAAAACGCAGATCTGACAGAGTCTGCCAGGTGGAATCTGCCAGAGTTCAGGTTGTTCGGCGGCAATATCACTTTCTTAGCTCCACTTTGTATAATCGAGTAAATAAACAGCTCAATATATATCCACTGACCTTGCGAGAATGTCGAAGGATCACGGATAAATGGCTTCATACACTTAGTTATGAAGAATTAGAAACATAATGTTAAAACTTAAACTCACTTTCCAATATTGCTCTTTATACGTATAAAATGCGCAAACACACATTCCCCTCCACAAACGGACACCTCTCTCCCACACACACACACACGCACGCACACACACACACACACACACACACACACACACACATATATACTCCACGCCTAAAACTGCACAATCCTTCCATACAAATACACAATCTCACATAAAATTTACACAGTGAAAATATTGTTCAGTTTTAATTTTAAGTTCTAATTGTTGATTTTTATTCTTTTCTTTTTTAGTTTTAGTTTTTAGTATTTTTTGTTTTGGATTTTGTCTAGACGTTTTGGAGGCGGGCGTTAATGACTGCGACACAGTATTATACTAATGCAGTTGTTATCGAACACAGAGTTTTTGTAAACTGAGTTTTTCGTTTCAATAAATTTATTATTATATTATTATTATTATAATTATTTACTGTTAGAAGCTCTGGCTGAATGAACCTAAGTTGAAAATAATAATTATTATAATTAAAATGCCACAGTCTACTTTTATTTCGTTTTTCCTATCGCTATCCTAACTTCCTAACTAATATTATAAATGCGAAAGAGAGTTTGTTTGTTCGTTTATGGTAGACCATAAACCTGGGTTAGGACATAGGATACTTTTTATCTCGGTAGTACGTACGTTCCCGTGGGATTATTTCCGACCTCCACGCGGGCGAAGCCGCGGTCAATACCTAGTCCGAAATAAATAAAAATCCGTTACCAAATCTATCCGTATTCGCGTAATGTTGAGCATTACTCACACAAGTGCCTGTTTACGTCCGGGAACGTGCCGGCGGATCCAAAGGACCCGCAATAGGATTTACTTCACTTACAGACATCAAATAGAACCTTTCTGTTCCGATCATTTACAAGGACTCCCGAATAAACCCGATCTCGACTCGAAATGAATTGAATTGATGTATTCTAGGAATTGGGATTTTCCGGCGAAACTATTTTGTTGACTGAATTGTAGGCCGGAAAGGCAGCAATACTTTGCTCAGAAGGTGACTTAAATTGAATTATCTCTTTGAACAAATACAGCCGAGGATTGAAATAGTGCAGTCTGGCTGGAATCGTGGCCAGCGAGTATATTCGTCGGATAATCACTTTCTGGCTTTCGTCCAGGAACGGAGTGCGGTAAGTCACATATTAAAAAAAAAACAGTGATAATATAACCACAGTCCTGGATTATAGTCAAAGAAATAAAAAGATTACGTTAAATACACTCCCCAAGCCTGCACTAAACGTTCGAAAACCATAACAGACTGGTATTTACATATTTATATATCCCCTAAATCTGTGTTAAGAAAACAAACCTTTATTTCAAGATCTCTCACGAGTACTTCCGATTAAAACCGATTTCAAAACGCCCGCATAATAAAATTGTAACATTCAGAAATGGAATTACAGCGAAATAATCCGGTGCCAAAGCTGTTTAGAGATTCCATTTTCAAATATGATTGCGCCCAGCAACTGGTTGGTAGCTTCGCATTATTTGAATAATTTGATTTTGGAACATCAACGTGGTTTGCGTTTTTGGGTAGAAAGACCATTTTGTATTTATTCAGGAAGGGTAGATAATTAATTACGTTTTAATTTGTACATTAAAGACTTTAAGTCCCTTAGAATATCTGTACACATAATAAAATCGTAGCGGAGTCAAAACTGTACGTTGAAATTTTTGAAAAAAAAAAGTCACTGCTATGAGTTCTGGGAATGATTCTTATGCCAAAATAGGTATGTATGCTACAAGTGCGGAAAGTAGGTGATTTCCGACGAGTGTATAAGTCGACACGAGGGGGAAATCATCTTACGCATGTGTATCATACAACGTTTTACTATGCATTGTGCGAAGTAATAAAAAAATATATATTGAAACAGTATTTTTCTTTTGATTTAGCCAGTAAGAGGTTGTTGTTGGCATTTTGTGCATTTAAATAATATTTTCCTGGGTTAAATTAATTGATTCGTCACTTGATCTCGACATTTTTAGCAAATTTACACAGATCGACTCGGAACTAAGCAAGAGATTTATAAAATAGTAGCCTTATTTTAAATTCATGTGCGCTCAGCATATCTACTACTGCGCATATTCAAATAGCTGCCACGTCGTATCGTAAATGAAGGTGCGAGCAAAATACACGTTCAGCCAAACATACATACAACATAAAAATATTTAAAATTAATTTATTGATCAAAATCTAGATCTAGAGTAATTAATAACGCGTTTAATGAAGTATTGGTTCTAATGTACCTTTTTTATGAATGATGATCTAAATTCTAAGTAAATTATTATTATTTATTTAAATTCTATGTACTTGACTAATTTGAAAAACTTTTCGCAAATAATAAAACGTCTGCGTCGGGCTGACAATTTAAAAACAAAACTGAAAAGTTAAAAGCACTAGTGCGAAAGTTTGGCTGCTTGAAAAACGCTCTTTTCGAGCACATGCATTGTATCATAAATATAGTTATTAAAATGTTTGTCTGTTTGTCTTAATGTATGTTCCAGCATCACGTAAATACTAGCTGATAAAATCAGTTCAAATTTTGCATAGATATTCCCTATAAGTCTGGTCAGTCTGTAGGGTATAAATTGGATGAGTAATTTATTATGTTTGTATTATTCCATAGTTTAAGTAAAAAGACGAGCCAAAAGCTTAGAATATAGCAGGTTGCTACAGATTTAACCTTTTAAATGATTATCATCACGCTATACCTTATGGAGCTAAGCAGTCAGTCATGATATACAGGGCAGGTACCTTAACCGTTGTACCTACAGATAAAACAGTCTAAGGAGACTGCCCTTAACTTTTCGAGAAACTTTGATCAGAATTATTTTTTTTTTCAGTCAGCAACAAAATGGACAATTTTTGCAAAATTATGTTAATGATCCTGTTTCTTTTATGGACCAAAAAACTAAAATTTGAGGACAAAAAAGTCAGAAACTGCAAAAACAAACCTGTGGATTCTGATATTGTTGAGATTATTTTTTGTTATGAACTACCTACCTAGGTACTATACATATCTTCTACGAACACACACATAGACATGTAGAATGGACAATTTTCATCTATTTCCTTAAATAGCTAAACAATTTATTTTAAAATTTTAAAAAATATAATTGAAATCGTCACAGTAAGGCTTTGCATTTGATATATCACACGATGCAGTTTTTATTTATCTACTTATTTGCCCCCGAAAGTTGACCCCCATATTCAAAATTCATTTATTTACGTTACACGTCCGGTCACAGAAATTCATATGTATACCAAATTCCAACTACAAATTGGCTGTGACAAACTCCGAAAAAAGGGTTCCGTATTTTCCTTTTGAGATACGGAACCCTAAAAATATAGCTTATATTATGGTGTCTTACGACTTCCACGCGAACGAAGCCGCGGGTAGAAGCTAGTACTTACTATAGATAAAGGTGTAAAACTATGGCTACTGAACTACGATTAACTCATCCACTCAACCATATGTTTAGGTTCTTTATTGCTACCAGTACTTAATTACAAATTAAGTAAAATGTGGGCCGTGAAGAAGACGGATGAAAAAGATTGCATGCAGCGGAGATGAAAATGTTGAGATGGATGTGTGGAGTGACGAGAATGGATAAAGTAAGAAATGAGTATATAAGAGGAAGTTTGAAAGTGGCGCCAGTGACAGACAAGTTTAAAGGAAATCGTTTGGCTAGGTATGGGCATGTGATGAGAAGGGACGAAACGCATGTGACTCAAAGAGTGATGAATATACATGTTGATGGATGGAGAGGGAGAGGAAGGCCGAAGAAAAGATGGATGGATTGTGTGAGGAATGATATGAAAAAGAAGGGAGTGAATGATAGCGTGACGATTGACAGGGGAGAATGGAAGAAGAAAACGTGTTGCGCCGACCCCAAGTAAAGTGGGATAAGGAAAGGAAGAAGAAGAAGAACTCTTGTAGTTCCAAAGACTTTAACTGAGTGACTATGTCTTGTATTTGTTAGTAATAGTGCTAAACGTATTTCATTTCATTCCTAAATAAATCTCAGAAACCTATTTATCCACTTCTATTCGCATCCAAAATCCGTTCTTTAAAAGCTTTAACAGAACCACTAACTCTGTATGTCCACCGCACAACGTCAACGGTACGTCAACGAGAAACGACATTATTCGAACAGAATGTGACGTTCCGGAGACGGTGTGCGGTGGACACGCGGCCATAGTAAATGTGTATCACTACATCAGCGCCGTCATCTCGTTCTTGTTGTCGTGGCGGTGGACAAACGGCCTTAGGGTATTAGGGCCGCCCCTAATCCCAGCACACGGCGGTCTGGGAAATGTTTCTCTTTAATATATTTACTCTACGTGTCCATATACCTGAGAGGGTCTCCTTCACTCTCGATCGTAACTCGAGTGTCGCCACTCGAGGGCTTTATTTAATCCAATCCGATACTCGTATGTGTACTGTCCAGATAAGGCTGACATGTTTTTAATTTAGCTGTAGATGTCAATATATCTTCACGTCTGTATTTCTCGAAGGGGCCGGCAGAGTTGTGTAGGCAGTAGATAAGTTGATATTAGGCTAGCTTTCTCCCATGTTGGTCATGTTGTTCCATGGCCTAGGTATGTATTGTAATCATAATACGTATACTTGAGGTGTAGCAGCCGGGTGTCTGGATTTAGGCCCATTTAGTTAGCTGGTACTGAAAATTTCCCAAAAGTGCTTATGATAAATGATAAATGATTTTATTTCTGTAAGTAGGTTTGTACAAACACTTGTACAAGTCAAACATGTTTCTTTTTTTTAACTAGATGATGTCGGCGATTCTTATCTGACTACTCTGCAAAGAAAGGCGCTCTCACAACAAACAAACTCAGAGGTCACAGTCTCTTATAAAGTCCAGACATAATCTTGGTCACTTCATGTGAAGACCATGTAGATTGGTGTCTGAAATGGTCTTTTGAGGAAAGAACCACACAGATTGGGAGGACTGTCCAGTCAGTGCACGCATTTGTCAGTAATCGCGCAGCTCAACTCAGAACTTAAAAACAAACAAAAAAGCAATGACCTACATAGTCTTCACATTCACAATAATTAAAATAATATAATACCCTCACCTCACTTTTTAGAAATACCCAAGACCCCATGACAAGACCGTCAACAAAATAAATTTAATTGGCAACAAAACAGGCTACAAAATTACTCTCAAATTAAGTAAATTGAAGGCAGTTTGAGTAATAAGGTACACTGATATATACAGTGTAATTTCATAAAGTTAATAATAACTACGGCAAATAATTACAGGACCTTCTTGGTTTAAAAACTATTATTTACCTAAGGAATTAATTTGGCTGGTAAATGGACAGAGCTGTAGAGTACTCTCAAGTGGCCTACGAAGAGCCTCTCCAGCAAAATAAATTACACAAAAAAATATTTTAACATTTTACTGTACCTAATATAAAATGAACGCGCTCTCGACACCTACCAGCTAAGTACTACTCATTACTCCTTATAAAACCAGCTTCATCGTCGAGAGCTCTTGGAACCGGGAGACGCAAGAGCTTGAAGAGCCCCGAGAGCTGCGAACAATGTTATTGATTTATAACGCGATGTATTTGCGTTATGTGATAAGTCAGGTGTCAGTAAATGTTGGTTTAATTAGTTACTTGTTGATTATTGCTTGGTAGTAGAGTTAGCCATGAAATTGTTCCCCTTCTCGCATTGTCAAACCCCGCCTTGGGCTCAGTAGCCGTGGCTTGGTCACCCTCGGTGAAGCGAAGAGGAACCACAGACCTACAGAGAAGAAAAAAGCGGCCAAATGCGAGTAGGTCTCGCACACTAAGGGTCCTTACCGACGTACATTAAGTAACGCAACTTTTTTGTTTACTTTAAAAAAGTTGCTGATATGGGACCCCCCTGCCTTTAATTCACAACTTTATATTAGGCTATAGTAGAACACACTGTGAAATTTCAACTGTCTTCCTATTACGCTTCAAATTATACAGCCCTGTGACAGACGGACGGACAGCGGAGCCTTAGTAATAGGGTCCCTTTGGCACCATGTGGGTACGGAAACCTAAAAATCATCAGTGGTAAAAATCATCGTCTTTTACCGTTTAAAAAAATAGTGTAGTCTTTGCCTAAAAGTATGAATTCCAAAATCAAAGGAAACCAAAATAAAAAAGAAAATCAGTTTGCGTTTTCAGATTTCATTCGTGGTTGATCATAATTATTCATCTGAAAAGCGGAGCAACATATTTGGAAGCTCAGCTCGCATGGTGACTCTTGAAAACATTTTCCTTTGCCAAAGAGCTTTCCCGAAAATTCGAAATTTTTCGTATTCAAACGCAGGCGAGCCGGTTTGTTAGCCATTCAAACGAGCTGGGAGCCTTTTCCCACCAAAAACTGGCGAACGAAAAGTAAATCAAATACTTTTGATGAGATATGTATGGCGTTTCGCGACTTTTGGTAAGGATGGCAAATACACCATCTATGTGATATAGTTTGACGGGGGGCAGTGCAGGCCGCTCATTTGTCAACGCTCACGGCGTCCCACCGCTCATGCGCCAGCGCTGCACCCCGCCTCGCCGCGTATTCCTAAGGCGCGGTACAGCGGTGTTGGTGAAACTATAATGCTGCCAGTCTTCTGGGTACGTTTCCGGATGACAGCGTTGCGAGTACGAGTACTTGGACGCCTATATGTCCTTTTGTTTTTGTATTTATTTATTATTCCCTTGATTAATAGGGGGTAAGTGTGTAGTATATTGTTTGGAAATTGGCGTAAACAGTTTTATGCGAACATGCATGGCATACTGCCAGTAATCCCTTATCTAAGTACTTAATAACTATCTTAAATTCATTCGTTGACTGTAAAACAACGCACAGCACAGCTGGGTCTGCATCTAGAAGCATGCAATTTTGCGCTAGAGTTCCTTTTATATCGAAGGTGAATACTAAGGATCGATTTTTGAAAATTCCTACCATGAAAGGGTAATTATGGGCTGTTAGTTTCTATTGAAGTTCGTCATCTTTGCTGATGAGAAATTCCATTGAGTACACAGCTTCTAAATACATAAATCCTATAAATCTCACAACCCTAAAAATTCCCCTATTTAGTATCGTATAGGCTTCACATGACGTAAGTACGAGTGAAACGATTTGAATTTTAATGCTTGGCCGCGTGACGCGAGCTTAATGTAACAAGCATTAAATTACTTTATGGTAACGAATCGCTCTTTAAAACCTTTTTTTTTTTCTTCTCTTTGGTTGAATTTTTCTCGCGTGCATTTTTGAAAAATTGATTTTTGGATGACTGACAAGTTTTATTTAATTTCGTCTTCATGCTTGCATGAGTAGGTTAGATTTATATTAGTTTAGTGCTCTGTGCCCTGTTACAGAATGTTACAAAACCGTTTTACATCAATAAAATCACAATAAGGTGGCAAAATTAGTTTGTAAGCTTATAAAAAGAAGTAAGAGTACTTTCGAAATGCTAGATGTAGATATTGCCTGCTAATACCAACTGGATTTGCAAGAAAACAAAAAGTTGTAATTTTTACAAGAGCTACATTTGCATATGTTAAGAAATAGACGAAATTGGATCAGCGGAAAGTTAGACAGGCATGTTTCAGGGTTTTGAAATATTCATAAGGAACTTATTCACATGACCGCCTTTTCCAATCTAACCTTTTCTTTAAAAAACATACCAAGCCAAGGTTTCTGTCGTAACGATTGGAAACTATACGATAATATAATTCTTTGCGAGGTACCGGAGCGTGAAACCGGAGCGGTAATCCGGGCCGGGCGGCCGCGTGATGCGGTTATGTCCGGTCCGTTGGGCCCGGCTTTGTGGTAGGCACACGTGGAAGATTGCGCGCTGCTGTACTATGAAGGTTTTATGTGCTTTTTAAACTGTATGTAACCTTCAACTTGACCTTAGGACTCTTCGTGGGTAGTTGGAGGTTACCAAGAGGCAAGGGAGTCATTCATTGAAGTCAAGTAAAAATCGTTAAAACTTTAAAGTAATCCTGCGCTAGTGATTAGGTACCCAAGAAAGAAAAGCACTTCTGGAGCTAAACCACCACCTCTTAAAGCAGAATTATTTCAATCTTATTTGAGTGTGGGAATGGGATGAAGCTAGACATCCTGTATAGCTAAATCTCTTTCTCACACTAAAGCAACATTAAAATAATACTGCTTTAAGAGATGTAGTAAATAAAATAATGATGCCCCCAGTAGATACTGATGTAATAAACTTTTATGGTTTTATATTTCCTCTATTGAAATAATAAAATGGATCGTTTTCAGCGCTAAACTACAGATCATTTACAGGCCACATTTAGTATTAAATAATCCTGTAATATTTCTGACACCCCCGTGCCAGCAATCCCATAAACTATAGGCCCGATAGACACATACTTGGTATAGCTGGAATAGTTCCCCACCACCCCTATTGTAATAAAATAAATTGCTGAGTCCCTTTGACTCGCGCTCTATTTCCGGGGTAGAACTATTGGTTTCATAAATCATTTTCACTAAAATAAGGTTCAAATTTTTGGAACCCCACTTATCAAAAGTATTTCTGAACTTTGAGGGTGCTTTTGCCAGCGGCTTCGCCCACATGGAAGTCGGAAATTAACCCACGGAAACGTACTACCGGGATAAAAGTATTCTATGTGTTAATCCATGTTATAAACTATCTGTGCCACATTTCATCTATCATAAATCCTGTTAGAAGCATAATACGAATGATTCAAATATTATCGTTAATTCATGCAAGCCTAGTACTTTTTGCTACTGTTCAGTACTGTTGTACTGTTCAGAAATTGTGCACGTGTCGTGTCTTGAATTGATATACCTACCTACTATCTTAAATTCATGTAATCCTAGTACTTTTTGTAAGGTTACAGAGGTATTTCTTTCCGACGCGTGTGAGGCGCGCGGGAACCTTATTCATAGAAGGATCACATTTTTTTTAAATAAATATTATATTATATAAACATTATAGCCTATGTTACTTCTTGATAATTTTGCTTTCTATTGGTGAAAAAATGGTTAAAATCGGTCCAGTACTTTCGGAGCTTATTCGCTACAAACAAAACAAACAAACAAAAAATATTTCTTCTTTATAATATTAGTACAGATTTGAAAGCAACTGTTGAACGAAACCATCAGGCGTTTTCCTAAGAGTTCTTCTTTTAGTTTCACTAGATGCAGCTGCGTTGTAGTATTTTAAATGAAGTGACTACCATCAAATTTTCGTTTGGATATTAGAACGGCTTGCTGCTTTCACAGCTTCTGCTGCCAGTAATGACTGTTACGTATATTACAATTGAGATCAAAAGCTCAAAACTGTTTCAGTGTCTCCCATACAAGTGTCAGTAAGTAGATAACTGCTATTGCCCGTGCACTTCATGTAGGTACGACGTGAACAGTATACTTCCCAAAGACCCCTAAATAATAACCTCTGAAACCCCTCTAAATCTCGAATCACCAAAGCAACTTTAACTCAGCAGTCTGCACTACACCACCGAGCCTCTATTATCCTAATATAATGCCCCTTATATTAGGATAGTGAGGCCCACGTGGGCGTCAATAGGGTCGTAGTTTGGTTAACACCTGTGCTTCATCGCTCTATGGTGAGGATATTTTATTGGTTGTCGGAGTTGTCTTGGGACTGTAAATTTTGTAATCTTGAAAGCCCATTAATATATTTTCAAACAAAGCCCATTAATGTATTGTCCGAGCGGTGGGACTCGGCGGTGCTAGAGAGGTGGATGCATCTGCATGCCAGTTCTTCACCATTTATTAAGTGATTATTGTTTTATTTAAATGTGATCAATTGAATCTAATTTATTATGTATATAAGACAATATCTCTGAATTTGAATTGTAAATTGCAATTAAACACACGTGTTGTTCTGAAAACAAAGTTTTATTTTAGTACTCATATACATACAGTAATAACTAATAAGTACACTGATAAACTTAAATCATTCTATCCTACCTGAAAACAAAGAAACGACATTAAAAGTGTATTAATTAATTACAATTCCTTTTTCTATTATTCCAACAATAAATGTACCATCACGGTGAAAAACAGTTGTCAAAATCCAACTCATAGATTATGTTATGCTATGATCTAACCTGCTTTACTCACCCTGTTGGCTGGCTTGCGCATAGCGCCATCTAATGAAGTATTATGGTACACTCTTTACCGACAGAGGAGCGATATATAAACATATTAAAGAAATTATAATTTCTTTACATGTATTTATTTTATTTTATAATTTATTTGTTTGGTTTATAATATTAACGAATTTCTTAATTTTAATTGACATTAATTAATGAATTTAAAGATGATTGTGATTTAACTTTTAATTTATTTTACAATTTGAGTTTATGCACTTCAATTATTTATTAATCTTTGGTTACTAACATAATTTTTAAGCATACCTACTAACATAAATATGGATCACTGTGTCTGATTTAAATAAATAAATATGGATCGCTGTGTCTGATTTAAATAAATAAATATGGATCACTGTGTCTGATTTAAATAAATAAATATGGATCACTGTGTCTGATTTAAATAAATAAATTAAATTAATATATACAGGTAGGCTTTTTTCGAAAGGATGGGATGGCTGGCTGTCTGCAGTATAATCAATATAATCAATTTACTTCCACCAATAAAGGGCAGAATTAATTCGTTGGGCGTGCGGAAGTTTAATAAGATGATTTCAATCCCTTTGCAACAAGTCTGTCTTCGGCTACAAGGTGCTTAAGCCTTAGTTTTTTTACTTAACAAACTTCACTTAACTTTACTTAACAGTATAATAACAAGTTCACTATGTTGAGTTGAGTTCAGTGTCAGTTTCTATATTTTTTATTTTTAGTTTAAGCTTCGATGTTTTTAACGTGAAAACGTCTTTTCGCACGGTGTAAGTTCAATATTAATTTCTGACCGACAAAACATGTAATATTTCAACTGCTAATAACTGCGAGACTTTTAATGCTAGAAAAATAGTTAAGCATTCAAAAAATAGGCCATGTTTATAACAATTTTAACGCCGGGTATAATTTTTATGTGATGTCACATTGCGACAGCACGCGCATGCGCGCAACCCTCTACTTTTCACTATGTGTCGAAATATCAATTCGTACAGCGCAAAAATGTTTCAAAACCAAATCAATTATTCTGGTGTCTTTGTTAAGACTTGAAAAAGCACTACCAGAACCTAAAGAGAAACAACAGAAATATTGACCAAAATAGGGTTAAAATTGAATATGAAGTTGACAATAGCAAATTAATGTCGGATGTCGTCTCATATCAGCCGTAAATTTGCTCAGAAATGAAAAAAACCACAATCGAAGAAGCTTGCATCAAAAAGAATGCAATGAGTTTAAAAAGTGTAGTGCCGAGCAAATACAATAGCTACCGCAGTGTCAGGAACCGTAAGAATATCTGTTGCAAATAGCAAACAAGTTTAAGGTGTCGTCTCATATCGGGCGTAAACCTGCTTAGAACTGAAAAATATCATAACTGGTGGAAGCTTACTTTATAAGGAATGCAATGAGCGTACATAATAAGTGTAGTGTCGAGCATACAATCGAGCGTACATTGACTACGGCAGTATCGGAAACCGTAGTAAAATTTCAATCAGTTTTCACGAAAACAAACGGCTCGGCCTCGACCTGCGCGTACTAATTATTTTATTTATTTTCGTGGACGAGCGCTGTGTTGTTCTCTGTTCTATTTCTATAAATGAAAACTTGTAATTGGTTGACACGTACTATTTTTATTCTGTTTTATTTAGCTAGTCTCTTGTAATTTCACATACGGAAAGAGGAAATTAAAAGGGCATAACTTTATACAGGAAACGGAAAGAGGTGTAGTAAAGTACGTCCTGAAATTGGCTACAAGTTCAGTAGCGTCCATCAGCTCCTGTAGCTTGCCGACAGCATGACACGCTGAACACGACATTAAGTGCCCCATTGTATGTGGGACAGTACCACATTTACAGGTGAAGGTTCACAGCGTGGAGTCGTCTGTGAATCTCCACCTGAGCAGGTTTTCTTTGCTTTGCTTTGGCCTACCTGAGTGCGGAGTCTATTTAAAGACTGCCAGGCAATTGATGTGCAGGTCAGCAGCTGGAACGAATGGTTTGGGTAGGGAAGCACTTTCACGAATACTTGTAAAGACAGTTTAAGTGTTCGTTGTTGTTTGTTGTTGTCGCATTGGTATTATATTGGTATACATAGGCCAACGACCCAACTATGTAATCGTAAATTTCAATAATTAGTCATCACATAAATAGTTAATAAATAGGTCAGTAATCATATTATTTACAATACTTATTCCTCACATTATTGTTTATATATAAGCCGTCGAAAATAAATCAATGACAGTCTGTAGACTAGGCTATGATGGTACCGCGGGCTGTCCGCAGCGCGGGCGCACCATGTCACCCAATCTACTATATTTACCGGGATGTTGCGATCGTTTCCCGATTAGGTACAAAAGAGAACAAAGAGTAGGTAATCATTCTATGTACAATTTTATTTATTTTGCGATTACATGAAAAACAGTTTTTCTTTTTTCCTCATGTATGTTTGTGTACCCATGCAGGTCTAAAACAAGCAAGTGATACCTAATGCTGTATAAATACCACGATATGCGATTTAATATAGTAGGAGGCAGTAATATTGAGTTTTTCTACTAAGAAATAGTACATTTTGATACAAGTGGGCAAAGTTTATCATTGCACTGGAGCCATTGCAGAGAACACATAAAATAAACATGATAATTTGGAAATATGTCCTTCCAATAAATATAATAATAATAATATACCCCCCACCGCTGTATCTCTACGTTGACGTCGTGGTGGGGCTTGCGCGCTCCGAACTTTACGTCTGCGCCGGTAGAGTTTGCCGGAACGGGTCTAGGATGAGGAGGCAGACCAAGAGAGTTACAGAAACCCGCAGGGCAGCATGTGGCGAGCTGTTGGGCACGGACCCTATCTCCCGAGAGAAATCTTGTCCTCATCTCTGGCTTGCCTTTATTGGCCGGCTGGAGCGAACACTGGCCGGCTTGAGTGGAAATTCGCAAGAGCAAACGTGCTCGGAGGAAGGAAGTATTCCATAAGTATATTCCATAAGGTAGTATTCTAGTAAGGTGCTGGTAGGGATCTTGACCGTACTTCCGGGATTGTCCTGATAGCCGTGGAATACCTCTCCACTCCTCAAGCATCTCAGGAAGTGTTGCCCCCTTGTCGTTACGTCACTTTGTGCTAGCGGCCGTTTCCGGGGGCCCATTATTGAGTGTGCAAGTCACCCCCTGCCATTTTATCCGTGTATAATATATAACATTGGCCAGGCAGGGGACATAGTTCTTCCATAGTTCAAGTTACCCAATCCACTTTAGCCACCCAGACCCATAGCCCAATATGTTTTGTTTCCACGTAAAACAATAGTCCTGCACCAACCGGGGGTTGTCCTTGGGTGCACTTGCATAGTGCATACATGGATAATCGTCGGTTGGTGCCTCCTTATCATTTAAAATTATTTAAGGGGCCTCTGCGAGTTGGCTTCGGCTCCTTGTACGCCTTCCAAAGGTCCGGGACCGCAGGGTCCCGAGAAATGTAAAAAAAAAAAAATAATATACTTATATAATACCGCCGCCCCTTTGGTCCTCAAATATACCTTAGAAATAGACTCCTATTCCTAAATTATTTATCAAAACAATATTTAACATAACTGGCGAAATGTGGTTGAACTACAGGTACACGTCTGCCTAGCTCTGCATATAACACAGGCGTGGTGTTCAGTTACGTATATTATGTTATCTAATATCAAAGCAGATAACCAAAAACTTATAAAGCTATAAAGCTTACACACAAATGTACACTAAGACGCAAGGACTATTTAAGGCGAGGACAACTAGCAAAATGCTTTTCAATCTTTTTTTTTCTGCTGGTCAATCCTATCTTACTTGTAAATGCATTTTCAAATGCCTTATCAAGATCTAGAGCAAAAACGTCTCAAAAACATATGACTGTTACAAGCACTTTACCTATTTTAGCATTCGTTATGACCTATAATATACTTTTGTCTAAATACGTTTACATACGTTTTTACGTTTGTCTATCAATAATGCACTAAATAAGACTAGCATGACTCTAGGTAAGTGCATTTATATGATTCATACAAGAATATTAGCTTTGAAAACACAAAGATTATTGCAAATTTTGTTGGAGATCTTATAATCTTAGAACGGGTGCATCTAAACTCCACATAACAGGACAGAAACCTTACCTTCGCATTCATATTTCACTTCCAAGACAACACACGTGTCACTGTTCCTAATTAGATCTTGTCCGGGACGTTAAACATTCATTGTCATCGTTTGTAGTAAGACTACAAATATTTTTTTAACCGACTTACAAAAGGTAGAGGTTAAAAGCGGGGTGGGGTAAATCAAAGTTTATATGGAAGTATTTTAACGCGAAGTCCGACTTACTTGAAACTCAGTATTTATACTTAAGACCAAAAATAAAGAATAACCTGTGCCAGGGTTTTTTGAAAATCTACCTCTGACGGGGTGAAACGGGGGGGAGGGGTTAGTAAATTTTACAATCGGGGATTTTACTGCGTGGCTCGATTAACCGGAAAATTGGTATACTGGGACTAGGAGCATGAAATTTTGCACACAGCTTCCTTTTATAATGTAGGGGAGCACTTGGAAGGGGTTTTTGGAAATTCGATCTTTAAGCGGGTGGAAAGGGTATTTGTTTTGTATGAAAAATCGTATTCCTTGAGTTAATAGACTTGAAACTTGGCACGAATACTTATCTAAGTAAATTATAAAGTTTGTAATTTTTAGTTTTTCTAAACTACCCCCAAAAGGGGGATTGGTGCGTATGCAGAAACGCAGGCGTTCATTAGTCAGTGTATCAGTGTTGTGGCATTAGATAGTATATGCAGGAACACAGGCGTTCATTAGTCAGTGTATCAGTGTTGTGCCATTAGATAGTATATGCAGGAACACAGGCGTTCATTAGTCAGTGTATCAGTGTTGTGCCATTAGATAGTATATGCAGGAACGCAGGCGTTCATTAGTCAGTGTATCAGTGTTGTGCCATTAGATAGTATATGCAGGAACGCAGGCGTTCATTAGTCAGTGTATCAGTGTTGTGCCATTAGATAGTATATGCAGGAACGCAAGTGTTCATTAGTCAGTGTATCAGTGTTGTGCCATTAGATAGTATATGCAGGAACGCAGGCGTTCATTAGTCAGTGTATCAGTGTTGTGCCATTAGATAGTATATGCAGGAACACAGGCGTTCATTAGTCAGTGTATCAGTGTTGTGCCATTAGATAGTATATGCAGGAACACAGGCGTTCATTAGTCAGTGTATCAGTGTTGTGCCATTAGATAGTATATGCAGGAACACAGGCGTTCATTAGTCAGTGTATCAGTGTTGTGCCATTAGATAGTATATGCAGGAACGCAGGCGTTCATTAGTCAGTGTATCAGTGTTGTGCCATTAGATAGTATATGCAGGAACGCAGGCGTTCATTAGTCAGTGTATCAGTGTTGTGCCATTAGATAGTATATGCAGGAACGCAGGCGTTCATTAGTCAGTGTATCAGTGTTGTGCCATTAGATAGTATATGCAGGAACGCAGGCGTTCATTAGTCAGTGTATCAGTGTTGTGCCATTAGATAGTATATGCAGGAACGCAGGCGTTCATTAGTCAGTGTATCAGTGTTGTGCCATTAGATAGTATATGCAGGAACGCAGGCGTTCATTAGTCAGTGTATCAGTGTTGTGCCATTAGATAGTATATGCAGGAACGCAGGCGTTCATTAGTCAGTGTATCAGTGTTGTGCCATTAGATAGTATATGCAGGAACGCAGGCGTTCATTAGTCAGTGTATGAGTGTTGTGCCATTAGATAGTATATGCAGGAACGCAGGCGTTCATTAGTCAGTGTATCAGTGTTGTGCCATTAGATAGTATATGCAGGAACGCAGGCGTTCATTAGTCAGTGTATCAGTGTTGTGCCATTAGATAGTATATGCAGGAACGCAAGTGTTCACTAGTCAGTGTATCAGTGTTGTGCCATTAGATAGTATATGCAGGAACGCAGGCGTTCATTAGTCAGTGTATCAGTGTTGTGCCATTAGATAGTATATGCAGGAACGCAGGCGTTCATTAGTCAGTGTATCAGTGTTGTGCCATTAGATAGTATATGCAGGAACGCAAGTGTTCACTAGTCAGTGTATCAGTGTTGTGCCATTAGATAGTATATGCAGGAACGCAGGCGTTCATTAGTCAGTGTATCAGTGTTGTGCCATTAGATAGTATATGCAGGAACGCAGGCGTTCATTAGTCAGTGTATCAGTGTTGTGCCATTAGATAGTATATGCAGGAACGCAGGCGTTCATTAGTCAGTGTATCAGTGTTGTGCCATTAGATAGTATATGCAGGAACGCAGGCGTTCATTAGTCAGTGTATCAGTGTTGTGCCATTAGATAGTATATGCAGGAACGCAGGCGTTCATTAGTCAGTGTATCAGTGTTGTGCCATTAGATAGTATATGCAGGAACGCAGGCGTTCATTAGTCAGTGTATCAGTGTTGTGCCATTAGATAGTATATGCAGGAACGCAAGTGTTCACTAGTCAGTGTATCAGTGTTGTGCCATTAGATAGTATATGCAGGAACGCAGGCGTTCATTAGTCAGTGTATCAGTGTTGTGCCATTAGATAGTATATGCAGGAACGCAGGCGTTCATTAGTCAGTGTATCAGTGTTGTGCCATTAGATAGTATATGCAGGAACGCAGGCGTTCATTAGTCAGTGTATCAGTGTTGTGCCATTAGATAGTATATGCAGGAACGCAAGTGTTCACTAGTCAGTGTATCAGTGTTGTGCCATTAGATAGTATATGCAGGAACGCAAGTGTTCACTAGTCAGTGTATCAGTGTTGTGCCATTAGATAGTATATGCAGGAACGCAGGCGTTCATTAGTCAGTGTATCAGTGTTGTGCCATTAGATAGTATATGCAGGAACGCAAGTGTTCACTAGTCAGTGTATCAGTGTTGTGCCATTAGATAGTATATGCAGGAACGCAGGCGTTCATTAGTCAGTGTATCAGTGTTGTGCCATTAGATAGTATATGCAGGAACGCAGGCGTTCATTAGTCAGTGTATCAGTGTTGTGCCATTAGATAGTATATGCAGGAACGCAAGTGTTCACTAGTCAGTGTATCAGTGTTGTGCCATTAGATAGTATATGCAGGAACGCAGGCGTTCATTAGTCAGTGTATCAGTGTTGTGCCATTAGATAGTATATGCAGGAACGCAGGCGTTCATTAGTCAGTGTATCAGTGTTGTGCCATTAGATAGTATATGCAGGAACGCAAGTGTTCACTAGTCAGTGTATCAGTGTTGTGGCATTAGATAGTATATGCAGGAACGCAGGCGTTCATTAGTCAGTGTATCAGTGTTGTGCCATTAGATAGTATATGCAGGAACGCAGGCGTTCATTAGTCAGTGTATCAGTGTTGTGCCATTAGATAGTATATGCAGGAACGCAAGTGTTCACTAGTCAGTGTATCAGTGTTGTGCCATTAGATAGTATATGCAGGAACGCAGGCGTTCACTAGTCAGTGTATCAGTGTTGTGCCATTAGATAGTATATGCAGGAACGCAGGCGTTCATTAGTCAGTGTATCAGTGTTGTGCCATTAGATAGTATATGCAGGAACGCAGGCGTTCATTAGTCAGTGTATCAGTGTTGTGGCATTAGATAGATCAGCAACATATTCGTGCATTATGTTTTAATTCCTGTATGATCCACTTTGTCATTCCGGCCTGATCCCCTTACTCTTTTTGACAGGTAAGTACAGTAAAGAGCAAAACTGTTGATCATGTAAAGCTAAAGTTCATGCTACACGCATAGAATAAAGCAAAGAATAGAATAGAATAGATCTTTATTTGCACAGAAGGTAGGTACAAGTTACAGATTTGTTACAGAGTTGTTGTTGCATATTATTGACTTTTGAGGCCAGTGTAAATAAGTTTGGATTGACCTTAACAAACATTACGACCTAGGTTTGGGAGGGTTAGAATTTTGTACTCCGGGAAAAACGGTTTACATGTTTCAATTATTTGAAGCCCAAACATAGCCCTTATGCACCGTTTTGTGCTATAAAAATGAAGTCAACCTCAGTCGAATTTCCCCAAAAAATTACACCATACCTCAGGACTGGAGCAACTAAACCATATATAATATATACGTATATGCAGTTAACAATGTAATGATATTTGAAATCTGCTTTAATTCATGTAGCGCATATATACTGATTTACTAATTCTTTTGCACAGTATTTCAATCTGAGATTTCCATTTTAATTTGTTATCTACAGTAAAACCAAGAAATTTGGTTGTTTGAACTTCAGAAACAGGTTCACCCTTATAGTTAATCTGAGGCATAATTGCATTTATTCGCTGGCTAAAGTGGATTATTTTAGTGTTTCCTATGTTTGCCTTCAGATTATTAGTGTCAAGCCATTCAATGATTGCATTTAGGGCACTGCTTATATCATGCTCATAAGATGTTATTCTATTATTAATGTGTGTCCTATTTATAATTTTATTTACCTGGGTGTTATTTACCTGAGAATAAATGAAATTTATTTTATTTTATGTCATCACACTTACGTATAATTGCAACGGTACTATCATGTATTTAAGTGTTTAATTAAAATCATCACAGGCAATCAGGCATTTGTTCTTTTAATTTAATTATAATTAATATAATTTAACAAACCATAATAATAAAAGAAAATGTTGACCACCTTAATTAAATAACAAAAACAGAACTTAAAATTACTATATAAAATCACACACAATCAAACATTTGGTCTTTTAGTTTGGACAAACCTTAATAATAAAAATATTTTGATCTTTATTTTTGTTATTTAATTAAGATGAATATTTTTTATTATTAAGGTTTGTCTAAATTAAAAGACCAAAAGTCTGATTGTTTATGATGATTAAAGCACCTAAACCAATAAAAACAAATCGTTTTTACATGAACAAATGTTTTTTCTTGGCTCTACTTACCTCAATAAAAAACTATTTTACAAAAAGAAACAACCCACTTCCACAAAAAACACTACAATGTGAAAAATAACTTTAATTTCAGAAGTCGGTGTCTTTGGATCTGTATTTTAGATTTTTGCCACCGATTCCAGAAATGTAAATTATTTTTCACTTTTTTAGTGTTTTTTGTGGAAGTCAGGTGTTTATTTTTTAAATATATATTTTATTTTCTTCTAAATGCTTTTGATTCCAATTTTATCACATATTGGCAAAGTGTGTGATTTAAAGCATAAATTAATGCGCTTACAAGATACAATCAAGACTAATTAAGCACGTTACAATGCTTTTACAGAACTAATGCAGAACTACAAGTCTTGAAATTTGTGCCCATTTCGGGACTTGTTAGTCACTACAAAACCATCACAAGACTCTATTACCAATGCAATAACTCTTGGCAAAAACGCATTGGTGACTTTTATAAAACCAGTTTTTGCTAGTTGGACCGCTGACTCTATCAGCAAGGAATCCCGGGGACTTGGCACGCCACGCCGCTTGGCACCGTTGGCCAACGCTTTGGCGCGCCGCTGGCAGACACATGCCAAACTGCTTTTTAACAATCTGCTACTGTCTGGGTGCACGTATGTTATAATTGTTAAAGACTAAACTTTTTTAATCGTGGACTTCGTTAAATTTTTGCTGGTTTATCAAAACTTGAGTTGATTTGAATAGAAGAGTGAGAAGAGGAGCTTTCCCCGGTAAAGTTGATATAAGCTAAGCACTGTGATAACTGTGCAAGACGTTTCTTAAGTGAAACTGTGCAAAAAACATTTTACATTCAATACATTAATATCACTGTCGACAAAGCTCCTCTTAGTTAATACAAATACCAACAAGCAGACCATTCTCTTGCACAGTTATCACTTTAAAATTCTAAGCTATCTCAAGTAGATACGATTTGTTTTAATAATCAGGTGCAGAACCAATACTTACAGCAAACAATCAGTTCAGCTCGATCTAATAGTGATTAGAAGAAACATAACACTACCTAATGCTATGATGAGGAAAGCCAATAGCAAAATAATGTCATTAACTTTAAAATCTAAAGTTGACGAAATTGATATAATCCAGTCACAACATAATACGCACATAGCTTGCATGAACAACTCGGCTGTTATCACCGATGTATTTGTCTAGCTTGGTGATGCTCCTCAGCCCATTGTGCAATCTGCAAGAGTACCATTTTGACAAGGGTCTACCTTTTATAGCAGAACTTTTTATGTCATAATATTATTTTGCATAACAGCGGATAAAATAAACTTCATTTCGTAGAAAATCGTTTGGCAAACGCTCATATATCATACATTCAAAACTCATAAATTTGTAAGTCAGAATCATCAGGTTCCGTACCTCAAAAGGAAAAACGGAACCCTTATAGGATCACTTCGATGTCCGACTATCTGTGTGTCTGTCTGTCAAGACCCCTTTTCTCAGGAACGCGTAGAGGTATCAAGTTGTAATTAATATTAAATACGTAGAAATATGGTCACTTAAAGTTCTACAAAAATTAAGCTTCTAAGTCAACGCAATAAAAAAAAATACGGCCCATATTTTGATACTCCCAAATATTATATATTAAATCAAACCTGTCGGGTATCCCGTTGACCTAGAATCATGAAATTTGGCAAAAAGCAAGGTCTCACAGCACAACTAAAGGGAAAAGTCAGAAAATCGTTAATTTCTAGTTTTATCACATATTTTGTTTTTTTTGCAATTACAAACGTAAATATGCAGTTGGAGAATTGACTGTGACGTATATCGATGCATGCGAGAACATGTTTTTCAACTACAATTTTAAGTTTTTTTTTGGGATAAATTCTTTTCAACTGCGGAACCCTTTATTGTGCGTGGTCCGACACGTACTTAGCCGGTTTATTACAAAACTGAAATAAAGTCCGTTAATGTCTTGAATGAACCTATCGTGATCTTCATCATGATCCAATAACGAATAATCATACACAGTTTATTGTTTGGGTTCCTACGAAGACATATTAGGGAAGAGTCAATGACCGCTATTGCCACGCTAAAACGTGACTACTATACCTCGATCACTAATAAACAACTAGATACACAATCAGCGGCAAAAAATGTCCTCACCGAAAGTCCACCAAATTTAACATTTGGTGTACTTTTACTCTAGTAGCATTTGAACGCTCCGACAGTAAGTATGACTCAGTGCTCGTTTAAAAAGTGCGAAAATCACACTTCCAGGACGCAAAATAAGATGGAGTTTCATATTTTCGGTAACTATTAATATTATCAATATATAATTGTTATAACTGTATTGTAAATACTGATATTTTCTCAGGAAATCGTCGTAAAAACATTTTTTTAATTAAGTCGTAATAAACAGGAGGAGTTCTCAATCTTTCTCAATCTCAATTGTAAAGACTCTCAGTAAACGTAGTAATCATACTATCCCGCATGCCCGCTTAAATTGTTCGGGTTATGTGCGTTGATTCTGTTCCATTTGTGGAGACGCTATTGTTTCTTTTTTATTATTATTAAAGTTACTTATGATTTTTTTGTTTTTTTTTTTTTTTTTTTTGTTTAATGAGACTTGTTTACTGTTTCTATTACAGATTATACATTATTATACATTCTACATATTATAGTAACACAATCCCATGCAAAAGTTCTCGTCGCCAATTGTGTTTACGTAATTGTAGTTGAAATAAATATACGTTAATGTAATTCAAACGTACCCGTCCAAGTGGGCATTCATTCGGTAAGGACCTTTTTTGCGCTGATTGTGTATCTAGTTCTTTATTAGTGATCGATCCATTCAAGTAAATTATAATATAATGATTACACATATACACCAAAGAAGAGAATAAAATGTGTTTTATTACGTACACTTTTTTTAATACATTAAGCTTAAAGCTTTAAAAAAATACCTTTATAATAATATATAAACAAAAAAATATTGGACAATTCGACTCTACTCATTCCTTTGTCCTAGCCGTGAGCCTCGGTCGTAAAATCTATTGTTTTTTTTTTCGCACTGTAAATCTGATTTTAAAACATTGTAAGTAAGGTTGAATTTGTTTTGATGTATGTTGACTAGCAAGCACCGGTCGTAACGGCTTTGTGAATACAACTTTAAACATTGCACTTATGGTTGAATTTACATTAACGTATATTTATTTCAACTAGAAGTAGGTAAAGACAATTGGCGACCGTTTTAAGAGAATTTTTGTATGGCATTGTGCATCTAGTTGTTTATTAGTGATCGATGCTACTATACACTTGTGTGCCCCCCCCCCCCCCCCCCCGCAACCGAATCCTCGGATACATAAACCAACACTTCCAGGTAGAGTAAGCGTTGACACAATTCCACAGTAATAGCTAACATGAGACCTAAATCCGTCGCCTTCCCGACTCTACATTGAGTACTCTATATTGAGTCTCCACTAGCATTCCCTCCACGATACGTTCGAAATAGTCAGCAGAGCAACGTTTAGGAGCACTTCATTTCAGCCTCCGAACCAGTTTGGAAACTTAGGCCGAGACCTGTAAACGTTACTAAGTCGTTCTGTGACTTAGATATGTTCCCGTCTCTGTCTTACACTTCTAATTTGACAGGTGTGCGACAGTGACAGGAGTAACGTGATAAGTTGCTAAGTAAAGTTTATACATAGATTTCGGCCTTAGACATTTTCTTAGTTCAAAAGTTGTATTTCTCTAATTATCCCAGGAAGACTTCTGCTAATTAAGTAGAATACTTATAAATAACGCGAAATGCTCAAGAGATTTTCATCAAGAGCGTAGTGTTTAGGTACGAGTACAGTCAGTGACAAAAAAAACAAATTATTGGAAAGTCATTCAATGATTCGCCTACAAATAATAATATATTTATTGATACAAAAACCTTTGACATTGCTTAAGACTAGGATACGTCACTTGGTTACCTAAAGGTCATACGGATAAGGTAAACCCTGACTCCTAAACTAGGTGATCCTGTGACTTAGGAGTCGGATAATATAATAAAAATATTAGCATACTCGTAGCAATAAAAAATAATTGGACACCGCAGGCAGTTTATTCGATGTTTAAAAAATCAAGCGTAATTTACTGCGTTTGTAGTCTTGCAGAAGCCACAAGGAAAAAGAAGTAATAACAGACGCACTGGTCGATCGATCAGGTTAAGCTAAGCTAGCCACGGTTGGTCCGAAGATGGGTGATCTTTACATAACAAGATCCCTCCGTGCCTCGGAAAACACGTTAAGCCGTCGTTCCGGCTGTCATTCGTGGATCTTTGACAGTCGTTACGGGTCGTCTGAAGCCCGAAAGTCTGACAATAAGTAAAGGTCAGATATTCAATCGCTCCATGTAAAATACTGGTATCTAGCTGCATCGACTGGCTGCGTTAGACTGGGAGTCAAACCCAACATAGTTGAGAAAAAGGCTAGGCAGGCAGTAAGCCAAAGATTCTTCAGTTAATATAGCACATCATTAGGTACTATGTGTTTTAAAATGAGGAAGAAATACTCTATACACCATACGGGACTACAGGGCCTAAAGCGCGGTCACTGTCGGACTACATAGAACAAAAAGAGAAGCATGATGACACAACGCTGGCAATTTATTGCACAACTAGCTTTTGACCACGGCTTCGCTCGCGTTAATTTAGAATAGCGGTTTAGGGCGTGAAACGGTATCAAGCAAACAAATATACTTTCGCATCTATTATATTATAGTTGGAGGATGAAAACCGGTCTATGGACACTACGACTCACTAAATGTTTTAGAAAGAAAGAAAAACTGTATATTCACGTGAAAGTGACGCACATACATACATAAAATTGTTGTTTAACAGCAGCACAAAAATAAACGATATATTAGGTACTTAAATTTAAAAAAAGAAACTCGTAACACTAGTAAAGTTTCTATAATAATATAATTCAATTATGATTCGAAAGACACGTGGCGCCATCTGTTATCATAAGAACGTTACTGTTGTTTTTCTCGGGAACAGTACTTTTTTCGGGATGAAAGGTACCCTACGTCCTTTTCCACCTGACAACGTATATGCAAAATTTCAGGATGATCGGTTCAGTTTTTAATCGTGAAAGGTAACAAACAAACAAACAAACAAACTTACTTTCGCATTTATAACATTATAAGTTAGGATTTATAATATTAGTTAGGATGTGAAGTGATGTTAGTACCTATGGTTTTTAATCGTTAAAATAAATTTTTCGAGGTATTTTCCTGATTTTTTTCTATCGTATCAAATTGTAGTTGTATTATGTTTTCAACACACTATCTAACTAGCACATATCCTAAAGAATATATATATATATATTTCTGATATTATTTACTGCAGGGGATCGTATACTTTTAGGCATTAAATAACCTGCGTTTAGCTCCTGTAGTCCTCTTAAGTACATTTGAAACATAGCTAGAGGTGTGTCAGAATACTGACAAATAAGAAAGTAAACCTAAAATATGATTGGTTTATTTACTTCCCTGTTATAGTGGGGTGCTTCACCTTATCAGGTCTTAAGTATTTTTTCTACCAAACACTTGTGCCGGTGACAGTACAGAATAAAAGTTCTTAAAAAGCCTGTAAGTTATTGTAATTGAGAGCGGATTTTGCTGTAAAATGCGATAAGATCCGGTTAAATCCGGTTGGATCCACAGTATCCACTAGACAGGCATTATGACGGCCGGTATTGTGCGTTCGATGGAGCGTCGCATAATGGTGCCGCGGGCGACGTTAGCTATGAGCCTAGCACCGGCATGAAATATAGCAAACAATGGAATTATTAATCATAATTTACTGAATTAAAGATTTTATTCAGTATTTATATTTTCCATAACATATTTTATGTGTGCTTTTTAAAAATCAACCGTTTACAAAACCTGGCTATTAGCTAGGTACTTAATTATAGCGTTTTGGAAAACAACACCGTTTGCGTCATTTATAAGTGTTCATTTTATACCTGTGTTTCATAATATTATAATATGTTTGTTTCAAGTTCAGTGCAATGCACGGTCGAGTACGGACGTGTTTGCGCTGCTCGACAAGAATATTATATTCACGTGTTGCGCGGCTTTAGCCACTGCTCGGTTTACGTCGCTATGAGTTCACAACCGCTCATAGCCAACGAGGTCTTGTCATTTATCAACCGTGCCATCGACTACATGGACGAAGTCAGCATCTTGCAGATCTGCAAGTCCATTTCAAGGAGGAGGAGATCAGCAGTGCCAAGCTGCTGCTGTTCCAATCGCTCGGCAAAGTCGAGCAGATGCAATCCCGCCGGAGGGATGGTGGCCAGAAGTGTGTGCAGGACATCATCACGTTGATGAAGAGCACCGACCCGGACGACGTGCCCGCTTTTGTGGCGAAGGAGCTACATAAGTTGCACCCGGTCACGTTTGCCCACGTCGACGCCACCAGGTTGCTGAAGGACATAACTAGTCTCAAAGCGAGCCTGGCCGATGTACAGTCCAAGTTGCAGGTGTCTAATAACACCATTGGTGAACTACGTGCCGAAGTAGAGTTGTTGCGCAACGCTGTTAAGGTGCAGGAGCGGGAAACGCTAGCATCGGCAGTTTTGAGTCGGCGAGCTCCACTGCGTCACCCGCTGCTGATATTGCACGCGTTGCAACTTGCGGCGCCGCCGTCGCTGACTCGTTGCCGGTCGAGGTAGTGACTCGTGTAGGTTCATTGACCCGTAAACCTGCCTACGCTACTATCGTCGCCACACACAAACCTGTGTCTCAGGCCAAGAAAGGGGTTAAGAAGAGCTGCTGTGAACATGGCAGGGCATGACAGGGGTTCGAAACAGCAAGGCCCGGCTGCGGGCACGTGTGACAAGGATGGCTTCGTGAAGGTGGAGAGGAAGAAGGGGAAGAAGCCTCCTTGTCGGAACCAGTGCGGGACCGCGCTGGCAGGACCCAATATGCTGCGTCCGGCAATACCTACGACGCAGCTCTATGTTTCTCGGCTACATCACACCACGAAGGTTGAGGAGATCGTGGAGTATGTTCGAGCGAAGACCAACTGGATCTTAAGGGTCGAGAAGTTGGCGTCGCACCACAACACGAATTTCAAGGCATTTCCACACAAGTCATAAAATTTGTTTCTAATAACATAGCTGGCCCACTAGCTCATGTTATTAATGTTAGTATATCATCAGGAATATTTCCCGACAGCTTAAAAACCATAATAGTAAAACCACTTCATAAAAAGAACAGTAAAGAAGACATATCAAATTATAGACCAATTGCTTTGATTCCGGTGTTTACAAAAATAATAGGAAAAATTATCTATGAATCAATTTATAATTTTTTATCTAAAATCAATTCACTTTGCGACGAGCAAAACGGGTTTAGGAAAAATAAGAATATTAACAAGGCCATTTTTGACCTGTTAAATGTGATAATGGTGAACGTAGACACCAAAACACCCATAAGTGCTATATACACAGATATGTCGAAAGCCTTCGATTATGTAAATCATAAGATATTATTGCAGAAACTGTACACTTATGGCATTCGAGGTAATGCCCTAAATCTAATAAAAAGATACTTAACCGGTCGTAAACAGTATACAGAGATTTCTAGAATATGTGTCAAATCCAAACGTGAACTTAAATACGTATCTTCCTATAGAGAGATTAAATTTGGCGTTCCGCAGGGAAGTGTTCTTGGGCCATTGTTATTTTTAATATATATTAACGACCTTCCACGTCAAATCCATCACCCAATGGTATTATTTGCCGACGACAGTACAGCACTCATAAAATGTCACAACAAAGACAATTATGAAAACGATATAAATAATACCATGAAAAGTATAATAAACTGGCTGAATAATAATAACTTACTTATAAATATCCAAAAAACTAAAATAATGTATTTTTACCAAAAGCTTCGTACTAAAGAATTAAATATTAATTACGATAGTCAAAATATAGAAAGAGTAGATGTTGCTAAATTTTTAGGTATTTTAATAGACAGCCAACTGACATGGAAAGCTCAAGCAGAACATGTCTGTAAAAGACTCAGTGCATCTGCTTATACACTTTACAATCTTACAAAAAAAGTAAACATAAAAACAGTACTAATTGCTTATCATGGTCTAGTAGATTCCACTTTAAGATTTGGAATTATGTTTTGGGGCAACTGTAGTAATAGGGAAAGTAATTTTAAAGCCCAAAAGCGCTGCCTAAGAGCAATTTTTGATCTGTCAGTTTCAGATAGTTGTGTACCTATTTTCAAAGCCCATAAAATATTAACCTTCCCGTGTCTCTATATTTTAGAAATAGCTTTATTTGTTAAATCTAATCAACATTTATTTACAACATTAAATGAAACTCGGCATCGAACTGTAAGTATGCGAGCTCAGTACCAACACTTACTGTACACAGGTGGATATAGAACTGCTTTATTGAAAAAAAGTATTTTTGGCATGGCACCTGTAATCTACAACAAAATCCCAAACTCCATTAAAGAGCAACCTTTAAAAATCTTTAAAAGTACACTTATCTCACTGCTATTAGAAAGGTGCTATTACTCTGTAACCAACTTCTTAACTGATAAAGATTTTAATTGTAAATTGGTACATTAGTATAAGTTTAGATTTATTTATTTATGATTAAGTCAGATTTGATTAAATTTTATGTATATTTTAGCAAATATGTAAGCATTTAAATAACATTATAGTTATAAAAATGATTAACAAGTGTATTTTCTAAGTTAAGTACCTAATTAATGTTTGCATGTCAATATGGTAGAATGTACAAGGATTCTATAAACCATCCATCCATCTTATTGTAAAAACCTACATTCTGTGCAAATAAATAAATATTCTATTCTATTCTATTCTATTCAAGTCGTTCGCGGTGCGAGTTCCGACTCCTCGTCTCTCGTCCTTAAGGAAGAGTTTTGGCCGAAGGGTGTCGTGTATCGGCGATTCCGCGGAAGGCTACGCGACACCACGCAGTACAATACGACGCCGTGCCTTCGTGTACAATAGTAGTGAACATTATTGTGGTTTTTATAAATATGTATGATAGTCTGTAAGGTATATATGTTATGGGTCTTTGTTACCCGAAATAAATGATTTATTATTATTATTATTATATAGTATTACGGTCCATATTAGCACAATTTTAAGAACATTGTTAATTTTTGCACGAATGTAGTGGTTTTGTTAACTTGCCACGACCTTCAAAAGGCAGCCATATTCTATGTGTCTGAGAATGGCGTGGCGTGAATCACGTCCACAACGTTGTAATAAACGGTAACAGGACAAATTGGTCACGTTTAAACGTTCAAAATCAAAATCAAAAGTCATTTATTCAAACTAGGCTGAGAATCAGCACTTTTTGAACGTCAAAATTAGATAAGACAGTCCCCCAAAACGCCCGCCCTTCACCACTTCCTAGTGCTTTAGCTGAGGAGAAGAAGTGGCGAAATAAACTTCCCAGCAGCACAGCTGTCTGTTCAGTTAAAATATTTGATTCTAAACAATAGTATGCAAAGTAATTTACTCGTACATTACACAACACAAGTCAAAACATTAAATTAATAGTACACGCCAATATACAGGGTTATTGGTATAACACCAGCAACCTCTTAAGGGGTCATTGTACTCATCATTATGAACAACTTTTAATATGGGACCAAATTTGAAATCGCAAAAAAAATCAGCTGTTCAGTACATTTTGACGAATTACGCGAACATAAATGTACTGAACAGCTGATTTTTTTCGCGATTTCAGGTTTGGTCCTATAGTAAAAGTTGATCATAATGATGAGTACAATGACCCCTTAAGAGATTGTTGGTATTTTACCAATAACCCTGTATATTACACGTCATCGAGTAATTATGCGTAATTCAATACATTTGTAGTTAATTTGTGTACGTGATTAGACAAATGTATACAATGTCAGTTCGTTGAATCGTGAGAGATTTTTGTGTCTATAAAATTACATGGATCCTATGATTCATCCAAATTTAAAAAAAAATCAAAGTTCTTTATTCAAATTAGGTTGAGAATCAGCACTTTTTGAACGTCAACATTACATAAGACAGTCCCCAGCACGCCCACCCTTCACCACTTCCTAGTGCTTTAGCTGGGGAGAAGAATTGGCGCAACAAACTCCCGGCTTTTTTGTAATCTTGCAGGAGCCAAGAATCCTGTCCGTAACCTATCCCTTATTTGAAGTCTAACAATAACAAATGATACTTTAAAATAATTAAAAAAAAAAACATATTTTTAAAAGTACAAAGGAACATAACCAAATTGTTCAAAGGACCAAAGAAAACCACACTAAATTTCCTTACACAGGTGGGTCATTTTCACAAAAAGTGTACTCTGTTTTAAATGTGTCGAAATTATTTTTTTGTTTTAGAACGTTTTTTTTTCATTAAATTCACAAGTGGTATTCTTTTTAATATATGAAAATAATAATAGAACATCTTATTCTGTATTATTTAATGAAATATAGGTAATTTAATGCCCTTGGGAAACAAAAATTCTTCCATTCCGCAACTATAAGCTTCCGGTTATAGAAATAAAATAAAACACGCTTGGATTTAATCAACTGGTATTATTTGTTATTAATGGTTTGTACTTTAATACAAAATAAAGAAAAAATATAAACACTAATAAAAAACATACATTTTTATCAATTTATTTTCCATTACGTTACTCTTTGGACGAAATTAGTTAAATTCTTTTTGGTATGTTACTCAATTAGGAAACAATATAGGAACTCTTTTTTAATTTATATTAATCAAATTATTAGCCTCTAAATTATCAAAATTTTATGGCAATCAGATGGAATTTCGCTCTATAAATTATATTTAAATCAAAATATAAAATAGGACAGTCACGGAATTGACTGTTCCAGTAACGGAATAGAATTCTTAAGATTATTGCACATTAACAAGAAGACTTGAAAATATTGCATATTCAAAATATTGCAAATTGTTTATAGTATGAACAATTTTTGCTACGGAAACCTACGTAATTCAACATGATTATAAAAATATATCTGAAAACATTATTATTACCTACTCCAAAGCTATAATTGCCCATTGTCAAGAAAATTAAATCAAATTATAAAAATAAGTAGAAAAACATTTCCGACATAAAAAAATCAATATTATATTTACTTTCACTGCACCCTATAGAAAAACATTGGCTTATGAGCGTCGTTTCGCCTTATGGCATTTTAAACAAACTTTCAAGTTCTTTTTTTTTCGAAATGACGGAACCGATTTTAATTAAACTTCATAGACATAAGCAGTCTACATAGGTCTGTCAAGTTATCAGAGAACATTTAGGTAATGTCTTTTAAAAGAAATATTTTAAAATTTTAATTTCTATGGAAAATTTAAAATCGGTCTAATTTAGCTGTAGCACACTATTTTTCGTAAATATTCTCTGATATGTTTTTAGACCTATTTATCCCGTTTATTATGCGTACGAAATTTCCTTAAAATCGGTTCATTCGATCCGAAAAAAAAGGATATTTTGTATGAAATGCCATAAGTCGTAAACTCTCTCATATGACGTTTTCAGTTATTATAATTTCACCTATATTTAAATCAACATATATGAATGAAAACAACCTTATAATATTACCTATTCTAAAACTATAATTGCACATTGTCTAGAAAATGAGATCAAATTATTACCAATTTAGTTCTTCACCAAAACATTTCTGACATTTACGACTTACAGCATTTTATACAAACTCACAAGCCTTTTTTATCGAAACGACTGAACCGATTTTAATGAAATTTGATTAAACATAAGCAGGATACATAGTTCTAAAAAGTTATCTGAGAACATTTTCGAAATATATTAAAAAAAAGTTATTTGGAAATCTATGTTTCAAAATTTAATATCGATATAATTTAACTCTGCAAAAATATTGTTGGATAAATTAATAGACCTATGTATTTCGCTTATACGTTTGAAGTTATATAAAAATCGGTTCATTAATTTCGAAAATAAAAAGACTTGTAATTTTGCATAAAATGGCGAAGTCTTAAAAGCTCTTAAGAGGTTTTTGTTTATTTTAATTACTCTTTTATATAAATCAACATATAATATATAAAAACAACATTATTATTACCTATTCTAAAACTATAATTGCACATAGTCAACAAAATGAGATCAAATTATTACAAAATATATTCTTCACCAAAACATTTACGACATATAAAATCAATATTATTATTACCTTCACTGCAATTGATACAAAACCATTTTATACACGATATACATTTTGTAACATCTACCGACGGGAATTTAGTATTTTTTTTACATGCGTAACACTTCAAACTTCGAGATATTACTGTCTTAATAGAAGGGTTTTTATTTTGAGGACTGTTTTCTTTAGTATCAGAACGATTTTTTTTTGCAACAATTTTTGTAGACATAGTAGAAGAAGCCGGTCTCTTAAAATAATTATGTGAAGAAATACCTGTATTGTTTAAGTTACTATGATATTCTCTCTTCGAATTATTTTGACTGTCATGCATATTTATTTTGTTTATAATTTGTGTTTCATTTAAAGGTATTGTTATAACTACCTTTTCAATTTTTTTTTCTTTGCCATCTGTAGGTTTTGAAATAGACTCTTCTTCTGTCCTATCGTCCCTGTCTTCATCAGGAACGATAGATTCGTTCCAACTGTAATTTTCAGTTATGTCTGGACTGGAGTTATTTAAATAGAGAATTGGTAGGTTTGGTGGCATTGTCTCAGCTATTAAGTAATCATCTAAATCGAAATTTTCATCATCTAAATTTTGTACCGGATCGAGGTTAATTAATAAAGGATTAGTCAGTGTGCTAGTGTTCTTGCTGGTTGATGGTAAAATCGTGTTGGAAGGTCCTATGTTTACTGGGCTATTTTGGATTAAGTTTTTTTTTAATTCATAACAATTGCAAGTCTCAGACTCTTTTTCAATTTGGCAAAAGCAGCTTAATAGTCTGTTTAATAAGTAAGCGGAATTAGCAAAACATAGCACTTGATGTATTTGCATCGTTCCCGGTATTGGTTTTAGACCAATGGGAACGTGTTCTTGAACCATTTGTATATCTGACTCTTCAATGAAAAAGAACTGTATGGATTTTGATATTGACTTTAGCATTTCGAAGGCTTCTTTGCCGTTTGTGATATCCCGACTGTAAGCAACTTGTTTATCTAGACTTCTTTTTACAGACCCACCTATTCCGTCCGCTACTCCCTTTCCGTGCCCGCTTTCGGAAAAGTTCCAGGTACACATATCAAGGCCTAATTTCGTAGTATAAAAATTCAAAAGGAAAAAGTTTTTCTTTTGTCTGTACTGCGAGCTGGGTCCGTCAGAAAAAAAATGAATGCGTTTAACATCAGGACATTTTGACTTTAATAATTGAATAACGGGTAAGAGGTGACCCCAAATAGCGTGTGGTTCATGACATTTATTGTCTGAAACAGAACAGAACGATTGCGATCCAGAATCCCAGTAAATCATACCACAATGTAACGTGATTTGATTTTTCGACGCTCCAAAATGAGTGGCTTGTACTTCTTGATGCAACTTGCATTCATAATTTTCGCTAAAATCGCAAAGAATCAATGCCTCATGCGGACCTAATGTTTGTATTTTCTCTCTATATTTACTTTGTTGATGTTTGAAGTTATAAATATGAATTTTATACAAAGGAATATTTTTTTCAAAAATTTGTTTTAAGTCTGCTAGTTTTCCATGTTTCTGATTTTTTATAGTCTTTTTCGTTATATATTTTTTTATAACTCCTTTTTCCATCTTCTCATAACAATGATCAACACGTTCCCATTGTTCCCAATGAACGTTTTTAAGTAAAGCTTCTCCTATTAAGTCTGAATATCCTAATTTAAAATATTCACAAATTGTACATCTACCATACATACAATTGTAGGAACTTTGATCGCAAGACAATTTAGAAATTACGTCAGAAAGGGATTTAATATTTTCAGGAAACGCACCGTTTCTTAATAAACTCAAAAACATCATTTCCATATTGCTATGTTTTACGCATAAACAAGTATTTCGGTTGTGTATGTTAGGTGATAGTACATATGCTGGTTTATGTCTAAAAAAAGTTGCAAAACTAAATCGTCCACCCTCATTTTTATAAATTTTGAATAAATTGAAAAGTTTATCAGTTAGATATCGAATTTGGTGCTTTTCTTTATTAACTGTTTTACATTCTTTCTTTCCACTTGTGCTACGACTTATATCATCACGTATAAAAAATAATTTCAACTCCTCTGAAATCTTACCTCTTCGCAATTTTTGAGCCGGTTTTAGAACTTTTATACGCCCACGTAATCCTAAGAGTTTTGTAACGTATGACTTACATTTGTTCTTCTTCACTGCAACGGTATTAGCAACACTCTTTAGTACACGTTTATCTGCTTGGCTTTTTGTTTTATTATATACTGCGCGTAGAGCACATTCCATAACTTCTTCTCTTGCTTTCATTTTTATTATTTTATCATTCAAATTGTCGATCGTTTTTCTATTTGCAACCTTTAAACGATATATTTGTTTTCTTGTTTTTTGAATAGTTTTACATAACTCTTTATTATTATTAATAGCAGTTTCATACATACGCCGCAACCTCCTAATATTTATTAAATGCTTTTTGTTCATACATATATTAGTAGGTGTTTCAGAGGATGTAGGTTCATTATTCTTAGTTTTGTTCTTTTCACGGTCAGTCTTCGCTTTCTGTCTTTTTTTCTGTTCTCTCCATTTTTGCCTCTGGTTTACCTTCTCATTTTCTGATAACTCTGTTATTTTTTTATTCTTTAATTTAATTCTATTTAAATCTTTCTTTTTATACTCTTCATACCTTTCGGGGTCTTTTTTTAATTTTTCTCGGTATCGTCTCATTTTTTCGGCTGGCGTAAGTGGCATCTTCAAAGTAAAAAATATATAAGTATATATTTGAATATTGTATGATTCAATATACAAATACGACGTGAATTGCTGACTAATGAGCCTACATCCTAGCAAAATGACAGGTACGTTATTGGAATATTGTCATAGTACTCTTAACAGTACGTTTTAGAATTATTCACAGTAATCGCATTCATCTTCACAATAATGATCATATATTGCATAAACTGTACATCGCTGGCACCAAAAAAAGTCAACACTTATTAAATTCTTCACTTTAACGTTATCGTTTATAATAAAGTGGTATGGTTTATGGATCAAAGTGGTAGGAAATCCACAACCGAAACATTTTTCTGCAATTCGGAAATGAGTGACTAACCACGGCCATACTGATTCTTGCAATAATATAAAATCATTTTTAGTTAGGAATTTATCAATGTTCGCAAAAACTACCATTTTTGTTAAGTACCTGAAAAAGAAATATTGGGTAGGTACTCAATGTCAATATTATTAAAATGCATACATTTTCTTCTAATTTGTGTCATTTGAGCATTATGAACATTTATAATTAATAATTTCTGAATATTAGAATTCTTATTCACAGACACAAAGTGACATGAATATAATGTACCATCTTCCTAATAATTCTATTCCGAAACTTTTTAGTTCCAATTCTACGTTACCTGCGTTTTGGTAACGGAACGGAAGTATCGGAAGTCTACCTTTGAACATTTTTGTTTAATTTATTTTTAACTAACACATCAGACCAACAAGCTTGGTATTAAATTGGGTTCACTGAAAGTTTATAAAGATTTTAAAATAATTTGAAAAAAATAAAATTGTAGTACTTACTTCGAAATTGGTTGCGGTTGTGGAATATCAAAAACGGACCGTTACTAAAGTGCGTGTTTCATCGTCCGCTGGTTGCCGTCAAAATGGACGAATCACTGTGGTACAGCCATGACAGCTTTACAAATGTTGCCAATCGACAAAAAATATGCAAAAGTAGTAGTTTTAATTGCGATCTTTCGTAAAAAATGGGGTTTCGGAAGGGAATTTTCCACTTTAGCTAATTAATGTCCTCGCATATATACAATTATTTGAATATTTTGTGTAATGTTACACTGTTTCTGCAATTATGAAATAAATCGTAAACAACTATACTTTCCAAAAAATCAATCACATTAGTATAGCTAAGTCAACAAAATATATAAAAGTTATGTTATTTTACTGTAATTGGTAGTGGGACAGCGCTAAAATAGGTACCTTCTACTAGTATTTTTGAAAATTACGGTAATATAACTGTGTTTTTATGTAGCAACAACATATAATATAGTTAAAAACTAACCATAGATCCATATTTTTAGAGTTGTTTTTCTTAAATGTGGAAATTATTCTTTAAATATTTAACAAAACTTGTGGGACACCCCCAAAACACGAATGTACACTTTTTGTGAAAATGACCCAGGTGCCAGTATATCAATATTGTCCCTGAATATAATAGTATAATGTGGTCGGTCCTCACCCCACTGATCCCATCAACTTGACCCGCTATGAGGGGATAATAATTGACAAACAGTACGTAGGTACTGTTTGTACGTAGGTCTAGTGTTCAATCACTCTTGACTCGGATAATCAGATCTGTGTAGCTGTTGGATGTCAGTGAGAGCATCTAATCGAATTCAGAATCGATTTGAATTCAGTTTGAGTTTAATCAGACTAATTAATAAGCTTTTGATGAATACGTCGGTTTTCGAAACAACGGGTTTCGATAGTGCATTGTTCACGTAGTTTGAATTCCATTCCAAATATGGCGACCTTGTTGTGAATTTGTGCTGTTAGCGCGAGCCTAGAAAATTCGAATAATGTGTCGTAGTTTTGCATACAATGAGCTTTATTTAAGATTATTTATCCAACAGTCCATAGCATGATGGAGTTATAGCAATCTCTCTGCTAAGTACTATAAATATATTCTAGCCAATTTAAAGTTAACCTCTCGAATGTCTTATGTTACACAGTTCGACATAAGAAAAAATGCTCCAAGTGTCTTAAGTCGGACAGTTACACTTAAGGGCTTGGTTAGGATTGGTCGATTCAAGGCGAGCTAGTGGTCGGGTTGCAAGCAAAACTAACTAGGTAACATTGTGAGAGTACCTGCACTGCACAGAATCCAATGAGCCTTCCCGAATCTCATCAAGTTAACTTCCAAAACTTCTCAACGACAATATCTTCAAAAACTAATTTCCTTTCTTCCGCACTTAGATACGTATACGAAATGAAACGAAAACTTTATCTCATGCCTACTTGACAAACTTTCTGGATCCGAAATAGGTAACACCCGGGGGATCAGCGATACGACTCGTTAAAAAGAAAATTCGTTTGGGATTCTAGTTAAGGAAGTTGAAAATGTCAGGTTAAGCTGACGTTCCCTGCTATTCCCTGGGTACTGATGCTGGTTAGTACTGCGAACGGAAGGTTCCACTCTTGTAGAATGCAAGTTTAGTGGCTGAAATATGAATGAACTCTGTCTGTTTGTTGCCTCGATACTTGTACACAATTAACATCGTGAATATAGTGAACCAAACCAGTAAGGAAAGGGTTTTATTTGTAACAACCGGCAACATCCCCGTTTGGAGATGAATAAAAAAAATTGTATTTTCAGATTTTCTGCCACAAAACATTGCTTAGTCAATTCTCGCGCAAATACCGAGTGTAAATGAAGACTAGCGACGCGGCCCAGCTTCGTACGATGTTGTGGCTTGAGAAAAGATAGATAGGGTAAGTCTGGGGAAGATGGCCAGTTGAAAATATTGCAGTTAGAAACAAGAAATAGCGTTAATAGTAATTTTCGATCGCTTCGTTGCATGATCGGCGACAAGTTGGTGCGTGTTTTTTTTTTTTTTGCAAAAAATTAATTGTCAAGGTAAGTAGATTCCACATTGTTTTTTATTACAGGTGCATGATCTAAGTTAAAGGGTTAACATATTATGACGTCACAAAAAGGTGTCTTTAATTTCGCTTGTTTTTTTTTTGTGTTTTATTGTGAAGTCAATAACTTTTTTCGTATTCTAACAGTCGTTGGAGATTGCATCATACTTTTTGAAATTTATATGGCCATCACTTCCTGACACTCGGGGTGAGATGGCCAGTCGTTACTTTTTAACCTAAAATATTTATATTATGTTATCTACGTTGATTCAAAGACTGTGTTCAATTAACATTTGATAAGAAACATAAAAATTATTTTGTTTGTGGTTAAAATGGTTCTTTTATTGTACTTGGTCTTCTGGCAACAGAACTTTAATGTTATGTAGGGCCGTCTCCGCAAGATTTACCCTATTTCATTTACCATACCATACCATATTTATTTAAAAAAAAAAAGTAGTGTATGTAGTATATCAGTTATCTGGTTTCCATAGTACAAGCTCTGCTTAGTTTGGGATCAGATGACCGTGTGTGAAATGTCTCAGGATATTATTATTATTATTATTTCTTTATAATCTGTAAGTTTAATATTGACGTATTATGCACATAAACCTCCTGGAATAAATTCTCTAAATTACGGTAAAAACGGCATCAACATTCGTTGTGGAGTTTTGAAGAACTAACCTGACACACAGAGCAGACACAAAAAGCGATATTATGTTATAGTATGTGTATAGATTGAATTATGATAATCACAGTGGGTGTGATCCCTCTCATAACAAACGATCAGCATGTGCGCCATGGTGCAGTACTTACGGAGCGGGGCGAGTGAGGTGTGGGGTGCGGGAGCGGGGGCGGGGCGCGGCGCAGGCGGGCCAGGGCGCTCAGCAGCCCGTCCGTGGTCACGCCGCCCGTACCCACATCTGCAACACCAACAAAACTATTGTTGAGAAGCTGTAGCAAAAGTACCAACATGATTGTTGACAGGACTGGACAGTTTTAGCGATCACGAAGCTGGAAACGGGATAACGTTGGTACTAAACCAGCGCTCGGGCCCTGTCTCGCATGGGGTCGCAGCATTATGCTGAGTGACGGCCGTTTTACGTAGATGTGACGCATATTTTCCCCCAACTTACTCCTTTTGAGTTTGTTCTTTTTTGCGTCATGTGTCTTTATTTTTTTCTTTTATGGTTGAGCATTTATTTACCGAAGCATTTTTCAGTACGTACAGTTTTGTGCGAACTAAATAGCTAATTCTTATTACCAAAAATCTTTCATAGCGAGCTTACTTTTGCTGGCATATGATCAATGTTAATTTTGAAATGTTTAGCATTGTTACTTGTTAGCATACCATACCAGAACGTAATCGACTGTCAGCTAACAGCCGCACCACCAGCAAATTAAGCATGAAATTTTGCATATACGTTGTCACGTGTACAGAAACGAACATAGGATACCTTTCATCTCGTAAAAAGGACTGTTCCCGAGGAAAACCACAATAACGTCATTTATGATGATAATAGATGGCGCTACGTGTCTTACGAGTCATGATTGTGTTATATTATTGTGGAAACTTAAGTAGTATGTATAGTTTTTTTTTTTTTAAGTACCATAACATTTTGTGAGTCTAGAGTGTCGATAGACCGGTTTTTCATTATACTTAATACTATAAATGCGAAAGTGAGTTTGTTTGTTACGCTTTTACGCTGATACCGCTGAACGGATTTGGATGAAATTTGGCACATGGGTAGACTATAACCTGGATTAGGGACATATAATAATATTCTTTTTTTTTTTTTTTTATAATATTCCACAACTATCACACAACGTCGTCTAGCCTCAAGCTAAGCAGAGCTTGTGTTATGAGTACTAGACAACTGATAAACATACTTATATATTTCTAAATACATACATATATAGATAAATTACACCCAGACACAGAACAAATGATCATGCTCATCACACAAACATTTGTCCTGAGTGGGAATCGAACCCACGACCTCCGGCATAGCAGTCAGGGCCACTAACCACTAGACCAACAGGCCAGTCAAAGAATACTTTTGATTTCCTTGAAGTATTTTATTAAAGGTCTGTCCACGAAAGCACAACTGGGAAACTATAACGAATGTTAAATTATCGTGCAATTTCATTGTTGGTTAAAATATTCCAACTCCGCTTTGCAGGTCAAGCAGCCTCATTGATAAAATTAACTTAAAAAGTGACTAAGAAACAATTCTTGCTTGTTAAAAACTTTATATTTTGACAAAAATCACCAGTTTGTGGTTTATTTGTAAAAGTCAAAGCTTCTTACTAGAACTTTTATAGTGAACACAGTAGGTCTTCTTTTAAGTACTTTATTATAAATTAAATTCTGTGTTCAGTGTGCAGTTTCAACTGAAAGTCCTTGTTAGACCATGATTTGTCCGGACAGCAATACTTTGCCCATAATTCACAACTGAAAGAAATAGACTAAGTAAATTAAGTACCTATGCAAATACTTATTAAGATATACGGATCACCAATGCAATCACAAATCTGGAAGACAAACCTATCAGTTATAGTCTATGATGGAGAATGCGTGCAGCTACCTCCAGTATTACAGGAGAACTTACCGGAGAATATTTGTGGAACCAAGCTTTGGAAACCTAAATAATTTGGTTTCGGGGTCATCGACAGGCGAAGAACCACACTTAAATCCTTTCCTTCTATTCTCCTTCATGTTTGAACACACATACTTAGAGTCACTGTCTCGTACACAACACTGGTGTTTCTTCAATTTTAGTTATATTACCACTGAATAAATTAGCCGAAATAATATAAGTCTCGGCTAATTTTTTGATTAAGAATTTAAACAAAAATGTCGCAAAAACTACCAAATGGTAGCTTTTTAAACAAATAAGCAACTTTTTACTTTTATTATGTTGCTGTCCTTGAAAACGTCATTATTAGGGATCGAAGTTTGTAGGTCTCACATAATAGAAGAGAACTTGGCAACATAGGTCTAGCCCCCATAGGCATGCCTACATTACCCAATGAGACGAATGCCCAATTCATTTGGGGTCGGCGCAACATGTCTTTTTCTTCCATACTTATCTATTAATCGTCATCTCGGTAGTCACCCCCTTTCTAGCAATATCATCTTTCACACAGTCTATCCATCGTTTCTTTGGTCTTCTCTTAACGCCATCCACATTCTGCTCAAAAATATTATTTACAATATTTTCCTTCAAATTACTTTTTTGTGAAATGAGAGAAATGACAGTCGAGATGAAACTCCAAATTCAAGATGGCGGAAATATAAAACAATATAGTACCTAATGGAACATCCGTTATTCTGCCAGAGGTAGCGAGTATGTTAATAATTCGCGCCATTATTGTGGGTGACAATGACAACTCCACATGATTTTTGTGAAATTGCCGATTTACATTGAAAAAATCAAACATTTTTTTTTAAAGAAATATTGTGGATGCACTTTTGCCATTTTAATGAAAGTTCGTTGATGCCTCTATATGTCCTGGGAACGGGAATCGATAAATTCTTTAAAGGCTTTTTTCACCGCCTCTATTCAATATGATTTTTTTCCCCGGGGCTCATTGTTGAAATCAATATTTCCAGAACGGAAGCGGGCAAACCAAAAACGCACCATGCGTTCACTTGCGGTACCTTGTCCATCCATACACGTCGTTAATATTGCGTGCTGTCTGTGTTGAGCGCACAATTTCGATTTTACATGGATACAGAAATATGGATAGCAAAGAAAAATCAAACGGCGGGAAAACAAATGAACAACTGATTTCTTTTTTAATGTCATGCTATATTATAAAATTAATTTGAATTTGGTATTCTAAATAGAATGAAAGATCATATTGATCTTCTCACTAGCCAGTATCAAAAATCGGCAATTTCATAGGTAAAGACCTATTATTTGCCCGTCTTTGTCCCTAAGTACGCCAGGGCCAGTCATCGTGTGATTTTTTTAATATAATAAATAATACTAACCTAAAATTTTCCCAAGGCAGGGCAACGACCTCTTCTCATTTTCATACTCATATTAACTACTGGATTCTGGCCGCAACTCCGTCCGCGTGGAAGCCAACTATGTCATCATAAACCATATCATAAAGCACTCGGTCGCGGCAATCCTAACTAATATTATAAATATGGAATTGAGTTTGTTTGTTGTTTTGTTACGGTTTCACGCTAAAACGGCTGAACAGATTTGGATGAAATTTAGCACATGGGTAGCCCACGACCTGGATTAGGACCCTTTTTATCCCGGTTGTACGTGCCCGTGGGATAATTTCCGACATCCACGAGGGCGAAGCCGCAGGCAAAAGTTAGTAATATATATAGCTTTCTAACAATAAAAAAAATTGAAATCGGATTAGTAGTTTTGGAGATTACTCCCTACATGCAAACTTACAAACTTTATTAGTGTAGATAAGTCCAGGTTTCCTTACGATGTTTTCCTTGTGTTTTTAGTTAATATGTAGTTAATAACTACAAATGTAAGGCTTAGGTCGATACTAATGTAATCGCACACATCGTAGATCTAACAAACGCGATTCAAAACTTCCAGAGCTTCCCATATAAAGACATCACCTACTGGGCTCCACAGTATAATATATATTATATGTGCCGTCGATACGAAAATAAGAACAGTATAGACACATTTTTATACAAAGTTATCTCAAACTTTACCTCAATAGAACATTCTGGACCAACAATTAGTTAGCACTAAGTACAGGCCCAGACAACGACGTGTCGCAAACTATTCCAACTCGCACAGTCGCAGTCGAGCGCTGAAGCACTTGAAGTAATAAACTTCACAATTCCCAGTTGCTTGTTGGGTACTTAGCTTTAATTTGATTTCTAAGGTGCAGAGAGTAGTTAGGTGTCGGTTTTGAATGTAAAATCAGGTTATTAAGAAATTTTGGCAATGGAATATGGTATTGAACACGTGTGAAAAATTGCGATTTGAAGGTCATTTGATAGACAGGTTCTCTTGGTTGGTGAACATATAATGGCCTTATTGGTGATGTTCGTCTGGTCAGGTGCGTAGTACTAGCAACCGGCGTGCGTATGACTAGATGTATGAACGCAAACGAAGCAAAAGCAGTATGTAAGGATCGTAGCAGATGGCGTTCTGTAGTTTCTGCTTACCCCCATGGGAGAAGGCGTGAGTTTATGTATGTACCTATGGAGTAATTTGCTTCATCATTGCTTTATCATTTGGCTACAAGAGGTTGAGCTATTCAAGAATATATTTTGTTCTAAAAAGCTATTAGGTATTCGACGGGAACTGAAGAGAACCTTACTTTATTTGTTTAAATTAATGTATTACAAAACTGACCTTGCCAATGCAATCAGAAAATTGTTTTTACTTTTTGGTAAAAAAAACACAATATTCATAACGAACTACAAATCCTTCGGACAAAAAAAATAAATTCATAAGACCATACCAATACCAACTTGAAGCGAAATAATAAAAGAAACCCCAAAAAGGCAATGTAAGGAACCCGCGATGACGTCACATTCCATTCGAATGTCACTTCCCGCTGACGAAGAAACTCCGAACTTGACATACAAACAGTTTCACAATAAATATGTAAATTGTTCTAGCCGAACTTCCAATCTGAATTCAACCTTCAGATTTTAAAATACGGTTTAAATTTCCTTGTGAATATATCAGAATAATTTAAGATTGGAAAAGGTCTTTATTAGACCGTTTTGCTGATATTGAGGTGAGTTCACATAATGGTGGATCTTTATTGGTTATGTTGAAAGAGAAGGGATCTTTCCCGACTTTTCTGCATTGGTAAGCACAAAGGGTGAGGGGCTCGTGACTAAATAATGACAGTCGCACGAGTCGATCGAAGGAATACGTACGGGTAGTGAGAAGCCCGACATTCTGTCAAACTACCCAGTAACTGGATTGTGAAGGTCAGATAGGCAGTCGCTCCATACAAAATATTGGTATTCAGCTGCATCCGGAAAGAATGGAAACCGAAGGATGAGTTCAAAGGCTGTGAAGTACGGTCATGCTTTTGAATGTTGGTATTATGCCCGTGATATGTGTTTGCGTCATGTCTTGTGCAGGTGTCGGCGAGTCATGGCAAATTATTAAATTTTATTAAATATGTACTAGGTTAAGGTTTGTATGGGTCTATGCCACCCGAAATAAAGTGATTATTATAATTTTTCTTATTTTTTTTTATTCTCGGGACCCTTAGATAATTTTAAATGATAAGGAGGCACCAACCGACGATTATCCCTGTATGCACTATGCAAGTGCACCCAAGGACAACCCCCGGTTGGTGCAGGACTATTGTTGTACGTGGAAACAAAACATAGTGGTTTGGTAGCTACAGGTTTGGGTGGCTATAGTGGATTGGGTGACTTGAACTATGGAAGAACTATGTCCCCTGCCTGACCAATGTTATATATTATACACGGATAAAATGGCAGGGGGTGACTTGCACACTCAATAATGGGCCCCCGGAAACGGCCGCTAGCACATAGTGACGTAGCGACAAGGGGGCAACACTTCCTGAGGTGCGTGAGGAGTGGAGAGGTATTCCACGGCTATCAGGACAATCCCGGAAGTACGGTCAAAATCCCGGAAGTACGGTCAAGATCCCTACCAGCACCTTATCTATCTTATACTTCCTTCCTCCGAGTACGTTTGCTCTTGCGAATTTCCACTCAAGCCGGCCAATAAAGGCAAGAAAGTGTTGGGAACTCTGTTCCTCGTCAGTGTTCACTCCAGCCGGCCAACAAAGGCAAGCCAGAGATGAGGACAAGATTTCTTCCGGGAGATAGGGTCCGTAGGGTTGCTACTGCCCAACAGCTCGCCACATGCTGCCGGCACAGACCTAAAGTTCGGAGCGCGCAAGCCCCACCACGACGTCAACGTAGAGATACAGCGGTGGGGTTAATTATTATTATTATAGGGCAAAGTAGCCAGTTTATATATATTTTTTTTATAATGAATTAGTTTTTTTACAGCTTAAACACAGGACGTACCGACGCACTTATTTTGAGTTTTAAAAGCATTTTGATTATCTGTGGAATGTTTCCAACACATTATTTCCAAAAGGTAACGTCGATGACATACTCGTAAGTGTTGTATGCTACAGACTCTTTGCAAGATTATAAAGCGCATAAGAATACTGGTTTAGTTTTTGACAAACACTTTCTACACGACATTTCCAGTTTAGATGACTATCGAAATAAAATCTAGTATTGGTATTTTTTGGTTTGCTTAGGAATGAAATGATATATTATTATTATTTTTCTTTTTTGAAACGTAACCTGTGTTTTATCCAAGTTTATTTCAAGCTTATTCTTATGTAAACAGTTTATTATGCAATAGACGGAACTATTTATGTCATTTTCATATGATTCTACGTTTTTACGCGGTATAATAAGTGTATTATCTTCGGCAACCAGGATGGTTTGATAGTCGGTACAATTCGGCAAATCTTTTGTAAAAAGACAATCAGCAAGGGCTCAAGGACACTCCCTTGTGGTACACCACAACCACAACTTGCATGCATAATGGACGACCTGTGAGCAAATATCGCAAATGTAGGACAAATTCTACTTATAACCGTGATTTGTTTTCTTCCACTTAAATAAGTCGTTGACGTTACAAGATTGGTCTCCACGAAAAGTCCGAAAGGTAATTTGGCATGCTTATATAAAGTTCTGAAATAAAATCTTGATAACTTTTTAGGGTAGGCAGTAGGCACCTCCCCTGCTGGATGATATTTTATGTGGTTTGTGATAAGTAGGTATGTGATAAATACTCATGATGTAGTATAGGGAACCTATCACAGCTAAGTAGGCTTTAGAAGTTAACGAGTAATTGTCGACCAACTTATAAAGTGTACTTGGATAAGTAAAAATTTCGTAAAAAATACATAATTCGCTTTCCTTTGCAGAGTAGACAGAGAAAATCGAGCGGCACATCAGCGTGTGGGGTGTTATTTGATATTGAAAAAGATTATGATGTTCCTAAGTGACTTTGCTATTAAGAGGATTGTGAAGAACCGATACGCGGCGCGATTCTTGGAGGCAATTACCTACATTTCATACAATTATTTACATAAATATTGTTTTGGGCGATAACGTTTTCACTCCCTTAGACCTTTACGAAATGAAACAATTTTGTTCTCATCACATTCAGTATACTTTAATCTAGGTTTGTAAGTTTTTCTTTTTTAGTAATTCACTTTATTTACTTTAAAAAAAATTAAAATGCTCGAGGAAGTTTTTATGTCAAAAATATTTAGATGCTAATAACTTATATCGTATGCAATATTTATTTATGATAAAAACACACGGACCTAGTTTTTCATTATACCTACAACATTTCCAAAATTATGAAAATTAGACTATGTTTACGGGGAGAAAAACGTTCTCTTTTTGTATGAAAATTTACAGCTTCACAATCCTCTTAAGGTCAATACTCCATACTCAATACTTTTATTGCATTCCACATGTAGGTATTCTTAGATGGTAAACTTATAATTAGATCATGTGGACCCTGTCGGGCACAGCAAAATAAGTGAGTTAGGAGAGAGGAAGCATTTGTTAGTTATCTAATATTACTTAAAACTATATTATAATAATGATGTAAGTAGGTATTTTCTGAGATAAATAAAAAAAAAAAGATAATATCTATATAAACAGGTATCTGTTAAGAGATGTAATAGTATGTAGTTATGACTTTATAAGTCTATCACTTAGATATTCCTTTACCGAGTAGTACCGTTTATTTAGCAAAAATTGTCTAAGTTTAAAAAAAAAAATGTTGGTTTTCACTTCTTTTTTTATTAGTTTATTATATAATTTAATGGACATTGCATAGGGACTTGTAGAGCGCATTTTTAATCGAGAACTTGGTAAGTTTAGCCTAGTTTGGTGTCTGAGTAGATAGCGTGTCTGGGTGTCTTCACGTTTTGAATTAAATTCATGGTCATTCGTCTTGAGTTGTTTTTCGTTACCCTTTTATACTATGAAATATAATACAAACTTATTTTTGCGGTCGTTAAAATCAATAATGTGTATGCGTAAATATTCATCACATCTACGGAACCGTTATCTGTGCGTGGACCGACATGCACTTGGCCGGTTATTAATAGTAATAGATTTACAGGGATTACGTTGTCTTTATTAAAAGAGGTGTTATTATTTCTTGTGTGGTCGCTATAGCAACGCTTCCTCCCGCGGTACGTGAGGCGCAAGCGCATTCAATCAACTCACTGCACTGCAACGGCAGTCACACTGACCTATTGGTAATCAATGTGACTGCCCTTGCAGTGCAGTGAGTTGATTGAGTTGGTTGACTGTGATTTTTCAGTCACAATAAATCAATTTTCGATTGATCTCCTCGATTCATTTGTTTTCATATTGGCGCCGCAGTACGTGACGTCACCCGGGGTTACTTCAGGTTGACGGCTGTCAAATTCATTCTAAAATCAATTCGTTGAGTTTGCGTTTCAAAACCAATTTGGATGTACCCTCGCATTCTTCTTCTTTTATTTTATTTATTTATTTGGGAAACACAAATAATTGTACCATGTGTGTTACAATAAAATATGGTATGACATATAGGTAAATGTACAATCGACAACTTTGCCACAGATTACTCGTGTACATGATTCATTAGGTAGGTAAGTTCAATTACACTTAAATACTAACTTAAACATTTAGCTTAGTTACTAATCAAATTTTATTTTATTTTTAACCGTTGCACAAACTGTCAATAATTTTTTTCTTGGTATTATAATTTTATTTATCCGTATTATCCCACCTTGAAAACATTGTTTACTATAAAATATGCTATTGATCAAACGTGGTGATTAAAGCGAGATCCTAAAAGGTTTATTGTGCAGGTATCGGTAATACGATCTTGTGAGAACATCAGTAAAAACATATTAAAGAACACTTATATCCTACCTATAATATCCTTATTGCCAAGTTATACGACCAAGGTCAAAGTAATTACTATAGTCATCGCACTTATACAGATTACATCACCCAGTAATTACATTTGGTGTCGTATACCTATTTACTTGTTTCCTTCTTTATTGAGTACTAGCGAGCCGCCCCTGCTGCGCATGGCTTGTTCGACCAGACTAAATATCGAGATTTCTTCATTATATTAAGTAGTTTACTACTAATGTGTACATGTTAGCGGCCACCAGCTAACAAACCTCCGCTTTGCTGATGATATTGTGTTGTTCTTCACATCACATTCTGAACTTGAAGAAATGCTCCAAGATCTGAGCACAGCAAGTCTTGTCAATGAACAGATCCAAGACCCAGGTCATGACCAATAGCAAGAAACGTAGAGTCAAGGTAGACGTATTGCACTAATATGTCGATGAGTATATAAACTTGGGCCATATAGTATCTTTCAAAAATAGACAAGACAAGGAAGTTGAAAGACGAGTCGGAAATGCTTGGAAGACCTACTGGGCCCTAAAATAGCACATGGAAGGTCCAATAACACTGAAAAGAAATGTGCATCTTACCCGTTCTAACATCCGGTGACCAAAGTTGGTCCCCGGATCCGCCACGGTCCCCAACGTCCAAACTCAAGATTTGCCAACAGGCAATGGAGCGCCGCATATGCTGTTTACCGGCATGATGTAATCTAGTTAAATAACTCTGTTACATAACATGCAATGCAGATGTAAGATTGAATGTTGTTGTATGCAAGTTTCGATGTCACCGTCATTGCGAATATAAAATAAAATAACAAAAATTAAGATGGTCAAAATCTTTTACGGCTTCATATACGGAAATATGTAAGTGGGCACGCCCTTTATTACTGGAGGCATTTATTTAGGTATAAAGTTCTGCTTACGTTTTTAGTTTTGTATTTTTATTTCTGCTTGAGTATAGTTTCCGTTTTTTTTTTTGGTATTTTGGCGTGTGCTAGCTTACTTATAGCAAATAATTTAATTTAATATTTTGTTTTGCGTAATGTACCTAAATTATTATGCGCAGTGTTGTATAGATTCATTTTTTTAACTGAACGGACAGCTGTGCTGCTGGGGAGTTTGTTGCGTCACTTCTTCTTCCCAGCTAAAGCCCAGGAAGTAGTGAAGGGTGGGCGTTTTGGGGGACTGTCGTATGTAATTTTGACGACATTTCTCGGAACCCTGGGGTGTCGGACCTTTGGAAGGCGCACGAGGACCTAAAGCCAAATCGCAGAGGCCCCTTAGATAATTTTAAATGATGAGGAGGCGCCAACCGACGATTATTCCTGTATGCACTATGCAAGTGCACCCAAGGACAATCCCCGGTTGGTAGAGGACTATTGTTGTACGTGGAAACAAAAAATATTGGGCTATGGGTCTGGGTGGCTAAAGTGGATTGGGTAACTTGAACTATGGAAGAACTAAGTCCCCTGCCTGACCAATGTTATATATTGTACACGGATAAAATGGCAGGGGGTGACTTGCATACTCAATAATGGGCCCCCGGAAACGGCCGCTAGCACATAGTGACGTAGCGACAAGAGGGCAACACTTCCTGAGGTGCTTGAGGAGTGGAGAGGTATCCCACGGCTCTCAGGACAATCCCGGAAGTACGGTCAAGAATTAATTGATTAATTAATTAATTGATTTTTTATTACTAAGGTTTGTCCAAATTAAAAGACCAAATGTCTGATTGTCTGTGATTTTTTACACTAATTTTAAGTTCTGTTTTTGTTATTTAATTAAGATGGTCAAAATCTTTTTTTATTATTAAGGTTTGTCTAAATTAAAAGACCAATTGGCTGTGATGATTTTAATTAAACACTAAACAAATCATTTTTCACATGATCAACAGTTTTGCTTTTTACTGTACTTACCTGTCAAAAAGAGTAAAGGGATCAGGCCGGAATGACAAAGTGGATCATACAGGAATTAAAAATAATGCACGAATATGTTGCTGATCTAGTGAACACCCGAACAACGCTCTATGACGATAGACTAAAAGCAAGCGTAACTTGAAAATGGTTGTGTCAATAAATCAATGCAATTTGAGTGTTCTCTCTTACATATTCACATTTCTGCAGAAGTGAAGTATCACATCAGAGCGGTTTAGTAGCAAAGGCTAAATTCTTAGGCCCTGTTCACGGCCTAGGGCGTTGCGACTGGCGACACACGTCAAGCGGCACGTGCGCGCTACATCTGTGTCCGTCTGTCGCCCCGCGGCAGTCGCAACGCGGCCACTCGTGGCATGCACCAAGCAACGACTTTAATATTTTCATGCGCGTGTGTCTCGTGGCCACGGTGTTAGTGTACAGCCCGAGTGAACAAGCGTCCAGCGGGGCGTTCAGCGTGGTGTGCAAATTCACCGAGCGCCGCTCGGCCGTCACTCAGGTCACTCGCGAGTGTTTGCATGTGTTTAACACGAACGTCACACGCCCCGCCCCGCCGGACGCTCGAGTCGAGCGTGCACTCAGGCCGTATACTTACAGACTTCGGGCAAAGCTAAAGTCCGAAGCACATATGTTTTCAAGGCACGCTTGTCTCTCTTGTAAAAAAGAACTGCACGACATGTTCCTTGCTTTCATTAAGTTCAGTCTCTATTACTTTAGTTAATACTTGTACCTACAACACAAATACTACAATATCTTTAAGTTCAGTCTCTATTACTTTAGTTAATACTTGTACCTACAACACAAATACTACAATATCTTTAAGGTCACGACCACCTGGAATGAGCTCAACGTATCATTGCATTGCACCCGACAATACCCAGAAAATACATAGTTTCAGAAAACCTATAGTTGGCTAGGGATAAGAAATTATATCACAAAACGTGTGTTGTGTTGCCATTTTATTAGGTTTACTTTAAATATTCCAGTTGTGTTTAATTTTACAGTTTAGAATTCTCTACAATTATAAAAAGAACAATATAAGCACAATGGACTGCAATGTTATTTAGTATAGTATTTTGAACAGGCTTTCACGATTTTTTGTAGATGTAAATCTACTTCGAAATAATATAATAGTAGATTCTTGACCAGCAATCAAGAATCTACTATTATTAGGAAAATTCTGTTAGTCCATTTTTATCTTTTAGAGGTCGATACCGATGTCGTAGTCACGGGTCTACCGGCCAGCAGTCATCGCCTACTTTTAAGCCTCCAGGACAACCGTCGCCTTTGAATCCTTCTCTGTCTTCAAACGTGTTAGATGTTTCCTTGTCTTCATTTGTAAATTCTGCAGGGTTCAATGCTGCTGTCGTATTGTCTATGTTTTGTTTCTCATCCACTTTTGTATTATTTGAATATTGATCATATTCTATATCTTTAGCTTCTTCGATGTTTGCAACATTGTGATTGTTTTCTTCAGATTCTTCATTGACATCTTTGTTTGGTGTTGGGTCCAGGTCTCCAGCATTGACCGCATCTTCTACTGGAACTTTAGGGATTAATCCGCCATCAGGATCCGTCTTGGTATAACTGAATAAGTTGCCCCCAATGATATGCTGGAGTTCTCCTGAAGGTTTGTCCATGATGGTGGGAATGTTCCTGGCTCCTACAACACTGAGCAGTATCAGGGTCAGCAGTATAGTCGCTTCCATTGTTAAGGGACTGTACATCAGATAACTGAATTTAAAGTCACAATAAGTGATGTGAGGAGGAAGCGAGCACTGTAACTCTCTCGGTGGAACTGATGACTGCAATACATTTACTTAGATTTATATATTAGTCCCGTATACCTATACACATGACGTTGAAGTAACATGGACTTATTCTGACATCACTGTACGGTGTACAAATTATCCTAATTAGGTTTTACCCTGTGTTGCTATATCTCAGCTCCAGGAATGCGAGAAGGTGTTGTGTGTTATTCCTGCGATTTTCAAATATGTTTAGAGAGTGACACACAACTTTTCAGAGGAAAATGTCTATTACATTATAATATAATAGTTTATAGTTACGGTGGTTCTTGACTTATTATAAACTCACGTATTTAGATGATATTCCTTCAATTTAGATGAAATGTTTATTGTTGCCATAAAATACAGGATGTTCTTTTTCGCACTGGTCGGTCGGTTAGATTTCCGGCTCAGGCTAACGACTTTTCAAAAATGTAAGAATTGCACCGGCCAAGTGCGAGTCGGACTCGTACACGAAGAGTTCCGTACCGTCGTACAATATTTACACTATTAAAAAAAAATACTTCAGCTTAAAAAAAACACGTTTCATGTCAAAGACATAAAATAAAGTTAAAAATATCTTAACTTTTAAATATGTTTTATTTTTATGAAAATATTAAACGAAGAATATATTTCATCTTATAACAATCGCAAAGATAATTTTGTATTTCCTAATGATACTGTGAATTACAAAGTTATTATTTGTAGTTGCAGAAAATCGCCCATATTTAAACAAGATACCTTAAGAATCGACATTTTTAGTGTTTTTTAATTAAATACAGTATACGTATATGATACATGACATACAGGAGTTTTAAATTCCTAACTTGTTTCGTTGTTGCGACAGAGCTCGTACAAAAATGGTATAAAACTGACAACTTCTACGGGCCACTATTTCTTCAATTTTGAAGATAGAAAAAAATATAAATTATATCTGTACTCTACTCGATAAGTTATAGACAATGACACCTCCACATGCCAGGGTAAGAATGTTTTACTTTATTTTATTTTATGGGGGTCCCCGTACAATAAACTAAAAAAAAATCCTTTAATTTTTTACTTTATTTTATTTTTATTCTTTGTTGTTATACTGGCAACAGAAATACACAATTTGTGAAAATTTCAAGTGTCAATACCTATTACGTTTCATGAGCAGCTCGCTGACAGACAGACGGCCGGACAGCGGAGGCTTTGTAAAAGGGTTCCGTTTGGTACCCTTGGGGTACAGAACCCTAAAAACATATTGTTTTGTTCCGGTTTAACTTTCTACCCTGCTGTATAATAATCATGCCTACTCTTAGTTGGACCTAGTTATGCAGAAAGCAGCCATATGGCACTTTTTCCAAAAAAGAGTTATAAACACAGTCATACTAATTTCGACATACAAGATTTTTTTGCAAATACAGGCATGTCGATATCTCTATTTATCACGGAGATATGAGCCGTCAAATGCAGCCTTGTCCATACATCCACGATGCAACCATCGACAGAAAAATGCTTAGGCTGTTTGTACTTTTCCCGATTTAGCTGCCTTCTGCTTAACACGGTCCTTTTCCTCGTCCACGTTCCTTTTTTCTTTAAGAAGATGCAGAAGGGATAACTTTACGTTAATGACATTCTTTTACATTACAACGGTATAAAAAGCGGAATAATCTAAAACCATCCCTAAAACAGAACTCGTTAGTTCACGCTTCATTTTAAACATCTTTGAACAAAGGAAGTTATCAATGAGTTGACCTTGAAGGGATCTGAAGTTCAATGGTTAGTGTACGTAGCGATACGACTCAAACCAATGTGTTTATGTTTGTTTGTCTTGATCCTGGAGGCGGGTCAGCTGCACGCGCTTGATTGGCGTGTGTGGGGAAATATGGATGGTTATCACCAGTTGGTTTGACAGTGATAAAGACTGAATATCGTGATGGCCCAATGGTTAAGGCCTCGCCTCTCATGCACGAGGTTGTGGGTTCAAATCCGGACAGTACCAAGGTGACTTTTTTTATTCATATGTACTTTCTGAGTTTATCTTGGACATTATTGACTTCGGTGAAGGAATACATCGTGAGGAAACCTGGACGTATATTCGAAAGTAACTGTCTTCATGTCTGTCTGCCTGTTACCTTTTTACGCCTAAACCACTACTAAAAATTTGGCAAGGCGATAGATGGCATCCTGGGGTCTTTCCCAGGATGCCATCTATCCCTATGCCTATGTCCTTACATAGGCTACTTTATGTCTCAAAAATAATCCTACAGAGGTGATATAGGGGATGAAAGTTTGTATGGCAAACCCAGCATTTCTTAAGTTAGGGATATGAAAATTCAAATTTATGCTTTTGGTGGGAAATAAAGAATTGTAGATCAGCTTTTTTGAAGGGGTGTAATTACGGGTTGATTTTAAATTTCACAAATAATATTAAAATTTATGTACCTACCTCTTTTTAAGGGATTGGAAATGTAGTCATTGTAGTCATAGTTCGTAGGCAACATTTAGTTTTTATTTCATTAAAATCGGTCCACACGGTCAAAAGTTATTTGTTATTAGAGCACGACCGGCATAATTTTAACTGAATAAAGTCCCGCCGGCGCGTCTGTTTGTCTGAACGCGATAAATTCAAAACTAGCAAAAATTTTCATACGGTTTTCACCAATGGACGGAGTGATTCATTAGGAAGGTTTCAGTGTATAATGATTATACACCTCAACCTTCCTCATGAATCAAACCTTCATTAAAGTTATGTGTAAATTGGTTGAAATATGACGACGATTGTTGAAGATGTCAGAAAAAAATCAAGCCGTTTGGGGAGCGCCGCGCGAACCAATACAGTTATATGAAAATAAAGTACCTACGAGTATTATTAATCATTTTATTTCAAAATAAAACTTGGCATATATTGTTACTGAACATTACTTATACCTATGTTAGTAAAATTATTAATTATTATATTCATTATTATTATTTACAATTGCCCTATTTATTATTAGAGAGGACCTCCAGAACCGTGGACGGTGTTCCAGTACCTCACAACCGGGCAATCAACCCTTCCTATATGGTATATAAGTTATACAGGGTTATTGGTAAAACAGCAACAACCTCTTAAGGGGTCGTTGTACTCATCATTATGAACAACTTTTACTAAGGGACCAAACTTGAAATCGCGAAATAAAAATCAGCTGTTCTGCAAGCAGCATTCTGACGAATTATGCGAACATAAATGTACCTACTGAACAGCTGAATTTTTTTCGCGATTTTAGGTTTGGTCCCATAGTAAAAGTTGTTTATAATTATGAGTATAATGACCCCTTAAGAGGGTGTTGGTGTTTTACCAATAACCCTGTATAAAAGTAAAGTTATTCCTTTTTATAAAATTAATCAATTATAGTCTGGTATTATTATTTACTAGCTCCTACCCGCGACGTCGCGTGAAATTTCTTGTTCCCGCGACCTATCCCGCCGCGTTCTTGTTCCCGCGACCTATGCCGCCGCGTTCTTGTTCCCGCGACCTATCCCGCCGCGTTCTTGTTCCCGCGACCTATCCCGCCGCGTTCTTGTTCCCGCGACGTATCCCGCCGCGTTCTTGTTCCCGCGACCTATCCCGCCGCGTTCTTGTTCCCGAGACCTATCCCGCCGCGTTTTTGTTCCCACGACCTATCCCGCCGCGTTCTTGTTCCCGCGACCTATCCCGCCGCGTTCTTGTTCCCGCGACCTATCCCGCCGCGTTCTTGTTCCCGCGACCTATCCCGCCGCGTTCTTGTTCCCGCGACCTATCCCGCCGCGTTGTATCACCTGCCCGTGCTATTACTTTGTTTTTGCTTAGCGTTCTTTCTGACTTTTTTCTTTTTGCTCGGCTCCTAAACGTCCTAGCGTGATGTTACATAGCCTATAGCCTTCCTCAACAATTGAACTATTAAATGCAATAAGATTTTTTAAATCTGACTCACTACCTGCGTCTGTCTACCCGGACCACTGCAGACCCACCGAACCCCTGGCCCTACCCCTGGTGGTACGGTAGGTGTTTTAAAGTTAATCGATACCACCAGGTAATAAACGCATACAATCCGAATCTCTTCAAAGCGAGAGTGAACAGGCTTCTTCTGGGTAAGCGCAGTCCATCGTAGACTTTGTCTCTGTCACCTTTGACCTAGACAATAGTCAAGAGCAAACCCATCTCAAATAAAAAAAGACTGGTACTTTCAGAGATTAACGTATACAAACAAACAAAATCTTCAGCTTTATTATTAGTCGTAATTGTTATTACAGTATTTATGAATACCATGATTAGTACAGTGATGAACTGATCTGATATGCTCTAAAGAAGATGCGAGAATCGCAGAAATTATGATTTAAAAAAAATGTGAAAACTTTCTTCTTAAAATACTTCATTTACTTTCACATAAAGCCCTACACCATCGTCTCCATCATTATCTCCAGCTATGTATATGACACCATGTGATTACACTGCTACTCGGGTAGAATTTTAATTAAACTTGGTAGGATTACCCGTAGGGGGTGGAAATGGGTCACAGAATTTTACTGAAAGCAATCACTACAAAACTGCAGTTTCCGTTTTTAGTCTACAACTTACAAACTCAACTGTTTTACTACTACGGGCGACTTGCAGCAAAGTTATACTAATCTCGGTTTAATTAAATCTCGATTTTGCCCTAAACTCGCCTTAATAATCTTATTATACATGTCTTGCACGGTCACATTTCACATCCAATTTAACTAAACTGAGATATTGTTTCGCCATTCATTCATTGCGTTCCGTTTTCAAATAAAAAGTGATGGCTACTCAGTTCTCCGTATAGAAATACCGCAGCGTAGGTACCAGTTGGTTCATTTAGGAATATGGGGATACAGCGTTTCTCCTAAAACATATAAACGTCATTGGCACTTTATTAGGTTATGTATGTGGGTTTTATCATTAATATACCTAATTTATAATTGTAGGAAGCTTACCTGGTGACATCACCTGGTGACATCACTTGGAAACTTGTGAATAATTTTATCATACAGGAGCTTGGAGTGTGGATTATCATCAGCGTGTAATGTTCCCACCGCTGCGACCAGTTCTCCTTATGTTTTGTCGTTTCCGGCCAATTTAGCAAGAAATATAATCTTACTAAGTAAATAAACTTTACAAATTATTGGGTTGTCTGGGAAAAATAATATCTAGTGTATGCCTTGCGTAAGTCGGATGCAGATAAATACCAGTAATTTACATGGAAAGGCTGCCTATCTGACCTCTACAACCCAGTTACTGGGTAACACGATACCCGTTGGTAACACTGATTGTCATACTTTTGGGCTTCCGACTACCCGTAACGGCTGTCAAAGATCTACGAATGACAGCCGGGACCAATGGCTTAACGTGGTTTCCGAGGCACGGAGTGGTCTCGATATGTAATGGATGATCACCCATCCACGAATCAACCGCGGCAAGAACCTGTGCAGCTGTCATCATTTAAACACGAGCCCCTCGCGGAAACATGAATGTATGCCTTTCGGATACAGCTTTATGTGTAAACAAGGCTAAAAAAGCTGTAAACAAGGTAAAATGTGTAGCTACACGTTTTACCTTGTTTACTTCTGTTGGTTATCAGCTGTTATACATAACACTATTGTCTGCCCGCGACTTCGCCCGCATGAATTTTCTTGTTCCCCCGACCCACCGCGTCGCATCGCATCGCCTGCCACGCTATTACTAACTTCGTTTTTGCTTAGCGTTATTTCTGGCTTTTTTTCTTTTTGCTCGGCTCCTAAGGGTCTTAGCGTAATGTTAAATACCCTCTAGCCTTTTTCAAAAATTGGGCTATCAAATGCAAAAAGAATTTGTAAAATGCGAGGCAGTTCCATAGATTAGCGCGTTCAAACAAACAAACAAACAAACTTCAGTTTTATTATTAGTAAGATTAGTATAGATAACATACTTCGCGTATTGTATCCCCGAAAAGTCAGGCAGAGGGGCACCCATAGTACACAACATTTTGCCAGTGATTTTTCCCCATGTATTAGGAGGCGAGCCTATTGCCATCAAACTAGGCACAAATCCAGACTCCGCTCTGCTAATGAGAAAGTGCATATATAAAAAACCTAACAACACTTGGCTCGCCCTGGGAATCGAACCCAGGATCAGCAACAAGGCAGTCACGTCGTTGAGTATGCCTACAGAAATCAACAAGGTAAAACATGTAATTTTATTTAACAGTAGCTGATAATACGTCTGTCAATAAAGTATTTGTCTATGGAAATACGGCCATCAATAAATAAATATACGTTGAGTAATTGTTGAGTTGAGTCCATTACGTTGAGTATATATCTTTTAAAATACGCTCCAATCAACATAACCATGTGCTATTCACAATAATTTGTTATTTTAAATTATTCTGTGCTTAATTTAGGTTGTCAAGGCTCTTCATTCATTTAATGGTTCGTTCATTATTTTGTACAGGGAATTAATAATTGATAAGTAAATTGACTATGAACTTAAATTATCCGTATAATCTAATCACGATTGTCACTCTTTGACAGTTCTACGACCCGATAAATTGATGTAGGCTGTCAATTTGATAAACAATTAATTAATGCTTTCAAGGACACCGAACGAAACGCAATAGAAGTTTTATTGTTACGTCGTCTATAACCGTTAGTGGGCTTCGTTCGTATAGTTGCCGTCAAATAACTTTGCCGCTCTGAAGTTCGCGCAAATGACTGCGCAGTAGTCAATATCTATACTAAAACTGCAGCGCGCCATGCCATGCGCATCGGAAAGCCTGTATTCAGAGCGGCAAAGTTATTTGACGCGAACTATACTCATCCCTAGTTCGAACAACTCGCCCACTTTTATATACAGTTTGTCGGAAATGTGCTCCGATGTAGAAAATAAATACTTATCACGTATTTTAAAAAATGGCCTACGAATACTTAGACTCCGTGCAAATAAGTAGTTAATCATATAAGTACAGACTGTGATTTTTTAGAGAAAAGTTTTAATTTGAATATGTAATTAAAGTTTTAATTATTGTACTTACGAACTGTGACTTTAACGAAGTTAGAGTAACGAATGGTTCTTTTAAAGGAGCGTATAATACCGTTGATTATATTATGAAGATGTTAAAAAACACTAATAGAACCTACCTACCTACTGTTAAGAGGATTGTGAAGCTGTAACATTTCATACAAAAAGAGATAACGTTTTTCTCTCCGTAAACATAGTCTAATTTTCATATTTTTTGGAAATGTTGTAGGTATAATGAAAAACTAGGTCCGTACGTTTTTATTATAAACAAATATTGCATACAATATAAGTTATTAGCATCTAAATATCTATATTTTTGACATAAAAACATCCTCGAGCATTTTTATTTTTTTAAATTAAATTAAATTGAATTACTAAAAACAAAAAACCCACAGACCTAGATTAAAGTGTACTGAATGTAATGAGACCAAAATTGTCTCATTTCGTTAAGGTTTAGGGGAGTGAAAACGTTATCGCCCGAAACAATATTTATGTAAATAATTGTATGAAATGTAGGTAATTGCCTCCAAGAATCGCGCCGCGTATCGGCACTTCACAATCCTCTTAATTTTATACCGCGTACCGAGAACACGACTAAGAGGTCTCCCGACTGCAATGACCTTTCGCTTTGTGTATACAGATTAACAAATAAAAGTTTTTTTTTTACTTTTAGTTCGTTTTTGGCAGGGCAGTCGTCTTTTATTTTATTTTTAATTAGTTTTATTTTATCATTTTAGTGACAAGTTTTTTTTTTTTTTGGATGTGCTCATCAATGCCTTAGATAATACATAATTGAAGAATATTTTTTGTTTCACTTTTGAAAATGAACTTATATTGCCACATAGTTGAATTTAAAAAAAAATAGCCAGTGTCACTCGGGATGATGTTAGGATTCAAACGATCTCCATACATCAAAATCAGATCAGTCATTTAAAAGTTATGTTGGAATAAAGAAACTCATAAACATACCTACATAGGACATGAACCCTGAACACATTAAAACGTATAAGCCCTGGCAGTTAAGAGATGACCAGTCTCAACAGACGGCACCCGTTCACGGACATGACGCGTGGATCAGCAAATGAAATGAATGAAATGGACTATCGACGTATGTAGAGTAAGTACGTGTTCTGTATGTTTAAATTTTTAAATAAACGCAAACGCCACAAGTGAACCGTGGCCAGGCGAGCAGGCTGTAAGTCATGTTAAAAACCGCTCCGCGACTTGTGATCAGGGGGCCGTTTCTACTAACAAAATTGTAAAAAAATCGTAATTGAATGGCAGCTGAACCACGGCTTTTGAGCGTTTTCGCATTCCACTAATGTCACAACGATCCAACTGCGGTTACGTTTCAGTTCAGTCACCGATCGATCGAAACAATCTCAAAAGCTATTCTGCTAACAAAACCGAACATGAGCGTGACGTTTAGTCGCATCATTATCTTTTTGACATAATTGAAACGTTTCGTTTCACAGATTTCGCAAACTGGGGCCGAAAACGAAACGTTCTTCTGAGTTTTTATTATTTATAAAGTTGAAATGTTACAAAAAAAGATACATGCTAAAAGTATAAGTATGGTCTAAATATGTTTTTGTATTAAAAATACTTTTAGTAGCACTTATTCGTATTTAGTAATATTATTAGATTCAACTTTTTTTTCTGTGGTATTATTAAAACATACTATTTGGAATGTTGGTCACACAGGTTACCCGCTGTTACGTTCCCGTTACGATTCGGTTTAAGTTTAGTTTCCATTTTGCTTATAGAATAGTAGAATGACTTTTTTGGTAACTATCGAACCGCGATCGAAACTGAATTGTTGTTGAAACACAATTGAACGTGTAACGTTGCAAATTAGTAGAATCGGCCACCTGAGTGCCTGACGTGTGACGTGTGAGGGGTAGCTGGCAGGTTAGACGATAGTGAGATGGCATGAACCAGTTAAAACATTCCATTATGACACAATTTTTATATTTAAAGTGTTTCAACTATTTGTAATTTCGACATTTGCCAGCATTAACAACTGTTTCATTGGCATCTCTAAATATTTGTTTAACCTTTATACCTCGTTAGATGCCTGATTAAATGAGGATGTCTTTGCCGGAATTTGTACGCTTAGTGCCATTTTTGCGGTTTTATAAAGTTCATATATACATAATATAGATGATTTTAGAAAATCTACATGTATATATACATATGATAAAACTGTAGACGAGGCGTTTCTGTACATTGAAAATATTAAAGAAAAATAGTTGGGGTGTTAAAGAATAACCAACGGATGACATTTCTATCATTTTTAGAATTTTTGTCTGTTAGTCTGTGAGAGATTTTTTGTTCCAGTATCACGTAAAAAGAACGAATCCAATAGAGTTAACTTTTATACTCAAATATTGTATATAACTCGTAGTAACGTTTAGGTTTAGTTTCATCGCAATCGCTTCACTCTATCAAAGATATTAACCAATCTATGTTGTTCAACAAGAACTTTTCATTACGTAACATAGATACACGTAACGACATCTATTGACCCGAAATGATACTAACGTAAACTGATGTAGGTTTTTGAGATAATGTTGTTTTCGTGTGGTTATTTTCGCAAACTTAACACGATACATAATAGAATATAACTCCCAATGATCCAATCAAAAGTTGTGCTAATTAAAGGTTTCCAATTCGTTGTTTATATGTTAAAAAAGATAGTGACCAAGCTATGGTCGCGCTGAGAAATCGCAAAGAATATGACGAAGTCACGAGATATCAACCTGGCCGATACATAAACTCTTCGGAGGCAGGTATTTTAAGTTTCCCAATTCATGAGAGATATCCACCGGTCATCCATCTCGATGTATACCTTGAGGGCGGGCAAAAAGTGTATTTTCAATCTGAAAATGTCACAGAAAGGTTAGACAATCCAACACAAGCTACCTTGATGACTTTTGTCTCTGCCAAACAGATAATTACGCGAAATCCCTTCTATTTAACGAGGTTACATACACACACGTACAACAAGCAGCAAGAAGTTTTTAACCGTAGAAGACGTGGAACTGCTCTGGAAGGCGAGCCTGGAGTTTTCAAGGAACACGTGATTGGACGAGTGTACACTGTGCACCCGAATAATTCAGAGTGTTACTATTTACGTCTCCTTCTGCACGTAGTACGAGGACCTACTTCATTTACTGAGCTTCGTAAAGTGCATGATATTGAATATCCCACATACCAGGCGCGCACGTCATTTATTAGATGGAAATCAGCATTGGGATGATGCTTTAGCCGAGGCATGCGTCAGCGATAGTCCATATCGCTTGCGTCATGTTTACCATCTTACTCTGACCTTTTGTGGATTAGCGGATGCTGGGCAGTTGTGGCAAAAATATCAAAATAAGTTTGATGAAGAATTTTTGAATAGCTGGCAAATTGTTGCTCGGAGGGAAAACACATACACACATACAATGTTCAAAATCCCCATCGACTTGGAACGAACAGAAATCCCAGTTTGCAACGTTTCACGCATTAGCGATAAAGATCGGGTTTTACGCGATTGTGTCATAATAATTTGGGACGAGTGCACGATGGCAAACCACAAGGCTGTGGAAGCAGTACACCGAACTATGCGGGACATAAGCCAAAATGACCGGTCGATGGGAGGTATTACAGTACTTGGTTTTAGGCAGACACTCCCGATAATACTCTGAGAATGAAGAACCGATGAAATTAGTGCCTGCCTAAAGAGTTCGATTCTATGGCGCAATGTCATATCAACTCATTTGAGTTTAAATATGCGAGCACATCTGGGAGGGAACCCAAACGCGTAACACTTCTCAAATTTACTTTTGAAAATTGGTGACAGCACATATCCCACACAAGATGGTAAAGTCATTTTTGTGGAGAACATATCGCACACCTAGATAAAAAGTAGCACAACTCAAAATAATCCAAAATCGAGTTATTGCGATTATCGGACTCTGCGTTGAAAACTACATTAACTGATTGACTTCAAAGACACATGGGTACCAATCTCCATTAATGAATTACAACATCATACAAAAATATTTTAAATTGATCAAATAGAAAACGAGTAAAACGTTTTTTACTATGCCTGAAAAAAGGGGTACCTACCTAACTATTTTGAGTTGTGCTACTTTTGATCTAGGTGTGCGATATGTTGTTCCGTTGCTTCACAGCTGGAACTCATTTCTTCTGTGTACGGGAATCCCACAGATATCGGGAACCACGCTGCCGCTTGGCTGTGTCAACGAGCTATTTTGACCCCCGCAACGACCAAGTGGTAGGATTGAATAATGGAAGTAATGTTCGTGGAATGCCCAATTTATTCATCACTTCACAACTTCAAAATTCAGGCCTGTATTTTGCGGGCGCAGTGCAAGTGCCGCATATATATATTATATATTTTATTTATATCTATATATATATTTATTATATATATAGATATAAATATATATATATATATATATATATATATATATATATATATATATATATACGAAACAATTAAGTCGTAAGTAAGTAAACAATTGTTTCGTTTACCTAAACTATCTAGTTAGATAAATTAAGTAGGTAACGCACGGAGAAAACCTTCGAGTTTATCCTTAAGTTTATGGAAATATAGTGCTATTTCATTAGCGGGCGGAAAACTAAGGGTAAGTATATTATACACTTGACATCAGTTTTAAATGTATAAAATTTGACCCAGATGAAAGTGGCACCCATCTCATCAAAATTTGCACGCACACTGTTTATAGCTGTTTTTTCGAAATCAAAGATACAAACTTTTGACGAAAACGTCATCCCATTTTCCAAACCATATTCAATTAATAACTCCAACATGAGATCATAGGACCTTTTATTCTTATTAGCACATAAGCAATACAGCAAAGGATATGTTTTATTTTTGTTTTCGGTTTCTGATATATTGCCGTGTATCGTATATAATTGTTGAAGAATAGATGGTACAATTTTAAAAGTTCCGTCTAGTAGCCAGAAATCCGCTTTTTGCAATAAACTTATCATATACTTCGTGGACATTAGTATTATTATTTTATTTTCATCGTAGCTCTTGTCTTTGATGATAAAATTTTCTTCGTTAATTTTAGTTTCGATTTCGTCTAATTCGAAAAATGTAACTGGCTACCGCCTTTTTTGGGACTTTGGACCTCGCTCGATAAATAGTTTGTTTTCAGAGCACTTGTCGACGGAAAAAAGACAATGTTCAAAATGGCCCTGTGCAATGAAGAGTTTGAGAATATACGATAATTAATCGCCTATTTTATTATATAAGTTGCAAATACTTCTGTATCACGGACTAGCTGTATTCCAAAATGTATTTTTAATAGAATTTAATGCGACTAATAACATTACATCGCCATCTTCACCTATGTCGTGTCAAAAGTGAAATAGGGATGTCCGATCAATTATAATCGATCGATTGAATTATTAATCGATCGATTGTGTTTTTTTTTCTAAAGTGTAGTTTTAAAAACCTAATAAAATACTTTATGAATGCAGTCATACTCCAATTTAAATAGGTAGTAAGAATAATATTATACAATAATCAAAACTTCTTTATTTCTATACAATCATTCAAACTAATTCATTATTTACGACAATTAATACAAAAATAACGCTCCTTTTGCGGTTCATTAAACGAAAAAAATACTTATTTTTACTAAACACATCACAATTACCTAATGTTTTATTTAAAAAACAATATTGCAAACTAGATACAGATGTTATTATATATTATTATTACCAGTATAGAAGAGTGTTGTTATATATAAAATAAACCATTGTCATACATACTTGTAATGTTTATATGACAAAGTAGATGTAACAGACTGTAATAATTTAAGACCACAGTAAATCATAATCGAAAAATCGATTAATGGTGTCGTATTACATCCCTAGTTTTGCCGGTGAACGTGTCATTGTTACCAATGGCACAAAGGCCAAAAAGCCATGCCATAAAATTATAAAAAAAAAGTCATTGTTACCACAATTGAGAGTTACAGTTTCTGCGCTGTGCTTTTTCCTGTGTTCTTTTCTTGTGTTCGGTGTTTTGGTGACTTTCGGGACTTTTTTACGACTTGGCTATTTTAACGGACTTGGATTGGTTTAAAAAACGATTGACCTGGCTGTGATTTTCGGAACTGTGTACCTGTGTGTGAATTAAATTCTGAAACCGTATGGTTATTACGGGGGAAAATTCACAGCCGTCATATAAGTACTAAAGTGTATTTTGTATATATTTTAATTGACTCATCACAAATAGGTCGACAGGCAATAGTCGAATATTGCTGTAATTGTATCGTTGGGCGCAGAACTATCGGTTGCTGCGCCCATGTTATGACCATTATTTGGTACCTAAGTTATGCGAGGTATCAAAATAATGTCAACCCCCCTGCACAGTTTTTAGACACTATTTTAGTTCGTAATTTAGACGAAGAACAATAAACGTGAAATTAAAATCTGTGTTTTATTTCATATTCAAATATAAATATTGTAGGACTAGGTTTTAAAAAATCACTTATTACCATCTAATTGGTAAAGCTGGTATCCTATGCACACCGTTCAGGCATAGGGACGCTGTTTCTACTCATCTCATTCCAAAACGAATGCTACGAATTCAGTTACCTACCTATGTTGATTAGTTTAATGTATATTAATTTTGCACTTGCATCCATTTTTTAGAAAAATAACTGCATAGGTACCTAATTATCTAGGTAGGTATTATGATATTACTTTTCAGTTTCTTAAAAATTACTCAGAGCTATGAAAAATCATGGTAGGTACCTACATTTAATATTCGTTGTTATGGTTAGATTATAACCTCAAAATCTGATACTTTTTTTGAAATATATCTTTTCTGCAGCTAGTCCGCTATAAAAACAAGATCTTCTAGGAGTCTCCAAATGATAGAGAATACAATACATAATTATCCGATGCTCTTGGCTCCAGGGCCAACAATGTATGGACGCAGAGCAATGTCCTTTGCGAACGATTACTTTTATTATTTTGAATAATTTGATAGGGTTTTAATCCACTTTGTGCTTCAGTTTTTATTTTTTGCCGGAAATCCGCAATTTCTTTCCATAGAGGATCTGGTTCATGGTTATGATTGGATAATTCTGGTGTGTTGTGCAGGTTGTGAAGTAGCTCATTAGTTTCATTTATAGTTGTCACTAAAGATGCATTTATAAATTTCGTGTTTTCGATGTTCACAAATCCAATAATAACTGTTGTTATTCACTGTATTTTGGTTATATCTAAAGCCACAGAGGAGCACGTGGCTAAGTAATAACAGCCGCACGGGTTGATACATCAGGTTAAGCTACGCTTGCCGCGGTTGGTCCGTAGATGGGTGACCATCTTTACATACCGAGACTCCTCCGTGCCCCGGAAAGCACGTTAAGCCGTTGGTCCCGGCTGTCATTCGTGGATCTTTGACAGTCGTTAGGGTCGTCAGAAACCCGAAAGTCTGACAACCAGTCTTACCAAGGGGTATCGTATTACCCAATAACTGGGTTGGGCAGTCGCTCCATGTAAAATACTGGTATTCAGCTGCATCCGGTTAGACTGGAAGCCGACCCCAACATAGTTGGGAAAAGGCTAGGCAGATTGATATCTAAAGCCACAATTTAAATTTGTAGCAAATCGCTCACTCTTAATTAATACTTTTAACAACGACTACGACGCACATCAACTATGTAAATAACAGCGAATGTTATTTAATGATAATGGAATACCGACGTTCACAATTTTTTGTCTTCCTACGCTTAGAATGGTGCCTGATAAAAAAGTAACAGCAAAAATTATGGATGAAATAGTGTGCACAAAATTTCTAGGCGTTTGGTGAAATGAAAATATGGTAATTAAAACAATGGTATATATAATGAATGTTCGGAAACATAATATTTTGAACAAATGTTATTTCGGTTAAGTGTAACTTCGGTACAAAGTTTTTCGACTAAATTAAACGTCGGAGTAACGAAAAAAATCGAATTGATAATAATATGTCAACTAATACAGTGACAGACGTGACATCGATCAAGTAAAAATAAAAACGAAACGATAAAAATGAAAAATTTTAGGTAAAATAAAATTCGATAAAACAGTTTTCAACCTTATGATAGGTAACCGTTTTTATTTTATTGTCTGCTGATTTAACCTTGTTATGAAATTAATGATGCTTTAGCTGCTTTGCAGACATCTTCTAAAGTAAGTAGCAACATACTTATTAAAAGTGTTCGTGTTACGCGTGTGTGTTTGTGTGTTGTGTGTATACGGCTTAATACTATACAATTCAAATAATAATAGGTTGGGGAAAAAGTTTCTTCGCATTTTTTAAGAAAATTCAAAACATTTTTTAATATGGTTTATTTACATTTAACTAAAGTATGTAGGTACCATTTTGTTCGATGACTTTTTGCCATCTTGTAGGTAGGCATATGATCCCATTGCTATAGAAATTTTGGGACTTCTGGTCAAAATACCGCGACAAGTGGTTTTGGCAGTCCTCTCGTGATGTTAACCTGACACTGCCTAAAGAATTCTGAAGAGACCGAAACAGGTGGAAATCTGAAGGTGCAAGGTCAGGACTATACGGCGGATGCATTAACACCTCCCAGCCAAACTCTCTTAATTTTCGGTGAGTGGCTAAAGACGTGTGAGGTCTAGCGTTATCACGATGAAAAACCACACCCCTTCTGTTGATTAATTCCGGCCGTTTTCTCTCAACTTCTTGCTTTAATCTCATCAGTTGTTCGCAGTAGAGTTCAGAATCGATGGTCCTGCCTGGTGGTAACAGCTCATAATGAATAATGCCCTTCCAATCCCACCACACACACAGCATCACCTTGTTGCGAGTTAACCCGGGTTTCGCCACAGTCTGGGAAGCCTGACCAGCCTTTGACCACGACCTTTTTCGCACGTTCTTGTCATACGTGATCCACTTTTCATCACCAGTTATCAGCTTCTTCAAAAATGGTTCGGTTTCATTACGTCGTAATAAAGAATCACAAATGAGTACACGGTTCATTAGGTTTCTTTCAGTGAGCTCGTGAGGTACCCAAATGTCGAGCTTTTTTGTGTACCCAGTTTTTTTCAAATACGCCAAAACTGTTTTGTGGTCAATTTCCAGTTCTTCAGCTACGTCTTAATTACTGATATGCCGATGTTGCTCCACTTTTTCAAAAATGCCATCCATTTTATCCGTAATAGGGCGACCAGAGCGACGTGCATCTTTGACATCAAAATTTCCGGATTGAAAACGCTTAAACCAAATTTGTGCTACTCTCACAGACACTACACTAGGTCCATAAACATCGCAAGTTTTTTTGGCGGCTTGCGTTGCATTTTTACCTTTTTTGTAGTAAAATTTTAAAATGTATCGAATTTCTTCATTAGATTCACTCATCTTGACGGTACGAAAAACAAATGAAAATCGCACATTTTCCTAATTTGAATTTGGAATTATGTTCTTTAAAATTTAAACTTTCAATGCTACCAAAACCAGCCAGATACAAATAGTATAGCCAAAGAGATTTTATTACAAGTTCATAAATACTATAATGCGAAAAGACTTTTTCCCCAACCTAATATATAATAATATCCTGGGACATTTCACACACCGTCATCTGATCTCAAACTAAGCAGAGCTTGTACTATGGAAACATAATAATCTTTCCCTACTATTCCTGATAAGACAAAGGAAAAGTTAATTAATTGCCCTTCTTCTTGTTCACTTCGCTGTTGACAGAGCGGTCGTGGTCACGATGAACTGTCCAAACGCAGGTGTAGTCATTGCCCGCCCGACGATCTCTCTTCATTTGAGTTGACAATCACCAGATTGCATTCATTAATAAGGCCTACAACCGCGGATAGTTTGGTTCGTTCACCTCATCGGTGACCTCCCGCGTGGCTTATTACCCTCTACCCCGTCCTACACCACGAGACGTTCTATGGAGTCATTTAGTTGTCATTTAGAGTCAATTAGGGCTGGGTAATAGTTTTACTTTTCTTCTTATAAGAATAATTGAACTCTGCACTAATGAAAAGAATTATTAATACAAAATGTTACCATTGTTCTTATTTAGGCCCTGAGCACTCTTGCAAATTAAAGTGCTTTTAAAGTTATTCAAATTACCTGATGTTATTGTAGAAACTGTCATACCCTATTTAACCGCATAAGGGGATGAGTTTTGAAAAAATATCTATGGAAGTCTTGTATAAACTTGCTTCTAGACCCAGTGGCGGCTGGGCGTTGTCTGTCATTGAATTATCTATGGAAGTCTTGTTCAAACTTGCTTCTAGACCCAGTGGCGGCTGGGCGTTGTCTGTCATTGAATTATCTATGGAAGTCTTGTTCAAACTTGCTTCTAGACCCAGTGGCGGCTGGGCGTTGTCTGTCATTGAATTATCTATGGAAGTCTTGTTCAAACTTGCTTCTAGACCCAGTGGCGGCTGGGCGTTCTGTCATTGAATTATCTATGGAAGTCTTGTTCAAACTTGCTTCTAGACCCAGTGGCGGCTGGGCGTTGTCTGTCATTGAATTATCTATGGAAGTCTTGTTCAAACTTGCTTCTAGACCCAGTGGTGGCTGGGCGTTGTCTGTCATTGAATTATCTATGGAAGTCTTGTTCAAACTTGCTTCTAGACCCAGTGGCGGCTGGGCGTTGTCTGTCATTGAATTATCTATGGAAGTCTTGTTCAAACTTGCTTCTAGACCCAGTGGTGGCTGGGCGTTGTCTGTCATTGAATTATCTATGGAAGTCTTGTTCAAACTTGCTTCTAGACCCAGTGGCGGCTGGGCGTTGTCTGTCATTGAATTATCTATGGAAGTCTTGTTCAAACTTGCTTCTAGACCCAGTGGTGGCTGGGCGTTGTCTGTCATTGAATTATCTATGGAAGTCTTGTTCAAACTTGCTTCTAGACCCAGTGGCGGCTGGGCGTTGTCTGTCATTGAATTATCTATGGAAGTCTTGTTCAAACTTGCTTCTAGACCCAGTGGTGGCTGGGCGTTGTCTGTCATTGAATTATCTATGGAAGTCTTGTTCAAACTTGCTTCTAGACCCAGTGGCGGCTGGGCGTTGTCTGTCATTGAATTAATGTAGGACTTTTATTAAGACGTGTAGAATATTTGACGTTACTGATTATACAATGTACTACGTCAAATGTACGTTGTATGTTGTAAATTGAACCAATAATAATTGCATAATGTTGCTTTGGTATGAATCACACAGGATAAACGTTTTAAGTTTGCGTAAGATGTCTTAAGGTGTAACTGAGTCAAGAGGTGACGAGATAGTCTTAAAAATACTGCTATATTAAATAAATAAGCGCTTAGTAATGCGTTGTATTTTATTTTACCATCCAGGTAAGTTAGGCAATAGTCATGTAATAATACAAACTGAAAATAACTTTCCTGTAAAATAATGGTATTCATCACCATCACCATAACACCACGCCTGTAATCCCCAAAGGGTTTGGCAGAGCTGTACCCACAGTACACCCACATTTCACCAGTGTAATATAGGGCGAGCCTATTGCCATCAACCGGGCACTAGTTCAGACTCCAGGCTGCTGCTGAAAAATTCCAGATGGAAAACCCTATAATACTTTGCCCAATCAGTAACGAACCCAGGACCAACGAGACCAAAGAGGCTGATTCACCATTGATTTTTTTTTTTTCTGGAACCATAGACAACTAGATACGTTATGAATCTACTTACTTATTACGAGTATTATTTATTTATTTTTATTCAGGTTAACCATCAATTGTTTACACCAGTACATTAGCAACTTATTATTTATGATAGGATACAATTGCGGGTGCAACAATTAATGATAGGTTAACACCGCTAGCACAAACAATAGTGGTAAAACCATTAATTATTAAATTACGACAGATTCAAAAAATACATGTGAATAAATGTGAAAATTAAATTAATAAATTAGGTCATAAACGAGTAAACAAGATAAAAATTAGATAATAATTGATATGAAAATGACATTATAAATTACACTAAAATTAAATTAAATAATTACAATGACCATTTAAAAAGAAAATTAAAACAACAACAATCAAAATACTGACTGTGGTAAGGTAAAAAAATATTAAATATTCATAACCAATTCCATAACAAACACAACACATAATCACTTACATACGTAAATAAAGTTATGTTGGAAAATAGGATGATAAGCTAGGTAAATATTGTATAAACAATATCATCTGCGCAGGAGTAACTTACGGACACGTGTATGAATATAGGTAAATAATAAAGTTGATTGTATCTAAAGCCGGGATCTAGAAACGTTACTCAGTCACTGTCGCACACCTAACTACATGTGGAAGATAACGTTTACAGATCTCGGCCTAAAGCTACGGCTTCCTAACAGAGCGGTGGCCGCCATATAACGTCCGCAATTTATCGGCAAATGACGTCACTGAAAAGTTATTTATGAAAGCAAGTTGGTGTTTTTTTTTTTTGACACCGTAAATACAAACCACGTTGACATCACTTTTATGACAGCCGTCAGTCACTGCAGCCATCATTTGACGGCCATCGATCTTCTAGAAAACCGTAGCCGTGACGTCTCTGAGTGCAGCAGGTATCTACGTAACATACCTCTATTTAATCAAAGTACAAAAAGCTTACGATATGTATGTACCTAATGAACGAAGGTACGTAAGGTCTCACACTTTGAACTTTTTGTGATACCATTCCATTCCATTACTTACTTAACTTTTTGCAGTCATTAAAAATAAGTAGAGCTTGAACAAAATTACTCTTAATGGAATTCCCATTCAGTTGCCAGTAACAAAATGACCATTTTTACTTGACACTTTATGGCTCCCGCAGACAGGCGGGAAAACTTCGTGGAAATTGTTATACCGGAGTCGCGTCGTGCCGGTGTGGCCTTTATGCTGCTAGACTGCTTGAAAACACGAAACGCACCTATGCCTCAAATTCAACACGTTTCATTTAGTTCCATACATAGCCACGTGTATACACTGGGCTCGTTCTTTATTTGTTTTTTCAGCATTAGTCACGTTTTCATCACGGTATGAGCAGAATTCTAAGTAATTATACTTAAAACAGTTTTTGCGCTGTACGAATTGAATTAGCACAAAAAAGTAAGTGGCTGAGTACTTATACAGACTGTCTTTAGAATGTTATCATAGACAAGCATATGCCCGCGACTTCCTGACTGTCGCGAATTCTAAATATTGATCCCCTATTAACCGCCTATTACGGAATAGCAGAGCCCATTATTAGATACGGCATTATTTTTTGGGGACTCTCTACGGATAGAGTTATCGCATTTAAAGCCCAACAAAATGCCTTAGATCCATTTTTAAATTAAAAATGACTATAGCTGCAAGCCGTTTTTCATAAGCCACAACATCTTGACTTTACCATCAATTTATATTTTTGAAATCGCGATATTTGTTAAAACAAATCCTAACCTATTTCCCCGCATGACAGCCTTTTTAACCGACTTCCAAAAGGAGGAGGTTCTCAATTCGTCTGTATTTTTTTTTTTGTATTTTTTTTTTTTTTTTATGTTTGTTACGCGATTACTCAAAGACGGATGGACCGATTTAGAAAATTCTTTTTTTGTTTGATAGGGTATACTTCCGAGGTGGTCCCATATAAATTTTATTAACTTAGCTTAGGGAGTTTTTGAGTTAGCTTCAATAATGCATATATTTCCCACTTATTTTATGTGGATGATGTGATGGTGTTTTAATAACTTCCTATCACTGTTATTTACATGGCTGTATCTACAATTATTGTGCTCAATTATGTATTTGAATTTGTGTGGGGTAGGTTCCACAACTAAAAAGTGAAAAATAAAAACTTTTTAGCAAAAAATAAAACCGACTTCCAAAACAAAACACTACAAAGTGAAAAATAACTTTAATTTCGGAAGTCGGTGGCAAAAAACGAAAATACAAAACCCAAGACACCGACTACCGAAATTAAAGTTATTTTTCACTTTGTAGTGTTTTGTTTTGGAAGTCGGTTTTATTTTTTGCTAAAAAGTTTTTTCCTAGAAATAGACGTGATAACAGTCAACTCTGTCAACATAGGTCTCGGACTGTACTTATGCACAGGAGTGTTTTTTGTTTGGCTCCCAAGATTTACAATAAACTTCCCAATAGCTGGAAAAAGCTAAGCGTAGAAGCATTTAAAAGGAAATTAAAATCTTTTTTAGCTAGTAAAGCGTATTATGAGGTAAATGAATTTTAATGGAATCGTTTTAAACTGACATGCTATTTTATAAATTAACTGAAATGTATGTAATGTAATAATGACTTAATGATTACTGATACTGATTAATGACTTAACGATACTGAATGATTTTTTATAGTATTTTTTTTACCTATGTGACATTATGGTATGACATTATGTTGTGACATTATATTAGGTTTTTATTTTAAATATGTAATTAATATTTGACAATTTTGTATGTAATTCCGATCTATTTCTGTATGAATTAATTATGTAATCAATCAAGTTAATTTTATTTATTTATTTATGTTAGCATTGTCAATTGTAATGAATGTTGTTATTAATGTTATTATTTTAAATTCTAAACATATAAGTAGATATTAATATTTGCACACCATGACAATATGGTTAAACATGTTAGCACAACTCCATGTTCTTATGACACCTTGCATACATTTATATATTTTTTCTTTATAACTGTATGTACACACATGTTTGAGCAAATAAAGTTATCTGAATCTGAATCTTCGTCCGCATGAACATGCTGGGTTGGAGGCGCGCAAGTTTGCTTTAGCGCTAGATCTAACCCAGATGGTGAATGTGGCAACGCGGGTACCGGATGTTGACGGCCATACACCCAATTGCTTGGACCTTCTGCTGGCATCTGATCCGGACAGTCATTCAGTATCGGTCTCAGCCCCGCTGGGAACGTCTGACCACTGTCTGGTGAAATCCATATCGACCTGCTCTCCTCCAGATGAGAGCCCTAGAGGCACGAGGCGAGTATGGCGATACGGGTCAGCAGACTGGGATGCGATGCGGCACTTTTTTGCGTCTTATCCATGGCGGCAAGTGTGCTTTTCCTCGGGTGACCCCTCGCGCTGTGCTGACGCGGTTGCGGACGTGATTCGGCAGGGGATGGAATATTTTATTCCCCTTTCCGACATCCCGCTCGGTCACAAATCCCGGCCTTGGTATAATGCAGAATGCGCCCACACTGAGGCCCGAAAAGAAACTGCCTACCAAGCCACCCAGGCTTGGTAGGCAGTCTCTTTTCGGGCCTCATGGCCTCAGCCTCAAGGCCCGCGACCGCAAAGTTAGAACGCGCAGGGTTTGCGCGAAGAAAAGAGCCTTTAATTCTGCCGCCAAGTTCTGCAAGCGGGTTTTACGTAGGGCACGTTTTGACCATGTCGGACGTATCGGGGCCAGGCTGGCTTCGCACCCTGCGGGTAGTAAGCAGTTCTGGTCCCTGTCTAAAGCGGTTGAAACGAATTTCTGTCGTCCCACTTTACCTCCTATGATGAAACCTGATGGGTCGCTGGCTCACTCTGCAACTGAGAAAGCAAATTTATTTGCATCTCTCTTTGCAAGCAATTCACGTCTGGACGCTGGCTCCAAGCAACCACCTACTGTACCTCATTGTGACTCCTCGATGCCAGAGATCGCAGTACACATTAAAGAGGTCCGAAGAGTATTGTGCAGTCTAGACGTGAACAAGGCCAGCGGGCCTGACGGCATTCCAGCGAGAGTGTTGAGGCAGTCTGCGCCTGAACTGTCTCCTGTATTGACACGTTTGTTCCGCCTCTCTCTTGAAAAAAGAACGGTGCTGAAATCCTGGATGTTTGCAAATGTACAACCAATGACTAAAAAGAGCGACCGTGCAGACCCTGCCCATTACCGTCCGATCGACATTACCTCCATTCTGAGCAAGGTTATGGAAAGGGTACTGAACAATAAGTTGCTGATCTACCTTGTAGACAATGATCTCCTCAGTGACCGTCAATATGGCTTTCGCCGGGGATGGTCAACTGGCGATCTTCTTGTGTATGTCACGCACTGCTGTGGCGAAGCCATCGAGAAACACGGCGAACCACTGGCTATATCGCTTGACATCTCGAAGGCCTTTGACAGGGTCTGGCACGCTGCTTTGCCCAGCAAGCTTCCTGTTTATGGCATCCCAGCTGATTTTTGTAGCTGAATATCAGATTTCCTTAGTGAACGGTCGGTCAGAGTAGTTGTTGGCGGCTGCTCTTCTGACCTTATGGCTATTGATGCCGGAGTTCCTCAGGGGTCTGTTCTCTCTGCAACTCTTTTCCTGCTGCACATAAATGACCTGCTTCGGCCTGGTATTGTTGGGTACGCAGATGACAGTACAGTTTCAGAGAGATACTTGTTCAGCGCAAAAACCAGCGGGGCCGAAGATCGTTCCTTGAGAGAGGCCATGGTAGAGCGGACAGATTTGACCTTAAGCTTTGTCTCCCAGTGGGGTGATGATACTCTGGTCTCTTTTAACGCCACCAAAACACAGGCGTGTCTTTTCCCACTAAAAAGAGTCGTTTTGTCCAAACTCCTACTTTTCGAGGTGCATCTGTTCCTGTAACTGATCGACTTGAGCTCCTAGGCATGGACTTGACATCTAGTCTCAACTTCGGTGCTACTATCGAATACAAGGCCCAAACTGCGGCCAAGAAACTGGGCATCCTAAATAGGGTAAAGCGATACTTTACGCCTGGACAGCTTTTGACCCTTTACAAAGCGCAAGTCCGATCCTGCATGGAGTATTGCAGTCACCTTTGGGATGGATCAGCCAAGTACCAACTAGCCGCGCTTGACTCGGTAGAACGCAGAGATAAGAGGCTCATTGGCGAAGTAAAACTGGTGGATGCCAAGCTTCATACGAGTAGCTTGGCTCATCGCCGCAAGGTTGCCTGCTTGTCGGTCTTCTACAGATTGTACTTCGGAGAGTGCGCCCGAGAACTCCACGACCTTATTCCACCGGCCCCCTTCTACCATCGGACATCTAGACGCACTGCCAGTTACCATCCCTACCTGGTTGCTATTCCACCAATTCACACTAAGCGCTTCCAAATGTCTTTTATAATGCGCACAGCAAAGGAGTGGAACTTGCGTCTGTGATTCCGAACGCATACAACCCTAATCTCTTCAAAGTGAGAGTGAACACGCTTCTTCTGGGTCAGCTCACTGCATCGTCGACTTTGTCTCTATCACCTGTGACCTAGACTAGAGTCAAGAGCAAACCCATTACAAATAAAAAAAAAATAAAAAAAATTAAATTACTTGTTTTAACATAGCGATAGAATACTGAAATTAGTTTCGTCATAATAAATAAGAAATTAATTTTGTTCTAATCTAAAACAGTTAACGATCGCTTTATTACGTTCTAATAGCACTAAATTAATATTGTATTCACATTTTACAGCGTCATGTGTCACCCTGTCTAATTATTCTAATTACATAGGCCTAAGTATCTTGGCAGTCTTAGCAAAAGGTACCGTGTTACTGGGTTGTGAAGGTCAGATAGGCAGTCGCGCCGTTGTGAAATACAGGTATTCAGCAGCATCCGGTTAGACTGCCGACTCCCACATAGTTGGGGGCAGGCGGGCAGATGACGTTGATGACGTGATGATATTGTTTCATTGTACTAAATAATAATACCTAGTTTAGTAGCGGGAATACTATGCGGGGGTAGGCGCAGTTCGAGTCCGCGCCGTTTGTTTTCATGAAAACAGATTGAAATTTTACTACGGTTTCCGATACTGCTACAGCCATTGTATTTGCTCGACACTAGACTTAGTAGACTCATTGCGTTCCTTATAAAGTAAGCTTTCACCGATTATAATATTTTTCAGTTCTGAGTAGATTTACGGCCGATATGAGACGACATCTTAAACTTGTTTGCTATTTGCAACAGATGTTCTTACGGTTTCTGACACTTTTTAGGCTCATTACATCCCTTTTGATGCAAGCTTTCTTTGCAAGTTGATGCAAGTTTTCGATTCGATTGGGGTATTTTTCTCTAGTATTATTTACATCTAGAGATAAATATCTAATTAAGTTTTTCTTCATGAGTAATTTGACATGAAGTTCACAAGATTTTCTTTGAGGTTTTAGGGAATGAAAAACCGGGTATTTTGTATGGAATTTTATTACTTTAACCTTAACATTACAGTAAATAATTAAAGCCTGAATATTTCCGACAGTCGCTTCTTTAAAAGTTACATTCACTAAGGCACTAAGTTATACAAACAAGGAGAACTGAATTCCGTGCAATGCATTAGTTGTTGGAAAATAACCTGAGAGGCTACATTACACTTCATATATGCAGACAAGATATTAAAAGCCTACATGATATTAATTATTTTTGTAGGTAGGTAATACTTAAAGAGAATCAAAAGGTCACATTTGACACAATAGGTAGGTACCAACATTTAAAAAAGAGCGATGTCAGAGTGACGTCAGACGTGGTTTAAACAATACTTCTATAAATAAATTAGCTGCCGTAAGTACCACGATACTTATAATAAAATTAAATGTTAAATAACTGCAGGTACAACTTTTAAGACGTTTAAACAGAATGACTTGTAATTTGACTGTTGCTTCCAGGTCATAATAGACCCTTTGCAACATTTAAGCATCCCATTTCGCCTAAAATAAAATCCATGAGAATCGTGAAAATCCAAAATTTGTTTGTTTTCCGAATATTTCCCAAAATTCGTCATTAAATAAATAATTTTTCTCTAAACTCTCAAAATAAATCGCCCTCCTTGCTATTTTATTTGATAGTTAAACCTTACTATATAATAATATAAATGCGAAAGTGAGTTTGTTTGTTTGTTTGTTACGCTGTATATAACGACTGAATAAATTCGGATGAAATTTGGCACATGGTTAGACCATGACCTGGGTTAGGACATTAAATACTTTCTATCCCGATATTCCCACGGAATCGAGACTTATGCGGGTGAAACCGCGGCGTGCAGCCAGTACGTTAATAAAGCTTTGAATTACAAGTCACTCTAACTAAAGAACGACAATGTTTTTCGTGGTGACAGTCCTTGAATCATAAATTCATAATTTAAGAGAAATCTCTGAAAAATAACAGACTCTAACTCGAATTGAATAAATAGTAATTGTCATACGTACTTATGTGACGATGTAGAGAAAGCAAGAGGTACCTACTACCCAAATAATATATATATATTTTTTTAATAATATAATATATTTGTTCACCATTTAACATTTTAACATTTAATTTTACGGGAGACTGGCGCCTAAACTAAGCTCTAGGCCTGTATTCAGTACACCAAGTCTCATATTGAAAAGTAGGTAATTTATTTGGGTTTATTTGGGTATTTGTTTAGGTAGGTTTTTTTTATTTGTAATGTGTAAAAATATACCTACGATGATACGGTAGATAAGGACATGAGGACCATAATAAATAATTTAACTGATTTCCCTAACCTAGCTAACATAGAATATTTTTATTTTACTTTAAGTAGGAACCTACAACATTTTGTAAGCTGTGCTTCCTGTCAGTCTATTCATATTTCTTTGTATTACTTATGCTTAGTTTCTTTGAAAATTCCTGTAAAAATCTGCGTTCAAGGTTGCTCAACAATCGTAGTAAAAACATTTCAATTATAAAACTTTTACCTGTTTAGGAACTATATTATCACAGCTTAACAATAGCGAATCACGAGTTTTTTTCGTAAAAAAAAATCAATTTCGTTTTTACCACACTTCCACGAATTATATTCACTGTCCTACTTACTATTTTATTTGTATGCACAAAGACTTCACCAAACCGTAATAATGCATGCCTTTAAAAAGTCCCTCTCGGAACAATGACCTCACACAATTGCTATTCCGATCACTTTCATAATACTGCGAAATCGTTTTTTACTTGGGCACAATATCTTCACGCTCGCTACCTACAAGGGTGAATGGAACTGTAACGTCACCGTTCCATCTTCTTTCTTGTGTCAGTATATCTGCGAGACACTTTTTATCCATCTGTGCTTCAATATCCATCAATCTATTACGACGCATGCATCCCCAACCTTGATCTTTCCGGCGGGACAGGCGTCTCCTGAGAAGGCAGCTCTGTCATCGACGTCAGTCTGTACGGTGGTCGTAACCACCTGGTCTTCTCCGTTGCTCCAAATCCATCTGTCGTTATCATATGCTTTCGTTCTTAGCTCGTGATTTCTCGGCGTGACTTCATTGTATTGAGTTGTCTTACGAGTAGTACTGTATAATATAATACTACTATTTGCAGTATTATTAGGTCCGTTATTGTTGTTAGCAGTTATGTTATTTGTTTTCGTCGGACGATTTCTCTTATCTGAGTTTTGTTTGGTAGGAGCATCCAAAGAATTTGTGTTATTATCGGAGTTAATGATTTTCGTAGTCATATTAGCATTATGTTCGCTTGAACCGTGATGGTCATTATCCCAAGTAATATGTTGCTCGTTAATGACCAATGTACGGTTGACGTCATCCAATTGTTTTCTAATTTGTGGTACGGAAACGTTCCCTTCAGATTTATTGAATTCTTTCTTATCCTTTTGCACAACTGGTGATACATTTCTAGTATCTAGGTTATAACTGTCTTGATTAGAATTTTCAAATCTATTATAGACCTTAGCAGGCTCAGTCACAACGTCTCTATTCCAGGGAACCTTCCTGTTCCATTGATACGGATTCTGGTAACTATACGGCATGTCTACTCTTCTACGGCCACCATCACTGTTAACCACTGGGCCCTGAAACACATCACTGATCACTACAGCATCGTATCGTTTTGCATACCCATACACTTGCACTGGGCGACGTCCATTGCTGTTTTCATACCCGAAGACTTTACCCAATAGTGGTGCACTGGGGCGATAGTTGCCGAAACTGTCGTAGGCATCGTACCTGTGCGTTGTGAACGCAGAACTTGTGGTTACGAAGGAGAACAGTATCACTTGCAACATTTTCACTGATTAAAATATTTGAGATGTAATTTAAGTCAAGGTCCGATATTATGTTTGCGGTTCTTATTGCGACGTGCGTACGCGCCGCGTCTTCACGATCAATTGAGCAAGACGTCGAGTCGTAGACGCAATGAATGTGTTCGTCATCAATTTGATTCGCCTGAAGTAGGGATGACCGATGTCGATAAGGTAAATTAGGATTGCTAAGTGTTGAATAATGTTAATAGAATTTTGATTTTGTCTCATGATATCTATAATAATTTTAATAAAATACATAAGAATGAAGACATTACAATTTATATTTCCAAGTACGATTCGTTACATATCTCTTTGTTAAAACATAACTAACACAATACTAACGTTGATAATCTAAAGAGGTAACTCTTTAGATTAAACTCTAAAATTAATTGTGTGTATTTAAATATCTGTTTATGCATGTATTTATGCCAAATAAGTACTCAAAACTTCAGCCATTTTAATTACGTGCTACTTAATTCATGAAGCACCGATCTGAAGGTTACATCATGACAAATCTAATGATACTTTTACTGATTCATAATATTATTTAAGATTAGCTGTTACCCGCGATTTCAACTGCGATGCAGGATAAAAAGCTCATGTCCTTACCCAGGTCATGGTTTATCTGTGTGCCAAATTTCATCCAAATCCGTTCAGCCGTTTTTGCGTGATTGAGTAACAAACATCCAAACGTTCACATCTATAATAATTTTACTATAGTACGATTTGTATCGCTATACGTAAAGTGAAGGGTCAGCCCTACTGTTGACTTGATGATTCTAAGGAAGTAAATAAGAGTGATCTCACACTGACCCGCGACCCAGATTATTTTGTTATAATTGTAATGGAGTCTGTTTTTTATTATTTTATTTTCGTGTAACCATGGAATGTTTTTAGGTTTATCAGTCGGTTTTTTAACAAATATTTTCCAAGAATGGAGTACGTGTGCTGCGTCTGCCAATTTAAAAATTTTCTGGAAAATTACCATGTACAAACCTGATGAATTTCATAGTTTGATTAATTTTAATTTAATAATTAAGCCGTTGCTCTAAGGAGTTGACAATTTATGAATCAACCATCACACGATGATCACCAGAGATCGGAATAGGTAGAGAATAAATGCCTAAACTTCGAGGAAAGAAGTAACAAATTGGATAGCACCTCCTAAAAAATCCCGGAATGATAATCATGACGATTAAATCTCGGAATTTAAGAAATTGCGAATTATTAATTATTTTATTAAATATTTAATTTGATATGAATATATTCAAAGTACAATAAATAATCCACAATTTCTTAAATCCCGAGATTTAGTCGTCATGTTTGTTACTTCTTTCCTCAAAGTTTAGGTATTCATACTCTACCTATTCCGATCTCTGATGACCACAATGATGGCTGACTCATGCGTGCAAGCTTTCAGGACTGGCCGATTCATAACTCAGGCACTTTCCTCTAAACATTATCGAACCATGTTTTGATAACATTCGGCTTTAAGGACGCTTCTTGCTTATTTAGTTTTTGCGGTGTTCTAAGCGCCAGGCAGTTACACAGGAAGCACTGAACGCATCTCTACTGACGTGTAATACATCTACCTCCACATCCATCCATACTACTCGTAATATTATAAATGCGACAGTTACTCCGTCTGCCTGTTCTTCCTTTTCGCACCCAAACGGCTAAACAGATTTGGATGAAATTTGGCTAACGGATAGACCATGACCTAGAACATAAGGTATTTTTATCCCGGTTGTACGTTCCCGTGGAATGATTGCCGAGCTACACGCCGCGTGCAAAAACTACTTTACTATACAACGTACAACCTCTTATGGGGTCATTGTAATCATCATTATGAACAACTTTTACTATGGGACAAAACTTGAAATCGCGAAAAAAAAATCAGCTGTTTAGTACATTTTGACGAATTATGCGAACATAAATGTACCTACTAAACAGCTGATATTTTTTTTCGCGATTTCAGGTTTGGTCCCATAGTAAAAATTGTTCATAATGATGAGTACAATGACCCCTTAAGAGGTTGTAGGTTATTTATGTTACACCTTGTATACAGGGTGTAAGGGACAGCCCTCCGCAGACTGTTGTGGTGAATTCAGTATATCATACTAAGATGACCGGTACATGAAATTATTTCAGGAACGTTATGAGAATCCAATAAACCTGATTTGTTTGTGTTTTTGTGCACAAATCGGAACATCAGTTACTGGTTGGGAGGGGTAGGTAATAGGTATGCGGTGAGTTCATTGAACTCTGTAGCTACGCAGAAAGTGAACAGCTGATTTCACGCGTCGGCGTCGTTCGTTAGAGTAGTTCTACATCCATTGCTGTTGTTTTTTGTATTGTAGCTGTTTTATTTACATAAATGGAGTACTGCATAGAGATAATTAAATTTTACATTGAAATAAAGGATTAGTAACTGAAAAACAAAATAAAAAAAATAAAATTTTCCTGAGAAATTTTCCAGTGGAATATGATTCAAAATAAGGAGCTGAATGCACCCTGTTAGTTTGTGGAGGGCTGTCCCTTACACTCTGTATAAAAGTAACAATGTAAACCTACATAAACACTTGTATTAACGGTGAAAGACATGCAGTCCCAGTTGTACCTACTTATGTATATACCTATAATATGTCAAAGTAAACACTACTTGTGCTGTGCACTTCGTTTGGTGCCCCCTGAAGGTGCGTCAGTGCGTCATACGGTCAGATCAATTAAATACTGACGTCACAATTGTCATGGTGATCTTTCTACACTAGTAATATAAAGCGGAGCAAGTGTGACGTGTCTTTTACAATAGTTCGTCACTGTTTAAAGATATAGGAAAGGTGGCAATTTCCTGTATCGTGTAATTTTCTACAAGTACCTGCTAGAGTTGGTCTTAGTTGACATTTGACCATATTATTGTAATAACAAGATTTTTATTTTTATGACAACTCTTCTTCTCCCCAGCTAAAGCACTAGGAAGTGGTGAAGGGCGGGCGTTTTGTATGTGACTTTGACATTCAAAAAGTGCTGATTCTCAGACTTATTTAAATAAATGACTTTTGATTTTAAGTCATAGAGTCAGCATTTCTGAGAGTCTAAACCGTGTCTAAAAAGCGGTTAGTGCTCACTTTTTGAGCATTAAGTAAAACAGGCCAGCTGGCGTGGTTGGTTAAGATACCACCTATCATGCCGCAGGTCGTGGGTTTAATTCCCATCCAGGACAAACATTGTGTGCATGAACATGTCTGTTTGTCCTGAGTCTGGGTGTAATTATCTATATAAGTATGTATTTACAAAAAAAAATAGTGTATGTAGTATATCAGTTATCTGGTTTCCATAGTACAAGCTTTGCTTAGTTTGGGATCAGATAGATGACCGTGTGTGAAAATGTCCCAGGATATTATTATTATTATTGCGGTTTTTCATAGCCTTATGAAGCCACGTCAAATTGTTGTTCATATACTCGTATATATTATTATATTGTATTGTTGGCGCGGTAGTGCCCCCGCCAAGTCGAGCATAACAAACAAACAAAGACAGCCGCTTGTCTCGAACTCGGAGCCACTCAGGACATTTATTTTCGACCTCCTTTAACGGCTGTACCTTCGTTGTGGATAAAGCTAGAAGTCTGAATTTTCAGTGACCAAGAGGGCACAATATGACTACGTATTTTACTAAATTACGTTCAATTTGAATCTGTGGTTTAAGAACAATTGCAAGTCAAAGTTCCTTAACTTTGTCACTGACACTCCCCGATCATCAAAATTCTAAACTACTTCTAGCAGACACACAATTAATGTTTGGCCTATAAAGCAAGGAAAAACTTAAACAAACCACAATCTCAGTCTCGTGTTCTAGATATACGAACTGCAATAAGTAGCTCTGTAATCGTACGATTCCTAAGTTACTTTTACCGTACAAGCAATATCTACCGAAATTGATAGATAGATAAATAGTGGATATAGGTAGGTATAGTTAGTCACAGACGATGTGTTTTTTTAATATAGCTATACTATCCTTAGACGAAGATGGCGGGACGAACTTGACTCGTACTGCCCGACACTAGCAAAAGACAGTATTGTGTGGAAAAGGGCCATAGCAGGCTAAATTGAATTAGGTATTTGAATTTCATAAACAGTTTGTAAAATTATACATCACCTTATATTTACATAGATAAGGACCAGGTACCTGGAGTACCTACCTAATGGACCATGGAACATAAAGGTAGGTACAGTCTCTTCGAAGATTACCTGTAAAATAAAATGGCCAATGGAATAAATTAAATCAGTTGGCAACGTCAGTGTTGTCAATGTCTAATATTGATACGGTCACTATAAAATATTGTTAGTTAACTAAAATTTATTGATCTTGATCACGACTGATTTTAAGTCGTAAAAACCGCAGATTTTTATATATTGCTTACACGTGCACAACTTTATTTTATTAACATTAAAACCGACGCTGCTTTGCGTTCTGCTCAGTTCCCAAACTTCCCAATCTAGTCCTCATTCAGAATAATTTGCAGATGTCAAACATATTAGTATTCTCCCTACGATCACAATGTGCCTGATGACGTAATATCCGGGATGCTATAGTTTTTCCAACAAATATTTGATATTGCTATCATGTAGTGCTTGATTGTTTAGTGATTCGTGAGAGACTAGAGATACCTGCCTAATTGCAATTTAACTTACAAAATAAAACACCGGCAAAGTGCATGTCGGACTACGCACAATGAAGGGTTCCGTAGTTGGGATGAATTTATCCCAAGAACAAACTTCCAACTGCAAATGTAAGTTTTTACGCACGTTATTTGGAGATTTACCATCTAGACTTTTTATAGATGTTCCTGTAATCTGTAAGTACAGAACTATTTTCTGTATTTTAACTATTTTCTGTATTTTTTTCAAAGTAAGCTCAGTAATTTCGGAAATAAGTAGGGGAATAGTCAATTTTCATCTATTTTCTGAGATAACTTTAAAAATATTTATTTTGAAATATACCTACTTGAGCCCCTCACAGTACTGGAGTCCTTTCATCTGATATATCACACAGTACAGTCCGCAATTATTATTTTTTTATTTATCTCCCAAAAGTGACCCCCATATTCAAAATTAATTAATTTACGTAACACGTGTTTGGCTCACACAAATTGATATGTGTACCAAATTTCAACTTAATCGGTCCATTAGATTCGAAGGAAATTGGCAGACACACGAGTGATGATAAAGGGTTCCGTTTTTTCATTCGGACATGCGGAACCCTAATAACTTATATAAGTTTACTTATAGTAAGTTAAATGTGCAACTTTACAACGCAACTTTACTACGCAACTTTACAGGTGCAAAAGTTCCTCCCAGCGTGATTTTACTAAACCAACACCCTAATTGTGTAACACATTATCGATCGTAATCTGAATCATTTTGAAGCAAATTGCTAATCTATTGCTTCATATTATGTTCGAAAATGTTGTCTGCTCAACACTGTAAATAACGCAATGAATGTTGTTGAACTGTTAAAATGAAACGGAGTCCGATTGATAACGTGTTACGCAATTAGGGTATAGTTTCAAAGTTTATTCGTGAAATCGTAAAACAGAGGCACTTGCTTTCATTACGACAAATGCCCCTTCTCAAACAGAGAAGGCACGAGCATTGATCACCACGCTCGCTCAAGATGGAGTGGCGACTTCAGACTTACATTCACTGTACGTCCAGCATCCTATTGCGTAACAGAGTTCCAATCACAATGCGATAGTTTTGAAGGCTATGTTTAATCCATTGCAGACGAATTTATTAAACCTATGAATTAAATAAATAACGAATGAACATGACTGAACTCTCAAAATGAAACCAATTACGATCAATTGCCAGTTTACATGTGGTACGCGTTGCCCCGCCGTCGCGCCGCGCCGGTTTCCTCGTTTATTTATTAAACAACTTGTATAAGATTACACACAAGGTAAAACCATATTAAGCGTCATTCATTACACTGATACCCGAAGTACCAATCTGCAACTACGTCAACTACTCATAGGGAAACAAGCCTAAAGAATGCTCCTCGAAGAAAAGGGCTGTCGCATATTGTCACCTCTCTCGCTCACACGGGACCAAATTTTTATGAACATTAAATGAAAAGATGCTTTTTTGTATAATGTAATCAATTAGCGAACTAATAAATAATATTAATGTAATAGGTAATGAATAAAAACACATTTTTATTGTGGCATTTATTTAACTCAACTCAAAAACAGCTCATAATACTTATTGAGCTGAGTTTAATATATAACACAATAGGAATGTGTTTTTATTAATTAGCTATTAAATTAATATTATTTATTAGTTCGCTTATGGATTACATTTTACAAAAAAAAACATATTTTCATTTAACAAAGCAAGGCAAAAGCAAAGGGGAATTCGTGAGGGTGACTATCGAATTACTAACGAAGAAATGATAATCAGGTAATCACGTATCACATTATCGCATTGGGTGTCAACCTGTTAAGATAGTGTAAGGTTGTATTAATAAATAAATAAATAAACATTCTTAAAGATTAGATCCCGTGAGAGCGAGAGAGATGACAATATGTGACAGCCCTCTTTAAGCTCATTTGATTGTCAAAGGTAAAGCGCGACCGTGCTCACATACTACCAACATCAGTGACTAGAAATTCAGTTTAACTGATTTACAGTAATTTCACAATGGAAACAACCACTGCGATAATTCTGGCACTCCTGGGAATCATCGGAAACAGAAACATCCTGCTTTCGTCCATCTGCAAATGATCGACCAAGAGCTGTCCGTTTGAGTTTCAAATCAGGAAAACAGTTGGAAACGGTCGATGTGCCGTATCCCAGACCACAATAAAATGGAGACTTTATAAGTAGATAACACAAATAGAGTCTTTGCGCCCTTTCTTTATAAAATATAAGATGCTTACTTCACCGTGCGTCTATATCTTGGAATCATGTTCAAATGTTTTCAAGCACAAGATTCTTTTCCAGCAAGCGACAAGCTACTACGCCCCTCGATCTCTTAATATTGACAAGTTTATTTTAAAAAGTCAAGTTATTTTTTGTTTTTTTTTTTTTTAATTATATCAACCCAAGACGAATCTCACATTCACATCCAACAACAGCATGTGCATCAAATTGTATAAAATTCCGAAGACAATAAAAACACTTCCATTTTTAAAATTTAAGCGTAATTTAACCAAACTACTTATTGGCAAATGCTTGTATAGTGCACATGAGTTCTCAGATTATAAGTTGTGAGTTTTAATATAATGACGTTTATGAATTCATTGTTACCAAATTTGGATGAATTTAATACATATATGTAATTTAGTAATCGCATGCATAGAGTTAATTAATTCATTTCTTAAAAAACTAATAAAATATGCAAAATGTTGCGCGCCGAAATTAAAGGCATAATAAGAGAGAATATTATATGTATATTACGTGCTCCGTTTCACCGGCTTCATAAGGTTCCTCATTTGTTGGGCTTGGTATATCCTTTTATAACAAGCGTCAAATCATCCTTCATCATCCGTCATCCTTCAATGCGTTTAAAGCTAAAGTAAAATCTAACTTTTGTGCAAAAGCATACTATTCTATCAACGACTACTTAAACGATAAGAATAGTTGGTCGCTGTGTTAACTCAAGACAATGTTTATGTTCTTTCTCCAGAATTAGTCTACCTTCTGACGGGTTATATGTGTTCATATAATTATTTATTTTCTATGAATACAGAAGTCAATTTATTTAATTTTTATTTATCATTGATATAATCTACTCATTACAATGAGTGGTATTGCAATATGTGGTTAGCTAGTGACCTCGACAATACTGATGATATTATTCTTGCCTGAGCAACCGGCAGCAAGTTCGTCATGCTCCCTTAGATGTCACTGCTTGCGGTAGCGTCAGGATCGAGTTGCCTCCTTCCCTCAAATATGGCAAGGGGATAATCCTAAATAATATTATAAATGCGAAAGTAAGTTTGTTTGTTTGTTACCTTTTCACGCCTAAACCACTGAACCGATCATCCTGAAATTTTGCATATACGATGTCGGAGATCAGACACGGACATAGGGTACCTTTCATACCGAAAAAAAGTACTGTTCCCGAGGAAAACGACAATACGTTCTTTTGATGGCGCCACGTGTCTTTCGAATCATGATTGAATTATATTATTATTGAAACTTTAGTAGTGTGTTAAGAGTATTTTTTAAATTTACCTAATACATTGTGGAGTCTAGAGTTTCGATAAACCGGATTTTCATCCTCCTAACTATCCTAACTAATATTATAAATGCGAACGTGAGTATGTGTGTTTGTTACGCTTTCACGCTAAAACGGCTGAACGGATTCGGATGAAATTGGCACACGGGTAGGCCATGACCGGGAAAAGGATATAGGCTACTCTTTATCGACATACCACGCGGGCGGAAGCTAGTGGCTGATATTTGCGTTATGCTCGTGAACGGGTGCTGCTTGTGGTGACAGGTCGTCTTGCTGACCTTGGTTTTGTTTTGTTATTAGTAATTAACTCGTTGTTTATTTTACTTCGATGGTCCTAATTTATTATTTGTGACTTCGAGTTACGGCTACTTATACGGATATACACATATGTAAGTGGGCACGCCCTTTATTACTGGAGGCTTAGGCTATAATTGGGTGTTTCTCTTTTTTCGTGCATAGTACAAGTCCAGTAAGAAAAAAAATGTTTATTCAATAAACTTCTAAATTTTTTCCATAGAAAACTAAATGTAATAGAGTTATGCTTGCATGCATGTAAGATTGACTGTATAAATTAACGTAATTAGTTAAATATAAATGAAAAACTTTACTTATTCTCATTTCCGTCGTTGTCCATTTACTACTATCCTTAATACATTTGTATTTTATCCGAATAAAACGAAGTAAATAGAAAAATTATAACTATATAAATGTAGTATATTAATAAACCCAACGTTTACGTCTAAATTAAATAATGGTATCTTTTAAATATACTGAAATTATATCTGGTAAATAATTTTTTCAATTTTTTTCCGATTACCTTCGTTATGAGAAGAAATCTATATTGTAGTTTGCGCTAGACCTTAAATGCTACTCTGCTGCCATGTTTAGCTCCGCGCACGTCTCAGTCTGGCAGCAAACGTCGTAGCGGATGCATGCTTGCTCGTGGAAAAAAAAATATTTTCGTGTTAAGTGTCGCGGGAGGTGATTATTCTGGATTCGTTCTCTTTCCTATCGTCCGTATTAGAAAGTGAGTATATATGATTTCATTTATTACGTAGCTTTTTATCAATTTTAATGATTACCTTCGAAGTTTAGTACATGTATTAGATTTGTAATTGTGATATTTTTGAAGAAAAACTGGACAAATTATTATATAACTGTGCCGAAATATCGGAAACTCAAATCAATTAATATACATGGTAAATATCCCGTTTTAAGTTCTAATGATAATGTCAGTGACCATGTCAGTTTAAAAACTTATAAAAACTGGACAAAGTATTCAAACCTCATTACCTTCTTCCTCATTCCGTTCGTTTACCCTCGTTCTTAGATTTTAGAAATGATTATAATTTCATCGATACTAATTAAAAGAAAGTAGAAACTACTAAACGTTCAAAGATTAATTATATACTAATGATATTTGCAAAAAAAAACCCAAATAATTCATCAATAAATTTGAAATTTGGAATCGTTGAGAATTTGCACGAAATATGCGAAACACCCATTTTAGGTATAAATTTCTGCTTACGTTTTTAGTTTTGGATTTTTATTTCTGTTTGAGTATAGTTTTAGATTTTTTTGTTATTGGCGTGTGCTAGCTTACTTACAGCAAATCATTTAATTTAATGTATGTGTTGGGTAATGTACTCGTACCTACATAAATTATTTTGCACAGTGTTGTATGAAGTCAAGTTTTTTTCCTAAACAGACAGCTGTGCTGCTGGGGAATTTGTTGCGCCACTTCTTCTCCCCAGCTAAAGCAAGTTTTAGGTTTTTGAAGTCGGCTTTTACTTTTTTTAAAGTAATTTTATTTTCCATTTTTAACGAAAATAAGAATCTTCGCAAAATCCGCTTACAAATACCGGAGATACAGTACATTTATGCATATAACTTCTTTTATAACTTTAATTACCTAATGTATTATATATACTAAAACCTTCCTGAAAGTATGTAGATCACGCTAGATAACGAATCATCTAAATTGGTTGATTAGTGTTATTCTTCAAAACGTATTGCTTATCCAACCATGTTATGAAAAATATGTAAAATGATGAAGTTTGAATTACCAAATTAGATTTATTATTTAATTACTTAATTATTTAGTTTACAATTAAACTAGTTATATGTTAGGCCCCTACGCCTACATGCTTACGTAGTTGGCTATGAGGTGCTATGAGGCTCCGTTAAGATTGACCGCCGCGCCGCGTGACCAAAACTCCGTCAGGAGGATATTATTATTGTGACAGGAAAACAATCACTATATAGTACACACAAGCTAACAGAGAATATGCATTAAGGGCACAAAAAAAGTGTGTTCGAAGTATCTGTGGTCTTAAACAGACAGATTCATGTAGATCACAGTTTACAAGATTACACATTTTGACATTACCTTCACTATATATTTACGAAGCAGCCGTAATGATAAAACGCGATTTAAATAATTATGACACATTGAGAAGTGCACGGTATAAAAATGTATTAAGTGGAATTAAGTGGAAGACAGTTAAGTTTAAATCTAGCATATTTGGGATAGGAGTAAAAATATATAACAAACTTCCAAATTATATAAAAAGCAGTAAAACCTCACATAGTTTAAAAAAAAACTTATGGAACTCTTGATAAGTAAAGCCTACTATTCAATCAATGACTATTTTAATGACAAAAATATAGGTGACTACACCTTTAGATAAGCTGCCTCAATGATTAATTTAATTTGTATGACATACGTGAGAAATTTAATGAAATCTATTAATAATTTAATTTTTATGACATCAACCAATAATTTAAATTTAATGACATTAATGAACAATTTAAGTTGTACGGTATAAATGAGTAATTTAATTAATGAATAATTTAATTAGTATGAAATCAATGTACCTATTACTTATTTATCTGACTGTGAATAAACAACTATATTAATGCATGACGAATGATGGATGTGGACTTAGAACGAATAATGATTGTAATGTTAAATAAATATGGAACAAACATTAAATATTGTACACCTTATGGGCATGTTACAGCAATCCTTTATAATAATCATAAGAACTGATATTTCACCTGTGACTAACAATAAATGAATTTGAATTTGAAGCTTTTATTACACACCAAAGTACTATTGAAATTATTACTTAAGTTACAGTACCTGCAGTAATTGTTTTAAACATAATTATGCTGTTGAAAAACTCAATGATCGAAATCATATATAAAACACTTGATTAAACCTTGGGCGGATCAGCATTGTTTCTGTGTGAGAGACTGTCGTGGTCGTCGGTGGTGTGGGGCCGCTTCGGTTCAGTGCCACCGGTGGAATTACGTTCTGTCGTTGGCACCTCCCCTTCTTTAAATTCACTCGCATCCAAGTATCTATGTTCCTATGTTTATAACTGTATTCACCATTTCCCACTTTTTCAGATAAACTCGTATTTGTATTTGTGTGTATGCTAGAGAGTATGTAATTAATACAAAATAAATCTTTCTTTGCAGAGTTGCATTTCAATATAAATTAAGTTGATGTCACATCTTCAAATGTGGCTCAATTTAAGACGGGTTTGTCCTGACAGCATCCAGTCAGACGTCCCTCAACAAAATTATAACAGAAGCTTTTTTCTAGAATTTGGAGCAGCTTTTAAAACAAGTCACAGAAGTCACGCCAAACTGGCACTTATGACGTTTAGTACTTTCAGTAGTTTAATTATCTTCATCCACCATCCAACAGTTTTCCCTGACTCTCAATTTTTCTGAAGAACAGCTGGAAGGCCCAAGAGCAACCCTGTCGTCTAACAGCCGTTCCTCAGGCTTCTTATTGTTCTGTCCTTCAATTGCTTCCACAGATGTTAAAGCACTGGTTGTTTTTTCTCACTGTTTGGTTATTCTTGTTGACAAGTTGTTGAGTCCAAGTTCGCAACACTGTAAACGTGATCTTCAACATTTTCACCTTCCACAGCGTTTTTTTTCAAATGTAGTCCAAGATCTTCTACGTAGACCACGGTTTCTACCAGTACCGCAGTGGGGAATATTGTGGCGACCAGACCAGTGATCACTTCCAATGTTAAGGGAATGTATATCAGATAACTGAATTTCTAGTAACAATAACTGACTATGGAAGGAAGGCTGCGCTCACCGCCAACCTGAGACTGTTTACCTTAAAGCTAGGAACGTGGATTATATATATATAATGCTCCAGTATTACTGAAGAGATTTATCTCTTGCACGTTCCTTTGTAATTCACGTAATATATCTGCGATGTATCACATATTGTTCACGAATGCCTAATGAGGACTTACCAGCGGGTACACCCGCGTGGAATATGAACTATTTGAACTGCTACTTCCCTTTCTATTGTCTATTCATAGCGACACAGTTTATTTTCATCATTTGTGTCATAGGCTTCTTCATTTTGTTATTTATGAAATAGACACTATTTTCTATCCATAACTCTGAAAATGTCACAATTCCGACCCCCAAGATACAGGTAAATGCCTAGTTTGGGGGTCACCGTCTAATCTGTTCTTGCACAATCTGTTTATTAATACAATAATTAAATTTGAAATTTGATATTCATCATTATGAAAAGTAAATGCAGCGTTATCGACATCGCTTATTAAAAAAGTATAGTAAGGGAGACCGGGGCGCGAATTAACAAAATTTATATTTTCAGTTGTAGCTTCAAAACGCCTAAACATTTTGATATGATTTTTGTGTTAAATGATGTTCAAACTATTCAGTAACTATGTCGTTAGTTTTAATTTGATAAGAAATTGGCACTTTTTTCAAAAAGTTGATTTTACTCAGAAAAGTCAGAAGTTAATACTTACCCCGCGATCGGGGCTAGAATTAACGGTTCCGAGGTAATAATAATAATAATAATAATTCTTTATTGACATAATTATGTTACAGAAACTTGTTTGAAGCCTCTGACTCCTGAACTAGGTGTACCTGTATGTCAGGAGTCAGCGCCTCTCCCATTTTATTTGGCTTAGATATTGATGTCAACATAAGAATAGACAAAAAATGTGTGAGCTACAAAATACAATTTTAAAGAAGTAAAAACATAAAAAAACCAAATAATAACAGAAATGAAAAATATGAAAAATATTGAAAAAAAATATCAAAAATATAATTTATTCTTAAATTATTCTATCGTGCTATGTGTGTAAGGGAGGTGAGTGCGTGTGCGTGTGGGTGGGTTCCCGTACGTGTGTGTGTATGAGTGGGTGTATGAAAGAAAGGTATGTTCTATGTATGTGTTCCTTTGTAGGAATAAATTAATTATTTATTATTTTCTCTACATCCTCATAATCAAGAGTAAAGAGCCAGTTTTTTACTTTAAGTTTACACTCTAGTAGTGTTAGCGGATAAAAATTTAAAATTCTATTAATTTTGTTGTATAAATATACAGAAAAATAAGCGTTTTGTCGTCTTGCAAAAGCCGTGCGACATTTAACAGATTGAATTACGTTTGGCAAGTAAGTACGTTTGGTTGGGTGGTAAAGCAACGTTTGGTAAGTATTAACAAAAGGGGCAACAATTAACATTCTTGGTATTTTCTTATATAATTAAAGAAAACCAAAAATAAGACTGATATTTTTTTATTAAGCTACACGATCAACAATTATAGCACTGTCCACGCAAAAATGTTTTGTCAATATATATATATATATATATATATATATATATAAATAAATGAAACGGAAACCCAAACAATCCCACTCTTTATAGAAATAACAAAAACCAACAAATCTCTGAATGATTTAATAAAAAAATTAATAAAATTCATAGTAACAACAGTTACTTTTACTGTTATGCTATTGAAGAAAACGTCAGTTTTCAATAATCACATTTTTACTTAGTGGAACAATAAACAGTAAGCTTAAAAGTTATAATACTTTGTTAAACAACAATATTTCAGCGATATAAATGAATAGAAATAAAAACTCCAACAAAACCTCTTTGTAGAAGAACAAAAATCAACAAATCCTTAAATAATGTCTAATTAAAAACTACTTTTACTGTTATATTAACTTAACAGTCTTTTAAGTGTCATAATTATGATATACTAAGAATAATTTTCATATAGGTATTATATATATGTTCCATTTTTATTCATATTCTAATAATTTTATTTTAGTTTATTTTTCTTTTTAAATTTCTATTATTATCTTCCTCTTCTGGCACGTGTATTTCCGGTGTGTCGGTGAGTATGGCAGATTTTCTTGTGTGGTTACGATTCAATTGAACCCGTGGCTGAGCTTTTGGAAAGGTCGTACGGATTCTATTTGTATTACATGTATTTACGATCGTACCTCAGAAAAAAATACATTTTTATCGGATGAATTTGCACCATTTTCTTTTTGGAAGCCTGTAGGTGTAGCCACTGGTGCAATAAGTGTTTGTTCTCTTACCACAGACACATTACAATTATATACTGTTAATACTAACCCCACATACGGGGTCAGAATTAACATGTTAATACTTGCCCCGTATGTTTTGTTAATTTTAGCCCCATGGATACTTTTTCGAAATAAAAATATATACTTACGAAATAGTTTACATTAGCGTTAGTAAACTTATGTAGTATTATTAAGAATAAAACGAGCCACTATGAAACAAAAAAATATTACGACAAAATCAAATATTCAACATGTAGGTAAATCAAAAAATCGTAAAGTGAAAAAAGTTCGTTAGCTGGCCAAAATAGACACACATCACACAACTCGCTCCCACGGCGTACTGCGCTGTATTATCGAAACTCAACCTGTACAGCACTGTCGTGGGGACGATTTCCGACAATCGCTAGTGCTGTTTATAGTTTCATAGATATTCGCTTGTTAATACTTACCTCTGTTAATTGAAGCCCCGGTCTCCCCTACTCATAGTTTTTGACTTTAGATATTGTATCTTTCTAAAACAATAATGTTACTATTATTTAAAGGAAAATCACCGAATGGTTAAGGTAGGTATTCGCAAAAGCAGTAGTTTTATTTTGAGTTACCTGACCAGTACTGTGTGAGTGTGTATCACCCATGACCTAATGTCCACTCCTTGGTAGGATACGTGAGATATGTAACGCATAATTTATTACGACTTACGAATTAACAAGCCAACAGTAATCAATGTATCGAATGCCGGTGGCAGCTATTCTAGGACCTTATTGGCGAAGACTAATAATTAAGTTCCCTTTACGCAACTGTTCTATTCGTTTTAATATCGTCATCAACTAAAGTACACCTACATGTATTGGTCTTTATCCGTTTAGTTACTAGTGCGCATTATATTAACCGGTTCAAGGGTTATCAGTTTCCTCATAAGTAACCAATTAGTTATTCATAGGTCTATGGCGCGCATGTATTCACCTTTACTTCCCTGTGGTCAATAAACAATGCATTTACCTGTAGGATGTGTTAAATCTGGTTTCAATCTAAAAGCAATTTGCTAACCTTTGTGGTAGCGACTCCTTCCTCCTCCCCCTCCCCCTCCCCCTCCTACCATCCCCCACGTTCTCTCCGCGGGGTATGTAAAAAATTAAACGCAACGTAATCCGGAGAAATAAAAAAAGTGAATTTCATTTTGAAGGTAAAAGAAACGGTATTATTTGGTGTTTTTCTTTCTGTACTGCATTTTATTGTTCTCTTTTTAGAGTTCTGAACGTCCGATTGAACAAACGGAACCCTTAAAGGATTACTCGTACGTCTGTCTGTCTGTCCGTCTGTCACAGCCAATTTGCTAAGAATCTATTGTACCGATTAAGTGGAAATTTGGTACACAATAAGTAGTACACATATGAATTTTTGTGACCCAAACACGGATATGTAACGTAAATAAGTTAATTTTGATTTTTGATTTGATTTGAATATGGGGGTCACGTTTGGGGGCAAATTAGAAAATTTATAAAAAAGTTTTGGAAACAGCACCGTGTCACAAATCAAATGGAAGGGCTTGTTATGAGGGTCTTAAATATATTAAATATATTGTCGTGAGTTTTAAGGCTACATGAATAGTTGAGATCTCAAACGACGCGTATCAACAAGGGCTACAATATAATGAAAAAAAAATTAAAAGTCAAAAACTTTTCTTGAAAATGTGAAAAATTTTTCAGGGTCTTTCAATTTTTTAGGGTCTTTTGTCATAAAATCAAATATATCTGAAAAAGTAAATGCAATATCGAAAAAATTAAAAATGTCCTTGGGGTATTGAGTTGGGTTACATTTGAAAAAAAACCGGAGCTCTGTATCACTAATAGTCTAGGAAGGATAGTGCCCTTTGTGTGGCGAAATTTCGGGGAGCGCGCTCCTTAGATGCGCGTCGCGTCGCTGAGTTGTTAATTAAAAATTGATCGTGAAATGTGTTTGTATTTATTTGTAAATACGTATTTTTATATTATTTTATAATGATGTTAATTTAAACTATTTTTTTACCGACTTCAAAAAAGGAGGTTCTGTATTCGACCCGTATATGTGCATGTATGTAATAATAATAATAATATCCCCACCGCTGTATCTCTACGTTGACGTCGTAGTGGGGCTTGCGCGCCGAACATTAGGTCTGTGCCGGTAGAGTTTACTTTGCCGAAACGAGTCTAGGATGAGGAGCCAGACCAAGAGAGATACAGAAACCCGCAGGGCAGCATGTGGCGATCTGTTGGACAGTAGCGACCCCACGGACCCTATCTCCCGGGAGAAATCTTGTCCTCATCTCTGGCTTGCCTTTATTGGCCGGCTGGAGTGAACACTGACGAGGAACAGAGCTCCCACCTCTATCTTGCCTTTATTGGCCGGCTTGGGTGGAAATTCGCAAGAACAAACGTGCTCGGAGGAAGGAAGTATTCCAGTAAGGTGCTGGTAGGGATCTTGACCGTACTTCCGGGATTGTCCTGATAGATGAGGAATACCTCTCCACTCCTCAAGCGCCTCAGGAAGTGTTGCCCCCTTGTCGCTACGTCACTATGTGCTAGTGGCCGTTTCCGGGGGCCCATTATTGAGTATGCAAGTCACCCCCTGCCATTTTATCCGTGTATAATATATAACATTGGGCAGGCAGGTGACATAGTTCTTCCATAGTTCAAGTTACCTAATCCACTTTAGCCACCCAGACCCATAGCCCAATATGTTTTGTGTCCATGTACAACAATAGTCCTGCACCAACCGGGGGTTGTCCTTGGGTGCACTTGCATAGTGCATATAGGGATAATCGTCGGTTGGTGCCTCCTAATAATTTAAAATTATCTAAGGGGTCTCTGCGAGTTGCTACGGCCCCTCGTATGCCTTCCCCTTTGGAATTCCGGGACCCCAGGGTGCCGAGATATGTAAGAAAAAATAATAATAAATTGTTTATTTGCGTAAAACATGGTATAAAATGGTGGTATAAAAGTAAAAAGGCACCAACATGTTTAGCTAGTTATGACATAGCATGCAAAATTTTAGGGTTACAGGATAACGACTTACAAGCAAAAAGTTATATTTAAACCAACATTTTTTTACCTAAATATCTTCATATCATATCATATCTTTTAAATTATAAAAACTACATTCACGTAACCACTTGTACAATTTAATCTTTAACAATCTTGCATTTGCTGTCTTGAAATGGCTAGGTATCTTATTATAAATACGCATACACATTGCCAGGCAGTTTATTTTTGTAATTGGTAAGTCTTGGCATATCATTCAATACCAATGTATGTGGATTTCGTTTATTCCGAGGGCATACGTCGTTTGCTGTCACACATGTTTCATAAATGTCTAAATATGGCAGCGGTAACAAAGCAAGTTTTTTAAAAACTGGTCGACATAAGTCCTCAGGTTAGAGTCCATACATTGCTTTTTTGCACTTTTTTGAGCAACAAATGCTCTATTCAGATGTACAATATGATTTTCTCAAAAACTAATGAACCAATTTTTATGATTCTTTCACTAACGTGATCTATATACTTTCAGGCAGGTTTTAGTTTATAATACATTAAGTAATTATTCTTATATACGAAGTCATATGCATAAATGTACTGTATCTCCAGCATTTCTAAGCGGATTTTGATGATTCTTCTTTTCGTTTGAATTGGGCTTAAGTAATTGTAGACTCAACTAAAAATGGAAAAATAAATTTACTTTAAAAAAAGTAAAAACCGACTTCAAAAACCTAAAACGAATAATATAAGTTTCATAAAAAACTTAACAGCTTCTGAAGTCAGTGCCAAGCTAAGGTGCATTGAAGAATTGAAGACACCTAGAAAATTTTATAGCAGTAAGTAGTTGAAAATACTACAAATTACTAATTAGAACTATTAAATATTTGAGACTAAAATTATTATTTCTATGTTGATAACTATTTTGTATCTCTTCGTTGTTGTTGCGTTAAACCAAAAGATTTTCTTTCAAAAATAGTCTTAAGAATATTTTATTAAAGTTCAAAATTGCATGGCGTTATTTTTACCTCAAGAAGAGTCCAAATGCACGAAGTAAAAAATTGTAGATTTTTTACTTCGTGCATTTGAGCTCTTTACTTCAAAGACGATACAAAATCTATTAGGTCTAAATCTATTAAATTAGGCATCGTACAAAATGAAAAGCCTGCCTAAGTGTATTTTCAATGTACCCGAAGGTCGTGTAGAGCACGAGATCTGTGAATTTTTTGTATTTTGGAAATTACACCAAAAATTACGCGTGATGTTAAGTGGCAAAAAAACTCTTTTTATTTATTTCTGCTTCAATATGTACGATTGGTAAAATACTGCAAGATCCTACATAGTTTACCATTGTGAGTATTTGCGAAACTAGAACATTTCAGGGAAAGGCACAGACTACATTTGTAGTCATTGCGGCAGATGGATGTGTCACAGCCTGCGGGGCTACTCATCCATCTACCGCAGTTACTTAATAACACTCTATTGCCAATTACGTGGGACTTAAACATAATAAGCAATGCATGCCCGGTGACCGCACGGCGTAGAAGCACGCCATATACCGTAGCAGTGATGAATGATTGATGAATTAATGACAGCCGAGCCACGTGCGCCTCACGTGAACACGCCATATAACGTATCAGTGAGTGAATGATTGATGACAGCCGAGCCACGTGCGCCTCACGTGAACATGCCATATAACGCAGCAGTAACTGAATGATCGATGGACAGCCGTGCCATGAGCGCTTCACGTGAATACGCCATATAACGTAGCAGTGAATGAATGATTAATGGATTGATGACAGCCGAGCCACGTGCGCCTCACGTGAACATGCCATATAACGCAGCAGTAACTGAATGATTGATGGACAGCCGTGCCATGTGCGCTTCACGTGAATACGCCATATAACGTAGCAGTGAATGAATGATTGATGGATTGATGACAGCAGAGACACGTGCGCCTCACGTGAACACGCCATATTTAGTGAATGATTATTGGATAGATGAAAGCCGAGCCACGTGTGCCTCACGTGAACACGCCATATAACGTAGCAGTGAGTGAATGATGGATGGATTGATGACAACCGAGCCACGTGCGCCTCACGTGAACACGCCATATAACGTATCAGTGAGTGAATGATTGATGGATTGATGACACCCGAGTCACGTGCGCCTCACGTGAACATGCCATATAACGCAGCAGTAACTGAATGATTGATGGACAGCCGTGCCATGTGCGCTTCACGTGAATACGCCATATAACGTAGCAGTGAATGAATGATTGATGGATTGATGGCAGCTGAGGCACGTGCGCCTCACGTGAACACGCCATATTTAGTGAATGATTATTGGATAAATGAAAGCCGAGCCACGTGTGCCTCACGTGAACACGCCATATAGCGTAGCAGTGAGTGAATGATTGATGGATTGATGACAGCCGAGTCACGTGCGCCTCACGTGAACATGCCATATAACGCAGCAGTGACTGAATGATTAATGGATTGATGACAGCCAAGCCACGTGCGCCTCATGTGAACATGCCATATAACGCAGCAGTGACTGAATGATTTATGGATTGTTGACAGCCGTGCCATGTGCGCTTCACGTGAATACGCCATATAACGTAGCAGTGAGTAAATGATTGATGGATAGATGAAAGCCGAGCCACGTGCGCCTCACGTGAACACGCCATATAGCGTAGCAGTGAGTGAATGATGGATGGATTGATGACAACCGAGCCACGTGCGCCTCACATGAATACGCCTTATAACGTAGCAGTGAGTGAATGATTGATGGATTGATGACAACTGAGTCACGTGCGTCTCACGTGAACACGCCATATTTAGCGAATGATTATTGGATAGATGAGAGCCGAGCCACGTGCGCCTCACGTGAACACGCCATATAGCCTAGCAGTGACTGAATGATTGATGGATTGATGACAGCCGAGCCACGTGCGCCTCACGTGAACCAGCCATATAGCGTAGCAGTGAGTGAATGATTGATGACAGCTGAGCCACGTGCGCCTCACGTGAACACGCTTCACCCTTACCGACCGCCACATACACTAGGTCTGACCTGGCTTGTGATGTAGACAATGGGGTTGGATTTTATTGGCGGAAAATTAACTTTCGTTTACTTTTTTATGAGCCGATTAAGTTATGGAAATATTGCCGTTATGACGTCGACTTTTCAAGAATGGAAAGAAGCAGAGAGGGTTTTCTTAAGAGATTGTTTTTAATGTTTGCAAAGAGCCTCATAAATCGTAAAAGATTTACTTACAATCCACTGACAAATATTACAGGCGTAAGGCGTTACGTGAATACGCCATATAGCGTACCAGTGAGTGAATGATTTATGGATTGATGACAGCCGAGCCACGTGCGCCTTACGTGAACACTCTATATAACGTAGCAGTGAGGGAATGATTAATGGATTGATGACAGCCGAGCCACGTGCGCCTCATGTGAACATGCCATATAACGCAGCAGTGACTGAATGATTGATGGATTGATGACAGCCGTGCCATGTGCGCTTCACGTGAATACGCCATATAACGTAGCAGTGAGTGAATGATTGATGGATTGATGACAGCCGACCCACGTGCGCCTCACGTGAACACGCCATATAGCGTAGCAGTGAGTGGATGATTGATGGATTGATAACAGCCGAGCCACGTGCTCCTTACGTGAACACTCCATATAACGTAGCAGTGAGGGAATGATTAATGGATTGATGACAGCCGAGCCACGTGCACCTCATGTGACCATGCTATATAACGCAGCAGTGAGTGAATGATTGATGGATTGATGACAGCTGAGTCACCTGCGCCTCACGTGAACACGCCATATAGCGTAGCAGTGAGTGAATGATGGATGGATTGATGACAACCGAGCCACGTGCGCCTCACGTGTATTCGCCATATTACGTCGCAGTGAGTGAATGATTGATGGATTGATGACAGATGAGCCACGTGCGCCTCACGTGAACACGCCGTATTTAGTGAATGATTATTGGATAGATGAAAGCCGAGCTACGTGCGCCTCACGTGAACACGCCATATAGCCTAGCAGTGACTGAATGATTGATGGATTGATGACAGCCGAGCGACGTGCGCCTCACGTGAACAAGCCATATAGCGTAGCAGTGAGTGAATGATTGATGACAGCTGAGCCACATGCGCCTCACGTGAACACGCTTCACCCTTACCGACCGCCACGTACACTAGGTCTGACCTGGCTTGTGATGTAGACAATGGGGTTGGATTTTATTGGCGGAAAATTAACTTTCGTTTACTTTTTTATGAGCCGATTAAGAGGATTGTGAAGTGCCGATACGCGGCGCGATTTTTGGAAGCAATTACCTACATTTCTTACAATTATTTACATAAATATTGTTTCCGGCGATAACGTTTTTACTCCCCTAAACCTTTACGAAATGAGACAATTTTGATCTCATTACATTCAGTATACTTTAATCTAGGTCTGTACGTTTTTTTCGTTTTTAGTAATTCAATTTAATTTAATTTAAAAAAATAAATATGCTCGAGGATGTTTTTATGTCAAAAATGAATGATATTTAGATGCTAATAACCTATATCGTATGCAATATTTATTTATAATAAAAACGTACGGACCTAGTTTTTCATTATACCTACAACATTTCCAAAAATTATGAAAATTAGATTATGTTTACGGGGAGAAAAACGTTATCTCTTTTTGTATGAAAATTTACAGCTTCACAATCCTCTTAAGTTATGGAAATATTGCCGTTATGACGTCGAATTTTCAAGAATGGAAAGAAGCAGAGAGGGTTTTCTTAAGAGATTGTTTTTAATGTTTGCAAAGAGCCTCATAAATCGTAAAAGATTTACTTACAATCCACTGACAAATATTACAGCACTGTACTGATTATATCGTACTAACTTATTTATTTTATTTATAAATTTTATACGAGGAAAATTAACTTAGAATACTGATTTTTTAGGGTCAAATTATATTTTGAGAACAGTTTTTTCTGTTATGTGTGACGCATATTTTTTAACTCTTATGTTTTCATTTTGTTAAAAATGTATATTTATTTACGTTTTGGCGCGTCACATCTAGGTGTAAATAAAATGACGTTGTTTTTAGTTTTCTTATGATTGCTTTTGAGTGTGATCTGATAAGTCAGGAGTAGGAATTGTTTTCTACTTCTGTTAACCATCACTTATCCTTGGTTCTACGAGAGTCTTGCCTGCGACTTATTAATGAAAACTTGTTGTAGGTAACTTAAATTGGTGTAAAAAAAAATATTTTACGAAACATTTACAAATAAACTGACTTTCGAGATCTATGACGTAATATCGTAATGGGCTTGTCCAGACCACATTTCAAAAGCCTTAATAAAGATAATCCCGGCGATAAATCTTAACTAGGATTTATTTCACAGAGTTGGTTTTAATTTAACTTATTTTCCGGGGCTATTTTGTCTGGGCTAATCTGACGTTTGAGGTATTTTAGCAGTGCATGTGCACTGCTAAAATACCTCAAACGTCAGATTAATTGCTAAACGTATTGAGGTAAATAGACCTCAATGGACCACAAGTTACATTTACATACAATGAGGTACTCAGATTATATCTCAGTAAATAAGAAGGTAAATTATTCCCACGTTTAAATACGAATCTAGGGTTTCCAAAACAATAAGTAGATTTTATAGTGTATTCATGGAAATAATATCACTTAAGTATTCGTGGTGAAATAATTCGCTACGGCTGGTCGTCTGCAGGACTTGTTCTAGTTGACTACTTATCTAGGAAGAAAGTTAGAGAATGAGAAGTATATGAATGCTTGTACGGAGGATCTCACAACACAGGGAATCCTAGTGTGAGGTCTAGGAATAAAATCCACTTGAATGTTAACTTTGTGAAATAAAATACTTATTTTTGTCTAACCACCGTCCCACATATTATTCCGATCAAATAAATTGTTTTCCGGCCCAAAAAGAACACGAAATTCGTCAAGCTTTAAATCATTATATTTTATCGTTTGAACTTAAACCACACGAAACCTTATATTTTTCTCCCATTATATCTACCTAATTATTGACAGGTATTCAAACAACCTTGATGGTATATGCGATAAAAACCATTTTTTCTGCATTTTCCCAGTTATTGAGGTTTTAGTTGTAGTAACTATCGATTTCCTCTGAATGAAATGAATTTAAAACTACTGATTGGTCGCACTTAATTATTTTCGGTCACGACCGAAAATTACTTTTATTTTTGGCGAAAACGAAAATTGCCGGAAATGGATATTTCGCTCAAATTCCGAAAATATAGTGTACCTTTTTGCCTTACAAATCGAAAACAAAGTAAACATAGACCGCAGCTCCGTCAGCTAAAGTAAGCTAAATCTGCTTGTGGCCTGCTTTTAACCAGCTTTCATATGAGCACGCGGAAACACTATAAAGTTATAATATTCAGTCTACGTAGCAATCAGGGTATAACCTAGTCGGCTACTAGGATATGCCCACAGCTGCAGACTTGGTAGGTAGCCCACCGGTAATTGTATGTCATTTTGTTAAAATCAAAATCAAAATCAAAAGTCATTTATTCAAACTAGGCTGAGAATCAGCACTTTTTGAACGTCAAAATTACATAAGACAGTCCCCCAAAACGCCCGCCCTTCACCATTTCCTAGTGCTAAAGCAGCTAAACTCCCCAGCAGCACAGCTGTCTGTTCAGTTAAAAAAAAAAAAATAAATAAATAAATAAGTAGACTTGGGAGTTGGACAGATGGTAACCCTAGCCGGGTTACCATCTGTCCAGATTTGTCTGCCATTTTTGGCCCCCGTCCGGACTTTGTCCGGCTTTGTCATTTGTCCGGAATTTACTAATAAGGAGATTTTTTTTTATTTAATTTAAGTTCGAAACTTTGCGAGTAAATTTAAAAAAAACCAGATGTCTAATGTCACTAATTTTTAATTTATAAGTATTCTAATACACATCTAATTAAAATTAAAATTCAGTGTCTACGCCTTATACTTGTTTATTAGTTTGTATTTGAATGTAAAATTTGGGTCTTTTTTAATAAAACAATAAAAAGTCGATGAAAAAAAATTCACAGGGCATGAGAAGTCTTTAGGGGTCTGAAGGGATAACAGATGACCCCTCCAGTCGACTATCTCAATTTGGCACACGATGCACCAAACATCCTGTATATTATATAATATAGACATAATGTTTCCTCTCAGGATTATTCAAATTTCGAAATGATGACCCTACATGGGAGCCTGATGCTAAAAGATAACCTCTGCCTGACAAATGAAATACCTGGTGCGTCAACACTGAGGACGTGACTTAGGTATCATTGCGCTGCATCCGCCGTGCCAGGTACAGTTGGAAAGTCTCATTGTCTGCTTACATTGACATTCTCATCTTATCATCATTGTCTTAATGTTGAGTGAGATCCTGGACACGCTGTGTTTTGTTTTTCCATGAGTGCCGTTGGCTACTAAACAATAACTTGAGTCGTTTGACACAAGTTTCTGGAATCGCTTGTCACCGACAAAGCAGCCAAGCTCAAATGGGACTGGGTCGGACACGTTGCCGCATGTCGGATCCATTGTGGGCTAAGGCCACCACAACATGGTCCCTGAAAACGTCCAAGTGCATCGCGGAAGCCCCAGGCGTAGATTGCGGACGAACTTAAAGCGTTAGAAGGAGGGATTGCTCCATATTGGGTCAGGATCGAATTGAGTGAGAAAAAGAAAGGAAGGCCTCTGTCTTACAGTGGGACACGTCCTGAATCAATCAATCAATCAATCAACTCAGACTATCACAGTTCACAGCTGGACACAGGCCTCTCCCAGGCGGCGCCACAACACGCTGTCCTCCACCTTCCGCGGCCAGTGTATCCCAGCCACCTGTTTAACGTCGTCGGTCCATCTAGGTCCCACAGTACGCTTGCCGATACGCAGTCTCCACTCCAGCACTCGTCTGCTCCACCAGCCATCGGTGCTTCGCTAAACATGTCCAGCCCACTGCCACTTCAGCTTGCGTGCTCTGCAAGCTCGGTAACTCCGGCTCTTTTTCGGCTGATTATTTAATATTATTTTATTGATTACTTTTAAAAAAACTGGCCAAGTGCGTATTGGACCACGCACAATGAAAGGGTCCGTAGTCGGATAAATTTATCCCAAGAACAAACTTAACATTGTAGTTAAAAACATTTTCTCCCATACATTCCAACTGCAAATGTAAGTTTGTTCGCACAATATTGAGAGATTTACCATGTTATTTTAAGACCATAGACTTCTTATAGGTTTTCCTGTAATCTATATGTATAGAACTATTTTCAATATTTTTTTCAAAATTTTATGCTCAGTAGTTTCGGAGATAAGGGGAGAATGATCAGTTTTCGTCTATTTTCTTAAATAACTTTAAAACAATTTATTTTAAAATTTAAAAAAAAATAAGACCCTCACAGTAAGCCCTTTCATTTGATATGGCATACGGTACAGATTGCAAAACTTTTTTGTTTTTTTCTTATTTGCCCCAAAGTCCATCCTCGTATTATAAATTAATTTATTAACGTTAGGTCAAGTCCGTGTTTGGGTCACCGAAATTCATATGTGTACCTTTCAACTTAATCGGTCTCTTAGATTCGGAGCAAATTGGCCGTGACAGACGGACAGACACACACAAGAGTGATACTATAACGATTCCGTTTTGAGGTACGGAACCCTATAAAACCCATTTATTTCACGTTAAAAAATATGACCGGTTGACCACCAACTATATCGAAGGATACTCTCATTCAGGTTCTCAATTCAAGATAATCTATATCTATACTAATAATACAGCTGAAGAGTTTGTATGTTTGAACGAGCTAATCTATGGAACTGTCAGTCGGATAATTGAGGTTTTTTTTTTGCATTTGATGGGCAATTTTTGAGGAAGGCTATTTAACATCACGCTAGGATTCTTAAGAGCTGAGCAAAAAGAAAAAAGTCAGAAAGAAGGAAAACGAAAACGAAGTGATAGCGCGGGCACGATGCGATGCGATGCGATGGGGTACGAGTAGGTCGGGGACAAGAAATTTCATGCGGACGAAGTCACGAGCAGAAGCTAGTATTTAATAATACGAAAAACAGCAGACGATCTCACGCTATACACGTTTAATAGGTACAGTATTAACGCCATCATGATTCCGTTGCAAAAAGGGGATGGTGCTATAGGTCTTGTATAGCTCCGTCTCTCTCTGACTCTGGAAAAATGATGGCATTAATTGTTCATAATACACGTCAGAAGATGATGACGTGCTCGTAAAGCAGGTCGCCTTGATACGTCACGTTGCATCTTTTTTTTACATTTTTACATCAGCTACACAAGAAAATATTTCAATTACTTATTTGAAGCTACTTTCCCGCCATTCCAAACTATACCTACTTATTATTAAAATAAACACAAAAAAATAAAACCTGTACCAGGCTTCGCGGCTGAGGGTTGGAGGCCGCGGCGGGAGAGGAGTGCCGGTATTGCGGTGCGCCGCTCTCCCTACCTTCCGCGGCCTTGACGGGGTCGCCACCGTCTGATGGCGGACGCGGTGGGGCTGCAGGACACCGTGCAGATTTAGTGGGTCGGAGTCCCACATAACTGCACTATCTCCCCGTGGTAGTGCAGTATGCAGGAGCATTTCTCCACGGAAAAAAAAGCTGTATTTTTGCAAAACACTGCAGACAGCAAACTATTAGCGCCAATTGGTATTGTTTGCCATGCTTGGTAATTACGAACGGTTCTTCTTTGATCGTTGAGGTCAAGGAAGATTTGTATGCTCGTATAGGGTGACTGGTACCTAATTAGTGACCGATACTCATGATAACAAACAACTTTTACTATGGGACCAAACCTGAAATTGCGAAAAAATGTAGGTGTTCCCTACATTTTGACGAGTTATGCGAACATAAATTTACGGAAAAGCTGTTTTTTTTTTTGTTAAATATATTCTGAGTCTTGGGACTTGTAAGCTGATACAACAATTCAATATTCTGTACAAATTACCCAACAACTTTATACCTACATATTTAGCAATCGCCTTTTGACAAACATTCACAGAGCACAGTCAATCCATTCACATGTTCATGTTCAGAGTCTATCTGTCTACTCATCCTGTACTAACAATATTTGGAGTACTTATGCACATGCTACTATGGCATCTCGTATATAATTCGTATTTGTGCAAGAAAATTAAACATCAGTCATATAAACGAACAGATTCCCCCAGCTCTACTTACGTAGGTACCCAATTAATTTAAACCAGAAATAAACATGTAAATGTCAGATCATACAATCTTAATCATTCATGTTGCTGCCAAATCACACAATTTAGCTACAACGTGGCTCTGCAGACTGCCATATAATATAAAAATTAACTTTATATAAATCTAACACACAGCTCGAAGAAAAACAGTCGGCCAGCGACCGTGACCGCGCGCACTGCTACCTCGCGACGACAGTTCATAAACAAACCAGTATTTTTTCAAAATGGAGGCTTTACTAATATTAGTGACAATACTCGCAGTAGTCTCATCAAGGAACATACCTAACACCAACTATGTGCCAACTAAAGAACAACTGGAACTGATATTTGGTACCACCTCGCCAAATCAAAGAAACTCTACAGCAGTCGATACAACCGCTTTAGTCCTAAACAAATGCATCTTCACTGAGAAAACCATCAGACCTTATCAGAAGAAAAATGTGTCAAACGAAAGTGATAACATCAAGATCAAGGTCAACGATTGTGACGATAAAGGAGGTTCTATCAACAAGACGACAGGCGACGGAACTCAAACAGTGAAACAGAATCCTGAGGACAGCCCAGAGATCCATTCTCGAATTGTTGAAGACCTCAGTTCAACTGATGACAGAGTGTCTCTTGAAGCGGATAATTGTCCCCCAAACAAGGTGAGGTTCGGAGACAAGTGTGTGGTACCAGATTGACGAAACATAATAACATCGGCGGCTAGAGAGTGTATCAGCAGAGGCTAAACTGGACAGTGTTGTGTAGTGAACCCAATCATCATTACGTCAGAGATTGAACATTCAATATCTCGCTTCATTTTTGTGTCAAAATTTACTCACAGCCGGGGTATTTTGCAAGGTAGTAATTATGCTGATTTCTTGTTTTGCGAAGCCTTCAGCTATAAAGGCACAGACAAGACGTTGGATGAGAAGCAAAATTAAATTGAAACCGACTTCATGTAAAATTCAGAAGCTAATTAGTTCTTCATTACCTACCAAACAATGTGTCTTTCTTCTTTGACAAAATTCGAGTTTCTCGTCTCTTGCTCATTTAAGACGCAGACATATGCCAATGGAGTTGCGTGTTCTATGCTATGATAACGCAATGCGTCGTACTTCCAGCCAGTAACCGGACTCGCCCATCAAGGAGCGCTGTCCCAAATTAGACGCATTTTTTATTTATTTCACATAAAACAAAAGGAATTTAAAAAAAACACGTATACTAAAAGATAAATAATAAAATTATCTTTAGAATGGTGATGGTTTTATAAAAATACGCTTGATAGTTTTTGCGTGATTCTCAGTTTTATATCCGCGTCTAACATTCATTTATCAATTAATTACACTATGTAATATAAACATAATCTAAAATATGCACATATTAAGTTATTATGAAATATTCTAATTTAACATATTATTTTTTAAATCATTCACACAGCTCGTTTAAACGTGATCTTTATTTTGTAAACATTAAGACTCGGTTACGGCCTTACGGGTGGTTTGAACTCGGTCGAGTATACTCGTATGCTCGAGTACTGACTGGCATGATAAAATGGTAATTTGCTTACCTTAAGCTTTAACTCAGTGACGTAAGCAGTTAGTTCATTAACATTACACATTTAATGTATTCCAGGTCCTGGTATTGATATTGTATGTATTATAAGAATTGATTTACGAATTAACTCGTTTCGAAATCTGATAGCCAACTGTTCCATCTTGTTCTAAATCCCAAAGCATAACTGCTGCTGGCTAGGGAAATTGTATGTAACTCTACCAATGTAAACAGACTCCTAGAAAAACAACAACAGTGATCGAGGCTTCCGTTTTTTTCTTTTGCGGTAGCTTGCTTTTATATCGACGGCTGCAATTGGTAGTATGTTAGGTAAAATCATGATTTTACAGGAGAGAATCTTGAAAGCAATACGTGATAATTAATAGAAGAACAAAAGCTATCTTTTTCTATTTAACATCATTTAGTTAATAAGACATTATTAATAAGACATAAATGATTAAGACCAATTACTGTAATATAGGTATATTTTTTTTCCAAAATACGGTAGTACGCATGTCTATCTACTTTGTACAAAAAACTATACAAAATGAGTCAACTCGTTGTTGCCTTATTAATTTATACGCTTATATGCGCGACTTCCTAATTGCTTATAATTATTTAATTTTGAATATTAAGACATTACTATTCGTATCTTACTTTCGTTTATTGCTATAATAAATAAAGGTATGTAATAATTTTCCTTGTTTAACATTATTTGTAATGTAACGCCGAACTGACTTGTTATTGATTTTTTTTTTTTTGAGATGGGTTTGCTCTTGACTCTAGTCTACGTCGGAGGTGACATAGACAAAGTCGACGATGGAGTTTGTTGTTTGTTTTGCATATAACGTTGTCTAGGTATTTGTAACTACATATTTACAGGTTGAATAACAACTATACATAGTTACAAATACCTAGAAGTGAAGTTTATGCCTAGAATTCAAGGAAAATTTTAATACGTACTTTAAACACGTTTCTAGGTTAAATGATAAATGATTTTTATTTCTGTAAGTAGGTTTGTACAAACACTTTTACAAGTCAATCATTTTTTTTTTAAACTAGATGAGGTCGGCGTTACCTATCTGACTACTCTGAGAAGAAAGGCCGAAACAAACTCAGAGGTCACAGTCTCTTATAAAGTCCAGACATAATCTTGGTCATATACGTATCTACAGTACTGTAAATACGGTAATAGGGCGCGTCACTTCAGCATAGACGAGTTCTATTTTGTTTTAGGGGCTGCTATATGAAATGTTTTCATTTCAGTTCGATGTAACGGTAAGACGTTTTTATGGTAGAGTAAGGTTAGGATCATGTCACAAAAAAGATCCTGTAATATTCTAGACAAAAAACTGTATGGAGTAGAACGTAGGTATATTTTCTCATTTTTTTAGTTAAAAATGGTTGACAACGGCGCCGACTCCCTTGTTCACAAACTAAACTAAAAAGTTCATTTTTAGGATTCCGTAACCAAAGGGTAAAACGGGACCCTATTACTAAGACTGCGCTGTCCGTCTGTCACCAGGCTATATCTCAGGAACCGTGATTGTTAGACAGTTGAAATTTTCACAGATGATGTATTTCTGTTACCTCTATAACAATAAATCCTAAAAAACAGAATAAAATAAATATTTAAGGGGGCTCCCATACAACAGACATGATTTTTTGTCTTTTTTATAGATAATGGTACGAAACCCTTAGTGCGCGAGTCCGACTCGCACTTGGCCGGTTTTTTCTTTTTATTTCTTTAAGAAAAGGACAGACGATAAATATTAGTTTAGTCCTGTCAAATTAAGATACTCCATAAACAAGTTTAGACGTGATTAAAAAATTGGCTAATAAAATTACGTCAATTTACGTCAGGCGCTGACTAATTTGACCAGGACTAAACTAATATTTATCGCCTGTCCTTTTCTTAATGAAATAGAAAGAAAAATATTCACTGAACTTAAATTTAGTTTAGTTTGTGAACAAGGGAATCGGTGCCATTAGGTATTTATATCACCAGCCCGTGAATGTTTACTCTCTGGGAATGTAGGTAAAAATCAAAGCGTTTTTTTTTAGAATATGCACATGGAACTTGTTGATGAACCAACAATGAGTTTTTTTCATTTTTTTATTATTGACTTAGGTACCTACCTATTAGATTTAATAAGTGACTACAAAACTAATGTATTGGTCGTAAATGATATTTTTTTATATTATGTAGTTCGCTGCCTCGATCTTACCCTACTACGAGGACCTATTATGCAAATGACAAAATACTTCACCTTGACTGAGTTATTAAAAGACTTTAAGTAAATTAAACAGACTTATTATTTCGGATAAGAAAGAAATTACACACACAGTCCCTACCTAAAAAGTTTTAGTACTAAAAGATTTGGATCCTGTACCCGACAGGCTCACTCACTTTGTGATCTACATATTTCAGACTCAATTCCAAAGATGTCTTATTTCTTGCTGAATTTATCATTTAGTAACCGTTAACAACAATATGGCGCAGAGAGGGCGATAGTGACAAACTATTCTTATTCAGTAAGTTATTTGAAACAATTGGTTGCAGTTTTCAATACTAAAACAAATGAGATATCACTACCTACAACCGATCTAGTATGTAAAAGTCTCACCGTGAAAACTTAGTATGAAGTGAGCTGTCAATACTGGCAATCCCAAGCATCAGGTGAATTGACAGCTCACTTCAAACTCACCTAAGTTCTCACGGTGAGATTATTACAGCTGGCGATTCTGTAAAAATCTCACCGTGAAAACTTGCGTAGAGTGAGCTGTCATTGTTATTCCCCTGATGCTAGGGATTGACCAAGCATTACATTTACAACCATAATCGAGATTTTAATAATATGTTTATGCTAATTCTATTGAATTTTAAATTATTTCAAAGCTAGTATTTAAGTGGCTACATATTGTTTTTTTTATTATATAAAATAGCAAAACAGAAATGCAGTCAGACAATTTTGTTATTTCTATATTTTTTCTAGACTAGTCCTTATAGCCATATACGGACTGGTCTAGAAAATATGTGGCGCGAGCGCGTCATCCATGAACAATAAATAAATAAAATAAAACAATCACGTTTAAGCTAGCTGCTAAAGAATATTCGCATGGACATTGTTATTAATATTATGAACCCATTGGCTGATTAAATAAATGCAATGGGATGAATTTTGAAGAAGCGATTATTATTATTATTATTATTTTGATATTTCTCGGGACCCTGGGGTCCCGGACCTTTGGAAGGCGTACGAGGAGCCGAAGCCAACTCGCAGAGGCCTCTTAGATAATTTTAAATGATGAGGAGGCACCAACCGACGATTATCCCTGTATGCACTATGTAAGTGCACCCAAGGACAACCCCCGGTTGGTACAGGACTATTGTTGTACATGGAAACAAAACATATTGGGCTATGGGTTTGGGTGGCTAAAGTGGATTGGGTAACTTGAACTATGGAAGAACTATGTCACCTGCCTGCCCAATGTTATATAGTATACACGGATAAAATGGCAGGGGGTGACTTGCACACTCAATAATGGCGGCCGGAGACGGCCGCTAGCGCATAGTGACGTAGCGACAAGGGGGCAACACTTCCTGAGGTGCGTGAGGAGTGGAGAGGTATTCCACGGCTATCAGGACAATCCCGGAAGTACGGTCAAGATTACTTGAATACTTACTGGAATACTTCCTTCCTCCGAGCACGTTTGCTCTTGCGAATCTCCACTCAAGCCGGCCATTAAAGGCAAGAAAGAGGTGGGAGCTCTGTTCCTCGTCAGTGTTCACTCCAGCCGGCCAATAAAGGCAAGCCAGAGATGAGGACAAGATTTCTCTCGGGAGATAGGGTCCGTGCCCATCAGCTCGCCACATGCTGCCCTGCGGGTTTCTGTATCTCTCTTGGTCTGGCTCCTCATCCTAGACCCGTTCCGGCAAACTCTACCGGCACAGAACTAAAGTTTGGAGCACGCAAGCCCCACCACGACGTCAACGTAGAGATACAGCGGTGGGGGTATTATTATTATTATTATCAATCGATTCGAGTAAAGACTGCACGACGTTGTACAACTTTGTTATTAACCAAACAATTGTAAATTGTACTCAATAAGAAGAGACAACTGAGCGTGTTAAGTGATCGAGTGCTACTAAAAATGGCCTGACCGTAGAATTTAACCCCACAAAAACTATGTAGGAACGAAACGATGTGTTAGATAGATTCTACAATAACATATTAGGTTATACGTATTAGCCGCACGTCTTTTTGTTTAAATGACTTGCCTAACTTACCCAGTTGTTGCCAATAATAAAATAATATTATCAAATCATCATCATTACACTATTACAAAATTCAACACTTTAAATGACATTCATCGTGCTCACTGCCTCACATACAATATACATCAACTCTCGCCGTCCCACAAGTGGAAGGCAGACACTACAGAACGCCACCTACTGCGATCTCTAAAAGCTCCTTTTGCTTCGTTTTGTTCCGAGCACTTGACCTTTCTGAGGAACATCACCAATAAGCTCACTATAATTATGTCCTCCTAGGGCGTCCTCTCCCGGAGTTTCCACTCACAAGGCAAATGCCTTGTGAGCTTTCGTTAGTCGTCTTTCATTCATCCTTTTACAATGACCAAACCATCTAACCATACTCTTTTCAAGATGTCGTAGATAATTACGTCATAATTAAAATGAAGGGAAATCTTGATTGTGATACAATCGTAGATGGCCTACTTTAGCCTGAAACACGCAGCTGGAGCACATAATAGGTACGTGTGCTGCAAGACTTCTGATTCATCACACACCGGTAGAAGGGAACATGACCCGCAAGGGATGTTTCATAAGGTCATCATCATTCTGCTGCCCTTATCCCAATTTATTTGCGGTCGGCGTAACATATTTTTTCATCCAAACTTCTCTATTAGACGTCATCTCGGTAGTCACCCATCCTCCAGCCATATCGTCTTTCACACAGTCCATTCATCGTTTCTTTGGTCTTCCACATTCGTTCTCAAAATTTTCCTCACGACATTTGTCTCACTTTTTCGCATCACATGCTCATATCATGACAATTGATTCCCAAACAACTTTTATTTATTTATTTTTTTAAACTTTATGCACAAGTAAAAAAACAAATACCGTACAAAGGCGGACTTAATGCCTGAGGCATTTACTACCAGTCAACCTTAGGGTGATGCATAGAGAAAACATGGCACAAAAATAACTATAAAATACAAGAATAAATACATCGATACATACATACAGGTGCCCGGAAATTCGAACTATTCCTTGAAAAAAAAAAATGTGGTTTATTATTACTACAAGTAAATATCCTAACAACTAGTGATCGGAGCCTCCTTTTAAGCAATACTAGAGACTAGAGACTTTGATTATAGTACAGGTCACTTCCAACAAATAAAGCCCCATTTTTAATTTTTATTCTAATTTTTTTTCAAGTAGGTACTTACAACACGTCTAAATTTCAAAAATTATAAAATAAAAGGTTTTGTTTCCACTCAGGACCTTTCATTTCTGAAATTATGCGAATTTATGGCATGTATTTATGGAATGTATTTATGGCATGTATTTATGGAATGTATTAATGGCATGTATTTACGGAGTGTATTTATGGCATGTGTTTATGGAATGTATTAATGGCATGTATTTATGTAATGTATTAATTTCATGTATTTATGGAGTGTATTTATGGCATGTATTTATGGAATATATTTATGGAATGTATTTATGGCATATATTTATGGCATGTATTTTTTTATAAATTATCACTCATTTATCATCAGTCAGAAAAATAACAAATACGTGCCGAGAGAGAAGTAATTATTTTTAAATTATTTGTTTTTGGTGAGCAGTCTGAACATTTGAACAATAATCTAAAAACCTCCGAAACTCGGAAACCATTCATTTTCTACCCCTGGTTGTTGGTGGGGCTTAATTTGTTGGAAATGACCTCTAATATAACGCCTTTCAAAGAATATGTCGAATTATCGAGCACCCTGTATAGACAGAATAAACTTTGTCAGGAGAAATAACGATCGGTTGAGGAGAAATTTTCAGACACCGTTCCTCTTATATAGTCATTTCTGATTTATGCATTCGCATAACACCACACAGCCGTGTTAGCATTTACCTCTCAGCTGAACTGAATGTTTTGTAGGTACTTACCCATGTTAATATTATAGTGACATGTATTCTATTCCGAGATGCACCAACACGACATTCATGTTTACGCAGATGTAGCAAGACAAGAATACACAATGAGAAGCACCTACTTAGACCTCAGGTATGTACCTACCCTGTTAAGATCACCAGCGTGATATTGACTCCAGTCAGGAGTCCCGTTGCATTATGCATAAAACTCTATTCTCCGTGAGGAAAGTGCTTGAAAATACGCTGAAGTCAGTTTTCACCTCCGAGCTCCGTTTTCCTGCGGCTATTCTCCGTAACTATAGCTGACAGTGCGTTTTTATTCTATCGCGTTCTTTCGTTTTCATTTAGATGGAAATCTTGTGGAAAATGTTTCATAAAGTACGAGCAAAAGGTCATTCTTGCGGAATTAGGTCTGTCTCACTGTGTAACTTGATCTACGATACGAAAAGTTTTTCTTAGAGGTGTAGTGGTATGGAACCACACATGCACACACATGCGCTTAAGTGCCTATAACTTCACATGTCTGCGAAGTTCAATACACAGTCAACAGTCAACAGTCGTCAGTCGACGTCACGACAACACGCAACACTGTCGTTACCTACCGCGTCATTCGCGTTATTTCATAATTGTCATACAATCAGTTATTGTACCGTGTTAATTTTAATATCATTTTATTAAACTCATGTGTACCACTAAACGAACATTTAATTTCATAGAACCTAAATCACGTCCCAACAAAAGTTCTATATTGGTGACCCCGACGTGATTTTAAAAATACGGTTCTGCACCCGCGAGTGCAATTGCGTTTAATACAGACTCAGACCATCTTTAGTGTTGTTACTGTGAACTGTTTTACGAACTTTCGAAATGTCCAACCCTACATCTGCTGCTGCCGCTGACTACAAAATTACTGTCGATCCTGAGCACACAGCCACCATGGCTGGCGCCGCACCTGGCAGCGTCTACGCACCTCAGCAAGCTGGTCCGTGTTATACCATAGACCAGCACCAGCCGCCAGAGACGGGGACGATCACCATCAACTCCTGCATCGCCGACTTCTGGGCAGCGCGTCCACGACTATGGTTCCACCAGTTCGAGGCCATAATCGGTGCACAAAAAGCAGGTGACTTACACAAATACCAACTAGTTATAGCTAAGTTAGGTCGAGACGGATTGGGTCAAATTAGTGACATTCTCGAGAACCCGCCCGCGAACGGTAAATATCAAACAGTAAAAGACAGATTAATTTCGGCATATGAAGAGTCTGAGTCCAAGCAATTACATACATTACTTACGAAAGTCGAGCTAGGGGATCAACGACCCACTCAACTTCTTCGTAAAATGCGAGAACTCGGAAGGAACAAAATTCCAGAGGACACAATCAAAATTTTGTGGTTAGATCGCCTGCCTCAAACAGTCCGCGCAGTAGTTACTGTCTGCGATGTTTCGTTGGATAATGTCGCAGCTATTGCTGATAAAATTATGGAGACTGCACGGCCAACCGAAGTCTGTTCGCTAAAACCTGTCGCTATCCACAGTCAATCAACTGATCAACAATTTAATATTTTAGTTAAAGAAATTGCCGCGTTAAACACTAAAATTAATTATTTACAAAACACGCGACAGAGCGACAGTAGGAATCGTGGCAATTATCAGTCGCGATCACGGTCACGATCACGCTCTCGGTATATTGACAATCAAAATCAATACAGGCGTCAAACAGCGCAACCGGGAGACAAAGATTTCAAGTGCTTTTATCACTTTATTTATGGGGATAATGCCAAGAAATGCGGCGACAAACAATGCGTCAAAAAGGCGTTAAACTAAAGCCGACACCTGCCTTGGCGAGCGTAGGTGTCGAAGGAACACATCGCTTGAGCGTCACCGACTGGAAAAGTGGTACGCATTTTCTTATTGACACCGGCGCTGATATTTCAGTTATTGCTTACAAAAACGTGAATCGTCAACCCGCTGATTTTACGTTGTATGCTGCCAATGGTACATTGATCAAAACGTATGGGTCTCAGAAAATGACTTTGGACCTTGGCCTACGTCGAGCTTTTACCTGGGAATTTGTCCTAGCCGATGTACAACGGTGCATTATAGGGGCAGATTTCCTAGCCAAACATCAATTACTTGTTGATCTTCACGCAAAAAAGGTAATCGATAAAGTCACACTACTCTCTAGGAACGCTAACTTACAAGATGCCTCAAATATTCCTACAATTAAGGTCATTGACTCGGGAAATAAATATCACCACATTTTAACAGAGTTCCCGGACATCACTAAGAGCGAGTGTTTCAAGGACCCACCCAAACACAATGTCACACATCATATTTGTACACATGGCCCACCTGTTTACGAAAAAGCACGTCCACTTAACGCTGCAAAATATAAAGCGGCAAAGGATGAATTCCAACGCATGGTGGATCTAGGAATATGCAGGCCGTCATCCAGCCCATGGGCAAATGCTTTGCACGTCGTTCAAAAGAAAAACGGTGAATTACGCCCGTGCGGAGATTATCGTCGTTTAAACGCAATCACCGAGCCCGATCGCTACCCGATTCCTCGTTTAACGGATTTCACATACATCCTCAAAAATAAAAAGGTGTTATCTAAAATTGATATTAGACGTGCATACCACAATATAAGCATTGCACCTGCGGACATACCGAAAACCGCAATAATAACTCCATTTGGTCTGTTCGAGTTTACAAAAATGAACTTCGGTCTCAGAAACGCTGCGCAGACGTTTCAAAGATTTATTAATGAAGTTTTAAAAAGTACTCGCAATACATTCAGTTACCTGGATGATATACTTATTGCTTCAGAGTCAGAAGAAAGTCACATTCACGATCTCAAAGAGGTATTCAAGCGACTTAGCGAATTTGGCGTCACAATCAATACGTCTAAATGCGAATTCGGAAAATCAGAACTTACATTTCTCGGTTATCGCGTTAGCTGTTATGGCATACGGCCGGACCAAGAAAAGGTCAACGCCATCAATACCTATCCGCAACCCGAAACAATCGAAGAACTGAGGCGCTTCCTCGGTCTTATAAATTTTTACCGGATGAGCATTCCTAAAGCTGCTGACACTCAAACTATTTTAGATAAATACTTGCACAACGCTAAGAAAAAAGACAAGACAAAAATCGCTTGGACCGAAGAAGCAATCAACGCATTTAATCAGTGCAAACAACATATCAGTGAAGCTGTCACTCTCACGCATCCTGACTCGTCATCGAAACTTATTTTAATGACCGACGCAGCGAATACTTGCGTCGGCGCAGCACTCCATCAACTAGTCAACAAACGGTTACAACCACTAGGATTTTATTCAAAAAAACTAAGTAGCGCCCAGACAAAATACAGTACCTACGACAGGGAATTATTGGCTATATACATGGCAATAAAACACTTTCGGTATATGATTGAAGGGCGTGATCTCACAGTGTTAACTGATCACAAGCCGTTAACATTCGCCTTATCTAAGAAAGAATCGAAAGCAGATCCTCCAAGACGCCTTCGTCAATTAGATTTTATTTCTCAGTTTTGCAACAAAATTGAGTACGTTAAGGGCGAGCTCAATAACGCCGCCGACGCTCTTTCAAGAATAGAAGAGATATATGTACACGATATTTTCGATTATGAGCAATTATACAAAAGCCAAGTCGAAGATACGCAATTAATAACGCTAAAACAAAAACCTAACTTGGAATTTAAATTGTTCCGCATGCCATACTCAAATCAAGAGCTTACGTTCGAAACATCAACGTCATCAGCGCGACTTTATTTACCGTCGGAGTTTCGAGAAAAAGCGATTTCAAGTGTCCACGCTCTTAACCACCCTGGGGTAGCCGCTACGCGTCGCCTTATCGCGCAGCGCTATTTTTGGCCCAACATGAATACTGACGTTGCAAGCTTTGTAAGAAGTCGCATTCAATGTCAGAAATGTAAAGTACAAAAGCATACAATTACACCTCTAGGAGAGTTCGAAAAATCAGACTACGTGTTCATTAAAAACGAAGTTAAACGTTCGTTAACACCACCATACGACGGCCCTTATAAAATCCTCGAACGAGGCAATAAACATTACGACATTCAAGTAGGTTCTCGAAAAGTTACTATTTCTCTCGATCGTCTCAAACCTGCTTATGTTATAACTAATGGCCCTGCACTTGAGTCGCCACCGCATGAAGTTTTCGTTTCACCAGAAACAAAAGCAAACACACCGGTTGGAAGTGGAGCCCAATCGACACCACTTGACAAATCTGAGCCATCTGTCACGACTAGATCAGGTTGCATCATGAAAAAGACCGTGAGATTTGCCATTTAAAACATTTTTTGTCGTCAGTCCCAAAGCAATAAAAATGTCAATGTGAAATTTGAAGTGCGGTGAAGTGTTCTGTGTTTTTAAAATAGACCAACAAAACAAACAATTCTGTGGCGTTCTCACACTAATTATGTCAACTTATAACGTCATTATTTTTATGTTATCGTTACCACTTAGTTAAGTTAAAAAATCTTTTTGTATTAAGTTGTTGTCAATTTATGACCAATGTATTTTAATTTTTTTACTAAATGTCTTTCTCTAGTTTAAGCATCCACTTGTGTAGTTTTGTTTTTATATACATTCTAAATGCCTCATGTTAGCATAGTGTCTTATAGTTTCATTTAAGTTAGGTATAAACTTTTACACTAAACCATTTTATAGGTATTTGCAATGTTTTACCTACACTTTGCTCATGTTTTTTGACAATTATTTTTGTTTACCCTTTTAATAAATTGTCTTCATCAAAGGGGGGAGGACATGTAGTGGTATGGAACCACACATGCACACACATGCGCTTAAGTGCCTATAACTTCACATGTCTGCGAAGTTCAATACACAGTCAACAGTCAACAGTCGTCAGTCGACGTCACGACAACACGCAACACTGTCGTTACCTACCGCGTCATTCGCGTTATTTCATAATTGTCATACAATCAGTTATTGTACCGTGTTAATTTTAATATCATTTTATTAAACTCATGTGTACCACTAAACGAACATTTAATTTCATAGAACCTAAATCACGTCCCAACAAAAGTTCTATAGAGGTTTAATTTTTGTGGAAACATAACATAATAAATACTACTCGCTTACGACACAAATCCAAGTTTTCCAGAGACCTTTATAATAATACTAGCGACCCGCCCCTGCTTCTCACGGTTTACGGCTTGACAAAACATGAACATTTCTATACGTATATCGAAGTAAAATATTAATACATAATACACATAAACCTTCTGGAATACATTTTCTAAATGATGGTGAAATCCGCATCAAAATTCGTTGCGCAGTTTAGAAGAACAACGCGGACACACAAACAGAGACGAGAAGCTACTTTATAACGCATAGATGAAAAATACGATATACAGACCGATATGTTGAAGCCTTTTAAAAGCTGCTCACGTGCAAAATATGACGTTTTCAAAACAATGAAATTTTAATCAACTATTCATAACAACAGCAGGTGCCTAGTGAGCAGTGGTGGCCATGTGGTGAAGGTCGCGGCTTACGAGATGTAAGTCGCGGGTTCGAACCCAGACAGGCGATTAACTTCATGTAAATTATTTAATCACCACTGCTCTCAATACGGTGAAGGACAACATCGTGAGGAAACTGGCATGTTCTAGAACCAAAAATTCGAAGACATGTGACATCCACCAACCGGCTCTGGGCGCGCGTCGTGGAATACTGCCCACCCCCTCTCGCAGAGAGGACGCCTGTGTCCCAGCTGGGGGAACCACTACAGGCTGATTATGTAGGTATTTTATGTGTTCAAAACAACTGACAGCAGATCTTGATTAATTTCAGTGTGACTATGATCGCTATAACAACAAATAATAAAAAATAAATTAAATTTAATAATTTAAAAAAATATTTTTCAAACAAAAAACAAAGTAAAGTATCTATACATTCCATCAAACAGGTAATACGGTCATCAATTATCGTACATATTTCCTTAAGGCCAGATCAGTAATTAAATAAATAACCATTGCAATGTAAAACCAGTACGTACTTTAATTATGTACACAAGTCGTTACATAAGCTGGTCGCGCGGGTTTTCCCTTATCAGTTAGTTCTCATCATGATGATATTCTGTCATTAAGTTAATGACTTACAAGATCACGTTCAGATTATTTCATTGTCTTAGTAAATAATAGTAGACTGCCTCGTTGGTCTACAGGTCGCAAGCGCTCCCAGGTCCCAGGTCCGGCAAAGACTTTTTGGGATTTTCTATCTGGAGTTTCTCTGGAGGTACAGCTCTGCCTGACCAGTCCGGGAAACAAGGCGCGATGGTATATAAACATTTAATAATACTATATTATCAGAGCACTGCGACAGGGAAACCATTTAAGAACAAATCATATTGAGTTCTAGATGATTGATTTGCTAACTGATATCAAGATCAATATTGCCACATAAAATAAACAATAGATGAATCGACCATCAATGCGAAAAAAAAATCATAAATGTTATAAAACTCAAACTCGAAATATTAAAAAAAAAACAAATAATTTATAGGCACTATTGAATTTGGTATTTGAGCATAGGCAAGAAACTCCATGGACACTGATACGAGGCGGTTCTTAGTTCTTCGGAATGTTTTGTATTTTTTTTTTTTTAGGCGGCTGTACTGATTTGGAAGATTCTTTTATTGTTTGAAAGAGTATACTTTCTAGTTAGTCCCATTGTCGTCACGTCAGGATCTGATGATGGAATCCTAGAGAAATCGACGGAACTCTTTAAATATTATAGGCATACCTATAGCGATTTGGGTATTTCTAATAGAAACTCGTGCATTTGCTCTTGGAAAGCACTGCGATGTGGGGAGAGAGGAGGGGTTAAGTAAACAACGCGATGTGTACTACTCCGAGAGGCAACTCCCTTCCTCCTTTAATTGGTGGCATATATATACATAGATCGTACGTGATACTATGCTAACACTAAGGCTACGAACACAGCTTATCTACCTTAACTTAAACTATGTACTATACGTGACGTGCTGATGGACGTGACTTCACACCACAGCACCATTTGGTGAAGTGGAACTAATGACGAAGACCACAGATGGAACTACTCAATAATAAGTATTGCATATGGTTGCTAAGCAATTTATGCTGACGAGCATGGATATGGGGAAGTGGAGCTAATGGTAACTTCACCATCAGCTCCAGTTCTCCTAGTTCTTACTAGGAGAAATCCTCAACTATTAACGGTCCTACATCGGGAAAAGCTATGTTTTGCAACAGGTGATGAGCAGTTGACATTAGGCTATTGGAACTAACTTAGATACATTACAAACTGACCCATTAAAAAGTGAAATATAAAAATCGGTTTTACAAAGAAAAAAAACAACCGTCATCAAAAAAATACACTACTAAGTGACAATTAACTTTAATTTCCGAAGTCGGTGGCAAAAAACTAAAATACAGATCCAAAGACACCGATTTCCGAAATTAGAGCTATTTGCCATTCTGTAGTGTTTTTTTAGAAGTCACAAAATAAAAAAAGCTTTATCCAAAAAAAAAACAGAAAGCCGGGTGTTTTTTTTTTTTTGTAAAAGTTTTTTTTTAAATTATATTTTTACAAAAATATTGGTTACATCATTATTGTTGAATGTTTACGTGTATGTGTAAAAAAGACGTGGTCGTTAAAAGCGTCCAAAGTAAAAACAAAACGAAACAAACAGTTTAAAATAAAATATTATAATACGTTGTACTCTTCCTAATTTGGAAAGAGCTAACAAATCATATTCCTACAGCTAGCTTGACTCGGTGTTTCGCTCAGTCATCGCCTTTTTTCTAAATTATCATAATATCTAACTGTCTTGCCAAAATCATATCTACCATAAAATCCGAAGTTAAAAACCAGTGAAAAAATTCAAAATCAAAGAAAGTTAATTAGCGATTCAAAATATATCAGAAACAGCCGCGACGTTCCCAGACAAAAGGAAGTCCCTAAGTACGTAAATTATTCAAAAAACATGTTGGAATTTTTTTGAATAATTTGACAGCTTTTCCTCCTTTTTTCCCAAGATATTGAAATATTTTTAGTAATTCCTCTTAACCACATTTATAGATAGCCAAGTGTCAACAAACGTAGGTACATATTTGATCACAAACAAAGGCCTCAACTATGTTTGTTATCTAAGAATAACTTAGCATGTCTAGTTCAGATACCTATTCATTATAATATTCCGTTATTACTATGTCGACATACGTAGGAACCTTCTTTTTAACCAACTTCCAAAAATAAGGAGGTTATAATGTTCGACTAGTTTTTTTTTTTTTATGTATGCCCAATTGCACATCGATTTTTCCGTTAATTGTGGACCAATTTTGAAAATTCTTTTTTTTATTTCAAAGGGGAATGCTCTCGAGGTGGTCCCATTGTCACTAAATCTGATGAGAATATCCCATGAAAATCGAGGGAAACCCTCAAATTTTATAGGCACACCTATAGCTATTTGGGCATTTTTATAGTAACCATTTGATGAAGTGGGACTGATGATGAAGGTCACAGAGAGCCAGCGGAACTGCTCAATAATAAGTATTTCACGGGTTGCGAATCGATTATGTATGTTCTTTAATAATGGTTGCTAAGCAATTTATGTTTGTCACAATGCATATAGTGATGGTGACTTTACCATCAGCTCCAGTTCTCCTGGTTCTTGTTAGGAGAACTCCTCCACATTTAACGTCCCTGCATTGGGAACAGCAATATTTTGTAAAAAGGTGATGAGCAGTATTACATGACATTAGGCTATTGTAATTGTGTCCCTTGGGCACCACTATGTCCGGCGCGCCCTTGGGCGCCACTATGTCAGACAGACAGATCAGCTCCATGTCATAATAATATTGCATTGTCATCCGATTAACATTTTAATTTCAGCTCAATCAGAAACCGAGAAGTGAGTCAAATTTAACTTGCAAGATTAGATTACAGGCAGACAGACAGACACCGGGACAAGTGAAACTAAATAAAAACTTGTAAAATGTATGCGCTTCGGTAATCTTCGAGTTTCCGAATTAGCACGAACGTCGCGCCACAGAGTAACCCCCACAAACTCAAAGTTTTGTACTGCCGCGCTTTCGCATGCATCATAGCGCGTTTGTATGAGGTTTTCTCTCTGTCGGATTTCCTACTCCGGTCTCAGATCGTCATCTGTCATCACTCAAAAGTTTTGAAAAGTTTCATGAAATTGCATAGAGTTGTTATTCTATAATGTTATAACCTGGTAATATATAAAAAACACGACTGCCATGCCAAATAACGAACTAAAAGTAAAAAACAAATTGTATTGCATAGCAGTCGTGTTTTTATTTTTTTATTTTTTATATTTATTTTATACATTTTAGTGACAATTTAGACATTCGCAGTCTTACTAAAGTCTGATTAAATCGTTTGCTGTCAAAGATGAAATGTTTGTTTTGCATGTATGTACTTAGGTAAAATGTATGCCAAGAAATTAAATAGTTTTTTTGGAATGTACTCATCAAGGCCTTCAATTTGATACCCATATTGTAGGTAATAATTGAAGAAAAAAACTTCTTTCAAATTTGAAAATGGAGCCATTCTACCACCATATTTAATCTTCTTCTAGATTCTAACGATACTCGATACATCCAAATCTGTTTATCATTTAAAAGTTATGGTGGAATAAATAAACTCACAAACATACATCATCATTCTCCTGCCCTTGTCCCAATTTATTTGGGGTCGGCGCAACATGTCTTTTTCTTCCATACTTCTTTGGTCTTGATCAGTCCAGCCATCGTTTCTTTGGTCTTCCCTTACTCGTATAGCCCTCCACGTTCATACTCAACACTTTTCTGACGACATTTTCCTCATTCCTCCGCATCACATGCCCATACCATGACAACCGCCACAACTTTTCAGTCACCGGTGTCACTTTCAGACTTCCTCTTACATACTCATTTCTTATTCTATCCATTCGCGTAATACCACACATCCCTCTTAGCATTCTCATCTCGGCTGCATGCAATTGCCTTTCATTCATTCTTTTTATGGCCCAACATTCTGATCCATACAAGACAGCAGGTCTAACCATTGTTTTATAAATTTTCCCCTTGAGTTTAAGGGGAATGCGGGAGTCGCAGATTGTTCCCGTGACCTGCCGCCATTTCATCCATCCAGTGTTAATTCTGTGCTTAACAGTCCGGTCTATTTCGCCATCGCTTTGCACAAGTGAACCAAGATACCGGAAGTCGGAGCAGACCGGGAGAAGCGCGCCATCAAGCGCTATGGCTCCAGCACTGGAGAAACTCACAAACATACATGAACCCTGAATACATTTCACTCCTTTTTTGGGCAGTCGTGTAAAAATAGCAAGAAGTCATGATCACGCGTTTGTATTTCCGAAGATAGACGATGATTCCCGAAGCGCATACTTTTCTTGAGAAATCTGTACCTAGTTACTATTTCTCATTGCTATTGTAGCGGTAATTCTTGGAGAAAACTGTAGCGTCATAGAAAGTGGTCAGTCAGTGGTCGCTGACGATGACAAGAAGTTGCTCTTCATCCTTCTTAGAGCCATCACTTTCCTTAGTAATAATATTGAGGTTCCTTCTTTATATACGGAACAGTTAATTCGTTGAGCAATAAAAGTACCTATAGGTACCTATCTCTACCTACCTGCTGCTTGCAGCGTATTGGCCGACAAAGTGCACGGATTAATGAAATATTATGCGTTCACAAGTTGGGATTGGGAACGCGCAAAACAGGTTTGTTTTCTGTGCGGCCGTTTCACTTATTTAGGTACCTTGGGTGTTTTTGTTTTGTCTTGCACTTTTTATTATTATGTAGTTTTATTTGTTAGTATTTTTACACAAAAAACTTTCTATTTGAGTATCTATTCGTACATGACATTCACATACTTGAGGTCATACATCTCAGGTCTAGTTGAAAACAAGCGTCGGGCACTAGCTGCTCGGCAGTTTGCGGCTTCTCCTGGGTAAGCTCACTCCATCGTCGACTTTGTCTCTGTCACCTCTGACCTAGACTAGAGTCAAGTGCAAGCTCATCACAAATAATAAAATAAAAAAACTGAGCCTATTTGTTTTGTTTTGTTATTAGTAATTTAACTCGTTGTTTATTTTACTTCGATGGTCCTAGTTTATCATCTGTGACTTCGAGTTACGACTACATGTACGGCTATATGTAAGTGGGCACGCCCTTTATTACTGGAGGCTTTTATTTAGGTGTAAAGTTCTGCTTACGTTTTTAGTTTTGTATTTTTGTTTCTCAAGCAGAAATCAAGTAGGTATAGTTTTCGATTTTTTTTTCTTTTCTTTTTTTGGTATATTGGCGTGTGCTAGCTGACTTATTGCAAATAATTAAATTTAATTTAATGTTTGTGTTGCGTAATATACTTTGATATATTACTTTGCGCAGTGTTGTATAGATTTTTTTTTAACTAAACATACAGCTGTGCTGCTGGGGAGTTTGTTGTGCTACTTCTTCTCCTCAGCTAAAGTACTAGGAAGTGGTGAAGGGCGGGCGTTTTGGGGGACTGTCTTATGTAAATTTGACGTTCGAAAAGTGCTAATTCTCAGCTTTGATTTTGATTTAATTTGGCACAGCCGTGAGACACACATTATTATCTCTTTTTTTTCTGTCTAGATTTAAGCTTTTTTATTGTATACAGTTAAGTTTTTTTTTTCTTTGTTTTTTTTTTCTATTTGGTTGTTGTGTGCACTTATGGCATGTGCCGAATAAACATGTTCTCTTTCTTTCTTTACCAACTCGAGAGGAAGGCCAAAGAAACGTATGGACTGTGTGAGGAATGATATGAAAGAGAATGGAGTGAATGATAATGTGACGGTTAGCAGGAGAGAATGGAAGAAGAAACCGTATTGCGCCGCCCCCACGTTGTGGGACAAGGCCAGGAATATCATGAAGAGGCACTTAGTTACTTTGTGTTTCAGGGCAGGTAAGGCTTCATGTTTTTTCATTGCGGCATTATGGATATTCCATTAGATTTCATCGCATTACCTATTTTCGCCGAAGACAATGCTAATAATATTTAATTTTATGTAGGTACGGATGGCTGCGTCTATCTCCTAAATTTGCGCTAAATCCAAAATTTTTGGCAAACACTTCAATATTAATAACAAAACAAATAACTAATGACCAAGTGATTAATACACTTAGCCGGCTTCACCGACACGTGTAAAGCAGGTAATAAACTTGGTATGAACACAGCAACGCAGGAATATAACAGGTAGGTACCTGTCTGACGACAAACGTGACAGTGTAAGTGGTGAGCCACACGAGGTAAAGTTACACGTGACAAAGAAAATAGGTAGTAATGGGAATTTATTGAAGACACGTCACGACTCGACACGATGGAAATGATATAACGGGAGTGATGACTCGCGTTGTTACGCATACGTACACTACACTACTTTACCTTTAACTTTCCTTATAAGGAAATTTCTAGGCAACTGGTCGACACTTCACGTGACCATAAGGCTGGCTCGTTCTTTGGCCAAAGAATTAGCATACCATTTAACGTGGCAATGCTGCCAGTCTTCTGGACACGTTCCTGGATGACAACGATGCTGATGAGTACTTCGATGAGTTAGTTAGTTAGTCATTTAATTTAGTACCTAGTGTGAACAGTTAGTTGTAAATAAATAAAAACTTAACCTACTATTGTACGTAACGTAGAATTCACAGATATGCTTTATTGTATACCAAAATTTAAACAATTCCTGACCTAAAGAGATGAAATGTAAACATGGAACACAAAAAAGAGTAGGTATAGCCAAAATCCACGCGAACGCAGTCCCAAGCCACAGCTAGTTACAGATAAGACTGGCGGAACCTCAAGCCATAACCATAACACCAAGATTTAGCAGAACCCCATAACTTGCCGAGTTACACCATAAACGAGCAATGTTAATGTTTACGTTTGTTTTATGCGCCATTACTGTGGTGTTGTGGGACAACTCGCTAGTCTATGGCAGGAGTTCTAGTCAGCTAACGTTGTACACTCAAGTCAGACATTTATGGTAAACATGTTTAATAACGGAAAAATATCCGACGTCCGGTATCTCGCTTCACTTGTGTAAAGCGATGACGAAGTAGATCGGACTGTTATTTTATTTAAGTCATCAAATACCACAGGTTCCCTGTCCCCATATAACAAAGATTTTTCATGACGTAATGTCCAGCACTTTTTTTTTAAATTTCGCTTCTGTTAGTTATTTAAAAGGTATATAATGTGTTTTGGAAACATGTCAGAGGTGTTTTAGACGTAAAAAACGTAAAAAAAACGTTACTGTTTGCAATGTTTCAATGATGCACACTCAAATCCAGGACGTGCAAATAATTAGTACGCATAAAATTCGAATTTATACTCACCTTACCATTTTTTTTTTCTATTCTTTTTGTATAATTTCAATAAATTTGCTAAGATAAATATTGTTCGTTTTATTTTTCTTTATACTAATTTACTGTGTAAAATTTATTTGCACATTCATATCCGTATAAAAAAAAAAATAAAGATAATAACCTAACTTTTTTATTTTTTTCGACAGAAGACAATGTACTCCCTACGTCCCTATACTAAAAATTGCATAAATCCCGCTACGTCCAACAGCCTTTAAACTTGGTACTAATTTTGTTCATATATGATTCATGAACTTGTCAGTGTCGGTACAAAAAGTGTCACGTGAATCATATTTCATTCATCGGACAGGGAACCTGTTAATCAAAATATCGAAAAAAAATGTTTGTTCATTATCTAAATAGTAGTAGCGACTAGCTTTAGTGTATGGCCTGAGTGCACGCTCGACGCGAGCGTCCGGCGGTGCGGAGCGTGCGACGTTCGTGTTAAACACATGCAAACACTCGCGAGTGTCCTGAGTGACGGCCGAGCGGCGCTCGGTGAACGCTCTTCGCCGCTTGCACGCAACGCTGAACGCCCCGCGAGACGCTTTTTCACTCGGACCGTCCACTTGTCAATAAGTGGACGGTCCGAGTGAAAAAGCGAAATTGGATAGAACTTTTGTTTATAGACCGGGATCGTCGTTAGTCAGATATATGAATTCGTATATTCGTATATTCGTCGTATTGACGTGCACATGTAATGCTACCGACACACTCCGATAGCTATCGACTAATTCTCACGCGTCGCACGATATAAATTGATTGATATTTAAAATATATATCGTCTGCATCATTCCTCTGTCGTATGAAGTGTTCGTCGCTTGCCGTATTATCGTAGATATCAGTATGACGGGGAGGTGTCGCGAACAATCCTCCTCAAACACTCGTCTTCCAATCACTATGTTGTGTTTTTCTTTCCAAAAGCACCGAGTACGAGGTAAGAGATATCGACGTCAGACTCTTTCAATATTGTTCGGTCATTTCTTGTTTTAGTTTGTAACGTTTGTCACTTTTTTTCTGTCTAGTTTTAAGCTTTTTATTGTATAAAGTATTTTTTTCTTCGTTTTTTTTTTAAATTTTATTATTATTATTTTGTTTTTTCTATTTGGTTGTTGTGTGCACTTATGGCATGTGACGAATAAACATGTTTTCTTTCTCTTTCTTTCTTTCTAACGGTGGTTTGTATTAAAAAAGAGAATCGATAGAACGTTGCAGTTGTATTTGAGGGAGAGCTACTCGTATGTCCAGCAGTGACTGTGTGCTGTTATATTGATGAGACGACTAGCGGGACATCAACCACTTAGTCGATAGAACGTTGCAGTTGTATTTGAGGGAGAGCTACTCGTATGTCCAGCAGTGACTGTGTGCTGTTATATTGATGAGACGACTAGCGGGACATCAACCACTTAGTCGATAGAACGTTGCAGTTGTATTTGAGGGAGACCTACTCGTATGTCCAGCAGTGACTGTGTGCTGTTATATTGATGAGACGACTAGCGGGACATCAACCACTTAGTCGATAGAACGTTGCAGTTGTATTTGAGGGAGACCTACTCGTATGTCCAGCAGTGACTGTGTGCTGTTATATTGATGAGACGACTAGCGGGACATCAACCACTTAGTCGATAGAACGTTGCAGTTGTATTTGAGGGAGACCTACTCGTATGTCCAGCAGTGACTGTGTGCTGTTATATTGATGAGACGACTAGCGGGACATCAACCACTTAGTCGATAGAACGTTGCAGTTGTATTTGAGGGAGACCTACTCGTATGTCCAGCAGTGACTGTGTGCTGTTATATTGATGAGACGACTAGCGGGACATCAACCACTTAGTCGATAGAACGTTGCAGTTGTATTTGAGGGAGACCTACTCGTATGTCCAGCAGTGACTGTGTGCTGTTATATTGATGAGACGACTAGCGGGACATCAACCACTTAGTCGATAGAACGTTGCAGTTGTATTTGAGGGAGACCTACTCGTATGTCCAGCAGTGACTGTGTGCTGTTATATTGATGAGACGACTAGCGGGACATCAACCACTTAGTCGATAGAACGTTGCAGTTGTATTTGAGGGAGACCTACTCGTATGTCCAGCAGTGACTGTGTGCTGTTATATTGATGAGACGACTAGCGGGACATCAACCACTTAGTCGATAGAACGTTGCAGTTGTATTTGAGGGAGACCTACTCGTATGTCCAGCAGTGACTGTGTGCTGTTATATTGATGAGACGACTAGCGGGACATCAACCACTTAGTCGATAGAACGTTGCAGTTGTATTTGAGGGAGACCTACTCGTATGTCCAGCAGTGACTGTGTGCTGTTATATTGATGAGACGACTAGCGGGACATCAACCACTTAGTCGATAGAACGTTGCAGTTGTATTTGAGGGAGACCTACTCGTATGTCCAGCAGTGACTGTGTGCTGTTATATTGATGAGACGACTAGCGGGACATCAACCACTTAGTCGATAGAACGTTGCAGTTGTATTTGAGGGAGACCTACTCGTATGTCCAGCAGTGACTGTGTGCTGTTATATTGATGAGACGACTAGCGGGACATCAACCACTTAGTCGATAGAACGTTGCAGTTGTATTTGAGGGAGACCTACTCGTATGTCCAGCAGTGACTGTGTGCTGTTATATTGATGAGACGACTAGCGGGACATCAACCACTTAGTCGATAGAACGTTGCAGTTGTATTTGAGGGAGACCTACTCGTATGTCCAGCAGTGACTGTGTGCTGTTATATTGATGAGACGACTAGCGGGACATCAACCACTTAGTCGATAGAACGTTGCAGTTGTATTTGAGGGAGACCTACTCGTATGTCCAGCAGTGACTGTGTGCTGTTATATTGATGAGACGACTAGCGGGACATCAACCACTTAGTCGATAGAACGTTGCAGTTGTATTTGAGGGAGACCTACTCGTATGTCCAGCAGTGACTGTGTGCTGTTATATTGATGAGACGACTAGCGGGACATCAACCACTTAGTCGATAGAACGTTGCAGTTGTATTTGAGGGAGACCTACTCGTATGTCCAGCAGTGACTGTGTGCTGTTATATTGATGAGACGACTAGCGGGACATCAACCACTTAGTCGATAGAACGTTGCAGTTGTATTTGAGGGAGACCTACTCGTATGTCCAGCAGTGACTGTGTGCTGTTATATTGATGAGACGACTAGCGGGACATCAACCACTTAGTCGATAGAACGTTGCAGTTGTATTTGAGGGAGAGCTACTCGTATGTCCAGCAGTGACTGTGTGCTGTTATATTGATGAGACGACTAGCGGGACATCAACCACTTAGTCTATAGAACGTTGCAGTTGTATTTGAGGGAGACCTACTCGTATGTCCAGCAGTGACTGTGTGCTGTTATATTGATGAGACGACTAGCGGGACATCAACCACTTAGTCGATAGAACGTTGCAGTTGTATTTGAGGGAGAGCTACTCGTATGTCCAGCAGTGACTGTGTGCTGTTATATTGATGAGACGACTAGCGGGACATCAACCACTTAGTCGATAGAACGTTGCAGTTGTATTTGAGGGAGAGCTACTCGTATGTCCAGCAGTGACTGTGTGCTGTTATATTGATGAGACGACTAGCGGGACATCAACCACTTAGTCGATAGAACGTTGCAGTTGTATTTGAGGGAGAGCTACTCGTATGTCCAGCAGTGACTGTGTGCTGTTATATTGATGAGACGACTAGCGGGACATCAACCACTTAGTCGATAGAACGTTGCAGTTGTATTTGAGGGAGAGCTACTCGTATGTCCAGCAGTGACTGTGTGCTGTTATATTGATGAGACGACTAGCGGGACATCAACCACTTAGTCGATAGAACGTTGCAGTTGTATTTGAGGGAGACCTACTCGTATGTCCAGCAGTGACTGTGTGCTGTTATATTGATGAGACGACTAGCGGGACATCAACCACTTAGTCGATAGAACGTTGCAGTTGTATTTGAGGGAGACCTACTCGTATGTCCAGCAGTGACTGTGTGCTGTTATATTGATGAGACGACTAGCGGGACATCAACCACTTAGTCGATAGAACGTTGCAGTTGTATTTGAGGGAGACCTACTCGTATGTCCAGCAGTGACTGTGTGCTGTTATATTGATGAGACGACTAGCGGGACATCAACCACTTAGTCGATAGAACGTTGCAGTTGTATTTGAGGGAGACCTACTCGTTTGTCCAGCAGTGACTGTGTGCTGTTATATTGATGAGACGACTAGCGGGACATCAACCACTTAGTCGATAGAACGTTGCAGTTGTATTTGAGGGAGACCTACTCGTATGTCCAGCAGTGACTGTGTGCTGTTATATTGATGAGACGACTAGCGGGACATCAACCACTTAGTCGATAGAACGTTGCAGTTGTATTTGAGGGAGACCTACTCGTATGTCCAGCAGTGACTGTGTGCTGTTATATTGATGAGACGACTAGCGGGACATCAACCACTTAGTCGATAGAACGTTGCAGTTGTATTTGAGGGAGACCTACTCGTATGTCCAGCAGTGACTGTGTGCTGTTATATTGATGAGACGACTAGCGGGACATCAACCACTTAGTCGATAGAACGTTGCAGTTGTATTTGAGGGAGAGCTACTCGTATGTCCAGCAGTGACTGTGTGCTGTTATATTGATGAGACGACTAGCGGGACATCAACCACTTAGTCGATAGAACGTTGCAGTTGTATTTGAGGGAGAGCTACTCGTATGTCCAGCAGTGACTGTGTGCTGTTATATTGATGAGACGACTAGCGGGACATCAACCACTTAGTCGATAGAACGTTGCAGTTGTATTTGAGGGAGAGCTACTCGTATGTCCAGCAGTGACTGTGTGCTGTTATATTGATGAGACGACTAGCGGGACATCAACCACTTAGTCGATAGAACGTTGCAGTTGTATTTGAGGGAGAGCTACTCGTATGTCCAGCAGTGACTGTGTGCTGTTATATTGATGAGACGACTAGCGGGACATCAACCACTTAGTCGATAGAACGTTGCAGTTGTATTTGAGGGAGACCTACTCGTATGTCCAGCAGTGACTGTGTGCTGTTATATTGATGAGACGACTAGCGGGACATCAACCACTTAGTCACTGCCTCTTTGGATATCGCGATCTATGTAATGTATCTCGTAAATGTATATAATATTAGGTACCTACAATAACGTTAAGTCACGATATCGCTCCACCGATGTTAAGTCTGGAGAGATTTCTCAGCGGAAATGTTATCACATAAGTATCCGATATCCGACGAACTTTATAACATATGTATATCCTAAATTATAACTTAAAGACGGTCTAACGTATTTACATAAGTAAGTTATGCTCCCAATCTTCAAGATTGGTTTTGTTACTGCTATTAATAATTAACAGGGGTCTGTTCTCTCTGCAACTCGTTTCCTGCTGCACATCAATGACCTGCTTCGGCCTGGTATTGTGGGTACGCAGATGACAGTACAGTTTCAGAGAGATACTTGTCCAGCGCAAAAACCAGCGGGGCCGAAGTTCGTTCTTTGAGAGAGGCCATGGTAGAGCGGACAGATTTGACCTTAAGCCTTGACTCCCAGTGGGGTGATGATAATCTGGTCTCTTTTAATGCCACCAAAACACAGGCGTGTCTTTTTACCGCTAAAAGGAGTCGTTTCGCTCAAACTCCTACTTTTCGGGGTATATCTGTTCCTGTAACTGATCGGGTTGAACTCCTAGGCATGGAGTTGACATCTGGTCTCAACTTTGGCGCCACCATGGAGTGCAAAGCCCAAACTGCAGTCAAGAAACTGGGCATCCTAAATAGGGTGAAGCGATACTTTACGCCTGGACAGCTGTTAACTCTTTACAAAGCACAAGTCCGATCCTGCATGGAGTATTGCAGTCACCTTTGGGATGGATCAGCCAAGTATCAACTAGCCGCGCTTGACTCGGTAGAACGCAGAGCTAAGAGGCTCATTGGCAACGAAGAACTTGTGGACGCCAAGCTTCACAGCTTGGCTTATCGCTGCAAGGTTGGCTGCTTTTCGGTCTTCTAGATTGTACTTCGGTGAGTGTGCCCAAGAACTCCACGACCTGATTCCGCCGGCCCCCTTCTACCATCGGACATCTAAGTGGAACTCACTACCTGCGTCTGTGTTTCCGAGCGCATACAACCCTCATCGCTTCCAAGTGAAAGTGAACAGGCTTCTTCTGGGTAAGCTCACTCCATCGTCGACTCTGTCTCTGTCACCTTTGACCTAGACTAGAGGCAAGAGCAAACCCATCACAAATATTTAAAAAAACTGTTTATTTATTTTACTACGATGATGATCCTGATGTCTGGAGGCTTTTATTTAGGTATAAAGTTCTGTTTACTTTTTTATTTTTTTCTGCTTATTTTTTTGTTTTCGAATTTTTTTTTTTTTGGTACATCAACGTGTGCTAGCTGACGTAAGGCAATTAATTTAATTTAAAGTTTTGTGTGGCGTAATGTAAATTTTGCGTACTATTGTATAGAATCAAGTTTTTCTAACTGACCAGACAGCTGTGCTGCTGGGGAGTTCGTTGCGCCACTTTTTCTGCCCAGCTAAAGCACTAGGAAGTTAAGAAGGGCGGGCGTTTTGGGGGACTGTGTTATGTAATTTTGACGTTCGAAAAGTGCCGCTTCTCAGCCTAGTTTGAATAAATGGCTTTTGATTTTGATTTTTGTGGTAGTGCTGACTGCCCAGAGTGCGCCCGACGTGCGTTCAAAAGTATTTTCAATACGTTCCAAAATTTTTGAACAAAGGTATTTGAACCTGGCGTTTATTTATAAACTTCCATATTTAATTGACGATCCACGATAATCTTACGTCTGACCCAAACAAGTTTCTAACTCATTCAATGTTTTTTTCGCATGAGAGCCGCGCGGCCGGCCTGGGCTCCTACCAACGGAGAAAACAACATTTTTACATCCACCTACACCGCAAGAATAAAAAAAATATAATGAAGAACCTTAAAGGTAAATTTAGTCGCGGCTTGGATGAACTACCTCCTATTTAATAAAAACCTGTGCTGAGGAATTGACATTACCATTTTATCCATTAATTAATCAATCATTTTCTGAAGGGATATTCCCAGACGCATTAAAAAACCTGTAATAAAACCTATTCACAGGAAAAACTCAAGGTCAGATCCAAATAATTACCGTCCTATTGCACTATTACCGACAGCATCTAAAATTTTCGAAAAAGCAATGTGCAAACGTGTTTATAATTTTTGTGAAAAGTTTAATGTTTTCGATGAATGTCAAAACGGTTTCCAGAAATCCAGAAAAAAAGATCCACGAGTTTAGCAGCGTATACATTTACCAAACAAATACTTAACGTTTTAAATACTGGTAATTTGGTCCTACTTTGCTCCTCTACGTGTAATTATGCTCCTGTTCTGTAAAATGTTTTCGCTCGTTAAAAATTTTGCAACAATTAATTAAATTATGAACGCATCCGTTTTTATCCATTTTTTCGTTTTTACCCATATCTCACCAATTTATATCATCCAAAATAGCAAAACATATTATAACTGGAGCAGTTTGAATTAGGAAAGCATTAATTTGCTCCAACAGCTTTAACAATGGAGATTACATAGAAACTATATCTAGGAGCAAAGATACCCAACACCATGGGTAATTTTGCTCAGTATTATTTGTCAAAAATAAATTCATAATATACTTCATAATATCTATTTCCCTATATAAATACTTGGCAAATAAGCTATATATCCATAAAATAATACATTAAGTAAATTGTATAGTTGATTTTCTAAAAATAATCATAATTTTCAACATTTGGAGCAAATATTGGAGCAAAGTAGGACCAAATTACGTTAATAAAAAATATGCTAACGGGATCTTACTTGAACTACTTACATAGAAGCCAAAAAGCCCGGCTTGCCCTAATAAAATATAACTCACACAACAAACATAACCCTATCAATAAAAAATAAATAAAAAATAACACCAGTCAATGAACTCGAACTCAAACATTCATGTCATAGGAATAATCAAATTTCGGATTCCGCGTAATCTGCTGCGCGCTAGGATGCCAATTGAAGTAAATCATTCATTGGTAATCATATTATGAATGAAATTTAAATTCCCCTCTTTCTTTGTAGCCAAACCACCGGATCTCGCTCTAACACTAACCAATGCGTTTAAATGCGCCATCTTGCTCACACTCGTCGGCTTCAGATCGGGCTTACTTTGTCTCTCAATTTTCGCCTACAAATTGCTATAGAAACGTAATTCAATTTGTTGATATATTGGATATTGGTAACTAGAATACTTAACAAACCAGAAAGTGTGTTCAATCACTTTTGTACGCAGCGCATTGTATCCAAAATAACTCCCCGTCCTCGCCCCCACCCGCTTAGTGTTACCAGCGCACCATGACATTACCGCTTTTGGGGTAAGATAAAATGTTTATGTAGGTACAACTAGTAGGTAAATTAAAATTTTATATAAGTTATTTGATAAAATTTGTTTAGAAATTCTAATAGACCAACATAGTACCTATTATGACTGTTATGCAATTCTAACAATATCAGACACATACATACGGGTCGCAGTGGTAACCTTTATTTTTCCAAGTTGGTTAAAATATATTTTTAAGTAGTTATTAATATACTACAACGAATTAAAGCGTACGTACGTAATAAAACAGAAGGGAAAATCAAAACTCTTGTATTGGCAACACTAACAAGATGGACGCATCATTCATAGACAATTACAAACTGAACAATTTATTCGGTAATTAAATAAGACTATAAGTGAATGCGCTACTTTACGTAAAATGTGATCCCATCCTGTTTTTTTTTTAGCCCCGCTGCATTTTTACAGGTAGGAACGACACAAGACGGCATAATTTAACTAAATTGGACACCGGTAAAACACGTTACGCGATACGACGTTCACAAAGTAACTGATCGGCTGCGCGTCAAACTACTCTGACAGGCCTGCTGCTGGTGTGGTTAGTTAAGATACCACCTACCATGCCGCAGGTCGTGGGTTCGATTTCCATCCAGAACAAACATTTGTGTGCATGAACATGTCTGTTTGTTCTGAGTCTGGGTGTAATTATCTATATAAGTGTCTTTACAAAAACAAAGTAGTGTATGTAAGTAGTATATCAGTTATCTGGTTTTCATAGTACAAGCTCTGCTTAGTTTGGGATCAGATGACCGTGTGAGAATAATGTCCCAGGATATTACTCTATATGTATAAGAGTAGTTTTTGTGACTAAAGTATTAGGCGCGCTCGCGGCTTCTGGTTTGTTCAGTATTCTGAGATTGGTAAGTACCTAAACGTAGATTTCTATGAAATCAAAAGCCCGGCTTTTGGGAGCCTATATGCACTATCTGCGTTTACCCGCGTAAAGTGTTTTGAGAAGGGCGATCTTACTTATTGTTTTGAAATTTTGAGAAAAGTATTTTTAGGTGCTGAGGTTATGAATTAGTTTTATTAAGTATTTAATGATGCGATAGTTATAGTGGCGATAATTTTGTGACTAAGTTATGTACCTAGGTACTTATGTGTTATTTTTACCATGATGTGATTTCGGAAACTTGTCGAAAAGATATGTAAATACATTGACTTTTCTGACAATAAGTTCGGTTACTTCACCGTAACCACCTCTCAAATTACTGTAGGTATCAATGTACTCCGAAATAAAAACAAGTAAGTATTTTTGTCAGTCGAAGAACAGATTAAAATAGGTAGGAATCTATCTACTCATTCGATTGTTTAGTAGTGTGTTTAGTACGCATGAACTCTGCTAGGGGTAAGTATTCTGTGCGCATGAATATAACAAACTTATGTAGCCGGTGCAAAGAAAGACAAAATTTGTTTAAGCACATGAATAGTGTTGTTTGTAAAAACCACTGAAAACCATCTTATTATAACGGATCGAGATAACGAAACACAATAATGTTCGGTTCAGGTTCTTCAGAGGTCTTTTGAAATGTTATTAGACTTGGCTATGATACAATGCTCAAAATAGTACTCTTCGTAATTTAATGGTTTTCTAACCAAAATTATAATATTGGTGTCAGTAAACAAGCATGACCAGCTTACATTACACTTTATATTGACAATGACGTAAGTTGTAGACCGTATTGTAGGAAACTAGACATTCTAACTTTGACATCAATTTATATTCTAGAAATCTGTAAATTCGTTAGAAAATATCCAAACTTCTATATTAAAATTGCGGACCAACCTCGCAGATATGCATCGCGTTCACGATTAGTAAACACTCTCGTAAGACCACAATCCAGGCTAATATTACACAGCACGTCCTCCGGCCAGCGGCGAGCCGGCGCCGGCTGGTGTGCCAGCGGCGAGCCGGCGCCGGCTGGTGTGCCAGCGGCGAGCCGGCGCCGGCTGGTGTGCCAGCGGCGAGCCGGCGCCGGCTGGTGTGCCAGCGGCGAGCCGCGCTGCTCTGCTATAATGATAATATTTTTACCGTCCTTTCAAATTATCTGTACCTATATACCTACATATATTTTTAATTTAGATTGTTAAGTACCAAATGTTTAAGACGAGCGATATTCCTGCCGACAAACTGTCGTGCAGTTTGGCGGGTTTATAATATGTGAGTGATAAATGATTTACTTATTTATTTTATTCATGTAATGTCAATTTAAACATATAATAATATACCTGACGACATAAAAATGGAACAAAATAATAAAATATTTATTATACAGCTCAGAAAACTACTGGTCGATAAATGCAATACATTCACTGATTTTTTTAATGATGACGTCTGTATGGAATGATGATGTCTGTATGGAATGATGACGTCTGTATGGAATGATGACGTCTGTATGAAATGATGACGTCTGTATGGAATGATGACGTCTGTATGGAATGATGACGTCTGTATGGAATGATGACGTCTGTATGGAATGATGACGTCTGCATGGAATGATGACGTCTGTATGGAATGATGACGTCTGTATGGAATGATGACGTCTGTATGGAATGATGACGTCTGTATGGAATGATGACGTCTGTATGGAATGATGACGTCTGTATGAAACGATGACGTCTGTATGAAACGATGACGTCTGTATGGAATGATGACGTCTGTATGGAATCATGACGTCTGTATGGAATGATGACGTCTGTATGGAATGATGACGTCTGTATGGAATGATGACGTCTGTATGGAATGATGACGTCTGTATGGAATGATGACGTCTGTATGGAATGATGACGTCTGTATGAAATGATGACGTCTGTATGGAATGATGACGTCTGTATGGAATGACTTTAACCTTTTATTCATTTTTGGACATTTATTTTACTGATTTAGTTTTGACTTTTGTTTTTATTTGATTTTGTTTGTATTTGTTTTTTTTTTCATTTGGCTTAATTTTTTAGTATTATTTTAATCTTTGACATTATTAATATAATGTCAAAGATTAAAACAATACTAAAAAATATATTTTAATTTTATTTTTATGAATTGAATTTTAATGTTACCTATTATTATTATTATTATGGTTTTATTATGTATGCTTCAAATTAATTGAAATTTTAATAGTATAATTTATAATGACGTGTATCACTATTTATTTAAATTGATTACTTTTGAAATGAGAAATGAATTGTATCCTATTTTTTAATTATGATGTACGTACAATTAATTAATTAAGTTAATTTATATTTTATTGATGATTTAAAAGAGTGCTATTTCTCATATTTAATAAATTGTTGGGCCCGACAGTGTCCATGTGATACATTTTAAATATTATTAAGATCTTGTACACAAATGAGATATGCAATAAAGATTTGAATTTGAATTAAACCCTACAATAAGAAAATTCACCGATAGGTAATCTCATGTCTTATATTGACTAAAATTTGGAGGAAGGCACGTAAAGGCTTCCTCCAAGTGGCACAAGTTCCCCTTGAGTCACATGGAGGAAGTGAAAGTTCTTTGTGTTCACTTTATTTGTAGGAAGTAGAGAAACATCACTTCCGCGTACGCACTCATCCACAAACAAATATGTATACTTTATTGCGATACTTGCACAAAATTAGAAGCCGACCGAATAAGGATTCTTTTCCGGTAAGAACTAATATTAAATAATTTTAAAAAAATAGACTTCAAAAGAAATTAACTCAAAATTATGAAATAACTTTAATTTCGGGAGTCGGTGTCTTGGGATCTGTATTTTAATTTTATGACACTGACTTCCGAAATTAAAGTTTATTCATTTTTTTTAATTTTGAGTTAGGTAATTTCTTTTGAAGTCGATATTTTTTTTATTTCGTAAATTTTAGTGTTTAGTAAAACTTTGTTAGAAATATTGCACTAGAATTTGACAAAGGTTTTGAGATGTTTTCTCATTGACACCACATCTATAGCACGTATCAATAAGCCAGGCCGTCACACCTACACGTATTAGTCCATTGTCTTGAAAACTACTGAACTGATTTTGATGAAACTTGCAGTGTTCCCTAAGTTAAAGTAGATGTAAGCTAACAAAAATAAAATAGTCACGATCCGATTAATAGTTTCGGAGAAATGCGTGGACAAACATACATACATACAAACATACATAGACATCTACAAAATTTAGTATATTTGTTTGGAAGCCTTATAAAAAATAATTATCATAAATAATATATGTGAATATATTGCAGGTCCAATAAGATGTCCTACATACATATGTGTCGAATTGATAACCTCCGTTTTGTTGAAGTCGGTTAAAATCCTTTTTGTTTGTCGATAGGTTTTTGTTTGATAAAAGTAAAATGAATCAATCTTTTAATAATTGAAGTTAAACGTTTAAACTGAAGTAACACGAACAGTTACTTTATACTTGTCTCAAAGACATATTATTAATTAATTAATAAATATTTACACCCACATTGCGCCAGTTAAGTTGTTTAAGTCCCATGTAATAGAGGACGAGCCTGTTGCCATCAACCGGCACAAATCCAGACTCCGAGCTGCTGCTGAGATATTCCAGATGGAAAAAAAATTATGGGAAAAAGAAATGAATGACGAATGAAATGATGGGAATGAATGGATGGGAAATTGTGATACAGTTACGGTATAATACACATGCACTACACACACACACACACACACACCCAAAGCATCACAAGCACGATTTGTATATCACACTCATAAAACCACTACACCCACATTATATTATACACTCACGAACTAAATCACAAACTTATCAAAACACCACATCTTATTCTTTACTTGTTTTAAATTTTTATTTCATTTTATTTTTATTAACTGTAATCGCTCCCTGCTGCTGTTATTGATGTCCTTAGATTTGCTCTCAATAATGTATTCGAGATAAGGAGACTGGAGACCCGTAGCACAGGTTTTACTTAGTATGGGCTCCTGTCTCCCATCTTGAAACTTTTTGAATCTTATACTGTGTAAATATTAATATTTGTGGGAGAAAATAATTAAACTTGTTGTTATTATTTCTTACATATCTCGGGACCCTGGGCTCCCGGACCTGTGGATGGCATACGAGGGGCCGAAGCCAACTCGCAGAGGCTCCTTAGATAATTTTAAATAATGAGGAGACACCAACTGACAATTAACCCTATCTGCACTATGCAAGTGCACCCAAGGACAACCCCGGGTTGGTGCAGGACTATAGTTGTACATATTGGGCTATGGGTTTGGGTGGCTAAAGTGGATTGGGTACTATGTCCCCTGTTTGACCAATGTTATATATTATACACGGATAAAATGGCAGGGGGTGACTTGCACACTCAATAATGGGCCCCCAGAAACGGCCGCTAGCACATAGTGACGTAGCGACAAGTGGGCAACACTTCCTGAGGAGCTTGAGGAGTGGAGAGGTATTCCACGGCTATCAGGACAATCCCGGAAGTACGGTCAAGATCCCTACCAGCACCTTACTGGAATACTTCCTTCCTCCGAGCACGTTTGCTCTTGCGAATTTTCACTCAAGCCGGCCAATAAAGGCAAGAAAGAGGTGAGAGCTTTGTTCCTCGTCAGTGTTCACTCCAGCCGGCCAACAAAGGCAAGCCAGAGATGAGGACAAGATTTCTCCCGGAAGATAGGGTCCGTGGGGTCGCTACTGCCCACAGCTCGCCACATGTTGCCCTGTGGGTTCCTGTATCTCTCTTGGTCTGACTCCTCATCCTAGACCCGTTCCGGCAAAGTAAACTCTACCGGCACAGACATAAAGTTCGGAGCGCGCAAGCCCCACCACAACGTCAACGTAGAGATACAGCGGTGGAGTTATTATTATTAATTAAAACCCAATTACACTTTTCCGGACTTAGGAATCCAAACCAGGCCCTCATGCTCGGCAGTACCGCAGGCGGAGTACTCCCGATTGAGCACCTATTTTTAAAGCACCTCCAAACGTTGGCCAAGTTTAGTGTTTTTTTTGGAAGTCAGTTTTTTTTTGTAAACAGCTCATCACCTTTTACAAAATATTGCTTTTCCCGATGCAGGGACGTTAATTGTTGAGGAGTTCTCTAAGTAACAACTAGGAGAACTGGAGCTGATGGTGAAGTCACCACTACCACATGCATTGTGACGAGCATAAATTGCTTAGCAACCACATTAAAGTAATCGAATCGCAACTCGTGAAACACTTAGGTATAATTGAGTAGTTCCGATGGCCATCTGTGGTCTTCATCATCAGTTCCACTTTAACAAATGGTGCTTTCCGAGAGCACATGCACGAGTTACTATAAAAATACCCAAATCCCAAATAGGTGTGCCTATAAAATTTGAGGGTTTCCCTCGATTTCCATGGGATCCTCTCATCAGATTCTGACTGGGTGGAAATGGGACCACCTCGAGAGCATACCTTTTCAAACAAAAAAGAATTTTGCAAATCCGTCTATATATGACGGAGGTATGCCCGAACATACATAGAAAAGAATATATTAACATCCGAATTTAGAACCTCCTCCTTTTTGGAAGTCGGTTAAAAAACAATAAGCATAAAGACTATACTGTTATGTAATGGAGGACCTAGAAAATAACATAAGGCAGATCGTGATATTAATAATAATTACTTAGCTTCATAAACATAAATGATAATAAAAGTACGGCCAAGTTTTATCGATATGTTTTATTATACACCTCATCACTAGAAGCTAGCGCACCGTAGGTGCTCAAAAGGGAATAAACTTGAATATTTTTTATTGTTCCCTTATAACGGTGTGCTCAAATAGCACACCGTTAAAATATTGATCGGTGCTCAAATGGGAAGAATACCTTTGGTGCTCAGTGCATAGGTGCTCAATCGGGAATACTTCCCGCACGCGGCCACTAGAGCAGCCAGGCAGATTTAAATCTAAATTCCGCATAATTATTAGAGGAGGTACGTTACATTACTGATAGTGAATGTTTCTAATATGATACAGCATCCAGCAATGGGTTAGAACCTGCACGTTCATTCATTAGGAACTCAATTTCCTGTTGTATTTCCTCACACTAATGATAAGAAATGAATTAATTCATTTACTGAGCCCGACCTCAGGCGTCCTCGTCTGCTAATCTGGTTACCATATTATGTTACGAAGGTTGCTTAAATTTGAAATATGTAACGAGCCCTACGTGTTAATTATATCTATACATAAATATAATAAAATCGTTTCGTGCTTGTTTTTATGTCTGAAGCTGGACGGAAAAATATTTTGCATGAATCCTTGAGGTGGCGTTCTGTAGTTTCTACCTACCCCTATGGAAGAAGGCGTGAGTTTATGTATGTACACCCTAATGGCCGGGTACATTATCGCGCTGTTTGCTGTTTGCTATGCGGCGAGAATTCAGTTTCATACTTGTGTAGTTAAAACTGTTCGATATATTAGTTTGTAAATAGGACCAAACACTTAGTTATTTGATTGATACAAAAGTGCATTCCATAATAGCCAACACCTCAACTTAAGGTAAATATACAATTATACATCGGAATATCCGATCTATATACATAACACATAATACAATTAATGCAAGACTTCACATTGACGGCCTTCTATCCTCTAACCTAACTCATTGTCTCGTCTTCTACGAAATCAACACAATAACTTCGCGCGTGCGCATGCGCCTTTTGTTTTCTTTATTGTTCAGATTAATAAAAACACAACGATAAGATTCGGAGATTTGGTTTGAAATAAAGACGAGCTCGTCATTGTCCTCTCTATCAGCTGATTACTGCAAATTATCTGATTATTGCATTATCACCAGAACGGTTCTAACAATAAAATAACACAAAAAAAATGGAGATTCAAAAGCCAAAGGAAAATGGAATCTCGAGCCGAGATTGGCAACTCGAGATCTGGAGTGCTAAGTTTGGGGTAGTGATTGGCCATTCGAAATCTCGCCTGGCAATCTGATCAGCACTTGCCACCCGACGGTAAGTGCTTACACCCCGATGATAAGCACTTATTACACCCCAATGGTAAGTACTTACACCTCGATGATAAGCACTTATTACACCCCAATGGTAAGTACTTTCACCTCGATGATCAACACTTATTACACCCCAATGGTAAGTACTTACACCTCGATGATAAGCACTTATTACACCCCAATGGTAAGTACTTTCACCTCGATGATCAACACTTATTACACCCCAATGGTAAGTACTTACACCTCGATGATAAGCACTTATTACACCCCAATGGTAAGTACTTTCACCTCGATGATCAACACTTATTACACCCCAATGGTAAGTACTTACACCTCGATGATCAACACTTATTACACCCCAATGGTAAGTACTTACACCTCGATGATAAGCACTTATTACACCCCAATGGTAAGTACTTTCACCTCGATGATCAACACTTATTACACCCCAATGGTAAGTACTTTCACCTCGATGATCAACACTTATTGCACCCCAATGGTAAGTACTTACACCTCGATGATAAGCACTTATTACACCCCAATGGTAAGTACTTTCACCTCGATGATCAACACTTATTACACCCCAATGGTAAGTACTTTCACCTCGATGATCAACACTTATTACACCCCAATGGTAAGTACTTACACCTCGATGATAAGCACTTATTACACCCCAATGGTAAGTACTTTCACTTCGATGATCAACACTTATTACACCCCAATGGTAAGTACTTTCACCTCGATGATCAACACTTATTACACCCCAATGGTAAGTACTTTCACCTCGATGATCAACACTTATTACACCCCAATGGTAAGTACTTTCACCTCGATGATAAGCACTTATTACCCCCCAATCAACCTACGAATTTTCAGTTATGTCGATGGAACTCACAGCAATTTTAGAAGCACTTTTGTATTCTCGATCAATTCAATAGAATAAAATCCTAATTTGTTCCGATAGTGGAGCTTGTGGCTAAGTAATAACAGCCGCACGGGTCGATCCATCAGGTTAAGCTACGCTTGCCGAGGTTGGTCTGTGGATGGGTGACCATCTTTTCATACCGAGACTCCTCCGTGCCTCGGAAAGCACGTTAAGCCGTTGGTCCCGGCTGTCATTCGTGGATCTTTGACAGTCGTTACGGGTCGTCAGAAGCCCGAAAGTCTGACAACCAGTCTTACCAAGGGGTATCGTATTACCCAGTAACTGGGTTGTGGAGGTCAGATAGGCAGTCGCTCCATGTAAAATACTGGTATTCAGCTGCATCCGGTTAGACTGGAAGCCGACCCCAATATAGTTGGGAAAAGGCTAGGCAGATTGAGTAGAACTGCTTTATATCATATAGCTCGATGCGCTTCTGGTGACAGAGGTACATCGATAGCTTATGACATCCTCGCTGAAATTTATGAAAACAATTTAAAGGGCATTCAGTTGAGATTGCAATGGATTCCATCACATATTGGCATCAGAGGTAACGAGGAGGCTGACATGTTGGCGAGAAAAGCAGCAGTAGATGGAAAAGAGGTTCTAATTTTGCCAAATTACACTGAGTTGTTGCCTAAATACAAAAAGTACTGCCACAATAACTGGAACGAATATTTTAATGAGAGATCTTTGGATAAATTCGAATTTTTATCGACTTAAGAATTGGGCCTTTTACCACAAACAGCTATTAGTGGTCTAACAATCCAATATGGCGTTTGCAAAACTATTTGTTTGAACTCGTCTCTCCGACTTTGGCCTTGTGATAAATACGTAAATCAATAAACTATTGCGAAGGGCATCACAAACGAAGAAGTAAATAAAATAAATAACATTCCATGTTTATCATTGAATATTAAAAACGGTTTTTTAGTCATTACGTCATTAGTTATAATTAGGAGCTGTTTGAACTTTAAGCGTGTTTTTTTACTTTTCGTCTTCCGAATCGCTCATTATTGGGTGTTTGATGGTTAACGTAATTGAACAGTCGATCGGAATTTCTGTTTATAATCAATTATAGGACAAACTAATAATATTCAATTTAAAAGTGTCTAAACGTCGTCTGATAAATATTTATGATATATGAATGATATAAGTACTTAAACATATTTCTGTAAATTGGTTCAAAAAACTCTTTTACATGTTTAAATTAAATTATGTTTTAAAACTAGATGAGTTCGGTGTTTCTTATCCGACTACTCTGAGAAGAAATTCCGAAACAAGCTTATGAGCTTGTTTGTGAATGATGTGGTCACACTACCTTTTAAACTTCATATGAGTACCGTGCAGCTTAGTGTCTGAGATGGTCTTTAGTTAGAATTTAAATTTTCAAACTGGCTATTGAGTGCGAAGTATGAAGTATGGAGCAGCGTATTTTTTATTAAAGAATCCAAGTTCGCCGCAAATGAGTTTCAGTTCTATCCGGAGGTTTGGTTCAACTTCAAGTCGGTTTCTGTAATTGTAAAGGTGTCGAAAACCCAGCTTCAGCATTAAAAAAAACGAGCGACATCTCACCTTGGTAAGAAGGTGAGATGTAAGTAATAATGTAATACCATAAGCCTCATTAACATTATATACTGTTAAACCTTGTTAAAGAAAATAAAATATTTGTATTTTGTATTTGTATCTAAACTTTTATGTCGTCATTTATAAAAATGGAGTGGAAAAAATTGGTTAATTAACAATCGTATAACTTTGTGAAAAGAGAACTATTTTTTTTTTCCAACGGGGATTTAATTTTTCAGGTGTCCAGATGACATTTGAATTTTTTTAAATTTTTAAAATAACATTATAATGTTATAAAAAAGTATATATTTTATCTGGTGCACTCTCTTTAGCAGCGACCCGCGCATGCAGTGACGGCCACGCGGAGCCCTATTTTCAGCGTTACACAAAAATTATAAATAATGGAGATAAATTTTGGGGAGTCGGGATTTTTTCTGCGGAAATTTCCTCCTTTTTAGGGATCTTTTTTTCAAAATTTCTTAAATGTTGATAGTTTTTGAGTTATTAACAAAAAACGAAATGCGATCATTTTTCATCTTAATTTGTTAATAACAATTGCAATTTTTTATGGGCTAATATATCCTCGAGATACATTTATCTAGACGCCATTTGGAATCAAATGAGCTATCGCTCATACTTTTAAGAACTTTATCAAGAATTAACACGTTTTTTAACTTGTGGACTAGCCTATATGAAAACTTAACTTACTGAAGTGAGCTTGAAGTGAGCCGTCATCCCACCCGAGGGAGCTCTAGGGATTAACCTATTGACAGCTGACTTCAAATGAGCCGTCATGCCACCTGAGGGAGCTCTAGGGATTAACCTATTGACAGCTGACTTGAAGTAAGCCGTCATGCCACCTGAGGGAGCTAGTGATTATTAATATTGACAGCTGACTTGAAGTGAGCGTCATGCCACCTGAGGGAGCTCTAGGGATTAACACTATTGACAGCTGACTTGAAATGAGCCGTCATGCCACCTGAGGGAGCTCTAGGGATTAACCTATTGACAGCTGACTTGAAGTAAGCCGTCATGCCACCTGAGGGAGCTAGTGGTTATTAATATTGACAGCTGACTTGAAGTGAGCGTCATGCCACCTGAGGGAGCTCTAGGGATTAACACTATTGACAGCTGACTTGAAATGAGCCGTCATGCCACCTGAGGGAGCTCTAGGGATTAACCTATTGACAGCTGACTTGAAGTAAGCCGTCATGCCACCTGAGGGAGCTAGTGATTATTAATATTGACAGCTGACTTGAAGTGAGCGTCATACCACCTGAGGGAGCTCTAGGGATTAACACTATTGACAGCTGACTTGAAATGAGCCGTCATGCCACCTGAGGGAGCTAGTGGTTATTAATATTGACAGCTGACTTGAAGTGAGCGTCATGCCACCTGAGGGAGCTCTAGGGATTAACACTATTGACAGCTGACTTGAAATGAGCCGTCATGCCACCTGAGGGAGCTCTAGGGATTAACCTATTGACAGCTGACTTGAAGTAAGCCGTCATGCCACCTGAGGGAGCTAGTGATTATTAATATTGACAGCTGACTTGAAGTGAGCGTCATGCCACCTGAGGGAGCTCTAGGGATTAACACTATTGACAGCTGACTTGAAATGAGCCGTCATGCCACCTGAGGGAGCTCTAGGGATTAACCTATTGACAGCTGACTTGAAGTAAGCCGTCATGCCACCTGAGGGAGCTAGTGGTTATTAATATTGACAGCTGACTTGAAGTGAGCGTCATGCCACCTGAGGGAGCTCTAGGGATTAACACTATTGACAGCTGACTTCACCAATCAAGTGTTCTCGGGTCAAATTTTTAACCGACTTTAAAATAAAAAAGAGTAGTTCTCAATTCATCGCGTATACCGCGATGCGTACCTATACATATACGTATATATATATATATATATAAATGCACACCGATTTATCCGTCAATTGTGGGCCATCGGAACTACTCAATAACAAGTATATCACGGGTTGCGATTAACACTATTGACAGCTGACTTGAAATGAGCCGTCATGCCACCTGAGGGAGCTCTAGGGATTAACCTATTGAAAATGTTAAATTGATACGTAAAAGAAACACTCTGTACACGCGTACTTGAAGGACGGAAACATCGCAATTTAGTTTTTATTTTTAGTGAATATTTTTATATTTTTTTGAATATTTTTAGCATTTTTAGTGAATATTTTAATATTGAAAAAAAATAAAAACCATTTTGTTTTCGAATGGTAATATTTTTTTTAGCATGTATGGATGCTATACTATTGCGGGTTAACGGGAACGCCCTCTGTTGGTTAACATACTGTATATGACCACGCATAAGTTTTTACAGGGAAGTCCGATTTAAACGATCCTTGTTTTTTCCGTATACGTAGGGTGTTCTGAAAATCTTGAGATACTTAGTAATACTAAGGCGGATGGCCGACGCGAGCACGTCGTTTGATTGTTTATGTTATGATATACGTTAGTGCCAGTTGTCATTTGATTGCATTCAGTATTGCCGCAGATCGTGTGCGAACAAGGTCAATACAATGGCTTCGTGGACGACTATCGAATATCGCGCAATTGGGCGTTATAACTTTTACGTGGATTAAGTCCAGAAAACTATTTAGAAGAAATGAAGCCTATACTTGGTGATGACTGTCCCTCTCGTGCAACCGTGTACAGATGGTACAAACAGTTTGAGCGTGGCTGTTTTAACCTAGAAGACGACCCGCGTTCAGGACGACCGGCGGAAGCAGTTACTCCAGAAAATATTTCTGCAGTTATAAATTTAATTGAAACTGACCGGCGAATAACCTACCGGCAAATAGAGTCCTTACTGCAGATTGGCTCAACAGCGTTAGATTCAATTATTCGCCATCATTTAGGTTATAGAAAACTTTGTACTCTTTGGATTCCACATAAACTTACCGATGAACAAAAGGAACAGCGATTTAAATGGTGAAAAAAAAAATAATTGCAAAATTTGAAAACGGAAAATCTAAAGACATCATTTCAATCTTCATGGGCGATGAAACGTGGTTATTAATAAAGCAGCAAAATGAAATATGAGTGATAGAAGGCGAAGAAACTCTGACTGAAGTAAATAAATGTAAGTCGATAATAAAAATATCGTTGTTTTTTTTTTCGGTATCCGGGGAATTATTGAACAAGTAGTTCTCCGTGAGCAGAAAACTGTAAACGCTGCTTGGTATACCTCTGTCCGCTTTCCTCAACTTATTCAGGACTTCAAGAAGTTTCGTCCAAAGTCACAACTCTGCACCTGGTATCTTCATCATGATAATGCTCCGACACATCGTGCTGACGTAACATGCCAATTTTTGCGAGATTGCTTGAAACTTCTTGAACATCTGCCTTACAGCCCAGACTTGGTGCTATGTGACTTTGGACTGTTTCCTTTCGTGAAAAGTAAATTGAAAGGGTAAAGATTTTGGGACGAAGAAGCTTTACTTTCGGCCTGGGACAATATGTGCGGAATTTCCTGAACAGAAATGGAGAGATATTTTTAGTGATTGATTCATAAGGATGCAAAAGTATATTAATTTTAGTGGCAATTATTTTGAAAAAACTGTGAAAAATAAAGTTAAATCTCAAGACTTTCAGAACACCTTATTAGCTTTGCTTGGGTAGTTATCGAGGTAGCTACAATAATATGTATTTTTCCCACTTAGTCTATGTGGATGATGACCTAATTTATTTTGCATTCAAAGGAGAAGTTGCAACTTCCATAGAAAATTACCCCACGTCCGACAGCTGAGAAAAATATCTCAAAAAATAGATCTAAATGAGTGTTATTAAATTGCATACCTCCGATTGTCATCCTTACTGGCTATCACACTTAGAAATTGCTCCAAATATTATTTCAGGCGCAGTATTACTTATCTTAAAAATATTTTACTTTCAATCATGCAATACCTACTACTCTAACGACCATAAAAAAGTGAGATAAAGATGGCATAAAGATTAAACAAATCAACATCTGTGACATTCTAAATTCATTTGCTGTCTTGTTACAAGGAAGGTGTAAAGAAAAAAATAAAATATCAGGTTGGCGGAAAAATATTGCACAAGAAATTGTAAATTACTAGAATTTTCCGGAATATTTAGTATTGATCTGGGAGACGTAAGAATATTGTAGAAGGTTCTCGAAGCTATCACATCAAGGGTATATAAAGGCGCGCTAGTGAGGATTTGGTTAGTTTGTGAAAATGATTAGTGAACATCAACTTCGAACGATCATCTTTTACGAGTGGCGTCAGGGACACAACGTGAGTGTGGCTGCCGCTAACATCAGCAAAGCGTTCGGTGAAGGTGTTGTATGGCGATGGAAGATAAGCTGCTGGTTTGCTTGCTTTGCATCGGGATCTGGGCGACCATCCACCTTCGACGATGAGGAATTACTCTGCTGTTTAAAGGCTAATCCAGAATAAATATGCGTGATTTGGCAGAGACTCTTGGCTGTCATCATTCGACCGTCGAGGCTCATTTTCACAAACTCGGCTATCGTAAAGTAATGGAACGATGGATTCCACATCAACTAACTGACAGTCATCGTCCACTCAGAGTTAGTATTTGTGAATCGCTTCTTTTTCAGCCACATCGGAAAGAGTTTCATGAAGATCTGGTAACCGGCGATGAGAGCTGGATTCTCTATGGTAACAACACATGGCACGCCGTCTGGCTTCCTTACGACGCAGAGCCACCAAAGCAGCCAAAGCCGAACCATCACTCACGCTCACATCTTCACTCCGTTTGGTGGGATGCGACGGGCCCACTCTATTACGAGCTTCTCCCTGCGAGAAGGACGATTACGACTTCCGTTTATACTGAACACTCTGAACTACTGAACTTCAGAAACTGGCTGACGCAATAAGAGAAAAACGACCGAGACGTGTAAATGTTCACTTACTCCATGATAGTGCGCGACCTCATGTCGCTTCGGAGATTCGACAAAAACCGTAGAGCTTGGATGGCACCCAGTTACCCACCCACCATACTCACCGGATCTCGCGCCATCCGACTATCACTTGTTTCGACCACTAAAGCTTTACTTGCGTGAGAAAAAATTTCAAAACTACGAAGACCTCAAAATGGCAGTGGACAATTTCTTTTCTGCACAGCCTCCGGAATTCTGGGCGGAGGGCATCAACAATCTACCAACTAGATGGGCCAGAGTAATAGAGTTATTTGGGGATTACATTACTGATTAATTATTGTAAATAACAAAGTTATCAATAAATTCATTAAGTCTTATATCTTGGTGCAAGACTTTTCCGCCAACCTGATAAATAAAACTTATTTATTCCTGTTCTACATCTAGCAAAATATTATCTAAAAAATGCGCTGGGTGGCTAAATCATATTCATATCCCAGCCAAACCCGACTTCAGGGTCCTGCGCCCATACATGGACAACAATATTCTTTTATCGCATATCTCCCTTCAAGTCTGCAATTATATAATATATGTGTATACGTCCGGTGTATTTTACTCCGGACATGTCGTGACTGAATCTTACATCTAATGAGGGCACTATTTTCTTCATTGTTAGTATTTATTTCTTCTGGATGTCTGTAAAATTCAATTTCAAACAGTTCTATTATTAGGTCCATCGGATCAAACCCGCCCACACTAAAATTCAAATAAAACAAAAACTGTTTTGTTTCATTTTATATTTATAGCAACATAAGCTAGAGGTAATCGCCTTTAGAATTTATAACTGCTTGCCAGCGCTCAGGTAATTTTCTAACGGACTGTTATCTTCCATCTTCGTTGCCAGCCTTTATCTCCATGTCTAGGGCAGCGCGTAAGGATCTAAGGTCAGAATAAACACGGCCGCCTGTGTTGCGTTTTAACTGATGGAAGCACCCATAGTCACACGGACTGATGTCGGGAGAATAGGGCGCCACACTGAGCGTTTGGGTTCCCAAACGCTCAGTGTGGCGTGCACTCATCCCCTCGTCCACAGCGGAGTGACGGTGAGGCCGAGCATTGTCATCCAACAGCCACACTGAGTGCTTACGGTTCGGAGCCCAACTGTTCATCAAATTGTTTAAAAATTGAATATTGCGTGGGTGATTAATTTTTTCGTAGTGACCCAATATTTCATAATAGCAGATGCCGTTGTAGTCCAACGCTAGCACCAACAGGAACTTAGGTCCAAACTTTTCTGCTCGTGCCTCTGTTGGTTGTGTTTCGCCCTGGTAAAACCATTGTTTGGCTTAGTCCTTGTCAGGTTGTCGGTATAGGCTGATCCAGGTTTCGTCAATAGTCAATGTATGCTTTAAACGGCTTGGTTGCTGATTATATGCACGTAAATTAATTTTTGCGTAGTCCACACGCTGATCCATCTGGTCTTGAGTCAATTCGCGCGGTACCCACTTTGTGTTAATTTTGCGCATTTTGAGTATTTTCGTCATAATTTCGTAACAAGTGGTTCTAGGTATGCCAGTGTGAGCCGACAGCGAGGTAATTGACCAAGCTCTAGTCTCCTGGAAAACATTTTGGATTACCTTCAAGCGTTCCTCAGTTTCTGGTCCAGATTTACGGTCACCTCCACGATGTTCTGAAACATCATAGTTCCCAGCCCTGAAGCGCCGGTACCACTCTTTTGCTGTAGTTGGAGAGAGTGCAATAGACGTCATCACTCTGACCAATCTTCGATGGGCTTCGGGCGCTGTGAGTCCCTCCAGAAACATAAACTTCACAATTTGACGCTGCGTGACGATGTCGATGGAGTTTCTTCCTTCTGTATTTACGTTCGAAGTCATACTCGTAACAACAGTGATCACTACAAATTATGAACAACAAATGACCACGCTACTAGCCGGATAAATAATTATGACGCAATAATTACTAACAATTGCATAATATATTTTGATCCGAATGACATAATAATATGTTCAGAGCAGTATGACTGTGCTATTTTCGGATGAAATTCTTCAGGAGACATAGGTTGCAAATGTTGATGGCAGATGCGAGCTCTTTTGGGTACATATAGACGGAAATAACTAAGCAGATACACCTTTGTAGCATTAGACATAAGTCTGAGTTGTTGGTTATTGCAGTGCATAATCATACATTGACGAGATGCGTTGGCTGCTCTAGTTAGACCAGGAACCGTTATGGAAGTACGAGGTGCTGCATTTATTAGCACTGATTCTACACCATCGTACATGACATAGCTCTCGAGCCATCAAGCGGGATATGTGAAAAAAATGTAATAATTGGTTTTCTGTAAAATTATTTTCATTATTATGTGCCAGTATTAAACTATTTTGTAGGTCGTCAAATAAATCGTAATAGGATAAATATTAAACAAGTGGCTACTTATGTGATGGTCATAAAAAATAAAAATTAGATGTATCATAAACAATTTTTTTATAAAACATTTATTTACCTCTTGTGGTGGTTGAAAATCGCGTAGAATATATTCCAAAATGTCTCAGTGTACTTGTAAAGTACACAATATAATATACTATATGTATATTAATAATTATTGTTTATTATTGTATATTTAAAATATGTCTTCGGCGGCGTCTTAGTGAATGTTGACAAGATACACAACTATTGTCCGCTGCTATTTCAACTGCAGGAGGTGGTACATCAGGTGGTTGCACTTGATTTAAACGCCTATTGATTGTATGCCAACAAGCATTACAGATTGATCTAATGTGTTTAATTGCTTTTTAATCCTATTCTAAAACTAAATTCAGAAGTTAGTGTAGTACAGGTATTCTGCCCCTGAATTAATATTTAGAGCAATTTTTGAATGTGCTAGCCAGTAAGGATGATTACCGGAAGTATATCATTTTAGTATACTAATTTTTACCGATTTTTTGAGATAATTAACTTTGCAGTCGGAAGTGGGGCATTTTTGCTACTTCTTCTTTGTGTGGCGTAGGTACCACAGCTAAAAAGTAAAAAATAAAAACTTTTTACAAAAAAAAAACAACCGACTTCCAAAAAAACACTACTTAGTGAAAAATAATTTTAATTTCGGAAGTATGTGGCAAAAATCTAAAATACAGATCCAAAGGCACCGACTTCCGAAATTAGAAGTTATTTTTCACATCGTATTGTTTTTTGGATGTAAATTTATATTTTGTAAAAAAAAATCTAAATTTTGTCGCTGGGATGAAATTAAAGATGGATAAATTACTAAGATGAGGGGCAGAAAACGAGGTTCCAGTGAGGAGCACGATTTTCTTAAAAAGGTTGAAGTATAGGTTCAGGTAGGTATCAGGGCACTTGCGCGAAAAGACATTTCCGCGACTGGACTTTTGCGCGAATGGACATTTGTGCGTTAAACACTTGTACGAAAGACACTAGCGCGACTCCACTTGCGCGACTCCACTTGCGCGAAAAAGTTGCGGCGTGGAGGCGTGGGAAACCCCAGAGACGAAATTGATTACCACCTGCTCCGCTCGAGATGTCATGCAAAGTACGATAAATGTTTCTCTGACTATAAAAATAAAATATAAGCCAGTATCCCAAAAAAACCCTAAAGTTTTCTGGAGCTTTATAAAACATAAAAGAGGTGGAGACTCGTCGATACCTGGAAATATGAATTTAAGGGTCGTAAACAGAGGCCCTGAAATAGCAAATCTTTTTGCGGAACATTTTGCCTCCATTTTGTTCCTTGTATTTTCATTTACGAAATCGCAAAATTTGTTAAATCTAACTCTAAACTCTTTGAAGCTAAAAAAATTTCAATAACGAAAAGTCACACAGTATTTATGGAAAATCTCTGTACCTAGGATATAACTATTCAGGCGCAGTTGCATGTATATGCCGCCACTTATATTATATATAACTCATTATCTAACTTGATAACAGAACTACCTTACAAAAAATTCTGCGCGGTTTTGAAAAAATAGTTAATATCGCATAGTTTTATTCAATCGGCGAATTTCTCAGCAAAAAATCATGTCAGTCCTACCACTTCAGGAATGCATTGTAGTCACTTACAATTAATTATTTAAGTTAGTTACCTTGTCACTAGCTGCTTACTGTTTAAATACTTAATGTGTGTTTAAAACAATTCATATTGATATTGACTTGAACAAATTAATTGTTCTATTCGTTCATAGAATTCTTAACGCTAAAACTCAAATTTAACACCTAAAAATTGTTATTAAATTGTTATTATTTTGTCTATAATTGTATGTTCCTGTTTAACTAAATAACATCCATTAAATATTTGCATGCCATCACTGCATGGCGAAATGTGTGTTGCACTGAATTTTATATGTACCTAACATCTTTTGTATCCACGACATTTTATCCTAACTAATATATTATTATAAATGCGAAAATAAGTTTGTTTGTTTGTTACCTTTTCACGCCTAAACCACTGAACCGATCATCCTGAAATTTTGCATATACGTTGTCACGTGTACAGAAACGGACTTTGGGTACCTTTCATCCCGAAAACAGTACTGTTCCCGAGGAAAACAACAATAACGTTCTTATATAATAGATGGCGCCACGTGTCTTTCGAATCCTGATTGAATTATATTATTATAGAAACTTTAGTAGTGTGTTAAGAGATTTTTTTAATTTATTTAAGTACCTAATACATTTGGTGAATCTAAAGTGTCGATAGACCGGTTTTTTTAATACTATAAATGCGAAAGTGAGTTTGTTACGCTTTCACGCTAAAACCGCTGAACGGATTGGGATGAAATTTGGCACATGGGTAGACTGGATAATAGACTGATAGATAGTAGACTGGATTAATAATAATAACCCCACCGCTGTATCTCTACGTTGACGTCGTGGTGGGGCTTGCGTGCTCCAAACTTTAGGTCTGTGCCGGTAGAGTTTGCCGGAACGGGTCTAGGATGAGGAGCCAGACCAAGAGAGATACAAAAACCCGCAGGGCAGCATGTGGCGAGCTGATGGGCAGTAGCGACCCCATGGACCCTATCTTCCGGGAGAAATCTTGTCCTCATCTCTGGCTTGCCTTTATTGGCCGGCTGGAGTGAACACTGACGAGGAACAGAGCTCCCACCTCTTTCTTGCCTTTATTGGCCGGCTTGAGTGGAGATTCGCAAGAGCAAACGTGCTCGGAGGAAGGAAGTATTCCAGTAAGGTGCTGGTAGGGATCTTGACCGTACTTCCGGGATTGTCCTGATAGCCGTGGAATACCTCTCCACTCCTCAAGCACCTCAGGAAGTGTTGCCCCCCTGTCGCTACGTCACTATGTGCTAGCGGCCGTCTCCGGGGGCCCATTATTGAGTGTGCAAGTCACCCCCTGCCATTTTATCCATGTATAATATGTAACATTGGTCAGGCAGGGGACATAGTTCTTCCATAGTTCAAGTTACCCAATCCACTTTAGCCACCCAAACCCATAGCCCAATATGTTTTGTTTCCACGTACAATAATAGTCCTGTACCAACCGGGGGTTGTCCTTGGGTGCACTTACATAGTGCATACAGGGATAATCGTCGGTTGGTGCCTCCTCATCATTTAAAATTATCTAAGGGGCCTCTGCGAGTTGGCTTCGGCTCCTCGTACGCCTTCCAAAGGTCCAAAAAGAGAAATATCAAAAATAATAATAATAACCACAGTGGACAGTCTGAGTCCACTGTGGTTTTGTTTAACCTTGAACCCTCTTAGCACTCTGCTGGAGGGTACAGGGCTGGGCTGTCCTTTGCGGAGAGGAGGTCAGGTAATATCCCACCTGCTTTATATGGATGATTTGAAACTGTTTGCCACCAACAAATTGCAACTGCTGGAGTCACTAAAAGTAACTAAAACTTTTAGTGATTCCATCAGGATGGAATTTGGTGTAGATAAATGTGCAGTCATGCATGTAAAGCGGGGCGGGATTGTGGAATCTGAGGGACTACAACTCTCAAATTCTATAAACCTGAGATCACTCTCCGCAACTGATACCTACAAATACCTGGGTATGTCAGAGGGGTTAGGCATTAACGGGCCTGACATGAAACAATCGTTGCAGGAGCGCTTCTTCGGTCGCCTGAAAAAGGTACTTAATAGTTCTTTGTCAGGCGGCAACAAGGTGCGCGCCTTTAACGGTTGGGTCATGCCGGTCCTGATGTACTCCTTTGGCATACTAAAGTGGACCCAGACGGAACTAGACGCTCTGGATAGGAGAGTCCGGTCACTGCTGACTGCAAACCGGATGCATCACCCACGTTCGTCTGTCATGAGGCTGTACATTCCGCGGAAGTGTGGGGGTCGAGGTTTTTTAAATGCTAAGACCCTCCACAACCACGAGGTGTGCAGTCTCAGAGAATATTTTCTCAATGCTGACGTGGGTATGCACCGAGATGTGGTTGCAGTGGACAAGGGACTCACCCCGTTGTCTAAAGAGAACTGGCGCAAACCTGTGGTGCTTAGTACCAACGACCGCAAGGAAGTATGGCAAAGCAAGGAGCTTCACGGACGCCTTTTCCGGGCCCTTCATGGCGCCCGACGTAGATTTCTTAGCGTCCGTGGTCTGGCTACGCTTCGGTGACCTCTTTGGGGAAACCGAAGGTTCAGTCTGTGCGATTATGGATGAAGTTATGCTAACGAATAACTACCGGAAGTATATAATGAAAGACGGGACGATCGACATATGTCGGGCATGCCATTGCCCCGGTGAGTCTATCAGACATATTACTTCTGGGTGTTCTCGTTTAGCTAACGGCAAGTATTTGCACAGGCATAACCAAGTGGCCAGGATTATCCATCAGCAACTTGCTCGGAAATACGGCCTTGTGGACTCTGGGGTACCGTATTACAGGTATGTGCCCGACCCAGTTCTCGAGAATGACCATGTCACGTTATACTGGGGTCGATCTATTATCACTGACAGGAGTATTGTAGCCAATAAGCCTGATATAGTGGTAATAGATCGATCAGTGCGCCGCACAATGATAATCGATGTCACTATCCCGCATGACGAGAACCTCGTGAAGGCTGAGAAGGAGAAATAATTGAAGTATCTCGACTTAGCCCACGAGGTTGTCGCTATGTGGAATGTGGACTCAGCAATCATTGTGCCGATAGTCGTTACGGTCAATGGCCTTATCGCTAAGAGCCTCGACCAACATCTCAAGAGGCTCTCGTTGGGTGGCTGGGTAAAGGGCCTGATTCAGAAGGCAGTTCTCCTTGATACGGCGCGTATTGTGAGGAGGTTCCTGTCTCTGGGGTCCTAACCACCGGTAGCTTGGACCCTGTTCCCCATGCCGGTGGATTTATATTTTTTATATTTTTAAATGTTTTATTTAATTCAAATATTTAAAAATATAACTTATGTGTAAAAAAGTTGAATAAAGATAATAATAACCTGGGACATTATTCACACACGGTCATCTGATCCCAAACTAAGCAGAGCTTGTACTATGGAAACCAGATAACTGATATACTACATATACTACTTTTTTTTGTAAATACATACTTATATAGATAATTACACATTATAGGATTAGGACATAGTATACTTGTATCCCGATATTGCGTGTCCGCGGGATAATGTCTGACAACCACGCGGCCAAACCGCGGGCAAAAGCTGGTATTCAAATATACGATTTTGAAGTTCGTAGCAATCATTGTAGAATGTTTTTACATTCTACAATGATTGCTACAGAACTCCTATTACTGTGGAGTTTATCAATCAAGCACTATGCACTGCTACTCATCATTGAAGTCTCGGTGTCGTTTAATGAAAACTATTGTCCATCGTCGTCCATTGTGGATCAAGCCATCTACCCACAATGGCAGCAGATGGTGCGCGCACCTTGTGACATATACGTATACAGCAAGGAGAATGATGGCGGGATGAGTGGAATGAATGGGGCTGCCCTTATTTTTTTTATGTTAAAATCGATATGATTGCGTGAATGGTCACGAGTTTTATTTTTTCTTTGAATGACCTAATATGTACCTACACAATCACGTCACCTATGCACGGCAAGAGACTCTTCTGATAAGGTAAACGGCCCAGTAGCCGTGAAGTTTTGAACTTCACAGACTGCAGGTCTGCTATGCTAAAAAAGCTAATAAATACATAAACGAAATTACAACCAGATATCTTATTTGTTTTCTAATTTTTAAGTTGTCAATTCATCACCTTTGAGAAGGAAGAAGCATTAATCGCCATGCCAGTTCATCGTGTGTATAATAGCAGATTAGATAGTGTCAACTATCTAATGTGCTATTATAATCATAGATGGCTAATTTAATTGGCGTTTAGCCGTGTTTTTTTAAATAAATGGCCTGATTTTTTCTGAATTGTGAGAACCTAGACTTAATCGTGTAGGGTATCTTAAGATATGTGTGGAGTTGTCAGAAGATATGTGTGGGGTTGCCATAAGATATGTGTGGGGTTGCCATAAGATATGTGTGGGGTTGCCATAAGATATGTGTGGGGTTGCCATAAGGTATGTGTGGGGTTGCCATAAGATATGTGTGGGGTTGCCATAAGATATGTGTGGGGTTGCCATAAGATATGTGTGGGGTTGCCATAAGATATGTGTGGGGTTGCCATAAGGTATGTGTGGGGTTGCCATAAGATATGTGTGGGGTTGCCATAAGATATGTGTGGGGTTGCCATAAGATATGTGTGGGGTTGCCATAAGATATGTGTGGGGTTGCCATAAGGTATGTGTGGGGTTGCCATAAGATATGTGTGGGGTTGCCATAAGATATGTGTGGGGTGGGGAACAGACCTGCCATTGTCTACTGCTGGACATAGGCTCTCCTATAAACTGCACGCCATTCAGCTCGACTCATCCAGCTGCTACCAGCCACCATGTGGAGATCGTGGCTCCACCTAGCACGAGGGCGTCCTCCACTCAAGAGCACGTCTACTCCAACGGTCATCGGGTCTGCGGCTAAATATGTAAGATTTTTTCCATCAAATTCATCTCCGCTGTACAGTTTTTATCAACTATTCCAGCGAATATAAGCGGCTCGTGCCCGTGATATTGCAATCTAAAAGTAGTGGCGCTACAGTAGGTGCTGTCCACCGGTTGAATGCCTGCAGCTGAATACATAATGCCGTGAATGAGCTGGCCGACCTCGCGCCGCCGCTAACGGGAGCAGCTACCTGGCGACCACATGCTTACAGATGACGCTAAAGATGAACTAGATTTTTATGATATTGCAGAGTAATAGTATTTCTTGTAAAGGAGAAGCACCTAATACCACCATCTGTACTGTGTTCCTTACTTCCTATTTGGATGACTGTGTTGACATTGCAGGCGCGAGATCTAGAGTATTAAGTATTTATTTTATGAAATGTATGGTTAAGTAGGCGATAATCATTACAGCATGCAAGCAAACTGCGTGGCGAGCTGAGTTTCTGCCTATGGGACGAATGCGTGAGTTTATGTATGTATGCAATCAAACTGCAACGCTTGAAATATAATACCCGTAAAAGCGAAGTAAACAAACTAACTTCCCCATTAATAACTTTAACGTAAATACATTACCATATTACAAAGCTTATACCTACCATAATAAAACAAACTTGTTTACATAGTGCAGTTGCATAAACGTGTTGACGTTATTCCTCGATGCTCGGGTCAGTGGCCCTGACGACGGTATCGCGGCGGCGTGGGACGACAACTGTTCACCTACCCTACGCTGTCAGTTAACCGCAGTAGTTCCGTGTTATTGAGGATTGTTTGGTGTCTTCAGTGCAGCTGGAGCCAGCCCCGAGCTGTTGTAAACAAATGACATTCTGCTAGTGATTGATTAAACTGTTTTGCAGCTTTAGTTATAGAATTAATTGATTTCTTTTAAACTATTTGTGAGATTGACTGCTAAGTAGGACGTCGTGAGTCGGTGGCTACTGGCAAAAAATCATTGAGACAAGCCGTGTGCCCAATGCAGGGATGGGTAGGTTGTCTTCGGCAAAAATGACGGAGTTCCATACAAACTTTCATCCACTTTTTACCCGCTTTAGGCAATTAGTTTTCAAAAATCCTTTTTAGTGCTTACGACAGTTGAGGAGGTCGTACACTATATGAGAGTTAAGACCAACTGGACTCTGAGGGTCGAAAGGTTGGAATCCCGCCGCGACATCAACTTTAATTTATTCGTGGTGCGACTCCCAACCCACCATCTACAAACCTGCTTGAAGGAGGACTTTTGACCGAAAGGTGTCGTATATCGACGTTTCCGAGGACGTTTACGCGACGCCGACAACGTTCCGTGTATAGTTATAGTTTAATAAGGTTTTTAGTATGTATTACTTTATTTTTGTTGTGTATTTATTCCATAGGCTTCAGTTGCCTGACAGTAAAATGATTATTATTATTGTTATTTGTCGTACGTGCGGTTTCGTCAGTCACCTACGGTGCCTACACTATCAAAGCGTTTTTGAAGGGTTAAGAATCGTACGGCTCGGTGGCAGTTTGTTTCCCACTACAAAATCTCACGTTTGCGAGATGAACTAAGCGAAAACTTTTTCCCGCTATAAATCTACCATGTCTGGGACCGAGCGGAACTTCAAGAACGGAAGGAACAACAAACGAAGTTGCAGCTAGCAGTCGTCACAATCTGCGCTTGTCAATAAGCAAAACGACAGCGTCCATTCATCATCATACAAATCCTGCCTAAAGATCACGGACGTGGTTTCAGCAAGATGGAGCATTGGTGGTGTTCACTGCTAAAGCCACTATAGACCAACTACCTGAGTTTTCTCAAAAACTGATAAGCCGCTTTAGTGATATCGCATGGCCTCCACGGTTACCAGACTTGACTCCCATGGACTTTATCCTGCAATTTTCGTACTTACTCCGAGGGCATATATTATGTGTAGCTGAGCTAAAAGAAAATGTCCGTCGTGAACCGCGCGACATTGAGTTCGTTATGTTTAGGCGTGTTATGCAGAATGCGATGAACAGATTCCGCAAGTGCGTGCTAAGAAATGGAAGACAGCTGGAAGACGTTATGTTTAAAACATAAAATCCGCATTACCATTGATTAATTTTCAATAAAAAAATATGGACAAAAATGTGTGCTTGTTTTTTCTTTCATTAATTTGGAAATTCCAACTCTGTCGTAAGATACCCTATGTCATGACACGTTCAAATTGAAATGTCTCGGCATCTCAGAGGCATCTCTTACGTACCTATATGTTTAAGATAATAATTATTGCAGGTATGGATAACATATTCATCGCAATTAATTAATTCACCTTGGCTTGAGTACACCTACATGAACACTAAAATAAACTAAATATACTGGTTCTTGATGTTTTCTGAGCACAATACTAACAGTAAATATATCAGTAAGCATTTATGTTAGATGATATGACAGTCTAAACACAATCTTATAGTCCGTTAACGTGTCACTGCAAGAAAGTATGATCTGTATTCTTCAAAATAAAATCTCATTAAAGAGCGCTCAAGATTATTTATTCTGTGGTTCAACCCTAAGTTGTAGTAAGCGGGGCGACATCCATCTTGCACTATCACCGCTAAATAGTTGTAGCTGTAAGCCTCTTAGCCTTTTAGACGTTGAGCCTTTTAGCCGACGAGCGTCGTAAGCTATGACAACCACCCACATTTATTTAATTAAACAATCGAAATTAAATATATAAGTTGTAAGTTACGCGGTGATATCGCAAGAGATTCGCATCGTAATGACTTAGCGAACTTATTGTAATAAAGTTGTCGAGCAAAATGTACTGGATGAAGTTGTTTTAGGTGCTTGAGGTAAAGCTTTAATCGAGTCATGAAAGCGAAACTGAGTTTAGGATATTCGGTAACGAATATGTCGATACTGCTGTAGACTTAAAAAATATCACGCCGCCGCCGCCGCCGTGCGGGCTTGTTTACTCCTTTAGCTGCAACTTTTCATGGTCTTCATGATTTCTATACGTAGATAGATTAAAATTCTGTACGATTAAAACACAGATCGAAACGAGGATACTTAATTTTAATGGTAGCGGTTTGTTAAATCCTCTTACTCGATGGTGTGCCTCGATATATCCTAATTATATTTTATAACACAGTCGCAGCAAAGACGAACCAAAACTTTGACTCTTCATCCAGCGCAAGAATTCAACACTGGGACCTCATAAAATCCATGCACAAGTCTTTAAAGCAAAGCAATAAGTAAATACTATAGTAAGGCATCCTTCTGGATTCTGATGCTGATAAGTTATTTGTTCCATTAGCTGCAAGTTTCATGACGCCACTTACTGTTACTGGCATGCTGTTGTGAACGTACTACAACACACATTATTCAGTTGTACTAGGTACAGACGCCAGCAGGTTAAGCTACTCGAAACTGTCAAATTTTCCCAATCAACCTTGAACCTAATGCGTGAGCGATAAAGTTGAAAATCTATTAAAGAAATTTGAAAGATTGTAGTAGCTTGATCTGCTGGCGTCTGTACATTGTACAAGGCTTCAACAAATCAACATGAAGAATGTTATCCTAATTCATTTTGTATATCAAACGTAATGTAGCAATACATTCCGTATTATTAAATGAGCAATATTAATTAATGACGTTCTCGAAAACGGATCTAATGATTTCGATGAAAGTTGCATTATAGAGGTTGACGGGAGCGAAAAATCGATCTAGCTAAGTCTCATAACTAGGAATAAAAATAAAAAGATCCGATACGTAATTCCGCCGCCGCCGCTTTCATTAATTTTTAACTGTGAGGTTGAAAAAAGAAGTTAGTTTAGTGTGTATTTTTTTTTTCAATTTTAGAATAAAATAAAACCTATTCAATACTAATTTTAACTTTTAATTTTCATTGGTCTAAAAAAGCTCCAAAATTGTGTAAGTATTCAACCTCTCTAGCACTGGTGGCCGGTGGCGCCACCCCCGAATATTAGCCCATTTTGAGTAGAAATGAAACTTAAGCAATTTCGAATATTTTTGCCTACACTGGCAATGGTATACAAATATTATTATTATATTCGGGTGTAGCTAGATCTCATATCAATTCGTTTTCTCTATTTCCTCCCGGCAGCGCTCGGTTGACTTTCAATAATAAAGTTTCGACTTATGTACACATTAAGCTATAACACATATCATTAAAATAAATCGACTTTCATTATGGAAACCTATTAACAATATTATGTTGAAGTTTTGTCTCTATTAGGGGAATGTTATTATGAGAAATTACATTTAAACTACTGACACAGTTCCCCAGATATTACAGCTTGAATATCAACTGACCCTAAAGTTATAAATAGCTTATGAATTTGAATAAACCTTGCAGTAAAGGCAATCCGTGAAACTAATGTGTCGTTTTTTTTTTTTTTTTGAAATTACGAAACTTTTATAACATCATAAATATTGTTTCTGTTTTGTAATTTAGTTATAATTTCACAATTTGTAAAATATTTCAGGCAGGAGGACAAGGTATTTTTAAATGGACATTTCTTATAATTTCTATGGAGTATGTTTTATTTAATTCCTATGAAACACTATACACTACCGTAGTCAGGAAAGTTTTGAATAAGAATGTGGATGGCTATAAGCGTAGGGGAAGACCAAAGAAACGATGGGTGGACTGTGTGAAAGATGACATGGCTAGAAAGGGGGCAATTACCGAGATGTCGATTAATAGAGAAGTATTGAAAAAAAGAAATGTTGCGCTGAGCTCATATAGATTGGGATAAGGGCAGGAGAATGATGAGCTATCAAACACCTGATTGGCCATTTTTAACCCACTTCATAAAAAGGAGGTTCTCTATTCGACCCGTATGTATGTATGTTTGTTTTTATGTCCACAATTTTCTCAAAAACTAATGAACCAATTTTGATGATTCTTTCACTAACTTTAACTTTAAGGTATATAATACATTAGGTAATTATTCTTATGTACGAAGGTCTAAGCGGATTTAGATTATTTTTCTTTTTGTTCGTCTTGAGCATATGGTATTTAGTATATTCAACTACTTTAAAAAGAGTAAAAACAGACTTCAAAAACCTAAAACGAATAAAATAAAAAACATTACATAAAAAACGTAACAGCTTCTGAAGTCGGTGTCTTCAGTTCTTCAATGCACCAATAGCTTAGCACCGACTTCAGAAGCTGTTACGTTTTTTTATGAAAGTTATTTTATTCGTTTTAGGTTTTTTAAGACGGTTTTAACATTTTTAAAGTAAATTTATTTTTCCATTGTTATCCTATCAAATAACGTGTTGTTCAATCAATCAAACTGCTCCGAAAGCAATGTGTTCTTCAACAATTTCTATAATATGATTAGTGCGCGGTCCACGTCGTCGGGCCGCACGAGGACGCCACCCTCGAGGGAGTCTTTAGGTATTTTATACGCGTTGTGTGTGTATGATATCGGCCCATCGCTGCGATAGCTTCACTCCGTCAACCCTTTTCCATCCTCTTTGATAAGTTACAAGCCATCCCCTTATTTTATGCAATCGTTTTGCAGTGCGTTTGTATTACTTTCAATTTATTCTGTCAGAGTGATTTTACTTTTAAATTGCTTAGAAAAACGATTTGGGGTTCTGAAACTGAGATTGGCATCGCGTAGGTATGTACCTAGATTACTGTCGCTCTGTCTCTTTCTCAACGTTTCAAAATTGAAACTTATGGTAACCTAAACAAATGACACCAAAAATTGATTAACCGACTTCAAAAAAAGAAGCAGGCGACGCATTCGGCGAGTTTTGTTTTTATGTGAAAACGTCTTTTCGCTTGGAGTACTGGTGGTAACTTCAATTTGAAATTTTCTGACCGACAAAAACGCCGATTTCAACCGCTAATAACTACAAGTCTTTTAATGCTAGAGTAATGGTTTAACATTTAAAAGATAGGTCGTATTTACAACAATTTTAATTCCGGATATAATTGGCGCATGACTTCAGACTGCAAGTGCACGCGCATGCGTGCTACCATCTACATTTCACTACCAGCGCAATAACGTGTTTAGCTAGATCAGATATTTTGGTGTCTTTGTCAAGAGTTAACAAAGCACTACCAGGACCTAAAGAGATGGGCACGCCACAATTGCGGCGATAAGTCCCCTCTTTGAGGAGTGGTTGGAGAGGCATCATGGCACCCTCACCTTCCGCCTGACGCAGGTCCTCACCGATCACAGTTGCTTCGGGAGGTTCCTGTTCCGGATAAGGCGGGAGGAAACGCCCGGGTGTTACCACTGTGTGGATCGCCCGGAGGACACGGTGGAGCATACGGTGGAGGTCTGCCCGGCTTGGGCAGAGCACCGCCGCGTCCTCGCGGAGGCGATCGGCGGCGGCGATCTCTCGCGTCCGGCCCTGGTACAGGCCATGGTACGGAGCGAGAGTGCATGGGAAGCCGTCATCTCCTTCTGCGAAGCTGTAATGCTCGCGAAGGAGGAGGCTGAACGCGTGAGGGAGATGCAATCTTTGCGCCCTCACGCCCCTAGTCGCCGCAGGAGACGACCTGGGCGTCGGGAATCGATAGCCGATTCCCGGCCACCGTAGGCGCGGGCTTGCGGATGGCGAGCAACGGGTAGGTCGCCGTCCGGTAAGGACCAGGCCCGGGTCGACGGCGCGTTGTGTTCCACGCGCGCCTCAAAGAGATGTCAGCACTAGCTGAATGGGTCCGCTAGGGCCGATGCCCGCCAGGGTTGCGGGTTGTTCGAAAGAGTTACCGTGGCTCTGGCACAGGCAACTGAAGGAACACGAGTGGGTTTTAGTCAGTAGAAGTCTGACACGCCCTCCCGCTCCACCCAGAGCGGGAGAAGTTATTTGATAATTTCCCATCCACAAAAAAAAGGACCTAATGAGAAACAACAGAAATATTGGGAAAAATAGGGTTAAAAATTAATATGAAGTTGACAATAGCAAAATAATGTCAGAAAATGAAAAAAACCGCAATCGAAGAAAGCTTGCATCAAAAGGGATGTAATGAGCCTAAAAACTGTAGTGCCGAGCAAATACAGTAGCTGCGGCAGTGTCAGATACTGTAAGAACATCTGTTGCAAATAGTAAACAAGTTTAAGATGTCGTCTCATATCGGCCGGAAATCTACTCAGAACTGAAAAAATCATAATCGGTGCAAACTAACTTTATACGGAATGCAATGCTTAATAAGTCTAGTGTCGAGCAAATACAAAGGCTGCGACAGTATCGGAAACCGTAGTAAAATTTCAATCTGTTTTCACGATAACAAACAGCGCGGCCTCGAACTGCGCGAACCAAATTTTATTATTTATATTTGTGTACACCGTTTTCTCCGTGATGACTGCGCCGACTTGAACCTTATTTCATTAGTGGCCCCTTATCAATTTTATTAACTTTGCTTGGGTAGAATTATTTGAGAATTCTCTGACCGAATGTTGTATCATGGTATGCAGCCATTTGGATGTATAGACTCTTTTGTCTACAATTTGAATTTATATTTTTATGTTAAGATACTTGATGGCAAAAAGCTGTCGGCTCATCTGATTGTAAGTCACACCCGCCGCAGACATGTGCGGTAGCAGAGCTACAGCAGATGCGATGCCATATCAACGCTGAAATAACTGAGTGACGAAAAATCTAATTATGTGCTTAGTTTTTTCCAAGCTATGTTGGGGTCGGCTTCCAGTCTAACTGAGCGACTGCCTATCTGACCTCCACAACCCAGTCACTGGGTAACCACTCGTTATTTATGACTGGTTGTCAGACTTTTAGGCTTCTGATTATCCGTGACGACTGTCAAAGATCTACGAAGTCTCTGGGACCAACGGCTTAATGTGCTTTCCGAGGCAAGGAAGAGTCTCGGTAAGAAAGGGATGGTCACCCATCAACGGATCGACCGCGGTAAGCGTAGCTTAACCGGGATCGATCGAACTGCGTGGTTGTTACGTTGCCACGAGTCCCTCATAGCCAATATCTAACACAGTTAATAAACGTGACTATTCCAACGTTAGCTACAACGTACAAACAGTGCTAAAGACAATGACTCAGAATCAGAATCGGAATATTTATTTGTGAAACATAGGTATTTACATAAAAGTCTTAGGTTATTATATGGCCGCTATGTTTTCCTGGGCAGGCGTAGATAAATATTGTAGAAAATAAAAGCAAACAATAAGACAAAAAAAAACTAACAGAAAAAAAAATACTTACATGAAAAAAGAACTATTTTAAATTTAATTAAATATCTAAAAAATATCTACAATTGAAGATAACCTAAAAGAGAAACAGATTTCTTAAAAAATATTTAAAATATTACATTAAATGTTTATTGCACACGAAATATTAAAAATTATCATTTATAAAATCTTCTACAGTATAATAACATTTTTCAATTAATAGCGAGCAGAGACTTTTCTCAAACTTTCATAGGGACGAATTTTTTATGCTATCGGGTATTTTATTATAAATTTTCGGAGCCAAGCCAAAAAACTCTTTCACTAAAGCAGTTCTGCATTTTTTGCCGCACAGTTTATTCATATATTGAGAACGCATTGGAGTCTTTTTTACATCGGATAGTTTTTGAAATAGGTGTAAATTGATTTTAACAAACAAGGCAGTCTCGTAAATGTACATAGCCAGTAATTTTAATGATTTAAAATGAGGTTTACAAGTTAACTATAGAACGGCACGGTACAGCGTAACCCCTCAGCGGGAACGACTGTATAGTATATACATGGAGACACAAACTGTGCTTGTTCACTTAACGTTCTTATTTACTTTATATAGAAATATGCTCATTTCGTGTAAGTTGTCTTTTATAAAGTTATCCTACTCACAGTACATACTGGTAGTTTAGTTTGAAGATTGCGAAGGAATCTATTTTGTTAAGTAGGTCTGTTCATAGACTACTATTGTAATTATTGTTATTAGTTTTTGAGGCGAGAAAATTACAGGAGGCTGTCATATAATCTCACTTCGCTCTGAATATTATAAAATGATAGTTACTCTGTGAAGATGTTGAGACGGTTCTCATGACGGATGTATTCCGGTGTATGAAGTGGTTCTCATAGGTACATGTTACACAAATTTTAATCGTAACTATGTACGTAGGTACTTGTGAGAAACTAACCATCGAAACTGAGGTGGAAAGTAATGATTGAATAACGAACGACCATATTATTAGTATGATTTTTAGTTTATTTAATTATTTACGAAGTAATTCAATGTCTTATGTGTAGGTATCTAAGTCTTGTTAGTTGGTTTGTTCGTGCTACACAAAGCATCCCATCACATTCAAATATGTTAATTTTTACATGTGATGGGATGCTTTGACAGTTACACGCAGTGAACACGTCTTAACACTCGAATAGCATGCTCAGATCAAAGAACATTCGCAAAAATAAAATGTATTTTATTAAAGCCTTCGTTCAAGTTGCGAAAATAAACTGTGGCCATGTAATGGTGCTGCTGCACGCATCACAACACCATGACGAAACCGTATGTTACGGAAATCACATGCAAATAACCGGACGGACAACAGCGCTCGAGTCAGCACACCACTGGAACAGGACCCAGCTCACACAGCCTCAACGTCCCCCCTCACACGTGGTGGGACGAACAAATGGAAATATATTTTTATTTCGCAAGCCGGCTCACTAGCTCGCCACCGACGCCGACGTCGCAGCGCTGTGATTCAGCGTTTTTATTAAAATATTCAAGTGCCACTTACCGTACAAATCACTCCCAAGTTCTTTCCTTATTTGTGCAAAAACGTTTTATTAAATGTGATTGAAACAATTCACAATAAACACACGCGACGCGTCTTCCACTATTTATAAACGCGCGCTACGACCGTGCGCGCCGGCGGTTGCCGTACGACTGATGACACGGCAGTGTTTACGCCGTCGCGCGCATGCGTTTTCGACTACCCTCTAATGTCGACGCTCGCTGAAAGTCGTATTTCGATCGATTTTCGGCCGTATGTCTTTGGAATAAGGTTCATTGGCATTGGGGGATGAAAAGTGTTGTAGTGTGGTCGCGTTGAGTGTCCTTTCTATGTCGTTCCCTTTTTTCACGCTGTTCGTTTTCAGTGTGCGTTATTGTGAGAGGCATCGCGTTTGACTCATCTCTCAGATAAGTTGAGTCATTATTTCTCACGCGATTTGTTCGTAATCTCTGTTACGAGTTACAGATTTAAAGGCCGTTGCTCCAATAGAGTTGAGTAACGTTTGGTACCGTGGCTCGTTCGGTTTTGTTCTTCGAGTTGTTCAGTCATAACTTGTTATCTTGTTAGTTAATCTCACCATTAGTTACAGCTGTGTTCGTACCGTATAAATAACGATGTCATGCGGATATTATAGCAATGGGTTTCGGATCTAATGTTTTGTCCACCAATAACAATGGAATTGCATAAATCATTCGGCAGGTGACATGACGGGTGTATAACCGTTGGCTGACACAAGTAAAGGGCTAGCTACGAGTATCTACATACATGGAAATTATTATTAGAACTTAAAACAGGATATGTACCATGTATATTAAGATTTTCGAGTTTCCGATACTTCGGCACTGTTGCAAGTGCCATGATCACGGATAAACACATGGTAAATATCCCGTTTTAAGTTCTAATGATAGCGTTAGTGACCATGTCGGTTTAAAAACTTAGATGGAAATTGATGATATGCGTAAACGAAGTCATTATATGCGTTCCAAAGATTAATGAAATAAATATGATAGGTATAGGTGTGTAATTAACGTGGTATGATTCTGCAGTAAGTATTATATATCACTAACCTACTAACTTCTAGAGCATTTAAGCGCAAATTATATAAATGGCTAAATACACAAAGATTTTATTCTATTAAAGAATTTATAGAGACTAAATATGCTCCAACAATAATTTAATATAATGTGATGTAACGCTAGTATAAGTTTGCATGCTATGTAACTTTAGCAAAACATGTACGCACTAATTTTAATGTAACATCTGTAATACCATGTTTTAACGCAAATAAATGAATTGAATTGAATTAAACCTAACTAAGTTTGTCTAAAATAAAGCTGACAACAATCCTTTAGCTAACCTTATGTCGCCTCTTCACAATCCGCGATCATAAACTTTCATCCCCTTTCATCACCCTCTTTAGGATTATTTTTGAGACCAAATATAGCCTATGTCCTTCCTCAGGATGCCATCCATCTCCATACCAAATTTTATCGAAATCCGTTCAGTGGTTTAGTTTAGTTTGTCTATGATCGCCGATTGTGAACAGGCGCCATTAGATTTTGAAGCACAATGCACTATCACAAATATTCAGCTTAGTTAACCACGGATAGTAGTTTGTCGTTTAGAAGCCTTCACTTACCGATTAGAGTGTGATTGTGGAATGAACACGACTTATTCGATTACCGAGCGCGAGAGAGCTTCGACTCGATTATTGCGCTCCGGGAGCCGATAGTGATACAGGGTCGTTGAACCTTTGACCCACAGGGCGCAAGCTTTAATAATGTGTTCAAGTTATTGTCTGAATGTTCAGTATTACATTTTTAATAACAAAATAATTAATCATGCTGAGCGACGGCCGTTTTGCGTGGTTGTGACGCATATTTCCGCCAACTTGTTCTTTTTTGTGTTTGTAACGTGTTTTTTTTTCTTTTCGTCGTGTTTTACCGGAAATAAACGTATTTTCTTTGTTTTTCTTATTATTTATACAATAATAAGAAAACGACTACAAAGCGGGACTACGGCACATGGCTGATCACTCTGTCATAAAAACCCCTGTATTCTGTACTTAGTACAATGCGGCGGAATGTTGTACTATTATACTAATTCCACCTCTGTTTAGGCATTCGGGAAACACAGGCGGCGCCGCGTGATGTTATTATAGTTATAGTGTGTATATACTTTATTTTACATCAGATAATATATAACATAACACAAAAATAAATTTAACAATACAAAACATACAGTTATTTATTTATTTTATTTATTTATTTATTTATTTGGGAAAACAAACAGTTACACAAAAGTTTATTAATTAAAAATACTTAGTATCTAAAGTTAATAGTGTATGTGTAGCTCACAACGTTATCCACATGTTACCCATTCATTTTTCTTTCATAAGAACTAAACTAGGCATGCGAGTGAAATTTACATAACATTATGCTTCGGTTACAGTTATAAAGTAAATTTAGTTTGTTAATTTTTGGATAAGAGTATTTCGAAATTTGTTAGATGATAATGTAAATAGATCAATGTCCGAAAAATTTGTATTATAATTATCTGCTATACGACGTAGAGGTGCGCGAACTCCAGCATTGGTGCGGCAAGATGGGACGGCGAATAGCGGGCGTGCACGCACCTCGCGTCTCACAACAGTCCTAGGTACAACATAACTTAATTTATTTACCAAATCAGAGCAGTCATATCTGCCGCTACATATGTCATACAGAAACATCATCTCTAGGAAAAGGCGCCTAGACTTCAAGTCCATCAACTTAACATCCCTACAGGAGCCACCAGGCCTCAACCTGTGGCGGCAGCGATAACGAACCGCTTTGAGAAATTTGCGCTGTACATTCTCCAAGCTATCTACGTATCTCTTGTATAGAGGATTCCATATTAATACGGCGTATTCGAGTTGTGTTCTAATAAGTGTCTTATATAGATGTATGTAGGTATCAGAATGCTTAAAGTCTGAGGTGGTTCTCATCACAAAGCCATACATACGATATGAGTTATTAATAATTTTATGAATATGTTGATCAAGATGGAGCTTACTATCCAATATTACCCCCAGATCCTTCACTGACGTGACTTCGCTCAAAGGAGTATTGCTTAGAATATACGCACGTTTTATAATATTTTTCTTTTTTGTGAAAGTGATTGATACACATTTAGAAGTGCTTAATTGAATTTTGTTCTTAACACAGTATGCAGAAAATCTGTCCAGGTCGTCTTGCAGTAAATCACAGTCGGAAAGAGTGCGTATTGTTCTATATACTTTGAGATCGTCTGCGTAGAGTAAAAATTTTGAATGCAAAAAACAATTCCAAACGTCATTAATAAATATAATAAAAAGTAAAGGGCCTAAAATTGAGCCCTGGGGCACGCCAGAGGACACAGTGACCAACTTGGATTGATATCCCCTAATCACGACTCGTTGGGTTCTGTTCGTTACGTACGATATAAACCAGCGAAGTAAATCTCCGCGAATCCCGTTATATGCAAGCTTTTCAAGAAGTAACTCATGGTCCACCTTATCAAAAGCTTTCCGGTAGTCTGTGTAAACGGCGTCAATTTGTATCTGTTGATCCATATTATTGAATAAGTAATTTGTGAAAGTTAATAGATTTGTAACTGTAGATCTTCTCTGAACAAATCCGTGTTGTTGAGCTATAATAATGTTGTGTAGTGTGGGGTAAATTGCGCCATGTACAAGTCTCTCGAAAATCTTCGACAAGGCAGACAAGATGGAAATAGGTCGATAATTTTCAACATCTTGTTTAGAGCCGGTTTTATGTACTGGCGTTATATTAGCCATTTTCCAAACTTCTGGGAATGTTCCATCAATAATACATTTATTATATATGAAGTATAACGGCGTGGAAATATTCGCGGCAACTTTCCTGAGAAAGTAAGCCGGTAACCCATCAGGACCAGGTCCTTTAGTTGTATCTAATGAGTTAAGCTCTTTTAAAACTTGTTCATGACTAAACGAAATGCGATTAATAACAACACAATTATCTGCACAACTATCAGGCGGTATCCATAGTCTGTCGTTTAATGTTGAGGCTTCATAAACTGACTGAAAATAATCTGAAAACAAGTCACAAGTTACGGTTGGGTCAGTTGAAATATGACTTTTATAGAACACTGCAGCAGGTATACCACTATTTGATTGACGGTTGGAAACATAGCTCCACAAATTCTTAACGTTTTTCTTTATATTTTGCTCAACACTATCTATATACTTACAGTAAGTAATGTTACATTCCGATTGAAATCTACGTCTAAGGAAGGAAAATTGTTCATAGTCTGACAAGTTATTATACGTCTTCCATTTAATCCAGGCTTTACTTTTTGACTTGAAAATGCGAATTAGCGACTTAGAAAACCAAACTGGGAATTTCGTCGAGCTGGTACGAGTCTTGGGAGTGTGTTTTTTAATTGAGCCATACAAAATATTATAAAAGGTATTGACACATTCATTTGCAGACAAATTACCAAAACTAGTCAACCAGTCAATTTCAGATAGATCGAGATTAATTAGTTCATAATTTGCTTTGAAAAAATTATATTTATATGCTTTAGCTTGCGCAAGGGTCTTGGAAGTGGATTTATATGTAATAGTAGCACAAAACGGAGGGTGATGACCATCAATAGGCAGCAATGTACAGGATGGGGTGTGTGTAGTACAATCAGTACTGCTGATTAATAAATCTAGAATGCGACCGTTGCTATTCTTCATGTTGTTGAATTGCGACGCATTAATTAAAGAAATAAAGTTACTCATGTGTTCGTTCACTGCTGAGGAATTACTGTAAAAACATTGCAGAGCCGAGACACTACCGTATTTGTTAGGTAACCAGCTAATATCTGGCAAGTTATAGTCTCCAAAAAGATAAAAATGTTTAGGGTTGAGGTTGCATAGAGTACTATGTAGAAGATTAAAGTGGTCTTGGTAAATGTCCTCAGAAGATTTGGGAGGAATATAGACCCCGCTAATAACGCAGTTTCCATCAGTTTTGTTCCCTGGTAACTGTATGAGAATGTGCTCAATGTATGGGCTGACTGATTGTGTCAAGGGTACGAGAGTGGACGCTAAACTTTTAAGCACTGCCACCAAAACCCCTCCACCCTCCTTTTTGTTGGTAACAGTGCGGTTACGGTCGCATCGATAGACATTGTAACGGTTATCCATAAACTCATTATCTGAAATATGTGGAGTAAGCCATGTTTCTGTCAGGATTATTATGTCATAACAATTCGCTATAATATTCATAAACAATATGTTAAGTTTGGTGCGTATACCCCTACAATTCTGATAGTAAACATTTAAATTATCCACAGTTGAAAAGTTGAAACTTTAAAAAGTTGAATTTAATAAGTTTTTAGAACGTCATTTTCCACATAATTATTATATAGATGAAGTCTAGACCATACATAAGGCACGCAAATAATATGACAAGATGCAGCGCCAGATCGGACTGAGCAATATTGACATGGTAATTCATGTCGGAATTACATATAATAGTATACCCACTAATAGCAGAACTCATAGAAAAGAATATGAATACAATTACATAGTGTTCAAGAGCGCATAACATTTTATAAAAATAAGAATAATCCGTACGATAATATGCAAGTAGTACACAAAAACAAGTCCTTAAACACTTAATTTTAATTACTAGCTGTAGCACCTGTAACATTTGAAAGAGCGGCACCAGGTTTAATTTTAGAAACATCCTGAGTAGACCTAACTGCAAAAGCCGGCGCTCCATCAACCTCTCGCACGAGAATGGTGGCATGCTTAACCCAGACGAACTTGTACTTGTTTTTATTTGCAGCTTCTTTGCAGGCTCGAAATAACTGCTTGTTCTTTAGCGTGAGATGTTCATTCATATAAATGGATTGTACTGTACCAGAAATTCCAAGTTGATCAGTTTTTATTCCCTTTGCCAATCGAAATGCACTGAGTAGATTATCCCGTAGTATCCGAGAGCTCAGCTTCACAACAATGTTTTTAGGTTTAATGTTGTCTTTCCGCGCATGCGGGACGCGATGAATAGCAATTATGTCTCTTTGATTCAGTGAACAGTTTATTTTTGCGCTAATGTTTTCCATAATTGTTATTAAGTTTTCAGATCGCCTTTCCGGGAGATTACATATTTCCACGTTACATTGCCTGGCCTGCTGCTCAAGTGTGTCAATTTTCGCTTCCAACCCGAATATAGTCTCATTCAGCAACTCTGTACTCTTGTTTTGCATAGACGTGGTATTGACCTGTTTCCTTAAATCGGCATGCAGGGCGGATGCATGTTCCAACGACACTTGTAAGCCGGTAATATCCTTGACCAAATTATTGTGCCTGTCATTTACGTGTTTTTCAAGTAGTAAGTGATCAGAACGCAGTGAATTAAGTTCATTTTTAATTTCTGCAGTGGCTTCGGACAATGTGGACAATTCAGTTTTTATAGAACTTACATTTTCTGTTAATTTTGACATGGCGCAGTCAAAGTAAGATCTCAACTCGTTAAATTTCATATTTATGTCATGGTTAAGAGTATTGATAGCATTTGTTATTTCCGATTCAGGTTGTTTCTGCTTCTTTCTTTGTGTTACATTCTCAGGAGTTCTAGTAATGTTTGTTTGATGAGGCGAGGAAGCTGATGCGGTGGGCGAGCGGAGCATTATTTTTGGATGTGTGATAAATGATGTAAAGAGCCTCACCAACCCAAAAGTGCCGATACTGGCCAAGTATTTCGCTCGGCGCCTTCCACTAGTTCGTGGCTCAGCGGTCCCAGACAGCGCCTCCGTCGCAATACACGTCGTGTCGCGGGTTCAAACCCCGGTATCGCAGAGCACTTTTTCTAAGTTTATTCTGTGTTAAAGCGTGTTTGGTATATTGACTCACCGCCGGAGTAGAACAGGATGGCGCTATACAGATTCAAAGATGGCGTCGATCGCTAATGGACACCTCCACAAAATAGTAAGAGAGGTACCGAACCTTGTAATATTAAAAACCGAGCAATTAAAATAATAAGAACAGCAGGGATCAGACAAAGGTCCACTCGCGATGCAGTTCACCGATAAACTGTGATAGGTAATCTTGGAATGGTCAGTGACTGCGGGCTCGAGTTTGGAGTTTATTGTTCGTGAGGTAGGGCTGCTCCATCGTCGGAGCCGAATAACTTGGTTATTGGTTTGAATTTATGCGTTGCGCCGCGAATGCATATGCTAATGCACGGATTATTGAGATAATGAATCTTGATCCTTGCCAACCAATCACTACGCTAAAGGACCAGCGGTCAGCGATTGCGGCTCCAAGATGTTTGATGGAGGTAGACCTTTGTAGAGCGAAGACTCCATCAACGGATGCCCACGCCCCCCCCCCCCCCCCGTGGGCATCCGATGGGGGGAGGTGAATGTCGCATGTCACATTTCACAAGCGTTTGAATATTTTCTTGTTTTTTCGTCTTCAGCGGATTTTAGTACAGAGGCGACTGGGCGTGAAATATAAGAAGATGCGTCAGTGTCCACGACACGGATATCAAATAACACCTCGCTCTGAGCATCCCAAACGCCACAGCAAGAAAGGTCACCACGTAGTCCGCCGTCACAGAATATATTGGTTGGGGAAAAAGTCTTTTCGCATTATAGTATGTATGAACTTGTAATAAAATCTCTTTGGCTATACTATTTGTATCTGGCTGGTTTTGGTATCATTGAAAGTTTAAATTTTAACGAACATAATTCTTTGCTTCTTAACTGCATTCTTCATTCTTTGCTACTTAAGTGCACTTCAACTGCTAAGTGCAGTTGAAGTGCACTTAAGTCACTGTCCCAGAAGATGAGTGTCACCATTAAGAAGTGAATTCTGCCTACCTACCTATTCATTCAACCAAAGCTCACACACACGACCCTATGTACTCACTACTTACATGTCTGTCGAGCTTCCACGAAATATTGAATAGCGAGTAAAACTGAAACATGATTTGCAACAAAACCTCGCGCACAAACTTACTAAATAAACATGAAAGCTTTCCACCCGCTACGCCGCCCTACGGCGTAGACAAAACGAGTGCTACGACACGCGGCTACGCGCTACTCCGTAGACAAAACGAGTCCTACGACACGCGGCTACGCGCTACGCCGTAGACAAAACGAGTCCTACAACACGCGGCTAAGCGCTACGGCGTAGACTAAACGAGTGCTACGACACGCGGCTACGCGCTACGGCGTAGACTAAACGAGTGGTACGACGCGCGGCTACGCGCTACGAGCGTGCGTCCGTGACGATTGTCCACGTACGCGTAGCGCTTGAAATATCGAACCGATTCTAACGAACGACAAATTCGATTTTTTCATTATTTTGCTATGTTCAGTCAGGGAAATACATTGTTAAGCAACAAGACTACTTCAATTTGCCGTATTATAGCCATTTCATACAACTGCCAAAGAATGACAGTTGGGATTTCAATATACGGACAATTTAAGTTGGTACCTATAGTCATGCTTGACAGTTAATTTCCCTGACTGTTTGGCTATGAATGTAAATTACCTGAAATAAATGAATTTATTTATTATTGTATTTACTGCTGTACCTGCCCGTGGCAGCGCGTCGCGGCGCGCCCGGTCACAATACCAACGCATCATACGCATCATGCAGAGATACGAGTCTTTTAGGCCTTTCTGTTTTCTGTTTTGACGTGAAAACGTCTTTTCGCTCGGTGTACTGTGTTCAACATGTCTGACCAACAAAAACATGTAAGATTTCAACCGCTAATGACTACGAGACTTTTTAAGCTAGAATAATAATAGTTGAGCATTTATAATATAATATTTATTATAATATTAGGTTGGGGAAAAAATCTTTTCGCATTATAGTATGTATGAACTTGTAATAAAATCTCTTTGGCTATACTATTTGTATCTGGCTGGTTTTGGTATCATTGAAAGTTTAAATTTTAAAGAACATAATTCCAAATTCAAATTAGGAAAATGTGTGATTTTCATTTGTTTTTCGTACCGTCAAGATGAGTGAATCTAATGAAGAAATTCGATACATTTTAAAATTTGACTACAAAAAAGGTAACAATACAACGCAAGCCGCGAAAAAAATTTGCGATGTTTATGGACCTAGTGTAGTGTCTGTGAGAGTAGCACAAATTTGGTTTAAGCGTTTTCAATCCGGAAATTTTGATGTCAACGATGCACGTCGCTCTGGTTGCCCTATTACGGATAAAATGGATGCCATTTTTGAAAAAGTGGAGCAAGACCGGTACAGTAGACAGTAGTTACGACGTAGCTGAAGAACTGGAAATTGACCACAAAACAGTTTTGGCGCATTTGAAAAAAACTGGGTACACAAAAAAGCTCGACATTTGGGTACCTCACGAGCTCACTGAAAGAAACCTAATGAACCGTGTACTCATTTGTGATTCTTTATTACGACGTAATGAAACCGAACCATTTTTGAAGAAGCTGATAACTGGTGATGAAAAGTGGATCACGTATGACAAGAACGTGCGAAAAAGGTCGTGGTCAAAGGCCGGTCAGGCTTCACAGTCTGTGGCGAAACCCGGGTTAACTCGCAACAAGGTGATGCTGTGTGTGTGGTGGGATTGGAAGGGCATTATTCATTATGAGCTGTTACCACCAGGCAGGACCATCGATTCTGAACTCTACTGCGAACAACTGATGAGATTAAAGCAAAAAGTTGAGAGAAAGCGGCCGGAATTAATCAACAGAAGGGTGTGGTTTTTCATCATGATAACGCTAGACCTCACACATCTTTAGCCACTCAGCAAAAATTAAGAGAGTTTGGCAGGGAGGTGTTAATGCATCCGCCGTATAGTCCTGACCTTGCACCTTCAGATTTCCACCTGTTTCGGTCTCTTCAGAATTCTTTAGGCAGTGTCAGGTTAACATCACGAGAGGACTGCCAAAACCACTTGTCGCGGTACTTTGACCAGAAGTCCCAAAATTTCTATAGCAATGGGATCATGTCCCTACCTACAAGATGGCAAAAAGTTATCGAACAAAATGGTACCTACATACTTTAGTTAAATGTAAATAAACTATATTAAACAATGTTTTGAATTTTCTTAACAAATGCGAAGAAACTGTTTCCCCAACCTATTATATAATATTTAATTCTGGTGATCTGTAATACAGGTTTTACCTACAACAGACACCAGTCTCTATTAAGTGTTACCTTGACTTTGTACTGAGTTTGTGATTACGAGAGAAATAAAAGATTATTATTATTATTATTATCTCCTTTATTCATTTTTTTACATATAAGTTATATTTTTAAATATTAGAATTAAAAAAAAAAACATTAAAAAATATAAAAAATAGAAATCCACCGGCATGGGGAACAGGATCCAAGCTACCGGTGGTTAGGGCCCCAGAGACAGGAACCTCCTCACAATACTCCTTATTATTATTTTGATATTTCGATATTTCTCGGGACCCTGGGGTTCCGGACCTTTGGAAGGCGTACGAGGAGCCGAAGCCAACTCGCAGAGGCCCCTTAGATAATTTTAAATGATGAGGAGGCATCAACCGACGATTATCCCTGTATGCACTATGCAAGTGCACCCAAGGACAACCCCCGGTTGGTACAGGACTATTGTTGTACGTGGAAACAAAACATATTGGGCTATGGGTTTGGGTGGCTAAAGTGGATTGGGTAACTTGAACTATGGAAGAACTATGTCCCCTGCCTGACCAATGTTATATATTATACACGGATAAAATGGCAGGGGGTGACTTGCACACTCAATAATGGGCCCCCGGAGACGGCCGCTAGCACATAGTGACGTAGCGACAAGGGGGCAACACTTCCTGAGGTGCTTGAGGAGTGGAGAGGTATTCCACGGCTATCAGGACAATCCCGGAAGTACGGTCAAGATCCCTACCAGCACCTTACTGGAATACTTCCTTCCTCCGAGCACGTTTGCTCTTGCGAATCTCCACTCAAGCCGGCCAATAAAGGCAAGAAAGAGGTGGGAGCTCTATTCCTCGTCAGTGTTCACTCCAGCCGGCCAATAAAGGCAAGCCAGAGATGAGGACAAGATTTCTCCCGGGAGATAGGGTCCATGGGGTCGCTACTGCCCATCAGCTCGCCACATGCTGCCCTGTGGGTTATTATTATTATTATAATTATTATTATATCTTATATATCTCGGAACCCTGGGGTCCCGGACCTTTGGAAGGCGTACGAGGAGCCGAAGCCAACTCGCAGAGGCCCCTTAGATAATTTTAAATGATGAGGAGGCACCAACCGACGATTATCCCTGTATGCACTATGCAAGTGCACCCAAGGACAACCCCCGGTTGGGACAGGACTATTGTTGTACGTGGAAACAAAACACATTGGGCTATGGGTTTGGGTGGCTAAAGTGGATTGGGTAACTTGAACTATGGAAGAACTATGTCCCCTGCCTGACCAATGTTATATATTATACACGGATAAAATGGCAGGGGGTGACTTGCACACTCAATAATGGGCCCCCGGAAACGGCCGCTAGCACATAGTGACGTAGCGACAAGGGGGCAACACTTCCGGAGGTGCTTGAGGAGTGGAGAGGTATTCCACGGCTATCAGGACAATCCCGGAAGTACGGTCAAGATCCCTACCAGCACCTTACTGGAATACTTCCTTCCTCCGAGCACGTTTGCTCTTGCGAATCTCCACTCAAGCCGGCCAATAAAGGCAAGAAAGAGGTGGGAGCTCTGTTCCTCGTCAGTGTTCACTCCAGCCGGCCAATAAAGGCAAGCCAGAGATGAGGACAAGATTTCTCCCGGGAGATAGGGTCCATGGGGTCGCTACTGCCCATCAGCTCGCCACATGCTGCCCTGTGGGCTTTTGTATCTCTCTTGGTCTGGCTCCTCATCCTTATTATTATTATTATTATTATTATTATTATCTCCTTTATTCATTTTTTACATATAAGTTATATTTTTAAATATTAGAATTAAAAAAAAAACATTTAAAAATATAAAAAATAGAAATCCACCGGCATGGGGAACAGGGTCCAAGCTACCGGTGGTTAGGGTCCCAGAGACAGGAACCTCCTCACAATACGCGCCGTATCAAGGAGTACTGCCTTCTGAATCAGGCCCTTCACCCAGCCACCCAACGAGAGCCTCTTGAGATGTTGGTCGAGGCTCTTAGCGATAAGGCCATTGACCGTAACGACTATCGGCACAATGATTGCCGAGTCCACATCCCACATAGCGACAACCTCGTGGGCTAAGTCGAGATACTTCAATTGTTTCTCCTTCTCAGCCTTCACGAGGTTCTCGTCATGCGGGATAGTGACATCGATTATCATTGTGCGGCGCACTGATCGATCTATTACCACTATATCAGGCTTATTGGCTACAATAGTCCTGTCAGTGATAATAGATCGATCCCAGTATAACGTGACATGGTCATTCTCGAGAACTGGGTCGGGCACATACCTGTAAAACGGTACCTCAGAGTCCACAAGGCCGTATTTCAGAGCAAGTTGCTGATGGATAATCCTGGCTACTTGATTATGCCTGTGCAAATACTCGCCGTTAGCTAAACGAGAACACCCAGAAGTAATATGTCTGATAGACTTACCGGGACAATGGCATGCCCGACATATGTCGATCGTCCCGTCTTTCATTATATACTTCCGGTAGTTATTCGTTAGCATAACTTCATCCATAATCGCACAGACTGAACCTTCGGTTTCCCCAAAGAGGTCACCGAAGCGTAGCCAGGCCACGGACGCTAAGAAATCTACGTCGGGCCCATGAAGGGCCCGGAAAAAGCGTCCGTGAAGCTCCTTGCTTTGCCATACTTCCTTGCGGTCGTTGGTACTAAGCACCACAGGTTTGCGCCAGTTCTCTTTAGCCAAGGACAACGGGGTGAGTCCCTTGTCCACTGCAACCACATCTCGGTGCATACCCACGTCAGCCTTGAGAAAATATTCTCTGAGACTGCACACCTCGCGGTTGTGGAGGGTCTTAGCATTTAAAAAACCTCGACCCCCGCACTTCCGCGGAATGTACAGCCTCATGACAGACGAACGTGGGTGATGCATCCGGTTTGCAGTCAGCAGTGACCGGACTCTCTTATCAAGGGCGTCTAGTTCCGTCTGGGTCCACTTTAGTATGTCAAAGGAGTACATCAGGACCGGCATGACCCAACCGTTAAAGGCGCGCACCTTGTTGCCGCCTGACAAAGAACTATTAAGTACCTTTTTCAGGCGACCGAAGAAGCGCTCCTGCAACGATTGTTTCATGTCAGGTCCGTTAATGCCTAACCCCTCTGACATACCCAGGTATTTGTAGGTATCAGTTGCGGAGAGTGATCTCAGGCTTATAGAATCTGAGAGTTGTAGTCCCTCAGATTCCACAATCCCGCCCCGCTTTACATGCATGACTGCACATTTATCTACACCAAATTCCATCCTGATGGAATCACTAAAAGTTTTAGTTACTTTTAGTGACTCCAGCAGTTGCAATTTGTTGGTGGCAAACAGTTTCAAATCATCCATATAAAGCAGGTGGGATATTACCTGACCCCCTCTCCGCAAAGGACAGCCCAGCCCTGTACCCTCCAGCAGAGTGCTAAGAGGGTTCAAGGCTAAACAAAACCACAGTGGACTCAGACTGTCGCCCTGGAATATTCCCCGCTTAATCCTAATAGGTTCGTTGCTCCCCTGAATTTGTCGGCATCCTGGATAGCGAAGAACCGTCCTCCACTGCCCCATACACGTCGTTAGGAAGGTGCTCAGAGTTGTATCAATTTTGTACAACTCTAACACCCTCAAGAGCCATGTATGAGGCACCGAATCAAAGGCCTTCTTATAGTCTATCCAACATGTCGACAAATCCTTTCGGGATCGACGGACCTGTTGGCTTATGGCCATGTCAATGAGGAGTAGCTCCTTGGTGCCGCGGGACCCATTCCTACATCCATTTTGAGAGACAGACATAATAGAATTCTTTTCTAAATGAGAATTAATTTTCTCTCTCAAAATGGATGTAAGGAGTTTATAGACCGTCGGCAAACAAGTGATCGGCCTATAATTTTTGGGTTCCGTGGCATCACCTGACTTATGGAGCAGGTGAGTAACTCCTGTTGTAAAGAGCTGTGGCAGCGACCCAGACTCTAAGGCCGACTGGAATTGCGATGCTAAGCACGCGTGTGAACTTTGCAGCCATTTAAGCCAAAAATTGTGCAGACCGTCCGGTCCCGGAGATTTCCAGTTCGGTATTGGACGGGCTGCACTGGCTACATTGGAGGAAGTAATTATTACTTCCTCCATCTCCAGTATGGCGTCACACACGCGCTCAACATCCCGCATCCATTCAGCCTCAGTATGGCATACGGGCACCGACCAGATGTTACGCCAGAATATGCTAATGGCATCATCATCCGGGCGGCATACGTCTGCCACATTTTGCTCAGGTCGCTCCCATGCTCTATACACCCACCTTTGATCACGCTGGAATATGCGATTCTGGGTATACCGCTCAACCCGTCGCTTATACCTACGGATACAGCTTGCCCATGCACAGACCTTCTGCTTCAGGAAGTCAATGCGCTCTGTGACACGGGACATATATTCTTGAGGGCTGATTCCAGTCCCCGAGAACGCCCGCCTCACAAAGCGCATCACTCTAGGGCGAGTATTGCCCTCCCTGAAGCAGTATAGTTTGCCGATGAGCACCCTGGTCCCCTCGATAAGCCGCTCGATCCTGCATTGCCAGGTTGGAACAGCGGGTTTTGGTCGTGTAGCTATGTCACAATTTGGAAATTTGACATTGGCTACACGACACGCCGCAATAGCCGCGCAATACAAGATCGAGTGCTACGAGATCTTCGCTGCTTTCAAAATAAAAACCAAGCAGCGAATCCAAGGCACACACCATCGCCCTATTCGTTCTGTGCATAGGCAAGCGAGGTAAATGTGGTCTAAGTTGGACGGGGGCAGTTCTAAACTCCCGAATCGCATCCTCCAGCGCGCTCCTCAATCGTTCGTTACACTGGCTACTTACCGTAACAATCTCCTCGCCCCCCTCCTCATCATTAACATAAGACCGCAGTTGGGTTATGTCACTGACTAGAGGTTGCACCGCGGTCTGTGACGGGACAGGGACGATGCGATTGCTCAGTACCTCTGAGCGCAACCTATCAAGCGCGGCGTCGTCCAATCTGTGATTCCGTTGGATAACCCGCACCTGATCCGAAAGTCGTTGGGCCGAGACGTTGATGGCTGGTTGAAGCGCGTTATTATTATTATTATTATTTCTAAGTATATGGTACATTGGGATCTTAAATTAATCATTGATTCACATATACGACCATTGCTGGTGTAGACAAATTAAATAAGCTAAACGCATGCAAATCGTAGACATTACAATAAAAGTTATATTAAATTATTATACTTAATTGTTTGGAATTTATATATTTAATTTGATACAATAATATTGATTCGGATTAATTGAATAGTATTATTTGTAATGTCAAAATATTAATTATTTTGTCAAACATAAAATACAAAACACGAAAAAAAAAATTGCATGTCAAAAATATAAGTTCTAGTGTCAAAATATTAATTATAATGTCAAAATACTAATAGCATAGAATATTAATTACAATGTCAAAAAGTATGATTTAAAAATTCATTACCGGAATAAAAACACATATCTAAGAGCCAAGTAAACATTTTACATTTGAATTTATTAATTGTTAACATTCTCAAGCCAGATAGTAATTTATTATAAATTTTTACTGTCATACAACTGGCATTTCTACTGTATAGTTGCAATCTCTGAGGAGGTACTAGCGATTCATAAGATAGGTGATACTATATAGTTGCAATCTCTGAGGAGGTACTAGCAATTCATAAGATAGGTCATATTTATAACAATTTTAAGCCGGATATAGTTTGCATATGATCCCACGACTGTGAGCGCAGGCGCATGCTCGCGACCCTCTACTTTTCACTATGTGTCGAAATATCAATTCGTATAGCGCAATAACGTGTTTAGCTAGATCAGTTATTCTGGTGTCTTTGTCAAGAGTTGACAAAGCCCTATCAGAACTGAAATACAAACAACAGAAATATTGGCAAAAATAGGATTTAAAATGAATATGAAGTTAGCATAACAAAATAATGTCAGATGTCGTCACATATCGGCCGTAAATCTGCTCAGAAATGAAAAATATTATAATCAATGAAAGTTTACTTTATAAGGATGCAATGGCCCTGCTAAGTCTAGTGTCGAGTAATTACAACGACTACGGCAGTATCGGATACCGTAGTAAAATTTAAAAGATATGTTTTCACGAAAACAACCGGCGCGGACTCGACCTGCGCGAAATAAACTTTATGTTATGTCGACTATTTCGGAAGAAAGTTTTCTATTCCAGCTGTCACAATCACAGACAACTGATCATTTGTCTAGAGTATTGAAGACAATATTGGATTTTGTAATCGCCAAGCTAAAGATAGTAGAAAACTTTCTACTCCAGGGTGTAAGAAGCCGCTCGTCAGGGCTTTTCCCAGGAAGTCGACGACGTCGCGGCCAACAGGTAGGCTGCGGTGCCGCTTGGGTGACATCGCAACTGAGGCGGGCCGCGATGTCGTGTGGGAGGCATCACGGAGGGCTGGGGGTTAGAGCCCGCGGCGGGAGGGGAGTGAAGGTATTGCGGTGCGCCGCTCTCCCTACCTTCCGCGGCCTTGACGCGGTCGCCACCGTCTGATGGCGAACGCGATGGGGCCGTAGGGGAGGAGGAGTATCGGTATTTCGTTGGCCGCTCTCCCTATCCTCTTCGGCCGAAAAGTATAAGGCGGCCGGGCCACTGACCTGACCGGTCGCAGGGTCGCGTGCCTAGACACGGGATCGTCTAGCGCCCAGGTGCTGGTTTGGTCCATGGGGTGGCCACGGCTAGCCATGAAAATTGCCGGCAATATTGCCAAAACTGCCGGGAATGTTTCCAAACTTCCCGGCAACATTGGGCAAGAAACGTATAAATAGAAAACAACTTTTACTAATATAATTGCTTAGTAGGATAAAATTGCGGTCTGCAGGGTGGTAGTTTTTATCCTTGTCTATAAATATCCAACCGAAATTTTAGTTTGTACATTTATTTTATTACTGATAAACTAAAGAAAAGAAACAAGCTATCCATGATAGTTCATTGGTGATGAAACCAAACTATTTTAGAGATATCGTAATTATTTATTTTTCTACGTTCTTATAATTTAACTTCACTTGTATGTAAGAAAATATATACATTTATATATATACATGTCTGTATGTATAAAAGGGTCAAACCCTGCAAGACGAATTGATCAGCAACAACAAGTTGACGTTTTAAACCGACTTCAAAAAGGAGGATATTTATTCTATCAAAATGTATGTATACAGGGTGGCCCAAAAGTCGTGGATCAAACGCAACTAGGGGTTAGATGGGGTCATCAGCTGCAAAAAGTTGTTCTACGGGAGGTCCTTAAGGTCAACCCCTGCAGAGTTATAATTTATTTTGTGTTTTTATGAGAAAATTGACTTTTTTTAACTAATTCTTATTAAAATTCGAAAAATCTACATCCTGTATCTTTTTTATAATTTTCACTACATTGGTACTGATGAGTCCTTGCGTTAGACATGCTATTTATGGTTGTTTATTGGGTGTGTTGAAGATAATATTAAGTTACACGATTTTTTTTTTCTCAAATCATAACTTTTCATTTACTTCGGACCCCACTGTGAAAAAAAAATACTCTACCGAAAAGTGACCCTGTATTACAAGTTTTGGCGCATTTAATAGGGATTCTGAAAAGGTATTACACATGGCTATGCATGGCTTTGATATCTTTCAAGGACGATTATTCGTAGCAAGGCCAAAGTTAACCCAACCATAAAACTCGGTTAGGCTTATTTAAAAATAAACTGGAACTAATACAATTAATGACAAAGACTCTCTGCCTCTCTTTTACACTAACCATTTAATCCTTTGTCAATAAAAGGCCGGTTCGCCCGTCAGTTCAGGTAGCTAATTTGCTAGGGTACAAGTTACTAACAACAGAGGTGCATTCCGTAGGTTACGTAGGAATTTTATTAGACGGTGCAGATTATGTATTATGGCCAGAGGCAGGAATTTTGAGCATTTATTGTAAAACGTTTTGCTTAATAAAACAATTATTTCACAATCGTTGTTTTGTTTTTTCGTCCTAGAAAGATATGCTAGCTATATAGCTATAGCTATAGCTATATATATATATAGCCACACATGGCCATGTGTAATACCTTTTCAGAATCCCTATTAAATGCACCAAAACTTGTAATACAGGGTCACTTTTCGGTAGAGTATTTTTTTTTCACAGTGGGGTCCGAAGTAAATGAAAAGTTATGATTTGAGAAAAAAAAATCGTGTAACTTAATATTATCTTCAACACACCCAATAAACAACCATAAATAGCATGTCTAACGCAAGGACTCATCAGTACCAATGTAGTGAAAATTATAAAAAAGATACAGGATGTAGATTTTTCGAATTTTAATAAGAATTAGTTAAAAAAAAGTCAATTTTCTCATAAAAACACAAAATAAATTATAACTCTGCAGCGGTTGACCTTAAGGACCTCCCGTAGAACAACTTTTTGCAGCTGATGACCCCATCTAACCCCTAGTTGCGTTTGATCCACGACTTTTGGGCCACCCTGTATATGTATGTTTGTATGTTCGCGATTATCTCAAAAACTACTGACCCAATTTTGAAAATTCTTTTGACTTCGCGATTTGTGCTATATAAATCATATACTACACAGTTGTATGATTTATATTTATTTCATTTGGTATCAATACCCTCTTTCTTTTTTTATACAATTTATAAGTAAAATTCTTAAAAAAACTACGGGGTCAGCTATCATGAAGTTACCAGTGTCATAGTTTAACTTTATCTTCACATATATGCATGGATAATTATAAATTAGTTATAATAAACAATTAATTAAAAAGACTTACTAGTATTACGTATAACTACACCATTATATAAAACCCCATGAGCGCATAAACGTTGAAAATGGCATTTCACAAAACCCTATGTAATCTGGCAACTTTGGCAACTTTCCGGCAATATTGCCGAATATTGCCGGGAATATTGGAAACTTTCCTGGTAAGTTTCGGAAACATTCGGCAATTTTCATCCCTAGCCACGGCGCGCAATGTGTTTTTGTGCGCCGGTGATGGAGGATACTCCCCAGACGAGGGTCCGGTGACGGACAGTCGCGGCGGGTTCGCGGTGAGTGCTAACGCGTGCCCATATTCCCGCCACAAGCGGCAGAGGAGGCCACCGTGGAGTTTTAGTGGGTTGGAGTCCCACATACTCGTAACTGCACTATCTCTCCGTGGTAGTGCAGTATGCATGAGCATTTTTCCACGGAAAAAAAAAATTGCGGTCTGTTAGGAATGATTCCTATATTGTACTGATCCCATAATGAACAAATATCAACATCACCTTTTCCCAAAATGACTGATTTTCTAAATGTCTTTGTTTTAGAATGTCGGAAACTTATCGTCTGACAGAAAAGGTACGTTCGTGATATTAAATCAAAAAGAATGTTTAAGCAAAAAACCTAGCTGTTTTTCACGATGTTTTCCTACACCGTTTGCGTTTGAATATATCGGTAAAGTGCACATAGACTTCAGAAAAAGCCCATTAGTACACGGTCGTGTTGGGACTCGAACCCGCGACTTAGGCGGAGCACGAACTACCACGCCACCGGGACTCGATTTGTTAAATAGGTATCTATCTCCTCTATACCTATAGAGATAGATATTTACCTATACATAGGTACTCCTTTACCTTCCGGTCTTTTAGGATAATAGCATGTATGTTATACTGGCCACTAATAATGACTAATGTCACTGAAAAACAATAATATTATAATCAGTCCTTTTTACAATGTTGTCATTCTAAACAAAAGAGAAAATAATACAAATTAAAAAAAAAACTCATTTTTACAAAAAATAAACTGTTAGGCTCTGCGCAAATGAGCCACCGTACACAGCCACCGACAAGCAGCTCACACGATTTTGTTTGTAGACTCGCCGCATACGTGCGGCCGATGGCGGCCACACGTTACAGCAGTGTCCGCGACTCGCCACCCCGCCACCACACTGTCGCGCCCCTCCCTCCCTTTCCTGAGTCGTTACCATCTGTTCTATTGTTTGTTCTACTTCTACCAATAGAACACCTAGGAAAAAATCCTCCCTCAAACTAGGCTTCCGAACACCAGTGGCTCCGCCACATTTGCAGCAGCGGCAGTAGTAGGTGGCTCATTTGCGCCGAGCCTTATCTTTTCTCGACACTTGGTATCTTTTCTCAGTGACTGGATGCCCAATAAACTTTCCCATTTGTGTAGGTACACCATCTGTAATACTGGCGCCCATCGTGGAGTTAAACTATACCACGTTTACTTTTCACATATTTCATATCCATTTATCATTATGAATTAATTTAAATTCAAGAAAGAGAAACAATTGTATATATATATATATATATATATATATATATGTATATAAAAGTTTGACTACGGCGAAGGACCCTTAAAAACCCGTTGATGCCGCTAGTGCAGCAGTGGCATGACGGTAGAGGGCCAAACGGGAATACACCCAGTGAACCCGGCATTGACGCGCTGCTGCCAACTTTAACACGTTCTGTGCGGCCGACGCGCATGCGCGATTTTCGAACGTTCACCATGTGCTACCGGCGCTTATGCGCGTCCATACAATTTATATAACTTCCTTCGAATGCGGCGCGCCGCACCTGTGGGTTTTTTGTGCATCTCTATTGTTCTTGGCGTGTGTTAATGAAAGCCGGCCAAGTGCCGAGCCAGAACCACTCTGTCGGACGTATAAAACATTCTCTGTGACGAATACAAGCAAGCATACTTCTGTGATACATACGTACAGATGCCAGCAGGGCAAGCTACCGGAAACTGTCAATTTTTCCCAATCAACCTTGAACCTAATACTTTAGCGATAAAGTTGAAATCTATTAACCTTTTCGCCGCCAACGTACACAAAACGCAATGCCTCGCCGAGCGCCAAGCTATAAATGTATAACTAAATATACAGTAAACAGTAGTGATGGGGATATCGTCATATCGATGAATAAGATTGGTACGCGTAAAGTTAAGATTTAAAGTTGATTTTACGAATATAAACAAAAACTGATTAAATATTTCCAGATTTGTTTTATTTCACAGTATCCTTAATAAGAAAAAACAGTATAATTTATGAGTATCAAAGAAACTAATACATAACTCAATTAGAACTATAAGGAATGGGGTACATCTCTATTTGTTTCATGATCTGATTCTTTAACTTCATATCAAGTTATTGGCACTGAGGGCACGTTGAATTCGATTCTGATCAGGGATGGGGTCTATGGTCTTTCTTTCTTCTATTTTTGTTTATTCCTGTGTTTTTTTAATAACTTCAGTCAACGTTTTTACCGTAGGTATCTAAGTGGCAGAATTTTGAATTGTTTTTTTTTTAATTATCTTATCTTCTGGTTCAATATTCTCCACAAAATACTCCGAGTCCGATTCCACACCTTGCAAAATTTTCAGAAGTTCGTCCGAATCAAGTTCTTCACTCATTTTTCTATTTGCAAGTGAAAGAAAGAAAGATGCGTGCGCGCGAATCCTATTTTGTGCTGCACTATGCCAAAGTGACCTTGACAGCCGCACGCCTATGACGTCACTGACCAACTTCTATAGAAGTTCGTGGCACTCGGTGGCGCACAGGGGCAAAGACGACCAATTGTTTTGTAGAGATGGGAAAATAACTATCGACAAGAATTAGTAACAACTTTATAATTACGTATCGGCATCTACCTGAAGGTCGAAATTCATCTACTATCCTTTGTAATGAAGTAGATAACTAAGTTCATATTTTATTGACCTCAAAATGTTTTCGATATTCGTAACTTTCTGTATTTATAAATATTTCAATGGTGAAATCAACCTTTCACGGCACATCACTGGCCAACTTGATAAGAAGTGATTGGCGTTCTGAGGAAAGTAACAAAATTCGGAGTTTCTGTTTTAGCCGATTTTAGGACAAACTAGGGCTTATTTTGTGTAGAAAAATAAAAAACAGGGTAGTAGACAGTGCTATCTTAAATAATAAAATGAAACAAAGCTTTTAATCACAGTAAATTTATTTTAATAAGATAATTAAAATGAAAAACTTCTATAGAAGTTGTGGCGCTGGTGGCACGAAAATCCCGAACTTCTATAGAAGTGCTTGGCGGTGAAAAGGTTAAAGAAATTTGGCAGATTGTAGTAGCTTGATGTGCTGGCGACTGTACATAGGTACGTAGGTACTGAAACATGCAGCAACTTTTGTTTCATGCTTTAGTGTAGGTCTTGAATATTTCACGAATATAATTATGTATTTATATTATTATTTATTTTTATTCATATTCAAGTGAGTTTGACGAGTGAGGGTGGGGTATATGAAAATAAAAGTCAAATCGCTTTTTCCACTTCATACTCACTGTGTCTTTATTTATTTTTTTTGTTTTTTTTTATCAATTTATTTTTAAAACGTTCTTTAAATCGAATTTATATTAATATTAAATATATATCTCGAGTGTATTTACATGGTATATACAGGTGTGTATGTACATGTATCGGCCGCAGGGCGCTATGTACAACCTTTATATGCTAACAATATGCTAGGTACCTTACATACACAGATATACAAAACACGCTAATCTACGGCGTCGCGGCGAGTGACTCAGTGTACGTGACAACCTATTTGATAAATGCATGCTTTGTAATCACGGGGTGCGGGCGGCGGCGGGCCGGTGACGTCATGACACCGCGCTGTAGTATGTTCGCGCTGTCGCTTGTATTGTAACCAACATATTCGTCACATATCATACATTTGTAAGTTCGGGCGCGCACTCGGCACGAATCTTCGTCTCGCTCAGTTCCACGTCGCCACAGCCAGCCGCCTGGCCGCTGTCCCGGTCGCGACGGGCCGCCACAGCCGACTTACAATTTGATCGTGTGAGCGACTCGCCGTGACGATCATCTTACAACTAATTTCGTACATTATTTTAGTTGCACTCGTTACGTAATATCATTTTTTTCATTTTTACTTTATTTTATTTATTTAGATTTTTTAGCAAAAACATTGGCATTATCGTTATAAAGTACATTATACAAGATGGCGGCCGAACTCGTTCTTCTAAAAAACTAAGAGATTACATCTATATGTATTAAGTTGAAACAAGTAGAGTGAACAATATTCAACAGAGTAATACGCAAATGGAGTGCTCAGCAAGCGCAAGGAATATAAACTTGCTTGTCACTACGAGATACTCGATAAAAGTTAAACCATTTGGGCGTTCCATTCCATTAGCTTACTACTCCGTGGGTCTACATTACACGTTGCCATTACTAGGCAGGCAGAGAGGCATATTCAACACCACAAACTTGTACGAGTGCTGGGAGTATCATATTATCATAGACAACAGTCGTAGCCATAACCTGGCACCGACACCAAAGGCACTGCAACACAATCCAGTGACACACGGATGCCTGAACTGCTCGAGGAGCCCTTGATAACGACATAGTGAGCAAGACATTCATTTGTGGGGCGGCTCGAGCACTCAGGCATGTGTCGAAAATAGTCTAGTCCGAAACCTTCGCGAGATTATCATAGAACACAAGGTATATGAACAGCAACATAATTACCTGTGTTTGGCTGTGAGGAATAATGCGTTCTTTATACTATACAATAAAGCGCTAATTTGGAATTAAGATGATAAATAATTCTCTATCTAGCAAATTTGAGCAGAATCTCCATAAGTCACCAAAATGTAGCCATACACTTTCGCCAGGATAATATCCCTAGGACGTCATTTACATGTCGACGTTGATTTTGAGTTTCTGCTCTCTGGTTCATTTGAGATTGACTCAGCAATACGTGCTTTACTCAGTAAATGCTGCGCACACTGCATAATGTAAAGAGCGCCTAACGAAGCTAAGTATGCTAACTCGGAAGAACAACAAAGTTCAAAGTATGCATATGTTAACTAGAGCGAGTACCGCTTCGTACTGCGACACTAGAGGCCCTAGTTGCCCACTGCGACACCATTTCGCTTTCAAGGAATTTAAAATATGAATCTTGAAATTTTCTTCATACATAATTGAAGTAGCAATTTTTTTTTTTTTCTTTACTTTAAACTAGTGATATTGATAAAGTTTAGTGACGTCACCACCATTGGTTAACCGAATTAAATATTCGAAACCAAATAATATGTTCAATCGCCTTCATCTGTGACCTCGTTCCCTACTGCGGCGAACGTAAGCTCGCTCTCGTCAATACATGAGCATAGCTCATTATTCCCAGCTGTCAGGTGAACGCGTGGCTTATTTGTGAGCCGCTATACATTCAAGTAATCTGTTCGCGACACGGCGGTGCCGGTGCACAAATTGCGAGTAATCGTTACGCGGCCGATACAAAGAGGGCGCGGGTCATTAATCACCGCCATGCCTACCTTCCATTTATTTATAAAATTCTTTCCACGTGCACAATTGTACTGAAAAAGCACAGTCATTCTGCCAGTTTGTTGAACTTGCCCTAAAGTTTCTTCAATCGCGCTAAGTCGCGGCCTCGCCAAACTGATTTTTTTTTTCAACCCCTGAAGCACAAACTTGTCCAAATACTTTACGTCCAAGGATATAACCGAGAAAAAATTATAAGAAAATCCATCAAATGTTCCCCTATTAGCATATTTTCCAATTATTCTAAAAGGCGCGCCGCCATGACAGTGACGTATCGCGCGCAACTGCGGCTCACACGTCCTGCTCGCCACGTTACTAGCTAACGATAACAAAGTATTGCTAGGTAAAGCACTCCATTATACTACTTAATATTACATTACATACACTATTCTGTTGTTAGGACGATTACGTTTGTCTTGTGCATAACTACAGCAGGCAGACGGAATCCCAACCTGTACCTTCAGACCTCACCATAGTTATGAGAATGCTACGATGTAAATGTCTTGTGATCTACTCTACACAGTTCATATCGATAGAGGAAAAAGCGCAACTTTTTCGTAAACAAGACTGTAGCAAGACTCTCTAGCGGAACGTATACGCAGAAACAACTGCAATAGGTACGCATACTCGCAACAAACTTAACAGAACAAGATAACAATCAACTGATGGCGGATATCAACATATTACAATAAGAATTAATTAATTAATTAGCTACAATATGACGTTGACCGCGCCGCACAGTGGCACACAGTGGCACACAGTGGCTCACAGTGGCACACAGTGGCACACAGTGGCTCACAGTGGCACACAGTGGCACACAGTGGCACACAGTGGCTCACAGTGGCATACAGTGGCACACAGTGGCACACAGTGGCTCACAGTGGCTCACAGTGGCACACAGTGGCACACAGTGGCTCACAGTGGCACACAGTGGCTCACAGTGGCTCACAGTGGCTCACAGTGGCACACAGTGGCACACAGTGGCACACAGTGGCTCACAGTGGCACACAGTGGCTCACAGTGGCTCACAGTGGCTCACAGTGGCTCACAGTGGCACACAGTGGCACACAGTGGCACACAGTGGCACACACTGTTAACAAAGTTATCATAACGTTAGTAACATTATGATAACTTTGTTACAAGTGTAATTAGTAAGAAACAAATCAACATAAAATTATCTAAACATGACATTCATAATGATTCAGTAATCAAAGCTGACCATAGCCTACGAGAGAACGATGAATGGAGAACTATTGCAGTACGATTATTTTATGTAATAAAAAATCGATTTCAATTATTGCTGTGTTCCCTATAATAAGCACCGTTATCCAGCGTTGTTTACACTGATGAGAATGCAATTAATTGTATTTATATGGAGCTCATCAGTGTAAGCGATACATTATTGCATGGATGTCATCTTATGATTAATTCAACTAGTTCATTATAATAATATGAGGGAACCTTAGCTTATTGCATTACGCGAGCATTATTGAGGAACATCCTGATTGGAAGAAGACACTGTATCCTATAACACAGGCGTTGTTACCTGGCGCACGAGTCAGGGCTTCACTTTGTTTGTGCACATTTTTTGTGCCAATACAGAATTTATTTATTTCGAGACTACGTGTTAAAGTTCAAGCACAAATTGTCGCTATATAATTCATTATTATACTATTTTAATCACAGAAACTTAAATATAGGTACATAGTTCTAATTGATCAGCTATGTTAGTCTATAAGTTTCTGTTCATCACAGATATACGCTGTTGCAAGTAAGACGCAGGCGCCAGGAAGTCATACAAATGCACTGCTCTAACAATCAAACAAACTATGTAATATAAGGCAGGGCGGTAGCAGTGTGTCGCTGTATCTGTATGCTACACTTACATTAACTCACTACGGTTTGTATCACGAATGTAATCAATTAATAATTAACTTCACATCATTCTAGTAGTTCGACTAACAAATCAAAACTTAAGTCCTTACAAAATGTTGTTATTTCGGCTGTGCGCAGCCATGCACAACCGTGCGCAGCCGTGCACAACCGTGCGCAGCCGTGCACAACCGTGCGCAAACACATTATGTACTTAGTTAATACTAGCAATATTCTATGTTAAGTGTATTTGTCATTATTATGATGCAGAATATTCATAGATAAGGTTAAACTCTGCTAGATTGTGAATGCTTTACTTTTGGATCCCTACGATAGTCCGTAATAATGTATACCTGTATGAAAGACACGCGCGACGTAAGCCACATCTCGCGCGCCGGCGACGGCAGCGGTATCGATACCGTTCGATATTATATAAAGTACTACAATAACACATTAAGTATAGGACAACCACAACTTATTTACTCGATATGGCAGTACTTCCAAACAGCTTATAAAAATTCATAACTTTAACGATTAACACCAAGAACAACGCTATTATCGATGTCGATACATTTCTCAACTATTCTATTTAATTTAGAAGGACATAAGTCTTTTGTAGCTCATTGGTGCGCACCATTTTTGATATCTTAGAGAAATATTAAAGCTTTTTATGAAGCAAGCAAATGCAATTTATGTGTCGTTTTGATAGCTTGTATGGATCCCATTAATAAACCTTCTGTATCACCACGACCGCGGCTGTTTGTCAGCTGTCAGACCGACAGTGCGCGCAGCGCAGGCGCGGCACTAGAGCTAGGCGCGTACATGTACAGCGTGACGTCACCACGTGCATTGTGCCGCGACCTGCCTCAACGTGCTACCACCGCATGCGTACTACTCGTTGCCATGGTGACGATGCCAACGAGTAGTAAACAAATGAAGTGTTTACGATGCAGTTCCGGTCTGTTACTGTCGCAGTGATATACGTAATGGTTGTCTTTATCTATAGCGCGTGTTTGCTGGCAAGTTATTCCATTCGCATGTTTACATTCCATGTTCTTAATACAAGGAGTATTAAACACATGGCATGTCAACATGCGAATGTGTACTTTGTGTAAATATATGTACTGTAGCTAGATTTGAATGATGGCCTTTATGTTTGGTTTAGCAAATGAAGTGTCCGTTTAATATGCAATTAGTAATTAATCTTGATTAGGTATTTTCTTGAAGGCGTTTTACTAGCAATTAAATAATTTAATAATCAGCTTTATTAGTAAATGGCAAAAATGTACAAATAAATAATAAATACGTCGCAGAGTAGTTACGACGGTGGTAGTATAAGACAACTGTACAAGTCCATCTCCCGCCCGTTATTTACATGTATGTACACTATACGTTATGTACAGATGTACAGACGCCAGCACATCATGCTACTACAATCTGTTAAATTTCTTTAATAGATTTTCAATTTTATCGCTAAAGCATTAGGTTCAAGATTGATTGGAAAAATTTTACAGTTTCGGGTACCACGATGTGCCGGCGACTGTACATCTGTCTGTAAAACACTGTACACATTTACAACCGCTAGTTTTGTTATTGCAAGTTTATAAACCGAGTCCGAATCGTAAAAGAATTTTAACGTTTTTTTTTTTTTTTATTGCTTTCAGTATATTTTTTTTTTTTGCCAAGTGGAACCGTTTATCATTCGATGTCAGTCACTCCATGCAAAATACTGGTATTCAGCTGCATTTGGTTACACTTGAAGCCGACACGACAGTTGAGAAAAGACAATACAGATTGATTTTTGGAACCATTGTCATTGCGTGTCTAAACATGAGAATATTTCTACATTTTTATTTACCGTCAGTGAAACGGCATTGCTGACATTACTGACATTACGATTTTTTTTTTTTTCAATATTAAATTTCCAATTAAACAATAATTAATGAGTAATTTATACTTTTTAACGTTTTCTCTGTATTTTAGAATCTTTATTTTATTGGCCCAGTTTATCAAAGAATATTTCCTGAGATTTTCGCATTTTATTATAATCAGAGAACGATGACCGTCAAAACTTTGACGTATTTTATTTTTAAAGATTTTATTAATATTCCATTTTCTCTGTTCACGAATTCATAAATAAACAAACAAGTGCCAAAATATTGCTTAAATTTAACAAACAATAATGTAATTCGAATTCAATCCATAGCTCTGGAATTATAGAGATTTAAAGTTTTGAGAGTATTTTGTACTAGTAACATTATAGCTAATCTAAACTCGAACAATCGTGTAGATGCGATTGTACTCGCGCAGCATCAAATGCGGAGAACGCGTGAAGTTCACTACTCAACTAGAAAGTTGCTGACGTCTTCCCAACTTTATATACACCAACATTGTAAGATATGAATGTATATTCATAAGATATTTTCTCATAAAACATTTTGGTTGTTGTTGTCGTGATGTTTTGTAAGGATAAATAACAACATATAAACAATAATAAATAATAAGATATTAGAGGTTATTCATAAGATTTTTTACATGTTACTGATCTAAAACTTGCTACATGCCTCTATTTCATTTATTACTATTTAAAAGATGTTAGTTTTTATTTAGTTATTTTATCGCCTTTTAAGCATTTCCGTATATTTAGGGCGCGTCACGTAGGAAAAGCTCAGATCGGGGCTTCAGCGGTTTTGAGTGTTTGCGATCATATTTTGAAAGCGTATTTCCGCGTAACGGAAGACGTAGCGTTGGAAGGCCTCCCACAAGGTGAACTGATGGCCTTGTGAAGGCCGCAGGAATCCGCTGGCCGCATCCAGCGGATTCCTGCGGCCTTCACAAGAAGCACAGAGCCGTTCTAAGTGGTGGTGGTTGGGTGAGGCCATGTCCAGCTCTGGACGTGTTTGTTTCTGCGATGATGATGAAGATCATCATATGTTTTGGTAGGAAGCAGTGGCTGCACCTCGCGCGCGCTCGGGCGCCGCACTACCATTTTAAACTTTATAAATATTATGCTCCCACTTTCTACCTATACCATACTACCTTTAAAGCATAAACTTTCAAAACAATGACCTATACCTATAACAATCCATACTATCCTACACAGAATGGTTTTATTATTGAGTTAATTAAAATGAAGCTGACCCGTTTTGATTTCTACTGCAAAAGAATTAGATTTTATTTTTGCTTGAACAAAAACGGCTCCGTGCGCTCACTAAAGTGCACGCAGCGAGCTCTAACAACTTGTATGAAAGACGATAGAAAACGCGTGAAACGGAAGATGCTTAGTACAAAATGTATGGCATTTTTAGGATAGATAGGTGCGGCGCACGCAACCGGAAACTGCCGAGAGAGTACGAAAGAGTGTCGGGCGCGGGCGGCGCGCGGGGCTCGCTCTCCATGCTGCGTGCGTGACCCGGACCTCGACCCACGCAGTACGCACTTGTTATTTTGTTATTGTTACTTTTCGCGCGCGCGGAGTTATTTTCATTAGGTAAAAATTTGATATTTTATTAGAAAATATTCACTAAACCGATGCACTGCACCATCGGTTCTCTGAGGCACCAGCCGCCACTGATAGGAAATACAATACGCGGCCGATAAAAAGCTCATTGAGCTTTAGAAAGACACTGTCACAGGTATGAGTGACAGAGACAACACTACAAATCAACTTTTTCAAAAACTATGCCTTCATTTTCGCATTTGCCCCGTGTTTGTGTGACGAGCCGTGTCGTCATCCTCGTGCAGCATCTCCGTGTGCTACGTCGTGGCACTTGCACAGCTCCGTAGAGCACGTAAAATATATTGGGTAAAGCATTGTATCGTATCACACGATGTTCATGAGTCTCAGTTACACTGTGTTTATGGATGCGCGAAGCTTTTGAGATGTCAACATTGCTGACAACAGTTACAACATGGCCGGGCATAATTAAGTGCTCGGACACAACACAGGCTCGCGGAGCCCTACGTTATACAATGTGGGAGTACGACAATAAATAAAGGAAAACTGTGGCAAAACTAGCATTAGAGTATTTTCGAACTATCAATTTTTTCGGTATGGTATTGCCGATCTTTGAGTAGCTGTAGTGACTAAACTACGGTAGGTAGATCTTCGATAGGATGTTTGTATGCAGACTGCGACCGTCATTAGATGTACGTAGTTCAATTTATTGTCGTATTGTCGTGTCCATTTTGTACAATGAAAATGTGACCAAAGAAACACAAATGTAAAGCTAGCTAGATAATAAAGCTCACGATGTCAATACGCGGCGCAAGATAAAGCGCACTTACTTCATACACACAAGCCAAGTTGGAAATGCCATCGATACTTAATTTAAGTTTTCTACTTTCTCAACACTTGCTAACTGCCGTAAGGTGCTCAAAATTGCATGATGGTGAAAACTTGTCAATATGCAGACTACCAATGTCCAACCAAACTGTATATAAAAGAGAGTATCGGTCTCGTTTATAGAGTTTGTCGAACAGTGAATCGTACCTTTTTCTCTTGCGTTCGATAGGTACGGACGCCAGCAGATCAAGCTATTACAATCTGTCAAATTTCTTTAATAGATTTTCAACTTTATTGCCAAAGTATTAGGTTCAAAATTGATTGGGAAAATTTGACAGTTTCGGGTAGCTCGACCTGCTGGCGTCTGTACATTGTCACGTTAACAATATCGAAGCGTATCCTAGTGATGCGAGTGTGTACTGTAACAGCGCACAGTACAACTGCACAGCAAGTGACGTAACAACATGTTCATATTACGGTAACATTATAAGTAGCGCGCTCACTGTACACACACCTACATGGTTGCACATTCTGGTAAGCGTATTGTTTCGGAGACTCGACACTGTCACCTCGTCGTGTTATAGCATTACATACACTACGCCGTAATATCGTGGCGAGTCTGAACATAAGCGAACTGTCGCACATTATCTCTCACTCAAACTCGCCTCATGTCAACATTTGGTTCTTAAAAAATGTTACTGCGCAGCCTTCACAGCACGCAGTTTGGACTCGCCAAGATATTTGAGCCGTAGTGTACGACTGATAAAGGAATGACAGTTGCGATTAGAACATACGGATAATTTAAGTTGATAGTCAATTTGCTAACTTATTAATTCCCCTTACTGTACTATAACTATCGCTCACATTTCCTCTATATCCTTGCAGTATCCTGCATTCCGTCAATCCGAGTAAGAGTTCGTTACATCAGCTGCTCCAACCAAGCGTTCTTAACCTAATAGTTCACTCGACCGCACTGTTCACACGCACTTAGTTCTACACTAGCTAACTACGGGTTCTGCACACAACAGCCGCGCTCACTGGGTTCTGTGATGACTCGTGACGTCATAAGACACTAGAGATCTGTAAGTTGCCGTACGGCGGACGGTTTGATACCATTAGTCGAGTCTAGGAGTGCCAGATTGAATTATTAAAAAGTTTAATGTGGTTGTGTAAAGAGGATTCGCGAGCTGTTGGACACTCGTGCGTAAGCTCTGACGCTCGTTGTTCGGAGTACAGACTAGTCTGACAACTTGTCAAATGTAAATCACGTGATGCTTTGTACACACGACTTTCCAATAGAACGCAGAGGGTCTATCTCATATTGCAGAGAGATATTTAGCGTGGTTTACATAAGAGGTTCTGACAGGTGTTAGTAATCATAGCGGCTGGGGCGCGTGTAGTGCGTGTGGGCGGCGTGCGCGCGCGGCGTGTATCATCGCTGCGGCGCGTGCACCACGTGCGCGGCGTGCACGTTGCCGCGCCGCTTCTTGTGGCGCTCCTGCGGCGGGCGGTAGCGCGCCTGCTGCGCGGCGGGCGGCGAGGCCAGGCGGCGCTGCTTGCCGGGCGCGCAGCGCGGCGCACGCTTGCTGTCGGCGCCGGCGGCGGCGGCGTAACGCTGGATGACGCCGGACGGGATGTTGTTGAAGTCGGAGTTGCTGGTGATGTGGTGGATGATGAGCGACTGGTGCGCCGACACGCGCCGCGGCGTGGGCGAGGAGCACTGCAGCGCCGACAGCGGCGGCGGCGACGTGCGTCCCGCGCCGCCCGCCGCCGCGCCGGCGCCCACGATGGGCGGCGAGCCGGCTGCGCGAGACCCGCTGTCTGACCACTCCTGAGGACAACACGATAGTCATGAGTATAATATATCGGTACATAACAACGGATTTGCAACATATTACACATTTCGGACAACAATATGGAGTGAAAATTATCATACATAAACGTAAATATGTACTATGAAATTATTTGAAATGTATTGTGTAAACTATTGTTGGCTACAATACCACAATAAACAAATAAATACAATCAAACTTACAGTCCGATATCATTGTCAATATTTAGTCAAAATCCTACAGATCAGATAATCGTGGAGCCACTATCGTGTTCCCGGCGACATCGACATGGCGGCGTGTGGAGGCGCACTACACACTGCCACCGTCACAACACGTACAGTACGCGCGAGTGTGTGGGTACTGACCGGCTCGCTGTCGGAGGGCTCGGGCGAGGGCTCGCGCGAGGAGAGCGGCGCGGCGCGGCGGTGCGGGAAGAAGTACGACTCGAAGGTGTCGCGCACCCAGCGCCGGTACTGCAGCACGTGGTCCGTCACGCGCACGATGCGGCCCAGCATGCTGTGGCGCGCGAGGAGCGCGTTGTGCGCGCCCACGGCCTGCTGCAGGATTATGTACCCATAGTCGAACGCCTGCCATACAAACAACACACATTAAATGGCTGTCAAGCGCGCGTTTACGCAAAAAACAAAATAACCTTATCCCAAACTAATAAATGCAGATCGAGTCTCGACTTGGTACTCGATGTCAGATTGCCTAAGAAAATTATGGATGAATTATGGATTTCTAGTACCGAAACTTAGCTATTATTTTTAATCCAAGATGGCAGAGAAAAACTTTGTACAGTCACGAACCGGGATTGTTGAGCTACTAGCTTATCATCTTGGTTGTGTTACACGAATGCCGCCCGTTGTTCGTTATTGAAATGTCACATGTCAAACTTCACGGGCGGCATTCGTGTAACACAACCAAGATGATAAGCTAGTGGCTCAACAATCCCGGTTCGTGACTGTACATAGTTTTCCCGCATCCGCTTTGGCCGCCACAATAAGGTCGAATTTCTTTTCTTTCTGAATAATGCAAATAGCAAATAAAAACTTATCAATAATGAATGTGAGATCCAAAAGTATTGCGAGAGGTGTCGCGGTTACCTGCTTGACTTGTATCGCTCCGTAGCTGGAGCGGCCGATGTCGTTGCCGGCCGTGAGCGGGTCCTCGATGCACAGCAGCGACGGTCGGTGCCCGTCGTTCATCTCCTACGAACAGATCGCTAATGTTACCATGTACTTACTGCCTACTGCTCTGGTGGCCGAAGTAAGCATGCATGCGGCCGTGACCTACTGCTTCAGAAGACCGCGTAGTTTCAACATCACTAACGCACTTACCCACCGTTATGATGACGATCACAATTTATTGTAAGGAGAAGCCATAGCCAGCGATAGCTAAGTTTTTAAATTGATGACGACAGCTTCGACCAGCTCAAGTTTAAAAAAAATCGAATGGGTTCAGTAGTCCGAATGCGAAACTAAGTGGCGACATGAGTGTGTACTCATGTGTAGACACACCTCCGCCACCCTGCACGGCAGCAGGGCGTGACGAAGCCATGCAACAACAGCTGCCCACTTACTGCACAATCTTACCTTTTGTATGTCATCCTTAGACACATAAGAGCCTCCATTCTTGACCCGGATCGCAGTCTTGACATAGTTGAACTTGCGTCCGTACAGCTCGAAGAACTCGATGAGCAGCACTCCCAGGTTGTGCGGCTGGCGGAGTCGCTCGGGCCGCGGATGCAGCTGCAGGAAGCTGATGCACATGAGGATGAGCGAGTACGAGGAGATGCCTCCCGTGAACACCTCGTTCAGGTCGCGCTGCAGTAGGAACTGCTTCAGCACCATCACTAGCCGCGTTAGGACTGGGTACTTCTCCTGGAATAGATCACTTGGAATTTAGATTTAATATCTATACAAGGTTATTGGTAAAACACCAGCAACCTCTTAAGGGGTCACTGTACTCATTATTATGAACAACTTTTACTATGGGCCAAAACTGGAATCGCGAAAAAAAAATCAGCTGTTCCAGTAGATTTATGTTCTAATAACTCGTAAAAATGTACTGAACAGCTGATTTTATTTTTTCGCGACTTATTACACACAATGGGCGGTGTTATCTGCAGGCAATACTGTCGGCAGTTTCATGGCAGTTTTAATTTGGTTAAATGTGTTCCGTGCATAGTGTACGGATCCTAATAAACGTTTTTCTTTCATTGTTATAATTTAACATCGACAACGCCTTCATTTCTTAGCAGTAAGGTTTTTGTAGTTCGAGTGTTGCTACTGGTGTGGTGGACTGTACCTTATTGCCTTGGTAGTAAGGTCGAATGCGGTACATTCGTCACTTAGACATAGGTTGAATGTATACCGGGCACGGATGCCGATACCGAGCAGACTGTACAAACCCACTAAGTAACAATTAGCCCGAGCTGACCCGCAATTTGATTGAACCAATGACATGACTAGGTTTCATGCGCGAGTCTACAGAGGTGAGTGAACGTGGTTGATAGTTATCAAATACCTTCGCTTTATGATTCACTCTGGTACACTAAAACGAGGGCAGACATGTTAATTGCCACGATTACACCCAGTAGGCCGGAATGTTCGTAACGATAGTGAGTAATATGTAATCATTTGCATGTTTTAATAAGTACATATTCTGTTAAATAATCTGCCGTGATCAATGAGGTATTCAGTTTGGTACAGCAGCCATTGTTTATAACTAACAGCCTCGTCGGGCTAGTGCTCGCAAGCGCTACTGCTGAACATGAGCTCCTATAGGTTCGATTCTCGGCTCGGGCAGTGTTGTTGGGTGTTCCCATCTGGAATTTGTCAGCAGCAGCCCGGTGGCTGGATGTGTGCGCGTTTGATGGCAACAGGCTCGCCTCCTGTTACATGGCACATGCATGTGTGTACTATAGGTACAGCTCCGCCTGACCCTTCGGGGGTTACAGGAGCCATGGTATGTTGTTTATAACAAAACTAACCTACGCAAGTCTATCACGTGACAACAAAGCAATTGCCGACCATATTATAATGTTCTTTGGTTTGCTTGCTATCGTGCATTCGTGCTCTACCGTACTTGTCTTTCATGAATACTCTACATCAATTGTACTCATCTGAGTAAAGTACAGTCGAGGAAATTAATTGTTAAGCCAATTGAGGGCTACGTCAACTTGCCGTGTTGCACATGTTATAGCAGTTTCACTCAACTGTCAATGAATCACACTTGTGATTTGAATATAAGTCCGGGCAAATAAGTTGCTTTTCAATTTGCTTAGCAACGAATGTCTCTGACTTTACATACGTAATGTGTGCTCTCACCTTAAACTGCTTGATGAGCTCTGCGCTCTTGACTCCACTGCTCATGTTGAATGATATATCCACCTGAGGAAGAAAGCCTTGTGTTATTACTTCCCACAAGCTTACTGGACAATTGGTCACACATGATCACAATGATGCCCGAGGGAGTTCACACTAGTCCAATGTGAGAAAATATTTTAACTGATCCTCTAAAAACTTATTGACCTTCTAATGTTGAACACTTTTGTTATTAAATGTATTTATTTATTTATTTAACAAATATGGAGGACTAACAGCTACAAAAAAAACAATATAGTAATGCAATAGTAAACAGTGAGCCAATAATAAGTCCTCACGTTTAGAAACAGGCAAAAAATTTAAGCGAACACATACATAATATAAAAAGAAAACAGTTCAAAAACCAAAAAGATGTGTAAAGATGTGTACATCTTTACACAATAGATTACCTCCATATAGTCTATGTTGAATACAAGTATAACAGATACTCGCATAAATAAGGCAACATTAAACACAATGAGATAGACAATGCTCAATGAATTACAACTTGGTACAGTTTAATTTAATGTTAACAGTTTAATTTATTTTTTGAAAAGAAGTCAAGGCTTAGGCGCCTTCTGACTGTGACCACACTGGTGGTAAAGGGATCAAGATCGTGCTGCTTACACTGGTTGTTGATGGTTCTGCTTGCACGCACAATACATGAGTTTTGCCTATAATTTGTTGAGCTAAACGGCACCCGTGATGGCGGATTAAACCGAGTTTTAGACGGAACGTTTAAGTTAATTTTGGATAAGAGATCGGGGCTATCAATTTCATTGTTTAAAATTTTAAACATTAGAACGCAATCAGAGATCTCACGGCGAGTACTTAATGGAAGTAAATGAAATTTTCTACACAGATTGTGGTAGTTCTCTGAATGATACGGGATCCTCTGATGAAAGCACAAATACTTGATAAACCTTCTTTGGATACCCTCTATTCTATCGACATATTTATTGTAACATGGGTTCCAAATTTCAGACGCATACTCCAACCTACTCCTCACAAAAGTGCAACATAGGATTTTAAGGGTTTTTGCTTTAGTGAAACACTTCGCATGATGAATCCCAACGATTTAGACGCTTTGGCCACTATGGCATCCACGTGAAATAAATGAGTCTTTTAATCTCCGATTCTTCTGTCAAATATATACTGGATGTTTTTTTTACCGCCTTGAAAAAATAGGGTACAATAGGTGAAGGCGTTGAAGCTTAGAAAGAAATTGCTCTATCAATAAACACGAACAAGAAATTACTCATCAAGTAATTTAGTAACTAATTTCTTAGTGAAGTCATTACTTGAGGATAGAATTCTTCATTATAAAATCTTATTCTATAGTTGAGTAATGTACGTTACTTACTTGAGTAAGAATCAACGTTCCATTGCAAACTTAAACGCAAAAAGGTTGAGAAGTAAAGAAAATAGTGACTATTACTTGGCTAAAAATCCTACAACTACAAGCGGCAAGTGGCGGCGACCGAAGCGTCTTCACTCCTCCCGCCTCCGCAAGTCGGCACCGCTCCCCGCAGCCGCTTCAACGTGGCATACTACAAACTGCGAGTGGCGGCGACCGAAGCGTCTTCACTCCTCCCGCCTCCGCAAGTCGGCACCGCTCCCCGCAGCCGCTTCAACGTGGCATACTACAAACTGCGAGTGGCGGCGACCGAAGCGTCTTCACTCCTCCCGCCTCCGCAAGTCGGCACCGCTCCCCGCAGCCGCTTCAACGTGGCATACTACAAACTGCGAGTGGCGGCGACCGAAGCGTCTTCACTCCTCCCGCCTCCGCAAGTCGGCACCGCTCCCCGCAGCCGCTTCGACGTGGCATACTACAAACTGCGAGTGGCGGCGACCGAAGCGTCTTCACTCCTCCCGCCTCCGCAAGTCGGCACCGCTCCCCGCAGCCGCTTCAACGTGGCATACTACAAACTGCGAGTGGCGGCGACCGAAGCGTCTTCACTCCTCCCGCCTCCGCTAGTCGGCAACGCTCCCCGCAGCCGCTTCAACGTGGCATACTACAAACTGCGAGTGGCGGCGACCGAAGCGTCTTCACTCCTCCCGCCTCCGCAAGTCGCCACCGCTCCCCGCAGCCGCTTCAACGTGGCATACTACAAACTGCGAGTGGCGGCGACCGAAGCGTCTTCACTCCTCCCGCCTCCGCAAGTCGGCACCGCTCCCCGCAGCCGCTTCAACGTGGCATACTACAAACTGCGAGTGGCGGCGACCGAAGCGTATTCACTCCTCCCGCCTCCGCAAGTCGGCACCGCTCCCCGCAGCCGCTTCAACGTGGCATACTACAAACTGCGAGTGGCGGCGACCGAAGCGTCTTCACTCCTCCCGCCTCCGCAAGTCGGCACCGCTCCCCGCAGCCGCTTCAACGTGGCATACTACAAACTGCGAGTGGCGGCGACCGAAGCGTCTTCACTCCTCCCGCCTCCGCAAGTCGGCACCGCTCCCCGCAGCCGCTTCAACGTGGCATACTACAAACTGCGAGTGGCGGCGACCGAAGCGTCTTCACTCCTCCCGCCTCCGCAAGTCGCCACCGCTCCCCGCAGTGACGCTAGCGAGGCTTCCGACTTACCTTGACGTCAGAGTATTTGTCGGTCATCTTGACGATGGGCACGGTGGCCTTCTCCAGCACCTTGATGCTCTCCTTCTCGGCAATGTCCTGCACCACCAGCTCGCGCTCCAGCGTCCACAGCGGTAGCTTCTCCCATTGACCTGGGACAATATACACGACGATCATAAGTACGGGACAATCAACAGAAGCATAATAATAATTCACTTAGGCATAACCAGGTTTTGTTTGCAGAAAAAGTTACTAAATGCGACGGCGCGGCGGCGTGCCTTCGTAATTTTTTTTTTTTTATTGGAGTAGATGATGTCATAGTTACGAATTGAAAACTTATTAAAATTGGACTGAGCAGCACTTTTTGAACGACAAACTTGGGTACCTACTTAAGACAGTCCACAAAACGATAACCCTTCACCACTTCCTACTGTTGACATGCACCACGCATTTATTTATTTTTTTCTCAAAAACATTGTTTTCACCGATATCCGTGGTTTTCACATATACCATAAACTCGCACCCCTACTTCCCACAGCGGTAAGCAACTACAGAACGCCACCTGCTACGATCCTTACATACTACTTTTGCTTCGTTTGCGTTCATACCCACCGTCATGCATGTATGACCAGATATCATACATGCAACGTCTGTTTCGAGTACTACGCACCTAATCTTTTTAAAGAACATTACCAATAGGGTCACTATATGTCTTTCTAGGCCCTAGGATCTAGGGCGTTCTCTCTTGGCGTCTCCACTTACATCTGCCTTGGTTATCAACTACATTACAACCCTACGATCACCAAAAGCGCCCAAATGTCACAGCAATACCAATAAAAAAAATAAGTACCAACAAGTTACGGGAACCCAGAACAAAAAGTTCCACCGTTACAATTCGATTAACGGTCCTATGACAACAAGAGAAAGACTCGCTAAATTCGCCCGACGCTCCAAATACGCGCAAAAACAGAATGAGTCACTGACACCATCGGCGAAGTATGTCTGATTCGATAATAGCCTCAAATAAATGAACCAGTGCGCGTCATGCCACAAGATCACAGCTTACAGTGCGTGCTATGCAGACAGCACGTCATGCGCGTTAAGCCGTTATCAGACACTTCACTTTTTGTTCATTTTCGCCTTTTTTTCGGTATCTTTCACAAAATGAATCTAAAGCGAGAAATTAATGCATTAGTGAACCGATCCAACGATATGGGATTTCGGAACTCGGTATTTCACTCACCCACCGATTAGATGAACGTTCATCCCTGTATAATTTTGTTGGTGTCGTGTGAACCTTAAATGAAATAAAAATGAACACTCCAGTGAAGCGTCTGATATCGGCTTTACCATACTAAACTAAATTAAATTTAAGTTCAGTGCATCTTTCTATTTCTATTTCATTTAGAAAAGGTCAGAAGATAAATATTAGTTTAATCCTGTCAAATTGGTCAGCGCCTGACGTAAATTGACGTATTTTAGTAGGCATTTTTTTAATCACGTCTAAACTTGTCTATGGAGTTTGGAGTATCTTAATTTGACAGGACTAACTAATATTTATCTTCTGTCCTATCTAAATGAAATAGAAAGAAAAAGATGCACTGTCCTTAAATTTAATGTAGTTTGTGAACAAGGGAATCGGCGCCATTGTCGTGTCAGACTAACAAACAGCTTCCCTGCTGACGTATCGGGAAATCCGACTGACGATCGACCAGATGTTTGTCTCACTGACTAACAAGTTGAGTGATTATTAGTGTTCCAAATTGAATGCATTTCTATCTCTCCCAGTTCTATTCACATTTCGTTGAACACGTCATGATCAGCTGCTCAGGGTATCGTAATAAAGCAAGCAAACTTTTATCATTATCGTTACATCTTTGAACATTAGCACTCCAATATTAGCACAAGATTTAACGCTTTTCAGTGAAACCTTCCTACTGTTGCGTATTATGTCATGAAGATGTGATGTTCCCCAGTGAGCGTAGTACATATAAATATATGAATGGGTGTCAACAGGGCCGCGCGGGTGACTCACAATGTGTGCACAGATTGTTTCTCTTACACATTGTAAAGGTAAGGCTATATTGACCACTATGTTTCAACTTTTACTGACATTTTCGATCAGAACAGAAATTTCAATAACGTTAAGAAGAAGAAGACATTGAAATGTTAATGAATAAAATGAATCTAATCTAATCTGATCTTGTTGTTGCAAAGGTTGAAACCATTCTCCATCATGTAAGTAGTACTAACCTAAATAAACTCTACAATTTAACCAGATGCAGCGGGCTTTTATACTCTGTAGAAGGCGAGGACGATTCAAAACACCTTGAATTCAACCGAATCATTTTGCGTAAACTGCCATTTGCCCCGATTCGGTAACCACTGAGCCACGACCCCCCTCGCAGCGCTCTGTCGGTGTAAACACAGCGCACGTGGTAGCGTGCTGTCGTCACACGCGTCATTGGAGGACTGCCACGCCGCATGTACTCGCAGCACTAATCTTGCCGAGGCGGCTGCCAAACATATCGGTGTAACTGACGACGACTCTGTTTGCAATCATAACAATAGTGAACTTTGTGGAGTTAATTAATGATCTCAAGATATTTCGGAAATCATTGTACGCGCACAAATTGGCCATCCGTCGCCACCCGGTTGTTTTCGTTATTCTAGGTTGTAGCTGGGTGACAACGAGGTTGAAATAAAAATCGCTTAGCGAAAAAAGTAATTGGTCTGTCATGTCGATACAAAATTAATTGGCCTGTCATGTCGATACAAAAGTAATTGGCCTGTCATGTCGATACAAAAGCAATTGGCCTGTCATGTCGATACAAAAGTAATTGGCCTGTCATGTCGATACAAAAGCAATTGGCCTGTCATGTCGATACAAAAGTAATTGGCCTGTCATGTCGATACAAAAGTAATTGGCCTGTCATGTCGATACAAAAGCAATTGGCCTGTCATGTCGATACAAAAGTAATTGTCCTGTCATGTCGATACAAAAGTAATTGGCCTGTCATGTCGATACAAAAGTAATTGGCCTGTCATGTCGATACAAAAGTAATTGTCCTGTCATGTCGATACAAAAGTAATTGGCCTGTCATGTCGATACAAAAGTAATTGGCCTGTCATGTCGATACAAAAGTAATTGGCCTGTCATGTCGATACAAAAGCAATTGGCCTGTCATGTCGATACAAAAGTAATTGTCCTGTCATGTCGATACAAAAGTAATTGGCCTGTCATGTCGATACAAAAGTAATTGGCCTGTCATGTCGATACAAAAGTAATTGGCCTGTCATGTCGATACAAAAGTAATTGGCCTGTCATATCGATACAAAAGATAACAGACAGACCCGTTTGCTGGAAAAGACAATACTTTGAATCTAATAATTTAGCAGGGACAGCCTCCAGCCAGATAGACTGTCCAAGATAATAGTACAGCACATGAATTTGAAGCCTTATAAGTCCAGGCAGTTCTAAGTTCGGGTCTGCTGTTACAGTTCTCGTTCTGTCTTTTTTTGTTATTTTTTGACAAGATGTACTATCGATACGAAATACGTTTTGGGGGACTGTCTTATGAAATTTTGACGTTCGAAAAGTGCTGATTCTCAGCCTAGTTTGAATAACTGACTTTTTTTTCAAAGACGAGCTTGATTTTATTTATAATTGACTGGACGGTCCGTCGCGGTCAGTCCTACTAACATTTAATAAAGTTACCACTCTTGTCTCACGTCTCCTATCGTTTTCGATGTCTCTGGAGACTCGTGTCGCTAGCACTCGATACACGGCTGTAATCAATGTACTGAGTGCATATGTCCGCAGCCCAATGGTCCGAGGTCGCAGTGCGAGTGGACGCCGCATATAAAAATAGCCACGCGCCTGCTGCCTCGACCGGTATTGCTAACGCTGTCTACACAAGTCATCTGTATTGTTGTCGTTACGTTACAGATCCCGTTCTTCCGTGTGTATCCTCAAGGTCATAGGTTCGAGTCCATCGTTTAAATAAAGATATTCTTGTCTCATTGATCTGTACGTCAGTTTTACGGCACAGCTGTACGACAGGCGCCCATAATATCTCTAACTTGACGGCCTCTTGACGACTTTATTGGCTTTCCATAATATATTGTTACTGATCATTTAATATGATAATGTCCACGCTTTCTGTTCACAAGCTCGCTTCGCTTTTCGGAGTGCTACATACGGCGGCACATGGGCGGAGTTCAACAAACTGTGCTGTTCGCTGGTCCCTCACTCCATCAGTCAGCTGATATCCAGCTGTCCCCCGCGCCTCCCCTCTAGCTACGCGGTTGTTACGCATTCCTGTTCGTGCCTGGTTGTTATCGTATCAATCAGCTAGTGAACCTGTACTGTGACAGTGGATGTCAGAAGCCGAATGGGCACCTCAACTGATGCTTCAAGGTTAGCAATAGTTAGACCGGGCTTATCATTTTATAGTAGGTGGTAAAGTAACCAAGGTGATATTACGTAATTATGGGTACTTAGATCGGTGTTAATCTGAAATTCTGAAATATTATGATAAGCACTTGAACAGGGCTTATGTTGTTGAGCCATTAAACCATCAAATCAGGAATGCAATTCATTACCTCGCAGCAAGTCGTACTAGAATTTCTTTTACATAACATGATAACACTTTATGACGTAGTTGCGTTCGACAAGTTAGTCGCGGCGACTAGTCGCACGAACCATTCATCATGACGCGTTATCGCTGCAGATAGCTATTGCTATGACGAGCTGCCGACTGCGCGGTTGTTACCGATTACAGTTCCATGTTATATGAATTCTCGATTACATTCGTTTTCCGGTGCTTGCACACGAATTGAAACATGATCGTCAGTTTGTAAGCACACAATTTCTTTTAGAATGTACTGCCGAGATTCGTTTAAATGTACGTACGTCGAGTGGGGCGCGAACGCGATAGTCGATAGTGCTGTTTTCAGTGGCACTGATAAGGCTGCGAGTGTCAATGTCAAGAGTGTGACATGACCGTGCGCGTATTGAGGTCGGCAGTCATGTGCCCGAGCCAAACATTTGGACTGTGTTCACCCGAACACAGTCCAAATGTTTTATAAGCTTGCGTTTAAGTATTTATTTGTATAACAATCGCTTGCTGCACTTACAGTTCACACCAAGGCGCGCAGCGAGCCAACAACATAACATTTAACTAAAAAACTTCATGCAAACATTAAACAGATTTACTGCTGTACCCACATAAGTCGACAGCCGGCTCCTGAGCAACCAGGGCGGCCAGTAGATTGATCGCCTGGCTTGTGAGAGCATAACAAGCAGTATGGACCGGGTACGTTCTGCTAAACGATAAGTTTTAGAATTATCGTTGTGTGATCTCTACACATTGCACTGATATTTTACTGAGAGAAACTATGAAACTTCCAAGGAACCAAGCATTGGTTGCCAAAAACGGATCTTCAGCATTCTTACAATTACTAGGTATAACATCATTATTGGTTATCGAAAGCAAATTGAGTATTCCAATCAAAAGGAACGCTAACGCTATGAAGAGCCCCTCACTTAGTGCAGTCACAAGCGCAACCCCAACCCAAGTGCAGTGCTGTGCACCCAGTATGCCTTCCTACGCGCGCAAGCCAGAGACAGCTACTCCTTATCTGCCGTGTTCTTCAATGACAGCGTATATCAACTCGGTCGCTTGATAGTGCAGTAGGAAGGTGTCCACGACGGCCGCTCTTGCGGCGCGTCCACTGTGTTGAGCAGAGAGGTAGTGACGGACTCACCATATGTTTAGTAAACTGTGAGTACTTAGCGCACTTGGTGATTCAGTTAGATGCACTAATGTCGTCGGAGCGAGAAATAACTGACATTAACTTTGCTTAGTGGCAATTGGCAACAGACCAAACAAAATACAAGTGAGCAGAAGCTACCTCGGTTATTGACGGGAATCAGGAGTATTTAGCAGAATCTGGCCGCCGGAGTCTCCGCATACCTGCATAGTCTCTGATAAAGATTACAAGAATGTATAGACAAGTACATGAATGGGGTTCGTTAGTCGCACTTAAACTTTAACATTAAAAAAAAAAACTGTTCGATAGGTAGGTATATCCGCTGGATTTCCAGCTAAAGTTCCTCGCTGGGTGTGCACAAACAAATGGACCGCGGTATTAGGATGACACACTGGGCCACGCGACGACCTCCCGCGCTCCGCAGACAACGCGAATGCCAAAATTACCCGCCACGCACCGCAGACGCCACTTACTCAATCATTCGAACACATTCCTGACAAAACATGCTACAAACGACGAGATTCGACATACCCATAGATCAAGACATACGAATATATGATCAACGAACGCAGTGCACAGCTGCACTCGCCTGTTCCACCTGTGACATACAACTTGCAACACTGGATACATTAGGAGGTGGAGCATGTCCGATCGCATTCTGGACTGGGTGACCACCTTTTGGTAAATATTTGAGGATAGGTCAGGAGAGAATTGATGGTACAACATTGGAGGTCATTAGTCAAGGACTAAAAATACTGATTGCTTGGTGTTAGAAATCATTATTGTTGCTATAAGTAGTACAATGTGCAGTAAAAATACAATAAAGTGACTTCCAAACATGGCTTATCCTTGGTAAGGACTTAGTGACTAATAGGACAGCCGCACTCGCGGTGCAGCGGTGCTGTCCACACAATATTCGAGATTATGATCACGAGTGATGTCATTAACTTGAGCACCGAACTGAGTGTGAACTTGCTTGTCATATGTGTAAAACATTTTTTGATCCGAATAATAACTAACATTACGAAGTCTAAAAAATAAATTTACTTTAAAAAAATGTAAAAACCGACTTCAAAAACCTAAAACGGATAAAATAACTTTCTTAAAAAACTTAACAGCTTCTGAAGTCGGTGCCACGCTAAGGTGCATTGAAGAATTGAAGACACCGACTTCAGAAGTTATTAAGTTTTTTAAGAACGTTATTTTATTCGTTTTAGGTTATTGAAGTCTGTTTTTAGTTTTTTTAAAGTAAATTTATTTTGCAGTTAGTTGAATATACAATTATATATTAAGCCCAAGAGGAACGAAAAGGAGAATCATCAAAATCCGCTTATAAATGCCAGAGATACAGTACATTTATGCATATCTTCGTTTATAAGAATATTTACCTAATGTATTATATACTAAAACCTTCCTGAAAGTATGTAGATCACGATAGTGAAAGAATCATCAAAATTGGTTCATAAGTTTTTGACAAAATCGCAGACATACAAACAAACAGAAATACATACATACATACGGGTCGAATACAGAACCTTCTTTTTGAAGTCGGTTAAAAACTGGACGATCATTGTCCTATTCCCAATATTATCTGTTTGAGGTTAGCGCAGCATGTCATCTTCATCCATACAACTCTGTTAGCAGTCACCCTCTTTCTAGCCATTCAACCATTGATCACTTAAAACCTGAATGATGTGTGGTCTAATCTAAATTATCAGCTATATGCATGCTGAAATTGCTTGCATCATCAGCTTGGAAGTGAGTAAAGTCCGGACTCTGATGTTTCCTTTTCGCCTCAACAACTTCTAAACAGACATCCGTCAAAAAACAAGCGTTTTTCACCGGTAATTCACGGCCACGGGCCCACCACTCGCACATGTCACGTCTCATGCAACATACGTACGCAGCACGTGTCTGTAGCGTGCGCGAACATGGCGAGCTCAAGTGGCGAACATTACTCCACAATGACAGGGATGTACCCCGGATACTGACCGTTGCACTTATTTTGAAAGTATTCGGTAGGGTTGTTACTTAATTGAGCTGAAATCATATGCGAATTAATAATAATAATAGTCTTTATTTTTTTTTCTCTCTTCACAAAGTTTCACATAGTGCTAACATAGAGTTAGACTTAGCGTTTTGTCAAAATTGCATAAAACTTTATGAGAGACTGGTGTCCATACTAGGATACCCTGTGTGACAGACCACCAGGCTCTCACCCCGAATTTTATCTAATAAAACATAACGGTCAATTTTTAAACTTTAGACATATTACTTATTGTTGAAGGAAAAAAAAACATACATGTTTAAATTAATGAACCAAAAAAAAAACAGAATAATAATAAAAATAAAAAATGTGTAGTGCAAGGCGTGAGCTGTGTGTAAGTGAAGAGTAAGGAGAGGTAGAATGATAGTGTGAGTGTGAGTGTGTTGTAGGGTGTTTGTTACAGTCAAGAACACGAAATAATTAAACATTACGAAGGAACAATGAGCAGTTGCTCCGTGGCGTCATAGTCCAATTTTTGTAACCAGATTGAGTGCTTTTTTGCAACGCTGTTTGGGTAAGGCATAAAATGACAAAATTCCATTCATTTTGTTATACAAATAATTTCCAAGAAAACCAAAATGCCTATACAACAATGCAAAATGAATTGAAGATGGCCCTCAAAAATATATTGAATTGTCTCTGAACCGAAAATATATTGAATTGAACCATGATCACCAGACGAGATTGAACACTGGGTTCCATTTTTGGTGCAATTTCATTTACGTAATGCCCACTACATAGTATTCGTTGTAATATGTCATGAGGTCAGTAGAATGCACAGCCGCGCTCTTACAAAATATAAGCTATCCTAACTTTATTATTATAAATGAGAAAGTTTGTTTGTTACCTTTTACGCCTAAACCACTGAACCGATCATCCTGAAATTTTGCATATACGTTGTCAGGTGTACAGACACGGACATAGGGTACCTGAAAAAAAGTACTGTTCCCGAGGAAAACAACAATAATTTTCTTTTGATAATAGATGGCGCCACGTGTCTTTCGAATCATGATTGAATTATATTATTATTGAAACTTTAGTAGTGTGTTAAGAGGATTTTTTTTAATTTACCTAATATACATATAGTGTGAGTCAGTTTCGATAAACCGGATATTAATCCTCCTAACTATCCTACCTAATATTATAAATGCGAAAGTGAGTATGTGTGTTTGTTACGCTTTCACGCTAAAACGGCTGAACGGATTCGGATGAAATTGGCACACGGGTAAGCCATGACCAGGAAAAGGACATAGGCTACTTTTTATCGACATAGCAAGGGGGCGTAGTCGCGGGCGGAAGCAAGTATTTAATAAGCAGATAAAACGTATGTATTCTAGGTATCTTTCACGATAATGAAGCTCGAGCCCAGTGAACGCACTCACGACACAGATAGGTATAGTACCGCGGCTACCGATACATTGCGCGCAAACGAGTCATGATCACATCACTGGAGAAATTTTACGGATATACGGTAAGGAAATTGTATTTCCAAATAAAGCTTCCTATCATAAATGCCGCGATGTATGCGTGTAATCTTTTGATGCACCTACTTAGTAGGTATTGTTGAATGAACTTGTTCCAGAAATTGCAATGAAAACCCCAGACATCGTGTCATATTTTTCCAATTCAATTCTTAAAGGAAGTCTACAAGCAGCAGAATTAAGAGTGAAAGCTGTGGACGATCAAGTAATGGTACAACTAGGGAGCGACTTACATCAATAGTCAATTGGAGGTGAAATATCTATATCAATATCAAGCATCTCTCAACAAAACCCGAGGAGGTCCCTGTGCCGGGGCTGCGGGTGAGGGGTGTCGCACAGCCGCGGCCTTGCGGCGGCTTTACGAGCGGCGTCTAGCCAGCTCTAATGTATGCCTGTGCCCACATAGCAGATAATGAGGAAGGGGAACTCGGAATAGTGCACGAAAACGGGATGACGTAGTACAGAATGACACCAAATACATCAACAGCAGTTAAAAGATCGGTCGCGCCGAATATTACCAAATATGTCTCATGTTTTTCTTCGCTATAACTGTTTTGGTGCACAATACCAGCAGCAGACTGTTCTCTCCGCCATACAACAATGGAAAATGCATAACAATAGCCCTTATAATGCAAAATAATAATTCAACCTTCGTTATAACTGGTTCAATATTTATTTTGGTGTCAGGAGGATCCCAAAAATGTGTGCGATAGTCTGCAGTAGGTACAGCCGAAATATTCATTCACTAACTTTTGCCCGCGGCTCCGCCCGCGTGCTTGTCGGAAAAGAAACTCTTAACACACTACTAAAGTTTCTATAATAATATAATTCATTCATGATTCGAAAGACACGTGGCGCCATCTATTAACATAAGAACGTTATTGTTGTTTTCCTCGGGAACAGTATTTTTTTCCGGGATGAAAGATACCCTATGTCCGTTTCTGTACACGTGACAAAGTATATGCAAAATTTCGGGATGATCTGTTCAGTGGTTTAGGCGTGAAAAGGTAACAACCAAACAAACAAATTTACTTTCGCATTTATAATTTTAATTAGGATTAGGATACATTAGATTTGTGAGACCCTTCGTCAGTACTCTTTAACTATTCCGAAGGAGTTACGCAAATCCAGGATGTATCAAGAGGACTGTCGCACACACTGAGCCTTCTGCGAGCCGTACTTAGTGTAAGTAGCGTACACTAGACACGTTCCGCCAGTAAGCATCCTACTGTGTGGCGGTGGAGGCCGCCCGGCCGGCTTGTGTTCCGCTTCCGCCAACACCGTTACGGATACACGGATCATGTTGTGGCCTAACACTACAGCAGTTTAATAGCCGTCGCCAGGCGGCGCTAGTGCCGATAACAGAATGTTTTATTGTCTCATACGGATATAATTAGAGTGAGAGGCGAATGGCAGTCAAGTCAATCGATATACAAGTTTTAAGGCGATATGTAAAAAGCTAACTGAGCGGTAATAAGAAAGTGACAGAGTCAATTACATCCACATGGGAAAAAAAAGAGCGCAACAATGCGCTGGAACCAAAATAAAAGCGCCAAACCAAATAAAAACTGTTTAAAAATAAATTAAGCTATCTATCAAAAATATGTTCAGCTAGAGTTTTCAATTACCTAATACGCACATTTTGAATGCAATTTTGCTATGAAATTACTTAGGATTTTAGAATTACAGAAAAAAATATGAAAAAGTAGAGGTATTTTCGGAATTAAAATCTATCGAGGAACCCAATCGTGTTTTCCTTCAGTCAGAGTATTGATCAAATAGTCAATAAACATATATCCAAAAATTAAATCCATACATTCTGTAATAATGAAATAAATGGTTACAAAAAAGCCCCCAACTTATTTTGTTATCGCCTTAAGGCAACGTCTTCGCGGTCACGTCTTCGATGTACGACCGTTATCGACAGCCCTGTGAACCTCTGGTTGGGCATTAAACTTTTGTGACCAAATATCTAAGAGGTAGTCAGATTATTTATTTCGTTTCAGGGGGAGGGGGGAAGGAGGTGAAAGACAGGACTGTCTTATGTAATTTGGACGTTCAAAAACTGCAGACTCTCAGCCTAATTTGAAGGCTCTCCCCCACAGGCGCGTTATTAACGGTCGTTAATATTGAATGCGATGGATGCGCGATACATGAAGTCGTGGACTACATCGTCCTGTCACCTTTACCTCGACAGGTACAACACCCTATATCCCACCCTCGTACGACTTTATCAGCTATAGTATACACTACACACTAGTTCTAACAAAAGCCCGTCAGTATAGTAGGTATGTAGGTCGCCTGCATGACTACTGAACGCCATTTTTCGCTCAACGACACGCGAAGTTGCGAACAAAATGGCGCAATAAACTGCTTTGGTGTAATACATTCGACTTAAGCCGGTGCGGCGATTAGATTACATATTATACACATTAAGATGATTTGCAAAACGCACACGCGTTTATTTAGATCACATAAGCGTTGATTACGCCTGATTGTCCTCGCTTCTAAATCAACAAAAACGTCACGCCTATAAACTGTAGACAGGGTATTTTTGTACGTACATACTCCATAACTCGACGATGACGGTATTTAATGCCGATTAGTACCTGCTCGACCGAGCTCTGCTCGGGCGAAAATAGCGAAAACTATTTTTTTTTTCTCAGAGTTGAGACTTAGATCGATTTTGCGCCCCCGTAAACCCCTTTAATGCAACTTTCATCAAAATCGTTAGAGCCGTTTTCGAGAACGTGATTACAAATATAATTATTTATATACATACAAATATTGCTCATTTAATAGTATAGGATGAAGGCCAATCCACAGCCATGTATCGTTGTGGTTCTCGTCCCAGCTTAGATTCAAGTCTATTAGAACATTAAAGCCAATAGCGCGTTTGTTAACCCCAAATCCCGGAGTAGGGAAATGTTCCTTAGAAGCGGTCTCGTGTTTATTACGGCGTGTATCCCCAGGGAGCGTTCGTTGGTGCGGTTTATGTTACAGAATTATAACCATTTCCAAGCTGGTTTGGGGAACATTCACGGTTTTAGCTGCTCTTGGACTAGGTCACATTGAACATCATTCAAAAATTATACTCCCATCCAAAATAAATTAGACAAGACGCACTCGTCTCGTCAAACAAACACACCGCTGCAGTTGTCAGCCGCCGGTACGAAGTTACCAGGTAGTCGTCACAAGCGCCTGATCAACCGTCAAACGTTTTGGCACTTCTTCCGAGTACTTCCACTTGGTACTGATATCATTATTCGTTTGGGACACGAGTCGTGAAGTCAAGCATGCAGACGCCCTCCATGGAGGCCGTCATCAGGATTTACGTCAGACATACTATAATTACATAATTCCGCACAGGTGGCTAGTTCAAGAAGCCAGAGGAGGAAATCCAATTTGAGTAATATTTTTCTGCAGCCTATAATGATCACGTTCCATCCGATTTTCTCCAATTTATTATATTTGCGATGATCCCTAAGCTTAAGAGCACAATACAAAATATTCTTACAACATCCATACTCCATACTAATAATTATTATAAATGCGAAGGTAATCGCTCATTCGTTTCATGACTTGGGTTAGGACATAGGATACTGTTGTCCTGGTAGTACAATCCCTTTGTATAATTTCCGACCTCCAGGCGTAGTCGCGCTAAAGCGAGTTAATAATAAAGACTCACCAATAACAACGAGATCAATGTCGCTGGTGGGCAGGTAGAGGCCGGTGCGGAAGGAGCCGAACACCTCGACGCGCGCCTGCGGCCACAGCGCCAAGATAGCGCCGCGGATGCGGTTCACCACGGTGGAGCGCACCAAGTGCTCCGTCTCCGTCGGAGACATGTATAGGTAGAAGTGCTCGATCTCCTCGTGCAGTCTGGAACACACAACAAAATAGTTTAGCCTAGACCCAATTAAGAGCAGTTTCGTTATTTGCTTCAGGTTTCAAGATTTTTAGAGATTATATATTTTGTTAAAAAATATAAATAAATGTTGCCAGACTTCCGCAACGTACCAGGGTACTATGAACGGGAAGCCCTTTACTAATAACTAATGCCGTTCTACAGAAACCCATCGACGTAGTACCTACTGGGGAAACTCTAATCTCCTTACTGGCTTCCTGAGTATACACGGATAATTAAAAACCTACGGTTTACAGTCAATTGAAGTTAGAAACTTGCAGACAGGCGCCGCAGGTATTGAAGGGTGCGCTTACGGTTATTGGCTAAGCTCTTGAAAACCCATTTTGACATGTATTTGCAATCATCAAGCTAGTGCTCAATTGTAATAGATGAAACATACTGAATAGTTTTAAGACTTACATTATAATAAGAAACTAATGAGGTAATCCCAAACGGAAGCTTGAGGACTACCTGTTTAATTACTTTCGAAACATTCTCATTACAATCACACGAGCGATTAAACGAGCAATTTGTAGCAATAAGTTTAGTATCAGAGTGCCAAAGCGACAGGTGGTGATTGATGCGAGCCTGTAAACTGACGCGCCAAACAAAACGTATACTCGTCTAGGTTAATGGAAACCAAAATAGTACTAAAATAAAACGGGAAAAATATAGAGCAGAAACGTAAGCATTTGATTTAAATTTATATTGACGCCTGAATCCGACTCGGTTCGATTAACATGAGCCCGGTCGGAACTTCCGTAGAGCCCTTCCAAGTTATTGCTAAAACTACAAACCTATACACAACACTACGCAAGGAGAGGCCATACCGTCTGCTAACTCAGATGGCCGCGACTAGCAACAAGCTCGACAACTTTGCTAATATAATCACAAAACTATTTCCATCCGTCGTGGTTGTCATTGCATTAGTATTCTGCTGTGATCGTAGGTAATCGTAATATAAAGGCAATTACGCGAGACTTGCTAATTAAAAGCCGTCTGTTCGACCTTCACATGGTCGCACAGCACCCGTCTGTCAGCTGTGTCAGTCACCAGCCGACCTCAACACACAGACCTTTCACCAGAATGCACTAAGGACTGGTTTTGCACCACATTCTTTCAATTCGAGTTTTTGACTGTCACACCTCAATCTCATTCCGATCATATTGGCGGCACAACAAATAAGCTGATTTAGTTTTAATATTAAGCAACATGGCCTAAAATAGAATGGAATTGATTCAATATATCCTATGCATTTGTTACTGACTATTTGAACCTTATCTTAACTAATATCATAAATGCGAAAGTGGGTTTGTTTGTTTTTTTTTTTTTTTGTTTGTGAAAGAGTAACAACGGCTAAAAATAATTTATTATAAAGACAAAATATTAGATTTTTGTATGTTTGTTTGTTACCCTTTCACAGCTAAACGGCTAAACCGATAATGATGAAATTGGGTAAGGGGATACTTTGAACCCTGGAGAAAGACATAAGCTACTTTTTATCGGCATACAACGCGGGCGGAAGCTAGTACATATATAACTCAGCATGCGTTTCTTCCTAAAATAATTATTCTGGCATTTGAAATCTTCTATTTCTACAGTCTCAAAAGAATAAACATCTTCATAAAAATAAAAGCCAGCCAGTGGGCATTCCCAAGAGTAGTTGTGAACATAAATTAAGCTGGCTCACGCTGGCGCTATGACGTGATCTGCTTCCACACGCGAGCTCGACCCGACTGATGAGACACCTTCAACTTGGTGACCTATATTTATCGCCATATCTTCACAGTAAATAACCTGCTTTCATGTACGAGTCTGCAGTCCAGCAATTTTCCAAATGGAACATCAAAATAAACCTTTACACATTTATGCAATAGGCCGTTGGCATTTCGCCTGTGGACAAAGATTTAAGAGGCGCTTAAAGATGCCAATTAAAAAGTTTGAGCTGCATAGGTATTTCAAGGAACAAAACCACTAGAAGCCGGCGTCCGCAGCTAATTGCATTCCAGTCACTATTTTGAAATAATTGAAAGAACATTTAAACTTGCTGAAATACGTGACACATCAGCGACTCGGCGATTCAGGAGTAATACAATGAGTGGCCGATTTAGCCACACCTACCAACCGCAAACAGGGGACTGGGGAAGCTAATGAAAGTTTCCAAACACTTCTAGAACCTTGTTTTACTTGTGAAGTATCAGCGGAAGCGAATATAGGGCACGGTGCTGTAACGCCTACACTTCACCGTGCGCGTGACAATTACTCAGGTATTCCAGTGGCTTGCAACACCAGATGTTCGCGGCTCTCTGGCCGATTTCCTTTTTAGCGTTGATTCTCTGCACTACGAATAACTTTTAATAATTCAAAGTTATTCGTAGTGCAATGAATCAATTATAATATATAAAATAAAATATTATCTTATCTATACAATTATTGTATAGATAAGATAATCATTTGCCCAAACATGAGTACAATACATACACCACAAATTGTCCGCATGCAAGGATGTTAAAATTTTATTTATTTATTTATTCATTCAAGAAATATTATATACAAAAAAATCACATATTTATCCTATTCTATTCTAAGTACTTATTGACTACTTTTTAAGAAGTCGAAGCAAAAAGAAAGAAAATAAACAAATAAAAGGGTACACACACCAAATATCTACGGATGGGCTCAGGTCGTCTTGCTGGCCCACCAGGCTGGCGTGAGCAGCGCATGCACACAACACAACCCAATCCTCCCGAAAAGAAAAACAAAAACAATTAAAGCATATCACAAGTGTTTTACGTACATACAGCTGTTCAGTACATTTTGACGAATTATGCGAACATAAATGTACTGAACAGCTGATTTTTTTTCGCGATTTCAGGTTTGGTGGTCCCATAGTAAAAGTTGTTCATAATGATGAGTACAATGACCCCTTAAGAGGTTGCTGGTGTTTTACAAATAACCCTGTATAACGAACAGTTGACAGATAATAAAAAAAAGTGATGTAAATGTGAGCGTTGACGCATTTTGCATTAATTATTTTTTTTTTTCTGTCCCATGAAACCAGTTAGGGCAGTCTTGTTAAACAATGGCATGCAAATATTAATTCAATATTATTTAGAATGTCACTTATTTATTTAAAAATATCATGTATGTAATATAAAATACAGGTGTAAAATACTGGTATTCAGCTGCATCCGGTTAGACAGGAAGCCGACCCCAACATAGTTGGGAAAAGGCTAGGCAGATTGATTGATGTATGTAATATAAGAACTTTAAATATAATAAATCAGTAAAACAATCAAAATTTCTATCTAAAAACTCATTCAACTTATAATAAGCTTTATCTATACTTAAAATAAAATTAAAGTGTTTGATTGAAATGTCAAAATAACAGCTTTTTACTAAACTCATATGAAAGTATGTTCGGTACTTATAGCAAAAAACGATTATTAAAATTTATCTCAATCAAAATCAAAAGTAATTTATTCAAACTAGGCTGAGAATTAGCACTTTGCGAACGTCAAAATTACATAAGACAGTCCCCCAACACGCCCGCCCTTCACCACTTCCTAGTGCTTTAGCTGAGGAGAAGAAGTAGCACAACAAACTCCCCAGCAGCACAGCTGTATGTTCAGTTAAAAAATTTGATTGTATACAGCATTGCGCAAAATAATTTAGGTATTACGCAATAAAACATGAAATTAAATTCATTGCTATAAGTCAGCTAGCACACGCCAATATACCAAAAAGAAAAACGAAAACTCAAGCAGAAATAAAAGTACAAAACTAAAAAAGTAAACAGAACTTTATAACTATGATTTGAATTTCAATATTTTTTATTTTTTTTAAACTAGGTGCTGATGGGGCTGCCGCGGTACTGTAGCGCCAGTGGTATGTTCGCAGAGGCGCGCGTGGACGGCTTTCACGCCGTGATACGCAAGCGAAGTGCGTCTTTAATGGTGCGGGTGCGCGGCAGCCCCAACGCCATCCTGGCCGCGTGCGCAGGCCGATGGGACTCCGTACTAATAGCGCACTGTATAGGCCTACACGCAATAGCTAGTGCCTGAAATATTTTCATTGTTTTGTTTATTGTTATTGTTATTGTACTATTACTAACATAGGCTAAGAACATTGTTACTAACAAATTATGGAAGCAATTCTGAAATAAATTTTATTATTATTATTATTATACCATAAGGCTTCTACTCCGGTCACCTATTATACCCTATTTTTTTATCAAGACGGAAAAAAAAGTCAGCCAGATGTATAAAGTGAAGGTAATGTAAAAAGGTAGGTAAAATATACAACCGCTGACGTCATTCATTCGGAACATTGTATCAATGTGATCTGGTAATCAAACATGTAATATAGTGCATACCTCTCCAGGGAAATGTCCTTAGCGTCCTTACTAACAATTTATAGGTAGGTACTTAAGAGGGTATTTATGGAAAAGATGATATGGCCAGAAAGAGAGTTACTACCGAGATGACGACTAATAGAGAAGTATGGAAGAAAAAGACATGTTGCGCCGACCCCAAATAAATTGGGACAAGGGCAGGAGAATGATGACTTCGAGGGACTTTACATTATTCGAGAGTTTCTTGCATATAAGCTAATCGGAAATAAGGACAAACGATCTAGAAGGATAAGTGGGGATGTCAATCTACCGGATTTTATCAGAGAGCAATTCGTTTATTTCAACATGACTTGGAATAACTGTAGCTAGGTATGTGGGAGATGTTACTTCTGGGCCTTACAATTGCAACTAAACGCAAGTAAACACGTGCGCCTCCCTCGCGCCGCGCAACTATCCAAGTCCGCTTATTTCTAACGCCGGGTTACTGCTCCACCTTTTATTTCTGTTTTGACACTAAGAAGGAACGAACTTTATATATTTTCTGTAGAAACTTTGGCACTAAACTATGTTAATGACGAACTGCTGTAGTAAATGTGAAAGTCTGTTTCTGTTTGGAAATGTTAATAACCTCTCATGAATCGTGCTTTTGATGATACAACAAGTTTAGTCACAATGCACTTGATTTATCTGTATCTCGATTTATTATAGCCATGGTTTCTTTAAGATAAAATAATGAGTTCCCGATGAATAATGTAGGACATGTAGGTGAATGAACTGGGGTTGAAACTGTCTTATGATAAGAATGTGATGATCAATGCATTGAACACGTTGGCTAACACAATACACAGGTATTTTCCGCGACAAAACCCTTGCATGTCGTTGACATGTAGGTATGCAGTGTAGGCGCTAAGTCTTGGCTTATACGCTTTGTCAAGTAGTTCTCGAGGGATGGCGCCGGCGTAACAAACAAACACGCGCGGTAAGGATGTTTAGTTAGGACTACTAACTGACAACACACTGACACAGCTGCTAACTTTGCTACTACTAAAGTGTCAAAACTGTTAACTGAGCAGTGTACAGATACAGAACACTCGGAGAATTGGATATACTTCGCCAGCTGCATGAATTCATACATAACTGCTCGGATGTCACGCAAAAGGCGCCGAAGTGATTCATATTCGACTCAGACTCATTCTCTCAGTTTCCACATCCAATGTACCTATCAATGTTACCACTGTGATATGCTAAACATTTATCGATTGTTATTCAATAAGAAATTGATTGTATACTGCTGAATGGTTTGAAGGACTTCCTTCTGAGGCTCTACTTGCGATGCTCCAAAACTGCAGGTTGGCTAGCAGTCGTAGCTCGCTTCTTTGATACAAAATTCCCAGAGTTTAGTTAGAAAGACATTTACAATTTATTGGCTTCCGGATCACGGATATTAAAATGCGAAAGAGTGCAGTAAAATGAAACGTTACTGCGTCGCAATGTTATTTCCGCCACGTAAACAAACATTGCGTGCACGTCCACATGTGAGCAGGTCGTCATGCAACTCGTCAATAACACAGCAAATACAATATAATTCCCGACACTTCCGTAAACATCCATTTTTATTGAATGATCGCATCATTAGTCGAATAGAGATCTTGATGCTTTTGCCTTTTTTAAACTTCTCCGCCGGATGCAAGAAACGCAGGAGCTGTCGATATGCAACGCTTGGGGTAGGCCTATATCAAGCAGGGGTCGCGTTCCGGCTGTAATGATGATGATGAAATTTCACGCAAGTGGTTACAGTGCAAAATTCTCAACTTGCTAATGGGCTGCTTTAAACGATGGTCCTTCCATCATCTTTGCTTGGCAAATTTGTCGATAGTTAAATTCCATACATTTTTCGTAGTATCACACGGTTTCCTTTCCTCTCACAACTACTCGTATGTAGTCTTGGTATGCACAGTATGCACATGACTAAGGAATCCAATCCCGCATACGCGGGATCCTGCACTGTTTTTGCGGGACTGAAAAAAAATGAAATTCGAAGAAAAATAGGAGACAATTTACAGTCTTTAAAAGCGTGCTCACCGCGCGTCAAAATTGCCAGGTATAAATAGGTGAGTTGGAATGAGTGATTGCACTCATCTGTTTACCAATTGAAATATACAATGTGGAACAGGACGATTGAAATTTCTAATAAACCACGTAAAGAGTATATCGCACACCTAGATCAAAAGTAGCACAACTCAAAATAGGTACCTCTTTTTTCAGAAACAGCAAAAAACGTTTTACTCGTTTTCTATTTGATCAATTTAAAATATTTTTGTACGATGTTGTAATTTATTAATGGAGATTGGTACCCATGTGTCTTTGAAGTCAATCAGTCAATGTAGTTTTCGACGCAGAGTCCGATAATCGCAATAACTCGATTTTGGATTATTTTGAGTTGTGCTACTCTTTATCTAGGTGTGCGATATGTTCTTTACCCATATACAAAAAATCAATCAAATCCAATAAATAACCACGGGAAATTATTTTTCATTTTCTTATTCTTCAACATGATGTAGATTTATTATTTTTCATTTTTCAAATCTTGCGGATCTGCGGGATTGATGATCTTGATCCCGCAAGTTTGCGGGATTGAGATTATGATGTGCGATAAGATTCTCTACACATGACGCAACCGATACGAATATTACAACGTTTACGCACTGATGTAACGATCGTAATTATAATTATGCATGATACCATTGAGCACTACTACGTTTCCTAGGGAACGTTACAGATTATAAACAACTGGTACATTTATCGGTTACATTGTACGTACAGTACGGCCGATTTATCTTAGCAGGTCCGAACTTCGCGCAGAAGGCTGCGCAGTTACATTTTTTAGAAACCAAATGGGGACATGGTGCGAGCGTGAGTGAGAGAACATGCGCGAAACTTCTTAGTGCCTATGTTCGGACCTGCCAAGATAAATCGGCTGTAGTGTAGGTACTATTTACTTTACGAGGCAGTTAAGTGAAAAGAGCCAGCTGTATCATTTCTGCAAGATCGAAGTGAGCTAATTCGACAAAACTGTCGCAACTCAGCTGGAAACGATCGCAGAGTTTGTGAGTTCTTTTGCAATAATATCATCAGTGAACTCAATTATGATATATCTTCAGAAGTAATGAATAAAAACACTTTATTGTGTGACTTCAGTTCAACTTCAATTAGTACTGGTGAACTTACATATTAGGTAGGGGAAAAAGTCTTTTCGCATTATAGTATGTATGAACTTGTAATAAAATCTCTTTGGCTATACTATTTGTATCTGGCTGGTTTTGGTATCATTGAAAGTTTAAATTTTAAAGAACATAATTCCAAATTCAAATTAGGAAAATGTGTGATTTTCATTTGTTTTTCGTACCGTCAAGATGAGTGAATCTAATGAAGAAATTCGATACATTTTAAAATTTTACTACAAAAAAGGTAAAAATGCAACGCAAGCCGCAAAAAAATTTTGCGATGTTTATGGACCTAGTGTAGTGTCTGTGAGAGTAGCACAAATTTGGTTTAAGTGTTTTCAATCCGGAAATTTTGATGTCAAATATGCACGTCGCTCTGGTCGCCCTATTACGGATAAAATGGATGCCATTTTTGAAAAAGTGGAGCAAGATCGGCATATCAGTAGTTACGACGTTGCTGAAGAACTGGAAATTGACCACAAAACAGTTTTGGCGCATTTGAAAAAAACTGGGTACACAAAAAAGCTCGACATTAGGGTACCTCACGAACTCACTGAAAGAAACCTAATGAACCGTGTACTCATTTGTGATTCCTTATTACGACGTAATGAAACCGAACCATTTTTGAAGAAGCTGATAACTGGTGATGAAAAGTGGACCACGTATGACAAGAACGTGTGAAAAAGGTCGTGGTCAAAGGCCGGTCAGGCTTCACAGTCTGTGGCGAAACCCGGGTTAACTCGCTACAAGGTGATGCTGTGTGTGTGGTGGGATTGGAAGGGCATTATTCATTATAAGCTGTTACCACCAGGCAGGACCATCGATTCTGAACTCTATTGCGAACAACTGATGAGATTAAAGCAAGAAGTTGAGAGAAAGTGGCCGGAATTAATCAACAGAAGGGGTGTGGTTTTTCATCATGATAACGCTAGACCTCACACATCTTTAGCCACTCAGCAAAAATTAAGAGAGTTTGGCTGGGAGGTGTTAATGCATCCGCCGTATAGTCCTGACCTTGCACCTTCAGATTTCCACCTGTTTCGGTCTCTTCAGAATTCTTTAGGCAGTGTCAGGTTAACATCACGAGAGGACTGCCAAAACCACTTGTCGCGGTATTTTGACCAGAAGTCCCAAAATTTCTATAGCAATGGGATCATGTCACTACCTACAAGATGGCAAAAAGTTATCGAAAAAGTGGTACCTACATACTTTAGTTAAATGTAAATAAACTATATTAAAAAATGTTTTGAATTTTCTTAAAAAATGCGAAGAAACTTTTTCCCCAACCTATTATATTGTGACTTCAGTTCAGCTTCAATTAGTACCGGTGAACTTACATATAATATTCTAAAGAGTATCATCGGAATCGTGGTCATTAACGAAACGACAAAAGTCCGCACTCGGGGTCTGCCAGCGAAGTATTCTCGGAGTCCGTCACAGACCGCATTCGGAACAGTATACTTCGTTCCAAAACACAAATCACAGACGTGGCCAACACGGCATGTCGCAACACAGAATTGGGCAAAAGTAACCACTGACTGGATTCCGAATATCAGGAATAGGCGACGCGGTAGGCCCAGAAAGTGATGGCGTGACGAACTGGACGCCTATCTAAAGGATTGGCCAGAAGCAAGAGAAGACGGAAGGGAGACCTTTGCCCTGCAGCGAGACATAACAGGCTCATACAAATAATAATAATCATCAGAATAAAAACAAATACGAGTAAAGTAAAAATGTTATTAATTATCCTGCCTTTATTCCAATTTTTTAAATGCGCAACACCAAATCTCTTTAATTTTCCAATTTGACAATACAAAAGCTCAGTATTCTTCAAAGTTGCGCTTTTAATAATAATAATAATAACTCGGGGGAGGCTAGATCGCCCCAACGCATATGTATACGTACATCCGCGGTGGGACGGTCTAGACTGCCAGGCACTTCTTCTCTTGCAACCGAGCGGGTGGGTAGGTTGCGGATAGCCCAACTTCGGGTGCTGGACCGACAAATAACGTCGATCCCACACCCGGAGCATCTGGAAAGAGATCCCGGACAAGAGAAGTTCCCGAAGGCCAAATCCCAGGCTTAGGGTAACCTATGAACCTTTTTCCCATGTATCCATAATCCAACCTAGTCATTTCCTTCCTATCCATATTTTCCCGTCGATCCTAAATCCCAAAAAATCCTTAGCCTCTTCATCCAAAAATGTTCCTCCCTCCCATCCCTATAATAATCCACCGCCGTATCTCTGCGTTGACGTCCTGGTGGGGCACACGCGCTCCAATGAACCCTGGATCTGCGTCGGTAGAGTTGACTTTACCAACGCAGATCTAGTGTGAGGAGACAGACCAAGAGAGATGCAATCCAAGCCAAGGTCGCACACGCCGAGGGCTGCATGGCTAGGGGAATGCGCTAGTCGCTAGTGTGCCAACTCTGGATAATAGGGGACCTCCAGTTTTACTTACCCTTACCACAGTGAACGCAGGGCTCTGCTGTGGTCGACTTTGTTAATCCCTAGCTTCTCGTGGGATTAATTATGATAACAAGATCGAAAACAAAAAAAAGTATTCAGGCAAGTATGCCTTTTGTAGATGAGGAAACATCACCGGTTTCATCATCAACCTCTCCGAGGTCAGTATTTTCATCAATCGCATCATCACCACCTTCATATCTATCACGTTCATCAAGACCATCATCAACATCATCACCAACGTTAGTAGATGTTGTGTCGGAGGCTAATTTAGCCAATAACCCGTCACCCACTGCTGGCTTAAAAATTACGCGAAAAAAATGGAGTAAAGAAATGAACGAATTCATTTGGCGTACCTATCTTATCATCACAAATTTAGAATCTGACATAAATGCATACTTAACATCATTACATCAACAATTCATAGAAAAATTCCCAAACATGCAAGTCTCTAAGCAAAGAATTGGAGATCAAAGGAGAGCAATAGTGTCCAAAAAGTTGTTACCTTCCACTACACTTAATTCGATTAGGCTAGAAGTAAGAAATAGTTTACAAATACCCAATAATAACTTACAACTACAGCCCCAGACATCACAAGAGCTTTTTTCATTTCAAACGAACACACAACCGCACTCACAATCTGAATCTAAACGCAGGATGAAATGGTCCAACGAACTCAATGAAACACTTATGAAATGCTATTTCAGGGCAACAAAAATGGAGACTGATATGACAGTTTGGCGGAAAAAATTAAAAGCAAAATTCATAGAATATTACCCCCATTTGTCACACTTATCAGAACAACGCATATCAGACCAAAAAAGAGTAATAATTAATAATAGTTTGATTTCAGAAACACGGCTTCAGATATTAAAAACAATAGTAGAGAACGAATTACTAGAGACGGACTCTTTTTATTGGCAATCTGATAGTATAAGATCAAATACAGAAAATTTACTCTCACAACCACTCACAAATACACTAGATATAAATATAGAAAATATAGAGACGTCACACACACAACAAATAGGAGAAACGGAGGTTGATAACCACAATGACATAGGGTCAGACCAACCTGTACACTTAAATACACAAACAAGCCAAGAAAGAATCGTTGAAATTGATGAAATATTCTTAGAAACACTAAATTACTACAGGGACACCAATCCTACAGAAAGGAGTTACATACCCATCCAAAAATCATCAAAAAGGTTAGCGAATATTGTTAGTTATATTAACAGAGTTATTTTGCCAGAACAGGTTACCAGAGATACAGAATTCAATCATCTTCAGACCATAATATACTGCGCTGCATGGACAGCCGCTAAGGCCAACGGTAGTAAAATTTCACTGTCGCGCCCTGAATATATAAGTAAACTTCAACAAGATCGTAAGCCTAAATGGCAAAAAAGGTTAGACCACAAAATAGAAGTTATCAGAGCCAAAATCGGAAGATTAACACATTACATAAAAGGCCATAGGAGCAGAAAACTAATTAAAGAAGTAAACAAAATATTAAGAGATTACAAAACGCATACATCCCATGAAGAGCCTAACACACACCTTACACACTTCCTAGACACACTTAAACAGAAGCTAACAGTGGTTAAAAGTAGACTAGACAGATACACTAAATGCACACTCCGTAAAACACAAAATAACCAATTTAAGAATAATGAAAAATTATTTTACCGAAAACTAACGGCATCAACAATGAACCACACTACACCGAGCAATAATACGCATAAAACGTGGCCGGCCACAGACGAGTTGCAGCAATTCTGGGCTGGAATTTGGGAAAATCCCGTATGTCATAATACTGAAGCAGAATGGATCAAAGAAGAGGAGGCCTATCAGACAAACGTTCAAGCGATGAAGTTTGACCAGGTTGAGGTAGAAACTTTCCACGATGTCCTTAAAAAGGTACACAATTGGAAAGCACCAGGCTCTGATCAAATACACAACTATTGGTACAAAAAATTTACACACATACACCCACACCTCTATAAGTATATTAACAATTTTATAAAAAACCCAACAATTATTCCGTCATACATTACAGAAGGCAAGACTTACATGCTCCCGAAGGACCCTAACGACACATCTAATCCAGCAAAATATAGGCCAATTACCTGTCTGCAAACCATATATAAGATATTGACATCGTGCATTACTCACATCATATACAAGCACCTTGAAACACAACTTATATTAACAGAAGAACAGAAAGGATGCAGGAAGTTCAGTCAAGGTTGTAAAGAACAGTTAACAATAGATGCAGTAATACTTAAACATGTCCAACGAACTAAGCAAGATTTATGCTCTATGTATATTGATTATAGGAAAGCATACGATTCAGTACCTCACTCGTGGTTACTTAAAGTTTTGAATGTGTACAAAATACATCCACAACTTATCAACTTGTTAGAAAATCTATTAGACAAATGGCAGACACGATTACACCTGAACACATCCATAGGAATAGTTGAGACAGTACACATTAAGATCCAGCGAGGAATATTCCAAGGAGACTCACTCAGCCCACTGTGGTTCTGTCTCGCATTAAATCCACTTTCAAATAAACTCAATGCCTTAAAGCCCGGCTATCAATTTCAATATAGAGATGCAACGACTGACATGCTGACTGACCAGCAAAATTGTAAAATCAACCACCTGCTCTATATGGATGATATCAAATTATATGCATCATCACCAGACGATTTATATGAACTAGCTAATGCTACTGAGCAATTTTCAAATGATATCGCTATGGAGTTTGGGATTGACAAATGTAAAATTAACTCAATCAGAGCGGGCAAAACTTACTCACATTCATACCACATGCAGACAGGTGACACCATAGAATCATTAGACGAAAACGGGACGTACAAACATTTAGGTTACATACAGGCTAAACAGATTCTGCATAAGGAAATTAAAGCTACACTCACTAAACAATTTAAACACAGGTTACAAACAATATGTCATACACAAATAAACGCTAGAAACACTATAAAAGCCATAAACACTTATGCCATCCCTGTTCTTACCTATTCGTTTGGTATCATAAATTGGAACAATACCGAACTCAAACAGTTGCAACGGATTATAAATACCACTCTGACTAAACACAGAAGACACCATCCTAGGTCATGTGTTCAGAGGCTCACACTGCCAAGGAACGAAGGTGGCAGGGGAATAATAGATATCACTAACCTACATAACAAGCAAATAACTATTTTAAGAACATACTTTAATGCTAAAAGTACTTTTTCCACTCTACATAAAGCAATAGCGTTCAATGATAAAAAACTTACCCCTTTAAACATGTTTGAGAAGACAACCCAGAGTAATGAACAACAGACTGACCGACAGACTAAAATCGCAGAATGGACCCAAAAGTCACTGCATGGGCGACATCGACATGATCTTAATCAACCTAACGTCGACAAGTTAGCGTCGAACGAATGGTTAAGGCGTGGAGAAATGTTCCCTGAGACAGAAGGGTTCATGATAGCTATTCAGGACCAAGTAATAGAAACTCGTAATTACCAGAAACACATAATGCGAGTTCCACAAACCATAGACAGATGTAGGCGATGCAATAGTTCTTCCGAAACCATTCAACACATCACGGGTGCGTGTAAAGCAATAGTCCAGACTGATTACAAACACAGACATGACCAGATAGCTAATATAATCCACCAAAAATTAGCAATCAAATATAAATTAATTCCTTCACCACCTGTAGCTTATTATAAATATCAACCTGAAACTGTTCTCGAAAACTCCACACACAAGCTGTACTTTGACAGAGCTATCCTCACCGACAAAACAATACACTACAATAGACCAGACCTTACGTTATTAGATAAAATTAACAAAACTGCACAAATCATAGACATAGCCGTTCCTAATACACACAATCTACAGAATACTATAGCAGAAAAACTCTCAAAATATACAGACCTGAAAACAGAAATCAGCCGAATGTGGCGGCTTAGCAATGTCACCATAGTTCCTATAGTATTGTCAACAACAGGTGTTATACCTAAACAGCTCCACCAGTCTTTAAAAATACTCGATTTACCACCCTACACATATCAGACTCTTCAGAAAGCTGCAATCTTGAATACCTGCAGGATTGTCAGAAAATTTCTGCAAAATGACAACGAAACATCAATTGTCACCTCACACACGAGTGCAGCAACCATCGCACGAACACAGTCTCATGGACAGATACACTCACCATCACAAATTTCGAACACACCATCATCTCATCCTATTCTCGCCAATTTCCAGGGGTAGCACTTGGCTTCGGCCCGTACTACCCCATAAAGCCGGCGCAACGCCGAGATACGTAAAAGTATAAAAAAGAATAATAATAATAATAATAAAACATTTATTATCAGGCTACAATGGTTTAAACTGATTTGAATATTTAACCTAGGTACATAGTTCAAGAATATTCCGGCACCGGGTTGAGGCTTCTCGCGATGGTGGTCAGGAGGCAGTACCTGCGATTGACAAGGTCGCCAGGTCGCCAGCGGCGCTCTCTTCAATAGCGTCTTGTTTAGAACTAGCATACAAATACACTGTTTATTGTTGACTCAACCACACACCTCCATGCACACTGTGTAATTTTGCTTCGATGGCGGTCACCTATATTTTATCTTTTAATCCTATAGATCCAGCGAAGAAATAAAACTTCTGGGAAGGAACTATGATATTTTTATGTTTAGTTTTGAAGTTATTTTAAAACTCGAGAAAAATCGATAGAAACCATAGAAATGCATTCTTTCGTCTCAAATATATGATTTTGTAATTGTTATAGATGAGGTCTTAAAAAGGACTGTTACATCTTCTAGTACAGTGGACAAAAAAATTTAATAACCGTAAATAGAAGGAAAAATCTTTTTTTTTTTCAAAATTAAAAATATTTTTTATTTGTTTAGTCTCATTGTATCCGCATTTCTTTTTAACAGGAATAGTTTTATAATAAAATATGCTATATTATAAAAAAAAATCAGGTGTGGATAATGCGGGACTTCTGAGTTTTTGAATTTCTATTTTTGAGGTTAGGGCTGTCTCCTACTTTACTATAACTATTCTTGGATAACTTTGATTGCCAATTTACTATCTTTCTTGATGTAAAATAAAATACAGGGTTATTGGTAAAACACCAATAACCTCTTAAGGGGTCATAGGGCCAAACCTGAAATCGCGAAAAAAAATCTGCTATTCAGTACATTTATGTTCGCATAGTTCGTCAAATGTACTGAACAGCTGTTCTTTTTTTCGCGATTTCAGGTTTGGTCCCATAGTAAAAGTTAGCTTACAGGTTTTGTCGCCCAATCAAAATTCAATATCGATCTGAATCTAAAGAATTGACTTTGCAAGAAACAAACCGGGTTGAGGAGGAAATCAAAGATCTCACATCTATTTATGCCGAAACTAGCGCCGGGCATAGTGTCATTGGAGATCCCAAATTATAAAAACCGGGTTGAGGAGGAAATCAAAGATCTCACATCTATTTATGCCGAAACTAGCGCCGGGCATAGTGGAGATCCCAAATTATATTGGTATTTAACGCGATTACTGATACTAAATCACAATTACGATGCGCGTGTTGCGATGCCCCATGTATATAATTTAATAAACTGGAAAAGATTTCGGGGAGGCCAGTTAATTCAGAAGCGCTAAAATATGGTCTAAGCCCGCGGCACGCATGGATTAGAATTTTTGAGTTTCTTCTTCATTTAGGATACAAAAATGACCCAGCAGTGCGAAAATGGAGAGTCTCAAAAAAATCGATTGAGGCCAAGATTGTTGAGGAGCAGAAAAAAGAATTCAAGCTGAAATTTATGCAAAAATGTCTTGTAGAAAAATACGAGTGGTGCTACATGTCAGTTACACTTCACAAAATATTAGCTCACGGAAGTCAAATTATAAAGTCTAGTCCGTTACCAATTGGTATGCTGAGTGAGCAAGCTTCAGACTCTCGTAACAAATTCTGGCGTTATGATAGGGAACACCATACGAGAAAATTAAACCGGAAGACAACTGTGCTTGACCTATTTCACAGAGCTTTAGAATCTTCATATCCATTTCTATCCATGATGTCACTCAGTAGTCGCCAAAAAAATAACAAGCGTTTAGTTCTACCCGAAAAAGTTCTTTGTCTGTTAAAACCATCATCGGAAAATGTTCTCAATCAAGAGGACTTACTTGATGAAACCAAATATGATGAAAATGTTATTTTATCATCTGAAGAAGTCTCGGATGTCGAAGATTAAAGAAAAAGAAACGGCTCAAAAAATTAACAATTTTATTTTACATCTTTCCATTTTAATAATATAAAATAAGTTGGTATATGCAATTTGACAACCCTATTTCCATAGAAATTCTATGGAAACTTTAGAAATGTAATATTTCCGAAGTCCCAATGATAACTTATTTGCTGTTTATTTTGTGTTGTTAAGAACTATATTATGCATGCTCAGAATTAAAATCAGACACGGAATCGATAGGAATATGGAGAAAACCGCAATTTAGTGAAATTAGAAAAAAAGTCGATTTCTCATTGTACATCGTAGATGCAATACCTAAACTTTGTATGGAGTTAGATAATGTATTGTTACAGTAATAAAACAATGATTTATGTAAATCATATTATTATTTTGAAATGTACAATTAAAAACAGTTTTTTGCTGACGTCAGCATAACTTTAAATAACTATAAAACTAAACATAATAAAATCATGGTTCCTTCCCAGATAATTTAGTTCTTCACTGGATCTATAGGATGAAGGGATAAAATATAGGTGACCGCAATCGAAGCAAAATTACACAGTGTGCTGTAGAGCCTCGGGAATGTTCGCGGAGGCGCGCCTGAACTCGTCCAGTGTCATTTGTTGGTACGTGTAGAAACAGTGTAGTTCAGGACCTTGCTGACAGGACGTATGCAACCAGGACCTACAAGCGGCGGTAATGTGCAAGAGAAGAAAGGCGTGAGTTTTTGTATATGTGTATGTGTGCCATTTTTTAGGGTTCCGTAATCAACTAGGAACCCTCATAGTTTCACCATGTCTGTCTGTCCGTCCTTGCTTAATCTCTGTGACCGTTAGCAATAGAAAGCTGAAATTTGGTACCAATATGTATATCAATCACGCCGACAAAGTGGTGAAATAAAAATTGGAAAAAAATGTTTTATTAAGGTAGCCCTCCTATATGTAAAGTGGGAAGTGATTTTTTTTTAATTTCAACCCTAACTTGTTGGAAAGGTATTTAAAAATGAATAGGGGTTTACTAAAATCATTTTTTGATAATGTCAATAATTTCGGAAATAATCGCTCCAAAAGTAAAAAAAACTAAACTAAAAACTTTAGAACCATAAGTTTAGAAAATATGAAAAAAATTTGAAAAGTAGAACTTTTTAAGGACTTTCTAGGAAAATCATTTTGAACTTGATGGAAACAACAGTTTTTGTACAAAAAAGACAAAAAGTTGTACAAAATAATTTCTGGACTAAGTTTGTAGTATAATCGTAATTATTAGAGTTCCATAACAAATAGCCTTTTTTAAGTTGGGTTACCACTATGTTCGCGCTCCAGCAGCGCTCCGCGCTCCTGCAACTGCTCCAATGGTTACGTCGCGCGCACTTCTACATGCGCTCCCCTTTGACACACTGCGCTCCCCTTTGTGGTCGCGCTAAAAACCGTCACGAGTCGGAGCGCCTGCCGCGGAGCGTGCAATGTTGCACGCTCCGTGTTCGCGCACGTACCCCCTACCGGGAGCAGTTGCAGGAGCGCGAACATAATGGATACCCACCTTTAAACTCATAAGTGGGAACACTTATTGTGACGGACGGGAAACTACGGAACCCTACACTGAGCGTGGCCCGACACGCTCTTGGCCGGTTTTTTAAATTAAGCTATTATTTTTTTAAATTGCATAATTTATGGATCATGTGGTCAGCAATAAAGATTTTTATTATTTATTATTAATATTTTAAACACTGATTGCCACGCAGCAGACACAATAGAAAAAGTTTTGACCCGAATTTTGATAACTCGTAGTTTGGCATTTATCGTGACTATAAAAAAGCAGTTACAACAAAAGAACAAAATACTGACCAGGCAAAATAAATTAACGAAAAATAAAATAAATTTCACTAGGCACCGACACATTTTTCAAACTTTTTATATCCACAGGCTTACACTGCACACTGTGTAATTTTGCTTCGATGGCGGTCACCTATATTTTATCTTTTAATCCTATAGATCCAGCGAAGAAATAAAACTTCTGGGAAGGAACTATGATATTTTTATGTTTAGTTTTGAAGTTATTTTAAAACTCGAGAAAAATCGATAGAAACCATAGAAATGCATTCTTTCGTCTCAAATATATGATTTTGTAATTGTTATAGATGAGGTCTTAAAAAGGACTGTTACATCTTCTAGTACAGTGGACAAAAAAATTTAATAACCGTAAATAGAAGGAAAAATCTTTTTTTTTTTCAAAATTAAAAATATTTTTTATTTGTTTAGTCTCATTGTATCCGCATTTCTTTTTAACAGGAATAGTTTTATAATAAAATATGCTATATTATAAAAAAAAATCAGGTGTGGATAATGCGGGACTTCTGAGTTTTTGAATTTCTATTTTTGAGGTTAGGGCTGTCTCCTACTTTACTATAACTATTCTTGGATAACTTTGATTGCCAATTTACTATCTTTCTTGATGTAAAATAAAATACAGGGTTATTGGTAAAACACCAATAACCTCTTAAGGGGTCATAGGGCCAAACCTGAAATCGCGAAAAAAAATCTGCTATTCAGTACATTTATGTTCGCATAGTTCGTCAAATGTACTGAACAGCTGTTCTTTTTTTCGCGATTTCAGGTTTGGTCCCATAGTAAAAGTTAGCTTACAGGTTTTGTCGCCCAATCAAAATTCAATATCGATCTGAATCTAAAGAATTGACTTTGCAAGAAACAAACCGGGTTGAGGAGGAAATCAAAGATCTCACATCTATTTATGCCGAAACTAGCGCCGGGCATAGTGTCATTGGAGATCCCAAATTATAAAAACCGGGTTGAGGAGGAAATCAAAGATCTCACATCTATTTATGCCGAAACTAGCGCCGGGCATAGTGGAGATCCCAAATTATATTGGTATTTAACGCGATTACTGATACTAAATCACAATTACGATGCGCGTGTTGCGATGCCCCATGTATATAATTTAATAAACTGGAAAAGATTTCGGGGAGGCCAGTTAATTCAGAAGCGCTAAAATATGGTCTAAGCCCGCGGCACGCATGGATTAGAATTTTTGAGTTTCTTCTTCATTTAGGATACAAAAATGACCCAGCAGTGCGAAAATGGAGAGTCTCAAAAAAATCGATTGAGGCCAAGATTGTTGAGGAGCAGAAAAAAGAATTCAAGCTGAAATTTATGCAAAAATGTCTTGTAGAAAAATACGAGTGGTGCTACATGTCAGTTACACTTCACAAAATATTAGCTCACGGAAGTCAAATTATAAAGTCTAGTCCGTTACCAATTGGTATGCTGAGTGAGCAAGCTTCAGACTCTCGTAACAAATTCTGGCGTTATGATAGGGAACACCATACGAGAAAATTAAACCGGAAGACAACTGTGCTTGACCTATTTCACAGAGCTTTAGAATCTTCATATCCATTTCTATCCATGATGTCACTCAGTAGTCGCCAAAAAAATAACAAGCGTTTAGTTCTACCCGAAAAAGTTCTTTGTCTGTTAAAACCATCATCGGAAAATGTTCTCAATCAAGAGGACTTACTTGATGAAACCAAATATGATGAAAATGTTATTTTATCATCTGAAGAAGTCTCGGATGTCGAAGATTAAAGAAAAAGAAACGGCTCAAAAAATTAACAATTTTATTTTACATCTTTCCATTTTAATAATATAAAATAAGTTGGTATATGCAATTTGACAACCCTATTTCCATAGAAATTCTATGGAAACTTTAGAAATGTAATATTTCCGAAGTCCCAATGATAACTTATTTGCTGTTTATTTTGTGTTGTTAAGAACTATATTATGCATGCTCAGAATTAAAATCAGACACGGAATCGATAGGAATATGGAGAAAACCGCAATTTAGTGAAATTAGAAAAAAAGTCGATTTCTCATTGTACATCGTAGATGCAATACCTAAACTTTGTATGGAGTTAGATAATGTATTGTTACAGTAATAAAACAATGATTTATGTAAATCATATTATTATTTTGAAATGTACAATTAAAAACAGTTTTTTGCTGACGTCAGCATAACTTTAAATAACTATAAAACTAAACATAATAAAATCATGGTTCCTTCCCAGATAATTTAGTTCTTCACTGGATCTATAGGATGAAGGGATAAAATATAGGTGACCGCAATCGAAGCAAAATTACACAGTGTGCCATGTAACGAAGTATTGTGTTACGATGAAGTATTTGTTTACATCGTGCACTCCGTAACTTGTTGCGATGTCAACTGTGCATCTTGCACTCTGGCTGTCGTTTATTACAGCTAATACTGCATAGCTGTGTGAAGTTCTTAATGACATTAAAGCGTGTATGTGGCACGCAGCCGATTATAGAAATAGATTACCTCAGACCAGACCACACCTAACCACAATAATGCCAAATACTGAACTAAAAATACATTTTTGTGGTCAACTGTCAACCAACAATTTATCCTCATAATTATGTACTTATTGTGCTTCTGCTCTGAGGTGATTTGCGCGCATATTTGTTGTTCGTTACTAACCCGGATGACATTAAGGCGGAGATTTCTTGAAAACGGTCAAAAAGGTGGTTTTTAAAGCAGTTCTCTTAAATCTCTTAAACCGTAAATAATTTTGCCAAAAAACAAATGATATTTTTAAGTCTTGTTTGCATACAGTGATGGAACTCAAAACATAATTAAGCATCGGGTTTGAGATGTCTTTATTTCCCATAAGAAATTTCACTTACATGAGAAATATTTAACTAATTTAAAAAAAAAAATATTAACGATTTAAGGTACTGTTTTGATAAAAATAATTACAACACAAAAATATTCTAAAAGTTTAGGGTAATCGCTAATAATTTAACACAACTAAAACGTAAACATACACGGAACGCGCGCAACTAGATGTGGTATGTAATGTACTAAGGTGCGCTCACTTTATTAAATATATGTAATTTTAAGTGTTTCTTAAAAATTGAAACATATTTAAATACATCAAAAAAGTCTTCAAACACACCTCTTAATTATATTTAAAAGCAGTTTATCCCTTCATTAACAATTATAATTAAAAGTATACCATAAAATTTCAAATGCCAAACTGCATCCAGTGATTGATCATTTATTATTAAATAGTTAAATATAATTCCTATTCCTTGTTGAGGAGGCACTTCGCTAAGCCCTACTCTAGTAGCATTATACAGTTCCGGATAAGCGGCCGGAAGTCATTCTCAATCGATTAAGCACTTTTATAAAATTAGTCGAGTTCTAGATTAGAAGAATATCAGATAATAATAATATAGATAGATGGACCGATATCTACGGATACTTTTTTATGGCCGGGATGCGGAAGGCGGACAACCCAAAGGTCTAGTGTACAAAATTCGAAAACATGAGTTCTGAAATGAACGCCAGTCTGTGCCTGAATACTGGACTAATTAGGTCAATTTACTGCGGTTTACCAATCTCGACAAGTCCCGAAATTGGCCAGTACCAGCTTATTGCACTAGATGAGCTGGCAGTTAGTCAGAACATACATAGTACAATACACATCGACATTGAGCCCCCACCCCCAACAGCCCCTCGGAGATGATCACCGTTATGGCATGTAGCAGCGCGTCACGCCCGCGGTGAGGACCGCTTGCTGCGTCTATTCCGACCGCACGCCTCTGGCCATCCGCCAGCTGCAGCTCGTCATCGACGACGTCGCACACAATTACAAGCTCTAGCAGATATACTACGACCACATAAGATAACGACCTCGCACAGCTAGTCATCGGGGCAACACATTATCCTACGAAAACATTAACAGCATCATACAGCTCATGACGTTGTTTCGCAACAGTGGTAAAGAATAATGACGCTGTTGGTCAGCGTCATGCTGATACAAGACTGGCCCGGCCGGTCACCAAACCGCTTTTCTTTTCGGAAGGTATGTCATCGTATACAAACACAACTAGAGGCAGTATCGCAAGTTTGTTCGTGTGTTGTCCCGGGCTCCTGCGCGTGTCCACTATGTGGCACAACGGCACAATGCAGTGCAGACTGTTCGGCCGGCGCTACATACAGCACTGCTCCGCCATGTGCTCACTACACGGCTCATTGTCCGTGTGTTGTCCCGGGCTTTTGCGAGTATGTGTAAGGTGGGGTAATTTGGAAGATGCCTATATTTATAGCCAGCAATAAAGCTCGATAGACTGTCTACAAGGCGTCAAAAGAAATTCATTGCAAAAATATGAATATCCAACCTCGCCATCCAAAGAGGCGCCTGTATAATCACATTGGCAAGAATATCTGCAGACATTTTGCGCTAACATTAAGTACTGAATATATTCAGCAGATTATTCGCTAATATATTGTGAATGTCAACAACGTTGGTCTAATAGCTTATTCCGAGTAAGTAGCGTAGTTTCTGTGCACTCGCAGCGCTGTCGCCGTGACTCAGCGCCGGAACATCGCACCGGCCTGCCGACTAATAAGATTCGTGTTCGTGGCAGTTCCTTGTGCGAATGTGGACTTGCTGAGGAACTCTGGACCATATATTATTTTGTTCATGTTCTCAAGTTCACAACCTTTTGAAAATTCCCAAAATTAAAACCACCCTTCCTGATAACTTCCTTTGACTCTTAACTAACTTTTTCCGTAAACTAATCCTAACTAGTCCTAGAAAATTTTTTAAATGACAATGATGTAAAAATGTAGTCCGGTGTGTAATAATAAGCATAACTTTGTAAATATTGTCTTTACGTAGTAGAGTAATAATTTATGTAGGTATTTATTTAAAAAAAAAAACACTAACAAAACTTGTCCTGTGCTTTCAGCTACTAACATTAACAAAATAACAACTACCACAAAAGGCTAAGTTCGACGGCTCATCTTGCTGAGCTGCTGTCACCACATGACGCTGGCAGAGTATAGTCCACATCGGCTCAGTTGCCAAAAAGAAAAAAAATGATGCTATCATTATCGAAACAGGGCAAAGATTAATTTATCAAAAAAACCAGAATTAGTTCAAAACAAAATCGTATTCGTCACTTGCTGATACCGGAGATTGCGTGGAGTGATTTCAAGTATTATAAAAGTCCATTGCCGAAATATTTAACTATGAATACGATACTTATATTTCGGCCAGAAAAGTGCACCTCACTAACATCAGAGAGTTGCACTCCAATCTCGATCCGGTCCATCACCACCTTGAGACCGAGAAGCCGCACCTGATTTTCCTAACGGAGACGAAGATAAGCAACCCGTCTGACGTGGCGTACCTCAACTACCCGGGTTACTCTTTTGAACACAAGTTCAAGAAGCAAGCTGGGGTCTGTGTGTACGTTCGCGATGACATTTGTTGTCGTCGTCTCCGTTGCTTTGAGAAATCGGGCTTTCTATTATATATATACACTGGTCATCAAAAAAATCGGCCCACCTGCGTTTTTACCGCACATCATGTTTTTCTTAGGCAAAAACAAACAATGTTCTAGTACTGAAATGTTTGTTTATCTTATTTATTTACACCAATTTAATCACAATTTAAACTTAAAAATGTTATTTTTTTATAGAATTTTAATTTAAAAATCAAAATCGTTAATTTTACACCATTTTTTGATTAATTTTAAAAACGCTCTAGTTTTTTTGTCTTAAGTGTTATGTACACAATTCTTTCAAATTAATATTGCGTATTCCTCCTCTTGCTCAAATGATGGCCTGCATTCGCTGTTTTAACGACCTTATCAAGATTTTGATAGTCTCTTGAGGGATTCAGGCCCATTCTTCCGTGATGGCTGTTTCCTGGTCTCCTAATGTTGCAGGGGCTGGATTACGGGCTCTAACCTTTTGTTTTAGGGTGTCCCACATATGCTCTATCGGGTTGAGATCAGGGCTTCTTGCTGGCCATAACATAACCCGAATGCCGACCTCTTCAAGGTAATCGGTGGTGATGCGCGATACGTGTGGTCGTGCATTATCAAGCATTAATTCAAAGTTCTCACCAATATAGCCGGCATATGGCACCACATGGTCTTCTAAGAACTCAGTGATGTTGAGTGCAGCAGTTAAAGCACCTCTTTGTATGAAAACCAGCTCCGTGCGTCCAGTCAAAGATATCCCAGCCCAAAACATTACAGAGCCCCCACCATAACTGACAGTTTCTCTTATGCAACACTGAGTATAATGTTTACCTGGCCGTCGCATCACATTACGGCGTCCATTAGAACCGTATAAAGTCATTCGACTCTCATCACTAAAAAGAACTGACTGACCTATAGTCCAGTTGATATGATTACGTGAAAATTTAAGTCTAGCTTGTCGATGAGCTGTGGTCAATTGTGGTCCTGTTGCAGGCTTGTGTGGTCTTAAATTTTGCTCACGAAGTCTTCTTCTTACAGTACTATCACTTATAGCCACACCCCGACCTTCACGTAACCGTGGCTGGAGATCATCACCCGACTGATGTCGATTTCGTAGAGCTGATACCGCTGTAAAGCGTTTATCCCTTTGAGATGTCACCCTATGTCTTCCAGATCCAGATCTTCGTCGGTACTGCATAGTTTCTTTGAACCTTTGGTAGACTCGCCGCACTGCAGAACGGCTCAGCTGTAACCTCCTGGCCACGACACGTTGACTTAAGCCTTATTGGAGCAAAGCTACCACTTGGGCCGCCTCAGCTTCTGTAGTGTCCATTATTTTTAGACAAAGTAATCAAAACTACAGCCTCGGTAAACAAACTTAATGTTATTAAAAAAAATCCCTACAAAAGTCGGTTTCGGACTGAAAGAACGGTTCGAATTTGTTCCGACGTAAAACCATCAAATCGGCACTCGACTGTATATCTGTATAAAAAATGGTTAAGTACCTTCAAGTGCACTAAGATTTACGACAAATAAGATGTCAAATATCATATCCGACTCTCAATATAAAAACAAACGTGTGAAACAGCTTATCAGTGAAACAATCGATAAATATTAAACAAAAAATGGGTGGGTCGATTTTTTTGATGACCAGTGTATATATGCTATGTCGATAGTAATGAAACACAACCGTCTTGCTCCCAAGCTAGTTTATTACTGCCGGTACCCTCATTAACAACATGTAGATAATTAAGTAAGTACTTATAACTATGCACATACAGTTCATCTCCCTCCAACATTAATTTGGAAACCTGTAACAATAACAGAAATACATTCGTACTAACATTTCTACACAAAATTACTTAATGTTCTTATAAATACTAACCTACTTAAAATATTTCTTATAACAAACAGGTTTCCTGAGCCTCTTTGAACGTCCGACCGGGGTACTGTTTACAACATTATCCTCATTTGGATCGACACACTGTACATCCGATCGGATACTGTCTTCCATCACTTCGCAAGCTTCCACCCAATCCTCATCGTCCGAATCTCTCTGTTCCCTGACGTTGTCAGCACTTATTGCTACGGTATTCCTATCACGGTCAGCCGTGATCTGCACCTCCCTCTCCTCCATGGTGCTAGCCGATGGAGCTGGAGACGCTGGTGACGACAAGGTCGCGGAAGATAGCTCATTAGATAGCGATGCGGAGGATGGAGACTGCAGTGATGGCGATGGAGCGCCCGACGCCGACACAGGCAGTGGATTGCTATCTGGTACACTGTGGACACCGGACGTTCCCTCTGACGGCGGACTTACAACAGCTACATCACTGTTTTGCAAAATAGTATATTTTCTCATTTGATCTATGTGTCTGTTACAGCTGATTCCGTAATCGTTAAAATAAATTTCATATAATCTGTTACCTATAATCTTCTTAACGACACCTATACTCCAAATACATTTTCTAGCAATAAACCATTTTGCCCATACAGTTTCTCCTACTTGAAAACACCTCTTACATTTCATTGCTGTTTGTTCGGTTTGTTTATCTGTATTTTTATTTTGTGGTAAGATCAAATCCAACCTACATCTTAAATTCCGTCCTAACATTAACATAGCCGGCGTGACGCCAGTCGCGCAATGAGTAGTATTCCTAAAATCAAAGAGTAATCCCTGTAATTTTTCCTGAATATCTTTATGACATAATAATCTATTTTCTGCGAACATGCACTTTATCATCTTTTTACAAGTTTTAACAGAATTTTCTGCCTGCCCATTACTGGCAGGATGATAAATGGGTGAATTTACATATTCAATTCCATTCACACGACAAAATGTCTGAAATTCTGCTGAGCTAATTTTAACATCATTATCTGACACAATAACATAAGGCACACCGAATCTTGAAAACATATCTTTCAATTTTTGAATAAGAGCATTGGTAGAAGTGCCACGATCCATATGAACACACTCCAGCCATTTGGAATACGCATCTACGACAATAAGGTATACTGCCTGCCCTATAGACATATAGTCAATATGTATGCGGTGCCAGGCGGCCGGGGGACGCGGCCAGGGCGCGGGCGGCGCGCGCGGCGGCGCACTGCGTACGCTGGCGCACGCGGCGCACGCACCCACCCATCGCTCGATATCGGCATCGATCCCCGGCCACCACATTCGACTACGAGCTACGCTCTTTGTCTTAACGATTCCAAAATGTGCAGAATGTAATTCTTTCAACATTTTGTCCTTGTAAATAGCCGGAATTACTATCCTATGACCGCGAAACAAACAACCATCGATAACTTGTAAATCCGTTTTACAATGAAAGTACGGCGATATTGATTTACATTGTATTTTCCTAGGCCAACCATTATTCATATATTTTAAAACTGTTTTCAATACATTGTCGGCAGCAGTAGCCCGTCTAATATCATTGAACAAAACTGGTTCTACGCTGGCGTCTAAGAAAAGAAAGTACTTTGAGGAGCCGTCCTCTTGCTTATCGTTATCAGTGACCGCTACTGATAACGGCGACCGAGAAAAATAATCTGCTATTTGATTGTTTTTAGCGTCTACGTATTGTACCGTATAGTTGTATGCACCTAAAATTATTGCATACCTTTGTAGACGCAGAGCGGCCGTGACAGATATAAGATTTCGTTTGCCAAAAATTGATAACAGAGGCTTATGGTCCGTCTTCAAAATAAAAGGCTCCTGACGGCCATAAAGATATTGGTGAAAATGTTTCACCCCGAATATAATAGCCGTCGCCTCTTTATGAATTTGGCTGTAGTTCTTTTCACTTGCCGTCAACGATCGTGAAGCGAACGCGATTGGCCGCTCCCGGCCATCCGCGTCCCGGTGCGCGAGCACGGCGCCGAGCCCGCACGGCCCTGCGTCTACCGTCAGTACCAGCGGTGCCTCCGGCTGGAAATGCGCCAGCACCCGCTCGCTGGCCAGCTCGCTTTTAACGCTATTGAATGCCGCTTGCTGTCGCTCGCCCCACTGCCACTCTTCGCCCGTGCGCAGCAATTCGTTCAGCGGACTCAGTACGGAAGAAGCACTCGGAATAAAATTCCTGTAATAATTTACTACACCCAGAAATCGTTTCACTCCTAAAACGTCGGTAGGCGCAGGTGCATTTAGAATTGCCTCGACTTTAGTTGGACACGTTCTCAACCCGTTCTTATCGATTACGTAACCTAGATAAGTCACACAACTCTTAAAAAACACACATTTGTCCTTTTGAAGACGCAACCCAGCATCTTGTATTCTCCTTAATACCTCTCGTAATCTAGACAAATGGATTTCTCTGGTTTTGCCCGTGATACAGATGTCATCTAGCCAAATACTTACTCCCTCTATACCGGATAGCAATGTTTCCATTGTTCTTTGAAATAAGGCTGGAGCATTTGCCAAACCATAGACTAAACGGGTATAAGCAAACAGACCCTTATGTGTATTAATGGTTGTCAACTTTTGGGATTTCTCCGATAGGCTAAATTGGTTATACGCATTGCTCAAATCAATTTTACTATACGCTTCCCCTCCACCTAGCTTAGAAAACACTTCCTCTATTCGTGGTAAAGGATACTTGTCCACTTTTAGGTCTTTATTCAGTGTACAAGAAAAATCACCTGCAATTTTTAATTTACCATCTTGTTTTAAAACCGGAACTATGGGTGTTGCGTATTCCGAATAATTAACCGGCACGAGTACCCCCAAACTAACTAATCTATCCAACTCTGCACTGACTTTGTTTTTCAGAGCAAATGGCACGGACCGCGGCTTAAAAAATTTCGGTGTGGCATTGTCTTTTAACTGCAAATCCACCTTAAACTTATTAAAACATCCTAGTTCGTCTTTCCAAATATCTGGGTATTGATCCAACAATCGTTGCACTTCTTCAACGCTTTTATTCGTAGTACATACTATGCTGTTATTTGCTGTTGCAAAATAAATTCGGAATTTTGTCATAAAATCACGACCCAACAGCGGTGGTCCACCGTTTTCAATAACATACATTTTTATCTCTCCGCATAAACCCGAATACGATATTTTAGCTATAAAATATCCTAGAGGCGTGATTTTATGACCATTGTATAAACAAATATTAAGATCACTTTTATGCAAATTAAAATGAGAAAAGTGAAGTAAATACAACGTTTCTGAAATAACCGTAGTTCCTGACCCAGTATCTAACTCCATACTCATATCTATATTGTTCACATTAACAGTAATTTTAATTGGATTATAGTCAACATACCTCAAGTTATAAAGTTCACACTCTTTGCACACGCTTTCTTGAGACGTCTCCGCTTCCTCCGTGCCGATACTATTTAGATTTGACTTCTTACCCGCACATAACTTTTTTAAATGACCTTTTTGTCCACAAATAAGACACTTGTAGTTCTTAAATCTACACTGAGACGCATTATGATTTTTTAAACCACACACTGTGCAACGTGATTGCTCCCCGTCACCAGATTTACGGCCACCCGCGGCACCGGCGGTGCCAGCCGTGCGGCCTCCGCCCGTGCCAGCACCAGCACAGCGCGCGTCGCGGCGCCCACCTGCATTCGCATGAAACACCTGCTCCTCCTTAACCACGACGTCGGCGCGTGCCTGCCGTGCACACGCAGCCTTCTGAGCAACTTCTATGGCCTGCCCAAAAGTCAAGGTCGTTGAGTCACTCTCGAATAATCGATCACGCTCCGGTCCCGTTCTGAAGCCTAGAACGAACCGGTCACGCAGAAGCGTGTCCAGCTCCGAACCAAAATCACAGTACACGGCTAGCCCTCGCAGCCGCGCAGCCCATTCTTCGATGCTCTCATCGTTGGATTTTATCGCTTCGTAGAACTTCGCCCTATCGGCGAATGTTGACCTCTTTGGTGTGAAATGATTATTGAGTACATTCACTAGCTCATTATAGGTAATTCCCTCGAGCTTATTCGGATGCACAAGGTTCCGAATCAAACGGTAGGATTCATCCGACAAATGTGTTAGCAACACTGCACTTTTGTTGTCGTCCGAAATGTTGTTCAACTTGATGAACTGCGTCAGTCTGCCGTGAAAAACTTCCCATTCGTGGAGTTTATAGTCGAAAATGTTCAAATTTCCTATGAAATTCGTCATTTTATAAATATATACGTGGGTAGATCACCAACTCGTCGCCAAATGCTATGTCGATAGTAATGAAACACAACCGTCTTGCTCCCAAGCTAGTTTATTACTGCCGGTACCCTCATTAACAACATGTAGATAATTAAGTAAGTACTTATAACTATGCACATACAGTTCAATATATCTTATACTGGCGTGGAGAAATCTCTCTACGTCGGCGTCTACCGATCGCACAGCAGTGACCAGGAGACAACAGCACTCTTTAATTTCCTCGTGGAGTCGACTGACGTAGCCCAGCAACGGTACCCAACAGCGAAGCCCATTTTTCTGGGGGACTTCCAACGCCCATCATAAAAGAGTGGTCGTTCCCATACCAGAAAACTGCAAGTTTGATATAACGCTAGATCTAACCCAGATGGTGAATATGGCAACGCGGGTACCGAATGTTGACGGCCATACACCCAATTGCTTGGACCTTCTGCTGGCATCTGATCCGGACAGTCATTCAGTATCGGTCTCAGCCCCGCTGGGAACGTCTGACCACTGTCTAGTGAAATCCATAACGACCTGATCTCCTCCAGAAAAGCGTCCTAGAGGCACGAGGCGAGTATGGCGATAAGAGTCAGCAGACTGGGATGAGATGCGGCACTCTTTTGCGTCTTATCCATGGCGGCAAGTGTGCTTTTCCTCGGGTGACCCCTCGTGCTGTGCTGACGTGGTTACGGACGTAATTCGGCAGGGGATGGAGTATTTTATTCCATTCTCCGACAACCCGCTCGGTCACAAATCCCGGCCTTGGTATAATGCAGAATGCGCCCAGGCTGAGGCATGAAAAGAGTCTGCCTACCAAGCCTGGGTCAAGGCCCGCGACCGCAAAGTTAGAGCGTGTAGGGTTCGCGCGAAGAAAAGAGCCTTTAATTCTGCCGCCAAGTTCTGCAAGCGGGTTTTACATAGGGCACGCTTTGATCATGTTGGACGTATTGGGGCCAGGCTGGCTTCGCACCCTCCGAGTAGTAAGCAGTTCTGGTCTTTGTCTAAAGCGGCTGAAACGAATTTCTGTCGTCCCATTTTACCTCCAGTGACGAAACCTGATGGGTCGCTGGCTCACTCTGCAGGTGAGAAAGCATTTGCATCTCTCTTTCCAAGAAATTCACGTCTGGGCGCTGGCTCCAAGCAACCACCTACAGTACCTCATTATGACTCCTCGATGCCGGAGATCGCAGTTCACATTAAAGAGGTCCGAAGAGTATTGTGCAGTCTAGACATGAACAAGGCCAGCGGCCCTGACGGCATCCCAGCGAGAGTGTTTAGACAGTGTGCGCTTTAACTGTCTCCTGTGTTGACACGTTTGTTCCGCCTCTCTCTTGATAAAAGAACGATGCCGAAATCCTAGAAGCTTGCAAATGTACACCAGTGCCCAAAAAGGGCGACCGTGCAGACCCTGCCCATTGCCGTCCGATCGCCATTACCTCCATTCTGTGCAAGGTTATGGAAAGGGTACTGAATAATAAGTTGCTGACCTACCTTGAAGACAATGATCTCCTCAGTGATAAAGCACTTGCTGCATCGCTTGACATCTCGAAGGTCTTTGGCAGGGTCTGGCACTCTGCTCTGCTCAGCAAGCTTCCTGCTTATGGCATCCCAGTTTATTTTTGTAGCTAGATATCAATTTCCTTAGTGAAAGGTCGATCAGAGTAGTCGTTGACGGCTGCTCCTCTGACCTTATGGCTAAGGATGCGGGAGTTCCTCAGGGGTCTGTTCTCTCTGCAACTCTCTTCCTGCTGCATATCAATGACCTGCTTCAGCCTGGTATTGTTGGGTACGCAGATGACAGTACAGTTTCAGAGAGATACTTGTCCAGCGCAAAAACCAGCGAGGCCGAAGATCGTTTCTTGAAAGAGGCCATGGTAGAGCGGACAGATTTGACCTTAAGCCTTTTCTCCCAGTGGGGTGATGATAATCTGGTCTCTTTTAACGCCACCAAAACACAGGCGTGTCTTTTTAGCGCTAAAAGGAGTCGTTTCGCCCAAACTCATTTTCAGGGTGCATCTGTTCCTGTAACTGATCGGCTTGAGCTCCTAGGCATGGAGTTGACATCTGGTCTCAACTTCGGCGCCACCATCTAGTACAAAGCCCAAACAGCGGCCAAGAAACTGGGCATTCTAAACAGGGTGGAGCGATGCTTTACGCCTGGACAGCTTTTGACCCTTTACAAAGCACAAGTCCGATCCTGCATGGAGTATTGCAGCCACCTTTGGGATGGATCAGCTAATTACCAACTAGCCGCGCTTGACTCGGTGGAACGTAGAGCTAAGAGGCTCATTGGCGACGTAGAACTGGTGGACGCCACGCTTCACAACTTGGCTCATCGCCGCAAGGTTGCCTGCCTGTCGGTCTTCTACAGATTGTACTTCGGTGAGTGTGCCCAAGAACTCCACGACCTCATTCCACCGGCCCCTTCTACCATCGGACATCTAGACGGACTGCCAGTTACCATCCATACCTAGTTGCTATTCTACCAATTCGAACTAAGCGTTTCCAAGTCTTTTATAATGCGCACAGCAAAAGAGTGGAACTCACTGCCTGCGTCTATGTTTCCGAGCGCATACAACCCTAATCTCTTCAAAGTGAGAGTGAACAGGCTTCTTCTGGGTAAGCTCACTGCATCGTTGAGTTTGTCTCTGTCACCTCTGACCTAGACTACAGTCAAGAACAAATCAAATGAAAAAAATTAAGAACACCATGTTCTTAAATTTGGCACTGGGCCGACCATGTTACAAAACACGCAGCGTATCGCCTGCTTATCTTTCCGCTCAGCTGCAAGACGTAGCCGACTTACTACACTAGGCACTGGGCCGACCATGTTACAAAACACGCAGCGTATCGCCTGCTTATCTTTCCGCTCAGCTGCAAGACGTAGCCGACTTACTACACTAGGCACTGGGCCGACCATGTTACAAAACACGCAGCGTATCGGCTGCTTATCTTTCCGGTCAGCTGCAAGATGTAGCCGACTTACTGCACTATGCACTGGGCCGACCATGTTACAAAACACGCAGCGTATCGGCTGCTTATCTTTCCGCTCAGCTGCGAGATGTAGCCGACTTACTGCACTATGCACTGGGCCGACCATGTTACAAAACACGCAGCGTATCGGCTGCTTATCTTTCCGCTCAGCTGCGAGATGTAGCCGACTTACTGCACTAGGCACTAGGCCGACCATGTTACAAAACACGCAGCGTATCGGCTGCTTATCTTTCCGCTCAGCTGCGAGATGTAGCCGACTTACTGCACTAGGCACTGGGCCGACCATGTTACAAAACACGCAGCGTATCGGCTGCTTATCTTTCCGCTCAGCTGCAAGATGTAGCCGACTTACTGCACTATGCACTGGGCCGACCATGTTACAAAACACGCAGCGTATCGGCTGCTTATCTTTCCGCTCAGCTGCGAGATGTAGCCGACTTACTGCACTATGCACTGGGCCGACCATGTTACAAAACACGCAGCGTATCGGCTGCTTATCTTTCCGCTCAGCTGCGAGATGTAGCCGACTTACTGCACTATGCACTGGGCCGACCATGTTACAAAACACGCAGCGTATCGACTGCTTATCTTTCCGCTCAGCTGCGAGATGTAGCCGACTTACTGCACTAGGCACTGGGCCGACCATGTTACAAAACACGCAGCGTATCGGCTGCTTATCTTTCCGCTCAGCTGCGACATGTAGCCGACTTACTGCACTAGGCACTGGGCCGACCATGTTACAAAACACGCAGCGTATCGGCTGCTTATCTTTCCGCTCAGCTGCGAGATGTAGCCGACTTACTGCACTATGCACTGGGCCGACCATGTTACAAAACACGCAGCGTATCGGCTGCTTATCTTTCCGCTCAGCTGCGAGATGTAGCCGACTTACTGCACTAGGCACTGGGCCGACCATGTTACAAAACACGCAGCGTATCGGCTGCTTATCTTTCCGCTCAGCTGCGAGATGTAGCCGACTTACTGCACTAGGCACTGGGCCGACCATGTTACAAAACACGCAGCGTATCGGCTGCTTATCTTTCCGCTCAGCTGCGAGATGTAGCCGACTTACTGCACTAGGCACTGGGCCGACCATGTTACAAAACACGCAGCGTATCGGCTGCTTATCTTTCCGCTCAGCTGCGAGATGTAGCCGACTTACTGCACTATGCACTGGGCCGACCATGTTACAAAACACGCAGCGTATCGGCTGCTTATCTTTCCGCTCAGCTGCGAGATGTAGCCGACTTACTGCACTAGGCACTGGGCCGACCATGTTACAAAACACGCAGCGTATCGGCTGCTTATCTTTCCGCTCAGCTGCGAGATGTAGCCGACTTACTGCACTAGGCACTGGGCCGACCATGTTACAAAACACGCAGCGTATCGGCTGCTTATCTTTCCGCTCAGCTGCGACATGTAGCCGACTTACTGCACTAGGCACTGGGCCGACCATGTTACAATGTGAAACCTGTTACATTCCATAATTCGATCGTAAATGCTTTTAACTAGCATATTCGAGGCTTAGATGCGCGCGAATCGTTTATAGTCGGCACGCTGTTGCCTCGAAGGGTTTGGTTCAAGTCTACTTTTCTTGTCGTGTTCTAGCCTTTTGCAGTTGAGTAGATGACCTATACACATTGATATTTGGATCTACTCAACTTATTGTGGATTGACAACCCACATCAGTTGGATTATCTCCAGAGCGCTGCTAGATTTTGCTGGAGCAAGAGAAACGTCAATTTTAAGTTAGTTACACTGGCTCTTACCTCACCAAGCTAAAGTATTATAGTAGTATAGGATAATCAGTGCTAGAGTTTAGCTGAGATAATCTGAAAGTGAACTTGTAGAGCAATGACACACATAATACTTCAGCTGCTCAAACACTGGCCATGTTTATGTACTACCTACATTATTCAATCTGAACTATTGGCTAAACGCCTCATTTACATGTAAGTCACTAGGTGTCTATTGTGAATCATTATAATATTATTTTTATAGTTTTTTTTTTTCATTTCAATGAATGGTGAAAGCTTTTGTCCTGAAGTAGGATACATAATAGAATTTATTTAATTAACAAATGGCTAGGAAGGAGCCACCTACTGAGATGACAAGTAAATGAGAATGGAATGGGATGGTATGGAAGAAAAACACATGTTGCGCTGACTCCAAATAACTTGGGATAAGGGCAGAAGAATGCTGATGATGATATCAAGTTTATTTTATTAAAAGGTCATGTTATATTACCTATGACATGACATATTAATTAGGTATATCAATACAATAATATTGTAATTTTATGTGGTAACCACTTAGTTCTAGAACATTTGAATAAACATTAATGATTGAATGATAACAGTGCTTCCTGTTTCATCCTACTAATATAATATATGCAAAAGTTTCGATTGATGTTTGTTACTCAATCACGCCAAAACGGTTGAACAGATCTGGATGAAATTTGGCACGGAGATAGATTATAGTCTGAAATAGCAGACAGGCTACTTTTTATTATCCTGATATTAATTTCTTGTAGGATAATTTCCGTGATCCACGTGGGCGAAGCCACTGGCAAGAGCTAGTCAGTTCATAACTACGACAACATAGTTTCAGTACTTACATAAAGTTGCTTTACATGTAAATTAGCATAATTATTATCTAACTAGCTGTTGCTCGCAGCTTCGCCCGCGTGAATGTCGGAAATTATCCCACGGGAACCTGCTACCGGGATAAAAAGTATCCTATGTCTTAATCCAGGCTATAAACTATCTGTATACCAAATTTCATCCAAATCCGTTCAGCCGTTTTTATGTGATTGAGTAACAAACATCCAAACATACAAACTTTCACATTTATAATATTAGTAGGATTGGTATGGCACTAGGATTGTAATCTGTTGCAATTTATGGGTTCCTACTAACTTGGCAATATGAAGTTTATACAGGTGTAAGTGTAAACCGTGGCAACCTTTTAAGGGGTCATTGTACTCATCATTATTAACCAGTTTTACTAGGACGAAAACAGAAATCGCGAAAAAAAAATCAGCTGTTCCCTACATTTGGACGAATTATGCGAACATAAATGTACTGAACAGGTGATTTTTTTTTTTCACAAATTCAGGTTTGGTCTCATAAGAAAAGTTGTTACAAATGATGAGTACAATGACCTCTTCAAAGGTTGCTACTGTTTACACTGACACCCTATATTTACAAAGACCAATGTCAGGGTATTGTTCACTATTAAGATTGCTCCTAGGTTTGGCAACAGTATGACAGAAATCACAGCCAGTGTTTAAATATCAGGATTAATACTGTGTCAAAAGTTGATTGTATCCAAGTTTGAACAGAATAAACTTGACATATTTAGTAGTTTTGTAGTTTGTTTTAGTTAGCCAGTTGATGCATACAAATCTATTACTTATGCATATTGAAGAGAGATATATTAGATCATGCATGTTGTTAGATAGATTGATAGATAGATAATATTTATTTGCTTAACACATTCACTGCTACAAAAAACCCACAAAAAACCCACAGGTGCGGCGCGCCGCATTCGAAGGAAGTACATAAATTGTATGGACACGCATATGCGACGGTAGCACTTGGTGAAGGTTCGAAAATCGCACATACGTGTCGGCCGCACAGAACGTGTTAAACATGTGTCATACATACAAGAAAAAACACGCATGCAAGATGGTAATAACATTATTAGGTAGTGTATGTAGTTTATCAGTTATCTGGTTCCCATAGTACAAGCTCTGCTTAGTTTGGGATCAGATGACCGTGTGTGAACAATGTCCCAGGATATTATTAGTATTATAGTTGCTGCTCATAGTGCCCCTAAGCTTATATTCTCCTAAAACTCCACCCCTAACACGACCCACTGACAATTTTTCCTTCTTTTATAATATAATAATAAATTTATTTGCCACAAAAAAAATATAGATAGGAACTTAGGTACATCTGGTTCTATGTTGAATTCTGTACTCAAGTATTGTAACCCTGCCTCTTAAACTAGGTAAACCTGTATCTTAAGAGACAGTTAACATATATATATATATATATATATATATATATATATATATATTTAAATAGGTATTTGAATCATACAGTATTCAAAATGTTGGGTAAATGATTTGACTATGTTTGACACTTTGCCAGTCTGTCAAACGTCTAGCACAAGTTTAGGAGTATGAAAACAAAAACAGACAAACACTGTATGTCATGTATGTTTTAATGTTTGTTTAGAAATAGGTCCATCATTGGTCTTAACAAAACTTGCTGATTACCAAGGTACTTAAGAACTGTTTCTGGTATTATTAGGAATCTATATAAGTAATGCTAAATCTATAATTAAGTATGTCCTTAATTCAGCATTCGATTTTTAATCTAATTGAATTGCCAAATAGTTGGAATGTGTACATGAGCAGCTACGGCGCGGGTGGCGCAGTACTAAGCGCCCGCCCGACGCTCGGCACCGCCCGCGCCGGTGACATGCCCGCCGACCCGATACACATGGATTACGCGGCTCGGCGCTCCGCCGCAATTGTCACGCCGCGCCGCCGACGGTTCATAACCAACACGTCAAACACGTTGACATCGCTAGCCAACACCAAAATAATAAATTAAAACGTCACTCACCCTAAAATCCCCGGCTTATAATTATAGTTGGGTATCCGCCACGGACAACCCCCGTATTCACCTATGAGAGCATCGTGGTTTTTGTTCAGGTTAAACGTCGATGCGCGGTTATCGTTCATTTTCCTCCGCGCGGGGTTGAAATAATTGTTATTCCTACTTTCACCGTTCACATCATTTATTGGTATAAAGTCTTGCGCTTTATTCACATTAGGATTAGCGTTTTCTAAGTTTTTCAAGTTCATTTTGTCTATATCACTTTGGGTTTCCCAGATACGAAGCCACAGGCGCTTCGCGGGTCCTTCCTGCTCGGGCTGATACCACGCGACGGCGGGATCCATTCAGCCGGAGCAAGGTTCCACTATATGGGATGACACATACTGTTGCATTTCACATTTATAATATTATATTGAAAATTAACATAAAACAAAAATAAGTCACACCACATTCGGAACATGGACGACACGCGTATAGTTGACACTTCAACAACTAGAGGGAGCCATCTTAGCAAAATAAGTTCTTGATTCTAACTCAAACCAGACACTTAAAAATTGTAACAATACCAGTTACAGTTTTATTTCCACGTATTATATTGAAAAATCATAGTAAGTATTTTATATGATTTTATAGGCTCTAAAATTGATTATTACTGCTTGTAAGCGTTAAGCATGCCTATTTTGACAACAGGAAAAAAGGATGTGAAAAAAATTGTTCGAATACACTCTCAAAAAGTCAATAGCATTTGCGTCAATTTTCCAAAAGTTATTTTTATTATTATTGTGACTTCACCATTATCATTAGGACATATATAATTTTATTGGAAAAGTGATGTGTTAACCAAAATTTATTACGCATGAAAACAAATTTAAGTTTTAGAAAACGATGATCCAAGAGTGTATCCAAACATAAAATGCTAAACTGGCAACACATCAAATCGATTTGATAAAGCAGTGTTGCTAACCCGTATGATAATTATGGGGGTGTACGATATTTTTGCTTATGTTATGATGTACGATAGCATATTATGTCTAAATTACATAAAAATGTACGATAATTTTGAGGTTTAAATAAAAATTGTTATAATAAGATTTCCATAAATAAGAAACTAACTTATTGCTGTGTTGCTTTAAGAAAATAGAAGACTAGTACTAAATCTGGGCCGTCTTCCAGACACAGAGTAGGTACATTTTTTTATCTTCATACAAACGGTCGGAACTCGGAATGCGAGGAATACCTACACTCCTCGAGTTCGGTACACACTCGATAACCAAATAGTTGCGAATGCGCCGCAGTGACGAACGGACGGTGTGATGGTTTTGTAAGCAGTAAGCGTGCGATTTGTGATAAATATTCATAGAAATAAGTACAAGTACTTACTTAATATGGCAAATAGACTATATTGTGTTGTTAGGGTTCCGTACCATATGTTGTTGACTGGCGCGTCATAGAGGGGGTTTCTCTCTGAGAGATTGTCTCGGACTTAATTTATAAATGCATCGAACAGCTCTTTTCTGCAAAACAAAGATAGTCTGAATGTCGGCTGCATTTCCCCACAACAGAATACCGTACGACATGACACTATGAAAATAGCTAAAGTACACACAGCTAAATTTAAGGAGATTAATATAATGACTTTGCCTTCTCAGTACATTTTTGAAAATCTTTTATATGCCCATAAAAACATTAAATTGTTTAAAAAATACAGTGATATCCACAATATAAATACTAGGAACAAACACAAATTTGTTTTACCTCCAACAAGGCTCAAGAAAATAGGTCGCTCATTTAGGTGTCAATGTATACACTTTTATAATAAACTTCCAAGCCACGTTCAAGATCTGAGCCTTAATAAATTCAAATCATTCATTAAACGCAAGTTGTGTCAGAAAGCTTATTATACCGTTAAAGATTTTATTGAGGACAAAAAGGCTTGGGATTGAACTGCTCCAAATTTTATTTTATTCTTTTATTTTTGCATACTGAATGTTGACATGACTATTTACTTTGTACAGTATTATATTATTTTAATTTATTCTGAATGTGAAGACTATGTAGGTCATTGCTTTTTTTGTTTGTTTTATTTTTTCTCTCAGTTATTTTTAATCATCGTCTGGCAGTTTGAGTAATTTATGCGGCCTACCCCATTGTCCTTTCTTTGATATTGTTCGTCGAATCGTTGAGCTCCTTAAGTTCTGAGTTGAGCTGCGCGATTACTGACAAATGCGTGCACTGACTGGACAGGTCCTCTCAATCTGTGTGGTTCTTTCCTCAAAAGACCATTTCAGACACCAATCTACATGGTCTTCACATGAAGTGACCAAGATTATGTCTGGACTTTATAAGAGACTGTGACCTCTGAGTTTGTTTCGGCCTTTCTTCTCAGAGTAGTCAGATAGGAAACGCCGACCTCATCTAGTTTAAAAAAAAACATGATTGACTTGTAAAAGTGTTTGTATAAACCTACTTACAGAAATAAAAATCATTTATCATTTATCATCATTTAAACCCCTGCCTCTCAAACTAGGTTACACCTGTATTTTGAGAGACAGTGTGCGGCCACAAAATTCTTATACATTATTACTGTTACAGCTATTTACAAACGGTGTCGATCTACCGCTGCAATAATTTATTTGATTCTGTAATAATTGTGACGTATATCATGTGTGTGAGGGTGTGTGTGCATGTAGTGGAGGGTGAGTATTATGTGGGGGAGTGTGCATGTGAGTTAAGGCGAAGAGGGCGGGATGTGCGTGCGCTCATGTTTAACTGTGTGTATGTTGTCAAAATCGGGATGCGTGAGAGATTAGGTGATGTATGTGAGTAGAAGTACAGCACAGAGAAAATCTGAAATTATTATGTGTGATCGAAGTTTATGTAAAGATTACAGGAATAGATCGTTTTACATATGTCTTAAAAAGAATTAAACAAACAGTTAACCATGATACTGCAATGCTGGCTTACCATGGTTATGTATCATCAGTACTTAGATACGGTATTATAGTGTGGGGTAACTCGGTGGATTTTGACAGGGTTTTCAAAGCTCAAAAAAAATGTATTAGAGCAATTTGTGGAGCTCATTTTTAGACAGCTGTACTCGTACAAACAACGTAGAAGGTAGAATTTTAAGTTTCTGAAACAGTGGCTCTGTTTCAGAAACTTAAAATTCTACCTTTGGCATGTTTGTATATTTTTGAAATATGTATTTTTGTTAAGAGACATTATAATTTATTTGAAACAAGCACAGTCAGGCCAAATAGCCGAACACGGCATAAAGGTAGACTTCGGCTGCCACCAATAAAACTAAAATTATTTAAGAAAAATGTATACTGCATGTCGATTATTATTTACAATCATTTACCAAATAGTTTTCAAGACTTACCTCTGACAATGTTTAAAAAATTACTCTTCAAACTATTGCTGCTTAAAAGATATTATACCATTAAGGCGATACCAAAATAAGTTGGGGGTTTTTTCGTAACCATTTATTTCACTATTACAGAATGTATGGATTTACTTTTTTGATATATGTTTATTGACTATTTAAACAATACTCTGACTGAAAGAAAACACGATTGGGTTAAATTTCCTTAACTTTACTTTTTTATATTTTTTTCTGTAATTCTAAAATCCTAAGTAATTTCATTGCAAAATTGCATTCAAAATGTGCGTATTAGGTAATTGAAAACTCTGGCTGAACATGTTTTTGATAGATAGCTTAATTTATTTTTAAACAATCTTTATTTGGTTTGGCGCTTTTATTTTGATTCCAGCGCATTGTTGCGCTCTCTTTTATTCGCATGTGGATGTAATTGACTCTGTCACTTTCTCATTACCGCTCAGTTAGCTTTTTACGTATCGCCTTAAGGACTATTTAGAAGACAAATCTATAGAATCTGTTATTTGTAATTTGTAATTTAGAATAATTGATTCTGATTGTGAAGACATTTGCACGCCAGGTTATGGCAGGATATGCTGAAACTAAATTACTGTAACACCTTATGTACCATATTCTAGCAAATAAATATTTTTGATTTGATTTGATTTGAAAAATAAAGCGAAGTCTCTAAATAGCACACTTTTTATATATGATGGTACGGAACCCTCGATCCGCGAGTCTGACTCGCTCTTGACCGGTTTTTTTTTGGTTGCTTGAATTCGTCAATAACACACCCAGAGATAACATTTTTTAAATAACCTGGAAACTCCGAAAGGTAAGACTATAAAAAAATGTGTATAGGTACCTACTATGTACATAATTTGTTTCTTTTTTTAATAGGTAGGTATTTCACTTCTCCACCGAGTAGAATACCTAGATTAATAATAATAATAATAACCCCATAACCCCACCGCTGTATCTCTACGTTGACTTCGTGGTGGGGCTTGCGCGCTCCAAACCTTAGGTCTGTGCCGGTAGAGTTTACTTTGCCGGAACAGGTCTAGGATGAGGAGCCAGACCAAGAGAGATACAGAAACCCGCAGGGCAGCATGTGGCGAGCTGTTAGGCAGTAGCGACCCCACGGACTCTATCTCCCGAGAGAAATCTTGTCCTCATCTCTAGTTTGCCTTTATTGGCCGGCTGGAGTGAACACTGACGAGGAACAGAGCTCCCACCTCTTTCTTGCCTTTATTGGCCGGCTTGAGTGGAGATTGGCAAGAGCAAACGTGCTCGGAGGAAGGAAGTATTCCAGTAAGGTGCTAGTAGGGATCTTGACCGTACTTCCGAGATTGTCCTGATAGCCGTGAAATACCTCTCCACCCCTCAAGAACCTTAGGAAGTGTTGCCCCCTTGTCGCTACGTCACTATGTGCTAGCGGCCGTTTCCGGGGGCCCATTATTGAGTGTGCAAGTCACCCCCTGCCATTTTATCCGTGTATAATATATAACATTGGTCAGGCAGGGGACAAAGTTCTTCCATAGTTCAAGTAACCCAATCCACTTTAGCCTCCCAGACCCATAGCCCAATATGTTTTATTTCCAGGTACAACAATAGTCCTGCACCAACCGGGGATTGTCCTTGGGTGCACTTGCATAGTGCATACAGGGATAATCGTCGTTTGGTGCCTCCTTATCATTTAAAATTACTTAAGGGGCCTCTGCGAGTTGGCTGCAGCTTCTCGTACGCCTTCCAAAGGTCCGGGACCACAAGGTCCTGAGAAATGTAAAATAATAATAATAATAATATATTTATTTGCATAAAAACACGGTATAAAAAGATGGTAAAAGTACAATTTAGAACAAAACATGTTTTGCCAATATAATAATAAGCATGCAAATTTTTCAGTATGTTCAATGAACTCCTTAACACTATAGAAACTATTAACAGATAACCATTCGTAAACATTATTTTTATATAATCTAGTGTTTAAATTTTTGAGATCATTTGGTAACTTATTATATAAACGTACACACATTGCAAGGCAGCTTTTATTATATTATATATATATTTGCCCTTCGGTTAGAATGAAAATTGCTCTAGCAAGTCGTAGCTACTTGAATTTGAGTGGCCACCTTTATAATGCAATTAACAAAACTTGCAACATATATCCCCTTCCAAAATATAAGTGTAAGACCGTAGTAAACCAATACCTTCAGGGTCTTACTTACGACGACACTGAAAGACTGTTCTTCAGGGAATCATAAATAATAAGCGCTTAAACACACACACACTCACACACCCTCACTCGTACCCACACATTCACGTATTTCCTTGCATGCCTTAAAATTAAAATAAATATATTATTTTCTATCAATTAAGTATATTAAATTAAATTTTTCTTTTTAAATAACCTTAAATGAGTGTAATATAAATTGTACCAGAACTATTTGTAACATTATAACATTACAATAGCATATCATTGTGTCACGGTATACCTAGCTTGTTAATTAAAGTGATTGTAGGAGGAAGGCGTCGGTGTCTGTCACACAGTTAATACTAGCACAGACATCGTCGTTTACTCTATCTTTAAAATATTTACACAAAACTTTGTACATTGTGTTTTTGATTAGGATAGATGAATTGTACCCACATTTGTTAATAAAATTTTTATTATTTTATTATATTTATTTATTATATTTAGTTAGTCTTGGAATCTCGCTTAGTACGAGCCAATTGGGGTCTCGTCAACTGCGGACAGTAACAGCATCTGCTTTGAGAAATAAATCCTGATTTTTCCTTATAAACATACATATTTCATAGGTGTAAAGAGACGGTAGCTGTAACAAACCAAGTTTTTTGAATACAGGTCTACATGATTCGTCTGGTTGGAGCCCATAAATTGCTCTAATGCACTTCTTTTTAGCAACGAATGCTCTATTATGGTCGGTGCTGTTACCCCACATTATTAAACCATATCGCAACAATGACTCGACATATGCATGATATGATATTATTGCCGTTTTAATGATAGTAATACTTCTAATCTGTTGAGTGCATACCTATACAAACTTATTTTTTTTTAGATGCACTATCAACATGTGTTTTCCAATTGACATCTTGGTCTTTACATACGCCAAGAAATTTTGTTTGTGTTACTTCTTCAATTTTATGTATATTTAGTTTTATATTATATTTAGGATTATTTGATTTGTTAAATTGTATATAGACGGACTTATTTACATTTATTGATAAGTTATTTAAGTTTAACCATTCAATTAGTTTTTCAATTGTGTTGTTTATGTCAGTCTCATGATCACTAACCATGTTATTCGTTCTATCGGATGTAACAATAATAGAAATATCATCGGCAAATAGTACACATTTATGATGTGTTATATCAGTAATGGAATTTATATAAAGTAGAAATAGGATCGGCCCTAGGACACTTCCTTGAGGGATGCCAAATTTGTTGCATTTATTTTCAGATGAATATGGTACCATGTCCTTATTTTTCTTATCTATTTTTGTAACGGTTACCCGCTGTTGTCTGTTGTTCAAGTACGATGATATCCATTGAAGTGCAGGTCCTCTAACCCCGACTTTTTCTAACTTCTGTAATAATAAATTATGAAACACTAGGTCAAAGGCTTTTGATAAGTCAAAGAATAACCTGTAGTCTTAGACCAAATAAAAAAGTAAACAAAAAAGTAAAAACCTTTTTATTTGGTAAGATGATTTTTGTTAACATTCGTTAAAATTATATTAATAAGAAAGAAGATAGCTAAAGTAGTGGATTTTTGTTTTTGAAAGCGTTCTTAATAATATGGAATTTATTGCAAAATTCAATCAATCTTTTATACATGCATTTTTCAAATATCTTCGACAGAATGGGTATTAACGTTATTGAGCGATAATTATTGACGTCGGATTTTTCTCCCTTTTTAAAAAGCGGCTTTACTATGGATAGTTTTAATGCTTCGGGAAAAGTGCCAAGAGAAAATGATAAAATTAGATATGTCAATATGGCAATTATTTCATTAGCGCATGCTTTTACAATTTTCGTGTTAATTTCATCATAACCTTCAGAATTCGTGTTATCCGTTCGCTTTCTGATACAGGTTTGAGGAACATTGAGTAAACTGTTGAATATTCATTGGAATTATCTTTTGTTTTCGTACCTACTAGTACAATTATGTGTCATATTAATGTAGTGTCATATTAATAAATAAATAAGTGGATAGGTTGACAAAAGTGACACACGAGTGACCTGCCTACGCTCACGTTAAAATAAACTAGTAGGTGGCTAGGCTATCTATATGTTAGGTACTTATGTACTTAGCTACTTACATAATAGGTTGGGGAAAAAGTTTCTTCGCATTTTTTAAGAAAATTCAAAACATTTTTAATATAGTTTATTTACATTTAACTAAAGTATGTAGGTACCATTTTGTTGATTAATTCCGGCCGCATTCTCTCAACTTCTTGCTTTAATCTCATCAGTTTTTCGCAGTAGACTTCAGAATCGATGGTCCTGCCTGGTGGTAACAGCTCATAAGGAATAATGCCCTTCCAATCCCACCACACACACAGCATCACCTTGTTGCGAGTTAACCCGGGTTTCGCCACAGTCTGTGAAGCCTGACCGGCCTTTGACCACGACCTTTTTCGCACGTTCTTGTCATACGTGATCCACTTTTCATCACCAGTTATCAGCTTCTTCCAAAAAGGTTCGGTTTCATTACGTCGTAATAAAGAATCACAAATGAGTACACGGTCCATTAGGTTTCTTTCAGTGAGCTCGTGAGGTACCCAAATGTCGAGCTTTTTTGTGTACCCAGTTGTTTTCAAATGCGGCAAAACTGTTTTGTGGTAAATTTCCAGTTCTTCAGCTACGTTGTAACTACTGATATGCCGATCTTGCTCCACTTTTTCAAAAATGGCATCCATTTTATCCGTAATAGGGCGCCAGAGCGACGTGCATCTTTGACATCAAAATTTCCGGATTGAAAACGCTTAAACCAAATTTGTGCTACTCTCACAGACACTACACTAGGTCCATAAACATCGCAAATTTTTTTCGCGGCTTGCGTTGCATTTTTACCTTTTTTGTAGTAAAATTTTAAAATGTATCGAATTTCTTCATTAGATTCACTCATCTTGACGGTACGAAAAACAAATGAAAATCACACATTTCCTAATTTGAATTTGGAATTATGTTTTTTAAAATTTAAACTTTCAATGATACCAAAACCAGCCAGATACAAATAGTATAGCCAAAGAGATTTTATTACAAGTTCATACATACTATAATGCGAAAAGACTTTTTCCCCAACCTAATATATTATTGAGTTAGACGAAATATCGTTATGAAATTACTATGAGAGTAATAACTGGTAGGTATAGTAGTAAGATTTACATTATATTTTACTTTAAAGTAAGATTTTGTAGTAGGTAGTTACTGTAGTGTAGGTAGCACACGAACAGAAAAAAAACGTGTATTTTTCATCTACCCATCAAACTCGAGCAGTCAACAACGAGTTCAACTACTCAACGCTAGAGGGCGCTATAACCAAATTACTCTATTAATAACGCTAACTTCTTTAAAATAGATGTCATATACGCACGCACCTGTTATTTACTTTTCTACTCAGCTAGTGATGAGGACAAGATAATTTAATATCGATATTTGTACAATGTAAAAATTTAAATCTTATAACTTATGTAATGGACCAAAGTTTGATTAGTATCGGGTTGGCTAATAAGTAATGAGCGTTTTAGTTTATAATTTCTAGAATTTTCGGAAAGGTTCGAGAACATTCTGTAGCAGAGGGTATATAAAGAGCGAGTCGCGCTCATGCGCGTGATTGATAGTTTGGCTGGTAGTGCGTTAAAGTTCACAAAGAAATGAGTGATATTAAAACCCACGTACGACATTGTTTATTATATGAGTTTCAATCTGGGCATTCTGCTGCAGAAGCTACACGTAATATATGTCAAAGACACGATGCAGTCTCCGAAGCAACAGTAAAGCGCTGGTTCCAACGGTTCCGCAATAACGATTTTTCTTTAACCGATCAACCAAGGTCTGGGCGCCCCGTGGTAATAGATATCGATATTTTAAAACTATTAATCGAAGAGAATCCTCGAAGAACTACACGCGATTTGGCTGTTCAGCTCGAGTGCTCTTATGGCACCATAGAAAATCATTTACATGGTTTGGGAAAGACTTACAAATATAGTGTTTGGGTACCCCATCAATTAAGTAAAGATCAGCTGACCTACCGAGCTGAGATTTGTGTACATCTTTTATCTTTCCGTCGCACATTTAATTGGTTAGATCATCTTGTTACTGGAGATGAAAAGTGGGTTTTCTATGTTAATCACACACGCAAGCGCCAGTGGCTGGGATGTAAAGAACAGGGAAAATCAACGTCAAAAGGTGATCTTCATCCTTGCATGGTAATGCTTTCTGTCTGGTGGGATATACATGGAGTAATAAGCTGGGAATTCCTTCCTACTAATACTACGATTACAGAAACAGTATATTGTGATCAACTCGAAAATCTGAAGCTTGATACCCATCGCAAACGTCCACATCACGACAAAATATTTTTCCTGCACGTCAATGCCCAGCCGCATATTGCTAAGAGTACCAGGCTAAAACTATTGGAGCTTAATTGGGAAATAATACCCCGCCCTCCATATTCGCCGGACTTAGCACCAACTGATTTCAGCTTGTTCCGATCACTTAGAAATAATTTACGGGAAAAAAGCTTTGACGATGAACCACACTTGAAACAATACATGATGACTTCTTCAATTCAAAACCAACGAAGTTCTATGCGGACGCCATTCACTCTTTGCCAGAGCGATATACTCAACTGTGCTAAAAGTCTGACTACCCCTCCTTCACTTTTATTGAAGCGATCCCTAGCTATGGGTGAGGTACCTGCAATTTGAAAGTCAGCGTTGATTACTCCGATTCACAAAAAAGGGCCTAGAGACATCGTGGAAACCTATAGACCTATCTCCAAACTATGCCTATTTACTTAAATCCTCGAAAAAATAGTATAGGTACAGGCAGTTATATGCAACTCTTAAATTAAGTATTACTGACCGCCAACATGGTTTCCTGCGAGGTAGGTCTACAACTACCAATCTCATTCTTTGCAGTGATTACTTGACTGAATGTGTGTCCCATCGCACACAAGTAGATGTAATCTTCACAGACTACAGCAAGTGTTTTGATCGCCTGGATCATGCTGTACTCTTGCATAAGCTATCAGCCATAGGTATCAGTGGAAATCTTTCAGGTGATTCTCGTCATATGTAGCCAACAGATATCAAACTGTTGTTCTGAATAGATACACGTCCAGAACTATGTTTGTCCCCTCAGGGATTTCTCAGGGATCACTGCTGGAACCCTTGATGTTCAACATCTTCAGAAATGACGTCTCCTCATGTGTCTCGAACTCAACAGTTCTTTTGTTTGCGGATGGTATGAAGATTCTAAGTGAAATTAAAACTGAGGAAGATGCTGAACATCTTCAACTTGATCTGGACATATTCCAAGAGTATTATGTCGCCAACTGCTTGGATTTAAATGTCTCAAAATGTTACATATGTACGTTCACTCGCAAACCTAAACTTATTCCTTACGACTACAAGCTAACTAACACTTCAATATCCAAAGTCGACACGAGTTGAGATTTAGGTGTAATTTTTGACTCGAAACTTCTTTCTGACACACATTGATCATATTATTAAAAAAGCTTTTAAGACACTAGGTTTCATCTTGAGAATATCAGCCGTTTTTAAAAATATAGAAACACTCAAAATTCTTTACTGTGCCTTTGTGCGCAGTTATCTCGAATATTGTTCACCGGTATGGAATCCTATTTATGTTACTTACGTTAATCGCATCGAAAGTATTCAAAAGAAGTTTTTAAGGTACATTCAATATAGATCTAAAATATATCTACCTAACTATCACAGTCGGTGTAGAAAGTTTCACATTCTTCCACTAATTGAGCGGATAAAAATGACTGATATGGCATTTTTGTTCAATATATAGCTACTCGTATAATTAATAAAAATGCCATGACAGCAATTTTGCTTGGCAAAATTGGGCTATGTGTTCCATTCTTCACCTTTAGGAATCATGAACCTCTGTATGTTCCCTCCGTACGGTGTATATATAGACAAAACTCTTATACGATAAGAGCTAGCAGGTCATACAACTCGATGTGTCGGAGTATCGATGATCTTGATTTATTCACCACCAGTGTCACTAAACTAAAAAAAAACACTATGCAACCGCTTCTTCGAAGACCATTGACACTTTTCATGCTCTATTATTGTTTACTCCGAGTTCTTTCACTTGTTACTTTCTCTTACCTGTCTACTGTCTCATGTTCTATCCTAATTTTGTCAGTGAAAACTTGTAATTGGCTATCTATAACTGTAGCTGTAGTTAATAAAATAAAATACTTATATATTTGTTTAATATTTGTTGTTTTGATTGTTTTATATTTAATTTTAACAAATGATGCATGCGTTTATTGACGTATTTTCCGCGATGGCTTTAATTAAATCCATAATATGATTGCATGTAGGAAATTCTCATAACTGCAGGCTTAGCTTGACCAATTCTATCTTTAAAAATAAGAGACACATCTTTTTCTACACAAAGTGACATTTCGTTTCTCCATTTTTGACATCGCACCGCAGATATCCTTCTACAATTTATCAATTAGTCTTTCGTTTCTATCTTTGTCTAGGTCCATTTTTATGTAGACTATTTCAGAAGAAAGTTTTCCATCCCAACTGTTAAAACCACAGTGATAACTGATAATTATCTAGGTTAGTGAAAACAATATTTGATTTTGTAATCGCCATGCTAAAGACAGTAGAAAACTTTCTACTCGTCAGCCGCAAACTACAACGTGTAAACAGTGACAATCTTTTAAGGGGTTATTGTATTCATCATTATGAACAACTTTTACTATGGGACCAAACCTGAAATAGCGAATAAAATCAGCTGTTCAGTACATTTGTGTTCGCATAATTCGTCAAAATGTAGGGAACAGCTGATTTTTTTCGCGATTTCAGGTTTGGTCCCATAGTAAAAGTTGTTCATAATGATGATTGCCACTGTTAACATTTACACCCTATATACGGTTATCTACAAAATCATATTTTTCTTTTCTTTTGCTTATATCTCGAAAACGGTATGTCCTATCACAAAAATAATGAAAATTCTGTCCCCTTATATAAAACCCCTTACCCCCTAAAACTCTACATGTAGGAAATAATTTTTCATATTTTCCATACTAAAGTAAAAAAATCCATATTAAACACGTTGAGAGTCGCATCTTCTCCGGCGCCACGGGTTCGCCCTTGCAGTTATATTGATATGCGTGATTTGTAAAAATTGAGAATTTAAAAATCCTATGCAAAAACAAAGAATTCTGAGTCGAATTATCTAAAAAAGTGAATTTCGTAAAAGTGCAGTTGACTCTTCCTACTTTGTTTCCGTCGTACTGTCTACACGGTAACGTCATTTTTGTCTACTTTTCCGTCGACAAAACGCTTCTCTATGGTTCTCGTACTAAGCCTGCAGATGAATGTAGGTGTTATTTTATCGATACAGAACTATTTACATGGATGTCTCATCCCTAATCGAGTAGTGTTTATACACACAGAACATTTACACCTTTCTCTATTTAAGATTGTGCATTCTAATAACTTGTGCCTGTAATATGATGTTGAGATAAATAAAGATTTATTATGATATTATGATGTTCAGAGCATTCTCATTCTTAGTACATTTTAGAACGAATCTAATCTGTACTACGTAACGTAGTCTGTGTCCACTGGTGTCCACAGAACAATAATATTTGTAGTTGTAGACGTGTAGTCTGTGTCTATCAGTCAAAATAAAAATTGTAGGCAAAACTTTCGCGCCGTTTTATTTATGTCAGACTGTCAGTCATGTCATGCAAATCGGAGAATCGTGTATCGGCAGTAATTTCTCGGTTCGTATTTCTAATCGGTAGAAAAGAAACAGAGTGATATACGCAGGTAAAATAACTTTTTATTGGTTTAAATAAAGTTTCATAGTGCGACTTCCTGGTAGCTTCATAACAGCTTCATAATGTAAAGTAACCTGTACCTGTAAAACATCCAAACTGTGTCCGTGTACTTGTAGTTTTGACTATATGATACATAGAAATTGAGCCATATGATCAGATAATGCAATAGACTCCACTTTAGTGATAGCGCTGCATACCTTATAAGAATATAGTGTACTGTGCATAAGTCACATTCAGTGGCCACTTGTTGTTTACATTCACGCCACGACCATATACGGGGTAAACAAAATCAAATGATACATTAACTATATGTAATCAAGCTTGTAAACGTTTTTCTGTAGTTACAGTGAAGTGACATTTACCTATTAAAGCTACTATGAAAAAGTAAATCGATAACATTTCATTTCAGCTCCAGGTGAATGAAGCAGTGCTTGGATATAATTCGACTAGCATGATCTATGATCCACATATTGAAGCTGGTTGTACAATGTAGAGTAGTAAGACAGGTGCATCAGAGCATATTCCCTAGCATTCCTAAAGTATTGTACCCTATTTCAACAAGAGTCTCATGTATTAGTGTTAGGACAATGGCCCAGAGAAGCATCACATCCTTCTTCAAGGTGTCTCCACCTAAACCTGTGGTGAAGGATGTAAAGGTGGAAGATGAGGAGAAAAAAGTTAATGGTGATGATAAAGTTCATTCACCTGTCAAAAATGGAAATTTTAAGGTAATTAAATTTTTGTAATAAAAACATTATTTTACTAATATAAACATTTATAGCTTTACACTACATTACACATGCATTGTTTTGTGAATTAGATAATTATCTGATAAAAATAAATCAATTTTCATGAAAAGATGACTTCATAAAAAGTTCAAAAAGAAATAATAATAATAATATTCCACAACTATCACACAACGCCGTCTAGCCTCAAGCTAAGCAGAGCTTGTGTTATGAGTACTAGACAACTGATAAACATACTTATATATTTCTAAATACATACATATATAGATAAATTACACCCAGACACAGAACAAATGATCATGCTCATCACACAAACATTTGTCCTGGGTGGGAATCGAACCCACGACCTCCGGCATAGCAGTCAGGGCCACTAACCACTAGACCAACAGGCCAGTCAAATGTTACAAATGAAAAAAAAAATCTTTTATGATTTTTTTGTAGACTGCATCAAAAAGGCCTCGACTAGAGAGCAGTGAGAGTGATGCATCACCAAAGAAGAAGGAGAAGAGCCCCACAGTGAGCTCAGATAAGGTACCTTCGATAATAACTAGAATACAGTCATCTAACAAAACTTTAAATAATAGCTTATCATCATCATGCCTTTCCCCAACTATGTTGGGGTCAGCTTCTAGGCTAACTGGGTGCAGCTGAATACCAGTACTTTACATGGAGCGACTGCCTATCTGACCACCACAACCCAGTTACTAGGTAATACTGACTGAAGACTGGTTGTCAGACTTTCGGGCTTCTGATGACCCATAACAACGGTCAAATATCCACAAATGATAGCTGAGACCAACAACTTAATGTGCTTTCTGAGGCATGGAGGGTTCTTGGTATGTAAAGGTCACCCATCCACAAACCAACCATGGCAAGCGTAGCTTAAACCCAATGATCAACCTGTGTGGCTGTTAGTACTTGGTCACAAGCCTTTGTATACAAGCAATTTTAACTTATAATAACAATTAAAACATTCTCTAAATATTACACAGTCGTAATCATTCTCCTGCCCTTATCCCAATTTATTTGGGGTCAGCTCAACTCGTCTTTCTCTCCCATACTTCTCTTTTAGTCGTCATCATGGTAGTCAAGCGATCCCCTTCTAGCGATACCATCTTTCACACAGTCCGTCCATCGTTTCTTTGGTCCTCCTCTATAGCTATCCACATTCATACTCAAAACTTAACAACAGGTAATCAAATGCATGTTTAATTGAAAGAAAAAAATGTATTTAACACATTCTCTGCTGAATTCTTTATGCAAACGCTTCTTTATGCTACACCCTTACCGACCCTTTTTTTTACGATGTTTTCGAAACAATAGAGATGCACAACGTACGCACATGTGCGCCGCGCCGCACTCGAAGAAAGTTATGAAAACGCGCATGTGTGTCTGCCGCACTTAATGTGTTAAGTATCGTGTTTTTTTTTTTACTTTTTCAATAATATTACAGAAGAAGAAAGCAAAACGCCAGCGCATTGAGAGCTCAGGCAGTGAGTCAGACATCTCACCACAATCAGAATCACCAGCTCCAGAAGAGAAGTCACCATCACCAGTAAGAAGTACTGTAGCGTCACCAAGCCCATCCCCAGAAAAGAAACCATTAATTAAAGTAGAAAAGTCAAAATCACCCAAAACGTATGCATCACCTAAGAGTAAAAAGAAAAAACCGCTCACAGAACCAAATAGTCTGAAGAAAAGTCCTCCTAAGAAAATAAAGAAAGAAGGTTCAGAAGATAGTAAGAAGAAGGTGACCCCAAAGAAAGAAGTAACAAAGAAGCTGGAGAAAGAAGTAAAGAGTGAAAACAAGCCAAATAAGGAAGAAAAAGTAGTTGAGAGTGAAGCTAAGGAGTTGATCCCCGGTGAGTTTTGTGAACCATGTTTGTTTAGAGTTGGTCCCCGGTGAGTTTTGTGATCCATGTTTATTGGTGAATATGTGAAGCTAATAAGGAGTTAGTCTCAGGTGAGTTTTGTGAACCATGTTTGTTTGTGTATGGGAAGCGAAGGAGTTGGTCCCTGGTGAGTTTTGTTAACCATGTTTGTTTGTGTATAATAGGTTGGGGAAAAAGTTTCTTCGCATTTTTTAAGAAAATTCAAAACATTTTTTAATATAGTTTATTTACATTTAACTAAAGTATGTAGGTACCATTTTGTTCGATAACTTTTTGCCATCTTGTAGGTAGGGACATGATCCCATTGCTATAGAAATTTTGGTCAAAATACCGCGACAAGTGGTTTTGGCAGGCCTCTCGTGATGTTAACCTGACACTGCCTAAAGAATTCTGAAGAGACAGAAACAGGTGGAAATCTGAAGGTGCAAGGTCAGGACTATACGGCGGATGCATTAACACCTCCCAGCCAAACTCTCTTAATTTTTGCTGAGTGGCTAAAGATGTGTGAGGTCTAGCGTTATCATGATGAAAAACCACACCCCTTCTGTTGATTAATTCCGGCCGCTTTCTCTCAACTTGTGGCTTTAATCTCATCAGTTGTTCGCAGTAGAGTTCAGAATCGATGGTCCTGCCTGGTGGTAACAGCTCATAATGAATAATGCCCTTCCAATCCCACCACACACACAGCATCACCTTGTTGCGAGTTAACCCGGGTTTCGCCACAGTCTGTGAAGCCTGACCGGCCTTTGACCACGACCTTTTTCGCACGTTCTTGTCGTACGTGATCCACTTTTCATCACCAGTTATCAGCTTCTTCAAAAATGGTTCGGTTCCATTACGTCGGTCGTAATAAAGAATCACAAATGAGTACACGGTTCATTAGGTTTCTTTCAGTGAGCTCGTGAGGTACCCAAATGTCGAGCTTTTTTGTGTACCCAGTTTTTTTCAAATGCGCCAAAACTGTTTTGTGGTCAATTTTCAGTTCTTCAGCTACGTCGTAACTACTGATATGCCGATCTAGCTCCACTTTTTCAAAAATGGCATCCATTTTATCCGTAATAGGGCGACCAGAGCGACGTGCATCTTTGACATCAAAATTTCCGGATTGAAAACGCTTAAACTAAATTTGTGCTACTCTCACAGACACTACACTAGGTCCATAAACATCGCAAATTTTTTTCGCGGTTTGCGTTGCATTTTTACCTTTTTTGTAACAAAATTTTAAAATGTATCGAATTTCTTCATTAGATTCACTCATCTTGACGGTACGAAAAACAAATGAAAATCACACATTTTCCTAATTTGAATTTGGAATTATGTTCTTTAAAATTTAAACTTTCAATGATACCAAAACCAGCCAGATAAAAATAGTATAGCCAAAGAGATTTTATTACAAGTTCATACATACTATAATGCGAAAAGACTTTTTCCCCAACCATATATGTGAAGCTAAGGACTTGGTCCCAGGTGAGTTTTGTGAATCATGTTTGTTTGTGTATATGTGAAGCTAAGGACTTGGTCCCAGGTGAGTTTTGTGAACCATGTTTGTTTGTGTGTATATCAATTATCTAAATGATCACTGGTTGCTCGTAATGCTTAGCTTTCTTGTAATGTTACAACCATACAAATGTGCGACTGACAATCAGCAATAAACAGTTGTCGGTACATTGCAGCTACGTCAAAAGTTTTCGTGCGAGCATTTCATTTATTTACTAGCTTTTGTCCGCGGTTCATCTGCGGAAATGATCCCACGAGAATGTACAACCGGGATAAAAAGTATCCTATGTCCTAACCCAGGTCATGTCTACTCTTGTGCCAAAGAACAATGGGCAACTTTATATGGACCGTGGACCCAGTGTTGTAGCACTTTGTTACCTAGCTTAAAATGAAGATCCGAATAAACTCAACATTTTATTCTATGGCAGCATTACTCTAATGAATCAAATAAAGTTACAGCGGTTCCAAAAGTTCAATAATTTTCGTTACAAATGCTAATATTATGATCTAATGAGGCGCATAATAATTGTATCTACATATTGCCAGTTGGCATGCATTTTTCTCTTATATACAGGTGTAAAATTAATCACTGTTATCCTCTAAAGGGGGTTATTGTACTCATCATTATAAACAATTTTTACTATAGGACCAAACCTGAAATCGCGAAAAAATTCAGCTGTTCAGTACATTTATATTCGCATAATTCGTTAAAATGTAGGGAACAGCAGATTTTTTTTCGCGATTTCAGGTTTGGTCTCATAGTAAAAGTTGTTCATAATGATGAGTACAATGACCCCTTTCAGAGGATAACGGTAATAAAAGTTACACCCAGTGTATCGCCTTGGACTTGAAACATTAAGTTTAATGAATTATTCTTTATTTCGGCAGTGGGATAGGTTTGTTAAAACGTGTGTGGAAGGAAGAACTGTGCTCAACACTTTTATGTACGGTGTGGACTGTGGACTGGCGCTCGGTACGTGCGCTGAAATCTATACCAGGGTACACAAACTGGTTCTACTTCTCGAGGGGTGTTACACAGGGTTCTGTAGCGTCACTGTGGCGTTTCAACTTGTACATGGATGTCTGACACATTTTAAAGAGAATGAGTGCAGATTGATGATGAATGAGTTGCCTGTCAAATGCCTTCCATACGCAGATGATCAAGTTCTACTTGAGCAAAACAGTTGTAAGACATGGTGACGGTGATTGGTGAAGCATATAAGATGAAAAGGGTGAATTTGACGTTCAAAAAGTGCTGATTCTCAGCCTAGTTTGAATAAATGACTTTTGATTTTGATTTTGAATTAAATGTGAATAAGACGTAGGTCATGGCGTTTGAAAAAGAAGAGGAGGTATTGGTGTGTGATGTGAAAATAAATGATAACATAATATAAAATGAAAGAGTTAGATAAATAAATGATGATAAATGTGATTGTGACGAAACAGTCGATGTCCAAAAAGGCTCGACAGGCTATTCATAATTGTGTGCTGCTGCCTACGTATGTATGGAAGTGTATGTTGGGTGGGACAAAACAAGCATGGAAGTAGAATAAATGCTGTGGAAATGTGTTCCTTGCGAAGCATTTGTGGTATGACTATGGAAAATAGGCTGAGGAATGACGTAATAAAGCAATGGTGCGGTTTAACTAGGTATTATAACGAGGCAGATGCGATTGGAAACGCTGGGAGAAGATGCCCTAGAAAGATATACAGGGTGTTTTTTAAAACATGCGACAAAATTTAAGGGGGTGTTCTACCCATCAATATGAACAACTTTTACTATGGGACCAAACCTGAAATCGCAAAAAAAAATCAGCTGTTCAGTACATTTATGTTCGCTTATTTGGTCAAAATGTTCTGAACAGCTGATTTTTTTTTTGCGATTTCAGGTTTGGTCCCATAGTAAAAGTTGTTCATATTGATGGGTAGAACACCCCCTTAAATTTTGTCGCATGTTTTAAAAAACACCCTGTATAGTGACTTTGAGGGGACGCCCTAGAAAGATATATAGTAGTAGCTCTGTTCCTCGTTATAATTCACTCTAGCCGATCAATAAAGGTAAGCCAGAGATGGGGAACAAAACTTCTCACGGGAGATAGGGTCCGTGGGGTCGCTACTGCCCAACAGCTCGCCACATGCTGCGCTGTGGGTTTCTGTATCTCTCTTGGTCTGGCTCCTGTTCCGGCAAAGTAAACTCTACCGACATAGACCTAGAGTTCGGAGCGCGCAAGACCCACGATAATTTCAACGTGGAGATACAGCATTGCTATCTGCACTCGCGCTGATCGGTCTATAACAATACAAGTGCGGGTTACGCCCTGTTCAATCCTGAGTAGTCCTTTTTGTCTCTTTCTAATAGCTCATTCATGCTATTAATAATTCATTAAAAGCACGTAAATGTATGTATGTAAATTATGTACGGGCATCATTAGATCATAATATTAGCATTTGTAACGAAAATTGTTGAACTTTTGGAACCGCTGTAACTTTTTTATTTGATTTATTAGAGTAATGCTGCCATAGAATAAAATGTTGAGTTTATTCGGATCTTCATTTGAAGCTAGGTAAGAAAGTGCTACAACACTGGGCCCATTCTACCCATTGTTCTTTCATACCAATCCGTTTTAGCGTGAAAGCTTAACAAACAAACAAACTCACTTACGCATTTATAATATTAGTTAGGATTAGGAGTTGCGAAAAACATTCACAGTATTACAGAAACAAATCCAAGTGATCGCACAGATAAGTTGCAATAAAATAAATCATACGTAGAATAAGGAAAGAATAACAAGAAGAAATTTGATAACCACGTACAATTAACAAACAAAACGAGTCAAACTAACAAATAACAAGTAAATAATATTGGCACAAAATACTCATCTTTCGTCCTTCATCTCACAGACACTCAAACATTCACGATGTCTATCCATCTTGCAGAACATGTTAGCTGGACTAGTAACACCTTCCAATTCTTACACAAACGTATTTCTTACAAGCAGAAGTAGAGTACAACCCAGCGAAAGCGAAGTACCACCCGATAACAGACGCGTGCTGGCGCGCGGGGCAGGAGGTGCCGTACCTGGCCCTGGCGCGCACGCTGGAGCTCATCGAGGGCACCTCGGCGCGCCTCAAGATGGTGGACATCCTCGCCAACTACCTGCGCTCCGTGATGGTGCTCACGCCAGAGGACCTGCTGCCCAGCGTGTACATGTGTCTGAACCAGCTCGCGCCATCCTACGAGAGCTTGGAACTGGGTGAGTGAAGTAGCGATCGTCGGTTGCTTTGCGTCGTCCCCTCGTGGCGTACGAGGGGCTGGTCCAAAGGATCGGGGCCCTGAGATATGAAAACATACATCATACATAATAAAAATAATAGATCTTTTATTTCAGCCAGTATTACAGCAGTACAATTAGCAGAATAATGTTACAGCACTAATTAACAGTTTATATTATAATTTGCAATAAGTATTTATTATTTACTACAAACAATCGGATAGGAAATAATCCTTTTTCCATTATAATTACATTATAAAACTAGCTAAGCATTCTGCGGTTTCCAGGGCATAAACTTCACTTTACGGGCCCATACATTTTCTCTGCAAAATAATCAAGTCAGTCGCTAAGTAGAAGGAACAGGGAACACAAATAAAAACATTTTCACATGTTTTATAATGTTAGTTGGGTAGTTTCAGATTAATAAATTTGTCTGTTAGTGTGTTTATAGCTTAAGAACCACTCATCCGATTTACGGGATATCATTTTTCCAGGCATAGCAGAGACGTATCTGATGAAAGCCATCGGGCAGTGCACAGGCCGCACTCTAGCGCAGGTCCGCGCTGCGGCGCACAAGTGCGGCGACCTGGGGCAGGTGGCGGAACAGGCGCGCGCTACCCAGCGCACCATGTTCGCGCCGCCGCCGCTCACCATGCGCAAGGTGTTCGCAGCGCTCAAGGAGATAGCCCACATGACCGGTAACTGTCATCTCCGTGTCGCTGGCACCACTGTATTTCTTATCTTGTTGGCTACTTCCACGGCGTCGTCGGTGGCAGCGCAGTGGCTGCATGTTTTGAGTCACGGAGAACAGGATAGCAGGTGAAGCAAAGTTTGCGGCACAGCTCCACTCCACACCTTACTGCCGTTTGTTAAGCCCCACTAACACATTTTACTTGCCTGAGGCTTACAATCAAAGTGAAGCAACAAATGACATCGTGTAAACCTTGTTTGAGCCGCGTAACTTGTTTACATTACGAAACTAGTTGTGCAAACTTAGTTATTCATTGATAATGGATTATTAAGTTTGCGCCACTAGCTTCGTACCTAATGTAAATACGGTTTTACTTCAATTTCTTGCATGCCAGAGGCAATTAAATTGCACTGTGTAAATCAATATTTATGATGACAAACTGCAACCCAATTGATGACAAACAGCACCCCAATCGATGACAAACTGCACCCCAATTGATGACAAACAGCACCCTAATTGATGACAAACAGCATCCCAATTGATGACAAACTGCACCCCAATTGATGACAAACAGCACGACAATTGATGACAAACAGCACCCTAATTGATGACAAACAGCATCCCAATTGATGACAAACTGCACCCCAATTGATGACAAACTGCACCCCAATTGATGACAAACAGCACGACAATTGATGACAAACTACCCCAATTGATGACAAACTGCACCCCAATTGATGACAAACAGCACGACAATTGATGACAAACAGCACCCTAATTGATGACAAACAGCATCCCAATTGATGACAAACTGCACCCCAATTGATGACAAACAGCACGACAATTGATGACAAACAGCACCCTAATTGATGACAAACAGCATCCCAATTGATGACAAACTGCACCCCAATTGATGACAAACAACACCCCAATTGATGACAAACAGCACCCCAATTGATGACAAACAGCACCCCGTAAGATTTCACCCTATCAAAAACCGCTCAACGCGCCTAGAGAACTTTTCACTTAAAAAAGAAAGTTGCGGTCATACTCAATTTCCAATAGAATAAAGGAAAAAATCTCTTTGCAGTCAGATATCCTTACCTTTGTGACCCTTCTGTCTAGTTCATACTCTGCTTTACTGAAGACTAACTCAAATACTGTTGTCAGGCACGGCGTCAGTGAACAAGAAGATCAACAAGATACAATCGCTGTACGTCGCGTGCAGGCACTGCGAGGCCAAGTATCTTATAAGGTACGTACATAACATCATGATTCATCGAGTCGCGAATCTAAGCGGTCGTGTTTTGTGTTAATTATAATGAAATACCTCTAAGTAATTACGAATAATAATATTATAACAATTTGCAGAGTCAGTCATATTGAGTAAAGTGTGTCGCGCGTTGTGATGGTGCAACTATAACTGTGTCACAGAGCAAGATGAACTAATGACTTTATATACACAAAAATAGTGATTTTCTGTGCTAGTTATGTCTAATCAAGGGTTTAGCCCTTTTGGGCGTAGCCAAATAATACGGCGAAGCCCACCTCCTACTCCAACTCCCTCTGACCAAAACCAACCAATAGAAGCAGCGCCACCAGCTTCCTCTGAGGATGACTTACGGGCTGATGTCATCGCTACGTCGGAGATCCAGAAATGGTTAGGATCCATAGAGACCATTTTAAACGAAGTTTGCTCTACAGTCGCCGAAGGAAAAATGAACTCTGATCAGAAGCTCCGCGTCACCAATCTTTGTCGAAAGGTCGCACATGGGACATCTCAAATGGCTGTCTTATACCAATCCCTGAAGCAAAAATCTATTCAGGCTTACAGCACCGTCCAATTCCTTCAAGAACAGCAGGTCGTTGCAAACTCACTGCAACAATTCAAAGAGGTCGTCGAAAAAAAGATGACGCAGCCAGAAAGTACTTCGTATGCTAATATGGTGAAAAAGGGTACAGACAAGTTCATTCGCCCAGAAAATTTGAGTTCCGTTGCCATTTACCCTAGTGATAATACACGTTCCAGTGACGACACCAAAACACTGGTACAGCAAATTATTTCGCCGGAGGAACTGAAACTTCGGGTCCGCAGTCTAAGAAAAATTAGGAATGGAGGCGTCATTATTAGCACTGATAGCAAAGACGACATTGCAAAATTAAAAAGTTCGGAGAAACTTGTTTCGTCAGGCTTTAAAATTGAAGAGCCATCTAAACGCCGCCCTAGGATAGCAGTAGTTGGTGTCCCCGTAGCTCTCAGTGAGAAAGAGGTATTGGATTGCATTTATGAACAAAACCTATCTGACAAACTGCCGAAAACTACTCGAGAGGCCTTTCTGGAAACAATGAAAATGAGCCATAAATCAGGAAAGAAAGATCGCCCCACATGTAATTATATCCTTGAAGTACCTCCCAGCATCAGAAAAATTCTGGTGAACCAAGGCCGTATTTTTATAAACTGGACATCATGCCCAGTAAGAGATTTTACTATAGTGACTAGGTGCTTCAATTGCCAGCAGTTCGGGCACGCAGCTAAGTTTTGCCGCGAAAAATCTCCAACATGCAACCTCTGTGGAGAGATAGGTCACTCGTTCAAGGAATGCAGTAACAAAACTTCTACTCCCCAGTGTGCAACGTGCAAACGGTTCAAGAGGAAGTATGATCACCCAACTGGTGACGTGAATTGCCCAGCACGAAAATACGCTGAAGACAATTATATAAATTCAATAGACTATGAAGGCGCCTAAGAGCGCCATCGAATAATTTGTTAATTTGCCCACAAACAGTAGATAAGTTAGTTTTTTTTTTTTTTTTTTTTTTTTTTTTAGTAACATGACAAATCAGCTAATCAGAGATCTAGACAGCTTTTCCGTGTCCGAAGCAGTAATTTGTAATCTTGAGGAGTGCAAAAATCTTCTTCACATTGGTAAGAAAATGTTAACCGTGCTTACACAAAACATTCGTAGTATTAACCGAAATTTTAACGGCTTTGAAGTGCTATTAAATAATCTTGAAATAAGTTGTGACATTATTGTATTAACAGAATGTTGGCTCTCCGACCGAACAACGAATATACCATCTCTAGACGGGTACTATTTACACAAAACCAATAGCCACATTAACCAAAATAGTGGCTTAGTTGTGTATATTAAAAATAATTTAGAAGCTATGGTAGAAGAACCCTTAATTCAAGACTGTAATTGCTTGATAATTAAAATTTCCCCAGATACGGTAATTATGGCTATTTATAGACCTCCATCTCAAAATATTGACAGATTCCTAGACTCGCTTAACGCAAACCTAGAAAAATTATCATCCTTTAAAAATATTGTACTTTTAGGTGACATTAACATTAACATTGGTTCCGGGAAAATTGATACGCATGCACATAACTATCTGAACATCTGCGCATTTCATGGTCTTCTACCAGCCCATTATTACCCGACGCACCAGAGCGGCTCATGCCTCGACCATATCATTATAAAGTCAAAAGTGCCGTCCAAAACACTGGTTACTAATACTTCACTTACCGACCATCAAGCCGTTTTACTAACATTGCAAATACCTTCACCTAGAAAAAATTGCATGCGCAGCTATTCTAAACTCAACATGACTAATCTTGAAAATGACATACGAGCTATTAATTTCGACCCCGTATACAATAATTCGAGTGATCCAAATATTTCGCTACAGTGGTTGATTGATTTGTTACAATCTGCGATTAAGAAGAACACTCTAACAACAGTAATACCTAGAAAGTACAGTAACATTAAACCGTGGATTACGCCCGGACTTGTTCGCTGCATCAGACATAGAGATAAACTACACCAAAAATGTAAACTTTCCCCTAACAATGAAATACTCTTAGTCACTTATAAGCGATATAGAAACTTTTGCAATAATCTGTTGAAAAAACTAAAAACACAATATGACAAAGATCAGCTACAGAAGGCAGGAAAAAACAGTAAACTTATCTGGAAGTTCATAAAAAGTAGCACATTTATGACTAAAAACTCAGAACCTCCGCTCGAGTTCTTATCAGGCGAATTGAACCCATCCGCAGCGATGAATATAGCTAACAATTTCTTTATTAACATTGGGAAAAATCTGGCAGAAAAAAACTTATCACACAGGCATTCTTCTACTCAAAGTCCACCTATGACTCATACTACACTGAACTCTTTTGTCCTACTAGATACGGACGTGAGTGAAGTGATAGGTATAATAGACGGGTTAAAGGACGCCTGCGCCGTCGGTTGGGATCAAATCCCTAATACTGTGCTTAAAAGACTTAAATATCTAATTGCCCCTCCACTAACTCACATCTTTCAGATATGTTTAACTCAAGGAATATTCCCAAAATTGCTCAAAAAAGCCGTAGTCACCCCTGTTTTCAAATCTGGAGACAAAACTTGCGTGACTAACTATAGACCTATTTCAGTACTAACGGGACTCTCAAAGATTTTGGAAAGAATCATTAATAATAGACTAGTAAAATATCTTGAAAATAACAAATTGCTTTCAGATCAACAATTTGGTTTTAGGCCTAAAAGGTCAACGAGCCAAGCAGTACACAAATTGACAAATTGCATAAGTAAAAATCTCGATAATGGAATGCAAGCCATTGGGATCTTTTTAGACCTCGCCAAGGCTTTTGACACCATTTCTTGCTCTCTATTATTACTTAAACTGGAAAAAATTGGGATTAGAGGAGCACAGTTAAAATTGTTATCTGACTATCTTAATGACCGTTATCAGTCTCTTAAAATAGGTCAGTACACGAGCTCTGAACTTAAAAATAGTGATTATGGAATCCCACAAGGCAGCATTCTAGGGCCTACCTTATTTTTAATATATATAAATGACCTTTGCCGCTTACAACTCCATAATGGTTTAATTATGTCATATGCGGATGACACAGCTCTACTGTTCTCAGGTAAATCAAGAGCTGAGGTCTATGAACTAGCACAGAATGGGTTTGATATTGTGTGTAATTGGCTACATAACAATCTATTAACGTTGAATTCAGATAAAACCAAATTTATTCTATTTGCAATGAGAAATACTAATCAAAACATTACGATGCTTACTAACCAAAACATTCACGCGCACAATTGTTATACATACGCTGACACGGCATGCACTTGTCCCACTTTAACTCAAACCGACCATATCAAATACCTAGGCGTCACCATTGACACAAATCTGAACTTCCGTAAACATATCGACTTATTATGCATTAGATTACGTAAATTGATATACATTTTTAAGAATTTACGGGACATAGCCAACTTTAAATTAATTAAACGGGTTTACTTGGCATTGGGCCAATCTATTCTTACCTACTGCATTACTTCCTGGGGTGGTGCCGCAAAATCAAGTTTACTTCTCCTAGAACGTGCTCAAAGAGCAATTCTAAAAGTCGCCACCTGTCGCCCGTTCAGATTTCCCACACACCAGCTTTATTTGGCATGCAAGGTGCTAACAGTTCGGCAACTATTTGTTCTAAGTATAGTTTTACTGCAACACACTGAACTAGATTTTAAACCAGTACCTTCAGATAAGAGAAGAAAGGATCTAGTTTGCACATACCCTCACACTAAACATGCTTTCACTAATAGATTTTATTTGTTTCTAGGTCCTTTTTTATATAATAAATTTAACAAATTGCTTAAAATATACCATGTAAGTTATAATAGGTGTAGTATAATGTTATCCGATTATTTATCACAACTTAATTACTCAGACACGGAAAAACTTCTAGAGGTGCTTAAATAAAATAGCCGACTTAACTGTATTTACTTACATATATATATCCTATACGTCTAGTTTAAACTTAAGATAAAGTAACGCAAAATATTGCTACTGCTTAGATATTGAAAATATTCATATGTTAAATAAGTTCAATGACTGCTCTCTTTGAAAAGTACTGTCGTTCGATATGGCCTGAAACACAGGTTTAAATAAACCTAGCTCGGGCAACGCACTACTACCTTCAGAATTCTATTAATTTATTTATTTTATTTTGCAACTGTAATCTTATATTATTCATAACATAGTTTTTACCTAGATTATTATAATACTATTATAGGCCTAGATTAATGTTATATACTGCAACATATGTACACTTTTTGTAAACATACTATTTCAATAAAATTATTATATTATTATTATAACCCATGAGCCTTGTGTAATCCCATGACTCCAGGGAACCAAGTATCCATCGCCCTCCTGCCCCAGTCCCAATTTATTTCGGTCGTCGCAGCACATCTTTTCTTTCCATACATTTTCAATAGCCGTCTTTCAAAATTCACTTGCAACCTAACCATATCACCTACTAGTTTCGTCCCGTGGCTTCGCTCGCAAGGAGGTTGGAAAGTATCCCACGGGATGGTACTACCGGGATAAAAAGTATCGTATGTCCTAACCTTGAACATAGGATAATTGTATACGTGAGGAGATCATTGAGGCTCCATACATTTTTGGGCCTTACCTGAAAGTGCCGCTAACAAAAAAAAACATGGTACGTGTTGTTAGTACTAGTCATTTGGAGCAATCAATATGGCACAAAGTTGTAGGATTGCTCTAAGCCAAGTTATACAAGTTCGATGATTCGTCATATTCAACCATTTATTGATTTCTGAAAGTGTAGAGCTATATAAAATAATTATAGATATAGTTAGAACTAAAGATCATAAGCATTGCCACTATAGAGCGATAGCTGTGGCAGGCCTGCTTCACTCGTACAAGGTCACGCGTTAAATACCTACGGCTCGCGTGCACTCGGACGCACAAAATCCAGACGGTTGCCTCGCGCTCGCTCGAATGTAATACCGCACCCGCGCCTGTAACAATGGCTAAATCTGCATGTTGCAGTGTGGACGGCAGTCAAAATAGAACAACCAACAAAAGTTTATCTTTTTTTATCACCTAATGAGGAGGAAAGGAAACCTATTATCTATTTACGTTTTCTTTGTTGATTCTTTTTTATTATGGTTTGCTATAATATAAATAGTGATAATTATGCAGCAAAGAAATAAAATATTTACGTGTGGGTAGTCAAATAATCACTTTTTAAAACAAAAGTACTTAACTAAAGATTATTAAATGAATTGCGTTATATTTTTTAAATGTTTTTTTTTTAAATACGAATTGTAGGTAGATGTGCAAGGTACGATTCTGAACAATAAATATAATTTTAGATAGGTCCAGTTTCTTAATAAATGAACTGAAGTAAAAATGTTCACTTGGGTTCGTATATCGTACTTGTACATCTACCTACAATTTGTAGAAGAAACATGTTAAGAATGCAAAGCATTTCTTTTTTAAATTGGCTTCGCACGGTTTGTGCATTTAGCCAATGTCAAGTTTCATTTATTTCAGAATCAAAAGTTAAGGAAACTTAATTGTTATATGATTAATTAATTCGATACAACGGGATTTAGGAGGATAGATATATGGGATCAGTAAATTTATAAACGTAATGATACTGAATAATGAGCAAATTACAATGAGGAAAATTTACAACTTAATATTATTTAAAGTAATGAATCTATAAACATATATAAACTACATCTATAAACAGGAAAGCTATTTGTGCAAAGTCAAGAAAGTATTGAGGTAGGAAAAGGAATATGGAGGGACAAGATACTACTAAGAAAAGAAGAACGTTCATATAAGGGACAGGAGAAAAAAATGTGATTTAGGTCGCCTACGTGCCGCACGAGCACATGGGGTCGTCGATGATATGAAGTTTGGCAAGATGGGCTGGAGAGCAAACATGACCCAGTCTCATCCGTATTGAAACGGAGCTCTCCATCTTGCCAAACTTCGCCCTGCCAAACCACGGTTTTTCCGGAACGTCGGGCTGAATAGTTGATAAATAACGGCCCTTAGATGCGAAGCATTTTATTTAATAAACATACTTTTGTTTAAAAAAGTAATTATTTGACACTCGTAAACGCGTCTTTAAAAAAGCAAGCATAATTTATAAATCAACTAACTACCGCATAATATTTCTCTGAACTTCTTCAAATACCTCGGTTACACTCGACATGACAGGGGGACTTCCCGCTCACATCTTAGCATACACAGCGCTAGCGTTACGTTCACTGACGCAAGCGATCGCCTACACCACGGCAGACGACGTAGTAGATACTCTCAGGCGTCCGCGTAACGTAAAGTATCTGTTCTAATCTGTGGCTGTGGGGTATTGTATTGTATTGGACAAGTTACAAAACCGTCATTTTCAAACATAAAAAAAGAGTGATTTTATGACTGTGTTACTGCTCTGATAGTTTTTGTCACGTCTGACATGACAAGTCTGTTATGGTTATATATGTCGCACGGATATTATCAAATTCGTAATATTATAATCCTAGTGAAACTGTGAAAATAATTACAAATAACCTACGGTTTATTATAATATCACCATCTAACAATATCTCTGCGACATATACATATAACAATTACGTTATAACTTCTGTAATAGAACAGCATATTGTAACCTCTTTAGGTGAAAGGAAATAAAAGCAAAATACTGATTATAATGTTATTTCAAAATGTCAAAATTAATGTTGTGGTATTTTGTAATTGATATTCAAAATTTCAAACTTTATATTTTAAGCAATATTGCGTGTTCCGTGGCTCATCGATCGCAGAAAATGCATCATCTTACGAGTACGACACGAAACAAACGCATACAAATAATGCTTGCTGTCTCTCTTTCTCCAATTAAAATTTAGCCAATAATCTTCGATCAACAATGTACAATGTAGATCAACCAATAATAGAAGACTACAGGCAGAGCCTACCTACGCGGCCAAAATAAGGAAGTGTGTGTGTGTTGAGATTAGCAGATTTCATTACAGTGTGCGTACATTTTTTAGGCAATTTGCTAGCTTGCAGCCACCTGCGTAATTGGTTGAAGGGGATGCGTACGATTGGTTCGGGTCCGCAGACTGACTCACTGGATGCCCTCCTAGCAAGTTCGTCCGCTGCATCGTTACCCAGTGACCCACTGTGTCCTTTTATCCATTGCAGTGTCACTGTATTGCAGTTAGATACGGTTACTCACTCTAATGCATTGTGATACTCTAGTATTAGTCTTGAGGTAATTATTGCTGCTTAGCAATTAGTTAATGTTCTTTAAATTACTATGAAATGTAAAATAACCAGTGGCTCTTACTTTGTTTTTTTAGTATATATATATTTATTAATCTCCTATGTTTACGATGCTTCTGTTGGCAGGTCGCTGGAAGGCAAGCTGCGCATAGGGCTGGCGGAACAGTCGGTGCTGCAGGCGTTAGCGCAGGCCACGGCCACCACCCCGCCTGATCCTGATGGAGTCAAGGTGCTGGACGCGAGTAAAGGCATGGCTCCCGAAAAATTCAAGGTGAGGAGGACAAGCTTATTTTCGTCTTGTCTCTTTTCAGCTTTCGATAATTTCGACATGCCGTCCTACTTCCACGTGATAGTGCGACATTGTGCCGTTTTCCAAGTTCGAATATTGGGGACGTAATCTACGTATATACCTCTTTTTACAATATAATTGGTGAGATACTCAGACTAAATAAAAAACCAAGACGGCGCTGCGAACAATACAGTGCAGCATGCGCAGATCGTCACCTCCTTACATGCGCACGTGTTCACGGAACCCGAAACGTGCGGCCCACGTCACTGTTGACAGCGCTGTCTTGATTTTTTTATTTGGTCTGCGGTAAGACAGTACAAATTTTGGCAGATCGTGACAGATTAGATTGTGAATGTTCTTAAAATTATCGGAATTGTCCCTGTTATCTAATATGAATACTCATTATTTTTTGCTCCCACAGGCTCGTGTAGACGAACACTCTCTTATAATAAAGACCACATACTGCGAGTGTCCCTCCTACGACCGCATCGTGCCCGTGCTGCTGCAGCATGGCGTGGCGGCGCTGCCCGCGCACTGCCGCCTGACGCCCGGCGTGCCGCTCAAGCCCATGCTGGCGCACCCCACCAAGCAGGTCACGCAGGTGTTCGACAGGTGAGCAAATGACCTTGAAAACTTATAATATTTTTGAAACTCACTCGTAGTTCTTGTCAAGCTCATTTATAGTGTTTGTCTGAATCGTTCATATCATTTTTACGACACTTACTATGAATGAATGTATGATTAGGTTCGAGAAGGAGCAGTTCACGTGCGAGTGGAAGTACGACGGCGAGCGTGCGCAGATCCACGTGCCCGGCACCGACCGGCCGGACTTCGAGCGTGCGGCCGTGTTCAGCCGCAACCAGGAGAACAACACCAGGTCAGTACGAAGTAGCACGTGGACATGCACACTACACTCCATCCACAGGTATTTAATCTCTGATATTAATCACATCGCTGTTAAAATGAATAAAACAACAACACACACCCACAACTCCACATGAAATCTTTCAGATAATTCAGTCGTTAAAACCCACCAAATCTGCCGGCTATGATAACATTAATACAGATCTCTTGAAAAGGATTGCACTCTATATTGCAGAACCATTGGCTTATATAATTAACTTATCTTTTGAACAAGGTTGCTTTCCAGATAAACTTAAACTGTCAATCATAAAACCTTTACATAAAAAAGATTCAAAGTCTGACAAGAATAATTACAGACCTATTGCATTAACTCCTATTTTGTCCAAAATTTTTGAAAGGGTAATGTACAAAAGACTCCTTAGCTTTCTTGATAAATATGATATACTGGCTAAGGAACAGTACGGTTTCAGAAATAATAAATCTACTCAATTAGCTACCTTTATGTTGATTAAGTCTATTGTTTCCAGTATTAATTCTAAAACACCAACGTCTGCCCTCTTTCTGGACCTCAGCAAAGCATTCGACTTTGTAGATCATTCCATACTCCTAGAAAAATTGGACAGATACGGTATAAGAGGTCTGGCTTCTCAGTGGTTCCAGTCGTATTTAAGTAATCGAAAACAGTTTACAAGGGTAACTAAATTCAACAAAAAGAATCATTACATACAAAACTACGACTCACGGCATCGTACAAATCATTTTGGCGTACCCCAAGGAAGTATCCTGGGGCCTTTGTTATTCCTTATATACATAAATGATCTTCCCCTCGAGATATCACACAACTGTGTCTTATTTGCAGATGATACGACTGTCATCATTGAATGTAAAAATCTAAATTCTTATGAATCTGAAGTAAATCAAACTCTTTCAATAGTTGAATGGTTGAAACGTAACAAATTAAAAATAAATATTGACAAGACAAAACTTATATTTTTCAAAACGCCTAACCGAAAAGAGTTCCAGTTTAACATAAGCCTTAACCATAATAAAGTTGAACAAATACAAAATACGAAATTTCTCGGTATAACTTTAGACGCACATCTCACATGGAAGGATCATATTGACAGTATTTGTAAGAAAATTAATAAATTCGGTTTTGCTCTTCGAAAAGTTAAAGACGTAACAACGAGAGAAACATCTCTAATGGTGTATCATGCTTATGTTTGTTCCCTCAGAGATAAACCGGGTTTTTATAGCGCAGAAAAAATGTATTCGCGCAATTTATGGTATGAAATGGTTTGATTCCTGTAAACCGATATTCAAAGCAAAAAAGCTATTGACTGTACCTAGTTTTTATATCTACGAAGTCGCCAAATTTGTTAAGGCCCATCCTTTCCTTTTCGAGGGTAATGATAATAAAAATAAGCGGTTGGTAACGCGATTACCTCTCAAAATGCCGGTCCCTAAATTAGAACGGTTTAGACGTAACTGTGCGTATATGGCACCACTTATCTACAACTCCCTACCCAAACATATTTCTGAATTAGGTACCATATAACATGTTCTGTCGTGTTTTACGGGACTGGTTGATTGAGGAAAGCTTTTACTCAGTAAAAGATTTTTGAAGAAAAGTTCATGTTGCTACAATTTCTTTAAGGATGCATAATTTTATTTCATGTTTAATTTTAATCTATTATGTCATTGTAATATAATTAATAATGTAAACTTCAACTAGGTATATTTTTAACCAATGTTAATTAATTCGTATTTCTATAATTATATTCTTTAATATTTGCATACCTGTAACTTAGGTGAAATATGTCTCGGTCTATAACTGCTACTATAACAACTTTTGTACCATATTTATAGCAAATAAATGATTTGATTGATTGATGGATTGAATAATAATAATAATAATATTTATTTCTAAGTATATGGTACATTGGGATCTTAAATTAATCATTGATTCACATATACTACCATTCCTGGTGTAGAAAAATTAAATAAGCTAAGTGCATGCAAATCATAGACATTACAATAAAAGTTATATTAAATTAGTATAATTGTTTTAAATTTATATATTTAATTTGATACAATAATATTGATTTGGATTAATTGAATTTGTAATGTCAAAATATTAATTATTTTGTCAAACGTAAAGTACAAAACAAGACAAAAAAAAAAAATGCATGTCAAAAATATAAGTTCTAGTGTCAAAATATTATTTATAATGTCAAAATACTAATAGCATAAAATATTACTTACAATGTCAAAAAGTATGATTTAAAAATTAATTAACGGAATAAAAACACATGTCTAAGAGCCAAGTAAACATTTTACATTTGAATTTATTAATTGGTAACATTCTCAAGCCAGATGGTAATTTATTATAAATTTTTACTGTCATACAATCAGTCATACTGTCATACAGTCATACAAATACGAATGTGATCCGTATTCATGTTAAAGTAAGGTTGCTGATGTCAGGTTAAATAACTGTTCATTACTGTAATGGCTACGGCCCGCTTGCACCACAAACTGCTAAATATATTTAAAACATCGCTCTGTTTCTGTCAATCGTTTGAAGATGATACGAGACAGAATGATGTTATAAATAATTCAGTGATTTGTGGTGCACGTGCGCCTAAGTCTTGTATCATGAACACAGATAATTACAGGTCTAGGGTGAAGAACTAGACCAAGAGAGATGAGATACATTCGGTGATTTGTTGTGCAAGTGCGCCTAAGTCTTGTATCAAGAACACAGATAATTACAGGTGAAGAGCTAGACCAAGAGAGATACAAAAACCCGCAGGGCAGCATGTGGCGAGCTGTTGGCCAGTAGCGACCACACGGACCCTATCTTCCGGGCGAAGTCTTGTTCCTCACCCCTGGCTTGCCTTTATTGGCCGGCTGGAGTGAACACTGATGAGGAACAGAGCTCCCACCTCTTTCTTGCCTTTATTGGCCGGCTTGAGTGGAGATTCGCAAGAGCAAATTTGCTCGGAGGAAGAAAGTATTCCAGTAAGGTGCTGGTAGCGATATTGACCGTACTTCCGGGGTTGTCCTGATAGCCGTGGGATACCTCTCCATAAGCATCTTGTCGCTACGTCACTATGTGCTAGCGACCGTTTCCGGGGGCCCATTATTGAGTTGTGCAAGTCACCCCCTGCCATTTTAACCGACTTTAAAAAAGGAGGAGGTTCTCACTTCGTCGGAATCTTTAATTTTTATTTATGTATGTTCCCCGATTACTCGAAGACGGCTGGACCGATTTTGAAAATTCTGTTTTTGTTTGAAAGGGTATACTTTCTAGTTAGTCTTCGTGGTACGTAGTTGGATTTTGGAGAAATCGACGGAACTCTTCAAATATTATAGGCACACCTATAGCGATTTGGGTATTTTTTATAATAACTCGTGAATTTGTTCTTGGATTCCATCATTTGGTCAAGTGGAAGATGAAGATCACAGGTGGCCTCCGGCACTACTCAATATTAAGTATTTCACGAATTGCGATGTGACTAGGGGCTTTAATAATGCTTGCTTAGTAATTTATGCTCGTCACAATGGTGATTTGGAGTTCTCTTGGTACCTACTTACCAGGAGGACTCCTCAACAATTAACATCCTTGCATCGGGAAAGCAATATTTTGTAAAAGATAATGAGTAGTTATCATTAGGATATTGTAACTTAGATAAATTACAAACTGATCCACGAAAAAGTGAAAAATAAAAAAAAAATCCAAAAAAATCAACCGACTTCCAAAAAAACACCACATTGTGAAAAATAACTTTAATTTCGGAAGTCGGTGGCAAATTTGTAAAATACAGAATAATACAGACCCAAAGACACCGACTGCCGAAATTAAAGTTATTTTTCACAATGTGGTGTTTTTTTGGAAGTCTGTTGATTTTTTTGGAAAAAAGTGTTTTTATCTGTATATTAAATATTTAATCACTGGTCAGGCAGTGGCCATAGTCTTTCCATAGTCCTAGGTAACCAGTTCACTTTAGCCACCCAAACCCATAATCCAATATCTTTGTTTCCATATCCTGCAATAGTCCAGCACCAACAGGAGGTTGTCCGTGGGTGCACTTGCATAATGTGAACAGGTATAATAATCGTCGGTTGGTGTCTCATTTAATTAAAAACGTCTAACGGGCCTCTGCGACTTGACTTGGGGCCTTCGTACGCCTTCCAAAGGTCCGGGACCTGGACGGGTGGGGGTCCTGAGATATGTCAAAGAAATTCTAAAAAATATGAATAAAAAATTTTTTCGAGTAAGTTGGATTCGTAGCGTTAGTAACAATTGACTTACAAGCCATATTACTAATATTTACCAAAACAGTGAACCACTGGCGCAACATCACAGCATCACATTCATAGACAGGCGATCTAGCCTGTTGTCAGGATCAGGATGCTAGAGTGTGTGATGAGTCATGTTTGTATGTATGTAACACAGCAAGTACCCCGACGTGCTGCGGCGCCTGCCCGCGCTGCTGAAGGAGTCGGTGACGAGCTGCGTGCTGGACTGCGAGGCCGTCGCCTACGACACGCACACCAAGCAGATCCTGCCCTTCCAGGTATGCACAGGATCTTGTATAGCAAGCCGACCTGCCGCCTGATCGTTACACTCATCGACGCTGATGGACTACTACAATTAGCGCAACATATCCTAAGCAAAATATGCGCTTCGGGAATCATCGTCTATCTTCGGAAACGCGCGTTGATAAGGTCTAATATGGAGCTGTTACAACCATGGAAGTACTTGCCCATTTTGTATTACCATGATTGCAAAATTATGGAATAACAACTCAATGCAATTCCAAAAAACTTCAAAACGTTTGAGTGAGAGCAGGAAACCCGGTGGAGAAAAAACTTCATACAAACGCAATGGTATTTGCACCACTGTAAAACGCGGTAAAGCTTTGCCTCTGTGACGCGACGTTCGCTAATCCGGAAACGCGAAGATTACCGAAACGCATACTTTTTCTGGTTTAACTGTGCATGCTCATGCATTTGTTTTTATCCAACTGCGTCAGCGTCTGCGCCGGAGGATTGACTTGCTAAACTAAAATTATGGTTCATCTTGTGGCCAGTTTTTTGTTTTTTTTTTTAATTCTTCGTATTCAATATTTTGTCATGTAGAAAAAAATACACATTATATTGCCATCAGATCCTATCGACCCGTAAGCGCAAGGACGCCAACGAGGCAGACATCAAGGTGCAGGTGTGCGTGTTCATATTCGACCTGCTGTACCTCAACGGCGAGCCCTACGTGCGCCGGCCGCTGTTGGAGAGACGCGCCGCGCTCAGGGAACATCTCAACGAGAAGGAAGGTGAGCTGACATGACCATAACAAAAAAAAAAGTTTATTTGTACTTAATAAAATATAGCTTATTACAGTTACAGTACCAAGAAAGTTCATTTAGTTGTAGCCCTTAGACTATTTGTGTGCTACACAAATAGTCTAAGGGCTACAACTAAATGAACTCCTGAATCCCAAACTAAAAAAAACCCTGTATCTTGAAAATAAGTGCTCTTCTATGAAAAACAAAATAAGTAGTTTGACAACAAGGGCAGACTCATTTACACGAGGAGTTTCTCGACCGTCGTAAGGTGACATGTCCATGTGATGCTCGTAGACGAACACGCCAGCCGATTATCGCACTTAAACACTGTAATAATATATCCTAATATCCTAGGAACTTTCACACACGGTCATCTGGTCCCAAACTAAGCAGAGCTTGTACTATGGAAACCAGATAACTGATATACTACACTACTTTTTTTTTTTTTGTAAATACATACTTATATAGATAATTACACCTAGACTCAGGACAAACAGATATGTTCATGCACACAAATGTTTGTCCTGGATGGGAATCGAACCCACGCCTGCGACATGATAGGCGGTATCTTAACCAACCACGCCAGCTGGCCTGTCAAACTGTGATTTGACAACTCGAAAAAATTACTATACTCTATTTGAAATAAGATTAGACATTTAAATCGATAGAATAGAGGGTATCCAAAGAAGGTTTATCAAGTATTTGTGCTTTCATCAGAGGATCCCGTATCATTCAGAGAACTACCACAATCTGTGTAGAAAATTTCATTTACTTCCATTAAGTACTCGCCGTGAGATCTCTTATTGCGTTCTAATGTTTAAAATTTTAAACAATGAAATTGATAGCCCCGATCTCTTATCCAAAATTAACTTAAACGTTCCGTCTAAAACTCGGTTTAATCCGCCATTACGGGTGCCCTTTACCTCAACAAATTATAGGCAAAACTCATGTATTGTGCGTGCAAGCAGAACCTTCAACAACCAGTGTAAGCAGCACGATCTTGATCCCTTTACCACCAGTGTGATCACAGTCAGAAGACGCCTAAGGGTCAACTCACACCGAGACGCGACGCAACGCGATGCGACGCGACGTTACTGGAAGAGGCCAGTGATTTCGCGCTGCGCCGCGAGACGCATCGCAACGTCGCGAGGCGCATAGTAAAATCGTTGGCAACACGACGCCTCGCTGCGCAGCGAGACACCGCGCGGCGCAGCGGAACGTGTCTACATTCGCCACGTGCTCCCGCCCCGCTACGCGTCCACCCGCAGTCTACCATTTGCAAGCGCATGAGAACGACGTAATTTTGACAATTTCACTCGACCGAACTCTACCAATTCTACGCGAAGTCTGGACGGAAATAGTAGAGACAAGTAGCCACGGCAGCCTCGGCTGCGCCTCGCGGCGTCGCGCGGCTTCGTGAGGCGCAGCGCCGCTCTTGCACGCCGCGAGTACCGGCGATGCACCGCGCTACGCCGCGAGGCATCACGAGGCGCAGCGCTGCATGGTGCAACGTATTCTAAATTCTCACAATGAAATGTGTATCTTTTCGTGTAGAAAACAAAGTTCTATTTTGAGTCGCTCTTTTAAAGTGTGTGCGCAGCGTCGCGTCGCGTCGCGTCGCGTCGCGTCTCGGTATGAGCTGACCCTAAGCCTTGACTTCTTTTCAAAAATAAATTAAACTGTACCAAGTTGTAATTCATTGAGCATTGTCTATCTCATTGTGTTTAATGTTGCCTTATTTATGCGAGTATCTGTTATACTTCTATTCAACATAGACTATATGGAGGTAATCTATTGTGTAAACATGTGTATTTTTGGTTTTTGAACTGTTTTCTTTTTATATTATGTATGTGTTCACTTAAATTTTTTTTTTCCCGTTTCTAAACGTGAGGACTTATTATTGGCTCACTGTTTATTATTCCATTACTATATTGTTTTAATGTAGCTGTTAGTCCTCCATAATGGTTACATAAATAAATATTTAAAACGTTTTACAGTCCGTTCGATCGATTTTGACTTCTATTTAGACATAAGGATGGCATTTAAAGCAAAAACGTGATTACAATACCAACTGCTTACTGCAGTTGCCATTTGTAATGTCACCAACGCAATAGATGTCAAAATCAGTTGAACGAACTGTAAAAAAGGCTTATTTAGATGTGTAATCTTATTTCAAATGGAGTATAGCTGGGCTTGACTTTATTACGAAATTACAACCAATCACTTTTGAGTAGACAATATCAGTATTAATAACTCCTTAGTTATAAATAACTGGCTTCGCCCGCGTGCAAGTCGAAAATTATCCCACGGGAATGTACTACCGGGATAAAAAGTATCATGTGTCCTAATCCAGTTGATGGTCTACGCATGTGCCAAATTTCATTCAAATCCGTTCTGCCGCTTTAGCGTGAAAGCGTAACAAACAAACAAACTCACTTTCGCATTTATAATACAATATTAGGAAGTTAGGAGACATGTGAAGGTCGTCACAGAGCACACAAAGATCATAACAAAACGGCAGCTGCTGTCGGACTCGCACACGAAGGGAGCACCAGACCACCACCGTACACCGCACCCTCCTCCGTACAATATTTTCCATGATTAAGATCGAGCAAAAAACGCCGAAAAATCGTTTCGTGTATGGGGAGCCACCATACAAGAAACATTTTTTTCGGCGTTTAATTTTTTACTTTATTTTATTGTTATTATTTGTTGTTATAGCAGCCATAGTGTACACACTCTGTGATTTTTTTTTTGTAAGTATCTACTTATCACGGTTCAAACACACACGGACGCACGCGCAGCGGATCCTTAGTAATAGGGTCCCGTTGGCACCTTTTGCGTACAGAACCCTAAAAGCATACTAAGAATTAGAAGAACTTACCACGACAATTATGTTTCCATCTGTGTGACTGACAGGAATACCCATACAAGTTCCTATTGAATGTGATTCACAATAGAGATCGACCGGTATGATTAGTGCATTTAATTGCAGGCTCAGTCAGTTCCCGGACGATGCAACAGAGATACAGCTGATGCATTGTTCGGTAATTAGCGTAGTGGTAATAACCTTCAGACGTGCGGTAGTTACAGCAGGACTGTGCTTGTGTGTAACTAGCGGCCCGCCCCTGCTTCGCTCGGTTTGTACGACTTAACATCGAAATTTCTTTATTATTACAAGCTTTTATTTAGTATCACGTGTCCCGGTGTCTGTCTGTAATCTAATCTTGCAAGGTAAATTTAACTTCCCTAACTACTAACCCACTTCCCGGTTTCTGATTGTTTTAAATGCTTAAGTAAATCGGAGGACAATGCAATACTGTTATGATATGGAGCTGATCTGATGATGAAGCCCGAATGTGGCCATGGGAACTCAGGAATTAAACCAACCCTATCGAGTTTGGGCTCGTTTGACTCGTCTTGACAAGATCCTAGATGATATCCAGACTATTAAAAGATTTTTTCTTGAATTATTGCTCTTGTTTGTAAGTTTAATATTATTGTATTAAACACATAAACTTACTTACTTAGATGTAAAATACAATGTGCGGTTGTTGGTTTTCCCTAATAAAATAAAACTACGCGAACACAATGACATGATGCATCATAATAAATATTTATGTGCATGTTACCTTGTGCTCATAAATTTCCGCACAGTAGCGCCTGATGCGTTACTTATTGCTCCTCTGTTGTTGGTGTAGTTTGATCCTATTGTATTATCTGCAAACTTCTTTAATTGCAAAATGTCTTCACAATAATGTTCTCCTCAGTACTTCTCTCTGATCCACTCACTAAGTCCGCTTGGTTCTACTCAGTACTTCTCTCTGATCCACTCACTAAGTCCGCTTGGTTCTACTCAGTACTTCTCTCTGATCCACTCACTAAGTCCGCTTGGTTAAATCGACCAAGAGTAGCTTATGTTTATGGAGAGCAGAAAAAGCACACGAAAAAGGGTTAGGTACTGTTGTGTTTGGATAGAGTTTTATGCCGGGCCATCCGTGTTGGGGTCCATTTGCGACGCGCTGTGTTAACCCACCATAATATTTTCTATTATAACGGATGTTAGAATACACTTAACGTAGGTCACTTGTACTCCCCGTCATTGTGGTATTTTTTTTTTTTTGTACTGGACCATACCTTGAACCTTCTGGTTGCCAAGATGTTGAAGTTTTAAATCCCACTTTTAATGAATGGCAGCCCAATCAAATCTGGTAGTACCGAGATACAAAAACTATCGTATTACGGGAAACGAACGAACGCTTATTTAATATCTACTCTAATTAATGATGTTCCAACAAAAAAACAATCTGAAATAATCATTATAAAAATAAATACAAAAAGTTCTTTGATTCTCTTTGAAAATGCATCACCCTGTTTAAATTTCATTCAAAGTAATTAGCACCGACGGGCTGTCTGACCCGCGCCGTCGTCGTTTTTTTACTTTTTTTAGTTAGATATTATTTATGAACTTCCTCACTATGTTTTATAAACTATGTTTTAACAATCAATTATGATATTTCGTTAGTATTAAGATTGCTTAAAAGTAATTCAACATTCGGACAAACCTATTGAGGTTTTTGTGATGTTTCTGTTTGTATTTTATTTTGTTACTTAATTAATACCTAAACAATAAAAATAAAAAGAAACTTTTTTTCATGAATTTAGATGATAGACTTAACTTAACTTAAGTTAAAAAAATAAAATTTAAAAAAATAATTTTGCAAATCCAAAAGTGCACGTCACACGCTTATTATATTACCAATTGAAATTAATTGACTACAAAAGAAACATCAAAAAATTAGTTTTTTAAAACGAATGTTAAAAAATATTTCCTTTTTGTCGACAATCAATTTAAATATTTTGGCTATTTCTTATTCTGGCTGTATAAAATAAACAGAATGCCATACATTTTGATAGCAAGTTACTCACCTCTACCCTCTTGCCACCACAAATAGTAATTTTCATATTAAATATTTTTTTTTATTGTCTTTACGAGTAAAAATATCGTTCAAAATGCTCTAAAAAGTATTATTTCATATCTATCTGTCTGAATAGAGTAAATACATTTGATAGCCATTAACATCCATCTATGATACAAAAAAATATAAAAAAATAAAGAAAAATAAGAAAAGAAAAAAGCAATTAAGATGTAAGGCAGTATCGACAGTGGTATCAAACATTGTTCAAACCTTTTTCTCTCGTGGCACTGTTTGAGGGAAAGTGATAAAAAAAATTAGTAGGCACAGTTCGAGACCGCGCCGTTAGTTTTCGTGAAAACAGATTGAAATTTTACTACGATTTCCGATACTGCCATAGCTATTGTATTTGCTCGACACTAGACTTAGTAGGTACGCTCATTACATTCCTTATAAAGTAACTTTTACCGATTATGATATTTTTCAGTTCTGAGCAGATTTCCGGCCGATATGAGACGACATCTTAAACTTGTTTGCTATTAGCAACAGATGTTCTTACGGTTCCTGACTCTGCCGCAGCTATTGTATTTGCTCGGCACTACACTTTTTAGGCTCATTACATCCCTTTTGGTGCAAGCTTTCTTCGATTGAGGTTTATTTTTTCATTTCTGAGCAGAATTACGGCTGATATGAGACGACATCTGAGATTATTTTGCTATTATCAACTTCATATTAAATTAAACCCTATTTTGGCCAATATTTCTGTTGTTTCTTTAGCTGCTGGTATTGCTTTGTCAACTCTTAACAAAGACACCAGAATAACTGATCTAGCTAAACATGTTTTTGCGCTATACGAATTGATATTTCGACATACTGTGGAAAGTAGAGGGTCGCGCGCATGTACGTGCACTCGCAGTGTGACGTCATACGCAAATTATATCCGGCCTTATGTTATAAATATGACGTATCTTTTGAATGCTCAACTGTTACTCTAGCATTAATTCTTAGTTACTTAAGCATGAGCTAATAATGTGTATGTGTATGTACGTGTGCCTGCACCATTATGTTGTGTCGCTATAGCAGTCATAAACTAGCATCCAATCGCAACGGTGGGTTTCATTCGGTAGCCGACAGATCAGTTAAGCATGCTTTCTATCAAATTTGAGTAAATGAATCAACATTTACTCAAATTTGACATTAAATTACTTAAATCTTGATTAGAGTTAAAAAAAAAACTTAATTCAGAAACGAAAAAATGTTTAAGTTATACTTAAGTGCAGATTAAGACGTTCTCAACTTCAAATTCTCAATTCAGAAACCGGGTGTAAGTCTCGTAGTTATTAGCGGTTGAAATCTTACATGTTTTTGTCGGTCAGAAATATTGAACTTACCAACAGTACATCGAGCGAAAACACGTTTTCACATCAAAAATATTATGTGCTTTTACGAGAAACCTAGAAAGTCCATCGTTTTTCATTAATATTTTAAACGGTTATGAGTTCGACAACAACAAGCAAATACAAGCAATATCCTGAGGATAGGATGAATGAAAATTTATTCAAAAGGATTTATTTCAAACCATAGCGTATATTTTTGTAAAACGTGAACACTCACTTACGGACAGACCAACGGACGGCGGTGCATATATTTTTTTAATTACAATTTATTACTGGTAATTAGTGACTGACACTTAAACACATGATACATATACTCAGATACTCATTATAATAATAAACGTTTATTTCGACCAACAAAGGATCATATACACAAAAATAAGAGAAAACAAAAGAAATAAAACAAAAGCACATACAATTAAAAAGACCACATAAACAAACAAGATTACAGACCTCGATTGCTCAATATGTGAACCATACAGCAATGGCTCAGGTACTGACAATCGAACCTCTGCGCGAACATCCTCAGGATGCCGCTGCAGCTAGCCCGCACGCTGCGCACCAGGGATGTGCATCGCTTTCGCATAGTAGAATAAAAACAGTCTGGCTGTCCGATGCAATATGTTGGCGATGCAATATGTCAACATAATGCATCGGACAGCAAAAATTAAATACCCCCACAAATCCTGTACCGTTGCATGCACCCAAAAGCAAAATGTTTTGCGTGCGGTACATTGTGCGCTGCTGTAAGTGGCGAGTTTTAACACCAAAGATAAAAGTCGTTTCCCTGCCTCAGACCAACAAAAAAAGGAAGACGACGCGTCGCGAACATCAAAAGTGAAGCCACCTTTTTATCTATGTTTGTGTCGAAGGGTTGTCATTGTTAAAGGGCTTCCCTATAAATTGGAGATTTAAATTTGTTTAATCGAATGGGGAAATTTTAAATCGTATTATGGCAATCTAATCCTCCCACTTTATGTTACTGCGTTCGTTCGTTGAGGTTTTTTGTTCCAAATAACCTAAAACTCAAAGTTTATTGAATAAAATAACGATGTTACTTCAAGTACTTACAAGTGAAAAGTGCTTTCGTGAGACTTTTTGTGATTTCTTATTGTTTTTACACTACATCGGAAGGCACAATTATATATTTTTAGGTAACTTTGTTAATTAGACGACGACTCGTGACGTACTAAGAGCGGTGAGCACGGTTTTAGTTGTATGTGTGTGAGTGAACATGTATTTTACTTGCAGGAGCACGGTTTTGTGGCTTACTTTTGATGTTCGCGGCGCTCCATCTTCCTTTTTTGTTGATCTGAGTTCCCAGCAATAATTTTCCTGAGCTTGATGTAAACAATGTGTAGATAACTAGACGTATGTGATGGATGTGTTTACACCCTGTGGGCCTGTATGTATGACTGATAAGGCTAACACCTGAGTATTTTATGTTGCTAATTGCATGTGATGTAATCAGGCGAGTGGCAGTTCGCTACGAGTAAAGACTGCAGCACGGTGGAGCAGGTGGAGCAGTTCATGGAGGAGGCCGTGCGCGGCTCGTGCGAGGGGCTCATGGTGAAGGCGCTGTGTGGCGAGCACGCGCGGTACGACATCGCGCGCAGGAGCCACAACTGGCTCAAGGTAAACACATACCATCCCTAAACACAATTCTAATTCACTCATGGCGAAAAACACTAATTTTATTGACGAAATCTTGGATTTTAATTTTGACCTCATTTTCGGCATCTGCACTTCCGAAATCTCTAAAATTACACTCATGAGGAGAAATGGCCAAATAAAGGCCGCCCATGTTGGATTTGATCGTACTATCACACCCTTGTAAAACTATGATGATGCCACCCATTTTCAAAGTTAGCATTTATCTTGTATTTTAAAATCAACTAATCAATCAGAAAATCATCGCCCCTCGAAATACTTAAATTCCCATTAAATCGTGAAGGAAGACTTTTTACCGACTTCTTCTTCTTCTTTACCGAAAACGGAGGAGGTTCTCAATTCGACTGTTTTTTTTTTTTTTGTATGTTTGTTACGCGATTGCTCCTCCAATTATGAATTGATTTTGATGATTCTTTTTTTGTTTGGTAGGTCATACTTCAGTGGTGGTCCCATATAAATTGTATTAAGTTAGCTTGGGGAGTTTTGAGTTAGTTTCGATAATACGTAAATATTTAATCCACTTTGAGGTGTATCTTGATGTTCTAATACTTCCTGTCACTGTTGTTTACATAGAATTGCTATTGCATAGGTACGAGTAGGTACCATAACAAAAAAGTGAAAAATAAAAACTTTTTCACAAAACAACCAACTTCCAAAAAAAAAGTATAAAATAACTTTAATTTCAGAAGACGATGGTAAAAAACTAAAATACAGATCCAAAGACATCGACTTCCGAAATTAAAGAAGTCGGTTGTTTTTTTTTTTTTTGTAAAAAGTTGTTTATTAAAATGTTTTTGTTTTACCGTTTGCACACGCAGTAAATATAAATACATTGGCACATGTTGAGTGGATGCGCAGGTCACTTATGTTACTCGATGCTGATTTTAAAGGACGTTTTCGACAATAGTATTCTAAATGAACAATGTGTTGTAGCTGAAGAAGGACTACCTGGACGGCGTGGGCGACACTATCGACGTGGTGGTGATCGGCGCCTACCTCGGCCGAGGCAAGCGCGCCGGCCTGTACGGCGGCTTCCTGCTGGCGTGCTACGAGCCGCACGCCGAGGAGTTCCAGGCGCTCTGCAAGATCGGCACCGGCTTCACTGACGACACCCTGCAGAACTTCACCGAAACCTTGAAGGAGCATGTTATTGATGCGCCCCGGAACTACTACAGGTGACCCACTCCATATACTTGGTATTATTATAGTCTGGTTCAAAAGTATTCAAGTGTAAACAAACCCTGTTCAGTATCAATTGTTACGCAAGCACTCGTCAAACTCTTTCCCACAATTATTGTTTGATTACTATTATTAAATTATAATTGTATAATCATAGACGAAATTGAGGTTTTTAGCTTGCTAAAAACTATACTAAGTGGCTCTAACAAAAACCAAAACTGTTGACACTTGAAACTGACGGCATAACGTGACGTCACAATATCTGCCAGTGTACTCGTACCACAAGCCGCGTTAAAGAACTCCGTTCCAATAAGTAATAACCAAATAGAACACATTTCGATTACCTGAGTAGTTTAGACTAGCAAATTGGATTGTAATCTAACATTTGACAATTACGAGTAAGAAGCCCTACTTGCGGAATGTTTCAGCTGGCTCGTGCCGGCTTTTCTTTCCCTTATTACATTCTCATGCACTTTTTTAAGTTGCTTCGCTGTAGTTGTTCGCTTGTGACAAACATTTTAGTCCAGTGATATTAGGGATTTCACCTGGGAATGAGAGATAATAAGCTGGAAACACGTATACACTTTCATTTTGACGTTCTAAAAGCTGTTTCAAAAGTCTCATAAAATCTCGTGTCCGTGTCGCAAGGTAAAATAAATTGGTTTTCCGCGATTATCTCGGTTTCTATAGCTCCAATGTTAGCATAAAATTATAGAATAAAATTTGCGACAAATTTTGTTTCAGTAATTTTTTTTTTTGCGCTCAACCGATTTTAAGAAAGAGGGCGGAGCCGTACATACTCGTACTGTAATACAAGGTCAACCGTGAATCTCGGTGAATAATATCTTGTATAAAGTTATTAAATCATTAAAATATCATTAACAATGACTTTATTAGTTACTTTGTATTTAATAACATTTTAACAGGTCTTTGAGTCGGCGTTATGTGCGTGTATCATACCACAGGTGAGCGCACACCTTTGTGATGCGCAGCACGGATTCCGGGCGGGCCGCAGCACGAGCACCAACTTAATGTGCTTCATGAATCATGCGGCACCTGTGCTCGACTCTGAGGCTGGGGCTCAGCTGGATGTCGTATATTTTGATTTTAAAAAGGCCTTCGATAGCGTGGATAATGACGTTCTTTTGTCTAAGTTTGCACTGGCTGGTTTTACTCCTGACCTACTGCAATTCTTTGCAAGCTACTTAGGTAATCGTAGGCAATATGTAGAGTACGGCGGTTACTTTTCGAGCCCTTATCCGACACTTTCAGGAGTCAGCCAAGGTAGCAACTTGGGCCCGCTGGAATTTCTCATAATGATAAATGACCTACCGGAAGTAACGCGGAGTGCAAGTTGCTCTTCGCGGACGATCTTAAATTGTTCCTCCAGATTAATGACGAGATGACGTTTATTTGGGTCAGATTTGGGTAATGTAGCATGCTTTCTGAGAATGGTTTGGAGCACATAGATCTGACGGACCGTGAGCACCTTGCTATCAGCATAAAGTTGGGTTGTTGGGTATCTAAAAGGTTTTTTCAACATTACCTTCAGAACTGCTCTCTGCGCTCGTTCTGCCCTAAGAAACCTAGTTTTCCCAGCACCACCCCAGACTGTGACACAGTAACCGATTATTATTTGGCATATTGCGAAGCAAACCATTTTCAAAGTGTTAATATCGGCTGATTCCCTAAGCCTTTTGAAGACATGGACTAGCCGCAAGGTCCTAGTTGCAACAGTATCAAGATGAACGTCCCATTTGAGCCCGTCATCGATCTGTACTTCCAAATATTTAACGTTGTTCGTTCTTTCGAGGGGCGAACAGAGGCAAGATGTCTCTTGGTCAGAACAGGTGTGCGCAGTTATAAGGAAAGAGCTGGGTGGTTTGGAATTATTTCTGAGTACAAAAGGGATGTATGCAGTCTTGTCTAGGTTTAGCGTGAGCAAGTTAACCCTTAACCATTTTGATACTTCTGACATAGCATGTTCGGCATTAGCTTTAACCGTTTCCCACGTAGGATCGTAAAAAATGATTGCCGTATCATCGGCATAGGTGAAGATCTTGCAATTTGGAAGTGACATACGGCATAGATCATTAATGTAGATCTGAAACAAGGGCCCAAGATGCTACCCTGAGGGACTCCGAACGTTACTTTTTGCTCATCACTAAGGTACGTCTCAATCTTAACTCTTTGTGTACGATTTTTAAGGTAATCTTTAAATATATCACTTTGTGTGACTAGTGCGTTAAAGTTCACAATTTCTTTGTGAACTTTAACGCACTAACAGCCAAACTATCAATAACGCGCATGAGCGCGACTCGCTCTTTATATACCCTCTGCTACAGAACGTTCTCGAACCTTTCCGAAAATTCTAGAAATTATAAACTAAAACGCTCATTACTTATTAGCCAACCCGATACTTTAGCTTTGAACGCATTGAAGGCAAACCTAGCAAAGAAGAGGGTAGCTTGTTATAAAAAGATATACCAAGCCCAACAAATGAGTTATGAACCTTATGCAGCCGGTGAAATGGAGCACGTAATTTGTCCTTATTTCTGGTGTTAACATTGTGAATATCACTGTTTTTAGTGTATAAATGAATATTTTGTCTAATATGTTGGCGAAGATGAATTGTGATGCCACCGTGAGAATACCAATCTGTTTAAAAAAATCTCAAAGAAACTGGCACCGATCTGGTAAAATGCTCGAACAGCTCGTTTCTGAAGAACAAATATATTTTGAATGTCAGCGGCTTTGCCCTAGAGCAGAATACGGTATGACATAACGCTATGAAAATAACTAAAATAGACTAACCGAGCTGTATCAACGTCAGTGTATTGTCTTACTTTCCTGACGGCGTAGGCGGCTGAACTGAGCCTTCCCGCTAGGCTTGATATATGTGGGCCCCACTGAAGTTTGGTATCTACTGTTATACACAGAAAAACTGCCGAGTCTACAGTTTTAAGCATCTCTTTATCTAAAACGATGTTGGGTCCTAGATTTCTAACATTCGGTAAGGCAAACTTTATACATTTCGTTTTCTTAGCATTGAGAACTAAATTATTTTTCGTAAACCAATCTGTAACCATTGAGAGAGCACTGTTTACTTCGTCAAAATCTTGTCTATTCCTGTCTACTTTAAAAATAAGAGAGGTGTCATCTGCAAACAGTACAACGTCGCAGATACCCTTTAATTATGTCCGTTTCTATTCTTGTTACATAGTCGTCAAACATAACCTTTTCTAGGTCTTTAACCCGCTCTCTCAATAAACAAAACTGTCGAAATCTGATAAATTACCGTATTTTTAAATTTTGTATGATATTTAGCCTTTTCTTTAATTATTTTAATCAACGGGCTTCTGTACCAGGGTGGATACTTCGATTGGGAAACTATGATGACGATTTACGCCGCGAACTGCAGTTGAATCCGGATGCTACCACTCGTGAATTAGCGGAAGCAATTAACTGCAGTCACCACGCCCTGGAAAACCATCTGCATGAGCTTGGGTATCGATAAGTTATGGCTCAGTGGGTACCGCACATCCTTACAGACGCCCGTCGTGCAGTCCGTGTCGCTATTATGTCAATCACTTTTGCTGCAACCCCGACGTAAAGAGTTTTTGTCTGATCTATTTACTGGAGATGAATCATGGATTCATTACGAGAAAGATACACGTCGTGCTTTTTGGCTGCCTCCAGAAGAAACGCCACGAACTCAACCGAAGCCGAGTCAAAAGAACCGCTTAAAAGTTCTGCTTTGCTGTTTCTGGGACGCGCAAGGCATGCTGTTTTATGAACACAATGAAACTATAAACGCTGACAAATATTCAACCAAGCTCACCAAACTATCTGCTGCTATCAAGAAAAAACGACGAAGACGAGTCAATGTAGTTTTACTGCACGATAACGCTCGACCTCATGTCGCATCTGCCGTTCGCCAACAGTTGGAGAACTTAGGCTGGGAGACAATACCCCACCCACCTTATTCCCCAGACCTCGCCCCATCATACTGTCATTTGTTTAGAGCCCTGAAACAACATTTGCGGGGCAAACAATTTAACCTTTTCGCCGCCAACGTACACAAAACGCAATGCCTCGCCGAGCGCCAAGCTATAAATGTATAACTAAATATACATATACAGTAGTGATGGGGATATCGTCATATCGATGAATAAGATTTGTACGCGTAAAGTTAAGATTTAAAGTTGATTTTACGAATATAAATAAAAACTGATTAAATATTTCCAGATTTGTTTTATTTCACAGTATCCTTAATAAGAAAAAACAGTATAATTTATGAGTATCAAAGAAACTAATACATAACTCAATTAGAACTATAAGGAATGGGGTACATCTCTATTTGTTTCATGATCTCATTCTTTAACTTCATATCAAGTTATTGGCACTGAGGGCACGTTGAATTCGATTCTGATCAGGGATGGGGTCTATGGTCTTTCTTTCTTCTATTTTTGTTTATTCCTGTGTTTTTTTAATAACTTCAGTCAACGTTTTTTACCGTAGGTATCTAAGTGTCAGAATTTTGAATTGTTTTTAAAGTGTTTTTTGAAATGGAAAGTAAGTATATATTTAAATTCTATCACGCTTGTAGCCGTGTACTTATCAAAGCATTGTTTTTAAGTGTTGTTTCTGTTCTTTCTTAATTCATGTATCGGTAGCGTTTACCCATCTGCGCGCGGGGGACCCCGCGCACAGTTTGCGTTTCTCTATTTACCCACGACGGAACGGAGCAGGTATATGCGTTTAGGTTGAGAGATGTTTGTGTGTTTGTGTGTGTGTTTGTGCCAAGTAATGTTCCCACCTATCTTCTAAACTAATGATCCGATTTTGATGCGGTTTTCAATAACAGGTTTGTGTTTGATGAGTGCATGTTCTTAGACAGGTGCCATGGCTATAACTCACTAGGGGGCGCCACAATATTATTGCAAAACAATGTTGCAATATAATCAAAACGAAATGTCCGATTATAATACAGATACACGATACAGGAGTAAATCCTACACGTTTTTAAAAATAATAATAATAATTAAAAAAAAACAATTCTGTTTTCAGCAATGTGTACGTGGTAGCTTAATGCATGTTCCCAAATAATAAAAATTACGTCTGAAACTCGCTAGAGGGCGCTACAATATTAGTGCAAAATAATATTAAAACGAATTCTCCGATTTAAATGTGGTTTTCATCAGCAATTACAATTCGTATATGCTCTCTAAAAAGTCAGAAATAAAATTAATCAAAATTAAAAATTTTGAAAAAACCCACGACGGTTAAAATCTAATTCTATTTGCAAGTGAAAGAAAGAAAGATGCGTGCGCGCGAATCCGATTTTGTGCTGCACTATGCCAAAGTGACCTTGACAGCCGCACGCCTATGACGTCACTGACCAACTTCTATAGTAGTTCGTGGCACTCGGTGGCGCACAGGGGCATAGACGACCAATTGTTTAGTAGAGATGGGAAAATAACTATCGACAAGAATTAGTAACAACTTTATAATTACGTATCGGCATCTACCTGAAGGTCGAAATTCATCTACTGTCCTTTGTAATGAAGTAGATAACTAAGTTCATATTTTATTGACCTCAAAATGTTTTCGATATTCGTAACTTTCTGTATTTATAAATATTTCAATGGTGAAATCAACCTTTCACGGCACATCACTGGCCAACTTGATATGAAGTGATTGGCGTTCTGAGGAAAGTAACAAAATTCGGAGTTTCTGTTTTTGCCGATTTTAGGACAAACTAGGGCTTATTTTGTGTAGAAAAATAAAAAACAGGGTAGTAGACAGTGCTATCTTAAATAATAAAATGAAACAAAGCTTTTAATCACAGTAAATTTATTTTAATAAGATAATTAAATTGAACAACTTCTATAGAAGTTGTGGCGCTGGTGGCACGAAAATCCCGAACTTCTATAGAAGTGCTTGGCGGTGAAAAGGTTAATGATTTCTCTGATGTAGAGGCGGAGTTGAACAAGTTTTTCGAGGCACAGCCATCAGAGTTCTGGACGAAAGGTATCCAAACTTTGCCGGATCGTTGGTAAGAAGTCTTAGATGCTAATGGTGAATACATCATTGACTAAGCTTTTTGTATTGTAATAATAATAAAAAATATAAATATAAACCAAGTGTCTCATTACTTTGCCAACCTGATATAAGGATGTTAACATCTTTGGGGCTACAGAAGCCGAGATAATCGAGAAAAAGCGATTTTTGTGACCTTTGACCTTGAACAAGTTCGACGCGGACACGAGATTTTATGAGACTTTTGAGACAATTTAGAACGCCTAAATGAAGGTGTATACTTCTTTTCCGGCTTATATCTCTCAATCCGAGGTTCCCCCCCTGTTTTTGCTTCAAGTGAGTGGGTTATTTGTCTGTGTAGGTACGATACGTCCCACGAGCCGGACGTGTGGTTGAGCGCGCGCTGCGTGTGGGAGGTGCGCTGCGCGGACCTGTCGCTGTCGCCCGCGCACCGCGCCGCCATCGGCCTCGTGCACAGCGACAAGGGCATCTCGCTGCGCTTCCCCAGGTACGTCGCGTGAGGTGCGAGGGCAGATACCGAGGCGGAATAACACCTCTGTTTTAGAGGGTTATCCAAACTACTAAACATCTAAACTAACAGTAAAATGCCAAATAAAGCCAACACATGTTATAAATGTTCAAGGACCTGTTGGCGCCCAAAGTGCTTGAAGCGCTGTAGTAAGGTGCCCTATTGTGACACTCGCGAGTGTCTGCCACACATGTGCTGACACTTGATATGTTCTGTATTGGGCAGGTTCGTACGCGTGCGCGACGACAAGTCCCCGGAGCAGGCGACGTCGGCGCAGCAGATCGCGGACATGTACCTCGCACAGGACACCGTCAAGAACAGCGCTGCCGCCAACACCAACCTCGATGACTTCTACTGAACACACAAACCGGTGCTTGAGGCGAGAGCGCGGTCGCCGGGGGAGCCCGCCAAATATCAACATACGACCTGATACTGACCTACTAATTACAAAGGCGTAAGAAATTGATAATTTCGCGGGTTACCTTAGCGCATCCCTCTTAATATGGGCACATCGAGTCTCGTAGTTCGGAGTCGTAGTCGTAGTGTGGAGCGCCACTCATATTGACGACGCCTGTGTCCGCAACGCGCGCGCTCTAATAACAGACTGCATCTACGTATCATTTAGTGTAAGTGAATTGATGAAATTGTATAAATATTGTAACTATTTTTTAATAAACATTATGATTATGTCACGTGACATTTTAAAAGTTAATCTTCGTATGTTAAACTGAACTACCACCATCTTCCTGTCCTTACCCCACTTTACTTGGGGTCGGCGCAACACGTTTTCTTCTTCCATTCTCCCCTGTCAACCGTCACGCTATCATTCACTCCCTTCTCTTTCATATCATTCCTCACACAATCCATCCATCTTTTCTTCGGCCTTCCTCTACCTCTCCATCCATCAACATGTATATTCATCACTCTTTGAGTCACATGCGTTTCGTCCCTTCTCATCACATGCCCATACCTAGCCAAACGATTTCCTTTCAACTTTTCTGTCACTGGCGCCATTTTCAAACTTCCTCTTATATACTCATTTCTTACTTTAGCCATTCTCGTCACTCCACACATCCATCTCAACATTCTCATCTCCGTTGCATGCAATCTTTTTTCATCTGTCTTCTTCACGGCCCAGCATTCAGACCTATACTACAGTATGTACTGTGACTACCGTTGAGTTTAAAAACCATAAACACATGAATGAAACCACAGTTATTGCAATGATGTATATTTTCAAGTCATTAACTTACAAGTAATTACACAATTATTGGGGGCGATTCCTACATTATACCGTAGAAGTGATAGTTCTGTGATGAACAGTAAGTAATATAAAATATACCGCTACTGATATTACTTCATTTTTATTAAAACTAAACGTAAAAGTTGTACTCGCCAGATAATCTCATTTGATATGTTTCACATTTGTTTGAATAACATCGCGTCACAAACACAACCCACAGCTTCTTTGATAAATGCGAAATTAATTTGAGCAAATAATTATAAATATATAGAATAAGTTGAGACGTCAGACAGCGTTGCGTCCTTGGCATCCGCTAAGTATTTGAGCTCGCGACGCAACAGTCGCGTCGTCTACAAATCACAACAATTTGGCACAAGTTCCATAAGTTAACGTTATTGTATCAAAGCGAACTTACAGCTATCATAAGCACATCGTATTGCACTTATTTGAAATCCTAGCGTTCAAATAAGCTCGTCGTCACCTAGCTGCCATCCAGCGAATCTTATATCAAATGAGCGGAACGCTCGTTGTTACTGTAAACTTAAAATATACTTAAAGAAGTTCAAAAAAGTTAAATACAAAAAATCACATTAGTTGCACAACGCAAGGTCAAAAAGCTGCCGAAATAATGATTGAATAAATAGTTGTCGTGTAAACGCCGTGTGCTCGACAATACTCACTAAACTGACCTTGTATGTTCTATTAACTATCATTATATTCATTATAAATAAATAAAAAAACATTAAAAACGATACAAAATGTCAGTAAGTATAAAAAGAAAAAAACATTAAAAACAATACAAAATGTCAGTAAGTATAAAGTAAGAGGAACTTTACGAATAATAGATGTGAGATTAATGATCTCTACGTCACACGTGCAGTGTCCATAGAGCAGGAAGTTGTTATCTCTGCCTGCAAGTGTGACTCAATACGAAAACGTTTTACTCAAGCCAAGAGTAAAACCAAATATTGAAACTGATTGAACAGCATCACTGCAATTCAATATGTTTCAGTTAGTGGGCTATTGTATAAAATGTGAATAAATCGTTTAGAACGGTTCTGAACGATTCCTAACACAACACTGATATGGCACGAGTTATTCAAGAGACGATCGTATATTTATTAATTTCGCTCATTTAGCATACGTATATATATATATACTTTGAATATGTACTTGTTAGAGGACAGTGTCGACAACCAGGCAAGACTACATCGGTTAGGTATTTACAACACTACAGATTGATTACATTTCTTACTAATGTACGCGCCGCCAGCGCCGCGGGGCGCGCATCGTTGCAACCAACCGCGCCACGAGCTTAGTTACAAGCTAGCACACAACACCCGCGACGCTCGGCGACATTTAGGTACATACGCCATATAACTATGTTCTACACAATTAATGAGATTCTGATTAGCTTGATTGTACAAGTTGTGTCGCTGATGACAACAAAGTCGCGCCCGTCTAGCGGATACGTTTTATTTCCTTTTTTGTCGAAATAAATTAGAAACGACTCTGAAACTGATTTGCGGTCGCTACTAACTTAATTAATAATATCCTTCAAATGACACGGTGGTGGAGCGCACAGCGCCGCACATGCGAACACTAACTAATATATTATGCTCTACGTTAGTGTCCTTATAGAACATGACTCATCGCTACATACTATACCTACGAAGACGTTACAGAATTTGGTCAAGTTTTAAAAATATTACAATAGACAATCTAAAACCTACGACAAGAAGATATGTCTCAAACAGAACAGTTAGGCCTCGTACACATTGAGAGAGAATCGAATACGATTATGTACTTAATTGTTATGTAATATTATGTATAAGGTCGGGTGTGGAACACTGCGGTCAACATCCAGGTCCGTGAGAGCAGGGTCGGTATGCAGCGTGGCAAGATCCTCGGTCCAGTCCAGTCCAGTGACGTGTGCGCGAGGTCGCGGTGCGCGCTCACAGCAGCGCGGCGCGCTCGGGCGGCGGCGACGCGTCCAGCGCGCGCTCCGCCAGCAGGTTGGCGTGCTCCTGTGCCGCACAAATACAACATTGTAGCTAACGCATCTGACGCGGACTGTCCCAGCAGCGGGACATCGCGGCCTCGACAGATAGAGTAGGTCCGGACAGATCCGGCGTCACGCTACGTCTACGTCATTCAATGAACATGGAAGGTGTAGTGTTCAGTAATAATTATCGCCTTCGTATGTTATGGTTACGGTTATAAAATCTGCGCTTAGTAACAAACAGAAGTGAAGCTGGCGAGGCAGTTGTGCCGCTGTATCTTTGAATCGATCCATTCGCCTAGCCATTTTCCAACTATGTTGGGGTCGGGTGCCAGTCTAACCGGATGCAACTGAATACGAGTATTTTACATGGAGCGACTGCCTATCTGACCTCCACGACCAGTAACTGGGTAATACAATACCCCCTTGGTAAGTCTGGTTGTCAGACTTTCGGGCTTTTAAACGGCCCGCTGTATCTCTCCTGATTAAATAAACAGAATAAGTAGATACCTACTATTACAGAATTATTTTATGATGACTTATGATTCTTTCTTCTCCCATGCTTTATGTACTTGTAGTATGTACAAGTATTTTCTTAATGTCCCGCGGCAATCACCGCATTTCCGAATACAAACGAATGCTAATTTCCATGTCCATCTATTATTAGATTTATCGTATATAATAATTTGAATTCAGAACTTAGTACTTTGCTGTTGTTTTGTTTTGATTTGAACAACAATATAGTACTTAGTAACACGATAAATCTAATAATTGATGGACATGGAAATTAGCATTCGTTTGTATTCGGAAACACGATGATTGCCGAGGGACATTAAGAAAATAGTACATAATTATCATGAAAATTAAAATAATAGTCCCAGTCCAAAAATAATAGACCCAGTCCAAAAATAATAGACGCAGTACAAAAAGAAAACATACTGAAAGGCGGACGATTTTGGAAACTATTTACAATTTCAACGTTCACGAGGTGGTAGTTGGTCTTAGAAAATTGATTATTTTGAATTAGTATGTTTATCTACAAACGCCGAATACATGCAATTGGCCACAGTTTAACACGATTCACGCTTTAGTGATGGTGGAACATACTCGAGGCAATTTACTGCATTCGCTTCTTGTTCGGCGAATTAGTCCATTACTATGAAGTTAATCACGTTACAAAATTATAAGATTCCGTGTGACGTCCCAGCGGATACACGTGTGGATGAGTGGACGCGCAGACGCAGAGAGAGTACCCACAATGTTTGTGGAGAGAAAAAGAAATTACAAAGAGAATATACGTTGTCGAGTCACGACAAGTGAAGACGCGTCGAATTAGCAACAGACCTCAACAGTGGGGAAAAACCTTTTTTCATCTTTAAGATGTACCCACCCAACGATGTTAAGCTCGCTGACGTCAAATATGACATTTGTATTTTTCCTGTACATAATGCCGACGTAAAAACCGCACGGCGACCTTCCTCAAGTTCCAGCTATACCACGTATTGTACCTATACCTACGTGTGTGATGGATGAGCTACAGCCACACATGCACCACTCGCGAGATTGCCAATAACATTACAAAGTTATTTAATTTATTGTTTCATAAATGATCATGAAACAGAGCCTTTGCGGTCATGACCCCGCCCCGGTCACCTAGGCGGGGTCAAGGTCACTCTTTAGAACTTTTCCGTGTGCGGGACTACCGTTGGACATTGTTGGTGTTGTACACAATTATTATTTGTTAATTATTATTTCTTAAGGCGAAAACGTCAGGGTAGTCCGCGAAATTCAAATTTTCTTACGTTTTTTGCAATTTACAAGTCAGTATTAGGTTGTACGTTGATCAAAATGTAATTTGCGGTTGTAACAAGTATGTATTTACATAATTATAATAATTAAAGTGATCAATATAACTCTTTAAGACCAGGTAATCCTAATGAAAGACTATTTCATGAAATCTTGACATTTATAAATTATACTAACTTAAGGACTTGTGATTTTAATGATTATAATTCTGTAAATACATATTTGGTACGACCGCGAATCATACTATAATTAACATACAACTTAATACAGACTTTCAAATTGCAAAAAAGTAAGAAAATTTGAATTTCGCGGGCTACCCTGACGCTTCCCTCTTAAATTATAATTTCGACATTGGGTAAAACTGTTGCCAAACATGTTCTCGTAGCTGTTGGAGATAGTTACGTTGGGCAACTGTTGCACAAGATATAACATTAGATATAGTGTTAGCGGTGTGTTACCTCGGCGGGGTTGTCCTGCTGCCGCTCGTACATGCTGTCGTACACGGGGTTGGCGAAGTGGTTGCCGCCGTTCTGCCACAAACAACACACGCGTACAATAACTGCGCGGCCAGTTCCGTTACTAGCAACATGACCTCTATGTGCTACCTCTACTTAGCTAAATGATCGAGGGTGTGCAGGTACCACACCTGATGTAGTATGAATGTTTACTCAATTGCAAGCTTAGCTGTAGTAACTGACTTTCACAATTACTCATTTATTTCAGCGAAACGGCGGGAGTAATAATAAGAATTAATAACAATTATTTATTTTAAAAGATAGTTTTAGTTTTAGTCAACATTGGTACAGACATAATACATGTAGGTGGAAGTCACATAGAAGCATAATTATCCGAATATGTTTATATTTGGATATGAATAAATAAATGGATTCCACCGCGCGGCATTGTTAATACTCAGATAATTGTCATTATTACATGAATTTTATGGTTTGTTTAGATTCATATTGAATTATTAATATAGATACTCGTAGAATCGCCCACTCACTGCATCTAGCATCCATAAAGCCATCCTACTTGTAAATATATTTCAACGAACTGTGCCACTAGGACCTACTGTATCTACTAACTATCAGGTCTACGTATCACTACATATATCAGGTCTACGTATCACTACATATATCAGGTCTACGTATCACTACATATATCAGGTCTACGTATCACTACATATATCAGGTCTACGTATCACTACATATATCAGGTCTACGTATCACTACATATATCAGGTCTACGTATCACTACATATATCAGGTCTACGTATCACTACATATATCAGGTCTACGTATCACTACATATATCAGGTGTACGTATCACTACATATATTAGGTCTACGTATCACTACATATATCAGGTGTACGTATCACTACATATATCAGGTCTACGTATCACTACATATATCAGGTGTACGTATCACTACATATATCAGGTCTACGTATCACTACATATATCAGGTGTACGTATCACTACATATATCAGGTCTACGTATCACTACATATATCAGGTCTACATATCACTACATATATCAGGTCTACGTATCACTACATATATCAGGTCTACGTATCACTACATATATCAGGTCTACGTATCACTACATATATCAGGTCTACGTATCACTACATATATCAGGTCTACGTATCACTACATATATCAGGTCTACGTATCACTACATATATCAGGTCTACGTATCACTACATATATTATAAAACAAAGTCCACCGCCGTGTCTGTCTGTATGTATTTATGTTCGCGATCATATCAAAAGCTCCGGAACGGATTTTCATGCGGTTTTCATCTATGATCGAAAAATGACGATGATTGTTGAAGATGTCGGAAAAATCAAGCCGTCTGGGAGCTTTCATCGAAAATGCTGCCTAATCCGAACAAAACAATGTATGGTGGGATTGTTTCTCTTTCATATGTCTACAAAAAAGTCCGCGATGGCATGTCTATCTTTTAAGGATAGCATACTTTACCCATTCTAACTTACTTACTTAATTTTAACTAAAAATATGATTATATATAATGTGGTATTTGCAAAAGCTATTTAGGCTACAGTATTCATCATTATCAAATTAAATACGTTAGTTATCTTAAGGTTACGCTAGTCGGTCATTTGTCCAACAAACGTAGTATGGTGATTACTCAGTATGTTTGACGGTGTACTTTCAAAACTAATAATTATATCAATTTGTCTCGTCATTATGTTGTTCATGTATGGAAGCAGAATCGGAAACAGATGTTGGTTTGGAAGTTATGACCGTCGAAACTGGTGGATGAAGTTCGTTTATAGGGACGCGGTGGGGTGAAGTTGGGGTTGGTGGATGAAGTTCGTTTATAGGGACGCGGTGGGGTGAAGTTGGGGTTGGTGGATGAAGTTCGTTTATAGGGACGCGGTGGGGTGAAGTTGGGGTTGGTGGATGAAGTTCGTTTATAGGGACGCGGTGGGGTGAAGTTGGGGTTGGTGGATGAAGTTCGTTTATAGGGACGCGGTGGGGTGAAGTTGGGGTTGGTGGATGAAGTTCGTTTATAGGGACGCGGTGGAGTGAAGTTGGGGTTGGTGGATGAAGTTCGTTTATAGGGACGCGGTGGGGTGAAGTTGGGGTTGGTGGATGAAGTTCGTTTATAGGGACGCGGTAGGGTGAAGTTGGGGTTGGTGGATGAAGTTCGTTTATAGGGACGCGGTGGGGTGAAGTTGGGGTTGGTGGATGAAGTTCGTTTATAGGGACGCGGTGGGGTGAAGTTGTGGTTGGTGGATGAAGTTCGTTTATAGGGACGCGGTGGAGTGAAGTTGGGGTTGGTGGATGAAGTTCGTTTATAGGGACGCGGTGGGGTGAAGTTGGGGTTGGTGGATGAAGTTCGTTTATAGGGACGCGGTAGGGTGAAGTTCGGGTTGGTGGATGAAGTTCGTTTATAGGGACGCGGTGGGGTGAAGTTGGGGTTGGTGGATGAAGTTCGTTTATAGGGACGCGGTGGGGTGAAGTTGGGGTTGGTGGATGAAGTTCGTTTATAGGGACGCGGTGGGGTGAAGTTGGGATTGGTGGATGAAGTTCGTTTATAGGGACGCGGTGGGGTGAAGTTGGGGTTGGTGGATGAAATTCGTTTATAGGGACGCGGTGGGGTGAAGTTGGGGTTGGTGGATGAAGTTCGTTTATAGGGACGCGGTGCAGCAGTGGGGTGAAGATGGGGTTAGTGGATGAAGTTCGTTTATAGGGACGCGGTGGGGTGAAGTTGGGATTGGTGGATGAAGTTATGACCTACATTAGTTTGAATTTTATTCATTGGTCACGGTTTTGGCCAATCAATGTTTAATTATACTACGAATACATATTATATTTATCATTACTAACATAGTTTTGTAAGTACTTACATTTTAAGTAATCAAAATATGGATACCTTGTCCGAATTAAATATTTTGAATTGAATTGAATAATTAAAATTACTCTGATACATTTAAATCTAATTCATACTCGACGCAACTAGTTGAATGCAAAAAATGTAGGCATTTATACGCTCTACTAGCTGTGCGAAGCCGGGGCGGGTCGCTAGTAGGTAAATAAAAGAGGAGAGTTTTGCGTGTTACTCAGACAAGACACACTTGTTTGTGGGCAGTGTGTACTCTACAGGGTCTAATTAAATTAGCTAGCGAAACTCCGCAGACGTGATGGGTATCGATGTATAAATACGATAAAATAAAAATGATTTCATGAGTTTTTTTTTTTTTGGTGGCAGGAGTTGTTATGTGAAAATTCACGCCTCCAGTTGGCGTCATTGTGACGAGAGATCTCTAATTTCGACAATAAATATAAAATATATTATGATGACATTCACCATTCAGTCACGGCTAAAGAAAACATAGACGCTCTGACACCTTTCACAGGTGCTCGGGCGTGACGTCTCAGTGCTGCCATCTAGTGAACGTCATTTCAGAAAACGCTCATTGTGTAGTATCTATGTGTATGTAGTGTAGTGTGTAGCGTGTTGCGTACTCACGTTGTGCGTGTGGTTGTTGGGCGGCGGGTCGAGCTCGTCCTCGCCGGCCAGGTACATTGTGTAGTATCTATGTGTATGTAGTGTAGTGTGTAGCGTGTTGCGTACTCACGTTGTGCGTGTGGTTGTTGGGCGGCGGGTCGAGCTCGTCCTCGCCGGCCAGGTACATTGTGTAGTATCTATGTGTATGTAGTGTAGTGTGTAGCGTGTTGCGTACTCACGTTGTGCGTGTGGTTGTTGGGCGGCGGGTCGAGCTCGTCCTCGCCTGCCAGGTACATTGTGTAGTATCTATGTGTATGTAGTGTAGTGTGTAGCGTGTTGCGTACTCACGTTGTGCGTGTGGTTGTTGGGCGGCGGGTCGAGCTCGTCCTCGCCGGCCAGGTACATTGTGTAGTATCTATGTGTATGTAGTGTAGTGTGTAGCGTGTTGCGTACTCACGTTGTGCGTGTGGTTGTTGGGCGGCGGATCGAGCTCGTCCTCGCCGGCCAGGTACATTGTGTAGTATCTATGTGTATGTAGTGTAGTGTGTAGCGTGTTGCGTACTCACGTTGTGCGTGTGGTTGTTGGGCGGCGGGTCGAGCTCGTCCTCGCCGGCCAGGTACATTGTGTAGTATCTATGTGTATTTAGTGTAGTGTGTAGCGTGTTGCGTACTCACGTTGTGCGTGTGGTTGTTGGGCGGCGGGTCGAGCTCGTCCTCGCCGGCCAGGTACATGGGGTTGTTGATCTCCACGTTGTCCGCCAGGCGCGCGTGCACGAACGCGCCGCTGCACACACGCACGCACTCGTTAGTTCAGTCTTAACATCTCAGAGAGGCAATTCCCCTATTTTTAAGAACGTTCACTTTCAAAGCAAAAGGAGTATGTATGGATCGTAGCAGGTGGCGTTCTGTAGTTCCTTCCTATCGCCAAGTACCGCTGAGTACGGCCTTGGGAAGAAGGCGTGAGTTCATGTCATCTATGTATGGTCATTCTAATCTCGGTCTCAATCTGTCAAAAATACCCCTAATTTACCAAAATGTTTGACAAGTTTTGATATTGATTGTCGCTGAGATGATAGTTCGACTACATTTTGAACGATTTAAATAAGAGAATAGTGCTTCAGTGTGCTGCGGTACTGACTGTCGTCTGCGGTGCAGCAGGTACAGTGCGGCGAGCACGGCAGCCAGCAGCGCCAGCATGGCCAGCACGGCGCCCGCCCACGCGCCTCCGCTCGCGCTCTCCGCGCCCGTCGGCACCGCGTCGGGCGCCGGCGTGTGCGGCGCCGTGCAGCTGGCGCCCTCTAGGCAGGCGCAGTATACAGGGCCAGGCTCCGTCGCGCTCACTGACAACACACATCAATCAATTTACATAGCTTGTATACAAGGTGTAACTTAAATAACGCACAACCTCTTAAGGGGTCATTGTACTCATCATTATGAGCAACTTTTACTATGGGACCAAACCTAAATACGCGAATAAAAAAATCAGCTGTTCCCTACATTTTATTTATTTATTTAATTAAGATTCACCAAATTGTTACAGATATACTACAGATAGGAACATACAAGTATTTGTGTCTTAAACCTAACTGCACAACCAATTATAGGCAAACACTACATGCAAAGTGTTCTTTGTACCATAATCTGTTATATAATTTTAAAGACTATGTACTTAAATTGTAGATAATATATTAAATACTAATTAATATCTATCATATCGACAAACGTCGACATTGGAGTGGACGTCAACCAGCAGGCTTATCACGTATCTTGCAGAAGCCTAGCGATAGCAAAATTGCTTTTCAATCGCAAATCGGTATTATGTATCAGCGATACGTCATACTCATTTGTGATTGACAAGCAATTGACAAGCAATTTTGCTATCGCTTGGCTTCTTAAGATACGTAATAAGCGGGTGTTTCTCCGTTTTGGCGAAAACACTTTCCGGTGGCATATGTTTTTTCTGGAAACAATTTAACACTGAGGGTGATTTGCTAAATAGCTCTCATGGGATGAATTTAAAGGCGCATTATTCAATATATGCATATACCTGGCGAAAACAAAGAAAACTAACAAAACATCACGCAAATCGTCATTCACCTCCGTTTCCAAACCTCACCACTTAAAGTCTTGGTGTCGTAATTTATACAAGCGACGGAATGAAAAAAATACTTGACGATAATTTTAAACTTATAACCGCCGAAATAGAATAAGTAAAAAAATCAAATACATTTGTAAAAAAATGTCCCCTATGAACTAGAATAGCATTTTTGTCGTATTTTTTTAATGAAAATGCACTAGTATTGTATATTTACAAAATCATCATTAAACAGGCAATTGTTTAAGTTTGTTGTACAAAACTGTCACATACATCAGTAGGTTACAGTCGAGCGATAAGGAAACCGTTCAATGAAAAATTAAACAAAAAATTGTATTTCTTCAAAATCATTCTTGTTTTTGAATAAAAAAGACATCAATGAGTAGAGCAACTACTCACGAATAATTTGATGTAAAAAATACTAGAAAAGGAATTTTTCATTACGAGATGCTTAAACATCTGTTTCAAGGTTTTTTAGATATTTCGGAAAATTTTGTATGAACATAATATATATTGTGTTGTTTTGGTAGGTATTGACTCAAGCTATCACCCTCTGCACTATGTCGTACTATTTACTGGACACCCTGTATATTGAATAATGCACTTTCTAGTTCATCCCATCATATTTTTTTAGCAAAACAGTCTGCAATTTATTGTTTTCAGAAAAAAAAACCATATGCCACTAATGATGTGTTTTTAGCAAAAACGGAGAAACACCCGCCTGTCGCTGTTTTCGTTTATAAGTTTGCACATGCGGGGTATAAGCGAATTAATACCAAACACTGTATGGCGACGAGGTGGCGCTAGGGGGGGGGGGGGGGATAGGTTTGCGAGGCGGTCTATGGGGTACTCTGAAGTTGAATTTATTTAATAGTTGTGGGCAGTCAATGTATTGTAGTTATTGAGCAGTTTACATTCGAATCTCAAATCCAAGAGATCCCTCCGGGCTTCCAGGGTACTCATTTTGTAGTAGCCTAAACAGAACTATTTGTAGAGCTCGTCCGGGGCAGTACTACCGCTAAATTATTTGCAGAGCTCGTCCAGGGCAGTACTACCGCTAAATTATTTGTAGAGATCGTCCGGGGCAGTACTACCGCTAAATTATTTGCAGAGCTCGTCCGGGGCAGTACTACCGCTAAATTATTTGCAGAGCTCGTCCGGGGCAGTACTACCGCTAAATTATTTGTAGAGATCGTCCGGGGCAGTACTACCGCTAAATTATTTGTAGAGATCGTCCGGGGCAGTACTACCGCTAAATTATTTGCAGAGCTCGTCCGGGGCAGTACTACCGCTAAATTATTTGCAGAGCTCGTCCGGGGCAGTACTACCGCTAAATTATTTGTAGAGCTCGTCCGGGGCAGTACTACCGCTAAATTATTTGTAGAGCTCGTCCGGGGCAGTACTACCGCTAAATTATTTGTAGAGATCGTCCGGGGCAGTACTACCGCTAAATTATTTGCAGAGCTCGTCCGGGGCAGTACTACCGCTAAATTATTTGCAGAGCTCGTCCGGGGCAGTACTACCGCTAAATTATTTGCAGAGCTCGTCCGGGGCAGTACTACCGCTAAATTATTTGCAGAGCTCGTCCGGGGCAGTACTACCGCTAAATTATTTGTAGAGCTCGTCCGGGGCAGTACTACCGCTAAATTATTTGTAGAGCTCGTCCGGGGCAGTACTACCGCTAAATTATTTGTAGAGCTCGTCCGGGGCAGTACTACCGCTAAATTATTTGTAGAGATCGTCCGGGGCAGTACTACCGCTAAATATTTGCAGAGCTCGTCCGGGGCAGTACTACCGCTAAATTATTTGCAGAGCTCGTCCGGGGCAGTACTACCGCTAAATTATTTGTAGAGCTCGTCCGGGGCAGTACTACCGCAAAATTATTTGCAGAGCTCGTCCGGGGCAGTACTACCGCTAAATTATTTGTAGAGCTCGTCCGGGGCAGTACTACCGCTAAATTATTTGTAGAGCTCGTCCGGGGCAGTACTACCGCTAAATTATTTGTAGAGCTCGTCCGGGGCAGTACTACCGCTAAATTATTTGTAGAGATCGTCCGGGGCAGTACTACCGCTAAATTATTTGCAGAGCTCGTCCGGGGCAGTACTACCGCTAAATTATTTGCAGAGCTCGTCCGGGGCAGTACTACCGCTAAATTATTTGTAGAGCTCGTCCGGGGCAGTACTACCGCTAAATTATTTGCAGAGCTCGTCCGGGGCAGTACTACCGCTAAATTATTTGTAGAGATCGTCCGGGGCAGTACTACCGCTAAATTATTTGTAGAGATCGTCCGGGGCAGTACTACCGCTAAATTATTTGCAGAGCTCGTCCGGGGCAGTACTACCGCTAAATTATTTGTAGAGCTCGTCCGGGGCAGTACTACCGCTAAATTATTTGCAGAGCTCGTCCGGGGCAGTACTACCGCTAAATTATTTGTAGAGATCGTCCGGGGCAGTACTACCGCTAAATTATTTGTAGAGATCGTCCGGGGCAGTACTACCGCTAAATTATTTGTAGAGATCGTCCGGGGCAGTACTACCGCTAAATTATTTGTAGAGATCGTCCGGGGCAGTACTACCGATAAACCTTTAAACTGGAACACAATAACCTGCTCAATGGTAGAAATACCATTGAGCAGGTTATTGTGTTCCAGTTTAAAGGGCATGGATGCCGCCGCGCCGGGGATATGGCAGCGCATCTGCTTTGTCTCTTATTGCAGATGGCCACAGGTGGCGGTGAAGTTAACCCTTAACATCAGTGGTCGGCTTTGTGCTCCAACAGCCAGCTCCAGACTGAGTGAGCCACACGCGAGGCTGCCTCATGCGGCAACACGTGCAGTTGGAGGACGTGCTTCGTTACGCGTACAGGTCGTCGCGAGGCGGCACGCTCCGGGTAACGGTGTCTACCAGAGATGTGCGAGGTTGCGTAGCGAGGACTGCGCATAAAACTAACCAATAATAACGCTAGCTTAGCACACGATATGAAATTGAAGCGATATTTTTGGTTAATTTCATACACATTCCTGGCTCATCTCTGATGGATAGGTACGCTGCCTAAGAGCGGCGGTACGTACGGTCAGGCCCCCACACGCAGAGCGCGGGCGGCGCGCAAGCACGCGCGGCGCAGGCGTGGTCGTGGCCCACGTAGTGCGAGCAGCGCGCGCCGCCCCACGCGCCGGCGCACTGACACGCGCGCCCGCGCACCGTGCCCACGCAGTGCCCGCCGTTCGCGCACGCGCCCGCGCCGCACGCGCTGTGTCGAGCTGCAACATAAAATTAATACACCGTCAAATGCAGACTAGGAAACAATGCACACCACTCAAGATACGAAACAATACTGATGATACTATATACATACGTAGTTTGTATGTAAATTACTTTAAACAATTTTTTTTTCCAAGTTGCGACATAATATACCAACGCTTGTTATGGTTATTTTGGAATACATTATTGTATCCGAGGCTATTTTATACTTACTAAGGATGTCTACAGAAAATTAATGAGGCAGTCAATTAAAAAAATATTTTCTACATTTTATTGCAAAATGAGGCTCACGCAGATACCCAGCTCAGCCTAATGTTACATACCCTTTTACTTGAAACAATAAAGGTGCGATGGACAGCCATCCTCATCTCGGTTACACGAATGACTGACAAACGAGCTCTTTGGATAATAAAATGCAATTAATTATATTATATTGACGGTAACCGGTTCCCCTATCAATCTAAATGAATTTTAAATATACTTATTAGTATACTATAATACGAGTCAACAAACCTATATGTAATTTAATTAGTGTAACTCATTCCATAGCATTGGAATGAGAAGTTTACGTGGTGTGCAGTGAAAGTGACAAGCATATTTCAGTTTAAATAACTTTTCCGAATAAGGCGGATTTTTCGAGAAAATGATGAAAAACAAAAAGCCAAATAACTCATACGTAGATCTGGATCTAACAAAGATACAAGGATTATTTTGTGCTCTAAAATATGCAGCATAAGAGACGCCATCGATGCTACTAACATAAGAGACGCCATCGATGGTACTAACATAAGAGACGCCATCGATGCTACTAACATAAGAGATGCCATCGATGGTACTAACATAAGAGACGCCATCGATGCTACTAACATAAGAGACGCCATCGATGGTACTAACATAAGAGACGCCATCGATGCTACTAACATAAGAGACGCCATCGATGGTACTAACATAAGAGACGCCATCGATGCTACTAACATAAGAGACGCCATCGATGGTACTAACATAAGAGACGCCATCGATGCTACTAACATAAGAGACGCCATCGATGCTACTAACATAAGAGACGCCATCGATGCTACTAACATAAGAGACGCCATCGATGCTACTAACATAAGAGACGCCATCGATGGTACTAACATAAGAGACGCCATCGATGCTACTAACATAAGAGACGCCATCGATGCTACTAACATAAGAGACGCCATCGATGCTTTTAACATATTTTTTGCGTATTATGCTTAGTTTGAGACCAATAACTACATATCTTTCAAAATTTCGAGATGAAAATACGAAGATTTTCATCCTTCTTTTCCACAAAAACTAAACATGCTTGTTAAATGGGGATACGAAATCTTGCATTTAAATGATTATATCAGTAAAATGGGCTTATTAAAACACATGCGTAAAAAACATAACCCTGTCTTTTCAGTCACGCAGTCGGCTAAAAAGTCGCACAAAACGCGGCGCTCCTCGCTAGTCAGCTGAGCGGTGCACATGCACTGCGCAGTGCGCGCTCGGTGCCGCTCGGTTGCGCAACGACCGGTCGCAACGACCGGTCGCCGCGACCTTGACCTATCGCAACACTGACACACTACGGCGACTTCTTCACACGACAGGCTTGCACACTGACCGGCACATCGCGAACATATATTAATAAGTTCAGTTATATTAACCCTTTTATAGGGACAGTACCTACTCACTTAATTAAGCATTTGTTGGTGAAAAGCTTCTTCACTTTCTCGCGTTTGCGTAACGATTATTGGTTTGTATTATTCGATGGTTGGAAAGTATTTATTTTACGTTATAAGTATGCTGCGCCGATCTATTTCGTTTTAATTTTAGTGTTTATCGCAGGATATAGATAATACATCATTTCCCATTTAGTAGAATTTATTTTCCCTTCTTATGGTTCCGTAGTCAACAAGGATCCTTTATAGTTTCGCCATGTACAGCTGTCGGTCTGTCTATCTGTCTGTCCGCGGCTTAGCTCAGAGACTTAGCACTGGAAAGCTCTAATCATAGACTAATATAATTATATTGAATGAGGCTGTAATTTGGCATGAGTATATTATATTTATAAATCACGCAGACAGTGGTAAAACAAAATCTAGAAAAAAAATTGTACGAGTAGGGTCCGTTACCCTCACCTCCCTTGCACGTAAAGTGAGGATGATATTTTTTTTCTCGTCCATCCCATAGTGTGGGGTATCGTTGATTAGGCCGTTCAAAAATATTGCGGTTCTGTGAAAACCATTTTTCGATTCAGGGGACGTTTGCATGATATTAAGCTTTATAGTGCAAATTTTGTTGTCAAATGCCTGCCAGCTAAATGGTTGTTTTTGGATATGTGAACAAATTCACGGGAGTAGTATATATAACGAAGTTAAAAGGAAAACTAGCAGCGCATTACAAGTTAACGAGTAATAATCGGCCAACTTATGCTTGCGGCTTGTTCTTGGGATAAAATCCCAACTACGAAACCCTTCATTTTGCGTGGTCCGACACGCAGTTGGCTGGTTTCTTTTTAATGTTCAAATGGCATTCCTTTTAACCCAAAGGTTGTTTGGTTTCAGCCAGGAATCAGAACTAAACAATGTGTTTTTAAATTAGTTATTTTTTATTAGTAATTATCCAATTCCTTAAGATATTAATGAGTGATATGTGAATGCTACGCTGAGAAGTTCGTTGCGGCCTGCTGTCCAGCAGCTTCCCGCTCTGACACTAGAAAGTGGTGAAGGGCGTTTTAGGGGGCTGTCACCGTTGACGTTCAATAAGTGCTGAAATACCTATGTTGGTTAACTTAAAGAAATGATTTTAGAATAAGTATCAATGTACGCTACAATGTACGCTACAACTCAGTGATTCACGAAATTCGCACCTATTACCTACCACTTTGAAATAAGATTTCTGTTTCAATCTCATAGTGTGTGTAGAGCGTGTAGTCATGTCACAAAGTGAAGAGTTCACATTGTTCGTCTGAGAACTTCAATGATAAACTTTCGCTATTCTATTCAGTTAGCGAATACAACTGTTGCAGCTTCAAGTTGGCAGTAGCTACCTATTGTAATGTACGGCGTGGTGTCGGCGCAGTCATAATAAGGAATGACAGCCGCCTCGTGAGTTTGCACGTCCTGCAGGACTACTGAACTAGGAGCGATTCTGCCGCACTAGCCGGTAGCTACATCCGCGTAAACACAAGGTTCGCTCACCTTCCCGCGCGCGCCTCCTGCGCGCCCCAGCCATCACTCAGTCTACAGCACTCCACTAGTAAACACGCTCACTACCGACTGACGTCATCACACACGCATACGGACACAAGACGAGTCACTGTGTGGCTGACCGGCGCCCGCGGCCGCGCTCTCAGCACTGACCGCGAAGCAACGCCGCGCTACTATTAATCTCGCTGTACGCGCCGCTACTGTACAGCACAGGAGACGCCGGAGATGGGGACCACGGGCGACCACTGGCGACCGCAGGCGACCGCTGGTGACCACTGGCGACCGCAGGCGACTGCTGAGCATTCCAGACAACGAATGTCGATACTTTAAACTAGTCATATAATAAAAAAATAGGGTAAAATTGAAACAAAATCAATTTCCTGGCTGTAATATAATGGTAGGTATGAGGTTGGTTGGTGAACGTAGTCACAACGTTTGTGTTATTGCTATTAGTGGTATTTAGTTTGAAGAGCTTTATTCAAAATGCAAGCAAATATAGATATTGAAGCCAGGGTGAACATTGTAGCCTTGTATAACAATCAATCTAACCGGATGCAGCTGAATACCAGTATTTTACATGGAGCGACTGCCTATCTGACCTCCACAACCCAGTTATTGGGTAATACGATATCCCTTGGTAAGACTGATTGTCAGACTTTCGGGCTTCTGACGACCAGTAACGATTGTCAAAGATCCACGAATGACAGCCGGGACCAACGGCTTAACGTGCTTTCCGAGGCACGGAGGAGTCTCGGTATGTAATGTGATGGTCACCCATCTACGGACCAACCGTACTTAACCTGAACGGCAAACGTAGCTTAACCTGATGGATCGACCCGTGCGACTGTTATTACTTAGCCACAAGCTCCTCGTAGCCTTGTATAACAATGCGTTTAATATATCGGAAATATCCAATATATCGGAAACCGGTTTATGTGTAAGTTATTTTGTAGTGATGTTGATTTTATTTGATAATCTTATAAGTGGCGGTTCAAAATGTGTAATAAGATTTCTTTTTTTTTTTTGAGAAATATTGTGAGACGTTGGGTGAAGATTTGAGGAAGAGGGAAGTCTGACGAGCCGTGTAAGAAGTGGTAGGCCGCCACATATTAACCAGTCTCGGCGACACTCTATGGTTGGTGAATTTGAAACGAATGGTTTCCAACAAGACGATTTGCTGAAGAATTCGATATATCATTGCGCACTGTTCGCCGTGCAGTCCATGCCGAAAGCCTCCATCATCGAACACCAGCGAAAAAACCGTTTTTAATGCAAAAGCATAAGGAGGAACGGTTATGTTTTGTGCGGGAATATTTTGACTTTGATTGAGACTACTATATTTACTGACGAGAACTTTCAAATCGTGTCAAAAAGGAAAACTTAATTTGTGGCGCAGAGACAATACACGTTGGTCTGATAGTAACATTATAAATACACGTTGGTCTGATAGTAACATTATAAATACACGTTGGTCTGATAGTAACGTTATAAATACGGAGTCAGGAAGAATAAATGTGAATATGTGGGGTGGATTAGTGCTCAAGGGCCGAGTGTAACAGTTCCCATAACGTCGAGGTTTTGCGCTATGCGCAATGTTTATCAAGTGGAAGAAATTAGTTAATTTTATTTGGTTCAAGATAATTAACAATAATAATTTATTTATATATTCATCCAAATATTGTAGTACATAATAGTAATATAATAAGTTTATGATTGTCCGATACATTGGCTTGTATTGTTCGTGAGTGGTTTAGGCAGCATTCGGCTGTTAAAGTTACTCCGTGACCAGCGCGATCCCCTGATCTAAGCCCTATAGACAAAGTAAAGGGTTTAATGCAAACATGGGAAGCACGAGACGAAATTGTCTTGAACTGCTCAGGTCCCATTGCATGGAGTTGTGGGACAGTATACGTGGCACAGATATTTGTAGTAATATTGTGGCCTCCATGCGACTACGTCTCCTTGACTGCTTAACAATAACGGAGGTCCGACTAAATACTAATAAAAAAAATATAATATTAAATGTAATCAGGGGAGTTCAGGGGATACAGTGGCGTAACTTTTTTTATTTGAGATGGGCTTGTTCGTGACTATAGCCTAGGTCAGAGGTGACAGAGACAAGGTCTACGATGGAGTGAGCTTACCCAGAAGAAGCTTGTTCACTCTAACTTTGCAGAGATTCGGGTTGTAAGCGTTCGGGAACACAGACGCAGGTAGTGAGTTCCACTCTTTTGCCGTGCGCATTATGAAGGATGTTTGGAAGCGCGTAGTGCGCATTTGTGGAATGGGAATTAGGTATAGTAGGTATTAGGTAGGCTTCTAAATGTTCGATGGTAGAAGGGGGCCGATGGAATGAGGTTGTGGAGTTCCTGAGCACACTCACCGAAGTACAGTCACAAGCAGGCAACCTTGCGGCGATGAGCTAAGCCGTGAAGCTTGGCATCCACCAGTTTCACGTCACTAATGAGCCTCTTAACTCTGCGTTCCACTGAGTCAAGCGCAGAAAGTTGGTATTTAGCTGAGCCATTCCAAAGCTGGCTGCAATACTCCATGCAGTATCGGACATGCGCTGTATAAAGGGTCGAAAACTTCCCAGGCGTAAAGAATCGCTTTACTCTGTTTAGGATGCCCAGTTTTTTGGCCGCAGTTTGGGCTTTGTGCTCGATGGTAGAGCTGAAGTTGAGACTGGGTGTCAACTATGGAGTACTTCTGTTCCTGTAACAGTAGGAGTTTGGTCGAAACAACTCCTTTAAGCGGTGAAAAGACACGCCTGTGTTTTGGCGTTGTGGCGTTAAAAGAGACCAGATTGTCATCACCCCATTGGGAAACAAGGCTTAAGGTCAAATCTGTCCGCTCTACCATGGCCTCTCAAGGAACGAACTGCATCGCCGCTGATTTAGTATCTCTCTGAAACTGTACTGTCATCCGCGTACCCAACAATACCAGGCTAAAGTAGGTCATTGATGTGCAGCAGGAAAAGAGTTGCAGAGAGAACATATTAGCCCTAAACTCAGAGGAGCAGCCGTCAACGACTACTCTGATCGATCGTTCACTAAGGAAGTCAGATATCCAGCTACAAAAACCAACTGGAATGCCATAATCAGGAAGTTTGCTGAGAAGACTTGCGTGCCATACTTTGTGAAAGGCCTTTGAGATATCAAGCGATACAGCAAGTGCTTCGCCGTGTTTCTCGATGGCTTCGCCCCAGCAGTGCGTGACATACACAAGAAGATCGCCAGTTGACCGACCCCGGCGAAAGCCATATAGACGGTCACTGAGGAGATCATTGACTTCAAGGTAGGTCAGCAACTTACTGTTCAGTACCCTTTCCATAACCTTGCACAGAATGGAGCTGGAGATGCGCAGGGTTGTACGGTCGCCCTTTTTGGGCACTGGTGCATTTGCTAGCCTCCAAGATTTCGGCACCGTTCCTTTTTCTAGAGAGAGGCGAAACAAGCGTGTCAGCACAGGAGACAGTTAAGGTGCACACTGCCTCAACACTCTCGCTGGGATGCCGTTAGGCCCGTTGGCCTTGTTCACATATAGACTGCACAATACTCTTCGGACCTCTTTTGTATGCACTGCGCTCTCCGACATCGAAGAGTCACAACGAGGTACAGTAGGTGGTTGCTTGGAGCCAGCGTCCAGACGCGAATTACTTGCAAAGAGAGATGCAAATAGATCTCCCTTCTCACTTGCAGAATGGGCCAGCGACCCATCAGGTTTCATCATTAGAGCTAAGGTGGGACGACAAAAATTCGGTTCAACTGCTTTAGACAAGGACCAGAACTGTTTACTACCCAGAGGGTGCGATGCCAGTTTGACCCCGATACGTCAAAACGTGCCCTACGTAAAACTTGCTTGCAGAACTTGGTGGCAGAATTCAAGGCTATTTTCCTCGCGCGTACCCTACACGCTCTAACTTTGTGGTCGCGGGCCTTGACCCAGGCTTGGTAAGCAGACCCTTTTCGAGCCTCAGCATGGGCGCATTCTGCATTATACCAAAGCCAGGATTTGTGCCCGAGCGCGATGTCGGAAAATGGAATAAAATACTACATCCCCTGCCGAATCACATCCGCAATCACGTCAGCACAGCACGACGGGGCACCCGAGGAGAAGCATGGTTAAGACGCAAAAAAGTGCCGCTTCTCATCCCAGTCTGCTGACTCATATCGCCATACTCGCCTCGTGCCTCTAGGACTCTCATCCGGAGGAGAGCAGGCCGACACGGATTTCACCAGACAGTGGTCAGACGTTCCCAGCGGGGCTGAGACCGATACTGAATGTCTGTCCGGATCCGTTGTCAGCAGAAGGTCCAAGCAACAACAATAATAGTAATAACTTTCAATCATCTTGTCCTTGAGAAAATGAATAAAATAAGCTATAACCTCAATAAACAATAACATCTAATGTTATTAGCAACCAAAAATGGTTTACGAAAAAATTATATATTTTTTTATTTTTAACGTTTTGTATATGTTTATGTTTTAAAGCTTGATAATAACACAAATAAATGCTCCTGTGAAAAGTAGTTTTTTTTATTAAATTACCTAAGTATTATATTTTATTTTTACTCTTCGTAACGTATCAAACAAAATCAACGAAATTCAAAAAACTGAACTGTGATACGAAAACAAATAAAAAACCAAAAGAGTCGAAAGCTTGCACTGAAGTTCGAACCTTTCCTCTCTCATGCACACACAGTTTATTATCGCTTCCTATATCTACCATTCCGAATTTTAGCATTGCTAGGCGCTGTTGAATATTTATTTATTTATTAATAGGAGAACCAACAGCTATGACAATTGTGTACAAAATATACAGCCAATTACAGGTTCTCACGGGTAAAAACAGAAGAAGTATACAGTCTGTGTTTCCGAACGTATACAACCCTAATCTCTTCAAAGTGAGAGTGAACAGGCTTCTTCTGGGTAAGCTCACTCCATCGTCGACTTTGTCTCTGTCACCTTCGACCTAGACTAGAGTCAAGAACAAACCCGTACCAAAAAAAAGTAGCACAAATCTTAGGATCACTAACAAGCAGGATAGAAAAGAATACACATACACAAGGTACATACAATAAGCACTATGCACTTTTAAAGAAGTCAGCGTTCAGCCGACTGCGTGCGGAATAGGTTTTGGTGGTAAATCCTTACTCGCTCGCACTATGTATGAGCTTTGCCTATGCGTAGTTAGATAGGCGGATTAAATCTAACTGATCTCTGGAGAACATTGAAACGCAGTCTACGCAGGAGATCAGCATCAGGACAGTCAATCTCGTTCGATATAATTTTTAAAAGATAAGTGCAATATCTTTTGTTTCTGCAACTCATCGACATGTGCATCTTACCCGTTCTAGCATACGGTGCACACAGTCGGTCCCTTACTGAACAACAAAAGTCCGTTGATACTAAGCTACAGTATGGCATAGAACCGTGTAGGTGAGAGGTCATGAGGTACCAGTAGCAGTGATGATACAGTTCGTTGATACTAAGCTACAGTATGGCATAGAACCGTGTAGGTGAGGGGTCATGAGGTACCAGTAGCAGTGATGATACAGTTCATTGATAACTCTAAAAAGGTGGACCGATGAGCTGGTGAAGGTTCCAGGAATCGCTGGATGTGGGAAGACAAGGCCGGTCGTTGTGGCTGTGGATGTTTGAGGGAGGCCTGTGTCCAGCAGGACGTCTATCGGCTGACCGATGATGATGATTCAACATCACCAATTGATCTAATGACATGGTCAACAGTGATACATAAATAAAACTGACCGCGCGAGTTCACCTGGTAACCGCAGATAATGTTAATGTAACGGGTTAACGCGAGTCAATCGGAGCAATGAATGTTGATTGATGGCGGTGTGTCGCGCTTATTATCGGTGACGTCATGTTGCTGACATTAACAGGAATTAAGTATTGATAATCAACCTCGCTGTTCGCTAAATTGAACATAGAAGGCGACTCAAGGTGGCTGTGGATAATCGCGCAGTATTTGCATACCTACTGCAAACTAAACTTTTTATTACAGCATTAATCAGTTCTTGAATCGATTCAATTCGCCGTTACCTACCTACAAGGAAAAATAATGACCTCTCGAAGAAAAAAAAGAAGCGACGTTTTTACTGAGGAAACAACATTAAAAATTATTTAAAACAAAAAACCCGCCAGCACACTTCACAGAGAAGAACAAAAAACCAGCTATCGCAAGCGGAGACAGACTAGTAACCAGAAACATATAGCTATTTGTTTCATTCGTTTAGGTTAGAGGCTGTGCTCATATTAAGGATAACAGACCCTATGGCGCTCCCACTATTAAGGATAACAGACCCTATGTCGCTCCCACTATTAAGGATAACAGACCCTATGTCACTCTCACTATTAAGGATAACAGACCCTATGTCGCTCCCACTATTAAGGATAACAGACCCTATGTCGCTCCCACTATTAAGGATAACAGACCCTATATCGCTCCCACTATTAAGGATAACAGACCCTATGTGGCTCCCACTATTAAGGATGTTATCCTTATAGGGTTATCCTTATCGACATAGGGTCTGTTAGACCCTATGTCGCTCCCACTATTAAGGATAACAGACCCTATATCGCTCCCACTATTAAGGATAACAGACCCTATGTCGCTCCCACTATTAAGGATAACAGACCCTATGTCGCTCCCACTATTAAGGATAACAAACCCTATGTCGCTCCCACTATTAAGGATAACAGACCCTATGTCGCTCCCACTATTAAGGATAACAGACCCTATGTCGCTCCTACTATTAAGGATAACAGACCCTATGTCGCTCCTACTATTAAGGATAACAGACCCTATGTCGCTCCCACTATTAAGGATAACAGACCCTATGTCGCTCCCACTATTAAGGATAACAGACCCTATGTCGCTCCCACTATTAAGGATAACAGACCCTATGTCGCTCCCACTATTAAGGATAACAGACCCTATGTCGCTCCCACTATTAAGGATAACAGACCCTATGTTGCTCCCACTATTAAGGATAACAGACCCTATGTCGCTCCCAGTATTAAGGATAACAGACCCTATGTCGCTCCCACTATTAAGGATAACAGACCCTATGTCGCTCCCACTATTAAGGGTAACAGACCCTATGTCGCTCCCACTATTAAGGATAACAGACCCTATGTCGCTCCCACTATTAAGGATAACAGACCCTATGTCGCTCCCACTATTAAGGATAACAGACCCTATATCGCTCCCACTATTAAGGATAACAGACCCTATGTCGCTCCCACTATTAAGGATAACAGACCCTATGTCGCTCCCACTATTAAGGATAACAGACCCTATGTCGCTCCCACTATTAAGGATAACAGACCCTATGTCGCTCCCACTATTAAGGATAACAGACCCTATATCGCTCCCGCTATTAAGGATAACAGACCCTATGTCGGTCCCGCTATTAAGGATAACAGACCCTATGTCGGTCCCGCTATTAAGGATATCAGACCCTATGTCGCTCCCACTATTAAGGATAACAGACCCTATGTCGCTCCCACTATTAAGGATAACAAACCCTATATCGCTCCCACTATTAAGGATAACAGACCCTATGTCGCTCCCACTATTAAGGATAACAGACCCTATGTCGCTCCTACTATTAAGGATAATACTGGTATTCAGCTGCATCCGGTTAGACTGGAAGCCAACCCCAACATAGTTGGGAAAAGGCAAGGCAGATTAATCTATAAAAGAAGCATAATATGGGTATAATAAACGCCATGGCAAGAAGCATTGAATAGTTTACTGACACCTACGGTATAGCTGTACATCGGCAAGGGGGGCCAACTAATAGCTATCCATATTCTCGTCGGGCTTTGGGGTATGGTATTCTCGGATTTGCGTTTCCGAAAAATCCTTTACAGAGGCCAACTGGAACAAAAAAAAAAACAACCAAATGCGTGTCGGACTACGCACAATGAAGGGTTCCGTAGTTGGGATGAATTTATCCCAAGAACAAAACATTATAGTCCAAAAATGTTGTCCCATACATCGATACACGTAGGGTATTCTGAAAGTCTTGAGATTTAACTTTATTTTTCCCAGTTTTTTAAAATAACTGTTACCGCAATTAACACACTTCTGCATCCTTATAAACCAATCACTAAAAATGTCTTTCCATTTCTGTTCAGAAATTTCCGCACATTATATTGTCCCAGGCCGAAAGTAAAGCTTCTTCATCCCGAAATCTTTACCCTTTCAATTTACTTTTCACGAAAGGAAACAGTCCAAAGTCACATAGCACCAAGTCTGGGCTGTAAGGCAGATGTTCAAGATGTGTCATCTCGCAAAAATTGGCATGTAACGTCAGCACGATGTGTCGGAGCATTATCATGATGAAGATACCAGGTGCAGAGTTGTGAGTTTGGACGAAGCTTCTTGAATGACCTCGACAATTGATCATAGTTTTTCTTGCCCGAGCAACCGGCAGCAAGTTCGTCATGCTCCCTTAGATGTCACTGCTTGCGGTAGCGTCGGGGGTCGGGTTGTCTCCTTCCCTCAAATATGGCGAGGGGGGTAATGGCTGATCTTTGCGTTATACTCGTGAACGGGTGCTGCTTGTGGTGACAGGTCGTCTTGCTGACCTTGGTTTTGTTTTGTTATTAGTAACTTAACTCGTTGTTGATTTTACTTCGATGGTCCTAGTTTATCATCTGTGACTTTGAGTTACGACTACATGTACTGCTATATGTAAGTGGGCACGCCCTTTATTACTGGAGGCTTTTATTTGGGTATAAAGTTCTGCTTACGTTTTTAGTTTTGTACTCGTATTTTGTTTCTGCTTGAGTATAGTTTTCGATTTATTTTTTTTGGTATATTGGTGTGTGCTAGCTTACTTATAGCAAATAATTTAATTTAATGTTTTGTATTGCGTAATGTACCTAAATTATTATGCGCAGTGTTATATAGAATCTTTTTTTTTTTTTTAACTGAACAGACAGCTGTGCTGCTGGGGAGTTTGTTGCGCCACTTCTTCTCCCCAGCTAAAGCACTAGGAAGTGGTGAAGGGCGGGCGTTTTGGGGGACTGTCTTATGTAATTTTGACGTTCAAAAAGTGCTGATTCTCAGCCTAGTTTGAATAAATGACTTTTGATTTTGATTTTGATTTTGAATTTCTGAATAAGTTGAGGAAGGCAGACGGTGGTGTACCAAGCAGCGTTTAGTCTTCTGCTGACGGAGAACTACTTGTTCAATAATTCTCCGATTACGGAAAAAACCGGCCGAGTGCGTGTCGGACCACGCTCAATGAAGGGTTCCGTAGTTGGGATGAATTTATCCTAAGAACAAACTTAACATTGTAGTTGGAAAACATATTCTCCCATACATTCCAACTGCAAATGTAAGTTTGTACGCACAATATTGAGAGATTTACCATGTTATTTTAAGATCACAGACTTCTTATAGGTTTTTCCGTAATCTATAGGTATAGAACTATTTTCTGTATTTTTTTCCAGTATGTTAGGCTTAATAGTTTTGGAGATAAGGGGGATGGTCAATTTTCTTAAACAACTTTAAAACAATTTATTTTAAAATTATACAAAAAAATACATTTGAGACCCTCACAGTAAGCCCTTTCATTTGATATATCACACGGTACAGTTTGCAAAACTTTTTTTTTAATGTTCTTATTTGGCCTCCAATATTGAGATATCAAAATCAATTTATTTACGTTACACACACAGATTGATTCATATGCGTATAGATAAACCATTCTAAAAATGAACGCCCCACCACAGCGGTTACGCTCACATGCAAAGACGATGTATCGACGCAATACACATTGGTCTTTATCATTGGTTGCTCAGTCACCGGCGAGACATGACAGTGGGACCACGCGTCAATTTCGCCGCAAAAGTACGGTCAACATGTCAACGCAAAAAACTACGTGGCTACAAAAAATGTTGAACAAAACTTGTCTATAATGGTTCTGGAAATGATTGATTGTACTATGTAAAATACATGTAGACATGTTAATGATATCGAAAAACAATATACGAAAAATTTTGACATGGATTTTGATTTCTTTATTAATGTTGAGTATTCTAATGAAAGTGATAAATGAATAATTGGTTAATTAATACTGTATTTCATAACGTTTGTTTGAATGGCATAATGTTTTATTACGCATTGCATTATAATATTAGTAATAAGTCAATAAATGCTTGAAATAATAATAATTTGATCATTTGTTTTAAGGCAAGAATTCACATAATATATGCAGTAGGTATACAGTAAATGAAATGACTCATATTATTTAAATACCTTACAAACATAGGTACAGTCGAGTTCTTTAATATCTGAGCATGTTCATGAATCAAAAATATCAGGTTAGCGGAAAAGTCTTGCACCAAGATATAAGACTTAATGAATTTATTGATAACTTTGTTATTTACAATAATTAATCAGTAATGTGATCCCCAAATAACTCTATTACTCTGGCCCATCTAGTTGGTAGATTGTTGATGCCCTGCGCCCAGAATTCCGGAGGCTGTGCAGAAAAGAAATTGTCCACTGCCATTTTGAGGTCTTCGTAGTTTTGAAAATTTTTCTCACGCAAATAAAGCTTTAGTGGTCGGGACAAGTGATAGTCGGATGGCGCGAGATCCGGTGAGTACGGTGGGTAGGCAACCGGGTGCCATCCAAGCTCTACAATTTTTTGTCGAGTCTCCGAAGCGACATGAGGTCGCGCATTATCATGGAGTAAGTGAACATTTACACGTCTCGGTCGTTTTTCTCTTATTGCGTCAGCCAGTTTCTGAAGCTGTTCAGTATAAATGGAAGTCGTAATCGTCCTTCTCGCAGGGAGAAGCTCATAAAAGAGTGGGCCCTTCGCTTCCCACCAAACGGAGAGAAGATACTTGTGTGAGTGACGGTTCGGCTTTGGCTGCGTTGGTGGCTCTGCGTCGTAAGGAAGCCAGACGGACGCCGTGTGCTGTTATCATAGAGAATCCAGCTCTCATCGCCGGTTACCAGATCTTCAAGAAACTCTTTCCGATGTGGCTGAAAAAGAAGCGATTCACAAATACTAACTCTGACTTGACGATGACTGTCAGTTAGTTGATGTAGAATCCATCGTGCCATTACTTTACGATAGCCGAGTTTGTGTAAATGTGCCTCGACGGTCGAATGATGACAGCCAAGACTCCCTGCCAAATCACGCGAATTTATTTCTGGTTTAGCCTTTAAACAGCGGAGTAATACCTCATCGTCGAAGGTAGATGGTCGCCCAGATCGCTCGTGATCTTCAAGAGTTATATCTCCCGATGTAAAGCGAGCAAACCAGCGGCTTATCGTCCATCGTGATACAACATCTTCACCGAACGCTTTGCCGATGTTAGCGGTAGCCACACTCACGTTGTGTCCCTGACGCCACTCGTAAAAGATGATCGTTTGAAGTTGATGTTCACTAATCATTTTCACAAACTAACCAAATCCTCACTAGCGCGCCTTTATATACCCTTGATGTGATAGCTTCGAGAACCTTCTACAATATTCTTACGCATCCCAGATCAATACTAAATATTCCGGAAAATTCTAGTAATTTACAATTTCTTGTGCAATATTTTTCCGCCAACCATTTTAATATAGGCAATGGTAAGTTACATAAAACTCTAAACAGCTTTGCCTTACAATAAATTGTAAACAATCTGTGACGTCATAAATACATATGTGACGACATTAAATCAATAATATTGCTACAGACAAATACTCTAAAAATTGTGCGCAATCAATTGTTCATATTATTTAGCGCAAAGTTAGGTTCACAAATATCTATGCAATGTTCTTATGAAAAATATCTTGATAATTTGATATGTCTCGAATTGTGTCTTAAATTCTTTGAACAATCTCTTTACAGAACTCTATCTTATTGTATTATTTTTCTTTTAAATGTTAGGTTTGCAGAAAAACAAATTAAGAATTTAAGAATAATAAAAAAAATACTAATGTGCTTAAAATGTTATTTTTATTTTTAAAATCGACTGAACAGTTTTAAACAAATACGTAGGTATAGTCTGCGTTGACCCTAAGGTTTCCTCAAACTTAATTAATCAAATAATACAGCTACTACGCAAAGTTGTCATACAATCCTATTACGAACGGCAACATTGCATCGTACTTCTGCTCCGGCAAGCAAAAATAAATTTAACGATAAAGGCCATTTATATTTAAAGCACATAGATATTTACGAATCATAGGTTGCACCAAATATATTGAAATTAGAGTATTTAGATATTTATGTTGCGAACAGTAGTCAGATATTGTTGGCTGCACTACCGTAACATACTTATGAACAGTTTATATGATACTATGTTAATGATGTCCAAGTTTGGATAGAACTATATGATCATTTTAACGCTTACAATATTTTGATACATTGTCACTGCCAATATACATATTAATGAATTCAACTGTACATAAAAATATAAACAATAACACTGTTTTTTTTAATCCAATCGGTACCTACCGACTGACCAAACGCCGAACAGCCGGATTTGTTGGCCAACTAGTGTATAAATGAAACGAACGCGCAACAGAGTGAACGTGTCGTGCCATACATAGCGCACGCGGCACGCTGTAATGCTCGTACTGGACTGATCGCACGATTGGTTGGCCTCTAAGTGCGGCGACCAGTCCATGTTTACAGTAAAATCGTCGCACGCACACAAGTGTTGAAATAAATATTTTTATTATTAATAATAATATTTTTTATTAATATTTTTATTTAATAGCAAAAAAAAATATTGATAAAACTACAAATTAACGATTTTCGGACTTTTTCCTTTACTTGTGCTGTGGACCGTGCTTCTTGCCAAATTTCATGATTCCAGGTCAACGAGAAGTACCATATACGTAGGTTTTGATTTATTTGCGAGTATTAAAATGGCCGTATTTTTTATTGCTTTGACTTAGAAACTTGATTGTTTTAGAGCTTCAAGGGACCGTAACCTACGTATTTGATATTAATTTCAACTTGATACCTCCACGCGTTCCTGATAAAAACGGTCTTGACAAACTGGTTTTCGTTTTTTTCCTTTTGAGGAAAGCACGGAACCCTAAAAACGAAGGTACTCCGAAGCGATTAAAAGTGATTTGGTCAGTAACACATTGATTACAAAACTATATAAAGATATTTTCCAAGAAGTTCGTTTTCCTGATCGGCCGCGGCGGCCTTCACTGGCGACGGCGGCGCGAGCGCGGCGCGCCTGCGCAACGTGACTGTTGCGTCGTGCACGCACTAGCCGCTAATGTGTGCAAGTCGCTCCAGACCTGCGGAACTGTTGCGTCACTGACCAGACAACATCTACGCATATTACTTATAAAGTCGCTTTTCGTGACGCTTTTCGTCTGTGTGGCCGCATTGTTCTTTTCGTGTCGGTCTGTGTAGCCGCATTTTTCTTCGAAACTACACAAGATTCTGATGCAGTTTTCAACATCGTTTATTTGCAACTATTTGCGGTCGAACAATCGATCCAGTGTGGTGCATGGCATTCGGATTCCATTGATTGATCAAATCAAATCATTTATTTGGATAGCACAGGCTTATTGACCATCGATCACGTATTGTGGTCGACGTCGCTAGACTACAATAGTAGAACCTCAACGTGGACGTCTTCAAGCGACTTGCGTCTGAAAACGTTACAAATATACCAAGTATGATCAGTAGTTATCTCGTGTGTTTAATAATGTTTTCCTCCGGCTGTTTCCCGCCGTAGCGCATGCGCGGTGCGGCCGCTCAGTAATAATTCACGTAAAGCAGCATGTAGGTAGCCTGTGCGTTGTCTGTCAGTGAAGTAGCCTGTGCGTTGTCTGTCAGTGAAGTAGCCTGTGCGTTGTCTGTCAGTGAAGTAGCCTGTGCGTTGTCTGTCAGTGAAGTAGCCTGTGCGTTGTCTGTCAGTGAAGTAGCCTGTGCGTTGTCTGTCAGTGAAGTAGCCTGTGCGGTGTCTGTCAGTGAAGTAGCCTGTGCGTTGTCTGTCAGTGAAGTAGCCTGTGCGGTGTCTGTCAGTGAAGTAGCCTGTGCGTTGTCTGTCAGTGAAGTAGCCTGTGCGTTGTCTGTCAGTGAAGTAGCCTGTGCGTTGTCTGTCAGTGAAGTAGCCTGTGCGTTGTCTGTCAGTGAAGTAGCCTGTGCGGTGTCTGTCAGTGAAGTAGCCTGTGCGTTGTCTGTCAGTGAAGTAGCCTGTGCGTTGTCTGTCAGTGAAGTAGCCTGTGCGGTGTCTGTCAGTGAAGTAGCCTGTGCGTTGTCTGTCAGTGAAGTAGCCTGTGCGTTGTCTGTCAGTGAAGTAGCCTGTGCGTTGTCTGTCAGTGAAGTAGCCTGTGCGTTGTCTGTCAGTGAAGTAGCCTGTGCGTTGTCTGTCAGTGAAGTAGCCTGTGCGTTGTCTGTCAGTGAAGTAGCCTGTGCGTTGTCTGTCAGTGAAGTAGCCTGTGCGGTGTCTGTCAGTGAAGTAGCCTGTGCGTTGTCTGTCAGTGAAGTAGCCTGTGCGTTGTCTGTCAGTGAAGTAGCCTGTGCGTTGTCTGTCAGTGAAGTAGCCTGTGCGGTGTCTGTCAGTGAAGTAGCCTGTGCGTTGTCTGTCAGTGAAGTAGCCTGTGCGTTGTCTGTCAGTGAAGTAGCCTGTGCGGTGTCTGTCAGTGAAGTAGCCTGTGCGGTGTCTGTCAGTGAAGTAGCCTGTGCGTTGTCTGTCAGTGAAGTAGCCTGTGCGTTGTCTGTCAGTGAAGTAGCCTGTGCGTTGTCTGTCAGTGAAGTAGCCTGTGCGGTGTCTGTCAGTGAAGTAGCCTGTGCGTTGTCTGTCAGTGAAGTAGCCTGTGCGGTGTCTGTCAGTGAAGTAGCCTGTGCGTTGTCTGTCAGTGAAGTAGCCTGTGCGGTGTCTGTCAGTGAAGTAGCCTGTGCGTTGTCTGTCAGTGAAGTAGCCTGTGCGTTGTCTGTCAGTGAAGTAGCCTGTGCGTTGTCTGTCAGTGAAGTAGCCTGTGCGTTGTCTGTCAGTGAAGTAGCCTGTGCGTTGTCTGTCAGTGAAGTAGCCTGTGCGTTGTCTGTCAGTGAAGTAGCCTGTGCGTTGTCTGTCAGTGAAGTAGCCTGTGCGTTGTCTGTCAGTGAAGTAGCCTGTGCGTTGTCTGTCAGTGAAGTAGCCTGTGCGTTGTCTGTCAGTGAAGTAGCCTGTGCGTTGTCTGTCAGTGAAGTAGCCTGTGCGGTGTCTGTCAGTGAAGTAGCCTGTGCGTTGTCTGTCAGTGAAGTAGCCTGTGCGTTGTCTGTCAGTGAAGTAGCCTGTGCGGTGTCTGTCAGTGAAGTAGCCTGTGCGTTGTCTGTCAGTGAAGTAGCCTGTGCGTTGTCTGTCAGTGAAGTAGCCTGTGCGTTGTCTGTCAGTGAAGTAGCCTGTGCGGTGTCTGTCAGTGAAGTAGCCTGTGCGTTGTCTGTCAGTGAAGTAGCCTGTGCGTTGTCTGTCAGTGAAGTAGCCTGTGCGTTGTCTGTCAGTGAAGTAGCCTGTGCGTTGTCTGTCAGTGAAGTAGCCTGTGCGGTGTCTGTCAGTGAAGTAGCCTGTGCGTTGTCTGTCAGTGAAGTAGCCTGTGCGTTGTCTGTCAGTGAAGTAGCCTGTGCGGTGTCTGTCAGTGAAGTAGCCTGTGCGTTGTCTGTCAGTGAAGTAGCCTGTGCGGTGTCTGTCAGTGAAGTAGCCTGTGCGTTGTCTGTTAGTGAAGTAGCCTGTGCGTTGTCTGTCAGTGAAGTAGCCTGTGCGTTGTCTGTCAGTGAAGTAGCCTGTGCGTTGTCTGTCAGTGAAAGATTGAATTTACGAACAACACGCACAATGAAGGGTTCCGTAGCTGGGATGCATTTATCCCAAGAACAAACTTAATATTGTAGTTGAAAAACACGTTCTCCCATACATTCCACTGCAAATATAAGTTTGTACGCACAATATTGAGAGATTTACCATGTAAGACTATAGACTTCATAACTATATAAACAATTACCCCCTCCCTCCTTCCTTTCCCTCCCCCTCCTCCCCCTTCCTTTCCCTTTCATTTCATATGTCACACGGTACAGTTTGCAAAACTTTATTTTTTAACTTTCTTATTTATCCACTAAAATTGACCCCATGTTCAAAATTCATGTATTTACACGTTCGTGTTTCAAAATCAAAAGTCATTTATTCAAACTAGGCTGCGAATCAGCACTTTTCGAACGTCAAAATTACATAAGACAGTCCCCCGGCACGCCCGCCCTTCACCACTTCCTAGTGCTTTAGCTAAGGAGAAGTGGCGCAACAAACTCCCCAGCAGCACAGCTGTCTGTTCAGTTAAAAAATATATATAAATATCAGGTTGGCGGAAAAATATTGCACAAGAAATCGTAAATTACTAGAATTTTTGACGTGAATTGAATTAACGTGATAATCTAATCGCCACACTGTATGTATTTTTGCACGGAGAAGGTTACGCGGGTGACACCACGCGCACAAGTTAGTAAAAGTAAATAAAATATATGATGCATTTCGGCACTCAGCAGTTAGTCCGGTCCGCACTGAACTCAGCAGTTAGTCCGGTCCGCACTGAACTCAGCAGTTAGTCCGGTCCGCACTGAACTCAGCAGTTAGTCCGGTCCGCACTGAACTCAGCAGTTAGTCCGGTCCGCACTGAACTCAGCAGTTAGTCCGGTCCGCACTGAACTCAGCAGTTAGTCCGGTCCGCACTGAACTCAGCAGTTAGTCCGGTCCGCACTGAACTCAGCAGTTAGTCCGGTCCGCACTGAACTCAGCAGTTAGTCCGGTCCGCACTGAACTCAGCAGTTAGTCCGGTCCGCACTGAACTCTGCAGTTAGTCCGGTCCGCACTGAACTCTGCAGTTAGTCCGGTCCACACTGAACTCTGCAGTTAGTCCGGTCCACACTGAACTCTGCAGTTAGTCCGGTCCACACTGAACTCAGCAGTTAGTCCGGTCCAACCTGAACTCAGCAGTTAGTCCGGTCCGCACTGAACGCCCAAATGCCAAAAGATGAGGCGCGCCGCGTGACCTTCACCGACACATAAGTGGTGTGCATCAGTGAAAGTGTTCCGACCGCTCTGAGCCGCGACCACGACAGATAGCAGTGCAGAAGGTCAGCTCCATACAACGGCTACATCGCCACACATACCTATACACTCTTCACGTACAGATAGTGCAAGCGTACTCGCAACTGGCATTCCTTGTAGATACACTGAAACGCCAGCGTGCAATCGACTAAAGAGCTAGATTGATTCGACCCCCGACCCGACCCGACCTTTTGGAGAGCTCGGCCACGCTTCACCTTACATTTTAATGACTTCAAAAGAAGGAGTTATCAATTCGATACGTATGTATGTAATATTATTGGAACTGCAATATATTCAATTCACATATGATAATCTATTAGGGCTTCCAAACAAATATACAACATTTTATAGATGTATGTATGTTTGTCCACGCATTTCTACGAAACTATTAATCGGATCGTGACCATTCTTTTTTGTTGGCTTACATTTACTTCAACTTAGGGCATGAAGGTTTCATCAAAATCGGTTCAGTAGTTTTCAAGATAATGGACGTGTAAGTGTGTCGGCCTGGCTTATTGATACGAGCTACGGGTGTGGTGTCAAAGGGAAAACATCTCAAAACCTTGGTCAAATTCTAGTGCAATATTTATAACAAAACTATTAAATACTTATTACAAACAAATATTCCAGTTTTTACTAAAAACTAAAAATTACGAAATAAAAAATAATTAAAAAAACATTAAATCGACTTCAAAAAGAAACGAACTCAAAATTATGAAATAAGTTTAATTTTGGAAGTCGGTGGTAAAAAACTAAAATACAGATCCCAACACACCGACTTCCGAAATTAAAGTTATTTTATAATTTTGAGTTCGTTTCTTTTTGAAGTTGATTTAATTATTTTAAATTATTTTTTTTACCTTTGTTATCGGGAAGCATAGATTATAAAATAAAGTTAAAATGTCATGAAATTGCAGTATCAGTATCTTCGGTTTCATATATTTCTGAAAAAGACAAGGATGAGAGGCAGTTTACAAACTTTTTAATATTTTCTTGACTGAAGTCGAGTCTTTGTTTAAACCAAAATTATTTTTTTACATTACTAACTGACCCGACAAACGCAACAAAAAAAAGAATATGCTAAATAGGTGCAACCGTTCTGAACTTATGCGCGTACATACATTTCGGCGATTCATTTATATATATATATATATTTGGATTTGTGTTTACCTTTGCATCAAAAGATATAGTTTGTCCAGTTTCATGGTCAGATAGTGCAAGATAGTGTATTTCTCTTTAATAGGTTTCTTAAAAGAAGGTTTAAGTTTTCTAAGAACAATATACAATATTATATGAAAGACGATGGAAAACGCCGAGCGCGTGAGGCGGAAGATGCTTAGTACAAAATGTATGGCACTTTTAGGATAGATAGGTGCGGCGCACGCAACCGGAAACTGCCGAGAGAGTACGAAAGAGTGTCGGGCGCGGGCGGCGCGCGGGGCTCGCTCTCCATGCTGCGTGCGTGACCCGGACCTCGACCCACGCAGTACGCACTTGTTATTTTGTTATTGTTACTTTTCGCGCGCGCGGAGTTATTTTCATGAAAGCGCAGCCCCACCGCGGCGCACGGAGAGGCCACGCACGTGTGTTAAGCTTCGCTTTGCAAGAAAATCTATGTGATTGTGTCCACTGCAACCCACGGACACGCTACGCATCAATAGGGATGATGACCACTTTTTTTTATTTGTCCGTTATGTAGAATAGTAAAAAAATATTGCACACATATTTTTTCTTTTTTACGCAATCAAAACATTACGGCGATACATTGAGTTAAAATGTGGCATGACGTCTTTTTTTTTATAATGGCATCTCGTAGTTGACCTAGAGAGGTCGTGACTACTTACCCGGACTATCCTGTGGCTGCCTTAAGATGACTCAAAGCCTCCAGCCAGGGGCATAAAACTTACAGACTGAGCGACTACACGCTAGGGGCTCCCCCTGTGGGGAACGGGCCTCGGCTTAGGGCGTCGCTGGGGGGAGGACAGCAAGATGGGACAGGCTGGATCAGATTAGAATTATTATTGTCAGGGGAGTTTAAAGCTACTGGCTCAGCTACGCCACCAGCTGGCACATCATACCTGAGCAAGGGACGGGGGGGAGGACGATTAGTACGGGGTCGTCGCGAGGGACCTCGGCGGCGAGGTCGGAATGTCGATTTGTGTTTGTTCCTACGGTCCCTACTGCTCTCCTGGAGAAGAGTTATGGGATCGTCGGGATCTGAGAGGACAAGCCTAGGGCGGCGGACCTTACTTATACGAGAGGGGACATAGCTAGCCGCCTCGACAAACAGAGGGTTGCGATGGTTGGTGGCTGAGTCGAAGAAACGCTTGGAATTGCGTTTCAAGAACTGGGAGATGGTGGGAATGTCGAGATCTACGTGGAGGATTTCGTTCCGAACGAACCAAGGGGCTCCCGTTGCCTTTCGGAGGAAACGGTTTTGGAGGGTCTGCATCATATGAATGAGGTGAGGTTTTGCGTGCGCAAACACTGAACCCGTATAGGTCATGATGGGGCGAATGCACGCTGTATAAATCCGCAATTTGCACCTAAGTGACAATTTGCTACGTGCATTCAGAACGGAGTGGAGTCTACCGAGAGCGAAAGCGGCGCGCGAACGCACCTGCTTTATGTGCTCAGCGAAGGAGAGGTGGTGGTCGAGGGTCACACCGAGGTATTTGGCTCGCGTCTCCCAAGGGATCGGCTTGCCGAACATGGTGATCGGTCGGGGGTGGCATGACGTCACATCTTCGTAGATTTTATACGTAGAAGTGACGTAGCAAGCCCCCACTCCCGAACTTAAATGCGTATTATCTAAGTATTTTTTTATTAATATGATAAAGCAAAAAATACGTGTCTAATATTTTTTTATTATCTGACTGACGGACTAAATAGAATTTCTTTATTTTTACCCAGGCATCTTCCCTATTGACGTCATTAGTACAGACGTTCAGCACATTCAGCTACCCGAAACTGTACAATTTTCCCAATGAACCTTGAACCTAACGCTTTAGTGATAAAGTTGAAAATCTATTAGATAAATTTGACAGGTTGTAGTAGCCTGATGTGCTGGCGTCTGTACATGCGTGGCTGGCTCGCATATGGCGCTCACATAGCTAACGCTGTCAACGCCACGCACGCTGTGCATGCGGTACACACTACACATGAATATTAACTCACGACCATGTACAACTGTGTCGAAGCGGTTTTGAGCACGTGCGTGCCTCTCCGTGCGCCGCGGGTCCCCGCGCACGCGTGTGTACTGCAGTGGAAACGTAGAGCCACGTTGTCCAACAAATTAATAAACGCAGCTGACATGCGCCGCGTGCCCGTGCACAGCATGCGCCGCGTGCCCGTGCACAGCATGCGCCGCGTGCCCGTGCACAGCATGCGCCGCGGTGGGTTTTCGGCTTTAGGTAAAAAATTGATATTGTATTTGAAAATATTACAGCAGCGCTGCAGCGGCTCTCCGAGGCAGCGCCGCTACGGCCGCCACTAAATGTGTCCCTTTTATAAATAAACGGTTATTATTTAAAAAATCCTTTCTAGTGCTCGTCTTGTGCAAAACCTCACGCTTCTAGTCCCAACAGTTTAGGCTGAGCGTAGTCTGTAAGTTAAGAGGGTACCGAGCGCGCAGTGGCGCCCGCAGCGTTTGTTTGGTTATGTCTTTTATTTTAGAAGGAAAATGCAGAAAATAAAAGAAATAAAATAAGGACCACTTTTTTCCGTCTTAAGGATTACAATAAAACTTAACAATATAATACTACTGTCTGTAATAATATTAACGTATAGTCGTGTACAGCACAACTTAACGTGCTTATAAACTGCATTTTCATTCTAACACACCTTTCTGATACACGTTGTATAGCTATTTAAAAAAAAAAAAAAAAAAAACTCAAATAAACCCACAGTTGTTAAATAAGGTGCAGTCACGAACCGGGATTGTTGAGCCACTAGCTTATCATCTTGGTTGTGTTACACGAATGCCGCCTGTGAAATTTGACATGTGACATTTCAATAACGAACAACGAGCGGCATTCGTGTAACACAACCAAGTTAAGATGATAAGCTAGTAGCACAACAATCCCGGTTCGTGACTGTACATAGATAGTTATATTAGAGTTCTTCCAGATTTAGGTTTGTTACAGTTGATGGGTATTTCCTGTAAACTGTGTTCGCTCACAGAGACTAAAACATAACTAGTTAAACATAGAATATTGCAGCGCCCACACGCGGAACGTGCGCTGCGTCGTATTGCAGTGGAACACGAGGACGTAGCTATCTGTGAAGTAGTATTCAGTCCTTTCACAGTTATTTTACATAACTGCCAGAATGACAGTGATCTTTATTTTGGTTACAATAAGGTTGCTGTTGGGTTGGTGCTGTCAGAGGTAAGAGAACTGTGTGCGGACGGTAGTGTGGAGCGTGTACTGACTGTTGTTGCGGGTATCGTTGCGTCGCGCGGAGCTGTCGCGCGTGTCGTTGTCGCCGGGCGGCTGCGTGCACGCGGCGTCCACGCAGGCGGGCCGCTGGCAGCGCTCGCCCGCCCACGCGGCCGGGCACGCGCACGACACGGCGCCCACCGCCGACACGCTGCACGTGCCCTGCGCACACAAGCTACGTACAACTACGCTACAAGGATCTTGTGGCGCGCGGCCAACATAGGAACCGAGGCCGCCATCTTGTTTTGTCAATACAACACAAATGTTCACCCACAACGTCACTCATGCGCCAACAGATCCTTGTATTGCTGTACAGTTGAATCGGTCACATTACAGAAACACCAGGTCAGTCAACTTAAAGTTTTCAGAAATCACAAAAATGTTTATATCTAACTTGTATCAAAAAGTAACGAATAGTGAATTATTTCATTTAAAAATTGTATTTTTCAATGAAACATTTTATTTGTACTTATATTAATTTGTTGATTGAAAACCTTTAACTAATATTATTTTCGCAAATTATGAATTCAGTTAGTCGTGTGGTCAGCGGTGTTACCATGATGTGACTAAGATTATATGTCTGGACTGTGAAACTAACTCAGCGGGAGTTTGTTCCGGTATTTGTTCTCGGAGTAGTCGGCTAGGAAACACCGAACTCATCTAGTTTTCAAATATAATTTATTGTTGAAGTGTAGTGTTTGTACAGTCAGACCCAACACGATGTATACGTGATCATTTCAGAACAAGGTAAACAAGACTGACGTTATACGACTTATATCGAATGACACGTCTTTAACTAAGTCTAATAGAAGAACAATAATTAGGGTTCCATACCAAAATGGTAAAAAGGAATCCTCATGGTGCGACTCAGTCTGTCTGTCACAGCTGGATATCTCACGAACTACTGATGCTATGAACTTGAATTTTGGAATAGTTTTAGATGACGTTTGCCCAACTATTTAACAAATAAGAAAGAAATAAAACAATTTGTTATTTTTTTTGCAACAGGGACTGAAAGGAGGTCTTAAAAATTCGAAGTGGGTGGTGAGTGGACTAGGACATGTGGGATATCATATGAAAGAGCGCTGATTGCAAATTTTCAAACATTTTTTCTTTTTTTTAGACCAAATAGTTTTCGACTTTTAATGAATGATGTTGATGACTTTTATTATTATTATATTAACTTTATTTCAGACAACAAAAACATCCATAACTGTGTTAGTGAGTACTTAAGATCTATGTTAGTATATCACAATTTCAACAATAAAATGAAAACAAAAAATAAAACAAATCAGGATCACACAACAGAGTCAACAGATGTTGACACATGGAGTGCGATCCAGTGCCTATGAAAAGGACCGTCTAGCCGGTCCGCAATTACTTTCAGAATGCTGTTGGAGCTTGCTCGGATACGGTGCAAAATGGAGGCCACTCTTGAAACTTTAACTTTGTTTTGTAAAATAAATTGTATACCATGCTTTGTAGCTGGACGGTGGATACAGTATTATGGAGCAATGGTTGTAGACAATAAACTCAGTATAATCCATGTATACATCTTTTTAGGGCTGACTGTATTATACCTAGAAATAAATCGTGTATCTTTACCTGGTTGAGGCAGAAGAACCGGCAGATGTCAGCGCGGCAGTGCGCGCCCGTAGCGTCGCGCACGCACACGCCGCCCGCGCCGCACGCCGGGCCCGCCACGCAGCGCTCGCAGCGCGCGCCTGCGCACACAGCCGGGTCATGACACGCTACGTACACACCAGCAGTCGACGTCGCCAGTCATCTTGACAACTATGTACTACAGATATCCCAAGACAAGTACACGCTTCGGGAATCGTCGCCTATCTTCGGAAATCCGCCTAGCCTTTTCCCAACTATGTTGGGGTCGGCTTCCAGTCTAATCGGATGCAGCTGAATACCAGTATTGTACATGAAGCGACTGCCTATCTGACCTTCATAACCCAGTAACTGGGTAATTCGATACACCTTGGTAAGACTGGTTGTCAGACTTTCGAGCTTCTGATGACCCATGACGACTGTCAAAGATCCATGAATGACAGCCGGGACCAACGGCTTAACGTACTTTTCGAAGCACGGAGGAGTCTCGGTATGTAAAGATGCGGACCAACCGCGGCAATGTAGCTTAACCTGATCGATCGACCCGTGTGGCTGTTATTACTTAGCCACGAGCCCACGAGCCTAGATGATGAGATCTAATATAGATCAATAAAGATGCAGTTGAAACAGTTATAACCAACAAAGTACGCGCGTATTTTGTATTACCATAATTACAAAATAATAGATTAACAACTTTATGAAAACCAACTTTTAAGTGACGAAATGACGTACTGATTGAGACTGGAACTGGTGACCCAACAGACAGAAAACTTCATACAAACGTGCACTGTGAGGTGCACTCCTGCGACCGGAGCTGGTGACCCGACAGAGAGACCACTTCATACAAACGTGCACTGTGAGGTGCACTCCTGCGACGGGAGCTGGTGACCCGACAGAGAGACCACTTCATACAAACGTGCACTGTGAGGTGCACTCCTGCGACCGGAGCTGGTGACCCGACAGAGAGACCACTTCATACAAACGTGCACTGTGAGGTGCACTCCTGCGACCGGAGCTGGTGACCCGACAGAGAGACCACTTCATACAAACGTGCACTGTGAGGTGCACTCCTGCGACCGGAGCTGGTGACCCGACAGAGAGACCACTTCATACAAACGTGCACTGTGAGGTGCACTCCTGCGACCGGAGCTGGTGACCCGACAGAGAGACCACTTCATACAAACGTGCACTGTGAGGTGCACTCCTGCGACGGGAGCTGGTGACCCGACAGAGAGACCACTTCATACAAACGTGCACTGTGAGGTGCACTCCTGCGACCGGAGCTGGTGACCCGACAGAGAGACCACTTCATACAAACGTGCACTGTGAGGTGCACTCCTGCGACGGGAGCTGGTGACCCGACAGAGAGACCACTTCATACAAACGTGCACTGTGAGGTGCACTCCTGCGACCGGAGCTGGTGACCCGACAGAGAGACCACTTCATACAAACGTGCACTGTGAGGTGCACTCCTGCGACCGGAGCTGGTGACCCGACAGAGAGACCACTTCATACAAACGTGCACTGTGAGGTGCACTCCTGCGACCGGAGCTGGTGACCCGACAGAGAGACCACTTCATACAAACGTGCACTGTGAGGTGCACTCCTGCGACCGGAGCTGGTGACCCGACAGAGAGACCACTTCATACAAACGTGCACTGTGAGGTGCACTCCTGCGACGGGAGCTGGTGACCCGACAGAGAGACCACTTCATACAAACGTGCACTGTGAGGTGCACTCCTGCGACCGGAGCTGGTGACCCGACAGAGAGACCACTTCATACAAACGTGCACTGTGAGGTGCACTCCTGCGACCGGAGCTGGTGACCCGACAGAGAGACCACTTCATACAAACGTGCACTGTGAGGTGCACTCCTGCGACCGGAGCTGGTGACCCGACAGAGAGACCACTTCATACAAACGTGCACTGTGAAGTGCACTCCTGCGACCGGAGCTGGTGACCCGACAGAGAGACCACTTCATACAAACGTGCACTGTGAGGTGCACTCCTGCGACCGGAGCTGGTGACCCGACAGAGAGACCACTTCATACAAACGTGCACTGTGAGGTGCACTCCTGCGACCGGAGCTGGTGACCCGACAGAGAGACCACTTCATACAAACGTGCACTGTGAGGTGCACTCCTGCGACCGGAGCTGGTGACCCGACAGAGAGACCACTTCATACAAACGTGCACTGTGAGGTGCACTCCTGCGACCGGAGCTGGTGACCCGACAGAGAGACCACTTCATACAAACGTGCACTGTGAGGTGCACTCCTGCGACCGGAGCTGGTGACCCGACAGAGAGACCACTTCATACAAACGTGCACTGTGAGGTGCACTCCTGCGACCGGAGCTGGTGACCCGACAGAGAGACCACTTCATACAAACGTGCACTGTGAGGTGCACTCCTGCGACCGGAGCTGGTGACCCGACAGAGAGACCACTTCATACAAACGTGCACTGTGAGGTGCACTCCTGCGACCGGAGCTGGTGACCCGACAGAGAGACCACTTCATACAAACGTGCACTGTGAGGTGCACTCCTGCGACCGGAGCTGGTGACCCGACAGAGAGACCACTTCATACAAACGTGCACTGTGAGGTGCACTCCTGCGACCGGAGCTGGTGACCCGACAGAGAGACCACTTCATACAAACGTGCACTGTGAGGTGCACTCCTGCGACCGGAGCTGGTGACCCGACAGAGAGACCACTTCATACAAACGTGCACTGTGAGGTGCACTCCTGCGACCGGAGCTGGTGACCCGACAGAGAGACCACTTCATACAAACGTGCACTGTGAGGTGCACTCCTGCGACCGGAGCTGGTGACCCGACAGAGAGACCACTTCATACAAACGTGCACTGTGAGGTGCACTCCTGCGACCGGAGCTGGTGACCCGACAGAGAGACCACTTCATACAAACGTGCACTGTGAGGTGCACTCCTGCGACCGGAGCTGGTGACCCGACAGAGAGACCACTTCATACAAACGTGCACTGTGAGGTGCACTCCTGCGACCGGAGCTGGTGACCCGACAGAGAGACCACTTCATACAAACGTGCACTGTGAGGTGCACTCCTGCGACCGGAGCTGGTGACCCGACAGAGAGACCACTTCATACAAACGTGCACTGTGAGGTGCACTCCTGCGACCGGAGCTGGTGACCCGACAGAGAGACCACTTCATACAAACGTGCACTGTGAAGTGCACTCCTGCGACCGGAGCTGGTGACCCGACAGAGAGACCACTTCATACAAACGTGCACTGTGAAGTGCACTCCTGCGACCGGAGCTGGTGACCCGACAGAGAGACCACTTCATACAAACGTGCACTGTGAGGTGCACTCCTGCGACCGGAGCTGGTGACCCGACAGAGAGACCACTTCATACAAACGTGCACTGTGAAGTGCACTCCTGCGACCGGAGCTGGTGACCCGACAGAGAGACCACTTCATACAAACGTGCACTGTGAGGTGCACTCCTGCGACCGGAGCTGGTGACCCGACAGAGAGACCACTTCATACAAACGTGCACTGTGAGGTGCACTCCTGCGACCGGAGCTGGTGACCCGACAGAGAGACCACTTCATACAAACGTGCACTGTGAAGTGCACTCCTGCGACCGGAGCTGGTGACCCGACAGAGAGACCACTTCATACAAACGTGCACTGTGAGGTGCACTCCTGCGACCGGAGCTGGTGACCCGACAGAGAGACCACTTCATACAAACGTGCACTGTGAGGTGCACTCCTGCGACCGGAGCTGGTGACCCGACAGAGAGACCACTTCATACAAACGTGCACTGTGAGGTGCACTCCTGCGACCGGAGCTGGTGACCCGACAGAGAGACCACTTCATACAAACGTGCACTGTGAGGTGCACTCCTGCGACCGGAGCTGGTGACCCGACAGAGAGACCACTTCATACAAACGTGCACTGTGAGGTGCACTCCTGCGACCGGAGCTGGTGACCCGACAGAGAGACCACTTCATACAAACGTGCACTGTGAGGTGCACTCCTGCGACCGGAGCTGGTGACCCGACAGAGAGACCACTTCATACAAACGTGCACTGTGAGGTGCACTCCTGCGACCGGAGCTGGTGACCCGACAGAGAGACCACTTCATACAAACGTGCACTGTGAGGTGCACTCCTGCGACCGGAGCTGGTGACCCGACAGAGAGACCACTTCATACAAACGTGCACTGTGAGGTGCACTCCTGCGACCGGAGCTGGTGACCCGACAGAGAGACCACTTCATACAAACGTGCACTGTGAGGTGCACTCCTGCGACCGGAGCTGGTGACCCGACAGAGAGACCACTTCATACAAACGTGCACTGTGAGGTGCACTCCTGCGACCGGAGCTGGTGACCCGACAGAGAGACCACTTCATACAAACGTGCACTGTGAGGTGCACTCCTGCGACCGGAGCTGGTGACCCGACAGAGAGACCACTTCATACAAACGTGCACTGTGAGGTGCACTCCTGCGACCGGAGCTGGTGACCCGACAGAGAGACCACTTCATACAAACGTGCACTGTGAGGTGCACTCCTGCGACGGGAGCTGGTGACCCGACAGAGAGACCACTTCATACAAACGTGCACTGTGAGGTGCACTCCTGCGACCGGAGCTGGTGACCCGACAGAGAGACCACTTCATACAAACGTGCACTGTGAGGTGCACTCCTGCGACCGGAGCTGGTGACCCGACAGAGAGACCACTTCATACAAACGTGCACTGTGAGGTGCACTCCTGCGACCGGAGCTGGTGACCCGACAGAGAGACCACTTCATACAAACGTGCACTGTGAGGTGCACTCCTGCGACCGGAGCTGGTGACCCGACAGAGAGACCACTTCATACAAACGTGCACTGTGAGGTGCACTCCTGCGACCGGAGCTGGTGACCCGACAGAGAGACCACTTCATACAAACGTGCACTGTGAGGTGCACTCCTGCGACCGGAGCTGGTGACCCGACAGAGAGACCACTTCATACAAACGTGCACTGTGAGGTGCACTCCTGCGACCGGAGCTGGTGACCCGACAGAGAGACCACTTCATACAAACGTGCACTGTGAGGTGCACTCCTGCGACCGGAGCTGGTGACCCGACAGAGAGACCACTTCATACAAACGTGCACTGTGAGGTGCACTCCTGCGACCGGAGCTGGTGACCCGACAGAGAGACCACTTCATACAAACGTGCACTGTGAGGTGCACTCCTGCGACCGGAGCTGGTGACCCGACAGAGAGACCACTTCATACAAACGTACACTGTGAGGTGCACTCCTGCGACCGGAGCTGGTGACCCGACAGAGAGACCACTTCATACAAACGTGCACTGTGAGGTGCACTCCTGCGACCGGAGCTGGTGACCCGACAGAGAGACCACTTCATACAAACGTGCACTGTGAAGTGCACTCCTGCGACCGGAGCTGGTGACCCGACAGAGAGACCACTTCATACAAACGTGCACTGTGAGGTGCACTCCTGCGACCGGAGCTGGTGACCCGACAGAGAGACCACTTCATACAAACGTGCACTGTGAGGTGCACTCCTGCGACCGGAGCTGGTGACCCGACAGAGAGACCACTTCATACAAACGTGCACTGTGAGGTGCACTCCTGCGACCGGAGCTGGTGACCCGACAGAGAGACCACTTCATACAAACGTGCACTGTGAAGTGCACTCCTGCGACCGGAGCTGGTGACCCGACAGAGAGACCACTTCATACAAACGTGCACTGTGAAGTGCACTCCTGCGACCGGAGCTGGTGACCCGACAGAGAGACCACTTCATACAAACGTGCACTGTGAGGTGCACTCCTGCGACCGGAGCTGGTGACCCGACAGAGAGACCACTTCATACAAACGTGCACTGTGAGGTGCACTCCTGCGACCGGAGCTGGTGACCCGACAGAGAGACCACTTCATACAAACGTGCACTGTGAGGTGCACTCCTGCGACCGGAGCTGGTGACCCGACAGAGAGACCACTTCATACAAACGTGCACTGTGAAGTGCACTCCTGCGACCGGAGCTGGTGACCCGACAGAGAGACCACTTCATACAAACGTGCACTGTGAGGTGCACTCCTGCGACCGGAGCTGGTGACCCGACAGAGAGACCACTTCATACAAACGTGCACTGTGAGGTGCACTCCTGCGACCGGAGCTGGTGACCCGACAGAGAGACCACTTCATACAAACGTGCACTGTGAAGTGCACTCCTGCGACCGGAGCTGGTGACCCGACAGAGAGACCACTTCATACAAACGTGCACTGTGAAGTGCACTCCTGCGACCGGAGCTGGTGACCCGACAGAGAGACCACTTCATACAAACGTGCACTGTGAGGTGCACTCCTGCGACCGGAGCTGGTGACCCGACAGAGAGACCACTTCATACAAACGTGCACTGTGAGGTGCACTCCTGCGACCGGAGCTGGTGACCCGACAGAGAGACCACTTCATACAAACGTGCACTGTGAGGTGCACTCCTGCGACCGGAGCTGGTGACCCGACAGAGAGACCACTTCATACAAACGTGCACTGTGAGGTGCACTCCTGCGACCGGAGCTGGTGACCCGACAGAGAGACCACTTCATACAAACGTGCACTGTGAGGTGCACTCCTGCGACCGGAGCTGGTGACCCGACAGAGAGACCACTTCATACAAACGTGCACTGTGAGGTGCACTCCTGCGACCGGAGCTGGTGACCCGACAGAGAGACCACTTCATACAAACGTGCACTGTGAGGTGCACTCCTGCGACCGGAGCTGGTGACCCGACAGAGAGACCACTTCATACAAACGTGCACTGTGAGGTGCACTCCTACAACGCGCGGCAGTACAGAACTTAGAAGCTTGGCCCCTGTGCGGGGCTACTCTGTGACACTACGTTCGTGCTCATTCAGAAACGCGAAGATAACCGAAGCGCATACCTTTTCTGGTTTACCTGTATGCAGTATGTGTGTACCTGTATAGTCGGGCGGACACTCGCACACGGTGCGGCCGGCGCGCGCGCTGCACGCGGCGCCGTTCTCGCAGGCGGCGCGCGCGCACGCGTCCGCCGCGCCCGGCGCCACGCGCTCGCAGCGCGCGCCCTCGTAGCCCGCCTGGCACACGCACTAGAACAGACCGGCAGGCGTCAGGAGCACTCACAACTACAGACACTATATTACAGCTACGAGTGGGAACAAGTTGTGCCTGTGAACAATTGGGTTTTGTGTAACCTACATCTGGTTCCTACATTGTATCCCACATCGGGTTGAATTTTCCTTTTTTGTATAATAGCGAAAAATACTTCATCATTTATTTCTCAAAAACATAATATAAATTGATTTACTTAGAATGAGAAAAGCTAGACTTTGTATACACATAAACGTTCATTGGGACGAGTTATTTTTGTTTTATAATTTGTTTTTATTTTGCTAAATGCGATCTTATTGTGTTCTTTTCAATATTTAATTTGTATTGCGCTTTACTGCTGCTTGTTACTTACAGGTACTGGTCAACATTCGATCAATTTTTGGTTGGTTTTGCAGTTTGTTGTCATACTGCTAGCTACTTAAAGATGAATGTCCTAATACTATGCGTTTTACTAACACCTGTGAGTTATTGTTGCTACCGATGGCTATTTTTATTTACAATAATTCTTGTAAGGTGTTTGAAGGCTATCCGTTGGGCATTGCTGTGTTTGTTAGATTCTGTTAAGGGTTTGATAAGACATAATTATTCAACCTGCTCTTATTGTTATTTTATCAACATAGATATTGGTGAAGGACTCATCAATGGCTCCGCTTAATATTTATTACCAAAACGTACGTGGTCTCCGTACAAAAACAAACAACGTATTCCGAAATGTATGTCTTAAATCCTACGATGTTATAGTATTTACAGAAACTTGGTTAGTGGATGGTTTTTTCAGCAGTGAATTATTTGATTCGCGGTATGTGGTGTGGAGGCGCGACCGCGACTACAGCCGCACCTCGCAAACTCGAGGAGGCGGTGTGTTGATTGCCGTGCGGAATGACTTGACCGTTGTCGAGAGATTTAACTGGCGTAGTTCCGCTGAAGATATCTGGGTAACTGTAACCTTAAAGAGATCTAGACCTCAAGTTACATACAACATACATATCTGTGCCCTTTACCTTTGTAATGAACATACCGGTAATTCTTATACTACTCAGCTCCAGAATTTTACAAATAATTTAAATAACTTAATTTTGACCAACCCATTAGATAAATTCATTGTCCTAGGTGACTTTAACTTTGGAAATGACGTAGAATGGTGTCATACGAATAACAGCGCTGAATTACTACCACAAAACTATTCAAACCGATATCTTGTTGACTTCTTCGATACTATAAATGTATGTAACTTATCGCAGTTTAGTAATGTACGGAACGCGAATAACAGATTGTTAGACCTCGCATTTTCTAATGGGTCCCTGGACATACACGAATGTCTTGACCCATTAGCAGTACCTATTGACACGCATCACAAACGCTTTACTATTCAGGCTGATTTTGTTCAAATACACTCACTATCAGAAAAAACTAACACTAAACATCAGTTCTATAAAGGAGACTACACTTCTATCATGTCCGCTCTTGATGACGTTGACTGGGACGAGTTGCCGAGTGCTGAGCCACTAGACAATGCTGTTAATCTTTTTTAAAACAAACTCTATGAAATCAGAGATCAGTATATTCCAAAAAAGTATGTTAAAAATTCATCACACCCTCCCTGGTATACAGCTGCACTAATTAAGATCCTAAAAGAAAAATATAAATATCACCGGAAATTTAAAACTTATGGAAATATGTCAGACTACCAAACCTTTTCTTTATTGCGTCATAGAGTTGCACAAGTAGAGAAATCTTGTTACCGAACGTATATGGATAAAGTCGAGTCATCAATTATCAAAAACCCAAAATTTTTTTGGTCCTATATTAAAAGCACGAGAAGTAATAGTAACTTCCCTAATATACTTAAATACCAAGATACAACTGCAGACACTGGAGAAGAAATCAGTAACCTGTTCGCTACATACTTTCAGTCAACATTTCAAGAGTCAGACAAAGACGACCAGGATCAAGCCACAACATTATCCACGAGCACAGCGAGCATCAGCTCCATAGAGGTATGCCACGAAAAAGTACTAAAGTTACTTCAAATGCTCGATCTTTCTAAATCAGGAGGCCCGGACTTAATACCGCCTATATTTATAGTCAACTGTGCGAAAAGTCTAGCCAAACCTGTCTGTATTATATTCCAGCGATCGTTAATAGAAGGCACTGTTCCTAAAATCTGGAAATCTGCATTCGTTACGCCAGTTTTTAAAAAAGGTGATAAGTCCATCGTAGATAACTATCGCCCAATTTCGAAGCTGTGCCTGTTCTCCAAAGTGTTCGAGCGCGTTGTTTACTCCGCAGTTTATTCAGCTTTAAAATGTGACTTTGGTGATGAGCAGCATGGTTTTCTTTGTAAGCAATCCACTACCACAAACCTTATTCTTTCCAATGAATTTATCACTAATGGTATGGAGCAACGTGCACAAGTTGATGTAATTTATACGGATTACAGTAAATGTTTTGACCGCATTGACCACAGGTTACTTTTACGCAAACTTTTCTAAGCTGGAATTCACGGCGACCTATATCGATGGTTTTCCTCCTACATTGAAAACAGATCACAAGCAGTAGTACTACAAGGTTTCACCTCCAGTTGGAATCTGATACCATCTGGAGTTCCTCAGGGATCGATTTTAGGACCTCTTCTGTTTAATTTATTTATAGCAGATATTAAAAAATGTTTTATTAACTCGTACATTCTATTATACGCCGATGACATGAAAATACTTAAAAAGTACGTTCTTCATCTGACATATCACTACTCCAGGAGGATCTCAATAAGTTTGTAGATTACTGTAGACTAAACAAACTTCAATTAAATGTATCCAAATGCTTCCATATGACTTATACACGGCAAAAGAAGACAATTGGTTCAAGGTACGCATTGGATAACCAAACAATCACTAAGGTGAACAGTATAAGGGACTTGGGCGTTATCGATGACAGTAAACTCATATTCGAAATGCATATTGATGAAATCGTAAAGAAAGCGTCCAAGTCTCTTGGTTTCATAATAAGATCTTCTACTTGCTTCAGCTCTCTAAAACCACTCAAAGTTTTATACTGTTCGTACGTACGCAGCCACCTTGAATACGCATCTCAAGTGTGGAACCCAAAATATGACGTGTATGTCAAGAATAGAAAGCATTCAGAAAAAGTTTTTAAGATACTTAGATTATAAGACAAAGCAATGCTCAACGAATTACACTCATCGTTGCAAAAGATACCATTTTCTACCACATGAAAACAGACGCCATGCTAATGATATTACTTTTCTGTTAAATATTGCCAATAGTTCCATCGACTGTTCCCAACTTCTATCCAAAATATCACTCCACACCCATCACGTTGGCATCAGACAGCGGCCACTTCTTCATATTCCATTCGCATCAACAAACTACCGACAGAATGCCTTCTTATTACGTAGCGCAGCAAGCTTCAATAATCTTCCCTCTCACTTAGATGTTGATCTATTTAGAACCAGCCCTTATGCATTAAGACGATCTATAAATAAACATTACTTTGTAACAGACCGCAATGATTAACATTATTATGATTTAATAACATGTAAAACAAAATGTATATTTTCTTTTTTACTGTTTTTAGCATAACTGTCACGAGATAATAATAAGATTTTTATGTTTTGTTTTTAAATAATATTTTATTTCATTTTGTTTCAAGAAATATTTGATAGGTTATATTTAAGGAGATTTTATTTTAATTTTTGTGTTTCTTTCTTTTATTAATTTTAGGTACATAGTTATTAATTTGTGGAAGCTTGTAAATGACAATTGTAAGCGCTACTGTACCTACATAACTTACCTGTAAAGATGTTAGACTGTAAGCTTTCTGAATAATAAATAAATAAATAAATAGTATAGGTAACATGATGTTAGTCAAATAAACTATTCTGAAAAACATCCGAGTTTAATAGTTTTTTATTTATTTGTTTGATGTAGGTAATCTGCTAAATCTGGTTTTTGATAAAAAACTAAAACTGCATCATTAGACTTTCGTAAAATGACTTCCGCCGGGCATCCTTAAAGTATGAAATAAAATACCGTTACAGTTTACATTGACATCGGCTTCGAGACTCTTTTCATGTCAGTATACCTTGAGCGGCGGCAGCTCGTCGCTGTCCTGCGGCGCCGGCGCGGCTGTCGTATCCAGCTCGCAGCGGCCGCGCCTGTGGCAGTGCTGTGCGCAGCGGTAGTGCTGGCAGCGCTCGCCCGCGAACAGCGCCGGGCAGCGGCAGCGCGGGGCCCCACCAACATCCAGCACGCACGCGCCCGCACCGCACGCCAGCGCGCACGCACCCGCCGGGACCCCAGAGGCCGCCTCGGAGCCGCCGGCGGTTCCGCGCGGGATCACACACTTCCGCTGCTCCTGGTTACATGCAGACAGTGTCATGTTTAAGTAAGCCTAGTTGTCACGACTCTTCCTGTAGTGACGTAAAGCCAGCGACGCTACGTGGGGCTGCGACTATCCCCAAGAATACTTTAAAGCCAGCGTCGCTACGTGGGGCTGCGACTATCCCCAAGAATACTTTAAAGCCAGCGTCGCTACGTGGGACTGCAACTATCCCCAAGAATACTTTAAAGCCAGCGTCGATACGTGGGGCTGCGACTATCCCCAAGAATACTTTAAAGCACGCGTCGCTACGTAGGGCTGCGACTATCCCCAAGAATACTTTAAAGCCAGCGTCGCTACGTGGGGCTGCGACTATCCCCAAGAATACTTTAAAGCCAGCGTCGCTACGTGGGGCTGCGACTATCCCCAAGAATACTTTAAAGCCAGCGTCGCTACGTGGGGCTGCGACTATCCCCAAGAATACTTTAAAGCCAGCGTCGCTACGTGGGACTGCGACTATCCCCAAGAATATTTTAAAGCCAGCGTCGATACGTGGGGCTGCGACTATCCCCAAGAATACTTTAAAGCCAGCGTCGCTACGTAGGGCTGCGACTATCCCCAAGAATACTTTAAAGCCAGCGTCGCTACGTGGGGCTGCGACTATCCCCAAGAATACTTTAAAGCCAGCGTCGCTACGTGGGGCTGCGACTATCCCCAAGAATACTTTAAAGCCAGCGATGCTACGTGGGGCTGCGACTATCCCCAAGAATACTTTAAAGCCAGCGACGCTACGTGGGGCTGCGACTATCCCCAAGAATACTTTAAAGCCAGCGACGCTACGTGGGGCTGCGACTATCCCCAAGAATACTTTAAGTAAGCCTAGTTGACACGACTCTTCCTGTAGTGACGTAAAGCCAGCGACGCTACGTGGGGCTGCGACTATCCCCAAGAATACTTTAAAGCCAGCGTCGCTACGTGGGGCTGCGATTATCCCCAAGAATACTTTAAGTAAGCCTAGTTGACACGACTCTTCCTGTAGTGACGTAAAGCCAGCGACGCTACGTGGGGCTGCGACTATCCCCAAGAATACTTTAAGTAAGCCTAGTTGACACGACTCTTCCTGTAGTGACGTAAAGCCAGCGACGCTACGTGGGGCTGCGACTATCCCCAAGAATACTTTAAAGCCAGCATCGCTACGTGGGGCTGCGACTATCCCCAAGAATACTTTAAGTAAGCCTAGTTGACACGACTCTTCCTGTAGTGACGTAAAGCCAGCGACGCTACGTGGGGCTGCGACTATCCCCAAGAATACTTTAAAGCCAGCGTCGCTACGTGGGGCTGCGACTATCCCCAAGAATACTTTAAAGCCAGCGACGCTACGTGGGGCTGCGACTATCCCCAAGAATACTTTAAGTAAGCCTAGTTGACACGACTCTTCCTGTAGTGACGTAAAGCCAGCGACGCTACGTGGGGCTGCGACTATCCCCAAGAATACTTTAAAGCCAGCATCGCTACGTGGGGTTGCGACTATCCCCAAGAATACTTTAAGTAAGCCTAGTTGACACAACTCTTCCTGTAGTGACGTAAAGCCAGCGACGCTACGTGGGGCTGCGACTATCCCCAAGAATACTTTAAAGCCAGCGTCGCTACGTGGGGCTGCGATTATCCCCAAGAATACTTTAAGTAAGCCTAGTTGACACGACTCTTCCTGTAGTGACGTAAAGCCAGCGACGCTACGTGGGGCTGCGACTATCCCCAAGAATACTTTAAAGCCACCGTCGCTACGTGGGGCTGCGACTATCCCCAAGAATACTTTAATGCCAGCGACGCTACGTAGGACTGCGACTATCCCCAAGAATACTTTAAAGCCAGCGTCGCTACGTGGGGCTGCGACTATCCCCAAGAATACTTTAAAGCCAGCGTCGCTACGTAGGGCTGCGACTATCCCCAAGAATACTTTAAAGCCAGCGTCTCTACGTGGGGCTGCGCCTATCCCCAAGAATACTTTAAAGCCACCGTCGCTACGTGGGGCTGCGACTATCCCCAAGAATACTTTAAAGCCAGCGTCGCTACGTGGGGCTGCGATTATCCCCAAGAATACTTTAAGTAAGCCTAGTTGACACGACTCTTCCTGTAGTGACGTAAAGCCAGCGACGCTACGTGGGGCTGCGACTATCCCCAAGAATACTTTAAAGCCACCGTCGCTACGTGGGGCTGCGACTATCCCCAAGAATACTTTAATGCCAGCGACGCTACGTAGGACTGCGACTATCCCCAAGAATACTTTAAAGCCAGCGTCGCCACGTGGGGCTGCGACTATCCCCAAGAATACTTTAAAGCCAGCGTCGCTACGTAGGGCTGCGACTATCCCCAAGAATACTTTAAAGCCAGCGTCTCTACGTGGGGCTGCGACTATCCCCAAGAATACTTTAAAGCCAGCATCGCTACGTGGGGCTGCGACTATCCCCAAGAATACTTTAAGTAAGCCTAGTTGACACGACTCTTCCTGTAGTGACGTAAAGCCAGCGACGCTACGTGGGGCTGCGACTATCCCCAAGAATACTTTAAAGCCAGCGTCGCTACGTGGGGCTGCGATTATCCCCAAGAATACTTTAAGTAAGCCTAGTTGACACGACTCTTCCTGTAGTGACGTAAAGCCAGCGACGCTACGTGGGGCTGCGACTATCCCCAAGAATACTTTAAGTAAGCCTAGTTGACACGACTCTTCCTGTAGTGACGTAAAGCCAGCGACGCTACGTGGGGCTGCGACTATCCCCAAGAATACTTTAAAGCCACCGTCGCTACGTGGGGCTGCGACTATCCCCAAGAATACTTTAATGCCAGCGACGCTACGTAGGACTGCGACTATCCCCAAGAATACTTTAAAGCCAGCGTCGCTACGTGGGGCTGCGACTATCCCCAAGAATACTTTAAAGCCAGCGTCGCTACGTAGGGCTGCGACTATCCCCAAGAATACTTTAAAGCCACCGTCGCTACGTGGGGCTGCGACTATCCCCAAGAATACTTTAATGCCAGCGACGCTACGTAGGACTGCGACTATCCCCAAGAATACTTTAAAGCCAGCGTCGCTACGTGGGGCTGCGACTATCCCCAAGAATACTTTAAAGCCAGCGTCGCTACGTAGGGCTGCGACTATCCCCAAGAATACTTTAAAGCCAGCGTCTCTACGTGGGGCTGCGCCTATCCCCAAGAATACTTTAAAGCCACCGTCGCTACGTGGAGCTGCGACTATCCCCAAGAATACTTTAAAGCCAGCGTCGCTACGTGGGGCTGCGATTATCCCCAAGAATACTTTAAGTAAGCCTAGTTGACACGACTCTTCCTGTAGTGACGTAAAGCCAGCGACGCTACGTGGGGCTGCGACTATCCCCAAGAATACTTTAAAGCCACCGTCGCTACGTGGGGCTGCGACTATCCCCAAGAATACTTTAATGCCAGCGACGCTACGTAGGACTGCGACTATCCCCAAGAATACTTTAAAGCCAGCGTCGCTACGTGGGGCTGCGACTATCCCCAAGAATACTTTAAAGCCAGCGTCGCTACGTAGGGCTGCGACTATCCCCAAGAATACTTTAAAGCCAGCGTCTCTACGTGGGGCTGCGACTATCCCCAAGAATACTTTAAAGCCACCGTCGCTACGTGGGGCTGCGACTATCCCCAAGAATACTTTAAAGCCACCGTCGCTACGTGGGGCTGCGACTATCCCCAAGAATACTTTAAAGCCAGCGTCGCTACGTGGGGCTGCGACTATCCCCAAGAATACTTTAAAGCCACCGTCGCTACGTGGGGCTGCGACTATCCCCAAGAATACTTTAAAGCACGCGACGCTACGTGGGGCTGCGACTATCCCCAAGAATACTTTAAAGCCACCGTCGCTACGTGGGGCTGCGACTATCCCCAAGAATACTTTAAAGCACGCGACGCTACGTGGGGCTGCGACTATCCCCAAGAATACTTTAAAGCACGCGTCGCTACGTGGGGCTGCGACTATCCCCAAGAATACTTTAAAGCCAGCGACGCTACGTGGGACTGCGACTATCCCCAAGAATACTTTAAAGCCAGCGACGCTACGTGGGGCTGCGACTATCCCCAAGAATACTTTAAAGCCAGCGACGCTACGTGGGGCTGCGATTATCCCCAAGAATACTTTAAGTAAGCCTAGTTAACACGACTCTTCCTGTAGTGACGTAAAGCCAGCGACGCTACGTGGGGCTGCGACTATCCCCAAGAATACTTTAAAGCCACCGTCGCTACGTGGGGCTGCGACTATCCCCAAGAATACTTTAATGCCAGCGACGCTACGTAGGACTGCGACTATCCCCAAGAATACTTTAAAGCCAGCGTCACTACGTGGGGCTGCGACTATCCCCAAGAATACTTTAAAGCCAGCGTCGCTACGTAGGGCTGCGACTATCCCCAAGAATACTTTAAAGCCAGCGTCTCTACGTGGGGCTGCGACTATCCCCAAGAATACTTTAAAGCCACCGTCGCTACGTGGGGCTGCGACTATCCCCAAGAATACTTTAAAGCCACCGTCGCTACGTGGGGCTGCGACTATCCCCAAGAATACTTTAAAGCCAGCGACGCTACGTGGGGCTGCGACTATCCCCAAGAATACTTCAAAGCCAGCGTTGCTACGTGGGGCTGCGACTATCCCCAAGAATACTTCAAAACCAGCGTCGCTACGTGGGGCTGCGACTATCCCCAAGAATACTTTAAAGCACGCGTCGCTACGTGGGGCTGCGACTATCCCCAAGAATACTTTAAAGCCAGCGACGCTACGTGGGACTGCGACTATCCCCAAGAATACTTTAAAGCCAGCGACGCTACGTGGGGCTGCGACTATCCCCAAGAATACTTCAAAGCTAGCGTCGCTACGTGGGGCTGCGACTATCCCCAAGAATACTTTAAAGCCAGCGTCGCTACGTAGGGCTGCGACTATCCCTAAGAATACTTTAAAGCCAGCGACGCTACGTGGGGCTGCGACTATCCCCAAGAATACTTCAAAGCCAGCGTTGCTACGTGGGGCTGCGACTATCCCCAAGAATACTTTAAAGCACGCGACGCTACGTGGGGCTGCGACTATCCCCAAGAATACTTCAAAGCCAGCGTCGCTACGTGGGGCTGCGACTATCCCCAAGAATACTTTAAAGCACGCGACGCTACGTGGGGCTGTGACTATCCCCAAGAATACTTCAAAGCCAGTGTCGCTACGTGGGGCTGCGACTATCCCCAAGAATACTTTAAAGCCAGCGACTGTCACTCGTGGATCTTTGACAGTCGTTATGGGTCGTCAGAAGCCCGAAAGTCTGACCACCAGTCTTACCAAGGGGTATCGTGTAACTCAGTAACTGGGCTGTGGAGGTCAGACGGGCAGATGGGCAGTCGCTCCATGTAAAATACTGGTTATTCAGCTGCGTACTTTAATATTTCCTTTAAAGTCTAAAATACCTATTTTACATACCTTTTTTAACCGAATTTGTTTTTCTCTATCAGATGTCTGATGAACTACTTCTATTTGAGTTTTTGAGGAACATTTTGCATCTCACTATACCCAAAAACGCAAGAGGCTCCAGTTACGCGGCCAGTTGGACCCATTCAATAATTTTGAGGATGCCGAAAAACGTTTCAAACTCGGTACAGCCATAAATTGCGATCTTTCATTCACTTTTAACGATCCAAATGCCGCTGAACGTATTATGCGTCATGGTTCGAATTTGATGCGATGCAGTTTGGGAACTTAAATTGAAATGTCTTGCTTTTAAATCGTTTTTAATTAGGTTATGGTAGGCCTACAGGTACACAGAAATGGTACGTACACTAGCAGTTTGCGGTTTTACTAAGAGCAATTCGGCATCAGAGTATCGTGGAATACATTACACAATGCTTTCCATCACACAAAGATTTAGGGACTACGGTATCGTTCGGCTAACTCACTACTTTCTAGCCGTGATAACTCAATCGCCAATCAATCGTAAATAGTGATTAAATCAAATACTGTAAATAGTGATGATTAACATGTTTAAACACGCCAAGATGGTTGATTGTAGAAAGTTGTTATTTGTACCTAGAGCCTGCTTTCGCTTTGGTTATGTAATGCGATGTTTAACGCTTTACATCCACTTTGAACTTTAAGGGGTTGGCATAAGGGACAACAAATCGCATTGACTTCATTATATCACTCACGGCTGCATTTACGAATAAAGTACATAATAATGTCTACCTACACTTGACCATTACGACAGTCCAAAGCCTGCAACTGTGAGGAAAATGTTATCACCATTTAATTACAATACAATTGTGAGCTAGCGTAGCGCGACGCCGCGCCGTCTACGCGGCTAGGCGAGGTACAGGCGCGCGCGGGCGGCTCGGGGCGCGTGCTGACCATGTTTTTGTATGAACAGCCAGGTAACATAACATGCTTATAACTTTGTCATTTTTCATGATACAGTTTTGAAATTTTGTACATAGGTTCTTTACATAAAAATACTAGACACGTGTTTCGGGTTTCACATATACTAAAACTAAGGTTGTATACGGTGACTGGTAATTAGTGACCATTACTTAAACACATGATTATACTCATGATAACAAACAACTTTTACTATGGTCCCGAACCTGTAATCGCGAAAAAAAAATCAGCCGTCCCATTTTGAGATGGGTTTGCTCTCTAGGTCACAGGTGACAGACATACATTCATGTTCGCATGTCTCGTCTAAATATAGGGAGCAGCTGATTTTATTTCGCGATTTCAGGTTTGGTCGCATACTGGGACTTTGTCACCTCTGACCTAGACTAGAGTCAAGAGCAAACCAAAAACAAATGAATAAAGAAAATACTAAAATTTGTTTGTTACCATGAGTACAATCATGCGTTAAGTGTCGGTCACTAATGTGTCAGTCTATATGTGGGCTACGGACACTCACTCGTGCGGCGGCGTCGTCGACGGGAACCAGGCCGTCGGGGCACAGGCAGGCGAAGCCCTCGGGCTGCGGGCTGCGCACGCACAGCGCGCTAGCGTGGCAGGCGCGCACGCACGGGTCGGCGCTGCCCGCCGGGAACATGGCCGCGTGCAGCATCAGCAGCGCGGTGAGTGGGCGCGCTGGCGCACGCGCGGGGCGAGGCGGGGGCGAGGGCGCGCGCGGCCGCTTGGCCAGGCGCAGCACGCCGCGCGCCGTGCCGCACCACACCCACTCCTCCCAGACGACGGCGCGCGCGCACGTGCGCGCCCACACCACGGCCACCACCGACGAGTTGTCCACCAGCCGCAGCTCTGTGCATCGAACATCACTTAGATACACTGACGACAAACACAGCGACTTTTCTAGCGGTACATTTTTGTTTTTCGTCGGTTTAGTTTTTGTTGAAAAAGTTGTTCTTTTAAAACCTAGGGCCCTGATATTAACAGGTTCATAATCTACTATTAGAAGTGGACGCACGGGATTTGAGTCTGAGGCAGGTATCACATCTCCGCTGCGAAACCGCAATACTTCCGGCATGACCATGTTCCATTGTGCGACAAGCTGAACAGAAGCAAAACTGCCTGTTCTAAGGTGCATGTGCCCGGGGCCCCAGTGGGCGGCAAATACTTAAATTAATTTTTAAATGTTACATCGTTTTAAGTCGTACTACTAATAATAGTGTGCAAAATATGTCTGAAAATAAAAAGATTTTATTTTTTAACGTATAGATTGATTAAGATGTTATCTTTCCCGCGTAATTTCGCCGATCTGCTCGGAAGCCAGTTCCACTTCCCCGCTCAGCCCGCTACATTGTTGCGGTGCCGCGATAGTTTCGCACGTATCTGTGGCAGTCGACAAGTTTATAAAGCAAAACTTGTTGATTATACAGAAACATTAATCCAAGAGGTGCGAAGTAGACCTATACTGTATTTAGTAAGTCGAAAGCGGGGACATGTTGCTCCATTCAACTGACTCGCATGATGTTCCGCTACTCGAATCGCGACATAATGTAGTAATGTCTCACAGCGGAATTCGTTAAGCGGTTTCTCATCATTATTTAGCGTCGCAGGTGTGCTAAGGCCATAATATCTAACCGAATAGTATTGACCGATAACTTTTGTTTGTGTGGAACTGAATTGAACCGTAAACATATAAGTTGGTTACAAATAATAAAAAAAATACGTAATGTCTCAAGTTATTTTTTTTTTGTTTGTTTTAAGAATAAGAATAATATATTGCTTCAGAAATTACATTCAAAGACGTTGATTCCTGGAACTCACACTAGGATTGCCAGTGTCGTGAGATCCAGGCTTCTTCGTTCCGTTTACATTATGTACGCAAACATGTTATTACATATATTGTACGTTACAGTAAATTCTGTAATTTTGTCTAATCCACTCGCAATCTACTATAGTGCGCGCGGAACTAGTTGGCCGCGCCTTACGTGGCGACAATCTACTATAGTGCGCGCGGAACTAGTTGGCCGCGCCTTACGTGGCGACAATCTACTATAGTGCGCGCGGAACTAGTTGGCCGCGCCTTACGTGGCGACAATCTACTATAGTGCGCGCGGAACTAGTTGGCCGCGCCTTACGTGGCGACAATCTACTATAGTGCGCGCGGAACTAGTTGGCCGCGCCTTACGTGGCGACGAACTTACTATAGTGCGCGCGGAACTAGTTGGCCGCGCCTTACGTGGCGACGAACCTACTATAGTGCGCGCGGAACTAGTTGGCCGCGCCTTACGTGGCGACAACCTACTATAGTGCGCGCGGAACTAGTTGGCCGCGCCTTACGTGGCGACAATCTACTATAGTGCGCGCGGAACTAGTTGGCCGCGCCTTACGTGGCGACAATCTACTATAGTGCGCGCGGAACTAGTTGGCCGCGCCTTACGTGGCGACAATCTACTATAGTGCGCGCGGAACTAGTTGGCCGCGCCTTACGTGGCGACGAACCTACTATAGTGCGCGCGGAACTAGTTGGCCGCGCCTTACGTGGCGACAACCTACTATAGTGCGCGCGGAACTAGTTGGCCGCGCCTTACGTGGCGACAATCTACTATAGTGCGCGCGGAACTAGTTGGCCGCGCCTTACGTGGCGACAATCTACTATAGTGCGCGCGGAACTAGTTGGCCGCGCCTTACGTGGCGACAATCTACTAAAGTGCGCGCGGAACTAGTTGGCCGCGCCTTACGTGGCGACAACCTACTATAGTGCGCGCGGAACTAGTTGGCCGCGCCTTACGTGGCGACAACCTACTATAGTGCGCGCGGAACTAGTTGGCCGCGCCTTACGTGGCGACAATCTACTATAGTGCGCGCGGAACTAGTTGGCCTCGCCTTACGTGGCGACAGGGGTGAGGGGGCGGGTTGCCTGCTCGCAACGCACATGAGATTAGACAGTGATGACCAATCTCGAGATATCGTGAACAATAATTGTTCAATTATTGAAAAGAATAAATAAAAACAATTGAACTTTTAGAAGTTTATATTATATCTATCTAATTATATTGTAATTAATAGTAAAATAAACCGAAAACAAATTAAGTATATGAAATTATTCTGACATATTTTAATGATATATGAAATTATTTAATTAATATATACTTATATGAAATTACTCTGACATATCCTCTGAATCACTTGATTCTGAACTCTCTGAACTTGATTCAGAATCATCTTGTAAGTTTATAATGATTTCGTCCATCATAGTACCAAATCTCATAATATCATGATTCCAGAATTCTGTTCGTTTTTTTGTACGTGGTCATCGCATTTTTGCCATTGTTCGGCAGAGAATTCGGAAAATAGCCTTGTTAGTATTGTAATTTTCTCGTCCAATGTAGCATTAATGTGATCTCTGGCCAGGCAATTTTTAATATTGGCTCACACAAGCTCGATCGGGTTGAGGTCTGGATGATATGGAGGTAGTCTTAGAACAGTATGACCTGCAGCTTTCAGAAGTTCATCAATCGTGTATATTTTTTCTGATTGGGTCGTATTAATCAACCTCAAGAGTTCGGCTTTGATCATCGTGGGAGAAAATGGCACGTTATGATTTTGCGACCAGTTCTGCATATTAATTTTCAAACTGGTCATAGTCGGCTTCTTCTCAACTTGCAGAGTTAGGTGGAAGTTTAGGTATTCATTTTAGATCAACCCAGTTGTAAAAATTTGTAGAGTTCATGTCTCCATGATAATCCCCCGTTTTTGAATCTGGTTTAAAAATTAGCAAAGCATCGTCAACTAACCCGTTCCGGCTACCAGCGTGAACTATTATTAAACGCCTTCCTTTGCCTATAGCTGTATAAATTCCAGGCTCCGACGAAGATTGCCAACATTTTTGAACATTGTGACTTTGGTTAACGTAAGTTTCGTCCAAAAAGAACATATTTCGTTTGTCTTCTCTGAATTTTCTTATGGCCCTCAAATATTTCACTCGCCATTCAACAATTGTTTGGTCTCTCTATTAAAAGGGATGTCTTCGATTTACATTTTTTAAATGAATATCCTAGTTTGTGCAAAAGTTCTCTTAAAAAAGTAAATCCACAATCTAAAATATTATCCTCTTTTAACACAGCATTTAGTCGTAGACTTGGAATTTTTTTTCTCTACCGTATAAAACTGATTTATTTTCTTCTTATCACTCCTAAATCAAAATCATCAACTTGTATTTTCTTTTTTATTAAAAACGTATGCACTTTAAATATTATTTCCTTAAATTGTCTTTTTATCGGCGGTCTCATCTCGCTATTGCAACTCATGTGCGTTTTTGTGTGGGAACTTTCAACGCGTGTTGCCGTCGCGAAGTACGGCGCCGCACTGAGTAATGTCAGCAAGCGCCCCCGCCTCTCCGCCCCACCGCGCACATACCTAAGTACGGCGCCGCACTGAGTAATGTCAGCAAGCACCCCCGCCTCTCCGCCCCACCGCGCACATACCTAAGTACGGCGCCGCACTGAGTAATGTCAGCAAGCGCCCCCGCCTCTCCGCCCCACCGCGCACATATCTAAGTACGGCGCCGCACTGAGTAATGTCAGCAAGCGCCCCCGCCTCTCCGCCCCACCGCGCACATATCTAAGTACGGCGCCGCACTGAGTAATGTCAGCAAGCGCCCCCGCCTCTCCGCCCCACCGCGCACATATCTAAGTACGGCGCCGCACTGAGTAATGTCAGCAAGCGCCCCCGCCTCTCCGCCCCACCGCGCACATATCTAAGTACGGCGCCGCACTGAGTAATGTCAGCAAGCGCCCCCGCCTCTCCGCCCCACCGCGCACATACCTAAGTACGGCGCCGCACTGAGTAATGTCAGCAAGCGCCCCCGCCTCTCCGACCCACCGCGCACATATCTAAGTACGGCGCCGCACTGAGTAATGTCAGCAAGCGCCCCCGCCTCTCCGCCCCACCGCGCACATATCTAAGTACGGCGCCGCACTGAGTAATGTCAGCAAGCGCCCCCGCCTCTCCGCCCCACCGCGCACATATCTAAGTACGGCGCCGCACTGAGTAATGTCAGCAAGCGCCCCCGCCTCTCCGCCCCACCGCGCACATATCTAAGTACGGCGTCGCACTGAGTAATGTCAGCAAGCGCCCCCGCCTCTCCGCCCCACCGCGCACATATCTAAGTACGGCGCCGCACTGAGTAATGTCAGCAAGCGCCCCCGCCTCTCCGCCCCACCGCGCACATATCTAAGTACGGCGCCGCACTGAGTAATGTCAGCAAGTGCCCCCGCCTCTCCGCCCCACCGCGCACATACCTAAGTACGGCGCCGCACTGAGTAATGTCAGCAAGCGCCCCCGCCTCTCCGCCCCACCGCGCACATATCTAAGTACGGCGCCGCACTGAGTAATGTCAGCAAGCGCCCCCGCCTCTCCGCCCCACCGCGCACATATCTAAGTACGGCGCCGCACTGAGTAATGTCAGCAAGCGCCCCCGCCTCTCCGCCCCACCGCGCACATATCTAAGTACGGCGTCGCACTGAGTAATGTCAGCAAGCGCCCCCGCCTCTCCGCCCCACCGCGCACATATCTAAGTACGGCGCCGCACTGAGTAATGTCAGCAAGCGCCCCCGCCTCTCCGCCCCACCGCGCACATATCTAAGTACGGCGCCGCACTGAGTAATGTCAGCAAGCGCCCCCGCCTCTCCGCCCCACCGCGCACATATCTAAGTACGGCGCCGCACTGAGTAATGTCAGCAAGCGCCCCCGCCTCTCCGCCCCACCGCGCACATATCTAAGTACGGCGCCGCACTGAGTAATGTCAGCAAGCGCCCCCGCCTCTCCGCCCCACCGCGCACATATCTAAGTACGGCGCCGCACTGAGTAATGTCAGCAAGCGCCCCCGCCTCTCCGCCCCACCGCGCACATATCTAAGGCGCGGCCAACTAGTTCCGCGCGCACTATACAAAAGGTATATACAATAAGCAGCCAGTACTTGAAGCCCTGCCGAAACCTCTGCAAAGGGATTTCGCTAGCGTCACTGCGAGTGCTCCTGGCGCTCCTAGTATCAAGCCCGTGCCGGAAAAGGCGCTGAATAGGGCTGATAAAGATGATGGTTTTGTGACGGTGCAAAGGAGGAAGCGCCGATCGCGACCAAACAAGAACCGCTGCGGCAAAGCTCCTACAGTGCCCGAAATGAGCCTACGTGCCGCAAAGCCGAATACACCGGTGTACATCTCCCGTCTGCACTACACCACTAAGGCGGAGGACATCGTGGAGTACGTGCGACAAAAGACGAGGTACACGCTGAGGGTGCAGTTACTGGAATCACGCCGGAACGTCAACTTCAAGGCGTTCGTCGTGCGTGTACCGAACTGTTATCTGCCCCTCGTCATGGAAGAAGACTTTTGGCCCCAGGACGTGGTGTTCCGTCGCTTCCGCGGACAAGTTCCACAGGACAGCACAAAGTCAAGCTAGTGCAAAGTGAAGTGCTACTAACATAGTCTTAAGCCTTATTTATTAACACAAGATTTTGTTTGTAAAAATATGTATGTTTAGGTTAAGGTATTTTTCTATGGGCCTATGTCGCCTGAAATAAATGGTATTATTATTATTATTATTATTAATAAAATCTAATACATTAAGAAAACTAATACTAATACCATAAAATAGTAGATAGCCTAGTATAGTATGCATGTATGTTGTGTGTGATTGTGATGGTGTGTGTGTGTACTAAGGTAGTTGTGTATGTATTGTGTGTATTGATAAAGTGTGTCTGAATGTTATACCCGAGGATGTAAAAAATTATGTGGAAGTTTGTGATAAAAAATAACAAATATATAAATAGAGTTCTGTATTTGTACCTATGTTTTAAAGATATTATTGAGTCGATATAAGACGTACTTATAATACTAATTGTCTATGATTTGATATAGCATCTCGACGGACACTGCACGAGGTCGACGTACCTCCGTCGACGTATTCAGTGGGCGCACGCGGAGCTCTGTCCGGGCGCTGCGCGAACCTGGCGTGCGTGACGCGCTGCGAGCCGTCCAGCGCCACGGAGTCCAACGTGTCGTAGTAGCCGTCCGCGAAGTACAGCCGCGCGGCCGCCGCGTCCAGCGCCAGCGCCGCCACGCGCCGCACGCGCCGCCGCACCAGCCAGCGCAGCCCCGCGCCGTCCGCGCCCGCCGCGCGCACGCCCGGCTCCGCGCCGCGCTCCGCCCAGAACAGCGTGCGCGACGCGTTGTGCAGCACCAGGTCGTCGGGCTCGGCGGCGTCGCGCCGGTACAGCGTGGCGCGGCGCCGGCCGTCCAGCGCCGCCACGCGCAGCACGCCCGCGCCGTCTGCGCCGCACGCCGTCCAGTACACGCGCCCCGCCACCTGGTCCAGCGCCACGCCGCGCACCTCGCCCTCCGAACGTATCTGTGCCGGATACACATGCTCACTGCACAGCAGGCATCGCACCAAGCGCCGCATTCAGTGGTCGCACGAGCGCGCGGAGCGACGTCTCGCTTGATACTGAGCTAGGAATACTTGTTGCATACTGGCCACTACCACTACCGCAGCTTTCGCACATGAAGTTACATTCCAACAATAGTGCCACGAGGCGGTGGCAGCTCGAGAGTCCTTACGATAACTTCCTGGTTCCTGGTGAAGTCAGGCGCGGGCACGGCGCGCTCGGTGCGCGCGGCGACGCTCATGAGCGCAGAGATGTTGGCGCGCAGCACGCGGCCCGTCGCGTCGCCCCACACCAGCCACCACGTGTCGGCCACGCGCGCACCCTGGGCGCACGTCACGGCGGGCGCGTCGTGCGCATCGTGCTCGCGCGCCGCCGCCACGTGCTCGTGCAGCTTGTGCGCCTCCCACAACTGCAGCGCGCCGCCCGCCGCTATCACTACCAGTGGCTTGTCACCTGCCACAAGCACGTGTCACACATCGTTAGGTGCTCGCTCAAATTCAAAGAACATAGAAATGAGTAAACTATACAATGAATTAACGAACGTTACGGGTTTATGAAACACTAGCTTATTCCCGCGACTTCGCGTTCTTTCTGGCTTTTTCTTTTTGCTCGGCTCAGGGTAGTAACGTGATTCTTTTTGACGCACCTGGCGCAAACTTTGTGATAACAGAGTGTATACTCACCCACCGCCTCGCACGTCAGCGTGCCGTCCGGGAGCTGGCGCTGCTTGAAGCCCGCCACGCACCTGGCGCAAACTTTGTGATAACAGAGTGTATACTCACCCACCGCCTCGCACGTCAGCGTGCCGTCCGGGAGCTGGCGCTGCTTGAAGCCCGCCACGCACCTGGCGCAAACTTTGTGACAACAGAGTGTATACTCACCCACCGCCTCGCACGTCAGCGTGCCGTCCGGGAGCTGGCGCTGCTTGAAGCCCGCCACGCACCTGGCGCAAACTTTGTGATAACAGAGTGTATACTCACCCACCGCCTCGCACGTCAGCGTGCCGTCCGGGAGCTGGCGCTGCTTGAAGCCCGCCACGCACCTGGCGCAAACTTTGTGACAACAGAGTGTATACTCACCCACCGCCTCGCACGTCAGCGTGCCGTCCGGGAGCTGGCGCTGCTTGAAGCCCGCCACGCACCTGGCGCAAACTTTGTGATAACAGAGTGTATACTCACCCACCGCCTCGCACGTCAGCGTGCCGTCCGGGAGCTGGCGCTGCTTGAAGCCCGCCACGCACCTGGCGCAAACTTTGTGATAACAGAGTGTATACTCACCCACCGCCTCGCACGTCAGCGTGCCGTCCGGGAGCTGGCGCTGCTTGAAGCCCGCCACGCACCTGGCGCAAACTTTGTGACAACAGAGTGTATACTCACCCACCGCCTCGCACGTCAGCGTGCCGTCCGGGAGCTGGCGCTGCTTGAAGCCCGCCACGCACCTGGCGCAAACTTTGTGATAACAGAGTGTATACTCACCCACCGCCTCGCACGTCAGCGTGCCGTCCGGGAGCTGGCGCTGCTTGAAGCCCGCCACGCACCTGGCGCAAACTTTGTGACAACAGAGTGTATACTCACCCACCGCCTCGCACGTCAGCGTGCCGTCCGGGAGCTGGCGCTGCTTGAAGCCCGCCACGCACCTGGCGCAAACTTTGTGATAACAGAGTGTATACTCACCCACCGCCTCGCACGTCAGCGTGCCGTCCGGGAGCTGGCGCTGCTTGAAGCCCGCCACGCACCTGGCGCAAACTTTGTGACAACAGAGTGTATACTCACCCACCGCCTCGCACGTCAGCGTGCCGTCCGGGAGCTGGCGCTGCTTGAAGCCCGCCACGCACCTGGCGCAAACTTTGTGATAACAGAGTGTATACTCACCCACCGCCTCGCACGTCAGCGTGCCGTCCGGGAGCTGGCGCTGCTTGAAGCCCGCCACGCACCTGGCGCAAACTTTGTGACAACAGAGTGTATACTCACCCACCGCCTCGCACGTCAGCGTGCCGTCCGGGAGTTGGCGCTGCTTGAAGCCCGCCACGCACCTGGCGCAAACTTTGTGACAACAGAGTGTATACTCACCCACCGCCTCGCACGTCAGCGTGCCGTCCGGGAGCTGGCGCTGCTTGAAGCCCGCCACGCACCTGGCGCAAACTTTGTGATAACAGAGTGTATACTCACCCACCGCCTCGCACGTCAGCGTGCCGTCCGGGAGCTGGCGCTGCTTGAAGCCCGCCACGCACCTGGCGCAAACTTTGTGATAACAGAGTGTATACTCACCCACCGCCTCGCACGTCAGCGTGCCGTCCGGGAGCTGGCGCTGCTTGAAGCCCGCCACGCACCTGGCGCAAACTTTGTGATAACAGAGTGTATACTCACCCACCGCCTCGCACGTCAGCGTGCCGTCCGGGAGCTGGCGCTGCTTGAAGCCCGCCACGCACCTGGCGCAAACTTTGTGATAACAGAGTGCACACTCACCCACCGCCTCGCACGTCAGCGTGCCATCCGGGAGCTGGCGCTGCTTGAAGCCCGCCACGCACCTGGCGCAAACTTTGTGATAACAGAGTGTATACTCACCCACCGCCTCGCACGTCAGCGTGCCGTCCGGGAGCTGGCGCTGCTTGAAGCCCGCCACGCACCTGGCGCAAACTTTGTGATAACAGAGTGTATACTCACCCACCGCCTCGCACGTCAGCGTGCCGTCCGGGAGCTGGCGCTGCTTGAAGCCCGCCACGCACCTGGCGCAAACTTTGTGATAACAGAGTGTATACTCACCCACCGCCTCGCACGTCAGCGTGCCGTCCGGGAGCTGGCGCTGCTTGAAGCCCGCCACGCACCTGGCGCAAACTTTGTGATAACAGAGTGCACACTCACCCACCGCCTCGCACGTCAGCGTGCCGTCCGGGAGCTGGCGCTGCTTGAAGCCCGCCACGCACCTGGCGCAAATATTCAACATTACTGACTGTACCGAGTGCAGCACAGACCGGGGACACTCATGCACCTTCAGGAGCTACACGCACCACCCCAATTGGTCATTTCCTATGAAGAAGAGCCGGCATGCAAGTCCACGGTCACTCTTTACAATGTTTTCAAGTTACAGTGTTAAGGTATGGGAGCACGGAGCCGCGGTGTGGGCCTGGCAACCAGTACCTACCAGCAGCGGAACATCCTTCTCACATTTACAAAATAGAAAATGTGATTTTTATAAGCGATATTTTTTTATTTGAGATGGGTTTGCTGTTGACTCTAGTCTAGGTCAGAGGTGACAGAGACAAGGTCGACGATGTAGTGAGCTTACCCAGAAGAAGCCTGTTCACTCTCACTTTGAAGAGATTAGGGTTGTATGCGTTCGGAAACACAAACGCAGGTAGTGAGTTCCACTCTTTTGCTGTGCGCATTACAAAAGACATTTGGAAGCGCTTAGTGTGAGTTGGTGGAATATCAACCAGGTAGGGATGGTAACTGGCAGTGCGTCTAGATGTCTGATGGTAGGGGGGCCGGTGGAATGAGGTCGTGGAGTTCTCGGGCACACTCGCCGAAGTACAATCTGTAGAAGACCGACAAGCAGGCAACCTTGCGGCGATGAGCCAAGCTATGAAGCCTGACATCCACCAGTTTTACGTCGCCAATGAGCCTCTTAGCTCTGCGTTCCACCGAGTCAAGCGCGGCTAGTTGGTACTTAGCTGATCCATCCCAAAGGTGGCTGCAATACTCCATGCACGATCGGACTTGCGCTTTGTAAAGGGTTAAAAGCTGTCCAGGCGTGAAGTATCGCTTCACCCTATTTAGGATGCCCAGCTTCTTGGTCGCTGTTTGGGCTTTGTACTCGATGGTGGCGCCGAAGTTGAGACCAGACGTCAACTCCATGCCTAGAAGCTCAAGCCGATCAGTTACAGGAACAGATGTACCCCGACAAGTAAAGGGTGTCTCAATAAGAGTGCACTATTTAAATTTCGTGTAATGTTTTTTCCGTGCAAGTGGCAACTATGAAATTTTACAGCTGTCACCTATGATTGTTCCGATATAAATGGAAGCTACATAATAGAAGAACGCGTTAAATCATTGTGCAAACCCATTTCAAAAATGGGGCATCTGGGACCGCTCGCACTCGTTACAGGAACATGATAACGGAGTTCTTGTGGCCTCAACTGGACGGCATGGATCTGGACGACATGTGGTATCAGCAGGATGGCGCCACCTACCACACGACGAATGAAACCATCGATTTATTGCAGCAACGATTTCAGACCAAATCATCTCACGAAATTCTGATGTTCCAAGATCATGTGATTTAACACCGTGCAATTTCTTTCTTGAATAAATTGGGACAAGGGCAGGAGAATGATGGGTCTTGTGAAATCTCGGGTTTATGCGAATAAACCAGAAACAATTCCTGAGCTCAAGGCCGAGATTCAACGCGTCATCGGTGACATAAGCCACATCTTTGTCAAAAAGTCATCGAAAACGGGGCCATTTGATGATTGATTCAATTGGTCTTTGTTGTAAACAGACGTGTCGAAGATTTATTAAAATAAATAAATAATCACTTGCTGAATCGTGACCTGGTTTTACCAAATAGCCGGTAGTAAAGCAAACTGTGTCATACGTATGCAACTATGTGTAAATCGTTTCTGTGGAAATGTGTTTAAGTGATTTAAAATAAATAAATTGTATTACAATGGCAAGCAGTCCCTTCAGCCGGGGTGGCAGATGTGCTCGGAGTCCACCTCCTACACCTGTGCCCGCACCCGCACCTGCACCTACACCTGCACCTGCACCTGCACCCGAGCCCACACCTCACCCTCAACCGCCCAACCAAAGAGACGAGGTCATGGAAGTTATATCAACGCCGGAAATCCAGAACTGGATGTCGTCCATTGAGCAGTGCCTTAATGAAGTGTGCTCTATTGCATCAGAGGGAAAATTAAACATGGAGCAAAAACTGCGTGTAAGTACTTTATGCCGAAAAGTTAGTCACGGCACATCGCAGATGGCCGTCAGGTACCAGTCCCTTAAGATGAGAGCCGTCCAGGCCCACTCCACCGTCCAAACACTCGAAGACCAAATTGATCTGTCACAGCAACTGCAAGACCTTAAGCTGTCAATCGGAGCTTCAGTTAAACCAGTTACGGGAACTTCCTTTGCTGACATGGTTAAAAAAGGTACCAACAATTTTATACAGCCGATAAATGTAAGCTCAGTGGCCATATACCCTAACGACAAACTGAAGTCGAGTGAGGAGACAAAAACACTTGTCCAAAAAATTATATGTCCCGAGCAAATGAAACTTCAGGTAAGAGGACTACGTAAGACGAAAAATGGCGGTGTCATTATCAGCACAGAAACAAAGGACGATATTGAGAAGGTGAAAAAATCGATGCAGCTATCAAATTCAGGCCTTACAGTAGACGAGCCCCCGAAAAGGAAGCCTAGAGTAGTAATTATCGGAGTGCCCTCATCCATGCAAGAGATAGAAGTTTTTACTTGTTTGTTCCACCAGAATCTAGCCGAGACCCTTCAGGATTACAGCCTCGAGACCTTTTTGAGCTCCATTAAGCTGAGCCATAAGTCAGGCAAGAAGGATGCTGAAACTTGTAATTATATAATAGAAGTATCTGCAGTCATACGAAAAGCCCTGGTATCTAAAGACAGAGTGTTTGTGAATTGGTCGTCGTGCCCTGTGAGAGACTTTACTCTAGTAACACGCTGTTATAAGTGCCAGCAGTACGGACATGCAGCCAAATCATGCCGGGAGACCACACATACCTGTGGTCACTGTGGTAATCAGGGCCACTCCATTAAGGAATGCACAAAGAAGGCTGAGGAACCAAAATGCGCTACTTGCTTGCACTTTAAAAAGCCGAGCAATCACAAGACAAGTGCTGCTGACTGCCCAGCAAAAATAATGGCTGAAAAGAGGTACATAAATTCTGTAGATTATGGAGGCGCCTAAGAGCGCCGCTAATTACGTATTTTTCTGGCACTTGTTATTGTTTTTTTTTTTTTCTTTTTTTTTACAGTTGTAATTATGATTAATAATTTAATTAATGACATAGATAATTTCTCTGTATCTGAATCCCATGTTTGTGACGTTGAACACTGTAAGCAATATCTCTCCTCCCACACTAGTCCGCTAACCATACTAACCCAAAATATTCGTAGTGTTTTTAAGAATTTCGACAATTTTAGCATTTTTCTACAACGTCTAGACATAAACTGTGACGTTATTGTCTTAACCGAATGTTGGCTTTCCAAACAATATAACATACCACTAATTCCAGGATATAATATGTATAAAAGTAATATAAACTACAATCAGAACGATGGGGTGATAGTTTATGCAAGAAATCATCTCAATGTGTCTGTCGAGGAGCCTAATATGCACGACTGTAACAGATTGTTAATTAAAATTGGGTCAGAAATAGCGATACTTGCCTTATATCGACCCCCCTCTTTTAGAAATATAAACAATTTCACTGACTCTTTAAACGACACCTTGCAGAACCTGTCATCTTTTAAAAATACCATTTTAGTTGGAGATATTAATATAAATATTCTTCCAGAAAGTGCTGACGCATCCGCTGAGGCATACCTAAACCTATGCGCCTTCCATGGTTTGCTTCCCGCTCACACGCTTCCTACACATCAAAGTGGCTCCTGTTTGGACCATATAATACTCAAGTCGAATTTCCCTGCACTTGTCCTTATAACTAATTCAACAATAACTGATCACAGTGCTGCCCTACTTATTTTAAATTGTAAATTACCAAAAGTAGTTACTCGCACCATTTCTAGTTTAAATGTAAATAAACTTGAAGAAGACTTACGTAATATCGACTTTGACCCAGTCTACTATTCCGCTGATCCGCAGTTTTGTATGTTGTACCTAATCAAAAATGTACAATATGCAATTCAGAAGAACACGGTCATATCTCGGCTAAATAATAAAAACTACAACATAAAACCATGGGTCACGGCAGGACTCATTCGTTGCATGAAAAATAGAGATAAACTGCATATGAAAGCAAAATCTAATCCAGATAATCTAATTTTGCAGAAGTCGTATAAACGATATCGTAACTTTTGTAATGATCTCCTAAAGAAAGTAAAAAGCAACTACGATAAAATTGCACTAGAAAATGCTGGAAGTAATAGTAAAAAAATTTGGAATTTTATTAAAAGTGTAACGTATAACTCAAAACAAAATCAGTCATCTTCAGGTTTACTACAAGCACACTCATCACAGTTAGCATCTGCCAACATTGCAAATAATTTTTTTGTTAATGTTGGAAAATGTTTGGCTGAAAAGGTTCGGGGCCAATCACAATATCTAACAAGCACACCATTTACGTGTAGCACTATTTTATCATCTTTTGTGTTGCTGGATACTGACGAAACAGAAGTAGAAACGATAATTATGAGTTTAAAGGACGACTGTGCGGTTGGCTGGGATAACATATCAAATAAAATTATTAAACAGTTCAGGCACATTTTGGTACCGCCATTAACTTATATTTTCCAAAAATGTTTAGACACAGGTCTTTTCCCCGAGTGCCTAAAAAAAGCTGTTGTTGTCCCTATTTATAAATCAGGCAGTAAAGATCAAGTGACAAATTATAGACCTATTTCCTTACTGCCTTCTATGTCTAAAATATTAGAAAAAATAATAAATAAAAGGCTTTTCAAATACTTGGAGGATAAATTAATATTATCTAAACGGCAGTTCGGATTTAGGCCTAAAATCTCAACAGACGATGCCGTACACCATCTGACTGACTATCTAGCACAGGAACTTGATAAAGGTAACCACACAGTGGGAATCTTCCTGGACCTCGCCAAAGCTTTTGACACGGTTTCTATTCCTATTCTGTTGCACAAGCTTGAAGCCATAGGTGTCAGAGGCACCCAGCTGAAACTATTTAAGAGTTATCTAGAAGACCGTACCCAATGTGTAAAGATTGGTAATGTTCTCAGCGATAGTCAAAAAAACACGTCATTCGGAGTTCCCCAAGGAAGCATTTTAGGGCCTACTCTATTTTTGATATACATAAATGATCTTTGTAATCTAAATCTCAATCACGGCCAAATTGTTTCTTATGCTGACGACACTGCCCTTTTATTCTCGGCTGACTCGGAAAAAAACGTCTACAAGTTTGCGCAAGATGGTTTCAATGTTGTTAATAAATGGCTTCAAAATAATACACTAACACTAAATGCAGATAAGACAAATTACATTAAGTTTTCATTGCGCAAGCAAACATCAACTAGCACTTCGTCATTATATGCTCACTATTGTACAATTCCCACATTAAACCAATGTGTTTGTCCCAACATTAAAATGGCAAGTACAACAAAATACCTAGGTGTTATAATAGACGAGACACTTTCGTTCAAACAACATATAGAAGCTTTAAATAATAGAATTCGCAAGTTGATATTTGTTTTTAAAAAGTTACGCTATATTGCTGATCCAAAAATAGTTAGACAAGTTTATTTTGCTCTATGTCAATCTATATTAACTTACTGTATTACCACGTGGGGTGGAGCGGGTAAAACTATGTTACTAACCATCGAGAGAGCTCAGAGAGCGATTCTCAAAGTGTCTACTTTCCGCCCTTTCCTATTTCCCACTAACCTCCTATACAAATCTTGTGAAGTATTAACAGTTCGGCAACTATTTATAATGGGTATTATATTAAAACAACACACAGCTCTACCCTACAGCACGGAATATACTAACAAAAGACGTAAAGATTTGGTCTGCCCGCTAAATACAACAAAACATGCTTTTATATCCAGATTTTACCTGTACCTCGGTCCTCTCCTCTATAATAGACTAAACTCGAAAGCAAACATTTACTCCCTGAACTACACAAATTGTAAAAGAATTGTCAAGCAGGTTCTCCAAGGTATGTCTTACGAAGATACAGAGAATTTATTAACTGTGTTAAAGTAAATAGATTTATACTCATCTACGATAAGTATTTATCAAATTTAGAAACTAAGAAGTAGGCTACTCAACATATAATTAATTTGTCTTCTGTCAACTTTCTTCGTCTTTGATTATTTATTAATTTTATAACACTTTATGAGCTCTTTTCGCCTGAAACACAGGATTACCTAGTTCAGGCACGTAAGTCTTAGGATTATAACTAACATTTAAGCAAAACTTGTACAATTTTTATGCCCTGTAATTTTTGAATAAATATTATTATTATTATTATTATTATTATTTGCCGGATATTTTATCCCATCTCATATCCCAGAGATTTTATAGTAAAAATTTTGCAATGAGTTTTCACAATGATAATGCGTTCTTCTTTTGTATATCGCTCCATTTTTAATAATCTGAACTATCATAGGTGACAGCTGTAACATTTCAGAGTTGCCACTTGCACGAAAAAAAATAATACACGAAATTTAAATAGTGCACTCTTATTGAGACACCCTATAGGAGTTTGGGCGAAACGACTACTACTAAATAAAACAATGATAATAATAATAAATAATAATAACGTCTGGCTAACGGAGACTACTTGCATAGACACAACCTTGTAGCCAGGATTATCCATCAGCATCTTGCTCTGCAATGCAATCTTGTGGAATCGGAAGTACCGTACTATAGGTATGTGCCCGACCCAGTTCTCGAAAATGGCAATATCACGTTGTATTGGGATCGGTCTATCATCACTGACAGGACTATTGTTGCCAATAAGCCAGATATAGTGGTGATAGATCGAAAAGAGCGTCGCACATTGTTGATATATCGGTTCCGCATGACGAGAACCTCGTGAAAGCTGAAAAAGATAAACAGATTAAGTATCTTGATTTGGCTCGCGAGGTTGTCGACATGTGGGATGTGGATACAGCAATCATTGTGCCGATAGTTGTGACAGCCAATGGCATAATATCGAAGAGTCTCGACCAACACCTGAGGAGGCTCTCGTTAGGCAGCTGGATCAAGGGCTTGATCCAGAAAGCGGTAATTCTGGACACGGCACGTATTGTTAGGAGGTTCCTCTCTCAGGAGCCCTGACCACCGGTAGCTTGGACCCTGTTCCCGATACCGGTGGGCTACTATTTTTTATATTTTTAAATGTTTTTATTTATTTTAAGTTTTTATAAAAATATTTAAAAATGTAAATCATATGTATATAGTAAAAAATAAAGGAAATAATAATAATAATAATAATAATAAAAAAAAAACGATATAAACCAAATTTCATGATTGTCATTACATCTGTACAAATCTGAGTGGATATCACTAATGAAGAGTTGAAGTTGCAATATTATTAGTAGACTCACTTGCAGGTGTGGTTGAGGTGCTTGGGCAGGCACAGCTGCGCGCAGGTGTCCCAGCGACACGCGCGCGCGCCGCCTGCGCACATACACGTTACACGCACGGTCACACATGACATGACGTCACACATGTCTTTGTACAAATATAGAGACCTCCTAGAGGTCGAAAACAACAATAGAAATTGAATTGTGTCTCATAACATGACAGTTGAAGGCTTAAATAAAAAAGACAAACAGGTAAATGAAATTATGTACAAAAGCCGTAACAAACAAAAAAAAAAAAAAATTACGAACCATAAGTGCATTGTCAGAATATCTATTTGTTGTCTACAAATATATACCTTTCTTGACCTAAGTTTTAGTTTAGTTTTTTACTTTTGTTAATTTATTACATTGAATGGTTGATGAATGATGATATTGATTGAATTCACTTCTCTTCACATAATATTATTTTAGTATTTATACAGTTTCTAGCATGAAGCACAAGTTCAACCTCGTTCAGGCAAATAAGCAACTGTGCTCTATTTTAATTGTTAAGGTATTTGTTGTAAATTTGCCCCTTTTATAATTAAACGATTATTATTACCTGCATCGCACGACGAGTTGGCGGGCACGCAGCGCCCGTCGTCGCACATGCTCTCGTCGCGCGCGCACGCAGACTCCTCGCCCAGCCAGCGCCGCCGGTCACCTGCACACACACTCGTCAGCACACGCGACCCTGTGCACGACACGCGACACAGCGCGCACGCAGCAGTACGTACAGAGGGCCGGGTTCTCGTCGCTGTCGCAGTCCAGCGCGCCGTCGCACACCAGGCTGGGGGGCAGGCACGTGTCGTCGCTACACCTGCACACACAACATCCACGTCAGTCCTGGCCGACACACGCGCCAGCAGGCGAGCGAGCGAGAGAGCGAGCGCCGACTGACCGGAACATGGGCGGCGGACACACGCGGCGCTTGCACAGCGCGGGCTCCTCGTCGCGCCCGTCCGCGCAGTCGCGCCGCGCGTCGCAGCGCCACGCGGCCGGCACGCAGCGCGCCGAGCCACCGCCGCCGCAGTCCAGCCGCGCGCCGCACCGCGCCGTGCTATTGCCGCCCGGCGAGCCGCACGACACCTCGTCCGAGCCGTCGGCGCAATCCTCCGAGCCGTCGCACCACCAGTCGGCGCGCACGCACGCGTCCCCGCTGGCACAGGCGCGCGCGCCCGGCCCGCAATGCGGCGCGCAGCCCGTCTCGTCGCTAGCGTCGCTGCAGTCATGCGCGCCGTCGCAGCGCAACGCGGCGCGCACGCACTCGCCGGAGCCGCAGCGCCACTCGGACTCGGAGCAGTCGCGCGGCTCGCACTCCAGCTCGTCGGCGCCGTCACCGCAATCGTCGTCCAGGTCGCAGCGCCAGCGGCCCGGCACGCAGCGGCCGTCGGGGCAGCGGAAGTAGGTGGGGTCGCAGGGCGGCGGGGCGCGGCCCGGGCCGCACGCCGCCTCGTCCTCGCGCGCAGGGCAGTCGGGCTCGGCGTCGCACAGCCACTCGCGCGGCACGCAGCGCCCTGAGCCGCAGCGGAACTCCCCCGGGCCGCAGGTGCGCGAGGCGCACGCGGCTCCCTCGTCCGAGCCGTCGCCGCAGTCCGAGTCCGCGTCGCACACCCACACCAGCGGCACGCACGCGCCGTTCGCGCACGTGAACTGCGCACAATGTCGCACGTCAGCACGTGGCCACACGGGTGCTAGTACAGTACTGGGGGCTTGCAACATTATTTAGCCCTCGAGTAATAACGAATTTAGACTTTATCGTCATTAGTAACTATTACACCTTCGTGAAAAATAAAGAATTATGGGTTAGTTTTTCAAAAATCAACCCCTGACAGGGTTCCAAAGGTTGGCAAAAATTATTTATATATAGAGTAGGATTTCACTGCGAAGTCAGATTACCTCGAAATGTGGTTCAAAATATTATTTAATCAATAACAGATTAAATTAATTGCGAACCAACGAAAGCAGATATTCTAATCAAACATAACCTGTTTTACCTCTTTTCATTATTATTATTATTATTGTTCCATAATTTATCTACATAATATATTATTTCACGGAATAAAGTATTTTTCAAAATAGTCATGCATCGCAGTAGAATGAGTATGACTTTGTCTACCCTTTTAACCTTTTTTTTTTTTTTTTTTGTGGATGGGAAATCATCAAATAACTTCTCCCGCTCTGGGTGGAGCGGAAGGGCGTGTCAGACTTTTACTGACTAAAACCCACCCGTGTTCCTTCAGTTGCCTATGCCAGGGCCACGGTATCTTTTTCAAACAACCCGCGACCCCAGCGGCATCGGCCCTATTGGACCCCATCTTTTGCTGACATCTCTTTGAGGCGCGCGTGGAACACAACGCGCCGTCGACCCGGGCCTGGTCCTCACCGGACGGCGAGCTACCCACTACTCACCGTCCGACCCTTTTAACCCTAGGACAAAGAACTATGATTTTTTCGTTAAAAGTATTAGTACCTACTTACAGATTAGGTGCAGTTCGAGTACATCGGATCGCGCTTAAACATTTTTCCATACAACCTTCAACCCCAAACTTCTATATTATTATTTTCTTATAACTACTGCTCATTTCCCGACTTCGTTCAGTATAAATCAGGCATTAAAAACAAAATTATAAAAAAACTTACTTCGTATATTTCGCACCGACCTAACGTACTCGTACATAATGAAAAGGTGCTTAATTATGATAGCAATAAGGAGTAAATAGATTATTATGAATGATTGTGGGTTGCGTTACTGACGTGGTGCGGCGGGCAGGTGCGCGGCGGGCAGTCGGCCTCGTCGTCGGCGTCGTGGCAGTCGCGGCGGCCGTCGCAGCGCGCGCCGCCCGGCACGCAGCGCGCCGACACCTGCGCCGACGAGTTGCCGCGGCACTTCCACTGCGACGACAGGCACGTGAACTGCAATAGACGGCTCGGTCACACACATACAGCGGGGCGAGGCGGGCCGGCGTGCTCCCGGCTCGTCGCGTCACCTTGTCGCAGTCGCGCTCGTCGGAGCCGTCCCCGCAGTGCGGCGCGCCGTCGCAGATGTGCGAGGGGTGCACGCAGCGGCCGTTGTCGCACTGGAACTGGCCCGGCGAGCAGCGGAACGGCGGGCACGTGTCGGGCTCGTCCGACGCGTCGCCGCAGTCGTCCTGCGTGTCGCAGCGCCACCAGAACGGGATGCACTTGAGCGCGGACGCGCACACGAAGTGCGCCGACGTGCAGTTGGGCGTGCACGAGCGGCCGTCGGGGCCCAGCAGCCAGTGCTCGGGGCAGGCGCAGCGCGCGCCCGCTGCCCCAGCCTCGGTCGCCGGCGTCAGCAGGCAAAGGCCGGAGCAGTTCAGCGCCGCGCACATCGCCGACAGCTCTGTCACACACCACGCACTCAACATTATTCATCGACTCATCGTACGAGTATACCATGCTGTGTGTAAATGATAAATGATTTTTATTTCTGTAAGTAGGTTTGTACAAACACTTTTACAAGTCAATCATGTTTATTTTTTTTTAAACTAGATGAGGTCGGCGTTTCCTATCTGACTACTCTGAGAAGAAAGGCTGAAACAAACTCAGAGGTCACAGTCTCTTATAAAGTCCAGACATAATCTTGGTCACTTCATGTGAAGACCATGTAGATTGGTGTCTGAAATGGTCTTTTGAGGAAAGAACCACACAGATTGAGAGGACCTGTCCAGTCAGTGCACGCATTTGTCAGTAATCGCGCAGCTCAACTCAGAACTTAAGGAGCTCAACGATTCGACGAACAATACCAAAGAAAGGACATTGGGGTAGGCCGCATAAATTACTCAAACTGCCAGACCATGATTAAAAATAACTGAGAGAAAAAATAAAACAAACAAAAAAAGCAATGACTCACATAGTCTTCACATTCACAATAAATTAAAATAATATAATACTTTACAAAGTAAATAGTCATGTCAACATTCAGTATGTAAAAATAAAAAAAATAAAAATTGGAGCAGGTCTATCCCAAGCCTTTTTGTCCTCAATATAATCTTTAACGGTATAAAAAGCTTTCTGACAAAACTTGCGTTTAGTGAATGATTCGAATTTATTAAGGCGTGGCTTAGAAGTTTATTATAAAAGCGTACACATTGACACCTGAATGAGCGACCTATTTTCTTGAGCCTTGTTGGAGGTACAACAAATTTGTGTTTTTTTCCTAGTATTTATATTGTGGATATCACTGTATTTTTTAAACAATTTAATGTTTTTATGGGCATATAAAAGATTTTCAAAAATGTACTGAGAAGGCTAAGTCATTAATCATTAATTAATAAATATTAATCTCCTTAAATTTCTCTCTGAGAGATTGTCTCGGACTTAATTTATAAATGCATCGAACAGCTCTTTTCTGCAAAACAAAGATAGTCTGAATGTCGGCTGCATTTCCCCACAACAGAATACCGTACGACATTATACTGTGAAAATAGCTAAAGTACACTAAACGGGTTGTCTCTATGTTGGTTAAATTAAGAATTTTCCTAACAGCGTATGCTGCGGAGCTTAGCTTTTTTGACAATTTATCTATATGTGGGCCCCACTGAAGCTTAGCATCCAAAGTTAAGCCCAAGAATACTGTGCTATCTCCAAAATTCAGTTCTTCGCCCTTTATCAACACGTTAAGTTTTCACCTGCCTAACGTGAGGTAGCGTAAACTTAATGCATTTGGTTTTTTTTTCATTAAGGAGAAAATTATTAACATTGAACCAGTGAACTACTTTTGAGATCGCTCTGTTTACATCGTCAGTACATCGTCAGCTGCTGACGTTTAAGTTTAAACAAAAGTGAAGTATCATCCGCAAACAAAACTATATCATGATTATCCTTTATGAGGTAGGGCAAGTCGTTAATATAAATAAGAAACAAGCTATCTGACTTTAATTTTTATATTGTTTCCTACTTTTAAACAAGAATGCCTAAAAATGTATGGGAAGAAAACCCAGTGATAAAAAAAAAAAACTTAATATTATATGCGGGCATTAATTGTAGATAACAAATATGAAATTACTTTCTTTAAAAATGATCCCCATGAGTGGCGATGTAATAAGAATAATAATAAATAATAAAATGTTAGTTCTGTATGATGACGCCTGATGATGTATTGTTTTATTTTTAATAATAATAGGTACGTACTTAATGGATGAGTTGAAATTGAAGTTATGATTTTCTTTTTCAAATGAATTATCATTTCAGTAATTGTTATTGTTGGTCTATATAATTAATTAACATTAGTATATTAGTTAGTGGCTTTATTAATTTAATTTGAGATAGTGATGGTATTTTTTATTAATCGACTTGTTTTTATAACTTTTTCTTGTAACACATTCAGACACAATGTAAATTGTTACCGAATAAATTAAATGAAATGAAATGAAAAATAATGATTCTGTTCATTTCATGTAAATAAAGTAGGTTAGCTTTATATCTTACTAATATTATAAATGCGAAAGTTAGCGAGGACGGATGTGAGGACGGATGGGTGGACGGATGGGTGAATGGATGGGTGGATGGATGGGTGGACGGATTGGTGGATGGATGGGTGAACGGATGGGTGGACGGATGGGTAGACGGATTGATGGATGGATGGGTGAACGGATGGGTGGATGGATGGGTGGACGGATGGGTGAATGGATGTGTGGAGGGATGGGTGAACGGATGGGTGGATGGATGGGTGGACGGATGGGTGGATGGATGGGTGGACGGATGGGTGGACGGATGGCTGGCCGGATGGGTGGACGGATGGCTGGCCGGATGGGTGGACAGATGGGTGGATGGATGGGTGGACGGATGGGTGGGTGGATGGGTGGACGGATGTGTGGACGGACGGGTGGATGGATGGGTGGATTGGATGGATTAACGGATGGGTGGATGGATGGGTGGATTGGATGGCTGAACGGATGGGTGGACGGATGGGTGGATGGAAACTTGCGAAATTGTGACCTCACACTGGAATAAGTCACGGGCTCCTTAAATTCAAGTACGGAGTTCAATTCTAGCTCTGGAGTCAGGGTTCCACATTTTTTGTGTAACCTTGGTTGGCCAATAAAGAATTTATTTATTTTTGTGTGCAGTACTGACCGGGCTGCGGCGCCTGGCGCGCGGGGTGGTACATGCGCAGGTCCATGGCTTGTGTATGGCGTGCAGTACTGACCGGGCTGCGGCGCCTGGCGCGCGGGGTGGTACATGCGCAGGTCCATGGCTTGTGTATGGCGTGCAGTACTGACCGGGCTGCGGCGCCTGGCGCGCGGGGTGGTACATGCGCAGGTCCATGGCTTGTGTATGGCGTGCAGTACTGACCGGGCTGCGGCGCCTGGCGCGCGGGGTGGTACATGCGCAGGTCCATGGCTTGTGTATGGCGTGCAGTACTGACCGGGCTGCGGCGCCTGGCGCGCGGGGTGGTACATGCGCAGGTCCATGGCTTGTGTATGGCGTGCAGTACTGACCGGGCTGCGGCGGCTAGCGCGCGGGGTGGTACATGCGCAGGTCCATGGCTTGTGTATGGCGTGCAGTACTGACCGGGCTGCGGCGGCTGGCGCGCGGGGTGGTACATGCGCAGGTCCATGGCTTGTGTATGGCGTGCAGTACTGACCGGGCTGCGGCGACTGGCGCGCGGGGTGGTACATGCGCAGGTCCATGGCTTGTGTATGGCGTGCAGTACTGACCGGGCTGCGGCGGCTGGCGCGCGGGGTGGTACATGCGCAGGTCCATGGCTTGTGTATGGCGTGCAGTACTGACCGGGCTGCGGCGACTGGCGCGCGGGGTGGTACATGCGCAGGTCCATGGCTTGTGTATGGCGTGCAGTACTGACCGGGCTGCGGCGGCTAGCGCGCGGGGTGGTACATGCGCAGGTCCATGGCTTGTGTATGGCGTGCAGTACTGACCGGGCTGCGGCGCCTGGCGCGCGGGGTGGTACATGCGCAGGTCCATGGCTTGTGTATGGCGTGCAGTACTGACCGGGCTGCGGCGCCTGGCGCGCGGGGTGGTACATGCGCAGGTCCATGGCTTGTGTATGGCGTGCAGTACTGACCGGGCTGCGGCGGCTGGCGCGCGGGGTGGTACATGCGCAGGTCCATGGCTTGTGTATGGCGTGCAGTACTGACCGGGCTGCGGCGACTGGCGCGCGGGGTGGTACATGCGCAGGTCCATGGCTTGTGTATGGCGTGCAGTACTGACCGGGCTGCGGCGGCTGGCGCGCGGGGTGGTACATGCGCAGGTCCATGGCTTGTGTATGGCGTGCAGTACTGACCGGGCTGCGGCGGCTAGCGCGCGGGGTGGTACATGCGCAGGTCCATGGCTTGTGTATGGCGTGCAGTACTGACCGGGCTGCGGCGACTGGCGCGCGGGGTGGTACATGCGCAGGTCCATGGCTTGTGTATGGCGTGCAGTACTGACCGGGCTGCGGCGACTGGCGCGCGGGGTGGTACATGCGCAGGTCCATGGCTTGTGTATGGCGTGCAGTACTGACCGGGCTGCGGCGACTGGCGCGCGGGGTGGTACATGCGCAGGTCCATGGCTTGTGTATGGCGTGCAGTACTGACCAGGCTGAGGCGGCTGGCGCGCGGGGTGGTACATGCGCAGGTCCATGGCTTGTGTATGGCGTGCAGTACTGACCAGGCTGCGGCGGCTGGCGCGCGGGGTGGTACACGCGCAGGTCCATGGGCTTGTGTATGGTGTGCAGCAGCGTGCGGCACTCGTAGGCCCCGCCGCTGCTGGCGCTGCTGTTGGCTGCGGGTGTGCTGTGTGCCGGAAGCAGGCGCGGCCGGCGCCGGCAGGACTCCACGGCGCGCGTCTCCCAGTCCGACCAGTACACGCGCCCGTCCCACACCGCCAGCGCGAACACGTGGTGCAGGCGCAGCCACGGCATGTGCTCTGTGGGTGATAGGTTTCGGTAACGGCACAACATGCCTCGAATGAGCCATCTCTTAGCCAAGGTCAAGGTCAGACCCCAGAAAATCAAGACATTTCCAACGTTTACTGTCGCTGTGAAGATCAAGGTCATTAACCGCGTCAAAAGGTCAAATTATTTCTCAAACTTCGCAACTATTTTAAGACTTTAGGCCCAGGTACTGGCACCACAAATTACTAAATGCATTTACCGCCGCGGCCGCGCTCGTGTTCACCCGTCGCCTGCGGCGTCTATATGCTCTGTTCGAGAATGTTCGGGTCGAATGTTTTCAAATGCAACTCTATTCTTTACGACAGAACAGATAAAAACTTTAAAAATAATGTTTTGAAACAAAGTGTGGGAGAACATCTCGCGCTTTTTCTTAGTTCTTAGTTTTTTTTTAAATTTGTTTTAGTTTTAGTTTCCGTTTAATTAAAATGTCATCTTCCTCTTCTTCTTGTAGCAATAATAACACTAGTGCTCTTTTCATTTAAAACCGGTGCTGACGCGACCAAAGTAAACTGAAGACATTACCCGTCGCCTACGTCGCCTAAACGAGCGATGTTTTAAATTCGTTCATCGCTAAATGGATTGAGTGATTTGTGGTGCAAGAATTAGTTAATGTTATATCCAAGGTCGAATGCTGAAAGGCTCACGTGTAGTGCGCGCCACGTGCACGGAGCTACAGGCTCACCTCTAGAGAACAGCACGCGCACGTTGTTGCCGTCCAGGTCGGCGACGGCGATGTAGTCCTCACGCGCGTCGGCCCAGTACAGCTCCTGCGAGGCGGGCAGCACGGTGAGCGCGTTGGGCCAGTACAGGCCCGCGCGCACCAGCACGCGCCGCGCCGAGCCGTCCATGCCGGCGCGCCCGATGTGCGGCGCCGTGCCCCAGTCCGACCAGTACAGCGTGCTACAACATATTGGTAACACATTTTCAAAGAGTAACTACGGAGTTTCTTGCCCAGTCTTCTCCATATACAACTACCTTTTGGAACGGGCAACTATAATCAATTCTGTTCTTGTATATTTACAGAGTATAACAAGATTGTTGGGGATGCGAGTATAACAAGAAAACATGGGAATCAGGGGTCTTCCATTAAAACTCTTCCGGGACTACTTATCTGATCGGTTCCAGAGGGTTAAAATAGGAAACTATGTTAGTGATGACCTGCCTATCACTTTTGGTGTACGTCAGGGACATGTGATAGGGCCCTCTTCCTTGCCTATATTAATGATCTCTGCAACCTACAGCTACCCCATGGTACAATCATATCTTTTGCCGATGATACGGCACTACTTTTCACTGCAGATTCATGGGCTGATGTCTACCATTACCCACAAACAGGCTTTGATACTGTCCTGGCATGGTTCAAAAATAATGTCCTTACCCTTAACGTCAATAAAACTAAATATATAGCCTTCTCCCTTACTAATAGACGAAATGACTTGCCATCCTTCTTCCACATTAAAGCGCACTCTTGCACTCACACAATTTCTGACACATGCTCCTGTCCCGTTCTCCAAAAGACTACCTCAATTAAGTACCTTGGAATAAGAGAATTTAAGGTGCGAGAGCGAGCTAGCAAGCTCGCTAATTTTTGTTCCCTACGTTTATATTTTGCATTGCTAGGCTAGTCCACAAGTTAAAAAACGTGTTAATTCTTGATATAACTCCTAAAAATATGAGCGATAGCTCATTCGATTCGGAATGACGTCTACAAAAATGTATCTCGGGGATGTATTAGCACATAAAAAAATGCAATTGCTATTAACAAAATAAGATGAAAAAAAGGTGGTATTTCGTTTTTTGTTAATAACTCAAAAACTATCCATATTTAAGAAATGTTGAAAAAAGATTCTTAAAGAGGAGGAAATTTCCGATAAAAAAGTCCCAACTCCCGAAACTCTATATTTTCGTAACTGAGTCCATACTGGATTGAAGTGGATTGGGAAATCAAACACTTGTGTAACTTAAACGTCGTATAATCACGGTAAATAGGTAAACTAATATTGTACATTACTGTCACGGGAACTAATTAACACTAGAACAAAACCGTTATAAGAAAACGCGTGTCCTAGAACTCGGGCGCGCGCGGCGGTTCGTGACGAGTTCATGTAGGTACGAGTTCGGGCGTGGCTATGTGTCAACTGCGTCTGAGGCGCGTGAGCGTCGCGGTTGCGTTATCGCTCTCTCTCTCTCCTATGCCTCTAGTGCATAGTCTTTAAAGCGAGAGGGAAGACATACGCGACGGCGTCGGGAAGTGCGAGGGTTTGAATTGGTTGCGACAATATCCATTATTTATAATTTTTGCTTAACGCTGAAAATAGGGCTCCCGCAAGGCCAGTAAGGCATGCGCGGGTCGCCGCTAAAGAGAGTGCACCAGATAAAATATTTTTTATAACATACGAGTATAATGTTATTTTAAAAATTTGCAAAAAATCAAGTATCATTTGGACACCTGAAAGAATAAATCCCCGTTGGAAGTGAAGTTATTTAAGTGTCCAGCCTAGAATTTCGAATCGGTAACCTAACATCCTGGGGGGTGGGCAGGCCCCCCCCCCCCTCCCCTAAATACGCCTATGCGTGTCTGGTGGGTGCTGCCCGGTGGTCGATGTCGAGATGTTGTATATGTATATGTATACGCTGGTAGCGCAATTAACTTTGCTTGCGTGATGGAAGATTTGTGTGACGTCAGATCTTTGATGCGTAGTTCGCATGTGGCGTTGTAGATGCTGCCACAACAGTAACATTTTTTTCAAATTATTTTTTCCTAGTCCAAAATGGCAATTTTTTAAATTATTAAAACGTGTTCTCCCGTACATTCCAATTACTGCAAAGTAAGTTTGTTCCTGCAAAGTAAGATTTCCTGTAATCTATAAGTAAAGTACTTACTTTACTTATAGATTACAGGAAATCTCTCAGTATTGTGCGTACAAACTCCACAACACGCTCCACAATGATCATATTTTTTGTAAACCGTTTTGTGTAAACCGGCCGTAGTTCTTTCCTTGAGAGAGGCTGCGGTAGAGCGGACAGATTTGACCTTAAGCTTTGTCTGCCAGTGGGGTGATGATAATCTGGTCTCTTTTAACGCCACCAAAACACAGGCGTGTCTTTTTACCGATAAAAATAGTCCTTTCGCCTAAATTCCTACTTTTCGGGGTACATCTGTTCCTATAACTGATCGACTTGAGCTCCTAGGCATGGAGTTGACATCTGGTCTCAACTTCGGCGCCACCATCGAGTACAAGGCCCAAACTGCGGCCAAGAAACTGGGCATCCTAAATAGGGTGAAGCGATACTTTACGCCTGGACAGCTTTTAACCCTTTACAACGCGTAAGTCCGATCCTGCATGGAGTATTGCAGCCACCACAAATTTTGGGTCCGATTCTTTTTATTCTCTACTGTGCAGATATAATAAAGTGCCTTCAGAAATGCAAATATCATATTTATGCCGATGATGTCCAACTGTATTTATCTTTCAGTCCAGATGATTATGAGTCGGCCATTAGAGACCTAAACGACGACTTAGAAAGAATTGCCACCTGGTCAGATGAGAATTGCTTGGCATTAAACCCACTGAAAACCAAGTATATGTTGTTTGGTACGAGGCAGCAGTTAAGGAAGATACCTTAAAGCCATAATCTAACTCTAATGGGTGAGCCTATTGACCGTGTGAATGAGGCGCGGAACCTTGGCTTGTATATGGACAACAGCCTTAGATTTGAGAAACACGTTGCTAACTCCGTAAGAAACTGCTTCTATCGCCAGAAACTGCTCTACAAAATGAGGCCGTTCTTGTCCGAAAAGCTTCGCGAACAGCTAGTCGAAACCCTTGTTCTGTCTAAATTAAACTATGCTGATACGGTTTACGGCCCGCGCTTGCTGGCTCGTACCGATCGACTAATACAAAGAGTACAAAATGCATGTGCGCGCTTCTGTTACTCAGTTCCTCCGAGAAGTCATGTCACCCCATTTCTTAATAAACACTTTATCCTCAAGATGAAGTCGAGACGAAAGTTACACCTAGCGTGCCTGTTGGTGTCGTTAAGTCCAAAAAACCGAAGTATTTGTACGATAAGCTTAGTTGGATGGCTAGTAGACGAGATTGCGCGCCCAGGCAACGTGCACAACAACTGGCAACACAGTCTCATAGGACAGCGGCTTTCAGAGGCACTTTCCGATACGCTGCATCTAAGGTGTGGAATAATATCGCACCACCATTAAGGGCACTGGGCACTATCCACACTTTCAGAACACGTTTACGGCAGTATCTGATAGATTCACAACAGAAGCTTGATATGGTCGCCCTTAATGTATCACTTATATGAACATGTAATATCGTGGCAGACTGGTGCCTAAACTAAGCTCTAGGCCTATATTCCAGGACACCAAAACTAAACTATTTATTATTGTTTTGTATCTTAGTTTTTATTATCAAATTATTGTAAGTACATATAACTATTTTTTTTTTCAAACAACCCACTTAGTTTTTTTATTTATTTATTTAAGTATAAGTATAAATATAAATAATATGTAGGTAATAGGTAATACGGGCTGGTATCCGCAAACACGTCGATGCGCGAATCGAGCGTATTAAAAATATTATGTATTACGTATGCTGAAACTGTGTGTACTCCCTCGTCACTTGTCCCTCAAGGTTCATTAGAAAACCAGCGTCAGACAGCATCTGTCCGGCGTTAATGCTCAAATGAATCTTTGTGACGCAGCCGTGAGGCACACACTGCTGGTGATTAAACATATTTTTTTAATTTCTTATTTGTATTTTGTGTTTCACGAACTGTGTCAAATAAATGTTATTCTTTCTTTTTTCTTTAACCTTTGGGATGGATCAGCCAAGTACCGACTGGCCGCGCTTGACTCGGTGGCACGCACAGCTAAGAGGCTCATTGGCGACGTAAAACTGGTGGATGCCAAGCTTCATAGCTTGGCTCATGGCCGCAAGGTTGCCTGCTTGTCGGTCTTCTACAGATTGTACTTCGGCGAGTGTGCCCGAGAACTCCACGACCTCATTCCACCGGCCCCCTTCTACCATCGGACATCTAGATGCACTGCCAGTTACCATCCCTACCTGGTTGATATTCCACCAATTCGCACTAAGCGCTTCCAAATGTCTTTTATAATGCGCACAGCAAAAGAGTGAAACTCACTACCTGCGTCTGTGTTTCCGAGCGTATACAACCCTAATCTCTTCAAAGTGAGAGTGAACAGGCTTCTTCTGGGTAAGCTCACTCCATCGTCGACTTTGTCTCTGTCACCTCTGACCTAGACTAGAGTCAAGAGCAAACCCATCTCAAATAAAAAAAAAACCTACCACCAAATTTCCCATGTGGAAGCAATAAATTATATTGAGTACCATTTTCTATATTTTCTCCGCTTTCACGCACATGGGTAAACCATGACCTGGATAGGATAAAGGATACTCTTTATCCCAGGCGCGCGTTCCTGTGGGATAACTTCCGAGCTACACGCGAGCGAAGCCGTGGGCAAAAGCTAGTAAAAATATATAATCGAGATCCTCACAACAAGCGCTTTCATTGAATGTATTACACAGTACGGTCGCTAAACTTGTTTCGTTATTCTAATAATGCCAAAAGTGACCCCCCGTGTTCATATCTTCTATGAACCGATCTCCGTCGCATGAATTCTGAGTGGCGAGTGCGTGCTCACCCTCGCGCCGGGTGCAGTGCCAGCGCGCGCGGCTCGCTGAGCTGGCCGCGCAGCAGCACGCGGCGGTGCGAGCCGTCGGCGCGCGACACCTCGATGGTGTCGGTGCCCTTGTCGCACCAGTACAGGTTGCCGCCCACCCAGTCCACGGCCAGCCCGTCCGGGTTCTGCAGCGTGGCGCCGTGCAGCGTGCGCGCCGCGCCGCCGCCGCACGCGCGCCGGATGGCCGAGCCCAGGCGCGTCACGTCGCTCCAGTACAGGCAGCCCGCCGCCCACTGCAGGTCCAGCGCCACGGCGTTCGTGAGGTCGTGCACCAGCAGCGCGCCCGGCGCGCCCGACCCGTCCAGCGGCACGCGCCGGATGTAGTAGCGGTTCGTGAAGATGAGGCTCGCGCGCACGGCTGCACACACACACACACAGTTAGACACACACCCGCCGCACACACACACACTCCTGCAGTACACTCACGTGAGTCGGGCGTGCACGTGGCGCCGTCGGACATCAGCGTGTAGCCCTCCGCGCATGCGCACACGTAGCTGCCTATCGAGTTCCTGAGGAGCAACATGACACGTCGGCTGATTTAGTCAAAAATTACAAAATCCGAAAGAAAAATTATTTAAACAACCGTAAACAAATTGAATTTTGTTATTTTTTAGGTGATATTTTAAATTTTGCTCAATTGACCATTTGAAAAAAAGAATATTTTGTCATCCTTGGTGTTTGTAGCAATTTATCGGCGCGTGGTAGTTCAGTGGGTGTACTCACTTGCAGGTGTGGTCGCAGGGCTCGTCTTCGGCGCACTCGTCGACGTCGGCGCAGGAGCGGCCGTCGTGCGCGCGCCGCCAGCCCGCGCGGCACCAGCACGCACGCCCCACCGGCAGGTCGGTGCAGTTGTGTGCGCAGCCGCCGTTCCCCGCCGCGCACTCGTCCACGTCTGTCACACAACGTACATGTACTCCACACAGAGCGGGCGCACGCGCACGCGCTATCGGCTGGTACTCACTGCAGTGGCTCTCGTCCGAGTAGTCGCCGCAATCGTCGCCGCCGTCGCACAGCGCGGCGTGCGGCACACATGCGGCGTTGCGGCACGCCCACTCGCCGCGTGCGCATGCGCCGCGCGCGCCGCCCGACAGCGCCGAGTCGCCGAACGCGCGCTCGAACGACGCTGTCACACAACACGAACAGTCACACCACAGCGTCACACAGGCACCTAGTGCAATTTGTGTCTTTTAAATAACGCATAGACTATTGTAAATACGTACAGCACATGAGAGGGTCCTCGTCGCTGCCGGCGCCGCCGCCGCCGTGGTCCAGGCAGTGGTCGCGGCCGTCGCACAGCAGGTCGCGCGCCACGCAGCGGCCGCCGCACTGCAGCGCGCCCGCCGCGCCGCACAGCGCGCCCCCGCCGCCGCCGCCGCCCCCGCCGCAGCCCGCCGGCTCGTCCGAGCCGTCCGCGCAGTCCGCGTCGCCGTCGCAGTACAGGCTCTGCGGGAGTAGCACTTGTTACACCGGGATATACACAGCCGCACGTCGGCGCCGGCGCATCCCAGCTCGTCCCAGAGTGCGGCCGCCCCATACTTGGAAGCGGACAAAATTATTTTTAACTAATTAATGATGCAGAATGAATAAAAACGTCTTCATTTATTTGTCATTATTTTAGTTTACGAGTAGTCAATATTACCCAGTATAGAGTAATTTTATAGGTTCTAAGAGTTTGCTATAGATAGCGTTGTAAGTATTGTTATTACACAGATTATAAAAACGGTTAAAAGGTTCGAATAATTTCTTTATTATAGTATAGGACTGTAACAGACATAGGTACCTAACTAGTACTAAAATGAAAAAATCTAGAAGGTATTTTTCACATGTAGGTATGTATTTCAATATTTTAGAAAGACAGTTTCAATCGGATTATCTCTGGCAAGTCAATTGTATTGCAAAATAATTCGTTCACATCCCATATACTTATTTTGTAAATGTTTACATCTCGAATACGAGTAGTACCTGCCATGTCATTGCTGAATGTCCCCATATATGGATGTACTTCGCTAGAAGTGGCAGATGATATTTTATTTATAGCCTTAGCCAAAGAGTATTAAACCACTTGAGAGCTGATAGACCGATTTCGTGTAGGCACACGACTCACCACTGCGGACCGAGGAACGACGAAAATACAGCGGTTGTGATTAGCCGACGCAACAATGTCAGGACGAATGTTCCGAACATAGTGATGCACAAGTCAGTTTTACAACAATAATATCGATATCGATAAAATCGACGTCTATTAATTCTACATGTTTTAAACTATATTGATAGAGTGTCAACTGGGTGCAAGTAAAACACTGACGTAAGACTTCAAATTTAACTTCATCGAATCAAATCAACCAAACCAATTTAATCGACTGAAATATTTATTTATTTATTTTATTAGGTTCAACAACAATTGATTACACTGACTCAAACAATACATCTCCAAAAGTAAAACAACAGTGCATCAATTGGTTAAAGGTTAACACCGCCTACATACAACAATGAATCGAATAACCAGTAACAACGGTCAAAGTTACATTTAAATTAAATTCAAATTTATTACATTATGATACCCTTTACTGTATGATTTTTTATTTAAGTTAGAAAAAAATATATATAGTAGGAAACATTAAATTAATGGACACGTGTTTCAAGATTTTTCTTTTTATTGAATAGTTTCAGAAAAAATAACACTTTTCCACTTTGGATCATATTTGGTACATTGAGCAAAAAATTAACTTTTACACTTTTTACTTTGGATCACATTTGGTACATTGAGCAAAAATCAATACAAAAATAACGTAATAAATATAAACGCAAAAATTATGTGGTATGGAATATTCCAAACAATTTCTTTTATCGTTGAGGCAAAGGTTGACTTTGCATTTTCGGCACTCCACGTGAGATCTACCACTGCATTCAGGGACCTTACAACGCTGTCTAGTGGACCAGACAGGCAAATGATCCATCTTATCCAAACGAACGTCCTGAGATGGCATTATTGCAATGGGCCCTCTCATTTTTTTTTGTTGAATGGATTGTTCTATGACGCTGGAAGATGGTCGACCACGTTTACTACTCGTTGCAGGTTTATAGGCATAGCACAAATCTTCACCTACCGCGCACTTGAAATCGGCTAAAGGCAGCCACGACTCAGCATTTTCAAATCTGCGCCTGTATAAAAGCCATGCATTTACTGCAGTCATATCTATCATATGGAAGAATATGCGGTGATAAAATTTTTTGGATCTAATTTGGATTCTATAATAACCAAGAAGTGCGTCTAATAGATCCACTCCTCCCATGTGTCTATTATAAGTCATCACTGCTTTTGGACATGGTATAGTCTGGTAAATCTTTTCCTTTTTATTGTAACGTTGAACTTCAGAAGATGGTTTGCTTCTGACGTAGGTCGAAGCTAAGTTCACGACTCTGTTGTCATACCAAGTTACCACAGAAACATCTATATCTTCTACAGTGGTCAGTTTCTCAACAGTTGCACCTCTCCCCTTTTTTTTCAAATCTTTTTCTGCAGGAACTTTGTACCCCGGAACACGATTGGCTTTTATTGTGCCTAACAGTAAAATAGCCTTCTTAGTAAGATAAGTCAGCAACGGCAAAGAGGTGTACCAGTTATCAAAAAACAGTTTATAGTTGACTCCTTCGGGAATAGTTCTTGCAAGGCGAACAACTACATCACTAGAAATACTAATTTTTGGCAAATTGGTGACTTGTACAGGTCCTTGAGCTCCAGTGTAAAGTTCGAAATCGTAACTGAAGCCGGAACTACCACTCAGCACAAAATTTTTATATCCCCATTTGTGAGGCTTTTTTGGGTTGTACTGTCGCATAGTTGACCTACTTTTCGTAGGTATTATTTGCTCGTCTACTGCCATGTATTCTTCTTCAGGTACTGTCAAAAGTCTCAGTCTGAGTTGCTCCAAAAAAGGTCGTATTTTGTGAAGAGGATCGTGTCCTGGTTGACCTTTGGGTACTTGCGTCGAGTTGGTGTTGAAATGTATAAATCTTTTTATTTCCTCAAACCTATTGCATGCCATAACATTATTTATTTTTGGGTGTCCCAGGCTTTCATTCCAATAATGTCTTGTTGATGGCAATTGTATAACAGACATGTAAATACACATACCTACAAACTGCTCAATTTCTTTTGCTGTGGTACAAAAAATCTTTTCTGGACGTTTTTCTATTGCATATCTCATGGATTCTTGCTTTATGTGCTGGAACATTTCGTCAGTAAACAAGTATTTAAAAAATTGAATAGGGGTTTCTAAGCTCATGATTTCGGCAGGCAAATCTACATTACCACTGAATGTGGTTTCGGTCTCATCTTTTTCAAGAAATCCGTCCCTCCATCGAGGTTTTTCATTTCTTGGGCTTCTATTTGATGAAGACGGCAATTGTGACAAAGGTGTATTATCGTCCGATTCTGAGTCGGATTCGTCAGATCCAGGAATATACCGAGGAGGTAGATTAGCTTTTCTTACCCGATGTTCATCTTCGGAAAGGTCTTCGTCACTACTATTTACAGGGAAATCCTGAATAATTGTATGGATACCTCCGTAAAATCGACGTGTATCCATTTCACAAATTTCCTGTAAATAGATGTTCGAATAAATAAGCATAAAACCACGAAAATAACAAAATAAGACGGTATAACAGAAAATAAGCTAAACAATTTTACATAGCATTGGTGCATGTTGGCACTAATAAGGTACAAAGGAAGAAAGAATGTTTCTGCATATTGGACCAAATTTGATCCATTCAGTTAGAACCACCTAAACGTAATTATTATTCGATAAAACAATAAAAACGTACCTAATTACCAATATTTAGATTACTTTCTTTCCTGTAGTATTTATTTGCAAGCACTATCACTGAGATTTGTATTTTTGACACAATTTTGAAAATCAACAACTTGTTCCGCACCGGTTCGTACTTGTTAACTAACTTTGACGAAGAAAATAGTTCACACAACTTGCTCATAGATGGCGGTTTTATACATAAAATGACGCTCGTACGGGACGAATTTGACACAGTATGCATAAAATAAGGAAATCAGTTTGGAACTTAAAAATATTTAAGATAATATGGTTTGGTTCATATATGAACCAAAATGCGGTAAATGGAAATTGTAAAAATTGATAAATTAATAACGATAAATAAATTCATGAAAATTGTTAATAGCGGCAAGTACATAGAGATAGGTGAATGGAAACAAGATTACAAATGATCGACAAAAAAGAAAATTGATTGAATTATATTGATAACATTCGTAAAATAAAAGAAATTAAAATTAGGGGCTGTTTGGTAACCGATTAAGTATGGATCTCTGCTTAGCAAGAGAGTCAAAGTGGAGATCAATAACATCACTTCACATCACTAACAAACGCGAATTAGCTCACAAAACAGTTCTTCTAAAAGGTGGACAAAGGGGCGTGATGGCACTACGCGGGGGTTCTAGAGGGTGCACGAAAACTGAAAAGGGCAAGCAAGCTGGGACTGTCTGTTTTATGCTTAAAGATTTTATAGGCAAACATTACGTCAATTATGTGTCTACGTTTCTCCAGAGAAGTGCATGTTAAAATGCTGAAGGTTTTTATTGTAAGAACAATTTTTTAGCAACACCGTTGGAAAATGCGAGGTGCTGAGCGAAGAGTTTCTGGACACGTTCAAGTCGCAATGAATGCGTTGCGTAGTAAGGACGCCAAACTATACTATTATATTCCAGGACGCTGCGAATGAGACAGTTATAAAGTAGTATTTTTGTTCTATTGTGACGGTTTTGCAGTTTCTTAGGACGAACCCTAACATTTTTGAAGCTCTTTTTACCCGACTGCCCCAGAAGGAGGATCCCAGGAGGGTAATAGTTTTGGAGAGTATGTATGTACGTATGTCTATTTCTTTGGCACGCTCTGTCGGCTTGATGAATTTTAACATATGAGGTGTCGTTAAATTCGTCTTAATTGTGGGAGTAACATAGGCTATATAATATTTATATATTACATCTGGAAATATAAAAAAGGGAGGGGAATGTTTTTTTATAAACAAATTGCTAACACTATTGTTATCAAATGAATACTAGTAATGAGTCAATTCCAAATATATATTAATAAAACTCAAAAGATTGAAATAAAAAGAAATATTAAAAAAAAAACAAAAATCACGAGTGCAAAAACATAACTGAAAAGAGAAAAAGAAGCAATCTATTGACTTTTGGTATCGCAGGCGGGGACAAACAAAAGTTACTCCATATTTCAGGTTATTGGTTTGTCCCCGCCTGCGATACCAAAAGTCAATAGATTATAATGCTTGTTTTCTTTTTTTCAGTTGTGTTTTTGCAGTTGGGTTTTTTGTTTTTTAAAATATTTTTTGTTTATAATACTATCGAGATGTGGCGTGAAAGTTAACTTCTTGTCAAACAGTACTCCACGGTCTTTTATAGTTTGAACTTCCTTAATTTTGTCACCCGATATATGATAAATGCTGCCTATTGGGATGTTTCTTCTTGTAAATTTAACATGGTAACATTATTTAGAATTTAGTTCCATTCCATTACTGTTACACCATAGAATGAGACGATCGATATCACTTTGCAGTAGTAATGGATCTTCCTCAGCCTTAATGATTCTCAAAAACTTTAGATCGTCAGCGTACATAAAAAAAAAAATCGGAGAATAGAAAACACCTTGGAATGTCATTTATAAAATAAATGAACATAATAGCTACGTCCCTGTCGGAAAGAACAATAAATTCTCGGAAACCAATTATCCCTGTCAACTGCATTAATCCACATTTCATTCAGTTCCAAATATACCGGATATTTGGTAAACTAAAATGTAAACATTAAGTAATATTACTTTTTTACTATTAGGAAACATCGATAATTATTTTTATCGTCAATATCGACTTTGTTTTGAAGTTGTCATAACACTACAGCATTACTACAGATAGAAAGGGACAGACATATTGTCGTGTGTATGTAAGCACCTTTATATTATTAAGTCATGTACGTGTTTCACAATATAAAAGATGTGACATTACTTAAATAAAGACAGTATTTACTCATCATTTGCCGTGTTATCATTTGGATCCGATTCCCAACATCATAGTATAATAAATACCCTAGTGACAGAAAAGGACTTCAACGCGGTAAATATTTTTGTGCAGTTTTACATAAACAACCAGTTTCACTTGAGCCCTGCTATTATTCATAATATTATTAAAATATAAATATATTTTACGTACCGATGAAAACCTATGCCATCTTTTTTTACAATATATGTGGATGTTGTAGACGATTTCCCGCACCATTTAATTGAACAGGAACTCATAATTGTTTTATTTATGCAGAAATGTTTTAAAAAGTACCAAAATAACCGCGTGTGCAAAGATCCAATAACTGGTCATAACTAAAATGGCCACTCATATTGTCATCTAATGTGCAATTTCATTTATGTGCCGTGAGCCTGAGTCGCCCGTATGAGCAGTCAAGAGGCTATTTAGTCATTGGCCTTAGCCCTATCGCTGTTTAGTCCTTTGCCTTTGCTTAGTCCTTTAGAAAGATAACTCTTCTGCTGCTCCCATTTCTCGTAAGTGCGTGACGTTTCTACGTTTCGATCTTTCACTGGCGGAATCAAAACTAGAACACGGACGACCAGCGCCCTAATTGCATTACACACTATCAATCGGAATCGGGTTTCATTCAGTTTGTTGCAGCCACTCAGCGTGTAAAATTTACTATACAGTAAGTCCTTTCTGCGAGCAGTACTGAAATATCTTCTTTTTATGTTATAAAAAAAATTTGAAACTCTTTTGGTCAGGGAGCAATTAATTAACTCTTTAAAGTGTTCTCTCTTACAATCTCAACTTTTTCCAGGATGTTGAAATATCAGGTGTGCCAGTTCACGACGAGTAAACATTAGTTCGCGTCCTACAATAAAAAATAATTACGTCAAGATTAGCAAACATTTGCATGTTTTTTTTTTTCATGTCATAATAAAAGAAGATTTAAGGTATATTTTCCTATAGGTTTTGTTGCAAACAGTAAGGAACTGTTGACTTTTACTCTCGTAAAATTAATTTAATTTGTAAAATTTGAGCTTATTAAGTTCACCACTTTACGTAAAAATCTATAGTATTACAATAGACACCTTGAGCTACAGAAATTCACTGACTTTTGTCGTTTTGAAATTAGAAAGCAACAGAGAACTGCAACGTTTACTGAACGTATTCTGTCCACCGTTAGTAGAATGTTTCAACTGTCGTGAATCTTCCATTTTGTCAGACATGTATCTTCATATCTGCGCATATTCATAACTTTTTTTTAATCTACCTTCATCTTTTCAAAATGGGTTTTTGACCGATCGCGGCCGTTCTGTGCGTCCTCGGCGCGTCACAACTACAGGGAGGAGCCATGCGGAGTGTGGCACGTACCGGGTGCAGACACAGCTGCGTGTGGGCGCCCGCGCAGCCCAGCTCGTCCTCGGCGCGTCACAACTACAGGGAGGAGCCATGCGGAGTGTGGCACGTACCGGGTGCAGACACAGCTGCGTGTCGGCGCCCGCGCAGCCCAGCTCGTTCTCGGCGCGTCACAACTACAGGGAGGAGCCATGCGGAGTGTGGCACGTACCGGGTGCAGACACAGCTGCGTGTCGGCGCCCGCGCAGCCCAGCTCGTCCTCGGCGCGTCACAACTACAGGGAGGAGCCATGCGGAGTGTGGCACGTACCGGGTGCCGACACAGCTGCGTGTCGGCGCCCGCGCAGCCCAGCTCGTCCTCGGCGCGTCACAACTACAGGGAGGAGCCATGCGGAGTGTGGCACGTACCGGGTGCCGACACAGCTGCGTGTCGGCGCCCGCGCAGCCCAGCTCGTCCTCGGCGCGTCACAACTACAGGGAGGAGCCATGCGGAGTGTGGCACGTACCGGGTGCCGACACAGCTGCGTGTCGGCGCCCGCGCAGCCCAGCTCGTCCTCGGCGCGTCACAACTACAGGGAGGAGCCATGCGGAGTGTGGCACGTACCGGGTGCAGACACAGCTGCGTGTCGGCGCCTGCGCAGCCCAGCTCGTTCTCGGCGCGTCACAACTACAGGGAGGAGCCATGCGGAGTGTGGCACGTACCGGGTGCAGACACAGCTGCGTGTCGGCGCCCGCGCAGCCCAGCTCGTCCTCGGCGCGTCACAACTACAGGGAGGAGTCATGCGGAGTGTGGCACGTACCGGGTGCAGACACAGCTGCGTGTCGGCGCCCGCGCAGCCCAGCTCGTTCTCGGCGCGTCACAACTACAGGGAGGAGCCATGCGGAGTGTGGCACGTACCGGGTGCAGACACAGCTGCGTGTCGGCGCCCGCGCAGCCCAGCTCGTCCTCGGCGCGTCACAACTACAGGGAGGAGCCATGCGGAGTGTGGCACGTACCGGGTGCAGACACAGCTGCGTGTCGGCGCCCGCGCAGCCCAGCTCGTCCTCGGCGCGTCACAACTACAGGGAGGAGCCATGCGGAGTGTGGCACGTACCGGGTGCCGACACAGCTGCGTGTCGGCGCCCGCGCAGCCCAGCTCGTCCTCGGCGCGTCACAACTACAGGGAGGAGCCATGCGGAGTGTGGCACGTACCGGGTGCAGACACAGCTGCGTGTCGGCGCCCGCGCAGCCCAGCTCGTCCTCGGCGCGTCACAACTACAGGGAGGAGCCATGCGGAGTGTGGCACGTACCGGGTGCAGACACAGCTGCGTGTCGGCGCCCGCGCAGCCCAGCTCGTCCTCGGCGCGTCACAACTACAGGGAGGAGCCATGCGGAGTGTGGCACGTACCGGGTGCAGACACAGCTGCGTGTCGGCGCCCGCGCAGCCCAGCTCGTCCTCGGCGCGTCACAACTACAGGGAGGAGCCATGCGGAGTGTGGCACGTACCGGGTGCAGACACAGCTGCGTGTCGGCGCCCGCGCAGCCCAGCTCGTCCTCGGCGCGTCACAACTACAGGGAGGAGCCATGCGGAGTGTAGCACGTACCGGGTGCAGACACAGCTGCGTGTCGGCGCCCGCGCAGCCCAGGTCGTCCTCGGCGCGTCACAACTACAGGGAGGAGCCATGCGGAGTGTGGCACGTACCGGGTGCAGACACAGCTGCGTGTCGGCGCCCGCGCAGCCCAGCTCGTCCTCGGCGCGTCACAACTACAGGGAGGAGCCATGCGGAGTGTGGCAAGTACCGGGTGCAGACACAGCTGCGTGTCGGCGCCCGCGCAGCCCAGCTCGTCCTCGGCGCGTCACAACTACAGGGAGGAGCCATGCGGAGTGTGGCACGTACCGGGTGCAGACACAGCTGCGTGTCGGCGCCTGCGCAGCCCAGCTCGTTCTCGGCGCGTCACAACTACAGGGAGGAGCCATGCGGAGTGTGGCACGTACCGGGTGCAGACACAGCTGCGTGTCGGCGCCTGCGCAGCCCAGCTCGTTCTCGGCGCGTCACAACTACAGGGAGGAGCCATGCGGAGTGTGGCACGTACCGGGTGCAGACACAGCTGCGTGTCGGCGCCCGCGCAGCCCAGCTCGTCCTCGGCGCGTCACAACTACAGGGAGGAGCCATGCGGAGTGTGGCACGTACCGGGTGCAGACACAGCTGCGTGTCGGCGCCCGCGCAGCCCAGCTCGTCCTCGGCGCGTCACAACTACAGGGAGGAGCCATGCGGAGTGTGGCACGTACCGGGTGCAGACACAGCTGCGTGTCGGCGCCCGCGCAGCCCAGCTCGTCCTCGGCGCGTCACAACTACAGGGAGGAGCCATGCGGAGTGTAGCACGTACCGGGTGCAGACACAGCTGCGTGTCGGCGCCCGCGCAGCCCAGCTCGTCCTCGGCGCGTCACAACTACAGGGAGGAGCCATGCGGAGTGTGGCACGTACCGGGTGCAGACACAGCTGCGTGTCGGCGCCCGCGCAGTCCAGCTCGTCCTCGGCGCGTCACAACTACAGGAAGGAGCCATGCGGAGTGTGGCACGTACCGGGTGCAGACACAGCTGCGTGGCGGCGCCCGCGCAGCCCAGCTCGTTCTCGGCGCGTCACAACTACAGGGAGGAGCCATGCGGAGTGTGGCACGTACCGGGTGCAGACACAGCTGCGTGTCGGCGCCCGCGCAGCCCAGCTCGTCCTCGGCGCGTCACAACTACAGGGAGGAGCCATGCGGAGTGTGGCAAGTACCGGGTGCAGACACAGCTGCGTGTCGGCGCCCGCGCAGCCCAGCTCGTCCTCGGCGCGTCACAACTACAGGGAGGAGCCATGCGGAGTGTGGCACGTACCGGGTGCAGACACAGCTGCGTGTCGGCGCCCGCGCAGCCCAGCTCGTCCTCGGCGCGTCACAACTACAGGGAGGAGCCATGCGGAGTGTGGCACGTACCGGGTGCAGACACAGCTGCGTGTCAGCGCAGCGCGCGGCGCCGGGCGGGCAGGCACAGCCCAGCTCGTCCTCGGCGCGCGGGCAGTCGGCGGCGCCATCACAGCGCGCGCTCAGCGGCACGCACACGTTCCACGCGCCGCACGACCACTGCTCCGCCGCGCACGTTGCGTTCATGTGGCCTGGGACACACGCACCACGTTACGGTAACTCGGCCGAGCCACACACGGGCAAAGCATTCATTGTCTGTAGTCACAGCCAAAATATTGTCGGCATCTTAAGGGCTATTTTTGTCTGCTCATCGCACGATAGAATCTGCATTACCAAATCAGCATTATATAAATTGCGTCGTAATGTGAATACCGCAGATTGACATTCAGCAATTTCCTTTACATGTCAGATCGAATTAAAAATGTGACACTGACAGACTGAGAATTAAAATATTTTAATATAAATTTAATAAAATGGGCATTAACAAAGATTTTAGGTTGATGTTAACTCGACATTGGTCCAAGGTGCACGCTATTTTGATCCGTGTTATCAAATAATTAAATATAGTTTTCTATGCAATGGTCTGCTCAGTGCCGTAGCTTCAAAAGATATTATGCCCAGACTTGATAAGGAAACGAATATGATAACTGACGAAGATATAAAGTCCTAGGCAGTACGCACGGCAATGTGTGGTCTCGTCGCTGGCGTCGGCGCAGTCGGCGCGGCCGTCGCAGCGCCACGCCAGCGGCACGCACTCGCCGCCGCCGCACGTGAACTGCTCGCTGCCGCACGCCGCGGCGTCGAGCGCGTCTTGTGCCGGCATGGCCGCCGTGCTCGTCTCTATCGCGTTCGAATCTGACACCAACTTTTGTTTTAAATCTAACACACACATGTATGCAACTATTCCGACATCCACGCGGGCGAAGCCGCGGGCAGGAGCTAGTTACACTGTAAACGACTACTATGACTGTGATAATGTTTACCGGTGACAGGAGTGCAGGCTCCGCCGAGGCAGGCGGGGCAGTCGCGCTCGTCGGAGCCGTCGGCGCAGTCGTGCGCGGCGTCGCAGCGCGCGCTCAGCGGCACGCAGGCGGCGTCGTCGCAGCGGTAGTGCTGCGGCGGGCAGTCGCAGCCCGCCTCGTCGGCCGCGTCGTCGCAGTCCGCCCGGCCGTCGCACGCGCGCGCCAGCGGCACGCAGCGCCCGCCGAACCCGCAGCGGAGAGTGTCCGGCGGACACACGCGCGACGCTACAACACGCGTCCCACATCTCAGAATTTATTCTTACTTTGCTAATCTTCGATATTCCTAATTAGCATAAACGTCGCTCCACAGAATGTTGTTGTTAATCTACAATTTGGTAATCATGGTATTACAAAACAGGCAAGTACTGCCGTAGCTGTGCCAGCTCTATATTAGATGTCTATATTAGAGATCTTGCATCCGTATTTTTTGAATCATAAACATGTTGCACACTGTGTTGGTTCAGCACTCTTAGTACATTCGTTAGACTGGTGACCTTGTTGTCCACAATGTCCACACGTGTACCGATAGGTCTCTGCAGCATGCCCGTACTGTTGGCATTTAAAGCACCTCGTCACAACTGTGAAATCCCTTACTGGGCAGGATGTCCAATATACAGTATGTTAACCAACAGAGGGCGTTCCCGTTAACCCGCAATAGTATAGCATCCATACATGCTAAAAAAAATATTACCATTCGAAAACAAAATGGTTTTTATTTTTTTTAATATTAAAATATTCACTAAAAATGTTAAATTGATACGTAAAAGAAACACTCTGTACACGCGTACTTGAAGGACGGAAACATCGCAATTTACCTATTTATGAATGACGGGTCGCGCGTGCGGCGATCTGCCTAGCCCCGCCCCCTGCCCCCGGATGTCCACCTAATTTTAGTCGGAACTAATATCACGCGCTGACCGGACGTGCATTGTTTCCGCATTGTAAGTAATTGCAACGTCTTGCGTCATTCTTGTGTGGAAAATGCCGCGTTATCAGTTCAGTGCTCAGGAGTATGCGAACATGGTGCTAATTTATGCTGAGTGTAATTATGATGGTGCACGTGCTCTGAGGATGTATGCTGAGAGGTACCCCAATGCACATCAACCGCGGAATTCTCGTGTTTAATGCGACGAGTGCACCAAAATAACCGTCGGCGATTGCAACAATGTGTAGACAGAGGAGGTCAGCATATTGAGCAGTTCAAAATCTAGGTAAGTTTTTAACATTATTTAAATGTATCATAATAGCTAAAACATTTCGAAAACATTAAAATAAAAAATAACACTAAACGACTGTGCTACAAACTTGATAAGTTCAGAAGGCCCACTCTTTCCTAAAACTGCTTTTATACTCGGGGAGTACCCCGTTCAACGAACGTGTTACTACTCTGACGTTACACGATTGCTATGAATAAACGCAAGTACTTAGGTATTACGAAGGCAACTGCATAAAGTAAAAAAATCACTTGCTAACGTTTAATGACGTCATTATCATTTAAATCCTAGCCTAACTGTCTAATACTATGTATTTTAATTTTAATGTTATTGAAACGTGGCTTAGATAGGTAGGTACATGAATTTATGTTTTTTTTATTTACCTACTATGTTTGCGAATAGGTCCTTCCAAGTCCAAGGTGCCTCAGTGACGCATTCCTTTGTCAGCCGCACATTTGAGACTTGTTGTTAAATGTTATTGTTAAAACTACACATACTTACACAAATGTTTAATTTTACTGATAACAACCAGACGACGACGCGCGCCGTTAACTCGCCGCTCGCCATACAGCGCGGCGCGTGGCGTATTGCGACGTTGCCGCTTTAGGCAATGCTAGTACTATTCCGCGCTACTGTACAGGAGGTTTCGAATTTATTGTCAATTAATTTTTTTTTTATTTCGGATTATTTTATGCTTATTTTTCTATGCTGATATTTTTATTTTAATCTATTAATGATATAGATTAACGAGTTTAGGGGAACGCCCTTTGTTATTTAACTTACTGTATAAATACTAATAAGGACTTTTCTTATGCTAGCAGAACAAGAAGGACCTACATGCAATTTTATTTAAGAAGTACTTCTAAAATAAAATTGCATGTAGGTCCTTCTTGTGATTTAATTTCAAAGAAGCTACGAAAGAGTCACGAGGCAAATAGGCAGCTTGTAGGCTAGGTTTTGCTCATATATGCATTCATAGACTTCTTGGTCAGTTAGGGCTGAGGGTACTCCTATCACTATAATTCTTGGTCTTCTCTTATGGGGCTCTTCCACTTTCAGGCCGGAACTACTTAGCTGTGGCGCGTTTCGTAGTTTATCTGTGCGGGGTGCAAGTTTGCAGGTAATATTAAAGCACTGATTGGATTTGGATTTAAAGGGTTTATTAAATGTTCTTCATGTTTAAAGTAAAATGTCTTAAAGTAAAATGTAATGTTAAATGTTATGAATGCACCCGCTCCGTTAGATGTCTGGTCATGCACTGATGTTAAAGTATAATGATTGCTGTAAACTGCTGCGTCGGCAGGTGTTCGGTTGCTTAGACCGAACATTATCTATGTCCTCCTTGGTTTCGGTGCCGATAATAACTCCTCCGTTTTTGGTTTTACGCAATCCTCTAACGTGCAGTTTAATTTGTTCTGGGCATATTATTTTTTGAACAAGAGATTTAGTGTCGTCACTAGTTTTTAATTTATCATCAGGATAAATTGCGATAGTGCTGAGGTTCCCGGGGCGCAAGTAATTATTTTTGTTCATCTTTACCATATCAGCATAAACATTTCTGTCTTTGTTGATTAGGCGCAATTTTCTTTAATGCTGTCTTGGATAGTTTTACGGAAGTTATCAAGGCAATCCGTGAGATCTCCTTTTTATCTCAGTGCTTGTAGTGAATTTTGCACTACTATGGCCTTTTACTTTAAGTCCTGGTAGAATACTGCCATCTGGTACCGGGGGCGATGTAGGAGCCGGTGTCAGTATCGAGGGCGATGTAGGAGCCGGTGTCAGTATCGAGGGCGATGTAGGAGCCGGTGTCGGTACCGAGGGCGATGTAGGAGCCGGTGTCGGTACCGAGGGCGATGTAGGAGCCGGTGTCGGTACCGAGAGCGATGTAGGAGACGGTGTCGGTACCGAGGGCGATGTAGGAGCCGGTGTCGGTACCGAGAGCGATGTAGGAGCCGGTGTCGGTACCGAGGGCGATGTAGGAGCCGGTGTCGGTACCGAGAGCGATGTAGGAGCCGGTGTCGGTACCGAGGGCGATGTAGGAGCCGGTGTCGGTACCGAGAGCGATGTAGGAGCCGGTGTCGGTACCAAGGGCGATGTAGGAGCCGGTGTCGGTACCGAGAGCGATGTAGGAGCCGGTGTCGGTACCGAGAGCGATGTAGGAGCCGGTGTCGGTACCGAGGGCGATGTAGGAGCCGGTGTCGGTACCGAGGGCGATGTAGGAGCCGGTGTCGGTACCGAGAGCGATGTAGGAGCCGGTGTCGGTACCGAGGGCGATGTAGGAGCCGGTGTCGGTACCGAGAGCGATGTAGGAGCCGGTGTCGGTACCGAGGGCGATGTAGGAGCCGGTGTCGGTACCGGGGTCGGTGTTGGTGGAGGGCTGCGTCGTATCATCGTGCTCCGATTAAAGGGGCTGCCTTCCATTTATCACTTTGTAAAAATATATTACGCAGTCAGTCCATTATTTTAACTTAGATATCACTATAACGTTTATTTGTTTAACACGCTAATACACTAAAACTAGGTCACTGTTTATTCAAGCGTTAATTTATTTTATTGATATTATGCATTTGTGAGGTCTGTAAGCGTTGAATGCAAATCAATTATTTGATAGTATTTCCGAAGACAAGACGATGATTCTCGAAGCGAATACTTTTCTTGGGATATCTGTACTTTATTACCATGGAAGCCATGCGCTGAGGCGAATGGCTTCCATGGTAATGAATGACACTAACAAGTCCTGTCAACTACCGAAGTCCGGCCGCCGCCGCAGCTTGTCGTCAACTGACACTAACAAGTCCTGTCAACTACCGAAGTCCGGCCGCCGCCGCAGCTTGTCGTCAACTGACACTAACAAGTCCTGTCAACTACCGAAGTCCGGCCGCCGCCGCAGCTTGTCGTCAACTGACACTAACAAGTCCTGTCAACTACCGAAGTCCGGCCGCCGCCGCAGCTTGTCGTCAACTGACACTAACAAGTCCTGTCAACTACCGAAGTCCGGCCGCCGCCGCAGCTTGTCGTCAACTGACACTAACAAGTCCTGTCAACTACCGAAGTCCGGCCGCCGCCGCAGCTTGTCGTCAACTGACACTAACAAGTCCTGTCAACTACCGAAGTCCGGCCGCCGCCGCAGCTTGTCGTCAACTGACACTAACAAGTCCTGTCAACTACCGAAGTCCGGCCGCCGCCGCAGCTTGTCGTCAACTGACACTAACAAGTCCTGTCAACTACCGAAGTCCGGCCGCCGCCGCAGCTTGTCGTCAACTGACACTAACAAGTCCTGTCAACTACCGAAGTCCGGCCGCCGCCGCAGCTTGTCGTCAACTGACACTAACAAGTCCTGTCAACTACCGAAGTCCGGCCGCCGCCGCAGCTTGTCGTCAACTGACACTAACAAGTCCTGTCAACTACCGAAGTCCGGCCGCCGCCGCAGCTTGTCGTCAACTGACACTAACAAGTCCTGTCAACTACCGAAGTCCGGCCGCCGCCGCAGCTTGTCGTCAACTGACACTAACAAGTCCTGTCAACTACCGAAGTCCGGCCGCCGCCGCAGCTTGTCGTCAACTGACACTAACAAGTCCTGTCAACTACCGAAGTCCGGCCGCCGCCGCAGCTTGTCGTCAACTGACACTAACAAGTCCTGTCAACTACCGAAGTCCGGCCGCCGCCGCAGCTTGTCGTCAACTGACACTAACAAGTCCTGTCAACTACCGAAGTCCGGCCGCCGCCGCAGCTTGTCGTCAACTGACACTAACAAGTCCTGTCAACTACCGAAGTCCGGCCGCCGCCGCAGCTTGTCGTCAACTGACACTAACAAGTCCTGTCAACTACCGAAGTCCGGCCGCCGCCGCAGCTTGTCGTCAACTGACACTAACAAGTCCTGTCAACTACCGAAGTCCGGCCGCCGCCGCAGCTTGTCGTCAACTGACACTAACAAGTCCTGTCAACTACCGAAGTCCGGCCGCCGCCGCAGCTTGTCGTCAACTGACACTAACAAGTCCTGTCAACTACCGAAGTCCGGCCGCCGCCGCAGCTTGTCGTCAACTGACACTAACAAGTCCTGTCAACTACCGAAGTCCGGCCGCCGCCGCAGCTTGTCGTCAACTGACACTAACAAGTCCTGTCAACTACCGAAGTCCGGCCGCCGCCGCAGCTTGTCGTCAACTGACACTAACAAGTCCTGTCAACTACCGAAGTCCGGCCGCCGCCGCAGCTTGTCGTCAACTGACACTAACAAGTCCTGTCAACTACCGAAGTCCGGCCGCCGCCGCAGCTTGTCGTCAACTGACACTAACAAGTCCTGTCAACTACCGAAGTCCGGCCGCCGCCGCAGCTTGTCGTCAACTGACACTAACAAGTCCTGTCAACTACCGAAGTCCGGCCGCCGCCGCAGCTTGTCGTCAACTGACACTAACAAGTCCTGTCAACTACCGAAGTCCGGCCGCCGCCGCAGCTTGTCGTCAACTGACACTAACAAGTCCTGTCAACTACCGAAGTCCGGCCGCCGCCGCAGCTTGTCGTCAACTGACACTAACAAGTCCTGTCAACTACCGAAGTCCGGCCGCCGCCGCAGCTTGTCGTCAACTGACACTAACAAGTCCTGTCAACTACCGAAGTCCGGCCGCCGCCGCAGCTTGTCGTCAACTGACACTAACAAGTCCTGTCAACTACCGAAGTCCGGCCGCCGCCGCAGCTTGTCGTCAACTGACACTAACAAGTCCTGTCAACTACCGAAGTCCGGCCGCCGCCGCAGCTTGTCGTCAACTGACACTAACAAGTTCTGTCAACTACCGAAGTCCGGCCGCCGCCGCAGCTTGTCGTCAACTGACACTAACAAGTCCTGTCAACTACCGAAGTCCGGCCGCCGCCGCAGCTTGTCGTCAACTGACACTAACAAGTCCTGTCAACTACCGAAGTCCGGCCGCCGCCGCAGCTTGTCGTCAACTGACACTAACAAGTTCTGTCAACTACCGAAGTCCGGCCGCCGCCGCAGCTTGTCGTCAACTGACACTAACAAGTCCTGTCAACTACCGAAGTCCGGCCGCCGCCGCAGCTTGTCGTCAACTGACACTAACAAGTCCTGTCAACTACCGAAGTCCGGCCGCCGCCGCAGCTTGTCGTCAACTGACACTAACAAGTCCTGTCAACTACCGAAGTCCGGCCGCCGCCGCAGCTTGTCGTCAACTGACACTAACAAGTCCTGTCAACTACCGAAGTCCGGCCGCCGCCGCAGCTTGTCGTCAACTGACACTAACAAGTTCTGTCAACTACCGAAGTCCGGCCGCCGCCGCAGCTTGTCGTCAACTGACACTAACAAGTCCTGTCAACTACCGAAGTCCGGCCGCCGCCGCAGCTTGTCGTCAACTGACACTAACAAGTTCTGTCAACTACCGAAGTCCGGCCGCCGCCGCAGCTTGTCGTCAACTGACACTAACAAGTCCTGTCAACTACCGAAGTCCGGCCGCCGCCGCAGCTTGTCGTCAACTGACACTAACAAGTTCTGTCAACTACCGAAGTCCGGCCGCCGCCGCAGCTTGTCGTCAACTGACACTAACAAGTCCTGTCAACTACCGAAGTCCGGCCGCCGCCGCAGCTTGTCGTCAACTGACACTAACAAGTTCTGTCAACTACCGAAGTCCGGCCGCCGCCGCAGCTTGTCGTCAACTGACACTAACAAGTCCTGTCAACTACCGAAGTCCGGCCGCCGCCGCAGCTTGTCGTCAACTGACACTAACAAGTCCTGTCAACTACCGAAGTCCGGCCGCCGCCGCAGCTTGTCGTCAACTGACACTAACAAGTTCTGTCAACTACCGAAGTCCGGCCGCCGCCGCAGCTTGTCGTCAACTGACACTAACAAGTTCTGTCAACTACCGATGTCCGGCCGCCGCCGCAGCTTGTCGTCAACTGACACACATCGTCGTGTCGTTGATCATCACAGTATTTGTTCATTTAGTCATGATTTAGCTAGATGATTCTATTGTAAAGTATGGTTCTAGCAGTAAAAGGAATCAGATATCAGTCATAGAGGCCATTTTAGATTTCAGCTGATAAATAAATAATGGGCCTGGACGCGTACCGCAAGGGCTTGTTCGTGGTGGCGCGGGTGAACAGTTCCTGGGAGGACTTGAGGGAGACCTGTCCCAGCTATGGGGCAGCACAGACTGAAGTAAAACAATATTATTATGAAACATTAATTGTTTTCACAATAAGTAGACAAGTTTTTAAAACTTTTTGAAAGTTTTTGAAATAGTGTAATAATTTCCTATACCATTATCAATAACAAACAAAATTGAATGTTGTAACAGCTATAATTCCGTTAATATTTACGAAGACAGACGGTGATTGCCGAGACGCCTAACTGTAAGCAGGAGTGTATATGTGTAATGTGTTGTGTGTGTGTGTGTGTGTATACTGACTGCAGTAGTAGAGGTCCTCGTCGCTGGCAGTGGGCGCGTCGCTGCAGTGCGGCACGCCGTCGCACACCAGCTCGTTGGGGATGCACGCGCCCTCCGCGCACGGCCAGCGCGCTGCCGGACACGCCGCCTGCGCGGCACCGCACGCGCGTCCGTCCGCTCCCAGCACGCGCCCGGCACCGCACGAGCATTCAGCCGCGCCATGCGCGTCCAGCGTGCACAGTTCTGCGCAGCCGCCGTTCAGCTTCGCGCACGGGTCGGGCGAGCCTGTGGACGAGCATCCTTATACGTGCTGCTGCGCTTACAGCACTAGCGCGAGGCGCCGGACGAGCAGCCAACGGTGGACGTCAGCCAATATTCTCATCTCAAATAGGTGTAACAAAGTGAAAGGTTATTGCTAACATTAAATCCAATCCTCCGCAATATCAGTCTAATCTAATGTAATCCTTGAATCCATCCAAAGATTGTCTTCTAAAATCGCTTGTCGCGACCAGCTCGCCCATTGTCACCGCGTGTAAACATGATCTCTAACTCATGTGGTGCGGGTGGACTATTCTATTGTACTATTAAGTATTTCCATTACAATACATTCTGTGAGTATTTGTGCAGACAGTAGACGAAATCGCGAGAGGCTCCGTGGCTCGCGCGTGTACTCACAGGTCTGGTGGTCGGGCGCTACGGCGACGATGGCCATGGGGCGCGGCACGTCGCGGCGCAGCGGGGTGGCCCCGCCGGCGCGCTTGTCGGCACGGAACACGCCGTGCGCCAGCCAGTCTGTCCAGAACACCCAGGGCCCGCTGATGGCCACGTCGAACGGGTGCTCCGTGCCCGCGCGCGTCACCACCTGCCAGACGTCACAGTAAGCCCACGTTCGCACTTGAGAATGCAACAGAGCGCTTCTTTAGTACGATGAAAAAGCGCTCAGTTGGATTTTCAGCTCTCTGTGCTAAGCCGAGCGTTTAAAATCTAGTGCGCTGTAAAAATCATCGGCTTTAAAAAGCGCCCGTGCGGACGTACTTAGGGGGCTCAGCTAATAAGTTCGGTGCGACTAACTAAATTACTGTTTTTTAATTTCATCGGCTCAATAGTTCCCAGACGTTTGAGCCTCTGTCATACTCACTCTAATGTCTCGCCAACGATGGCGCGTGTGTTGGATCACCCAACCAGCAAAACTCAGAACCCGCACTTTATAAGAGTGGTAGGCTTAAAGCGCTCTTATAATTGTTTTGGAAGATGCCATCGATCCTATATTACTTTTAGACAAGCCGGTATGGCCTCAAGAACGCTCAGTCTCATAACCAACTCTTATATATTAGGTTGGGGAAAAAGTCTTTTCGCATTATAGTATGTATGAACTTGTAATAAAATCTCTTTGGCTATACTATTTGTATCTGGCTGGTTTTGGTATCATTGAAAGTTTAAATTTTAAAGAACATAATTCCAAATTCAAATTAGGAAAAAGTTATCGAACAAAACGGTACCTACATAATTTAGTTAAATGTAAATAAACTATACTAAAAATGTTTTGAATTTTCTTAAAAAATGCGAAGAAACTTTTTCCGCAACCTATTATGCATATAATAGAATACTACTATGCTATTGTAAGCCACTTACTCTACTAAATAGCATTTACTAAGACAATACGAATACTTGCCGTAAAACTTAAACACACGCACTTGATAATAACACTTTCGTATCCCACAGCAACTTTAATTGATTTCATTTTTATTATTTTTTGTTCCGTTGTACCTATTAAGTTTGATCTGACGTAAAATCATAATGAGCTTACTTTGGCTCAAAAGATTATAACGTTGGACCAATAATATATGCCTATGCAGGCTTACAAGATACTTACGTAAAAGCAATATTAGCCTAAGTCGGCTTAAATTAATTTTGGCTAAATTAAGCATTCAATTAGACTGATATTAGAACGATATAACAATAAATATGCTTATAATTGTTGCCAAACCCAGGCTTATACGTTTGTATACAAGTGATGTAAGAACGAAACAATAGTGCTCTTGAGATTGTTGTAAGCACAGGTTTTGCTGGTTGGGCACTTAGTTCCTTTCAAACTGGTAGAGATAGATGATGCGGACCCACGCGGCATGCCACAAGACTGTAGACAATTGAGACTGAGCTGCGAATGGCTGTGAGTAGAGTGACTCACGTGTCGGTGCGAGCCGTCGTAGTGCATGCGCTCGATCTTGTCGAGCCGCGCGTCGGCCCAGTACACCTTCTTGGCGGCGTGGTCCAGCGCCAACCCGTTGGGCATCAGGATGTGCGTGTTCACCACGGTCTGCAGCGCGCGCCCGCTGGCGTAGGCGCGCTGGATGGACGGCTGCGACTCGTTCCAGTTGGTCCAGTACAGCCGCCGCTCGCACGGCTCGTAGTCGATGCCGCGGGGCCGCGTGCCGCGCGCCAGCCGCAGCACGGTGCGAGCGCCCCCGCCGGCCGCCGCCGCCCCCCGGCGCACGCTGGCGGCGCGGATGGCGGCGCCGCTGTTGCAGGTCCAGTACAGCATGCCGTCGGCCGCCGCGAACACCATGCCCTCCACCGCGCCCACCTCTGCGCACACACATGTACCGCACACGCGTTAGTACTTGCCAGTAGTTGCCACACTACTATGCTGAGCGTTCTTAATTTAATTTTTTTTTTTGTTATCCAGGTTAATTACGCTGGTCTGTTTTAGTTTCAGTTTAGTATATTAATTTAATTTCAAAGAAACAATACATTGTGGTGCACGCTGTGCTACGCGCAGTAGCGGTCTTAAGTGCAGTAGCAATCTCACAAAGCAATAGATTCACACTTCGGTTTAATTTACGACCTTCTTCTATAAGTTGTTTCTATACTATAGACCTGCACACACACTCACTTTGTCTGGAACTGATAGTACTTTGACTAACTTAGTAGAAGGCATGATAGCTTAGCGGTTGTCGTATTTGGGTAAGCACGTTTATGCGTAGCGAGCCGACACGGCGACGGTTCGAATCTCACGCGCGGTGATATTTTTTTTTAAGTTTAACCACAGTATTTGTGCGCGTTCCTTGTTATGTTAGTCTTGTTCACTTAACTTGTAAAACTTTATGATTATACTTTAAATTAATAGAAAGGTAGACAGATGCAGGTGACTTACGACTCATTCACCACGACTAAATGGAACGTTGTTGGTTGGTTGTATCTAGGGACCTTCCAGGGTTAGTGACGTGTGTTTAATCAATTAGCGGTGTTCTGGTTCATTTTGAAATGCAAGCAAATTTCAATATTGAAATGAAAGCGAATATCATTGCGCTGCGTAAAAGTGGACTTAGGTAATACATCACAAATATCTGATGAAACCGGACTGAGTGTGAGTATTATGACTTAATTATTTTATCAAACATTTCGCACCTTGATAACAAAAGTGGCATTATCAAAACTATGTTTTCTAAATAACTCCATAATTTACTGGCATATTTTTCAGTATATACAAAACTTAGAGTAAGAAAGTCAAATTGCAGTCTTTTATTTCAGTTATTTGCTAAGATATTGACCAAAATGCTGCGTCAAAAAAGCTTTAAATGGACATCTGAAAAATTTTAATTTTTGTATAACGCCACTTTTGTTTTCAAGGTTCGATTTATTTAACTGAAGTATGCTGGGTTGGATGCGCGCAAGTTTGCTTTAACGCTAGATCTAACCCAGATCGTGAATGTGGCAACGCGGGTACCGGATGTTGACGGCAAATATACATAAATAGAAATATATATATATACATATTATATTATATAACATATAATTAAAACGATATATATATATATATAGATTAAGTATAAACCTCTCAATTAAAAATATACGTTAATAATTACTTAAAGTAAACAAAAACAAAACAAACGTGTTTTATAAACCATTTGTACCTAAAATATAAATAGAAAAATAAAAAAAAAAAAACAAAGAATAGCCTTATAATAATAAAACCATAACATTACAAATAAATTTCTATTAACAGACTGAGCCATCAATGCCACATCTAGTAAAAATCAAATTCATTCATCCATGTTGTGCTTGGTTATTCTAACTTACGATCGAGATAATGTTATCTGTTTACCCACATTTACTTAGTTATTTTCTTTCTATTTTTTTTTTCTTAACATTTTGTTTTGTTATGTTATATACGCACCTCTGTGCGCTCTGATTATTAATCTTAGTTTTAGTATTGTTTCTCAGTAAGTGAATTATGTATCAAATTCTTTATGAGAAATAAAGTTGTTCTTAAACCTAAAAAAACCATACACCCAATTGCTTGGACCTTCTGCTGGCATCTGATCCGGACAGTCATTCAGTATCGGTCTCAGCCCCGCTGGGAACGTCTGACCACTGTCTGGTGAAATCCATATCGACCTGCTCTCCTCCAGATGAGAGCCCTAGAGGCACGAGGCGAGTATGGCGATACGAGTCAGCAGACTGGGATGAGATGCGGCACTTTTTTGCGTCTTATCCACGGCGGCAAGTATGCTTTTCCTCGGGTGACCCCTCGTGCTGTGCTGGCGCGGTTGCGGACGTGATTCGGCAGGGGATGGAATATTTTATTCCATTCTCCGACATCCCGCTCGGTCACAAATCCCGGCCTTGGTATAATGCAGAATGCGCCCACGCTGAGTCCCGAAAAGAGACTACCTACCAAGCCTGGGTCAAGGCCCGCGACCGCAAAGTTAGAGCGCGTAGGGTTCGCGCGAAGAAAAGAGCCTTTAATTCTGCCGCCAAGTTCTGCAAGCGGGTTTTGCGTAGGGCACGTTTTGACCATGTCGGACGTATCGGGGCCAGGCTGGCTTCGCACCCTCCGGGTTGTAAACAGTTCTGGTCCCTGTCTAAAGCGGTTGAAACGAATTTCTGTCGTCCCACTTTACCTCCTATGTTGAAACCTGATGGGTCGCTGGCTCACTCTGCAACTGAGAAAGCAAATTTATTTGCATCTCTCTTTGCAAGCATTGTGACCTACCTCATTGTGACTCCTCGATGCCGGAGATCGCAGTGCACATTAAAAGAGGTCCGAAGAGTATTGTGCAGTCTAGACGTGAACAAGGCCAGCGGGCCTGACGGCATTCCAGCGAGAGTGTTGAGGCAGTGTGCGCCTGATCTGTCTACTGTATTGACACGTTTGTTCCGCCTCTCTCTTGATAAAAGAACGGTGCCGAAATCCTGGAAGCTTGCAAATGTACAACCAGTGCCCAAAAAAGGCGACCGTGCAGACCCTGCCCATTACCGTCCGATCGCCATTACCTCCATTCTGTGCAAAGTTTTGGAAAGGGTACTGAAAAATAAGTTGCTGATCTACCTTGCAGACAATGATCTCCTCAGTGACCGTCAATATGGCTTTCGCCGGGGACGGTCAACTGACGATCTTCTTGTGTATGTCACGCACTGCTGTGGCGAAGCCATCGAGAAACACGGCGAAGCACTGGCTGTATCGCTTGACATCTCGAAGGCCTTTGACAGGGTCTGGCACGCTGCTCTGCTCAGCAAGGTTCCTGCTTATGGCATCCCGGCTGATTTTTGTAGCTGGATATCAGATTTCCTTAGTGAACAGTCGATTAGAGTAGTTGTTGACGGCTGCTCTTCTGACCTTATGGCTATTGATGCTGGAGTTTCTCAGGGGTCTGTTCTCTCTGCAACTCTTTTCCTGCTGCACATCAATGACCTGCTTCGGCCTGGTATTGTTGGGTACGCAGATGACAGTACAGTTTCAGAGAGATACTTATCCAGCGCAAAAACCAGCGGGGCCGAAGTTCGTTCCTTGAGAGAGGCTGCGGTAGAGCGGACAGATTTGACCTTAAGCTTTGTCTCCCAGTGGGGTGATGATAATCTGGTCTCTTTTAACGCCACCAAAACACAGGCGTGTCTTTTTACCGCTAAAATGAGTCGATTCGCCCAAACTCCTACTTTTAACTGTAACTGATCGAATTGAGCTACTAGGCATGGAGTTGACATCTGGTCTCAACTTCGGCGACACCATCGAGTACAAGGCCCAAACTGCGGCCAAGAAGCTGGGCATCCTAAATAGGGTGAAGCGATACTTTACGCCTGGACAGTTTTTATCCCTTTACAAAGCGCAAGTCCGATCCTACATGGAGTATTGCAGTCACCTTTGGGATGGATCAGCCAAGTACCAACTAGCCGCGATTGACTCGGTGGAACGCAGAGCTAAGAGGCTCATTGGCGGCGTAAAACTGGTAGATGCCAAGCTTCATAGCTTGGCTCATCGCCGCAAGGTTGCCTGCTTGTCGGTCTTCTACAGAGTGTACTTCGGCGAGTGTGCCCGAGAACTCCACGACCTCATTCCACCGGCCCCCTTCTACCATCGGACATCTAGACGCACTGCCAGTTACCATCCCTACCTGGTCGCTATTCCACCAATTCACACTAAGCGCTTCCAAATGTCTTTTATAATGCGCACAGCAAAAGAGTGGAACTCACTACCTGCGTCAGTGTTTCCGAACGTATACAACCCTAATCTCTTCAAAGTGAGAGTGAACAGGCTTCTTCTGGGTAAGCTCACTCCATCGTCGACATTGTCTCTGTCACCTCTGACCTAGACTAGAGTCAAGAGCAAACCCATCATAAATAAAATTAAAAAAAAAAATACTACTGATCCTGGTAGTTAAGTTTTGTATGAATGATGAATACATATAATTATGTGACATTTCTATTTTCAAAATAATTTTGTTTCTAAATGGTAATGTTAGTATTTTGCTTAGTAGCCTAACAGTATTATATTATATTATTTTAATTTATTGTGAATGTGAAGACTATGTAGGTCATTGCTTTTTTTTTTCGTTTGTTGTATTTTTTCTCTCAGTTATTTTTAATCATGGTCTGGCAGTTTGAGTAATTTATGCGGCCTACCCAAATGTCCTTTCTTTGGTATTGTTCGTCGAATCGTTGAGCTCCTTAAGTTCTGAGTTGAGCTGCGCGATTACTGACAAATGCGTGCACTGACTGGTCAGGTCCTCTCAATCTGTGTGGTTCTTTCCTCAAAAGACTATTTCAGACACCAATCTACATGGTCTTCACATGAAGTGACCAAGATTATGTCTGGACTTTTATAAGAGTACCTCTGAGTTTGTTTCGGCCTTTCTTCTCAGAGTAGTCAGATAGGAAACGCCGACCTCATCTAGTTTAAAAATAAAAACATGATTGACTTGTAAAAGTGTTTGTACAAACCTACTTACAGAAATAAAAATCATTTATCATTTACTCCTTTTATGGTTTTAGAGAAATACTGTGAGTCGGTGGGTCAAATATATGAGGAAGTGGGTAGCCTTGCCAGTCGAAAGCGAAGTGGAAGACCACAGCTCTATTATAGAGACGCAACGACGGCACATGTCAGCGAAACCGAAACAAGTGGTTTCATACCATCAAGACATGTGGTTGAATTATTCTACACGTCTTTATGAACCGCTCGCCATGCATTCCACGCTGATGGTTTGCATCATCGAAAACCATATTTAACGGAAAAACATAAACAAAAACGTTTACGTTTTGCCCTACAATATTAAATCCAGCTAAAAAGGGAGACTTCATTTATGGCGTTAGAATAATACACGATGGTGTGAAGAAAATATACTCCCAACACAGAATCAGGTCGAATCACTGTTAACATGTGGGGGTGGATGAGTGCAGCAGGGCCTGGGGAACTTGAATATATACCTCCGCGCGCCAGCAGTTCGACTTCCGTTACAGTATTAAGTGACGTCACTGTGCACAACGTTTATCCTGCTGATGAGTTTAAGGAGATAACTTTTGTCCAGGATACTTGTCCAATACATCGGGCGAGCACTGTGCGTGAGTGGTTACATAAACACCCGGAGATTCGAGTTATTCTAAGGCCAGCACGATCTCCTGACTTCAATCCCATAGAAAACCTATGGGGTTCGATGATAACAGTTCTGATCTGACGGTTTTATTTTTTTTTTAACTCCACAAAACTAACTCTACAAGCGTACGCCGGCCCCCCATAGGTCCATTACTCGATAGTAATCGCGTAGGTATAACGGGCGACGGGTTAAGGAAATTCCAGATTCTAATTGTCAGATTGTGGGTCTGTATATTAATCTCACGCGCTCGAGTATTTCACTTCAACTATTTACTTTTTGCATTTTCAAAAATCGGCCATAAGTTTTGGTCGCGTTCAAATCGTCAGTCTTTTGAATAAGAGCTCCTTTAGGATTTACTTAACATCCCTTCTGAATATCTGACGCGCTCAAATATTTTTTTTTCCATTTTCAAGCCCTTCGTACGGTCATCTCAACCATGCAAACCGGCAGATTAATATTAGGTTGGGGAAAAAGTCTTTTCGCATTATAGTATGTATGAACTTGTAATAAAATCTCTTTGGCTATACTATTTGTATATGGCTGGTTTTGGTATCATTGAAAGTTTAAATTTTAAAGAACATAATTCCAAATTCAAATTAGGAAAATGTGTGATTTTCATTTGTTTTTCGTACCGTCAAGATGAGTGAGTCTAATGAAGAAATTCGATACATTTTAAAATTTTACTACAAAAAAGGTAAAAATGAAAAAAAATTGTGTATAATGACCTAGTGTAGTGTCTGTGAGAGTAGCACAAATTTGGTTTAAGCGTTTTCAATCCGGAAATTTTGATGTCAAAGATGCACGTCGCTCTGGTCGCCCTATTACGGATAAAATGGATGCCATTTTTGAAAAAGTGGAGCAAAATCGGCATATCAGTAGTTACGACGTAGCTGAAGAACTGGAAATTGACCACAAAACAGTTTTGGCGCATTTGAAAAAAACTGGGTACACAAAAAAGCTCGACATTTGGGTACCTCACGAGCTCACTGAAAGAAACTTAATGAACCGTGTACTCATTTGTGATTCTTTATTATGACGTAATGAAACCGAACCATTTTTGAAGAAGCTGATAACTGGTGATGAAAAGTGGATCACGTATGACAAGAACGTGCGAAAAAGGTCGTGGTCAAAGGCCGGTCAGGCTTCACAGACTGTGGCGAAACCCGGGTTAACTCACAACAAGGTGATGCTGTGTGTGTGGTGGGATTGGAAGGGCATTATTCATTATGAGCTGTTACCACCAGGCAGGACCATCGATTCTGAACTCTACTGCGAACAACTGATGAGATTAAAGCAAGAATTGAGAGAAAGCGGCCGGAATTAATCAACAGAAGGGGTGTGGTTTTTCATCATGATAACGCTAGACCTCACACATCTTTAGCCACTCAGCAAAAATTAAGAGAGTTTGGCTGGGAGGTGTTAATGCATCCGCCGTATAGTCCTGACCTTGCACCTTCAGATTTCCACCTGTTTCGGTCTCTTCAGAATTCTTTAGGCAGTGTCAGGTTAACATCACGAGAGGACTGCCAAAACCACTTGTCGCGGTATTTTGACCAGAAGTCCCAAAATTTCTATAGCAATGGGATCATGTCCCTACCTACAAGATGGCAAAAAGTTATCGAACAAAATGGTACCTACATACTTTAGTTAAATGTAAATAAACTATAATAAAAAATGTTTTGAATTTTCTTAAAAATGCGCAGAAACTTTTTCCCCAACCTATTATTTCCCGGTCATCAGAAACACGTGGAGTATGTACACTATCAATATCTGACGCGCTCGAGTATTTCCATGTGACAGTTTTTTTTGCATTTTTGAAAAATCTGTAGCCACTTCCCCCACCAGTGAAGGGGGGGGGGGGGGGAGACCCTATCGTAAAACGTTTTTTTTCTTTCTACCATCTAATCTTCAAAACCTAATTATTAGATCCCCACGACGCTCGAGTAAATTACCATTTAGCATGGTGGCTTCCCCTACTAGGTAGATACGGCCTGTATCGTGTGTTCGCAGCAATACAATCCTTAGCGTACTACCTTCGCCTTGATTGTCATGCGCATTGGTAGATTGTTTCTAGCGTAAGTGTTATTTTTAATACATGATTGTGTAGACTCACGCTCGAGCAGCACCTCGTGACCGGAGCCGTTGAAGTGCACGGTGTTGATGGAGCCGCGCTGGATGTCTGAGTAGAACAGGCGCGCGTCCTCGTACCAGTACGCCAGGCTGATGGCGTTGCGCATCAGCTCCCTGCACACACGTACACATCAGTATCGGCAGGTAGCGGCCAGCAGTAGTGCACGAACATAGCTTCCTTACTTGTTCTCAATAGGTTTGTAGGGCGAGTTGAGGTCCTTCTCGTCCAGCAGGTGGATGCTGTCGATCTCTGTCACGCGCGAGTACATCAGGAACGAATCGTACGCTGGCGACAGAGACAGAGCATGATTATGCGCGCGCGTGCGTAGTTGTGTGTTTGCGTGTGTGTGTGTTTGTGTAAGTGCAGGTGTATGTGCGAATGTGTGTGTTGTACTGACGCTTACAGTTCCGTCCGTTGGGCGCGACGCGGCCGTGCGCGCAGGCGCATCGTGCGCACTCGCTGTCGACCGGAGTCAGAATCGCGGGTGTACTTTCCAGATTTGCCTAAAATTGCAGTTATTTGGTACCTTCTGTGTACCTTTACGAGAGTTATCTCCTGAAAATCTGTGTACCTACGGGTGTAGGTTTTTTCAAATGACCGCGTAACAGTCGTCAGTTCGATTCAGCGCAAACATCTCAGATGCGCTACAAACACGGGGCAGCCCCAACAGCATTCTGAAAACATTATTATATTGGATGCGCAGGACCTCCAGCGATATTTTGGTAAAGCCGAGCCACAGACTTCCCGTGTACATGCCCTGACAGTAAGCTATTTATTCTTCGACATCGTTACTATTTCATAAAATAATAACGACGTCAAAGAAAGAAAATCGTTTTTTTACTTTTCGCAGCAACCTTGCAGTATTTTACGTGTTTCTGCAGGTACACAAGAGGTACCATATCTACTTATACAGTGCACTTAGCTACATATATTGGTTAGCAGTACACCCGCGGTTCTGACGTCAGGATGGCGGGTGTACCTAATTTTTAAAATATCATTGTACGGGTGAAGGTACACAGATTTTCAGGAGAGGTACGTAAAGGTACACAGAAGGTACCAAATAACTGCAATAAATTTAAGCAAATCTGAAAAGTACACCCGCGATTCTGACTCAGGTTGACGGCGAACAGGCACAGCGCTCCGAAGCGCGCCCGCGTGTTCGTTTGTGTGTGTGTGTGTGTGTGTGTGTGTGTGTGTGTGTGTTGTACTGACGCGTGCAGTTCCGTCCGTTGGGCGCGAGGCGGCCGTGCGGGCAGACGCAGCGCGCGCGCTCGCCGTCGAACAGGCACAGCGCCTCGCAGCGCGCGCTCACGCCGCACTCCGCGTCCCCCGCACCCTCGGGCACGCGCTGTGCCGCCCGCGACCAGATCTGCGAACATATAGAGCACTTCACACAACTGCCAGCGGCGCCTGTGCGACACACGCGGCTCCGGCGCCGGCGCACGTTACCGTGACGTCCTTGAGACTGTCGCCCACGTTGTCGCGCAGCACGCGGTAGTTGGACACGTTGCTGAGCGGCGCCGCCAGCACAGCGCCGCGGTTGGCCGTGCTGTGTTACAAACAAACAAAATAATATTTATAAATATGACGCAGACAAAAACACAAACAAAAAAAAAAAAAAAAACGAGCGAGCCTTACAGTAGTCGCATAATTATGATAAACTAGCTGCCGCCCGCGACTTCGTCTGCGATCCAGGATGAAAAGAAGCCTATGTCCTTCTCCAGGTCATGGTCTGTGGTGTTTGTATTAAAGTTCACTATTGGTTGTTCGGGATTCGGATGAATGAAATACGTGTTGTTTGAACGCAAGTATATTGGCGACTGGTCAATGCTACAATATTAAATGAGTTAAAGACGACATGAGTTAAACATATAGCTAGGTATGTGGATATGTGACTTGCGAAGCTACAAAGACAGTTCTCAATCGAAATTCAAGTGCTAAATTTCAATTCAATTCAATTCAATTTATTTGTGAACATAGGTTACAATAGGTGTTAGTCATATTATTGTCTCTATGTCCTACCACTTGATGGTGTACAAATAATAATAATAATATCAATAATTAATCAGATTACAATAAAATTAAAATAGCAGGAATTGTCGGATAAAAGCATTAACCATTTCATCTAAATCCATTCAGCCGTTTTAGCGTGAAAGCGTAATCAACAAATAAACACACTTTCGCATTTATAATATTAGTTAGGAGGATGAAAAAGCTGTCTATCGATACTCTAGACTCACAAAATATATTAGGTACTTAAATAAAATAACAAAAAAACTTAATACACTACTAAATGATAAATAATTTTTAACGACTTCAAAAAAAGGAGTTATCAATTCGATACGTATGTATGTAATATTATTGGAACTGCGAGATATTCACATATCATTCACACATCTATTAGGGCTTCCAAGCAAATATAGAAAATTTTATAAATGTATGTTTGTATGTATGTATGTTTGTCCACGCATATCTCCGAAACTGTTAATCGGATCGTGACCATTCTTCTTTTGTTGGCTTACATTTACTCCAACTTAGGGCACAGTGAAAGTTTCATCAAAATCGGTTTAGTCGTTTTCAAAATAATGGACTAATACGTGTATCTAAGTGTGACGGCCTGGCTTATTGATATGAGCTACGGGTCGGTGTGGTGTCAAAGAGAAAACATCTCAAAACAAGGTTCTCAGTAACGGCAATAGTTAGGATGACCCAGCTTTCAATATTTATTGAGCACGGGTGCTACTACATGATACTTTCTGAAGGTCTGATGATGACCAGGTAAGTGCTTATCGGTACTCAATAACGGAAATAGTTGGGATTGAAAGTTAGGACATGAAATTGAGGATTTTTTTTGGTCTGTTTTATACTAGTAGAATGCAAAGCATTTTATTTAATAAACATACTTTTGTTCAAAAAAGTAACTATTTGACACTCGTAAACACGTCTTTAAAAAAGCAAGCATAATTTATAAATCAACTAACTACCGCATAATATTTCTCTGAACTTCTTCAAATACCTCGGTTACACTCGACATGACAGGGGGACTTCCCGCTCACATCTTAGCATACACAGCCCTAGCACGGTACAAATATGTATAGTAATTTATCTTCATAGAAACGGTCGGAACGCGAGTCATACCTACGCGCCTCGAGTTTAGTCTGCACTAAGTCGGCTAACAGTCGCGAATGCGCCGCAGCGCGAAGTGACGAATGGACGGTGTGATTGGTTTTGTAAGCAGTAAGCGTGCGATCTGTGACAAATATGAATTGCAATAAGTACAAGTACTTACTTTAATATAGCAGAGAGCGATAATAGAATATACAGGGTTATTGGTAAAACACCAACAACCTACTCATAAGGGGTCATTGTACTCATCATTATGAACAACTTCTACTGTGGGACATGTGTGACTAGCGTTGAAAAATACAGGGAAAATCCCGTTTCTTTCGACTTCCGTTGTTTTTCCATTGTTTTATTCTAAAGTTTAAAGAAAATTTGCCAGATATTTTGCTTTTTTTCCAATAAAACCGATACAAAAGCGAAAAATATGAAAGAAACGGAGAATATTTCGCTGTTTTTTTTTTTCTTCAAATACGTACTTAGTATAGCGGGGTTGTAACTCAGCCCCTGGCCTTGAAATAATTACCTACAGCCGCGCAGTACATAAACACGCGATAGGGCTGCCCGCCTACAGTATTCTAATTTCATCCTACCTACCACCATCACCTACTTGAGTTTCTTTCTAGTTTTGTGATTGTAAATATTATATTATACAGCCCGCGGCACGTAAGTTGGCAAGAGTCGTTAGATGCGCAGAAGTCATTTTTTAGATCTCTTTGGTCGCGAGCGGGACGCGGGGAATGAGGTAGCATCATTCCGAGCGCGCGATTGGTTGGTCAGTCGACCCTTGTCTCTCGCGTCGCGTCCACGTTCCATTCGCTCCCGAGTACACTTGCGTGCACTAAAATTGTAACATTTGTTTTTGTTGAGCTTTTGTTACAAGTTCTTGTTATTGTTTTGTTTGAATTTTTAAATTTAGATAATGCCAAAAACAAATACGTATTTTACGTAGACATGCCAGAAAAATGGTTTATGATGTGTACTGTTACATATTTTGACGAATTATGCGAACATAAATGTACTGAACTGCTGATTTTTTTTTCGCGATTTCAGGTTTGGTCCCATAGTAAAAGTTGTTCATAATGATGAGTACAATGACCTCTTAAGAGGTTGTTGGTGTTTTACAAATAACCCTGTATATTTTATTTATTACTCCTAATATACTTCACGAATTCTTCTCCTTTCTTTAACTTTCTTCTAAATAGTTATGTTTAAAAATAAATTATGGTAATAACCACAGAATAATGACAAGCAATAAAAGTGACCATTTTTTTGTTGCAATAAGTGTAGCATACGCGAACTTACCCCCACTACGCCAAAACCTTGCCAACTTACGTGCCGCGGGCTGTACCTATATTTTATTAAAAAAAAAAAAAAAAAAACTGCTGTCGTCGAAGGTTACCAAACTCCCAATCTTTACAAACTTCAACACCTACCTACTCAACCAAAATGCAAGAAACAGCTGACGAGTAATTATAATATCTTTTTTCAGCTTATTAACGTCCCCATTACCTACAGCACGGAGCAACTCGAAACAATTCTTTTGGTCACCCATCCGATGTCGAAGCGCTCTGCAAACGTTACTTAATTAAATCTAAATATAGATTCAGTGCATCTTTTTCATTCTATTTCATTATTAAAAGGACAGACGATAAATATTAGTTTAGTCCTATCATATTAAGATACTCCATAGACAAGTTTAGACGTGATTAAAAACTTGGCTACTAAAAATACGTTAATTTACGTCAGGCGCTGACTAATTTGACAGGACTAAACTAATATTTATCGTCTGTCCTTTCTTAATGAAATAGAAAGAAAAAGATGCACTGAACTAAAAATTAGTTTAGTTTGTGAACAAGGGAATTGGCGCCATTATCAACCGTCTCATCGCCTCCTACAAATCTTACTTATAAAGCAAATTATAATGAACTTAAATCTTACTACGTAGGTACCGACCATTTTTGCTCTTGTAATCATTTCATAACGATATTTCGTCTAACTCAATAATATATGTAAGTAGCTAAGTACATAAGTACCTATGGAACTATCTACTTGTTTTTTCAACGCGAGCGTAGGTACGTCACTGGTGTGTCATTTTTATTTATTTATTTAGGTATTTTACTCGGTGGAAAAAGCGAAATACTTGCCTATTAAAAAATAAAGAAATTACATACGTAATAGGTATATGAAAACATGTTTATAGACTTACCTTTCGGAGTTTCCAGGTAATATAATTTGTTTTATCTCTGGGTGCGTTATTATGACTTATTAGTCTTGAGTGACAAGCCGGGCTGCACATTGTGGCGCATTGGGTACGTGTACATGTACCCGGTGCGTCTGGTGAGTGACAAGCCGGGCTGCACATTGTGGCGCATTGGGTACGTGTACATGTACCCGGTGCGTCTGGTGAGTGACAAGCCGGGCTGCACATTGTGGCGCATTGGGTACGTGTACATGTACCCGGTGCGTCTGGTGAGTGACAAGCCGGGCTGCACATTGTGGCGCATTGGGTACGTGTACATGTACCCGGTGCGTCTGGTGAGTGACAAGCCGGGCTGCACATTGTGGCGCATTGGGTACGTGTACATGTACCCGGTGCGTCTGGTGAGTGACAAGCCGGGCTGCACATTGTGGCGCATTGGGTACGTGTACATGTATCCGGTGCGTCTGGTGAGTGACAAGCCGGGCTGCACATTGTGGCGCATTGGGTACGTGTACATGTACCCGGTGCGTCTGGTGAGTGACAAGCCGGGCTGCACATTGTGGCGCATTGGGTACGTGTACATGTACCCGGTGCGTCTGGTGAGTGACAAGCCGGGCTGCACATTGTGGCGCATTGGGTACGTGTACATGTACCCGGTGCGTCTGGTGAGTGACAAGCCGGGCTGCACATTGTGGCGCATTGGGTACGTGTACATGTACCCGGTGCGTCTGGTGAGTGACAAGCCGGGCTGCACATTGTGGCGCATTGGGTACGTGTACATGTACCCGGTGCGTCTGGTGAGTGACAAGCCGGGCTGCACATTGTGGCGCATTGGGTACGTGTACATGTACCCGGTGCGTCTGGTGAGTGACAAGCCGGGCTGCACATTGTGGCGCATTGGGTACGTGTACATGTACCCGGTGCGTCTGGTCAGTGACAAGCCGGGCTGCACATTGTGGCGCATTGGGTACGTGTACATGTATCCGGTGCGTCTGGTGAGTGACAAGCCGGGCTGCACATTGTGGCGCATTGGGTACGTGTACATGTACCCGGTGCGTCTGGTGAGTGACAAGCCGGGCTGCACATTGTGGCGCATTGGGTACGTGTACATGTACCCGGTGCGTCTGGTGAGTGACAAGCCGGGCTGCACATTGTGGCGCATTGGGTACGTGTACATGTACCCGGTGCGTCTGGTGAGTGACAAGCCGGGCTGCACATTGTGGCGCATTGGGTACGTGTACATGTACCCGGTGCGTCTGGTGAGTGACAAGCCGGGCTGCACATTGTGGCGCATTGGGTACGTGTACATGTACCCGGTGCGTCTGGTGAGTGACAAGCCGGGCTGCACATTGTGGCGCATTGGGTACGTGTACATGTACCCGGTGCGTCTGGTCAGTGACAAGCCGGGCTGCACATTGTGGCGCATTGGGTACGTGTACATGTACCCGGTGCGTCTGGTGAGTGACAAGCCGGGCTGCACATTGTGGCGCATTGGGTACGTGTACATGTATCCGGTGCGTCTGGTGAGTGACAAGCCGGGCTGCACATTGTGGCGCATTGGGTACGTGTACATGTATCCGGTGCGTCTGGTGAGTGACAAGCCGGGCTGCACATTGTGGCGCATTGGGTACGTGTACATGTACCCGGTGCGTCTGGTCAGTGACAAGCCGGGCTGCACATTGTGGCGCATTGGGTACGTGTACATGTACCCGGTGCGTCTGGTGAGTGCAGCAGATATATGAATTCAATCTTGTTTTCCGTTTGTTACTAACATAGCTTGTAAGTAGTGTGTATTACTAACATCATATGGATCAAGGTCTGAAATATTATGTATTTTATGTATTCTGTATTTATTTCATTAAAGAATTCAAGCAACCAAAAATAACACTACAGTCTATTATCGCGTTCTGCCATATTAAAGTAAGTGTTGTACTTATTTCAATGAATATAAAACTGTATTAATAAACTCAACGTATTTTTTGTATTTCGATATAATTTAAGTACTTAATCATCTAAGCGGAGCATGTCCCGACATGACTGCAACTATTATTTTCTTATTTTTCATAACACACAGCTATAAGATACCTATTCTACTAAACCTTGAAGCCACATTATGGGCTAATAACTTACACATATCATAAGAAATAAAAATAGCAAAAATAAATGTTACATCTTATGGTTTACGAAACAGCAATAAAAAAATCATATTTTTCCATATTTTTACGAAATATCGCCGAAACTAACAAGCACCATAAGGTATCTTTTCCCACGGAACATCACATACGAGTATAAATGCTTTCGACTCGCGCCGTTATGTATGAATGGCAAGAAGTACAGCCAATATCCAGTCACACACACATGGCCGCACACCGCGCCTGTCCCCCGCTCGCCTTCTTTTGTCAAACAGAGATAGCGATATTCAACGAATTTTGCACTTGTCTCGAAATTGTGAGTTGCGAACGATGTTCGTGGGGCCAAGTTACGTAACAATCATGTATGACGAGACTAATATTATAAAGCTGAAAAGTTTGTTTGGTTGAATGCGCTAATCTCAGGAATTGCTGTTTCGAATTGAAAAATTCTTTTAATGTTTGATAGCCCATTTATCGAGGAAGGCTATACTTATAACTTCAAGCTATGTAAAATAGGAGCGTATGTAAAATGTTGCAAAAACGGGGAAAATTTATTCCTTTTGAGAGCTTCGGTTGCGTGCGCTGCGTAAATGGTTAAAGTTACGCAACAACCATGTATGACGGAATTGTTCCCCTTAAAAAGTTAAAAAAAAAACAAAATCCGCGAAAGCGTGTCTATCTTTTAAAGTTGGCTCGGACATTAAATTTAAGTTTTATATGTATTTTGTCATATAAATGTTAAATGGATCTGAATAAAAGGCTATATTATTATTATTATTATAAGGACCCTTAGGTGCCAATCAAAAAGAAAGAACGCTAACGAACACGAATTAATAGCGCGGGTAGGCCATGCGATGTGACGCGCTGGTTCGGGAGAACAAGTTTCACGCGGACGAAGTAATAGCGCGGGTAGGCCATGCGATGTGACGCGCTGGTTCGGGAGAACAAGTTTCACGCGGACGAAGTAATAGCGCGGGTAGGCCATGCGATGTGACGCGCTGGTTCGGGAGAACAAGTTTCACGCGGACGAAGTAATAGCGCGGGTAGGCAATGCGATGTGACGCGCTGGTTCGGGAGAACAAGTTTCACGCGGACGAAGTAATAGCGCGGGTAGGCAATGCGATGTGACGCGCTGGTTCGGGAGAACAAGTTTCACGCGGACGAAGTAATAGCGCGGGTAGGCCATGCGATGTGACGCGCTGGTTCGGGAGAACAAGTTTCACGCGGACGAAGTAATAGCGCGGGTAGGCAATGCGATGTGACGCGCTGGTTCGGGAGAACAAGTTTCACGCGGACGAAGTAATAGCGCGGGTAGGCCATGCGATGTGACGCGCTGGTTCGGGAGAACAAGTTTCACGCGGACGAAGTAATAGCGCGGGTAGGCCATGCGATGTGACGCGCTGGTTCGGGAGAACAAGTTTCACGCGGACGAAGTAATAGCGCGGGTAGGCCATGCGATGTGACGCGCTGGTTCGGGAGAACAAGTTTCACGCGGACGAAGTCGCGGGCAGAAGCTAGTATTTTATAAGATTTATAACGTAAGGGTGTGTCCACATCTGGCGAATGCGCTGCTCGCGAGCTGCTCGTGCGCTGCACGCGAGCAGTTACAATTGTTTGACGTGCCTCTTTAGCGCAACTCACGAAATGCTTGCACAGGGGGCGCGCGGCGCGCGTTCCGCGCGCGCAGTTCCGTTCGCTTTCATACTGTAAATCTCAATTGTAAAATTTGCGGGTGCGCAGGCGGGTGGAAGTACGAGCAGCGCGTGGGGCGCATGCACGCGCGCGGGCCGCAAGCGCACGGCTCGCGCGCCGTTCGCTCACGGTGCGTACACGGCGCGCGAGCGGTGCGCGGGCGGCGCAGGAACGGTGCGTGAAGTTGTAATGCACGCACGCAGCTCGCGAGCGGCGCATTCGGCAGATGTGGACACACCCTAAGTCGTTTGAAGTACAGTATTAAGTTTGTCCTCACGTGTCGAGCCAGTACAGCGTGTGGTTGTAGAGCGCGAGCGCCACGGGGTGGTGTCGCTGCGGCGCGAACCTCGCCAGCTGCGCGCGCGCCGAGCCGTCGTAGCGCGCCACCCACAGCACCGCCGCCAGCGACTCCGCCCAGTACACGTGCTGCGTCTGCACACCACGCACAGGGAGTTTTTTCCAATTGCAGTTTAAGGTAGCAATTGTTCGGTATTTAGCGGTTTTGAAGAATTCGGTGCCTTTGGTATTAAATTGCAGATGTCCTGAGGCACAGGAGGCCACACGCACCTGCACGTCGAGCGCGATGTCGGCCACCTGCGTGCCGTTGTACAGCAGGTCGCGCGCCGAGCCGTCGGGCCGCGCGCGCTGGATCCAGCCGCCGCCCGCCAGGAACAGCCAGCCGCCCACCGGGTCCACCGCCATCGCTGCCACACACACACGTCACCAGCCGGCCCCAAGTGCCACACGAATCTTTTGGCGCCGGAATGTCGTTGACTGGGGACGTTGTTGCTAAACAGTTATCCAATTGCAGACAAAACAAGATGTCGGCGACTCTTCCCATTTGGGCCGCGCGCCAAAAGATCCCTGTAGCGTTGTACCTCACACTCGGTCATCGCGAGCGTCGCGTGCGCTCCACTACTCGAGAGCGAAGGTTATACTTCTATCCTGGCTTATTACTTTTAAAAAAAATCAAAAATTATTGAAATATTTTTTTCGGCTCAAAATTAAAAACGGTGGCTGTTTGTAAAACAAAGACGGCGGCCTGTACAATAACTGACGTCATAGTTGTGTATGATATAAGCAACATAATTACGTTGTTCTGTTTGGTGAATGCTGCGTATACCTGTAATTTCATTGTTATGGAAGAGAGTATGTTTGACTGAACAGTGACTGTATGTTTTGCTAATTAAATCACCAAGTCGCTGACACAACTCCTTCATTGTCAAAATAAAAGAAGAACTATTTAAAAATATTATAAAATATAAACAACGTAAACAGGTAGCAGCAACATCACAGCACTCTTATTTTATGAATGTTTTCAATGGATTCTTTGAATGTACAGTTATTGCTGGGCCAAATAAATAAACATAATTAAATCAATTAAAGTTCGCTCTCAAAGTGGAATGTTGGACGGAGGCCACTCACAGGTGACGGCGAGCGGGTCGGTGTCCAGCAGCACGTAGCGGTGCCGGCCGTCCAGCCGCGCCACCAGCACCAGCGCGCGCCGCGGGTCGGACCAGTACAGGTTGCGCGCGCGCCAGTCTAGCGCCAGCGCGGCCGGCCAGTCCGCCGCACCAGCGCCGCCCGCGCCGCCCGCCACGCGCGCGCGGCCCGAGCCGTCGCGCCGCGCGCGCCACACGCCCGCCGCCTCCGAGTCCACCCAGTACATCCACGAGCCCTCTGCAACACACGCATGCTCTACTTACCTAACGCAGCATTACGAGGGTGCACTAAGCCAGCCCGCGACCTTCTAATTCAATTACTTTTCTTTTTTTCAATTAGCAGGTAGTATGTTGATCAAAATATGATTCGCGACCGAACAAATATAAAGGCAACGTGATCGTCTTTATCAGAAGAGATCTGGTGCGCGGTTATGCGGGCGAGGAGATGCATTTAAGTAAATTAAAGTCAATAATATTCTGAATAGCGACAAATCAATTCTTAGAGAGTTGTATTGATGACTATAATTAGATATGTGAATATCAACAAAAACTTTTCATGTAAAGTAGGTTGCCAAGACTTAAACAACGCTTTCACTGTTAAAAGTTATCAGATCGAATGTAGATGATGTTGATCTCGCGGTGCATTTGTACTTAGTTTCTAGTTTAATAGTTTCCGTTTTTTTCTGACAAGTTCGTAATCCCTGCATCAATAATGTAGCCTAGATATGTCACATTATCCTGTAGAAAACAACATTTTTCTTTATGTAGTTTTAAGCCGGCTTCTTTCATTTTATTGTATTGAAGTCCAGGGAGATTAAAACAATTTGTCAAGATATCACTCACAATATTTATTGAGTTTTCTACAAAATAACTTTACACTTGTACACCTCAACTGTTCGCCGTCGTCTGCCTGACGGTCGTGCGCACTGCTTCCCACCACGTGTTATCTTTTACCGGAAACAGCCTAAGTTGACGTTTATACTAAAGCGTGGTGGTGCAACTGATTTTATTATTAATGTAAACAGTATTTAAATATTGTTATTAAAAATACAGATAATAATTTAAACATAATGAATGTATATGATTGATCAAATTAAATATCTAAGAATGATTAATCCGACTATCGAAGAAAGAGTTAGTGAGTAACAATTTCGTACTTCGTTTAGCCCGCTAAAGTGTAATCGTCTAATCGGCGCAGTTACACAAACGTCATCCAACCAAATGCCTTGTATGCCAATGAATGCTTCCATCACTCTTTGAAATATAGCTGGGGCGTTTGCTACACCATATACAAGTCGGGTGTATTTGAAAAAACCTTTAAATGTACTTATCGCGGTCAGCTCTTGCGACGATTCCTCCAGGACAAATTGGTTATAAGCATTACTTACGTATAGGTACGTAAAAATGCCGGATTTGGGGCACCAAATTTTGGAGTTCGATATTTTTCTTTTCTTCGAATATCATCGAGTGGGATATCGAAATGAAGGGTTTTAAAAGGTGAATACAAGAATATATACAACTTATATGGTTAAAAGTATTTTCGAAGAGACAAATCGTAAAAAATCTTTTAAATAACCCTCACGACCAAAACTCCTTGAAAGAATTAAATCATCTGCGAAATCTTTCACATTTGTAAACTAAAAAGCTGGAAATAAAAAAAGTAATTATAAAGACTAAAAAACCCGGCTGCGCTAGAACTGAAAAGTTAAAAACAATATTAAATAAAAGTTGGAAGCAGGCGGGACCCCTTCCATGTTTATATTTTCAAACTCGACATGGGGTCCCGCCTGCTTCCAACTTTTATTTAATATAAAATGGGCTTGTTTTTAACTTTTCAGTTTTAGCGCAGCCGGGTTTTTTAGTTTTTTTTAATTATTCTTTTTTCTAGCGGTAATATTGTACTAACCTATTATCCATAAGAAATACATACTTGCACCTCCCTGTAAGGGGGTTGGAGGGCGAAACTTACAATTTTCTTAATTTTTTTGTTGATTGTGTGCAAATCCTAGCCTGCATAGCAAATTCTAGCTTTCTAGAACTCTCGAAAGTGCTCTGGGATTTATTTTATAAACAAACCTACCCTCCCCATTACGGGAGTGGGAGGGAGAAAGTTAAAGATTTCTATATTTTTTGTTGTTTGTGTGTAAGTGCTAGCCTACATACCAAATTTTAGCTTTCTAGGACTTCGGGAAGGGCCCTAGAGGATTTTATGAGAGAGTGAGTGAGTCAGTCAGTGACCGAATCGGTGTAGGTGTTAATAAAATCCAAATTATAAAAGTTAGACAAATGAACCTTGGTGTGTTTTATAAATGTGCTAACCACATCTTACCCCGAACTTAAGCTCTCTCGCACTATCCAGGGTTTGAAAATACGACGAAACACTTCGAGATAAGGTAGGTCTTGGCGGGGCACTACCGTGCTCCCAGAATTTGATCAACGTACAACCTGATACTGAAATGCAAATTGCAATAAAAACATTTGAATCCCGCGCGCTGCGGCCGCTTGCGCCTTGTCTGTAACAGGCAGACGCAACACGCCACGACCCTCGCTCTCGCACACGGCGACAGTGCTCACCTGCGTCGTAGTCGATGGCGGACGCCATGCTGAGCTGCGGCACCGGCGGCAGCAGGCCGCGCGGGTCCAGCTCCTGCAACACTCGCCACTTCAGACGGATCTTATGTTTGTGTACCATGTATGCAACGTATGTTCACAAGTTGTCACTACACTACAATATTCTGCATGCACGCGGATATAAATGACGCCGGTGGTAGGTGTGAAGTCGTCGTCGCCCCCCCCCCCCCCCCCCCCCCCCCCGACCGATCACCATGTTCCGAAATACCTCGGTGTGACCCTCGACCACCACCTCTCCTTCGCTGAGCACATAAAGCAGGTGCGTTCGCGCGCCGCTTTCGCTCTCGGTAGACTCCACTCCGTTCTGAATGCACGTAGCAAATTGTCACTTAGGTGCAAATTGCGCATTTATACAGCGTGCATTCGCCCCATCATGACCTATGCGGGTTCAGTGTTTGCGCACGCAAAACCTCACCTCATTCATAGGATGCAGGCCCTCCAAAACCGTTTCCTCCGAAAGGCAACGGGAGCCCCTTGGTTCGTTCGGAACGAAATCCTCCACGTAGGTCTCGATATTCCCACCATCTCCCAGTTCATGAAACGCAATTCCAAGCGTTTCTTCGACTCAGCCACCAACCATCGCAACCCTCTGGTTGTCGAGGCGGCTAGCTATGTCCCCTCTCGTATTAGTAAGGTCCGCCGCCCGAGGCTTGTCCTCTCATAATCATAATAATCATAAGTTTATTTGGTAAACATAGGTATACAATAGATCATAATTATATATAAAATAGTACGCTATGTTTTGTCTTAAGACATACAAATATTAGACATGCAAAGTAAATATGCTAAAAAATATAATTAATAATAATAATAATAATTAGTACAACACAAAAATAGTGAAAAAATAAAAATAAATTACAGATGTCAAAATTTTATATGCCTCATTAATAATATTATAACTTATAACTCTATAACGTTTAAAAACTCGTCTATTGTATAGTAGCATTTGTCAAGGAGAAGTTTCTGCAAGGCTATTTTAAATTTTGACAGTGGCATTATTTTTATGGAATTAGGAATTTTATTAGGTATATATTCTAGGAGCAATTCCGAAAAAGCTTTTGTACATCAAAGCAGTTTTACATTTTATGTTACATAATTGATTTTTGTACTGAGTACGCAATTGAGTTGTCTTCACTGCTGATAGTTTAATAAATAAATGCGGGTTTCTTTTTACAAAAAGTGCAGTTTCTAATATATATAGTCCCGGAAATGTTAACAGGTTTAATGATTTGAAGTAAGGCCTACAACTGTCTGTGGTTTGTAGACCGCACATAGATCTAATGCAACGCTTTGCATCCTGAATACAGTCTCTCTATCAGTTGATTATCCCCAAAAAATAACACCATATAATTGATCCTACTAAACCATGATACGCTGTCAATAATGTTTCAATATTTACTTTTTTTGATAATTGGAATACTGCGTATGCGGATTTACTCATGCGCTTACATATATCTTCTACATGGAGTTTCCAGGTGAGTTTATTGTCGACAGTTATACCTAGAAATTTAATACTAGTGACCTCATCTATCAAATAGTTGTTACGTGTAACGGAAATCGTTGGATTTGCCCGACGTTGATAGAAGTGCATTATTTTGGTCTTACTTAGATTTATTTATCAAGCCACTTTATAATTTCACCTAAAGAGCTATTGATTTCATTTTCGTAGTCATTAGGATTAGTACATTCAATAATTGCTGTGCTATCATCAGCAAAGAGAACCATTTTGTGTGTTATCGCTTTTGGGAGATCGTTAATGTATATTAAAAACAATAACGATCCCACTACACTGCCTTGAGGCACACCATATTTTACATATTTACATATTTTACATCTCAGACCCCGACGACCCTATAACTCTTCTCCAGGAGAGCAGTAGGGACCGTAGGAACAAACACAAATCGACATTCCGACCTCGCCGCCGAGGTCCCTCGCGACGACCCCGTAGTAATCGTCCTCCCCCCCGTCCCTTGCTCAGGTATGAAGTGCCAGCTGGTGGCGTAGCTGAGCTAATCACTCCAATTTGATCCAGCCTGTCCCATCTTACTGTCCTCCCCCCAGCGACGTCCTAAGCCGAGGTTCGTTCCCCACAGGGGGAGCCCTTAGCGTGTAGTCGCTTAGTCTGTAAGTTTTATGCCCCTGGCTGGAGGCTTTGAGTTCGCTTAAGGCAGCCACAGGATAGTCCGGTTATGTAGTCACGGCCTCTCTAGGCCAACTACGAGATGCCCATACACGAAAAAAAAAAAGAGTGTGAAGTAGTCCGCATGTACCTGCGTCTCGTTGCTGGCGTCGAGCGGCGCGCCGCGCAGCTCCCAGCTCACCGAGTACACCACCACCTCGTCTACGGCTGCAAGCCACAACAATACCACACATCCTATTACCTACCTCTTTACTATTTAAACATCTTTAGCTGAAAATATTTATTCGAATATGTTACTAGCATTTATTATAATGGGTTATCGAAACAAGTAAAAAAATGAAATGAAATGAAAACAGAATTAGCTTATTTTCTAACAAAATTATTTCAAATACGCAAGATTAAAAAATCTGAAAAACACGATTGCTCGAGTTGATGCGGTACGCGTACCGGTGCAGTTGTCTCCGTGCTGCTCGTAGCCGGTGGCGCAGCGGCACTCGCTGTGCACGTCGGACACGGGCAGGCACAGGTGCGCGCACGCACGCGCCCGCAGCGAGCACGCGCCGCGCACGGCGCGCTGCGTGCCCGCGTCGTACACGCGCAGCGACAGCACGCCGTCTGTTTTTATTAGATTACATTAGTTATTATGACTATGAATAGGAAATTGTTTTTGTACAATTATAAACGGTAACATGCATATTATAAACGATTCGCTAATTCAGTTTATTTTCGGCAACAACTTTCAATGGCTTCTAGATAGAAGTATAGTGTGGAACATGAGAAACTCATGTTCCACACTATACTCAGGCTTCATTTTTAGATAATGTTCTTGTAAGACTCACAGAATAAAGAACAAGTAAATAAATCGCATTTTCGTTGTTTTATTTCAATATCTTTTATGTGTTTGGTTACTCAGTGCATTCGTTATCTAGTTCAGGCAGGATTTATCAATGACCACATACTAACTAAACTAAGTTCCCCTGCCGCAAATGTACTCTGTGCCTGGCGCGTTTGTCTGTCAGTCTGTCAACAAACAGATTATGATGGGGTTGTCACTAGTAGGTAGCTTGGTTCAATAAAAAAAATACAATTATCAATATCATCGCAGATGCATCCATACGCCTAGGTAAAAGTTCATAGCAATGTCATTTTTTTGAAGTTTTTAATACCTATTGTTAGCGAGATAAGATCGAGTCTACACAGCACTACTCAATCGAAGATTTGTGTCCGTCACTACGATCTGACACTTGACATTTGGAAAAAACTTTGACTGGGCTTTCCCACCTTTTTCGATGTAAAATGATTGTTTTGCTTAATTTGTGAATAAATAAATTTTCAAGATTGTTAAGATATCAAAAGTTCCTTGAACATTTTTTTATACGAAATATTAATATTCAGCTATTCAGCATTACATATTGCTAGGTTTGTATGTTTATTCATTGCTGGGGCAGTCGTCCATACTTCTATTTAGCCATCTCCTTTATTACCCACATGTAATTGTAAAGCTAGTTAGGGAAAATGGATTATCGTGAACCGAACTTGGTAATCGATTTGATTTGATAATCAGTCTGTAGTAGATTTCTCAAGAAGCAGACACAGGAAATTGGAAATGGATGAGTGGAGACGTTTTTTCTTTGACCACGGCGAGGCCGGTGAGATTGTTCTTTTATTATGCAGCTGTACCGAGATATTCCAGACGGTGCGCCAATAATCCCGATGGGAGTCAAGTTAATTATGGCGTTTTAAGCTGTGAGTATTTTAATTTATTATTTTTGGAAAACTTACAGCTAATCAGACACAATAGTTGCTAAGTTTATAACAAGATGATGGCCAATTACAAGTTTTCACACATAGAATAACAATGAACATATACTAGGTAACAGACAGTGTAATTTTCGCGTTCTGTATATTCATATACAAGATACAAGATACAAGATATTTATTTTGCTAAAACATGAGTATACACATAAATGCAAGATGTTACATAAAAGGTAGATTGAGTCACTGTCATGTTTTGCCTTAATGGCGTACAAAATATAACTGTTTAAATAAATCTAAATCATCACAATGCTATTTACTCATACATGCATTACTAAACAACTATAATTAACGGTCAAAGAAAAAATTCTGGACTGCATTAATGTCAGAATAGGCTTGTTACATAGTCAAGTCAATTAAAATATGAATTACTACTTAAAAAAAAAAAAAACAAATACAATAGACCACAATAACATGTCAAAAAAATACAACACTGTCATCTCAAAAGCGAGGAAAATTGTCCTCTTTCATAAACTCTGTTATACTGTAAAAAGCTCTTTCAATTAGTAAACTTTTCAATTTACTTTTAAGAGCAGACATATGTAATGCTCTCCATGATTTGGGCAATTTATTAAAAATGGTCGGAGCCATGCAAAAGATGCTCTTACTCATAAGAGCTGTTTTAGCGCCGTGTACACAGAGTTTAAAATTATCACGTCTATTCCTAGGGACAGCATCAGACCAACGCTGAAATAAATGAGAATTGGATTTAATGAACATAACTGTTTCCAGGATATATAATGAAGGCAATGTCAATATCTTACGTTCTATAAAATAAGATTTACAGCTGTCCGTTGTTTGCAGTCTAAACATCGATCTAATGCACCTTTTCTGTGCCCGAAACGCTATTTCATTGTCCGTGCTATTCCCCCAAAAGATGACTCCATACCTAAGAATTGATTCGGCTAATCCGTAGTAAGCAGTAATTAGCGCATCTGTGTTGAGAACCACAGCAAGCTGTTTCAGAGCGTAGGCTGCACTACTCAATTTTTTACTAAGTGCCTCTATTTGAGGTTTCCAATTCAATTTAGAATCTATTATTATTCCCAGAAATTTTGCTGTGTCAGCTTCATTGATATTTATATTATTAAATTGAATATTAAGATTGTTGATTGTTTGTGTACGTTGTCTAAAGTGCATTACGTTAGTCTTTTTTAAATTCATTTTTAAATTATTATCATTTAACCAATTTATAATAGATAATAGTGAATTATTAATGTCATGTTCATATGTGTTTCTGTCATTACAAGCTATTGTCAAAGTGCAATCGTCAGCAAAAAGTGTCATTGGATGTTCAGATATTTTAGGCAAGTCATTTATATACAAAGTGAACAACGGAGGCCCCAATACACTGCCTTGAGGTACTCCATATATAACTTCGCGTTCTTCTGATCTTGAAGTTTCTTCACGTTTACTTTTTTTATTTATTTTACTGATTTCTGTCACTTGTTTACGGTTATGAAGATACGATTTGATTAATTCTAAAACGTTGCCTCTAACACCATAGGCTATATAATGCAAGGACTACAGGACTACGTTATTTTATCGAAGAAGTGATTGCAAAGAGCCTTCTTTAATTTAGGCACACTAGTATTGAAAAGATCTATGTCAAGTTCCCGACAGGTTTCATTATACATGCGGCTCGCCCTTATCATGTAGGAATGTTGTCTGTAAGTGGTTCTTGTTACTGGTTCGTGCAACAAACGAGGTTTACGCAACAACGAAGAACATACTCGCAGCCCAATGTTGCTCAGCAGCTCGGGGACGTCATTAGATCCGTTTGAAATTTTGAATAAAAATGCTAAATCAGAAATTTTTCCTTTCATAAAGTGAAAGAACATGAAATTTTTTACACTACTTTTACACGATCGATATAAGTATTATAGTTGGGGTTCCAGACTTGAGAGGGATACTCGAGGTGACTACGAACAAAGGAGCAATATAACATCTTAAGAGTCTTGATACTTTTAAAATCAGACGAAACTCTGCAAATAAAATAATATACGAGTACGTAAATAGTATACTATGTATCATCTTTTCTGTCCCTGCGCTGAAATGTTGAGATGTTGTCGTGACTAGGATAGGTAGACTTTGCAGGTTGGGCACCATGCTACCTGCGCCTGACCGGTGTTGTTGCGCAGCAGGCGCGCAGTAGCGGGCGCGCACGCTGCCGTCCTGCGCGTCGGCACGCAGCACGTCGCCGCCGGCCGCGCGCCTTGTCTTATGTTACTGACCGGTGTTGTTGCGCAGCAGGCGCGCAGTAGCGGGCGCGCACGCTGCCGTCCTGCGCGTCGGCACGCAGCACGTCGCCGCCGGCCGCGCGCCCTGTGTTATGTTACTGACCGGTGTTGTTGCGCAGCAGGCGCGCAGTAGCGGGCGCGCAGCTCTGCTTGTGGCAGGCGCGCACGCTGCCGTCCTGCGCGTCGGCACGCAGCACGTCGCCGCCGGCCGCGCGCCCTGTGTTATGTTACTGACCGGTGTTGTTGCGCAGCAGGCGCGCAGTAGCGGGCGCGCAGCTCTGCTTGTGGCAGGCGCGCACGCTGCCGTCCTGCGCGTCGGCACGCAGCACGTCGCCGCCGGCCGCGCGCCCTGTCTTATGTTACTGACCGGTGTTGTTGCGCAGCAGACGCGCAGTAGCGGGCGCGCAGCTCTGCTTGTGGCAGGCGCGCACGCTGCCGTCCTGCGCGTCGGCCCACAGCACCTCGCCGCCGTACACCTCCAGCGCCGCCGGCCGCGCGCCCGCCTCAGTCTCCAGCTGCAAAACACGTAATATCTTTAGCACCAAAAATTTAAGCTCTGTACAGCACGTAACAACTAAGTTTATAAAATGTCTACATTTATATCTGTAATTCATATGTATACAGTCTAGTCTTCTATCAGCTCATATCAGTAGTACGAGTATGTACGGTCTCATCGCCGGACATGTTTCTGCTTGCGCTGTAACCTACTTCAGGCCAACGATGCGCGTCATCATTTAGCATTATAAAATAACATGACTAACGTATTTAAATCTAGTGAACTTATAACTGTGTAGCTATCAACAACTGACAGAAACAATCGCCTTCCACTCTAAAACTGTTACGTACTCTTAACTTAAATAAACTTAACTACTTAGTACATCCTAGTGGAAGGTGTTTCTCTACTAACTGAACTTACCAACCTTCACGACAAGTCGGTGTACGGAGTTAACTGCTACAACCATAAAGGATAAAATCTGGAAAGGAGCGCATTGTATCCGTATTTGTTTCGACTCGATTTTATCGAGAAAGTTTTGAACTCTGGCGTACGATCTAGGTACAGTAAACGCTCAAAAGTCCATAAGCATGCTAAGGATTACATTGCTATGAACTGTGCGAGCACGAACCAGTACGTGTGCGTGTATGAGTCAACATTCCGCAGATAACACACACTAATGAATTGTCGCATGTCGTCGTACTACGCGAAATAACATTATATTTCTGTTGAATTTAGAATAATCGTCATAGTGGCGACCTGTTCTTACCATTGCATTGCTAAAATTCGCATAAACATAACATGTGCTGGTAGCTGTTTGGGCTAAGCAATGGTTTCACGATCAATGAAGTCTGAGTTCGAATCTTAATCACAATGTTGGACTGTTTTTTTGTTTCTTTGGAACCATAATAATATATTCCTATTTTAAGCAAAAACTTGTTAGATGTTTATGTTCATTTATTACTTATTTTTATAAGAAGTTAAATATTAGTTATTGTATTATTATTTAACTATTTTTGTGATTTTTAATTTATCTTTTCGGTGTTGGAAGGTTTAAATAAAAAAGTCGTGCTGAATTGTAACAAAAATGTTTGTGTGTGTTTCACCATTTTCTCAAGGTTGCTTGGTTGTTTATGTATGGCTCTGTCCATGTATTTTTATGGAGCGGATCGTGACTCCTAAAATACGCCTTCACGTTTATTATCGCTAAGCTCGCTTAGTCGATATATATATTTTTTTATTATGTGTTTTTGTGTATATTTTTTGGAGCGGATAGTAACTCCTAAAATACCCGCTGGCACACACCGGAAAACCACACACCACACAGTACACCACATACGCACCACACCCGGCCCGCCCATCTGTTGTTCCCCTCGCAGGCTAGCTCCAGACAAACTGCAGATCGCTAAGCAGGAATTTGAGATCATGCTTAGCAACGGCACTGCTCGACCATCTGAGAGCCCTTGGTCTTCGCCCCTTCATTTAGCGCCGAAGAAGGACAACAGCTGGCGACCCTGTGGTGACTATAGGCTGCTCAACGCGAGGACTATACCTGACAGGTATCCCATTAAACATGTCCACGACCTTACCCACAGCATAAACGGTAGCAAAGTCTTCTCAACTATTGACCTCGTCAAGGCATATAACCAAATACCGATCAGCGAGGACGACATCCAGATGACGGCAATAACAACTCCGTTTGGCCTGTACGAATTTCCTTATATGACCTTTGGTCTGAGGAACGCAGGTCAAACATTTCAGAGATTTGTTGACGAAATGACGCGTGGCCTTGACTTTTGTTACAGCTATTTAGATGATTTCCTTATCTTCTCGAAAGACCAGGAGCAGCACGAGGACCACCTGCACCAGCTCTTCACCAGGATGCAGAAATATGGCATAGTCATCAACACCTCAAAGTGTGTGTTCGGAGCTGACGAAGTCTCATTTTTAGGTTACCGCATCTCCGCAGCCGGAATCAGACCCTTGGAGTCCAAGGTGGAAACCACCAAGGACTTCCCCACTCCTAAAACCGTTAGGGAGCTCAGGCGTTTCTTAGGGATGTTGAACTTTTACAGGCGATTTATACCTAAAGCCGCAAAATTTCAAGGTCCCCTTAACGCCCTGCTAACTGGCTCAGTAAAGGGCAACATCCCGTGGAAATAACAGGCGAGGCGCTCACCGCCTTTAATAAGTGCAAAGACAGCCTCTGCAACGCAACATTGCTTGCACACCCTGATCACCAAGCAAAGCTCGCCCTAGTTACAGATGCGTCTGATCTGGCAATGGGTGCAGTGCTGCAACAGTTCAGGGACGAGCAGTGGCAACCGCTTGCCTTCTTTTCACGCAAGTTGAGCCCCGCTCAGCAGAAGTACTCGCCATACGATCGTGAATTACTTGCGATCTATGAAGGCATAAAATACTTCCGCCACATGTTGGAAGCGAGACACTTCACCGTCTATACTGACCACAAGCCGTTGATTTACGCTTTCCATGAGCGAAAGCACAACTGTGCTCCGCGTCAGTATAGACACCTCGACTTCATTTCGCAGTTCACAACGGACATTCAACATATCTCCGGTAAGGACAATATCGTCGCCGATACATTGTCCCGCGTCAGTGAACTGCAAACTACAGTCGATTTTGAGGTTCTCGCAAAATCCCAAACTAAAGACCCAGAACTGTTGCAACTACTGCAGTCAGAGACATCTCTTCAACTGAAGAGGCTTAAAATCGACGGCAGTCCCGTCGAGTTACTCTGTGATGTGAGTACAGCCACTCCCAGACCATTCGTGACAAAACCCTTACGACGGCAAATATTTGAGAGCCTTCATAGCCTCAGCCATCCAGGAGCAAACACGTCCGCAAAATTAGTTGCGCAGCGATACGTTTGGCCTGGAGTCCGCAAGGACTGCCGACAATGGTCACGAACGTGTCTCAGCTGTCAACGCACAAAGGTCAATCGCCATGTGTCATCACCATTGGGCACATTCGAATTACCGCGTGCTAGATTTGCCTTCGTACACATTGACCTAATAGGTCCTCTCCCTCCATCACAGGGCTACCGGTACTGTCTGACGGCCGTGGATCGTCTCACTAGATGGCCAGAAGTGGTACCAATTGCAGACATTACCGCTGAGACAGTCGGTAAAGCGTTGCTGGCCAATTGGATCTCCCGCTTTGGTTGTCCAACAGATATTGTCACAGATAGAGGACGACAATTTGAATCCGCACTGTTCCAATATCTAGCCAAAATAGTCGGGTTCAAACATCGGAAGACCACAGCCTACCACCCAGCATGCAACGGCCTAGTGGAACGATTCCACAGGCAACTCAAAATGGCGATAATGTGCCACGCTGACTATAACTGGACAGAATCCCTACCCTTGGTTCTACTGGGTGTCCGGAGCGCCATTAAAGAGGAGGAAAAGGAACTCCTTTACGGTGAGCCATTAAGACTTCCGGGAGAGTTTTTCATTCCTGGTGACAGCGGCACCACCGACATCTCGGAGTTCACCACTCGTTTACGCTCGTTTGCCGCAAAATTACGGCCCACTCCAGCTGCACGTCATTCCAGGGACAAAATATTCTTCCACAAGGACCTGGCTACCTCAAACCACATATTCCTCAGGGAAGATGCGCTTCGAGGTTCACTGCAACCAGCATACACCGGTCCTCATGAAGTATTTCAAAAAGGCGACAAAACCTTTACAATAATTAAAAACGGTAAAAAGGTCAAAGTTTCCGTGGACCGCCTAAAACCCGCCTACATATTGGCGGACAGGCCATCAACCGAGCAAGACGTTCCGGAACAGGAAAAACCGCCCACTGACACTCCCATCAAAACTACCAGGTCTGGTCGAAGAGTTCGATTCCCGGACTATTATCGCCCGTAGGACGGTCTCTGGAGGGGAGTGATGTGGCGTTCCTTAGTATTTATCTCACACTATATACATAACATACACACTATACAACTTTACACGTATATTTATTTAATAATGCTAACATAATATTATTTTCACCACAGTCATACTCGTACCTATACAAAACCGTGCTGTGGAATTGCGCGCTGTCTACGTCACGCGGTGACGTAGTCGATGCGCATGAGTAGGGTCGCGGGACTCAGCGCGCGGCCGTCCACCTTGACTGACCTTCAGTCCGATTTTGCTATCGCGGCGCGAAGCCCACGCAACTCCGAGCAATTCCAATAGTTTACATTTACCGATACTTCTTCGAGATTATCGTGATACAATCAATATTGCCGTGTACGGTTACTGCTAAATCTATCGCCAATAATAACACTGCCTTCTATGTGTTTTCAAATCTATGTGTGGTGTCGAACAATAAGTGACTTGACTGGGAATGTTATGTGTTTTGTGTATCAACATTATAAACGTGAGTAGCTATCAGGAATCTTTTATTTACCACTGCTCACCCCACAAACACAATTATTAGTGTACAATTACGCTAAAAGCCTTTACCTTTGTTTAGTTTTGCCGGGATAGCTTTGTTGCTTTGGTGAGATGTTTTTATTTTTATATATATGACGGCGCACTGCTAGCGCCATCTGTTGAAAGATACGTCGGAACGAGATTTGACAGCAGTCAGTCTGGCGGAGCGTCGTGCCGATGGTCTGCGCGGCCATGTTGAACTTCGGTTGTTTTCCGAACGCCAACGGCGAGCGCACCACGTATCCGACGAATCGCTTTTGTTCCGAGTAATCTTGTCCCATTTTGTTACAAAAATAATTGAAACCGATTGTTTTAGTGATTCCTTAATTACTAGTGAATACATTTCAGTGACATTCTGTAAGGAAGATATTTTGTGCGATTGAATAACTTTTGATTGTGACTTGAGTGATTCTTTGTTGGTTCCTACCCACATTGTTGAACTTACACTTGTTGAAGACATGGCCGATTCTGATGATGACGGGCATCTGCCCATATATATATATATATATATATATATATATATATATATATATATATATATGGGCAGATGCCCGTCAATAATTTTATATATATATATATATATATATATAACAGTTGTTTATCAATTTTTGAAGCTTGCTTCAGTGTTTTTGTATGGTTCTGTCCATATTTTGTTATAGAGCGACCGGTGACTCTTTAAATAAGCCATTCAGGAATTTGTTTTTTTCAGAAGTTATACTTTTGGGAAGTTTTGTAGCTCGCTTCAGTTTCGATAGCACTAGTTGCTTATCTAGTTCAGAGCGGCCGGTGACTCATTAAATAAGCCATTCAGGAATTTGTTTTTTCAGAAGTTATACTTTTGGGAAGTTTTGTAGCTCGCTTCAGTTTCGATAGCACTAGTTGCTTATCTAGTTCAGAGCGGCCGGTGACTCATTAAATAAGCCATTCAGGAATTTGTTTTTTCAGAAGTTATACTTTTGGGAAGTTTTGTAGCTCGCTTCAGTTTCGATAGCACTAGTTGCTTATCTAGTTCAGAGCGGCCGGTGACTCATTAAATAAGCCATTCAGGAATTTGTTTTTTCAGAAGTTATACTTTTGGGAAGTTTTGTAGCTCGCTTCAGTTTCGATAGCACTAGTTGCTTATCTAGTTCAGAGCGGCCGGTGACTCATTAAATAAGCCATTCAGGAATTTGTTTTTTCAGAAGTTATACTTTTGGGAAGTTTTGTAGCTCGCTTCAGTTTCGATAGCACTAGTTGCTTATCTAGTTCAGAGCGGCCGGTGACTCATTAAATAAGCCATTCAGGAATTTGTTTTTTCAGAAGTTATACTTTTGGGAAGTTTTGTAGCTCGCTTCAGTTTCGATAGCACTAGTTGCTTATCTAGTTCAGAGCGGCCGGTGACTCATTAAATAAGCCATTCAGGACTTTGTTTTTTCAGAAGTTATACTTTTGGGAAGTTTTGTAGCTCGCTTCAGTTTCGATAGCACTAGTTGCTTATCTAGTTCAGAGCGGCCGGTGACTCATTAAATAAGCCATTCAGGAATTTGTTTTTTCAGAAGTTATACTTTTGGGAAGTTTTGTAGCTCGCTTCAGTTTCGATAGCACTAGTTGCTTATCTAGTTCAGAGCGGCCGGTGACTCATTAAATAAGCCATTGACCATTTGTCTTTTCCTTCTGGGACAGTTGTATACGTTCTCCTGATGAGTAGGATGGACATTTTGTTCAGTTTATATATTTCAGCTCGCTGAACATATTCAACAGGAGAATCGCTTTTGGTTTTCTTTTAAACAATGCAGAGTTCCACTGGCATACAGAGGGAATTCGAGAAAATGCGTGTAGGTGGCCTCCTGCGATGGATGTAGGTGGCTACAATTTAAAAGAGTAGAATGAGTGGGAAGTATTATTGAGGATTGTATAAAAGAATGGGGAAGGGGGGTTAATTTTGTAGGTAGAACAGGTTTCCTAGTGGTTGGTTATTATCATATTAATGAGTATTTAAATGAAAGATGCTAGGCCTGCTATATCCGATTTACTATGTTAAGATAAATTATTTGTTATTTATTATAATATTATGAACTTGATTAATATTGATTATTATGAATTGAATTGTTAGGTATGTATTATTTATTATTATTTAATTTAGTTATTTGATTTATTTAAAATTATTTTTATTGATTATATAATTGTGATTTATTGAATTTAGACATTATTCATAGTTTTAAATTGTACTACAATATTTGCATACCCATGTGATGGTAAAACATGGAGAACTTTATTATAAGGAAAAATATCTATGTATCTCTTACCCATGTTTGCAAATAAATAAATGATTTATGATTTATGGCTTTTCTGTTTTTTTTTTTTTTAATTTTTTTTTTTAAATTTGAGATGGGTTTGCTCTTGACTCTAGTCTAGGTCAGAGGTGACAGATACAAAGTCGACGACGGAGTGAGCTTACCCAGGAGAACCCTGCTCACTCTCACTTTGAAGAGACTAGGGTTGTTTTGGTTGGTTTATCACTTTTGATAGGACATCATAATTATTTTTGCATTTTTTTTTTCCTAATTCTACATTTATACTTCAGATGTAGGTATGTTTGTTTTCACACAGGATTCTTTTAGAATTTGTGAATTTGTTTTTTTTTTCTCCCCTCTATCAATTTTAACATTTTGACACCGAGGGCGGTGTACGGTTTTTTCGAGTACCTACGCAAAATCTTTTTTGTGGGAAGAGGGGCATTGTGACGTTGCAAAATATGTATGATTACCGGCGACATCTGTTGTTGGTATTAAAACGAAGCTAATTGCATCGATCTGTCATAAGTTCCATTACGGCAGAAGAGATGGCAGTAGGTTCAATCTTTAAACACTATTTAGGATAGTCTCATCCATGTAAGTTCATAATAAAGAGTATTCTAGTAGTGTTAGAATAGAGACTTGCCGCGGTGACTGTCCCGGTGGCGACGTCGAGGTACATCATGCTGGCGGAGCCGGCGTTCACCCAGTACAGCCGGTCTGCGTCCAGGTCCACGCACATGCCTGCAACATACGGCGGCGTGAGAGCTGGCGCCAGCGGGGCGGGGCGGGGCGGGGGCGGGGCGGTACGTACTGGTGACGCCGGACAGGCGCGGCTCGGTGCGCGAGTCCAGCAGCGCGCGCGCGTGCTCGGCGGTGCCCGTGGCGCACGAGATGCGCTCGGCGTCGGGCTCGCGCGCCGCCCAGTAAAGGCGGCCGCGGCGCGGGTCCACGGCCAGCGCCGACACATTGCGTGCGGGCCGTAGCACGCGCGTGTGTGTGCCGCCCGTGCGCGCCGCTAGCAGCGCGCCGCCTGCCGCGTAGTAGAGCACGCCGGCCGCCCAGTCCAGCGCGAAGCCGCGCGCGTCCACGCCGGCGTCGGCCAGCAGCCGCGTGCCGCCGCCCGTGAGCGCGGCGCGCTTCAGCTCGCCCGTCTCGCTGTCGGCCCAGTAGATGCTCTGCTCGGCCGCCACGAACTGCAGGCTGGCGGGCGCAGTCACGTGCGGGCCCGACACCGTGGGGATCATGTGCACTAGCGGCGCCTCCAGGTCCACGCCGCGGATCTCGCCCGCGCGCCCCATCAGTAGCACCTTCTCGTGCGCTGCGGAGTGAACGTGAGGGTGAGTGCAGGCCGCGCCACTCCGCGGGCGGCGCGCACGGTGTGGCGGGACACGTACGCTCGCAGGTGACGGCGTCGGCGGCGAGGCGCATGACGTGCGGGCAGGCGCACACGCGCTCGCGCGGCGCGTGGATGAGGCACAGGTGCGAGCAGCCGCCGTTGCGCTCGCACGGGTTGTGCGCGGCGGGCGGCTGGCGGCTGGGGTGCACCACCTTGAGGTCGAAGGGCTGCGTGAGCGTGCGCTGCACCACGGTGACGTCGCTGCCGTCCCACTTGCCGGCGCGCACGACGCTGTTGGAGCGCCAGTCGGTCCAGTACACGTGCTGCTCGAACACGGTGATGGCGAAGGGGTGCGAGAGCGCCGCGTGGCCCCGCAGCACCTCGCGGTGGTCCTGGCCGGCGTAGTCGGTGGTGTGCACGGAGTCGGAGCGCGCGTCCACCCAGTAGAGGCGGCGCGCGCGGTAGTCTAGCGCGATGCCGTTGGGCCAGGCGCCCGCGCCGCCGGACACGGCGTCCACGCGCACCAGCAGCACGCGCTCGCGGCCCGCCAGCGACGCGCGCTCGATGCGCGGCGCCGCCTGCTCCCAGTCGCTCCAGAACAGGTAGCCTGCAACCACAGATCGCGTCTCATGCTCATGGAACACCTGCAGTAGCCCGGACAGAAGTACGCATGCGCTATCACTAACGTGCGACCGGTCTGATGCTTGACAACCAAAATGTACTCGTATTTTAGTTTTTTGTAAGTCAACCGCCGCCATTTGCCGGAGCACGCACCTTAGCCAACATTTAAATAAGCCAACCAACATTTAAATTAAGAAGAGCTTGTACGTATACATATACAGGACGTAAGTGTAAACAGTGGCAACCTTTTAAAGGGTCATTGTACTCATCATTATGAACAACTTTTACTATAGGGGTCCAAACCTGAAATCGCGAAAAAAAAATCAGCTGTTCAGTATATTTTGACGAATTATGCGAACATAAATGTACTGAAAAGCTGTTTTATTTTTTCGTGATTTCTGGTTTGGTCCCATAGTAAGAGTTACATAGTGCCTAATTTTACATCTACATCTCACGTGCCGTAACTCGCCTCTCCGCTACACGACCTGCGCAAACTGTGAGTACCTGCCCTGCGCCTGCCGCCTTCTCCTCTGCGAAAGCAGTGCAGTGAACATAATTGCTGTCTCACTTCAGCCACGATCGCTATAGCTGCGGCGACGAGTTGACGACGTATGCGCGCGCGGCCCGCTCGCTTTGTCCATCCCAAACCAAGCCCACAGCTGTGAGTACTACGGTCTACTATTTATCAACTTACTTTGTCCTGCCGTTCACGAATACCTAAGTACCCACAATGCCCCGCGTACAGCGCTCGCCGCCGTCTAACATTACTACGAGTTCTACCAACATAATCCAAACATCGTCCGACTTAGATATCCCGCAACTAATAGCGAGCAGCCCGAATGAATATGGAAATGTTACAATGCCGCACAAACAGCTTCCTAGTACAAGCTTCTCTCCCGGCTCCGAATTGCAAGATTTCAAGAAGGAAATTCCTCAAATGCTGCAGACCTATAAAGCGGACCAAGAAGCCTACTTTTCTAAATTTTGTAATGATCAAAGTTCTACCCTTAACAAACTGGTATCCGAATCAAAAAACAAATATTGAGATAAAAAAATCAATCACGTTTATTAGCAATCTGTGGGATATGACCAAGCAAATTGATTCCTTGCAAAAAGATAAGCAGGTATACAGAGACAGTATACTGAACCTTGAAACAAAAATTCAGGATTGGATGCGTTTATCTCGTCCCTCAAGCATAGAAATTCAAAACGTGCCGTCTGTTGATAACGAGTCTGCGTCAGACCTATCTACAATAATTCACAAGGTCAGTGCAGTCGTTGATATGCCGCTTAATACGAGTAGTACCAACCTGCGTGATGTGTACCGTCTACCGGGTAATCCGGGCTCGATCAGACCTATTGTTGCCGAACTTTCGAACGTCCATGCAAAAAACCAATTGCTCACCGCGGCCCGCAATTTCATTAAGAAACATAAATCTGAAGACCGCCTCAGTACTCTCAGCATGGGCTTGGTCGGTGAACGACGCCCTATTTTCATTTCGGAACACCTAGGTACCTGTCAGTTCTAGAAAACTTTTCTTTGCTGCCAAGGAATTCGCAAAACTCAAGAAATATGAATTTTGCTGGAGTACAAACGGAAATATCTTTTTAAGAAAAGAAACGGGATCTAAACAGATTCTTATAAAATCAGAACAAACACTGCGCTCTCTGGAAGACTAGTCAGAACAATGACTATTCTATGAGTTTAAGTTAGCTATGCTGTATAATATTAAACACAACCACCTGACATTCATTACACATTTACAAAAACCTAATACACACTCTCGCACTAATATATCTCACTGGCTATGTAGAATACACTACGTGACGATACCTAGTTATTCTATGATACGGTACTCATACTCTTATAAACATCTATCACTTAAAATGCTCATTAACTCGTGCAATAAACTAAATCTAATAAATGGCTACCACAAATAATATTTATAACGAGTTAGACCACATATCTGTTTCTAGGTCGTACGCATGCTCACCAGATGACTGCCGTATGCATATTAACTGTGCAGCTAACTCGCTTAATATTCTCCAAATAAATATAAGAAGCATTTACAAAAACTTTGACGATTTTTATTGCCTTTTAGGCAGGATAAAAATATATTGTGATGTACTAATTTTATCAGAATGTTGGCTTAAAAATTCTAAGTCGATACCTACCCTGGCGGGCTATTCAACTTTCCAAACTAAGAACCTAACTAACCAAAACGACGGAATAGTCATTTATATCAGGGAACATTTGAGTTTTAGCATCACCGAACCGCAATTCTCCGACTCCAGCTGCATTATATGCACCATCGAGAATCAAGTGGCAATATCGCACTACGAGTATATAGATCACCGTCATTTAAAGTCATTAATAACTTTCTCGACAGCCTTGACAGCTTACGTGTAACCTTGAAACATTACCATAACATCGCAGGGATCGGTGACATTAATATTAATATTTGTCCTAATGGTAATGATTCTCGATGCTACCCGTACCTCACCTTAGCAGCATGCCACGGTCTTCTACCAGCACATCAGCTTCCGACTCGCCTAAACAACTGTTTGGATCATGTTTTACTGAAAACAAACAGGGAAGCGTTATCATTACTTCTTGAAACCTCAGTCACAGATCATTCAGGCGTCCTATTAAGTCTCGGATTTTGTAACCCAGTAAACAAGTTTAAAAAAACTTCTTTAGCTCGCTGCAATCTCAAAAATGCAGTAAAAGACATCGAAAGTTGCGATTTTTCTAAAGTTATGACTATTAATGATCCTAACTTGGCAACGAACGAACTAATTGGTATATTATCCTCCATCGTACTTAAAAACACAATCCACAGAACCATACCTTGCAAAGTAAGAACAAGGAAACCCTGGATTACAATTGGTTTATTGAGGTGCATACGGAATCGAGACAAAATGCATAAAAAAACTAATAAAGCACCTGAAATTACGATCCTCAAACTAACATACCCACGGTATCGTAATTTTTGCAACAATTTACTTAAAAAACTGAAAATTGAATATGAGAAACAAGAATTCTTAAAAGCCAAGAATAACCCAAAAAAAAATGTGGGAAACCATCAGAAATATTACTGACACTAAGTGTAACTCCTGTGGAACTTCTGGGGCTTTGTCACTCACCCCTGAAATCAGTTGACTCGGTTAACCTTTTCACCGCCAAGCACCTCGGGATTTTCGTGCCACCAGCGCCACAACTTCTATAGAAGTTGTTCATTTTAATTATCTTATTAAAATAAATTTACTGTGATTAAAAGCTTTGTTTCATTTTATTATTTAAGATAGCACTGTCTACTACCCTGTTTTTTATTTTTCTACACAAAATAAGCCCTAGTTTGTCCTAAAATCGGCAAAAACAGAAACTCCGAATTTTGTTACTTTCCTCAGAACGCCAATCACTTCATATCAAGTTGGCCAGTGATGTGCCGTGAAAGGTTTGAAATATTTATAAATACAGAAAGTTACGAATATCGAAAACATTTTGAGGTCAATAAAATATGAACTTAGTTATCTACTTCATTACAAAGGATAGTAGATGAATTTCGACCTTCAGGTAGATGCCGATACGTAATTATAAAGTTGTTACTAATTCTTGTCGATAGTTATTTTCCCATCTCTACAAAACAATTGGTCGTCTATGCCCCTGTGCGCCACCGAGTGCCACGAACTACTATAGAAGTTGGTCAGTGACGTCATAGGCGTGCGGCTGTCAAGGTCACTTTGGCATAGTGCAGCACAAAATCGGATTCGCGCGCACGCATCTTTCTTTCTTTCACTTGCAAATAGAAAAATGAGTGAAGAACTTGATTCGGACGAACTTCTGAAAATTTTGCAAGGTGTGGAATCGGACTCGGAGTATTTTGTGGAGAATATTGAACCAGAAGATAATTCTGAGGTATGTCTGAATTCAATAAGTATGTAAAATGTTCGGTGAACCCAGTATCTCCAGATGCACTGTAATTACAGTAGATTTAGGTACTGTTTTTGTACTCTATACACTATTATGGTAAATACATTGTATGAAAGCACTGTAATTTTAACTTTTTTAGAAATTCTTTTCAAAGAAAAAAAAGGAAACCTAATTGCAATTCGTATAAACGCTGAAAATAGAGTATTTTCACATATTTTATTTTTATAGAAAAGCATAACATTTGCCAAAAATAAAGTAGTAAGTGTCACTATAAAGTAGTAAGTGTCACTATAAAGTATGGTTGACAACCCTAGTTCCACACGCGCCTCCAAGAGATTTCAGCAATATTGCCTGGGCTTGTTAGATACGCTGCGTCACTTGTATTCGCGTCACTAGAAAAACTTTAGCTGGTTTAATGGCAGCCCCGACGGATATTCCTCGGTACCATTTCGTTACATAATAATTGGGTTTAAGTCGGGGGTTTTGAGTTATTTTATTCTTTTTCAATTAGATTTTAACCGTCGTGGGTTTTTTCAAAATTTTTAATTTTGTTTAATTTTATTTCTGACTTTTTAGAGAGCATATACGAATTGTAATTGCTGATGAAAACCACATTTAAATCGGACAATTCGTTTTAATATTATTGCAATATTATTTTGCACTAGTATTGTAGCGCCCTCTAGCGAGTTTCAGACGTAATTTTTATTATTTGGGAACATGCATTAAGCTACCACGTACACATTGCTGAAAACAGAATTGTTTTTTTTATTATTATTATTATTATTTTTAAAAACGTGTAGGATTTACTCCTGTATCGTGTATCTGTATTATAATCGGACATTTCGTTTTGATTATATTGCAACATTGTTTTGCACTAATATTGTGGCGCCCCTAGTGAGTTATAGCCATGGCACCTGTCTATAATAATATAATAATAATAATAAATCATTTATTTTCAGGTAACAAAGACCCATAGATAAATACCTTAACCTAACTACACATATAATAAGAATTGTGTTAGTAAATAAAACTTAAAACTATGTTAGTATCACTTGGTTGCACTAAGTCTTTGTGCGTTCCGGTGGCACTTGTCCACGAAAGCGGCGGAATACGACATCCTGAGGCCAAAAGCTTTCTTCCATCACCTGAGGCAGGTAGCATGTTGGTATGCGCACCACAAACGCCTTAAAGTTGACGTTGCGATGCGACTCCAGCAGCTGCACTCTCGGCGCGTACTTCAGTCTTCTGCTCACGTACTTCACGATGTCTTCCGCGTCAGTGGTGTAGTGGAGACGGGAAATATACACCGGGGTATTCGGCTTCGCAGCACGCAGTTTTTCGTTGGGCTCCGTAGGAGCCTTGCCGCAGCGGTTCTTACAGCTACTCTGTCGGCGCTTCCTCCTTTGCACCGTTACGAAGCCGTCATCAGCAGCCCGGTCCGTTTCCTTTACAGGCGCAGGCTTTGCGGGGGGAGCAGTGGGAGTGCAGTCTATGAACATGGACTCATCAAACACAAACCTGTTATTGAAAACCGCATCAAAATCGGATCATTAGTTTAGAAGATAGGTGGGAACATTACTTTGCACAAACACACACAAACATCTCTCAACCTAAACGCATATACCTGCTCTGTAAATAGAGAAATGCAATCTGTGCGCGGGGTCCCCCGCGCGCAGATGGGTAAACGCTACCGATACATGAATTAAGAAAAGAACAGAAACAACACTTAAAACAATGCTTTGATAAGTACACGGCTACAAGCGTGATAGAATTTAAATATATACTTACTTTCCATTTCAAAAAACACTTTAAAAACAATTCAAAATTCTGCCACTTAGATACCTACGGTAAAAAACGTTGACTGAAGTTATTAAAAAAACACAGGAATAAACAAAAATAGAAGAAAGAAAGACCATAGACCCCATCCCTGATCAGAATCGAATTCAACGTGCCCTCAGTGCCAATAACTTGATATGAAGTTAAAGAATGAGATCATGAAACAAATAGAGATGTACCCCATTCCTTATAGTTCTAATTGAGTTATGTATTAGTTTCTTTGATACTCATAAATTATACTGTTTTTTCTTATTAAGGATACTGTGAAATAAAACAAATCTGGAAATATTTAATCAGTTTTTATTTATATTCGTAAAATCAACTTTAAATCTTAACTTTACGCGTACAAATCTTATTCATCGATATGACGATATCCCCATCACTACTGTTTACTGTATATTTAGTTATACATTTGAAGTGTAAGAATATAATATGTATGCTCCATTACTTTAGTAAGTAAGTACACTCCTTTATAACTGCTCATGCATGCTGAGTTTGCACTATACCTCATAAGCGATTACTGTATACTTATTCATGCAGTCATTAAATAGTACCTAACAGATGTGGTTGTTTCCTTGAAACCACCCTTTAGGAACCCCAACATTACATGGCGACCCTGCCACGGGACTCTGCCAAGGGGATTAGAGTTTCAGTTTTTCAGCATTCTATTTCAGCCTAACTACCTCAATAATACAATGTGTCGGTCAACTGTGGAAAAAGAAGAGGTTTTTCTCAGCCAAAACGCGGCTGGAGGCAACAATGACGCCACGTTGAAAGAAATCGGAGGCCACGTGGAACGGCTTAGCATTGTGACCTACATTGTTCTGGCCATTATTGGAATCTTAGCAATTTATGTTGGCCTGCGGATGTACAAGAGCTGCCATCGCACATGGATCCAGCAAGAAATTGGGATGAGTACCATGCAGAGAATTAGATCATCCATCAGAGGGCGCACAGAAGGTACCGAGAATCAATAATAATCCCGTGAATTGTGAAAGTGTCGTGTATTTTATCATCTTTTCGTAAAAATATAAGTGGGAGAACTAGCTACGCGATATCATATTTCATAACGCAAAAACTTAAAAGTGCTAAAATAATGCGAGGACATTCAGCCATAAGACACCGAACGGAAACAAAATGCAACGTCGGACTTTTTATTTTGCATTGTCGCATTTATGTAGAATGTGTTACATTATTTTATGCAATTCTATTATTAGATTAAGAATATGATTAATATTTTAGAACAAAATTATGTGTTATTAGTAGAAATACGTAATTATTTAGTAAAAAAGGGACAAGCAAGATATAAAGGTAATGTTATTTCAACAAAGTTAGAGCAAGCAAAAAGCGTTTACGAAAAATGTTGTAAAATAATTATACTACTAGAAAAAAGTAAGGATATTAATCTGTCATTGGCAATAGATCTTTATGAGAAGATAAAACAAAAATACGAGGAAATAGATAAATTGTGTATTCTTCCCGTTGCAGTAGATTTAGGAAAAATGGATTTTGACCTTAAGGTAGCGTGTAGTTTGATTCCAGTAATGGACGGTGTTGAGGCCACCACCAAGCGTCTAATAGACTCCGTGGAGATGTATGCTGGCATGCTGGACGGCCCAGGTAAAACATTATTAATTACTTTTGTTTTAAAAAGTAGGCTGAATGAGAACGCAAAGTTAAGAATTTCAGGCTCATACAAGAGCATTCAAGAACTAATTGATGATTTGAGGAAGTATCTTTTACCCAAAAAATCATTTATGGGCATACAGACGCAGCTTCAAAATATTCAACAGGGTTCGAGGTCCATTGAGGATTATGGTTCTGAGGTAGAAAAGTTATTTACGGAGCTGACAATTACCCAAGCAGATGGAAAATCGGAAACAGTTACTATTTTGAAACCGATCAATGAAAGTTTTGCTATAAAACGATTTTCAGATGGCCTGCGTAGCTCGAAGCTGAGCACCATCATTGCGGCACGCGGCTTCAGCAGCTTGAAAGATGCCATACAAGCAGCAAAAGACGAAGAGTGCACGTCTTTCCAACCATCAGGTAATATTTTGCATGCAACTAAAAATGGACGAGTTTCACATAATATGAAGCACTCAAAAAGTCATCGAAGAGGTACTTTCAGTAGACAATATGATAACAATTACCCTCGTGGACATCAATATAATAACAGTTACAACCGTGGACAAGGTTCTCGTGGAAATTTTAGAGGAAACTATCGCTCATCATTCAATTATCAGCGAGGTAATAGAGGTTCGAGATACGTTAGGAATCGTGGACGAGGCCAAAATACGTTTCCAGTAGAGAAAGTAGATGACACGCGTCAATGCGATAAAGACGATAATACAGGTACATCAAACCAGTTTTTTCGATCTTAAGCATTTTATATTATCATATCAGGGTAATGCGAAGTATATAACCTTTTATATTAAAAATATTAAATACTATTGGCTTATTGATACGGGTGCAACATTGTCGATTATTAAAAATGAAATGTTACCAAAAGATATCGTTGTTCATAGAGATAATACTTTAATAAACGGAATTGGTGGTCAGCGACGTTCTCAAGGTACCGTAAATTTATTATTAAGGCACGACAATGTCACCTTTCAGCATAACTTTCTCATTTTTGATTCGCTACCACTAAGAGCTGACGGAATCATAGGCTTAGACTTTTTGAAAAAATTTCGAGCAAATATTGATATAGATTCAAATAATTTAACACTCTTTAACAATAATAAACAACATTATCTACATTTAGTTGATGAACATGACAGGATGAAAAATGCTATCATTATTCCGGCACGTTCGGAATCAATACATTCTATATTTGTGAATGAGAAGGTAAATGGAGAAGTTGTAGTGTGTAGTAGAGAGTTAGCGAAGGATGTGTTTGTAGCGAACGCAATAGCAAAGGTTAGTAATAATAGAATTCCAGTCAAGATACTTAATGTTAGTGACAAGGAAGTAAGTTTGCCATCTTTTACACCAGATTTGGAAAAATTGCAAAACTATAATACTTGTCAATTTAATAAGGCCAATATTGACGTTACTAGAATTAAAACGTTATTGTCTGGATTAAATCTAAATTATTTAGACGGAGAAGAGAAGCAATCAATTGAAGCAATATGTGCTAAGTATTCAGACGTTTTTCATTTAGAGGGAGATAAGTTAACAACAACGAATATTTATGAGCAATCTATAGTTATAAAACAAAGCACAACTCCAGTCTACGTCAAGCCATATAGGTTACCACAGGCACTAAAACCAGAAATAGCTAAGCAAGTTGATAATATGTTAGAAAATGATATTATTGAAGAGTCAAATAGTGAATGGTCCAGTCCAATTTTATTAGTACCCAAGAAAAGTAGCAAAGGTAATGAGAAAAAATGGCGTTTAGTTGTAGATTATAGAAAATTGAATGAAGTTATTTGTGACGATAAATTTCCTTTACCAAATATTAATGAAATTTTAGATACGCTTACTGGAGCCATTTATTTTACTCACCTTGACCTTCACCAAGGCTATTATCAAGTAAGTTTAGAGCCTAGTAGTCGTAAATTAACAGCTTTTACTACGAATACTGGCCAATATTGCATGAAACGTTTACCAATGGGTTTAAAGATCAGTCCTAATGCTTTCAGTCGTATGATGTCTGTAGCAATGTCTGGTTTAACTTACGATAAATGTCTAGTGTATCAAGACGATCTCATTGTATTCGGAAGAAATCTATCTAGCCATAATCGGAATTTAATAGGTGTAATGGAAAGATTGAGGAAAGTAAACCTGAAACTAAATCCACAAAAATGTGAATTTAAAAAAAAGAAATTCTTTATTTGGGGCATCTGGTTTCAGAAAAAGGTGTATTACCAGATCCAGATAAAACAAAAGTATTACAAAATTACCCTACTCCAAAAAATGCAGATGAAGTAAAACGTTTTGTAGCTTTCTGTAACTATTATCGTAAATTTGTAAGAAATTTTTCGGATATAGCGATGCCTCTGAATAAATCAAGTAGGAAAAATGAACCATTTATTTGGTCTGATGAATGTCAAAATGCTTTCGAGTTTTTAAAAAATTCATTAATAACGTCACCTATTCTACAGTATCCCGATTTTTCCGAGAATCATGAATTTATTTTACAGACAGATGCTTCGGGTACTGCTATTGGTTCTGTATTATGTAATAAAGATCACAGACCGGTTGCATATGCGAGTAGACCCTTGAATAAAGCAGAAAAGAACTATCCGACAATTCAAAAAGAACTATTGGCAATTGTGTGGTCCGTTAAGTATTTCAGACCATATTTGTATGGAAACAAATTTACAATAATGACGGATCACAAACCTTTGATATATCTTTTTGGTATGAAAGATCCATCAAGTAGATTACTTAAATTCCGGTTAACTTTAGAAGAATACAACTTTAAAATAGTCTATGTGAAAGGAAGAGACAATGTCGTGGCAGATGCTTTGTCTAGAATTTGTCTAACGTCCGATGAACTAAAGAGTATGAATGAGCAAATAATGGCTGTAACGACTAGGGCGCAAAAGAAAAAGATGAATGAGCAAAGTAAGAGTAAGAATGAAGATGAAAAGAAGGCACTTAATAAATCCATTAACAACTGGACTGATCAACCAAGAGTTGTGGATATATTAAGAAAACCGTGTGATTCAGTAGAAATGTGTTTGATTGAAGGCAATAAGTTAAAAAGATACAGAGACAACGACATGATAACAGAAGAATTTGAATGTTTTGCATTAGTAGAGAATAAAAAGACATTATACATTAATCTTGACTTCAAGGCGCATTTTTCGCGAGCCGAATTTGTGCAGAAATTAAGCTATTTTTGTGAAAAGATACGTATCAAAGAAGTTTGTATAATTAAAAATAAAGATAATATAGAATATATTAAAAGTGTTTGTGATGAGATAACAACACTTACGAATTGGTCCGGACCACGAATATGCATATTACGAGGCGTAAAAAGAATAATAGATGACAATGAAAAGACTATAATTATGAATGACTTCCATTTACTGCCATCCAGTGGTCATGCTGGGGTGCGCAGAATGGTAAATACCATCAAAAGACGATACTATTGGCCAAGTATCGACAAGGATGTCCAAGAATATGTCAAAAAATGTACAAAATGTCAAAAATCAAAATATTTTCGTTACATTAAAGAACCGATGGAAATTACCACAACGGCTTCCTCGGCATTTGAAAAGATTTACTTAGATGTTGTAGGTCCTTTAGATAGAGACGAAAGTGGTAATTGTTATATATTGACTATGCAGTGCGAGTTAACAAAATTTGTTCAAGCAATTCCTTTGAAAAACAAAGAAACGGTGTCCATTGCAGATGCATTTGTAAGACAGTTCATATTAAGATTTGGTATTCCGGAAACAATAGCTACGGATCGAGGAACAGAATTTATTTCTGCAACGATGGAACAGGTTTGTAAGATTCTTAACATTGAAAAATTGTCTTCTACAGCCTATCACCATCAGTCCATTGGAGCTCTTGAAAATGCTCACAAAACTTTGGGTGCATTTTTAAGGATCCAGTGTGGCAATCATACGGACATATGGAGCTATTGGTTACCATTTTGGTGCTTTAGTTTTAACAACACAGTCCATTCAGAAACAAATTATGCGCCATATGAACTTGTTTTCGGTAAACTTTGTCGAATACCTGATAGCATAGGCGACACAGTAGATCCATTGTACAATATAGATAATTATCCATTACAATTAAAATACAGGTTACAGTTAGCTCACGCCAATGCAAAGAATAATTTGTTGTTAAAAAAACATAAACGTAAGGAGATACATGATAGATCAGTCAATTCTACATTATATGAGAAAGATGATTTGGTATTATTAAAAAATGAATCACGTAGTAAATTAGATACGCTATTTGAAGGTCCTTATACAGTTGAGGAAGATTTGGGTTGTAATGTAAAAATTATTAAAAATAATAAAATTGAATTGGTACATAAGAATAGGACTAAGCCTTTTTGTCAGTAGATTTGATGTAATGTAAGATTTAATTTTAGATAACATTGCAATGTATAATTAATTAATGTTACGGATAAATAGATATAATTATAATAAGTAACTATATATTTGTAATACACTAATAACTTGATTTTTTTTATTTTTAAGTAACTAATGATAAATTAGTAACAGAAAAAAAAAAATGGTATAATTTTTTTTTTCTCTCTGTCCCCGGGAGGTGAAGTGTAAGAATATAATATGTATGCTCCATTACTTTAGTAAGTAAGTACACTCCTTTATAACTGCTCATGCATGCTGAGTTTGCACTATACCTCATAAGCGATTACTGTATACTTATTCATGCAGTCATTAAATAGTACCTAACAGATGTGGTTGTTTCCTTGAAACCACCCTTTAGGAACCCCAACATTACACATTTATAGCTTGGCGCTCGGCGAGGCATTGCGTTTTGTGTACGTTGGCGGCGAAAAGGTTAATTCTTAATTTCACACAGGTTGGCAAAAATCTGGCCAATAAAATCACCCTTCACCAAAACTGCTCTCTTTCGCTCTTCAGAAACACGGTGAATTTCTTGAACTCGCAAGTGTTACTGGAGACAGACGAGGAAGAAGTTGAGTGTATTATTAAAGAGCTGCGCACGGACAGTGCCTCGGGTTGGGATGGTATTTCCCCTAAGCTACTTAAAGCTGCTAGCAAAATACTGGCCCCACCAATAACTCATATCTGCCATCTCTCCTTGTCTACAGGCATATTCCCAGGTGCCCTAAAAAAGGCCTTGTCTACCCTGTACACAAATCTGGTGACAGAGGCAGTGTCAATAATTACCGTCCAATTTAGGTACTTCCAGTCATCTCAAAAATCTTAGAAAAAATACTTTATAAGAGCCTTAACAACTATTTGACTAAATATAACCTTATCTCGAAAAATCAGTTCGGGTTTCGTAAGGGCTTATCCACAGAAGATGCTGTGTCTTCTTTACTTAATTGTATAGTAGACAAAATTGACAAAAAGTTTAAGTGTCTAGGAATATTCCTAGACCTCTCTGAGGCATTTGACACTGTCTCTGTCCCTATCCTCCTATCTAAGCTGGAATCGATGGGAGTGCGAGGTTTCACTCTCAGAATATTCAAGAGCTTTCTTTCCGGCCGAACACAATGTGTCAAGGTGGGTGATCATATAAGTGGGGATGAATCGGTGGAGTTTGGTGTGCCACAGGGAAGTCTGATCAGTCCACTCCTCTTCTCCACCTACGTAAATGAGCTCTTCCATCCATGTGCACATGTAGTGTCCTATGCTGATGACACGGCGATTGTTATATACGGCGACGACTGGCAGGCGACAACAGATATCGCGGAATCAGTCCTGAGGCAAATTATCTTTTGGTTATCCAAAAATAGTCTTACCTTGAATATAGATAAAACCAAATTGGTCACGTTCAGTGCTCGTCCCTCTACCCAACCGCCTGAAAACTCAATCACGGTCAAAGCACATCTATGTGACATCCAAGATGGCGACTGTGCATGTTTTACCGTGAACAGAGTTCCGGTTGTGAAATAGCTCGGACTGCAACTCGACGCTTGCCTATCATGGAAAATACACCTGGAATCCCTGTCATCTCGCATTAGGAAACTTATTTTTGTGTTCAAAAAGCTAAGACTGTGTAAATGTATGTGTTAATTAATAAAATAAATAAATAAATAAAGACTGTCGGCTCACATTAATACCCTTAGGATGGTTTACACCGCACTCTGCGAGTCAATTGTGGGCTACTGCATCACTGCCTGGGGTGGGGCCGCTAAGACTACCATAATAGAAGTCGAGCGAGCGCAACGTGCTGTAATTAAGGTTCTCTTGGGCAAGCCTCGTCGTTATCCGACTTTTCAACTTTATCGGGAGTATAATGCTTTAACTGTTAGGCAGCTGTTTGTTCTTCGTCTAATTATGCGTAAACACTCTACTCTTCCACCTCTCAAAACCACTAGTCTCACTCAAAGACGAAGACCAATTCCCACTTGTCCCAAATTACAAGTAAACTTAACTTTTGCTAAACGTCACTTCCCATTCTTGAGTTCTTTGTTTTATAATAAACTACACACAAAACTTGGCATCCACACATAAAACGTGCATTAATGCAGACTCGTTACTAAAGATTACCTTTTGTCGCTAGATTATGATGAAACAGAAACACTCATAAAACCACCAATTTTGTATTCATTCTATATTATCTGTTTATCTTCCACTCAGAAATCATACTTCATTTTACCATACACCACACCCACAAGTTACAACATATCATCCAACCTTCCACACCTCCCAATACTCCTCTACCCTCATACACGCACCACACCACACTTTCAAATACATCACATCTCTTAAACTCAACTCCTTCTGACACCGATGTTTGTTGGTTAAATTTTATTAATAAAAGTTCTATTGAATAAATACATTTTTATTTTTATTTTAGGCAAATGCCTTAATGTCTTAGATTCTACTTTTAAAACAACATTGTTTAGCATTTAATGGACGGTTTGATGCCCCCCATAACACAGGATTTTTCTAGTATGGGGGTCATTAATCTACATATTTCTTGTTTATTGTTTTATAAGTGCTGAGTATGTGTCTTCTCCGGTATGTTTGTAATGGCAAATAAAGCTTTATTACTTATTATTATTAAATATTTCTCGGGACCCTGGGGTTCCGGACCTTTGGAAAACGTACGAGGAGCCGAAGCCAACTCGCAGAGGCCCCTTAGATAATTTTAAATGATGAGGAGGCACCAACCGACGATTATCCTTGTATGCACTATGCAAGTGCACCCAAGGACCACCCCCGGTTGGTACAGTACTATTGTTGTGCGTGGAAACAAAACATATTGGGCTATGGGTCTGGGTGGCTAAAGTGGATTGGGTGACTTGAACTATGGAATAACTATGTCCCCTGCCTGACCAATGTTATATATTATACACGGATAAAATGGCAGGGGGTGACTTGCACACTCAATAATGGGCCCCCGGAAACGGCCGCTAGCACATAGTGACGTAGCGACAAGGGGGCAACACTTCCTGAGGTGCTTCAGGAGTGGAGAGGGCTATCAGGACAATCCCGGAAGTACGGTCAAGATCCCTACCAGCACCTTACTGGAATACTTCCTTCCTCCGAGCACATTCGCTCTTGCGAATCTCCACTCAAGCCGGCCAATAAAGGCAAGAAAGAGGTGGGAGCTCTGTTCCTCGTCAGTGTTCACTCCAGCCGGCCAATAAAGGCAAGCCAGAGATGAGGACAAGATTTCTCCCGGGAGATCCATGGGGTCGCTACCGCCCAACAGCTCGCCACATGCTGCCCTGCGGGTTTCTGTATCTCTCTTGGTCTGGCTCCTCATCCTAGACCTGTTCCGGCAAACTCTACCGGCACAGAGCTAAAGTTTGGAGCACGCAAGCCCCACCACGACGTCAACGTAGAGATACAACGGTGGGGTCTTATTATTATATTAAGAGTTGTTCATAATGATAAGTACAATGACCCCTTAAAATGTTGACACTGTTTACACTTACATCCTGTATATACATTCGACTGATAATAAGTCCAATGGCTACACATTATTACCTTATTTGTACGTTTAATATTAAATAGAAGGGGGTTCATTAATGATATTGTAACTAAGCTCATACATTGTGCATGCTGTGTTCACTTATGGCCATGCAATGTTATGTGTTCTTTAAGTTTACATTGCATTGCAAGTGATATTGTATGGCCCTATTTTTGAACCATTTATAAAAATATATAGTAAATAAGTAGACATGTAGCCATGTCTAGGTGTCGCACTCACCGAGGCGCGGGTCGGCGGCGCAGGCGCGCGGGCTGTCCATGTCGCCGGCGAGCAGCGTGCGCCGGAACTGCCCGTCCAGCCGCGCCACCTGCACACTCCACAAGCTGACACAGACTCCGCGGAACGATGTAAGGCGCACTTTACCGCGGTACTAGCCGGTATATCTCATCTCACACCTTCCGGAGACTGGATCCTCAGTTATGGTTACCGCCCAATTACTTATATAAATAGACGGATCGTTTTGTTTGACGAATAGTTTCAAATGAATAACTAATGAACATGACGGATGGGAGCGTGGATCAAATAATGATTGTGTGCTGTACCTCGATCTGGTGCAGACTGCTCTCGACCCAGTACAGGTTGCCGGCCACCCAGTCCACCGCCAGCCCCTCGGCCGTGGACAGCCCCTGCCGCACCACCGCCTCGATCCCGCTCAGAGCTGGCCAGTTACAAACGTTCAATTAAATTCATACATTACATTTTCATGAGTTTCTTTAAGTTTACCTAGTATACAAGTGATATTTTCGACCTCACATAGACTGGGTAAGAAAACTGATTTTCATTTTCAGAAATCTACGAAATGCAGCTGAACCTAAATTAGTTAAACAAGTATACCTAGCACTTGTCAGTCTCTGCTGCAGTATTGTATTTCTGTATGAGGAGACACGTCAACAACTATACTCAAACCGTTACAAGTTTCCGGCCCTATCTGTTCCCTACATACCTGTTGTACCAGTCTTGTGAAGTCCTTACTGTCCGGCAGTTGTTTGTCCTTCACGCAGTCTTGAGACACCATCCTAATACAAACTTCAAGCAATATAATAATAAGCAACGCCCCACTCCGACTACAGTATAGTGGCTGCTCACCATTGCCGACGATGGTGCCACGGTAGATGTTGTCGTCCACGACGTCGGTCCAGTACAGCTGCACCTCGCCCGAGCGCGGGTCGCGGCGCCAGTCCAGCGCGATGGTGTTCTTGAGCGAGGAGATGAGGGCGCGCGCCGTCAGCGCCGGCAGCGACACGCCGCGCACCTCGTGGCGGTTGCTGAACACCAGCAGCGGCGTCGTGCCGTCTGCGGAGCGGACCGAGCGCTTACTGACACGCCACACTACCTACCTATTGTAGCTGCCCGAGCGAGCTCTGCTCGGCTGCTCGGGTGAAAATAGAGAAAACTAATTTTCCCAGATATGAGATCCAGCTAAATCGATTTTTCGCCCCCGTACACCCTGTAGAGGCATGAGAAACAGGGTGTAAAGTTCATCCTCCATAGAGGCGGGAGGATCCTCCGACCAGACGGGTGTTGTGTCTGGTGGGCTACTGCCCGACGTCTGATGTCGGGACGTTGTATATATGCAAGTCGCGCGGTAAACTCTGCTTGCGCGATGTAGGATTTTGCGTGACGTCAGTGTGATGCGTAGTTCGCATGTGGCGATGTAGATATCGCCACAACCCTATATTGCCACATTCATCGAAATCATTAGAGCTGTTTTCGAGAACATGATTACAAATATACAATATTGCTCATTTAATAGTACAGGATAGGATGATAAAAATTAGCATTTAAAGCATACCATTGGACATAACATCGATGGCTCCTAAGTATACTGAGTCAACTGTACTTCTAATAAGCTTAAAATGTTAATACAATCAAGATAAATAGCTAATCATAGTGAATTGAATATAATAAGGCCTATTAGCAGTGCAAAATAAATTTCATATTATTTTATTAATAACCAATCGCTCATTTTATCGCCTTCTTTTAAAGTTATTAGAAGTACAGTTGGCTCAGCATACTTTGGAGCCATCGATATAATGTTGTGTGCTCGGAAGGAATACTTGCCGAGGTAACTAATAACGTAATGTTTGTCATCGATATAATGTTGTGTGCTCGGAAGGAATACTTGCCGAGGTAACTAATAACGTAATGTTTGTCATCGATATAATGTTGTGTGCTCGGAAGGAATACTTGCCGAGGTAACTAATAACGTAATGGTTGTCATCGATATAATGTTGTGTGCTCGGAAGGAATACTTGCCGAGGTAACTAATAACGTAATGGTTGTCATCGATATAATGTTGTGTGCTCGGAAGGAATACTTGCCGAGGTAACTAATAACGTAATGTTTGTCATCGATATAATGTTGTGTGCTCGGAAGGAATACTTGCCGAGGTAACTAATAACGTAATGTTTGTCATCGATATAATGTTGTGTGCTCGGAAGGAATACTTGCCGAGGTAACTAATAACGTAATGTTTGTCATCGATATAATGTTGTGTGCTCGGAAGGAATACTTGCCGAGGTAACTAATAACGTAATGTTTGTCATCGATATAATGTTGTGTGCTCGGAAGGAATACTTGCCGAGGTAACTAATAACGTAATGTTTGTCATCGATATAATGTTGTGTACTCGGAAGGAATACTTGCCGAGGTAACTAATAACGTAATGTTTGTCATCGATATAATGTTGTGTACTCGGAAGGAATACTTGCCGAGGTAACTAATAACGTAATGTTTGTCATCGATATAATGTTGTGTGCTCGGAAGGAATACTTGCCGAGGTAACTAATAACGTAATGTTTGTCATCGATATAATGTTGTGTGCTCGGAAGGAATACTTGCCGAGGTAACTAATAACGTAATGGTTGTCATCGATATAATGTTGTGTGCTCGGAAGGAATACTTGCCGAGGTAACTAATAACGTAATGGTTGTCATCGATATAATGTTGTGTGCTCGGAAGGAATACTTGCCGAGGTAACTAATAACGTAATGTTTGTTATCGATATAATGTTGTGTGCTCGGAAGGAATACTTGCCGAGGTAACTAATAACGTAATGGTTGTCATCGATATAATGTTGTGTGCTCGGAAGGAATACTTGCCGAGGTAACTAATAACGTAATGGTTGTCATCGATATAATGTTGTGTGCTCGGAAGGAATACTTGCCGAGGTAACTAATAACGTAATGTTTGTCATCGATATAATGTTGTGTGCTCGGAAGGAATACTTGCCGAGGTAACTAATAACGTAATGTTTGTCATCGATATAATGTTGTGTGCTCGGAAGGAATACTTGCCGAGGTAACTAATAACGTAATGGTTGTCATCGATATAATGTTGTGTGCTCGGAAGGAATACTTGCCGAGGTAACTAATAACGTAATGGTTGTCATCGATATAATGTTGTGTGCTCGGAAGGAATACTTGCCGAGGTAACTAATAACGTAATGGTTGTCATCGATATAATGTTGTGTGCTCGGAAGGAATACTTGCCGAGGTAACTAATAACGTAATGTTTGTCATCGATATAATGTTGTGTGCTCGGAAGGAATACTTGCCGAGGTAACTAATAACGTAATGGTTGTCATCGATATAATGTTGTGTGCTCGGAAGGAATACTTGCCGAGGTAACTAATAACGTAATGTTTGTCATCGATATAATGTTGTGTGCTCGGAAGGAATACTTGCCGAGGTAACTAATAACGTAATGTTTGCAATCGATATAATGTTGTGTGCTCGGAAGGAATACTTGCCGAGGTAACTAATAACGTAATGGTTGTCATCGATATAATGTTGTGTGCTCGGAAGGAATACTTGCCGAGGTAACTAATAACGTAATGTTTGTCATCGATATAATGTTGTGTGCTCGGAAGGAATACTTGCCGAGGTAACTAATAACGTAATGTTTGTCATCGATATAATGTTGTGTGCTCGGAAGGAATACTTGCCGAGGTAACTAATAACGTAATGGTTGTCATCGATATAATGTTGTGTGCTCGGAAGGAATACTTGCCGAGGTAACTAATAACGTAATGTTTGTCATCGATATAATGTTGTGTGCTCGGAAGGAATACTTGCCGAGGTAACTAATAACGTAATGTTTGTCATCGATATAATGTTGTGTGCTCGGAAGGAATACTTGCCGAGGTAACTAATAACGTAATGGTTGTCATCGATATAATGTTGTGTGCTCGGAAGGAATACTTGCCGAGGTAACTAATAACGTAATGTTTGTCATCGATATAATGTTGTGTGCTCGGAAGGAATACTTGCCGAGGTAACTAATAACGTAATGTTTGTCATCGATATAATGTTGTGTGCTCGGAAGGAATACTTGCCGAGGTAACTAATAACGTAATGTTTGTCATCGATATAATGTTGTGTGCTCGGAAGGAATACTTGCCGAGGTAACTAATAACGTAATGTTTGTCATCGATATAATGTTGTGTGCTCGGAAGGAATACTTGCCGAGGTAACTAATAACGTAATGGTTGTCATCGATATAATGTTGTGTGCTCGGAAGGAATACTTGCCGAGGTAACTAATAACGTAATGTTTGTCATCGATATAATGTTGTGTGCTCGGAAGGAATACTTGCCGAGGTAACTAATAACGTAATGTTTGTCATCGATATAATGTTGTGTGCTCGGAAGGAATACTTGCCGAGGTAACTAATAACGTAATGTTTGTCATCGATATAATGTTGTGTGCTCGGAAGGAATACTTGCCGAGGTAACTAATAACGTAATGTTTGTCATCGATATAATGTTGTGTGCTCGGAAGGAATACTTGCCGAGGTAACTAATAACGTAATGTTTGTCATCGATATAATGTTGTGTGCTCGGAAGGAATACTTGCCGAGGTAACTAATAACGTAATGGTTGTCATCGATATAATAATAATAATAATAATAAAACATTTATTATCAGGCTACAATGGCCCATAGATACATACCTTACAAACTAACATATATAAAGTATAAAACAAAACGTGTGTTAATAAATATAGCTTAAAACTATGTTAGTAGCTTCACTTCACTCGCTTGTCCTTGAGCTGTCCTGTGGCACTTGTCCGCGGAAGCGACGGAACACCACGTCCTGCGGCCAGAAGTCCTCTTCCATGACAACGGGCAGGTAACAGTTCGGTACTCGCACCACGAACGCCTTGAAATTGACGTTGCGGCGCGACTCCAGTAACTGCACCCTGGGCATGTACCTTGTCTTCTGGCGCACGTACTCCACGATGTCCTCCGCCTTAGTGCTGTAGTGCAGGCGGGAGATGTACACCGGTGTGTTCGGCTTAGCGGCACGCAGGCTCACTTCTGGCTTCGAAGGAGCTTTGCCGCAGCGGTTCTTGTTGGTTCGCGACCGGCGCTTCCTCCTTTGAACTGTCACGAAACCTTCCTCATCAGCCCTATTCGGCGCCTTTTCTGGTATAGGCTTCATACTTGGAGCGCCTGGGGCACTCGCGGGGACGCTAGCGAAGTCCTTTCGTAAGGGTTTCGCCAGCGCTGCAGATACTGGCAGCGGGACGGGGTGATGAACTCGGACGGCGCTGTGCGGTACAGCTGCGGTGACGAGCGCAGGGCTGCGGGGCACGGGGGCGGTGCGCTCTGCAACCTCAGCAAACGACGGATGCACTGGCGACGAAACTGCTGACGCGGAATTTGACGACGAAATATCGAGGCCGGCTCCGCGACACATGTTTACATTAGATGCATCGGCTGATGACCTAGTTACGGCCACACTGTTACGCAACTCGCTTACTTCTTTGCGCAATTCGGTGACAGAGTTTTGGGATGCATCTAATTTCGCCAGAACATCCGCGAGGCGGGCCTTCAGGAAGACAATGTCCTTCAGAAGGCTCGTTACGTCGACGTGGTCGAAGGTGACGGGTGGAAGCTTGTGCAACTCTTTCGCCACAAACGTCGGCACGTCATCCGGGTCGGTCTCCTTGCTGATTATATCCTGCAGGCTCTTCTTAGTCCCGTCACGCCGGCGGGACACCATCTGGTCGCGCTTGTTAAGCGCACTGAACAACAACAGCTTGGCAGCAGCTATGTCTTCCTCGCTGAAGTTCGTTGCGCAGATCTGGACAGCAGACACCTCGTCCATCACATCCAGCTTCTGTTGCAGGAACGCCAGCAGCTCATTCGCCACAAGTTCATTACTCATGGCGAGTAAATTACGAGCGACAGCTTGCGCCGCGCTAATTAAAACAGAATATTATGCAAACACGTCCGCATCGGAACGCGACACAAGCGAGACTGAATGTTGTGTGCTCGGAAGGAATACTTGCCGAGGTAACTAATAACGTAATGGTTGTCATCGATATAATGTTGTGTGCTCGGAAGGAATACTTGCCGAGGTAACTAATAACGTAATGGTTGTCATCGATATAATGTTGTGTGCTCGGAAGGAATACTTGCTAGGTGTTAAAGTTTATATGGAAGAATTTGAACGCGCAGTTCAATTAACTCGACAACCAGTACTAATACTTTTGACAGAAAAGAAACAACAGCAAGTATTGTTATTTTTTTATCTAAGAGTACCTAATACAAGTTTCAGGGGTGGATGTTGTTGCTTGCTTCAATAAACTTAGAAATGGGGATAAATTAATATTAAGTCATTTATTGGAAACGTACCGAACGATTTTTTTAAAACAAGCTCTGTCCCTGAAAAGGGAGGACACAGTTTATTTAAAACAATTATTGCTTTGATCTATAAACTTGAAAATTAGCCCGAATACTTATTTATGTAAATGAATGATAAAGATCGTAAACATTAATATTCTAAAACTACCATTTGGGGGTGGAGAGGGGTAAAAAATTATAGAGAAAGTTACTAAATACACGGGCGAAGTCGCGGGGAAGTGCTAGTTACACAACAGAACCAGATGCAGTTTCCTCAGATATACAACTACAACCAAAATATACTTTTGTGAAGTTAATAGAAATTAATCAATCAAGATAACAAAATAGGGAAATAAAACATTATTGTCCTTTATTCTTGTCTGTTTATTAGTGTGTACATAAGTGGTTAAATAAATAAATAAATTGTTATTGCATGCAATACTGGAGGTAGCAACCACAAGCAACAACAATAACTTTAGCCTATACTCGGATTTCAACTGTTTTAATGAAAGAATGAATGTTTTATTGCTGCGCCTAATGTGGTGCTCGTCCGAGTTGAGTTTACAATGTGCAAGTTGTCGAGTAATAGTCAGCTCCATGTTGGAGAGCCCAAAAAATAGATAAATAAGTGCGCACATTCGCTACAGCCGCTGCTCGCCACTCACCGGTGCTCTTGCAGTTGACGCCGTCGTCGGCGAGCCGGTAGCCGGCGTCGCAGGTGCACTTGTAGCCGGCCTTGGTGGGCGCGCAGGCGTGCGCGCACACGCCCCACGCGGCACAGGCGTGGCGCGGCGCGCACGTGGCGGCGTCGCTCTGCAGGTGCAGGCCGGCCGGGCACGCGCACACCGGCCCGGCCGGCGCGGCGTGGCACGCGTGCGAGCACACGGACAGCGCGCACATGGGCTCGCCTGACAACACGCACAGGGCGCATCAGCTACCAACTCCACACGTGATAGGAATCATAACATAATGAAACTAAAGAAAAAGATTTGCTTTTGTTTTCGGTCGGTCTCATGTAGTGTTTACAAATAATTATTTTTAGGGTTCCGTACATCAAGAGGAAAAACGGAACTCTTACCGCTTCGTCGTCCGTCTGCCTGTCTGTCTGTCTGTTTGTCAGTCTGTTAAGACCGTTTTTCTCAGGAATGCGTTGAGGTATCAAGTTGAAATTAATATCAAAGAGAAGAGAAGAGAAGGTTAAGTCGGGAGGTGTCGGCGACACTCGCTCGGAACAAAGTTATCTTCGATATCCATCACGTCTAGGAAGGTTAAGTCGGGAGGTGTCGGCGACACCCGCTCGGAACAAAGTTATCTTCGATATCCATCACGTCTGAGAAGGTTAAGTCGGGAGGTGTCGGCGACACTCGCTCGGAACAAAGTTATCTTCGATATCCATCACGTCTGAGAAGGTTAAGTCGGGAGGTGTCGGCGACACTCGCTCGGAACAAAGTTATCTTCGATATCCATCACGTCTGAGAAGGTTAAGTCGGGAGGTGTCGTGCTTGTTCCACAACAAAGTTGCTTCCGCTGTATATTATGTATTAATAAAGAGCAATCTAATATATAATGCTCTCAAGATTCAAGTGTCAAAAGTTTTTGTGAATGTATTCATATTTCTTTAATACGTAGAGTGACTTGGCAATTGCACACGAGAATATAATCTACTAGGTAATTTCAATAGTCCTCCATTTAGATGTGTTCAAACAAATAAAAGCACAAAGCAAATTTTGTTTTGTATAGTGTATATTGTCGTGTACAATTGCAAAGTCACTCTATGTATTAAAGAAATAAGGAAATGTAATATTGATATGGTTACTATAATATGTTGTTAGCTAACTAACATGGTATCAATTTAGGACAAAGTGGTTGGATAGCTCCCATAGATAGGTTGGTACTAAATTAACCGACTTGGTTTCCATTCTATTTCACAACGTTTTATGGCAGAAAAACTGCGTTGCGAGACTTGTGCATTTTTTTACATGTTATGTTTTTGATGGATTTCTGCGGTTTATCTGCGCTATCGTGGAAGTTATTAAAAGTGCTAATCACCTATTTCATCAATGTAAATGAAGTCTAATTGAGAACTGTAAAAGTAACTTTGTAATTATTGGGTTGGCACAAAAGTAATGAGATACTACAAAACTCTATACATTTCCTTTTTCAAGTTAATTGTTTTCGATAATATTCTAGAATGTTGTAGAACATTATTTGTACTTGTTATAAAGCCGCTCTCGCGATCGGTTTAGTCAGTTTGAAGAAAAATGGACGAGCGACAAGTTCGAACACTATACTTATACGAGTACTTGTTGAGCCACAATGTGCGGGCTGCGGCTGACAATATCAACACTGCATGGGGCGCTGGAAGTATAAGCCATGCGACGGTGTCCCGATGGATTGACCGTTTTAAATCAGGAGACAGGAGCCTTGAAAGTCAGCCACGCTTTGGACGACCACCCGCAGTGAATGATGACGATTTACGCCGCGAACTGCAGTCGAATCCGGATGCTACCACTCGTGAATTAGCGGAAGTACTTAACTGCAGTCACCACGCCGTGGAAAACCATCTGCATGAGCTTGGGTATCGATAAGTTTTGGGTCGGTGGGTACCGCACATCCTTACAGACGCCAGTCGTGCAGTCCGTGTCGCTATGTCAATCACTTTTGATGCGACCCCGACGTAGAGTTTTTGTCTGATCTAGTTACTGGAGATGAATTATGGATTCATTACGAGAATGAAACACGTCATGCCTTTTGGCTGCCTCCAGAAGAAACGCCACCAACTCAACCGAAGCTGAGTCAAAAGAACCGCTTAAAAGTTCTGCTTTGCTGTTTCTGGGACGCGCAAGGCATGCTGTTTTATGAACTATTACACAATGAAACTATAAACGCTGACAAATATTCAACCCAGCTCACCAGACTATCTGCTGTCATCAAGAAAAAACGACGAAGACGAGACGAGTCAATGTAGTTTTACTACACGATAACGCTCGACCTCATGTCGCATCTGCCGTTTACCAACAGTTGGAGAACTTAGGCTGGGAGACAATACCCCACCCACCTTATTCCCCAGACCTCGCCCCATCAGATTGTCATTTGTTTAGAGCCCTGAAACAATATTTGCGGGGCAAACAATTTCATGATTTCTCTGATGTAGAGGCGGAGTTGAACAAGTTTTTCGAGGCACAGCCATCAGAGTTCTGGACGAAAGGCATCCAAACTTTACCGGATCGTTGGCAAGAAGTCTTAGATGCTAATGGTGATTACATCAATGACTAAGCTTTTTGTATTGTAACATAGATATCCGGAGATATGCCTTCACTCTATATTTGTTCAAGTTCCAGTGTCACCACGTTTTCCCCACTCCTGAAACTCAAACAAAAACAAAAGAAATAGGTACGGCACACATGATGCGTTTTTCACACAAACACAAGAAAATATGCGTAACACTTTTGTGATATCTTATTACACACAAGCTCAAAAGGGGTGGGCACTAGAAAGTATAGATACAGTCACTGAATGCACACATGCATGTCTAGTCTCAACTAGGGAAGTGGGGTTGGTATAAATATTTGATCGATAAAAACATCGATGAATCCCGACTTCGGCGGAGATATCCACTACCCCACTTTTGGCCCCACTTTGGAGAGGTACCTCTCCAATTAAAAATCCCCGACGAAAAAAATATAAATAGTGTAAGTACGGTAGAGTTGGCTATAGTTATTTCAAGGACATTTTACTTTTCTATTTAGAGCAAATAAAAGTCAAACTGTAGGTAATCAAAACTTTATTTATTTTTGGACATTATTTTTCCATCGTAATACAATTACGAAAAGAGATAAGGGTGAAAAAAATTAACAAAAAAAAAAAACTCAACTGGCCATCTCTCCCGGAATGATGGTATAGATGGCCATAGTACTAAGGGAGTGATGGCCACACCTATTTTACAGTCTTCTTGCCCTTTCCCGTGCCTTTTTCTTTTCAGTCTGCATTTCGTTGTAATGCCAAGCCCTTACGGCCGCATGGATTGCATATATCGGAAAAATCTGTGCAATTTTCATGCAACCAATTGTGACACAACTTGCATTGTATCCAGTCTTCCGTTTTATGAGTTTCATAGTAGTTTTCTCCACATCCTTTGCAGTTGTTTCTGCTATCAATATCGTCACTGTAGCCATCCAAACGAGATTCGCCACCGTCAGGAATAAATTCAGCTTCGCTGCTAGATGTTGATTCAATGTTTTCATGCAATTTCCTTTTTTTACTGGTTTTCTGTGTCCTTTTACATGGCAATTTTACACATTTTTGTCGTCCTTCAATTTTACTTTTACTTTCTTCTCTTATTTTAGTGCTTTTTCTTTCTCTTTTTGTTTCCTTTTTTCTAGATGATTAGGAGATGTTAACAAAATACCGAAATATTGTCGTTCTGAACGCATTCATTGCAGAGTGTAACCGATCCTCCGTCCATTTACCACGAAGATCCATAGATATGCGTTTGTTACATAATAATAATAATAAATAATATCCTGGGACATTTCACACATGTTCATCTGATCCCAAACTAAGCAGAACTTGTACTATGGAAACCAGATAACTGATATACTACATACACTACTTTTTTGTTTGTAAATACATACTTATATAGATAATTACTTGGGATCCTGATGACCTGGGACTCGGGACAAACAGACATGTTCATGCACACAAATGTTTGTTCTGGATGGGAATCGAACCCACGACCTGCGACATGATAGGCGGTATCTTAACAAAACACGCCATATGGCCTGTCAAAAAAAAAAAATGTCAAATACATGTTAGGCATCTATAAAAAAAGAATACATATTATATTATTTTATTTTATGCAAATGTTAGTAATAGTGAAATAATTCCGTAAGAACAACTTACAATTATCGATATCCATATCTCAGCGCTGCGCACCACTAATGCATAAAATAAATAAATAAATAATAATAACCCGGGACATTTCACACAAGGTCATCTGATCCCAAACTAAGCAGAGCTTGTACTATGGAAACCAGATAACTGATATACTACATACACTACTTTTTTTTTTGTAAATACATACTTATATAGATAATTACACCCAGACTCAGGACAAACAGACATGTTCATGCACACAAATGTTTGTCCTGGGTGGGAATCGAACCCACGACCAGCGACATGATAGGTGGTATCTTAACCAACCACGCCAGCTGGCCTGCCTGCATCATTTTGACATGCGTCATCATCATTTAATGTAACTCCGTACTAGCATGTATAAATTGGAAAATGTACCTTGTAACAGAGAGAGCCTGGCACCCATAACACAAGTTTAATCTTAGTTTGGGTGCCAGTGGAGATACCACTGGCACCCAAGCGATTTATGCAATTTAAAAACAATATTGTGGTAGTATTACATATCGCCTATAAGTAAATTGGAAAATAAAGTTATTATTATTATTATTTATTTGTTTACATTTCTCGGGATCCTGGGGTAGGTCCGGGAACCTTTGGAAGGCGTACAAGGAGCCGAAGCCAACTCGCAGAGGCCCCTTAAGTAATTTTAAATGATAAGGAGGCACCAACCGATGATTATACCTGTATGCACTATGCAAGTGCACCCAAGGACAACCCCCGGTTGGTGCAGTACTATTGTTGTGCGTGGAAACAAAACATATTGGGCTATGGGTCTGGGTGGCTAAAGTGGATTGGGTTACTTGAACTGTGGAAGAACTATGTCCCCTGCCTGACTTGCACACTCAATAATGGGCCCTCGGAAACGGCCGCTAGCACATAGTGACGTAGCGACAATGGGGCAACACTTCCTGAGATGCTTGAGGAGTAGAGAGGTATTCCACGGCTATCAGGACAATCCCGGAAGTACGGTCAAGATCCCTACCAGCACCTTACTGGAATACTTCCTTCCTCCGAGCACGTTTGCTCTTGCGAATCTCCACTCAAGCCGGCCAATAAAGGCAAGAAAGAGGTGGGAGCTCTGTTCCTCGTCAGTGTTCACTCCAGCCGTCCAATAAAGGCAAGCCAGAGATGAGGACAAGATTTCTCTCGGAAGATAAGGTCCGTGGGGTCGCTACTGCCCAACAGCTCGCCAAATGCTGCCCTGCGAGTTTATGTATCTCTCTTGGTCTGGCTCCTCATCCTGGACCCGTTCCGGCAAAGTAAACTCTACCGGCACAGACCTAAAGTTTGGAGCACGCAAGCCCCACCACGACGTCAACGTAGAGATACAGCGGTGGATTATTATTATTGGAAATTATTTCACAAATAAATATTTATAAAATCCTTAAATATAATAATAATAAATATAATATTAATATATAATTAATGCAGTGTTTTTTACTTACTGGTGGTAGGAGACGCCACTTGTGTTAAGGTTTGTTGTACTCGTCTTATTTTTGCAGGCGACATGTGCCACGCCTCCAAGCCATATCCCTCGATATCCGTGTATTGTAATAATAATAAAATATATAAAACGTAAACCAAGTGTCTCATTAGTTTTGTGCAATCTGATACATACAATTTATATAGGATTATACAAAGTTACTTATTCATTTGTATATCTAGAAAACGGGAATAAAAATTCGGAATGGCAGAGTACTTCCTTGCTGTACAGGCTAAACAATAACTGTGTTCAAAATAAGGTGCTTGTGGGTCTGCTAGAAGTACCTTACAATTTTGATGATCGGTGGGTGAGTGAGTGAGTGAGTCAGTGAGTGATGAGTCAGTGAGTGAGTGAGTGACAAAATTAAGGAACTTTGACTTGCAACAATTCTTAAGCTCCTGGTTCAAATTTAATGTAATTTGGAAATACAGGGTGTCCCTGGAAGTATGGATCAAATCGAATAGGAGTGTACTCGTAGGCAAGGTCATTTCCAAACTTTTATACTCTGAGAATGTTGGTACAATTTTTTACGGTTCAAAAGTTATGACCAATTTTTGTTTTTTTCAATCACTTCGAATAATGCTCAATGGAAAAAATCATTAAAAAAACTATCAGGGCTATTATTATTAATTTTTTCAAAACGTAGAAAAGTGGGCCTTTCTTTTGGTAATACTTATACGCATCTAGAAAACATGTGTTTAATAATAAATAATAATAATTATTATTATTATTTATTTAATAAACTATTTCAAAAAGTGTACATTTAGTCAGTTATTAGTAAATTACCAATACAATAAATTATGGAGCCTAATAATAAAGTTACAGGTGCAAGTAATGATAGTTTGGAATTAGAATGGTAGGTAGCGACCCACCCGATCTAGGTTTATTCAAACCTGTGTTTCAGGCCATCGCTTTACATTTCAATTACATTGGGACATTAAAATTTGAAGTAAAAGTGATATTTAAAAAATAAAAATAATCTTTTAACAACTATGAGAAGAAGCATATTGGTACATTAATACCTAAAACTAGCCCACGTAAATATACAAAAGTAAATACTTACGACGGAATAAATTATCCTTATGACAAAATTTCTAGTAGATTTTCAGTGTCTGTGTAATTGAGTATCGATAAATATTCTGATAACATCATACTACATTTTTTATAACTTTCCCTATAGAGGTTTAGTACCCTGTTGAGTCTATTATACAAAAAAGGTCCTAAAAATACATAAAATCGATTAGCAAACGCATGTTTAGTTTGAGGCTTTATGCAAACCAAGTCCTTCCTTCTCTTGTCAGACGGTACTGGGTCACAAGGTAGTGCAGCGTGCTGGTGTAGTGTTATGCTCAGAACAAATAATTGCCGCACTGTTAGTACATTACATGCTATGTAGAGCTGGTGCGTAGGAAATCTAAAAGGGCGAGAGGTAGCAACCTTCAGAACTGCTCTTTGCGCGCGCTCTAAAGGCAGTAAAATTGTTTTTGCAACACCACCCCAAGAAGTTATGCAATAGGTAAGAATAGATTGACACAAAGCTAAATAAACCTGTTTAATTAATTTATGGTCAGCTACATTCCGTAAATTTTTAAAAACATATATTAATTTGCGCACTCTCGTACATAGTAAATCGATATGTTTACGGAAATTTAGATTTGAGTCAATAGTAACACCTAGATATTTCAAATGGTCAGCTTTAGTTAAAGTGGGGCAAGAACATGCACTGTCAGCGTACTTGCTACAATTATGTGCGTAAATGTTTAGATTAGTAAGCGGTATGTTAGTATTTCTCATTGTAAATAAAATGTATTGGGTTTTATCTGCATTTAATGTTAGGAGATTACTATGGAGCCAATCAGAGACGATGTTAAAACCGATCTGAGCATTTTCATAGACCTCAACTCTTGATTTTGCTGAGAACAATAGAGCGGTGTCATCCGCATAAGACATTATGATTCCATTTTGGAGAGCCAGGCTGGCCAGTTCATTTATATAGATTAAAAATAACGTTGGGCCTAAAATGCTGCCTTGTGGAATTCCAAAACAACTATTTTTAAGTTCAGAACTTGTATACGAACCTATTTTTACACAATGATGACGATCGCTGAGATAATCAGAAAATAATAGAAGTTGTGCTCCTCTTACCCCAATTGTTTCTAGCTTGCATAAAAGTAAAGTACAAGAAATAGTGTCGAAGGCCTTGGCAAGGTCTAGAAAAATCCCAATTGTGTGCATACCATTATCCAAATTGGTAGTAATATAATTAGTTAATTTGTGTACTGCTTGGTTAGTTGATCTTTTGGGCCTAAAACCAAATTGACTATCTGAAAGTAGTCTGTTTTCTTCAAGATATTTTATCAATCTACTACTCGTACGAGTATTAATGATTTTTTCTAAAACCTTTGAGAGGCCTGTTAAAACTGAAATGGGTCTGTAGTTATTCACACAGGCTTTGTCTCCAGACTTGAATACAGGTGTGACCACAGCTTTTTTAAGCAGCTTAGGGAATGGGTATTCCCTAAGCTGCTTAAAAAAGCTGTCACACCACTTTAGATAAACATAGTTGAAAAATGTGGGTTAGTGGAGGTGCAAGTAGGTATTTAAACCATATAAGTATATTATTAGGTATGTCATCCCACCCAGTAGCACAAACAACTTTTAACCCGTTTATAATTCTGAGTACTTCGTCAACGTCGGTATCTAATAAAACAAAAGAATTTATTTTAGAGAATATCATAGTCGGGTATTGAGGGTAAAAATTACTAGAATGTAAAGATTTTTCAGCCAAGTTTTTACCAACGTTAGCAAAATAATTGTTTATTTTTTTCATTGCTTCGGATGGGTTTATCTCTGTTGATAGTAAATCTAGTGGAGGTTCCGGACTTTTCGATCTAAATGTATTAGTTTTTATAAATTTCCAGACCAGTTTACTATTTTTGCCCGCCTTTTGTAATTCATTTTTATCATATTGATTTTTTTGTTTTTTCATAAAAATAAAAAAAACAGTTACTGCAAAGTCTTCGGTCTGGCAGAAGTTTTACTCAATTTTCGAGCGATTTTTATGGGAAAAAGTTACAATAGCGACCACGTATTACAAAAAGTGGTCTAAGTCATAGAAATTCTTTGGAGGTATGAATCACTGGAATATTCTTAATAGCTTAAAAGTTAGAGATTTTTATTAACAAGGAGGTCGTATTTTTACAATTTTCTATGTTTCAAATTTTCATTTTTGTCAGCTTAACTAACGATTTAATTTCAGTCCCTAGGCATTTGTTACCTATCTGAACACTACTGTTTGATGTGGTTTAGGTTTAAATAAAAAATAAAAATAATTTCGGTAAACTTTTTGTTATCTCATGAGTCATGTTATTTGCCCTAGCTACAACCCGGAAAAAACCGTGCACCTGCTGTCAATGACGTCATATCGGCGCTCTGGTACAATATGTATGGCGACGGGGTGAGCGCGGCGAGGTGAAATAGGAAGTGCGAGGGGCATTGCATTCCAACGAGGTGCTAGGAATGTGCGGGGGAAGAAAAACAAAAGAACCAGCGCCGGCGCACGTTCGCACTCAGGTAGATGTTTTAGTAACTCGCTACCAGCTTGTGACTGCGCACGTACTTAATTCGGTGTTCATCAATAATTATTCTTTAACGTTATTTGGACTGTGTAACTTGGACTTTGTTTTTGCCTGTGATTTGGACACTGTTTGACTTGAGTATGGCTACGTACAACAGCCATGAATATGCAGATATGCATTTTACCGATTTTGTGATGGAAATGCACGCCAAGCTGCAAGAGTGTATCGAAAGCGATATCCTAATCGGGACCGCTATCCGGATTACCGAGTATTCCAACGTGTACACTCCGCTTACGCAGATGGTAGAAATCCAGGAGCTAGGGAAGGTCGACGTAGCGTTCCAGACCTTGGAGTCGAAGATGTGGTGCTTCAGATGCTACGTGAGAATCCAATGACAAGTATTCGTCGCATGTCAAGAATGTCAAGGATTCCGAGATCTGTGGTACATCGTACTGTGAGACGACACATAATTCATCCCTTTCACGTTCAACGTGTGCAAGCCCTTTTACCGAGTGATCATGGCGCGAGAAGGGCTTTTTGTAGGGAAATGTTACGTCGCCATCGTGAAGATTCTCAATTTTTAAAGAAAATTTTATGGAGCGATGAAACAAGTTTCCGAAGGGTGGGGATATTTAACATGCATAATCTGCATTTTTATGCGCGCATTAACCCACACATTGTACGAAGTGACCATTTCCAGCATCAGTTCGGAGTAAACATGTGGGCTGCAATAATAGAAGGACAGAAAGAGAGGAAAGGAAAGGATAGAAAGAATGACCTAAATGGCTTACTTGGGGAAGTATCACTTGAAACCCGTCGAGACATGTGGTTGCAGCAAGACGGCGCTCCCCGACATTACGCAAGAGTCGTAGGAGACCATCTAAACTTAACTTTCCCTAGTCATTGGATCGGAAGAGGGAGGCACATTCGATGGCCAGCACGTTCCCCTGGCCTGAACCCCATAGATTTCTTTCTATGTGGTTATTACAAAGAGATGGTGTACGAGACAGAGAGCGGAACCGAGGAACAACTCCGTCAGAAAATCACATCTGCAACCTTATACATAAAAAATAATTCCCGTGCATTTAGACGAATAATACCAAATTTCATTCGGCGATGCCAGTTGTGTTTGAGAGTAAGAGGAAGGAATTTTGAACATCTATTGTAATTTCAATTTAATCATACATTTACATATTAATTTCATTGTTTTATTTTTATTTTGCCACGTAGTTAGAAAATTTAAAAAATACGACCTCCTTGTTAATAAAATTCTCTAACTTTTAAACTATTAAGAATATTCCAGTGATTCATACCTCCAAAGAATCTCTATGACTTGGACCAGTTTTTGTAATCCGTGGTCAACTTTCGCTAGTGTAACTTTTCCCATGAAAATCGCTCGAAAATCGAGTAAAATTTTTGCCAGAACGAAGCCTTTGCTGTAAATGTTTTTTTCTTATTGAACGTATGTTTTCTAGCTGCTTAAAAGTATTACCACAGGAAAGGCCCACTTTTCTACAAAGTTCTCAAAAAAAAAGTAATTAATAGCTTTGCTAGTTTTTTTTCATTGAGCACTATGCGAAGTGATTGAAAAAAACAAAAATTGGTCATAACTTTTGAACTGTAAAAAATTGCACCAACACTCTCAGGGTTAAAAAGTTTGGAAATGACCTTGCCCACGCCCCTATTCGATTTGATCCATACTTCCAGGGACACCCTGTATATCTATAGATGTAATGCCCTCTTGGTCACTGAAAATTTAGACTTCTAGTTTTTTCCACAACGTAGTTACAGGGCGTCAAAAATGGCTATAGCCCCCAGATTTGAATTTGACGTCATTTTATTTTACTAACATCGACTTATGGAGTCCAAGTGAAATTCGAGTTATAGATTTATACGAGTTACAAAGTGTACAGAATTCGAGATAGGTACCGCGTATGTGCTCATTTTATCGCCTTACCAAGAATTACAGGTGTTCGAGTTATCGAGATTCCACTGAAGTACGCATGCGCTGACGATTCCTATCAGTTAACTGCTACCGCAAACCGCGATACAGAAGTTAGTTCACACATCATAATTTTTTAAACTGATACTGATATTATGTCAAATAATTGTACAAAACTATTCCAACCGTGATTATGTGAACGTGTGAGAGGAGATACAGTTATACAGGCGCACGTACCGCAGCGGTCTGCCTCGTCGGCGCCGTCCGCGCAGTCCGCGATGTTGTCGCACAGCTGCTGCAGCGGCACGCAGCGCGTTGCGTTGTCGCAGCGCAGCGCGGGCGCCAGGCACGCCGCGCCCGCCTGCGCCCCGCCCGGCGCTGCCGTCGTGCTCGTGCTGGTGCTGCTCTTGCTGCTCGTGTCGCCGCACTCCACCTCGTCCGAGCCGTCCAGGCAGTCCACGTGCGCGTCGCACCGGAACTCCTGCGCCACACTCACCGGTTACCACCGCGCCAGCCGGCATATATTCCGCCAGCAGCCGGCTGCGGCGCGCACTCACCTTCCGGATGCACTCGGTGTTGTTGCACTGGAACTCGTGCTCCTCACACGCGCCGCTATCGTGCTGAGGTTTTCTGCGGCACAACAATAGCTTCATTTAGAGTCAAACAGCGCGAGCAGGTCAACCTTCCTTCGGTATACAACATGTTTTTATATACCATAACTCTAGGGTATTAATGAGACCATCATTTTGAACAACTTTTACTATGGGACCAAACCTTAAATCGCGAAAAAAATCAGCTGTCGCATACATTTATGTTCGCAAAACTCGTCAAAATGTGTGGAACTGCTGATATTTTTTTCGCGTTTCAGGTTTGGTCCCATAGTAAAATTCGTTCAAAATGATGGTCTCATTAATACCTTAGAGTTATGGTATATAAAAAAATACCAATTTGTATAAAGCAGCTGTATCATAAAAACATATTTGAAAAACAAAATACTTCTTAACTACCTTTTTGTGTCAAAATCAAAAAAAAAAAATCTTACTGCAGAAAATGCCTAAATTTGAACTTGTATTTCTCTGTTACTAGAGCTGGTCCACTCGGTAACGACGCGGACCACTTCTGCATTCACCTAGCAACCGTAGTTCCACGGGGCGCGCGCGGCTGCGGGGCGGACCAGCTCCAGTCAAATATCGTGCGAGATACAATGTAAGGAGCGCAAGTTGTTACGTGGGAGTAGCGCATGTGTAACATTTATTTTGTGAATACAGCTGAACGTGTGAGTACAAAATAAACAGTAGCCACGTCTGCCAACATAATGCTCAGCAGTTTAGCAGAGGTCATTATGTATTCTATAAATGATGATGTTTGTGAATAAACAAGATATAATTTAGATTCATTGTCAGTCACCCCTGGCGGCTGGGGTGCGCGGTCGTGGTGGCGGCGCAGGCGCGCTCGTCGCTGGCGTCGGCGCAGTCGGCGCGGCCGTCGCAGTAGTAGTCCCAGGGCAGGCAGGCGCCGTTGTCGCACGGGAACATGGCGGCGCTGCAGGCGCGCGCGGCGCACTCCGCCTCGTCGCTGCGGTCGCCGCGGCCGCAGTCGGCCGTGCCGTCGCAGCGCCACCAGCGCGGGATGCAGCGCCGCGACGTGGCGCACTGGAACTGCTGCGCGCCGCAGGAGGCGCGCGCGCACGCCGCAGCGCCCTCGTCCGCGCCGTCGTTACAGTCTGCAATAGGCGCGCGTCACTACTCGCTCACAGCGGCGGTGGCGGGTGCTACGGCTGGGAGGGCTCACCTTTCTGTCCGTCGCAGATCCACGAGTTGGGGATGCAGCGGTTGGAGTCGCAGCGCATGAACTGCTCCTCGCCGCACGTGACGTTGGCTGCGGAGGAAGCACAGGTGTCAGGTCATGACGCGGAGGCGGCGACCACTGCAGGAGCGCTACTCACCGCAGGGCCCGGTGGGGGACGAGTCCTCGTCGGAGCCGTTGTCACAGTCCAGGTCGCCGTCGCACACGTACTGCTGCTCGATGCAGCGCCTGCTGACCGGGAGCGCTACATTAGTTCCGTGTCGCACAACACATATGTACATATCATATTTCCACAGTATGTCGAAATATCAATTCGTATAGCGCAAAAACGTGTTTAGCTAGATCAGTTATTCTGGTGTCTTTGTCGAGAGTAAAGAGAAATATTAGCCAAAACAGAGTTAAAAATGATTATGAAGTTGACAATAGCGAAATAATGTCAGCTCTCGTCTCATACCGGCCGTAAATCTGCTCAGAGATAAAAAAAAACCTGAATCGAAGAAAGCTAGCATCAAAAGGAATAAGCCTAAAAAGTGTAGTGTCGAGCAAATACAACGTCTGCGGCAGTATCGGAAACTGTAATAGTACTTAGTACCTGTAGTAGTAAATTTTCAAACTGTTTTCACGAAAACAAACGGCGCGGACTCGAGCTGCGCGCACTACATTGTGGTTCCGTCTGTAGAGCAGCAACGTTCCCAACACAAACGGCGCGGACTCGAGCTGCGCGCACTACATTGTGGTTCCGTCTGTAGAGCAGCAACGTTCCCAACACAAACGGCGCGGACTCGAGCTGCGCGCACTACATTGTGGTTCCGTCTGTAGAGCAGCAACGTTCCCAACACAAACGGCGCGGACTCGAGCTGCGCGCACTACATTGTGGTTCCGTCTGTAGAGCAGCAACGTTCCCAACACAAACGGCGCGGACTCGAGCTGCGCGCACTACATTGTGGTTCCGTCTGTAGAGCAGCAACGTTCCCAACACAAACGGCGCGGACTCGAGCTGCGCGCACTACATTGTGGTTCCGTCTGTAGAGCAGCAACGTTCCCAACACAAACGGCGCGGACTCGAGCTGCGCGCACTACATTGTGGTTCCGTCTGTAGAGCAGCAACGTTCCCAACACAAACACACTAATGCCACATTAACTACGCCGCTGTTACTTATTAGTGGCGCAACACGGAATAACAGTTAAACTGTTAATTACAAAACTGCGAGTTTACAAATGTAGAGCATTTATTAATTGAACCCGACTAAACGTGCGAGTGGGCTTTAATTGTTAAGTTATTTATTGGAAATTCACCCCTTTATATATAACCAATCATTATTATTACATTGACAGGCCAGTTGGCGCGATTGGTTAAGATACCACCTGCCATGCCGCAGATCGTGGGTTCGATTCCCATCCAGGACAAACATTTGTGTGCAAGAACATGTCTGTTTGTCCTGAATCTGGGTGTAATTATCTATATAAGAATGTATTTACAAAAGTACATAGTATATCAGTTATCTGGTTTCCATAGTACAAGCTCTGCTTAGTTTGGGATCAGATGACCGTGTGTGAAAATGTCCTAGGATATTTTTTTTCTTATTATTCTCGGGACCTTTGGAAGGCTACGAGGATACGAGGACATGAGGGGCCGAAGCCAACTCGCAGAGGCCCCTTAGATGATTTTAAATGGTGAGGAGGCACTAACCTACGGTCATCCTTATATGCACTATGGAAGTACACCCAAGGACAACCCCCGGTTGGTGCAGGGCTATTGCAGAACGTGGAAACAAAACATATTGGGCTATGAGTCTGGGTGGCTAAAGTGGACTGGGTAATTTGAACTGGAAGAACTATGTCCCCTGCCTGACCAATGTTATATATTTTACACGGATAAAATGGCAGGGGGTGACTTGCACACTCAATAATGGGCCCCCAGAAACGGCCGCTAGCACATAGTGACGTAGCGACAAGGGGGCAACACTTCCTGAGGTGCTTGAGGACTGGAGAGGTATTCCACGGCTATCAGGACAATCCCGGAAGTACGGTCAAGATCCCTACCAGCACCTTACAGGAATACTTCCTTCCTCCGAGCACGTTTGCTCTTGCGAATTTCCACTCAAACCAGCCTGTTGAGACTTTATTGAGTATCGTGTTTGGAGAAAGGAGAATAAATAAAATTCGAGTGTATTACTTAAAGTCTATTCAAATGACCATGAACTTTAGGCACAATGACACTTTTTACATTTGTATACGGAACACAAGTTATCGCTTGTTCGATGCAATAATTTTGACCATGTCACGTTTTGACCATGTCGGACAAATCGGGGCCAGGCTGGCTTCTCACCCTCCGGGTAGTAAACAGTTCTGCTCCCTGTCTAAAGCGGTTGAAACGAATTTCTGTCATCCCACTTTACCTCCTATGATGAAACCTGATGGGTCGCTGGCTCACTCTGTAACTGAGAAAGCAAATTTATTTGCATCTTTCTTTGCAAGCAATTCACGTCTGGACGCTGGCTCAAAGCAACCACCTACTGTACCTCATTGTGACTCCTCGATGCCGGAGATCGCAGTACGATTGTTGAGGCAGTGTGCGCCTGAACTGTCTCCTGTATTGACACGTTTGTTCCGCCTCTCTCTTGAAAAAAGAACGGTGCCGAAATCCTGGAAGCTTGCAAATGTACAACCAGTGCCCAAAAAGGCGACCGTGCAGACCCTGCCCATTACCGTCCGATCGCCATTACCTCCATTCTGTGCAAAGTTTTGGAAAGGGTACTGAACAATAAGTTGCTGAACTACCTTGAAGACAATGATCTCCTCAGTGACCGTCAATATGTCTTTCGCCGGGGACGGTCAACTGGCGATCTTCTTGTGTATGTCACGCACTGCTGTGGCGAAGCCATCGAGAAACACGGCGAAGCACTGGCTGTATCGCTTGACATCTCGAAGGCTTTTGACAGGGTCTGGCACGCTGCTTTGCTCAGCAAGCTTCCTGCTTATGGCATCTCAGCTGATTTTTGTAGCTGGATATCAGATTTCCTTAGTGAACGGTCGATTAGAGTAGTTGTTGATGGCTGCTCTTCTGACCTTATGGCTATTGATGCTGGAGTTTCTCAGGGGTCTGTTGTCTCTGCAACTCTTTTCCTGCTGCACATCAATGACCTGCTTCGGCCTGGTATTGTTGGGTACGCAGATGACAGTACAATTTCAGAGAGATACTTGTCCAGCACAAAAAACAGCGGTGCCGAAGTTCGTTCCTTGAGAGAGGCCATGGTAGAGCGGACAGATTTGACCTTAAGCTTTGTCTCTCAGTACGCCACCAAAACGCAGGCGTGTCTTTTTACCGCTAAAAAGAGTCGTTTCGCCCAAACTCCTACTTTTCGGGGTACATCTGTTCCTGTAACTGATCGACTTGAGCTCCTAGGCATGGAGTTGACATCTGGTCTCAACTTCGGCGCCACCATCGAGTACAAGGCCCAAACTGCGGCCAAGAAACTGGGCATCCTAAATAGGGTGAAGCGATACTTTACGCCTGGACAGCTTTTAACACTTTACAAAGCGCAAGTCCGATCCTGCATGGAGTATTGCAGTCACCTTTGGGATGGATCAGCTAAGTACCAACTAGCCGCGCTTGACTCGGGGGAACGCAGAGCTAAGAGGCTCATTGGCGACGTAAAACTGGTGGATGCCAAGCTTCATAGCTTGGCTCATCGCCGCAAGGTTGCCTGCTTGTCGGTCTTCTACAGATTGTACTTCGGAGAGTGTGCCCGAGAACTCCACGACCTCATTCCACCGGCCCCCTTCTACGATCGGACATCTAGACGCACTGCCAGTTACCATCCCTACCTGGTTGCTATTCCACCAATTCGCACTAAGCGCTTCCAAATGTGTTTTATAATGCGCACAGCAAAAGAGTGGAACTCACTACCTGCGTCTGTGTTTCCGAACGTATACAACCCTTTTTTTTTTGTGGATGGGAAATTATCAAATAACTTCTCCCGCTCTGGGTGGAGCGCGAGGGCGTGTCAGACTTCTACTGACTAAAACCCACCCGTGTTCCTTCAGTTGCCTGTGCCAGGGCCACGGTAACTCTTTCGAACAACCCGCAACCCTGGCGGCAACGTATACAACCCTAAACTCTTCAAAGTTAGAGTGAACAGGCTTCTTCTGGGTAAGCTCACTCCATCGTCGACTTTAGTCTCTGTCACCTCTGACCTAGACTAGAGTCAAGAGCAAACCCATCACAAATAAAAAAATAAAAAAAAAATTATTGCAATCCAGCACGTTTGCTGACCTAGCGATACAATACGGTCGCACTAAATGCGCCGCGCGCTCAGTGCATTACGGACAGCTACCGGTTGCATTCGCCAGCACAGTCATTTATACTGACCGCAGAACCACGGTGTATGCCTGTTTCCTGGATCTCTCCAGAGCTTTCGACCTAGTGTCATATGATGTGCTCTGGAGAAAGCTAGGGGACAGGAGTATACCACCGGGAGTTCTCAGAATTATGCAGTATTGGTATGCAAACCAAACAAATATTGTGAAATGGTCAACAACACTTTCTGATCCATATAGGTTGGAGTGCGGTGTGAGACAGGGGGGTCTGACGTCACCTAGACTCTTCAACCTATATGTGAATGATCTTCTGGTCGAGCTCAGTAGCATGCGAGTCGGATGCCGAGTGGGTGGTGTGACCATTAATAATATCAGTTACGCGGACGACATGGTGCTGCTGGGTCCGACTGCGGGATCGATCAAGGAGATGTTGAGAATATGCGAGAACTATGCAGCTACACACGGACTCGTTTATAATGTCAAAAAGAGTGAATACATGGTTTTTAAGGCCGCTGGTAAGGCCCCCGATTATGTACCAAGCTTTACTCTGAATGGCTTGAGTATAAGGCGAGTAAATAATTTTAAGTACCTGGGGCATATACTTACCGACGACCTTAAGGACAATGTGGATATAGAGAGGGAGCGCAGGGCACTGGCGGTCAGAGGGAATATGTTGGCGCGCAGGTTCTACCGTTGTACTAATCAGGTTAAAATAACTCTTTTCAAAGCTTACTGTCAGGGTATGTACACGGGGAGTCTGTGGGTCAGCTTTACCAAAAGATCGCTGGAGGTCCTGCGCATCCAATATAATAACGTTTTCAGAATGCTGTTGGGACTGCCCCGTTTTTGTAGCGCATCAGAGATGTTTGCGCTGAATCGAACTGACGACTTTTATGCGGTCATTCGACGAAAAATCTCGTCTTTAATAACAAGACTGCGGGACAGTGACAACAGTATTCTGAGGACAGTGGCGGAGAACATCTACTCTCCTATTCTGAGACGTTTTGTGGGGGTGATGAGTGAGTAAAGTTGTTTACTTTCGCTTGTGTGTCGCCCTCATGAAACGATCTCAAGTAAACATGTTTTGTAAATTATTATTATTATTATTACTTTACTAACATTAGTTAATAAGCCATTTACTAACACAAGGGATCTTATGTTGTCCGAAATAAAGCATTATTATTATTATTATTTCAATCATTTTCTCATTTTAGCGATAGCTTAGCCTAAACGTTACCTTGTTAACTCTCTTAGCAATAAACCCTTGAAAGTTATTTGAGTGTTTAACTTATTAGCGTAACGAAGCCACCAGGTACCACTTACGTCGCGCCCCCTACATCGCCACGGCGCTGGGAAAACGACTGACTTTATCTATAAACTATTAGGTTCGGGAAAAAGTCTTTTCGCTTTATAGTATGTATGAACTTGTAATAAAATCTCTTTGGCTATACTATTTGTATCTGGCTGGTTTTGGTATCATTGAAAGTTTAAATTTTAAAGAACATAATTCCAAATTCAAATTAGGAAAATGTGTGATTTTCATTTGTTTTTCGTACCGTCAAGATGAGTGAATCTAATGAAGAAATTCGATACATTTTAAAATTTTACTACAAAAAAGGTAAAAATGCAACGCAAGCCGCGACAAAAATTTCCGATGTTTATGGACCTAGTGTAGTGTCTGTGAGAGTAGCACAAATTTGGTTTAAGCGTTTTCAATCAGGAAATTTGGATGTCAAAGATATAAAATGGATGCCATTTTTGAAAAAGTGGAGCAAGATCGGCATGTCAGTAGTTACGACGTAGCTGAAGAACTGGAAATTGATCACAAAACAGTTTTGGCGCATTTGAAAAAAACTGGGTACACAAAAAAGCTCGACATTTGGGTACCTCACAAGCTCACTGAAACAAACCTAATGAACCGTATACTCATTTGTGATTCTTTATTACGACGTAATGAAACAGAACCATTTTTGAAGAAGGTGATACCTGGTGATGAAAAGTGGATCACGTATGACAAGAACGTGCGAAAAAAGTCGTGGTCAAAGGCCAGTCAGGCTTCACAGACTGTGGCGAAACCCGGGTTAACTCGCAACAAGGTGATGATGTGTGTGTGGTGGGATTGGAAGGGCATTATTCATTATGAGCTGTTACCACCAGGCAGGACCATCGATTCTGAACTTTACTGCGAACAACTGATGAGATTAAAGCAAGAAGTTGAGAGAAAGCGGCCGGAATTAATCAACAGAAGGGGTGTGGTTTTTCATCATGATAACGCTAGACCTCACACATCTTTAGCCACTCAGCAAAAATTAAGAGAGTTTGGCTGGGAGGTGTTAATGCATCCGCCGTATAGTCCTGACCTTGCACCTTCAGATTTCCACCTGTTTCGGTCTCTTCAGAATTTTTTAGGCAGTGTCAGGTTAACATCACGAGAGGACTGCCAAAACCACTAGTCGCGGTATTTTGACCAGAAGTCCCAAAATTTCTATAGCAATGGGAGCATGTCCCTACCTACAAGATGGCAAAAAGTTATCGAACAAAATGGTACCTACATACTTTAGTTAAATGTAAATAAACTATATTAAAAAATGAATTTTCTTAAAAAAATGCGAAGAAACTGTTTCCCCAACCTATTATATGCCCGGGGAACATTGCATTTGCATTGCTAGCATTACTGCTACTTGTAGTCCCTACACAGCCAATAAAGGCAAGAAAGAAGTGGGAGCTCTGTTCCTCGTCAGTGTTCACTCCAGCCGGCCGACAAAGGCAAGCCAGAGATGAGGACAAGATTTCTCCCGGAAGATAAGGTCCGTAGGGTTGCTACTGCCCAATAGCTCGCCACATGCTGCCCTGCGGGTTTCTGTATCTCTCTTGGTCTGGCTCCTCATCCTAGACCCGTTCCGGCAAAGTAAACTCTACCGGCACAGACCTAAGATGGGAGTTTATTATTATTAGGGAGTTTATTATTATTATTAGTCTAAAGGCAAAGACAGACCTTGACTTTTTATGACGTGCAACTTCGCCTTCCGGATGGAGCGGGAGGAGGGAGGAGAGGAGGGAGAGGAGGAAGCTCACCCGTGCTGGCAGGCGAAGGTGCCGGCGGGGCAGGGCGCGGCGGGACGGGGCGCGTGCGAGGCCGCGCACGCGTGCGGCACGCCCGGCGCGGGCTCGCGCCCGTCCGCGCACGCGCACTTGCGCCCGCCCGGCACCGCCAGGCACAGCTCCGCGCAGCCGCCGTTCTTCAGCGAGCACTGGTTGTGGCCTGTACAAGGAGCAGAGGGTTATTCTGTGTCGTAGATTGCCATCAGTGAGGTTGTGTTTGTGTGCGGGAGACAAGCTCACCCTGGCGCTCGGTATCGGACACGAGCTTGAGGTCGTAGAGCGGCGGCGGCAGGCGGTACAGCTCGGTGACGTTGCCGCCGGCGTCGCGGCGCCGCACCGCGCCCGTGCCGTGCTCGCTCCAGATCACGGCGCCTGCGGGCAATGCTCGCTCAGTGCTCTACCACAAAATACTTCAACGAAAATATACCGACTTCCGAATTTAAAGTTATTTTTAACCGACTTCCAAAAGGAGGAGTTTCTCAATTCGTCTGTATGTTTTTTTGTTTGTATGTTTGTTACGCGATTACTCAAAGACGGATGGACCGATTTAGAAAATTCTTTTTTTGTTTGATAGGGTATACTTCCGAGAAGGTCCCATATAAATTTTATTAACTTTGCTTGGGGAGTTTTTGAGTTAGCTTCAATAATGCGTTTATTTCCCACTTATTTTATGTGGATGATGTGATGGTGTTTTAATAACTTCCTATCACTGTTATTTACATGGCTATATCTACAATTATTGTGCTCAATTATGTATTCGAATTAGTGTGGGGTAGGTTCCACAACTAAAAAGTGAAAAATAAAAACTTTTTAGCAAAAAATAAAACCGACTTCCAAAATAAAACACTACAAAGTGAAAAATAACTTTAATTTCGGAAGTCGGTGGCAAAAAACGAAAATACAAAACCCAAGACACCGACTACCGAAATTAAAGTTATTTTTCACTTTGTAGTGTTTTATTTTGGAAGTCGGTTTTATTTTTTGCTAAAAAGTTTTTAGGGTTCCTTACCTCAAAAGGAAAAAACGGAACCCTTATAGGATCACTCGTGTGTCTGTCTGTCTGTCCGTGTGTCACAGCCAATTTGCTCCGAATTTAATGGACCGATTAAGTTGAAATTTGGTACACGTACGTATTTATGTGACCCAAACACGGACGTAACTGTACCGTAAACTGTACCGTGTGATGTCACACGGTACAGTTTGCAAAACGATTTTTTTTTTTCAGAGGAAAGGGCGAGGGTCTAAAATATATTTTGTTTATAATTTTAGAATAAATTGTTTTAAAATTATTTAACAAAATAGACGAAAATTGGCCATCCCATCCCCCCTTACCTCCGATATTACTGAGCCTAAAATTTTGAAAAAAATATAGAAAATAGTTCTGTACCTATAGATTACAGGAAAACTTATAAAAAGTCTATGGTCTTAAAACAACATGGTTAGTCTCTAAATACTGTGTGTACAAACTTACATTTGCAGTTGAAATACATGTTCACCCATACATTCCGTATGGGAGAACATGTTTTTCAACTACAATATTAAGTATATTCTTGGGATAAATTCATCTCAACTACGGAACCCTTCAATGTTTGTGGTCTGACACGCACTTAGCCGATTTTTTTTATTTTGTAGAGTGTTTTTTGGAAGTGGGTTGTTTTTCTTGTAAAAAAATGTTTTTAAAAGAACGAAGTTCTTTACCACGGCTTGCGGTAGGAGTGGACTGGTACAAGCGACCAAACTAATTGGTTTACATTTTACATGTGTGGGTGAAGTCATAGTTTTATAATTATTATAATATCCTGGGACATTTTCACACACGGTCATCTGGTCCCAAACTAAGCAGAGCTTGTACTTGTACTTTTGTAAATACATACTTATATAGATAATTACACCCAGACTCAGGACAAACAGACATGTTCATGCACACAAATGTTTGTCCTGGATGGGAATCGAACCCACGACCTGCGGCGTGATAAGGTGGTATCTTAACCAACCACGCCAACTGGCCTGTCCAGTTATGCACACCAATACTTATAAAACGAGCGAGCTCTGTTTGTATTGGTGTGCTTATACACCAATTACCATAAGTAATAATTCATTTATGTTATAATATAATTTCGCAAAATGTTACTATACTAACTTTGGCACAATGGCTATCGTCTTTAATCAATGAACGTATGAGGAATGAACGAATGAGGTGTCGTAAGTTCAAACCAATGAGTACAGCAATATATGTTCTTTTTCTTTTTGTATTCATTATTTTGTTCAAACATTACTTATGGTTGAATATATAACGATTCGATCCCTTTCATGGATGAGTAATGATGTTTGCAACGTTTGAGATAACTATGGCACTCTCAGGCCGTTTTATTTTGACTGTTTAGAAAATAACTTAACCACAATTTTAAAAAAAAATGTTTTCAAACACCTTAATTTATTAAATATGAGCATTCTTAATAGGGATGATGCCTGGGTAAAAAAAAAGAAATTCTATTTAGTCCGTCAGTCAGATAATAAAAAAATATTAGACACGTATTTTTTGCTTTATCATATTAATAAAAAATGACTCAGATAACATGCATTAAAGTTCGGGAGTGGGGGCTTGCTACGTCACTTCTACGTATAAAATCTACGAAGACGTGACGTCATGCCACATTTTAACTCAATGTATCGCCGTAATCTTTTGATTACGTACAAAAAGAAAAAATACGTGTCCAATATATTTTAATAATCTGCATGACGGACAAAAAAACATTTTTTAGTCATCATCCCTATTGTCAATCTACGAGTATTTGCATTACTGAGTTTATTGGTTACTACTACTCGTGTGCGGATTTATTTCAGTGGAGCCGACCATGCAACATTTATCTATGTTCAAAAAGGCAGAAATTGTTGTACTGCATGAGCAAAACGTATCTATAAGTGAAATTGCGGCGCCTAATGATATCGGTGAGTAAGTTATATCGTTAATATTATACCGACTTATATTAATACATTACCATATATATAATTAAAAAAAAAAACTATAATACATTTTATGATAATATACACAGTCTGGCCATACATACTGTTACAATTAAAAATAAGAAAGACAGTTAACAGAAAACATTTGAATTTGGAATCTGTCATTTTTATACGATTGTTCATTGAGTTTTCTAATTTTGGCGCCAATACATTGTACAATATTTTCAAATTCAAATTGTTTATTGTGGTACACAGGTAAAAATATAGTGTTACAGTTTATAAAGTGAAGTACATCTACGACCCGCCTTTAGGCATACAATAATTTAAAGACTTTTGCGATATTAAAATGGAGTGGGGTGATAAAGAGAACCGAATCGCTGTGATTGCATTACACAAGGTTGGTATGGAGCCAAATGCAATTTTTAAAACTCTCCATACGCTTGGTATTAGTCAAATGTTTGTGTACCGGGCTATTAATAGGTACAATGAGACCTCCTCTGTTTGTGACAGAAAAAGATCTGGCCGTCCACGTAGTGTTCGTACGAAAAAGGTGGTCAAAGCAGTAAGGGAAAGAATTCGAAGAAATCCTGTCCGAAAGCAAAAGATTTCATCTCGGGAGATGAAGATAGCACCCAGAACCATGTCGCGTATTTTAAAAGATGACTTAGGACTTGCAGCCTATAAGAAACGCACTGGTCATTTTTTAACTGATAATTTAAAAAAGAATAGGGTGGTAAAATCGAAACAACTACTGAAGCGGTAGGCAAAGGGAGGTCACAGAAAAATTTTGTTTACGGATGAGAAAATCTCTACAATTGAGCAACCTTTTAACAAACAAAATGACCGTATTTATGCTCAAAGCTCTAAGGAAGCGTGACTGAGCCATATTTTTGTGAGAAAAGTATCAAAACATCGGCACAAGTGATCGTCTAGATTATGATTTATGGTCAGTTTTAGAGAGTACGACTTGCTCTAAACGCCATGATAATTAGGAGTCCCTAAAACAATCCATACGATTGGCAGTGAAGAATTTTCCCATGGAAAGAGTGCGTGCTTCTATTGATAACTTGCCTCAACGTTTAAAGGACTTTATTGCAGCCAATGGAGACCACTTCAAATAAGCTTTTTATATTTTAAACTGTTTTATATTAATGTATTAAACTAACACACTGTAAAAGTAATAAATATTATTTGCAATAAATTTTTTTTTTTTTTCTTCGTGACAATATTTATGGCAAGACTAGGTATATTATCTGCTTGCTACTCCACCAATTCGCACTAAGCGCTTCCAAATGTCTTTTATAATGCGCACAGCAAAGGAGTGGAACTCACTACCTGCGTCTGTGTTTCCGAACGCATACAACCCTAATCTCTTCAAAGTGAGAGTAAACAGGCTCCTTCTGGGTAAGCTCACTCCATCGTCGACTTTGTCTCTGTCACCTCTGACCTAGACTAGAGTCAAGAGCAAACCCATCACAAATAAAAATAAAATAAATAAAATTAGATTTTTTTTATCATAAGATGATTAGGTATGATACAATTAACTTGGTCGAGCCCAATGTTGTCCCACTACGGCGCGGGCCTTTAGACAGATTAAACAAAATAATAACGTCAATAAAAATAGATTACATATATTATTATGTTTACTAATGTCTATGTTTAATTCAAACATATCTCTAAGTGCCTGCCTAGCCTTTTCCGAACTATGTTGGGATCGGCATCCAGTCTAACCCGATGCAGCTGAATACCAGTTCTTTACATGGAGCGACTGCCTATCTGACCTCCACAACCCAGTTATTGGGTAATACGGTTGGTAAGACTTGGTAAGACTGGTTGTCAGACTTTCGAGCTTCTGACGACCCGTAACGACTGCCAAAGATCCACGAATGACAGCCGGGACCAACAGCTTAACGTGCTTTCCGAGGCACGGAGGAGTCTCGGTAAGTAAAGATGGTCACCCATCTACGGACCAACCCCGGCAAGCGTAGCTTAACCTGATGGATCGACCCGTGCGGCTGTTATTACTTAGCCACGAGCTCCATATATGTATATAAAACATATCTCTAAGTATTATATAATATTTCAACTTGTATAGATATGTATAGTATACGTAGTCTGGTCATACTCGTAAGTTTTGTCGCATATGGAAAGTTAAATAACTGACAATGAGTTACGCACTACAACCATTTATACATCAAATGAAAGGGTATAAAATACAGATTTACACCACATTAAAATTATTCAAAATGTCCTCCTCTTGCTTCGATATAAGCCTTCAATCTGCAAGGTCAGTCATCAATCGAAGCACGCACGACGTTCATGTGAATATCGGCGACTGCTTTAATCAGGGATTCTTTAAGTGACTCCAAGTTGCGATGGGGTTTAGCGCAGACCTTCTCCTCTAAGTGCTGCCCTATTTTGTAATCAAAGGGATTCAAGTCTGGACTGGATGAGGGCCAATCCTCATGCTTGATAAAGTCGATTCCACGGGTCGTGAGCCAGCTTTGGATACTTTTCGCTTTATGAGCCGGCGCAGAATCCTGCTGGAATACCCAGTGCTTTTTTTCGAACATTGTTTGTGAAATAGGTTCCACAATGTTTGTTAGGACTGTGTTTTGATATACAAGGGCACTGGTTTTCACTCCTTATTAAAAAAAAAACACCTCCGTTGGACCCAAATAGGACACCCCAAGCCAACCATGAATGCCGAAGGGTGATGACCACGCTGAACACGTGACACACGTCTGCTCGCTTCTTCACTACCAATGTGCACACACTTTATCTTTTTCTTTGTTGAAACTCTCCTCAACATTAAAATTATTTTCGTCTGTAAAAAGTATTTCGCGGTATTTTTTTCCCGCGTATCGCCTTAACAAAACCCAGCTTCTTTCGAGTCTGATGTGTGTCTGGCGAGTGTCCCTACTTCATACATAAGTAATCTAGCAGAAATCTATATAAATAATAATCAATTGTCGAATGTATGTACGCGCATCACTTCAGAACGGTTGCATCTATTTGGCTAATTCTTTTTTTATTGTGTTTATACGTATAATTGTCAAGACAAGGTTTGTATGAAAGAAAATGTTTGAAAAGTTGCCGGGAATATTGGGAAATTCGGGAAAACTGAAAGTGCATTTTCTATTGGAATTTGTATGAATTATTGATATGTTGACAGGACGACGTTTGTCGGGTCAGCTAGTTAAAAAATAAAAAAGCGTATTTTTGCCAGTTCGAATCACGTACAGTCCTACCAACTTATCTGTGAACTGAAAGAGGACGGCACCGTCGATTCAGTGTTGCTAATTAATATAAGGTGCCCAAAATTGAGTAAGTTTTCAAGAAGGAAATTTCACATTAGACATAATCGTTTAATAAGAATTACAGTTTTTACAAATTAAAAACAATGATACCTATATAAAAATAATAAAATAAATAAAAAGAATTTGATAATTTACAGTTACGTAGGTACGCTAACAGTTTAGTCTCTCAGCAATAAACAATGGATTTATCTAAAAAGTAATCCAATGAAGATACAACTTTCATTTAATGCGAAGTTAAGTAGGTACCTACCCTGCAAGAGGTACCTGGATGTCTAGCATTTAGTTATGACGGTACCTAACTCCTAACACCAGATTTGACTAATTATAATTAGCAGTGGTACCTAGTGGTAGTGTAGTGTAATAAAAAAACAAATTGCTTTACAATGATTTATTGAAAACCAGGTTTACAGTATTTGTGATCTTTAGATGAACCTGCATACACAACTTCATCCTGGTTGTGAGTCCATACTCCGCTTATTTCCGTACCACTATCATCATTATCACTATCGCTTTCGGTTTCAGTGTCACTTCTATAATAAAAGGTTTATCTAAATACAAATCATGTTTTAAGTATTCTCCTTCTAACCTGCGAACGTGTTTACAATACTGTGCCCACTCATGAGCTGTAATAGCGTCAAAAGCTTCTCTAACTAGGCGGGGGATTTCAGCATTTTTGTGCTCAATATTTACATCAGCAACTTTTCTTTTCATTGTGCTCCATATGAGTTCAATGGGATTGAGATCACAGGTGGTAAATATAAGTATTTGTGTCTATTGTCTTCTAATTTTTTTTTTCAATCTCATATACAGGTTCAGGCTTGTTTCTCTTAATTATTTCTAAAAGCTTTTAGTCAAATTCTCTCCGTAGTCAATTTTATTTTGAGTCAACCATAATTGCATATCTTTTTTTAAGGAATTCGTATTTGGGACTTTATTCACACAAATACGGTGATTATCCATCACTATTATGAATGGCTCTTGTAAATTAGGCACAAGTTTTTCAATAACCCACTTTTTAAAGTTGGTACTATTCATCTCGTCATGATAATCACCACTTTTTGTGTTTGATTTAAACACAAGTAGTGCATTTGTAACAAATCTAGTATCTCCTCCCGCATGAACAATAATATATCTTTGCCCTTTCTACACAGGCTCCAATACTCCGTCTTCACCCTCTCCTTGCCAACATTTACCCGATGTATGCGAAGAGTGAATATAGGTCTCATCTAAATAAATTATGGGCCGGGGCTGGGGCGATTTATTATTTTTATCAACTGCATGCCAGTACTTAGCTCTCCAAGCTGATATTTCATTACGCTCCATAAGAACCTTCCGATTGGATTGAGATTTTTTAAAACAAAATCCCACCTTGTGAAGCAGCTTTCGCAGACTCGCTGTCCTGTGTAATTTATTTCTGTCTTTAAGACCTCTAGAAGCTTTTTAACAGAAGGGACCTCTTTTTTAGCAGAATAAAATTCGTGTACTTTCCTCCGTATAACTCCCATGTCAAAATCATCAACATGCACAAAACCACTTTTACGTTTTCTCTCCTTGCCTGGTGTCCGAATGTTTGTACCAGTTTCTTCTGCTGCGTGCCCTTTCTTAACTATTTTTGAAATTAGTCCTTGACTCACACCTGAAATATAAGATAATAAAATAAATGTTAGTAGAAATTTGAAATCTGGCAGGTTAGTTTGCTCACTCACTTAGCAGGTTACCTATTAGATGTACAGTCGCGACCAAAAGTCGATAAGCAAACTCACAAAGCAATAGCTTGGCGTTTAGTTTGACTTAAGACCTTCTATTTCCAAGAACATAAACATGCATAATTATTGTCGTCAACAACTGATTGTAGTTCATAATTTCAAAGTTGTAACATGTGTAAAGATGACCTAGCGGTTAAGCGCGTGCAGATAGATGCGTGAATCAGTGAGCCGTGAGTTCAAATCTCACGCAGTACTTGACTTTTTGTAAGTTTTTACTTGATTGGAAGTAATGGGACAGAAATATAATATTCTTTATCTTGTTCGCTTGGTCACTCATTTCGTAAAGTTAGAAAGGTAGATCATAGAAAACTAAATAGGTATTGACAATTATATATGTGTTATTAGAATATCCTTTCTTTGCTATGTTATTATGAATTGACTAAGTGGGTATACAACAAAAAATCCTATGAACGGTTACAAAACAACTTCTTTTATCTAGTAGGAATGTAACGTCACAATTCTCTTAAGTTTGTTAATTTTATAAATAAGTAAATAAAACGAATAAACATTTTTGTTACCATTCAGCACGACTTTTTTATTTCAACCATTCAACACCGAAAAGATAAATTAAAAATCACAAAAATAGTTAAATAATAATACAATACTTAACTAATATTTAACTTCTTATGAAAATAAATAATAAATGAACATAAACATCTAACAAGTTTTTGCTTAAAATAGTACAAATATATTATTATAGTTCCAAAGAAACAAAAAACAGTCCCACATTGTGATTAAGATTCGAACTCAGACTTCATTGATCGTGAAACCATAGCTTAGCCCAAATAGCTACCAGCACATGTTATGTTTATGCGAATTTTAGCAATGCAATGGTAAGAACAGGTCGCCACTGTGACGAGTATTCTAAATGCAACAGAAATATAATGTTATTTCGCGTGGTACGACGACTTGCGACAATTCATTAGTGTGTGTTATCTGCGGAATGTTGAGTGAGACATCACTCATACACGCACACGTACTGGTTCGTGCTCGCACAGTTCATAGCAATGTAATCCTTAGCACGCTTATGGACTTTTGAGCGTTTACTGTACGTTACCGTTACGCTAACCTGCAGCAAGAATAGAAACGAATATTTCGTGGACTTAAATAGTTAGTTAAGTATCGGGTAATTTATAACAAGAAAGTTGACAACACTAACCTGTCGCTGCCGAAATTCGTTTGTATATTTGATTAAATGGAATAATCGGAGACCCCGCCCGAGCTTCTTCTTCAAAAAAGGTTTTAACCTTTAGAATAATGTTTCGAACATCACTTTTAATAGCTTTCGGCATATTTAACTTTAATTCAGCAATATCACGACAAAACAACCGGAGAACCCGAATGTGGTAGACACTGATAATCGAATGACATTTCAACATGACGGCCGTAGTTCCAATTTTCGCCATTTCACAGATAAGTTGGTAGGAGTGTATGTATAACTTTGTTAAAAGGTATCAAAATACTAAAATAGAAAGGTACAAAAAAAAAAAAAAAAGGTTACATGTTTTTGACTACCGAATTTCTGTCGCTTGACGTCAGGGTAGCCCGCGAAATTCAATTTTTCTTACGTTTTTTGCAATTTACAAGTCAGCATTAGGTTGTACAGTCCCTGACCAAAATTGTCTGACCCTCCCAACATTACCTGACCCTCCGGCATTATAAATCATCTTGTTAAGCCATTTTAATCATTATCTTGTTATTGCTAAGGTTAAAAAAGTTTCATAAGGAGTAATGTTAAGTGACACGGCTACTACGTAATTACTACCAAATCGATAATTTCGCGCATTCTCAACAAGTTACTGTGGCTTCGCGGTTCGATGCTGGATTGGCGACGAACGACATGTGGGTTCAAAAATACAATCCTCTTATTTAGGAAAAGTTTTCTCACCCTCGTACAGCGCCAAGCCGTAGGGCTTCAGCAGCGGCGCGTGCGGCGCGTCCACCGCCACCAGCAGGCGCGCGCCCGTCGCCAGCACCAGGCGCTCGATCTTGTTGAGGTACGTGTCGCACCTGCAACATGTCACCACACGCTCAGCATCACGCGTCACAGCCCCACCCAGCGACGAGCCGCCACACTCACCAGTACAGGTCGCCGGCGTCGGAGAGCGCCAGCCCGGCGGGCCAGTGCAGCTCCTTGTCCAGCAGCGTGCGCCGCGCCGAGCCGTCCATGTGCGCCGTCTCGATGCGGCCGGCCGCGCCGCGCGCCGCCCACACCGACCAGTACATCGTGCTGCAACAAGCACGGCACGCTGTAGCCCGCACGCGCACGCACATACCACGTGACGCCCGACCACCTACCCGTTGCTGGGGTGGAGCGCGATGGCGCGCGGGTGGTAGTGCTGGTAGTCCTTGTCCTGCACGAGCACGCGGCGCACGGCGGGCGCGTCCAGCCGCGCCGCGCTCACCGTGCCCAGCGCGTCGTCCGTCCAGTACAGGTTGCGACCTGACACATACACACGGTGACACAGTGCTACACGCCAGTCGAGCGCGGCTCGCGGCGGGACTCACCCATCCAGTCCACGGCGATGCCCTCGCAGTTGTCGACGTCGCGACCGGCGAACACCTCGCGCCCGCTGCCGTCCAGCTTCTGGCGGACGATCTCGTACCTGCACACGAGCAAGGCGTCAGTCGCGACAGTCGCGCCACTAGCTACCGGGTGGCCTACAGGGGAGCGGGCGGGGGGGTCAAACCTGTGCACGTCGCAGTAGTACAGGTAGCTGCCCTGGATGTCGACGTCGGCGGCGGTGGGGCGCGCGGCGTCAGTGGCGGGCGCGGCGGCCTCCCAGCCGGCGTGGCTCAGCGCCAGCGCCTGCACCAGCGGCGGGGCACCGCGCGCCAGCACCACGTAGGCGTCCAGGTGCACGCGCTCGCATGCGCGACCGGCCGCGCGCCAGCCATGCCGGCACACGCAGTGCGCGTGCGCCGCGCCGCGCACGTAGGCTGTGATGCAGATGTGCGCGCAGCCGCCGTTGGCACGCGCGCAGGGGTGCGCTACGCGCGGCTGGCGCTGGCGATGGAACACCAGCGCGGCCGTGGGGCGTGCGTCCAGCGCCAGCGCAGCCGGCTGGCGCGCGCGGGAGTAGCGCGCCACCAGCGCCACGCTGCTGTTGCGCCACACCGGCAGATACAGCATGGAGCCCAGCACCGAGATGTGTTGCAGTTCTTGTGTCTGTACAAACGTCGCATTGCATCACAGTGCCGTAATAAAAACCCCTACTACTATAAAAGAACATTATTTTAATTTTATTATTTCATTATTGTTACCTATCACTTTAGTTAAGGCTTAATACTGTAAATATGCATTATTTACTTAAATAAATATATATTACGTCTTTACCTATGAAATTGGCGTTTATTAAGCAGAAAGTTACAAGTCATTTTTATATAAATATTTTTATTTCTAGCAATCAAAACATGCACCAGCATGGGTGCATGCTTGGAATGCACCAGCATCGATGCATCTCTGTCAGCGCAGTTGTAATTTTTCACTGCCCTTCTTGAAGAAGTCAGGTGTACGGGAGCCAACAAAATATTCAAAGGCAGTTTCTACGGCCTCTCGGGTATTTATTTTTTTTCCTGCCAAGGAGTTGTCCGGGAAAAGTAGAAGTCTGTCGGCGCAAAGTCTGGTGAGTACGGTGCATGACGCAAAACTTCCAACCCTAGCTCTTGAAGCTTAGCCGTCTATTACGCCGTACGAGGTCGAGCGTCGTCGTGTAAGAGCAGCGGGGACGAGCGATTAACCAAGGCTGGCCGGAGACTTGCGAGCTTCTCCATCATTGTATCCAGTTCATCACAGTACACATCCGCAGTAATGCTGGTGCCATTTGGTAAGAAGCTGTGATGCATTATGCCAGCACCAAACCACCAAACCGTGACCATGACTTTTTAGGGGTAAGTCTTCGTTTGGGACATTGCCTAGGCGCTGAACCAGGGTCTAACCAACATGAAGACCGCTTACAATTATCAAAAAAAAAACATTTTTCATCGCAAGTGACAATGCGGTTCAAAACTCCTTCGTTTCTATGTCTGTTAAGCAACGCAAGGCATACCTCAACGCTTTGGTCGCGTTGGCGATCGTTCAGTTCGTGTGGCACCCACTTATCAAGTTTTTTTACCTCGCCAATTTGACGCAAATGGACCAACATTGTTTTGATGCTAACGTTGAACGCTGCTGCTAACTCAGCCGTAGATTGAGTATCGCAGCTTTCACTATTCCTTTAATTCGTCGTTGCTGACTTTAGTTTTCGGGTGACCACGGGATTCATTTTTAGATCAAAACTTCCAGGTAGGAAGCGTTCAAACCAATAACGAGTCGTGCGTTCGTTTGTAGTGTTCACTCCGTACACGTAATTCATGTTGCGAGCCGTTTGTCACCCTGCTTTGTCCCGTTAGAGGGACAGATCGAAAAAAAAATTGATCTGTCCCCCTGTTAGCAACGAGAGCACAGTTCAACAGGAGAGGACAGATCATCGGCGGCGGCTATCTCTCGCGTTCGGCCCTGGTACAGGCCATGGTACGGAGCGAGAGTGTATGGGAAGCCGTCACCTCCTTCTGCGAAGTAGTAATGCTCGCGAAGGAGGAGACTGAACGCGTCCTCGCGAAGGAGGAGAGGCAATCTTTGCGCCCTCACACCCCTAGTGGCCGCAGGAGGCGCCCTGGGCGTCGAGAATCGATAGCCGATTCCCGGCCACCGTAGGCGCGGGCTTGCGGATGGCGAGCAATGGGTAGCTTGCCGTCCGGTAAAGACCAGGCCCAGGTCGACGCGCGCCTCAGAGATGTCAGAACTAGCTGAAGGGGTCCTCTAGGGACGATACCCGCCAGGGTTGCGGGTTGTTCGAAAGAGTTACCGTGGCCCTGGCACAGGCAACTGAAGGAACACGGGTGGGTTTTAGTCAGTAGAAGTCTGACACGCCCTCCGCTCCACCCAGAGCGGGAGAAGTTATTTGATGATTTCCCATAAAAAAAGGTTTACCAAAATGGTAAAGAGGAACCCTTATGGTGCAACTCTGTCTGTCACAGCTAGATATCTCAACAACTACTAACCCGCGGTGCGCGAATCAGACTCGCTCCTAACCGTTTTTTTTTACCATTTTGCTACAACCCTTGCACATCTATGTGCGAGTCTAAATACGTACACGGGCGGCGGTGTCGCTTCTGTATATACTTAGTCTGGCCATAAATACTGTTACAATTAAAAATAAGAAAGATATTACATTTGAATTTGGAATCTGTCATTTTTATACGATTGTTCATTGAGTTTTCTAATTTTGGCGCCAATACATTGTACAATATTTTGCGATATTAAAATGGAGTGGGGTGATAAAGAGAATGCAGTGGGGTGATAAAGAGAACCGAATCGCTGTGATTGCATTACACAAAGTTGGTATGGAGCCAAATGCAATTTTTAAAACTCTCCATACTCTTGGTATTAGTCAAATGTTTGTGTACCGGGCTATTAATAGGTACAATGAGACCTCCTCTGTTTGTGACAGAAAAAGATCTGGCCGTCCACGTAGTGTTCGTACGAAAAAAGTGGTCAAAGCAGTAAGGGAAAGAATTCGAAGAAATCCTGTCCGAAAGCAAAAGATTTTATCTCGGGAGATGAAGATAGCACACAGAACCATGTCGCGTATTTTAAAAGATGACTTAGGACTTGCAGCCTATAAGAGACGCACTGGTCATTTTTAACCGACTTCCAAAAGGAGGAGGTTCTCAATTCGTCTGTATGTTTTTTTTTTTGTATGTTTGTTACGCGATTACTCAAAGACGGATGGACCGATTTAGAAAATTCTTTTTTTGTTTGAAAGGGTATACTTCCGAGGAGGTCCCTTATAAATTTTATTAACTTTGCTTGGGGAGTTTTTGAGTTAGCTTCAATAATGCGTTTATTTCCCACTTATTTTATGTGGATGATGTGATGGTGTTTTAATAACTTCCTATCACTGTTATTTACATGGCTATATCTACAATTATTGTGCTCAATTATGTATTCGAATTAGTGTGGGGTAGGTTCCACAACTAAAAAGTGAAAAATAAAAACTTTTTAGCAAAAAATAAAACCGACTTCCAAAACAAAACACTACAAAGTGAAAAATAACTTTAATTTCGGAAGTCGGTGGCAAAAAACGAAAATACAAAACCCAAGACACCGACTACCGAAATTAAAGTTATTTTTCACTTTGTAGTGTTTTGTTTTGGAAGTCGGTTTTATTTCTTGCTAAAAAGTTTTTATTTAACTGATAATTTATAAAAGAATAGGGTGGTAAAATCGAAACAACTACTGAAGCGGTACGCAAAGGGAGGTCACATAAAAAATTTGTTTCCGGATGAGAAAATCTTTACAATTGAGCAACATTTTAACAAACAAAATGACCGTATTTATGCTCAAAGCTCTAAGAAAGCTTCCCAATTAGTCGACAGAGTGCAACGTGGGCATTATCCGACTTCAGTGATGGTTTGGTGGGGTGTTAGCTACGAAGGAGTGACTGAGCCATATTTTTGTGAAAAAGGTATCAAAACATCGGCACAAGTATATCAAGATACCATTCTTGAGAAGGTAGTTAAGCCCCTTAACAACACCATGTTCAATAAGCAAGGTCCAATGGTCCTTCCAACAAGACTCGGCGCCGGGTCATAAAGCTCGGTCCACGCAGTCTTGGTTGGAAGTGAACGTTTCGGACTTCATCGGAGCTGAAGACTGGCCGTCGTCTAGTCCCGATCTTAATCCGCTGGATTATGATTTATGGTCAGTTTTAGAGAGTACGGCTTGCTCTAAACGCCATGATAATTTGGAGTCCCTAAAACAATCCATACGATTGGCAGTGAAGAATTTTCCCATGGAAAGAATGCGTGCTTCTATTGATAACTGGCCTCAACGTTTAAAGGACTGTATTGCAGCCAATGGAGACCACTTTTAATAAGCTTTTGATATTTTAAATTGTTTTATATTCATGTATTAAACTAACACACTGTAAAAGTAATAAATATTATTTGCAATAAATTACGTAGCAAAAAGAAAAGAAACCTATGGCAATTCAGATTAAACCCTAGCCGAGACAATAAAATAAAGTTGGTCAACTATTCTAAGTTATATAAAAAAATTATAAATCTAACAGAAAAGGCACAAAACAACTACAGAATACAAAAAGCCACCAACAAGGCAACAACTACGTGTACGTGGCAAATAATAAACCGAAAGAAATTCAATACTCTCAAACATCAAATTGATAAAATTTAAGTTAATAATATTAGATCCTAAGGACATTTCTGATACGTTTAATAACTACTTTGTTGACAAAATACAGCCCATAATTAATGACGGTAGCCAGCCTAACCCACAACGTAAGATATACACAAGATGTCAGTCATATCTGGTACACTTGGTGACATGAACATCGGTTCATGGCACCAAGTGTACCAGATGATATATTTAAAATAATAATGTCACTGAAAAACACAACGAGCGTAGGTTATGACGGCATCTCCACGAATGTGATTTTTGTAGCCAAGAAATTATGTATCCATTTAAGTTCGGTTTAAAGATATTTATTCTCATAAAGAACACAAATAGTCCACTTAAAATATGAGATTATAAATAGATCATGCACTTATACTATTACATCACGACTCCGTGAGTCGACAATATATAGACTGAAAGCGATAACAAGATATATATATTGGGTTCTAGAGAAATTAAATACACATGGTTAATTACAAAATTTTAGATACATAAGTTTTTAGCATTTTTTTAAAGATATTTGTACTTTTTACATTAATCATATCATCTGGCAGTTTATTATACAACGTGTTAATGAAATAACCCAAAACCTGAAACTAGTTTGTTTGGAATCGGCAGCTAAATCGAATACAATAATTTTTAATATATGTTACTTTTTTCAAAAAAAAAAATTATTTGTCATGCCGTATCTAATATTTTTTAACGACGCTGTACACTACTGTCCAACGCGATGTAAACAAACAGCGCGGGCGAGGGTGAGGAGAGGGGGTGCTAGAGCTAGCGGCGCCAAGGCCAGTAGACGCGCCGCCGGCGCTCGCGCCACCCCGGCCACCCTCCGCCCGTAGCGTAGGTAGTCTCCCTAGCGCAGCGGCGCGTGCGCTACGTGTCAACACAGGTTAGGACGAGCGCGTGCGATCTACGTCTCCCGGCGGCAAAATGGCGTTTCGCTTCACAAATGTACAATATTGTGAAATGGTACGAATGTTTATGACGATGGAAATGGACCAACAAACATTAGTGGCCTAAGAAATAAAATAGTTTCGGCATTTGAAGTAGTGAGAAGTGACACTACAGTGCTAAGTTCTTTGAAAAGTAATTTACGGAAACGTGCTTTAAAGTGTATTCAACAAGGTGGTAGACATTTCGAGGCATTGCTGTGACAAACAATGAACGAACTTTCAGTAAGTGCTTTACTGTACCTATTATTGTTGTAAATAGGTACGTTGATTTATTTGAAATAATTATTGTAAATATGGTGATTCAAATCTTTTAAACACGCCAAGTTTTGTTTACCACCACCGGCTTTTTGATTTTTCTTTCAACTAGCCTTCGCTTATTTTTAAGCGTGGTAGGTTTACATGCAGCCAGTCCAAAGCCTGGAAAAAGTGTGATGGAAAAATTTGAGTCACTTTTCTATTCCAAATCAAAACATACGCATTATTTAATAAAAGGAGGGGATTAACCTCAAACGATAGTGCTCCCGTGTCAACGAACGTTTGACAGCGGCGCGGCGATAGAGCTACGAATCTGTAAGAAGTAGCGCGACAACAACATTTACAAATATCTTTTACTATAATTTATGAAAATAAATAATTATACGTCATATCAATTTATTAATATAAAAATCAGTTGGGGTGTCCGAGGTTTTGGGTTATTTCATAAACACGTTGTATAGCACTGTTCCTTCATATAAAATGTTTTTCCTTCCGTAATTGGTTCTGGGTGGCCTGAGTTCTAACTTGTTGCGATTTCGGGTTATATACTTAATCTCAGTATAGCTGCTGGCGTATACCCAGATGCTTTGAAGATTGCCATAGTTAAACCACTATTTAAAAAGGAAAACAGAGAGCTAGTGGAAAATTATAGGCCAGTCTCACTGATTTCTATTATTTCAAAAATATTTGAAAAATATATTCACAAAGAGCTGTATAAATATCTTGACAAATATAAAATTCTGTGTGAGCAACAAAAATGATTTAGGCCAAGAAAATCAATAAATATGGCGATTTATGATTTTATATATAATATCATAAATAATGTGGATAAGCGAAACCCAGTCTGCGCCATTTTTTGCGATATGACGCAGGCATTTGATTATGTCCACCATCCAACACTACTAAAAAAAACTGGAAGCTTATGGTATAAGGGATAATGTTTTAGAATTATTTCAATCTTATTTACAAAATAGACGACAAATTACCGAAATCAACAGAATAAATGTAATTAATAAACATGACGAGATATTTAGATCAGAAGTGCGAAAAGTTAGTTGCGGGGTACCGCAGGGTACTGTGCTGGGTCCCTTGTTATTTATACTATATATTCATGACTTACCGGAATGGATTGAACTACCATTGACTCTATTCGCAGATGACAGTACCGTGACGATACCTTCGAAAAGCGTTGACACATACCAAAGTGACAGTAATTCGATAAAATTGATTATAAAATGGTTAGAGGAAAATAACTTAAGAATAAAGGACCATGAGTCAAATTGGGCTCAGTGTCCAACAGAGTTATAGCATATGCCGTTGTGAAGGATTTTGTTTGTACTGAAATTGTTACTATGGGCACCACCTTCAATTCCATTGCAGAAAAAAGATATGCACCTAAATAGGTTTTGTAGAAAAAGACAATTGTTAGGAGTCGTAAAACTTATTGAAACAATATACTCATTCTTAAAATGCTTAAAATAGTGGTAAACAATAGATGCGCCTGCGCCCGTGTGATTTACAACACTCTCCATCCCTTTCACACCTCCCGGACGCCTGCGCGGGCGCCCGTCTACTCTCAATCAGTCGACTCGTGATTCTCACGTTGTTAGCTGTGTTTCCGTGTATCCTCTCTTGTTCTGTGATTTACCGACCCTAGCTTGTTATTTTGGACTCTGTTTATGCTTACGTATTGGTGCGCTTGGTGATTTATTTATTATACTAAAACTGTTAACTTGACCTGGACTGTTTATGGACACTGATTTACCTACCTGTTTTTGCAATGGCTACCGAAGGACGGCGTTGTGTGTTGTGCCCACGTTCTGTTTTACGACAACGGCGGCATATTTTAGATGAACACTTACCAGAAAGACAACCCCGGCATGCAGAATATATTCAACAAAATGCGCTCACCGAGGTAAGTGTACACATTTCCTGTATACGGCACATATACCTGTTATAAATCTGTATTTAAAATGTCTGTCTGTCATTCTATCTGCTCATATTTTGAGAACTACTGAACCAATCTTAATACAGTTTGTTTCATTAATACATAATTATAGGCTTATTACCATCACGCTAAGTTATCGAAGGGGAAAGCAGAGAGGTTAAATATGAGAGAGGTCAGGGAAAAACGGCCGTTTAATTAGAAATCCCATTCGCTATAAGTCGGATTTTTTAAATCCGACTTTTACGTGACCTGTGCTGCGGGCATAGCTATAGGCTATAAAAATCCCAAGGGAATGATCATCAAGTCTACGCGGACGGAGTCGCGGGCAAAAGCTAGTCAAAAATAAACCCAATAGTATGCCGCAGAAAGTATTTTATTTATTGAACGTTATTTTCAAATAGTCTTTACTTTTTTTAGGTTGCGTTTAATAACATCCAAGCCACATGCCATCGGTGTTGGCAAGTAGTGCAAAATGCAGTTCGACAACAAGAACCAGAAATGCCACTACGTCAGGATGTCCAACCGGAAAGCTTACAAGAACCGCAAGGCCCACAAGAACCGCAAGGCCCACAAGAACCGCAAGGCCCACAAGAACCGCAAGGCCCACAAGAGCCGGGAATACCACCACAAGCAGAAGATCTACAACAAGTCGTTATTCCTGATTATATGAGAGCGCCCAATGTTGCTTACCGTTGTATTTTTAATGGCTGCCCTAACGCAGAACGTCTTAGAATCCCAGTTACGATTAAAGTACATATCCTTTGTGAGCACCGCTTATACATACCTGAAAGTGCAAGAGTTTGCCAAGAACATCTGATGGGTAACGACAATTGGAACTTTTTGATTGATAATTGTAATGTTACGCATAACTTTAATGTACGTCAGATCACAGACATGACTAATATGCTGGTAAGAACCATTACCCAAGGCCAGAGATTTGATTTTGAATTAGAAGCTGCATTAACGGATAATGACTTATATTTTTGGACTGGACTAAACTTGCAACAATTCAATAGAATTTTGGAAGAGACTCCTTCTCTAGCACAAAGAAGTAATCGTCCACGGACTGTCCTCGGTATCTATATGACAAAACTAAGAACAGGAGAGTCAAACGAGAGATTGTCAACATTGTTTAATATATCTCGCCGAACACTGGAACGAAAACTTGCAATAGCCAGAGAATGTTTAATGAATGACTTCGTTAACAGACACCTTGGTATTGGCCATATTTCGCGAGAAAATATACTGCAAAGAAACCTGCTATTACCAAAAGGCTTGTTTGGCAACGAAGAAAATACAAAAGCCATTGTTATAGCTGACGGCACCTATATGTACATCGAAAAAAGCTCTAACTTTTTATTTCAGAGAAGAACTTACAGCTTGTATAAGTTTCAAAACCTTTTGAAACCTTTTCTGATGGTACAGTCTGTTTGACAAGAGCGTGTACGGCAAAGCTCGGGAATGAATTGGGATAAAAAATAGGAAAAAAGAATACACTCATTATACATGATGTAGACAATAATGCTTTATTATTAATAACTTGTCCAGTCGCCTCCATTATCAATAATTGACTGAAGTCTTCGAGGCATACTTTCTACTAGTTTTATTGCATAATCCAGGGGCAAAGACCTCCAAATAAGTCTAATTTCACGAACTAATCGTTTTAAAGTACAGATCTGGTTTCCTCGAAGCTTCAACTTCATGAGTGCCCAAATATTTTCTATTGGATTTGCATCCGGCGACTGTGATGGCCAATCTAGTACTTGAACGTCATTTTCTTGTTTCCACGCTGTACAAAGATGACTCCGATGTTTCGGGTCATTGTCTTCTTGCAGTAGCCAATATATGTTTTTCCTTCTAAACCACTTTTGAGCAGATGGTAATAAAGCCATTTGATATATTTTGACCATTTTAGCTGCATTTAAATTACCTGTAAATATGTGCAAGGTACCAAATCCCTGTTTTGAAAAACAACCCCAAACGTGCACCTTCACCGGATGTTTGACGGTCCGCTGGATGAATTTATTGGCGTGGGTACACCAGGTATGAGTGACAGAAGAACGTGCCCAAAAAGAAGCTTCGTCCGAAAAAATTACATTGTCCCAATCCCGGTCCAAATTTTCCTGCGCCCAAGTCAGTCTCTTTTTAACATGATTTTCCGACAGTAGCGGTTTCTTTATTATGCTACGAAATTTTACATCATGAGCCAGTAAACGTCTTCTTATAGTATCACATGACACATTAAGGCCTTTTTTAAGCAAAACCGCTTGGCCACCACGCACAGTGTGTTTTTCACCCTAAAAATCGGACATGCCCTTTTTATTCCAATAATAGATGCTCTAACATGTTTGGAATGCGAGAGTAGAACACCCAGAGTTCAATTATATTTAAAACCAAAGTTAAAGTCGTTTTTATTATTTTTCTATGGAAACCAGAAAAACCACAAAAATATTAATATAAAAAAAACTATTGAATAATTCTAATATATTTATGTACAGTATTATAAAACACCATTTCGTCTTTATTTTAAGATAATACTTGTAATTTTAACTGCATTCAAATGGGTGTTATGGATTTTTTAGCTTCATTTCGTAATTTATTTTTATTTTTTTTATCTTAGCGAATATGGATTTTATTTCCTAATGTTGTTATTAATTATATCTTTATCCATTTAAATTCAAAATATCTAATCCATATCTAGTAGGATCTCGAAGATATCGGATTTTGAAAATGACGACCTAGGGTTGACACAAATCCAAAATGACAAAATATTTTCTAAAAAAATACCTAATTGTGAAGAGATGATCGTCATACGTAATAATAACGTTTTGCGCTTTTAGTGTAAGTTAATTAAAATAGAAGTAATTTTTCAAAATATTGTTTTTTTTTTTGAGGTAGTAGTAACCAATACCAAATAACCTATTCTTGTAATAGGTAGGTACTACGTGCAATATGGGTGGGATTAACTTGAACTTTTTCTCTGCATCATCCAAAGTTTGACTAGTAGAAAATTACTTTTATGCCTATAAAATTAAGTCCACCTTAAGCAATTCATTTACATTAACCGCTCAGGTACCGCGCGCGTGTTAATCATTATGCGCGCGGGGCCTGACCGATTAAAGTTTTAAATAAATGAATAAGAAAGACTTAGAAATTCAACAATACCATGAACGTTCTTTTTATTTTGCAATAATTGTAAGTATTTAAGCATAGGTTCCTTCTTCTTAATATATCGGAATATAAATATTGACATTAAAAGTGATTTTAATCTGATGAAGGAGATTATTTGGTAAAGGGAAGGGGTCCGCCCTCGTTAGGTTTCAACTAAAACCCTTTACTGTTAAATAATCTCTGGAGGAACGGGGGTGAGGCACCATGGAGCCGTTAAAGACCCATGGTACCACTTCGCCTCAACAGGAGTTGACCCAACCTGTTGAGGGATGTCTGTCCGGGCTCCGACCGGCTGACTTAATGCAAGGAGAGCAAGAGGGCGCCAACCCTCTTGTTGGTCAGCGAGTGGCAAATGAAGCTGTGGATACCGCCACAGCCGGTGCTCTTCAGTCTCCGAGAGTATCCGCAAATGCGCAAGGAGAACCTTTAACAACTAATTTTACCAAATTAAAAGCGTACCAAATACTTGTCGGCGCTGCTAAAAAACTTGGAAAAAATGTCCGACCCACTGATTTAGATATAAGCGATCGCATTTCAATTATTTTAGAAGCTCTGTCATTACCCTTAACTTACCAAACCAATAAAGACTTGCATAATTTAATCATTAAATTTACATCTAAATGTGAAACATTATACAAAAAATGTAATTATAATTATAATATTTTTATAAGAAAACACAAAAAGTGGCTAAACGAAGATTTTTGTAAACAGTGGTCTTGTGTGATAGCCGAACCTCTTCTTAGTAATTCTATTCTTGAACCTAGTCCCAGTTCTGTCCCAGATTACATTCCAAGCTTTGATTTATGTCCTGATTCTGAACCTGGTCCCAGTCACGTCCTTGATTCATATCCTGTCTCCGCTTCCATCCCCTCTACTGATTCATCTTTGATTCCCGGTTCTGTACCGATGAGTAGATATGATGATCCTATTCTTGAACCTAGTCCCAGTTCTATCCCAGATTACATTTCAAGCATTGATTTATGTCCTGTTTCTGAACCTAGTCCCTTCCATGTCCTTGACTTAGACCTTCCATCTCAATCAATTCCCAATTCGAACTATCCTATCCCTGAACCTGGTCCCAGTCACGTCCTTGATTCATATCCTGTCTCCGTTTCCATCCCCTCTACTGATTCATCATTGATTCCTGGTTCTGTACCGATGAGTAGATATGATGATCTTTCCTTAAGACAGAAACACAGAGCTCGAAAACGCTTGCAGGATTATTTAGAAAATGAGTCCCCTAATAAAGTAATATCAGTCTTTGCGAGCACTGTTGAAGTAGGAGGTAGAAAATTAAAAAAGAGCGTTTCCAAAGACCTAGAATTTATTTTTGATTCATGTGTACAGACTCCAACAAGACCGACAAAAATTGCTTCAAAAATTAGAACGCAACCGACACCTTATTCAGCAGATGAAACACTAGCTATTTATATTGACAGACAGTTTTCAGTAGAGACATACAAATTTTTACAACAAGATTTAAAAGCTCGTGGATTTAACGCCTTCCCTCTATACAGCCAAGTGCTCCAAGCCAAAAAACAATGCTACCCGTTACATCCAGTCCATGTATCTGATACAGAAGCTATTATACCAGTTTCCAGCCTAGTTTCTCATTCTTTCGAAAGACTAGTTCAATCGTATGACGCAACTTTCACTGACTACTGTAATCGAAAAGATACCAATAAATTAAATTGTATTTTTGAAGCATCTTGGGGGTTTGACGGTAGTACAGGCCAATCACTATATAAACAGAACTTTTCCCAAAATGAACATGACGAAAGTTGCCTTTTTGCAACTACTTTTATACCGTTGCAGATCAAAACAACTTGTGGACAAGTTCTGTGGCGTAACCCTACTCCACAATCGTATAGATATTGTCGCCCAATTCACATTCAATATAAAAAAGAAACGACTGATTTAATAATGGCTGAAAAACTATTAATACAAAATCAAATTGACCAATTAGACAGATTTGATACTAAAACTTTAAGTGGTCAAACTATATCTACAGAGTTTAAACTATATTTGACAATAATAGATGGTAAAGTCTTAAATATTATTACTAATACAATGTCTCAACTTCGGTGCCCTTTTTGTAAAGCGACTTCTAAAGAATTTAATAATTTAGAGTCTGTGTATTTAAAACCTGTCGATCAAAACCTTTTAAGATATGGCATAAGTCCGTTGCACGCCTGGATTCGTGTTTTGGAATTTTTATTACATTTAGGTTATAAAATTATTGTAAAGAAATGGAGAGTACCTAAAAGTTCCCCGGAAGGTGTTCTTGTCAATGAGAATAAAAAAAAAATTCAGGACGAAATCCGCAGTAAATTAGGGCTGCTCGTAGATGTGGTTAAGCCTAATACGGGTACGACTAATGACGGAAATACTGCAAGGATGGCCCTGTCTAATAAGTGTCGTACAGTATTTGCTGAAATTTTAGGACTACAACAATGGCTTTTGGATGACTTACATGTCATACTAGTAGTTTTATCAAGTGGATTACCTGTTAATGCAGATAAATTTGATGAATTTTGTAAATTATTGGCCAAAAAATACGTAGAAGAGTATTCGTGGTATCCAATGACCGTAACTCTACATAAAATACTTGTGCACGGCAAAGCTATCATAAAAAACTCTGCACTACCCATAGGATTGTTATCTGAGCAAGCTGGGGAAGCACGTAATAAATTTTGGAGGCACGACCGCGAGCACCACACAAGAAAATCAGATAGAGAAAAAACAATTTTAGACCTTTTCCATCGAGCACTTGAATCCTCTGACCCCTTTATATCGAATATAAGGCTTAATAAAAGATTAAATAAGCTTAAGCGTCAACCTCTTCCACCCCAAGCCCTCATATTGTTAGAGCCTTTTGAAGTTCCAACGGACGAAGAAGAAGCTGATCCTGAGGAAAATACAACCACTATGGAGAATGACCTCCCAGATAATTTTGAAATGTTATCTGAAGATGTGGATTTTGATGATTCGTAGTCTTCTGGGTTGTCCGATACTGTACAAGAATCAGATATTTGCACTTATTTTTTTACACCTTTCTGTATCTCAGACAATATCTATTGCATTGATCTAGAAATATAATTCTTAAAATACAAATAATAATTATTTACTTTTAACAAAAAGTAAAACCGCCTTCAAAACCCATAAAATAAACTTATAATAGATACGGTTTAGGAAGTCGGTGGCAGTTTTTCCTCAATTAAACTATAATAGTTTATTTTATGGGTTTTTGAAGACGGTTTTACTTTTTTGATAAAAGTTTTATTATTTCTTAATTTTTAGTACCGAAAAAAAAGTAATCTTCGATTTACAACAATCATAATAATTGATTTACACTCACAACTAAAATTAAATAAAATGCAGATGTAACAATAATACAGCACCTACACCCTTTACTGTATTATTGTTATAACGCCTGTACACTGTAAATGTTTAAGCAGATTTAAACATTTACAGTGTACAGGCGTTATGTTATTTTATGGAAGGGTGTAAACAAGGCATAGTCGTACGATTAAAGGAATCGCGGGCAATTTGCTGTAAGTTATTGAAGAGTTCCGTTGTCTGTCTCCGAAACTCTTCATCAGATCTTTACTAAATTTGTGTGGTACCATTTCAAAGTGAACTTCTTTCAAACAAAAAAAGAATTTTGCAAATCCGTTTACAAATGACGGAGTTATGCCCGAACATAAAAACATAATGTAAACATCCGAATTCAAAACCTCCTCCTTTTTTGAAGTCGGTAAATAATAAATAGGTAGCATAGCAAAAAGCGTAACAATCAATAAATTAGGGTAATCGCTACCTATGCAATCCGAATTTCTCAAAATATTTCTACAAAGTTTATTTTCCAAGAGAGGCAACCCTAAAATCATAGAAATTCTATGAGAACTTTAGAAGCATGTTTCTCCGAGATCCTACTGGATATGGACACGATTATTTTTTTGGGGTTTAATTGTATCTTAGTCAATGTAATGAGTTTAAAATAAAATCCATATTCGTTTGGATTTATCATAAAAAAAATAAAATCTTAAATTAAAAAAAAAGCTGATACTGGGTTTCCTTGCGGAGTTAAAGTCTTGTAAGTATAGTCAAAAAATGCCTAAAATATACCGTTAGTTGTGTATTGTAACAGAAATAAGAGAAACTTTTCCTGAGACGAGATATTTTCAGATTTATCAAAATACCTAAAAATATCAAAATGGCTCTAACTTTGGTTCTAAGTATATTTGACCTCCGGGTGTTCTACTCTCGCATTTCAAACAGTTTTCAGCATCTATTAATGAAATAAAAAGGGCATGTCCGATTTTTAGGGCAAAAAACACACTGTGCCACGTAACGATAGGCGAGAATTTTTCTCGAATACCCGCAAAATCATTTTGTCCTCCTTTTTCGTTGTTTTTTGCGTAGAGCCACGATTAGGCAGATCGTCGACATTTTTTACTTCAGAATAGCGTTTCACCCACTTACTAACAAATGTCTTTGACTTTTTCATGTATTTTGCAGCGGCTGCGTATGACATTTTGGGTCCTTTTGGATGCAAACATAAGAACACTGCTTCATAACGTGATGCGTACGTAGCGCTCATGACGAAATACGTCCTTCTCTGACAAAGATCGAACGACAACTGAGACTCTATACACAAAGCATCTGAGGGGAGGGGGCTAGCTACTTGCCCAATTCTCAACCAAGCTTCTAGCGGTACCTAAAAAAAAGTTTTGCCGTACACGCTCTTGTCAAACAGACTGTATGTAGTGACGGCTACATTATCGAAGTTTATGGTCCGTATGCGGCTACGGATTCTGATGCATCAATTATGAACAATATATTAAACGACGAGGAAAATCCTTTCCACTGGATGTTTCACCGGAACGATGTGTTCATCTTAGACAGGGGCTTTCGAGATAGCGTAGAAAACTTACAGGCATTGGGATATGAGGCACACATCCCACCGACAAAAGACAGATTCGAAACTCAATTGACCACAGTTCAAGCAAACAAATCAAGATTAATAACATTGTGTCGGTGGGTTGTAGAAGCTGTTAATGGGAAGTTTAAAAATAGATTTAAACTCCTGCGACAGGATTATTTTAATAGAGCCTTGCCGCATTTATTTGTTGACTTTAAAATTGCAGCCGCTCTTATTAACGCATTTTACAAGGTAGCTGTTGATAATGAACATGCAAATGAAATATTAAGAATAGCCAATGAAAGGCTCCATACACCTAATCTTTTAAACGACTATGTACAACTGAGGAACCTGAATAGACAAAGAGCCGCATTTATTACATTGGAAGCAAATCAGCTGGAAGACTTCCCTCGGCTAACAATAAACGAGATTTTCATGATATCGCTTGGGTCATATCAAATCGAACTTGCTAAATCATATTGCAGCGAACATTTACGCAATGGTTTATATACGATAGAAGTATGTCGTGAAAATGAATTAAATAATTTAGCAGCATGCAATATCCATCACCAAAATGTGTGGCTATTAAGAGGAAGGATACAGTCAAGACATGTTCGTGCACGTACATATTACGTATACATTCTGGTAAACAGAAACGAAATGGGTCGAGATGCCATCGCTCAGTATTACTGCTCGTGTCTAACAGGTAGACGCACAGTAGGAAGTTGTGCTCATACCATTTCAATAATATGGTATCTAGGGTTAGGCAGGCACATACAATTTAATCCACCGGCAGGATATTTAGATGACATTATTATTGATATTGATTGAAATGTTAATAAAAACAATTTTAACTGTTAGCAGCTCTTTTATTTTTTATGTATACATTAAACCTGGAATTAAAACTAGTTAAATATGTTCAATAACAAAACCTACAATGCCATAACAGCACTACTTTTTGAAGAATTTTAGTTTATTTATGGTCGGAGAAAAATATTTATAGCAAAATAACTCCATAGATTCTTCGCAAAAATGAGTTTAAATCTTTATATTTAGTGCTTTACAAATATATTCAAAGTGGTCTCATCTCTGTTGGTGGGTGAGCCCAGGCTTCATACATTTATGCCCATGGTCCTTTAAATAAAACAAAAGTAATCCAATTTAACCAACGCATGAAAGATATGGACGGTATATCTCAACGTACAATATAATGATAATAAAATTATCGAGGTAGTTAGTACTAAATTTCTTGGGCTAGAAATAGATAAAAAACTTAGCTGGAAACAACACATTCGAGTTGCTTTGCAAGAAACTAAGTTCATCTGCATATGCTCTATATACCTTATCGTCTATTGTAAATCTGGATGCATGCCTTACTGCGTACTATGGTATAGTTGAATACCATCTACGATACGGAGTTATCTTTTGGGGCAACTCAACAGAAAAAGAAACTGCATTTAGGGCACGAAAAAGATGCATACGGTCTATTTTTAAATTGAAAAGTACGGATAGCTGCGTGCCATATTTTACACAATACAAATTATTAACCCTACCATGTTTTGTTAATTTTAGAAATGGCAGTGTTCGTAAAATTAAATCCGGATCGCTTCGCACGAATGGCTGACGTATTTCCACAGAATAGGCGTGACAATAGTAGTTTATGTATCCCTAGTGCTAGAACAACTTTGATGCGCAAGCGTGTCTGCTGCATGGCACCGGTGATATAAAAAAAAAATCGTTTATTTTCAGGCGTCGACGGCCCATAGCGTGTTAGTAATTAGCACAATCTACCAATAATATCTATCTGGCAATATATAACAAAATACCAAGTTGTTGGAAGGACTATAATTTGACATTATTCAAAAAAAGACTTAGGAACTTGTACGAGCAAACCCGTACATATTAATAGCATCAATTTTATGCTGACATCGACGCGCAGCGAATGAATAAAATATACATATTTGAGTTAGTAATTAGTAGTCGCATAGCATCGATGTCAGCATAAAATTGATACTATTAATAATATATGTACGGGTTTGCTCGTACAAGTTCGAGGCGCAGCGCGGGCGCACGCGTCTCCACCCTAATATTCCGAGACATGCTGCTACCACGCCGATCATACAGTAGATCGCGGTGTAATGATGAATGTCATGGGATGACAGACTGTCAAATAAAAATCCATTTTCTTTCATGATTTTGATTTTGTCTTCAATTGTTTTAAGCTCTCGATCGCTCTCTATGCTGGAGTCGTTCAACGACATCTTGAGGAATAGACACGTTTATAACGTGGTTTATGGATGCAATGACTGGTGAGTATAGGTTAGCACTAATACTAACGTCGCTCGTTCTTTGTTGATGCGCAATTACTTCAAAATTAACCGATTTGATTATGCAGCCGTTAAAGTCCGGAGTGAGTCAGCTGATGCGCGGTAACTTGATATCCACATACTGTTCGTAGGTTACATTGACCGCAGCAAAAATAAATATAATTGTTGATAGAATGGCTTTCCATCCAAAGATTTTTACAGACTTCGACGTTGACTTCACATGCTGATGACTTTGACTGGCAGAAGTCTTTATCTCTGCTTAATTTGTAAATAGGAGAATTAATGTAACACAAGTGCACGTTTGTCACTAGGCAGGAATCTATGACATTTTCTGTCAAGATAATGTATGCATCCTTTTTCAGGTTGACAGCTATGAAATCTGATACTGGTTTAATTGCTAACATTGTATTGTTGAGTTTCTCCACCGGAATTGGTATAAGCTTGAATATTTCATAGGTGTCCCTGCTTATCAAAGGTATTTGTACTTCAAGTATTGAGTAATTCTTAAGCATTCTTGCTTTGACTCGTAGAAGTTTAAAAAGTTGTGCAAGATCCGTATGAATGTTTTCTACAGGTAAGGTGACGTCATTAGACAAATGACTAGCTATAGTTCTCAGCCGATCCTGTAATTGTTCGGCTGTTATTAAATCGACCATGATAGATGTCTGTTATTGTATCCACTAAGGCGTTCTGTAAATCTTTCAAGTCGCGTAATAGATTGTTACCGACTATAGCTCCCAAAGAAACTTCACTTGCCTTCGAAAGGTTCTGAGTTTCGGCCTTTAATACTTCTAATGTATTGTCGATGTTTGCAAACTGCTGATGAATTATTTTATGTTGTTTGTGCATTGTAGCCTCCGTCCTCTTTAAGAGACTGAATTCTGCTTCTATGACCGAAGTTTGATTTTGCCAAAATGAGACAATATGCTTTTGATTTTTGCGAAGAAGAGTGATATCTTTCTCGTATTGTTCAGCGAATCGAGCGTCCAATACGCCGAACAGGCCATTTGCTATGTAACCGACACCGTCGATAAGACCTCGCCGCCACCTGTTCGCTTGCTTTGCAGAATGCTGACTGAGTAACATATGATTATTGTAATCGAGTTCATTGCACCCGTGACGTAATTGCAATAATATTATGTCACAATGTGTTTTTTCTTTGCTTGTACTGCATGTTTGTTCCAGCGACATTATACTTGTGTTAAGTGCAGTAATTCCTTCCCAATAAGGATCTAAATCGTAGTATATGATCAGATTCCAGTCGTCTCTTATGATCTGCATGTTTGTTAGTTTGTCGAAATAAATATGTTGATTATTTCTGAATTGTGTGACGTTAAGTGCGCATTGGGAAGTTGTATGATACTAAAACATAACATGATTGCTGTAAACACTGACGCTATATTGTAACGACTGCCTGCTTTCCTTGTTCTGTGTCCTTATCTGTGTAATCCCCCAAACCCGCAGTATTTGCTTGCTTGATTTGCGAGGATTCATTGTTAACTGGCAGTTTTGATAATTTTATGGTAGGACGTTTCAGTGTTCCGTTTTTGGTTTTTACTGTAACCACGCAAACATGACCGTCAGAACCCGGATGTAGTTCGATGACTCTGCCCATCAGCCATTTTCCCGGCGGAAGATTGTCATCATGAATCATGACAATATCATTTACATTGAGGTTTCTTTTAGCTTGTTTCCACTTACTTCTTTCTGTAATTTGTACTAGATACTCATTCCTCCATCTTTTCCAGAGATCCTGTACAATCTTTTGTGTCAACTGCCATCGGGTTCTTAAATCCGTTTCAGTCTCGTGTGTGGTAACCTTTGACCCACCTGTTAGGAAGTGAGCAGGCGTTAAAAAATCCATATCGTCTGGATCTTCTGATATAACACGAGACAAGCCTCAATCTGTGTAAGCACCGTGTATAATTCCTCAAATGTAAGAATCTGGTCACCATTAACCCTCTTGAAATGATACTTGAAGCTTTTAACTGCCGCCTCCCATAGGCCTCCCACGGATGGCCATGAGGGCGCATTAAAATTCCACTCGATTTCCATATCTAATACTTCTGCTTTTAGATCTTTGTCTTGCATGATATTCATTAGTGTTTGATATTCCTGCTGTAGTACCTTATTATCACTATAAATGTGACTAGGCGTCCCTCTGCGAGCTGCCATTCTTCTTCATGCTGCGATGAATGAAGTTGTGCTTAAATCACCAACTAGTTCTAAGTGTACTGCCTTCGTGACCATACACAAAGACAGCCACATATCCTTTTGTGCTCTTGATAGCTCGTCCTTTGCTTGCTTTGACGTAAATATGACCGGTAAAATCTACGCCTATGTGCGTAAACGGACGTGATGGATTACTTCTGGCCTCCGGCAAGTGCCCCATAATTTGCTGTTGGCAGTCTGGATTTTGTTTTTTACATATTACGCAACGACGAAGCTGCCTCTTCGTAGCAACGTTCCCTCCTAGAATCCAATATTTTTGTCTGATAAAACCCAATGTCAGCCGGGCTCTCCGGCGTGTAACATGGTTTGATGTGCATCCTCAATTATTAATTCTGTCAGACGTCCACTGTGCGGCAGAATAATAGGGTGCTGCATGTCATGACTGATATGTGCCTTTTTTAGTCTTCCTCCGACTCTTAAGATATCATTTTCATCCAGGTAAGGGTTTAATTTTAACAATTTGCTTTTTGTATTTAGCTTTCCCTCTTGCTTTAAATCTCTTATTTCTTTCGCGAACTCTTCCTGCTGTACTTGCTTGATAATTCTTTGCTTTGCTTGACCGATTTCTGATAATGATAAATAATGTTTTTTTGCTTTTCTGTTATAGGTCGTAATCTTCATCATTAATGCTAGAATACGTGCAATTTTTCTGATAGATTGATACTTGCTTAACAGGTCTTGTAATGATGCTTGATTCATGTCTTGTAGCAACATGAACGTCTTCTTGCTTCTTTATTTCCTCGTTTGTTGTATAGATAGTTTGATTTTCTTTCGTTGTTTCAAAAGATTGTAACCATGTTGGTCCTTGCCACCACAAACGTTAATCGTTCAATTGTGCCACTCTGAGTCCTCTGCTTCCACAATCAGCGGGATTTTCACTTGATTTTACATAATGCCAAGATTGTGGTTGAATGCTATCAGTTATTTGTATTGTTCTATTAGCTACGAACCATTTCCATCGACTTGGGTTTCCTTGCAGCCGTCCCAATACGGCAGTGGAGTCACTCCAACCAAATATATGTAGGTCATGACCTGCTAGACACTGTTTAACTTTGGTCATAAGTTTGGCCAACAACAGTGCTTCACATAATTTTAATCGTGGTAGTGATATTTGTTTTTTCGTAGGAACTAATTTTGATTTAGCTGCTACTAGTATTGCTGATTGATTGTTATTTGTAACTCTACAGTAAATTACGCATGCATAGGCTTTTGTTGATGCATCACAAAAGCCGTGTAACTCTCTGCTTGCTGTTTCTGTACCATACCATCTTGGTATTTTAAATTGATTGATGCTTTTTAATTCTTCCTTGGTTTTGATCCATTCCTTGCTGATTTTATCTGGTACTTGTTCATCCCATTGAAGATTAGCTAACCATGTTTCTTGGAATAAAATCTTCAATTTTGTTGTTACAGGCACGATCCATCCTAATGGGTCGAATATTTTAGACATGTCTGATAGTATGATTCTTTTAGTGGTTTTGGTGCTTGATGGTTCAATTTTTGATATAAATGTGAAGTTATCATGTGTAGGGTTCCAACGAAGTCCTAATGTCTTAGTTACTTCTGCTTGATTAAAACTCTTGCTTTCTTGTTTATAATAGTCTTGATCTTCTAATTGCACCAGACGACTATCATTTGATGTCCATTTTCTCAAGTTGAAGCCCCCTAATTTCAGTAGATTTATCAAATCCTGCTGTAACTGCTGTGCTGTTGATAGGAAGCAGGCTCCATGGACGAGATCATCCATATAGAACGATTCTTCGACGACCTTGGCGGCTTCTGGGAATTTATCCCGATCATCAGTCGCTAACTGTCTCAATGTCATCATTGCAAGAAAGGGAGCTGCTTTAGTGCCGTATGTTACGGTTGACAATTGATATTCTTGTATTTTTTGAGACGGGTTATCTCTCCACACAATTTTTTGTAAAGGTTGATCTTCCGGGTGTACCCAAATCCGCCTAAACATTTTTTCTATATCAGCTGTGAATGCGTACTGATATTGTCTCCATTTAATGATAAGAGACTGAAGGTCTTGCTGTAAATTGGGCCCCGTGTACATCAGGTCATTTAATCTTTTATTTGTAGATGTTTTTTTCCGAAGCATTGTAAACAACTCTTAATGCAGTCGTTGCACTATCTTCGCGCAATACGCAATAATAATAATAAATCATTTATTTCGGGTAACAAAGACCCATAACATATATACCTTACAGACTATCATACATATTATATAAAAACCACAATAATGTTATTGTACACGAAGGGACGGCGTCGTATTGCGCTGCGTGGTGTCGCGTAGCCATCCGCGGAATCGCCGATACACGACACCCTTCGGCCAAAACTCTTCCTTAAGGACGGTCTCGATAAATTGAGTCGGAATCAATGGATACAGATCACACACTATCAAAGTTACATCCGGAGTACCACAAGGCTCTATCCTTGGGCCGTTATTATTTAACATATTTGTTAGTGACATAGGTTATTGTTTTCACAACACAAAGTTCCTATTGTATGCAGATGATCTGAAGGTCTACAAATCCATCGAATCCATTAATGACTGCATTCTATTACAGCAAGACCTGGACAGACTAACAGACTACTGTCACAGGAATAAACTCAAGCTAAGTATACCTAAATGTAACTACCTTACTTTCACCAAAAACAAGCACATCATTAACTTCGCGTATGCCCTTGGTCATGTGCCTCTCACAAAGTTATACTCAATTCGCGATCTTGGCGTTATTCTCGATTCCAAACTATGCCTAGATTTACACATAAACAAAATTGTTAGTAAAGCTTACCAATTATATGGCTTTATCATGCGATCTACCCTGGACTTCAAAAGAACCTCGTCATATCTATGTTTGTATAATGCCCTAGTTCGCTCACAGTTGGAGTATGCAGTGTGGAACCCCTTCTACAAAAAATATGCTGAAATGTTTGAAAATGTTCAGTACAAATTTTTACGTGCCATGCACTATAGATGCCATAAATCCTACTTACCTTACTCTCAGTTACTCAGCAAGTACAAGCTCCTGCCTCTTAGCTTACGAAGAAAATACCTTGAAGCCATAATTTTATATAAAATTGTTAGAAATAAATTTAATTGTATAAATCTAAATAATATGATTTGTTATGCTGTACCAAGAACCTTTCACAGGCGACAGGTACGAGCAGGTACTCTTTTTGCGGTGAACTCTTGGCGAACTAATTCTGGCGAACGATCTCTTGTCCGCCGTATGGTTGACTCATTTAATAGAACCTTTGAAAATATTGACATCTTCAATTGTACAATGAGTAAATTCAAAAGCCTCATCCGATCCACTTTATTAAATAAAACCCCTGTGTGTACCCTATCTGAAAAACATCTAACTTACCAAGCTCATATCTTAATATTATAATGTAATCCTTGACTATTAAAGCAACCACGACACAACTAACTACCGCACGTAAAACTCCTTAGCTCCTAGCGATTACACTTGTTTTCCTGTTAAACTCTTATGTCTACCTGTGGACAGCGTTGTGGGTTATATTATTACTAATGTTTATTGTTAAACTAGTTGTAAGCTCTTATAATGTAACTGTTTGCTGTTCCTTTTATTAAAAAATAAAAATAAACTCGCACCACGAACGACTTGAAATTCGTGTTGTGGCGCGACGCCAACTTCTCGACCCTTAAGATCCAGTTGGTCTTCGCTCGAACATACTCCACGATCTCCTCAACCTTCGTGGTGTGATGTAGCCGAGACACATAGAGCTGCGTCGTAGGTATTGCCGGACGCAGCATATTGGGTCCTGAGGAGGCTTCTTCCCCTTATTCCTCTCCACCTTCACGAAGCCATCCTTGTCACACGTGCCCGCAGCCGGGCCTTGCTGTTTCGAACCCCTGTCGGCGGCATGTTCACAGCAGCTCTTCTTATCCCCCTTCTTGGCCTGAGACACAGGTTTGTGTGTGGCGACGATAGTAGCGTAGGCACGTTTAGGGGTCAACGAACCTACACGAGTCACTACCTCGACCGGCAATGAGTCAGCGACGGCGGCGGTGCAAGTTGCAACGCGTGCAATATCAGCAGCGGGTGACGCAGTGGAGCTCGCCGACTCGTAAACTGCCGATGCTAGCGTTTCTCGCTCCGCGACGTGTGTTCACATTGGAGGCATCAGGCGACCTATTTACCTTAACAGCGTTGCGCAACAACTCTACTTCGGCACACCAATGGTGTTATTAGACACCTCCAACTTGGACTGTACATCGGCCAGGCTCGCCTTGAGAGTTGTAATGTCCTTCAGCAACCTGGTGACGTCGACGTGGTCAAACGTGACTGGGGGCAACTTATGTAGCTCCTTCGCCACAAAAGCGGGCACGTCGTCCGGGTCGGTGCTCTTCATCAACATGATGATGTCCTGCACACACTTCTGGCCACCATCCCTCCGGCGGGATTGCATCTGCTCGACTTTGCCGAGCGATTGGAACAGCAGCAGCTTGGCACTGCTCATCTCCTCCTCCATGAAACTGGACTTGCAGATCTGCAAGATGCTGACCTCGTCCATGTAGTCGATGGCATGGTTGATAAATGCCAAGATGCAATGATGCGGTAGGAAACATTCCGGTGTCTGATTGCAAGGTGAAGGTTTCATGTGACCTAAGTTCTTGTATTCAGTAATGAATGACTTATATGCGTTGTATAAAGAATAGTTTTTATGTAATTTCTTTTCTAAATGAATGAATTGAGCAACAGCCTAATTTTTGGACTGCCCCAATTTCTCCTCAAATTGTGGTACGAGTGGAAGTCTCACATCGTATTTTCCGTCCTCCAAGCGGTTTGTTGTTGCTTTGTAGTATTGAATACACTCTTGATCTTCTAATGATAATGATTTTTCTTCTGTAACATCTTCCATCTCCCAGAATTGCTGAAATCTGTAATCAAATTGTACGACGTTGCACATTAATTTGGTTTTCATATTTGCACACAGTATCCAACCCAGACGAGTCTCTTGAACAAGTGGAAGTGATTCGCTTAATGTGCACATGCCCGGTAAAAGAATATTCGAATAAATGTCCGCACCCAATAAAATGTCTATCGGTCGGCTGATGTTGTACTCAGGATCTGCTAATTCTAAATTTTCGAAAAATGGGCATGCTATTTTAGGGAATGAGTATGATGGTAAATATTTTTTGACATTGACATTAAATTGATACAGATTGATTCTTGAGCTTGACATACAGTTCAGGTTCATCATTCCTTTGCAACTGTTTTCTGTTTGCCCTATGCCTGTGATTATGCCGTCACACCTGGATCGCTGCAATCCTAATTGCTGAGCAGCGTTCTCTGTGATAAGAGACATTTGTGAGCCCTGATCAATAAGAGCCCGTAGGATCAGATATGTCCCATCTGCTTTCTGAACCTTTAGCAGTGCAGTTGGGACTTGGTGATTGCGTAATGGCCTTATTGCTTGAATATGATTGCTTGAAATGATAATTTTTTGATTCTGATGGTTTATTGGTGTTTGAAGAAAAGGATTTTTGATTATTAGACTCCTGTTTTCTTCTACTTGCTTCCATGCTCGTGAACTTCCCTTCTAGAAAGGCTAGAAATTCATTCAACTCGAGTAATTCTCGAGGTGGTTTGATAGCTGCGTTGTATTCGCTGAATGTGTCCGAATCCAATTTCTGACACAGGATGTGCACGATCAACGGATCCCACGACGTCACGTCTACGCCGAGGTTCTGTATGGCGTTCATCGTTTCAAGTGCAGTATTGCTTGCTGTGAAATTGGCATATTCAATAAAATGTTAATATGCGATGTGAATATCATCCTCTTGTTGTCATAACGATGGCTCAAGATATCCCAGCTAATGATGTAGTTGTCAGAGCTGATCGGGAGATGTTGTATGAGACGCTCTGCTTCACCTTTCACTTTCGACTTGAGGAACTGCATCCTCTGAGCCCCAGATAATGACGGGTTGCTATGAACTGCTTCAGTGAAGAGATCCTTAAAAGATGTCCACTGATGGTAACTACCGCTGAATGTAGGTATTTCTATTTTTGGTGTAGTATACTCTCTATGTGAAAAGGACGACATCTTTTTATTGATTGCTTTGATAGCATCGATGTATGTGCTTTCGTATTTAAGGTACATACGATGATACTCTTGATTTCGGTCTCCCAGCTCACTGTCTAAGTCCCAATGCTGAGTGTCAATCTTCGCCCAGCGAGACCTTACCGTACTCAGCAGATTATCGAATTCCCATTTCTCCACTACAGCATCCATGTTGATACTTGAAACAGTATGTTCAAAGGCCTTGAAGTTGCTCATCTGTTTCCTCCGTCTTGCTGTTTGATCCCTGAGACTTTAATGATTGACCTGAAGGTTGCTGTACGGTGCTTGAGGTAGCTAGAGGAGTAGCAGGCTTTAGAAGCGGTGTTGGTGGTCTTTCCTCTGCTGACTGATGATTCGGAATTACTGCTCTGATTTTCTCATATCTCTCCTTCACAGTGCCAAATTGCCTCGAAATGAAGTAAGAACGCGATCTGGCATATTCGATGCCACACAATCTTGTATGATTCGATTGATACTCTAGCCAGCATGCATCCAAATTTTCTAACCTTCGGCGTATGTAGTCAGAGGTTTTGCGATCGGAGCCATCCTTTTTAAAGTTTGTGTAAACTTGCTCTATCTGATTGAGTAGTTGCTGTTGTTGGGCAGGAACGTCCTCGATTGACGTCATGTTGTTGCTAGAAACGATAATAAACGGAACGATCTTACTTGATAGTCCAAGCGGGAGCTTTGTTGCTCACCAAATGCGGATCCCTGTTGATCCCGGCTGCTGCTTTTGTTATGTACTGCACTATTGCTGGCAGTACAAACACCTTCACTGCTAGCTCGCTTGACGTCGCTAGTGAAACACTTTACAGTACTTGATTACTACACTGTAATGTACACACGCGACGTCCGTCTCGAAGGACCATAAATGCTGCGCCTGCACCGGCGACGCCTGCAGCAGACGGCGCGCCCGGCGGCGGCGGCGCGTGCCCGGCCACGCAACGTGCGTGTGTTGGAGATAGTGTAGTGTATCAGTGCGACATTGAAAGGGCGAAGGTGGTAACAAGTGCGCGAGTGTTAGATAAAGCCACCTCCCCTATCTTAGGTTCTTATACAAGCATATCTAATTTGTGAAAAGTGTGTTAACGTTAGAGACACTAAGAAATTAGATTAACATCAAATCATTTATTATAATTGTTTTGTTTCTCAGTCGCTCAGTTGTATCTTTATATCTTTTCCTCGGGGAGCATGTTGTACGAGCAAACCCGTACATATTAATAGCATCAATTTTATGCTGACATCGACGCGCAGCGAATGAATAAAATATACATATTTGAGTTAGTAATTAGTAGTCGCATAGCATCGATTGGGTAAAGCAAAGCGCTCATTCGCCGCGGGTCGATCGTTTATCAATTTTGTTGGGAGTTTCTTTACAAACTTGAATACACAAGTGGCACTCATACATCAGTTTATCATTTAAATGTACCCGTACAGAACTTTTTAGTAGACAAAGTCTATTATAGGGTTGAAGATTTTTTATTGGAGAAAGAAATTATTTGCCTATTTTATATATTGTATTTAAATAACTATTAGAAATTGTGACATTAAGTATATTATTACTGATGAATCGGAATTATTTTATGTATTGAATAGTTGAACATTGATAATTATTAGTGAACGATAAACTAGAATTTTAGGTACTGGAATAATAAATATGTGTTTTAATAGTAAACTTGATACTTTTGCGTGCCTTGCAATTGGCAAAATATGGCTGATTCTGTATTTATATTATGTACCCCCATGACTTATACCCGTATTTGCAAATTAAAATATCTTTATCTTTAATAAAAAAAAACAAATTATTCTTCGTGACAATATTTATGGCAAGACTAGGTATACTATGAGGTGTGTGGCAGGTACTCACGGCGTATCCGCGGCGCAGCGTGCGGCGGTTGGCGCCGCTGTAATCAGCGCGCTCCACGCAGTCCAGGTAAGCGTCCACCCAGTAGAGCGCGCGCGCCGCCGGCTCCAGCGCTAGCGCGCTCGGGTACACCAGCTTGTGCGCAGCGACGTGCGCGCGCGCGCTGCCCGCCAGGCTGGCGCGCTCCACGCCGGGCGGCGACGCGCCCCACACCGACCAGAACATGAGGCCCGCGCCCGCGTCCAGCGCCAGCCCGTGCACCTTGCCCAGCGCCGCGTCCAGCAGCAGCCGGCAGGGGCGCAGCGCGCGCGCGCACACGTACAGCGCCTCGCGCCCGCCGTCCGCCAAGTACCAGTTGCCGGCCACCCAGTCGATGGCCAGGTGGCTCACGCCGGCCACGTCGGGGAACAGCTCCGGCACGCCGAGCAGCGTGCGCCGGCTGAAGTCGTCCGCGTCCACGCACACGATGCCCGACTTGCTGATGTTGTGGTGCACGTAGCAGATGCTCCTGCGCACACAGGGCGTGACGTCAGTCGGGGTGGTGCGGCCGTGCGGGGGGCAGGCGGGTACCTACCGGTTGTCGTAGAGGAAGTCGATGGCGCGCACGTTGAGCGCGGGCAGCGAGTGGTTGCGCGTGCGCGCCGGCCCGTCAGGCCACGCGCGCCGCACGTCGCCGGCCGTCACCACGATCAGCGACAGAGGCTCCGTCACCGGCTCTGTACAACACACCCATGACCTCAGACCGAAGGGAACATAATTGTTGAGTATATTACACGCGACGTCACTTCGCCACCTTGTATTGCCACTTCAAACTAAATCACTGATTTACTGTCAAGTCGAATCACTATTCGGCTTTACGTACAATTATACTCTCGCGGACAAAGAATACGGGTCAGTACGAAAAACTAAAATTATTCTTAAAATAATAGAGCTAGCGGCATGAATGTAACTATGTTGTAGATATTTTTTACCAGTTAATGAAACAACACCCAATATTGGAAACATTATTAGTTTATTGTCAAAATTACATTAAAGAAATATCAATAATTTTTACGTTGAAAAAATAAAAGTTTGACAACCAGTCTCACCAAGGGGTATCGTATTACCCTGTAACTGGGTTGTGGAGGTCAGATAGGCAGTCGCTCCATGTGAAATACGGGCATTCACATGCATCCAGTTATACTCTAAGTCGACCCCTACATAGTTGGGAAAAGGCTAGGCAGATGGATACTCCTTAAGGATTTCGTCCAAATATGACGCCTACCATTTTATATCAACACTAACCCTCGTGCGACTCTCTGAAGAAATTCCACTTCAAACTTCTGAAGAAGATCCATTGCCGACCGGCACTTGTTCCTTAAAACAAATTGGAATAAAACGTTCCCCTGGCCGTCGGCAGACGCTCGCCGCCCATCACGTGCATACAGCATAAATCTGGATTCTCTTGCCCATTCTTCGTCATTACTTTGAACGAGGCAAGAGTAATGTTTCTGCTTTTCTTTTGCATTCTGTTACTACCCGACGTTTCCTTTCAAGTGTTCGTGTGTATTTGCGGGTCAAATCAGCTTCAAGGAGCCGCCACCTTACGTCCGCTCGCTTACGTCCGCTCGCTTACGTCCGCTCGCTTACGTCCGCTCGCTTACGTCCGCTCGCTTACGTCCGCTCGCTTACGTCCGCTCGCTTATCGTCTCCAGAGGTCTCCCGAACTTGATTTGTTACTCAACTGCCGTGAGGTGCCGATTTCGGAGCATGGTCGTAACAATGCTTCCTACATAGTGACGATACGTGTACAGTCTTCTGGAGTTAGCGACATGATAGTAATTCAGTAATGATGGTGAGAGACAGTGACCCTTTTATGATTTTGCTTTGACAGATTGAAAACAAAAGGGAGAAAACAAGCAAAAGTAAAACTACCGCGAATTGAATTTATTCCCAAATTCGAGGTTTTTAATATATATATCATTAATATATATATATATATATATATATATATTAATGATATTGTAGATGTTTTAAGGTTTTATTGCGTACGATATTATTATTGTTATTTTATTTTTTTGACATCTCGGGAGCCTGGCGTCCCGGCTTTGGAAGGCGTACGAGGGCCGAAGCCAGCTCGCAGAGGCCCCTTAGACAATTTTAAATGATGAGAAGGCACCAACCGACGATTATCCCTTTATGCACTATGCAAGTACACCCAAGGACAACCCCCGGTAGGTGCAGGACTATTGCAGAACATGGAAACAAAACATATTGGGCTATGGGTTTGGGTGGCTAACGGGAATTAGGTAACTTGAACTATGGAAGAATTATGTCCTCTGCCTGACCAATGTTATATATTATACACGGATAAAATGGCAGGGGGTGACTTGCACACTCAATAATGGGCCGCGGAAACGGCCGCTAGCACATAGTAACGTAGCGACAAGGAGGCAACACTACCTGAGGTGCTTGAGGAGTGGAGAAGTATCCCACGGCTATCCGGACAATCCCGGAAGTACGGTCAAGATCCCTACCAGCACCTTACTGGAATACTTCCTTCCTCCGAGCACGTTTGCTCTTGCGAATTTCCACTCAAGCCGGCCAATAAAAGCAAGAAAGAGGTGGGAGCTCTATTCCTCGTTAGTGTTCACTCCAGCCGGCCAATAAAGGCAAGCCAGAGGATGAGGACAAGATTTTTCTCGGGAGTTAGGGTCCATGGGGTTGCTACTGCCCAACAGATCGCCACATGCTGCCCTGCGGGTTTCTGTATCTCTCTTGGTCTGGCTCCTCATCCTAGACCCGTTCCGGCAAAGTAAACTCTACCGGCACAGACCTAAAATTCGGAGCGTGCAAGCCCCACAACGATGTCAACGTAGAGATACAGCGGTGGGGTTAAGTAACCTAACCTATTATTATTATTATTTTTTACATTTCTCGGAACCCGAAACTGGTCGGGACCTTCTCGCTTCCAGTCGAACAGGGGAGGGGGGCGAGGAAGCAACGAACGGACGTCTTCAACACTCAATAAGTTGCAGGTTCAAAGTGTATCTATGTACCAAATATGCCGAAGCGAAACGCGGAAGAGAAGATTGAGCATTACAAGAATAAAATAAGGAGGTTAGAAAGGAAGGCTCATCGTTGTCGAATAAGACTTTTTTCTTCATCAGATTCGGAACAAAATCCAAGTAAGTACAATTTATTCATCGTTGGTGTTTTAAAAGTGATAATAAAAAGTTAAAATATTACTACTGTGAAGAAAAATCGCCTGGAGGTTGCCCGAGAAGGTAACACTAAGTAACGCAATAATACCGGGAGGTTGTCCGCGATGGCAACACTAAGTAACGCAATAATACCGGGAGGTTGTCTGCGATGGCAACACTAAGTAACGCAATAATACCGGGAGATTGTCTGCGATGGCAACACTAAGTAACGCAATAATACCGGGAGATTGTCTGCGATGGTAACACTAAGTAACGCAATAATACCGGGAGGTTGTTTGCGATGGCAACACTAAGTAACGCCATAATACCGGGAGGTTGTCCGCGATGGCAACACTAAGTAACGCAATAATACCGGGAGGTTGTCTGCGATGGCAACACTAAGTAACGCAATAATACCGGGAGATTGTCTGCGATGGCAACACTAAGTAACGCAATAATACCGGGAGGTTGTCCGCGATGGCAACACTAAGTAACGCAATAATACCGGGAGGTTGTCCGCGATGGCAACACTAAGTAACGCAATAATACCGGGAGGTTGTCCGCGATGGCAACACTAAGTAACGCAATAATACCGGGAGGTTGTCCGCGATGGCAACACTAAGTAACGCAATAATACCGGGAGGTTGTCCGCGATGGCAACACAAAGGTTTAATTATACCGGGAGGTTATCCGAGATGATAACACAATGGTAATAAAAAGAACAAGCACGGGTTCTATGAACTAGAATCACGTGTAATACTGTTCTCACGTACGAGTACTTACGAATTCTTTGCCGTGTAAAGAATTACGAGCCTTTATGACTACCCTCATAACTTATGAAAAATGTTAGCAGGCCCAAGAGAAACGGGGGACCCCGAGATTACGGATACTGTGGCCGACTCCGAGCCAGACAGATCACCACCAGAACCACCACCTAGCGACGTGATTACTGCCCCAGAAGTTGCGACCAATCTACCCTACGTTGACGTCGAAACAACGAATCCCAATGATCCAGATTTGGATCCAAATATTTGGGCGGCATTAGGCGAAATTACAAACGAGACACCGGAGTTCGGCGAGAAAATTCACGAAAATCTCGCAAAAATATGGCTACCTTTGCTGAAAAAGGGTATGACAAAAGAAAAGATACTTTTAAAAATTACTTCATACCCGAAAACTGTCCGTTACTTCAAGCACCAATGCTTAACCTTGAGGTTTCTGCAGCCATACTGGAATCTGGCAGATTTCGGGACAAGACAATGACCGCTAGCCGACAACAACTGGGGCTGGGCATTACTGCTGTCAATAGAGGTTTACACTTGCTTGTAAATAATGAAAGCAGAGGAGATGCAATTAAGTACATAAGTGACGGATGCCGAATCTTATCCGACTTGCATCACCAACATCCTGAAGCTAGAGTCGGATTTATACTCCCCGGGTTGGACAAGTCATGTTTACAATTTCTCGATCGTTCCGAACGTGAGCACACACTGCTTGGTAACGACCTTTCAGAAAAAATTAAAGCCTCAAAGGCTATTGTAAAACAAGGGGAACAAATCATGAAGACATTGCCCGCATTAAAGCCTTCTAGTTCCAGCTCGAGAGCACAACCAGCAACTAACCGGTCTAGCTACCAGGGAAACTGGTCGGGACCTTCTCGCTTCCAGTCGAACAGGGGAGGGGGGCGAGGGGGTCAGAAACGGACCAACTACCGAGCTCCCCCTGCACCCAGTCAATCGAAGATCAATTACAAGCAACGTGCTCCAACACGACGTCTTTGACTCAGGTACATGCAGGCAGAATTAAGTTTTATTATGATTGCTTGGCAAAAATCACCGATAATATGACAGTTCTCAGATGGATTAGTCAAGGTGTAGATATCCCTTTATCAGATGGAGTATTACAACCCCATAATACAACCAAAACATTTTGGTCTAAACAAGAGAAATGTGACATGGCCATCGCCATTAACAAGCTCATAGACCTAGGTGCGGTTAACGTTTGTGAACCTGTAAAAAACCAGTTTATATCTCGCATATTTTTATCACCTAAGCCAAACGGTGAAAAAAGTTTCATCTTAAATCTAAAATTATTTAATCAGTTTGTCAATAAAAGCCACTTCAAAATGGAAGATCATAGGACTGCCTCTAAACTTATTCCAAAAAATGGTTTCCTTGCAACGATAGATCTCAAAGAAGCCTATCTTTTAGTTCCAATTAAAAAATCATTTCGAAAATACCTTCGTTTTCAATTCGAAAATGATATGTCTGAAACTGTAACATATGAATTTAACGCCATGCCCTACGGTCTTTCCATTGCTCCTAGAGTGTTTACAAAAATTATGAAGGAGGTCATGACCTACCTTAGATACAAGGGACATAAATCAGTCATATATTTAGATGACATCTGTATGTATCGGAAAAACCTACACTGAGTGCCTCAGTAATGTTAACGAAACGTTACGAGTGTTAGCTTGTCTCGGTTTTGTGATACAAACCTTTCGGTTTCCTTGCCTATTGACAAACGTCGTAATATTCGCGCAGCTTGTTAAAAAGTTTATTGGTTTACCTCCCTGTACCATAAGAGAATTCGCTCAGTTAATCGGCGTTCTCACAGCAGCGTGTGCTGCCGTCAAATACCGGTGGTTATATACCAAAACCTTAGAGCGGCAAAAATACCTTTTATTGAATAGATTTCATAATAACTATAATACTAAAATAAACTTAGAACGATACATACTTAACGATTTAAATTGGTGCTCACAAAATATATTTACATGTACAAACTTCGTCGACACTCCTGATTTCGAATTGGAAATATTTTCCGATGCTTCGAATACAGGGTGAGGAGCATTTTGTGATGGTAATCGCGCTCATGGATCGTGGAAGGAAACCGAAAGAGAATGTCATATAAATTATCTAGAGTTATTAGCTGGTTTTTTAGCACTAAAAACATTCGCGAAGGAACGATCAAATTGTTCCATATTGTTACGAGTTGACAATAACACAGCGTTGAGTTATATTAATAGAATGGGAGGAGTACAGTATCCTCACTCAAACGATTTTGCATATCAAATTTGGCAATGGCGCGAGAAGCGAAATATATGGATATTTGCATCCTATATTAATACCAAACAAAACATCGAAGCTGATATTGAATCAAGAAAAATTAACCCCGATATAAAATGGAGCTTATCAGATCAAGCATTTAAAACTATCATTTGTAAACTAGGTCAACCTGTAATTGATTTGTTCGCTTCTCGCATTAATGCAAAATGTCATTTGTACGCATCCTGGTTTCCTGACCCAGACGCGTCTTTTGTCAATGCATTTACAATTAATTGGAAACACAAATTCTTTTAAGCTTTTCCTCCATTCTCTTTAATACTTAAAAGTGCTTATAAGATATTAAACGATGAGGCGTATGGTATACTCGTATTCCCATGGTGGCCATCACAGCCATGGTTCCCTATCGTTACAGAATTAATCTCCTCAGAAATAATATTTTTTGAACCCAGTAAAAACTTCCTTCTACCCTCTTCCAGGGATCACCACCAGCCGCTACACAGTCATCTTACCCTGGCTGCAGCGATACTCCGGGAAGCCTTCCTCCGACGAACATTCCGGCAGAAGCGATAGATCTCATGTTAGCGTCGCTTTCTGATAATACCAAAAAACAATATAGCGTCTCATACAAACTCTGGTGGCAGTTCTGCAAAATTAACAAAATTGATACTTTTGAGAGCACGGTAGCAAAGGTCATCTCTTTTTTGACAACAGAGTTTAATAAAGGTGCCTCGTATGGATCTTTGAATTCACACAGATCCGCGCTCTCGTTACTATTGGGCAACAACGTTGGTTCTGATGAATGCATCAAACGGTTGTTCAAAGGAGCCTATAAACTTAAACCTAGCAGGCCGAAATATACACACACCTGGGATCCGCAATTAGTACTTAATCTCGTTTCTAAATGGTACCCGAACCGCGATTTAGACCTAAGTAAGTTTTATTGATTACAATAAAACTTAACAATATAAAACTACTGTTTATAATAATAATTATAAATGATTTTTATTTCTGTAAGTAGGTTTGTACAACCACTTTTACAAGTCAATCTTTTCTTTTCTTTTTAAACTAGATGAGGTCGGCGTTACCTATCTGACTACTCTGAGAAGAAAGGCCGAAACAAACTCAGAGGTCACAGTCTCTTATAAAGTCCAGACATAATCTTGGTCACTTCATGTGAAGACCATGTAGATTGGTGTCTGAAATGGTCTTTTGAGGAAAAAACCACACAGATTGAGAGGACCTGTCCAGTCAGTGCACGCATTTGTCAGTAATCGCGCAGCTCAACAACGAACTTAACGAGGAGCTCAACGATTCGACGAACAATACCAAAGAAAGGACATTAGGGTAGGCCGTATAAATTACTCAAACTGCCAGACCATTATTAAAAATAACTGAGAGAAAAAATAATACAAACAAAAAAAGCAATGACCTACATAGTCTTCACATGCACAATAAATTAAAATAATATAATACTTTACAAAGTAAATATTCATGTCAACATTCAGTATGCAACAATAAAAAGAGAAAAAACAAAAATTTGGAGCAGTTCAATCCCAAGTCTTTTTGTCCTCAATATAATCTTTAACGGTATAAAAAGCTTTCTGACATAACTTGCGTTTAATGAATGATTTGAATTTATTAAGGCTCAGATCTTGAACGTGGCTTGGAAGTTTATTATAAAAGCGTATACATTGACACCTGAATGACCCACCTATTTTCTTGAGCCTTGTTGGGGGTACAACAAATTTGTGTTTATTCCTAGTATTTATATTGTGGATATCACTGTATTTTTTAAACAATTTAATGTTTTTATGGACATATAAAAGATTTTCAAAAATGTACTGAGAAGGCAAAGTCATTATATTAATCTCCTTAAATTTCTCTCTGAGAGATTGTCTCGGACTTAATTTATAAATGCATTGAACGATAATAACATATAGTCTTGTGGAGTACAACTTAACGTGCTTATTTTCTGCATTTTCTTTTTAAATTAAAAGAAACAACAAAACAAACGATGAGGGCGCCACTGTGCGCTCGGTAGCCTCTTAAGTAATGATAATATTAAGTTGGGTTGAGATCTTCCAGGTGAACAAGTTTTAATTATTCCTGGAAAATTGATGTTCATATTATCCTCATTATAAAATGTTATCTATTGAGTGACAAGGTTTGAATTATGTGCTGTTACAGGAGTTATGTGTTTAATTTATTTTTAGTTTTAGTAGTAGTTTAGTAATTCTAAACAGGTATGGGCAACCTTTGACATGTTGAGGGCCAAACTTTAGCGCGCAAATACGTTCGCGGGCCGCGTTTAAACGTACTTAGTGAATTTTAAAGTAGTGATAATATTTTTTGCGATAGATATTAGACATGAAATAATACGACAATGTTATTATAGTACCATTTATTAAAATAACAAAATGAAATTTTAAAAAATGGTACATTATAATTAAATCGTTAAATTTGCAATTGTTACAAACTACGAAAGTTAAATACACCGAAATCAATAAGACACTTGAGCTTGAGTTTGGGAAACTAATCCATCGATATTTGAATTAATTCCACTGATACAAAGACGTAAAGAATTTTCCAAATTATCGTCAGTCAGTCTTGTACGATGTGTTGATTTATTAACTTTCATCAATGAAAAGAACTGTTCGTATTTATAAGTACTGCCAAACGCACAAATCAATCTTCTTGCGAATTTTCTAAGCTGCGGAAAATTGTCTTCTTCTAGGTATTTTTTGTAGAAATCGCTCAACTCTACATCTTCAAATTTGGATTTTAGGAGTGAGTTTTCTTGAATCTCGATCAACTCCATTTGTAAGTGTATTAGAGCATTTTGTACATTACATTTTGTAGGAGTAGCAAATAAACTCAAACAGTCTTCCATGTTTTTGAAGTCGCAAAATCTGTTGAAAGTTGAAAATTGTTGGGACAGTTACTTGAGTTCTTCAGCATATTGAGCATAAGCAATATTTTCATACGCAGAGAGCGTGTTGAAATGGTAACTGTTACCGACAGCATCTGTGACTCCCACAAGAGTAGTTTGATCTGAAACGCTTTCAAATGGCTGTACAAACCATTTACTAACTGTCCTTGTTTTTGAAGTTTCAAATTTAAATCATTCAAATAGCCTGTAAGATCGACCAGAAATGCTAAATCACATATCCGTTTTGGGTCACTTGATTCAGATAGTGGTTTATCTTTTATTTTCATAAAGTCTGCTATCTCATTTCTAAGCTCGTAAAACCGTTTCAACATTTTTCCTTTGCTCAGCCATCTGCCTTCACAATAATATGTAACGTTGTTATATTCAGCTGATATTTCATCCAAAAATGCCATGAACTGACGATGGTTAAACCCTCGGGATCGAATCAAGTTGATGGTTTTTACTACCACATTCATAACATTCTGGAGTCGAATGGACTTAGAACACAAGTTCTGTTGGTGGATAATGCAATGAAGGACTATCAAATCATCTTTTTGCACATTGAATTCTGTTGCTTTTGCATTCAAAATTCCGATGAAACCTTTACGTAAGCCGACCATAGAAGGTGCACCATCAGTGCATACTCCAATTAATTTTGACCGTGGCAAGCCAAAACTTGTGAATACCTTTTGAACTTCAATAAAAATATCCTCTCCTGTAGTGGTTCCTTTAAGCGGCTGTAAAGCAAGCAATTCCTCAGTAACAGTGAACTCCTTATCAACACCTCGAATAAATATAGCCAGTTGAGCTGTGTCAGACAAATCGGTGCTCTCGTCTAGTGCTATGGAAAATGATTCAAAACCAGCCATACGGTCAGTCAATGTTGTTTTTATATCATTAGCCATCATTTCTATACGTCGAACAATAGTTCGTCTTGACAAACTAATTTTTTCAAATTCATTTTTCTTTTCAGGACACAAAATACTGCAAACTTCTAACATACACTCCTTGATAAATTCTCCGTCAGCAAATGGTTTCAATGCCTTTGCCAATTTTGAGCTAACTATAAACCTAGCTTTCACAACATTATCAAGTTGTGTTCTTTGTTTATGAAACATTTGTTGTTGTTTTTCCATATTTGCGGTAAACTTCTGGATTTTGTCTGTTCTTAATAGTCCTGTCAGTGAGTGCAGCGTAGCGTGTTTAGTTGAGTAAAGCCTCTTTATATTGAATTATTTCATTACTGAAATGGATTCATTACACAGCAAACAAATAGGCTTACCATTGTGCAAGATAAAAAAGAATTCTTCAGTCCATTTTTCTTAAAACTGGCGACCCTTTGTATCTACTTTTCGTTTCTTTCCACCAGACATCATTTTTGTTTACTTTTCGTTCAATAAACTTAATAACAAACTATAGTTAGTAACCACTCAAGAAGCACACAAAAGTCACAAAGCAAGTTGACGGCTCGAGCAGTTCGCTAGGATATCGCTTGTCCAAGTGTAGCATATCAATGTACTGTACCTTATTCGACTAAATCTAGATATTAATTATCTGTAGGATTTGTTAATTAGTCTATGACATTACTACTTTTGTTGTGCGTTTTGTTCGCGGACGACATCTCCATTCTCACTCAATGTCATGACAACATAAACCTAAACAGTACCCTTAATGAAATCTTTAGTAAAATAATAACCTGGATGACCGAACACAATCTTGAAATCAACTTTGCAAAGACAAAACTAATAACTTTCCATCCCCACCAAAAAAAACCTGTAAATGTAGTTTTTTCCTTTAATAATCATATAATAGAAACAGTCAATGAATTCACATTATTAGGCATAACCATAGACAAGAATTTAAATTGGAAGTCACACGTACAAAAAATAAAATCTAAACTTTCAAAATTTTTATACGCTTTTCGTGAAGTTAAAAAAACCACAAATTTACAGACTGCCCTCGTTACTTATTACGCCTACGCCTATGCATGGCTTAGTTACGGCATAATCATGTGGGGATACAGTACAGACGCACTTGCACTGTTCACGGTCCAAAAGAAATTTATCCGTATCTTAGTAAATATACAACAAATAGATAGCTGCAAACCCCATTTCATAAATCTGAACATTTTAACCCTGCCTTGTTTATATATACTTGAAATATGTAAGTTCGCTCACAAACACCAATACATACAAACAAGAAGACATACAAAACGAGAAGACATACAAACAAGATACACACTCCGACACAAAACACGACTCAACATACCCAACATCCCGCTTAAAAATACACTCGACAAGCCCTCTAGTTATGTCAATCAAAATTTACAATATGTTACCCGAATATATAAGAAATGAAAAAAAACTCCATATATTCACGAACAAATTAAAAAAGCTACTAATAAGCAAATGTTATTATAGTGTTAACGAATATCTAAATGATAAATCCTTGAAAAAATTAAGTATACAATAAGTAAAATGTTAAATTATTATTAGTATACATTAATTATATTATAAAAGTGTGTTTAGAATAAGTTTACAATAAGTTAGATTACATAAATGATAAGTCCTCTTCTCCACATACCTACGAGTATCTATCTTTTGCTGTGCCCGACAGGGTCCATGATTATTTCTTTTGGCAAATGTTTACCACCTTTTTTTTTTTTTTTTTTTTTTTGTGGATGGGAAATCATCAAATAACTTCTCCCGCTCTGGGTGGAGCGGAAGGGCGTGTCAGACTTTTACTGACTAAAACCCACCCGTGTTCCTTCAGTTGCCTATGCCAGGGCCACGGTATCTTTTTCAAACAACCCGCGACCCCAGCGGCATCGGCCCTATTGGACCCCATCTTTTGCTGACATCTCTTTGAGGCGCGCGTGGAACACAACGCGCCGTCGACCCGGGCCTGGTCCTCACCGGACGGCGAGCTACCCTCACCGGACGGCGAGCTACCCACTACTCACCGTCCGCAAGCCCGCGCCTACGGTGGCTGGGAATCGGCTATCGATTCCCGCCGCCCAGGGCGTCTCCTGCGGCGACTGAGGGCGTGAGGCTGCCTCTCCCTCACGCGTTCCGCCTCCTCCTTCGCAAGCATTACCGCTTCGCAGAAGGAGGTGACGGCCTCCCATGCACTCTCGCTCCGCACCATGGCCTGGACCAGGCTCGGACGCGAGAGATCGCCGCCGCCGATCGCCTCCGTGAGAACACGGCGGTGCTCTGCCCAAGCCGGGCAGACCTCCACTGTATGCTCCACCGTGTCCTCTGGGCGATCCACACAATGGTGACACCCGGGCGTTTCCTCCCGCCTTATGCGAAACAGGAACCTCCCGAAACAACCGTGTCCGGTAAGGACCTGCGTCAGGCGGAAGGTGAGGACGCCGTGGCGCCTCTCTAACCACTCCTCAAAGAGGGGACTTATCGCCGCAATTGTGGCGTGCCCAGCGCTGGGATGCGACAGTCGCACTCTCCATGTCGCCATGAGATCCCGCCGGAGCTCTGTCCGCTGTACCGTGATTTCTCGCGGCAGCGGAGTTACGCCCCGGCGTTTCGCCTCCTCGCGCCACTCCCACACGTGCGCGAGGACTTTCGCCTCCAGATCCCACGGCGGCAATCCGGCAAGGAGGCTCGCCGCCTCACCGGAGACCGTGCGGTAACCCCGGACTAGCCGAATGGCCATGACCCTCTGGGACGCGTTCAACCGGCGGACTGGCCGCAGCCTCAGGGAACGCGCCCACACCGGTGCCCCGTAAAGGGCCATGGACCGCACGACCCCCGCGTAAAGCCTCCGGCAGGAGGCGTTTGGACCACCTAGATTGGGCAGGAGCCGCTTCAAGGCAGCCCCAGCCCGCTCCAGTCTGGGAGCCAAACGTCGGAAATGCTCCACGAAGTTCCACCGGCTGTCGAGGACGAGTCCCAGGTACTTCATCGTCGACTCGACTCCAATGCGAACCCCTCCTACCGTTATTTGGGAACCCGACGGTGGCGCATTCCGAGGACCATGAAAACACATGGCCTCGGACTTGTGCAGGGCCACCTCGAGTCCCAACTGCCGGATCCTCGCAACGACTATCGCAACCCCGCGTGTCGCTAATTCAGCCGCCGCCTGGTGCGACCTCCCCTGCGCCAGGACCAGCGTGTCGTCAGCGTAACATACCACGCTGACGCCGCTAGGGAGGTCGGCGCGCAGCACCCAGTCGTACCCGATGTCCCACAAATGCGGCCCCAGGACCGATCCTTGTGGGACACCGCACGACATCTCTCGCCGGTTCCACTCTCCCTGATGACCGGGGTAGATGACGGCCCTATCCGTCAAATAGGCCTCAACCACTCGACAGAGGTAGGTCGGCATCCGGTGATACCGGAGTGCCTCCCTGATGCAACTCCAGGGCAGGGTATTGAAGGCGTTGGTGATGTCTAGCGACACCGCCAAGACGACCCCACCCCGGGCCACAGCATCCCCCGTCGTGAGGGCTCGCACGCGCATGATGGCGTCCACCGTAGAGCGCCCCCTGCGGAAACCAAACTGGCTCTCCGCCAAATCCGGCCCCTCCTGCACCAGCCACCCGACGAGGCGGTCTGCAATAACTCTTTCAAAGAGCTTGCCCACCTCGTCGAGCAGCACGATGGGTCGGTAAGCGGACGGAGAGTCCGCAGGGCGCCCCGGCTTCTTAATGAGGACCAGTTTCCCCGTCTTCCAACGAAGTGGGAACTGGCCCCTCTCCAAGCATGCGCTTAGGAGCCCCCCTAGTCGAGGCCCGAGAGCCCCAAAGGCCAGAACCCAGGCTCTTCCAGGTAAGCCGTCGGGTCCTGGGGCGGCATTTTTGGCACTCAGCCTACGTACCGCCGCTCTCAACTCTACCTCGGTCACTTCCGGAGCATCGTCGTCGTCGTCGGTGATGTGGTCCGCAACCGGCACCGCAGGAAGCGGAGCCATGGGCGGGGGAGTATGTTCCCCTCGCGAAGGGAACAGAGCGCTCACCACGTCCTCCACGAGCTGGGGCCGGAGACTCTGCGTCAGCGGGGGCGCCCATGGACGGAGTTTATCCCGCACCATTTTATAAGGGCGTCCCCATGGGTCCCTGTTTAGAGTCTCCAGCGACTCCTCGCGAGCCAGATCCCTGGCCCGCAAGATCTCCGCTCGGAGGGCGGTCTTCGCCGCTCTGTACCCCTCGTACAGCTCCGCCTGAATGGCTTCCGTATCCGGAGGGCGGATACGGAGCCTGCGGTGCCTGGTGTACCGGTGCCGCGCAGCAACGCACGCCTCGCGCAGAGCCGTCAGCTCCGGCGACCACCAATACACCTGGCGCCAGGCGCGACCGGGCTGGACCCGGGGCATTGCCACGTCACATATTTCGGACATGGCCTCCCGGAACCACTCCGCCTCGTCGTTGATGTCGGCAGGCCTGTCCGGTGGTGACACCCAGGCCTGCACGATCGAAGCTTCCAGGAGGAAATGTTTACCACCTAAGCCTACATTGTGGAATGCAATAAAGAATTGAGTGTTGAGTACTTTCATCTCCCTATAGTACTTGCTAGAAACTCAGAGGCTATAAATAACACTGGACGAGGGGACTCAGCCCTTTTTTCTGCCATAACCACTGAAGCCTGATAGTTCCCCGAAATTCGGTAAGTACTCATAGTGTCCTTAGGAGAATCTGTATATTACTATAACTGTGTTTTATCTTGTGTTCATTCTAAATAATGATTTTGTAAGCCACTGTGATGCTGATTTTCGTCTCCAATGACCCATTTCCTTGTCTTGGGGCTACGGACTCGTCTGGTTAGGAAACTACGCACATCACAGAGGCTTACCAGATCTTCCTCTGAGCTCACGGACGCACCCTTGCGTGTTTCCAGGGTTCACAGCTTCGGAAACTTCATAGCTTCGGATACCTCGCTACTTCGGATACTTCGCTACTTCGGATACATTCACCACTCCGGCTAGACCACCTTTGGCTAGATTACCAGTCATAACCACTACGGCAGCCTACGCGCCAGACGCGGCCGTCTACCCGGCACCCTACGCGCCAGACGCGGCCCTCTACCCGGTACCCTACGCGCCAGACGCGGCCCTCTACCCGGCACCCTACGCGCCAGACGCGGCCCTCTACCCGGTACCCTACGCGCCAGACGCGGCCCTCTACCCGGTACCCTACGCGCCAGACGCGGCCCTCTACCCGGTACCCTACGCGCCAGACGCGGCCCTCTACCCGGCACCCTACGCGCCAGACGCGGCCCTCTACCCGGTACCCTACGCGCCAGACGCGGCCCTCTACCCGGCACCCTACGCGCCAGACGCGGCCCTCTACTCGGTACCCTACGCGCCAGACGCGGCCCTCTACCCGGCACACTACGCGCCAGACGCGGCCCTCTACCCGGTACCCTATGCGCCAGACGCGGCCCTCTACCCGGTACCCTACGCGCCAGACGCGGCCCTCTACCCGGCACCCGACGCGGCAGACGCGGCCCTCTACCCGGTACCCTACGCGCCAGACGCGGCCCTCTACCCGGTACCCTACGCGCCAGACGCGGCCCTCTACCCGGCACCCTACGCGCCAGACGCGGCCCTCTACCCGGTACCCTACGCGCCAGACGCGGCCCTCTACCCGGTACCCTACGCGCCAGACGCGGCCCTCTACCCGGTACCCTACGCGCCAGACGCGGCCCTCTACCCGGTACCCTACGCGCCAGACGCGGCCCTCTACCCGGTACCCTACGCGCCAGACGCGGCCCTCTACCCGGTACCCTACGCGCCAGACGCGGCCCTCTACCCGGCACCCTACGCGCCAGACGCGGCCCTCTACCCGGTACCCTACGCGCCAGACGCGGCCCTCTACCCGGCACCCTACGCGCCAGACGCGGCCCTCTACTCGGTACCCTACGCGCCAGACGCGGCCCTCTACCCGGCACCCTACGCGCCAGACGCGGCCCTCTACCCGGTACCCTACGCGCCAGACGCGGCCCTCTACCCGGTACCCTACGCGCCAGACGCGGCCCTCTACCCGGCACCCGACGCGGCAGACGCGGCCCTCTACCCGGTACCCTACGCGCCAGATGCGGCCCTCTACCCGGCACCCTACGCGCCAGACGCGGCCCTCTACCCGGTACCCTACGCGCCAGACGCGGCCCTCTACCCGGTACCCTACGCGCCAGACGCGGCCCTCTACCCGGTACCCTACGCGCCAGACGCGGCCCTCTACCCGGTACCCTACGCGCCAGACGCGGCCCTCTACCCGGTACCCTACGCGCCAGACGCGGCCCTCTACCCGGTACCCTACGCGCCAGACGCGGCCCTCTACCCGGCACCCTACGCGCCAGACGCGGCCCTCTACCCGGTACCCTACGCGCCAGACGCGGCCCTCTACCCGGCACCCTACGCGCCAGACGCGGCCCTCTACTCGGTACCCTACGCGCCAGACGCGGCCCTCTACCCGGCACCCTACGCGCCAGACGCGGCCCTCTACCCGGTACCCTACGCGCCAGACGCGGCCCTCTACCCGGTACCCTACGCGCCAGACGCGGCCCTCTACCCGGCACCCGACGCGGCAGACGCGGCCCTCTACCCGGTACCCTACGCGCCAGACGCGGCCCTCTACCCGGTACCCTACGCGCCAGACGCGGCCCTCTACCCGGCACCCTACGCGCCAGACGCGGCCCTCTACCCGGTACCCTACGCGCCAGACGCGGCCCTCTACCCGGTACCCTACGCGCCAGACGCGGCCCTCTACCCGGTACCCTACGCGCCAGACGCGGCCCTCTACCCGGTACCCTACGCGCCAGACGCGGCCCTCTACCCGGTACCCTACGCGCCAGACGCGGCCCTCTACCCGGTACCCTACGCGCCAGACGCGGCCCTCTACCCGGTACCCTACGCGCCAGACGCGGCCCTCTACCCGGTACCCTACGCGCCAGATGCGGCCCTCTACCCGGCAACTAAGGCCGAACACGCCAAGCCACCGCAGCGCCAGCCAGACAGTCCACCCAGGGCAGTACTCCCACTTTTATATACCTACAGCAAAGTACTACCTTAGACTCTCTTAGCTCACGACCCTCTTTTGTAACTTTGTGGCTTAACCTTAATTAAACTCTGTTTTAAGTGACGACTTGAGTCTCATTCTCCTATCCACTAAAACCCCTATGCCACACAAGTTATCACCTCGGTAGCTCAAATAGAAGAACTAACGTTCCTTTTTTTTTTATATAAATGGCATCTCGTAGTTGGCCTAGAGAGGCCGTGACTACGTAACCGGACTATCCTGTGGCTGCCTTAAGCGAACTCAAAGCCTCCAGCCAGGGGCAACAACTAACGTTCCGGCCATCCACCCGCTTATATAGGCAAAATGAAGGAATAATCTGAAATAAACGAGTTTAGAATAATTGAGAAGCAATAAATCTTTTGATGTGTCGCCCGTGAGGCGGCAAACCTCTAATAATTTGATCGAGCAAGCCGAGTGGCGGCGATTATCAAAGAGTGAGGCGGCAAACATCAAAGGATTTGCTATTTGCCGCCTCACTGTCACTCCCGTGAGTATAAGTACCTAATGTAATATTGTTTAATTGGGTTTTTTCAAAATGTCTCGCGGGCCGGTGGTTGCCCATATGTCGTCGCTTTGGAGGACAATAGAGCTAAGCCACAATTTTTAGCGAGTTAGTAAGTAGTAAGTATGTTATTCATAAATTATTTAACTCCATTTTCCATAATTCAATGACGTGTTGAGAAAGAGCCATAGTTTATAGTAGGCAATCCATCTAACAGATATCATGACTGTCGGCAAGTTTTTTTTAAATCAAATTTGCCTATAAAGTTGATTGTCGTTTCAATAAGAGTCAAATATTCTAAGACAATTAAACGTCTGTAACTCATAAGTGTAGTTCTGTGGCTTGGCTCCATTGCCCTCCAAGGCGACGATATGTTCTAAACCATGGGTTTAATTAGGAAATAAATTAAATAACCCAAAACGATACGACGGTCCCAAACTATTTCATATTTAGGGTAAAAAGTAACCCTAAGAACCAATACTATTAGGGTATTGAGTGAGCCGTATGACAATCCTTCATTAAACTTAATGGTCAAAAATAATATCAGCATGGTGACCGAGCCCAGGCGGGGTCAATATGTTAAATTTTATGATTTAGAGTAGATTCATATTGTTTGCTTGTCATTGTGACAAGGAAGTTAGCACTAGGTATAGCAATTGAAGGGATCGGACTTCCTCTTCTCAGGAAAGTGTCCCTGTTAATAAGGCAGCAATTGAAGGGATCGGACTTCATCTTCTCAGGAAAGTATCCCCCTGTTAATAAGGCAGCAATTGAAGGGATCGGACTTCATCTTCTCAGGAAAGTATCCCTGTTAATAAGGCAGCAATTGAAGGGTTCGGACTTCCTCTTCTCAGGAAAGTGTCCCTGTTAATAAGGCAGCAATTGAAGGGATCGGACTTCATCTTCTCAGGAAAGTATCCCCCTGTTAATAAGGCAGCAATTGAAGGGATCGGACTTCATCTTCTCAGGAAAGTATCCCTGTTAATAAGGCAGCAATTGAAGGGTTCGGACTTCCTCTTCTCAGGAAAGTGTCCCTGTTAATAAGGCAGCAATTGAAGGGATCGGACTTCCTCTTCTCAGGAAAGTGTCCCTGTTAATAAGGCAGCAATTGAAGGGATCGGACTTCCTCTTCTCAGGAAAGTGTCCCTGTTAATAAGGCAGCAATTGGTGTGAGATATTCAGACACTTAGTATTGAACCTGTTTGCAAACAGAGTCAATCTGGGGCTGACACAGTTTAACAACAATTGTCTTGTAGGATATATCACATCATTTGCATTGAATTTCTGTTTTAGGACGTCTAGATTCTAAATTTGCCATAGTGTTTTCTTTGGAACTAATGTAAGGTGCATAAATTTATATTTGTCTTTCCTCGAATCATTGCCACAATTACTATCTAGCTAAGCTATTTTGATAAGTATAAAAAATAATTTTAAAAATTACATCGACTTCAAAAAGAAATCAACTCAAAATTATGAAATAATTTTAATTTCGGAAGTCGGTGTCTTGGGATCTGTATTTTAATTTATTGCCACCGACTTCCGAAATTAAAACTATTTCATAATTTTTTAAATTATTTTTTATTTCGTAATTTTTACTTTTTAGTAAAAACTGGAATATTTGTTTGTAATACTCGTAAGTAGTTAATAGTTTTGTTATAAAGTTTGTAGATCTTGGAAGTTACCCGATTTTAAAACTGGCTGGTTAAAGAATTTGTCTAGATATGTTAAAGCTATGATAAATGATAAATGATTTTTATTTCTGTAAGTAGGTTTGTACAAACACTTTTACTTTTACTTTTAGTCAATCATGTTTTTTTTTTTTTTTTTTAATAGATGAGGTCGGCGTTTCCTATCTGACTACTCTGAGAAGAAAGGCCGAAACAAACTCAGAGGTCACAGTCTCTTATAAAGTCCAGACATAATCTTGGTCACTTCATGTGAAGACCATGTAGATTGGTGTCTGAAATGGTCTTTTGAGGAAAGAACCACACAGATTGAGAGGACCTGTCCAGTCAGTGCACGCATTTGTCAGTAATCGCGCAGCTCAACTCAGAACTTAAGGAGCTCAACGATTCGACGAACAATACCAAAGAAAGGACATTGGGGTAGGCCGCATAAATTACTCAAACTGCCAGACGATGATTAAAAATAACTGAGAGAAAAAATAAAACAAACAAAAAAAGCAATGACCTACATAGTCTTCACATTCACAATAAATTAAAATAATATAATACTGTACAAAGTAAATAGTCATGTCAACATTCAGTATGCAAAAATAAAAGAATAAAATAAAATTTGGAGCAGTTCAATCCCATGCCTTTTTGTCCTCAATATAATCTTTAACGGTATAATAAGCTTTCTGACACAACTTGCGTTTAATGAATGATTTGAATTTATTAAGGCTCAGATCTTGAACGTGGCTTGGAAGTTTATTATAAAAGCGTACACATTGACACCTGAATGACCCACCTATTTTCTTGAGCCTTGTTGGAGGTACAACAAATTTGTGTTTGTTCCTAGTATTTATATTGTGGATATCACTGTATTTTTTAAACAATTTAATGTTTTTATGGGCATATAAAAGAATTTCAAAAATGTACTGAGAAGGCAAAGTCATTATATTAATCTCCTTAAATTTCTCTCTGAGAGATTGTCTCGGACTTAATTTATAAATGCATCGAACAGCTCTTTTCTGCAAAACAAAGATAGTCTGAATGTCGGCTGCATTTCCCCACAACAGAATGCGACATTACACTATGAAAATAGCTAAAGTACACTAAACGGGCTGTCTCTATGTTAGTTAAATTACGAATTTTCCTAACAGCGTAGGCTGCGGAGCTTAGCTTTTTTGATAATTTATCTATATGTAGGCCCCACTGAAGCTTAGCATCCAAAGTTAAGCCCAAGAATACTGTGCTATCTTCAGGATTCAATTCTTCGCCCTTTATCAACACGTTAGTTTTCACCTGCCTGCGTAGCGTAAATTTAATGCATTTGGTTTTTTTTTTTTTCATTAAGGAGTAAATTATTAACATTGAACCAGTGAACTACTTTTGAGATCGCTCTGTTTACATCGTCAGTAACCAGCTACTGACGTTTAAGTTTAAACAAAAGTGAAGTATCATCCGCAAACAAAACTATATCATGATTATGTCCCCCCTTCTGGCTCATATATGTAATTTGGCTTTCTCCTCCGGCATCTTTCCTAATGCTCTTAAGCTGGCAATAGTACATCCTGTGCATAAGGGTGGGGACAGAGATCGATTGAATAATTACAGACCTATATCAATTTTGCCTACACTTTCAAAATTAGTAGAGAGGGTTATGAATAATAGATTGCTTAAGTACCTAGAGCAAAAGCATCTTCTTTCTTCCTCTCAATATGGTTTCCGTTCCGGTATTTCCACAAATAATGCTGTGTTAGACCTAACCACTAACATCTTCTCCAATCTGGATAAAAAGCAGAAGGTAATTGGTATTTTCTTGGATCTGGCAAAGGCTTTCGATGCGATTTCTGTCCCCAATCTTATTGCTAAACTGGAAAGGATAGGTATTAGAGGCGTTCAACTTGCTCTCTTCGAGAGCTACCTTACGGGCAGACGGCAATGCATTAGAATTGGGGATTGGACAAGCGACGAGCTCCCTATATCCTACGGGGTCCCTCAGGGCAGCATCATCGGCCCGACCCTTTTTTTAATTTACATAAATGAGCTCTGCCGGTTAACGCTTCCCAATGCATCCATCTTTACCTATGCCGATGATACTGCCCTATTATTCCATGGTGACTCCTGGGAGCTGGTTTTCCAACATGCACAATCCGGGCTCAACGTTGTCACTAACTGGTTGGCTCAAAACCTCCTCACTGTAAATGTTGATAAAACAAATTACCTAACCTTTTCTTTTACTGCCGCTGGGAAACCTCCGTGCTCTCCTTATTCTTTGGTTGCACACCCCTGTATTTCGGAACACCAGACAGCTTGTAATTGTCCTTGCCTTTCCCGCATCAATTTTGTCAAGTATCTTGGTGTGCAAATTGATGATTGCCTGTCATTCTCTACACACATAAACACACTCTCCTCACGACTGCGTAGGTTGATCTACATTTTTAAGTCACTTCGTCATGCTGCAGACACTACGGTTCTAAGACTTGTATATATCGCCCTCTGCCAATCGCTTATACAATATTGTATAATTACATGGGGCGGATCTGCAAAAACTCACATGCTGAAATTGGAACGTGCTCAAAGGGCACTCCTGAAAGTTGGATGGCGTTTACCATTCCGCTTTCCTACCACCGATCTTTATAAAACATGTGCGGTTCTCTCTGTTCGCAAATTGTTTATCCTTAACCTTGTTTTAGCCACCCACTCTCAAACTCCCTACGCTCCGTGCAATTTTGACTCCAAACGCCGAAAACATACTGTCTGTCCTTCCTTTCGTACAAATTGTCGTTCGGCCCAACGTAGTTTCCCTTTCCTCAGTAGCTACGTCTATAACAAGGCTAATACAATTTTAAATATATACCCTATCTGCAGATCCAAATGTAAAAAAACTATCACTAAATGGCTACTTGAATTGGATTATGCAGAGACTGAAAACTTACTATATATTCTAAAATAACCTCGCCTACCGGAAATATTCATTTACTTAATTTAAATCTTAGATTGCGTTTCTCCTTTTTAACCACATACAGACGCACACACACACACATACACACACACACACACACACACACACACACACTCACGCACACACATACACACAATCACACACACACTCTCGGGCAAGTGGATGCTCGCACCCAGTTGCCCATCGTGGCGCTGAGCGTGGGGACCTATTGTACTCACGGACACACTGCACTCTTCAAAGACACATATAGTACATCTATTTGTTATAAATATTAATACATATATGTATATATATATATATATTGTTGAAGTACGTAAGTGCAATTTAATATTGTAATTTTAAGGGTGTGAGCCTGGAGATCTGTAATACAGGCCCCGAGCCCAGTATAGACTCCAGCTCTCACTAAGGTTTGATTCTACATGTAACTTTGTAACTATGTACCAAAATTTGTACCTTTTTGAGAGAAAATAAATTATAATTACTATTACTAATTACTATTACTATTACTATTATCCTTAATGAGGTAGGGCAAATCGTTAATATAAATAAGAAACAAGAAAGGACCAAGAATCGAGCCCTGTGGGACCCCCATTGTTACTATAGATCCGGGCGATCTTTTTCCATTAACGTCAACGCTCTGAATCCTATTACTCAAGTATGAAGTAAGAAGATCCAGAGCGGTGTTCCGGATCCCGTAATGGCGGAGTTTCCTGATTAACGTTTCATGAAGAACGCAATCGAATGCCTTCGACAAATCACAAAAGATGCCCAAGGCATCGCATTTCTCTTCCCATGCATTATAAATATAGGACATATTATAATGCATGGGTATATAAAAGTTCAACACGAAGTAGTTGAAAGACCCTTTGTAAAACCGAACTGCTTGTTATGTAATAATTTATGTTTATTAAAAAACCTTTGCAATTGGTCTAAAATTAATTTCTCAAAAATTTTACTAAACGTAGGTAGTACTGAAATAGGTCTATAATTTGTGGGGTCTGATGTACTACCTGATTTAAACAAAGGTATTATTTTACTACATTTCATAAGGTCAGGAAACTCCCCACAATCGATACAGTTATTAAAGATAAGAGCTAAAGTAGGTGCTACAATGTCAATAATAGACTTAGCAACTTCTACAGAATTACCCCACAGATCTGCTGTCTTTTTTTACATTTAAAGTGTGAAAGGTTTTAATTATATCTCTACAGGTAATATGTTCAAAATTAAATTCCGAATCGCAAGCATTAACATTTTCCTTAAGCAAAGACTCAGCAACAGAAGTTGATGAGTTTAGGGATTTAGTAGTTGAAACGGGAATATCTGAAAAGAAATTTTCAAAGGCCGCGGCGACTTGTGCGTCTGATTTTATTATGTTGTCATTAATAGACAGGCTGCATTCAGCACTTCGGTTATTAGACCTTCCCGTTTCACTATTAATAATATTCCAAGTCGTTTTAATTACATTACTACTGTTTTTAATCTTCGAACTCAAATAACGCGACTTGGCCATACAACAAACTTTTTTAAATAATTTTGAATAATTTCTAACATATAAATTAAATTCAGCAGCGTTTACAAAAGACCTTTCTGACCATTGTATAGTTCATAAAGCCGTGTTCTACTTTTATGAATACCAATGGTAGCCCAATCACTGAAAGACGCGTTACTATTAACCGAGATAGTCTTGGGAATAAAGATGAGATTAAATTGTTGACAGTACATATTAAAAAAAATACGCTATAATACGCTTGTTTTGATAACGCTCGATCAAACTATTAAAAACTACTTCGAAATTATCAGCGGTCATCGGAACCCCATTGACAATAGACAAAGCCGGGCCTTGTAAACAAGACGCTAAATAATGAAATTTCTCTATTTGCGAAATCGAATTATTATCGCGAATTAAAGTTTTGTAAATATCATAAAATGTTTGCCAGTTTTTCTATTTTACTATCTAATTTAGTTAACTCAAGTTTAGGTAGCCGCGCGTTACGCCCTGTTTGCATGGAGCCGGACGGCCCGCGCACGCGGCGCGCGGCGGCGCCGTCGCCTGCGACGTCCCGTCGACGTTTCCGCTCTTATCAGCGATCTGCAAGTCAGCCGCTGCACTGATTACGGCATAGTACAAATCATCAAACGAACTCAAGATTTTTGACACACTTGAGCTTTCACGGCTAACTCCAAAGTTTGTACGAGTATTCTACTACATAACGCAACAAATTCTTCGCGAATTCTTAGAGTATATCTCGCCTTGAACGATCTTGAATCATAGATTTTGATAAGTCGTAATGGTTTTGGATATTACGATAAACATATTTGCGTTGAGATTGAAGAAGTTTAAGTTTACCCTCCTCCATTTTATTTCGTACGTAAAATAATGATGAAAATACGAACCTAAGTTGAGATTTATTAGGTGTAAATCAATACGTTTAGGTGAAATAGTTATGTAACAAAGTTTATTAGTGTACGTATATAAATGCCGTGAATAGTTATAAGATTACAAACAATAAATCACATAAAGTACGTGAATTATTGTGATATAACGCGGGCTAGCGAGCGCCGCTACGCCGCCTTACCAATCAATACAACAAGTTCTTTGAAGATATCGACTTATTTTCTGTCTCAGCTCAAAAATTTAGAAGTCTTATCTACAAAATAATTTCTGATCCGCCGGACACCCTTCTTTTTTTTTCTTCACGCTGTCAGTCAGATGGCGCGAGCGATGCGTTCTCCTTGTCGCACTCACAGCAATGGGCGAGTGCAAGTGGCGGCGAATTTAAAACAGGGAGGAAACGGAAGGACTGAGGAAAGCATCCCGAAGCCAATTCCCCTTTTTCAGCATATTAGCATACGAAGTACTTTCTGGTTGCGTTCTATATCTTTGTTCGACGACCTCTTTGAATTGTTGTAGAGAGTTTGCAACGACCTGCTGTTCTTGAAGGAATTGGATGGAACTGTAAGCATGAATGGATTTTTGCTTCAGGGTTTGGTATAATACAGCCATTTGAGATGTCCCATGTACGACTTTTCGACAAAGATTGGTGACGCGGAGCTTCTGATCAGAGTTCATTTTTCCTTCGGCGACTGTAGAGCAAACTTCGTTTAAAATGGTCTCTATGGATCCTAACCATTTCTGGATCTCCGACGTAGCGATGACATCAGCCCGTAAGTCATCCTCCGTGGAAGCTGCTGGCGCTGTTTCTATTGGTTGGTTTTGGTCAGAGGGAGTTGGAGTAGGAGGTGGGCTTCGCCGTATTATTTGGCTACGACCAAAAGGGCTAAACCCTTGATTAGACATAACTAACACAGAAAATCACAATTTTTCTGTACACAAAGTAATTAGTTCATGTTGCTCTGTGACAAAGTTTAGTTGCACAATCAACAAGCGCGACACACTTTACTCAATATGACTGACTCCGTCAATTGTTATAATTTATAATATTATTATTTGTATTTAGAGGTACTTCATTACAATTAATACAAAACACGACCGCTTACATTCGCGACTCGAAAATATCAATATATGCCAGATGTTGAATATAATGTGAGCTGCAAAATAGTTACTCAAATAGAAATTTGTTCGCTTAAGAATTATTATAGTGATCGTACTGAATAACTCGTACTACAAATTCGTATTTATAAGTCGCCATTTTCAATATTTGAGGAATGTTCTAACAAAAGGTAACATTTCTACTTTTTGGCTTTTTGCAGAATCATACGTACCTAAATCTATCATTCTAGTCGAATTTGGCGTATCAAATAGTAACGATTCTCTTAGAAAAATCGAGTCCAAATTTCAGTTTTAGAACAAAAGGTAGATTTCCAGTCACATTTTAGTGATTTCTGAAGAAAAAAGGAACGGTGGAAAGGGTGGAAATGTCACCTTTTGTTTGAACACTCCTCATTTGTGTTCGCCCTCAGTCTTTCGCCCCCTTAGTATTTCAGTACGCCATAATCAGTATTTTTGTCACCCTTAGTTTAAATTTATATTCGCTCGTTTAAATAGCCTTAACAATAAAGCTGTGTCGGTAAAGCAGATTCTATCGTGCAATGAGGTAAGGTATCGAACATATTGTGGCATGAACTCACCATTGACAGGGACGCAGTCGCGGCGGTCGTCGTGCAGCGTGTAGCCGGGCGCGCATGCGCACGAGTACGAGCCGCGCGAGTTGTGGCAGTGCTGCGCGCACGCGTCCTCCCACAAGCATTCGTCCGTGTCTGCAAGCATGCAGCACAACACACATACATGACCACACGTAATCTGTGTGAGAACTACACACAATGTCGATAACCACAAATGCTCTAAATTTTGCCATCTTTGATGAAATTTGGCTCGGAGTGCTGCCCAACAGGCGATTAGGTGTGTGAAACAAAATAGGTTTACGAAAGCAAGTAATGAATAAGTTGCTTTTGATAATGAAGAGATGTCGAGTACTGACCGACGCAGCGTCCGTCGGCGTCGGCCTCGTAGCCCTGGCGGCAGTAGCAGGCGAGGCCGGCGTGCGTGGCGCGGCAGCCCACCTCGCAGCGCAGCGCGCCGCACTGGCTCGCCGTGACTGCGCACAAACTAGCACGTTACCTCGAGTGCGGACGCCACCTACCACAGCCAGCGTGTGCCGAGAGTACGCACAGTTGTCGCAGATGTCCCACTCGTCGCTGGCGTCGGGGCATTGGCGCACGCCGTCGCAGAACTGCTCGATGGGCACGCACGTGAACTGCCCCTCCACCGGCGTCTCGCAGCGTGCGCTGTTGCCGGGGCACTTGAAGTCCTTCTGACCTACGAGGCAAGAGACCACGTTCAAACTGGAACCATTTCCGAGGTACTTCCGATTGGAGCCTGAGTGTCGTACGTACACATGTAGGGGTCCTCGTCGGAGGCATCGTGCGCGCCGCAGTCAGGCTCGCCATCGCAGCGCCAGCTGGGCGCCAGGCAGAAGTTGCTCACGGCGCAGCGGAACTCGTCGCCGCGACATGACGACATCCATGCTGCACAACACAATACATCGCTACAGCATCTCCCTCCGACAGTGTGGAGGAATCGTGTGTGTGAGTGTAGTGTTAATGCTTGGAGTTTGTGTATGATGGCATAGCATAGGAAGGTGTTGGTTACGGTTGGGGAAGCTGCAGTGCAGTTCGTCGGAGGCATCGGCGCAGTGCGCGCGCCCATCGCAGCGCCAGTCCAGCGGCACGCAGCGCAGCCCGTCCGCGCACGCGAACTGGCGCGCGTCGCACGTCGCGTGCGTGCCACTCTCCGCCGCGCCCGGCTCGCTGGACGACTCCGCCGGCGGCTCAACTCCTGGAACACATATAATAATAATAATAATAAATCTTTATTCACATAAAAAGTGACAAATTCCTACGAGTTCCCTGATTTCTGCGCTAGGTTCAGAGACCTGTATTACAGAACTCAGTTACCTCTCACATACATAAATGACATAATATTTTTATGTAAATAAATGCAGTGAGTATGATTTGGCGCCAGGGAGGGTGTGTATGTGTGAGTGTGTATGTGTGAGTGTGTCTGGGAGTGTTTGTGGTGTTGTATGCGTGTGAATTGTGTGTGTGTATGTGTTTCACAAGATTTTATAGTAATAACAATTCAGTTTGTTCATAATCTAGTCCTAATAACCAATTTTTAATAATAAATTTAGCCTCGCGATTCGATAAAGGATGAATATTTTTCAATTTATTAATTTTATTATACAAGAATACTGCTTTATAACCATGTTGCCTCCTAGCAGAGGTTGTTCGGCATAAAACGGTTGGACATACATTTTTAACGACACGCTGTTTGCTATACTCCTCCGCATTGTACGGTACATATCACAGCGTCTTACGGATAGTCACGCTGTAGCATATCAATGTACACTAAATTATTCTACTAAAGCTAGATATTAATTATCTGTAGGATTTTGATATTTAGTCTGTAACATAATTGATAATAATACTTTCACCTCCCTATAGTACTTGTTAGAAACTCGAGAGTCTATAAATAAGACTGGACGGGGGGACTCACTCCTGTTTCCGCCATAAACACTGAAGCCTGTATTAAACCCCCGCTGTGTTGTAGCCCTGAAATGGGTAAGTACTCATAGTGTCCTTAAGAGAATCTGTATATTACTGTAACTGTGTTTTATCTTGTGTTCAATAATATAATAATGATTTTGTAAACCACTGTGATGTTGATTTTCCTCTCCAATGACCCATTTCCTTGTCTTGGGACTACGGACTCGTCCGGTTAGGAAACTACGCACATCACAGAGGCTTACCGGATCTTCCTCTGAGCTCACGGACGCACCCTTGCGTGTTTCCAGGGTTCACAGCTTCGGATACTTCACAGCTTCGGATACTTCGTTACTACGGTTATTACCTATATCACCGCTTCGGATTCAGTCACCGCTCCGGCTAGACCACCTTTGGCTAGACTACCGGCCATAACCTCTACGGCAGCCTAGGCGCCAGAAGCGGCCCTCGGCACCCTACGCGCCAGACGCGGCTCTCTACCTGGCCGGCACCCTACGCGCCAGATGCGGCCCTCTACCCGGCAACTATGGCCGAACACGCCTAGCCACCGCAGCGCCAGCCAGACGGTCCACCCAGGGCAGTACCCTTCCACTTTTTTAACCCCACAGCGAACAAAGCTTACAACTAGAATCTACGACCCTCTTCTGTAACTTGTGGCTTAACCTGTAATTAAACTCTGTTTTAAGTGACACTTGAGTCTCATTCTCTACCCATAAAACCCCTATGCCACAACGCTAGAGTTATCGCACAACCCGTGCCGCTGACGGCCTGCTCCTACATGTGATCACTCAACATAGCAACATAACATATGACGCCACGCCAATACAAATATTGTTCGCTCTGCACTAATAGAGAAAAAAAATAAGAAAAATGAATTTGCAAAAAAGGTATTTACTTTTGTCGGAATAAAATACAATAATAATAATAATAGGTGCCTCCTCATCATTTAAAATTATGTAAGGGGCCTCTGCTAGTTGGCTTCGGCTCCTCGTACGCCTTCCAAAGTTCCGGGACCCCAGGGTCCCGAGAAATATCAAAAAATCATAATAATAATAATAACCCCACCGCTGTATCTCTACGTTGACGTCGTGGTGGGGCTTACGCGCTCCGAACTTTAGGTCTGTGCCGGTAGAATTTACTTTGCCGGAACGGGTCTAGGATGAGGAGCCAGACTAAGAGAGATACAGAAACCCGCAGGGCAGCATGTGGCGAGCTGTTGGGCAGTAGCGACGCCACGGACGCTATCTCCCGGGAGAAATCTTGTCCTCATCTCTGGCTTGCCTTAATAGGGATGATGACTAAAAAATGTTTTTTTGTCCGTCATGTAGATTATTAAAATATATTGGACACGTATTTTTTCTTTTTCTACGCAATCAAAAGATTACGGCGATACATTGAGTTAAAATGTGGCATGCCGTCACGTCTTTGTAGATTTTATACGTAGAAGTGACGTAGAAAGCCCCTACTCCCGAACTTTAATGCGAAGTCATTTTTTATTAGTATGATAAAGCAAAAAATACGTATCTAATATTTTTTTATTATCTGACTGACGGACTAAATAGAATTTCTTTTTTTTTACCCAGGCATCATCCCTATTGGCCGGCTGGAGTGAACACTGGCGAGGAACAGAGCTCCTACCTCTTTCTTGCCTTTATTGGCCGGCTTGAGTGGAAATTCGCAAGAGCCAACGTGCTCGGAGGAAGGAAGTATTCCAGGAAGGTGCTGGTAGGGATCTTGAACGTACTTCCGGGATTGTCCTGGTAGCCGTGGCATACCTCTCCACTCCTCAAGCATCTCAGGAAGTGTTGCCCCCTTGTCGCTACGTCACTATGTGCTAGCGGCCGTTTCCGGGGGTCCATTACTGAGTGTGCAAGTCACCCCCTGCCATTTTATCCGTGTATAATATTAGGATGGGGAAAAAGTCTTTTCGCAATATAGTATGTATGAACTTGTAATAAAATCTCTTTGGCTATTTGTATCTGGCTGGTTTTGGTATCATTGAAAGTTTAAATTTTAAAGAACATAATTCCAAATTCAAATTAGGAAAATGTGTGATTTTCATTTGTTTTTCGTACCGTCAAGATGAGTGAATCTAATGAAGAAATTCGATACATTTTAAAATTTTACTACAAAAAAGGTAAAAATGCAACGCAAGCCGCGAAAAAAAATTTGCGATGGTTATGGACCTAGTGTAGTGTCTGTGAGAGTAGCACCAATTTGGTTTAAGCGTTTTCAATCCGTAAATTTTGATGTCAAAGATGCACGTCGCGCTGGTCGCCCTATTACGGATAAAATGGATGCCATTTTTGAAAAAGTGGAGCAAGATCGGCATATCAGTAGTTACGACGTAGCTGAAGAACTGGAAATTGACCACAAAACAGTTTTGGTGCATTTGAAAAAAACTGGGTATACAAAAAAGCTCGACATTTGGGTACCTCACGAGCTCACTGAAAGAAACCTAATGAACCGTGTACTCATTTGTGATTCTTTATTACGACGTAATGAAACCGAACCATTTTTGAAGAAGCTGATAACTGGTGATGAAAAGTGGATCACGTATGACAAGAACGTGCGAAAAAGGTCATGGTCAAAGGCCGGTCAGGCTTCACAGACTGTGGCGAAACCCGGGTTAACTCGCAACAAGGTGATGCTGTGTGTGTGGTGGGATTGGAAGGGCATTATTCATTATGAGCTGTTACCACCAGGCAGGACCATCGATTCTGAACTCTACTGCGAACAACTGATGAGATTAAAGCAAGAAGTTGAGAGAAAGCGGCCGGAATTAATCAACAGAAGGGGTGTGGTTTTTCATCATGATAACGCTAGACCTCACACATCTTTAGCCACTCAGCAAAAATTAAGAGAGTTTGGCTGGGAGGTGTTAATGCATCCGCCGTATAGTCCTGACCTTTCACCTTCAGATTTCCACCTGTTTCGGTCTCTTCAGAATTCTTTAGGCAGTGTCAGGTTAACATCACGAGAGGACTGCCAAAACCACTTGTCGCGGTATTTTGACCAGAAGTCCCAAAATTTCTATAGCAATGGGGTCATGTCCCTACCTACAAGATGGCAAAAAGTTATCGAACAAAATGGTACCTACATACTTTAGTTACATGTAAATAAACTATATTAAGAAATGTTTTGAATTTTCTTAAAAAATGCGAAGAAACTTTTTCCCCAACCTATTATATAACATTGGTCAGGCAGAGGACATAGTTCTTCCATAGTTCAAGTAACCCAATCCACATTAGCCACCCAGACCCATAGCCCAATATGTTTCGTTTCCACGCACAACAATAGCTGCACCAACCGGGGGTTGTCCTTGGGTGCACTTGCATAGTGAATACAGGGATAATAGGCGGTTGGTGCCTCCTTATCATTTAAAATTATTTAAGGGGTCTCTGCGAGTTGGCTTCGGCTCCTCGTACGCCTTCCAAAGGTCCGGCACCCCAGGGTCCCGAGAAATGTAAAAAAAAATAATAATAATAATGCTTTATTGAAAACAAAGTAATTACACAGTTACATAAGCACACTGCCTCCTGAACTAGGTTGTTAGCCTGTATCTCAGGAGACAGTTCCCTTCCAGTTTACATAATTACTAGATTCTTACAGCGTTCTCAAGTAGTTGAAACTAAATTAAATTAAATTAAACAAATAACTAAACTTAACACTAAAGGTAAAGTTAAATAATAATAATAATAATAGATAATAATAATAATCTGTGGCCCGACTGTCAAGCTGACGGTCGAAAAAATTTTTTCTCCGTGTATTTTCTATTGGATTTTAAACTTTTAATGCAATAATGTGGTGTTATGTGTTCCAACACCAATTCACTCAACCCAAAATTAGTTTTTATGCCAAAACATACTATATAATCAGGATGCAAGAAGAAAACTACCACCAATTACTGAACTATGACACGGAGAATAGAAGACCAAACACAATGCTGACGAGAAGTCGGGCACGACGAAACACACGCCCAACATCTTCGGGTTCGTCGCTCAGCTCCGCCTCGCAGTTGCCGGAACCTGCTCCAGACTTGCCGGAACCAGATCCAGACGTGAGTCCTGTGATACCGGCCGCTGCAGTTGCGTCGAGCTCGAGCGACGAATACTTCTCGCCGCCGACAACACCACCACCAGTTCGTCGGCCGAGAAGAGGCCGGCCACCGAACGGCATGGGATCTAGGGGCCAACCGGCCCCGAGCCGGGTCCCCGCTGCCGGTGGTTGTGTGCAGCGCATGAAATGGTCTCAACAAATGAATGAGAACGTCATGCGCGCATATTACGGGGCTACAGAGGGGGGAACTAACCTCACTGCGTACCGCGATAGGATGCTGTCTCTGTTCCAGGCGCTTCAACCAGCCATCAACGTCTCGGCCCAACGACTTCTGGATCAGGTGCGGGTTATCCAACGGAATCACAGATTGGACGACGCCACGCTTGATAGGCTGCGCTCAGAGGAACTGAGCAACCGTATCGTCCCTGTCCCGTCACAGACCGCTATGCAACCTCTAGTCAGCGACATAACCCAACCGCGGTCTTATGTTAATGATGAGGAGGGGGGCGATGAGATTGTTACGGTAAGTAGCCAGTGTAACGAACGATTGAGGAGCGCGCTGGAGGATGCGATTCGGGAGTTTAGAACTGCCCCCGTCCAACTTAGACCACATTTACCTCGCTTGCCTATGCACAGAACGAATAGGGCGATGGTGTGCCTTGGATTCGCTGCTTGGTTTTTATTTTGAAAGCAGCGAAGATCTCGTAGATACGCACTCGATCTTGTATTGCGCGGCTATTGCGGCGTGTCGTGTAGCCAATGTCAAAGGGTTTAGCCGTCTTTCCATAGGCAAACTGCCCCCGATAGGAACCTATATCGTAACCTATGCTATATTGTAGAGGGTACTAATAGTAGTTCATCGACTAGATATTAGCTCTATATCTTAGTTAATTGAGGAGCTATTTGAAAAAAAGTGTCCGGAGACGACTTTTTTTCAAAGTGATATATCTCTGTTGATTTTAAAGATAGAAAAATAAAACCAATTCCAGTGTTTATGGTACACTCTACAGTTTATTTTATATAAATTTCCATGAGCCAAGCCTAAATAAAAATATAAAAAAAATGCAAATAAATTATTTTTTTATTGATTTCTATCAGATCGAATTGAATTACCACTTTGAAAAAAATATATAATAATTGTCTATACCTTGCCTAACAGCATGCCAAGTTTCATTAAAATCCATAAGGTGCAACATGTTAAAAAAAAAATAATGAAAGTAAGTGGACCACCTTGTTGACACTGTAAATTCAAGTAATTAATAACGAAATGCTAAAAATGCTTAATAATAAAGCGCTTTAGTGCTTGCAATGTTGAACTCCATAAGCAAACTATAGCATTTTTGATGCTCAATTTTTAATCACTTGTGCCCGTTTTAAAGTTCTATAGTTTGCTTATGGAGTTTAACATTGAAACGCTCAAACGCTTTAATCACAAAAACACTTTGATTTACAGTGGAGGCTTTCAAATTGTATTAGATTTTAATAATCTTTAACAAAATAGCGTTTTGACAGTTTATTTTATTTATTTATTTTTATTTATTTATTAACTCGTCATCACTATCATTACAGGAATTTCCTAATTCAACAGTGCGGCCATAATTACAGTTTTCTATTATTTACCATAACATATTCTGAACATCGTGGTTTTTGTGAACTCACTCAGAGAACAAGTAAAAAGATCTATGCAGTCTGCTACATCATTAAGTACATGCAAGGTACGCGTTATAGGGGCTTTACTCAGTAGATTGGTCCTACTACTGGGCACCGCCAATAGACGTGGCCGTCGCCTTCGCAATACATAATTGTCGGGCACACACAGGTTTATTTCCTTTAATATACCTGGGTTTGAAGTCTTGCCACGCAATAATTTAAAAATATAGGTAGCAAGAGCTATGTCCCTCCTTGTTTCCAGTTTATTGTATCCCACCATGCCTATAACAAACAAAGTTGGATACATTAATGGATAAAATGGATATACACCATACCACCTTAGGTACAAAAACCTAGTAAATTTATTTTGTATACGCTCCAGCATGAGACTGTATTTAGCTTCATGCGGAGCCCATATGATTGCGTTACATTCGAGCTGACTTCTTACCAATGCATTGTACAAAGAAGTTAGTGCAGCGATGCTTGTAAAACCCTCTGCTCTTCTTAGGACAAAACCTAGGTTTCTATAGGCTTTTTTACAAACATTTACGATGTGATTACGAAATGCCAGGCCCGAGTCAAGGCGTACTCCTAAATCACGCACCGTTTCTGTTCTTTTCAATAACGTGTTGTCCACTCTATAGTCATATTTCTTGGGCATTTTCATCCTACTAAAAGTTATTACCGAACACTTTGACGTATTAAACACTAACTTGTTCTTATTTCCCCATTCAACAACCCTGTCTATGTCTTCCTGTAAGCGCTCAAAGTCCTTTTGTTCTTTCGCAGCTAGTAGTAATTTTAGATCGTCAGCAAACAACAGGCACTTGGCATTCCTGACGACCTCGGGCAAGTCATTTACCATTATTATAAATTGAAATGGTCCTAAATTACTGCCCTGACTTACGCCTGACCTCGTAAAATAGGGCTCAGATTTGTACCCAGCATATTCTACATATTGCTTTCTGTAACATATTGCTACATATTGCTTTATATAAAGTATATTAACGGTTGGTAGTGTCACTAGTCTATTACAATATTTTGTCTACTTTTATAGTGAGTAGATTATCAAAGTACCCGCGCGTGCATGTTCCTACATGATCACGGTGCATAGTCGTGCATGGTCGTGCATGGTCGTCCCAATGGAAAAAGCCACGAAGATATTCGGCGTTATTGCTGTAACTGTGCAAATAGAAATCGAACAGTTGGGAGTTGCTCCCACGTAGCGGCAATTATATATTATTTATCAAATGCAAGATATAAATCTCATATAGTTCGTCCAGTGTTTTTTCTATAAATAACGATCACGTTGTAATTAATGAAAATAGTGACGATGACTAATAAAAGCTATTTTTTATTAATATGGATTCAACTATTACTGAGAAAAGATCATTCCAAATTAATTTGAACCTTTCATGCCCAATATTGAAAAATGAAATATGTAATACAATTTAATTAAGTACTATATTATTGAAAAATTGAAAGTTAAAAGCGTCATCAAAGTGGTCATAAGGTGGTCCACTTACTTTCATTATTTTTTTTCAACATGTTGCACCTTATGGATTTTAATGAAACTTGGCATGCTGTTAGGCAAGGTATAGACAATTATTATACATTTTTTTTAAAGTGGTAATTCAATTCGATCTGATAGAAATCAATAAAAAAATAATTTATTTGCATTTTTTTAATATTTTTATTTAGGCTTGGCTCATAGAAATTTATATAAAATAAACTGTACAGTGTACCATAAACACTGGAATTGGTTTTATTTTTCTAGCTTTAAAATCAACAGAGATATATCACTTTGAAAAAAAGTCGTCTCCGGACACTTTTTTTCAAATAGCTCCTCAATTAACCAAGATATAGAGCTTATATCTACTCGATGAACTACTATTAGTACCCTCTACAAGTCTACAATATAGCATAGGTTACGATATAGGTTCCTATTGGGGGCAGTTTGCCTATGGAAGGACGGCTAAACCCTTTCCAAATTGTGACATAGCTACACGACCAAAACCTGCTGTTTCAGCCTGGCAGTGCAGGATCGAGCGGCGTATCGAGGGGACCAGGGTGCTCATCGGCAAACTATACTGCTTCAGGGAGGGCAATACTCGCCCTATAGTGATGCGCTTTGTGAGGCGGGCGTTCTCGGGGACTGGAATCAGTCCTCAAGAATATATGTCCCGTGTCACAGAGCGCATTGACTTCCTGAAGCAGAAGGTCTGTGCATGGGCAAGCCGTATCCATAGGTATAAGCGACGGGTTGAGCGGTATACCCAGAATCGCATATTCCAGCGTGATCAAAGGTGGGTGTATAGAGCATGGGAGCGACCTGAGCAAAATGTGGCAGACGTATGCCGCCCGGATGATGATGCCACTAACATATTCTGGCGTAACATCTGGTCGGTGCCCGTTTGCCATACTGAGGCTGAATGGATGCGGGATGTTGAGCGCGTGTGTGACGCCATACCGGAGATGGAGGAAGTAATAATTACTTCCTCCGATGTAGCCAGTGCAGCCCGCCCGATACCGAACTGGAAATCTCCGGGACCGGACGGACTGCACAATTTTTGGCTTAAATGGCTGCAAAGTTCACACGCGTGCTTAGCATCGCAATTCCAGTCGGCCTTAGAGTCTGGGTCACTGCCACAGCTCTTTACAACAGGAGTTACTCACCTGCTCCATAAGTCAGGTGATGCCACGGAACCCAAAAATTATAGGCCGATCACTTGTTTGCCGACGGTCTATAAACTTCTTACATCCATTTTGAGAGAGAAAATTAATTCTCATTTAGAAAAGAATTCTATTATGTCTGTCTCTCAAAATGGATGTAGGAATGGGTCCCGCGGCACCAAGGAGCTACTCCTCATTGACATGGCCATAAGCCAACAGGTCCGTCGATCCCGAAAGGATTTGTCGACATGTTGGATAGACTATACGAAGGCCTTTGATTCGGTGCCGCATACATGGCTCTTGAGGGTGTTAGAGTTGTACAAAATTGATACAACTCTGAGCACCTTCCTAACGACGTGTATGGGGCAGTGGAGGACGGTTCTTCGCTATCCAGGATGCCGACAAATTCAGGGGAGCAACGAACCTATTAGGATTAAGCGGGGAATATTCCAGGGCGACAGTCTGAGTCCACTGTGGTTTTGTTTAGCCTTGAACCCTCTTAGCACTCTGCTGGAGGGTACAGGGCTGGGCTGTCCTTTGCGGAGAGGGGGTCAGGTAATATCCCACCTGCTTTATATGGATGATTTGAAACTGTTTGCCACCAACAAATTGCAACTGCTGGAGTCACTAAAAGTAACTAAAACTTTTAGTGATTCCATCAGGATGGAATTTGGTGTAGATAAATGTGCAGTCATGCATGTAAAGCGGGGCGGGATTGTGGAATCTGAGGGACTACAACTCTCAGATTCTATAAACCTGAGATCACTCTCCGCAACTGATACCTACAAATACCTGGGTATGTCAGAGGGGTTAGGCATTAACGGGCCTGACATGAAACAATCGTTGCAGGAGCGCTTCTTCGGTCGCCTGAAAAAGGTACTTAATAGTTCTTTGTCAGGCGGCAACAAGGTGCGCGCCTTTAACGGTTGGGTCATGCCGGTCCTGATGTACTCCTTTGGCATACTAAAGTGGACCCAGACGGAACTAGACGCCCTGGATAGGAGAGTCCGGTCACTGCTGACTGCAAACCGGATGCATCACCCACGTTCGTCTGTCATGAGGCTGTACATTCCGCGGAAGTGCGGGGGTCGAGGTTTTTTAAATGCTAAGACACTCAACAACCGCGAGGTGTGCAGTCTCAGAGAATATTTTCTCAAGACTGACGTGGGTATGCACCGAGATGTGGTTGCAGTGGACAAGGGACTCACCCCGTTGTCCTTGGCTAAAGAGAACTGGCGCAATCCTGTGGTGCTTAGTACCAACGACCGCAAGGAAATATGGCAAAGCAAGGAGCTTCACGGACGCTTTTACCGGGCCCTTCATGGGCCCGACGTAGATTTCTTAGCGTCCGTGGCCTGGCTACGCTTCGGTGACCTCTTTGGGGAAACCGAAGGTTCAGTCTGTGCGATTATGGATGAAGTTATGCTAACGAATAACTACCGGAAGTATATAATGAAAGACGGGACGATCGACATATGTCGGGCATGCCATTGTCCCGGTGAGTCTATCAGACATATTACTTCTGGGTGTTCTCGTTTATCTAACGCCGAGTATTTGTACAGGCATAATCAAGTAGCCAGGATTATCCATCAGCAACTTGCTCTGAAATACGGCCTTATGGACTCTGAGGTACCGTATTACAGGTATGTGCCCGACCCAGTTCTCGAGAATGACCATGTCACGTTATACTGGGATCGATCTATTATCACTGACAGGACTATTGTAGCCAATAAGCCTGATATAGTGGTAATAGATCGATCAGTGCGCCGCACAATGCTAATCGATGTCAATATCCCGCATGACGAGAACCTCCTGAAGGCTGAGAAGGAGAAACAATTGAAGTATCTCGACTTAGCCCACGAGGTTGTCGCTATGTGGAATGTGGACTCGGCAATCATTGTGCCGATAGTCGTTACGGTCAATGGCCTTATCGCTAAGAGCCTCGACCAACATCTCAAGAGGCTCTCGTTGGGTGGCTGGGTGAAGGGCCTGATTCAGAAGGCAGTACTCCTTGATACGGCGCGTACTGTGAGGAGGTTCCTGTCTCTGGGACCCTAACCACCGGTAGCTTGGATCCTGTTCCCCATGCCGATGGATTTCTATTTATTATATTTTTAAATGTTTTTTTTTAACTCTAATATTTAAAAATATAACTTATATGTAAAAAAGTTGAATAAAGATAATAATAATAATAATAATTTATTTAGTTCCTTTTACAAACTAATACATTTACTAACTTATAAATACTTAGTAGTAGTACCAAGATCTTAACAGATTGGCTTAATTACTTATACACAAACTAGTTTAATTTACACAGGATTTCAATTACCTATGAAAGGTGCGTTGGTACAGACAATTTTAACTTGTGGCGACTTGCCTGAGCTAGGTTAATAAAAACCTGTGTTTCAGGCCATCCCCAGACTAAGCGATCAACTGATATAATATTATTTGACCATACTTAATTAATTATTGAAAATAATACTATCCTACTTATATTTAAATAATTATTAAAATACTATTATTCTACAAAATACAAATATAAAAATTACAAATTTAATATCTACATAATTATTGCAGTAATTCTAGAAGCTTCTCTGTGCCTGTGTAATCAACTTTACCCAAATATTCGCACACCTTCAGACTACAATGTTTGTAAGTGGCACTATAAATATTAAGTATCCTATTGATTTTATTATATAAAACGGGCCTAAATATATATAAAATCGGCTTACAAAAGCATGTCTGGTTTGGGGCTTTGTGCAAACCAGATCTTTTCTTCTCTTGTCAGAAGGTACTGGCTTGTAAGCGAGTTCCACGCGCTGGTGTAATATGGTGTGCAGTATAAATAGTTGGCGTACTGTTAGCACCTCACATGCAATGAATAGCTGGTGTGTAGGAAATCTGAAAGGCCTAAAGGTCGCGACCTTTTTCCCGTTCTAGAGGGAGTAAAATTGACTTTGCTGCACCACCCCATAAAGTTATGCAGTATGTAAGAACAGATTGGCACAAAGCTAAATATACCTGTTTAATTAATTTAAAGTCAGCAATGTGACGTAAATTCTTAAAGATATATATTAATTTACGAACTCGAGCACATTGCAAATCAATGTGTTTGCGGAAATTTAGATTTGTGTCAATCGTGATACCTAAATATTTCATATGGTCGGCTTTAGCTAGAGTAGGACACGAACAAGTAGCGTCAGCGTCTGTCGTACAGTTATGAGCATAAATGGTAAGGTTAGTAAGTGGTATATTAGTGTTTCTCATTTTAAATAGAATATATTTGGTTTTATCTACATTTAATGTTAGTAAATTCATACGTAGCCAATTTGATACAATGTTAAAGCCACTCTGAGCATATTAATAAACCTCCTCTCGTGACTTAGCCGAGAACAGTAGAGCAGTGTCATCTGCGTATGTCATTATGATACCATCTGGTAATTTCAGGTTGCACAGTTCATTTATGTACATTAAAAACAACGTCGGTCCCAAAATGCTTCCTTGAGGAATGCCGTAGCCGCTGTTTTTAAGTTCTGAACTTTTATACTGACCGAGTTTTACACTGGTAACGATTGCTAAGATAATCAGAAAAAAGTTGGAGTTGTGTTCCTCTTATCCCAAGTGTTTCAAGCTTGTGCAATAGTTTAGAGCAAGAAATAGTATCAAACGCCTTGGCAAGATCCAGGAAAATTCCCATGCAATGCAAGCCCTTATCCAGATTTGTAGTAATATAATTTGTCAATTTGTGTACTGCTTGGCAGGTCGATCTTTTTGGTCTAAAACCAAATTGACTATCTGAAAGTAATTTGTTGTCCTCAAGATATTTTATTAACCTATTATTTATAATTCTTTCCAAGATTTTCGAGAGACCTGTTAACGACTGAAATGGGTCTGTAGTTATTAACGCAGTACTTGTCTCCAGATTTGAATACAGGGGTGACCAATGCTTTTTTAAGTAGGCTAGGAAAAACTCCATTAGACAGACATAACTGAAAGATATGTGTTAGAGGTTGAACAAGTAGGTATTTAAATTTCTTATGGATCCTATTTGGTATATCATCCCATCCGATAGCACAGTCATCTTTTAACCCGGAAATTATTCTTAAAACTTCATCGACATCGGTATCTAATAAAACAAATGAATTAACTGGATTCACAGTTTTAATAGTCTGGTTTTGGCAAGAGAGAATTCTAGTTCCACGTGTTTTATCAGCCAATTTTTTACCAGCGTTGACAAAGAAATAATTTACTTTGTCTGCTGCTATAGATAAAAGTAAATTAAATTATAAATAAATAAAAGTAAATTATACATTATAAGGTTAATTTACCTGAGTGCGCACGTATTGTGGTATTCATTGTGATAGATGATATAGGTATGTGTGAGGGAGTGTGAAAGGGTGCTTGTTTATTGACACGGTTAATATGTGTGTTCGGATTAGTGATGTTGTAATGTATGTATGTATGTACTTGTGTATGTGTATATATGTATGTATGTGTTTGGTATGTATTTAAAATGTGCGTAGGTTTGCGATTATACAATCAGTTTAGATATTGGTTAAGAGTAGGCTTTCCACTTGCTCATAATCTAGATTGGTTATCCAATCGAGAATACTTTTTCTGAAATCGTGGTTGTTTAAGTTATGACTATCCTTTACTGTGAGTTTGTTATAAATACGCGGTGCAATTGAGTTATATTGTCGTTTTGCAAAAAAATAAATTTACACGGGGTGTTGGACAAATAAAGCGTCTCTTGCTGGTTGGCAATAGCTGTGGAATTGTAATGCGGTAATATCTACGGAGTACCTGACTTACGTAAAGTTTACGAACTGATAGAACACCAGTGCGCTTATATACGTCTGTTGTGGGGTGGCGGTATGGTAGAAACATAAATACTTTAATAATTGAGCGCTGTGCACGTTCCAATTCAATCATAGTTGTTTTCGCTGCAGCACCCCAACAATAACTAAGTATACACTCGCATAATGCCTTGTAGGTTGATATCAGGAGTTTAGAGGGAGCAATGGTTCTTAGTTGCTTAAAAATGTAGATCAACTTACGAATTCGGGAACTAAGACCAGAGATATGCCTATTCCAGTTTAAGTTCTCATCAACTATAATGTCCAAGTATTTTATATACACTGGTCAGCAAATAAACCGAGCCACCTAACCTAGGAACTCTGATTCGATTTTCTCAAAAAGTATAAAACTTACAACTATCAAAGTTATACCTACAAAAAGTGCGTTTCATGGTGATTAAAATGACTACAAATTAATTCGAAAGTACCGTCAACTCACATTGTAATCAAGCAACAAACACAATGCTAACGATTTGCTCTGTTTTCACCAGAGTTTGAAATTAGCGTTCTTTTTCTCTACAATGAGGGTAGTCGGATATTTCTTATCATTTCTTTAGTTTTTGTCCATCGTTTGCTCAGACGCGTGTGTTTTTGCTACTTTTTTCGATTAATAATGGATACAACACCTCAGGAAGCAGCTCAAGCTGTAGCATTACTTCAAGCAGGCATTGCGCAACGTGAAGTCGCTCGAAGGCTTCGAATCAGCAGATCTTCGGTGCAACGAGTTTACAGACGATACCTAGAGACTGGAGCATTCGATCGCCGTCCAGGTACGGGCAGACCTAGGGCTACATTAGCAGCAGATGATCGTTATATCCACCTTACTGTTCTGCGAAATCGCCACCTCAACGCAGTTCAAGTCCAACAAAGTCTGCGTGACGAACGCCAAGTGGTCATAAGTTCAGATACCGTCAGAAGGACTTGCTGAACGGAACCTGACCCCAAAAAGAGCTGCAACAGGCCCAGCATTAACGGTAGCACACCGTCGAGCACGACTTGAATTTGCTCGAGAGCATAGGTGTTGGACATTAGAGCAGTGGAGTAATATACTCATCACTGATGAGACCAGGGTGAGTCTACATGGAAGTGATCGACGTCAGAGAGTATATCGTCGCCCTGGAGAACGTTATTCTCAGTGTTGCATCGAGGAAACTGTTGCTTATGGAGGAGGATCTGTAATGGTCTGGGGCGGCATCTCGTTAACAGCACATACAGCGTTAGTTTTCATCGAACCGACGGGCCATACACGTGGACTGACTTCTCATCGCTACATTACTGAAATCCTCGCAGACCATGTGGTACCTTACGCAGGATATATCGGACAGGATATGCAATTGATGCATGATAATGCACGGCCTCATGTTGCTCATGTGGTGACCCAGTATCTACGCGACGTCAGCATTCGTATGATGGACTGGCCAGCTCGAAGCCCGGACTTGAATCCGATAGAACACTTATGGGATGAGCTGAAACGTCGGGTTCGAGCCCGGGTACCTGCTCCAACAAGGCTTCCAGAGCTGCGAATCGCAATTGAAGAGGAGTGGAATACAATTCCTCAAGATTTTATCGTCAGGCTCGTAAGGTCGATGAATACAAGGATGCTGGCAGTTATCCGAGCAAGGGGAGGGAATACGGAATATTGATCAAAAACTTTTTTTTGATTTTATCTTTGTTTTTGGCTTTAATTTTTTTTTTTTCACTTTATCATTACTAACGATTGTCACGACTGGAAAACGACTCTTCTTTGTAAAATCCTTAATAAACACTGAAATATTGATTAAACCCAATGAGTTTCCTTTCATTTTAATCACCATGAAACGCACTTTCTGTAGGTACAACTTTGATAATTGTAGGTTTTTAGTTTTTGAGAAAATCGAATTAGAGTGCCTAGGTAGCGGGTGGCTCGGTTTATTTGCTGTCCAGTGTAGTTAGATCTAGTGAGAATATCACATGTACATTTCAAACATGCTTCTGATTGTTGGTTACATGGGAAAGTATGTATTTTAATAATAAGTTCATTATCTTTAGGACGAGAGGTGCTAGTTTTTGTGAAGCATATGTACTTTGTCTTGGACGTGTTCATTGTTAACAGGTTATTCTCAAGCCACCGCGTGACTATTGCAAGACCATTTTCAGTTATCGTCCGTACTTGCTCCCAAGTACGGCCATGAAATAAAATGACAGTGTCGTCTGCGAACATGATCGTTTCGGCATTGTAGATAGCAAGCTCCGCAAGACTATTTATATATGTCAAGAAAAGAACCGGGCCAGTCATACTTCCTTGAGGAATACCGAACGAGCACGTCGCAGCGTCACTTAGGTAATTTTCTACCCTCACTCGCTGCTCCCTGCCGGACAAATAGTCCTCGAACCATTGTAGAACATGTCCTCTGACACCTAGGTTATACAGCTTTGATAAAAGTATAGGAATCGATACGGTATCAGAAGCTTTTTTTAGGTCGAGAAAGCCACCGATCACTTTCTCTCCTGCGTCAACATGCTCGGTAATAGTCGATGACAGCTTTACAAGGGCATCCTGAGTTGATATTCTTTTTCGGAAACCAAATTGACAGTCAGTCAATAACTTGTTCTTCTCCAAATAGTTTGTGAGTTTCTTGGTCACCAGTTTCTCAAGGATTTTCGACAAACAAGAGATCAGCGAGATGGGTCTATAGTTTGAGAGCGTCTGCTTGTCATCTGCCTTGTGTATTGGCGAGACTATCGAAGTTTTAAATGTGGCTGGAAAAGAACCGTTTCCCAGGCTAAGATTGCAGAGGTGGCTTATTGGTTCAACCAGTGAATTTTTTGCCAACTTAATTAACCTACTGGAAATTGTATCAAAGCCCGGTGCACTATCTGTTTTCAGAGATGCAATGATATTATCTATTTCTAGTGGATCTGTGGGTGTAAAAGACATAGAGGTAGGTATTTTGCGTAGAGTGGCTTCAGCTAGCTCGCTACCAACGGTGGTAAAGTACGTATTCACTTGGTTTAACGACTTTTTTGGATTGCTGTCAATACGTAGAAGTTCTTTCGGCTTGTCACATTTTTTTTTTATCTCACAAATGTGTTTAATAATACTCCAAGTTTGTTTAATATTTTTATGGTTCTTTTCAAGCTCTGACTGGTAGTATTCTCTCTTTAATGTTTTAATAATTTTATTGCACGAGTTTCTATAATTTATATATGTTTGTCGTAAATGCTCATTATCTGGTTGTCTCTTTGATTTTTTGTGAAGTTTATCCCTTTTACGGATGGATCGTACAACGCCCATGGTGATCCATGGTTTTAACGAGGCCTTTCTTTTAGGGACGGTTGAAGTTTTTGTACAGTCATTCATAATAATCTTGATCGTATTAACTAAATATTCCGCGGCGGGGTTAACGTCATCCATATTGTAAAAGTCTGACCAATCCACTTCACGAAGCCTCAGGCAAGCGGCAGCATAGTCCAAAGTTAAGTTCGCATTTGTGGGTTTATTCTTACATAATCCTGCATGCTTAACACACAGAAGAATGGGACTATGGTCTGTTTGCTCTGGAAATACTATTGTTTGCCAGCGTTAGGTTTAAAGAATTTTATTCTCATAAGAACATAACAGTTCACTTAAAATGAGATACATAGTGCTTACAATTCTAGTAAATTAAAATAATATAACAATTGCCTCTGATGTGTTGGTGACGTTATAGGGTACGTACATGTTTCTCGAGTCTCGCCTTAAATATGTTCATACTAAGTATAAGTATCACACTTCTTTAAATCTTCCGGTAAATTATTGAGCAGCTGTGCTCCCTCAACCAATATTGTTTTTTTACCGTAATTAGTCCGTGCACGTGCGGTCATTAGTAGAAACTTGTTTTTACTTCTTGTGTTATAGGTAACTTTTTTTATGTAATTGTATGTTTGATTGTACGGAATTTGTGGTGATTTTTTTTATGAGTATGCAGGTGTAATATGTGTAAAGTTGTTTGAGATTTAGTAGTTCAGTTTTTTCGTATATTTTTTTTGTTGGAAATAGGTAGTTATAATGAATAATACTTTGATAATTTTGTTCTGTAATCTTTGTAGTGAGTTTAAATTAGATTTCGCGGCTGATCCCCATATTTCAATTAAATATTCAAAGTTTGGTTTTACTAGGGAATTATATACAGGGTGTTTGGTAGATGGGTGCAAAGCCTGAAGGGGGTGATATCTTAGACCATTTAGAACTTATTAAGCTAAACTTGTCTTAGACGAAGTCTGTTCCTTGTATTTAAAAAAAAAATCTATTAAAGAAATCTGACAGATTGTAGTAACTTGATGTGCTGGCGTCTGTACATCCTAATTCCAAGAGCTAATGAGATATCTGCGTAAATAGTACCTCAAAAGAAAGGGCAATAACCAAGCATGTTTTTAAAATGGTTCGAACGACTGAGGCTATTTTTTTTATTTTTTTTGTTGTGCCGTAAACAAAACATGTTCTTGATTTTTAAAAGTTTCTTAAACTTGAATATGGCGTAGAATGTTTCTCTGATGACACAGATGCTTGGGGATTATTTTGTTTGAGTAATCATACATTACATAAATAAAAAATAATAACATAACAGCTTTTACTGGACACTATTAACAATTAATTGAAAAAAATGGGTATTATTGTTAAAAACATCAGAGTTTAAAAAAAAAATACAAGGAACAGACTTCGTCTAAGACAAGTTTAGCTTAATAAGTTCTAAATGGTCTAAGATATCACCCCCTTCAGGCTTAGCACCCATCTACCAAACACCCTAAATTAGTCGTACCTTTTTCGGAATACAGTTTTTAACTTTTCGTAACGCTCCTAATAGTGACATTAATAGTGACAAAAGTCACCGGGTCACGATGGCCTCAGTATCGAACACTTTAAACATGCAGGAGTCCACCTGCCTAGAGTCTTGTCACTGTTTTTCACTCTGTACTTAGGTCACTCTTATCTGCCGGAACCGCTTATGCGGACGATAGTTGTGCCCGTAGTTAAAAACAAAACGGGTGATACATCCGACATGAACAACTATCGACCCATCTCGCTCGCTACCACCACGGCCAAGGTGCTAGACGGTGTGTTGAATGGATGCCTCATAGATTGTGTAGAAGTGCATGATGCCCAGTTCGGGTTCAAGGCGGGAGTATCTACTGAGAGTGCCATCCTTAGTCTGAAACACACCGTTAAGTACTATACCGCGAGAAGGACGCCGGTGTATGCGTGTTTCCTTGATTTATCGAAAGCTTTCGATCTTGTCTCATACGATGTGTTGTGGGACAAGTTGAGGGACACGGGTGTGCCGGCGCAGTATACAGCCCTTCTCAGGTACTGGTATGCTCACCAGACAAACCGGGTGAGGTGGGTCGGTACTTTGTCGGATGAGTACAGAATGGAATGTGGTGTAAGACAGGGGGGGTTAAGCTCGCCTCTGTTATTTAATATATATGTCAATCAGCTTATCGAACGACTGAGCAGCACTCATGTCGGCTGCCACATAGACGGTACGTGTGTCAATAACATAAGTTATGCGGACGACATGGTGTTGCTCAGTCCGTCGATAGGCGGACTGAGGGAGCTGCTATCGATCTGCGAGACGTATGCGGAGGTGCATGGCCTTAAATATAACTCTAAGAAGAGTGAGGTCTTAGTGTTTAAAGCACCCAAACAACAGCCCCGTCGTGTACCTCCGGTATATCTCAATGGCATAGTACTCAATGTGGTTGAGAGCTTTAAGTACCTGGGTCATGTTGTCACTAGTGACCTACGTGATGATGGTGACATAGAGCGTGAGCGTAGGGCGTTGGCGGTGCGGAGCAATATGCTTGCCCGTAGGTTCGCTCGCTGCACGGCAGACGTCAAAGTGAGTTTATTCAGGGCGTTCTGCCAGTCTTTCTACTCAAGCGGCTTATGGGTATCATATACGCGCCGAGCTTACAGCGTCCTGCGCGTACAATACAATAACGCCTTCAGGATGCTGTTGCGGCTGCCGCGACGTTGTAGTGCGTCGGGAATGTTTGCTGCAGCTCACGCGGATGGCTTTCACGCTATCATGCGTAAGAAAGCGGCTTCCTTACTGCAACGGTTGCGTAGCAGTCGTAACAGCATCCTGAGAATGATAGCGGGTAGGCCAGATTGCCCCATCCAACGACACTGGGTGGAATTAGCTATAATAATACCTTTGTTTAAATCAGGTAGTACATCAGACCCCACAAATTATAGACCTATTTCAGTACTACCTACGTTTAGTAAAATTTTTGAGAAATTAATTTTAGACCAATTGCAAAGATTTTTTAATAAACATAAATTATTACATAACAAGCAGTTCGGTTTTACAAAGGGTCGTTCAACTACTGATGCCGGTGTTGAACTTTTAGGACATATTTATAATGCATGGGAAGACAAATGCGATGCCTTGGGCATCTTTTGTGATTTGTCCAAGGCATTCGATTGCGTTCTTCATGAAACGTTAATCAGGAAACTCCGCCATTACGGGATCCGGAACACCGCTCTGGATCTTCTTACTTCATACTTGAGTAATAGGATTCAGAGCGTTGACGTTAATGGAAAAAGATCGCCCGGATCTATAGTAACAATGGGGGTCCCACAGGGCTCGATTCTTGGTCCTTTCTTGTTTCTTATTTATATTAACGATTTGCCCTACCTCATTAAGGATAATCATGATATAGTTTTGTTTGCGGATGATACTTCACTTTTGTTTAAACTTAAACGTCAGCAGCTGGTTACTGACGATGTAAACAGAGCGATCTCAAAAGTAGTTCACTGGTTCAGTGTTAATAATTTACTCCTTAATGAAAAAAAAACCAAATGCATTAAGTTTACACTACCTCACGTTAGGCAGGTGAAAACTAACGTGTTGATAAAGGGCGAAGAGTTGAATCCTGAAGATAGCACAGTATTCTTGGGCTTAACTTTGGATGCTAAGCTTCAGTGGGGCCCACATATAGATAAATTGTCAAAAAAGCTAAGCTCCGCAGCATACGCTGTTAGGAAAATTCGTAATTTAACCAACATAGAGACAGCCCGTTTAGTGTACTTTAGCTATTTTCATAGTATAATGTCGTACGGTATTCTGTTGTGGGGAAATGCAGCCGACATTCAGACTATCTTTGTTTTGCAGAAAAGAGCTGTTCGATGCATTTATAAATTAAGTCCGAGACAATCTCTCAGAGAGAAATTTAAGGAGATTAATATACTGACTTTGCCTTCTCAGTACATTTTTGAAAATCTTTTATATGCCCATAAAAACATTAAATTGTTTAAAAAATACAGTGATATCCACAATATAAATACTAGGAACAAACACAAATTTGTTGTACCTCCAACAAGGCTCAAGAAAATAGGTGGGTCATTCAGGTGTCAATGTATACGCTTTTATAATAAACTTCCAAGCCACGTTCAAGATCTGAGTCTTAATAAATTCAAATCATTCATTAAACGCAAGTTGTGTCAGTAAGCTTTTTATACCGTTAAAGATTATATTGAGGACAAAAAGGCTTGGGATTGAACTGCTCCAATTTTATTTTATATTATTTTTATTTTTGCATACTGAATGTTGACATTAATATTTACTTTGTAAGTATTATATTATTTTACTTTATTGTGAATGTGAAGACTATGTAGGTCATTGCTTTTTTTTTTGTTTGTTTTATTTTTTCTCAGTTATTTTTAATCATGGTCTGGCAGTTTGAGTAATCTATGCGGCCTACCCCAATGTCCTTTCTTTGGTATTGTTCGTCGAATCGTTGAGCTCCTTAAGTTCTGAGTTGAGCTGCGCGATTACTGACAAATGCGTGCACTGACTGGACAGGTCCTCTCAATCTGTGTGGTTCTTTCCTCAAAAGACCATTTCAGACACCAATCTACATGGTCTTCACATGAAGTGACCAAGATTATGTCTGGACTTTATAAGAGACTGTGACCTCTGAGTTTGTTTCGGCCTTTCTTCTCAGAGTAGTCAGATAGGAAACGCCGACCTCATCTAGTTTAAAAAAAAAAAATATTGACTTGTAAAAGTGTTTGTACAAACCTACTTACAGAAATAAAAATCATTTATCATTTATAGGTTTATATAATTAGTACTAACAACACTAACATAGTATATTAAGTACATTCTGTTACTAACTCACTAACAACGTTATGGACACTTTGGGTCTGAAATAAAGATATTTTATTGTATTTTTTTTATTTTATTTTATTAATTTTGATTTCACATGATCAATGTAACGCTTTTTAACGCTAACGCTTAAAATAACGCTTTTTAGAGCCTACTGCACTACACTATACACGTGCAGCTTGTGGACTGACTATACGCAAAAGTCGTACGGCGCCCTTCGTGTCCAGTTCAACAACGCGTTCAGGATGATGTTGGCGCTCCCCCGCTATTGCAGCGCATCGGCTATGTTTGCGGAAGCGCGCGTGGATTGCTTCCACGCCACTATGCGCAAGAGAGGCACGTCGCTGGTGCGACGGGTGCGGGGGAGCGCTAACAGCATGCTGGCCGCGCTCGCGGGGAGGCTTGACTGCTCCATCATCTCCCACTGTTGTCAGCGACAAGTGGCAGGCTGATGCGACTGACTAACCTAATTTTATTCTTATTTTGTAATGTAAATTGTTAATGTAATTGTAATTAATTTTTATTATTGTGTTTTGTATTGAATTGAATTTGTAGTGTGTGTATGTAATGTGACTGTGTGAGTGTATTATTTCTATTATGAGTCAATGATACTCGAATTAAATGATTTTATTTTTTTTATAATGTGTAGATTCCATGTAAGTTTGTCATCTACCCACAGTCCAAGATATTTTTCGTGACTAGATCGTTGGATTATTTCTCCGTTGATCGTAAGGGGTGAGAACTGTGGTATCGGTTTATTTTTCGCGGAGAAGATCATAAATGATGTTTTTGAGGTATTAATAGTCAACAAGTTGTATTTTAACCATTCATTGAGTAGGTCGAGGTCTTTTTGAGCATCCTTTATTATGTCGTTTAAAGATTTGTCATAGTAAAAAAGACAAGTGTCGTCCGCGTATAACGTTAGGTGTACTGTCAATCCTATTTTATCAACGTTATTAATGTAAATTAGGAATAGTAATGAGCTAATAATCGATCCTTGTGGACATCCGTATGTTATGTTTTGTACTGTAACGTTGCACGTTATTTCTATCAATTAATTTCTAACAAAAATAACTCGTTTACTCAAATAACAGGCAACACTACAATTATAATGGATCTTGAGGGAATAATAGTGGCAACACTCCAGCTACGTTCTGATTGGCTGCGTTTCCCTTCCACAAAATATTGCTAGAACCATCCAACCTCGGGCTATATAAACCCCGAGAGCTCATTTGTAGAGAAACGCAGCTAAAGAAACCATTATTTTAAAGCCTTCACGACAGTTATTTGTTATTCAAGTACCAATTAATTTTAACTTCTAAGTAATAAATAATACCAAGTGTTGTGAAAAACCCCAGACGGGTGAGTGTCGCAGATATCTATTTCTTCGCCGCATATATGTTTCAACTTTCTATATAACTTTGCAACCTAAATAGTAACGTTTAATTAGAATCCTACGAGTATGTAAATTAGAATTGTTCTATCAGTGTTCTTACGCGTACCACGGTTAACTTAGATCTACCTACAACTCACTTTTCTAAGTGTTCACAATGTAACCGTTATCCGTACTGGTACCTATTAATTATTTGTTATAAATAACTTCTTAAGCGGCCTACAACCTTGTTTCCTTATTTTTATTAACCATGTATCCAGTGGAGGATATCCAGATCTGTTCGTAGCGTAGGATTAAAAATGAAAAGTCTATAATTTTTCTTCACCTACCTACACATTTGGATGTCATTCTTTAACTTACTTTATTCATGTGTTTCTATTGTAACGCGCCACCTAGGCTGCCACATCTCGATAACCAATGGAGGCCAGCTCACTGCTGTCCACCGTAGACCTTCCGACTACGGTTGTCGGGATGTGTCAGTCGGTCGCGTGTGTCCGGACAACATCTTAACGGACAAACTTACAGGGTTCCTTCCTTGCTTCCCTCCTTCTTACCTTCCTATACTACGAACAACAACAACACCGGTGCCTGCATCACCCGCGCAGACGCGTCTACGTGCGCTGCGGGAAACTCGAGCCACCGCCGTTGCCGCAGGGGAGTGGCTGGACGACCCTGCCGCAGCGCTACGGGACCCTGGACCACCGATATCCAGTTCCCGCTACCTACGTCTGGAGGCTCTGCAGGACAGTAGTGTTCTATAGACTGTTCTAACTTACACGTACGCTCGATATGTTACCCACGCCCGGCTCAACCGGCTTTGTACCTAGTCAATCTATCTTAATTAAATCTAATCTTTGTAACGTAATTCTTCTTTGATTTTCTCCACCCACCACTACACAAAACCTAACGTACAAAACGTTACAGTACCGAGCTAGTGAAGTTATCTATCTTAACAACTTGTTGTCTATTTTGTAAATAAGAACTGAGCATACTGAGGGCGCTGCCTGTAATACCTATATTACTCAATTTCTGTAGTAGCTTTTGATGGCTAACTGTATCGTAAGCTTTTTTTAGGTCAATGAAGATTCCTACAACAAGGTTTTTTTGATCAATATGAGTTTTTATTTTAGTTATTAAATCTACTGAGGCTGTGACAGTGCTTGATTTAGGTCGAAACCCATATTGTTGGTCAATTAAGAAGTTTTTCTCAGTTAAATATGCGTCTAGTCGGTTGTATAACACTCGTTCAAATATTTTAGAAATAACGGATAAGACCGACACTGGGCGATAATTACTGGGGTCAGATCTACTTCCAGATTTGTAAATTGGAGTGATCCTTGCAACTTTAAGTGAATCTGGGAAAATACTTCGCATTAAACACATATTTATACAGTTTGTTAATTTTTCAAGAATTACATTTTTAAGGCATTTAATGGCTTTTGTGCTGATACCGTCCAAACCTGCACTAGTGTTGCTATCAAGATGGTCAATAATTTTGGATATTTCATCAGTGCTACAGGGGGAAAATTCATTCAAAGTTGTGTCATGTGAGTAATTACTGTCGTACATGAGAATATTGCCTGTGCTGATGTGGTACATGTTAGGTATTTCGTTAGCTAAGTCAGCGCCTATTGATGCAAAGAATGAGTTAAATACATTACAAATTTCATTACCGTCTGTAATAAACCCCGAGTTCGACATTAGTTTGGGTGGAGCACTGCTGTCTTTGATTTTATTCGCTGCTAGGTTATTAATGATTTCCCACATTTTTTTAGGTTGCTTGTAACTGTTCTGGAATAAGAATAGAATAGAATGCATTTATTTGCCAGAATATTGTACAAAGTTGTTATATGAATTATGTATTGCGATCATAATATTCTGCCGTTTCCGGCGTACAAAAATATAGGATCATTACATTAAAATTAAAAATTAGAATTACAAATTTTGAATAAATTGAACAATCGTTGTAAAAGAGATTAATTATATAAGTCAAAATGCAATGAAGTCAAGGAGATAAAATATGATTTATAGGCAATAATGTCAAATAATTAGGTAAATTTGTCATTCATAAAATCTTCAGTCGAGTAATAACATTTGTTTAAAAGAAAGTTAAATAATTTACATTTAAATGTTCTGAGGCTGAGGGTTTTGAAGCAATCAGGTAATTTATTATAAACAGTAATGGACATACAGTATACATTATTAGAGAACAATTTAAGTCTACGCCTAGGAACATTAAGCATATGCACTTTGCGGCTGGGTCTGGATACAACATCGTTATACAGGTCAAATTCATGTCTGTTATGGTGTACAAAGATACAAATTTCAAAAATGTATAGTCCTGGAAGTGGCAGTATTTTAAGTTTTTTAAATAGTGGAACACAACTGTCCAGTGGGTGCGCTCCACAAATTGAGCGTATGCATTTTTTCTGAGCTCGAAACACTCTTTTAAGGTCAACCGAATTACCCCATATCATAATACCATAGCGCAAAATTGATGACACATAGCCATGGTATGCACATAGTGCCGCATTAACACTAGCCACACGTGTTAGTCTATATAAAACGAATACAAATCTATCTATCTTCTTACATAAATCATCAATATGAGATTTCCAGTTACAGTTTTTGTAAATTTTTATCCCCAAGAATTTTACGTAATCGACCTCTTTTATTGTCTCATTTCCGTATTGTATTTTAAGCCGTGGACGCGTACTGTTATATGTCTGGAATTGTATCATTTTTGTTTTGTTAATATTAATATGAAGATTATTGTGTTCAAGCCATGTAATCATTTTATTTAATGTCATGTTTATTTCATTTTGGTACTCAACAATGTCGTCATTTTCATTTATAATACTGAGGGTCGTATCGTCAGCATATAGTATGCAATTGTGGGAAGTGACACTAGACAAGTCATTAACGCGTCAGAGCGTTAGCGTGCAAAATTGATAGCCCGTTTGCTGTGTACTGGGCAGGTGTACACTTGCACAGGAATAGGAAATAGCCGACGTAAATTATTGTGTAACTTGTTTTGTTTACTAACAAATTACTAACACCTGTTTTATTTTATTTTGTTTTATTTCATTTTTTTATTTTTATTTTTGTGTGTACTACTAACAACCCTACTAACGCCGTTTTTATGTAATTATTTTGTGCACTGTTGTTTTTTTTATGGACCCTGGTTGTCTGAATTAAAGATAATTATTATTATTATTATTATTAACATATAGCAAGAATAAAAGTGGCACTATTATGGTCCCTTGGGGAACACCGCAGTTATTTTCGCGATACTGAGATCTATATGCGAGCTTTTGATTTCCTATTTATCCCGAAATCTCAACACATTGCTGTCGATGTGTAAGGTAGCTTTCTAGCCATTTCAATGCGTTTCCCCTTATGCCATATCGGTCTAGTTTATAAATTAACAATCTATGGTTCACGAAATCAAAAGCCTTGGACATATCTAGAAAAATGGAGGAAATTGGTAGTTTATCATTAAGGCTTTTCGTTATTAATTTTAATAGAGCAAAACAAGCTGTTGTGGTCGATTTATTTTTTTCTGAAACCAAATTGATCTTCACTTAGAATTTTGTATTTGGATAAAAATCCGGAGAGTTTTTCATGCATGACCTTTTCAAAGACCTTTGATAATATTGGTATGAGTGTTATTGGACGGTAATTATTCATATCACTTCTATCGCCTTTCTTGTGGATTGGTTTAACAATTGAGAATTTTAACCGTGAAGGGAATAGACCTTGCTTAAATGACAAATTAATAATATGGCTAATATGAATTGATAAAAATGTAGAGCATAATTTAAGGATTTTTGTGTTAATGTCATCGTAGCCTATAGAGATAGTTGATTTTAAAGAGTTTATTATTTTATATATATTGATGTCATTAGTTGGGGTCAAATACATAGTATTTGGATGATGAGTCATCGGTGGTGTATAGTCAATAGATGGGTCAATGGTGTCATTCGTTATGTCAATAAAAAAATTGTTAAAAATGTCAGCTAACTTTTCAGGTTGAGTGTAAGTTTGATTGTCTAACTGAATTTTATTTATGTCATGAGAATTTTGTTTTTCGCTGGTATTACTTTTTATTACTTTCCAGGCAGCCTTACATTTGTTGCTGGATTGAGACAAATAACGCGTGTTCTCGCCTTTTTGTGCTTGCAACATGCATCTTTTTAGAATAGCAGTATATTTACAGTAGGTGTTTTTATGACGATTTTTATTTGCTCTTGAGAGACGATATTTTAGATACAGACGCCGTTTGTTTATACAACATTTTTTTATGCCTTTTGTCATCCAACTATGTTTTAAAGGCTTAATAGTTATTTTAAACTTGATTTTGGGGAAGCATAAATTATAGAATAATAGTAGCATGTCATAGAAATAATTAAAAGCAATATCAGTATCTTCAGTCTGGTAAATATCTGAGAAAGACAATGAAAATAGGCAGTTTACAAACTTATCTATATTTTCTTGATTAAAATCGCGTCTTTGTTCAAAATAAAATGGCCTTTTAATATTCGTGGTGTCTACCGTTACCTCAAAACATATAGATTGTCCTGTTTCGTGATCAGATAGAGCTAGGTAGTGTATTTGGGGCTTAACATTTGGTATATTACTCGTAATTAAATCGATACAGGAGAGTTTTCTTGTTGGTTTGGTAATATGATTATTTAAGTTATAGTTTTTTTAAAATAGATTCTAGCTCTTTGAAATGTTTATCTGCTTTTATAGCGTCTATGTTCCAGTCGCCGCATAATATGATGCTTTTATTATTTCTTTTCATAAGGTTTCTTAATAGGAGGTTTAAATTTTCTAAAAATAATTTAATGTTTGAATTTGGTGTGCGGTAAATGCAGATAACATAAAGTTTTAAGGTTGTAATCTCAATTGCACAGTATTCGAAATAATATAACTTGGGCTCAATTACATTACATAAAGGCTTGCAGTCAATGTCTTTTTTGGTCAATATGCAAGTTCCACCGCTACGTTGATGCGGCCTTGAAAATGCTGACACTACTTTATAGTTCTTCATGGTAAGATTTGATTCTGCCCCTTGTCGTATAAATGTTTCACTGAGACAAACAATATCAATACTCATATTAGTTTTTTCTAGTTCTGTTATTGATAATTCTAGAAGGTCTTTTTTACTCAATATACCAGCTATATTTTGATGAAGAAGAGAACATTTGCGTTTAACCTCGAAAAAACATCGGTTGGCTAGCGTTTTCACTGTTGCTCGTAGGTTTAGGAATATAATTAGTAGTATTATGCTGTTTTTTTTAAATAATATGGGATAGTTCCTTTTTTGTACATATTTGTTTTTGTAACATTGTTATTATACTTATATTGCATGTCTTTTTTGGCACATCTAGATTTCAATTGTGAAGTTACTAATTTTGAGGTAGTTTATGTTGTCAATTTCTATATTTATTTTAAAACACATAAAGCGCTTCGATACAAAATTATAGTTATTAGTGCTTACCATAACATCAGATGTATCAATAAATTGGCAGTTTGGATAGTTTTTCACAATCAGTTTTATGTGTGTATTTAATAGGTTAGTATTTAAGTAGTGATTATTTAGAACGTTTAGGATGAACACTTTGTTATTTTTTACTTTATGAAGTGAAGAACATAACTCTGTTAAAAATAAGTAGGGATTTTTATCGTTACTTCCAATACCTAATACGATAATGTCATCACTTTGTAGTCCTTCTGATAATTTGTCAAAGTTGCACAGGACTTGTGTACTCGTTGCATACGGTTTTGAGATTCCTGATACCGAGTATATGTTGTTCCATTTATTATTATTTCTTTGTGTTGCTATTTCTTGAGCAAATTCCCGTACTTGTTGGTCACCTAAAACTAATATTCTTGGAGAAGATATGTTGTGTCTCAGTTCTTCTACTTTTTCTGAATTTGGGGTGGGGGGAAATTATTAAGTCTTCATGTCGAGTATCTTGGGTCAGTTTGGGTAGATGCTTTATAGGTGCGGTTGGACTCTAATTTTGGTCCATAGATGTCGCTAAATGTTGTGTCGTGATGTTCATGATGTCGCGCTTCAGTAGGGGAGGTTGAGGAGTTTTGAGCTCAAGCATTTGAGAGCATAAGTTGTGGTAATAGTTTTTCTTCTGTGTCTTTATTAGGTTTTTTACTCTGTCCTGTACTTCGTTAGTTCGTCTTCTGTAGGTGGTCGTCTTTTGGGTGAGATTTTCTTTGCTGCCATATGTAATTTCGTAGGTTGATTGAGTCTATGATATCTCGGTTTATCCAGTCTTGTTGTGGTAGGTTAAGGATTTTAGTTTTATTTTGTTTGTTTTTGTTTATTTGTTCTATAATAAATGTTTCTAAGTAGTAGTAGTCGTCTTCGTTATTAGTATAGTTTGCTGCTAAGGCACTGTTGTATAATTTTTCATAGTTAAGTGCTTTGTATTGGGTCCTTTTATTTGTCTTTGGTGCCAAGCTGCTTATCTCCATGAATATTTGTTTGTGGTCTGATAGGGACGAGTCTACTATAGAAATGCTGAATGCGTTATTCTTTATGTTCGTGCATATGTGATCCAGTATAGTGTTTGTCGTGCTTCCCTTCCTAGCGTTCCCTTGTTCTTACCATAAAGTGGTATATGCAGTGATTTACCTTAGTTGGGAATGTGATGCCTTGTTGTAGGCCATGCGATGCCACAAAACATAGGTAGTCACTCGCGTTGCTATTGTTTCCATCACATGGCAACGTGTTGATATTAATATCCCCCGTAAAAATAATATCCTTGTTACGAATCTTTTTAAGTATCTCATCCAATGATGCTAGGTAAGGTTGAATAATTTTGTAGCACGGTGGGCGGTAGGAACAAATAATACTGTATCGGGCAGTTTCTAGTCGCAAACAATTGCCCTCCGCCATATCCGGTTCGTATAATCAACACTAATTTCTGTTCTAACATAGACCACCACGCCGTCGTTCTGATTTAAGTTATTCTTAGTATAATACATATTATATTCCCCCAGGTTGTGACACCTTTTTTCGTCCAGCACTCGGTAAGAACTATAATATCCACCTTTACATTAAGAGATGTTATAAATGTAAGCAGCAAGTCAAAATTGCAGTAAATACTGCGTACGTTCACACATAGAATACATAGGAAATTCGACAATGCGCAATCATGTTTTTACACTACAAGCCCTCTATGTTAATGGGTTTGGTTTCCGCACTTAATCCTTCAAGTGGACCATTATACGCGAGCCATGGCGGCCGTCGGTGTTTATGCCAACCAGCCCACCTCCCTCCAGAAGTTAATCACGGCTTCTGGTCTGTTCAGAACGTCTGTGAAGGATCATGCAAACTCTGCACAGAGGGCTGTCCGTTATGCCCATTGTGTAAAAGTGTTTGTTCAGCGAGCAGTGTCATGTGATGGTCACTGTCATCAGGCGCAGGCCATTCCTGTCCAGGCGTAAAGTCGCCTGGTTAGTTTGCCATCTAGACTTGGCATAGCCTCCCTGGACTGACTGCACCCCGGTGTCGAGGACCATGACTCCTCTGCTTGTGTTTGGGTGAACTCTTGCAGCCAGCTGTGTAATTGGTTGAAAGGGATGGGTAGGTACGATTGGTTCGGGTCCACAGACTGACGCGCTGGATCTCCTCCTAGCAAGTTCGGCCGCTGCATCGTTACCCACGACCCACTGTGCCTTTTATCCATTGCAGTATCACTGTATTACGGTTAGATACCGTTACTCGTTCTAACGCATTGTGACATGCTAGTATTATTCTTGAAGTAATATATTTTTTCCCTAAGGTTTGGAGTACTGAGGCACTGTCGGAGAGTATACGTATATGGGTATCCGTAACTCTCCTGGCCTCTATGGCATACGCCGCTTGAATAATGCCCACACATTCTGCCCGGTAGACAGTGTTGAACATTCCCAGCGGGCTGGATATGTTATGTTGAGGTCGTGTGAGAAACCTCCGACACCGGTTCCGGAGTCGGTCTTTGACCCGTCGGTGTAAACTCTCAGCTCTCTCGGGCCCGAGTAGTCATACTGTTCTTCCGTTAGTATTATGTTGTAATGCTTTTGAAAGTAATGTTGTTTCGGGGCTCTGTCGCAGGCTGATGCCATCATTGGCTGTCTTTTGATTGCATCCGCCCTAATGCGTAGGTATGTGCTTAACTCTGGCGTCTTTGCTCAGGGTTCCGGTTATATTGAGCCTAAAGGCGACCAAGGCTGCCTCCTCCCACACAATGAGGTGTAGTGGAGGCAGTCCAAGCATTGCCTGTAAAGCGCCCGTAGGTGCGGTTCTTATGCAGCCAGTTACACAGGCGAATCGCTGTTTTTCGAGATCTTTCAGTGTTGTACTAAGGGCTGTCCTGGGCTACCAGACTAGTGAGCCATAAGTGATGATCGGTCTGATAACTGTGGTGTATATATACACAGTCTGGCCATAAATACTGTTACAATTAAAAATAAGAAAATATTACATTTGAATTTGAAATCTGTCATTTTTACAAAATCTATCCTGGACAGATATTTACATGGAAAGCGATGCAAATACAGCATTCCGCGTTTTCCATGAATTAATATGTTTATTTTTTAATCTCTGTTTTCCAAAAGTTAGGGTTATGATAAATTTAAACAATAAAAAACGAACGTGGATAAATAAGGGGCTCAAACAAAGTTCTAAAACAAAGCGTTTCTTACGATACCAATATTACAAAAATAAAAATATAATGAACAAATGTAGATATATCACATATTCAAAATTATTACAAAAGTGTATCTACAAGGCTAAACGAAATGCTAACATAAAGTTTATGGATAATAATGACAATAAATGTAGAGCCGCATGGACAGTAGTAAAAAATGAAATACATAATACGGACCCCAAAGACCACATTGAATGTATTAAAATTGATAATTCTGTACTTACCAAACCAGTAGAAATAGCTTCTGCCTTCAATGATTATTTTACAAATTCTATTCCTACTCAAAATTGTACAAATAGTTATCGCAGTGATACCTTAACTGCTAACTCTTATGTTCCTTACACCTATAAGCGAAAATGAGGTACGAAAACACATTTTATCATTGAAAAATACCAATTCTGTAGGTTATGATGGACTCAGTACCCGAATTATTAAGGCATGTGTTAGTGAAATAAGCGGAGTATTGACCCATCTCATTAACCTCTCCTTTTCACAAGGAGTCTTTCCTGACGCTTTGAAGATATCTGTTGTCAAACCGATATTTAAAAAGGGAGAAAAATGTGACATGAATAATTATCGACCCATAACATTGATACCCATCATGTCAAAAATCTATGAAAAGTGCATGTATCAAAGAATAGTCGACTACTGCGGAAAGTACAATATTATAAAAAAAGAACAATTTGGGTTTCAGAAACACAAGTCCACATCTCTTGCCATCTTTTCACTTCTGAAAGCGGTATTGACTAATATCAACAACAAACGGCATTTGACCTCGTTTCACATGAAAGACTATTAAAAAAACTTGAGGCTATTGGTATTAGAGGACTGCCACTACAATGGATATCGTCGTATTTAACTAGCAGACAACAGAAAGTAACTGTTACTATACTAAATGAAAGTAGGAACATGACAGAATATTCGTCTGAATATAGAAGTATAAAAAGGGGCGTCCCCCAGGGTAGCATATTGGGCCCTATTTTATTCCTACTCTATATAAATGACATAGTTAATGTAACTAATCATCAATGCTTCCTTTTTGCCGATGACATTTCCATAATCGTTACTACCGATAAAAAATATAAATCACTTACAGATCATGAAGCGGACATAAATAATACAATAGATAATCTAATTAACTGCCTAAATAATAATAATTTATCAATTAATCTAAATAAATCAGTATATATACAATTTAATCAATCTTATAATAATACATTTAATTTTTAAATGGATATTCCGAAAATTACACAAGTGACAAAAACTAAATTTCTAGGAGTAGTAATTGACGAACATTTAGACTGGAAAGCACAGGTAGATACTGAATGCAATAAAATAAATAAGTTTGTGTATGCTTTGAGACAAATAAAAAAAGTGACTAATATAAAAACGGCCGCGCATATGTGGAGTCCTCACTACGATATGGACTAATTATGTGGGGAAATAGTACTGACCGCAATAGAGCATTTGTTGCCCAAAAGAAATGTCTAAGAGCTGTATACGAGATTCCATCGGACGAATCATGTCAACCAATATTTAAGGAACTTGGTTTGCTACCGTTACCTTCATTATATATATATGAAGCATGTATGTTTGTTCGAAAGCACTTAGAATTATTTAGAACAGCAGAAGAACTATTTAAAAGCTCTCGAAGTCGTCGTGACCAATATAGGCTTGTGCTGGAAGACCTACCTAGATCAGCAAAATATAATAAAAATTGTTTGGCTATGTGTATACGACTGTATAATAAATTACCAAGTATTTTTAAAACATTAAATTGTAAGCTATTCAAAATGCAACTGTATAAATGGCTCAATAATAATAATTATTATAGTATTAATGACTTTTTAAAATGAATTTTTAATAATTGTTATAGTATTAATGACTTATAAAATGAATTTTTAATGTAATTAATTTAAATTTTGACATAATATTTTAGTGTATAAGTTTGCACGCTTTAGTTTTAAGCAAAACATGTTTGATCAATCTATTTTCAATAACACCTTTTATCTCTTTCAGGGTCAATGGTTAGCTACGCTAACCACATATTTCGGATTTTATTTCTGTAAGTTCATGCTATCTAGCGATTATTTCTTGAACTATCATAGAAATACACCTTACGCTTGATTTAGTTTAGGCAGTTAGTGGCGCCGATATTCGTTTGTGTTTGTATTGTTCGTATGAAAAAAATTCGTTGACAGTGTTTTTGTAACGTGCTCGGAAAAAAAATTAAAAAATAAGGGGAGTCTATTATTTTTATGACTATGATTGTTTTATAAGACGTATTTAGATACCTTTGGTAGGTATTTGATAAACAATGTATGTAATTTTGCGTTTCTAATGTAATATGACACTCATAATTAGGTGGTTAGAGTAGCTAACCAGCGCGCAGATAGAATGTTTTATTTGTTCTTATAGATGTGACGGTGGTTTATTGTATATCATACAGAATGTTTCGTGTGTTAGCTGTCGAGGATATTGAAAACTGTCTGGAGGAGATACCCTCCGATGACGACAGTTGCTGTAGTGCGGAATCGGACCAGGAAACTCATGATGCACAACCACCTACCATGCTATTGGGTGATGTAGGGGAACGTCTGCAAAGTTACAGTTTTGATGAAGAAGATAGTGAACCCTTGTCGAGTTTGCGCTCTACGCTGCCTCCGGAGGAGGTTGCCACTCCTGTAGCGGAAGAGAGTACCTCCAGTAGTCTTCAAACAAGAGCGCCAAAGTGGAAGAAGAACCACTCGCTTTCCCTACCAGGTGAGTTTACTGAGGATGTGGGTGTACCAGCACAAATACTGGAGTAGTATTACGCCTCTCGCACTATTTCGCATGTTTTGGTCAGACGATTTGCAAGAAATTCTTTTACCCAAACTAAAAAAAGACAAGGACTTACAGAGAGGGCAGCACGACTATCGGATCAGTGACACTAATGTTAGTATCTTGAAGTGGAGAGACAAAAGATCAGTTTTCATACTGTCCAACTATCACGATCCTAAAAACGTCGGGAAGGTGACACGCAGAGAATGTCATGGGGAGACTGTGGAAATATCTTGTCCAGAAGCTGTAATAGACTACAACTCGCACATGAATTTTGTTGATAAGTTCGACCAACTCAAAAGCTGCTATGATATTGACCGAAAGTCACACAAATGGTGGCACCGGATTTTTTTCCATTTTCTGGACTGTTCTGTTGTCAATTCTTTTCTAGTATACAAAGAATTGCAATCCACTTCACGACCAGAGCTAGAAACTCTGAAATTGAAGGATTTTCGTCGTTGTGTCTACCAAGGTCTCTTGGCTCCAGCGTATGTCAACCAGCGCAGGCATCATTCGGTGGACAGTCCACGCAGTTCAGGAGCGCCTTCTCCAGGTCCGGCCGTAATAAAACGGCATAAACAAACGGTGGTCGACGAGATCCGCCTTGAAAGCAATCGCCATCAGCCGGAGCGAAGCACATCAAGGAGATGCGCCAAGTGCAGGACCAGTAATACTCCCGTACGTACCGTTTGGAAATGCAAAACCTGCAATGTTCCACTATGTTTGCGTAAAGGAAAGTCCTGCTTCGAAGATTTTCATAAGAAGTAAAATAAGTCCTGTGTTTTCATGTTTTTTTAGCCTGTATTCATGATAACAAAAATTACTAATTTTCATAGTGTTCTTTTGTTCTACAGCGGCGGTGGTTACCGTAGCTAACCATGTGATTCCTCAAAAGCCTTCACTCTGATATTTTTTTCAACTATGTTTTCAGTCTTCTTTAGCCTAAATATAACTATAAAAACCATAAAAACACGTATATTGTAACTTATATGAAAGTGCCCCTGAAAGAGTTAAACCATGTTTTAAGCAAATAAAAATATCTTTATCTTTATACGATTGTTCATTGAGTTTTCTAATTTTGGCGCCAATACATTGTACAATATTTTGCGATATTAAAAAGGAGTGGGATGATAAAGAGAATGGAGTGGGGTGATAAAGAGAACCGAATCGCTGTGATTGCATTACACAAAGTTGGTATGGAGCCAAATGCAATTTTTAAAACTCTCCATACGCTTGGTATTAGTCAAATGTTTGTGTACCGGGCTATTAATAGGTACAATGAGACCTCCTCTGTTTGTGACAGAAAAAGATCTGGCCGTCCACGTAGTAGTCCAAAGCAGTAAGGGAAAGAATTCGAAGAAATCCTGTTCGAAAGCAAAATATTTTATCTCGGGAGATGAAGATAGCACCCAGAACCATGTCGCGTATTTTAAAAGATGACGTAGGACTTGCAGCCTATAAGAGACGCACTGGTAATTTTTTAACTGATAATTTAAAAAAGAATAGGGTGGTAAAATCGAAACAACTACTAAAGCGGTACGCAAAGGGAGCTTAAAGTGCTTTCCGAGGCACGGAGGAGTTTCGGTATGTAAAGATGGTCATCCATCTACGGACCAACCCCGGCAAGCGTAGCTTAACCTGATGGATCGAACGGTGCGGCTGTTATAACTTAGCCACGAATTCCCCAACACACTGTAAAAGTAATAAATATTATTAGCAATAAAAAAAATTTTTTTTTTCTTCGTGACAACATTTATGACAAGACTAGGTATATAGCCAGTAAGTGACCTTAGGTTTAATCTCCCGGTTCCTGCCAAGCAGTCTCTTACACTGCCACAGGGCTATGCTGGCTTTTGTGGTGATGTAATTAGTATGTCTTGTCCAGTTCAACTGTTTGTCCTAAAAGATTCAGGTATTTGGTTTCAGTCGATAGGCTTAGGGCAGTTCCAAAGAATCGTGGTAGTTGTAGTGTTGTCAGCTTCCTCTTTTTTGTAAAAATAATCAGCTTGGTTTTGGTAGAGTTCACTGATAGTTGATGTTTATTGCACCAGTCCTCTACTATCTTCAAGGCCTGAGCCTGACGCATGAGATTACATAGTGTTTTCGTGGGTGCCATTTATTATTATGGTTATGTCATCGGCATAGCTAACAGTGAAATATCCTTTGTCATTAAAAGATAAAGATGCATTTATTTGTCTAAACATGTGTAACATGATACATAGATATGCACATATGGATGGAAGCGAATTGAATAGTGATGGTTCAACATGTTTTACAAAATAGTTCATAACGAATTAATTAGTTAATTGGAATTATAAATTAGAAAATAATAATTTTACAGTCAAAATTAAATCAAAATCAAATACATAATTACAGTCAATACAAAAATATAATCAAAAACTATATAATTAGCACAATAAAAATACATATTAAGATATCTAAATTCAAAATTTGTCCTTCAAAAACTCCGTAACATTATAGTATCCCTTACTAATTAGCAATTTTTTTAATTCTCTCTTGAATGAATTTATATTCATTTCCTTAACGGAATTAGGAATTTTATTGTATATCAATGGGGCCATGCATATCACACTTTTTTTCAGAAATGCTGTTTTTGCGGGGAGTGATTGCACCCAAAGTCGGACGGACAAACGTCACGTCTATTTCTATCTGTATTATTGGTTAAAAGGGGAAACAAATGAGGATTGGTTTTTACAAATAGCGATATTTCTAGTATGTAAAGTGACGGAAGTGTTAGAATTTTGTGCTGTATAAACATTGGTTTGCAACTGTCAATAGTTTGCAACCCAAACATAGCCCGAATACAACACTTTTGTGCTTTGAACGCAGTTGTCTTTTGAGTTGAATTCCCCCAGAAAATTATTCCAAATCTTAATACTGATTCAACAAGGCCGTAATATGCTGTACGTAAAGTATCTGTGTTGACCGTCGGTGCCAAGTTATACAGAGCATATGACGAAGAACTATTTTTTTTACAAAGTGCGTTAATTTGACTTTTCCAATTTAATTGCTTGTCAATGATTAATCCCAAAAATCGGCCTGTTTCAGCTTCTTGTATTATATTATCTATGTATATTAAACTAAATTATGTTGTATTACGTAGCTTTTCTCGCTGTCTAAAATGCATTATGTTTGTTTTATTAAGATTAATTTTCAAATTATTGTTATTAAGCCAGGTAATTATAGAATTCAATGATCCATTACAATCAGAATAGTAGTTATTCATATTTTAAGGTTTCTTGTTACAGTACCGTCGTCAGCGAACAATGACATGGATTCCTTAGTAGCTTTTGGTAGATCATTAATGTATAATAGGAACAAAGGAGGGCCAACTGCACTTCCCTGGGGAACACCATATCTGATGTAACGCTTATGTGACGAGAAAAACTGTTCCCTTTTAGTTTTAGTATTAAATTTTGATATTTGGGTTATTTGTTGGCGGTCTGATAAATATGATTTTATCAATTCTAGGACATTTCCTCTTTTACCATAAGCCTCAAGTTTATTCAGCAGAATATTGTGGTCTACACAATCAAATGCTTGCGACATGTCACAATAGATAGAAGAAACAGGTAAAGATTTGTCAACTTGTGAAGAAACTACGTATAAAAAGTCATAGACCGCCATATTGATGTTTTTATTTTTCCTGAAGACTTTTTGCTCATCACATAGAATTTCATTTTGTTCTAGATAGGTATTGATTTGACTGTAAATATATTTCTCAAAGATTTAGCCTTATTAAGTGTCTAAGGCGGCTTGCCAGCTGGCAGTAACAGGCCGTTGTATTGAATAGACTGCAGCTGGTGCCGGTGGAGGATCTGTCTCGCGGCTTGCCAGCTGGCAGTAGCAGGCCGTTGTATTGAATAGACTGCAGCCGGTGCCGATGGAGGATCTGTCTCGCGGCTTGCCAGCTGGCAGTAGCAGGCCGTTGTATTGAATAGACTGCAGCCGGTGCCAGTGGAGGATCTGTCTCGCGGCTTGCCAGCTGGCAGTAGTAGGCCGTTGTATTGAATAGACTGCAGCCGGTGCCGGTGGAGGATCTGTCTCGCGGCTTGCCAGCTGGCAGTAGCAGGCCGTTGTATTGAATAGACTGCAGCCGGTGCCGGTGGAGGATCTGTCTCGCGGCTTGCCAGCTGGCAGTAGCAGGCCGTTGTATTGAATAGACTGCAGCCGGTGCCAGTGGAGGATCTGTCTCGCGGCTTGCCAGCTGGCAGTAGCAGGCCGTTGTATTGAATAGACTGCAGCCGGTGCCGGTGGAGGATCTGTCTCACGGCTTGCCAGCTGGCAGTAGCAGGCTAATAAGGGGGCTGAACAGTTTTGAGTCTAGGGATGGGCCGCGGATGACTGAGACATTATGATGTTTACGGATTAATTACTAAAATAGTAATAATAATAATTTACAAAATACACCCGTCATTGGTAACATTTCTCAAGACCGTGATGACAACTTGGTCTACAGTACTAAGACTCACTTCACCAACCGAAACAATAGACACCAGCCCAATTAAAATACAGAGAGGAATCTTCCAGGGAGATGCACTCAGCTCACTGTGGTTCTGCCTTGCCCTAAACCCCCTATCTAAAATATTAAACGCAACCTCATTAGGAATCCCTTTAAATTCCACTGCTACCGATGGACATGATGAGAAAGTTGAAGAAGAAAGTTGGCTTCAGGAACAAGACTACGTTCGAACAGAAGAACTACTCCGCCTCCAGCAGTAGTAGTATAAAACTTCTTCTATTTTTACCAATCGCAGTCTCATCAATGTCAGGAAAATACATAAAAATACTACCTAACACTATATCACACATACATGCAAATACATATAACTCAATCATACACACACCCTTACGTACACTAACATCCCCACATACACACGTTCACTCTCACATACACACCTCCACATTCACACACTCTACTACACATGCACACTCACAGTACAACTCCGTTTAATAAATTCCTTTACTCTTAGTTTAATCTTTTGAAATTATTTGATTGTACTTTCAAACCGGTTTTTTGTCATGATTGTGTATACTATATAACACACTTTTTAGTAAAAAATTTTCGGTAGCACAGTGACAGCAGAACACTGACTCCTGAGTCACAGGATCTCCTAGTTTGGGAGTCAGGGTTTACTCTATCTGTATGACCTTTATTCACAGAAATTCATGCGACCTAGTATTTAAGCATTGTTTAAGGTTTTTGTATAAATAAAGATTTTTATTATTATATTATCTCCTTTATTTATTTTTTAAACTTATTTTATTACATTTTTAAATATTTTTATAAAAACATTTAAAAATATAAAAAATAGTGATCCGCCGGTAGCGGGTGCAGGGTCCAAGCTACCGGTGGTTAGGGCCCCAGAGACAGGAACCTCCTCACAATACGCGCCGGTTCAAGGGGGACTGCCTTCTGAATCAGGCCCTTCACCCAGCCACCCAACGAGAGCCTCTTGAGATGTTGGTCGAGGCTCTTAGCGATAAGGCCATTGACCGTAACGACTATCGGCACAATGATTGCCGAGTCCACATTCCACATAGCGACAACCTCGTGGGCTAAGTCGAGATACTTCAAGTCGGGATAGTGACATCGAATATCATTGTGCGGCGCACTGATCGATCTATTACCACTATATCAGGCTTATTGGCTACAATAGTCCTGTCAGTGATAATAGATCGATCCCAGTATAACGTGATATGGTCATTCTCGAGTACTGGGTCGGGCACATACCTGTAATAAGGTACCTCAGAGTCCACAAGGCCGTATTTCAGAGCAAGTTGCTGATGGATAATCCTGGCCACTTGGTTATGCCTGTGCAAATACTCGCCGTTAGCCAAACGAGAACACCCAGAGGTAATATGTCTGATAGACTCACCGGGACAATGGCATGCCCGACATATGTCGATCGTCCCGTCTTTCATTATATACTTCCGGTAATTATTCTTTAGCATAACTTCATCCATAATCGCACAGACCGAACCTTCGGTTTCCCCAAAGAGGTCACCGAAGCGTAGCCAGGCCACGGACGCTAAGAAATCTACGTCGGGCCCATGAAGGGCCCGGCAAAAGCGTCCGTGGAGTTCTTTGCTTTGCCATACTGCCCTGCGGTCGTTGGTACTAAGCACCACACACAGGTTTGCGCCAGTTCTCTTTAGCCAAGGACAAAGGGGTGAGTCCCTTGTCCACTGCGACCACATCTCGGTGCATAACCACGTCAGCCTTGAGAAAATATTCTCTGACACTGCACACCTCGCGGTTGTGGAGGGTCTTAGCATTTAAAAAACCTCGACTCCACTTATTATTATTATTATTATTAGACCAACAATCTAACACAATTTTAAACCATTTATTGTATATGGATGATGTAAAATTGTATACAAAAACCGAGAGTCAACTTAACGAGTTAGCTAATCTGACAGAGAAATTCATAAACGACATAAAAATGGAACTTGGCATAGATAAATGCAAAATAAACTCAGTTAGAGCAGGACAGAACTACCAACACCAATACACCTTAGAAACAGGCGAACTGATAGAACCACTGGATGAGCAGGATACTTACAAATACTTAGGATTAGGATAGGAAGTTGACATGAATTTATCCCAATAACAAACTTAACATTGTAGTTGAAAAACATGTTCTCCCATACATTCCAACTGCAAATGTAGGTTTGTACGCACAATATTGAGAGATTTACCCTGTTATTTTAAGACCATTTCTTAAAAAAATTCCTGTAATCTCCTAAAGATTACAGGAAAATTGAACTATTTTCTGTATTTTTTTTAATTTTAGGCTAAGTACTTTCGTAGATAAGATTTCGTCTATTTTCTTAAATAACTTTAAAATTATAAAAAAATATATATATTTGAGACCCTTTCATTTGAGATATCACACGGTACAGTTTGCAAACCTTTTCTTTTTTAATTTTCTTATTTGCGCCCTCGTGGCTAAATAATAACAGCCGCACGGGACGATCCATTGGGTTAAGCTACGCATGCCGGTTAGTCTGTGGATGGGTGACCATCTTTTCATACCGAGACTCCTCTGTGCTTCGGAAAGCACGTTAAGCCGTTGGTCCCGGCTGTCATTCGTGCATCTTTGACAGCCGTTACGGGTCGTCAGAAGCCCGAAAGTCTGACAACCAGTCTTACCAAGGGGTATCGTATTACACAGTAACTAGGTTGTGGAGGTCAGATAGGCAGTCGATCCATGTAAAATACTGGTATTCAGCTGCATCCGGTTAGACTGGAAGCCGACCCCGACATAGTTGGGAAAAGGCTAGGCAGATTGATATGCCCCCTACAAATGACCCCCATATTACCGGTTGTGAACCACTAACAAGTTCCTACTCGTGTCAACGCGTGTAGTCATGTGTGTTGTGAACCACTAACAAGTCCCTACTCGTGTCAACGCGTGTAGTCATGTGTGTTGTGAACCACTAACAAGTCCCTACTCGTGTCAACGCGTGTAGTCATGTGTGTTGTGAACCACTAACAAGTCCCTACTCATGTCAACGCGTGTAGTCATGTGTGTTGTGAACCACTAACAAGTCCCTACTCGTGTCAACGCGTGTAGTCATGTGTGTTGTGAACCACTAACAAGTCCCTACTCGTGTCAACGCGTGTAGTCATGTGTGTTGTGAACCACTAACAAGTCCCTACTCGTGTCAACGCGTGTAGTCATGTGTGTTGTGAACCACTAACAAGTCCCTACTCGTCTCAACGCGTGTAGTCATGTGTGTTGTGAACCACTAACAAGTCCCTACTCGTGTCAACGCGTGTAGTCATGTGTGTTGTGAACCACTAACAAGTCCCTACTCGTGTCAACGCGTGTAGTCATGTGTGTTGTGAACCACTAACAAGTCCCTACTCGTGTCAACGCGTGTAGTCATGTGTGTTGTGAACCACTAACAAGTCCCTACTCGTGTCAACGCGTGTAGTCATGTGTGTTGTGAACCACTAACAAGTCCCTACTCGTGTCAACGCGTGTAGTCATGTGTGTTGTGAACCACTAACAAGTCCCTACTCGTGTCAACGCGTGTAGTCATGTGTGTTGTGAACCACAAACAAGTCCCTACTCGTGTCAACGCGTGTAGTCATGTGTGTTGTGAACCACTAACAAGTCCCTACTCGTGTCAACGCGTGTAGTCATGTGTGTTGTGAACCACTAACAAGTCCCTACTCGTGTCAACGCGTGTAGTGTGTAGTCATGTGTGTTGTGAACCACTAACAAGTCCCTACTCGTGTCAACGCGTGTAGTCATGTGTGTTGTGAACCACTAACAAGTCCCTACTCGTGTCAACGCGTGTAGTCATGTGTGTTGTGAACCACTAACAAGTCCCTACACGTGTCAACGCGTGTAGTCATGTGTGTTGTGAACCACTAACAAGTCCCTACTCGTGTCAACGCGTGTAGTCATGTGTGTTGTGAACCACTAACAAGTCCCTACTCGTGTCAACGCGTGTAGTCATGTGTGTTGTGAACCACTAACAAGTCCCTACTCGTGTCAACGCGTGTAGTCAGGTGTGTTGTGAACCACTAACAAGTCCCTACTCGTGTCAACGCGTGTAGTCATGTGTGTTGTGAACCACTAACAAGTCCCTACTCGTGTCAACGCGTGTAGTCATGTGTGTTGTGAACCACTAACAAGTCCCTACTCGTGTCAACGCGTGTAGTCATGTGTGTTGTGAACCACTAACAAGTCCCTACTCGTGTCAACGCGTGTAGTCATGTGTGTTGTGAACCACTAACAAGTCCCTACTCGTGTCAACGCGTGTAGTCAGGTGTGTTGTGAACCACTATCAAGTACGTCTAGGTTACAGTAACAAGACTGTGTTGTGGTCGTGCCGTCCGGGGCGCCCGCGCCGTCACGTCGTTAGGGACAACACCGGTGTTCGCGACCGGACTAGCCGGTTTGCGATTAACTAATAGATCAAGCTGTTCTTTAACTTCGTTGCTGTAGGTACGCTAGTTGTATTAAAGTTAATGGTTGGGGGTTTTTAGGGGCAACTTGGGAGCAACCCCGCCCTGGTGCAACCGCAACTTGGGGGCAATCCTGCCCTGGTGCAACCGCAACTTGGGGGCAATCCTGCCCTGGTGCAACCGCAACTTGGGGGCAATCCTGCCCTGGTGCAACCGCAACTTGGGGGCAATCCTGCCCTGGCGCAACCGCAACTTGGGGGCAATCCTGCCCTGGTGCAACCGCAACTTGGGGGCAATCCTGCCCTGGTGCAACCGCAACTTGGGGGCAACCCTGCCCTGGTGCAACCGCAACTTGGGGGCAATCCTGCCCTGGTGCAACCGCAACTTGGGGGCAACCCTGCCCTGGTGCAACCGCAACTTGGGGGCAATCCTGCCCTGGTGCAACCGCAACTTGGGGGCAATCCTGCCCTGGTGCAATCGCAACTTGGGGGCAACCCTGCCCTGGTGCAACCGCAACTTGGGGGCAACCCTGCCCTGGTGCAACCGCAACTTGGGGGCAATCCTGCCCTGGTGCAATCGCAACTTGGGGGCAATCCTGCCCTGGTGCAACCGCAACTTGGGGGCAACCCTGCCCTTGTGCAACCGCAACTTGGGGGCAATCCTGCCCTGATGCAACCGCAACTTGGGGGCAACCCGGCCCTGGTGCAGCCGCAACTTTTCAATAGCACTTACTCGTATTATATTATATTATAGGTCTTGTTTATGGTGTAATGGATGACTAACGAAAGATAATAATATTATCCTTATTCTGAAAGGTGCTACTTATCTCTTTGCTAATTAAAATAAAAATAGTAGCTATCAAGTTACTAACATTGATATTAACGCCAGGTCTGACAAACAACGAGGTTATCGCTCCAGCGCCCGCGGCCACCTCCGCACTGACCTCGCACCGCATCGTCTCCGCGCGTCTGACGACTGACGACTGTCGCCTGCGGGCTTAGCGAGTCACGACGCCCCAGCTGCTAAGTGGCTAAACTTCTGTGAGATTAGATATGAAGCTCCTTTCAATCCATTCCAAGGGCATTTACTATTGTAATGCAGATTTATCCAAATAATAAATACGTGTAGGGGGCAGAGTGCTGACGCTATGTGAGATCGGGTGTATTGTATCCCGTGCGTGTCGGCCGGTCGGTATCCGGCTGCCGGCGGAGGGGGTGCGGCCACCTGGGGGGTGCACCCGCGTCCCTCTATCTGGTGACGCGCTCACACGCAGGGCACCGCTCGCCCAGTCGCCGCCCGCGCCGACATCCGACAGCTCCTGGAGCGTTGCCTCTCATTCATATGCCCGACGTAAACAGAGGGGCGTTGTAAGTTTGAAGTGTGTATCTGTCTGTGGCATCTGTGAGGGTTGTATTAATTACCTACTTTAAGATCTGTATTACTGTACAAGTACCGGCTCGGCTTAAGAGCGCTGACCTTGAATTACTTTAAGTGAATTTAGGTCTTACTACTGAGACAATACGTATGCGAAAACCGTCCCCCACCACTCCTCCGAGCGCTAGAGATTCGTGCCGGCAGTTATAATCTATGCACCTTTGTAACCATTTGTTATGCACTATCTTATGAAATATAACTCAGTACTACTCTGGCATTCACGGGTTTCATTTCCCATCAACACCGCACCTCGCACGGCGACCCTGCCCAAGGAATCTACACGCGGTACGCGAACTTGAGACGTTGAGTGTGACTGTGTGACAATATCATTCGATAAGTAACGAAGAATATTAGTGAAAATGGGACGAATATTGATTTATTGTGCCTACGAACTAGACGTCGTCAGCGCGAGTGTACCAATCATCCACGAAAATGGGCAAGCAGCAATCTAAAGAGGAGATCCTGATCGTTCCAGCAACCAAGCTACAGCAAACGAACTTCGCTTTCATACTATTATGTCCACATACAACATTATTCTGTCCTGTATCCTGCGTATACTACTACTCGGCATATTGGGCTTCATGTCTCGGCTGTATAAAAGACGCCATAAGAAATGGATCACCAATGACATAAATAGGACGACTATAAGGAGATCTGTTTTCCGTCGACGCATGCGACTGGGGGCCACGGAGCCGTCTTCAAAAAACTACGAGGAAGACATGGTATAAAAAGAAATAAATAAAAAAAAGTGTATAAAATAAAAAATAATAAAAGTGCGTTTCATAATTGCTTCACTATAAAAATAATATAGTGATAAATATAACCATAATACTTATACTAATGTTTAGCAATGTATTACAAGAATATTTTAATTCCTCTCCGTTATGGTGATAAAAAGGTATGGATACTATATTAAAATTGTACAATTATTTAAAGAAGATTATAGTTTACTTAATAAAGTTAGGACCGAAAAGAAGGACAGAAAAAGTATTAGAAATTTTTTTAAACCTGAAATCGCGAAAAAAAATCAGCTGTTCAGTACATTTATGTTCGCATAATTCGTCAAAATGTACTGAACCAGAGCTCGGAAACGTTATTTAAAATAACGTTTTTAAAACGTTTCTAACAGTTCTTTGTACAGTATTTTGTTCGGAACCAAAACGATATGAGAACGTTTTCAAAAACCGGTTTATTCCGCAGGACGCAGCCGTGCGATAATTTTACGTCTGTGCGAACGTGAGCTAAAAACTAAAGCACATAATTATGTATTTGGAAGGAGTTTTATATAAGGGTAGGGTTTTTAGTTTTGTATTTTGTTTCTGCTTGAGAATAGTTTTCGATTTTTTTTTTTTTTTTGGTATATTGGCGTGTGCTAGCTTACTTATAGCAAATAATTTAATTTAATGTTTTGTATTGCGTAATGTACCTAAATTATTATGCGCAGTGTTATATAGAATCATTTTTTTTTACTGAACAGACAGCTGTGCTGCTGGGGAGTTTGTTGCGCCACTTCTTCTCCCCAGCTAAAGCACTAGGAAGTGGTGAAGGGCGGGCGTTTTGGGGGACTGTCTTATGTAATTTTGACGTTCAAAAAGTGCTGATTCTCAGCCTAGTTTGAATAAATGACTTTTGATTTTGATATATATATATATGCAGGGAGAGGTGGAGATCCCCTCCCTGCATGGGTGAAGTTTAGGAAATACAGATTTTTTTTAAGAATTTTTAAAGATCTTAGTTTATGTTTTGTTAAGTTTTTGGTAAAAATTGTATATCGTTTGGCAGGAGGAGGGGGTGGGGGGTAGGGGGTGCAACCTCTCACCTGACACCACTCCCATGAAAGATAACTAAAAAAAAGAAACGCACCTCTTCTTGAAAAAAACAAATTAATGTAACCTAACCTCAAAACACTTTAACACTCTCAGCGCCGCATTTTCTAGAGAAGCAGGCCTTGTGGGCGGCCGGCGGACCACATGGCGCTGAGAGTGTTAAAGTTGCTTCTGCAACGTCTCCGGCGCTGCGCGAAGTGCAGCTGATTCGCCCTTGCGTAACGAAGGATAGACACCCATGCTCACCTCCGCAACTTCGGCTTGCTTCAGCTGCTACGACCCGCACGGGTGTCTATGCTTTGTTACAGCGGGCGAGGGCTGCTCTCCCTGCGCGCCTCCGGATTTTTATATACACTCTAGGGGTAGCAGCCAAAAGACTACGTAGAGTCGGGGTGCCCTGACTCGGTTTTGGAACAGATTCGATCTATTTTAAAGATGGATGAAGAATGGCTGCAAATTATAGATATTGTGTTTCGTTTCACCTCTAGCAGATACCATCAGAATAAAAATAATAACTTATATTGTCACAAAATCAAAATTTTCGTAGTTATTCACCCAAAAAAAAAACTTAAATCACTGTGAAATTGTTAAACCCAAATAAGATAACGCAAAACTATGCTAATTTAAAAAAATGTGCGTCAACTTATTATTTGCATAATCAAAACGCATTATTAAAACTCCATAAAATAGCAACACCTGCTGTCAAAATTAGTTCAAAAACAATAAAATAGTGCAAAAGTTGAGGTTTATTTATCAAAGTTTGATATTTTATATTTCCGAAAGTACTTATTTCTTAGACTTGAAATTGAATGATTGGCATGGTTGATTGGCCAGGATCCATGGCGCTCCATAGAGCGCCATGGACCGCACGATCCCAACATAGAGCCTCCGGCAGGAAGTTTTTGGACCCCCCAAATTAAGCAGCAAACGCGAGAGTGCACACGCGGTGCCCATCAATCAGGGAGCCAACCGCTGAAAATGCGACCCGAAGTTCCAGCGGATATCGAGGACGAGTCCTAGGTACTTCATCTTCGACTTGATACCGATGTCAACACCTCCTACTATGGTGTTGGATCCTGAGGGTGGCACTTTCCGGGGCCCGTGGAAACAAATGGCTTCCGATTTATGCAGTGCCACCTGGAGACCCAATCGCCGGATCCTGCCTACGCCTTGCGCAACTCCAGCTGTTGCTAAGACAGTCGCCTACCGGAGCGTCTTCCCCCGTGCCATTACCAGAGTGTCATCGGCGTAACAGATGACGCCGACGCCACGGGGAAGTGCACCGCGCAGCACCCAGTCGTATCCGATGTTCCACAGGAGTGCCCTCAAAACCGAACTCTGTGGAACACCACACGACATCTCTCGCCGATCCCATCCTTCTCGATCCGGGTAAATCAGATAAGCCCCAATAATATGGCGGAAGTAGTTTGGCACCTATGATATCAAAGTGACTCCCTAATGTTACTCCAGGGCAAGGTGTTGAAGGCATTGGTAATGTCCAAAGACACTGCCAAGACGACCTGATCCTGAGCCATTGCTTCCTCCGCCAGGACTTACACGCGCATTATCGCGTCTATTAAATTATAATTAAGAACCAACAAACGGAGCTTCGTAGTAAGTTAAAAAAGTAGTAGTAGCAATTTAAAAAAGAAGATAAAATATGTATAATTAGCAGCAATAACAAGAACAAAATATTATCGATAGCAAAGAACACGTTCGCTGACTATCAAATATGCCACTTCTTAACACCTGATTGCGGTTTATCAAATCTTATTAAAAACATAGAAGCAAAATTAAAACATTACACAATGGATGACTACTGCCTAATTTTCGTCGGTGAAGAGGATTTTAAACGAACAAATAACTACGTCGACCTTATTGTAAATTTGCGTCAAACTTTGTTAAAAATACAACATACAAATGTTATTATATGCGCCCCCACATTTAGAATGGATAATTATTCTATGGTCTATAACACAAGAATAGAAACATTTAATAGCTTGCTATATTTGGATGCGTGTACTCATAACTACGCGTATTTGTTCGACTCAAATTTCTATCTGTCATATGATTATAAAATGTTTCGGTACAGTAGTGGCACAGTCAATAACAGCGGCATTGCGAATATATTTGTTAACCTTAAATTAATGATCGACGAATATTTGTACGACTCACCTGACGTGATATTCAACTCGTCTTACAATTCAGAGTGCACAGAAACCAACACTGACGGACAGCTTTTTCTCGGAAAAATATATTAATGTATTACATCAAAATATCGCAGGCTTAATAAACAAATCTAATGACCTCACTATTTGTTTAGATGATTTAAAGGGAAAATTCATTAATGTAGATATTTTGTGCATAACAGAGCATTTTATTATGGAAGGTTATCAAAGTCAGTTGTACATGCCAAATTACTGTTTAGCTGCTTATTATTGCCGAAAAGATAAAAAAAGGGGAGGCGCGTGTATTCTTGTACATAAAGAATTGCAATGGAAAGAATTGCCGAGAATTGCGAAACTGTCAACACTAGGAGTTTTTGAATGCTGCGCTATAGAGCTGATGTATTATGAGTTAATTATTGTATGTATCTATAGGGTACCAAATGTAAACAATCTCAATGATTGCCTAGACAAACTCGAAACTCTCATGCAAACATTAATACATACCCGCCGTAAGAATATTGTAATTGCTGGAGATTTTAATATAGACATGCTTAAGCAGAATAGCCAAACAAATGCATTTGAATATCTTCTAATGAGTTATAATCTGAAATTAGCTTTATAACAACCAACGCGCATGGCCAGCCAAACATGCATAGATAATTTTGCGCATAACTTTAATAAAGCATGTAAGACTGACGTGCTAGAGTTTGCATTGTCTGACCACACGGCACAATTAATTCGCTGTCCGGTCAAGAATACATGTAGTATTGGTTATTGGTTTACAGTTACAAGAGATTACAATATGGAAAATATTCTAAAATTTAAGAAGTACCTGAATCAACTTTCTTTCTCAGATATATATAATACAGATGACCCCAATATAGCATACAATGAATTTCTTGTAAATTTTAAACTGATTTACGATCTGTGTTTTCCTACTAAACTAATCAAAATAAATACTACTAAAAAAATAAAGTGGATATCTAAAGGTCTTAAAATGTGCAACCGAAAGAAACGAAAACTATTATGGCAGCTTAGATTAAACCCTAACAAATCAAATAAAACAATTTTCACAAACTATTCTAAGTTATATAAAAGAATTATTCAGTTGACACAAAGAGCACAGAATAATTTTAACATTAAAGCATCAAAAAATAAATCCAAAACCACTTGGCAGATCATAAACCGTACAAAGTTCAACATACCTAAATCTAGTATCAATACAATTAAAATAGAAAATAAAATTGAAACAAACCCTCAAAAAATTGCTGAAGCCTTTAACAATTACTTCATTGATAAAATTCAGGCCAAACTTCCGGCCAATAGCAAACCTAAATCTTATGTGACAAGCAGCGTTAGTGACTCAATGTTCATGACTCCTTGTCTCCCACATGACATACACAAACTTATACTATCATTAAAAAACACCAATAGTGTGGGAAACGACGGTATTAATACGAAGATACTAAAACACGTATCGTTGGAGATTTGCGGTCACCTCAGTCACATAATTAATCTCAGTATCAGCGCGGGTATCTATCCAGATGCTCTTAAAACTTCGATTATAAAGCCACTATTTAAGAAAGATAATAGAGATCTAATGCAATCATATCGTCCTATTGCATTGGTTCCAATAATTTCAAAAATATTTGAAAAATATTTATACCAGGTAATATATACTTACGTTGAAAAAAATCACATATTAACTGAGGAACAGAAGGGTTTTAGACAACACAAAACAATCAATATGGCCATTTACGATTTCTTATACAATATCACTAAAAACGTAGATAAGCGGACGCCAGTTTGTGGCATATTTTGCGATATGACCCAGGCTTTCGATTATGTACATTTTCCTACTCTTTTGAGCAAACTCGAAGCATACGGCATTAGAGGCAACATATTAAAGCTAATACAATCTTATATAACTAAAAGAAAACAGATTACAGAAATTAGGAAAATTAATTTGACAAATAAACATGAAGAAATTTATCGATCATCAGAACGTGAAGTCACATTTGGTGTACCGCAGGGTAGCGTATTGGGCCCTCTTTTATTTATTTTGTACATAAACGATCTGCCTAAATCCATACAACATCCACTAACACTATTTGCTGACGATAGTACCGTGACTATACCCTGTAAAAACCTAGAAACATATGAAGATGATATTAAGAAAACTTTAGCTTTAGTCGTAAAATGGTTAGAAGATAACAATTTAAATATTAACTTTAACAAAACTAAAATAATTTATTTTAATCAACGAAAACCTTTGAAAACTAAATTTAATATACACCATAATAACAACATTATACAAGAAGTTGATAGCGCAAAATTCTTAGGACTCCAAATAGACAAACAGTTAAACTGGAAAACGCATCTAGATATTTTAAATAAGAAAATAAGTAAATCAGCATATGCTTTAAGCTCTCTATCACCGATAATATCTACAGACGCACTCCTCACTGCCTATTATGGTACAGTTGAATCCCATCTACGGTATGGTCTAATATTTTGGGGCAATTCAACTGAGAAAGAAACCGTATTTAAATCCCAAAAAAGATGTATACGGTCCATGTTCAAATTAAAATCTACCGATAGTTGTGTACCATATTTCAAACGGTTCAAAATATTAACTTTACCTAGTCTTTATATTCTTGAGGTAGCTTTATTTGTAAAATCTAATCCAAATCGTTTTACACGTCTCGCAGACATAGTTCCTCGAAGTAGGCGCGATGATAGCAAATTATGTCTGCAGACCGCAAATACAGCCCTCATGCGCAAAAGTGTTTTCTGCATGGCCCCATTTCTTTACAATAAATTACCTAAATCTTGGAAGGCATTAACTTTACCATTATTTAAAAAAAAACTAAGTTCCTTTTTAGTTAATAAAGCCTACTACAATATTTCTGAGTTTATTTCAGAAAAAGAAAATGCATTTGTTTGATTATTTTTAAAATCAATGATCATTAATATGTTGAATAATTAATTAGTCATTCCGTTTGTTTTTTGTTTGCTGGTCTTGTACCTTTCGCATGCCTAAGGGTAAAATGTGGCTGAACCTATAATTGTATTCGACATCATGTACTGTACCCATATTTTGCGAAATAAATTATCTATCTATCTATCTATCTATTGTATACGTAGAGCGCCCCCGGCGGAAAAGTAACTGGTTATCTGCCAGATCCGGCCCCTCTCTTGTCATGTGTTGGATAAGGCGGTCTGCAATAAATCACTCGAAGAGTTTGGCCACCTCACCTAACAACACAATGGGCCGGTAAGCGGATGGTGAGTCCGCAGGACGCCCTTCCATTTTCAACAGGACCAGCTTTCCAGTCTCTCCAAACATGCGCTCAAGAATCCCACTAATCGGGGCCAAGAAGCATGGGGCACGGCCAGGAATGCCGTCAGTTCCTGGAGCAATGGCCTGAAGCCTTTGTACTGCCGCTGTTCCAGCCAGGACCAACCGGGCCTCTCACGGGCCCATAGATGATAGGCCGACAAAACCGGCTATCCGGACTAGAACAAATCGGACGCGATACGCGCCAGCTAACCCTACTTATACCTAAACTTACCTCTGCTTCGAGTCGATATCACTCCGTGACCACTCGCAAGTTTTGAGTTAGTGTAGGTATGTGTATTATGTGTGTTTGTGAACCTTGCGATGGCCTCGCAGCAGGAACCGGGCTCTCCACGACGACCCGTCTTCCTCACCTCGCCGACCAACCACGGCGACCACGCCTTGTTCACACCACTTCTCGTGCAACTTATAGTCCAAACACAAGGCCTCGGTGCTCCGTAGTAGCACACCCGATACGAGGCAAAACCGTACCGATTTTTAGTATCTAAATTCCCGGGCGCCCGCGCAATGAATCCCAAGTAACCTAACCTCAAAGCGCGCGCATACACTCAACCCGGTTCCACAATTACGACTCATTTTTATGACGCGCACAGCGCCTACTACCGTCCCGCTCGTCCCGCATAGTGGCATCTCGCTTGCGCTGCCGACCGAACACGACAGCGGCCGAACCCACACGGCGCGGTAGTATCTGTACTAAAGGCTTGATTTCAAACAATCACCCCCCCCGGACCGACCCGTTGTCGGTCCGCTCAAACTCCCGGTAGTCGGGATAACGTTGAAACCGCCCGTCTAAGGATCGAGTCCCTCACCTGTACGTCTGCGATCCGTGGTGACCCATCCTTGCCCGTAATCAGGTTAACAATGCGCCCCCGTCGCCAACACAACGGTGATAGGTTAGCATCCTTAACCAGTACGAGGTCTCCAACGCAGGGTGGGGTCGTCCTGTCCGTCCACTTAACGCGTTGCTGTAGAATATGCAAATACTCCAGCGACCATCGCTTCCAAAAATTTTGACTCATTTGCTGTAACATCTGATACCGTGACAACCGGTACAACTTTACATCTGTATACGGATATTCCGGCAAGGCGTTAAGTGGTTGGCCAATTAAAAAATGGCCTGGGGTAATGGCCTCAAGGTCATTCGGGTCAGCGCTCAACGGGCACAAAGGTCGCGAGTTTAAGACCGCCTCAATTTTGCAAAACACCGTAGACAACTCCTCAAAGGTGAGGATCGTTGAGCCGATGACCCGATACAGGTGAGTCTTGGAAGACTTAACTACTGCCTTGAAAATTCCACCCCAGTGGGGGCATCCAGGTGGACTAAAATACCACGAAATGCCCCGACTGGCGAGGCCCGTGCCAATCTCTCGCTCATTTTGGCTCAAAAACAATAAAATTTCCTTTAAGCAACGGTCGGCACCCTTGAAGTTGGTACCACAGTCCGACCGAATCAGTGACGGTATTCCCCTTCGAGAAACGAATCTATCCAACGCTGCCAGAAAGGCCTCCGTAGAGAGATCGGCTACCATTTCTAAATGAACTGCCTTGGTTGCCAGACACACGAAGACGCACAAATATGCTTTAACCGATTTCGCGTTTCGAAGGTGTGACTTCTTGACCATGAAAGGCCCCGCGAAATCTGTTCCTACGCCAGCAAATGGCCGAGCCTCCGTGACTCGTTCGGGCGGGAGATCTCCCATTTGTGGCTGCATTGTGGCTGCCTTGAGTCGGTAACAAGGCAAGCAACGAAACACAACGCTCCGTATTACTCTCCGTGCCGATAAAATCCAGAATTCACGCTGCAAAATGCCCAGAAGGGTGTTACAGCCTGCGTGTGAATTCCTGGTGTGACGGTCCCGAACCAACAACTCCACCAAAGCTCCCTTCTTGGGGAGAATTAGAGGATGTCGCGCTGCATAGGGCAAGTCGGCATTCCGTAGTCGTCCTCCCACCCGGAGCATTCCGTGCTCATCGATGAACGGGTTGAGGCGGATAAGACCTTTTTTCAATCGACCTGCGCCAGACCTCAAGACCCTAATTTCGTCCTGGAACTCAATCCCCTGAACGACCTTCACCCAAAGTGAGAGAGCCCTTTGTTGTTCCTCAGGTCCCATTACAGGCGACATGTTTCGCTGCGCGACAGGGCTTCGACAATTATGACAGAAACGCATTATCCATCCCGTGACTCTAAGTAGCTTCCCCAGTGAGCTATATCGATCCAAAAGAGTGTGGTCTGCGGTGGCGGGCTCCACTGTAGTCACATTGAGCCTCAAGCCTTGGTCCGGGGGTAATGAATGCCGACCGCACTCATTAAATGGCCACTCCGCATGTGGCCGTTCCAACCATTGTGGCCCCCACCAAAGAGAATGTTCAACCAAAGCAGGCGCCGGACAGCCGCGTGAGGCGCAGTCAGCCGGATTAAACTCGCCTAGAACATGTCTCCAGACCAGAGGAGTCTCTGAATTATTTATTTGTGAGACTCGGTTGGCCACAAATACCTCGAGCGTGTGGACCGAAGTCTGCAGCCAGCACAACACGATTCGGCTGTCAGTCCATGCATAAACCGTCTCGTTCAGATCCACCGTACCACGCAAATTCTGCACCACATGGTTCAGGAGCCGCGTCAGGAGGGCTGCACCCGCCAATTCCATCTTCGGAATCGTCCAACGGGTCCGAACAGGCGCAACCTTGCTCTTGGCCAGGACCAAGCGTACAATTCCCACACCAGCGGTCTCACCTGTTCTCAGGTAGACTGCGGCCGCGTACCCCTTCTCCGACGCATCACAAAACCCGTGCAGGGTGACCCTGACTCCTGCCTGCGGGAGCAGTTTGCGCGGGATCTCAATCTCCGAGATCTGTGGTAAGGCGGTGACGAATGCCGACCACTCCCGAGCCAGCTCCTCTGTGAGCTGATCATCCCAACCTAGTTGAGCCAACCAAAGCTTCTGAATGAAGCACTTTGCCATGAACGTGACCGGCGCGATCCAACCGGTTGGATCGAATGTTCGGGCGATGGTCGAAAGGACCGATCGCTTGGTCCAGGTCTTTGACAGCAACTCGGCCTCACAATTGTACGTGAAGACATCCTGACTCGGTCGATACTGGACCCCTAAAATTGCCAACGCATGAAGATTTTCCGAGTCTTCAAACAAATGCGGGTCTTGTTGGTACTCAGCTGGAAGTCCCGCCAGCACCTCTGGGCAGTTTGACAGCCACTTCCTGAGTTCATAGCCACCAGAGGCCATGAGCGCCACCAATTCATCCCTCAAGATGAGCGCCTGCTCAATACTATCTGAGCCCGTACAAATGTCATCTACATAGACGTCCCTATCAATGACAGCAGCCGCGCGGGGAAAGCGAAGCCGTTCCTGTTCAGCCAGTTCTCGTAGCGTACGCATGGCTACATACGGGCTGGGCTTTAATCCGTACGTGTTTGTGTTGAGCTCATACGTGACCATCGGTTCTTCTGGGCTCTCTCGCCACAATATCAGTTGGAACCGACGGTCGTCTGGATGGATCTCCGTTTGGCGAAACATCATCCTCACGTCCGTAACGAAGACAACCTGGTGTCTCCTGAAGTCCGTTAGAATGTCTGCAATGTCTCTAGTCAACTTAGGACCAGCATGGAGACATTGATTCAGGGACACTCCGCTAGATGTCTCCGCGCTCCCGTCGAACACGACCCTAATCTTGGAGTCAGGGGTCTTCAGGACTGCATGATGAGGCAAAACGTAGTGCTCCTCATGACGACAGTCGACCCTGGACACCGACATGTGGCCCAACGCCAGGTATTCGCGCATGAACTCCACATACTTCTGTCGGAAGTTGGAGTCCCGTTTCATGCGCCTTTCCATTGCCACTAACCGTTTCTCTGCCAGACTCCAAGAGCTCCCCAGCGGAGGTCGAGTTGATAGAAACGGCAACCACGTCATAAATCTACCTGATGGGAGGCGCACCGTGTTACATTGATAAAATATCTCGCACTCCTCGTCAAGCGGGCTAGTCCTAGGAGCGGTGGGTGGCTCTTCCGTTGCCCAGAACCTTTGCAGGACGTCTGATAAAACGCTGCCATAATATATTGGGCTATAATCCGTTGCGTCCTGTAGTCCCCGTACTGGGCCCAATAACGCGTATCCTCCTGCGGTACGCATGGCCACAACCCCGTTTGGTTGTAGCTCCCGCTTGCCGCTTCGTAGCAGCTTCCCGAGGACGTCAGACCCAAGCAAAACGTCCACCCGTCCGGGGATCGCAAAGTGGGGATCGGCCAACTCCAACCCATTGGTCAACCCTTTTACCGCCGGCGGTAACCTTATCTGAGGGAGGACCCCTACCACTTCGTCCAAAACAATCGCCGTGGCATTCACCCGCGTGACCGATGCTGAGTCACCCATTTCAAACAGGAGTGTAGTCTGACCCCTGAGGTGAGGCACCCGATTGCCACCTATACCTACGGCGCCATCCCGTGATGGCTCTAAAGTAAGGCCCAGCTTGTCCACTAGACGGCTAGACACAATACAACCTTGTGCCCCTGAATCCAAAAGTGCTCTCACGTGCACCGGCTGTCCATCAGTACCCCAGACAGTAATCCTAGCTGTCGGTAATAATACTGTCACTGGCGGGGTGGGCACTACCGATGAACAGGCCACTGATTGCTAACAGGAGCCACCTCCCTCCTCTCCTACCGGAGGGGGAGCAAGTCCCTGACCCGTGTACGGGTCCCAACCCGGGTAGTACAACCCTCGACCCATCGGAGACATGCGCGTCGGTCGAAAGTAGCCCACTGGCATCCTTCCAAACGGCGGTGGACGCGCCATCAACCGAGGGCGCTCTGCAAGGAGCGGGGAGAAGCGACTACTCGGGGGTAGCAGCGTGTTCCCCAGCGCGGTCGAGTAGGTCGCATAACCCGGCTCCGCATGTATTGCCTCCGGGCACCCGCGCGTGTCTCGGCGCCGATCCCCCCCCCCCCCCGCGGAGGAGACGGCGGCATCGGGTTATGCTCCGGATTTCTCGTTGATCCACCTCCCCGAGGGGGAGGCGACCGCTGATCCCTGGTTGCCCCACCCCCCCTATGGGGGGGGTCACCGACCACCCGAAGCTGGCCTAGGAGAGGGGGGGTGACTTCCCGACGAGGCTCCGTGCACCTCCCCCCTCTCCGCCAGGCATAGGAGCTCATGATGGGCCCCCCCGCATGTCCGACAGTTGGTGGTCTTGCTGCACTCACGCACAAAGTGGGTACCCAAGCAGCGGAAGCACAAGTAGCGCTGCTTGACCACTCCTCTGCGCCTATGCACCCGTTGCGCCTTAAAGTCCGCGCACGCGGTGAGACCGTGTCCCCCCTCCCGACAGAAGGGGCACACTTCCGATTGGAGGGCGTTGTATTTCTGCCCCCCCCGCCGGGGCTCAACCGGCTTGGGCCCGCTAGTACGTCGGGTTGACGGGGGAGGGTGCGACGTGGTTGCCCCTTGGCAATCCGCCCGCCTGCACTCGCCTTCTAAAAACACCCTCAAATTATCATAGCTCGGGAGGTGGTCCGTTGACCCGCCACCATGTGACTGTTCAAACCGCGCCACTACGTCGCTCGGCAATTTCCGTAGAACCCTATTAACAATGATATACTTATTGTCCCCTAACGACAACTTAAGTCGATCTAACGTGTTAACCGCTACCGTGACCGGATTAAGGATTATCGACCTTATTTCGTACACGTTAGAAACCTTCGGGATTCCAAAGATTTTATCAATGAGCCCATCAATAATCAATCGCCGATTATCGTATCGGTCGATTAACCTTTTCGCCGCCAACGTACATAAAACGCAATGCCTCGCCGAGCGCCAAGCTATAAATGTATAACTAAATATACAGTAAACAGTAGTGATGGGGATATCGTCATATCGATGAATAAGATTTGTACGCGTAAAGTTAAGATTTAAAGTTGATTTTACGAATATAAATAAAAAGTGATTAAATATTTCCAGATTTGTTTTATTTCACAGTATCCTTAATAAGAAAAACAGTATAATTTATGAGTATCAAAGAAACTAATACATAACTCAATTAGAACTATAAGGAATGGGGTACATCTCTATTTGTTTCATGATCTCATTCTTTAACTTCATATCAAGTTATTGGCACTGAGGGCACGTTGAATACGATTCTGATCAGGGATGGGGTCTATGGTCTTTCTTTCTTCTATTTTTGTTTATTCCTGTGTTTTTTTAATATCTACAATATAACGTTACGTTTCATCCATTTAGATGATTTTTATACGAATTGCAATTAGGTTTCCTTTATTTTCTTTGAAAAGAATTTCTAAAAAAGTTAAAATTACAGTGCTTTCATACACTGTATTTACCATAATAGTGTATAGAGTACAAAAACAGTACCTAAATCTACTGTAATTACAGTGCATCTGGAGATACTGGGTTCACCGAACATTTTACATACTTATTGAATTCCTACTCTTTGATGAATAAACATTATTATTATCATCCAGTAAGACATACCTCAGAATTATCTTCTGGTTCAATATTCTCCACAAAATACTCCGAGTCCGATTCCACACCTTGCAAAATTTTCAGAAGTTCGTCCGAATCAAGTTCTTCACTCATTTTTCTATTTGCAAGTGAAAGAAAGAAAGATGCGTGCGCGCGAATCCGATTTTGTGCTGCACTATGCCAAAGTGACCTTGACAGCCGCACGCCTATGACGTCACTGACCAACTTCTATAGTAGTTCGTGGCACTCGGTGGCCGCACAGGGGCATAGACGACCAATTGTTTTGTAGAGATGGGAAAATAACTATCGACAAGAATTAGTAACAACTTTATAATTACGTATCGGCATCTACCTGAAGGTCGAAATTCATCTACTATCCTTTGTAATGAAGTAGATAACTAAGTTCATATTTTATTGACGTCAAAATGTTTTCGATATTCGTAACTTTCTGTATTTATAAATATTTCAATGGTGAAATCAACCTTTCACGGCACATCACTGGCCAACTTGATATGAAGTGATTGGCGTTCTGAGGAAAGTAACAAAATTCGGAGTTTCTGTTTTTGCCGATTTTAGGACAAACTAGGGCTTATTTTGTGTAGAAAAATAAAAAACAGGGTAGTAGACAGTGCTATCTTAAATAATAAAATGAAACAAAGCTTTTAATCACAGTAAATTTATTTTAATAAGATAGTTAAAATGAACAACTTCTATAGAAGTTGTGGCGCTGGTGGCACGAAAATCCCGAACTTCTATAGAAGTGCTTGGCGGTGAAAAGGTTAATAGGCCCCATGCCGTTTCATAGCTAGCGTCCGTAATTTCCAAATGGGTCAAAATGTCGTGAGGCTCACCGGACAGCCTACCCATTAACTGTGCCATTTTATATGCGGGCGAGAGGTCCGTACGCGAATGCACGACACTATTAAAAATATCGCGAAATCTCGGCCAATCGGCATACTCGCCGCTAAATTCTGGTACGTTAACTGGCGGCAAAGGCGCCATAATACCTACGCCGGCCTACCTATTTCACGAATATCGCCTTTTCGCGACCGCTCAATGTTGGCTGCTGCCTGAATAATGCTCATCGACATTTCACCACACTGGTCCACATTACCCCGTACTACCGCCTGAACATCCTTTTCTACCGACGTCGGGTCCTCGTCTTCAAGACGGGCTAAGTATTCGGCGTGATATTTTAAAACGGCGTCATATCTTTCGTCTACTTGCCGAGCGCGCGTCAACAACGCGTCTTCGCGGTCTGAACGACCAACCAACGTAACCGCTATCGAGAACCATCTTAACTCAGATTCAATTCTGGCCGCGATAGTCTTAATTACCGACGGAGCCATTGTACCAACTTCAATACACGCAATTATGCAACAATACAACTAATAACACTTATTGTATACGATACTAAACAATAATAATTTATTTGTTGAGTGAATAAATTTACGACGCAACTCTGCTACACCCACAATCTAATAATGGATGTATGTTTCTGCGTAACCAAACGTAAATAACAAATTATCCACTCAACCAATATTCCCAGTCTATAAGTATTATTATCTTAGTGCAAAACTTAACTTGTAATGTACAATGGAATGTGAGTCAATATCGGTCTACCTTCAATTGAAATTATGAACACAAATTTTATCAAAGTAAATTAGTTGGTACCCAATGTACCTACTAATTTTACAAAGTGGGTAAAAACCACGCTCTGCTACCAGAAATATGTTCCAGCCAGGACCCACCGGGCCTCTCACGGGCCCATAGATGATAGGCCGACAAAACCGGCTATCCGGACTAGAACAAATCGGACGCGATACGCGCCAGCTAACCCTACTTATACCTAAACTTACCTCTGCTTCGAGTCGATATCACTCCGTGACCACTCGCAAGTTTTGAGTTAGTGTAGGTATGTGTATTATGTGTGTTTGTGAACCTTGCGATGGCCTCGCAGCAGGATCCGGGCTCTCCACGACGACCCGTCTTCCTCACCTCGCCGACCAACCACGGCGACCACGCCTTGTTCACACCACTTCTCGTGCAACTTATAGTCCAAACACAAGGCCTCGGTGCTCCGTAGTAGCACACCCGATACGAGGCAAAACCGTACCGATTTTTAGTATCTAAATTCCCGGGCGCCCGCGCAATGAATCCCAAGTAACCTAACCTCAAAGCGCGCGCATACACTCAACCCGGTTCCACAATTACGACTCATTTTTATGACGCGCACAGCGCCTACTACCGTCCCGCTCGTCCCGCATAGTGGCATCTCGCTTGCGCTGCCGACCGAACACGACAGCGGCCGAACCCACACGGCGCGGTAGTATCTGTACTAAAGGCTTGATTTCAAACAGCCGCTTTTAGTTCTACCTGGGTTACTCAGGCGCGTCGCCATCGTCATTTTCCAAGTTAGGCACCATAGTAGGCGGAACCATATGCGGTGGTGTGTGCTCCCCTTGTGAGGGGAATAAAGCGCTCAGCACTCTCTCTAGCAGTTGCGGGTGGAAGGTACGGGATAGTGGAGGCACCCACGAGCAAAGTTTGCGCCTAACCAAACGGTAAGGACGCCCCCACGGATCACGTCCTAGAATTGCCAGCAATTCTTCATGGGCTTGGGCCTAATCCTATTATTAGGGCCTAAGCCTATTATTTCCAGCTGAAGAGCCTTCTTCGCCACACACACACCTCGTACAGTTCCGCCTCTCTTACCATAGCTTCTGGTGTTCGTCTGCGCCTTCATCGCTGCCTGGTGTACGGGCGTCGCGCCGCCACGCATGCGATGCGCAAATGCGCAATGTCTTGCGATCACCAATACACCTGGCGCCTGGCAGATGGAAACTGAACTGAACTCCGGGAGGCCATGACACAGATTTGTGTCATGGCCTCCCGGAACCATTCTGCCTCCTCGTCAATATCGACAGGCCTGACTGGTGAGTCCAACCAGGCCTTCACGATTGAGGAATCCTCAACCCCGGTTGAGGCCACTTGTACCGGCCCATTCGAGGTCTGGGCGGAGACGTCGAACTGTATCTGTGATCCGACAACGTCTCCACTTCCTCCAATACACGCCAGTCCTGAACACGGCGTGCGACAGCGGGACTAGCAAACGATAAGTCCACTATAGGCCCACCCCACTGCCGCACACATGTCTGAACAGATCCCCGGTTTAGGAGCAGTAAGCCTGACTCCACCGCACACCCCGTGCATCTGTTGCTGGAGAACCCCAAGTCATGAATTTGGCGTTGAAGACACCCATGACGAGGACGGGGTGAGGACGGCTTCGACTGATGACTGTGCCCAATTCCGTGATGAAACTCTCAAAGTCGGCGAGAGGTCGGTTGGGTGAGAAATAAATCCCCACGACCATCATATCTTCGACTAAGACCGCTACAAAGCCCCGCCCCCGGGGGACGGTCTCCAGGGGCGGAGTGCCAGCGGCCGGCCTCGAGATAAGCGCCACCAAGCCACCAATGTCACCCACCCAGTCATCCCTGGGAGGAACAAAGTATGGTTCGGCAACGATAGCGACGTTGATCAACCACTCCGCCATGCTCTGGAGCAAAAGGTCCTGAGCCCTGGCGCAATGGTTGATATTCGCTTGGAGAAGACGAAGGTGTGGGGCCATTACTGGGTGTCCATAACAATCGCCTCCCCCTCAACCCTTTCTTCGGCTTTATTGCCAGCGGTCGGTGGGCGCGAGGGCCCATTTTTCCTATTTGAGTCAGCTTTCTTATCCCTTGTACATGCCTTGCTGCCCGTCTGGTCGTCAACCGACCTGTTCAATGCCGCACACAGTGTGGCGCGGCATCGCAAGAGCTGGCCTCGTGACCGAGCTGATCACAGCGGAAACAAAGACCGCAGCGATCGACCTCTGAGGTGAATCGAACTCCAACGTGTCCCTCTCTCATGCACCTATAGCATTGAGGGGCTTATTTGCCAGAAGCCTGACTCGTGCCAAATTCCAGCCCTTCACCAGTCTGGGACCATCATTTAATTTTCGAGCTGCCGCGACGGGACAGCTGACCACTACTGTCCGTAGGCCGGAGAAGCCCGGACGAATTGTTTCCACCTTAACTTGGTCTAGCGGGCATTCTCCGGCCTTTGCAACAGCAGCTGCGAGCCGAAGTTGCAGAGTCCCCCGGGTGCATTATACGAAGATCTGCGCAATTGACCTGCCCGTACACTAACGTCCACTGCGTCGAGCGACGCTGAGGGCGGTTGACACCAGGGATCTCCAGTTCGATAGTTGCCTACCCTACCACACACTATTTTCCTACTCGTACTCACAGAGTTACAGATAATACTTAGTACTTGTGAAACGACGAAATGAAATTCATAATACTCGTAGAACTTTCGTATCAAAAAACCCAAAAAATGAAATAAAAACGGGTAAAAACGTTTTATTAATCGAAAACGATTAAAATTTTGTTCTTCTTCAAAAACGTTATTTATAACGTGCCGTTCGAACGCAACCGAAACAAATCGTTTCTTAGGTATTTAAGACGAAACCGTTTCGAAAAATATACGTTTATGTTAAATATGATTGACTTGTAAAAGTGTTTGTACAAACCTGCTTACAGAAATAAAAATCATTTATCATTTATTTACCGGTATCCGAGCCCTGTACTGAACAGCTAATTTTTAGCTACAACACGGCGCAAAATAATACATCTAAGTACATTACGCAACACAAACATTAACGGCAGTTCTATGCCTCAAGCACACTGTCCGGTACTACACCGATAGAAAAACTCCGGTCTACGCCTGTTTTTTAGACCTTTCAAAAGCTCTCGATTTGGTGCCCTACGATGTGCTATGGTACAAAATGAGAACAGAAACCAGCCTCCCAGAAGAAGTCGTTAGCATTTTTGATTATTGGTACAACAACCAAGTTAATGTTATAAAGTGGGCCGGCGTGGTCTCCGATGCGTACAGACTGAGGTGTGGTGTAAGGCAAGGAGGGTTAACCTCGCCTCGTCTCTTTAGTCTGTACGTAAACGGACTCATCGAGGGACTCAGCAGCACCGAAGTTGGCTGTTCTATAGATGGAAAATTTGTCAACAACATCAGCTACGCTGACGATATAGTGTTGTTGGGCCCCTCCATGAGCGCCGTTCGTAAACTCCTCGCTAATACTCGCTATGTGTTGATTATGCCGGGGCTCATGGGCTCAGGTATAATGTGAAGAAAAGCGAACTCTTGGTGTCCCAATCACCAGGTCATAAGGTCACACACGTACCACCCGTTCTCATAGACGGTGTTTCTTTACCCAGAGTTTCGCGATTCAAGTACCTGGGCCACTGGGTCTCGGATGATCTCTCAGACTACGATGATATGGAGAGGGAACGCCGGGCGTTGGCTGTCCGTAGCAATATGTTGGCTCGTAGATTTGCACGCTGCAGTAAGGCAGTAAAATTAACATTGTTTCGGGCGTTTTGCCAATCTTTTTATACGTGCAGTTTATGCGTCAACTATACGCAGAAGTCAATCAACGCCCTGCGCGTACAGTATAACAATGCTTTTAGGATGCTGATGCGGCTGCCGCGGCACTGCAGCGCGTCAGGCATGTTTGCCGACGCTCGCATTGATGGCTTTCATGCCATCCTCAGAAAGAGAGCTGCATCATTGCTTAGTCGTGTCCGCGGCAGTGGCAATGGCATTCTCAGCGTTGTGGCTGGCAAAATCGACTGTCCAGTATTGAGGCACTGTGTGCAGTTACATGTCGTTACAAACAGTAAATTTAAGTTATGAGTATATGATTTTAATTATTTTAACACATTCGGTGCGGCAGACACACATGCGCGTTTTCATAACTTTCTTCGAGTGCGGCGCGGCGCACATGTGTGTTCGTTGTGCATCTCTATTGTTTCGAAAACATCGTAAAAAAAAGGGTCGGTAAGGGTGTAGCATAAAGAAGCGTTTGCATAAAGAATTCAGCAGAGAATGTGTTAATGAATTTCTTGGTTTTTTTCTTTATATATATGTCGGAGACGGTTGTCAAATACAACGGTGGGTAGTCAACAGAATTTGTTATAACTGGTTCTTTTATTGTTAATTTACGTAATTTACTATCAATTATCGTCCAATAAATCGGAACATAATTTATTGAGTACTCGGTGTACACCAATGATATTATAAGTAAAAAGTCGTAGATAGGTTATACACGTTCCGCAAGTGGTACGTCAAAATGTGGCTAATTAGCCACATTTTCGTCGTCTTGTCTCTTTTTCGCTTCCGATAATTACGACATGCCGTCCTATTTCCACGTGTCATCTAATAGTTCGACGTTGTGCCGTTTTTGAACATCGAATGTTGGGTAGGTAACATATCTACGTCTTTTTACTTATAATATCATTGGTGTACACACTATTTGATTTTTGGCAACTTATTGTGATAATTCTAACCGATGGTTTTGTTCAAAACAATTGATCACATGTTACTTTGATTTTAAAATGATTTACTTTGTGAATTCACCATTATTTATTTACGACAGTCATTCTAGTATTATTTGATTATTTTATAATGAGTCTTGTTAGATTTAGCATATTTTAGTGTTTTATATCAAGTAAATACGATGACGTACTTCCGTGTGTCATCGGACATAGTTGTGGAGGGATTGCAAGGTGGGAACATCGTCCTTTAAAAAAAGCGTGCACTCGGTATGCTAGTCAGTCAATCTTCGGATTCGATTCAATAAAGAGCTCCCCTGCTCCTGACATTACTGTCGGTTTACCTGGTACAGCGCTGCTGTATATTCACATAGCTGTGTTGGCTTACTGATAGCGATACACTTTGGATTTGGGTGCCTTAGGCTGCTATGCGAACTGTAACCATATTGGTTTTTTCGAATAACTGTGTTCCAATTGTATTGTGTTCTTTTAATAGTGTAACTTTGTAATTGTGTTTACTGTCTTGTTTGTCCCAATAAAAATGGGAACTCCAAACCCTGACGATATACCTCTGCTCGGCACTCCTGATCCTACATATATATTAATTTTAATGAATTTGAAGATGATTGTTATTTACCTTATTAATTCATTTTACAGTTTTATTTTTTGTACTTACTTCAGTTACTTATTAATTTTAGTATTATTATGGCAAGTATTTTAATCGGTTCACTAAAGTTTCACCAAAACACCATTGACAAATTTTCATTTTAAAACCAACGTTTCCTATACTATTTCAAAAACAACTTATTCAAATTCAAATTATTTAATTCAGACATGAGTCCATAGTGTTAGTATAACAAAATTACTTAAAGACTAGTGTTAGTAATTCAAATAATAAAGGTATCATCCTCAACTGGTGTGGATCCTTACCCAGTGACGCAGCAGAGGGGAGTCCCACCGATCTCGGAACACACTCAGGAGACTATTAGTGGCGGTGCGCAGCCGGCCGGCCATGGATGCGATCCTTTTTCTTATTATGGCGTAAAAACAATCTGTGTGCGCCTCCGCAAACATACCGGACGCACTACAACGCCACGACAGCCCCAACAGTATCCTGAATGCGTTATTGTATTGGACACGCAGGTCGCTGTACGCTCTCTGCGTAAATCTGGTCCAAAGACTGCACGTGTAAAAAGACTGGCAGAAAGCTTTAAAAAGAGTTACCTTTACTCGATTTGTACAACGTGCAAATCTTCGAACCAGCATGTTACATCGAACGGCCAGCGACCTGCGTTCCCTCTCTATATCTAGGTTATCTTTAAGATCCTCAGTGACCCAGTGACCCAAGTACTTAAACTTAGTCACCCATGCTAAAGGAGCGCCACAGAGCGAGACACTGGGGACATCTAAATAGTTTATGTCCCGCGCTTTAAACATCATAAGTTCGCTCTTCGTGACATTATACTTGAGCCCATGGGTCACTGCATAGGACTCACAAATCGCCACAAGCGTCCTCAAAGCGCCAATCGATGGGCTCAGCAGCACCATATCATCGGCATAACTAATATTATTCATACAAACGCCGTCAATATGACATCCAACTCTGGTGCTGCTGAGTTCACCGATTAGCCGGTTTATGTATAAGTTGAAGAGGCGGGGTGAACTTAACCCCCCCTGTCTCACCCCGCACTCCAGCTCATACACATCCGATTGAGCCTCAGCCCATCTAACACTATTCCTCTGCTTGTAGTACCAGTAGCGAAACAAGGATGTAATTTCATTCGGTAGTGTTGTCTCACTCTGCAATTTGTTCCATAGTACCTCGTAGGACACAAGGTCAAACGCCCTTGACAGGTCCAAAAAACAAGCAAAAACAGGTGTTTTTCTGGAGGTATAATATTGAACAGTTTGCTTGAGGCACAGTATGGCACTCTCCGTGGATAGACCGGGTTTGAAGCCAAACTGCGCGTCATGGAGTTCAATGTGTTTATTCCGCAAATGTTTTATTTTATAATCACTCGTTTTACAAACATTTATTTGGCAAACAATTCTTTTAACAAATGCATTAGATGATATTTAATCATTTAAACATTTTTCATTTCTGCAGGGTTTAAAGGAACCTAACCAACCGAACCTCGGGGTGCCCTTGACGTCGACCGTCATGGTTAGAGTACCCGTCAGCAGGTCGACGGAGCCCCGCTTCCTATTTCTATCTGCAGGGTTCAAAGGAACTTAACCAACCGAATCTCGGGGTGCCCCTGACGTCCACCGTAAAGGGTTAGGGTTTCCGTCAGCAGGTCGACGGAGCCCCGCTGAGCGGGGCTCCTATTTCTGTCTACAGGGTTTAAAGGAACCTAACCAACCGAACCCCGGGGTGCCCCTGACGTCGACCGTCCAGGGTTAGGGTTTCTGTCAGCATCTGTGTTTGTTTAGGGGGTTTGTGCTTATAGAAAACAAAATTCAATTATTTTTCTCTTTTTTAGAAAACGATTCCAAACGTTGTTTATGAAATGAAAAAAATAATGAATTGTTTGTCAAATAATACGTTAAAAGTTTATCGGATAATTATTTTGCTAAGTGAAATATTTGGTAAACTTGTTGTTGTAAAATGATGAAATAACAAATAATGTTTTTGCCAATCGTTGCTTGTCAAGTTAAAATTTTTGAATTAATGTTTGGTGAACTGGCTGGTCACCATTTTAATCTCGACTCAGTTTATTACAGTTACTAACATAATTTTTAGTTGTATTTATGAAATATCAACATATCCTACATTTTTAAGTACACCTACTAACACAAATAAATATGGATCATTGCGTCTGAAATAAACAAACAAATAAATTAAATTTAAATTAATTTAATTATTTGCTATAAGTCAGCTAGCACATGCCAAAATTCCAAAAAAAAAATCTAAAACTATACTCAAGCAGAAACAAAAATACAAAACTAAAAACGTAAGCAGAACTTTATACCTAAATAAAAGGGTCCAGTAATAAAGGGCGTGCCCACTTACATATAGCCGTACGTGTAGTCGTAACTGTCGACAATGTGATCGGTTCCGAAAGACATAAACGACTGCAATACAGCTTTTAGGTACCCGCTCTGTCTATACTGCAGGCGCTAGGTGTCTGTACTATGAATGCGTTCAGAATGGCAACGTCGCACGTTTGCGGCAGCTTTCCTTCCCAAAACATTAGGTTTCCTTCTCACATTCTAATTTTTTTTTTTGAAACAAAATGACAAAATTGCGGTGGAGTCGCGACGCGGCCAGGCACAGCACCCCCGCTGCGCCCCCACCTGCACCCCCGCCGCGCCCCCACTTGCACCCCCGCCGCACCCCCACTTGCACCCCCGCCGCACCCCCACTTGCACCCCCGCCGCGCCCCCACTTGCACCCCCGCTGCGCCCCCACTTGCACCCCCGCCGCGTCCCCACTTCGCTCGTGCCGCGACTCTAGTACAGGGAGGGCCAGAAAGGCATTCGATTTTAAAAACACTCTTGCGTTTGAAGCTTTAGAGGGGACTGCGCGGGTGGTGGGGTTAAGTAGCTCGGTTCTCGGAAATTTAGTCGCGATGGATCACTTCACCGGAGCGCAACGTGCATTCTGCGTTAAACATTATTACAAAAATCACGATTCGTGCGCTATTGTTCGGCGTTTATTTCGGCGTGAGTTTGGATTACATGACCTAAATCAGTGTCCGAAGTAAAGTGTGATTCGATCGTGGGTCAGAAAGTTCGAAACTACTGGTTTGACTCTCAAACAGAAGCCTGCGGGACGCCCAAGGTCAACAAGAACGGAAGACACAATTAACAAGTTAGAGCTTCAGTTCAACGTAATCCTGCTCTATCGACTCGAAAGCGTTCAGCCGAACTTGTGCTTTGTGGTATCCAGAACATCTTTGCGTCGCATTTTGTTGATAGATCTGAAATTGCACCCGTATAAAATTCAACTTGTGCAGGAATTACAGCCAAATGATCCAATTTTACGACAAGCTTTTGTTGAAACAATGTTGGAACGCTTTCGGAGTTTCAACAATATTCTGTTCTCCAAAGAAGCCCAATTTTCACATAAATGGGCATGTGAATAAACAGAATTGCCGTTACTGGGCTGCAGAGAACCCACGTGCAAAAGATCAAAGGCCTCTGCATTCGCCGAAAGTAACCGTTTGGGCGGCCATGTCAGCGCACGGAATTATCGAACCCTACTTCTTCGAAAATCGACAAGGCCAATCTGTCACTGTAAATTCTCACCGATAGATAGCCATGTTAAGGGATTTTTTCTTCCCACAACTGCAACAATTTCGTGCAACAATGCAAATCGTGCGACAATGTTTCAACAAGATGGCGCGACATGCCATACAGCTAATGTCTCTTTGGCGGTCGTAAACGAGATGTTTGCTGGGAAACTGATATCGCGCCGAGGTGACATTGCATGGCCTCCTAGAAGTCCGGATCTAACGCCACTGGGCTTTTTTTTTTGTGGGGATACCTAAAAAGTAGTTACTCCAATAACCCAGCCACGATTAACCAGTTGAGGACCAATATCCGGGAAGAAATGGCAGCTATTCCCCGTGCAAAGTGCCAGCGAGTTTTTACCAATTTGAGATCCGAAGAATGTTTGCAACGCGATGGTGCACACCTGGATGACGTAAGTTTTATAGAAATAAAAATTTGTATGTGAATTAGTACAATTCACATAGTTTTTTTAATGATTTTTTCAAATTCGCAATTCTTTCTGGTCCACTCTGTATATGAGGGCACTGCTATTTATTCCTAAGGCGCGTCGCTCACACGAGCTATAGTCAAGGCGCGGGCGTAGGGCGCGGGGGCGGGGGAGGGGGTGCGAGGGATTGTCCACGCTACTGTGCCGCGACCTCGCCTCGACTTACCAGTGACCGAAGCGCCTAAAGAAAACGTAGATGCGGCGCGCCGCTTGTGCGCCCGCGCCTTAACGCCGCCTCGACTTTAGCTCGTGTGAGCGACGCGCCTTACTTTCTCTTGTGCCTAAACGGACATTGGAAGTGGCCGGCCGCTGCCGCGGCACCGCTCGCTTCGCTCGCTCGGTCCGTGCGTTGTGTGCTCACAGTTCTAACCTAACCTAAGCAATCTTCCAGCCTACACCTAAGTTTGACCGCCTGCTACCACCCACAACTACTGGTAAACTAGGTGTAGCCGCACTTCGGGTTTTAGCCCTAACATATTTGGTCATTCTGCGAATTGGACATTCTGCGCTTAAAGGGATTAAGTATCCTACTATAAAGATTACTGTATAGAAGCAGGATTCGGACGAACTAATAATGCTTCAAGTGATTCGCAACATGTTGCAACACAGACATATGTATGTCTACGTTCGATCGGCCTTTTCACTGCCACAGACAAATGCGGCTACACTACGCAGCCACACAAGATGTGTTACGTTTATAGGAACAAAGTTTAAAATCTGGTCGTGCTCAATGTCCCAAAAAAAGAGGGTCGTGTTTTTTATTATTACGCCTTGCTTGACGCGGGCTAAAGTCAATACCCCAATGTGTCCCAATTGGGACGCTTTCGAGTCTTCACAAAACGCGCGGTAGTACTTAACATATCTGCCTCATTTTAATATAATATCATTTGTTGCAGCTGTGTTCGGACGGACTATTACTGCTTTAAGCCATTCGCCAGATAATACAGCACAGACTATGGGTGTCTGTGTTGCATCCTCCTTTGTAATGGTAGCGTATGTAAGTAAATAAATAAATAAAAAATGTATTTACGCCGTCGGGAGGCGTAAATACAAAGGCGGATGCAACACAGTAGCTGTTTTGTAACACAGCCGCGTTCGTATAATTTAAAGTATTACAAACTCGATTACACCACAGACTTTTAAAAACTGTCGGCAATGTGATCGGCTCCGAAAGAAATAAAAGACTGCAATACAGCTTATAAGTACTCGCTCTGTCTACACTCCAGATCGCTAGGTAACTAGTGACTGTACTGTGAATGCGTTCGGAATGGCAACGACGCATGAATACCCGAAATATTACATTATTTTGTGCCTAAACGGATCCTGGCACTCGCCGGCCGCTACCACGGCAACGCTCGCTTCGCTCGCTCGGCTTGTGCATTGTGTGGTCACAGTTCTAACCTAACCTACTTTTCAGCCAACATCTAATTTCAATCAACTGCGACCGCTGGACATTATGCGAATTGGACATTTTGCGCCTAAATTGAGTTTATATAGAGATTACTGGATTGAAGCAGGATTCGGGCAACTAATTATTAGTTGCCCGAATCCGAATTCCGCTTGAAGTGATTCGCAACATTTGCAACACAGACTATGAGTGTCTGCGTTGAATCCGCCTTTTCATAGCCATAAACAAACAAATGCGGCTGCGCTACAAACCACTGTGTTGCAGCTGGATTCGGACGGACTATTACTGCTTTCAGCCTTCCACGAGATAGATAATGCAACACAGACTATGGGTGTCTGTGTTGCATCCGCTTTAGTACTTACGCGGTCAGGAGAGCGGCGCAAGGTGGACCACCAGTAGGTACTGAAGGGGACTGGACAGTGTGTGTGTGCGTGTGCGTGTAACATTAAATCTCAGTATAACCAGTAAGTACGTAATTATAGGTACTTACTTCTGTTTATTTTAAAACATGGTAGACATTCGAGTTATCTAAAACATTACCTACTTATATAAATTTCTCATCAAAGAAAATAAGTACCTACATCGGTAATAATTATCTGCATTAACATGCAAGTGCTACCCAACCCATTATCGCAAACCCGCAGCCGTGAGTCGAGCCGGCGCGCCATGCAAACGCCGACCGATCGTCGAGAGTTCGAGACTCGACAAGCGCAGGTACCTGACGGTGAGGCGGAGTCGGAGTATGCCGCGCCGAGCAGCGCCAGCAGCACTGCCGCCGCCGCCAGCCAGCCGGCCCGCCCGGCCCTGGCCGCCATCCTTTGTGTTCTCACGCACCCGTTTTTACTCGCATATCCGTACACATACACCCCTTCAAGGCTACAAACGACTCCGCCAAATTGCTCCTCTTGATCTTCGAGTAATGTTGAAATGGATCTCGAATCTATTTCTGTTTACTATCGACGCTTAACTACACTCATTACAATGGGTGGAACTTGATATCACTATTCACTATGATTGAGGACTTGGTGCGTATCTAGATTATTATATGGTAGTCTATTAAAACTAGTTTATCACTGTATTATAAGTTCTATTTATTTTTCAAGCGGCACAAACAAGACATCACATAGTATTCGACAGAACACAGCCGCACCGCGCTGCCCGCAACAGTAAACATGTTAGAAAAGGAAACATTTGTTATTTTTATTCTATGGTACCAATGTTGCCAGACCACAACATTCAATTTCTTCCAAAGTAGGAATATTTAATTTTACTTAGTCTAAGCCAGACCATTTCCTTCTCACTATCTTCTTAGAACAAAACGCCTTTTTCTGCAGTAAAACAACCATATCTTCTCTTCTTCTTCTTCTTAGCGTGTCGATGGTAATCTGGTAAATATTAATCTAAATTCACGGTGAGATTTGTACAGAATAGCACTGCAGTTCTTTTAACATGTCCCAACGCTTATTATGTAGTAGCGCCACATGACCACATCAGGGCAGAATCGTCGACCTCAGCAGGTTTTCCTTGCGGCCAACCTAGTTTGGAGTCTGAGTAGACTTTCAGGTTAGCCAAGGCAACTCATGCCGTGGGAGATTATCAGCAGGTGGAACGAATGGGATGAGCAGAGAAGCACTGTGTCGCTCGCCACATCTTCAATTTTTTTTTTATTTTTAGAAGCTGTTGTCACGGAGATGTTATTTTTATTTATTTATAGTGCAGAGGGTGTCGGAAAACATGTTGACTCTTTCACAAGAACTTGCTACCGCTCTGAGAACTTTTGTTGGCGCTATTCCTGCTTAGTGTATTTAGCATTTGTCCCAGGTTTGTTTTAAGGCAACCAAAATTAAATGATGATCGTTTCATTCAAGGCTAATACTAATAACTTCGCATAGGCCGAACCACTCCACAAGGGGCACGCAAATTCCTGCGGAGGCTGCAGAAAGGATAGTGCCACTACAGTAGTCCGCGTAACGTCAGGCGAATCACCCCACTTTGATGAGACTAATCGCTATAAGAGACTGTTGCGTGCGTGCACTTGCTGTCTAGAGTAACACGAAGATATTTTGGCAAGTTACTGAGCTCGATGTATACCCCACCTCAAATAAAGTTTATGCTGACCGCCTCTCTATTGCAAAGATGGAATTTGCAAGACTGCTTTTTGCTCAGATTGGGCTTGAGTTTAAATACTTGCTTAACGTATTCGCATTTAGGACTGTTATCGGTTTCAGATGAACCAAAGTCAATATAAGGCACTTGTCCCACCGCCAACGATGAGCGAGAAGCGAGTAGAGCTAGAAACTAGAAACGAGTTGGCAAGCAACGAGCTGCGAATGAACGACGGCGACATGCGCTTACTCGCTGGTATGCGTATGTACCAAGCGTGGGCAGTGCCATTGCACTGGTACATTCCTCTCGAGATAAGTGCCTACAGCTCACGACAACACAGTGTTGACCAGTCAGTCTAGGGGCGCAACCCTAGACTGACTGGTCAACACTGAGCGAGACACGAACGAGTATTTTTTATTTTATTTTTTATTTTGTGCACCCTTTGCTATGCCATCAAAATTAAAGCGTAACACTAACAGATGTTGTGTGGACGGATGTTACAATAAACAGAAGAACTCAAAGTTTTTAATAAATAAATAAAAGTTTTTAATAAATAAATGTTACAATAAACAGAAGAACTCAAAGTTATCTTTTTTTAACTTACCACGCGGTTGTGAAACGTAAGTTGAATGCCAGTCCATAACTAGAGTACTTATATTGCATAAATCATCGTGGCTGTTATCATCGTAGCTGCCATACACTTTTTTTTTATTATCTTTGAAACAGCTTATTTTATTTTCGTGATTTCAGGGTTGGTCTCATACTCCCATAGTAAAAATTGTTCATAATGATGAGTAAAATAACCTATGTTATGTGTAGCTCTTAATTATCTCTCAATGTAACAAAAAATAAGTTAGTTTATTTTAAATCACTTTAAGATAATTGTCATAATTTTGCATGTATTTTCTATTTATGTTTAAGCTGTGTACTTGTTTAAGTGACAAATTCACCATACTAATAGATATACAAGAAGTTGATTGTGAATGAGTCGTTGGAGTACCTTTATATAAATAAATAAATAAAAAATAAAACAGTACAAGCTCTGCTTAGATGTGTGAATAATGTCCCAGAATATTATTATATTATTATAAACTGCCTCACTAGTTTTAAGTTAGCATGTGGTATATTCCGTTTGGGAAAACCAACATGCAACTTTAAGTTCAGCAGATAATAGGATTCCCACGACGCCTGGATGTTGGATTATTGTATTTGCTTATCGCCGAGCGTCGGATAACTAAATATTATGTAGTAAGATTTTGATTAGGTATGTAGACAACAGGGTACCTATTCGTGCATACTTTTTTATTTGCGCAATTACGTAGGTACAAAAATTAAAGTATCGTTTGCTGGTGGCAGCAGTAACCCTAACGTGGTAAGAAGGAATAACAGTTACGCTATAGAAAGAGAGGCAACTCGTAGGTTAATATAAGTTGTAGGTAATTAAATAAGCGTTGTGTGACCTGAATTGCACTTTATTGTCGTAGCAAGAGTCGCTTTTTATTTAAATGATTTTGCAGAGTGCGAGATCTGTTAATTTGTGGCGTGGGTCTCTCAGTGACGCTCGCTAGGCTGAGCCAAGCGAGCGTCACTGAGCGAGTACTCTCTTTGATAGCTCTCGTCGCTGCGACAAAAATGTACTCGTGAACAGTCAGCGATCAACTATTAATATATGCATCTCCTTTGTTTACACAGAATGTATACCTATTGTACCTACGTTTCTTGAGCGAGAAAATAGCCGATAGTTAATCACTTCCTCGCCGGTGGTGGGACAACTGCCATATGATTGAATATTAAAACTTAACATTTGCAACACTGACAACGAGTATATGTTTTCTGTGATACTGGGTGACAACTACTGGGAAGTTGTCAATTTTTACAAAATAATTTGAAATAATTTATTTGAAGATATACGAGGTGTTTAATTCCTTTTAAAACCCTATAACATTGACAAAACTTGAACCAAAGCTAGGAGCAGGAGGAAGTAATAAGGTTTGTGAAATAATCCCTAAAATTGCTTCATTTTAGTTAATCTAATAGCACATGAACAGGCCAGTTAATTATGTAATATAATGTTAAATAGGTTAGAAATTCGTTATTGTTGCGTATAAAACTAGCAACAGACTCACCCGCCACTGCACTCCTCTCCACTGACGTATCTAGCGAAATGTAGTTGACGATGTAGTTACTATTCGCCTATATCCGCCTCTTTGGAGTAAGCAGGCGTAACATGTAAAATTGGTATAGTATGTTGTGCTTTTATAGATGGGTGGCCATGGACACGCACATGAACCTCCGTACAAAATCCCGGACTACAAAAATTTCACTAGCAAGGGTATCCCTCAGCTGGAAGAGTTAGAGAATGCGCTCAAGAAGAAGGGGCTGCGCGACCCCTGGATCAGGTGATGATAGAACCATTGCTTTGTTGTCAGCATTTCTTGATTGCTGAGAAATAAATTTACTTTTAAAAAAGTAAAAACCAACTTCAAAAACAAATAAAATAACTCATAAAAAAAACTTAACTTCTTCTGATGTTGATGAACGCTAAGGTTCTTTGAAGAATTGAACACCGACTTTAGAAGCTGTTAAGTTTTTTATGAAAGTTATTTTATTTGTTTTATGGCTTTTAAGTCTGTTTTTACTTTTTTAAAAGTAAATTTATTTTTCCTTTTTTAATTGATTATACAATTACATAAGCCCAAGATGAACAAAAAGAAGAATAATCAGAATCCACTTAGAAATGCCAGAGATACAGTACATTTATTTATATAACTCCATACATAAGTATATACCTAATGTACTTTATCTAATGTTTTATATACTATCAGGTTGGCACAAAAGTAATGAGACACTTGGTTTACGTTTTATATTTTTTATTATTATTACAATACAAAAAGCTTAGTCAATGATGTAATCACTATTAGCGTCTAAGACTTCTTGTCAACGATCCGGCAAAGTTTGGATGCCTTTCACCCAGAACTCTGATGGCTGTGCCTCGGAAAAAGTTGTTCAACTCAACCTCAACATCACAGAAATCATTAAATTGTTTGCCCCGCAAATGTTGTTTGAGGGCTCTAAACAAATGACAGTCTGATGGGGCGAGGTCTGGGGTATAAGGTGGGTGGGGTATTGTCTCTCAGCCTAAGTTCTCCAACTGTTGGTGAACGGCAGATGCGACATGAGGTCGCATTATCTTGTAGTAAAATACATTGACTCGTTGTTGTCGTTTTTTCTTGATGGCAGCAGATAGTTTGGTGAGCTGGGTTGAATATTTGTCAGCGTTTATAGTTTGTAATAGTTCATAAAACAGCATGCTTTGCGTGTCCCAGAAACAGCAAAGCAGAACTTTTAAGCCATTCTTTTGACTAAGCTTCGGTTGAGTTGGCGGAACGACGTGTATCATTCTCGAAATGAATCCATGATTCTTCTCCAGTAACCAGATCAGACCAAAACTCTTTACGTCGGGGTTGCAGCAACAATGATTGACAGATAGCGACACGGCCTGCATGACTGGCGTCGATAAGCATGTGCAGTAAACACAGAGCCAAAACTTTTCGATACCCAAGCTCATGCAGATGGTTTTTACTGCGGGTGGTCGTCCAGAGCGTGGCTGACTTTCAAGGCTCCTGTCTTCTAATTTAAAATGGTCAAACCATCGGGACACTGTCGCATGGCTTGTACTTCCAGCGCCCAATGCAGTGTTGATATTGCCAGCCGCAGCCCGCGCACTGTGGCCTAACAAGTACTCGTATAAGTATAGTGTTCAAACTTGTCGCTCGTATATTTTCCTTCAAACTGACTAAATCGATTGCGGGGGCGGCATTATATACCCCCACATCACAAGTACATAAAATGTTCTATAACATTCTAGAATATTATCAAAAACAATTAACTTGAAAAAGAAAAAGTATAGAGTTTTGTAGTGTCTCATTGCTTTAGTGTCAACCCAATAAAACCTTCCTGAAAGTATGTAGATCACGCTAGAGAAAAAATCGTCAAAATTGGTCAATTGGTTTTTGAGAAAATCGTGGTCCTTTGTTGAAGATGGTTAAACACTGTTGTGTGCATAACTCCAGGTTCCTCATAGGTGATAGAATAATTCTACCTACGCCAATATTTAAAGCATAATAGGTGCAATCAAAGTTCCCATTCTTAAAGGTGCGACAAAAACTGCGTTACTACTGTTAGATTAGCCCTTGTGAACCAAGCCAAGCAAGAAAAAAGTAAAGCTGATACTAAAAATCTGACTTCAGATCTAAAATCAGCACCCCGAAAATGTATAATATTAGTCATAATATAGGTATTTTATGCAACAAAAATGCTGTTCCCTTGTGCATAGTTCGCGTCAAATAACTTTGCCGGTCTGAAGTTCGCGCAAATGACTGCTCAGTAGTCAATATCTATACCTTACCTTTTATCTATACCTTAGACAGAGGATACACGTTCAGTTTGGCATCAGTTCAATCCACGGATTGAACTGATGTTAAACTGAACGTGTATCCTCTGTGTTGTGGTCAGAATGACGGGAAACTGATCGTGTACGCATAGATTGATGGGTTTGCGATCCGGATTGATAGTTATTTAAATATTTTGTCAATCTGGACAGATTGACGAAAAACTGAACGTGTGTTTACTTGCTATCAGTCTGCTGTCAGTCACCGCTTAGGCAGCGATGGAGTCGCACGCCGAGTATTTTCTTCTTTATTTTCTGGGCTGATGGACTTCCTTAAGGCCTATTCAAACCTAAGCGGTATTCGCTACCGTCTGCGGTAGAGAATACCGAGTGGGTATGCGGTAATATTACTGTTCATTCATCTGTACCGCTCTTGCCGCGAAACATAATACTAAATACGTAAGCGAAACCCGCGCGGTATTACCTCTACCCATAGCGGCAGCGAATACCGCTTAGGTTTGAATAGGACTTTATGCAGGTGTGTTTTTAGTTAGGTATGGTTTTACCATTTGCAACAAATGAACAAAACAGGCTTTTTCATTTGATAATAATAGGCATAGTCATCTTCATCTCCTATGTCTCTTATCTCATTCAGTAAATTCAAATGTGTGTAGAATTCTCTTTTCATTAGCCACTTTTTACACACTGCTTTCTTTTTTTTTACGATTCCTCATAGACGGCTATTTTAGGCATGTAAAGTAGCTAATACTCAGTTGTTCGATCTCCGCGCAACACGTCAAGGAACGTTCGCTGTGTAAACGTCACGAGCCGAGTGTTCGAATTAAAAAAAAAACAGTTTGTGCAGTGAAATCGTGTAAAAATTACACTACAAAAAAAAAGAAAAGTGCGCTAAAATCTCGTTTCATAAGCGTTTCACACCTCACGAAAAAAAAAAACGAGGGATGACAAAGGAGTTTATTAACATGGACGATGTTTTTTTTTGTGATGGGTTTGCTCTTGACTCTAGTCTTGGTCAGAGGCGACAGAGACAAAGTCGACGTTGGAGTGGGCTTACCCAGAAGAAGCCTGTTCACTCTCACTTTGAAGAGATTAGGGTTGTATGCGTTCGGAAACACAGACGCAGGTAGTGAGTTCCACTCCTTTGCTGTGCGCATTATAAAAGACATTTGGAAGCGCTTAGTGCCAATCGGTGGAATAGCAACCAGGTAGGGATGGTAACTGGTAGTGCGTCTAGATGTCCGATCGTAGAAGGGGGCCGGTGGAATGAGGTCGTGGAGTTCTCGGGCACACTCCGAAGTACAATCTGTAGAAGACCGACAAGCAGGCAACCTTGCGGCGATGAGCCAAGCTATGAAGCTTGGCATCCACCAGTTTTACGTCGCCGTTCCACCGAGTCAAGCGCGGCTATTTGGTACTTGGCTGATCCATCCCAAAGGTGACTGCAATACTCCATGCAGGATCGGACTTGCGCTTTGTAAAGGGTTAAAAGCTGTCCAGGCGTAAAGTATCGCTTCACACTTTAGGATGGCCAGTTTCTTGGCCGCAGTTTGGGCCTTGTATTCGATGGTGCGCCGAAGTTGAGAGCAGATGTCAACTCCATGCCTAGGAGCTCAAGTCGATCAGTTACAGGAACAGATGTAAAGCCGTACCTATAGTTCGGAAACGCCCTCAATTGGACCCGAACACATCGCACCTCTAATAATAAACCGAAATAATGTAAAAACACGAGTTTTTGCTATTTAATCAAAAAACGAACTTTGTCCGCGTAAATAGTAGGTAGGGACTACCGTACCGGCACTCGTGCGGTCTGGTCGTGCTTTTTGTTGCGGAATGGATAATCGATATATGAATTGTTGTTTACGCATTGTCAAGTGCTATCGCGATCGGTGTGCGCCGAATCTCCCAGCTACGCGGCCCTACCATGATCGCTGGCTGATAAAGTAAGTCGACGTGATACGCCCGTATTCAAGAATGGTATACAGAGTTTGACAGTATTGAAGACTGAAGAGGGTTGGACAGAAGTAAAGGGGGTTCAAAAATAGTGTTGTCTCGGTAGCAAACACTCTGTAAAAGTAGAAAAATATGAGGTCTCTGTTTGTTCCACGGAACGCCTTCCGAAACAGTTTTTGATAACAAAAATTAACCAGGTGAAATATTTAAGTCCTTTTAAAATACGCTTTCAATTTGAATGTGAATCGGATGCGCAGAATCTTATAATGTGCGAGAAACTTTTAGAAAAAGGATGGAGGTTCCAGAGGGCTATGCAGCTGTCTGTCTGTTATGGCCTAATCAAGGATGTAGATCTGGATTTTACTGGTGAGGCGATCCTCGCAAATATTTCATGTCCAGCCCCCGCCAAGCTTTTATCTTTCAAGAGGCTAGACCGTCGCAATAGGGATGAAGGTGGTTGGTGTCCCAGCGAAACCCTTCGACTTTGTTTTGAAGGTGATCATCTACCAGCATCAGTTCAGGTACGTATATAAACATAAAGGTTTTGCCTTACATACACCAGGTATCCCAGTGTTCCCAATGTTGGAAGTTAGGCCATATGCGGAGGATTTGCCCCTCGAAAATCGTAGTTAGCCTGAAGTGTGGTGGGCATCATGAAACTTACGACACTTTATTGTTTAGCTGTGTGAACTGCAATGGTAACCACATATCTCTAAGTAAGACTTGTGACCGCGAAAAAAAAAATCAGCTGTTCAGTACATTTATTTGGTCAAAATGTACTGAACAGCTGATTTTTTTTCGCGATTTCCGGTTTGGTCCCATAGTAAAAGTTGTTCATAATGATGAGTACAATGACCCCTTAAGAGGTTGTTGGTAATAATAATAAATAAATAATAAAGATTTATTTTTCTCCCACAAAATACTTACAAAATAAAGGTCTTAAAACTATTTGAGGTACAAAGGTTTGTGGGAGTCAGGAATCCAAACTAGGATACCCTGTGCTATGGACTCCTGGCCCCCTTCGCCGAGATTGAGATTATCAAAATTATAGAACGGACATGTAGGACTATTTAAAAAAGAATAATAAGAAAAGGTACTAATAAAATAAAATAAAAACAGAAAAAAAAAAATCAAAATATAAATGCGTGTGTTTGTTAGTGTGTGATGTCCGAGTGTGAAGTGGAAGGTGTAGTGTGTGTGTGTGTGTGTGTGTGTGTGTGTGTGTGTGAAAGGAGTGGCGGTATGTATTTATGAAAAACGCTAGACTAGGATAAGATAGTAAGCAGTTTTTCCGTTTCTTCATAATCAAGTGTAAGCTTCTTTTTACATTCTACCCTAGACAAATGAACAATTGTAAGAATTTTGTTAATTTTATTATACAATCTGCTTGCTCTGAAATTGAAGAAATTCTGGGCAAAAGATGTTTTTACTGGAGTCGTTTCACAGACTTAATAGAATCTCCTAGTTCTACCTTTCTGATTAGCCGTAGAAACGTCAATAGATGAATGTTTTTTAATAACTGTTAGTAATATATAAAGCTGCCTGACTGTTAATACATTTGCCTCTTTATACGAGGGTTGTTGTAGCGTATAACCGTGGTTTGAATAGAGCAACTTTTAGGAGAAGTCGTTGAGCTCTTTCAACATTTAAGATATTCGTTTTATACGAGCCGCCCCAGTTGGAAATACCATACGATAGGATTGATTGGCAAAGGGATTCGTACACTGTTTTAACCAGCTTCCAACTCGCTACATGCCTAAGATTTTAAAATATATGAACGAGTTTTCTTGTTCTCTGGACCAGATGTGAAATATGATGTTTGAAAGATAAGTTTTTATCGATTATTATGCCTAAGTATTTTATTGATTCTGCTCTTGATATCTTTGGGCACATGGTACAGTTTGTGTTTACAGGATTACATGTGTGTGCATAAATATTGAAATTATCAGTATGTGATGCTACATTATGTATTGTAAACTCTATATATTTAGTTTTGGAGGCATTTAAGGTGAGTTTGTTGAGAGCAAGCCAATGAGTTACTATATTGAAACCTTCTTGGGCCGCAGCAAAAGTTTCGTCCCATGAGTTACCATAAAACGTTAAAGTAGTATCGTCGGCATAAGACATTAAATGGCAGTTTCTAATATTTAGCTGGCAAAGATCGTTAATATAGGAAAGGAACAGGGGAGGGCCTAAGATACTGCCTTGTGGTATTCCAATATTTATTAGTTTTTCTTCACTCAGCGTATTGCCTATGCGAACTGACTGATATCTATCTTCTAAGTAGTTCTGGAATAGTTTTAATTGTATGTCCCTTATCCCCATATGTTCTAGCTTGGATATTAATTTACGTGGGCACACCGTATCAAAAGCTTTCTGAAGGTCTAAAAAGATAGTCAAGCATTTTTTCCTATTAATTTACTTACAATAAGTTCAGTAAATGTATGAATACAGTCAGTTGTAGATTTTCCTTTTCTGAAGCCATACTGGTTAGGTGTTTTATCAATAACCATATGTATGTGCTGTGTTCTTCTGTTAGTGAGGGCGAAGGCAAGATCCAGTCTGCTCTTGATATAATCAACAGTATGTTAACACACGTAGGTTTAGAAATCTCTCCCGCTAAAAGTGAAATTTGTTTTAGTAGAGGTTATCGTAGGCCAATTATAGATGTTCATTTAAATGGTACTTTATTAGATTTAGTAGACCATGTGAAATATTTGGGCTTGTGGCTAGATAGGGGTCTTCGATGGAAGAAACATATAAATGAGGTTCGTGAACGAGTACTTAAACTGATTAATATTTTAAAGGTTTTAGTGGGACCCGGGTGGGGTGTTCATCCCAACCACTTAAGACGGTTATATACTTCTCTTATTCGTAGTCGTATCGACTTTGGTAGCTTTTTACTGGACAATAGCGCCGACATGCATTTAACCAAACTGGATAGATTACAAAACATTTGCCTGAGGTTAATAGGTGTTTTATCAAGAGCACTCCGATTCACGTGAAGGAATCCGAATTGACATTGCCTCCTCTTTTCATTCGCCGCAGATATTTAGCTGGCAAGTTTTACTTAAAATCTAAGTGCTACGATTTTCCTTTAATATGGATTTTGAATAAGCTTCATGGTCTTTGTGGTAATAATATTGAAGTTATAGAAGTTAAAAGTATCATGTATAGTAAAGCCTAGTTTAGATTTGGTTGATAAACCTAAGCATTGTTATTGTATACATAATTTAAGATCAATATGTTGTAAGTTTCTAAATGCACAATATTCTGGCTTTTACTGTGTGTATATTTTTTGATTCACAAATTGGTACTTACCTTTTTCAAACTCCGGATTTCATCAAAAGTTTCAATAATGGACTCTGCTTTGGCTTATATCAAATCTTTGGACGGTCATCGGTTTGTTATTTTCACTGATTCGAAAAGTGCTCTTCTTCATCTGATAAGATGTACGAGTACTTCACCTTTCAGGGGGATTCCACTGGCGTACAGTATCTTATTTAAACACCATCACTGAATTTGTTGCCAAACATAAAACAGTTGTATTGCAATGGATTCCTTCTCACGTTGGACTGGATGGTAATGAGATGGTTGATCGTTTGGCAAATGAAGCCGCGTCTGATGGAGAATTTTATGCTTGTTCTCCGTGGCATACTGAGCTTTTACCCCTAGTTAGAAGTAGTTAGTTGTTAGAGACAGATGTATTCAATCTTGTCGGAATATTTTGATAAAAGATCTTTAACGAAGGGCATATGGTACAGGACTATTCAACCATCTCTTCCACGTATGCTCTGGTTCAGCGAGGGCAGGATGAATAGGCAAGACGTTGTAATGGCTTTGAGACTCGGATCCGGCCACGTTCCTGTCAATAGTTCCGGCTTTATGATGCGAAAAGTTGATTCACCCAACTGTAATGTCTGTGGAGTCATAGAAGATGTGCATCACAATCATCTTGACGGAATGTAGTCGTAGTGGGGTTCAGAGACGTCAAGCTTTTGATAATAATGTTAATGTTCGTTAATTTTAATTTGTATAATGGCGTTCTGGCGTCATCATCGTCAGACGACGCCAGGACACTTTATCATATTATCATCGTGGGTACAAGGTTGCGGGTAGGCTAGTTTATTATTAAATTCAATAATCGGGGTGACATATTCTTTATAGAAGAAATCCTGTAAATAAATAAAGATTAAAAAAAAAGAATAGGTCCAGTCTAACGGGCGCTTGATTCGGACAAACCACAAGCGAAGTAGAGGACTTGCCGTCTTTTAAAAATTTCGGCTGTGTCGTATTTCCAAACCTTTCAACGCGATTTCCCAACAATTGTAATTTTGTAATTATTTCATTTTGTTATTAAAGGTGCGACATAATCTCCGTCAGCTCGACGACATACAACACCCTAAATTGATTATGTAAATATTTATTAAGCTACCCATTCAATCATAACTTTGCGTTAATTAAGAGAGTTGGATAAAAAGCTCATATAAAAGCAAGTATAATAGTAGAATCCAAGTCTGTAAATGCGATAATCGCTATTTTGATGACAGGTCGAGGCAAAAGAACATAAAACCATCCACACAACCAACCACAGGGACAGTGAATAATACATCCCACCAAAAACATGTTCATGTAAAATGTTGCCAAGACGAGATCATATGACTCGCACTGTCATAAAGTAGAGCCAAGCTTCTAACTCTACAGGCGCTAACTTCACAAACTCTACACCTTAGTCAAAATATGAGGCTTGGCCGTAAAGTATTTAAGTTTTTTGTAGCGTGAATAAGAAAATTCATTGCAACACATTTCATAACCGTACACAAGCAGCCATGGTGTAATAAGACCCGTTTCTTTTTAAGGCGCGAGCGAAGTGAGAGCCAAAAATTATGAACACTTTCGCAGTGCAATTAAAAAAAAATGTATGATGTTTTTTTGAACATTCACAAATTCATAGCAAAGATGCGGTCGTAGCGAGCACAAAAAACAATATTAATTTATTACTCCTACTCTGTGTAGTAAAAACGTGTGCGGTCGCGAAACCCCCATTAGGAAGTTCCTACATACGTACATACCTAACCAACGATTTAAAACAAAAACAAAATTTTCGCAGCCGCCTCTTGGATTTATATTTTGTAGTGATGGGAATACGAATAATCGGCCGAATGTTCGGTTAAAAGTTTACCAAACCAAATATTCGGCAGGAGAACTAGAAAACCCTATGGCTATTGAACGTGATAGATACATATACAGGGTGTCCCAGAAATCAACGTCAAGCCGGAAACGGCTGATATAGACCAAGTCGTGACAGTTATCAGAACAATACAAAAAAAAACAATCGTGGTCATGTACTTTTCAAATTATACAGGGTGTCCCTGGAAGTATGGATCAAATCGAATAGGGGCGTGGGCAAGGTCATTTCCAAACTTTTTAACCCTGAGAATGTTGGTGCAATTTTTTACGGTTCAAAAGTTATGACCAATTTTTGTTTTTTTCAATCACTTCGCATAGTGCTCAAAGAAAAAAATCATAAAAAAAAAAAACTAGCAAAGCTATCAATTACTTTTTTTTTCAGAACTTTGTAGAAAAGTGTGCCTTTCCTGTGGTAATACTTTTACGCAGCTAGGAAACATACGTTCAATAAGAAAAAACATTTACAGCAAAGGCTTCGTTCTGGCAAAAATTTTACTCAATTTTCGAGCGATTTTCATGGGAAAAAGTTACACTAGCGAAAGTTGACCACGTATTACAAAAACTGGTCCAAGTCATAGAGATTCTTTGGAGGTATGAATCACTGGAATATTCTTAATAGTTTAAAAGTTAGAGAATTTTATAAACAAGGTGGTCGTCTTTTTAAAATTTTCTAACTACTACGTGGCAAAATAAAATAAAACAATGAAATTAATATGTAAATGTATTATTAAATTGAAATTACAATAGATGTTCAAAATTCCTTCCTCTTACTCTCAAACACAACTGGCATCGCCGAATGAAATTTGGTATTATTCGTCTAAATGCACGGGAATTATTTTTTATGTATAAGGTTGCAGATGTGATTTTCTGACGGAGTTGTTCCTCGGTTCCGCTCTCTGTCTCGTACACCATGTCTTTGTAATAACCCCATTCTGTTCAGGTCTGGAGAACGTGCTGGCCATCGAATGTGCCCCCCTCTTCCGATCCAACGACTAGGGAAAGTTAAGTCTAGATGGTCTCTTACGACTTTTGTGAAATGTGGGGGAGCGCCGTCTTGCTGCAACCACATGTCTCGACGGGTTTCAATTGATACTTCCCCAAGTAAACCATTCAGGTCATTCTGTAGAAATCTCAAGTATCCCTCATACTTGAGATTTCTACAGAATGACCTAAATGGTTTCTATCGAGTCTAGCAGGTAACTCATGAGGACCTATTAGCTGTCCTTCTACTATTCCAGCCCACATGTTTACTCCGAACTGATGCTGGAAATGGTCACTTCGTACAATGTGTGGGTTAATGCGCGCATAAAAATTGCAGATTATGCATGTTAAATATCCCCACCCTTCGGAAACTTTTTTCATCGCTCCATAAAATTTTCTTTAAAAATTGAGAATCTTTACGATGGCGACGTAAAATTTCCCTACAAAAAGCCCTTCTCGGGCCATGATCACTCGGTAAAAGGGCTTGCACACTTTGAACGTGAAAGGGATGAATTATGTGTCGTCTCACAATACGATGTACCACAGATCTCGGAATCCCTGACCCTCTTGATATGCGACGAATACTTGTCATTGGATTCTCACGTAGCATCTGAAGAACCACATCTTCGACTCCAAGGTCTAGAACGCTACGTCGACCTTCCCTAGCTCCTGGATTTCTACCATCTGCGTAAGCGGAGTGTACACGTTGGAATACTCGGTAATCCGGATAGCAGTCCCGATTAGGATATCGCTCTCGATACACTCTTGCAGCTTGGCGTGCATTTCCATCACAAAATCCGTAAATGAAATGCATATCTGCATATTCATGGCTGTTGTACGTAGCCATACTCAAGTCAAACTGTCCAAGTTACACAGTCCAAATAACCTTAAAGAATAATTATTGATAAACACCGAATTAAGTACGTGCGCAGTCACAAGCTGGTAGCGAGTTACTAAAACATCTACCTGAGTGCGAACGTGCGCCGGCGCTGGTTCTTTTGTTTCCCTTCCCCCGCACATTCCTAGCACCTCGTTGGAATGGAATGCCCCTCGCACTTCCTCTTTCACCTCGCCGCGCTCGCTTCGTCGCCATACATATTGAACCAGAGCGCCGATATGACGTCATTGACAGCAGGTGCACGGTTTTTTCCGGGTTGTAGCTAGGGCAAATAACATGACTCATGAGATAACAAAAAGTTTACCGAAATTATTTTTATTTTTTATTTAAACCTAAACCACATCAAACAGTAGTGTTCAGATAGGTAACAAATGCCTAGGGACTGAAATTAAATCGTTAGTTAAGCTGAAAAAATGAAAATTTGAAACATAGAAAATTGTAAAAATACGACCTCCTTGTTAATAAAAATCTCTAACTTTTAAGCTATTAAGAATATTCCAGTGATTCATACCTCCAAAGAATCTCTATGACTTGGACCAGTTTTTGTAATACGTGGTCAACTTTCGCTAGTGTAACTTTATCCCATAAAAATCGCTCGAAAATTGAGTAAAACTTCTGCCAGACCGAAGACTGCAGTAACTGTTTTTTATTATTGAACGTATGTTTTCTAGCTGCGTAAAAGTATTACCCAAAGAAAGGCCCACTTTTCTACAACGTTTTGGAAAAAAGAAAATAATAGCCCTGATAGTTTTTTTTATGATTTTTTTCATTGAGTATTATTCGAAGTGATTGAAAAAAACAAAAATTGGTCATAAGTTTTGAACCGCAAAAAATTGTACCAACATTCTCAGAGTATAAAAGTTTGGAAATGACCTTGCCTACTACACTCCTATTCGATTTGATCCATACTTTCAGGGACACCCTGTATACACTGTGGTGCAAAAGTGAACCAATCTTTTTAAAAAATTGTAACAATTGTTTTGTATTTCTTTTTGTGTTCAGTTTTAGAGCAACGTCTTTACTTACTACGCAATACGAAGCAGCATGATCTTTGAATCAGAGCGCTAATACGTTTGGACTTGTTTATTTCGCTACATTAAGTGACTCAGTTTTGCACCGTAACTTAATACGAGAATACAATCATCGACTTTCTCCGATTAAATAAATCAATAAAACGCAGATTAATACTGCAGCTGTTCATGTTTTAATACACATACATACATGTATAATAGAAACACAGTTTGATCGGTTTAAAAATATGAAGCGATTTTCAAGTTCACTACGTAATAAAATAAAATATAATTATGCTACTGGAATAGTACGCGTCGAACGGCTGCAATATTAAAAGTGAGTCAAAGTACTGTTCAACGAATTAGAAACATGTGCCAAAGCAATTTAAAAAAAGATCTTGGCGGTCGACCGAAGAAGTTAAGTACCAGGGACAGTCACAGTATAATTAAATACATGGCTACTGGAGAAGCTTTATCGACGTCTCACGCAGAGCTAAATTCTTCAGTATGATGCTGGGAAGTCGATTAGTAAATGAATAATACAGCGTGAACTATACAGAAATAAATTTCGGACAGTCAAGAAAAAAAAGAAGCCTTTTTGAGTGAAAAAAAATAGAAAAGCAAGATTGGACTTCACAAAAAAATATTAAAGCTGGTCAGAAGAGGATTGGAAGAAGGTGATTTTTCAGACGAAACAAAGATTAATCGAATCACAACTGATGGTCGTCAATGGAAATGGAAGAGGGAAGGTGAGCCAGTAAGCCAAACAGATTTTATTCAGACTGTAATATACGGTGGAGGCAATATTATGATTTAGGGGTGTATATCAGCTTATGGGTTGGGTCCTATTCACAGGATTGTTGGGAAAATGAACAAAGAAATGTACTTAGATATTTTAAGACAAAAATTGGAATAGTGGAGAAAATGCCTTACCCGATAAATGAAGTAACTTTCCAACAAGACATATATCCGAAACTTACCGCGAAAGTAGTAAAGAACTGGCTCATTTCCCAAGACTTTCAGTTATTGCAGTGGCCGGCACAAAGTCCAGACTTAAATCCAATTGAAAATTTGTGGTCCCAATTGAAACATGACAATTCTTAATTCCTATAATTCACCGCCATCCTCTTTAAATGAATTATGGAATCGAATTCAAGAACAATGGGATAACATTTCACCAGATTACTGTGATAGATTAGTAAGCAGTAGGAAAAAAAGATTGGAAGCAGTTAAGAAAGCTAAAGGCTTATGGACAAATTATTAGAAAGTGTAATAATTATGATTTTTTTATTTCGGTGCAAAAGTGATTCATTGTTTTTCCGAATTATGTTGTTATTAATTTATAATATTTAAATGTAACACTTATAATAAATACTACGCATCAATCAATTCTTAATTATGACTTTCAATTCTACAAACCTACATTTTTTTCATAAGAAACAATAATTTTGCTATAGATTGATTCAGTTTTGCACCACAGTGTACTCGTATATCAAAAATAAATCTGAAAAACTGACACCCTATAATGATCTTTGAAGTTCTGTGTCTACAAATATGAACTTTTCTTCGATTTTTTTTCTGTAATGTAACCATGAATAACCCTATATAAATTATAGTTTAAAATTAAACCATAACTGCCTCAGTTTTAAATAAAATGTTACATTTTTGACCAACATTGAATTCAAAATAATTACATCACCACCCATCAGTAACATGACGGGCGTATCTTCTCGAGTTGATGTCTTCAGCGGCTTCCGAAATTATTTGGCAATGTATTTGAAGAAAAACGAAACAAGCTATTACCAAAGAAAGCCGAGCATTTAGTATTTTTGCGTCACAACTTTCTACTAGTTTAAATATCTTTTTTACAATTGAGATACTTAAGAGCTATTCGGTAAATTAAACTGATTTATTTCTAACTACACGTGAATATCACCAAACAAGCGTGAAATCCTTCGAATAGATAAATAAGATGTATTGTGATGCATACTTTTATTTGCTAATTGTAAAAATATTGTGATAATGTAGTTTTCAAAGGCTGAATAATAATAAAATTAATACAATACAAACCTATCCGTTTTATTTCATCTGTTAGGCATTAGACCATAACTGCTTCTAATTGAAGCAATGTAAGTAACTATGTATCTCTTTACATAGAAATTAAAAAATATAAGACACACTTGATATGGATACAGTTATATAATTGTGCTATTTGCAATGATATTATACACAAGATTTGTTACATTCATAGTAACTAACGTTTAAAATCAGGTCGTGCTCAATGTCCCAAAAAAAGAGGTTCGTGTTTTTTTTATTATTACGCCTTGCTTGACGCTGACTAAAGACAATACCCCAATGTGCCCCAATTGGGACGCTTTCGAGTCTTCACAAAACTTCACGATAAACGTTGCGTTTTGTATTGAACACGGGATCTGGACATTCTATAATCTAAGATCTATACTAAAACAGCAGCGCGCCACGCCATGCGCATCGGAAAGTCTTATTTCAGAGCGGCAAAGTTAGTGTACGACCCGAGTGAAAAAGCGTCCAGCGGGGCGTTCAGCGTTGCGTGCATTCGTGCAAGCGGCGAAGAGCATTCACCGAGCGTCGCTCGGCTGCCACTCAGCACACTCGCGAGTGTTTGCATGTGTTTAACACGAACGTCCACGCCCCGCCCCGCCGCCGGACGCTCGAGTCGAGCGTGCACTCGGGCCGTACACTTATTGGACGCGAACTTAGAGTTGAAACTACGACTGGCCAAGTTGCATATCGGCCTACGCACAATGAAGGGTTCCGTAGTTGGGATGAATTTATCCCAAGAAGTAAGTAAATAATCATTTAGTAACAAACTTAACATTGTAGTTGAAATACATTTTCTCCATACATTCCAACTGCAAATGTAAGGTACGCATTTGTATGTAAGGCAATAATTTGAATTTTTGGCGTGGACTGTTTTTTGTTTATTACGTAGAAACTACGCGGCCTAGAGATTTGAAAATTATTCTGCCTATTACAGCTTTTATACCAACATTTTTGAGATATAATACGTAACCATATCTTCTTTCGTTCGGAAGATATGCTATGAGCAGCTGGGGTGCCGTCACTCCAGCTGCTATGTGTCGGTTTAATAACTCGGAGAGAATTTTGACCAGAGATTTTTTGCTGCCACTGGCAGCTGTTATGCATTATTTTTCTATAGTCTGAAACCCATCCTCACCGGTTTGCCTGTATTGAATGAGGAAGCTGTGGTGACGTCACTCCAGCTAACACAAACTGAACGGCTCATGTTAACGCAGTTTTTGTGGCACCTATATAAAAACTGGGAACTGTGATTGCAGCTATTATGCTTTAAATATTGGCATAGGTAGAATTATTGTGTCACCATGAGGAAGCTGGAGTTATGCACATGACTTTGTCCAGTTCTTACTATGCGTACAAATGCAAAATTCAAATATGTACTTATGAAAAAAATTAAACGTTTTTCAATTTACAACTCTGTATCGATCTGTTTGGTGGTCTCTGTTCTAAGGTTTGGTGTAGTATTCTGGGGTAATTGTTCCGAAAGAGAGTCTATATTTAAAGCCCAAAAACGGTGCATAAGATCCATTTTTAATCTCAAAGTTACAGATAGCTGCATTCTTTTTTTTCAAGAAACACAAAATACTTACTTTTCCGAGTATATACATTCTCGAAGTAGCTATATTCGTTAAAACTAACACGCATCTACTTCCTGCATTGAATGATACAAGAATACCAACGGCTGCCATGAGATCAAAATATCGAAGTCTATTGTGTATTGGTAGATATAACACCGCTTTGCTTAAAAAAATACATTATTGGTATGGCACCTATTATATTTAATAAATTGCCAAATTGTATTAAGGATCAGCCCATAATAAAATTCAAGAAACTCCTGTCGTCGTTGCTGACAGCGAAATGTTACCGATTTTATAAATGATGAATTGTAATATTTTTTTCACTATATCTCATTTATTATGTACATATTTTTAGACTTAGCTGATTCATGATCTCATATTGAATTTTAGTACCTAGTTTCTAAATTATCTGTAAGTTAACCACTAAATGTTTGTATGCCAATAGGCAGAATGTAACCGAAAGTAATACCTGCATTCTATACAAATAAAGAAATTATTATTATTATTGTTTGATATTTCTCGGGACCCTGGGGTCCCGGAACTTTGGAAGGCGTACGTGGAGCCGAAGCCAACTCGTAGAGACCCCTTAGATAATTTTAAATGATGAGGAGGTACCAATCGACGATTATCCCTGTATGCACTATACAAGTGCACCCAAGGACAACCCCCGGTTGGTACAGGACTATTGTTGTACGTGGAAACAAAACATATTGGGCTATGGGTCTGGGTGGCTAAAGTGGATTGGGTAACTTGAACTATGTCCCCTGCCTGACCAATGTTATATATTATACAAGGATAAAATGGCAGGGGGTGACTTGCACACTCAATAATGGGCCCTCGGAAACGGCCGCTAGCACATAGTGACGTAGCGACAAGGGGGCAACACTTCCTGAGGTGCTTGAGGAGTGGAGAGGTATTCCACGGCTCTCAGGACAATCCGGGAAGTACGGTCAAGATCCCTACCAGCACCTTACTGGAATACTTCCTTCCTCCGAGCACGTTTGCTCTTGTGAATCTCCTCTCAAGCCGGCCAATAAAGGCAAGAAAGAGGTGGGAGCTCTGTTCCTCGTCAGTGTTCACTCCAGCCGGCCAATAAAGGCAAGCCAGAGATGAGGACAAGACTTCTCCCGGGAGATAGGGTCCATGGGGTCGCTACTGCCCAACAGCTCGCCACATGCTGTTATTATTATCAAGTTGTATGTTGATCAAAATATGATAATAATAATAATAATAATAATAATCTAATAATAATAACAATCTTTTGGAATCGGAAGTACCGTACTATAGGTATGTGCCCGACCCAGTTCTCGAAAATGGCAATATCACGTTGTATTGGGATCGATCTATCATCACTGACAGGACTATTGTTGCCAATAAGCCAGATATAGTGGTGATAGATCGAAAAGAACGTCGCACGATGATTGTTGATATAGCGGTTCCGCATGACGAGAACCTCGTGAAAGCTGAAAAAGATAAACAGATTAAGTATCTTGATTTGGCTCGCGAGGTTGTCGACATGTGGGATGTGGATACAGCAATCATTGTGCCGATAGTTGTGACAGCCAATGGCATAATATCGAAGAGTCTCGACCAACACCTGAGGAGGCTCTCGTTAGGCAGCTGGATCAAGGGCTTGATCCAGAAAGCGGTACTTCTGGACACGGCACGTATTGCTAGGAGGTTCCTCTCTCAGGAGCCCTGACCACCGGTAGCTTGGACCCTGTTCCCGATACCGGTGGGCTACTATTTTTTATATTTTTAAATGTTTTTATTTATTTTAAGTTTTTATAAAAATATTTAAAAATGTAATTCATATGTATATAATAAAAAATAAAGGAAATAATAATAATAATATTCCACAACTATCACACAACGCCGTCTAGTCTCAAGCTAAGCAGAGCTTGTGTTATGAGTACTAGACAACTGATAAACATACTTATATATTTCTAAATACATACATATATAGATAAATTACACCCAGACACAGAACAAATGATCATGCTCATCACACAAACATTTGTCCTGGGTGGGAATCGAACCCACGACCTCCGGCATAGCAGTCAGGGCCACTAACCACTAGACCAACAGGCCGGCCCTTTTTGCGATAGTATGTAACTAATACATTATGCTGATCAATAATCATTAATATAAAAGGACTGTTAGTTTAGGATTTATAGAAAATGTAACATTATCACCTCGGGGAGGTAGTCCCATGTTACTGGAAAATGTAACATTACCACCTGGGGGAGGTAGTCCCATGTTACTGGAAAATGTAACATTACCACCTGGGGGAGGTAGTCCCATGTTACTGGAAAATGTAACATTACCACCTGGGGGAGGTAGTCCCATGTTACTGGAAAATGTAACATTACCACCTGGGGGAGGTAGTCCCATGTTACTGGAAAATGTAACATTACCACCTGGGGGAGGTAGTCCCATGTTACTGGAAAATGTAACATTACCACCTGGGGGAGGTAGTCCCATGTTACTGGAAAATGTAACATTACCATCTGGGGGAGGTAGTCCCATGTTACTGGAAAATGTAACATTACCACCTGGGGGAGGTAGTCCCATGTTACTGGAAAATGTAACATTACCATCTGGGGGAGGTAGTCCCATGTTACTGGAAAATGTAACATTACCACCTGGGGGAGGTAGTCCCATGCTACTGGAAAATGTAACATTACCACCTGGGGGAGGTAGTCCCATGCTACTGGAAAATGTAACATTACCACCTGGGGGAGGTAGTCCCATGCTACTGGAAAATGTAACATTACCACCTGGGGGAGGTAGTCCCATGTTACTGGAAAATGTAACATTACCACCTGGGGGAGGTAGTCCCATGCTACTGGAAAATGTAACATTTCCACCCGTGGGAGGTAGTCCCATGCTACTGGAAAATGTAACATTACCACCTGGGGGAGGTAGTCCCATGTTACTGGAAAATGTAACATTTCCACCCGTGGGAGGTAGTCCCATGCTACTGGAAAATGTAACATTTCCACCCGTGGGAGGTAGTCCCATGTTACTGGAAAATGTAACATTACCACCTGGGGGAGGTAGTCCCATGCTACTGGAAAATGTAACATTTCCACCCGTGGGAGGTAGGTATCATAGGTGTCATGAATATTTTAACCCTCAAATATAACTTACTGAAAGATGTTTGAAAATGTATGGACCTTGGGCCAGGTTCGTGTACACTATACATAAAAATAGGGAAATACATTTAAAACGGTTCTCAACTGTCCAATTACTGTGGAATAGCTTTGTTTGCTGGTAAACCACACTTGAAATTGCAACACACAACAAAAACCCGTCATGCGGTATGCTTCATTTTGATTGATTAATGACGTTAGACATGCCAAGAAGAGGACTGAATTTTATTTTTATTTATTTATCTACTTACATTTACCCTTACAGAATAACCCAATGCGCTAAATGCAATGCGCTTACCAATAACGGAATCACAGCCGCTACATTTCGTATCCATATTTTAAAACTTTGGTAGTAAAATATAAAATTTTGCGATTTAATTACACACTCGATCCGTAAGACGTCCGTCCGCTCGCGCGTTCGTCCGCCGCGAATTGACACTATTGTGACAGCTGACGTTGACAGTCCTGTTTCTATGATCAACGGTCAATCTATGGTTTACTGTCATTGTTTTAATGCACAGAGTAACTATACCGGTGAGATGCCATATTGAAAGTCGATAAAAATAATTGATAAATATCAGTTCCGTAGGGAACTGATATTTATCAATATTTGTCAATTTGTGGTAGCACAACAGTATACATTTAAATGCATTGTCAGTATTTTTCCAGAATTCTACGATTTTTCTCTTTTTTGAGGTACCTAGTGTACACAGACCTGGCCCATTTTGAAACATCTCCTTCCTTTGTTTATAATTTCTGTGAATGTTATTCTTTAATACTTATTTGTTACTAACCCAAGTAATAATTTGCTCAAGGTGCAACCTTAAACTGCGCCCTAATTGCGTAACACACTATCAATCGGAATCTGAATAATTATGAAGCAAATTGCTTCATATTATGTTGTAATGGAATATATGAAGTATATATATGAAGTAATGGATTAGCAATATGCTTCAAAACCATTCAGATTGTGATTGAAAGCGTGTTACGCAATTAGGGGGCTTCTTAGACGGGTCTCTAAGCATTACAAATGTAAACATGTTGAAAAAAAAAATCCAATTTTTTATGAAGCATTGTACAAGATTACAATAATACACTTCAGGAATGAAGCGTGGCGGTTCCACCCCGGGTTCGGCACCAAGTGGACGCGCGCCTACCATGCGATGCTGCGCGGCATGCCGCTGGGCCTGACCCTGGCGCTCGTCACCGTGGGCGTTGGCAAGATGCTCGGCGGCGACGACAAGCACGGCCACGGCGCGCACTGAACAGTGACACCTCCCAGCGCGCCGCGCTTGTCATTACTTGCTCCTAGTATGTCTCTTAAACAATAATATATTGTGCTGTTAAAACATCTTGTCATTTAAACTGTTTCCCACTGGCCTTGATCGTGGCGCGGCGCCGCAAATAATAACTCGTATAGCTAGCTTCATATATTTTATTAACACATAGTCAGTCTCGCTCAATATAACACTCACTCGTAGCTACTCGCAAGTCTCGCGCACCTCATATTCTACTGCTGACAACATTTACTAACATAAAAGAAAACATAGTCTATTCCACTATCTAGAAAGTTGGCCTTGAGGTCAACTAAGTGACTGTTTATACAGAAATATAATAGTTTATATAAAACAAGGCGTGAAACATACATGTCTCGGGAAACCTGATTCACATTATAATGGTAATGAAGTAAGGATATGAATAAAGCATATTTTGCATGTAATGGATGCGAGGATGTTTGTGTCTGTGTGTGTGAGGGGCTCGGGAGCTGCTCACGTAGAGCGCGGCTTGAGGTCCTCGTAGCAGGCACGCAGGTAGATGTAGTTCTTCTTGGCCGGGTTAAAGTGCTCGTGACCCTGTGGCATACGACACGTTAAATTAGTGGGAAGCGCTAAGGTAACCCGCGAAATTGAAATTTTATTGGTTTTTTGCAATATGCAGATCAGTGTCAGGTTGTATCTTGATCAAAATATGATTCGCGACAATAACAAATATGTAAAATACATATTTTTAACCATAAGAATCATCAATACATCTCTCTCAAGTTAGTGAGATGTATTGATGATTTTTATGATTAAAATAGAGTAGCTTTTGCCCTCGGCTTCGCCCACGTGGAGGTTGGAAATTATCCCACGGGAACGTACTATCAGGATAAAAAGTACCATTTGTCCTAATCCAGGTCATGGTCTACGCATGAGCTAACAATGAGCCCCGGGGAAAAAATTTATATTCACCACAAACAGCACAAAAACTATTTGGATCGTTTAAGCAAGTTCTTCTTAATGTAGACATATCGATTTATTTATGGAATTTAATACATTTTAGCACTAAAAACAATATTAGTAAGCCGCGTAACGAAATTATACCGGTATAACAAAAACTAGAGCTGCTAGAAAAAAAACTAAGAGTAGATATGAAATCAGCGAACTCAAATTACTAAGAAACAGTTTAGAAACTTCATAAAACACAAACAAAAAAAGTTAAATTTTGTTTACCAGTGTAATCATTGTGCGACACTATTCGATCTATCACCACTATGTCTGGCTTATTGGCAAACAGTCATGTCATGATAGATCGATCCCAACACAACGTGATATTGCCCAATAAACTGGGTCGGGCGCATAGCTCGGTACTCCGATTCCACAAGACTGTATTTCAGAGCAAGTTGCTGATGGATAATCCTGGCTACAAGGTGGTGCCATGCAAGTAGTCTCCGTTAGCCAGACGAGAACAGCCAGAAATAATGTGACGGATTGATTCTCCCGGACGGTGGCATGCCCGACAGATGTTAAACGTGCCGTCCTTCACAATAATATATTTGCGGTAGTTGTTCGTCATTATAACTTCGTCCATACTAGCAAAGATAAAACCTTCGGTTTCCCCAAAGAGATCACAGAGTCGCAAGCAGGATACGGACGCCAAGAGGTCTACATCGGGCCCATGTAGGACCCGGTAAAGGCGCCCGTGAAGCTTTGCTCTGTCATACCTCCCTGCTGTCTATAGGTTTGCGCCAGTTCTCTTTAGCCAAGGAGAGCGGGATGAAGCCCTTGTCCACTGAGACCACGTCACGTCGGCTTCTAGGAAATATTCCCTGAGACTGCATACCTCACGGTTGTGCAGGGAATTAGCATTTATAAAGCCTCATCACCGATGACCGTGGGTGATGCATCCGATTGCGGTCAGCAGTATGCGGACCCTCCTATCCAGGGCGTCAAGACGCGTCGTCTGAGTCCATTTGAGTATGCTGAAAAAGTACATCAAAACCGGCATGACCCAACCGTTGAAGGTTCGCACCTTGTTTCCCCTAATAAAAGACTAATTATTATTTTATTCAGGCGGCCGAAGAAGCGCTCCCTCAGCGATTGTTTCATGTCACCAGCGCTGATGCCTAACGCTTCCGACATACCCTAATATTTGTATGTTTCGAGTGAGGAGAGGGATCTTAGGTGTATGGAAACCTATAGTTGGGTTCCTACGGGTTCCACAATCCCCCCTCGCTTTACATGCACATTTGTCCACACCAAATTCCATCCTGATGGTGCTACTGAAAGTTTTGGTTACCGTCAGTAGCAAATTGTTGGGGGCAAAAGTTTAAAGTCATCCATCTAAAGAAGGTGAGATATAACCTGACCACCTAAATCGATAGTCTAGACCTGAGTACAGCACTGTGCTTAGAGGATTCAAGTTTAAAGTCATCCATCTAAAGAAGGTGAGATATAACCTGACCACCTAAATCGATAGTCTAGACCTGAGTACAGCACTGTGCTTAGAGGATTCAAGTTTAAAGTCATCCATCTAAAGAAGGTGAGATATAACCTGACCACCTAAATCGATAGTCTAGACCTGAGTACAGCACTGTGCTTAGAGGATTCAAGTTTAAAGTCATCCATCTAAAGAAGGTGAGATATAACCTGACCACCTAAATCGATAGTCTAGACCTGAGTACAGCACTGTGCTTAGAGGATTCAAGTTTAAAGTCATCCATCTAAAGAAGGTGAGATATAACCTGACCACCTAAATCGATAGTCTAGACCTGAGTACAGCACTGTGCTTAGAGGATTCAAGTTTAAAGTCATCCATCTAAAGAAGGTGAGATATAACCTGACCACCTAAATCGATAGTCTAGACCTGAGTACAGCACTGTGCTTAGAGGATTCAAGTTTAAAGTCATCCATCTAAAGAAGGTGAGATATAACCTGACCACCTAAATCGATAGTCTAGACCTGAGTACAGCACTGTGCTTAGAGGATTCAAGTTTAAAGTCATCCATCTAAAGAAGGTGAGATATAACCTGACCACCTAAATCGATAGTCTAGACCTGAGTACAGCACTGTGCTTAGAGGATTCAAGTTTAAAGTCATCCATCTAAAGAAGGTGAGATATAACCTGACCACCTAAATCGATAGTCTAGACCTGAGTACAGCAGTGTGCTTAGAGGATTCAAGTTTAAAGTCATCCATCTAAAGAAGGTGAGATATAACCTGACCACCTAAATCGATAGTCTAGACCTGAGTACAGCACTGTGCTTAGAGGATTCAAGTTTAAAGTCATCCATCTAAAGAAGGTGAGATATAACCTGACCACCTAAATCGATAGTCTAGACCTGAGTACAGCACTGTGCTTAGAGGATTCAAGTTTAAAGTCATCCATCTAAAGAAGGTGAGATATAACCTGACCACCTAAATCGATAGTCTAGACCTGAGTACAGCAGTGTGCTTAGAGGATTCAAGGCTAGGCAGAACCAAATGAAATATACCTCACTCGATCCTTATCGGCTTGCTATTCCTCTGAATATGTCGGCATCTTGGATAGCGAAGGACTGTCCTCCACTGCTTCAAGATGGCGCTGTTGGCCACGCAAACAAGTGCTCCACGTACTTAAACGAATTAAAATAGTTTAAAGACGATTTACGTGACAAAATATTTATCAGTTCTCTTTTATAAGTGTAATAAGTAATGTGTGCATAATTGTAATGAGAAAAACTCGAGATAAACAAATACTGAACAAGACGTGAAGTGTGACTACGAAAGTGCAAAACTAAACTAAATTGTAAAAGTTCAAGTGCGTTGTGATAATAACAGATCAGTAAGAAGACCAGACCTACCACATATTTGATAAAAACCAACAACGGGTGAATATGTATGTTTGTTTACTATTTCAAGCACTGATGGTAAGCATATTTTGAACTTTAAACGGTCAACGACTGACACTTGACAACAACAACAAAGACATATGTGACTGTAAATAGCGACATCTATGATAAATTGACAACAACATTGGATAATAATATTGTAAACAGCGGCATCTATGAAGACATAAACGTAGCTAGATCGTAGTCTGAATAATCTAGTACCATATTTCACATTATCACTTAACTGACACGGTAGCCGAACGGCTGAGAACTCGCCTGACGCAACGTTGGGTGCGGGATCAAATCCTGTTTGGGACTGCGCTTTTTGTGAATGTTAGCATTGGTATCGGAATTGAAAAATAAACATATATATATATTAAATACAACAACTGTCACCACTAATAATAAATAAAGGCAAAGAAACATAACATCAAAATGAATTTCTTAGAAAATATTACCTTTCGCCGGAATAGAACAAACTCGGACTCGTTCCTTAACAACAGTGATAATATGACACATACTCTGAATAATACAGTCAATAGTGTACCTGAAATGTCAGACGACGAGGAAGACGAACTAAAAAAGCTACGAGAACAAGTTACAAAACTTACGATAGATCTTCAAAGTGCTCATTCAGAAATCGAAACATTGTCATTAGAAAACAATGAACTCAAACAATTAAATGAAAATTTGACTAAAAAAAACGATTTATTTAAGAAAGTGACAAACAGTCCAGCTAAATTAAGGCCACCTAGTGCCAAAAAACAGAAAAACAAACGATTAACTAGCAATAAACAAATCCAAACCGAAACACCAGATAACAAAAAAGGTCACGAGACTAGAGAAGTAAACAAAAATTATCCTAATATAAAAAATAACCAATCCGCAAGTCCAAACCCTAATAATAAGAAAAAATGCAAAATATGTATTTTGAGTACAGATAACATTAATAAGATTCTGAGCATTTCAGAAGACTCTCTTACTCGATCGGAAATCTATCACCACATAACACCTCATGGAAATTCAAGCTTATTACTAAAAGGGTTAAAAGACAAAGTATCCGACTTTACGTTAGAGGACTACTGCATAATCTTGTTGGGGGAAGAAGACTTCAGAACAACAAATAGCTACTTTGACATTATTATGCATATCAGACAAGTACTACAGGAAATCAACCATACTAACTTTATTTTATGCTCTCCAACATATAAATGCGCGAATTACACTAATTTATACAATTCAAGAGTGGAGACATTTAATAATTTACTTTTCTTGGATATATTGACGCATGAATACGCTTATCTAATAGACAGCAATAAAAATCTCACCTACGACTACACTGAGTATAACAGACGGACTGGCGCAATAAATAATACTGGAATACAAATAATTTTTAAGGATATAATTAATTTAATTGATGACATAAAATATAATAACCAGATGATATCGACTGACATGAATGGTCGATGGAATGAACGGAGTACGGATAATCTGTCACAGGGTGAACTTTTTCGTCACTAAACATCTTCATGTAATGCACCAGAACATAGCAGGTTTATTAAACAAGTCGGATGCGCTCACAGTTTGTCTGACTGAACTTACAGAAAAAAACATACAAGTGGATGTATTGTGCGTTACAGAACATTTTATGATGGATGGCTACGAAAACCAGTTGAACATACCAAACTACTGCTTAGCCGCTCACTATAGTAGAAAAGAAGTTAAGAGAGGTGGATCATGTATCCTCATTAGAAATGGACATGAATGGAAAGAGTTATTTAAAATATCAAAAATGTCAATAACAGGGACATTTGAATGCTGTGCTATTGAGCTCACCAAGTACAATACTGCCTTTGTATGTGTGTACCGAATACCAAATATAAACAATCTCAATAGTTTCTTTAATCAGTTTGAAACAGTCTTACATGAATTATCAAAGAATGCTTATAAAAATATTGTCATAGCCGGCGATTTCAATATAGACATACTAAAAAGGAATTATCAGTCGATGGAGTTTGAATGCCTTCTACTTAGCTTCAACCTAAAATTAGCAATAAATCAACCTACTCGAACGGAAAGCCAGACATGTATTGATAATTTTGCGCATAATTATAACAAACGATGTGAATCTGAAGTCTTAGAGTTTGCCCTTTCAGACCACACAGCACAGATTTTAAAATGCCCGGTAAATAAAATATGTACGATCGACAAATACGGTGCTATTAGACGCAATTATAGCAAGGAAAATACTTCTAAATTTAAATATTGTATGAGCAAAATCTATTTCTCCGAAATATATGAAACTGAGGACCCTAACATTGCCTGTAATAAATTTCATGAAATATTTTCTTTATTTTACAACCTCTGTTTTCCTAAGACTATGATTACAATAAATGTATTAAAAAAGCCAAGGTGGATATCTAGAGGTATTAAATCCTGTAGTAAGAAAAAACGGCAACTTCTGTGGACCTATAGATTAAAATCAAATGAATTAAATAGAACTCGCTTTAAGGAATACTCTAAACTTTTTAGAAAAATCATGACTCTAACACAGCGTTCACAAAATAACTATAAAATCAAAACAGCACACAATAAATGTAAAACCGCATGGCAAATAATAAATCAAGGTAAATTTAATGTACCTAAAAATTATATCTTGAAAATTAAAATCAATAATGACAAAATTACAGATGCGAAACGAATTGCTAATCAATTCAATGACTATTTTATTAATAAAATTCAACCCATCCAGTCTAGTGATAAAACTACACGGCCCATAGTTAACAACAAAAACTCGATGTTTATGGCACCTTGTACACCACAACAGGCACAGAAAATTATTATGGCTTTAAAAAACACAAATAGTGTGGGGAACGATGGCACATCAACCAAAGTAATAAAAGCTGTAGCATCGGAAATATGCGACCATTTGTCTCATATTATAAACTTATGTATTGTAGCTGGCACGTTTCCTGACGCACTAAAGTTAGCGATCGTTAAGCCATTGTTTAAGAAAGAAGATAGAGAGCTCATGGAATTCTACAGGCCTATTTCTCTGATCCCTATCTTTTCGAAAATATTTGAGAAATTCATACAAAAGGAGTTAAACAGTTATATAGAAAAAAACAACATATTATGTAATGAGCAAAAAGGATTTCGCGATAATAAAACTATAAATATGGCGATCTATGATTTCTTATACACCGTATTGACAAAAGTGGACAAAAAAATACCTGTATGTGCTATCTTCTGCGATATGACTCAAGCATTTGACTACGTAAATCATGACATTTTGATAAAAAAACTTGACGCATATGGTATAAGAGGTAATGTTCTTAATTTAATTAAATCTTATTTAGACAATAGAAAGCAAAAGACAGAAATCACTAGAATTAATGTAATCACAAAAAAGGAAGAGATATACTTATCAGATGAACGTCAAACTACTTTTGGTGTTCCTCAAGGTAGTGTATTAGGACCTCCACTCTTTACACTATACATTAATGACTTGCCAAAATCAATTTCACACCCTATGACTTTATTTGCAGATGATAGCACGGTGACAATTTCTAGTAAAAACAATGACATGATCCAATATAAACTTGACATTCACAATACCTTGACATCTATAATAAATTGGTTAAATAATAATAATTTAAAGATTAATTTAGATAAAACTAAAATCATACATTTTAGCCAACGACTGGCTACAGAAAATATGGACATAAATATAGATAATAAAAATGTTGAACGCGTAAATACGACTAAATTCCTTGGACTAATAATTGATAAAAGACTTGACTGGAAATCACAAATCGAAAACCTTTGCAAAAAAATTTGTAGTTCTGCATTTGCATTGCACTCTCTAGCTGCAGTGGTGAATGTAGAAACCTTGATCACGGCCTACCATGGCTTAGCTGCGTCTCACCTAAGATACGGTATCATATTTTGGGGAAATTCTACCGACGCTAACACAGTCTTCAAGGCACAAAAGAGATGCATTAGATCTATGTTTGGGCTAAAAACGGTTGATACATGTAAACCATATTTTAAAAGGTACAAGATATTAACTGTTCCCTGTCTGTACATCCTCGAAACCGCAATGTTTGTTAAAACAAACCCCAATCTGTTTCCACGTCTACAGGACGTTGTACAGCGTAACAGACGGGATATGACCATTCTTCGTGTCTATCCAGCAAAAACAGCACTCATGCGCAAAAGTATTGTCTGCATGGCGCCTACTATATTTAACATATTGCCTAAACGTTGGAAGGAGCTAAATAGTAGTGCATTCAAGCGTCAATTAAAAATGTTCCTTTCTCAAAAAGCATATTATAGTGTCTCCGAATTTCTAGCCGAAAAAGTTTTTGATTAAATAATGTTATCTTTTTCCTGACATTAATAATTAAGTTATATGTAATTTTTGACATAAATGGTGTAAATTTTGACATTAATCTTGTAATTTTGACATCAATTTTGTAAATTTAATCTAACTAATTTAATTTTGACATACATGTAGTAACTTTGACACTTTTCTAGTATTTGATTGACATTATAGTTTTTAACTTATTTTGATTTTTTGACAATATAACAATAATAATCTCTAATACATAATATTTCTAAATTATAAAAAAAAAAATGCGTAGTCTTGGTAATTTTTCGATTTTCTTATTGTTAATTTTTTTCAATGTTATGGAAATATTTGTACGCCGATTAAGTATCGGCTAAACATGATTGGTTTCAAACGATATAATATCTTGCATGCTCTTGTATGTATACCATGTTTAAACAAATAAATAAATCTTATCTTATCTTATCTGCCCCATACACAACACCAGGAAGGTGCGCAGAGTTGTATCTACTTTATACAACTGCAGCGCCTTCATGAGCCATGTATGTGGCATCGAGTCATTGGCCTTCTTATAATCTACCCAATATGTCGACAGATCCTTTCGGGAGCGATGAACCTGTTGGGTAATGGCCATATTGATGAGGAGCATCTCCTTAGTTCCGCGGGACCCATTCCTACATCCATTTTGAGAGGCAGACATGATGGAGTGATTGTTTATAGGTTTGTAATTATTAAATATTTATTTTAGCTCTCGAAATGGATGTAAGAACTTTATAGACCGTCGCTCGGTAGGCAAATGTTCCGTCTATAATTTTTGAGTTCCGCAGTACTACCTGATTAATGGAGCAGGTGGATAGTTCCTGTCGTTAGGAACTGGGGCAGCGACCCTGACTAACTGGAACTGGGATGCCAAGCGGGCGAGCGACCTTTGGAATCACTTTATCCAAAAGTTGTACTTGCTGCCCGTCCCGCCGTGGAGATTTCCAGTTAGGCAACAGACGGACTGCACGAGCTACATCTTGTGGGCTGATGGTAAGTGCCCCCGTTTCTGCTATTTGATCGCACGCTCGCTCGATCTCCCTAGTCCAGTCACCTTCAGTGTGATTCCGGCATTTGGTCGCACGCTCGCTCGATCTCCCTAGTCCAGTCACCTTCGGTGTGATTCTGGCATTTGATCGCACGCTCGCTCGATCTCCCTAGTCCAGTCACCTTCGGTGTGATTCTGGCATTTGATCGCACGCTCGCTCGATCTCCCTAGTCCAGTCACCTTCGGTGTGATTCTGGCATTTGATCGCACGCTCGCTCGATCTCCCTAGTCCAGTCACCTTCGGTGTGATTCTGGCATTTGATCGCACGCTCGCTCGATCTCCCGAGTCCAGTCACCTTCGGTGTGACTGACAGGCACCGACCAGATGCTTCGCCAGAACGGACACCTGGCGTCATCATCCGGCAAGCGCGTGTCAACCACACCATGGTCCGGTCGCTCCCAAGCCCTAAAGACCCACCTTTCATCGCTCTGGAAAGTGCGATTCTGAGTGTACCGCTCCAGTCTCCGCCTGTACCGACGAATACGGTTTGCCCATGCACAGATCTTCTGCTTCAGGAAATCGATACGCTCTGTAACGTGGGTCAAATAATCTCGAGAACTAATTATCCGTCCCCGAGAATGCCCGCCTCACAAAGCACATCACCCTAGGGCGAGTATTGCCCTGCCTGAAGTAGATTAACTTGCCGATGAGTACTCTAGCCTCACCGATACGACGCTCAAACCTGCACTGCCAAGCTGGTAAAGCTCGTGGTTTTGGTCGTGGAGCTGTCACTGTTGGGAAACTGAACATGAGCTACACGACGTGCCGCTACAGCTGCCCAGTACAAGATCGAGTGGGTGCGAGGTCTTTGCTGCCGTCAAATCAATTTGACAGCTGCGAGTCTAGAGCACACACCGAGCCCTGATTTTCTTGTGCATGGGCAACCGAGGTAAACGTGGTCTAAGCCCAGGCGGGGTGGAACGGTACTCCCGGAAAGCATCCTCCAAAGCGCTCCTCAATCGTACATTGCATTGGGAACTCGCGGATATAGCCCCGTCATCATTCTCTTCACCAAAGCGGTCGGGTCGCGGTGAGCACTGGGTGAATGTCACAGTTGCACCGCGACCAGTGGCGAAGCAGGTGTAACATGGCTATGCCGTGATTCGAGACGTAGTAGATCAAGTACGACATCATCCAGCATATGGTTTCGCTGGATGACCCGCATCTGATCCGACAGTCGTTGCGCCGACACGTTGACAGCTGGCTTCAAGCACCTGAAACAGAGAGAGAGAAACTGACCACGGTTTGCAGTCAAGTTACTTCCCCCCTTAGTAGCCCAGAAGGACGCACGCATGATATTTAGTTTATTTTTTAAACAAGTTTTAATTAGTCTGGTTGCCATCTAGGACCAGAGTCCTCGTCAAGACGAACCAAACGAGCCCAAACTCGATAGGGTTGCGTCGTATTATTACCGAGTTCTCATGGCCGCCTTCCGGCTCCATCATCAGATCAGCTCCATGTCATAATAATATTGCATTGTCACTCGATTACACATGCATGTTAAATTTTAGCTTAATCGGAAACTGGGAAGTGGGTCTTTAACTTTAACTTGCAACATTAACATTACAGGCAGACGATCAACAGGACAGGTGAAACTGAATAAAACCTTGTAACAAGATAACAAAATGAAAGTGTTGCATCTCTTTGTATGGATTATTCCGATCTGTCCCCCTGCTTTGTCCCTTTAGGGAGACGGAGCGGAAAAAAAATTGATCTGTCCCACTGTTAACTAAAAAAAAAGTTCGAACTGTCCTCTCGGTGCTAACAGGGGGATAGATCATTTTTTTTTTCCGATCTGTCCCTCTATGGGGACAAAGCAGGGTGACAGATCGGATTAACACGTTCTGTGCGGCCGACACGTATGTGCGATTTTCGAACCTTCACCAAGTGCTACCGTCGCATATGCGTGTCCATACAATTTATGTACTTCCTTCGAATGCGGCGCGCCGCACCTGTGGGTTTTTTGTGGGTTTTTTGTAGCAGTGAATGTGTTAATCCCTTTGTACGGTCAAGGAAACGCATAGTTTCGCAAATTGACTTGTCATGTTATTAACTGTTTGCTAGAATGTTCAAATCATTTTATTATAACACAACAAAACATATTTATTTTTGTGAATCTGCTGAACAATGCATTTCACTGGCTGTACATTTGTTTGACACGCAAGAGTTGGGACAGTGAGGTATGAGTGGTGCAGTACAAGTGCCTGACCTTGGACCAGTCGTATCCGACGGCGTAGGCGAAGATCTGTCCGTTGTGGTTGAAGGCGCACTTGGTGAGCGGCTGGTCCAGCATCTCCGAGGACTTGAGCCGCGTGCGCGCGTCCTTATCCCAGAACGAGAAGGAGCCGTCCGAGCCCACCGTGGCCAGCGTGCCGTGCGTCGGGTGGAACGCGATGTCGTTCACCGCGTAGATGTCCTGCACACGAGCGAGCCTCACATTACACACACATTCACACATGCATCAGTGCTAGGTGCTGGTGGAGTGCTAGGTACTCGCCTGGTAGCCGGTGGTGTTGGCGGCCGGGCGGTGGCACTTGAAGGTGAAGTTGTCCTTGGGGTTGGTGGGGTTGACGTACTGGATGGCCACGCGGCCCTCCACGCTGCCCAGCGCGAAGCCGGTGGGCTGCTTGGTCTTCTTGTCGCGGAAGATGGCGATGCAGCGGTGCTGGTGCTTAAGCGGCGACTCCACGCGCTTGAACTCGCCCGGCTTGCCTTCCAGCGTGTAGAGGCAGATGCCGCGGTCCGCCGTGCCCACCACGGCCATCGGGTAGTCCTGCACAGACACAACGTCAGCTGCTGCCGCGCACTCGCGCTGTCGCACCACACTCCTGTCGCTACTGCGCTACCTACCACGTCCGCGCAGTAGCAGCGCTCCGACAAGTTCATGTTCATTATGGGAACTGCGCTGCGGGTGTCCCAGAACTGAAAACAAAATTTATTTTATTTTTGCTTTATTAGCCAACCATCAATAATATTGTTAACTGTAAATAGTTGAAGTAATATCAAACATAAGGGTAGTGTAACATGAGGGTAGTGTAACATGAGGGTAGAGTAACATAAGGGTAGTGTAACATGAGGGTAGTGTAACATGAGGGTAGAGTAACATAAGGGTAGTGTAACATGAGGGTAGTGTAACATAAGGGTAGTGTAACATAAGGGTAGTGTAACATGAGGGTAGTGTAACATAAGGGTAGTGTAATAATTTCTTACAGGTTAGCACCACGTGCCCATAATATTAACAAGTTTAAATTAGCATTACGTGATGGAATATAAAACTAATATAAACAGCAAAAGATCAATTCAATAGATTAAAACAATCAGAGACACAACTAAATGGAGAAAAACCGGCCAATAGCGAGCCGGACTCGCGCACCAAGGATTCCGTACCATTATACCGGGTGGTGGGGAGAATACGATATTAATTGTAAACATATACTGGGTATCGCGGTAGTAGTACGTATACCAAAAATTATCAAATTATAATCAAGGGTATAGCCGCAGGAATTTGTTTTTCCTTTGACAATTTTAACACATGATGTGAATACCACGCAAGTTTCATTTAGGTCATTCACATCAAAACAATTTCATTTACCTACTTGCTAAAACAAAACCAAATGCAATGGTGCGACTCGCTACTCAGAAATAATACAATATTGTATTGTATTGCTGATTGAATTTACACCTAATAACCATGACGATAAAATTCCTATTATCATAAGCAAACAAAAATTGCCGAGGCGCAATTCGTTTCGAAAACAGAAGAAAGCACGGTTGCCAGTTCGACGTCTTTGTCTAAACAAAGTAAGTTTAAACAACAATAGTTCGTAATCACTTCCGCATTCAAATGATTTATTGTGCAAGAAAAGGAAAGAAATACATCTAGGGTTTCCCTGGAATTTGCTTCTGATCCACTGTCTAGTGCGTGACGTGCTACCCTGGTGAGAGCGTGTTTTTTTTTTTTAATTTCGATTCGTAAGAGTGGTTTTAGCGCATTAACAATAATTATTGATTTTGTGTAAAATTGAAAATTGTTTTGTTGCAATTTCATACAGTGCAGAGCTTTAATAGTTTTACTGTTGTGTTATTGACAGATAATTCGATTGTGTATAAGTTTTAAGTGTAGTAGTTTGGTAGGTTACGGTACCTACCTAATGTGTAAACAATAGTGTGATAGTTACTTGCTGTTATTTCGTTGTAAGTTAAGTTTGGGGATTTATCAAAAATGAGGTTTATGCTTGTGATGTGAATACCGTAGAGAAACTGCGAGACAGAATTATTGACGCTTTTAATAAATTAAAAGCAATGGCTATCAGTAGTGACTTGTTAAGGAAAGTAAGAAACAATATCACAAGACATTGTCACATGTGTGTTACGAGTAAATGGTGGACAAATTCAGCAATTAAAAATTTAATTTAGTGTACCATGATTGAAGTAAGTTTTGATTTAATGTTTAATTAAGTGTGTCGTGGATAACGATATTGTCTTAATAAAAGTTGCTCAATTGATTTGTCGTGGATAACGATATTGTCTTAATAAAAGTTGCTCAATTGATTTGTCGTGGATAACGATATTGTCTTAATAAAAGTTGCTCAATTGATTTGTCGTGGATAACGATATTGTCTTAATAAAAGTTGCTCAATTGATTAATGTAGTAATGGGGAAAACGCCGTGACGTGATTGAGTAATGACGGCACGTGGACAGAGTCGTTTTGGAAAATGGGGATTGTCGAACGGGGACTTCGCATCAAGTCGCGGACCAAGGCACTTCTCCAAAACGAAACTGTCGGTTTGCCCATTTTGTTTTGAGTAATTATTTGTAAGTGATATTTAATGTGAATTTGTGTTAAAAATAAACTGTGATTTTTGTGTACCAAAACCGAAACTATTATTTTACCATGAACCCGGTACCACCGAACCCTAATAACAACAGCGATATCGCTCAGCCATCGCATACGCCGTCAAGTGTTTTTAAAACGTAAACCTACTGATAGAAAAGTTACGCGGGCTGGCGGGCGGCAAGCGGTGAACGGAGCGGGGATAGATGCCGCGCGCCATTTTTTTTTGTACATTTGTACTTACATGAATGAAACTGCGCCTAAAACGGACGAAACGGGTGCGACGTTGCCGCTCTCACGTGCAGTGCCTACAAGGTCAGATGAGGTTAGTAGACAATATTATAAAGGTGTTGTTTTAAATTCTGATTAGTTTCGCATTTAGTTTGTTTGAAAAATTAGATTTTTGAATTTTGATGTAATACCTAATTTGGTAATGGTAAAGTGTTTTGGTTGACTAGTGGGGATCGTATTATTATTCAATGTCGTTATGTCGTCACCACCCTGTATAAGTATTAAAAAAAGTATGCTATTTACAAATACAAAAAAAAAAACCAAAATAGTTTATTGTGACAAACAGTAAATTATATTACATTTAAACGTATTTGGAGCCTCCCTTTAAGCAAACAATGCCTGTATTAGAAGGCTCCGCTCTTTCTCATCATAGTCGTACACTATACTAGCAGGAATTAATACAGTGTACTGTGACTTTAAGGGTAAACATGCAATGCAAGTACTTTTTTCTGTATTTATTTACCTACTACTAATCTTAATAAACTAATAATACAAATCTAATAATTTAAATTGCAACTATATTTAGTTGCAATTTAAATTTAATTTAAATTGCAACTATATTTAGTTGCAATTTAAATTATTAACTGTAATAATAAAACTTAAGATACTTAAAAGTGGAAAGTAGTACGGTGTTATGTGTGGCAATGTGCTGTGATGTTTGGCAAGGTGCGTGGTGTGGTAAGTAGTACGGTGTTATGTGTGGCAATGTGCTGTGATGTTTGGCAAGGTGCGTGGTGTGGTAAGTAGTACGGTGTTATGTGTGGCAATGTGCTGTGATGTTTGGCAAGGTGCGTGGTGTGGTAAGTAGTACGGTGTTATGTGTTACGGTGTAATTCATTATCGTTACACATTGAATTAACGAGTCTCAAGTCCCTCTGGAGTAATGTTTTATCGTTTTCAGATTCGATTATCCTAGAGAATTTAAGGTATAACATTCTTACATATAACATTCTGGACTCTTAGGCAGTGCGGGATATCGTTAACGGAAACATTAAATAGAACCGGTCCAACATGTGAGCCCTGGGGAACAAAGGAGAAACGATTTTCGAGATAAGACTTTAGCCAACTATAGAGTGTACTGGTGATACCATACGCAGATAACTTCGACAGAAGTATATGGTGAGGCACGCGGTCAAAGGCTTTGCTAAAGTCTGTGTAAATAACCTCAATTTGCTTGCCACAGTCAATGGCATCCGATAGCATTTCTGTAAAAATCGCTAAATCGGTGCAAGTAGACATAGAACCCACGAAAACCATGCTGAGAATAGCTCAAATAGGGTTTGAAGTGTGCCTGAATGTATGGACAAACTAAGGATTCGAAAACCTTGCCAAACGTTGACAAGATAGAGATAGGTCTATAATTGGAATAACTTTTGCTTTTTTCCATAAGTCAGAGAAAATACCTGAGCCATGAGATTTGTTAAAGATCAATGTTAAAGGGGATATCAAAGCGGGCACACAAACTAGCAGCGCCCCGCCATTTCACCCGCTAGCTAATTCTCGAACCCGTAGGAATATCGGGATAAAAAGTATTCTATGTGTTAATCCAGATTATGTGAGCCAATTTTCATTAAAATCGGTTCAGTAGTTTTTGCGTGTAAGAGTAATAAACATCCATTCATCCTCACAAACTTTCGCATTTATAATATTAGTAGGATATTGGCGGAATACCATCCAGCCAGTGGCGTACACAGTTTTTAGACAGGGTAGGCAGAAAATTTTAAAAGCCAAAATACTTACTGCATGTTGGTTTTGGTTCGTCATCTTGGCGATTAAATAATGACGTAGGTAATAGCCACCTCAAATATCCATACATTGACTGATTTTATAGACATATCAATTTACGGATATTCAAAGTGGCCTTTCGGCGCGTTTGTTTGATGTTCAGTATTTGTAAAATTAACCTTTTACAATCACTTGTTTTTTATCACCGAATGATAGTTTTGAAAACGCATCATTTTTTATTTTCTCTATACACACACCACCTGAACAACTTTCACAGTGAATATTATCCATTTTTCACACTATTATCGACTTTAAACTCTTTAAATACCAATTATTATGGCTCACAAATCGAAACGAATCAGACAAACTATAATGGCGAGTTGGCGACTAAACTAACTCGGAGATAGTGCAAAAAATAATACGACAAAAAACAAATAGTGTAAGTTATGATGCAATATAAATGAAACAATGCCACTTTTTAAAATAGTTGTATAGCTAATTTCGGTTCGGAAAACATCGGATAATTTCGTAATTTGTCGTGTTGTGAAAAAGACACTGTCTATTCTGTATGGTTGTGTGCGTTATTGTGACATTGTGTGCTACGTATTTATAGGAACACGCACCCATTCAATCCGCATGACCACGAGAGCACACATAAACATTTAGACCCGAATAGTTTGTGTCTTTCCCGAGGCACTCCTGGTAGCGGCGCTAGTGCCGCGCAATGCCACAATACAATACTGAACGAGCTTGCTTGGAGCGACTGCTTATGATTTTTTTATTGTTAGTAAGTAGGTACTCGTCGGTCGTACTCGTAGATAAAATAATAATAGATATCAGAACAAGATTATACTGAATTAGGTAGGGTAGGCAGTGTCTTTCTGTCTTTATGAAACGCACGCCACTGCATCCAGCGCCTTTACGAAGACCCAATAATTATCGGTCGACCGCCTACTGAACCAGCTTAAATTATAATTTAAGCTTGTTCAGTAGGCGGTCGCGGCCAATCACAGGTGCCGTTATTCTTCGTATTATGAAGATAGTCGGACTCCGATTCACTATGTTGAGTAAGTTTTCCTCTGCATTTAGCGATGCAAAGGGTTGCCCCTTTGCATCGCTAAATGCAGAGGAAAACTTTGACGCAACCATTTCACTTCACATAAACGTGCACGATAATGCAGATACAATGTAAGTGAGGTGTGTAAAGCGGTACCTTGAGCGTCTTGTCCCAGGAGGCCGTCATGAGGCAGGTGTAGTTGGGCGCCTTGATCCAGTGGCACGTCTTCACGGGCGCCTCGTGCGCCGCCACCTGCACGACAAACAAGAATGCACTTAACGCATAAACAAATAAACCGGATTCAAAAACAAAAATGATAAATCAATTTGATCATAAGTTCATAATCATAACACTACTATGTTAGCCTTTATGCCCGAAGAACAAAATCGATTGAAAAATTGTTAGATTTTTTTTCCAAATATGTCACCTGCATTGATTGATTTGAAGCTAGGTCCCAGCACTTGACGCTCTTATCAGTGGATGCCATGAAGATTTTACTGCCATCCTGCAAATACAATACAGCCAGGTACTATTGAATAGCCATGTTCCAGGTAGTGAAGTTCGCTAAGCAGCGGTGCGTGCACGTGTACTGACGTCGTGCCACGCCACGTCGAGGATGGGCCCGTCCATGGTCTGCACGGCCTTGGGCACCGTCTTGCCCGAAGCCTCCACTTCCCAGCATCGCACCTGCAAGCAAGCCACTTACTTTATCACCGAGTACTTGGAACAAATTTTTGATATGTACTCTAAACAGCAAACTGTTTTGTAATAGGCATTTTGAGCAATACTTGATACTTTTATTATATACTATGAAATAATGAACTTTAAAATTTAAAAGTTTCAGTTGTTGTTTCATTCCTTCCATTACTATTTTGTTAGTGGTAACACTTATGCGAAAAGAAAAGAGACACGCTATAAAAAAAAGATTTCTAACTCGTAAACATGTTACTTTTATTGAGCAATATTGTAAAACTAATCACAATATTGTTCAATAAAAGTAACAATGTTTCCACAAAGTGGAATCTCACCCCTGTCGCCTGTGGCTCTTGGTAGTGTCTAATCAGGGACAGAAAGTCCTCTTAGGGAGAATAGCTGAACATAGTCAACATGCATTTTGTTGTTTTTAGTTTGACCAAAATTTCAGGTAAATGCATTGATCTTGCATAACAAACATGGCCATTAAGTGCACCAGTGTGAGACAGGGGTGGTAAGAGTATTAAAGAAGTGCACCAGTGTGAGACAGGGGTGGTGAGAGTATTAAAGAAGTGCACCAGTGTGAGACAGGGGTGGTAAGAGTATTAAAGAAGTGCACCAGTGTGAGACAGGGGTGGTAAGAGTATTAAAGAAGTGCACCAGTGTGAGACAGGGGTGGTAAGAGTATTGAAGAAGTGCACCAGTGTGAGACAGGGGTGGTAAGAGTATTAAAGAAGTGCACCAGTGTGAGACAGGGGTGGTGAGAGTATTAAAGAAGTGCACCAGTGTGAGACAGGGGTGGTGAGAGTATTAAAGAAGTGCACCAGTGTGAGACAGGGGTGGTGAGAGTATTAAAGAAGTGCACCAGTGTGAGACAGGGGTGGTAAGAGTATTGAAGAAGTGCACCAGTGTGAGACAGGGGTGGTGAGAGTATTAAAGAAGTGCACCAGTGTGAGACAGGGGTGGTGAGAGTATTAAAGAAGTGCACCAGTGTGAGACAGGGGTGGTGAGAGTATTAAAGAAGTGCACCAGTGTGAGACAGGGGTGGTGAGAGTATTAAAGAAGTGCACCAGTGTGAGACAGGGGTGGTGAGAGTATTAAAGAAGTGCACCAGTGTGAGACAGGGGTGGTGAGAGTATTAAAGAAGTGCACCAGTGTGAGACAGGGGTGGTGAGAGTATTAAAGAAGTGCACCAGTGTGAGACAGGGGTGGTAAGAGTATTGAAGAAGTGCACCAGTGTGAGACAGGGGTGGTGAGAGTATTGAAGAAGTGCACCAGTGTGAGACAGGGGTGGTGAGAGTATTAAAGAAGTGCACCAGTGTGAGACAGGGGTGGTGAGAGTATTAAAGAAGTGCACCAGTGTGAGACAGGGGTGGTGAGAGTATTAAAGAAGTGCACCAGCGTGAGACAGGGGTGGTGAGAGTATTAAAGAAGTGCACCAGTGTGAGACAGGGGTGGTGAGAGTATTAAAGAAGTGCACCAGTGTGAGACAGGGGTGGTGAGAGTATTAAAGAAGTGCACCAGTGTGAGACAGGGGTGGTAAGAGTATTCGCCCTCGCCTCGCTTGTGCCGCGTTCCGATGCGGACGTGCTTGCATAATATTCTGTTTTAATTAGCGCGGCGCAAGCTGTCGCTCGTGAGTCACTCGCCATGAGCAATGAACTTGTGGCGAATGAGCTGCTGGCGTTCCTGCAACAGAAGCTGGATGTGATGGACGAGGTGTCTGCTGTCCAGATCTGCGCAACGAACTTCAGCGAGGAAGACATAGCTGCTGCCAAGCTGTTGTTGTTCAGTGTGCTGAACAAGCGCGACCAGATGGTGTCCCGCCGGCGTGACGGGACTAAGAAGAGCCTGCAGGATATAATCACGCTGTTCAAGGAGACCGACCCGGACGACGTGCCGACGTTTGTGGCGAAGGAGTTGCACAAGCTTCCACCCGTCACCTTCGACCACGTCGACGTAACGAGCCTTCTGAAGGACATTGTCTTCCTGAAGGCCCGCCTCGCGGATGTTCTGGCGAAATTAGATGCATCCCAAAACTCCGTCACCGAATTGCGCAAAGAAGTTAGCGAGTTGCGTAACAGTGTGGCGGTAACTAGGTCATCAGCCGATGCATCTAATGTAAACAAGTGTCGCGGAGCCGGCCTCGATTTATCGTCGTCAAATTCCGCGTCAGCAGTTTCATCGCCAGCGCATCCGTCGTTTGCTGAAATTGCAGAGCGCCCCGCCCCCGTGCCCCGCAGCCCTGCGCCCGTCATCGCAGCTCCTCCGCGCAGCACCGCCCAAGTTCATCACCCCGTCCCGCTGCCAGTATCTGCAGCCCTGGCGAATCCCTTACGAAAGGACTTCGCTAGCGCCCCCGCGAGTGCCCCAGGCGCTCCAAGTATGAAGCCTATGCCAGAAAAGGCGCCGAATAGGGCTGATGAAGAGGGTTTCGTGACAGTGCAAAGGAGGAAGCGCCGGTCGCGAACCAACAAGAATCGCTGCGGCAAAGCTCCTACGAAGCCAGAAGTGAGCTTGCGTGCCGCTAAGCCGAACACACCGGTGTACATCTCCCGCCTGCACTACAGCACTAAGGCGGAGGACATCGTGGAGTACGTGCGCCAGAAGACAAGGTACATGCCTAGGGTGCAGTTACTGGAGTCGCGCCGCAACGTCAATTTCAAGGCGTTCGTGGTGCGAGTACCGAATTGTTACCTGCCCGTCGTCATGGAAGAAGACTTCTGGCCGCAGGACGTGGTGTTCCGTCGCTTCCGCGGACAAGTGCCACAGGACAGCTCAAGGACAAGCTAGTGAAGTGAAGTGCTACTAACATAATTTTAAGCTATATTTATTAACACAAGTTTTGTTTTATACTTTATATATTATATGTTAGTTTGTAAGGTATGTATCTATGGGCCATTGTAGCCTGATAATAAATGTTTTATTATTATTATTATTATTATTATTATTATTATTGAAGAAGTGCACCAGTGTGAGACAGGGGTGGTGAGAGTATTGAAGAAGTGCACCAGTGTGAGACAGGGGTGGTAAGAGTATTGAAGAAGTGCACCAGTGTGAGACAGGGGTGGTAAGAGTATTGAAGAAGTGCACCAGTGTGAGACAGGGGTGGTAAGAGTATTGAAGAAGTGCACCAGTGTGAGACAGGGGTGGTAAGAGTATTGAAGAAGTGCACCAATGTGAGACAGGGGTGGTAAGAGCTGTACCTCACAGGCATTTCCTTACTAATATTGTGATATTATTATTTCCCACAGAACAGATAAAGAGGACCTCTCTTACCTGTTGTGTTATATCCCAACAAATATATAACGATATAAACTGATTTGCAAAAAAACGGGCACTTTAGATGTTTTTCTCTACTTCAATGAAGAAGAACAAGAAAGAGGTTTTATTAATTTGACGATGTATTGGCATGTTATTTGAAGCATCCCGGCATGATTTTTTACGTTCCAAATTAAAATGTTGAAATTAACAAAAGAAAAATAATGATTATTGTAGATTATTGTAAAACTGTTTTACTAATGGCGCGAATTGCTGAAACGATTTTTTTACTGATTACTAAAATTTTAAAACTTTTTGGATATTTTCTGCAAATTAAACAATTCAATCTTTCTTTTAAATTAAATAGGTATCACTTTTTGATATGACGATGACTTTTTGATAAAACGATAAGGGCCGGTAAAATTATAGCCCTACTTGAAGAAGGTTGTTCGCAAACTTACGTGTCTCAGCGGCTAAATGTGACTCGTGCAACTGTCCAGAGGAATTGGCAACGGTATCAAGAGACCGGTTCGGTCAAAAGAAGACCCAGTTCGGGAAGAAAACGATGCACAGTTCCAAGAGATGACCGCTATTTGATGAGTAATAAAAAGCTCACAATGGGAATTTTCCGCTGACCAACTTTAAATGCTCGTGATAGTTTTTAAAAATACCAAAAATTAAAAAGAGACGCATTAATTTAAAAAGGTTTTCATCGTTTGAAGCTCAAAAAATTGTTAGACGCGCATTTGAATATTTCCAGTAAAATAAAAAAACGTGAATATTATATTAATGACCTAACGCGCAAGCGTGGCGTGATCTTATCACTTCACCCGATTCTCGTAGCCATAGCAACCAACCGCATCGAAGTGATTCGGTTAGGTAAGTGAGCTAGTGAGCATGATGAATGTCAGTTAAACTGTTGAATTTTGTAATAGTGTAATGATGATGATTTGATGATATTATTTTATTATTGGCAATACTGGGTAAGTTAGGTAGGTCATTTAAATATAATAAAAAGACGTGCGGCTAATAAGTACCTACCTAATATTTTATTGTAGTTTTTGTAGGGTTAAATTCTATGGTCAGGCCATTTTTATTGGGTTGGTAATAAGTAATGAGCGACATACAACTATTTTATATGTATTTATTTATTAAATGAATAATTGTTAATCATTTATTAATCATATATTCACCGTCGTTTTCTACTACCATTCGCCAACAATCTGGCAAAGAGTGAATGGCGTCCGCATAGAACTTCGTTGGTTTTGAATTGAAGAAGTCATCTATGTATTGTTTCAAGTGTGGTTCATCGTCAAAGCTTTTTTCCCGTAAATTATTACTAAGGGATCGGAACAAGCTGAAATCAGTTGGTGCTAAGTCCGGCGAATATGGAGGGTGGGGTATTATTTCTCAATTAAGCTCCAATCAGAACTGGATTTTGATGAAAATGGGACCAATCTGGATGTACCATCCTTTCAAATAAAAAAATATTTTTCCAAATCAGTTTATAAATTAACTACTGAGGTAACAAACATTAAAAAAAAAACATACAATGAAATTGAACAGGAGCTGTTCAATTTCCTTTTTTGAAGTCGGTTAAAAATATAGAAAAAACAAAATTGTCTGACTGCATTTCTGTTTTGCTATTTTATATAAAGAAAAAAACAATATGTAGACACTTAAATACTACATAGCTTTGAAATAATTTAAAATTCAATAGAATTAGCATAAAAATATCATTAAAATCTAGATTATGATTGTAAATGTAATGCTTGGTCAATCCCTAGCATCAGGGGAATAACAATGACAGCTCACTCCACGCAAGTTTTCACGGTGAGTTTTTTACAGAATCAACCAGCTGTTAGTAGTGTCAATCCCTAGCATCAGGTGAAATGACAGCTCTCTTCAAGCTCACTTCACCTACGTTTTCACAGTGAGATTTTTACAGAATAGACCAGCTGGGGCTGTGAGCAGATGTGATGTATCTATAAATATAAATTATTTGTTGGACAAAACCTGGATGAGGCTGGCACAGGAGTGTGGGGATTGGCACAAGAAAAGAGGGCTGTGCCCAGAGTGGCTGAAGTCGGGCTGTGGATGAGGATGGTGAATATTATATCAGGTTGCCACAAAAGTAATGAGTCACTACAAAACTCTGTACATTTCCTTTTTCAAGTTAATTGTTTTCGATAATATTCTAGAATGTTGTAGAATATTCTAGGTTCTTGTGATGTGGGGGAAAGCCGCTCTCGCGATCGGTTCAGTCAGTTTGAAGAAAAATGGACGAGCGACAAATTCGAACACTATACTTATACGAGTATTTGAGGCCACAGTGCGCGGGCTGCGGCTGACAATATCAACACTGCATTGGGCGCTGGAAGTACAAGCCATGCGACGGTGTCCTGATGGTTTGACCGTTTTAAATCAAGAGACAGGAAGAGGAGCCTTGAAAGTGAGCCACGCTCTGGACGACCACTCGCAGTGAATGATGACGATTTACGCCGCGAACTGCAGTCGAATCTGGATGCTACCACTCGTGAATTACCGGAAGCACTTAACTGCAGACCACGCCGTGGAAAACCATCTGCATGAGGTTGGGTATCAAAAGTTTTGGCTCGCACACCCTTACAGACGCCAGTCGTGCAGTCCGTGTCGCTATCTGTCAATCACTTTTGCTGCGACCCCGACGTAAAGAGTTTTTGTCTGATCTAGTTACTGGAGATGAATCATGGGTTAATTACGTGAACGATACACGTCGTGCTTTTTGGCTGCCTCCAGAAGAAACGCCACCAACTCAACCGAAGCTGAGTCAAAAGAACCGCTTATAAGTTCTGCTTTGCTGTTTCTGGGACGCACAAGGCATGCTGTTTTATGAACTATTACACAATTAAACTATCGAAGTTTTGGCTCTGTGTTTACTGCACATCCTTATCGACGCCAGTCATGCAGTCCGTGTCGCTATCTGTCAATCACTTTTGCTGCAACCCCGACGTAAAGAGTTTTTGTCTGATCTGGTTACTGGAGAAGAATCATGGATTCATTACGAGAACGATACACGTCGTTCCGCCAACTCAACCGAAGCTGAGTCAAAAGAATGGCTTAAAAGTTCTGCTTTGCTGTTTCTGGGACACGCAAAGCATGTTGTTTTATGAACTATTACAAACTATAAACGCTGACAAATATTCAACCCAGCTCACCAAACTATCTGCTGCCATCAAGAAAAAACGACAACAACGATTCAATGTATTTTACTACACGATAATGCTCGACCTCATGTCGCATCTGCCGTTCACCAACAGTTGGAGACTCGATACCCAAGTATCGAAAATCTGCTGCTATCAAGAAAAAACGACGAAGACGAGTCAATGTAGTTTTACTACACGATAACGCTCGACGCTCATGTCGCATCTGCTGTTCGCTGACAGTTGAAAAACTTGGGCTGGGAGACGATACCCCACTCACCTTATTCGCCAGACCTCGCTCCATCAAACTATCATTTGTTTAGAGCCCTGAAACAACATTTGCGGAGAAAACAATTTAATCATTTGCCGGATCGTTAGCAAAAAGTCTTAGATGCTAATTTTGTATTGCTTTTTGTATTGCATCAGCTATCTCGCGTATCTTCACTCGATGGTCTGCCAAAACAACATCATGGATTTTGTTGATGATATCTTCAGTGGTGACCTCAATTGGCCTTCCTGGGCGCTCTGCGTCATTTGTGGTGGTATGACCACAACGAAATTTTACCATTCATACTTTTTCACTTTATCTTCCGTCTGTTTAATGGTTTTACCATGTAAAAAGTAGTGTTTAATTAGCACTGTAAACTCTCCATTTTCCAAGAATATTCTGACCGCAATTACCTTTTTGTCGATAAAACTTTTATTTTCGCGCAGATAAACAAGAAAAAACGGCGGTAACTTAGTAAAGATCTGGTACGCTGCTCTGCTCAGTAAGCTTCCTGGCACACTGCTCTGCTCAGCAAGCTTCCTGGCACTGTGCTCTGCTCAGCAAGCTTCCTGGCACGCTGCTCTGCTCAGCAAGCTTCCTGGCACACTGCTCTGCTCAGCAAGCTTCCTGGCACACTGCTCTGCTCAGCAAGCTTCCTGGCACTCTGCTCTGCTCAGCAAGCTTCCTGGCACGCTGCTCTGCTCAGTTCCTGCTCATGGCCTCCCCGTTTTTTTTTTTTTTTTTGTAGCTGTATTGCAACCTGCTGCACATCAAATGATCTGCTTCAGCCTGGTATTGTTGGGTACTCAGATGACAATACAGTTTCAGAGAGATACTTGTCCAGTGCAAAAACCAGCGGGGCCGAAGTTTGTTCCTTGAGAGAAGCCATGGTAGAGTGGAAAGACTTTAAGCCTTGTCTCCCAGTGGGGTTATGATAATCTGGTCTCTTTTAACGCCACCAAAACACAGGCGTGTCTTTTTACTGCTAAAAGGAGTCGTTTCGCTCAAACTCCTACTTTTCGGGGTACATCTGTTCCTGTAACTGATCGGCTTGAGCTACTAGGCATGGAGTTGACATCTGGTCTCAACTTTGGCGCCACCATTGAGTACAAAGTCAGTTGAGTGGACATCTTTTAACTCTTTACAAAGCGCAAGTCCGATCCTGCATGGAGTATTGCAGCCACCTTTTGGATGGATCAGCTAAGTACCAACTAGCCACGCTTGACTCGGTGGAACGCAGAGCTAAGAGGCACATTGGCGACGTAAAACTGGTGGATGCCAAGCTTCATAGCTTGGCTCATCGCCGCAAGGTTGCCTGCTTGTCGGTCTTCTACAGATTGTACTTCGGTGAGTGTGCTCAAGAACTCCACGACCTCATTCCACCGGCCCCCTTCTACCATCGGACATCTAGACACAGTGCCAGTTACCATCCCTACCTGGTAGCTATTCCACCAATTCGCACTAAGCGTTTCCAAATGTCTTTTATAATGCACACAGCAAAAGAGTGGAACTCACTACCTGCATCTGTGTTTCTGAGCGCATACAACCTTAATCTCTTCAAAGTGAAAGTCAACAGGCTTTTTCTGGGTACGCTCACTCCATCGTCGACTCTGTCTCTGTCGCCTACGATCTAGACTAGTCAAGAACAAACCCATCTTTAATAAAAAAAAAATAATAAAAAAACAGGTCTAAATTCAGAAACAAAAATAAATTTTGAAAAAGGAATTTATTTAGCCTTAAAAGTCACAGACTTATCAAACCACCCTCGTAGTGTTTGAACTTGTTGCTCATCCATTTTTCTTCAAACTGACTAAAACGATCGTGAGGGCAGCTTTATATACCCCACATCACAAGTAATATTAAATATTAATAATAACCTGGGACATTATTCACACATGGTCATCTGATCCCAAACTAAGCAGAGCTTGTACTATAGAAACCAGATAACTGATATACTACATATACTACTCTTTTTTTTGTAAATACATACTTATATAGATAATTACACTCAGACACTCAGACTCAGAACAAACAGACATGTTCATGAACACAAATTTTTGATGGGAATCGAACCCACGACCTGCGGCTTGATAGGTGGTATCTTAACCAACCACGCCAACGGGCCTGTCGAAAGTACCTAGAATGTTCTACAACATTCTAGAATATTATCGAAAACAATTAACTTGCAAAAGGAAATGTATAGAGTTTTGCAGTGTCTCATTACTTTTGTGCCAACCCTATAAATGCAAAAGTGAGTTTGTTTGTTACATTAAAACGGCTAAAAGACGTGGATGAAATTTAGCACATGAGTTAATGGGTAGACCATGTCATGTAAAAGGACATAGGCTACTTTTAACCCGGGACAGACAAAGTCGTGGACAATAGCTAGTAATATTAATAAACCCGCCGCTAAGATAGCCCTCTGGCCTTTAAGTGCTCGACTTACAACTTGTGTGGAAACAAATCCCAAAAATCTTGGAGAAAATGGTCTCCAAGATTTATGGGATTTGATTGTACACAGAGAGACTAGCCGCAGCTAACTTCACAGATACAAAGATCCATGGCACGTACTGTACTTGTACTTAACATATCATGTGCGTCTTCTGCTTATAGGACACGTCTCTCGACACACAGGCTTGTACCGGTGAGCCGGTGCTCGGGGCACTCACCCGACAGTCCCAGCTGCCCGACACAAGAAAGGTCTGCGGCAGCGAGGGCGGCGAGAACTCCAGCGCCGACACAGTGTCGTCCGGCGGCGAAGTCACCTCCAGGTCCTTGTTCGGGTTGCTCGGCGCGCCGCCCAGCTGGTTGAACATCTTCACCGCTTACTATCACTACTAACTATTGTATACTACAAATACAAAGTGGCCTGGTGTTGATTGAACTACAATAAACAAAGTGCATTTGTTATCGGAGCGGCGCGTACACTCTTGTAATGTAACCAGTAACCATAACCACTTGTTTTGTTTGACTTTTGTATTTGAAGGTTAGGTTTGGTGGGTTACCAGTATTAATTAATATTTAGCAGTACCTAACCCACACACACCTAACCTACCAATGAATCCAATGATATATTAAAATGAGGCACATATGTTACTAACGCAACGCGTGTTTCATGAAGACTCGAAAGGGACACATTGGCCTATAGTCTTTAGGCCGTGAAAAGAAAGGCGTAATAATAAAAAAAAATACGACCCTCTTTTTTTTGGGACATTGAGCACGACCGGATTTTAAACGTTTGTTACTATGAACGCAAAACATCTTGTGTATAAAATATCATTGAGGCTGATATGTTTTGATCTACAGCGTGTTTTGTGAAGACTCGAAAGCGTCCAAAGGGCTAGTGTTGGGTAGGACATACAAGAGGCACTTCAAATGTCCCATACAAAATGATTGAATGTCCCAACACCTCAAAAAAATATTTTGTACCGCTTCACTGTGACATACAAATGAATGAATCTCGAGCTGGCGAGTGAATGAGTGGTGACGCCTGACGATGCTGACGCGACATGAGGAGTGAGCGAGTGAAAGCAAAGCAAGCGATTGTCGTTGTCGGTCGAATTCGAATGTCGTCCTATCTTCTGTCGCAGTCGCACTTCTAGCTCGCGTACGAAGTCGCGACTCATTGAATGTGTGCGGGCTGGAGAGTAGACCCTAAAGAAGTAGTTGAGTACTTCTCGTAGGACGATTGAATGAAGTGTAAGTGTAATTTGTCTGATGGTGTAGTGTAGGTTTGAACAATCTGTCGGTCGACGAACGGACGAATGAATTAATTGTCATTTAAATTCACGTCGTAAGCTATTTACTTTATTTTGGGCACAAATATTCGTCAAACTTCTCAACTACGATGCGTTTGTTGTAGTCATACATGTCCCAGTAATATGATATTTTTCCATATTAACCCTCATACTTCTAAGCTCAGCTCGAAGCTTGGTATATGTATTGAGTTAATTAGTTCTAGTTCAAATGAGGGGGGGACAATGTCACATTATTGGTACAATGTCCCACCTCATTTGAAGTGGTACAATGTACTACCTCGCCAAGTCGAATGAGTTACTCATACAAACTCATTGAAATTGCTTGTCCTACCCAACACTACAAAGGGCACATTGGGGTATTTAGTCCGCGTCAAGCAAGGCGTACCTAATAATAAAAAAACACGACCCTCTTTTTTTTTGGGACATTGAGCATTTGAGCACGACCAGATTTTAAACGTTAGTACTAAGAACGTAACACAATAACACATCTTGTGTATAATATAATTGCAACCTACTATTTAGAGTCTGGCCACGCTAACGCAGCCTAAGTGTTTTTTTTTTTCACAAAACGGCAGCCCTATGGATACTATTTGTGTAGAGTTGGTTGTTTTTTTTTTGTTTTTGATATGTTATTTTGTTTATATTCAGCTTGAATATTAGGTTTTAGTTCTTCACTTATTCAACTTGGAATTTACAAATAATAATGTTAGAATAAAAAGAGTCTATGTTTTGATATTGATCTTTTTGTTCTATTTAATTTTTTTTTTTTTCTTTTGGCAATTGAGCCGGTGTCGACTATTCTGCCAGCGTCACGTTTAGTCGGCGGTCCGTCGGCTTTGCACTTCGTGGTAGATCTACAGATGTTAGTCGCTAAAAACGAGGACACAGGTTAGTACAACATATATAATCTAAATTACAATTATATATAAAACTAGCTGACCCGGCGAACTTGGTACGAAGTTCGCATGCATCAGTAAAGAAAAAAATCCATCCTTCCCAGTAACGTTTGACGGCTAACTCAAAGTCGCGTCTTGCGTTTTGGGAATTCTTTGATATACATACCTAATCCCAAAACGGCTTTTGGTTCGAAGTAAATCGTTTCATATGCGGCGGAAAAGACTGGTAGAATTAGATATTGATAAATAGGCGAAGAGAGGTGTTTAAGCTCTCTGTACCTATTCATCAATAGGGGAACTGATCTATTGTTCCAATAAGAAGAATTATTGAAGGAAAGGTCGATTTGCTCTAAAATTGGTGTTAAAGGATGGGATGAAAGGGAGAATACTTTAGACAGGAAGCGATCTGCCAAATACTGTCTTCTCAGATATAAGGGTGGTTCTGCACATTCAACTTGAAGCGCATTTATGGGAGAGGATTTCATGGCTCCAATAACGATTCTCAGGCACTTGGCCTGGACGCCGTCTAATTTCTTGAGCGCTTCTTTGTTGCAAGGCTCTATAAGGAAGCAACAGTAGTCTAATGCGCTCCTGGTCAACGCATTATAGACCAGTTTGAGGGTATAGGGGTGAGCTCCCCACCACACCCCGGCCAAAGACTTAAGGACCGATACAGAGCGTTCGCATTTTTTGACCGTGTTGTTAATATGGTGAACTCCAGACAATTTTGAGTCCAGCGTTACTCCCAGAAACCTAGCCTTATCCTTGACTGGAATTATTTGTCCATCAATGTTTATATCTACTTGGGGAACAGAACGCTTGCGGGTAAAGATGACTGCTGTACTCTTTGGTGCACTTAGAGATAACCCGTGGTCAAGGAGCCATTGGTTTAGTGAAGACAGAGAGACATTCATCGATAGAGCGGCATCCTGAATGGAATTGCCAGTGACCAATAGCGCAATATCGTCAGCATACTGAAGGATTTTGCAGTCAAAATTTAGAGATGAGGACAAATTCGCTGTATATATGTTGTATAATGGGGGACTAAGAACCGATCCTTGAGGTAACCCTCTCCATACTGTTCTTTGTTCAGAGTCGGCCCCAGGGATTCTTAGTTGTATGACGCGATTGGTAAAAATGTTGCCAATGATTCGACAGATCCTAGCCGGGATTCTCAGCTCGCGCAGCTTTTGCCTGAGAACAGGGAGGAGGACCGAATCATAAGCGGCTGATATGTCCAGGAAGACGGCCACCACAGACTCATTCCTGCTGAGGGCCAGCCGGACCGCTGAAGTGAGGATACCTACACTATCAGCAGTGCCCAGACCTTTCCTGAAACCGAACTGAGTCATCGGAAGCAGCCTCCTGTTCTCCACCAACCACTCTAAACGATTCTTTACTAAATGTTCTAATAGTTTAATTAGTATGGACGATAAAGCGATAGGTCTATATGAGCAATGATCATTAGGGTCTTTGCCAGGTTTTAAAATCGGAATGACAACTTGAACCTTCCACTCTGTGGGAATATATCCGGAAGTAAAGCAAAAATTAGCCAAGTCCAGGTAGTATTGGTGGGTTTTTGGGCCAGCTTTAGCAATAAAAGAGTAAGGGAATCCATCCACCCCTGGTGCGGAGTCCTTAATACGGGATAGCACAGTTTTAATTCCTCCAAGCTGAATGGCCCGTTCATTGGATCGTTAGTGTTGTCCACCTCATTGTTGCCAACACAACTGTCCTCTACACCTGGAACATACGCTGGAGCAATTTTGGAGAAAAACTGGTACCCCAGTTCTTCTGAGAGGTTGTTCGAGGAGGCAGGTGCTAAACTACTCCTGAAACATTTTATTTTCCGCCATACTACCGAAACTGCAGTGGATGGACTCAGAGAACTGCAATACTTTGACCAACCTTCTCGTTTCTTCTTTTTAAGTACTTTCCTGGATTTAGCTAATATTTGCTTGAAAGCGATGAGGTTATCCAGGTTCATATCACAGTTAACAGTCTCTTCAGCCTCATTCCTGGCCCTGACCATGTCAGTGCATTCCCTATCCCACCATGGCGGAGAAGGAATTTTACCAGATTGGGGTTTTTTGGAAGGGAAGCAATCATCTGCTGTAGAAGAGATGGCGGAGGAAAAGGACAAAAAACATTCCTGAGCATTATTCTCGTTGACTTTTGGAAGGGAATTTACTCTTAGATCTAAAATCTTTGAATATAAATCCCAATCTACTGAGTTTAGCCTATATTTTAGGAGGGGACGGCAGACTTTATTGGGAATATTTTTAGACGGGAATTCAATCATGATGGGGTAGTGATCACTTCCATAAGTCATGTCCAAGCGACGCCAGATAAGGAGGCTAGATATATTGGATGAGCAGAACGTCAAGTCAACACAACTATTACTCTGCCTCTACGTACATTACCAAAGCACGGCATCCTGAAATTGCTTTCAGGTAAAAACCATGTCTCAGCAATGCCGCAGATTGATGGTTTATACTTATTAATTAAAAGTATAAACCATCAATCTGCGGCATTGCTGAGACATTATTAATTAAAAAGGAAAGATCAGGCTTCCTGGGAGTAATACTCCTCACGTTCCATTGAAGGAATGTCAGAGGATGGAGCATTGTGAATATAGTTCAAGATCGAGGTCAATTTTAAAGCAACGTGGTCAGGTATCGATTGAGTTGAATTTGTGAGAACAGTCATTAACATGTTTGTAATTAATTCTAAAATATTCTTCGAGTTGTCCTCCTGTCTGTAGTTCATTGGCTCGGCGGCGGCTTCTGTTGGGAAGGCGCAGCCATTTTTGGAGGGAGAAAAAAGAGTAATTTTGTGTAAGCGCTTGATGAGCTTGCTTATTATAGCTAGGAGAAAGTGGGGTACGGGGTTTAGGGTTAAGGAAGACCGTTTTACGGTATGACCTTTGGGTAGTAGGTATTGGGCTCGAGGACAGGGATTGGGGTTTATTTATTGTAACCTTGTTACGTGCAGAAGGTTTTGAGACATCGGCATATGATCTGGAAACAGGGGGAAAAACCCGACTTGCCTCCGCATACGAAATCGATTTTTCCGCCATCAGAGCTTTGATGCTCTTCTGTCGGCCCAATTCAGGACAAGCACTATCATTTGCGAAATGGTTCCCAGAGCATGAAATACAAAAACCTAACTCAGGGGTGATTTCACATCCATCACCTGGATGATCTTCACCACACTTAAAACAACGTGGTTTTGACCTGCAGAGCGTACGGGTATGGCCAAACCGACAGCAGTGGTAACATTGTATTGTTGGGTATGTGTACCTTTCGACCGGAAGAGCTGAGTAGAAACAATACACACGCTTGGGTAAAACTTGTCCGTCAAAAGTCACTACAACTGTTTGCGTAGGCCTCCACTCAGCTACACCGGAAGAGGTCACCTTACAGTTCATCCTCCTAGCGTTTACAACAGGACCACATCCTTCTGGGACCTTAATATTTTCAATAATTTCTTCCTCCGACCATTCAGTAGGGATATCCCTAACAATACCCATTCGTGTTATATTAAATTGTGGGATGGAGGCAGTATAATTATGTTGGGTTAGTAAATTATTAATTAGGAAACTGTTTGCATCTTGATGTGAGTTGAATTCAACAGAAACACGGTTTCTACCAATTCGTTTAACCCCATCGAGGCGTATGTTACTGACATTATTAATCGTCAAAAACATACCAAACTTGACCGGTTGTAGTACAGTGCCTGATGTCTGATTATCCTTAAGGGAAACGTGAACAATATACGGTGGATTATCCCTGGCCGTATATGAAAGTCTGCCGATTATTTTCTTGGCTATCTTAGGTGGGATATTTGTAGTAGCAGGGGGCGAGACAGCCACTCTTTTTCGATTTGGGGTCTCAGTATCCATGGGGTCTTGCGTAAGTATTTGGGTGTCATGGGGGAGAGTGACAGTCAAGACAGGGGAAAGATTAAAATGCTCATTAGAGGGGTCAGGGTCAGGAGGCTTTTTGGAGTTCATGTTGACGACTAATGATTAAAAAACGGGACAATCACAAATAAAAAATAAAACTAACCTTACACCAAGAATACACACAAACACTAGAATAGTCTCGATCAAGTTTCACACAAAGATTCACTAGAAATCGAAAAAATTCGTAGTACGGACAAAAGCACGTGTTTAGCCTTCACCACTACCAACGAAAATCCTATTTAAATTTATTTTTCTATATTTCTTTTTCATGTCCTGTCATCTGGTCACAGTGTCAGATAATTTTACCTTTTTTGTGTGTCAACTGGAATAAAACAAAAATATAAGTTTGATCTAAGCTTTTATTTATAACAGCGTTTTATATACCAACTTTGATCATCTCCTGCATTCCACATTATTGTGCTTACAATAATGTGGAATGCAGGAGATACTAGCGTGCAGAGTGCTTACTCTGCACGCTAGTGGAACTTGAGCAGAACCACTAACAAATAACTTGTTATTTTACTGTATATAGTAGTTTCAAAGTGAGTGATTACCGCCAAACCACAGTTTGTTGTTTAGCTTCATTATGTTGTAATGTAAATTATAAACAAGCGTATGAGTTTTCGAAAAAAAAAATATAATCTAGGTATTATGCAAAATCAAAATCAGTCGTTAGTTTTTAATATACTTTTTGGGGTTACCCATTTATTTCATGCCAGAGTTAGCGTGGCCCATTGTGTTAGGAAAATTAAGGAGATAGCATATTCTACTATAGGAAGAATAGATCATATTGACACACACATGTCAAAAAGCGTTTTGTTTCTTTTTAACTAATCAAGAGTTGCATATGAAAAGAGAGAGACCTCGAAATTTTTATCAAGGACTAAAAGAGATCCGCCAAATCCCATACAAAAAAATACCCCAGGGACCGTATTATGAACTATTAACGCCATCATGATTCCGTTGCGAAAAAGGGATGGTACTATAGGTCATGTATATCTCCGACTCTCTCTAGCACTGGAAAAATTATGGCGTTAATCCTAACTTTAATATTATAAATGCGAAAGTAAGTTTGTTTGTTAGTTACCTTTCACGCTTAAACCATGAAATTTTGCGTATACGTTGCCAAGTGTACAGAAACGGACATAGGGTGCCTTTCATCCCAAAAAAAAGTACTGGTCCCTAGGAAAACAACAATAATAATAATAATAATATCCTAGGACATTGTTCACACACGGTCATCTGATCCCAAACTAAGCAGAGCTTGTACTATGGAAACCAGATAACTGATATACTACATACACTACTTTTTTTTTTGTAAATAATAGGTTGGGGAAAAAGCTTCATCGCATTTTTTAAGAAAATTCAGAACATTTTTTAATATAGTTTATTTACATTTAACTAAAGTATGTAGGTACCATTTTGTTCGATAACTTTTTGCCATCTTGTAGGTAGGGGAAAGTTTTGGAAAGGGTACTGAACAATAAGTTGCTGAACTACCTTGAAGACAATGATCTCCTCAGTGACCGTCAATATGGCTTTCGCCGGGGACGGTCAACTGGCGATCTTCTTGTGTATGTCACGCACTGCTTTGGCGAAGCCATCGAGAAACACGGCGAAGCACTGGCTGTATCGCTTGATATCTCGAAGGCCTTTGACAGGGTCTGGCACGCTGCTCTGCTCAGCAAGCTTCCTGCTTATGGCATCCCAGCTGATTTTTGTAGCTGGATATCAGATTTCCTTAGTGAACGGTCGATTAGAGTAGTTGTTGATGGCTGCTCTTCTGACCTTATGGCTATTGATGCCGGAGTTCCTCAGGGGTCTGTTCTCTCTGCAACTCTTTTCCTGCTGCACATCAATGACCTGCTTCGGCCTGGTATTGTTGGGTACGCAGATGACAGTACAGTTTCAGAGAGATACTTGTCCAGCGCAAAAACCAGCGGGGCTGAAGTTCGTTCCTTGAGAGAGGCCATGGTAGAGCGGACAGATTTGACCTTGAGCTTTGTCTCCCAGTGGGGTGATGATAATCTGGTCTCTTTTAACGCCACCAAAACGCAGGCGTGTCTTTTTACCGCTAAAAAGAGTCGTTTCGCCCAAACTCCTACTTTTCGGGGTACATCTGTTCCTGTAACTGATCGACTTGAGCTCCTAGGCATGGAGTTGACATCTGGTCTCAACTTCGGCGCCACCATCGAGTACAAGGCCCAAACTGCGGCCAAGAAACTGGGCATCCTAAATAGGGTGAAGCGATACTTTACGCCTGGACAGCTTTTAACCCTTTACAAAGCGCAAGTCCGATCCTGCATGGAGTATTGCAGTCACCTTTGGGATGGATCAGCTAAGTACCAACTAGCCGCGCTTGACTCGGTGGAACGCAGAGCTAAGAGGCTCATTGGCGACGTAAAACTGGTGGATGCCAAGCTTCATTGCTTGGCTCATCGCCGCAAGGTTGCCTGCTTGTCGGTCTTCTACAGATTGTACTTCGGAGAGTGTGCCCGAGAACTCCACGACCTCATTCCACCGGCCCCCTTCTACCACCGGACATCTAGACGCACTGCCAGTTACCATCCCTACCTGGCTGCTATTCCACCAATTCGCACTAAGCGCTTCCAAATGTCTTTTATAATGCGCACAGCAAAAGAGTGGAACTCACTACCTGCGTCTGTGTTTCCGAACGTATACAACCCTAATCTCTTCAAAGTGAGAGTGAACAGGCTTCTTCTGGGTAAGCTCACTCCATCGTCGACTTTGTCTCTGTCACCTATGACCTAGACTAGAGTCAAGAGCAAACCCATCACAAATAAAAAAAAAAAAAAAAAAAAAAAGGGACATGATCCCATTGCTATAGAAATTTTGGGACTTCTGGTCAAAATACCGCGACAAGTGGTTTTGGCAGTTCTCTCGTGATGTTAACCTGACACTGCCTAAAGAATTCTGAAGAGACCGAAACAGGTGGAAATCTGAAGGTGCAAGGTCAGGACTATACGGCGGATGCATTAACACCTCCCAGTCAAACTCTCTTAATTTTTGCTGAGTGGCTAAAGATGTGTGAGGTCTAGCGTTATCATGATGAAATACCACACCCCTTCTGTTGATTAATTCCGGCCGCTTTCTCTCAATTTCTTGCTTTAATCTCATCAGTTGTTCGCAGTAGAGTTCAGAATCGACGGTCCTGCCTGGTGGTAACAGCTCATAATAAATAATGCCCTTCCAATCCCACCACACACACAGCATCACCTTGTTGCGAGTCAACCCGGGTTTCGCCACAGTCTGTGAAGCCTGACCGGCCTTTGACCACGACCTTTTTCGCACGTTCTTGTCATACGTGATCCACTTTTCATCACCAGTTATCAGCTTCTTCAAAAATGGTTCGGTTTCATTACGTCGTAATAAAGAATCACAAATGAGTACATGGTTCATTAGGTTTCTTTCAGTGAGCTCGTGAGGTACCCAAATGTCGAGCTTTTTTGTGTACCCAGTTTTTTTCAAATGCGCCAAAACTGTTTTGTGGTCAATTTCCAGTTCTTCAGCTACGTCGTAACTACTGATATGCCGATCTTGCTCCACTTTTTCAAAAATGGCATCCATTTTATCCGTAATAGGGCGACCAGAGCGATGTGCATCTTTGACATCAAAAGGGTTTAGCCGTCCTTCCATAGGCAAACTGCCCCCGATAGGAACCTATATCGTAACCTATGCTATATTGTAGAGGGTACTAATAGTAATTCATCGAGTAGATATTAGCTCTATATCTTAGTTAATTGAGGAGCTATTTGAAGAAAAGTGTCCGGAGACGACTTTTTTTCAAAGTGATATATATCTCTGTTGATTTTAAAGCTAGAAAAATAAAACCAATTCCAGTGTTTATGGTACACTCTACAGTTTATTTTGTATAAATTTCCATGAGCCAAGCCTAAGTAAAAATATGAAAAAAATGCAAATAAATTATTTTTTTATTGATTTCTATCAGATCGAATTGAATTACCACTTTGAAAAAAATGTATAATAATTGTCTATACCTTGCCTAACAGCATGCCAAGTTTCATTAAAATCCATAAGGTGCAACATGTTGAAAAAAAATAATGAAAGTAAGTGGACCACCTTGTTGACACTATAAATTCAAGTAATTAATAACGAAATGCTAAAAATGCTTAATAATAAAGCGCTTTAGTGTTTGCAATGTTGAACTCCATAAGCAAACTATAGCATTTTTGATGCTCAATTTTTAATCACTTGTGCCCGTTTTAAAGTTCTATAGTTTGCTTATGGAGTTTAACATTGAAACGCTCAAACGCTTTAATCACAAAAACACTTTGATTTACAGTGGACGCTTTCAAATTGTATTAGATTTTAATAATCTTTAACAAAATAGCGTTTTGACAGTTTATATAAAGTATATTAACGGTTGGTAGTGTCACTAGTCTATTACAATATTTTGTCTACTTTTATAGTGAGTAGATTATCAAAGTACCCGCGCGTGCATGTTCCTACATGATCACAGTGCATAGTCGTGCATGGTCGTCCCAATGGAAAAAGCCACGAAGATATTCGGCGTTATTGCTGTAACTGTGCAAATGGAAATCGAACAGTTGGGTGTTGCTCCCACGTAGCGGCAATTATATATTATTTATCAAATGCAAGATATAAATCTCATATAGTTCGTCCAGTGTTTTTTCTGTAAATAACGATCACGTTGTAATTAATGAAAATAGTGACGATGACTAATAAAAGCTATTTTTTATTAATATGGATTCAACTATTACTGAGAAAAGATCATTCCAAATTAATTTGAACCTTTCATGCCCAATATTGAAAAATCAAATATGTAATACAATTTAATTAAGTACCTACTATATTATTGAAAAATTGAAAGTTAAAAGCGGCATCAAAGTGGTCATAAGGTGGTCCACTTACTTTCATTATTTTTTTTCAACATGTTGCACCTTATGGATTTTAATGAAACTTGGCATGCTGTTAGGCAAGGTATAGACAATTATTATACATTTTTTTCAAAGTGGTAATTCAATTCGATCTGATAGAAATCAATAATAAAATAATTTATTTGCATTTTTTTAATATTTTTATTTAGGCTTGGCTCATAGAAATTTATATAAAATAAACTGTAGAGTGTACCATAAACACTGGAATTGGTTTTATTTTTCTAGCTTTAAAATCAACAGAGATATATCACTTTGAAAAAAAGTCGTCTCCGGACACTTTTTTTCAAATAGCTCCTCAATTAACCAAGATATAGAGCTAATATCTACTCGATGAACTACTATTAGTACCCTCTACAATATAGCATAGGTTACGATATAGGTTCCTATCGGGGGCAGTTTGCCTATGGAAGGACGGCTAAACCCTTTCCGGATTGAAAACGCTTAAACCAAATTTGTGCTACTCTCACAGACACTACACTAGGTCCATAAACATCGCAAATTTTTTTCGCGGCTTGCGTTGCATTTTTATCTTTTTTGTAGTAAAATTTTAAAATGTATCGAATTTCTTCATTAGATTCACTCATCTTGACGATACGAAAAACCAATGAAAATCACACATTTTCCTAATTTGAATTTGGAATTATGTTCTTTAAAATTTAAACTTTCAATGATACCAAAACCAGCCAGATACAAATAGTATAGCCAAAGAGATTTTATTACAAGTTCATACATACTATAATGCGAAAAGACTTTTTCCCCAACCTAAAGGCCTATTCAAACCTAAGCGGTATTCGCTACCGTCTGCGGTAGAGAAAACCGAGTGGGTATGCGGTAATATTACTGTTCATTCATCTGTACCGCTTTTGCCGCGAAACATAATACTAAATACCGAAGCGAAACCCGCGCGGTATTACCTCTACCCATAGCGGCAGCGAATACCGCTTAGGTTTGAATAGGCCTTAATACATACTTAATAGGTTGGGGAAAAAGTTTCTTCGCATTTTTTAAGAAAATTCAAAACATTTTTTAATATAGTTTATTTACATTTAACTAAAGTATGTAGGTACCATTTTGTTCGATAACTTTTTGCCCTCTTGTAGGTAGGGACATGATCCCATTGCTATAGAAATTTTGGGACTTCTGGTCAAAATACCGCGACAAGTGGTTTTGGCAGTCCTCTCGTGATGTTAACCTGACACTGCCTAAAGAATTCTGAAGAGACCGAAACAGGTGGAAATCTGAAGGTGCAAGGTCAGGACTATACGGCGGATGCATTAACACCTCCCAGCCAAACTCTCTTAATTTTTGCTGAGTGGCTAAAGATGTGTGAGGTCTAGCGTTATCATGATGAAAAACCACACCCCTTCTGTTGATTAATTCCGGCCGCTTTCTCTCAACTTCTTGCTTTAATCTCATCAGTTGTTCGCAGTAGAGTTCAGAATCGATGGTCCTGCCTTTTTTTTTTTTTTTTTTTTTTGTGGATGGGAAATCATCAAATAACTTCTCCCGCTCTGGGTGGAGCGGAAGGGCGTGTCAGACTTTTACTGACTAAAACCCACCCGTGTTCCTTCAGTTGCCTATGCCAGGGCCACGGTATCTTTTTCAAACAACCCGCGACCCCAGCGGCATCGATGGTCCTGCCTGGTGGTAACAGCTCATAATGAATAATGCCCTTCCAATCCCCCCACACACACAGCATCACCTTGTTGCGAGTTAACCCGGGTTTCGCTACAGTCTGTGAAGCCTGACCGGCCTTTGACCACGACCTTTTTCGCACGTTCTTGTCATACGTGATCCACTTTTCATCACCAGTTATCAGCTTCTTCAAAAATGGTTCGGTTTCATTACGTCGTAATAAAGAATCACAAATGAGTACATGGTTCATTAGGTTTCTTTCAGTGAGCTCGTGAGGTACTCAAATGTCGAGCTTTTTTGTGTACCCAGTTTTTTTCAAATGCGCCAAAACTGTTTTGTGGTCAATTTCCAGTTCTTCAGCTACGTCGTAACTACTGATATGCCGATCTTGCTCCACTTTTTCAAAAATGGCCTCCATTTTATCCGTAATAGGGCGACCAGAGCGACGTGCATCTTTGACATCAAAATTTCCGGATTGAAAACGCTTAAACCAAATTTGTGCTACTCTCACAGACACTACACTAGGTCCATAAACATCGCAAATTTTTTTCGCGGCTTGCGTTGCATTTTTACCTTTTTTGTAGCAAAATTTTAAAATGTATCGAATTTCTTCATCAGATTCACTCATCTTGACGGTACGAAAAACAAATGAAAATCACACATTTTCCTAATTTGAATTTGGAATTATGTTCTTTAAAATTTAAACTTTCAATGATACCAAAACCAGCCAGATACAAATAGTATAGCCAAAGAGATTTTATTACAAGTTCATACATACTATAATGCGAAAAGACTTTTTCCCCAACCTAATATATAGATAATTACACCCAGACTCAGGACAAACAGACATGTTCATGCACACAAATGTTTGTCCTGGATGGGAATCGAACCCACGACCAGCGGCATGGCAGGTGGTATCTTAACCCCCCCCCCCCCCCCGGGGGGTTCCCGCATTGTCGAGGCGGGGGGGCTCAGTAGCCGTGGCTTGGTCACCCACGGTGAAGCGAAGAGGAACCCAAGGAGGGGCCGCTCGTCAGGGCTTTTTCCAGGAAGTCGACGACGTAGCGGCCAACAGGTAGGTTGCGGTGCCGCTTGGGCGACATCGCAACTGAGGCGGGCCGCGATGTCGTATGGGAGGCATCGCGGCTGAGGTTTGGAGGCCGCGGCGGGAGAGGAGTGCCGGTATTGCGGTGCGCCGCTCTCCCTACCTTCCGTGGCCTTGACGGGGTCGCCACCGTCTGATGGCGGACGCGGTGGGGCCGCAGGGGAGGAGGAGTGTCGGTATTTCGTTGGCCGCTCTCCCTATCCTCTGCGGCCGAAAAGTGGTAGGCGGCCGGGCCACTGACCTGACCGGTCGCAGGGGGACCAAGGGTGACTAGACACGGGGTCGTCTGGCGCCCATGTGCTGGTTTGGTCCATGGGGTGGTCACGGTGCACAATGTGTTCTTGTGCGCCGGTGATGGGGGGTGCTCCCCAGAGGAGGGTCCGGTGACGGACAGTCGCGGCGGGTTCGCGGTGAGTGCTAACGCGTGCCCGTGTTCCCGCCACAAGCGGCAGAGGAGGACACCGTGGAGTTTTAGTGGGTTGGAGTCCCACATAACTGCACTATCTCCCCGTGGTAGTGCAGTATGCATGAGCATTTCTCCACGGAAAAAAAAAAAAAAAAAAAAAAAAAAAAAAATAGGTGGTATCTTAACCAACAATAACGTTCTTATGATAATAGATGGCGCCGATCTAGTTGAAATTCGGTACACTTATGTATTTCTGTGACCCAAACACGGATGTGTAACGTAAATAAAGGAATTTTGAAGATGGGGTCTATTTTGGGGGCTAATAAGAAAATAAAATAATAAAGAGTTTTGCAAACTGTACCGTGTGACATATCGAATGAAAGAGCTTACTGTGAGGGTCTCATATATTTTTTTTAAATTAAGATGATTTCAAAAACATCACACGTGTTGCCGCAATCCGAAGTATGTCAAAAAATGACAAATAAATAGAGTATAGTTATGATCAGCAGAATCCATTTCTGGCCAAAAAAGGACCCTTAAAAATTCAAGTCTCTATGTCTATGAAAGGCGATTGTCAGCCTACCGTGCGCTGGCTACCGTGAGCTACTGTTTTTTTTTTTTTTTAATATTTGAAATGTTTTTATATTGTAATGCAATAACGGAAATAATAATAAATTATAAAAACCGTATTGCATTTTTATAGGTAAATACAATTTATAAAAATACATACATAACATCACAGAAAGAAAGATGCAGATTTGCCTTATAAGTTTATGAAACTTTGCCGGGCAAAAAAACTTAGTTAGCCACCGAAATTGGCATTTTACAACTTGGCAAAAAAGTCTAGAAACGGAACTAATTTTTTTGCTGTTTGGGCTTTGTGCTCGATGGTAGCACCGAAGTTGAGACTGGATGTCAACTCCATGCCTAGGAGCTTGAGCCGATCTGTTATAGGATCAGATGTACCCCGAAAAGTAGGAGTTCGGTCGAAACGACACCTTTTAGCGGTGACAAAGCGCAAGTCCGATCCTGCATGGAGTATTGCAGTCACCTTTGGGATGGATCAGCTAAGTACCAACTAGCCGCGCTTGACTCGGTGGAACGCAGAGCTAAGAGGCTCATTGGCGACGTAAAACTGGTGGATGCCAAGCTTCATAGCTTGGCTCATCGCCGCAAGGTTGCCTGCTTGTCGGTCTTCTACAGATTGTACTTCGGAGAGTGTGCCCGAGAACTCCACGACCTCATTCCACCGGCCCCCTTCTACCACCGGACATCTAGACGCACTGCCAGTTACCATCCCTACCTGGTTGCTATTCCACCAATTCGCACTAAGCGCTTCCAAATGTCTTTTATAATGCGCACAGCAAAAGAGTGGAACTCACTACCTGCGTTTGTGTTTCCGAACGTATACAACCCTAATCTCTTCAAAGTGAGAGTGAACAGGCTTCTTCTGGGTAAGCTCACTCCATCGTCGACTTTGTCTCTGTCACCTCTGACCTAGACTAGAGTCAAGAGCAAACCCATCACAAATAAAAAAATAAAAAAAAAGACAAGACACGCCTGTGTTTTGAAGGCGTTAAAGGAGACCAGGGTGCTTACTCTTGATTCTAATTCCGACCGGTCGACATTGGAATTTTAACGTTTCGTACTCTTGAATTCGACGCTAGCGCCAGATTGTCATTAGGAGGAACTAAGTGGAATCGGGATCGGGTTTGGCGTGCGGTAAACGCTACTCTTGAGTTCATTTTGACAGCTGTGTATTGCGTTAATATTGCGTTGGAATTGTTTGTTGATTGTGATCTTTCCAATAACAAAAGTGTAACTTTTTAGAAATTGTTTTGCGTTTTAAGTGGTTTTCCGTAAATAATAAGTGTAAAATATGGCACGATTAGCATTAATATACAATGTTTTACATAATATGAAACAAAGACGAGATGAGCGTCGGATGATGCGTTATACGGACAAAGCTTTTTCTATGAATGAAGACGAATTTAAAGCAAATTATAGAGTGAATAAGGATTTGTTTGAGGAGATCTACCAATACTAAAAATATGCATTAATTTCAATGAAATTACTGTAGGTATATAATGATTATTAATACCTACTTCATTATTTTGAATTACCTTTAGCTATGCCTGGGTTTTGCTCCAAGAATTCTACCAAACCTTCTAATTGGGCGTAACTAAGACGATTTGCCATTGTAACTGAAATGGGAAAACTTTTATTATGTACAACATATTATAATTTAAAACATAGACCAAGAAAATAACTAACAAAAATACTTCATTAATTAAAATTTTAAAAACATTAGGTACTTCAAATAATAACATAAGTAGGTATGATTTTATATTTTTTACTTACCACTTAACTGTATACATTAAAACGCATTAAAACTATCCATAGTAAAGCCGCTTTTTAAAAAAGGAGAAAAATCCGACGTCAATAATTACCGCCCAATAACGTTAATACCCATTCTGTCGAAGATATTTGAAAAATGCATGTATAAAAGATTGATTGAATTTTGCAATAAATTCCATATTATTAAGAACGAACAGTACGGCTTTCAAAAACAAAAATCCACTACTTTAGCTATCTTCTCTCTTATTAATATAATTTTAACAAATGTTAACAAAAACCATCTTACTACAGGGTTATTCTTTGACTTATCAAAAGCCTTTGACCTAGTGTCTCATGATTTATTATTACAGAAGTTAGAAAAAGTCGGGATTAGAGGACCTGCACTTCAATGGATATCATCGTACCTGAACAACAGACTACAGCGGGTAACCATTACAAAAATAGATAAGAAAAATAAGAACATGGTACCATATTCATCCGAATATAAATACAACAAATTTGGCGTCCCCCAAGGAAGTGTCCTAGGGCCGATCCTATTTCTACTTTATATAAATTCCATTACTGATATAACACATCATAAATGTGTACTATTTGCCGATGATATTTCTATTATTGTTACATCCGATAGAACGAATAACACGGTTAGTGATCATGAGACTGACATAAACAACACAATTGAAAAATTAATTGAATGGTTAAACATAAATAACTTATTAATAAATCTAAATAAGTCCGTCTATATACAATTTAACAAATCAAATAATCCTAAATATAATATAAAACTAAATATACATAAAATTGAAGAAGTAACACAAACAAAATTTCTCGGCGTATCTATAGACCAAGCTGTCAATTGGAAAACATGTTGATAGTGTATCTAAAAAAATAAATAAGTTTGTATATGCACTCAAACAGGTTAGAAGCATTACTAACATTAAAACGGCAATAATATCATATCATGCATATGTCGAGTCGTTGTTGCGATATGGTTTAATAATGTGGGGTAACAGCACCGACCATAATAGAGCATTTGTTGCTCAAAAAAAGTGCATTAGAGCAATTTACGGGCTCCAACCAGACGAATCATGTAGACCTGTATTCAAAAAACTTGGTTTGTTACCGCTACCGTCTCTTTACATCTATGAGATATGTATGTTTGTAAGGAAAAATCAGGATTTATTTCTCAAAGCAGATGCTGTTAATGTCCGCAGCCGACGAGACCCCAATAGGCTCGTACTAAGCGAGATTCCAAGACTAACTAAATATAATAAAAGCTGCCTTGCAATGTGTGTACGTTTATATAATAAGTTACCAAATGATCTCAAAAATTTAAACATTAGATTGTATAAAAATAAAGTTTACGAATGGTTATCCGTTAATAGTTTCTATAGTGTTAAGGAGTTCATTGACAAACAATGTTAATGTCAGTAACCTACTGAAAAATTTGCATGCTTATTATTATATTGGCAAAACATGTTTTGTTCTAAATTGTACTTTTACCATCTTTTTATACCGTGTTTTTAAGCAAATAAATATATTATTATTATTATTATTATTACACTAACACAACTGTATTAGTTAGGTAAGTAACTTAACGGACAATAATTATTTTACTAACACGGAACTAAACGCGGTTCTAAACAAACTTCAAGTTTCTAAACAAACTACATTTCGAATTCACTATTCACTTAAAATTCCTAAGACCACTTGACTTTATTTTTGAAATTGGAGAACTTATACGCCGTCTTTTTTTTATATAGTGTAGGCAACGATCCTAGCGCACGCAGCCTAAGTCATGGTTAATTTTATGGTTTATGGGTGAATATTTGACCTTTTAACCGCCCGTCATTACCTTCCGCCAAAAGTTGATGAAGGAGAATATATTTAATGAAATATTTCAGCAATTCCTGATTCTGGTCCTTAAGCAGATTCTGGGAATTGATGAAATATTTCATTAACGATATTCTCCTTCATCAACTTTTGGCGGAAGGTAATGACGGCGGTTAAAAGGTCAAATATTCACCTGTTAGAGAATTAAGATTGCATTATTCTCACTCTTCCACAATAAGTACATTTAGTTTACTATTTACGTTTTTATTTTGTTAAAATCATATTGGCTGATGGCTACATTTCCTTTGCCTGTCACGTGACAACGATCGTTTGTATTTTGTCTGTGAATTCAACGCTCACTAAGGAGGTTAAGAACATTGGGGCTCTCGGGCATTCGAGCATGGACCACCGAGAGAACAAGTCATAACAGTGAAGTGAGGTGAACCTACTGTAAGTCAGTCTTATTCAATAACTATTCTTTCAATATCATACTAAATTATAACTGTGCCGTTATTTTATTGTAAATATTGGATCATATCGTGTAACTTTTGCTAGTTGTGGTATTTATATACTAAGTATGTACAATGTTTTATATTCCGAAGATACCGAGTATTATGTGTAAAGTAAATGAGAAAGTTATGAAAAATAGTGTTATGATATTAAATGTGTGATTTGAATGTTAAACTACAATACGTTTCATTTACTGTGTTCCTTCAAACATATAGTAATATAAACAGAAAAACAATAGATATCTAGTTAAAGCCTAACTTCTGATTTAGCTAATAAATCAGAAGTGGGATAAGTCAGCGCCCATATTTAATAGAAATATATTTTAGAGTTAAATAATTTTCAACCTGCTATTTGAATAAAATAACGGTCACATGTTGGTTAGATGAAATTAAGAATGAAATACATGTTTCACTGTGTGCTTTACTCATGTTCAAATTATAATTGGGATGTAGGCATGGGTTGTGAAGGCCTTGTGTATCTTGCCGGGGCTACTCTCCGGGATACACATGTTTTCCGGAGCGGTATAATGATATTCCAACGTGCATGCGTCTTGCCATGGCTACTCTATGGAGACGTAGGCATGGATTGTAATGGCCTTGTGTATCTTGCCGGGGCTACACTCCGGGATACACACGGGTTTACTGGGATGGTATTGTGGTGCTCCCCCATGCTTGCATCTTTCTATGTTCACTCTACGGAGACGCAGATGTGGGTCATTGAACACATGTATATTTCCTATTGCGGGGTGTTCCTGCAAATACTTTGCCATGGCTACTCTATGGAGGTACAGGTAGGAACACCGCCGTGACCAGATGTCCTCCCTTACCTTGCCGGGGCTACACTTCGGGATGGGTGTAAAAATTTTCTTTGGTTAAATATGTATTTGTTTTGGTGTTTACCGTGCTATTAGTTTTATCTCGTGCTGAATATAGAAAATGCACCTATGCACAGCACACAATGAAACGTGACGATAAAATACACAGTAAAGGAATTTAATATAATGAGAATAATGATTACTCAAATGATATTTAATAGAGTACCTAACTATGTTTATTGCTCTACTGAAAATTTTATTTTTATGATTTTACAGTAATGTTGCTATTTTATTCCCGATATTATTTGTCATAAATATTTCACATGTACCTACTAAGGTTATAAGAGTACTGTTCTAATCATACCAATATTTTCCTACTATCCTGATTCTAATTTGACCTTGACTTGACAATAATAATAGAAGGTTGTGACAATGTCGGATAGGACGTCCGCTAGAGAGGCCTTTACCCCTCCACGTGTAGTCGAGCGTTGGAGTAGATCTAAGAGAAGGAACACGCGGGTTCGATACCGCGGAGTCAAACGTCCCCGGACACGCTCGCGATCAACCTGACGTTGGGACATCTCTATGGGCTCAACATTGGCCTCGCCCGATGCTAAACATTCTCGTTATAGGAACAGATCGTTGAAGCGAAAGCACGGTGCTTTTCCACCAGACTTTCTCGTTCTATTGGGCGGTCACGTAGCACAGATTCACAATCATCCAAATCATACAGGGGACGTTGGTACTCACGTTTCCATAAAAATAAAAAACGTTCGCGCCGTGAACGTACACACGTAGAAAAGAGACTACATTACATAGAAAAATTCGGTAACGAGTACTACACCAATATCAAGTTCTTATGAATCGAATACCAGCAGACATAGATGGTACCCAGCGAAATCAAAGCGCAGTAACGCCGTAAGCAAAGCGTTACTTCTAAATCAAAAGTAGTGTAGTGGAGAAGTTAATAGATGCGCTAAATAAACGCAATGACTAGCTTCATATGCTCCAAAGATGTTATTCCAAACTTTGATCAGAGTCAAAAAAATCAAACTATGACATCATGGCTAAAGAAAGTAAATGAAACTGTTCAAATATATTACTGGAATGATAAAGAAATTATTTATAACGCAGGTTTATCGTCGGTTAAGCTTAACTGGAGATTATTAAAATTATGCGGACAAAGTCATCGCAATGTTAGATAGAAAGAGTAAGAGGGATGAACTCTAGAAGAGTACTTTTATGATAAAGCAGCACTTGTTAAATCATTGAATCAAGAAGAAAAACGCGGTAGACTGTATAGTCTACCGCGTATACCGTGTATAGACTACCTGTATTAAAAGGCTTTGCAGCTGGGTGTAGTATTACCGTTAGATAAGGCATCTGTCGAGATAACCGTAGACTTTGATACTGCTGCTGCTGTTAGTATATAATGAGTTCCTTAATACAGATGTGCTTGGTCAGACTCTTAACTGAATTATCTGAGGTTAGTTTACGAAACAAACAGTAGTCTGGTGTTATATTCAGCGGTGGCCGAAGCAGAGATCGGAAGTTTACATTAAATCAGATGTAGAGATCAACTGAATAGTCGATGTAGATGTAAATTTAGACAATAATCATACGGGGCTCGTATAATCAGACAGAAGAAATTATATAACCCACAAGCAAAATCTATAACGACACTAAGCTTTTTAATATCACCAAAATCTATAAATATAATACCTGCATATTAATAAGAAAAATCTTAACAAAAGAAATACACACAAATTACATAGAAAAGGAACAATGAAGGGCAAACACGATCATCACGTCGGGCAAATGACTTAGTACTATTACACAAACCTAGAACAAATCACGGAAAGAAAAATATTAAATACGAAGGAGTAGAACTATATAATTCATTGCCAAAAAAACATTAAAGAAGCTAAAACTAATTTATATTTAAAAAAAAAAATGTTAAAGAAACACATCTTCGACAGCTCCAACATAAGTACATAAAGTATTATATTATCTGGTATTGTATAGTGTGCACGGTGCTTTATAACAGTGCTGATAGAATAGCGCGCTCGATGTTTACGACACGCGCGCTTGAGTAATTTATTATGATGTACCCACTCACCAAATTTATTAAAGTAACAAATTATGTACCTTCCTAACTGCACGACGAGCGCTCTGGACTATTTTAACAATTACCTGCATGATAAAACTTTGTTTCCCATTAAGTGATTATGTAAATCTTTGAGAAATAAATATTTTAACCGTAAATAATTCCGCAAGGTTTATATGCAGTTAAAAATGGCTTGGCAAAAATATTAGTTATAAACATATCTGGTGATAAACATGTTGCATAAGGTAAAGCTTATTGCAAGAGCTAACTTATTTCCGATCTTGCTTGACATTTATAGCGATTTTCAAAAGCCTGACGAAAAATCTAAGCCGGTGGCATATTTTAGTAAACAAACCACTAAAGAGGAAGAATACCTACATTCCTATGAATTGGAGACTCTTGCGGTAGTCCTTTCACTAAAGAAGTTTCGTATATATTTAATATTTCGTATTTATTTTCAAAGTTTTCACGGACTGCAACACTTTGTCAGTGTGGTCCTCACACTGACAAAGCGGACTTGATGCCGCGAATAGCACGGTGGCGGTTATTATTACAAGAATACGATTTCAGCATTGAATACAGGCCGGGCGACAACATGAAGCGTGTTGACGCATTAAGCCGAAATCCTATTGCTAATTCAGATTCTCGGAACCGTTAGATGTGCTAGAGAATGTAATATCATGAATATCAGTGCCACCGATTGATTACAAACTGTTCAAATGACTGACCCTAAATTACAATACATCAAATTGATCTTATAAAATTAGTTCAAAAGGAGGTTAAAGATATTCACACAAATTTCCTCCTTCAGAATGACCAGATTTATAGAATAGTGGGGACAAAAAGAAATGGGTTGTACCTAATGGGGCACGATGGCGTATTTGTCAGTTATCATCATGATGAGATGGGCACTTTGCGGTCGAAAAGACTCTTGATAAAATAAAACAAGATTATTGGATTCCAAAAATGAATCGTTTCGTTCACAAATATGTGGAAGCATGTTTTAATTGTGCATACAATAAAACATCTACTAGTAAACAAACCCACTGGTTACTTACATCCAATCCCCAAAGGTAAGGTCTTATTTCACACTCTTCACATTGATCATCTAGGACCATTCGTTAGGAGCAAAAAGGGGAATTCTTACATACTGGGTGTAATTGACGGTTTCAGTCAATTTATTTTTATAAGACATGTAAAAGATGTAAAAACTAAAACCACTATCAAAACTGCAGGAAATATTTGATATAATAGTTAGCCCAAATCACAGATCGCGGTACTAGTTTTACATCGACGGCATTCACAAACTTTGTAAAATTAATAGGTGCTAGGCAGATTGAACGATATAATCGTAAAATTCTAGAATTCTTTATCCGCGACCAATTACGATCAGGCGGAGCGTGACTGGGACGTCAGAGTAGGTAAATTATAATGAAGTTTAAATAACGTAATCAATAAAACCACGGATAAATCTCCTAAAATAATATTCGGATGTCGCACTATTTGTCCTGGGGAGGTTACTATTTTAAACGAGCTAGCCGATTTAATAGATCCTACCTCTGTATCGGATCCGTTTAGAGACGCAATACGGTTGGCTGCTCTTGAGAATACCGAAAAGAGTTCAACAATATATGAAAAAGAAATGTGATAGTGGTAGGGCTCCAACAAAATTCTTTCAAATCGATGATTTAGTAATGATTCCCAATCATCACAATCCAGCAGATGGAAAAGTAAAAAGTTATGTCCAAAGTTTAGGGACCCCTTAATAATAACTGCAGTTTTAGAAAATGATCGGTATGAAGTCTCTAGTATTGAAGGACACTCAAAACGTAAATATAGAAGTATTTATCCAGCATACCAGTTAAAACGCTGGATAACTTTCGCACCTAGTAATGACACAGACGACAAAGATAATGACAATGAGTAACGAGGTTGCTGACAGAAGTTAATTACTGCCCCGATTCAAATTAAGATATATACAATGCTTTCGTTATGACTAATACCTACTTAAACTCTCTGTTAGACTCATGACAAATATTGACTTTCCCTACCAAATCCTTCCAAGTTACATGATTACAGAATAGATCTTACGTGACTAACGGGCTGCATTCGGCTACTCTGGAGTTGCTTGCCTGTTGACGGATGCCGAAGTGCAAGCGGTGTTCACGCCCCCTTAAAAAGTGGACCGAGGCCGAAGTACAAGCGGTAGTCAGTAACAATGACGAGGCCGAAGTACAAGCGGTGTTCACGCCCCCTTAAAAAGTGGACCGAGGCCGAAGTACAAGCGGTAGTCAGTAACAATGACGAGGCCGAAGTACAAGCGGTGTTCACGCCCCCTTAAAAAGTGGACCGAGGCCGAAGTACAAGCGGTAGTCAGTAACAATGACGAGGCCGAAGTACAAGCGGTGTTCACGCCCCCTTAAAAAGTGGACCGAGGCCGAAGTACAAGCGGTAGTCAGTAACAATGACGAGGCCGAAGTACAAGCGGTGTTCACGCCCCCTTAAAAAGTGGACCGAGGCCGAAGTACAAGCGGTAGTCAGTAACAATGACGAGGCCGAAGTACAAGCGGTGTTCACGCCCCCTTAAAAAGTGGACCGAGGCCGAAGTACAAGCGGTAGTCAGTAACAATGACGAGGCCGAAGTACAAGCGGTGTTCACCCTCTCTATTTCGATGGCCGACGCTAAAGTACAAGATGTACAAGCGTTGTTCGTCACAAATTAAAGTACGTATATGTATAAGATTTTTACAATGACTAATCTTTTCTTTATTTAGGTTATTTTTCATCAGAAATGGAACTACGAATAATAATTGTATTTTGCACTATTCCTAATAGAACGCTAACATATTTTTGTTTTCCAGGTATCTACAAGCGGTAGTCGGTAACAATGACTGATGCCGAAGTACAAGCGGTGTTCACCCTCTCTATTTCGATGGCCGACGACGCTAAAGTACAAGATGTACAAGCGGTGTTCGTCACAAATTAAAATACGCATATGTATAAGATTTTTACAATGACTAATCTTTTCTTTATTTAGGTTATTTTTCATCAGAAATGGAACTACGAATAATAATTGTATTTTGCACTATTCCTAATAGAACTCTAACATATTTTTGTTTTCCAGGTATCTACAAGCGGTAGTCAGTAACAATGACGGATGCCGAAGTACAAGCAGTGTTCACCCTCTCTATTTCGATGGCCAACGCTAAAGTACAAGATGTACAAGCGTTGTTCGTCACAAATTAAAATACGCATATGTATTAGATTTTTACAATGACTAATCTTTTCTTTATTTAGGTTATATTTCATCAGAAATGGAACTAAGAATAATAATTGTATTTTGCACTATTCCTGATAGAACTCTATTTTTGTTTTCCAGGCATCTGCAATGCCTACATAATCACGTTAGGGCTCTTTGCACACACATACGCTCAGCCTTGTCGCGACTCGCGTGTCGTCGCGGTCACCTCTCCGTCGCCGGCGCCCCGCGCCGACACCTCGGGAGACGCCGAGAGCCGTCCGATTACGATACGTTTCCGATACGTTTGATTGACGCCTGGTTGACAAGGAGCAGATGAGGCGAGGGAATGATGATCCGATGCTAAGCTCATGTGTGCAATGGTCTTCAATTAATATTATAAATTATACAATATATTAGTTACGTTATTATATTTTCGTGATTTATATTATTATGGTAGAAGTGATTGTATTAGTTCGTCTTTTTACTTTTAATGGGATCACCCTGTTGTATATATTTATCATGAATTTATTAGTTACCTACGTTATAATATTTTTTTTTATGACCTTTGTTATTGAGTTCAAAGTTATTGTATTAGTTGTTTATTTTTTGTTGTTTTTTTTCTACTTATTTTTTATTATTTACTATTTTACTTATTTTTTTTTTATTTTTGTACTAGTTACTTTTCTTATTAGTTATGAAACGTACCTACACATTTATTAATGTATTTCCAGTTGTGTCAAGTAGGTGCTAATATGGTCTAGAACATAACGTAGGTGAAACTGTTTTGTATAGAGACACACAAACATGCTCGAATGGCCGGAAAGCAATGGGGTCATTCCTTTCTCAGGACGGCCGTCTGTTAGAGAATTAAGATTGCATTATTCTCACTCTTCCACAATAAGTACATTTAGTTTACTATTTACGTTTTTATTTTGTTAAAATCATATTGGCTGATGGCTACATTTCCTTTGCCTGTCACGTGACAACGATCGTTTGTATTTTGTCTGTGAATTCAACGCTCACTAAGGAGGTTAAGAACATTGGGGCTCTCGGGCATTCGAGCATGGACCACCGAGAGAACAAGTCATAACAGTGAAGTGAGGTGAACCTACTGTAAGTCAGTCTTATTCAATAACTATTCTTTCAATATCATACTAAATTATAACTGTGCCGTTATTTTATTTTAAATATTGGATCATATCGTGTAACTTTTGCTAGTTGTGGTATTTATATACTAAGTATGTACAATGTTTTATATTCCGAAGATACCGAGTATTATGTGTAAAGTAAATGAGAAAGTTATGAAAAATAGTGTTATGATATTAAATGTGTGATTTGAATGTTAAACTACAATACGTTTCATTTACTGTGTTCCTTCAAACATATAGTAATATAAACAGAAAAACAATAGATATCTAGTTAAAGCCTAACTTCTGATTTAGCTAATACACCCTTATACATTTTCTTACGCCCAAATGAATTTAATATGTAACAATTAATCAATTAAACAACTATTTATATATCGGCGCAACTACTCATCGTGTTCGTCTATTTAAATAATTAAAATGATAATTTGATTGTTTGAAATTAATTCACAAAATAATGATTGATTATTACGATGTAAAATTAACATTACTACTTAAAAATAATTGTAATTTACATAGTTCAATACTTAACCTAAAAATGTGCACGTGTAAATACGATCCCTATAAATACGGCCGCACTGTAAGCGCTAAGACCTCTCCCCGACCTCCTCAGATAGTCCCCTATCTGCTGACCTTTCCACCCTTTTTGGCTTGAGTGAATCCGTTATCATAGCGGGTGACCTCAATGCCAAACATTCCGCCTGGAATAGTACCAGGACCTCTCGCAGAGGTAGACTTCTGTTCAACCTCTGCTCCCTCCTGAGTTTCGATGTCATCGCCCCGATGACTCCTACTCACTTTCCTCACAACCCGGACCACACCCCTGACGTACTTGATGTAGCGCTTCTAAAGAATGTTAACCTACGGTTAGACTCTATAGAGGCGATACATGAACTGACCTCTGACCACCGACCAGTCGTTGTAAACCTGGCACCCCGCATAGGTCTCCGTGACCCCAGTCAACCCTCTCTCACTCAAAAAGTGACCGACTGGAGGAAAGTAAGCGAATGTCTGAAATCCACCACGTCCCCCCACTTAGACTCCATCCCCGACCACTTTGACTCTATCGCTGACACGACGGCCGCGATCGACTCATTCACAGAACACGTACAATCTGTCCTGGACGATTGTTCAAGGGAAATTCCAGCGATGGAAGACCATCGCTGGAAGTTGCCGGACGATGTACGTGAACGAGAAGAACGCGGCTGTCCGTGCCTACAGCAGCTTTCCCTGCCACGCGAACAAAGCCCATATGCGCTCTTTACAGAGATCTGTAAAGACACGCTTAGAGGAGCTGCGTACCGCTGGCTGGGACAAGATGCTGAGCGACCTAGAGCCTACCCACCTAGCCCAAGAGAATTAAGAATGTTTACGTGACGTCGTCAAACGAACGAAAGCAAAAGACGGCAATTCAATTTAGACCTTAACTCCTCTGCTCAGAATAGTAGATATTATACGTACTATTGTATGTATAATACGTACAATCATACAAAATGTTCTGTGTAGCTAATCTGTGGTGTGCGCTAGCACATAAAAAAAAAGGAGTGAGTGACTCATTTTATCCAATTTAGTAGCTACAATACAACTGTAGTAGCACATGTGCTGAGTTACCCAACACTAGTTGCTGCCGGCCTGCAGGCGGTACTTTAATGTTTTAGTCTCCATTATTTATTAATATTAGGTTGGGGAAAAAGTCTTTTCGCATTATAGTATGTATGAACTTCTAATAAAATCTCTTTGGCTATACTATTTGTATCTGGCTGATTTTGGTATCATTGAAAGTTTAAATTTTAAACAACATAATTCCAAATTCAAATTAGGAAAATGTGTGATTTTCATTTGTTTTTCGTACCGTCAAGATGAGTGAATCTAATGAAGAAATTCGATACATTTTAAAATTTTACTACAAAAAAGGTAAAAATGCAACGCAAGCCGCGAAAAAAATTTGCGATGTTTATGGACCTAGTGTAGTGTCTGTGAGAGTAGCACAAATTTGGTTTAAGCGTTTTCAATCCGGAAATTTTGATGTCAAAGATGCACGTCGCTCTGGTCGCCCTATTACGGATAAAATGGAGGCCATTTTTGAAAAAGTGGAGCAAGATCGGCATATCAGTAGTTACGACGTAGCTGAAGAACTGGAAATTGACCACAAAACAGTTTTGGCGCATTTGAAAAAAAACTGGGTACACAAAAAAGCTCGACATTTGGGTACCTCACGAGCTCACTGAAAGAAACCTAATGAACCGTGTACTCATTTGTGATTCTTTATTACGACGTAATGAAACCGAACCATTTTTGAAGAAGCTGATAACTGGTGATGAAAAGTGGATCACGTATGACAAGAACGTGCGAAAAAGGTCGTGGTCAAAGGCCGGTCAGGCTTCACAGACTGTGGCAAAACCCGGGTTAACTCGCAACAAGGTGATGCTGTGTGGGTGTTGGGATTGGAAGGGCATTATTCATTATGAGCTGTTACCACCAGGCAGGACCATCGATTCTGAACTCTAATGCGAACAACTGATGAGATTAAAGCAAGAAGTTGAGAAAAACCGGCCGGAATTAATCAACAGAAGGGGTGTGGTTCGCACCTCGGCTCGCACATCTTTAGCCATTCAGCAAAAATTAAGAGAGTTTGGCTGGGAGGTGTTAATGCATCAGCCGTATAGTCCTGACCTTGCACCTTCAGATTTCCACCTGTTTCGATCTCTTCAGAATTCTTTTGGCAGTGTCAGGTTAACATCACGAGAGGCCTGCCAAAACCACTTGTCGCGGTATGTTGACCAGAAGTCCCAAAATTTCTACAGCAATGGGATCATGTCCCTACCTACAAGATGGCAAAAAGTTATCGAACAAAATGGTACCTACATACTTTAGTTAAATGTAAATAAACTATATTAAAAAATGTTTTGAATTTTCTTAAAAAATGCGAAGAAACTTTTCCCCAACCTATTATGTATGCCTCACTGAGTGCGTATAGACCCTGTGTTGTCGCGAGCTGTAGGCACTTATCTCGACCATGGTAACAGCCGTGGTAGAAGAAACACTATTATTATTATTATGAGCCTGATATGTCCCACTGCAGGGCAAATGCCTCCCTTCTGTGTTTCCATTGTTTCCTGTCTCTTGCTACTTCTGGCAAAAATACTAGTTTTGTATAAATGTTGGACTGGACACACACACACATCTCTAAATAATCTGCTATAGACAATATCATACAATATATTCACATAAATATAATTCAACCATCAGTTAAGTTCAGAAACACATAATTATACTTATATACAGATATGACAAACACTTACAGGTGAATATTCAGAGAAGAGGGGTGTTTAGCAACCAAAGTAATGTCACACCACTACGTAATTGTTCATTATTATTATAATACATTCAACAGGTTTCACTTTATACAGTACAAGTGCTGGTTGTAGATTGTATTCTGTATGATAAAACACAGTTTCTAACACAAACACAACATGTAATTGTTCTTCCAGCCACAATGAACACTATACACACTACACCACTATCCTGAAAGGCACTGAAAGCTGGCAGATCTACATGCTACCTCCGATTGTTGCCACGCTGGTGGCCACGGCCGCGCACGTAGGTCTTGTGCACATGCTTGCCAGAGTGGTCCTGCAGCGGCGGCGCGAAGCGGTCGCGGTCGGGCTTGGCGCTGTGCGGCGGCGCGGGCGCGGAAGGCGCCTGCAGCGTGCGCAGCGGCGCGTGCGCACCGTTGGAGCGCTCGGGCGCGGGCGGCACGGCACCAGCGGCGGTCGGCGGCGCCGGCTGCGGCTCGCTCATGTTCACCTGCTCGTTGAATAGCATACAGAACTCGCCCACTTTCTGTATGTCGCCGGACTTGCCGGAGTAGAGCGTGAGCGCCGCGCGCCACAGAGACGCGTAGCCGCGCGTGAGGCGCACGATGTCGCCGGGCTGCAGCAGCGCGCCAGGCTCGTCCCACACAGACAGGTTCACCGAAGCCGTGGCGTCCGCCACGCGCAGTGTGCGCACCTCCCGCGCCTCCTTCGTCAGCGTCGGCGGACCCACCTCGAGTACGATGAACTCCGCATTTATATTTTTCATGCCGGGTTTCAAATCCTTTATTTGCACGTACTGTATGTTACTCATTGCAGTTTTGTGATTGGTTTACTTGTTTATATTGATTTTATGTATTGGATTTGTATAATATTGTTGTATTTACAAATTATATTGCCATTTTGCATATTTTTGACACAGTTTGACAGTGACACTGACAACGAAACGACACAATTCTATTCTATTCTATTTTTTTTTAATGGCAAGTAAAGCCGATGTCGACTATTCTGCTAATGTCTAAAGTGAGCTAAAAAACAAGTGTGCATGGGAGAAACTAAAACTCAATCCTGTCTATGAACTCAAAAGTTACATGACAGAGCAAGTGAGCAGTAATTGAGTGCCAGACGCCAGTGCCGTAGACAGAATACTATGCCAATCACTGGCATAAAAACTATGGACTTGCCAATGCAAATAACTACAAGTTACCCTGGACATTTTGTCTGAAAATGTTGTGCTTTAGAGAGGTGAGACTATAACAAATAATTAGTGTATCATGAGTAGCAATTTGTTTACTAATAGCAAAATTTGTTTGAATTGTAGTTTTAAAGTTATTTGAGAAAAACAGATTTTGCTGGAATAACGTTTGTCGCGAAACGCGAGGCATTTCAGTCACAGTAACATGGTAAGTGCACACTGGTATTAATATATTGTTCTGTGGCAACACTGAACTGGCTTGACATTGATTTAATTTTGTCGATGTGCACTTTAGAGGGTGACTCGAAAAAAGAGCGCGAACGCGATAACGCGTGAGTGAAGTGCGGGACCGTTGCGGTACGGAGCACGTGGATGGATGGAGAAAATCTCCGAGGCTTTCCTACACTGGAGCCAGGTGAGTGATAACATCACTTTAATAGACTGTTAAAACTATAAGACGTGTAACTATGGGGAAAGCTGGTTAGAATGTTTTCCAAGGTATTGTTTAGTCATGTCTGCAATCCTCAGCATGAGGACTCCCTAGCTAAATGCCAAGCGGGGGGCGCGGAGATCATTATACGTATGGCCTACCGTTCTCCCTTGCTACCTGTTAAGAAGTCAGGTAGGAAGTGTCAACATATCGGGTTGTTCTTCTGGTAACGTATGCTGGGGATGGTTAACGGTCACTAGTTTGACGGCGTAGGGGCGTGACTAGAGATGGGCGGGTGGGTATAAAATGGGAAGGTATAAATTGGAAGGAAAGGTAAGAAAAGGTAAAAAAGAAAAAATACCCTTTTTTACCGGGTATTAATAAAAAATACCGGGTAAAAAATGAATTATGTCGTTATATTATTTAATTGGCTTCGTCATCAATACTACGACCAATCATGTTAATTTTGACCTTGACCATTGAAGATAAAATATTGATTTCAAGTAAAACGAAGTTAAATGTCTTTTAAATCATTATTCAACATAAATTTTCAAATAAAATCAACTTTTTAGAACCAAAACAAATGAGTACTGTACTGACTGCACATGTTTACACTACCTTTAGGAATTATGTAGATAAGTAACATATATATCGTGAAAACATTTCAAAACAAGTAAATGAGTGAAAATTACTGAGTTTTTTCGTTTCACTATACAATAATTCCAATGAAACCTATCAGGGGACGTATTATGAACTATTAACGCCATCATTTTTCCAGTGCTAGAGAGAGACGGAGCTATACATGACCTATAGCACCATCCCTTTTTCGCGACGGAATCATGATGGCGTTAATAGTTCATAATACAGCCCCAGGTTGGCACAAAAGTAATGAGACACTTGGTTTACGTTTTATATTTTCTATTATTATTACAATTCGAAAAGCTTAGTCAATGATGTAATCACCATTAGCATCATCATCATCTTTTTGCCAACGATCCGGCAAAGTTTGGATGCCTTTCGCCCAGAACTCTGATGGCTGTGTCTCGAAAAAGTTGTTCAAATCCGCCTCTGCATTAGAAAAATCATTAAATTGCTTACCCCGCAAATGTTGTTTCAGGGCTCTAAACAAATGATAGTCTGATGGGGCGAGGTCTGGGGAATAAGGTGGGGTATCGTCTCCAAGCCCAAGTTCTCCAACTGTCGGCGAACGGCAGATGCGACATGAGGTCGAGCGTTATCCTGCAGTAAAACTACATTGACTCGTCTTCGTCGTTTTTTCTTGATTGCAGCAGATAATTTGGTGAGCTGCGTTGAATATTTGTCACCGTTTATAGTTTCATTGTGTAATAGCTCATAAAACAGCATGCCTTGTGCGTCCCAGAAACAGCAAAGCAGAACTTATAAGCGGTTCTTTTGACTCAGCTTCGGTTGAGTTGGTGGCGTTTCTTCTGGAGGCAGCCAAAAAGCACGACGTGTATCGTTCACGTAATTAACCCATGATTCATCTCCAGTAACCAGATCAGACAAAAACTCTTTACGTCGGGGTCGCAACAAAAGTGATTGACAGATAGCGACACGGACTGCACGACTGGCGTCTGTAAGGGTGTGCGAGCCAAAACTTTTGATACCCAACCTCATGCAGATGGTTTTCCACGATGTGGTGACTGCAGTTAAGTGCTTCCGCTAGTTCACGAGTGGTAGCATCCGGATTCGACTGCAGTTGGCGGCGTAAATCGACATCCGTGCGTGCACTCCGCACGCTCAACCTCATAGCGACTGAGACGGACTTATTCTGTTGTTCTCTGGGTGAATTCACAAGGAAAGCTTTGTTTGTAATTAGTTATATGTATTAGTTATAAGTAACAATTAAGTTAAATTAAGGCGCATTTACCGCATTGGTTAGCTGTAATGGTAAATGTATGTTGATAAATAAATAAATAAACTTTAAATAAATAAATCATTCACTGCGGGTGGTCGTCCAAGGCGTGGCTGACTTTCAAGGCTCCTGTCTCCTGATTTAAAAAGTCAAACCATCGAGCCACCGTCGCATGGCTTGTACTTCCAGCGCCCAATGCAGTGGTGCTATTGTCAGCCGCAGCCCGCGCACTGTGGCCTAACAAGGACTCGTATAAGTATAGTGTTCGAACTTGTCGCTCGTCCAGTTTTCTTCAGACTGACTAAGCCGATTTTTTTTTATATGGCATCTCGTAGTTGGCCTAGAGAGGCCGTGACTACTTAACCGGACTATCCTGTGGCTGCCTTAAGCGAACTCAAAGCCTCCAACCAGGGGCATAAAACTTACAGACTAAGCGATTACACGCTAAGGGCTCCCCCTGTGGGGAACGGGCCTCGGCTTAGGGCGTCGCTTGGGGGAGGACAGCAAGATGGCTGGATGGAAGAAGGCTGGATCAAATTTCAGTGATTATTATTGTCAGGGAAGTTTAAAGCTACTGGCTCAGCTACGCCACCAGCTGGCACTTCATACCCGAGCAAGGGACGGGGGGGAGGACGATTATTACGGGGTCGTCGCGAGGGACCTCAGCGGCGAGGTCGGAATGTCGATTTGTGTTTGTTCCTACGGTCCCTACTGCTCTCCTGGAGAAGAGTTATGGGGTCGTCGGGATCTGAGAGGACAAGCCTAGGGCGGCGGATCTTACTAATACGAGAGGGGACATAGCCTAGCCACCTCGAACAACCAGAGGGTTGCGATGGTTGGTGGCTGAGTCGAAGAAACGCTTGGAATTGCGTTTCAAGAACTGGGAGATGGTGGGAATGTCGAGATCTAAGTGGAGGATTTCGTTCCGAACGAACCAAGGGGCTCCTGTTGCCTTTCGGAGGAAACGGTTTTGGAGGGTCTGCATCCTATGAATGAGGTGAGGTTTTGCGTGCGCAAACACTGAACCCGTATAGGTCATGATGGGGCGAATGCACGCTGTATAAATCCGCAATTTGCACCTAAGTGACAATTTGCTACGTGCATTCAGAACGGAGTGGAGTCTACCGAGAGCGAAAGCGGCGCGCGAACGCACCTGCTTTATGTGCTCAGCGAAGGAGAGGTGGTGGTCGAGGGTCACATCGAGGTATTTGGCTCGCGTACGAGGGCGGCTTTATATACCCTCACATCACAAGTACCTAGAATGTTCTACAACATTCTAGAATATTATCGAAAACAATTAACTTGAAAAAGGAAACGTATAGAGTTTTGTAGTGTCTCATTACTTTTGTGCCAACCCAATAGATAGTAATAGTATACGTATATACACAGTAAGCAATAATAATAAAAAAAATTAAAACTGCACAATTAGTTTGATACTTGTATACAGGGTTATTGGTAAAACACCAACAACCTCTTAAGGGGTCATTGTACTCATCATTATGAACAACTTTTACTATGTGACTAAACCTGAAATCACGAAAAAAAAACAGCTGTTCAGTACAATTTGACGAATTATGCGAACATAAATGTACTGAACATCTGACTTTTTTTTCGCGATTTCTGGTTTGGTCCCAAAGTAAAAGTTGTTCATAATGATGAGTACAATGACCCCTTAAGAGGTTGTTGGTGTTTTACCAATAACCCTGTAGTGTATAAATCAAGTCTTCATAATTCCTTTAATTTTTGGAACGGCAGGAAAGGAAGGAAGGACGGCATTCCAGCGAGAGTGTTGAGGCAGTGTGCGCCTGAACTGTCTTCTGTGTTGACACGTTTGTTCCGCCGCTCTCTTGAAAAAAGAACAGTGCCGAAATCCTGGAAGCTTGCAAATGTACAACCAGTGCCCAAAAAGAGCGACCGTGCAGACCCTGCCCATTACCATCCGATTGCCATTACCTCCATTCTGTGCAAGGTTATGGAAAGGGTACTGAACAATAAGCTGCTGACCTATCTTGATGACAATGACATCCTCAGTGACCGTCAATATGGCTTTCGCCGAGGACGGTCAACTGACGATCTTCTTGTGTATGTCACGCACTGCTGTGGCGAAGCCATCGAGAAACATGGCGAAGCACTTGCTGTATCGCTTGACATCTCGAAGGCCTTTGACTGGGTCTGGCACGCTGCTCTTCTTGCTTATGGCACCCCAGCTGATTTTTGTAGCTGGATATCAGATTTCCTTAGTGAACGGTCGATCAGAGTAGTCGTTCACGGCTGCTCCTCTGACTTTATGGCTATTGATGCCCGAGTTCCTTACATCAATGACCGGCTTCAGTCTGGTATTGTTGAATACGCATATGACAGTACAGTTTCCGAGAGATACTTGTCCAGCGCAAAAACCAGCGGGAAGTTCGTTCCTTGAGAGAGGCCATGGTAGAGCGGACAGATTTGACCTTAAGCCTGGTTTCCCAGTGGGATGATGATAATCTGGTCACTTTAAACGCCACCAAAATACAGGCGTGTCTTTTTACCGCTAAAAGGAGTCGTTTCGCTCAAACTCCTACTTTTCGGGGTACATCTGTTCCTGTAACTGATCGGCTTGAGCTTCTGGGCACGGAGTTGACATCTGGTCTCAACTTTGGCGCCACCATCGATTACAAAGCCCAAACTGCGGCCAAGAAATAGGCATCCCAAATAGGGTGAAGCGATTCTTTACGCCTGGACAGCTTTTAACTCTTTACAAAGCTCAAGTTCGATCCTGCATGGAGTACTGCAGCCACCTTTAGCAGCAGCAGCAGGTTAGGTTAGGTTAGGTTAGGTTGGGTTAGGTTGGGTTAGGTTGGGTTAGGTTTCTTCGTGGAGGGCGTCAGAATCGAGGTCAAGGCCCAGATGAAATATCTGGGCCTTGTACTCGACAGCAGGTGGCGCTTCGGTCCGCATTTTAGCGGGCTGTCGTCGCGCCTGCTGAAGACCGCGGGCGCGCTGTCTTGGCTGCTTCCCAACCTGGGGGGGCCCAGCGCACGATGCCGGCAACTTTACGCCGGCATCTTAAAGAGTATGGCCCTCTACGGGGCGCCCATCTGGGAGGACTCCCTCCACAGGAGGGAGAACGCCGCCGCCCTGCGGGCGCCCCAAAGGGCCATAGCCCAGCGGGTGGCGCGGGCCTACCGCACGGTGGGCTTCGCGGCAGCATGCGCTCTGGCCGGCACCCCACCTTGGGAACTCGAGGCGTGGGTGCTCGCCAGAGTGTATGAATGGACGGCGGGGCGGAGGGCGAGAGGAGAACGCCCCGCCCCGGAAGAGCGGGAAGCCGTCCGGCGGGAGGCGAGGGACGCCATCGTCGTCCATTGGACGACGGACCTCGCCACCGCAGCCTTCGGCCGCCGAACCCTCGACGCGATTGGGCCGGTCCTGCGAGACTGGCTCGAGCGGTCGCATGGGTTCCTCTCCTTCCGCCTGGTGCAGGTGCTGTCCGGACACGGTTGTTTCGGATCGTACCTGCACCGTATCGGGCGGGAGGAGACGCCGTCGTGTCACGACTGTGGCGCGGCGGAGGACACGGCGCAGCACACTCTCGAGGTGTGCCCGTCGTGGTCCGAGCCGCGCCGCAGTCTCACGGCGGCGATCGGAACGGACCTTTCTCTCCCCGGCTTGATCAACGCCATGCTGGGGGATGAGGGGTCCTGGGCGGCAGTCGCCTCCTTCTGCGAATACGTCATGTCCCAGAAGGAGGCGGCGGAGCGCGCGCGGGAGGAAGACCCTCTCGCGGCGCCGCTCCGAAGGCGGAGGAGGGGTCGAAGAAGACGTCAGTATGACAGTCATCTCCGACTCCTCCCAGGTGGAGGCCAGCAGGCAACGGTTGCGGGGGCACCCTTGCCTGTATTGCACAGGCCTCCATCAGTGTCGGACGGGAATGGCCAGGTGTTCCCGGCCATTCCCGTAGCCCCCCAGCCTGGGGGGCATGCGGGGCCCGCCAGCTAGGCGGGCATGCGCCGGGAGGGTTGTGGAAGTAAAGGATGAGCCGGTCTCCCATGGCCCTCCCATCACGGCGATGCGGGAACACCGCTGAGTTTTAGTGGGTATACTGCCACTCTGGCAGGGAGTCCCACATACTCCGTGTCGTCCCCCGACGAGCGGAGATGCGTAATGTCATTTCTCAGCGACAAAAAAAAAAAAAAAAAAAAAAAGGTTGGGTTAGGTTGCCCAGCGGGTCCAGCCGGGAGTGGACCTGACGTGTTACGCGGACGACACGCTGGTCACAGCCCGGGGGAGTTCGTTCAGGGAGGCAGCGTTGCTGGCTACGGCTGCGGTCTCGCAGGTCGTGAGTCGCATCCGACGCCTGGGCCTGGAGGTGGCCCTCAACAAGTCGGAGGCCATTGCATTCCATGGCCCCCGACGGGCGCCGCCGCCGGGATCACACATTGTGGTCGGAGGGGCTCGAATTGCTGTCGAGTCAACCATGAAGTACTTAGGACTGGTGCTCGACAGCCGGTGGGACTTCGGCCCCCACTTTCGGCGGCTGACGCCCAAGTTGATGGGCGTGGCGGGCGCGCTCGCAACGCTGCTTCCCAACCTGGGGGGCCCGAGCACCGCCTGTAGGCGGTTGTACTTGGGGATCGTGCGATCCATGGCCCTGTACGGGGCCCCGGTGTGGGCTTCTGACCTGACGGCTGGCTGCATCGCAATACTGCGTAAACCACAGAGGGCGATGGCCGTCAGAGCTATCAGGGGGTATCGCACGATCTCCTACGAGGCGGCTTGTGCACTGGCCGGATCCCCGCCCTGGGACCTAGAGGCGAGAGCCCTCGCGTCTCTTTACCGATGGCGCGAGGAAGTGCGAACGCGGGGCGGTGAACCGATGCAGCGAGAGTTCGAGCATCGTCGGTCACAGCTCCGCGAGGTCCTGGTGACGGAATGGCAGAACAGGCTTCTGTGCCCTACTGCCGGACTCGCTACCGTCGAGGCGATCCGACCAGTGCTCGGCGAATGGCTCGGGAGGAGGCATGGCTCTCTGTCGTTTCGGGCGACGCAGGTGCTTTCGGGGCATGGCTGCTTCGGGAAGTACCTGTGTCGCATAGGCAGGGAGCCGGACGCTCAGTGCCATCACTGCGTCCACTGTCGGGAGGACACGGCGTGGCACACACTGGCAGAGTGTGTCGCATGGGAGGAGCCGCGCCGTGCTCTCGTATCAGTAGTCGGAGCCGACTTGTCGCTACCGGCCATCGCTCGTTCTATGGCCGGGGGCGCCGAGCCGTGGGATGCGGTGATCTCCTTCTGTGAAACGGTGATTTCGCAGAAGGAGGCTGCGGAAAGGGAGAGGGAGATTGAAACCACTCTCCCGATCCGCAGCAGGCGAACTAGGCGTCGGCGGAGGGCGGACAACGCCCTCTTCCAGCCCCCGTAAATAGGTCCGGAGGGACGGCGGACTCGGGGACGTCCGCCGCCCCTCATCCAGCAGGACCCGAGGCGGCGGCGCGTAGTGTTCCACGCGCGCCCCTAATGGACGTCGCGGGGAGAGTTTCACACCTCACTCCCCCCGCGGGCCTGAGGTGGCCCGCAAAGGCAGGCCGGCACTAGCCGGGGATCGTGGAAGGCGCACAAGTTCCCATGATCCCCGGTCCAAGTGTGGGAAGGGAACACCGGGGTGGTTTTTAGTCAGTAAGAGTCTGACAGACCCCTCCGCCCGCCCCAGGGCGGAGGACATCCATGAGGATTTTCCACCCCGGAACAAAAAAAAAAAAAAAAAAAAAAAGGTTGCCCAGCGGGTGGCGCGGGCCTACCGCACGGTGGGCTTCGCGGCAGCATGCGCTCTGGCCGGCACCCCACCTTGGGAACTCGAGGCGTGGGTGCTCGCCAGAGTGTATGAATGGACGGCGGGGCGGAGGGCGAGAGGAGAACGCCCCGCCCCGGAAGAGCGGGAAGCCGTCCGGCGGGAGGCGAGGGACGCCATCGTCGTCCATTGGACGACGGACCTCGCCACCGCAGCCTTCGGCCGCCGAACCCTCGACGCGATTGGGCCGGTCCTGCGAGACTGGCTCGAGCGGTCGCATGGGTTCCTCTCCTTCCGCCTGGTGCAGGTGCTGTCCGGACACGGCTGTTTCGGATCGTACCTGCACCGTATCGGGCGGGAGGAGACGCCGTCGTGTCACGACTGTGGCGCGGCGGAGGACACGGCGCAGCACACTCTCGAGGTGTGCCCGTCGTGGTCCGAGCCGCGCCGCAGTCTCACGGCGGCGATCGGAATGGACCTTTCGCTCCCCGGCTTGATCAACGCCATGCTGGGGGATGAGGGGTCCTGGGCGGCAGTCGCCTCCTTCTGCGAATACGTCATGTCCCAGAAGGAGGCGGCGGAGCGCGCGCGGGAGGAAGACCCTCTCGCGGCGCCGCTCCGAAGGCGGAGGAGGGGTCGAAGAAGACGTCAGTATGACAGTCATCTCCGACTCCTCCCAGGTGGAGGCCAGCAGGCAACGGGTGCGGGGGCACCCTCGCCTGTATTGCACAGGCCTCCACCAGTGTCGGACGGGAATGGCCAGGTGTTCCCGGCCATTCTCGTAGCCCCCCAGCCCGGGGGGCATGCGGGGCCCGCCAGCTAGGCGGGCATGCGCCGGGAGGGTTGTGGAAGCAAAGGTTGAGCCGGTTTCCCATGGCCCTCCCATCACGGCGATGCGGGAACACCGCTGAGTTTTAGTGGGTATACTGCCACTGTGGCAGGGAGTCCCACATACTCCGTGTCGTCCCCCGACGAGCGGAGATGCGTAATGTCATTTCTCAGCGACAAAAAAAAAAAAAAAAAAAAAAAAAGGTTGCCCAGCGGGTGGCGCGGGCCTACCGCACGGTGGGCTTCGCGGCAGCATGCGCTCTGGCCGGCACCCCACCTTGGGAACTCGAGGCGTGGGTGCTCGCCAGAGTGTATGAATGGACGGCGGGGCGGAGGGCGAGAGGAGAACGCCCCGCCCCGGAAGAGCGGGAAGCCGTCCGGCGGGAGGCGAGGGACGCCATCGTCGTCCATTGGACGACGGACCTCGCCACCGCAGCCTTCGGCCGCCGAACCCTCGACGCGATTGGGCCGGTCCTGCGAGACTGGCTCGAGCGGTCGCATGGGTTCCTCTCCTTCCGCCTGGTGCAGGTGCTGTCCGGACACGGTTGTTTCGGATCGTACCTGCACCGTATCGGGCGGGAGGAGACGCCGTCGTGTCACGACTGTGGCGCGGCGGAGGACACGGCGCAGCACACTCTCGAGGTGTGCCCGTCGTGGTCCGAGCCGCGCCGCAGTCTCACGGCGGCGATCGGAACGGACCTTGCGCTCCCCGGCTTGATCAACGCCATGCTGGGGGATGAGGGGTCCTGGGCGGCAGTCGCCTCCTTCTGCGAACACGTCATGTCCCAGAAGGAGGCGGCGGAGCGCGCGCGGGAGGAAGACCCTCTCGCGGCGCCGCTCCGAAGGCGGAGGAGGGGTCGAAGAAGACGTCAGTATGACAGTCATCTCCGACTCCTCCCAGGTGGAGGCCAGCAGGCAACGGGTGCGGGGGCACCCTTGCCTGTATTGCACAGGCCTCCACCAGTGTCGGACGGGAATGGCCAGGTGTTCCCGGCCATTCCCGTAGCCCCCCAGCTTGGGGGGCATGCGGGGCCTGCCAGCTAGGCGGGCATGCGCCGGGAGGGTTGTGGAAGCAAAGGTTGAGCCGGTTTCCCATGGCCCTCCCATCACGGCGATGCGGGAACACCGCTGAGTTTTAGTGGGTATACTGCCACTCTGGCAGGGAGTCCCACATACTCCGTGTCGTCCCCCGACGAGCGGAGATGCGTAATGTCATTTCTCAGCGAAAAAAAAAAAAAAAAAAAAAAAAAAAAAGGTTGGGTTAGGTTGGGTTAGGTTGGGGATCCCCCCACAGCTTATACGTCCTCGTCGTGATCCCCGGGCAACGCCGTGTCTGACCACCGTAACGGAGTGGCAGACCGGCGGCTAAAGTGAGCTGTGAATCGTAGATTTTTATGCGGACGTCTGCGAATTTGAATTTTAATTTTAACCCGATGTATAAGAAACCGATGCGTGACGCCTCTGGGCGACTCGTTTCGAATCGTTCTTCCCAAGGCGATTCAAACGGCCCTTCTCAGGGCCCACCCAACGGCCCTTCTCAGGGCCAATCAAACGGCCCTTCTCAGGGCCACGCCGGCGACGCTACGGCGTCGGAAGCTGACCGCGCACCGTCTGCGGCCAGCTTGTTTAGCAGGCCAGACGAGTTGTCGGACTCCGACGACTCCAGTATGGACGCGTCGGCGGCTGAAAGCGGCTGCCTCAAAAGGAAAGGGGCTGATCTGAGGCTCGGGTCCGAGGGCTCCTCGGAGTCGGCCAGAAGCAAGCCGAAGAGGAAGGTTAAGTCCAAAAAGGCCTCGACTTCCTCTACCCACGATGTGGGCTTGGTGGACGCCGAGCGCCAGCTAGATCTGGCGAAAAGGGCGCAATTGCAGCAAGACCTGGAGGAGAGGGTCGCTGCGAAGGAGCGCCAGGCGCAAATCGCCAGGTCGAGGTCTGGCTATGGTGCAACTAGTGTGCTGTATGCCGACCACTCCCTGGCGGAACTGGAGCGCATGGCGCAGGAGGACAAGGAGGAGGTCTTGGAGGTCGCCTCAAAGTCCTCCAACTTGAAGGGGACCTTCCAGAAGGCCCTCAAATGCCGGGCCGCCAGCTTGCACGGCATTGTCCTGGAGCTGGTGAAGCGGACGGCCACGGACGAGACGCGGCAGCTGCAGGCAAGGGTGGATCGCCTGCAAGCGGACAACAGCCAGCTACACCAGAAGCTGGCTGAGGCCACGGCCCGGCCTGCCCAACCTGCCCCAGGTCCGGCAGTAGGAGGCTCCTCCTCCTCCCCTTCCAACCTTGAGGATATAATCCGCAAGGTTGTCATGGAGGAGAGGGCCTTCACCAGAGCCTGCTTCGCAGGCATCGAGGACCGGCTCTTGCCGGAAAGGCGGCTCCGACCGCCGCTAGCGGCGGATAAGAGTCCACCTTCGAAGGAGCCGGAACCTGTGCCTCTAGCAGGCTCGGCATCGTGTGCGCAGCCCCAGGCCGCGAAGCCCTCTAAGGGCAAGGGGAAAGGTAAGGGCAAGAGGACTAAGGTGGCTCCTCAAACCCCCACCACAAGTGCGGAGGGAGCGTCTGGGTCGTCTGCCACCCCAGCAGCCACCCAGAAGTCGCAGGAGGAAGACGCCCTTCTTCCCTCCACCACCCCGTCCAACCAGTCGTGGACGGAAGTGGTCAGGAGGGGAAAGAAGGGTAAAAAGTCGGCCTCCAAGCCCGCTGCGACTGCTCCCGCAGCCAAAAGGGCTCCAGCCGGCGGGAGGAAGCTAGTTCCTCCCAAAACCGCGGCCGTCGTGGTGACCATCACCCCGGAGGCCGTGGAGCGGGGCGAGACGTACGAGTCCGTCCTAAGACGGGCTCGTACCAATGCTGATCCCACGCAGCTGGGGATCAGCAACATCACGTGCCGCCGAACCCTAACCGGGGCTCGAATTTTCGAGTTCTCGGGGGAAACACGCGGCACAAATGCGGACCTCTTCGCAACAAAGTTGCAAGAGGTCATCGCGGATGCGGCAACGGTCGTCAGGCCCGTTAAGACCGCAGCCTTGGAGGTGGCCGATCTGGAGGATTCGGTCACCAAGGAGGATGTGGTGGCGGCCGTTGCTGCGGCTGGAGGCTGCGACGCTGGCGCGGTAAAAGGCGGAGCCATCAGGCCCGGGCGCCGCGGCATGGGCATCATGCGCGTTGAGTGCCCAGTCGCCGCGGCTGGGGCCGTCCTTGCTGCGGGCAAAGGAAGGTTATTGGTGGGACTCAGCTCGGCTGTGGTCCGACCACTTGAAGACCAGCCTATGCGCTGCTTCAAGTGTTTTGCGTTCGGCCACACCCGAGCCACGTGTCCCTCAAAGTTCGACTGGGGAGACACGTGCTACCAGTGCGGGCAAGAGGGACACAAGAGTGTCACCTGCCGCGCCACCACGCCACACTGCACGGCGTGTGCCGCCAGTGGCCGCCCCGCGGACCACAGGATGACGGGCAGGAGCTGCAAGCCCCCCGTGAGGAAGGGCATAGTGCCGGCGCAGGTTCGCCCTGTTGCCACCACCGCCGCCACCGTCGTCGCCGCTGCAGCTCCAGCGGCGGTTGCTGAGGAGGGGGGTGCGATGTCGGAATAATGGTTTCCGACTACCGCATCCTCCAGGCGAACACCAACCACTGCAGAGCGGCCCAGGATCTGCTGGTGCAGGCCATGGCTGAGTGGTTGGTGAACGTAGCGGTGGTCGCCGAGCCCTACTCGATCCCCGGCAGTTGGCTGGGTGACGAGGAGGGCTTGGTGGCACTAGCGGCGCGGTCTTCCACAGACTCCCCTCCCCTCTCGCTATTAGAGAGGGGACCGGGATACGTGGCCGCCGCGTGGGGAGAGATAGCCCTCGTGGGCGTCTATTTCTCCCCAAACCGCCCTCTCCGGGACTTCGAGAACTATCTCGGAGTCCTGGCCGCCGTGGTCGGCAGGGCGGCGCCGCGTCAGGTCTTCGTGCTGGGAGACTTGAACGCCAAGTCGGTGACCTGGGGCAACCCGGCCACCGACGCACGCGGGCGGGCGGTGGAAATGTGGGCTGCCTCCTCTGGACTCTCCCTCTTGAACAGAGGAAGCGTCCAGACATGCGTGCGGCGTCAGGGTGGCTCAATAGTGGACGTCACTTTCGCCACCCCTGCGTTAGCCGCGCGCGTGTTGAACTGGCGGGTGGACCTCGTGGAGACCATGTCGGACCACCGCTACATCCGGTTCGACATCTCCACGAGTGGCCCCGGTGAGATGCGGCCCCTCTCGGGGCGATCACCGTTCCCGCGGTGGGCCCTAACCCGCCTGGACAGGGAGGCAGCGGCGGAGGCGGCGTTCATCCAGGACTGGCTGTCGCCGCCTACCGCCGGTTTGGATGTGGACGCCGTAGCGGGGCAGCTGAGGGAGTCTCTGACTGAGGTATGCAACTCTAGCATGCCTCGGTCTCGCCGACGACCATTACCCAAACGCGCCGTGTACTGGTGGTCGGTGGAGCTGGCGGGGCTTCGAGCAGCGTGTGTGGGGGCAAGAAGGGCCTATACGCGGAGCCGGCGGCGGCGTCGACGGGACCGGGCCGACGAGGACCACCTCTATGAGCTATACATGGAGGCAAAAATGGTCCTCGATCGGGCCATCGCCGCCGCCAGAGACGCGGCGAGAGCCGAGCTGCTGGAGGGTCTCGACAACGACCCCTACGGGCGACCATATAAGGCGGCGCGCAACAAATTGCGCCCCTTTGGTCCCCCGGTTGCCGAGACCCTGGAGCCCGCATTTCTGGATGGGGTGGTTCAGTCCCTGTTCCCGTGCAGGGACAACAACTTCACCCCGCCAGTGATGGGCCCAGCACGAGCTATAGCCCCGCCAGACGTCGAGGAAGAAGAGGAGGCCCCCCCTCCTGTCACGGAGTCGGAACTTGGCGCGGCGATTTTCCATATCCGCGCCAAGAAGACAGCTCCAGGCCCCGACGGCGTTCCCGCAAGGGTGGTGGCAATCGCTGCCACCCAAATGGAGGAGAGGTTTCGGGACCTCTTCAGCGCATGCCTTGCTTCTGGGAGGTTCCCGAAACCGTGGAAGGAGGGGCAGTTGTGCCTCCTTCGCAAGGAGGGCCGCCCCGCAGACTCCCCCTCGGCATACCGGCCCATCGTTCTGCTCGATGAGGTCGGCAAAATGTTCGAGGGGATAATCGCTGCGCGGTTAAAGGGCCATTTGCGCGGGATCGGGCCGGACTTGTCGGATGCTCAGTTCGGTTTTCGGGCTGAGCGTTCCACGGTGGACGCGCTGGCCTGCCTTAAGGGGCAGGCGAAGGAGGCGATGGAGGCAGGGGACGGATTGTTGGCCGTGTCATTCGACATAGCCAACGCCTTTGTAGCTGCATCATACCATCATACCAAACCGAAGTTACTTACTCGTGGCTGACTTACTCGTGGTGTGCAGTGATTGGTCAATTTTATTTGTATATAGTTTTAAGTCACCCGCATATCAATTTTTATTAACTGTTAGTATATAAGTAACCACTTTTTTCTAAAATATATAGAGAACCGTTTAGCGTCTCGAACTGGTCGTTTCAATATTATTACCCTAGACTCCGACAGTGGTGACCCCGCGAACAACTCATCGCAATCATCATGAACAATCAACCGGAGGGCAGTAGTGAAACAGCACCGCACATCCCCGAAGTAGCCGGTATATCGTTATCGTTACGGATTCCAGCATTTTGGCGCGACCGAGCCCGTTTATGGTTCGTCAGTTTTGAAGCCGCCACGCACGAGTTGAAGAAAGGACAACGTGAACTAGCACAGATGGTAATCGCGCGATTGGAAAAGCAAGACGTAGAACAGATTTGTGACCTGCTGTACGACCCACCTACAGCACGACAGTATGATTTATTGAAGGAACGTTTGATATCGGTCTACGAAGAGTCCGAAAACCGGCAATTCCAAAAGCTATTGTCAGAAATGGAGCTCGGCGACCAGAAACCTACACAGCTGTTGAGACGCATGCGAAACCTGGCACGCGACAAGGTTCCAGATTCCACGTTGCGACTGATGTGGATGAATCATCTCCCAGCCCAGGTACGATCTATACTCGTCGTTACCAAAGAAACCAGCCTAGACGAATTATCGCTACTAGCCGACAAAATGACCGAGCAAGCACAGGAAGTAACAGCCGTATCATGTGAGCAACAACCAACTCAAAGTCAGCCAAAAAGCGACACACAATATCTAGTCGAAGAAATAAGAAAATTATCACTAGAAGTAGCTTCACTCAAGTCGGCACAGCAACACACGTGCCGCTGTCGGTATCGCGGTCGTGGACATTCATCACACAGATCGCGATCACGCGCACGCTCAGGTGAATATACGTCGTCTCGTTCTCGCTCAGGCACACCGTCACCGTATTGCTATTACCACAAGAAGTTTGGCAAAGATGCAAGATGTTGTCGTCAACCATGTTCTTATGACCACAGAGAACAACGGAAAAGCACGGAAAACTAGCACAAGCGCTAGATGCGGCGGAATCTGGCGTTTACAATAAATCATACCGCCTATTCGTGTATGATAAAACATCAAGACTCACATTCCTGGTAGACACAGGTGCGAACATATCCGTACTACCACGGACAAAAGGCAAACGCATGAAAAAATTACCATTTACGCTGTACGCCGCTAATAACACCGTCATACCCACCTACGGAGAAAAAACGCTCGAGTTAAACTTCAATTTACGCAGGCCATATAGATGGAAGTTTGTAGTCGCCGACGTCAGCAAACCTATAATCGGAGCCGATTTTCTCAATTATCACCAGCTTAACGTCGATCTACGAAATCGAAGGCTGATTGACATGACAACCAAACTGTCTGTCGCGGCACCCGCACGAGTATCAAACCTACCCACAGTACGTAGTGTCGACCTGCAACAATCATACCACGATATACTCGCTGATTTCCCAGGCACAACTCGAGTGTCGTCAATGAAATTGAGCCCGAAGAACAATGTCGAACATTATATCGAAACTACTGGACCGCCGATACATTGTCGAGCACGACCAATACCACCGCACCGGTACGCTCAAGTCAGACACGAGTTCGAAGATATGATCAACCAAGGACTATGCAGACCAAGCAAAAGCCCGTGGTCAAGCCCACTTCATGTGGTATCCAAGAAAAACGGCGATCTACGCGTCTGTGGCGATTACCGACGACTGAACGCAGTCACTAAACCGGACCGCTACCCCATACCTCGAATCAAAGATTTTACCTACCATCTGGCCGGTAAAAAAGTACTATCAACAATCGATTTAAATCGTGCATACCAACAAATTGCTGTCCGAGAGCATGACATTGAAAAAACTGCCATCATTACCCCGTTTGGACTATACGAATTCCCGAGAATGTGTCCAGGACTCAAAAACGCGGGACAGACATTCCAACGCTTTATCCACGATACTCTGCGAGGACTAGATTATGTTTTCCCATTTGTCGACGATTTATTAGTGGTGTCAACAGACGACAGCGAACATCGAGAACATCTGCGCACTGTACTGAAGCGATTAGAAGATAACGGGATAACAATTAATCCAGCAAAATGTATTTTTGGCCAGCAAACAGTCAACTTCTTGGGATACACAGTATCAAGCGAAGGCGTCAGGCCACCAGAAGCAAAGGTCAAGGCCATCACCGACTATCCCAAACCCAAGACGGTTGAGGGATTACGCAGTTTTCTAGGAATGCTTAATTATTATCGTGATAACATACCTAACGCCGCAAGTGTGCAGGCGCCGCTCAATGCCTACCTACATAATTCTAAAAAAGGCGATAAAACAATAATCCAGTGGACCGATGAATCATCACGAGCATTTGAGAATTGCAAGAACAGTTTACGCGAGGCCGCACTGCTCGCTCATCCCTGCCACACCGCCCCACTTGCGATAGTGTGCGACGCATCGAATAGTTGCGCTGGCGCCGTACTACAACAGCACGTAAACGACGTTTGGCAGCCACTCGGTTATTTCTCAAAGAAGCTCTCGGATACGCAATTGAAGTACAGTACCTATGACCGGGAACTACTTGCAATGTACATGGCAGTGAAGCATTTCAGGAAAATGCACGAGGGACGTGAATTGATCGTGTTCACCGATCACAAGCCACTTACCTACGCTTTATCAAAACTATCATCGGACAGTGAAACCCAACGAAGAGCTAGACAGTTGTTATTCATCAGTGAGTTTACGACTGATATTCGACACATCAGTGGAAAGGACAACGTTGTGGCTGATGCATTATCACGCATTGAGACAATTACCTGCCCCACAACTATAAATTATTCAAGCCTGCGAGAAGCGCAAAATAAAGATGAGGAACTACCCACATTAACGAAACAAAGTAATATTCAACTCAAGAAAATTAGTCTGCCCGATAGCAATGACCAAATATACTGCGAAACGTCGACTAACAAGGTACGACCATACTTACCAAAAGATTTCCGATTAGCTGCTTTCAACGCGCTGCATGGAATGAGTCATCCTGGTATTAGAACAACGCGGAAACTCATGCAAGACAAATACTTCTGGCCAAGCATGAATGCAGATGTCAGCAAGTGGACTAGGGCATGTGTAGCTTGTCAGCGAGCGAAAGTGCAACGACATACAAGTAGCGAGTTATCAACATTCGCACCCACCGATCGTTTCAAGCATGTACACATTGATATCGTTGGCCCGCTACCTACGTCATCAACCGGTCATCGTTATTTACTTACCATTATCGACCGCAAGACTCGTTGGCCTGAAGCAACGCCTATTATAGACATTACTGCTGAAACCATTGCGAGGACAACGTATGAGACGTGGATCGCGAGATTTGGATGTCCAGAGACTCTGACTACTGACCAGGGACGGCAATTTGAGAGTCAGCTGTTCAATGCCTTAACTAACCTACTGGGAATACATCGTGTTCGTACGACGCCATACCACCCACAAAGCAACGGGTTTATTGAAAGATGGAACAAGTCACTCAAGGTCACGCTCACTGCGCGCCTTACAAAGGGGAGCACATGGATCGACGAACTACCAACCGCACTGCTTGGACTCCGCGCCGCGTGTCGCACTGATACTGGTGTTACGGCTGCACAGCTCACCTACGGGTGTAACGTACGACTCCCAGGTGATTTTTTCTCATCAACACCACGGAGTGAAATCATGGACTCAGAATACGTCGATAAAATACGTAGAACAATAGACAGTCTGAAACCATCACTCAGCCAGCCGCACAGCAACAACCGTGCCATATTCGTGCATTCCGACCTACATAAATGCCATTCTGTTTTCATCAGAGTAGACGCCGTACGAAAACCACTGCAACCAACGTACGACGGGCCCTACACAGTGTTGAAGCGCGAGAACAAAGTGTTTACACTGCAGCTACCAGGCCGGCAAAGTTCAGTGTCGATAGATCGGCTGAAGCCAGCGTACATAGTCAACGACGACGCCTCATCGACGCTGGCGCCTGAAGTACCCATTCAGAAGACCTCATCCGGACGGACTGTCCGGCGACCCGTACGCTTCGCTTGAAGGGGAGTACTGTAGCTGCATCATACCATCATACCAAACCGAAGTTACTTACTCGTGGCTGACTTACTCGTGGTGTGCAGTGATTGGTCAATTTTATTTGTATATAGTTTTAAGTCACCCGCATATCAATTTTTATTAACTGTTAGTATATAAGTAACCACTTTTTTCTAAAATATATAGAGAACCGTTTAGCGTCTCGAACTGGTCGTTTCAATATTATTACCCTAGACTCCGACACCTTCAACTCCGTTCCCCACTCCACCATCCTAGAGGCGCTCCGATTCCACGGAGTGCCTCGATACCTGCGCAGTCTGCTGGCCAGCTACCTGGAGGATCGGGCGATCCTCCTGGTAAATAGGACTGGCCAAGTCCGGCGATACGCCGTTGAGGCCGGCGTTCCGCAGGGGTCAGTCATAGGACCTCTCCTCTGGAACGTCGGCTATGATTGGCTCCTGCGGGGAACTCTCCTCCGAGGCACGAGTGTCGTTTGCTACGCGGACGACACTCTCCTCACCGCCCGGGGGGGGAGTTTCAGGGAGGCGGCCAACTTGGCCTCGGCGGGCGGATCCTTGGTCGCGGGGAGGATCCGCCGCCTAGGTTTAACGGTGGCGCTGCACAAGACCGAGGCCGTGTTCTTCCACGGACCTCGGCAGCGCCCCCCACCTGACGCCCACATCTTCGTGGAGGGCGTCAGAATCGAGGTCAAGGCCCAGATGAAATATCTGGGCCTTGTACTCGACAGCAGGTGGCGCTTCGGTCCGCATTTTAGCGGGCTGTCGTCGCGCCTGCTGAAGACCGCGGGCGCGCTGTCTTGGCTGCTTCCCAACCTGGGGGGGCCCAGCGCACGATGCCGGCAACTTTACGCCGGCATCTTAAAGAGTATGGCCCTCTACGGGGCGCCCATCTGGGAGGACTCCCTCCAAAGGAGGGAGAACGCCGCCGCCCTGCGGGAGCCCCAAAGGGCCATAGCCCAGCGGGTGGCGCGGGCCTACCGCACGGTGGGCTTCGCGGCAGCATGCGCTCTGGCCGGCACCCCACCTTGGGAACTCGAGGCGTGGGTGCTCGCCAGAGTGTATGAATGGACGGCGGGGCGGAGGGCGAGAGGAGAACGCCCCGCCCCGGAAGAGCGGGAAGCCGTCCGGCGGGAGGCGAGGGACGCCATCGTCGTCCATTGGACGACGGACCTCGCCACCGCAGCCTTCGGCCGCCGAACCCTCGACGCGATTGGGCCGGTCCTGCGAGACTGGCTCGAGCGGTCGCATGGGTTCCTCTCCTTCCGCCTGGTGCAGGTGCTGTCCGGACACGGTTGTTTCGGATCGTACCTGCACCGTATCGGGCGGGAGGAGACGCCGTCGTGTCACGACTGTGGCGCGGCGGAGGACACGGCGCAGCACACTCTCGAGGTGTGCCCGTCATGGTCCGGGCCGCGCCGCAGTCTCACGGCGGCGATCGGAACGGACCTTTCTCTCCCCGGCTTGATCAACGCCATGCTGGGGGATGAGGGGTCCTGGGCGGCAGTCGCCTCCTTCTGCGAATACGTCATGTCCCAGAAGGAGGCGGCGGAGCGCGCGCGGGAGGAAGACCCTCTCGCGGCGCCGCTCCGAAGGCGGAGGAGGGGTCGAAGAAGACGTCAGTATGACAGTCATCTCCGACTCCTCCCAGGTGGAGGCCAGCAGGCAACGGGTGCGGGGGCACCCTTGCCTGTATTGCACAGGCCTCCATCAGTGTCGGACGGGAATGGCCAGGTGTTCCCGGCCATTCCCGTAGCCCCCCAGCCTGGGGGGCATGCGGGGCCCGCCAGCTAGGCGGGCATGCGCCGGGAGGGTTGTGGAAGTAAAGGATGAGCCGGTCTCCCATGGCCCTCCCATCACGGCGATGCGGGAACACCGCTGAGTTTTAGTGGGTATACTGCCACTCTGGCAGGGAGTCCCACATACTCCGTGTCGTCCCCCGACGAGCGGAGATGCGTAATGTCATTTCTCAGCGAAAAAAAAAAAAAAAAAAAAAAAAAAAAAAAAAAGGCTAGGCTAGGTTAGGTTCCCAGCGGGTGGCGCGGGCCTACCGCACGGTGGGCTTCGCGGCAGCATGCGCTCTGGCCGGCACCCCACCTTGGGAACTCGAGGCGTGGGTGCTCGCCAGAGTGTATGAATGGACGGCGGGGCGGAGGGCGAGAGGAGAACGCCCCGCCCCGGAAGAGCGGGAAGCCGTCCGGCGGGAGGCGAGGGACGCCATCGTCGTCCATTGGACGACGGACCTCGCCACCGCAGCCTTCGGCCGCCGAACCCTCGACGCGATTGGGCCGGTCCTGCGAGACTGGCTCGAGCGGTCGCATGGGTTCCTCTCCTTCCGCCTGGTGCAGGTGCTGTCCGGACACGGTTGTTTCGGATCGTACCTGCACCGTATCGGGCGGGAGGAGACGCCGTCGTGTCACGACTGTGGCGCGGCGGAGGACACGGCGCAGCACACTCTCGAGGTGTGCCCGTCGTGGTCCGAGCCGCGCCGCAGTCTCACGGCGGCGATCGGAACGGACCTTTCGCTCCCCGGCTTGATCAACGCCATGCTGGGGGATGAGGGGTCCTGGGCGGCAGTCGCCTCCTTCTGCGAATACGTCATGTCCCAGAAGGAGGCGGCGGAGCGCGCGCGGGAGGAAGACCCTCTCGCGGCGCCGCTCCGAAGGCGGAGGAGGGGTCGAAGAAGACGTCAGTATGACAGTCATCTCCGACTCCTCCCAGGTGGAGGCCAGCAGGCAACGGGTGCGGGGGCACCCTTGCCTGTATTGCACAGGCCTCCATCAGTGTCGGACGGGAATGGCCAGGTGTTCCCGGCCATTCCCGTAGCCCCCCAGCCTGGGGGGCATGCGGGGCCCGCCAACTAGGCGGGCATGCGCCGGGAGGGTTGTGGAAGTAAAGGATGAGCCGGTTGCCCATGGCCCTCCCATCACGGCGATGCGGGAACACCGCTGAGTTTTAGTGGGTATACTGCCACTCTGGCAGGGAGTCCCACATACTCCGTGTCGTCCCCCGACGAGCGGAGATGCGTAATGTCATTTCTCAGCGACAAAAAAAAAAAAAAAAAAAAAAAAAAGGCTAGGTTAGGTTAGGCTAGGCTAGGCTAGGTTAGGTTGGGGATCCCCCCACAGCTTATACGTCCTCGTCGTGATCCCCGGGCAACGCCGTGTCTGACCACCGTAACGGAGTGGCAGACCGGCGGCTAAAGTGAGCTGTGAATCGTAGATTTTTATGCGGACGTCTGCGAATTTGAATTTTAATTTTAACCCGATGTATAAGAAACCGATGCGTGACGCCTCTGGGCGACTCGTTTCGAATCGTTCTTCCCAAGGCGATTCAAACGGCTCTTCTCAGGGCCCACCCAACGGCCCTTCTCAGGGCCAATCAAACGGCCCTTCTCAGGGCCACGCCGGCGACGCTACGGCGTCGGAAGCTGACCGCGCACCGTCTGCGGCCAGCTTGTTTAGCAGGCCAGACGAGTTGTCGGACTCCGACGACTCCAGTATGGACGCGTCGGCGGCTGAAAGCGGCTGCCTCAAAAGGAAAGGGGCTGATCTGAGGCTCGGGTCCGAGGGCTCCTCGGAGTCGGCCAGAAGCAAGCCGAAGAGGAAGGTTAAGTCCAAAAAGGCCTCGACTTCCTCTACCCACGAAGTGGGCTTGGTGGACGCCGAGCGCCAGCTAGATCTAGCAAGAAGGGCGCAACTCCAGCAAGACCTGGAGGAGAGGGTCGCTGCGAAGGAGCGCCAGGCGCAAATCGCCAGGTCGAGGTCTGGCTATGGTGCATCAAGTGTGCTGTATGCCGACCACTCCCTGGCGGAACTGGAGCGCATGGCGCAGGAGGACAAGGAGGAGGTCTTGGAGGTCGCCTCAAAGTCCTCCAACTTGAAGGGGACCTTCCAGAAGGCCCTCAAATGCCGGGCCGCCAGCTTGCACGGCATTGTCCTGGAGCTGGTGAAGCGGACGGCCACGGACGAGACGCGGCAGCTGCAGGCAAGGGTGGATCGCCTGAAAGCGGACAACAGCCAGCTACACCAGAAGCTGGCTGAGGCCGCGGCCCGGCCTGCCCAGCCTGCCCCAGGTCCGGCAGTAGGAGGCTCCTCCTCCTCCCCTTCCAACCTTGAGGATATAATCCGCAAGGTTGTCATGGAGGAGAGGGCCTTCACCAGAGCCTGCTTCGCAGGCATCGAGGACCGGCTCTTGCCGGAAAGGCGGCTCCGACCGCCGCTAGCGGCGGATAAGAGTCCTCCGTCGAAGGAGCCGGAACCTGTGCCTCTAGCAGGCTCGGCATCGCGTGCGCAGCCCCAGGCCGTGAAGCCCTCCAAGGGCAAGGGGAAAGGTAAGGGCAAGAGGACCAAGGTGGCTCCTCAAACCCCCACCACAAGTGCGGAGGGAGCGTCTGGGTCGTCTGCCACCCCAGCAGCCACCCAGAAGTCGCAGGAGGAAGACGCCCTTCTTCCCTCCACCACCCCGTCCAACCAGTCGTGGACGGAAGTGGTCAGGAGGGGAAAGAAGGGTAAAAAGTCGGCCTCCAAGCCCGCTGCGACTGCTCCCGCAGCCAAAAGGGCTCCAGCCGGCGGGAGGAAGCTAGTTCCTCCCAAAACCGCGGCCGTCGTGGTGACCATCACCCCGGAGGCCGTGAAGCGGGGCGAGACGTACGAGTCCGTCCTAAGACGGGCTCGTACCAATGCTGATCCCACGCAGCTGGGGATCAGCAACATCACGTGCCGCCGAACCCTAACCGGGGCTCGAATTTTCGAGTTCTCGGGGGAAACACGCGGCACAAATGCGGACCTCTTCGCAACAAAGTTGCAAGAGGTCATCGTGGATGCGGCAACGGTCGTCAGGCCCGTTAAGACCGCAGCCTTGGAGGTGGCCGATCTGGAGGATTCGGTCACCAAGGAGGATGTGGTGGCGGCCGTTGCTGCGGCTGGAGGCTGCGACGCTGGCGCGGTAAAAGGCGGAGCCATCAGGCCCGGGCGCCGCGGCATGGGCATCATGCGCGTTGAGTGCCCAGTCGCCGCGGCTGGGGCCGTCCTTGCTGCGGGCAAAGGAAGGTTATTGGTGGGACTCAGCTCGGCTGTGGTCCGACCACTTGAAGACCAGCCTATGCGCTGCTTCAAGTGTTTTGCGTTCGGCCACACCCGAGCCACGTGTCCCTCAAAGTTTGATTGGGGAGACACGTGCTACCAGTGCGGGCAAGAGGGACACAAGAGTGTCACCTGCCGCGCCACCACGCCACACTGCATGGCGTGTGCCGCCAGTGGCCGCCCCGCGGACCACAGGATGACGGGCAGGAGCTGCAAGCCCCCCGTGAGGAAGGGCATAGTGCCGGCGCAGGTTCGCCCTGTTGCCACCACCGCCGCCACCATCGTCGCCGCTGCAGCTCCAGCGGCGGTTGCTGAGGAGGGGGGTACGATGTCGGAATAATGGTTTCCGACTACCGCATCCTCCAGGCGAACACCAACCACTGCAGAGCGGCCCAGGACCTGCTGGTGCAGGCCATGGCTGAGTGGTTGGTGAACGTAGCGGTGGTCGCCGAGCCCTACTCGATCCCCGGCAGTTGGCTGGGTGACGAGGAGGGCTTGGTGGCACTAGCGGCGCGGTCTTCCACAGACTCCCCTCCCCTCTCGCTATTAGAGAGGGGACCGGGATACGTGGCCGCCGCGTGGGGAGAGATAGCCCTCGTGGGCGTCTATTTCTCCCCAAACCGCCCTCTCCAGGACTTCGAGAACTATCTCGGAGTCCTGGCCGCCGTGGTCGGCAGGGTGGCGCCGCGTCAGGTCTTCGTGCTGGGAGACTTGAACGCCAAGTCGGTGACCTGGGGCAACCCGGCCACCGACGCACGCGGGCGGGCGGTGGAGATGTGGGCTGCCTCCTCTGGACTCTCCCTCTTGAACAGAGGAAGCGTCCAGACATGCGTGCGGCGTCAGGGTGGCTCAATAGTGGACGTCACTTTCGCCACCCCTGCGTTAGCCGCGCGCGTGTTGAACTGGCGGGTGGACCTCGTGGAGACCATGTCGGACCACCGCTACATCCGGTTCGACATCTCCACGAGTGGCCCCGGTGAGATGCGGCCCCTCTCGGGGCGATCACCGTTCCCGCGGTGGGCCCTAACCCGCCTGGACAGGGAGGCAGCGGCGGAGGCGGCGTTCATCCAGGACTGGCTGTCGCCGCCTACCGCCGGCTTGGATGTGGACGCCGTAGCGGGACAACTGAGGGAGTCTCTGACCGAGGTATGCAACTCTAGCATGCCTCGGTCTCGCCGACGACCACTACCCAAACGCGCCGTGTACTGGTGGTCGGTGGAGCTGGCGGGGCTTCGAGCAGCGTGTGTGGGGGCAAGGAGGGCCTATACGCGGAGCCGGCGGCGGCGTCGACGGGACCGGGCCGACGAGGACCACCTCTATGAGCTATACATGGAGGCAAAAATGGTCCTCGATCGGGCCATCGCCGCCGCCAGAGACGCGGCTAGAGCCGAGCTGCTGGAGGGTCTCGACAACGACCCCTACGGGCGACCATATAAGGCGGCGCGAAACAAATTGCGCCCCTTTGGTCCCCCGGTTGCCGAGACCCTGGAGCCCGCGTTTCTGGATGGGGTGGTTCAGTCCCTGTTCCCGTGCAGGGACAACAACTTCACCCCGCCAGTGATGGGCCCAGCACGAGCTATAGCCCCGCCAGACGACGAGGAAGAAGAGGAGGCCCCCCCCTCCTGTCACGGAGTCGGAACTTGGCGCGGCGATTTTCCATATCCGCGCCAAGAAGACAGCTCCAGGCCCCGACGGCGTTCCCGCAAGGGTGGTGGCGATCGCTGCCACCCAAATGGAGGAGAGGTTTCGGGACCTCTTCAGCGCATGCCTTGCTTCTGGGAGGTTCCCGAAACCGTGGAAGGAGGGGCAGTTGTGCCTCCTTCGCAAGGAGGGCCGCCCCGCAGACTCCCCCTCGGCATACCGGCCCATCGTTCTGCTCGATGAGGTCGGCAAAATGTTCGAGGGGATAATCGCTGCGAGGTTAAAGAGCCATTTGCGCGGGATCGGGCCGGACTTGTCGGATGCTCAGTTCGGTTTTCGGGCTGAGCGTTCCACGGTGGACGCGCTGGCCTGCCTTAAGGGGCAGGCGAAGGAGGCGATGGAGGCAGGGGACGGATTGTTGGCTGTGTCATTCGACATAGCCAACGCCTTCAACTCCGTTCCCCACTCCACCATCCTAGAGGCGCTCCGATTCCACGGAGTGCCTCGATACCTGCGCAGTCTGCTGGCCAGCTACCTGGAGGATCGGGCGATCCTCCTGGTGAATAGGACTGGCCAAGTCCGGCGGTACGCCGTTGAGGCCGGCGTTCCGCAGGGGTCAGTCATAGGACCTCTCCTCTGGAACGTCGGCTATGATTGGCTCCTGCGGGGAACTCTCCTCCGAGGCACGAGTGTCGTTTGCTACGCGGACGACACTCTCCTCACCGCCCGGGGGGGGAGTTTCAGGGAGGCGGCCAACTTGGCCTCGGCGGGCGGATCCTTGGTCGCGGGGAGGATTCGCCGCCTAGGTTTAACGGTGGCGCTACACAAGACCGAGGCCGTGTTCTTCCACGGACCTCGGCAGCGCCCCCCACCTGACGCCCACATCTTCGTGGAGGGCGTCAGAATCGAGGTCAAGGCCCAGATGAAATATCTGGGCCTTGTACTCGACAGCAGGTGGCGCTTCGGTCCGCATTTTAACGGGCTGTCGTCGCGCCTGCTGAAGACCGCGGGCGCGATCTCTTGGCTGCTTCCCAACCTGGGGGGGCCCAGCGCACGATGCCGGCAACTTTACGCCGGCATCTTAAAGAGTATGGCCCTCTACGGGGCGCCCATCTGGGAGGACTCCCTCCAAAGGAGGGAGAACGCCGCCGCCCTGCGGGCGCCCCAAAGGGCCATAGCCCAGCGGGTGGCGCGGGCCTACCGCACGGTGGGCTTCGCGGCAGCATGCGCTCTGGCCGGCACCCCACCTTGGGAACTCGAGGCGTGGGTGCTCGCCAGAGTGTATGAATGGACGGCGGGGCGGAGGGCGAGAGGAGAACGCCCCGCCCCGGAAGAGCGGGAAGCCGTCCGGCGGGAGGCGAGGGACGCCATCGTCGTCCATTGGACGACGGACCTCGCCACCGCAGCCTTCGGCCGCCGAACCCTCGACGCGATTGGGCCGGTCCTGCGAGACTGGCTCGAGCGGTCGCATGGGTTCCTCTCCTTCCGCCTGGTGCAGGTGCTGTCCGGACACGGTTGTTTCGGATCGTACCTGCACCGTATCGGGCGGGAGGAGACGCCGTCGTGTCACGACTGTGGCGCGGCGGAGGACACGGCGCAGCACACTCTCGAGGTGTGCCCGTCGTGGTCCGAGCCGCGCCGCAGTCTCACGGCGGCGATCGGAACGGACCTTTCTCTCCCCGGCTTGATCAACGCCATGCTGGAGGATGAGGGGTCCTGGGCGGCAGTCGCCTCCTTCTGCGAATACGTCATGTCCCAGAAGGAGGCGGCGGAGCGCGCGCGGGAGGAAGACCCTCTCGCGGCGCCGCTCCGAAGGCGGAGGAGGGGTCGAAGAAGACGTCAGTATGACAGTCGTCTCCGACTCCTCCCAGGTGGAGGCCAGCAGGCAACGGGTGCGGGGGCACCCTTGCCTGTATTGCACAGGCCTCCATCAGTGTCGGACGGGAATGGCCAGGTGTTCCCGGCCATTCCCGTAGCCCCCCAGCCTGGGGGGCATGCGGGGCCCGCCAGCTAGGCGGGCATGCGCCGGGAGGGTTGTGGAAGTAAAGGATGAGCCGGTTGCCCATGGCCCTCCCATCACGGCGATGCGGGAACACCAGTTTTAGTGGGTATACTGCCACTCTGGCAGGGAGTCCCACATACTCCGTGTCGTCCCCCGACGAGCGGAGATGCGTAATGTCATTTCTCAGCGAAAAAAAAAAAAAAAAAAAAGGCTAGGTTAGGTTAGGCTAGGCTAGGCTAGGCTAGGTTAGGTTAGGTTAGGCTAGGCTAGGTTAGGTTAGGTTAGGTTAGGCTAGGCTAGGTTAGGTTGTGGAGGCCAGCAGGCAACGGGTGCGGGGGCACCCTTGCCTGTATTGCACAGGCCTCCATCAGTGTCGGACGGGAATGGCCAGGTGTTCCCGGCCATTCCCGTAGCCCCCCAGCCTGGGGGGCATGCGGGGCCCGCCAGCTAGGCGGGCATGCGCCGGGAGGGTTGTGGAAGTAAAGGATGAGCCGGTTGCCCATGGCCCTCCCATCACGGCGATGCGGGAACACCGCTGAGTTTTAGTGGGTATACTGCCACTCTGGCAGGGAGTCCCACATACTCCGTGTCGTCCCCCGACGAGCGGAGATGCGTAATGTCATTTCTCAGCGACAAAAAAAAAAAAAAAAAAAAAGGCTAGGTTAGGTTCGCGGGCCTACCGCACGGTGGGCTTCGCGGCAGCATGCGCTCTGGCCGGCACCCCACCTTGGGAACTCGAGGCGTGGGTGCTCGCCAGAGTGTATGAATGGACGGCAGGGCGGAGGGCGAGAGGAGAACGCCCCGCCCCGGAAGAGCGGGAAGCCGTCCGGCGGGAGGCGAGGGACGCCATCGTCGTCCATTGGACGACGGACCTCGCCACCGCAGCCTTCGGCCGCCGAACCCTCGACGCGATTGGGCCGGTCCTGCGAGACTGGCTCGAGCGGTCGCATGGGTTCCTCTCCTTCCGCCTGGTGCAGGTGCTGTCCGGACACGGTTGTTTCGGATCGTACCTTCACCGTATCGGGCGGGAGGAGACGCCGTCGTGTCACGACTGTGGCGCGGCGGAGGACACGGCGCAGCACACTCTCGAGGTGTGCCCGTCGTGGTCCGAGCCGCGCCGCAGTCTCACAGCGGCGATCGGAACGGACCTTTCGCTCCCCGGCTTGATCAACGCCATGCTGGGGGATGAGGGGTCCTGGGCGGCAGTCGCCTCCTTCTGCGAATACGTCATGTCCCAGAAGGAGGCGGCGGAGCGCGCGCGGGAGGAAGACCCTCTCGCGGCGCCGCTCCGAAGGCGGAGGAGGGGTCGAAGAAGACGTCAGTATGACAGTCATCTCCGACTCCTCCCAGGTGGAGGCCAGCAGGCAACGGGTGCGGGGGCACCATTGCCTGTATTGCACAGGCCTCCATCAGTGTCGGACGGGAATGGCCAGGTGTTCCCGGCCATTCCCGTAGCCCCCCAGCCTGGGGGGCATGCGGGGCCCGCCACCTAGGCGGGCATGCGCCGGGAGGGTTGTGGAAGTAAAGGATGAGCCGGTTGCCCATGGCCCTCCCATCACGGCGATGCGGGAACACCGCTGAGTTTTAGTGGGTATACTGCCACTCTGGCAGGGAGTCCCACATACTCCGTGTCGTCCCCCGACGCGCGGAGATGCGTAATGTCATTTCTCAGCGACAAAAAAAAAAAAAAAAAAAAAAAGGCTAGGTTAGGTTAGGCTAGGTTAGGCTAGGCTAGGTTAGGTTCCCTCTCCGGGACTTCGAGAACTATCTCGGAGTCCTGGCCGCCGTGGTCGGCAGGGCGGCGCCGCGTCAGGTCTTCGTGCTGGGAGACTTGAACGCCAAGTCGGTGACCTGGGGCAACCCGGCCACCGACGCACGCGGGCGGGCGGTGGAAATGTGGGCTGCCTCCTCTGGACTCTCCCTCTTGAACAGAGGAAGTGTCCAGACATGCGTGCGGCGTCAGGGTGGCTCAATAGTGGACGTCACTTTCGCCACCCCTGCGTTAGCCGCGCGCGTGTTGAACTGGCGGGTGGACCTCGTGGAGACCATGTCGGACCACCGCTACATCCGGTTCGACATCTCCACGAGTGGCCCCGGTGAGATGCGGCCCCTCTCGGGGCGATCACCGTTCCCGCGGTGGGCCCTAACCCGCCTGGACAGGGAGGCAGCGGCGGAGGCGGCGTTCATCCAGGACTGGCTGTCGCCGCCTACCGCCGGCTTGGATGTGGACGCCGTAGCGGGGCAACTGAGGGAGTCTCTGACCGAGGTATGCAACTCTAGCATGCCTCGGTCTCGCCGACGACCACTACCCAAACGCGCTGTGTACTGGTGGTCGGTGGAGCTGGCGGGGCTTCGAGCAGCGTGTGTGGGGGCAAGGAGGGCCTATACGCGGAGCCGGCGGCGGCGTCGACGGGACCGGGCCGACGAGGACCACCTCTATGAGCTATACATGGAGGCAAAAATGGTCCTCGATCGGGCCATCGCCGCCGCCAGAGACTCGGCGAGAGCCGAGCTGCTGGAGGGTCTCGACAACGACCCCTACGGGCGACCATATAAGGCGGCGCGAAACAAATTGCGCCCCTTTGGTCCCCCGGTTGCCGAGACCCTGGAGCCCGCGTTTCTGGATGGGGTGGTTCAGTCCCTGTTCCCGTGCAGGGACAACAACTTCACCCCGCCAGTGATGGGCCCATCACGAGCTATAGCCCCGCCAGACGACGAGGAAGAAGAGGAGGCCCCCCCTCCTGTCACGGAGTCGGAACTTGGCGCGGCGATTTTCCATATCCGCGCCAAGAAGACAGCTCCAGGCCCCGACGGCGTTCCCGCAAGGGTGGTGGCGATCGCTGCCACCCAAATGGAGGAGAGGTTTCGGGACCTCTTCAGCGCATGCCTTGCTTCTGGGAGGTTCCCGAAACCGTGGAAGGAGGGGCAGTTGTGCCTCCTTCGCAAGGAGGGCCGCCCCGCAGACTCCCCCTCGGCATACCGGCCCATCGTTCTGCTCGATGAGGTCGGCAAAATGTTCGAGGGGATAATCGCTGCGCGGTTAAAGGGCCATTTGCGCGGGATCGGGCCGGACTTGTCGGATGCTCAGTTCGGTTTTCGGGCTGAGCGTTCCACGGTGGACGCGCTGGCCTGCCTTAAGGGGCAGGCGAAGGAGGCGATGGAGGCAGGGGACGGATTGTTGGCTGTGTCATTCGACATAGCCAACGCCTTCAACTCCGTTCCCCACTCCACCATCCTAGAGGCGCTCCGATTCCACGGAGTGCCTCGATACCTGCGCAGTCTGCTGGCCAGCTACCTGGAGGATCGGGCGATCCTCCTGGTGAATAGGACTGGCCAAGTCCGGCGGTACGCCGTTGAGGCCGGCGTTCCGCAGGGGTCAGTCATAGGACCTCTCCTCTGGAACGTCGGCTATGATTGGCTCCTGCGGGGAACTCTCCTCCGAGGCACGAGTGTCGTTTGCTACGCGGACGACACTCTCCTCACCGCCCGGGGGGGGAGTTTCAGGGAGGCGGCCAACTTGGCCTCGGCGGGCGGATCCCTGGTCGCGGGGAGGATCCGCCGCCTAGGTTTAACGGTGGCGCTGCACAAGACCGAGGCCGTGTTCTTCCACGGACCTCGGCAGCGCCCCCCACCTGACGCCCACATCTTCGTGGAGGGCGTCAGAATCGAGGTCAAGACCCAGATGAAATATCTGGGCCTTGTACTCGACAGCAGGTGGCGCTTCGGTCCGCATTTTAGCGGGCTGTCGTCGCGCCTGCTGAAGGCCGCGGGCGCGCTGTCCTGGCTGCTTCCCAACTTGGGGGGGCCCAGCGCACGATGCCGGCAACTTTACGCCGGCATCTTGAAGAGTATGGCCCTCTACGGGGCGCCCATCTGGGAGGACTCCCTCCAAAGGAGGGAGAACGCCGCTGCCCTGCGGGCGCCCCAAAGGGCCATAGCCCAGCGGGTGGCGCGGGCCTACCGCACGGTGGGCTTCGCGGCAGCATGCGCTCTGGCCGGCACCCCACCTTGGGAACTCGAGGCGTGGGTGCTCGCCAGAGTGTATGAATGGACGGCGGGGCGGAGGGCGAGAGGAGAACGCCCCGCCCCGGAAGAGCGGGAAGCCGTCCGGCGGGAGGCGAGGGACGCCATCGTCGTCCATTGGACGACGGACCTCGCCACCGCAGCCTTCGGCCGCCGAACCCTCGACGCGATTGGGCCGGTCCTGCGAGACTGGCTCGAGCGGTCGCATGGGTTCCTCTCCTTCCGCCTGGTGCAGGTGCTGTCCGGACACGGTTGTTTCGGATCGTACCTTCACCGTATCGGGCGGGAGGAGACGCCGTCGTGTCACGACTGTGGCGCGGCGGAGGACACGGCGCAGCACACTCTCGAGGTGTGCCCGTCGTGGTCCGAGCCGCGCCGCAGTCTCACAGCGGCGATCGGAACGGACCTTTCGCTCCCCGGCTTGATCAACGCCATGCTGGGGGATGAGGGGTCCTGGGCGGCAGTCGCCTCCTTCTGCGAATACGTCATGTCCCAGAAGGAGGCGGCGGAGCGCGCGCGGGAGGAAGACCCTCTCGCGGCGCCGCTCCGAAGGCGGAGGAGGGGTCGAAGAAGACGTCAGTATGACAGTCATCTCCGACTCCTCCCAGGTGGAGGCCAGCAGGCAACGGGTGCGGGGGCACCCTTGCCTGTATTGCACAGGCCTCCATCAGTGTCGGACGGGAATGGCCAGGTGTTCCCGGCCATTCCCGTAGCCCCCCAGCCTGGGGGGCATGCGGGGCCCGCCAGCTAGGCGGGCATGCGCCGGGAGGGTTGTGGAAGTAAAGGATGAGCCGGTCTCCCATGGCCCTCCCATCACGGCGATGCGGGAACACCGCTGAGTTTTAGTGGGTATACTGCCACTCTGGCAGGGAGTCCCACATACTCCGTGTCGTCCCCCGACGAGCGGAGATGCGTAATGTCATTTCTCAGCGAAAAAAAAAAAAAAAAAAAAAAAAAAAAAAAAAAGGCTAGGTTAGGTTAGGCTAGGTTAGGCTAGGCTAGGTTAGGTTAGGCTAGGTTAGGTTAGGCTAGGTTAGGTTAGGCTAGGTTAGGTTAGGCTAGGTTAGGTTTGCCTTGCTTCTGGGAGGTTCCCGAAACCGTGGAAGGAGGGGCAGTTGTGCCTCCTTCGCAAGGAGGGCCGCCCCGCAGACTCCCCCTCGGCATACCGGCCCATCGTTCTGCTCGATGAGGTCGGCAAAATGTTCGAGGGGATAATCGCTGCGCGGTTAAAGGGCCATTTGCGCGGGATCGGGCCGGACTTGTCGGATGCTCAGTTCGGTTTTCGGGCTGAGCGTTCCACGGTGGACGCGCTGGCCTGCCTTAAGGGGCAGGCGAAGGAGGCGATGGAGGCAGGGGACGGATTGTTGGCTGTGTCATTCGACATAGCCAACGCCTTCAACTCCGTTCCCCACTCCACCATCCTAGAGGCGCTCCGATTCCACGGAGTGCCTCGATACCTGCGCAGTCTGCTGGCCAGCTACCTGGAGGATCGGGCGATCCTCCTGGTAAATAGGACTGGCCAAGTCCGGCGATACGCCGTTGAGGCCGGCGTTCCGCAGGGGTCAGTCATAGGACCTCTCCTCTGGAACGTCGGCTATGATTGGCTCCTGCGGGGAACTCTCCTCCGAGGCACGAGTGTCGTTTGCTACGCGGACGACACTCTCCTCACCGCCCGGGGGGGGAGTTTCAGGGAGGCGGCCAACTTGGCCTCGGCGGGCGGATCCTTGGTCGCGGGGAGGATCCGCCGCCTAGGTTTAACGGTGGCGCTGCACAAGACCGAGGCCGTGTTCTTCCACGGACCTCGGCAGCGCCCCCCACCTGACGCCCACATCTTCGTGGAGGGCGTCAGAATCGAGGTCAAGACCCAGATGAAATATCTGGGCCTTGTACTCGACAGCAGGTGGCGCTTCGGTCCGCATTTTAGCGGGCTGTCGTCGCGCCTGCTGAAGGCCGCGGGCGCGCTGTCCTGGCTGCTTCCCAACTTGGGGGGGCCCAGCGCACGATGCCGGCAACTTTACGCCGGCATCTTGAAGAGTATGGCCCTCTACGGGGCGCCCATCTGGGAGGACTCCCTCCAAAGGAGGGAGAACGCCGCTGCCCTGCGGGCGCCCCAAAGGGCCATAGCCCAGCGGGTGGCGCGGGCCTACCGCACGGTGGGCTTCGCGGCAGCATGCGCTCTGGCCGGCACCCCACCTTGGGAACTCGAGGCGTGGGTGCTCGCCAGAGTGTATGAATGGACGGCAGGGCGGAGGGCGAGAGGAGAACGCCCCGCCCCGGAAGAGCGGGAAGCCGTCCGGCGGGAGGCGAGGGACGCCATCGTCGTCCATTGGACGACGGACCTCGCCACCGCAGCCTTCGGCCGCCGAACCCTCGACGCGATTGGGCCGGTCCTGCGAGACTGGCTCGAGCGGTCGCATGGGTTCCTCTCCTTCCGCCTGGTGCAGGTGCTGTCCGGACACGGTTGTTTCGGATCGTACCTGCACCGTATCGGGCGGGAGGAGACGCCGTCGTGTCACGACTGTGGCGCGGCGGAGGACACGGCGCAGCACACTCTCGAGGCGTGCCCGTCGTGGTCCGGGCCGCGCCGCAGTCTCACGGCGGCGATCGGAACGGACCTTTCTCTCCCCGGCTTGATCAACGCCATGCTGGGGGATGAGGGGTCCTGGGCGGCAGTCGCCTCCTTCTGCGAATACGTCATGTCCCAGAAGGAGGCGGCGGAGCGCGCGCGGGAGGAAGACCCTCTCGCGGCGCCGCTCCGAAGGCGGAGGAGGGGTCGAAGAAGACGTCAGTATGACAGTCATCTCCGACTCCTCCCAGGTGGAGGCCAGCAGGCAACGGGTGCGGGGGCACCCTTGCCTGTATTGCACAGGCCTCCATCAGTGTCGGACGGGAATGGCCAGGTGTTCCCGGCCATTCCCGTAGCCCCCCAGCCTGGGGGGCATGCGGGGCCCGCCAGCTAGGCGGGCATGCGCCGGGAGGGTTGTGGAAGTAAAGGATGAGCCGGTCTCCCATGGCCCTCCCATCACGGCGATGCGGGAACACCGCTGAGTTTTAGTGGGTATACTGCCACTCTGGCAGGGAGTCCCACATACTCCGTGTCGTCCCCCGACGAGCGGAGATGCGTAATGTCATTTCTCAGCGAAAAAAAAAAAAAAAAAAAAAAAAGGCTAGGTTAGGTTAGGCTAGGTTAGGTTAGGCTGGGGATCCCCCCACAGCTTATACGTCCTCGTCGTGATCCCCGGGCAACGCCGTGTCTGACCACCGTAACGGAGTGGCAGACCGGCGGCTAAAGTGAGCTGTGAATCGTAGATTTTTATGCGGACGTCTGCGAATTTGAATTTTAATTTTAACCCGATGTATAAGAAACCGATGCGTGACGCCTCTGGGCGACTCGTTTCGAATCGTTCTTCCCAAGGCGATTCAAACGGCCCTTCTCAGGGCCCACCCAACGGCCCTTCTCAGGGCCAATCAAACGGCCCTTCTCAGGGCCACGCCGGCGACGCTACGGCGTCGGAAGCTGACCGCGCACCGTCTGCGGCCAGCTTGTTTAGCAGGCCAGACGAGTTGTCGGACTCCGACGACTCCAGCATGGACGCGTCGGCGGCTGAAAGCGGCTGCCTCAAAAGGAAAGGGGCCGATCTGAGGCTCGGGTCCGAGGGCTCCTCGGAGTCGGCCAGAAGCAAGCCGAAGAGGAAGGTTAAGTCCAAAAAGGCCTCGACTTCCTCTACCCACGAAGTGGGCTTGGTGGACGCCGAGCGCCAGCTAGATCTAGCTAGAAGGGCGCAACTCCAGCAAGACCTGGAGGAGAGGGTCGCTGCGAAGGAGCGCCAGGCGCAAATCGCCAGGTCGAGGTCTGGCTATGGTGCATCAAGTGTGCTGTATGCCGACCACTCCCTGGCGGAACTGGAGCGCATGGCGCAGGAGGACAAGGAGGAGGTCTTGGAGGTCGCCTCAAAGTCCTCCAACTTGAAGGGGACCTTCCAGAAGGCCCTCAAATGCCGGGCCGCCAGCTTGCACGGCATTGTCCTGGAGCTGGTGAAGCGGACGGCCACGGACGAGACGCGGCAGCTGCAGGCAAGGGTGGATCGCCTGCAAGCGGACAACAGCCAGCTTCACCAGAAGCTGGCTGAGGCCACGGCCCGGCCTGCCCAACCTGGTACCCCGGGTCCGGCAGTAGGAGGCTCCTCCTCCTCCCCTTCCAACCTTGAGGATATAATCCGCAAGGTTGTCATGGAGGAGAGGGCCTTCACCAGAGCCTGCTTCGCAGGCATCGAGGACCGGCTCTTGCCGGAAAGGCGGCTCCGACCGCCGCTAGCGGCGGATAAGAGTCCACCATCGAAGGAGCCGGAACCTGTGCCTCTAGCAGGCTCGGCATCGTGTGCGCAGCCCCAGGCCGCGAAGCCCTCCAAGGGCAAGGGCAAAGGCAAGGGCAAGAGGACCAAGGTGGCTCCTCAAACCCCCACCACAAGTGCGGAGGGAGCGTCTGGGTCGTCTGCCACCCCAGCAGCCACCCAGAAGTCGCAGGAGGAAGACGCCCTTCTTCCCTCCACCACCCCGTCCAACCAGTCGTGGACGGAAGTGGTCAGGAGGGGAAAGAAGGGTAAAAAGTCGGCCTCCAAGCCCGCTGCGACTGCTCCCGCAGTCAAAAGGGCTCCAGCCGGCGGGAGGAAGCTAGTTCCTCCCAAAACCGCGGCCGTCGTGGTGACCATCACCCCGGAGGCCGTGGAGCGGGGCGAGACGTACGAGTCCGTCCTAAGACGGGCTCGTACCAATGCTGATCCCACGCAGCTGGGGATCAGCAACATCACGTGCCGCCGAACCCTAACTGGGGCTCGAATTTTCGAGTTCTCGGGGGAAACACGCGGCACAAATGCGGACCTCTTCGCAACAAAGTTGCAAGAGGTCATCGCGGATGCGGCAACGGTCGTCAGGCCCGTTAAGACCGCAGCCTTGGAGGTGGCCGATCTGGAGGATTCGGTCACCAAGGAGGATGTGGTGGCGGCCGTTGCTGCGACTGGAGGCTGCGACGCTGGCGCGGTAAAAGGCGGAGCCATCAGGCCCGGGCGCCGCGGCATGGGCATCATGCGCGTTGAGTGCCCAGTCGCCGCGGCTGGGGCCGTCCTTGCTGCGGGCAAGGGAAGGTTATTGGTGGGACTCAGCTCGGCTGTGGTCCGACCACTTGAAGACCAGCCTATGCGCTGCTTCAAGTGTTTTGCGTTCGGCCACACCCGAGCCACGTGTCCCTCAAAGTTTGACTGGGGAGACACGTGCTACCAGTGCGGGCAAGAGGGACACAAGAGTGTCACCTGCCGCGCCACCACGCCACACTGCACGGCGTGTGCCGCCAGTGGCCGCCCCGCGGACCACAGGATGACGGGCAGGAGCTGCAAGCCCCCCGTGAGGAAGGGCATAGTGCCGGCGCAGGTTCGCCCTGTTGCCACCACCGCCGCCACCGTCGTCGCCGCTGCAGCTCCAGCGGCGGTTGCTGAGGAGGGGGGTGCGATGTCGGAATAATGGTTTCCGACTACCGCATCCTCCAGGCGAACACCAACCACTGCAGAGCGGCCCAGGACCTGCTGGTGCAGGCCATGGCTGAGTGGTTGGTGAACGTAGCGGTGGTCGCCGAGCCCTACTCGATCCCCGGCAGTTGGCTGGGTGACGAGGAGGGCTTGGTGGCACTAGCGGCGCGGTCTTCCACAGACTCCCCTCCCCTCTCGCTATTAGAGAGGGGACCGGGATACGTGGCCGCCGCGTGTGGAGAGATAGCCCTCGTGGGCGTCTATTTCTCCCCAAACCGCCCTCTCCGGGACTTCGAGAACTATCTCGGAGTCCTGGCCGCCGTGGTCGGCAGGGCGGCGCCGCGTCAGGTCTTCGTGCTGGGAGACTTGAACGCCAAGTCGGTGACCTGGGGCAACCCGGCCACCGACGCACGCGGGCGGGCGGTGGAGATGTGGGCTGCCTCCTCTGGACTCTCCCTCTTGAACAGAGGAAGCGTCCAGACATGCGTGCGGCGTCAGGGTGGCTCAATAGTGGACGTCACTTTCGCCACCCCTGCGTTAGCCGCGCGCGTGTTGAACTGGCGGGTGGACCTCGTGGAGACCATGTCGGACCACCGCTACATCCGGTTCGACATCTCCACGAGTGGCCCCGGTGAGATGCGGCCCCGCTCGGGGCGATCACCGTTCCCGCGGTGGGCCCTAACCCGCCTGGACAGGGAGGCAGCGGCGGAGGCGGCGTTCATCCAGGACTGGCTGTCGCCGCCTACCGCCGGCTTGGATGTGGACGCCGTAGCGGGGCAACTGAGGGAGTCTCTGACCGAGGTATGCAACTCTAGCATGCCTCGGTCTCGCCGGCGACCACTGCCCAGGCGCGCCGTGTACTGGTGGTCGGTGGAACTGGCGGGGCTTCGAGCAGCGTGTGTGGGGGCAAGGAGGGCCTATACGCGGAGCCGGCGGCGGCGTCGACGGGACCGGGCCGACGAGGACCACCTCTATGAGCTATACATGGAGGCAAAAATGGTCCTCGATCGGGCCATCGCCGCCGCCAGAGACTCGGCGAGAGCCGAGCTGCTGGAGGGTCTCGACAACGACCCCTACGGGCGACCATATAAGGCGGCGCGCAACAAATTGCGCCCCTTTGGTCCCCCGGTTGCCGAGACCCTGGAGCCCGCATTTCTGGATGGGGTGGTTCAGTCCCTGTTCCCGTGCAGGGACAACAACTTCACCCCGCCAGTGATGGGCCCAGCACGAGCTATAGCCCCGCCAGACGACGAGGAAGAAGAGGAGGCCCCCCCTCCTGTCACGGAGTCGGAACTTGGCGCGGCGATTTTCGATATCCGCGCCAAGAAGACAGCTCCAGGCCCCGACGGCGTTCCCGCAAGGGTGGTGGCGGTCGCTGCCACCCAAATGGAGGAGAGGTTTCGGGACCTCTTCAGCGCATGCCTTGCTTCTGGGAGGTTCCCGAAACCGTGGAAGGAGGGGCAGTTGTGCCTCCTTCGCAAGGAGGGCCGCCCCGCAGACTCCCCCTCGGCATACCGGCCCATCGTTCTGCTCGATGAGGTCGGCAAAATGTTCGAGGGGATAATCGCTGCGCGGTTAAAGGGCCATTTGCGCGGGATCGGGCCGGACTTGTCGGATGCTCAGTTCGGTTTTCGGGCTGAGCGTTCCACGGTGGACGCGCTGGCCTGCCTTAAGGGGCAGGCGAAGGAGGCGATGGAGGCAGGGGACGGATTGTTGGCTGTGTCATTCGACATAGCCAACGCCTTCAACTCCGTTCCCCACTCCACCATCCTAGAGGCGCTCCGATTCCACGGAGTGCCTCGATACCTGCGCAGTCTGCTGGCCAGCTACCTGGAGGATCGGGCGATCCTCCTGGTAAATAGGACTGGCCAAGTCCGGCGATACGCCGTTGAGGCCGGCGTTCCGCAGGGGTCAGTCATAGGACCTCTCCTCTGGAACGTCGGCTATGATTGGCTCCTGCGGGGAACTCTCCTCCGAGGCACGAGTGTCGTTTGCTACGCGGACGACACTCTCCTCACCGCCCGGGGGGGGAGTTTCAGGGAGGCGGCCAACTTGGCCTCGGCGGGCGGATCCTTGGTCGCGGGGAGGATCCGCCGCCTAGGTTTAACGGTGGCGCTGCACAAGACCGAGGCCGTGTTCTTCCACGGACCTCGGCAGCGCCCCCCACCTGACGCCCACATCTTCGTGGAGGGCGTCAGAATCGAGGTCAAGACCCAGATGAAATATCTGGGCCTTGTACTCGACAGCAGGTGGCGCTTCGGTCCACATTTTAGCGGGCTGTCGTCGCGCCTGCTGAAGGCCGCGGGCGCGCTGTCCTGGCTGCTTCCCAACTTGGGGGGGCCCAGCGCACGATGCCGGCAACTTTACGCCGGCATCTTGAAGAGTATGGCCCTCTACGGGGCGCCCATCTGGGAGGACTCCCTCCAAAGGAGGGAGAACGCCGCTGCCCTGCGGGCGCCCCAAAGGGCCATAGCCCAGCGGGTGGCGCGGGCCTACCGCACGGTGGGCTTCGCGGCAGCATGCGCTCTGGCCGGCACCCCACCTTGGGAACTCGAGGCGTGGGTGCTCGCCAGAGTGTATGAATGGACGGCGGGGCGGAGGGCGAGAGGAGAACGCCCCGCCCCGGAAGAGCGGGAAGCCGTCCGGCGGGAGGCGAGGGACGCCATCGTCGTCCATTGGACGACGGACCTCGCCACCGCAGCCTTCGGCCGCCGAACCCTCGACGCGATTGGGCCGGTCCTGCGAGACTGGCTCGAGCGGTCGCATGGGTTCCTCTCCTTCCGCCTGGTGCAGGTGCTGTCCGGACACGGTTGTTTCGGATCGTACCTGCACCGTATCGGGCGGGAGGAGACGCCGTCGTGTCACGACTGTGGCGCGGCGGAGGACACGGCGCAGCACACTCTCGAGGTGTGCCCGTCGTGGTCCGAGCCGCGCCGCAGTCTCACGGCGGCGATCGGAACGGACCTTTCTCTCCCCGGCTTGATCAACGCCATGCTGGGGGATGAGGGGTCCTGGGCGGCAGTCGCCTCCTTCTGCGAATACGTCATGTCCCAGAAGGAGGCGGCGGAGCGCGCGCGGGAGGAAGACCCTCTCGCGGCGCCGCTCCGAAGGCGGAGGAGGGGTCGAAGAAGACGTCAGTATGACAGTCATCTCCGACTCCTCCCAGGTGGAGGCCAGCAGGCAACGGGTGCGGGGGCACCCTTGCCTGTATTGCACAGGCCTCCATCAGTGTCGGACGGGAATGGCCAGGTGTTCCCGGCCATTCCCGTAGCCCCCCAGCCTGGGGGGCATGCGGGGCCCGCCAGCTAGGCGGGCATGCGCCGGGAGGGTTGTGGAAGTAAAGGATGAGCCGGTCTCCCATGGCCCTCCCATCACGGCGATGCGGGAACACCGCTGAGTTTTAGTGGGTATACTGCCACTCTGGCAGGGAGTCCCACATACTCCGTGTCGTCCCCCGACGAGCGGAGATGCGTAATGTCATTTCTCAGCGAAAAAAAAAAAAAAAAAAAAAAAAAAAAAGGTTAGGTTAGGCTGGGGATCCCCCCACAGCGGGGATCCCCCCACAGCTTATACGTCCTCGTCGTGATCCCCGGGCAACGCCGTGTCTGACCACCGTAACGGAGTGGCAGACCGGCGGCTAAAGTGAGCTGTGAATCGTAGATTTTTATGCGGACGTCTACGAATTTTAATTTTAACCTGATGAGTTCTAAACCGATGCGTGACGCCTCTGGGCGATTCATTTCGAATCGTTCTTCCCAGGGCGGTACAAACGGCCCTTCTCAGGGCCCACCCAACGGCCCTTCTCAGGGCCAATCAAACGGCCCTTCTCAGGGCCACGCCGGCGACGCTATGGCGTCGGAAGCTGACCGCGCACCGTCTGCGGCCAGCTTGTTTAGCAGGCCAGACGAGTTGTCGGACTCCGACGACTCCAGCATGGACGCGTCGGCGGCTGAAAGCGGCTGCCTCAAAAGGAAAGGGGCCGATCTGAGGCTCGGGTCCGAGGGCTCCTCGGAGTCGGCCAGAAGCAAGCCGAAGAGGAAGGTTAAGTCCAAAAAGGCCTCGACTTCCTCTACCCACGAAGTGGGCTTGGTGGACGCCGAGCGCCAGCTAGATCTAGCTAGAAGGGCGCAACTCCAGCAAGACCTGGAGGAGAGGGTCGCTGCGAAGGAGCGCCAGGCGCAAATCGCCAGGTCGAGGTCTGGCTATGGTGCATCAAGTGTGCTGTATGCCGACCACTCCCTGGCGGAACTGGAGCGCATGGCGCAGGAGGACAAGGAGGAGGTCTTGGAGGTCGCCTCAAAGTCCTCCAACTTGAAGGGGACCTTCCAGAAGGCCCTCAAATGCCGGGCCGCCAGCTTGCACGGCATTGTCCTGGAGCTGGTGAAGCGGACGGCCACGGACGAGACGCGGCAGCTGCAGGCAAGGGTGGATCGCCTGCAAGCGGACAACAGCCAGCTTCACCAGAAGCTGGCTGAGGCCACGGCCCGGCCTGCCCAACCTGGTACCCCGGGTCCGGCAGTAGGAGGCTCCTCCTCCTCCCCTTCCAACCTTGAGGATATAATCCGCAAGGTTGTCATGGAGGAGAGGGCCTTCACCAGAGCCTGCTTCGCAGGCATCGAGGACCGGCTCTTGCCGGAAAGGCGGCTCCGACCGCCGCTAGCGGCGGATAAGAGTCCACCATCGAAGGAGCCGGAACCTGTGCCTCTAGCAGGCTCGGCATCGTGTGCGCAGCCCCAGGCCGCGAAGCCCTCCAAGGGCAAGGGCAAAGGAAAGGGCAAGAGGACCATGGTGGCTCCTCAAACCCCCACCACAAGTGCGGAGGGAGCGTCTGGGTCGTCTGCCACCCCAGCAGCCACCCAGAAGTCGCAGGAGGAAGACGCCCTTCTTCCCTCCACCACCCCGTCCAACCAGTCGTGGACGGAAGTGGTCAGGAGGGGAAAGAAGGGTAAAAAGTCGGCCTCCAAGCCCGCTGCGACTGCTCCCGCAGCCAAAAGGGCTCCAGCCGGCGGGAGGAAGCTAGCTCCTCCCAAAACCGCGGCCGTCGTGGTGACCATCACCCCGGAGGCCGTGGAGCGGGGCGAGACGTACGAGTCCGTCCTAAGACGGGCTCGTACCAATGCTGATCCCACGCAGCTGGGGATCAGCAACATCACGTGCCGCCGAACCCTAACCGGGGCTCGAATTTTCGAGTTCTCGGGGGAAACACGCGGCACAAATGCGGACCTCTTCGCAACAAAGTTGCAAGAGGTCATCGCGGATGCGGCAACGGTCGTCAGGCCCGTTAAGACCGCAGCCTTGGAGGTGGCCGATCTGGAGGATTCGGTCACCAAGGAGGATGTGGTGGCGGCCGTTGCTGCGGCTGGAGGCTGCGACGCTGGCGCGGTAAAAGGCGGAGCCATCAGGCCCGGGCGCCGCGGCATGGGCATCATGCGCGTTGAGTGCCCAGTCGCCGCGGCTGGGGCCGTCCTTGCTGCGGGCAAAGGAAGGTTATTGGTGGGACTCAGCTCGGCTGTGGTCCGACCACTTGAAGACCAGCCTATGCGCTGCTTCAAGTGTTTTGCGTTCGGCCACACCCGAGCCACGTGTCCCTCAAAGTTTGACTGGGGAGACACGTGCTACCAGTGCGGGCAAGAGGGACACAAGAGTGTCACCTGCCGCGCCACCACGCCACACTGCACGGCGTGTGCCGCCAGTGGCCGCCCCGCGGACCACAGGATGACGGGCAGGAGCTGCAAGCCCCCCGTGAGGAAGGGCATAGTGCCGGCGCAGGTTCGCCCTGTTGCCACCACCGCCGCCACCGTCGTCGCCGCTGCAGCTCCAGCGGCGGTTGCTGAGGAGGGGGGTGCGATGTCGGAATAATGGTTTCCGACTACCGCATCCTCCAGGCGAACACCAACCACTGCAGAGCGGCCCAGGACCTGCTGGTGCAGGCCATGGCTGAGTGGTTGGTGAACGTAGCGGTGGTCGCCGAGCCCTACTCGATCCCCGGCAGTTGGCTGGGTGACGAGGAGGGCTTGGTGGCACTAGCGGCGCGGTCTTCCACAGACTCCCCTCCCCTCTCGCTATTAGAGAGGGGACCGGGATACGTGGCCGCCGCGTGGGGAGAGATAGCCCTCGTGGGCGTCTATTTCTCCCCAAACCGCCCTCTCCGGGACTTCGAGAACTATCTCGGAGTCCTGGCCGCCGTGGTCGGCAGGGCGGCGCCGCGTCAGGTCTTCGTGCTGGGAGACTTGAACGCCAAGTCGGTGACCTGGGGCAACCCGGCCACCGACGCACGCGGGCGGGCGGTGGAGATGTGGGCTGCCTCCTCTGGACTCTCCCTCTTGAACAGAGGAAGCGTCCAGACATGCGTGCGGCGTCAGGGTGGCTCAATAGTGGACGTCACTTTCGCCACCCCTGCGTTAGCCGCGCGCGTGTTGAACTGGCGGGTGGACCTCGTGGAGACCATGTCGGACCACCGCTACATCCGGTTCGACATCTCCACGAGTGGCCCCGGTGAGATGCGGCCCCTCTCGGGGCGATCACCGTTCCCGCGGTGGGCCCTAACCCGCCTGGACAGGGAGGCAGCGGCGGAGGCGGCGTTCATCCAGGACTGGCTGTCGCCGCCTACCGCCGGCTTGGATGTGGACGCCGTAGCGGGGCAGCTGAGGGAGTCTCTGACCGAGGTATGCAACTCTAGCATGCCTCGGTCTCGCCGACGACCACTACCCAAACGCGCCGTGTACTGGTGGTCGGTGGAGCTGGCGGGGCTTCGAGCAGCGTGTGTGGGGGCAAGGAGGGCCTATACGCGGAGCCGGCGGCGGCGTCGACGGGACCGGGCCGACGAGGACCACCTCTATGAGCTATACATGGAGGCAAAAATGGTCCTCGATCGGGCCATCGCCGCCGCCAGAGACGCGGCGAGAGCCGAGCTGCTGGAGGGTCTCGACAACGACCCCTACGGGCGACCATATAAGGCGGCGCGAAACAAATTGCGCCCCTTTGGTCCCCCGGTTGCCGAGACCCTGGAGCCCGCGTTTCTGGATGGGGTGGTTCAGTCCCTGTTCCCGTGCAGGGACAACAACTTCACCCCGCCAGTGATGGGCCCATCACGAGCTATAGCCCCGCCAGACGACGAGGAAGAAGAGGAGGCCCCCCCTCCTGTCACGGAGTCGGAACTTGGCGCGGCGATTTTCCATATCCGCGCCAAGAAGACAGCTCCAGGCCCCGACGGCGTTCCCGCAAGGGTGGTGGCGATCGCTGCCACCCAAATGGAGGAGAGGTTTCGGGACCTCTTCAGCGCATGCCTTGCTTCTGGGAGGTTCCCGAAACCGTGGAAGGAGGGGCAGTTGTGCCTCCTTCGCAAGGAGGGCCGCCCCGCAGACTCCCCCTCGGCATACCGGCCCATCGTTCTGCTCGATGAGGTCGGCAAAATGTTCGAGGGGATAATCGCTGCGCGGTTAAAGGGCCATTTGCGCGGGATCGGGCCGGACTTGTCGGATGCTCAGTTCGGTTTTCGGGCTGAGCGTTCCACGGTGGACGCGCTGGCCTGCCTTAAGGGGCAGGCGAAGGAGGCGATGGAAGCAGGGGACGGATTGTTGGCTGTGTCATTCGACATAGCCAACGCCTTCAACTCCGTTCCCCACTCCACCATCCTAGAGGCGCTCCGATTCCACGGAGTGCCTCGATACCTGCGCAGTCTGCTGGCCAGCTACCTGGAGGATCGGGCGATCCTCCTGGTGAATAGGACTGGCCAAGTCCGGCGGTACGCCGTTGAAGCCGGCGTTCCGCAGGGGTCAGTCATAGGACCTCTCCTCTGGAACGTCGGCTATGATTGGCTCCTGCGGGGAACTCTCCTCCGAGGCACGAGTGTCGTTTGCTACGCGGACGACACTCTCCTCACCGCCCGGGGGGGGAGTTTCAGGGAGGCGGCCAACTTGGCCTCGGCGGGCGAATCCTTGGTCGCGGGGAGGATCCGCCGCCTAGGTTTAACGGTGGCGCTGCACAAGACCGAGGCCGTGTTCTTCCACGGACCTCGGCAGCGCCCCCCACCTGACGCCCACATCTTCGTGGAGGGCGTCAGAATCGAGGTCAAGGCCCAGATGAAATATCTGGGCCTTGTACTCGACAGCAGGTGGCGCTTCGGTCCGCATTTTAGCGGGCTGTCGTCGCGCCTGCTGAAGACCGCGGGCGCGCTGTCTTGGCTGCTTCCCAACCTGGGGGGGCCCAGCGCACGATGCCGGCAACTTTACGCCGGCATCTTAAAGAGTATGGCCCTCTACGGGGCGCCCATCTGGGAGGACTCCCTCCACAGGAGGGAGAACGCCGCCGCCCTGCGGGCGCCCCAAAGGGCCATAGCCCAGCGGGTGGCGCGGGCCTACCGCACGGTGGGCTTCGCGGCAGCATGCGCTCTGGCCGGCACCCCACCTTGGGAACTCGAGGCGTGGGTGCTCGCCAGAGTGTATGAATGGACGGCGGGGCGGAGGGCGAGAGGAGAACGCCCCGCCCCGGAAGAGCGGGAAGCCGTCCGGCGGGAGGCGAGGGACGCCATCGTCGTCCATTGGACGACGGACCTCGCCACCGCAGCCTTCGGCCGCCGAACCCTCGACGCGATTGGGCCGGTCCTGCGAGACTGGCTCGAGCGGTCGCATGGGTTCCTCTCGTTCCGCCTGGTGCAGGTGCTGTCCGGACACGGTTGTTTCGGATCGTACCTGCACCGTATCGGGCGGGAGGAGACGCCGTCGTGTCACGACTGTGGCGCGGCGGAGGACACGGCGCAGCACACTCTCGAGGTGTGCCCGTCGTGGTCCGAGCCGCGCCGCAGTCTCACGGCGGCGATCGGAACGGACCTTTCACTCCCCGGCTTGATCAACGCCATGCTGGGGGATGAGGGGTCCTGGGCGGCAGTCGCCTCCTTCTGCGAACACGTCATCTCCCAGAAGGAGGCGGCGGAGCGCGCGCGGGAGGAAGACCCTCTCGCGGCGCCGCTCCGAAGGCGGAGGAGGGGTCGAAGAAGACGTCAGTATGACAGTCATCTCCGACTCCTCCCAGGTGGAGGCCAGCAGGCAACGGGTGCGGGGGCACCCTTGCCTGTATTGCACAGGCCTCCATCAGTGTCGGACGGGAATGGCCAGGTGTTCCCGGCCATTCCCGTAGCCCCCCAGCCTGGGGGGCATGCGGGGCCCGCCAGCTAGGCGGGCATGCGCCGGGAGGGTTGTGGAAGTAAAGGATGAGCCGGTCTCCCATGGCCCTCCCATCACGGCGATGCGGGAACACCGCTGAGTTTTAGTGGGTATACTGCCACTCTGGCAGGGAGTCCCACATACTCCGTGTCGTCCCCCGACGAGCGGAGATGCGTAATGTCATTTCTCAGCGAAAAAAAAAAAAAAAAAAAAAAAAAGGTTAGGTTGGGGATCCCCCCACAGCTTATACGTCCTCGTCGTGATCCCCGGGCAACGCCGTGTCTGACCACCGTAACGGAGTGGCAGACCGGCGGCTAAAGTGAGCTGTGAATCGTAGATTTTTTTATGCGGACATCTGCGAATTTTAATTTTAATTTTAACCTGATGAGCAAAAAACCGATGCGTGACGCCTCTGGGCGATTCATTTCGAATCGTTCTTCCCAGGGCGGTTCAAACGGCCCTTCTCAGGGCCCACCCAACGGCCCTTCTCAGGGCCAATCAAACGGCCCTTCTCAGGGCCACGCCGGCGACGCTACGGCGTCGGAAGCTGACCGCGCACCGTCTGCGGCCAGCTTGTTTAGCAGGCCAGACGAGTTGTCGGACTCTGACGACTCCAGTATGGACGCGTCGGCGGCTGAAAGCGGCTGCCTCAAAAGGAAAGGGGCCGATCTGAGGCTCGGGTCCGAGGGCTCCTCGGAGTCGGCCAGAAGCAAGCCGAAGAGGAAGGTTAAGTCCAAAAAGGCCTCGACTTCCTCTACCCACGAAGTGGGCTTGGTGGACGCCGAGCGCCAGCTAGATCTAGCAAGAAGGGCGCAACTCCAGCAAGACCTGGAGGAGAGGGTCGCTGCGAAGGAGCGCCAGGCGCAAATCGCCAGGTCGAGGTCTGGCTATGGTGCATCAAGTGTGCTGTATGCCGACCACTCCCTGGCGGAACTGGAGCGCATGGCGCAGGAGGACAAGGAGGAGGTCTTGGAGGTCGCCTCAAAGTCCTCCAACTTGAAGGGGACCTTCCAGAAGGCCCTCAAATGCCGGGCCGCCAGCTTGCACGGCATTGTCCTGGAGCTGGTGAAGCGGACGGCCACGGACGAGACGCGGCAGCTGCAGGCAAGGGTGGATCGCCTGCAAGCGGACAACAGCCAGCTACACCAGAAGCTGGCTGAGGCCACGGCCCGGCCTGCCCAACCTGCCCCAGGTCCGGCAGTAGGAGGCTCCTCCTCCTCCCCTTCCAACCTTGAGGATATAATCCGCAAGGTTGTCATGGAGGACAGGGCCTTCACCAGAGCCTGCTTCGCAGGCATCGAGGACCGGCTCTTGCCGGAAAGGCGGCTCCGACCGCCGCTAGCGGCGGATAAGAGTCCTCCGTCGAAGGAGCCGGAACCTGTGCCTCTAGCAGGCTCGGCATCGCGTGCGCAGCCCCAGGCCGTGAAGCCCTCCAAGGGCAAGGGGAAAGGCAAGGGCAAGAGGACCAAGGTGGCTCCTCAAACCCCCACCACAAGTGCGGAGGGAGCGTCTGGGTCGTCTGCCACCCCAGCAGCCACCCAGAAGGCGCAGGAGGAAGACGCCCTTCTTCCCTCCACCACCCCGTCCAACCAGTCGTGGACGGAAGTGGTCAGGAGGGGAAAGAAGGGTAAAAAGACGGCCTCCAAGCCCGCTGCGACTGCTCCCGCAGCCAAAAGGGCTCCAGCCGGCGGGAGGAAGCTAGTTCCTCCCAAAACTGCGGCCGTCGTGGTCACCATCACCCCGGAGGCCGTGGAGCGGGGCGAGACGTACGAGTCCGTCCTAAGACGGGCTCGTACCAATGCTGATCCCACACAGCTGGGGATCAGCAACATCACGTGCCGCCGAACCCTAACCGGGGCTCGAATTTTCGAGTTCTCGGGGGAAACACGCGGCACAAATGCGGACCTCTTCGCAACAAAGTTGCAAGAGGTCATCGCAGATGCGGCAACGGTCGTCAGGCCCGTTAAGACCGCAGCCTTGGAGGTGGCCGATCTGGAGGATTCGGTCACCAAGGAGGATGTGGTGGCGGCCGTTGCTGCGGCTGGAGGTTGTGACGCTGGCGCGTTAAAAGGCGGAGCCATCAGGCCCGGGCGCCGCGGCATGGGCATCATGCGCGTTGAATGCCCAGTCGCCGCGGCTGGGGCCGTCCTTGCTGCGGGCAAAGGACGGATATTGGTGGGACTCAGCTCGGCTGTGGTCCGACCACTTGAAGAGCAGCCTATGCGCTGCTTCAAGTGTTTTGCGTTCGGCCACACCCGAGCCACGTGTCCCTCAAAGTTTGACTGGGGAGACACGTGCTACCAGTGCGGGCAAGAGGGACACAAGAGTGTCACCTGCCGCGCCACCACGCCACACTGCATGGCGTGTGCCGCCAGTGGCCGCCCCGCGGACCACAGGATGACGGGCAGGAGCTGCAAGCCCCCCGTGAAGAAGGGCATAGTGCCGGCGCAGGTTCGCCCTGTTGCCACCACCGCCGCCACCGTCGTCGCCGCTGCAGCTCCAGCGGCGGTTGCTGAGGAGGGGGGTGCGATGTCGGAATAATGGTTTCCGACTACCGCATCCTCCAGGCGAACACCAACCACTGCAGAGCGGCCCAGGACCTGCTGGTGCAGGCCATGGCTGAGTGGTTGGTGAACGTAGCGGTGGTCGCCGAGCCCTACTCGATCCCCGGCAGTTGGCTGGGTGACGAGGACGGCTTGGTGGCACTAGCGGCGCGGTCTTCCACAGACTCCCCTCCCCTCTCGCTATTAGAGAGGGGACCGGGATACGTGGCCGCCGCGTGGGGAGAGATAGCCCTCGTGGGCGTCTATTTCTCCCCAAACCGCCCTCTCCAGGATTTCGAGAACTATCTCGGAGTCCTGGCCGCCGTGGTCGGCAGGGCAGCGCCGCGTCAGGTCTTCGTGCTGGGAGACTTGAACGCCAAGTCGGTGACCTGGGGCAACCCGGCCACCGACGCACGCGGGCGGGCGGTGGAGATGTGGGCTGCCTCCTCTGGACTCTCCCTCTTGAACAGAGGAAGCGTCCAGACATGCGTGCGGCGTCAGGGTGGCTCAATAGTGGACGTCACTTTCGCCACCCCTGCGTTAGCCGCGCGCGTGTTGAACTGGCGGGTGGACCTCGTGGAGACCATGTCGGACCACCGCTACATCCGGTTCGACATCTCCACGAGTGGCCCCGGTGAGATGCGGCCCCTCTCGGGGCGATCACCGTTCCCGCGGTGGGCCCTAACCCGCCTGGACAGGGAGGCAGCGGCGGAGGCGGCGTTCATCCAGGACTGGCTGTCGCCGCCTACCGCCGGCTTGGATGTGGACGCCGTAGCGGGGCAACTGAGGGAGTCTCTGACCGAGGTATGCAACTCTAGCATGCCTCGGTCTCGCCGACGACCACTACCCAAACGCGCCGTGTACTGGTGGTCGGTGGAGCTGGCGGGGCTTCGAGCAGCGTGTGTGGGGGCAAGGAGGGCCTATACGCGGAGCCGGCGGCGGCGTCGACGGGACCGGGCCGACGAGGACCACCTCTATGAGCTATACATGGAGGCAAAAATGGTCCTCGATCGGGCCATCGCCGCCGCCAGAGACGCGGCGAGAGCCGAGCTGCTGGAGGGTCTCGACAACGACCCCTACGGGCGACCATATAAGGCGGCGCGCAACAAATTGCGCCCCTTTGGTCCCCCGGTTGCCGAGACCCTGGAGCCCGCATTTCTGGATGGGGTGGTTCAGTCCCTGTTCCCGTGCAGGGACAACAACTTCACCCCGCCAGTGATGGGCCCAGCACGAGCTATAGCCCCGCCAGACGACGAGGAAGAAGAGGAGGCCCCCCCTCCTGTCACGGAGTCGGAACTTGGCGCGGCGATTTTCCATATCCGCGCCAAGAAGACAGCTCCAGGCCCCGACGGCGTTCCCGCAAGGGTGGTGGCGATCGCTGCCACCCAAATGGAGGAGAGGTTTCGGGACCTCTTCAGCGCATGCCTTGCTTCTGGGAGGTTCCCGAAACCGTGGAAGGAGGGGCAGTTGTGCCTCCTTCGCAAGGAGGGCCGCCCCGCAGACTCCCCCTCGGCATACCGGCCCATCGTTCTGCTCGATGAGGTCGGCAAAATGTTCGAGGGGATAATCGCTGCGCGGTTAAAGGGCCATTTACGCGGGATCGGGCCGGACTTGTCGGATGCTCAGTTCGGTTTTCGGGCTGAGCGTTCCACGGTGGACGCGCTGGCCTGCCTTAAGGGGCAGGCGAAGGAGGCGATGGAGGCAGGGGACGGATTGTTGGCTGTGTCATTCGACATAGCCAACGCCTTCAACTCCGTTCCCCACTCCACCATCCTAGAGGCGCTCCGATTCCACGGAGTGCCTCGATACCTGCGCAGTCTGCTGGCCAGCTACCTGGAGGATCGGGCGATCCTCCTGGTAAATAGGACTGGCCAAGTCCGGCGATACGCCGTTGAGGCCGGCGTTCCGCAGGGGTCAGTCATAGGACCTCTCCTCTGGAACGTCGGCTGTGATTGGCTCCTGCGGGGAACTCTCCTCCGAGGCACGAGTGTCGTTTGCTATGCGGACGACACTCTCCTCACCGCCCGGGGGGGGAGTTTCAGGGAGGCGGCCAACTTGGCCTCGGCGGGCGGATCCTTGGTCGCGGGGAGGATCCGCCGCCTAGGTTTAACGGTGGCGCTGCACAAGACCGAGGCCGTGTTCTTCCACGGACCTCGGCAGCGCCCCCCACCTGACGCCCACATCTTCGTGGAGGGCGTCAGAATCGAGGTCAAGACCCAGATGAAATATCTGGGCCTTGTACTCGACAGCAGGTGGCGCTTCGGTCCGCAATTTAGCGGGCTGTCGTCGCGCCTGCTGAAGGCCGCGGGCGCGCTGTCCTGGCTGCTTCCCAACTTGGGGGGGCCCAGCGCACGATGCCGGCAACTTTACGCCGGCATCTTGAAGAGTATGGCCCTCTACGGGGCGCCCATCTGGGAGGACTCCCTCCAAAGGAGGGAGAACGCCGCTGCCCTGCGGGCGCCCCAAAGGGCCATAGCCCAGCGGGTGGCGCGGGCCTACCGCACGGTGGGCTTCGCGGCAGCATGTGCTCTGGCCGGCACCCCACCTTGGGAACTCGAGGCGTGGGTGCTCGCCAGAGTGTATGAATGGACGGCAGGGTGGAGGGCGAGAGGAGAACGCCCCGCCCCGGAAGAGCGGGAAGCCGTCCGGCGGGAGGCGAGGGACGCCATCGTCGTCCATTGGACGACGAACCTCGCCACCGCAGCCTTCGGCCGCCGAACCCTCGACGCGATTGGGCCGGTCCTGCGAGACTGGCTCGAGCGGTCGCATGGGTTCCTCTCCTTCCGCCTGGTGCAGGTGCTGTCCGGACACGGTTGTTTCGGATCGTACCTTCACCGTATCGGGCGGGAGGAGACGCCGTCGTGTCACGACTGTGGCGCGGCGGAGGACACGGCGCAGCACACTCTCGAGGTGTGCCCGTCGTGGTCCGAGCCGCGCCGCAGTCTCACAGCGGCGATCGGAACGGACCTTTCGCTCTCCGGCTTGATCAACGCCATGCTGGGGGATGAGGGGTCCTGGGCGGCAGTCGCCTCCTTCTGCGAATACGTCATGTCCCAGAAGGAGGCGGCGGAGCGCGCGCGGGAGGAAGACCCTCTTGCGGCGCCGCTCCGAAGGCGGAGGAGGGGTCGAAGAAGACGTCAGTATGACAGTCATCTCCGACTCCTCCCAGGTGGAGGCCAGCAGGCAACGGGTGCGGGGGCACCCTCGCCTGTATTGCACAGGCCTCCACCAGTGTCGGACGGGAATGGCCAGGTGTTCCCGGCCATTCCCGTAGCCCCCCAGCCTGGGGGGCATGCGGGGCCTGCCAGCTAGGCGGGCATGCGCCGGGAGGGTTGTGGAAGTAAAGGATGAGCCGGTTGCCCATGGCCCTCCCATCACGGCGATGCGGGAACACCGCTGAGTTTTAGTGGGTATACTGCCACTCTGGCAGGGAGTCCCACATACTCCGTGTCGTCCCCCGACGAGCGGAGATGCGTAATGTCATTTCTCAGCGACAAAAAAAAAAAAAAAAAAAAAAAAAAAAAAAAAAAAAAAAAAAAAAAAAAAAAAAAAAGGTTAGGTTAGGTTAGGTTTTTTTTTTTTTTTTTTTTTTTTTTTTTTTTTTTTTTTTTTTTTTTTTAATCTCTACCTCCAACATAATCGGAGCCTGTTCTAAGCTCTTTCATCCATTCCAGTTCTCTCTTATTCTTCTCGCACTTTCATTCTGCATACTCTGTCTTTCTTGCGTTCGATCATCTTTCTTTCTATAAGGGTAGGACGCCCTTATGTTATTTATCTACCATTTTATATCTTTAGTAGGTTGGGAGCAGGGAAACTCAACAAGGCGTTTATTATTTACAGGTATCTTAGTCTAACTTATATCTATTTTGTTATTGCTATGGTGGATTACAATTTTGATCTTATTTATTCTTATGACTAGTTACATCTTAGTCTACTTATTTCTATTTTGTTAATGCTATTGTGGATTTACAGTTTTAAACTTATTTATTCTTATATCTAGTTACATATTTTGTCCTGAATTATTATTGATTCATTTTGCAATGCTTGACATTAATATTGTACATAATATTATGTAAACATTGTTTTGCTTATGCACTTTTATTCCTTTTTATTACCCTTTCACATATTTTCACGCAATACTTCAGTAACAACTCTCTGTTTTTACTCTCCATTATTTTCCACATATTCTCGGCATTAAGTTTTGTGTTTAGCGTATGTTCGGTCTCTAGTCTGTCTCTTTCAAACACAGGGCAGCTGAATAATATATGTGGCACCGTTTCATCAGCTTCAGGGTCGCAGATGCACGATGGGCTCTCTTTGCACTTAAACCGGTTTAAGTATTCTGAGAACCCACCGTGCCCCGTCATGATTTGTGTGATAACGTTGCTTATTTTGCACTTCCTGATTATCCTGTAGGCCGCCACCGCATCCGGGAAAAACAATTTGGTCACTGCCGCAGTTTCTCCGGAGCCGTACCTACGGTTCCACTCGTCCAACGTTGCCGTGCGTATGCATCGTTTGACGTATGAAACCGGGCACAAGTCGTAGTCGGGCTTTCGTTTGGAAGTTTCAGCGGCTCTTTTGGCTAATTCATCGGCCCTCTCATTTCCTACCAGCCCTGCATGGGCTTTAATCCAAAACAGGGTCACGGTCTTGTTTTGGTTAGATAGGGATCTGATGTTAGCTCTAGCCTCCACCGCCAGTGGGTGGTGTCGGTCATAGTTTTTTACGGTTTGGAGAGCCGCCATGGAGTCGCTGAAAATTCCAAACGATTGCGCGCTGTGCTTCAGTATCTCCCTGGTTGCGACACATATCGCCAGAAGCTCGGCCTGGTAAACGGTTGAGTAATGTGGGAGGGCTAACTTGAGAGCTTTGGTTTCCGCATTATTGCTCCACATGGAGAGAGCTGCCCCGACCTTGCCTCCAATTTTGCTCCCATCCGTGAAGATACGAACCTCAAGTTCATTCTGAGCATCCAGTTGCTCTTGGTTTACCAGGCTGACGAGTTCCAGCTCAGTGCGCTCCGCGGGGTGTGGGTCCTCCAGTACCGAGGCGATCTGCTCGACCCCCCTGTCACCAAGGGCTGGCTGAGGCACCCCCCTCCTAGCCTCATACAACGATGCGGCCTCTCGGACACGGAGGTCAAGGGGTAGTATCCCAGCCAGCACCAGAGCAGAGTTCAAGGAGACCGTCCGGTATGCCTTGCACAGCTTTTGTGCAATACCGCGCTGTACTACTCCCAACTGCTTCATGACGCTCAGCTTTCCAACAGCCGAGGCCCATACGCTGGCGGCGTACAGGATGACTGGTTCCACGGTGGCCACATATATTATTCTTATGACTTCAGGGTGAAGTCCCCAGCTGGTCTTTGCCGCCCTGGTTAGTTGCTTATGTATTCCTATCGCCTTCCTGCATACATTTGCGACGTGAGTGTTGAAGGTCAACTTTTCGTCTACGGTGACACCCAAGATTTTTATCTCTTTGGACATGGCAACGCCGATCCCACCCATGCTTAGGCGTGGGGTGTCGTACTTTAGTTTGCGAGTGATCACCATTGCGTTAGTTTTGTGCGGGGCAAATTTTAGTTTGTTTTGTATCCCCCACGTCCAAGCATGTTCGAGAGCGGCGTTGGCACGTCCCTGGATTTCCAGCGATGTGTCACCATCAAAGATCAAGACAACATCGTCTGCGAATGCCTGGGAATAGTCACCCCTAGCTTCAAGGCTTTTTAGAAGCGGGTCCAGCAAAAGGTTCCAAAGTATTGGTCCCCCTATGGAACCCTGAACACAACCTTTACTTGTGGCCTTGCCGAACTCTTCACCTGCGTACCTGACTCTGACCATTCTGTTTTCCAGATAACTGTCGATGACCCTCCTCAAGCCGATTGGACACTTTTCCTCAGCTAGACGGACCCTTATTGCTGGCCACCAGGCGCTGTCGAAGGCTCCCTCTATATCCAAAGATACTACAACCACTATCTTCTTCATGTCCAGTTTGGTGCGTATGTGCTGCATTAGTGCATAGAGGGAGTCCTCCGTGCTCTTCTGGGGCATGAATCCGTACTGGCGAGTACTCATCCTTGGGATCAAATGATACTTGAGGCGGGTCATCAGCATCTTCTCGTATATTTTGCCTAATATTGGCAAAAGGCCGATTGGTCTGTACGCCTTTGGGGTGCTATAGTCATTTTTGCCTGGCTTCCTTAATACTATTACGATTGCCTCCTTCCAGACATCAGGGAAGTGACAGCATTTCAGACAAGCGTTCAGGAGTGCAAGGGCTACCTCAGGGGCACTTCCAATAGCCTGACAGCATATATCGGCGGTGAAACCGTCAGCTCCTGGGGCCTTTTTTGAGTTAAAGGACTTACTCGACGCCATCAGTTCAGCCATCGTAAATGGTGGTTCGCAAGAATTATCTTGCCCTCTGACATTCACAACTTTGGCCTTATCTCTGATGACGCGATGGTGTGTGCTGTCGCTGTCCGTGTGGTCTTCAGGGTAGAAGGTGTTCGCCAGTAGTTCCACAGAACCCTTCATGTCCAGAACCTCTCCGTCCTTCACCAGCGGCTGGTCCTCTCCCCTTTCCTTAGTCCTTCCTATCACCCGGTAGATTCCTTCCCAAACCCCCTCTTTATCTTGTTTTGCACAGAAGTTCTTCCAGCTCTCAACCATGTCTTTGGCTGCTTCTGACTCGTACTCGAATTTCTGTTGCAGGTACTCGTCGACAACCCGCGACCTTCGGACAGGTGCAGCACACCTGATCCTGCGTTTCTTAGTTGCTACTTGTTTCTTCATCCTCTCGAGTTTCTCGGACCACCACGGCAAAGTGAGCACTTCCCTAGTCTTTTTTACTGGCATTGATGATGTGCACGCGTCTCTTATAATTTGTGTATATTTGTTTATAACTAAATTAAGTTGGTCGACTGTGTTTAATTTGTCGATATCTGATTTATTAATTTTGTTTTCTTGCATTAATTGGCTGAGTTTGTCACGAAACTCAAGCCAATTTGCTTTTTTTGTGTTGAATATTCTGGTAGTTCTGTTAATTCGTATACCTTTAGACCTTTTTAACCTAATATTGAAGACAATGCCGTTGTGATCCGAGCTCGTGAGGCCCTCATCTACCCTCCAGTCGTCTACCAGGTCCAGGATATCTGTCGAGCATGCTGTGATATCAACGTGACTACAGTAACGTTTTCCCCCTCTGATCGTATCGAATGTCGGAATTTCCCCTCTGTTGAGTATGTTTAGACTCAGCTCATCGAGAAGTCCGGACACTTCTTCACCCCTGTGATCAACGGTCAAACTTCCCCACCAGGTGCTTTTCGCATTTGCGTCTCCTCCAACAATCCACATTCTGGAGCCTAGTTTTTCTTCAACGTGTTTGAGGTGCTCCAGGTACGGTCCGATTGGTTGGTCCGGCTCAAAGTAAAATGAGACGAGCGTGATCCTCCAGGCACTGGTCTGGATTCCCACCACTGTGATGTTGTTCGTGGTGAGTTCCGGGTACTGCGTAACCACGAGGTCTTGATCAAAGACTGCTATTGCGGCCTTAACAGTCCCATCTCCATTATCAGTGCTCTGGAAGATTCGAACACCCTTCTGACTTCTCATAGTCTTAGCTCCTCCCACGTACGGCTCCTGGAGTAGAGCAACAGCGGCTCTGCGTTTTCCGGCTTCCAACAAAAGCTCGATTGTGGCAAGTTTTTTCCTTTGGAGGTTAGCCTGTAGTATTGTGTATTGCATTTGGTTGCCCAGGGTGCCCTTAGCAATACGCCACCGTTGCTCTGGCGATTTCGTCCCACTTCCGGCGTATTGGGCAGTCGGTGTCAAAAGCGTTGTGGTCAGCAACATCAAGGCCAGCCCTTGCGCAGTTTTGGCATTTGGGTGGTACGCCCGCGAGCCAATCGGCGCATTCGGACTTCAGATGTGGACCACCGCAATGGCTGCACAAGTCGGCGGTTTCTTTGCAGAATCTTTTGCCGTGCCCGTAGCCCAAACAGCGCGTGCACTGAACTAGCGGGGTTTGGTCTTCCACCCTGACGCGCTGAAGGTCCACGTGCAGGCATCCGATCCCCGTTGCTCTTCTCCAGATCTTTATAAAGGAACTATCAAGTGTCATTAGTTTGTACCCACCTACATGTAATGTTGTTTTATTAGGGGATATAAACATTAATCTCAAGCAAATAACACCTATACGGTCAGCATATTTAAACTTTATGAGTGAAAATGGTCTTGAATGTGGAATTACCCAGTATACGCGCGTCGAAACAAAAGGTAATTCACTAACTAAGTCCTGTATTGATCATATTTTTGCACGCCTCTTGAATTGTAAGGCGGTGTACTCATCAGTAATTAAATACAAAATAGCTGACCATTATATAACGGGTCTAACACTTGTTCATAAGTCGCGGCCTGCAGGCAATTATTCTAAGATTATAACTAAGATAGACAGGGATAAGTTTCGAGATATGTTGTGTAATATAAATTGGAAGACTGCACTGGATTTAAAAACTCCCACTGAAGTGTTAAGATTTATTACAGCAAACTTTAGCGAAATTTATGAGAAATGTAAAATACAAACCAAAATTAATTTAGGCAAAAGGCATGTTAGTACATGGATTAATGATAGAATGCGACATATGTGTAACAAAAAGCTCGAGTTATTTGATATATGGAAGCAAGACGAAAATAATGTAAAAAATAGATTATTGAATAACATGTATAGAAATAAAACAAATAAATATATATCTAAAATTAAAAATGACACAATTAGAAATGAGGTGTCAGAAAACTTTAGAAACACTAGAAAAATATGGCAAATAATTAACAATATATGTGGGAAGATGTGTAATGCAGTAGATGACGTAATCAAGAAGCATTTTAATGAAGACTTTAGTTCTTTAAGTAACAAATTTGCTAGTGGTTTTGAAGACAACATCAACAAAATTTGTAAAAAATGTGAGGTACCTCTACTGCAAGACACATCATCCCAAAAAGTGTCAAATGTGTCGATGAGATTTAAAAAAGTCAACGAGAAATTAGTTTTTAAAATAATTAGTCATTTGAATAAGAAAAAAAGTCCGGGTATAGATAACATTCGAGTTAGTGACCTACAGTGTATAAATTCCGAAATAACACCTGTCATTACTCATCTAATAAACCTTTGTATTTCCACGTCATCCTATCCTGATGAATTAAAGACTGGCATAATTAGACCCATACACAAGAAAGGCCCCTACAATGATATAAACAACTATAGGCCTATTACTATTCTATCTAGCATAGACAAAATAGTGGAACGGTATTTAGGTCATGAAATAAATACTTTTTTGTCTAGCAATAACATCATAAATAATAAGCAGTTTGGGTTTCAGAAAGGTCGTAACACTTCGCAGTTATTGTCTGCTTTTTCTGATGAGGTTAATAAGCATTTGGGCGCTCGCGAACAAGTGCTTATTGCCCTCATCGATTTTAGCAAAGCATTTGATACTTTGAGGTACAAAACATTGTTCAATAGACTTGAACAAAGTGGTATACAGGGTCCTCTTTTAAAATGGTTTAAAAATTACCATAAAAATCGTCATACTGTAGTTCGTTTAGGCAATTGCCTAAGTGAAAAAATACCTACTAAAATGGGCACGGCCCAAGGTTCAATAATTGGCCCAACTGAGTATTTATTATACGTTAATGACATGTGTAATATTATTCCGGAGGACTCTGTATACCAGTTTGCCGATGACACGTGTTTGGTAACCCATCATAGAAACATCATTGAGGCTCAAACAGTAATGCAACGATTATTCGATGACCTGTGTAAATGGGCACACGATGCAGGCCTGGTTATCAACGCTAGCAAAACAAAGATTATCCATATATACTCTCCTTATATGAAGGTTAGACATGTACCTATTGTAACTGCGCATGACCACCTGTGCCTGCATCGCGGGCCCACTGCACGCATGTGTGCGTGTCCTACCCTAGAGGCTGTTGACCAGCATACCTATCTTGGCGTCATCATAGACAAGCATTTCAATTGGGGACCACACATTGAAAGTGTAAGTAACAAACTAAGATCTATTAACGCCAAGTTGGCTATCCTTAAACATAAACTACCCTTCCACACTCTACGCATGCTGTATCTTGCTCTCGGGGATTCAGTCATAAGCTATGGGCTAACTAGTTACGGACGTTCCTACAAAACTTATGTAGATAAAATATATAGACTACAACTAAGTATACTCAAGACTGTTGTGCCAAAGTATATTAAACTTAAATATAAAGATGATGAGCACGGATTATTTAAATATTGTAAAATTGTGTCAGTCTATGATAAATTCAGGTCGGCAATTATCTTGGATAAATTTAATAATATTAGCTCCTTAACTTTAAACAGTAGACCAAAACAGTTACGTGATCTTGATTACTTGCCTACATATAAACTACCTACAACTGTAAATGTGTATGGCAGGAGAACGTGGGAATATATATTACCTGATGCTCTAAATAAAATTCCCGACTCTGTGCAGTCAAATATTGCCTCTAGTACATATAAAAAATGTAAATCTACCTTAAAAAAATATTATATTACTGGTGACATCCCATCTCAATTCTTTAAGTAGCCAACATAATTTTTTAGTATTTGTTGTGAGCGTGTTTGCTTCCTCCACTTTGTCACATAAACCTTTAAAGGTCTCTAGACAAGGTGTTAAGATTGTATATTATGTAACTAAAATGTATTGAAAAATAAACGAAAAAAAAAAAAAAAAAAAAAAAGATGGTTGGTGAGACGCTGACCACAACATGATTGACGTGCGGGTTTCTTGTTTTCCTCCTGTACTTAACCTCCGCCCTGTCCTCTTCTTTATTTATATTGTGGAAGACGTCCTTGTTCTGGTTCCTCAAAGCCTTTATGATGTCCTCATCCGAATTTATAGACAGGACGCTCCTGAGGATCAATAAGGGGTCTTTATTTTTCATTTCCTCGACGTTGAGATCCTGTCTTTCTCCCAATTTACTTTTGATTTTATTTCTTTCTTCCTGAGTCTGGAATCCCATTATTATTTTTCTGTCCTTTGCTTTTCTTACTTTTTCAACCTTGACCCAGCCCTCTTTTGCATCAACTGTTTTTCGTATTTTATTAAGTATTTCATCTCCTGTTTCTGTGTCATTTTTTGAGGTTACTGCAATGGAGTGCAGCGTGCTTCTCGCTGGGCTCGATTTACCGCTCTGTTTCGCGGCTACACTCGCATATGTGGTTTCCATTTTCTGTTCTAATACCGCTTTCAGCTCCTCCATTCTTTTATTATTTTCCTGTATCATCTTTGTGTGTTCTTCCATTTGTGTTACTAGCCTGTTTTGTTCGATGGTAATTGAGAAGGTAGCATCGGTAGCAGCCTCAGGCTCTATGTTTTCCTTCCCCCCTCCAGAACGTTTTGTCTTAGCCTCCCCTTCAGCTTCCTTAACCAGCTGATATAGCCGATCCAGTGCTTCTATAATAGCGTATTTAATTTCGTTCTTTGTATTTCTTGTATTGCTTAAATGTAGTTTGGCTTTGTTTAAGCAAGCCCTGGCTTCTGTTGATCGGTCTGTGTATAGTTTCTTAGGCTGCGTGTTACCCTCTTGCGACTCTGGCGGTTTTTGGGCTAGTTTTGCAGGGCCAGCCTGTGTGGTCTCAATGGCTAGGGGGGGTGTTAGTTCTATACTATGGGGTTTAGCAGTTACCCGTTCTCCGCCGCCACGTCGAACCTTTGAAGGAGATGTTGCTGGTTTTGGTGGTGATTTTTCGCTATCCACCTTCCTTGGTGGGGTCCTTAATCCGAGCATGTTAGAGATATGCGTCAATAACGATAAAAGTGTAAAAGTGTATAATAAAAAGGAATAAAATGCGCAAAGTTTTCACTGTCTTCTCTATATAGAGTTTACACGGTCAGCCTTCTGGTTCAATAAAACAAGTCAGGCACTATAATAATATATAAAATACAAAAAAGGAGAAAATTCGCTTCAATGTGTCAAAATATACAGTCAACACAAATTTTTAGTCGATCTGTTGATGTCAGTTGATAGCTCTCCCCGAGCCCTACCAGATGAACCCAAACTCGGTGCGGTTACACCAAGGGGTTCCAGAGATATCTCAACTTGAAAAATCTGGTTTTTTGACAAAACAAAAACCCAAAGTGGTTACAAGAGGATATCCCCGGAACCAACCGTCCAAAAACCCCCGTGCTTGGGCTCCCCGCACTTGGCTCGGCAAGACCAATCCACTGGAGTGGCTTTCAGCCTGAAAAAATATTTCCTCCTGAAATCGTCTGAAAGATATTTAGTCTTATACCCTACAGTCTGCTGATACCCTCAGCGAAAACCCCGACCCTCTACGACTCTCCGTTCCGGAGATATGTTAGTCGAAAGGAAAACCAAGATGGCCGCGGTGCTGTCAAAGATGATCTTTGACTGCGGGTAACTCCCTTCGGGAAAGTCGTAGACACCCCGAGTTTGGGCTCTCCCAACTCGGCCTGAGCTCCACTGTCCACTGAAACGGCTTTCAGGGTCCTGAAATTTCCTGGCTCCAAACCGCCTGAAAAAGTGGGGTGTTCAAGATAATGGGTCCCTAAGTATAATATCGAAAACCGCTTGCTTCCACGACCTACGGTTTAAGAGTTGTGGCGGTTTGAAGTCAAACAAGATGGCCGCCGAGCTGTCAAACGTCGGTTAGAAATGCCCGTAACTTCTGAACCCTTCGTCGCAGATGGACGGGGTTTTGGGTATACAGCTCAGCGTCACTTCAGGTACCTCCCAAAAGCAGTTTCAGCGACAAAAAATTAAAAGCCCTGAAATAGGCTGAAAACCAGATATACTTAAAATAGCCTAAAAGCTACTGGCCGGAGTGAAAAGATGAGTGTAATCGGATCAGCGGTTTCCGAGATATCTCGTTTTGAAAATTTTGAACCCGAAAACCAAGATGGCGCGTTTTTGTCAAAACGGCCAATTTAAGAGATATACGGACCGAGTTTGGGCTTAAATGGGTCACAGTATGTATATTGGACCCTGTCCTGAGGTCAAAAATAGGTAATTACAATTAGATTTTTAATTATGGTCGAAAAACATTTAAAAATCAATATCTCTGGAGTTTATTGTCGGAAAAATCTAAAAAATTTATACAAGGTACTTAAAATAAAGGGCTAGCATCTGTTAAAAACAAACATTTAAATAACCGAAAAACCAGTCGAAAAATTTTGAAAAATTGGTTTTCTTATAAAATATGCTATAAATTAAAAATTACTGGAACTAAAAATCTAAAACTTATGATCTCTAATGTACTGATGAGCGCGCACCCGGCTGCAGTTGAAGAATTTTGAAATATGTCTTCTGTCCAGAGATATAATAGTCGAAGTTTGCCAGGTTTTAACTGTTATATAAAATAAACCAGCAGTTTTAAAATTCCAAAAAAGGTTGCACTCGCCTTATATGGTGGGGGTTCAAGTTGGCGCCAAGTTTCACGCCTCTGTGTCCACTCCTTCCGCTTTTTCAGGGCACGTGGTTTTAAGAAAATCCTGAATAAGTCACGGTTGCGTGGTGTCAGGATGGTTTTCAGTGATCCAGATGATGGAGAACCACGGTGTCCACACGATGCCGGTGAAAAAACGGGGGGTCACCGCTTTAGTTTCGGCAGCGTTTTCGTTTTTCTGTTTGAAACTTTCCACTTAACCTCTAAAAATGAGGTTTACGGCTGAAAACTTCTTTTTCACTACGGAACGGCAAAATTAACGCACGACACTTTATGCGGCTCAATTTTCCGCAACCAACGACACTTAACTCATTAAAATCCGACCACTTTTGACCACTTTTTTGTAATTTTTTCTAGGGAGCGACTTTAAAAACGATCCGACCACCACGGAGGTTGGGGGGGTACTGGGTTAGGTTAGGTTAGGTTAGGTTAGGTTAGGTTAGGTTAGGTTAGGTTAGGTTAGGTTAGGTTAGGTTAGGTTAGGTTAGGTTAGGTTAGGTTAGGTTAGGTTAGGTTAGGTTAGGTTAGGTTAGGTTAGGTTAGGTTAGGTTAGGTTAGGTTAGGTTAGGTTAGGTTAGGTTAGGTTAGGTTAGGTTAGGTTAGGTTAGGTTAGGTTAGGTTAGGTTAGGTTAGGTTAGGTTAGGTTAGGTTAGGTTAGGTTAGGTTAGGTTAGGTTAGGTTAGGTTAGGTTAGGTTAGGTTAGGTTAGGTTAGGTTAGGTTAGGTTAGGTTAGGTTAGGTTAGGTTAGGTTAGGTTAGGTTAGGTTAGGTTAGGTTAGGTTAGGTTAGGTTAGGTTTTTTTTTTTTTTTTTTTTTTTTTTTTATTATGAGTAAAACTACCGCGGACATGGTGATCCGCGCCTTTTTTTATAGGTGTTATTTATTCGTTGCTTTTTGTTATAACATATTTTACAATTACACACTCCTACATCGGACACTTAATTCTAATTATCTATCTAGATACTTAAATCTACGTGAGTTCATCCAATTTTTTTTTTTTTTTTTTTTTTTTTTTTTTTTTTTTTTTTTTTTTTTTTTTTTTTTTTTTTTTTTTTTACTGTTATTGTATACATATTATTGTTATTATTGTTATTATTTATTTATTTATTTGTTTTTTTTTTTTTTTTTTTTTTTTTTTTTTTTTTTTATAATTTACACGAGCAAATACACAGGCTTTACACATTTATTTAATACAAATTTGACAATTTTTATTAGGGAGGGTGGGATAGAAAAACCACATGGCAGCACGAATCGACCGGCCCTGATCGACGGCTTCCGTTCACGAAAATGACGTGCACACCCGCGCCGCTTAGTTCAACCATATTTTAGGGAACTCAACGACCGAGTGCACCGCGCCACCGTCGGCAGGACATTTTGGTGAGTATGACAGACTCGACCTGCCACGTGGTTCCACATGTTATCACACATTATTACATACTTTATTTTATTACATACATTACATTATTACATACATTATTAAAAATTTTTTTTTTTTTTTTTTTTTTTTTTTTTTTTATACATTAATATTGACTTACACTATATTATTACATTACGTTATGTTTTTTTTTTTTTTTTTTTTTTTTGGATTGGGTGTGGGTTGTGGAATTACGTTTTATTTGGAACTTATGTGGGACTTTGGGTGACGTTGGGATATTTGCTGCTGACCAGGGACTTCGCTAGCCCAAGCAGGGCCTCCATAACGGCTTTGTCTCGATGCTGCATGGCCGTCTTAAGGTTGTATTCGACGACCATTTTAGTCGGCGCATCCATCGCCCTCTTCGCAAAACGGCCCGTGGCGTCATCGGCGTCGTCGGTGTAATAGACGCAACTGACGGTATGTCTGGACACCGCCACTACCGCGTGGGAGATGCTGTCGTGGATCTTGAGCCTTCTGGACTTGGTGTTGATGATAATCACGCTGTCGTAGGTCAATCCCTGAGCCTCGTGTATGGTCAACAGGCGCGACCCTTCGCCGGATCCATATCCCTGGTTCGCAAGAGAAGCTTTCTCCTCCTGCGTGTGAACCAGGAACAGGGTGTTCTGGGCGTTTGCCGGTATTTGCGCTCCTGTGTAACCTTTCACCCTCAGGGAGTGAACCCGCGACAGCGATGACTTGGAGGAATATATACCGGAGTATATCTCCCTCAGTGCAAACGCTACGTCCATTGGATTGCGGTGAGTGCAGAGTAGCTCCTGGGTGATACCAGCCACCAGGTCTGGACGGGTATACCTTAATTTGAAAAGGTTCTGTCTGTCCAGAAAAGGAAGCTGGTTAACGTCTCCGATAAGGACAAGCTCGCTTGCTCCAGACAACTTTACTGCCATGACTATTGCCCCAAAGTGGTTCATGAGCGCCTCGTCTACCGTGAGACGGTAGCATTTGTCTTGGCTCCTGAACCCGTTGGCTAAGATTGAGGCCATAGTGCGCACCTTGGTCTTAACTCGGTCTCCTAAACGGCCCGCGAGTTTTACCCTAAGATCTTTGGCAGCTTCGGTTGTCGTGGTGACTACAACGTCCTTGTCCCCATCAAAGTGCTTCACCACCCAGGTGGTCTTGCCGCAACCCGGGACTCCGTTCACCCACCTGATATTGGGTACCGCCCAACTTTCCTGTGATGCCGGGATATCTGAGGTCCCCAAAATAGACTGTGCCATTTCAAGGATCTTATCATCCGGCATGATTTTGGTACATTTGGCGGTAACCACTATCGGGTCGTCATTTGGCGCACTGAACTTTTGTTTGCCTGAGAGCTCCGTTGCCTCCTTGTCCAGGGTCACGAACCCACTCGTCCCACTGTAGGCTGCCATGTACGACCCCGTCATTTCCCCTTTGATGACTTGGGATGTGACATTGTCGTACACGGCTGCCCCTGCCTCCTCGAGCAGTACCCTTAACAGACCTTCTGTGCCTCTCTGGAAGGTCTGCAGGATCTTCCTGCATGTCATGAGATTGACCTCTCTGGTCGCTCTCACGACTGCTACGTACTCGAGGAAAGCGCTCCTTACGTGGTCCGTGGTTCCCGAAACAACTGCGAGGGTCGGCGGGCTGACTTGCCCCTTTTCCGCTCTTGTTGGCGTAGGCTTCTGCGGGGTTGGTTCCTTTGGTGACTTCTTAAAGAACCTCTCCACTGCTGTTTCCTGTCTTGTTGAAGCACGGCTGGTGCTTGGGAGCAGTGCACTGAGGAAAGTGCCGAAGGCTTTCAGGCGACTCCTCGACCGGGCCCGGTCCTCCGGGCTAGTAGTGCTCTGCTCCTTTGCGGCTTTTTCGGCTGCTGCCTTCTGCTGGGCCCTTTCTGAGCCGCTCAGAGTGGTAGGGCTTGTTGTGGGGCTCGTCGCGCTGGCCGTTGGACTCCGGGGGGCTTTGAGGAAACTCAGAGATTCCCCTCTGTCCTCGTAGACCACTACCTCATGATGTTCTGAGGCCTTTAGACACCCGAAACGGTCTGCGACGTCCCCTCTTTCCCCTCCTACCACCATTGCGTCCACACTTATTGTTCGGGCACTGGGTGCCGTGTACTCTCCCGCCTCCCTGATCCTCAGAAGCAATGAGCTTGCCTGAGCAAATGGAGTCGCCTCTCCCCACTCGAATAGTGCGATCGTTTTCCCTTTGAATCGCATTAGACGGCATCGGTGAGAGGCCACTTCCACTCGAGGCAATGCAGCATACTTGCTGCCCTTCATGCTCGTTTTAGTGGTGCTTCCGTTGATCAGGGCGGCGAGGCCTGGTGATATTGGTATTCGGGCCGCAGCTCGGCTTGAGCCTATGCAGAAGCTTATGCCCAGCTTTTCCTGGTCTCTGTTCATAAACAGAGCGACCCCTCGCAGTCTGATCCCTGGGACTCCGTCTCCTCCGCATGCCAGAAATTGTGTGGTGGGCATGGTACTAGGGGCTGGTTGTGGACTGGGTGTTGTTGCTGCTACTGCTTCCGTTGGGGCTGGTTGTAGGTTGGTGTTTGTATGTGAAATGTGTGTATTGGTTAATGTGGTTGAAGTTTGTGTGGTTGTGGCTGTGTTTCTTGGTGTTGCATCTGTTGCATGTGTTTGTGCAGATGGCCGATTTCGCAAGGGCGCGTCCGTTTTGTTGGCCCGTGCTGCGGTTGTGGCGACTTTGCTCGCGAATGCCAAGAATGGATTCCTAGTAGCCGGTCTCTCCATGATGGTGTGGAGTGTGGACTGGCTAAGCTGGGTCTCAAACTTTACTTCCAGCTCCATTCTTTCTTGGCTGAATCTGGGGCATTCGAAGAGCAAGTGCCAGACTGTTTCTTCGCAACTGGGGTCGCAGACGCACGAGGGACTATCTTTGAGATGGAATCGGTGGAGATACGCTGAGAATCCTCCGTGTCCTGTGAGGACTTGTACATGGACCGGTGTGAGCACTGCGTCTCTGAGTGTCCTTTTCGCCGCTAGGACGTCTGGGAAGAACACTCTTGTGGCCGCCCCTGTACTCGAGGACTCGTATCGCGCTTGCCACTTCTTGATAGTCCCCTCCCGTATCTTTCTCCTGACGTATGATACGGGGACCTTGCTGTAGTCCGCTGTGTTATGTCCTAGAGCTGCCTCCTTGGCCAGCTCATCCGCTCTCTCATTCCCGGCGGTTCCCACGTGGGCCTTGAGCCAAAAGAGTCTCACATCTCTGCCCTCCTCTCTGATCTCCCGCACACTTCTCTTGATTTGGAGTGCCAGGTGGTGAGTCACAGACGGTCTCCTCAGCAGATCAAGTGACGATCTTGAGTCACTCAAAATGCTTACGGAGGCCGCCCTAGACTCCCTTGCCATCCTGACAGCTCTGGAGAGAGCATACATCTCAGATTGGAAGACAGTGTTGTGAGGCTCCAAGCCGAAGGTGCTGAACTTTGTCTCCTTCCCGTTCTCCCACCAAGTTATGGCAGCTCCGACTTTCCCCTCTATCTTGCTGCCATCGGTGTATATTTGGGGACCGATTACTTGGTGGGTTCCCAGGGTTTCGGGGGACAAGTCCTCCAGGCGTGCATACTCTGTTGTTGTGAGTAGCGCTGGGTGGGGAGTTTCGGAGCGGTGCACGTTGCACTCCAGCTCGTGGCCCGGCGGTATGAACTCTTGGGAATGGCCCTTTCTGATCTTAAAAAGGGTTGCGGCCTCGATTACCCGGAGATCTAGGGGGAGTAAGCCTGACAGGATAAGCGCCGATGTCAGAGACACCGTGCGGTATGCTTTGCAGATCTTCTGCGCGAAACCTCTCTGCAGTGAGTCAAACTGATTCCTTGTCATCAGTTTCTCAGCTGCAGGGGCCCACGCACTCGCGGCATACATCACGATGGGCTCTATCACCGACACGTATATCGTCCTGATTATCTCTCTGTTGAGACCCCAGGTCACCCTCGCCGCGCATGCCAACTGCTTGTAAATGTCTGCGGCCTTTCTACAGGTCGCAGACACGTGCGCGTTGAAGGTGAGTTTGGAGTCAATAGTGAGACCTAGCAGCTTGACCTCTTCAACCAGGTTCAGCCGTGTGCCCGACATGTGGAGTACCGGAACGTCGTACTTGAGCTTCTTCGTTAACACCATCGCGTTGGTCTTATGCGCGGCGAAACGTAGCTTGTTTTGGACGCCCCATTCCGATACTATGTCTAGCGTAGTGTTGGCTGATTGCTGCAGGGGACTGGATGTTAAGTCCGAGAAAACCAGGACGACATCGTCTGCGAAGGCTTGGCAGTATACCCCCATACCAGCCATTTTGTGTAGGAGCGGGTCTAGGATAAGGTTCCAAAACGTCGGTCCGGCTATCGAGCCCTGGACGCATCCTTTCGTGGTTCCCTTTTCGCTAGTCGCTCTGGCATAGTTGACCCTGATGTTCCGGTCTTCCAGGTATGAGGTGACGAGAGCGTAGATGTTTGCTGGACATTTCTTTGCTACCATCTGCTTCTTGAGTGCTGGCCACCACGCGTTATCGAAGGCGCCCTCTATGTCCAATGATATCAAGAGCACGATCTTTTTGGCTTTGATTTCGGCCCTTATATGGCCCATTAGAGCATAGAGGGCGTCCTCGGTCCCGCGCTGTGGCATGAAGCCATACTGGTTTTTGTGTAGTGTTGGGAGGAAGTGCCACTGTAACCGGCCTACGAGGAGCTTTTCGACAATTTTTCCAAGAACCGAGAGTAGGCCTATTGGTCGGTACGACTTTGGGTTGGTGTAGTCGTCCTTTCCTGGCTTGCGGAGAATGCACACGTGGGCGACCTTCCACTGCTTCGGGAAGTGTGACAGCGACAGGCACCTGTTTGCTATCGCCAAGAACACCTCCCGATCGCAGTTTATTGCCGCGGTGCAGATGTCTGCTGTTAATCCGTCCGGACCGGGGGCTTTTTTCGGATTTTGGTCCTGGAGGACCATTTCCAGCTCCGCGGTTGTAAAAGGCGGATCGTCAGCAGACAGTCCTTGAGGTCGCTTCTCTTGCGCCAGTCTCCTTAGCTCTGTGTGGGATGGCTGTTCGGCATCTGTTGAGTCGTCGGGGTAAAAGGTTTTTGCCAGAAGATCCGCAGATTGCTCTGGACTGAGCGTCTCTCCCGCGGTGTTTCTTAGGAGCGCGTCGTCCTGTCTTCTGGCTGTCTTCCTTAGTACCCTGTAGATGCCGTCCCACATGCTCTCTCGATCCTGTTTCGAACAGAACTCCTTCCAGTTGGCTGTGGCTGCTTCCGATGCTGCTGTTGTGTAGTTGTGTTTTGCCAGCACATAGTCTTGGATGGTGAAATGTCTCCGACTTGCGGCTGCGTTGCGGATCCTTCTCTTCTTTGTCGTTACTTCTTTTTTAAGACGGTCTAGAGAAGGATTCCACCATGGGGGCTTAGTGTTGCGTTTTGGCGACCCCAGTCTTGGGATCGCTTCCTCACATGAGCGGTGGATGTTGGCTGTGTATGTTGTTATTATTTTCTCCAGGTCCTCCGGGTTTGTAACGCTCGAGACTCTGGCCTGGGTGATGTCGCCGTCCGCTAGGCTAGCCTTAAAGTGGGTGCTGAAGTCGGACCACTTCGCCTTCTTAGTGTTGTAGATGCGCGTCGAGATTGGCCTTAAGGGTTCCAAGGCCTTCTCTAAGCGCATCGAGAAGGTTATCGCGTTGTGGTCTGAAGTTATTAGACTTCTTTGTACACGCCACTCCTCGACCTTGCCCAGCAGCGACGAACTGCACGCTGTGACGTCAACCGTGCTTGTGCACCACCTGTCTCCTCTGTAGGTCTCGAACGTCGGTGCTTGACCCGTGTTAAGGATGTGGAGATCCCGCTCATTGAGGAATGAGCTGTACGCCGCCCCGCGATGGTTTTCGGAGACACTTCCCCACCACTGGCTCCAGGCGTTTACGTCTCCTCCCACCAGTATGTTGTTTGTGTGTAGTTTGTGTGTTGTGTGTTGTGTATCAGTGAGGTATGGTTCAATGTCCTGGTCACCCTCGAAATAGACCGATAGCACCCCAAAGCTGAGCTGACCAACCTTCAGCAATGCTGCGGCAATGTTCTCGGTTACAAGCTGGGGGTCATGGATGACCTCCACATTGCAACCGAAGACAACGATCGCTGCCTTTACTGGTTTTTGGCGGTTGAGGCTGCACTGGATGACTTGTGCACCGGGGCTTTGTTTCATCACACCTGTTCTTCCTACATAGGGCTCTTGAACAAGTGCTACTGAAATTCCCCTTTCACGAGCCACCAAGTGGAGTTCTTCCGTGGCCAGCTTTGAGCGCTGAAGATTTACCTGGATGAAGCGCAATCTTGGTATCGGTCTTGATGTGGTTTCGGTGGTGACTGGTTGGTTAGTTTGTGTGCTGTCATTGCCCTTAGCAATAGGATACGCGCGATCTCGCTATGCCATCCCACTTTTGGCGTTCCTGGCAGTCTTCGCTGAACGCTGTGTGTGCCAGGTCGCTGCCCTTCCCGTATGTCGCCTTGCAGTTTGCGCATGTGGGCAGTTTGCCGTCCTCTCGAGTGTGACAGTCCCTTATGTTGTGTGAGCCGCTGCAATAGCCGCAGATTTCTTTCGCGGCCTTGCATATGGACTTGTTATGTCCATACGCAAGGCACTTTGTACACTGGACAAGGGGGGACTGGTCCTCAATCGAGCACCGCTTGATGCCCACATGGACCTTCTGCACTGAAGTTAGTTGTTTCCATAGTTCCGGGGAGAGCTCTAAGACAGGATGGCATTCGTGAGGGTTCCTCGCGCGCTTCCTGTATCTCATCTTTATTGTCTGTCCTTCCACAGCGATGTTTTGCAGAAGATGTTGGTTCTGCGCTTTAAGGAGATCAACGATCTCCCCATCGCTGTAGCTGGACAGGACACCTTTGATGCATACCAAGGGGTTTTGGGGCTTCGGCTCCTGGACCTTGAGCCCTGAGTTCGACTGGACCTGATCTTTGATCTTCTTCAGGTCCGTTTTGCTGGCGCACCTGAGGACCACTTTCTGGTTCCGCGCCTTCCGCACCGTGTCGACTCTGGCTCCGCTTGTCTTGAGGTCCAGGGCGGTCCTGATCCTCTCGATCACGTTGTCCCCGGTGTGCCGAGGGTCCGTCGACGAGACGATCAGGGTGTGGTTGGACTGTGTAGGTGGTTTTGGGGGCTTGGGTGTGCTGGCGACCTGGGCAAAGGTTTTGGGGCCCTGTTGGTGTTGCTGCGGTCTGTCCGCTTTGCCCAGGTCCGCTACCCCTTTTTCTATATTTTGGAGCGTCTTTTTTACCTCCACGACTGCGAGTTCCGCTTCCAGATTCGCCGCCGGTGGCGGCGGTTTTTGCGGTTCCTTGTCTCGCAGTACGCGGAGATCCGCCGAGACAATCTCCAGCCTCTCTGATATAGGTCTAAGGTGTGGGGTGATGTCGATTTGTGGGTGTGGTGGTGGGGGGGAGGCTACGGGCCTGTTGGCTATGTCCTGTAAGTGTGCGTGTATTTTTGTAATCTCCTCCTCGAAAGCCGCGGTCGTGAGTAGGCCTGCGTCCCGGCTACTTGGGTCCGTGTGTATGTTGCTTGGCTGGTTGAAGTCCTCTTTGAGCCTCTCCAGAGCTTTCCGGAGCACATCCAGCTGGTTGGAGATGCCGGTGATGTTCGTATCCAGGCGTGAAAGATCAGCCCCCAGGGTTCCCCACTTGGGATCCCCTGGGGCCCTTGCACATTCCCGCCTGGTCCTTTCATGCTCCTTCTGGTTCGTGAGGCTCGCAGTTTCAACGTTGCCTTTCAACTCCTTGATGCCTTTGAGAGCATCAAGGGTCTCATGGCCAAGCCATTCCCGGATCCCTTTTGCCTCCTTCTTGGTGTCCGAGACGTCCGTCCGCAGGAGGGAGAGCTCCACCTTCATAGCCATAAGCTCCCGAGTGTGAGCTCTCTCGACCCGCACAAGCTCTTGTGCGTGTCGAGAGCGCTCCTTCTCGAGGTTGTACTTATGGCGTGCTCTCGAGTCTGCCAGCGATAGGGACACCTCGTACAGTCCTTGCAGGCATTCGTGGGCCGTGGCCTTACACTCGCGCTTCATATTTCCCGCGGCTTCCAAGGCGTCTTTTCCCTTTTGGAGGAGGTCGTTTGCCTCTCTCGTGGCCAGGTCCATTTCCACCCCTGTGCCCCTTCTCGGGGTTCTATAAAGAAGACTCGGTCTTGCGGGTTGGCTCCCTGCTGAGGCCACCGAGCTTTCCTCGTCCGAGATGATCTGGCGTGGGGGGGAGATGCCACACTGCTCCCAGTTTATAACAATTTCTGAGGCCCTGATGTTGGTCTCTGGGGTGCGAGTCTCTGGCGCCAGTGGCAGCGGTGGAGTCATACTCGTCACTTCCGACTCCGACGCTGCCTTCGTCGCCCTTCGTCGCCTGTGGCCTCTGCGATGGACGCGCCGACTTTTCTGAAGCTACCGACTTGGCCGTGTTCTTGAGGACCTTCTCCCTTAAAGTTGGTGGGGCTTTCGCGGCCTCCGTGGTCGCTTTACGGGATGTGTTGGACGCTTTGGAGGACATATTTAGGTGTGTATGTGTGTGGAGGGAATTAATTCTACGATGACTTATGCTACGTGTGATGCTGTTTAGTTATTAGACTATGCCTGTGATTTATTGTGTGTATGTATATATATATATATAAAAAAGTTTTTTTTTTTTTTGGGATGAACTCACGGAAGTTCCGCTGCTGGTCTGCGTCGCTGTCCGGTGAGGAGTCCGATAATTGCTTGGCTCGATGGTCTGAGCCTTTTTTGCGCGCTGATGGTGGTTATCAGTGGGACCCTGTTGTGCCGCTGGATAGATGTTGGTGTAGGTGCCGAATTTCGTATTTTTGTTGGGGCCAAGTTGTAGAGCTTCTCACGCCCTTTCAAATGAGCCCAAATTCGGCTTCGTAGCTCCAACGGGTGCGAAGTTAGACTGCGGGGGGGTGAGGTAGCCCCGAGGGGGGAGGGGAGGGGGAGGAAGGTTTCGTGGGGAGACTTAAGAGGGGGGTGAAGGCGGGGGGGGGGGGGGGGGGTCTCGTGGGGCGACTATTGAGGGGGGGTGAAGGAGGGGGGTTGGGGGGAGGGGTCTCACGT